>CM048744.1:730418854-732941354 GCA_026315105.1 Locusta migratoria | reverse complement strand
GTCAGCAGCAATTTTTTCCATTTCTCTTTGGATTGCATGTTGTCTTCGGAGTGACGGAGGTTCAATATTTTCCAGCACAGAGAGCCATGGTGTTGGAGTAGGTCTCAACGTTCCAGTTATTGTTCGCAAGGTGTCATTTAGGCGAACATCTACTTTGTTGACGTGCGAACTGTTAGCCCATACAGGTGCGCAGTATTCTGCAACGCTGTAGATTAGAGCCATGGAGGAAGTGCGAAGTGTCGTAGCATTGCTTTCCCAGGTAGAGCCTGCGAGTTTCTGAATGACACTGACTCTGCCTTTGAGTTTTTGGATGACGTCATGCAGGTGTTCTTTGAACGTTAAGCTGCGGTCCAGTTTAACACCCAGATATTTCGGTGCTCTTTCGTGTCTTATGTTCTGGCCTGCTATATTTAAGCACAGCTTCCTTTCTGCTTGTTTGTTATTCAGGTGCATCACTGAGCTTACTGTTTTTGATGCATTAAGGTTCAGATGCCAGGTCCTGTAGTAGTTATGAAGCTGCACCAAATCAGAATTTAAGCCTGATTCTAATTGTTCGAATGACTCACTCTGGAGGGCAATGGCCAGATCGTCGGCATATGCGAACTTCCTTGATTTGAGTTCCGGCATATCGGAAGTGTACAAATAAAACAGTAAAGGAGCTAGCACAGAGCCTTGTGGGAGTCCATTATTATGCGGGCTTTGAAAATATTCATAAAATTACAAAGTTAAGACAAAAAAAAGATACATTACAATTTTGGAAATTTCGGCTTACTAATAGGCCATCTTAATTTAGTAGGCCGACGCTTGTCTCGTACTAATAGAGTAGGGGAATGGATTGCCGAATAGGTCTAGTAATGTCGGATAGCCAGTTTCATGACCATCCAGTAGAGGCACCTGGTGTGAAAGTCATGAATTATGTCCTCTACAAGCAGGAGCTATGGTTGAGTGCTCTTTTGTGTGCGAGGAGCCAGATTCCCAGTTTTTCGCAGATAAACTATTTTTTGGTTGCTAGTAAAATGCCCTCTTTGATAGACCATGGACGTGGCTTCCCAATTCCCTAAATGTAGAAATGCTGCAGACAATATGTGCCAGTGACACGTAATTTCGAATTGCCAGATGATGTCGACAACACGGACAAACAAACTGAAGATGTGACATGTGCATATTGTTCACGAAACTTCTCTGATAATGTACAAGGTGCAATGTACTCTTTGTGAAGTTTGGTACAATGCCGCTTGTTCAGGTGCATATGGTCAACAATTTGTGTCTGTTTACTGTTAGAAACTGATGTAAACTGTATGTAACTACCTATTCATAATACAAATAAGTGCACATTTGCGCTAAATACATATAGGTGATGTTTGTATTCGACATTCCCCTCTCTTCTGTTCA
Organism: Locusta migratoria; assembly: GCA_026315105.1. Lineage (NCBI taxonomy): Eukaryota > Metazoa > Arthropoda > Insecta > Orthoptera > Acrididae > Locusta > Locusta migratoria. The sequence goes on along the minus strand of CM048744.1, from coordinate 732,939,962 downwards.
TTGCTGATAATCGTTCTATTTTACCTTGGCGACCTATACAGCTAATATTTATTTATGTGAATGGCCTATTACAGTTTACAAAATATTTAGGACGTCCAAGGGTTATTTTAGCGACAAGTAATACCAGTTATAACTATTTGTAAGTAGGTTAAATTTCGAAACCCAAAACGATATCTGACAATCCACGTCCTGAACTTACAGGACATTATTACATTAAGAATAACCTGATTTTTTAAACAATACGTTTGTACGATGGAAAACACACACACACAAAAAAAGACGAAGACAGGCCATCAAATAAACGGCATACATAACTCATTTTAGGAATAAAGGGGATGTAAACCTACTCACAAAGAATAAGGAGGTACTTCTTATATAAACCCTGTAGTACTCACAAACTGTTAGTCATACAGGTAACCACGGAAAATGCTTTAAGGGATCAACGAGATAGTATTCGAGAAGAAATATATTGATATACTAGATGTGAACACTGTACGTTCAAAAAGATGAGGATTGCAATAGGTATTCGGAGGGAAGATGCTTCTGACTGAAAGAGAGGACGAAAATTTCGTAACCAAACTGTTTCTGGCATAATTCAGAAGTTATTTCGGATATCTTACTTTCATTACTGTTGTGCAGTGCAATTTGTGTATTTACTTCCACTGATTGGAAAAAAGATAATCAATTAATAAATAACTGCATAAATTAATACACATTGTGGAGCCAAAATGAAGTCACTGACTATAGTAGGCAATGTGCAATCGCCCTCTTGGCACGAAAATTTTTTCTCTGGACCACACAAGTTATCATGTTACTAGACTCCCCTTTTCAAAGGTTCCACGGTGAACTATTCATAGTATTAGAAAAAATAACAGAATTACGAATGATAACGGTGGAGGAAAATATCAGTCATAACAATAGCCTTCTGAATACATTGTATCGTTCTCAAAACCAGCCAGTATGTTCCGATGTTAGTGATAAAGTACGAATGAATGGATATGTAACCTCTTCGGATATGTAGTCAATTACGTATCGTGTCTGAGGTAAATTACTACCACCTTAGTTTCACGTAGTCCTTTTAAACTCTATATACAGTTCCACAGTAAGAGAATTAGAACTAGTCGCCTTCTTCTACTAGGTACAAAACAGGTTAAGTGTAATATATCGTAAACGTCCAAATAATACCGGAGGTTATTCTTGTAACATCGAATTAATATGAATCAGTGACTTCCTAGCGAACAGATGAATGAAGAATGTTGTGAAAATCTGAGCTGTGGGTACCTTTTATCTCTAAATTCCCTGATAAATGGCACCACTTTATTTACTTCTCGCACTGCTACCTTTTGCTAGAAGAGTAACGGGAATTAACTTACCATCCTAATGTTCCTCGCTTAAGCTACCACCATTTCTCAGAAAGACGGTAAATGGATGACCGAAAATACTTTTCGGGTTAATTTTAAGTCTCGCGTTGGCGTCGGACCGTTCTTCAAGACTGCTGAGCGTTACATTCTTCATGTTTTATCTGGCCGCAATTTTCCGTCTCATGTTAATAAGACTAGTCTAGGAAAAAAGGTTGGAAGCATTTTCGTTCCGTAGCAAGTGCTAAAAATGAGGAAACAACTCTTCATATGTGGCTCATCGTTCCACCTTCAAGTCGTAAGAACTATTGAAACAAATTCCGCAACAGAATGAAATTATACTGTAATTTAGTTTTATAGGTACTAACATAAACAATTGTTTCATGTTGTCAATGAATTATTCATTGCCTCGTCGTCTGACTTGATCAGCAGTACAAGGATCAGCAGTGCAAGCAATTATCATATTGTGTTGGTGCAGCTCTTGTCTCTTCGTGCTAGCAGTATTAGATTTGTGGTTGATTCCGCCTTATGGAAGACACTTTTTGTTTTGTTCAAATACCCAAACTAGTTTCTACACATATTGTGACTTCTTTTGTGGGTTTCTGTCGTTTATTTTCTATAATAACATGTTAAATATTTTGGTTATACAATCGTTTGCAAAAGTTGTTTGGTTTGACAATTTTGTTAGATGTTTTAGGCCTAATTTATTCTAGGTACTACATTGTGTCATTCGCAGGATTTGCATGTGCATTAATTGTGGAATGACGAATTTTGACAATCTGTCATCTGCAACAACAAGACGCTTCACATTACAGACACGCCACACAAACAAATGCAACACCATACAGCCACCACAACAAGAAAAATGGCGATGTAATCAGTGCTGTTTCACAGCAAAAATCGCACTGAAGACCATAATACATAAGAACACGCCACAAACAAACGAGCAGCAACACCACAGCTCAAATGTACGCCAAAATAGCCACATAGAAATAACTTCCGTGGTAATGAAGGCCTACAATAAATCAGTCAGTTTTCGTAAACAAAAAGTCTTGTTGTTGCAGATGACAGGTTGTCAAAATTCGTCATTCCACAATTAATGCACATGCAAATCCTGCGAATGAGACACTGTAAGTACCTTGAATAAATAAAGCCTAAAACATCTAACAAAATTGTCAAAAAAATAAAAAATAAATGAGATTGGTTGTAAATATGAAAAACAACAAATAATCTACCTACACCACTCAAATCACTGTAAAGACTAAAATGAGATAAAGAAAAATATAACTTATGTATATCTCTTGCCCAAAAGCATGTCAAATGCCTTTAATTTTCCGAAACATTTACAAAATAAATAAATAAATAAAAATATAATAAAATAAAATATAAAGTAAAAAATCTTATGATCTACGTCCAGATAACTTTTGACAATTTGGAAAATTAGTGTCTTCAAGCAGCCAATAGTACAAAGTAAATAAAAAAGAAGCACTAACAAGTAAAAGTTCCTTTAAACACAGATTTCAAAATTAGGTCCGTATTTGACATCTAGGAAACATTGCACTTTGCAGATACTGAATTCTGTATCATTATGTATCCTTCACGCTGTACGTTTAGAGTTTATGCAAGTTTCTTGCGTAAAATATGATAGGTAAAAGTACGATAATGATTTAGTAAACGTCGCAGAATATTGCACTATAATGTTAGTGCCCTGGCTGCACGCCACGAATGGCGCATTGATTATTTTGAAAGAAAGTGATGTATGTTTACCTAAGGCCGCGAAGTTGAAACTTGATTTGAGAATATACGACCGCAAGTTTACACAAAGTTATCTGCGCAGACAGTGGATACGAAACATTCAAACTTTGAAAGAAAAACTAGAAGCACACATCAAACTACGTCTTGACATCGTAATGCCACATTTAATTTATGTTCTATGAATGTAGTAAAAGTTAATTTGCTCCTGTGTACTAGATAAACGAACTGTCTCCCCTTCTATAATCCCTAACTCAATTTAATGCTGCATAAAATAGAAATTTCTCTCGTAAAGCTGCTGTTATCGTGTTTTATTGGATTTTTACGATGATGTAATCATTAACACATATGAAACGAATGATTCGAGTTTTTCGAAACACTATGGCGACACAAAAATTTCTAGAACTATACTAAACACCATGTCGGCTTTGGGAATATCTTTTGTATTCGCAAAATTTTTAGATATTGATAACCTTGGATGTGTAAAAAAGTATTTCATTGTTAACAGATTTATGTACAAATTTATTCAACTACTGTCACCGTCAATAATATAGAACGCTGAACCTTTATGACGAAAAGAACTGTTTTGTTCAATGATGACGTCTTGTACGTAAGTACATTCAGTTTAGGGCAAGAGAGAAACAATGTGTAAGTCTTCACTACTCTCCTTTTCGACAACCACATAGTAATATTTTTAAAGAATTATCGTTCACTAGTTGTTTTCCTAGCAAGAAAACAACAAAATGTCATCGTACATGTCTTCACTTAGTCCAACACTCGGAGATTTTAGCTGATTTTAGTACACCTCTAAAAGTTATTTTTTCCCATTTTTCCATTTATTCATCTTCAGTGCGTTCCAGATGGAAGAGAGCAGTCACACAGGTTACTCACTGGTTACCACAAAACTCATAGTAAGCATCTACACTTCTTATTACGCACGTGCAAGGCCGTGTGTCTACTATCTTCACAAACAGCTAAGTTTTTTTAAAACACAAAACAATAAAAAGCCTTTATCATAGATTCACAGCAATATAAGGTCTACTATTAGGCTGTCGCCTAACAAAATCCTCTGAAATCATAATATATTCGGAAATAAATTGAAGATATATGTGACAAGCTATGTTTATAAAATCTATACTATTAGATTCCTGATGCTGAGTTCCTCGGAGTCTATGCGAGTAGCCATGTACCATAGTGCGGTAGATGGAAGTGCCATAACTCAAGACTGGGCATTTATGACGTTTTTAAGATCATTTGATGAAAAATAATAAAATCATTCTTAAATTGTTAGTAATTAGGATTTTCAAGTTCTATAGCAGCCGACAATGAGTATACAAAGTCGCTGTTGTGGTGTTCAGTCCGCAGACTGGTTTGATGAAGTTCTCCACGCTACCCTGCCCTGTGCATGCCTCTTCATCTGAGAAAACGTACGGCAACCTACATCCTTTTGAATCTGCTTATTGTATTCGTTCCTCGGTCTCCCTCTACAATTTTTACACCACACACTTCCTTCTAATGCTAAGTTCACGATTCCTTGACGTCTCAGAATTTGTCCCACCAACCTATCACTTCTCTTAGACATCATATGCCACAAACTCTCCTCAATTCTATTGAGCAGTTCCTCAATAGTTACGTTATTTACCTATGTAATTTTCATTATTCGTCTGTAGCACCACATTTCGAAAGCTTCTATCATCTTTTTGGCTGTACTCCTTTTCGTCCACGTTTCACCCTCATAAAATGCTACACTCCTGACAAATGCTTTCAAAAAGTTCTTCCTGACATTTAAACTAATACTGGATGTCAACACATTGCGCTTCTTCAGAATCTATTCTGCATATTGTGTTTTCTTTACTTCGGCCATCAGAAGTTATCTTGCTACGTAAATAACAAAACTAATCTACTACTTTTAATATCTAATTACCTAATGTGAGTACTTCAGAATCGCCTGGTTTTCTAACACTAAATTCCATTACCTTTGTTTTACTTTTGTTAATGTTCATCTTATACCGTCTATCCAAGACACTGTCCATTCCGTTTAATTGCTCTTCCAGGTCCTTTAGCTGTCTGTGACAGAATTACTATGTCGTCAGGAAACAGCAAGGTTTCTATTCCCTCTCCCTGGAATTAAAAAAAATCCTTCTCCAAATTTCTCCTTGCATTCCTTCACAACTTGCTCAATGTACAGATCTAACAACATTGGGGAAGGGCTACAACCCTGTCTTACTCCCTTCCAAACCACTGCGACCCTATCATGCCGTTCGACTCTAATAATTGCTGTCTGGTTTTGTACAAGTTGAATAGCTGCCTATATTTCACCCCTCCTACCTTCAGAATCTGAAAAAGCCGTATTCCAGTCAACTTTATCAAAAGCTTTCTCCAGATCCGCAAATGCTAAAAACCTAAGTTATCCTCTCCTTAATCTACCTTCTAAGATAAGTCGTAATAAGTCGCGTGTTCCTGCATTTCTCCTAAATCCAAATTGATCTTCCCCAAAGTCGGATTCCATCAGTTTATCCATTCGTCTGTAAATAATTCGTATTAGTAATTTGCAACCATTACTTATTAAACTGATAGTTCTGTAATTTTCACATTTGTCTGCTCTTTATTTCTTAGGAATTGATTTACTAAATGTTCAAATGTTTATTAAGCTTATGGGACTTAACTGCGGGGTCATCAGTCCCTAAACTTATAAACTACTTATGAACTAACTTATACTACAGACTGCACAAATATCCATGCCTGAGAGTGGATTCGAACCCCCGACGGGGAACGGTCTCGCGCATCGTAGCATAGCTCCTCAATGCGCTCGGCCACTCTGCCGCGGTTTGGAATCACTATATTCTTCTTGAAGTCTGAGGATATTACCCCTGTCCCATACATCTTGCATACCAGATGATCAATTTGTTCATGACTGTCTCTCCTAACGATAATAGCAGTTCAGACGGAACATCATCTACTCCAGCGGCCTTATTTCTACTCAAATCTTTTAGTGCTCTGTCAAATTCTTCTCGCGGTATAGTATCTCCTATCTCATCTTCCTCTACTTCATCTTTAACTTCTAGAATACTGCCTTCAATTATATTTCCTTTGTACCGGCCTTCTATATATTCCTTCCATCTTTCAGCTTCCCCTTCTGTTCTTAGAACTGGGTTTTCATCTGAATTCTTGGTATTCATACCGCTTCTTTCCTTGCCTCCAAATATCTCTTTCTTTTACCTGTAGGCGGTAAGTATCTTTCCCCTAGTAAAACATTCTTCTATGGTCTTACATTACTCCTCAAGTCACTCCTGCTTAGCCAGTCTGCACTTCCTGTCAACCTAATTTTTAAAGACGTCTTTTGTCTGCTTCGCTTCATTCAGTTTTTTATATTTTTTCGTTTCGTCCATTAAGTTCGCTATCCTCTGTGTTCACATAGGGATTTCTATTAGGCCTTGTCCTTCTGCCCACATGATCCTCTGCAGCCTTCACTACCTATCGCTTAGAGCTATCCATTCTTCTTCTACTGTATTACTTTCCCCCGTTTCAGCCAATCCTTGCCTAATGCTCCCTCTGAAACACTCAACCACCTCTGGTTTCTTAAATTTGTCCAGATTCCATTTCCTTAATTTTCTACCTTTTTGCAGTCTGTTTAGTTTTAATCTACAGTTCATAACCAAGAAGTTGTGATCAGAGTCTATATATGCCCCTGGATTTGTCGTACAGTTTGAAACCTGGTTTCTAAACCTTTGCCTTACCTTTATAATGTCAATCTGGTACCTCCCAGTGTCTCCTTTTCTCTTCCACGTATAGAACATTCTTGATGGTTAAATAAATTGTTGTTGATGATTCAATTGTGTTCTGAAAAAAAAAATTATACCATGCGATCTACTCTTTCGTTCCTTTTCTCCAGTCCATCATCACCTACTACATTTCCTTCTCTTCCCTTTCCTACTACTGAGTTCCAATCCCCCATCACAATTAAGTTTTCTTCTCCTTTATCGGCCTGAATAATTTCCTCTATCTTCTCATACATTTCTTCCATCTCTTCATCGTTGACAGAGTTATCTTTGCTATGATAATGCTTTCACTATTCTCTTCATAGTACCTTAGGCGCATTCGTATTTTCTTATTCGTTATCATACCTGCTCCTGCGTTACCGCCAACTGATTTTGTATTTATAACCTTGTACTCACCTGTCTAGAAATTCTGTTCATCCTGCCACCGAACTTCACTAACTCCAACATATCAAAATTTTACTTATACTTTTCCATTTACAAATTTTCTGATTTACCTATCCGATAAGATAGAACAGTCATAGTTTAATTAGTAATTTTAAAGATTCTCCTTCCTGTATTTTCTGTATATGTCCGTTTATTTAAATGTCATCATCCCACACTACGATGTTGTGATATTTGATTCTCTTCTTGTTGTTACACCTGTAAAGTTTCTTTAAATGAATAAATTTGTGTGCGCCTTATATGTCGTAATTTCAATATACACAATGGATAAAGCAAAGTCGGCTGTCTCTAAACTGGTAAATACATTCTCCTATAATTTTTCGCTAAATTTTTATATTTTCATTGCTCTTTAGCATATTTTCCATCATTAGATTGGTGACATACAAAACCTAATAAAAGAAATCAGTAGTCTTTCTAGGTGTTCTGATTTTTTTCTGAATGTGTGTGTGTAGTATCCAAGGCCAGCAACTTGGACCAGGTGGCAGCAAGTGAAACTCAGTTACCCATCCACTGACCAACAATCAGATTACTTGTTTTTTTTTTTTTTGTTTTTTTTGTTTTTTTTTTTTTGTTTTTTTTTTTTCGATGTTTAAACTCATCTTTCAGGCCCACAAAGTAACATTTTTTCATGATACAATTTTGAAAATTGGAGTTAGAGTGGGAAATATAACGATAACGGTGCACTGGTGCACTGTAACTTCAACAATATTGTCGCAATTCTCTGTTATAATATGAATCGACTATATTACACTATGAATGAACTCAGTGAAATGAATGATTACTACCTCAAAAATATCACACAAGGGAAAAATTCATAAATAATATTTGGCAGAAAAAGTACCTTTTTTTTACCGACTTACTGATAAATGTTCCCATGAAATCTAATAGCCAACTACAGAATGTAATCTGCAGAAGCTCCCCACTACCAGTGGGTAACGATTTTTAACTGTCCGTTTTCAGTTTGAGCGCAAAAGCTTCCCTGTTCATGAAAGTGGAGGTCATAAAGTAGTGGCGTGAAATATGAGGGAGAATGAATTCCAATCGACGGTGCAGTCCCCTGACGTCAGCGCAATCGATCATCTCTTCAGTGAGTTAGAGAGCCGTTTCACGCTCAGTCTGTCCAACAGAAACTTCTGCCATGTTTCAGCAGTAATGGAAAAGTGCCGTACAAACTTTGTAGTTGTTTTAATTGAACGACGAGAAGGGGTTAAACACTGAACGCCACAACTCCATTCAGTGATTCAAGAGATAATCATAATGTTGTGTATGTATTACAGCACAATATGTTTTGTAAAAACTTCATTAAGGTGGCATGAACGGAAAAGCTGTTCAGAATCCCGATTATTTTTCATCGACTTTTGTTATCTCATTTCCTAATATAATTCTCTCAGCATTTCCTGATTCAATTCGACAACATAGCATTATCCTTATTTACTGTTTGGTACTATCAAACATACTTCTATTCAATGTTAGTACCGTTTAGGAGCTATCAATGACTATTGATAAGTAACAAAATTTTACATTAACAGTAGTGCAGTGATTTAATATGAGAGTATATTTTCGTGTGAAAAACAGTGCTCCTTTACAATATGATGCACACGCAATTTTGTGATAAAATTGATTACTCATAACATGCTCAAACATTATGAACGATAAATCTATTGTGCTCTCATGAGAGTTTTGTGGTGCTACCAGTGCTCTAAACCTTAAGGAAATGGTTGCGAGTTACTTTCTGTTACTTCTTCTTCAGCACCAATAATGGTGATCGGAAGCGAAACTTCGACTGTATGAACGAGAAAAGAACAATGTATACGTTTACTGATCAGAAACATTCTGAAAAACATCTAAGAGTAATGAAACAAAGGAGGAAAAAAAGTATATATCACTATTGATAAGTAACAAAATTTTATATTTAATATGATTTAATATGAGAGTATATTTTCGTGTGACAAAACAGTGCTAGTTTATAATATGATGCCCACGTAATTTTGTGATAAAATTAATTGCTCATAACATGCTCAAACTTTATGAACGATAAATCGATTGTGATCTCATGAGAGTTTTGTGGTGCTACCAGTGCTCTAAACCTTAAGGAAGTGGTTGGGAGTTACTTTCTGTTACTTCTTCTTCAGCACCAATAATGGTGATCGGAAGCGAAACTTCAACTGTACGAACGAGAAAAGAACAATGTTTGCGTTTAGTGATCAGAAACATTCTGAAAAAGCATCTAAGAGTAATGAAACAAAGGAGGAAAAAAAGAATATATTGTACCGATTTAATTATCATTAGTCGATGAGGTAGTAGCTCGCATAAATTGAAGAAACCTGCCAGTAAGATGCTGAGAAACCTGTTCCTCGTGTAATTTCCACTAACACTAATTGCTCTCAAACGCAAGATATTGAAAAATGGTATTCCATGTAGCTATAGCGAGAGCTAATGGAACTCTCGTACGGAATTATTTTCACATTTATTGAATTATTTTCGTGTTAAGCAATATTGCAGTTAGTGACATTGGATGATACAAATTTCCGTTTTATGTAACAGAAACTTTGCTAATCTATTTTAGTAAACCGTAAGGTGACTATAAATTTCGACGCTGTTTTCTGAACTTTGTAATAATGCAACTTCAACTGTATTATAGGTTTCGGGCAGTGTGCCCCCTGCTGTCAACAGAGACAAAAGTGTATAAACCAATGTATAAACCAATATTATACAGGCGTCATGTATTGTGGCAGTCGTTTGCTGTTGCATTTAGTCCGTTATTGTATTGCTGTATGAAAGCAGAGGTAACCGAAAACGTGTTTACTGTGAGTTATATCACAAGTATGACTGTGAGTGTCTATCCGCTACGAATCAGAGGATGTGACACTACTGTAACTGTAGTAATGTGAGTTTGGCGACGGACGTTTAACTCTCCGGAAGGGGTAATGAAAGTAGCTGGTTCTGAGAACTGGACAAATGTAGTGTTGTTAGGGAAAGAATAAACCCTGGAAACGAAGCTGTTGAGTGTGGAACCCTTTGACATCGTCTTAACTAAATAACACTTCCCGTTACCCGACGGTTCCCACTCTAAACTAGAATGTTGGTTTTCAGATGGCAGTCTACAGCCGCGATGTATTTTGAAAAAAAAAGAAAAAAAAATAGGGCCTTTCTAGGGTCCACAGTTGTATAATGCTCGGGGCACAAGAGTGATTTTTTTCTAAAGAAAACATTGCGGTATGCGTGCTGTTTTGTTTTGTCTAACAAATGGTAAAAAGTTAACATTTTCTTCCACTTATTGCCTGACACGATCAGGCTGTTAATACTGTTAAGATTTAATTTGTGGATTAAACAAAGGTAAATGAAAGCGTGCATGTCAAAATGGCAGTCTCTCGGCTACTATGAGACGAACTGGTTCTTTTTTTTTTTTTTTTTTTTTTTTTTTTTTTTTTTTTTTTTAATCTTCGATCGCGTCAAGCAAATTTTATGTGGAACATTTAATGTTATTGTGCCCGTTATTTGTTATTGTGACAGACTGTGGCACTATATTGTATTTGTAAACAAATGATTTTCAATTTTCTTATTTTATTAAGATATTTCATTTATTTATTTATTACATGTTGATGGTTTAATATTAGAGCGGATAGGTGTAACCAATAAAGATTTATTGCAATCTAGACATCAATTTTTTTCATAATAATAGGCTTGCAGCCTATCAGTTGCGAGTACTTTTTGAAACTCTTGACCTAGGATTCGGCACCAATAAGTGTGCATTCATCGGAAGAAAAATGTACCCTAAAAGAAGATGTGAAATACAGTTCATTAATACAGTTTCTTAAAAGACATTGCAAAACGTAAAATTTATAGTGAAATACGTTTTTTTTAACTCAGATTACATGCACAGTTTTACAGGGTAACGTAAATATAAAAATTAATGAAACAACTTTCTTCTGAATTAGATGAAAGTGGTTTGTCATAATGGTGTGCCAGCAATGAATACAGTTAACATGGAGTAGCCTAGAGCGCGCCACATGTGATGGCTACCAAGTGCCCGTTTGGATTTTACACAGACTGGAATAACAATTATGTAACATGAAATTATATGGAGGCATCTATACAGAAATAACGTTCAATATACAGCTACTTTAAGTATTTAGAAAAGTGTATATACATTTGTCTATTTCACTTAATGTCACGTAATTGTTATTGTGCTTTGTGTAAAATCCAACGGTCTAGACATTATCAAGTCCGGCACTTGTTTCGGACCATCGCGAAGCAAATAATAAAACGATTGAGCTCGCAACCATGTGACCGTGTTCGTTTTGACTCGTGGGTAATAAGTTCTGTCCGGAAAAAGGACACTCTTTGTGTCGATATTTTGTTGTGCGACGCGCAGAAGAAAGCCAATCGTCTTCATCACTAGCAGCCATACTTCTGCAGACCTGACATACCCGGCATAACGGAGAGTTCACCATATTTATGGCACTCAGACTGGAGCCACTGACTTGTTGACCATTTACTAGCAGGTACCATGTTGTTCGTGTTTCCGTGTCAAGGGTGACACGATGAATTGTCCGCCATACTACCGGACAGTGGATCGTGTGGTGCCGTGTTTCCACAGGGTCGGCGGGCCGCCTGCCCGCCTGCTCGTAAGTATCCGGTAGATGTCCGCGGTATCGAAGGTCTGTTGTCTGATAGTTTGACATTATATAGCTGTTGTCAAGAAATAAATCTTGGATGTGATGAAATTGTAGAGAAATGTTCTGCAGCGTCACCGGCTCTTGTCGAGAATCTAGTACCAGTTCGTCTATCAAGCATCCAGAGAGCCTCGAACAACTTCAGAGTTCATTACCATAAGCACAGCATCACAACACTCTCTCGGTAGGCATTGTTCTCTTGTTTCGTATGTTCTACTTGTGATTGTGTTTCTTTTTCTCTGTTCCGTGTACTTCATTCCTGCTTTAATGATTGATCTGTGATCTGGTTTTAACAGGCTAGTAGTAGCACTGTTATCTTTTTAAAAAATTATAGTAATTACACACTGATCTTGTCAAAAGCCGAGAAGCAATCGTTCCTGGTGTTGTATCTCTCTGGGGCTCCCTGGGATGCTCTCAGTTTGAGGTTCCTCTGGGTATCTCAGTGAGACCTACAGTTGGCCAAACTGCTATATGTAATATCTCTGGATTCAATAAGACGGTGCACAACATGGCGTCCAAGATAGCTGGCCTCTTAGTTTTCGTAGATGTCAGCCGCTGAGTGCTAACAGTCAATAGTGTCGAATGCAGGCCAAGAGTTTGAGAGGTATATGCATCTGATTGGCTGTAAACAAATTAATGTGACATTCATACAGTTGTGAAACAGCCATGACCAAGATTTTTAAAATTTAATTCTATTTTTTTTCTTAATTTTACTGCTTTTTAAAAGATAAAACAAACAAACTTTTCTGGTAGATTAAAATTGTTTGCCGGAACTGGGACTCGATCCTTTGCCTTTCGCGGGTAAGTGCTCCGCAACTGAGCTATCCTGACATGACACATGCCCAGTCCTCACAACTTTACTTCTGCCAGTACCTCGCCTCCTACTTTGAAAACTTCACAGAAGTTATCCTGCGAAACTTGCAAGACTAGCACTCCTGGAAGAAGAGACATAGTGCAGACGTGGCTTAGCCACAGCCTAAGGGGTGTTTCCAGAATGAAACTTTGCAGCAGAGTGTTGCTGATATGAAACTTCCTCACAAATTAAAATTTTTTGCCGGAACCAGGACTCGAGCCTGGACCTTTGCCAACGAATTTTAATCTGGCAAGAAAGTTTCATAGGCCAGCCGCGCGGACTGCGGCGCGCTAGTCACAGTCTGCACGGTCGCTACGGTCGGGGGTTCGAATCCCCCGTCGGGCATGGATGTTTGTGTCGTCTTTAGTGTAGGGTTGATCATAAGTAGTTTGTAAGTTGAGGGACTGATGAACGCGTAGTTAAAATCCCCTGAGCTTAACAAACATTTGGACATTTGAAAGTTTCATATCAGCGCACACTCCGCTGCGGAGTGAAAGTTTCATTCGTAAAAGAAATTATCGTTTGGTGGGAGTGCAGTGCCTGCGATTGTTGGCGGCAGTGGGCGCGCTCTACCTGTTGGAGGGCGAGCGCAGCGCGGGTCGGCGGTAGAAGACGGCGAGCACCAGCACGTTGGCGGCCGAGCCTGCGAGCGCCAGCGACACCAGCGCGACCGCGTGCAGCGCCTGCCACGCGGGGCCCAGCGGCTCCAGGGCTGCCAACCCGCCAGGCCCAGAGCCGGCGCCCGCCGCGGACTCCGCCTCCGGCACAGACCCCGCCGGCGCCGCCGCCGTCTCCACGGCAGCTGCGCACACAAACGACCACAAACACTGTCAACGACACTTGCTATGTGCCGTTACACCTTCTATTCAGATTTCTATCTGATTATGCTGAAGCGATAGCTCCTTACTTAACAGTCATATACAACCGCTCTCTCATAGAAGAATCTGTACCAAAAGACTGGAAAGTTGCACAGGTCATACCTATATTCAAGAAAGGCAGTAGGAGTAACCCACTAAACTACAGGCCCATTTCATTGACGTCAATTTGCAGCAGGGTTTTGGAACATATCCTGTATTCAAATATTATGAATTATCTCGAACAAAACGATCTATTGACCCAAGGTCAACACGGATTTAGAAAATATCGTTCATGCGAAACACAACTAGCTCTATATTCACACGAAGTGATGGGTGCTATCGACAAAGGTTCGCAAATCGATTCCGTATTTCTTGATTTCCAGAAAGCTTTTGACATCGTACCTCACAAACGGCTTTTAATCAAATTGCGTGGTTATGGTATATCGCCCCAAATTTGCAATTGGATAGGGGATTTCTTGTCAGAGAGGACACAGTTCGTAGTAATCGATGGTAAGGCATCGACTAAAACAGAGGTGATATCGGGCGTTCCACAAGGTAGTGTTATTGGTCCTCTGCTATTCCTTATTTACATAAACGATTTAGGGGAAAATCTAAGTAGCTCTCTTAGGTTGTTTGCAGATGACGCCGTCATTTACCGTCTAGTAAAATCATCTGAAGATCAAAACCAACTGCAGAACGATCTGAATAAGATATCAGTATGGTGTAAAAATTGGCAATTGACTCTAAATAATGAGAAGTGTGAAGTCGTCCACAAAATACCTAGGAATCACTATTACTTCAGACTTAAACTGGAAAGAACACGTAGATAATATCGTGGGAAAGGCGAACCAGAGACTGCGTTTTATTGGCAGAATCCTTAAAAGATGCAACAGAACTACTAAAGAAACTGCATACACTGCGCTTGTCCGTCCATTTTTGGAGTATTGCAGCCCAGTGTGGGATCCTTATCAGGTGGGTTTGACGGAGGACATCGAGAGAGTCCAAAGAAGGGCAGCTCGTTTCGTATTGTCACGATACAGGGGAGACAGCGTTACGGAAATGATACAGGATCTGGGATGGGAATCATTGCAACAACGGCGCTTATCGCTGAGGCGTGGGTTACTTGCGAAACTCCAATCGCCAACATTCTCCTCCGAATGCGAAAATATATTGTTGACTCCCACTTACATAGGTAGAAATGATCATCAGAATAAAATAAGAGAAATCAGAGCTCGAACAGAGAGATTCAGGTGTTCTTTCTTCCCGCGCGCTATTCGAGAATAGAATGGGAGATAAATAGTATAATTGTGGTTCGATGAACCCTCTGCCAGGCACTTAAATGTGATTTGCAGAGTATCCCATGTAGATGTAGATGTAGATGTATTTACAATAATAGGCGTCATCGTTTTGCTTATTTTCAGCACTACTGAAAATAGCTTACTTTTAAACTGAAAATATACCGTCGGTAATAATAATTATACCCGGGTCACTGTAACTTGACGTTACGGCGAAGTTGGCTACAGTGCTGCAGGGACGTTGCAACACTAGCCTCTGTACACAGCAGGCGAAAAGGTTTTCATTTGCATCTCGAAAATGTACCCATTGAGCAATAATATGTAAAAATTTTGTAAGCTCACACACAGGAAGAAGAAATACGCTTAGATTCAAACTTAGTAAAATCGTTATCATAGTATAGTAAGTGATATACAGTCGGACCTGCAGAACATCCGCAGAAAGGCGTCGCAGTTATAGCAGCCGAAATCAACTGCTGGGCAGGTAACAGGTTCCTGGTGCCTTTGTAGCCTACCTGCTACCTTCTCGCCCGGGTCTTCTCACAAGTGTGACTCTTCCACAAGTACCGAGCGAGGTGGCGCAGTGGTAACGCACTGGACTCCGTCCATCCAGATTTAGGTTTTCCTTGATTTCCCTAAATCACTCCAGGCAAATGCCGGGATGGTTCCTTTCAAAGGGCACGGCCGCTTTCCTTCCCAATTCCTACCCAAAACTCCGAGCGTTAACTCCGTCTCTAATGACCAAGCTGTCGACGGGACGTTAAACCCTCAGCTTTCTTCCTTCCCTCCTTCTTCACAAGTATGCCTTCTCACAACCTCATTAAGAAAAGCTGCTGCATGTCCTACAGAGCCCGCTGAGTTTCACCGGCAGCGTGTGCGGCCGAGCATTGTTCTGTTAGAATAACACTTCACCTCCATCTTTCAAGAATAGCAAAAAAAAAAAAAAAAAAAAAAAAATTGCGAAATTGCAGCTTATCGCACCCCAGACCATAAGGCCTGGGATGAAGCCAGTGTACCTTGAACGAATGCACTCTACGAGACAGCGCTCTCCAGCTCTACGTCGTTCCCACAAACGACCATCACTTGTGTGCAGATAGAATCTCCCTCCATCTTTGAATAAGATCCGACAATCCATCCTCCACGTGATACTTTGACGGCACCAATCGAGGCGCGCATTTCGGTGTGATGGCGCGTGTGGATGTCTGGGTAGAGGTGTGCCTGTAATCCTATTGCTTGTAACCGGTTGACAACAGTTGCTGTTGATACTATTGCCCTCAGCACCCTCTTATCTGGACTGTAGTAACTGTGCGATCTACCACTCCTGCCCTTACAATCTACATACATACTCCGCAATCTACCGTAAGGTGCGTGGCGGAGGGTACACTGTACCACTACTAGGCATTTCCTTTCCTATTCCACTCCCAAATAGAACGAGGAAAAAAGGTATGTCTATATGCCTCCGTACAAGCCCTAATTTTTCTTATCTGGTCTTTGTGATCACTACACGAAACGTAATGCGAGATCGTACTACACTCAGCTTCAAATTCCGGCCCTCTAAATTTCCTAGACATAAATTCACGAAAAGAACGTCTTCTTTCCTCCAACGATCGCCAATTGAGTTGCCGGAGCACTTCCTTGACGCTCGCGCATTGTTCCAACCCACCAGTAACAAACGTAGCTGCTCGCCTCTGATCTTCTTCTATGTCTTCCTTTAAACTGATCTGCTGCGGGTCCCAAACACTTCAGCAATACTCAAGATGTGGTCGTACAAGCGTATTATACGCGGTCTCCTTTACAGATGAAGTACATCTTCCCAAAATTCTCCCAATAAACCAAAGTCGCTGTCCACCTTACAACTGTCCTTACATGTTCGTTCCGTTTCATATCGAAGGTCTGTCCTGGACAGGCGTCCATAATCTCATCTGTGGATGTGACAATGTTCTCGTGACTAGTGCAACCAAAATCATCCCACAACTGATGCTGGTCGTCCAACTTCTCTTGCAGTTCTCCGAAATGATCACCCCGTCCAGAATTTCACTCATTTCAAACTCGCTGAGTTGGCTATATGAAACACGGGAAAGCTTCCGTTAAATGGCTCATGTTTGCTTCACACTTGTAGTGAGCCTTATGAGTGTAAACATTTCCTATTAAAGCGTACACACAGATGACGCTCTCGCAGCCATGACACTACGTCATCTATCGGCGGACGAGGTTGAGACCACTGTCATTATATATTCTATTCCCCAGATGACAGCTGCCGCCATGGAATATAAAGAAATTGACGTTGTCTTTTTAGGTGTACTAAGTTTTCATATCGTCAGTGTCGTAGCAGAAAAATTTAAAATAATAATAACAATAATTTGTTATCTTCACCACTACACAACTATTTAGAAAAAGAAGAATGTCCGTTTATTTCATGTCTCATTATTCTAATCTTGATTACAATTTGTGAATTCCGCGTTCAAATCAAAACGAAGATCACTGTTTACATATGATTTCGGTCAGCGCACAGCAAATACACTATCTAGTTATTTTTATAATCTAGGTATTTTTATAATATTACAAGAGAATTTGACACCGTTTCAGTGATACGAAAGTTAGAACACATATACATGTTTGCGGGAACAAAGTTTTTATACTTAGCAGAGAGTATCTTATATTAAAAGTCGATATAGATCCACCGATTTCCATTAAAGTTGGGAGAAATAGTTAACGTGAAGAGTAGAGAGTGGGTAGAAGAGGAGATTGGCAGAGGATGGAAGAAGGAAATGGTGGAATAATTAGAGGTGTAAATGGAGAGAGACGGGGAAGGGAGCAGGTAAATAAATTTAAATTGGGGAAGACAAAGTAACGGTTGTAATAAATTTGTACTGTAGGAAAATTTACTGTGCATTATACGTACCATATTTTGCATGAGCAGGACGGAAGGAGGAGAGGGTCAGGAAAGGGGAAATGGATACAAAGGTGGAGGAGGAGAAGGTGGAAGTAGGTAGAGTAGATCGACAGAGATGGAAGAGAAGGAGATGGAGGACAGGGAGGGGGGGTTGAAAAACAGAGGAGTGAATAAGTAACAGGAAAACTTTTGGGTTTTCATCTAGATTTATATAAAACTAGCCGAAAAGCCGACTTTGCCCAGGTATTTATTTATTCTTGCCTTGAGTTACCCTTCTCCAAACCCTTCTACCTCTATCCATCTCCTTTTTTTTTTGCTATATTTATATGAGAATAAATAAGAAATATGGATGTCTCTCATAATGTACAAAATTATAAGTGCAATTGACATATAAAATGCGTACGATCTCATGTTTATTGAGTTGTATGTTGTACATTTGATTATTTTTTCAGGTATGTATTCATTTTATGTAAGTGCTGTATGTCTGTAAAATCTGTTGCGAATACAATTAGTAGTAAAGAAGTATTAGATTAAAACCTGAAGTGTGATTGGGGGTTATCCATGTTTTGTGTCCCTGCCTCGTCGCCGCTTTTGTGTCTCGTTTCCGTCGTAGGTGTCGGTGACCGAGTAGAAAGACCGACACAGGAATAAAGGATGCACGCTTGTGCAGGTAGGAAGTGACCAGCCAGTGGGACAGCAGAAACTAGAAACACTAGAGTAAATTATAACGAGATATATATTTCTTAGAGACTTAGTAATACTTAACTTTTACATAGCTCAGTACTGCAGAATGCTGATACGTAATTGAGCTAGAGTCCTGCCTAGTGCCTATCCGATAGACAAGTCTTCACTGGTGCCTATCTGATTCCGAAGTGTTAACTGGTTCCTATCTCAGTCCCAAGTGAACGATGTCGTTCAGTGGTGGGCACGAGCGGAGTTGTATCAGAGGGCGCTCGTGGCTGACGTCGTAAGAACGCCGCGCCGTGAGTGCATGGCGGCGCGCGGCGAAAGTAGGTGGCGCGCACTTTAGACTTGTGCGACACCACACCATGAACGTCACTGTTATTGTCCTTATATCTTATGAACAACGTGCCATACTGTGATACAATTTCTAAAGTACATTCATCTGTATGTGTGTATACTATCTATAAAATTTCCTTCGACTACAATTGGTAGTGTAGAAATTATAAATAGCAACGTCATACCGAATGCCGTAGTTTTGCTCCATGAGCAGCGGAGAAGTAGTAAGCGAGAAAATTTCATCCTTTAATTATTTTGGTGTGGTTGTCAGCGAGAAAATGGTTAATAAAGGTTTGAAATTATGTTTAATGTTTGTTGCAAGTCGATAAATACTGTCATTCTCATATTGTGTATTAATAAAGTTTCGTGACATTATTTGGCAGTTTCTTGCAAATCATATTGTTTAAGACGTAATATCTCCTGAACCATGTGTGGTATGTGGTTCGTACTCCTGCAGCAATTGTTATGTCACGTAAGGAATATGTGTACCAAATTTGTTTGCAATCAGATCAGTGGTTTAGGAGAAAATGAGCAGCATTGTCGCTTAATGCAGCATTTTCCGCGCATCTCATTGTTTCTGACGTCATATCTCGTAAACTATGTGTTGTACTTCACTAAGTGTTACACTTCAGCCGGCAGTCCTCATAGATTGAAGCTTACCTGTACAAAGTTTGAAAAAGATTGGAACCAAACTGTAGATTTTTATGCAATATGCACACATAAACATACGTACTTTCTGCTTTATACAGGGTGAATCACCTATCACTTGCAACGCAAATATTTCAGTAACGGAAAGTGCGATTGATGTGCGGTTCTCACGGAATGGATTGGTAATCAAGGAATCGTATTGGTAGCCAATAAACGGATTATAAAAATACCTAGAAAGTGTATTTTTATGCAAACATACAATTTTTCAAATGGAAAAATAGTTGTTTCTAACACGAACTGGAAATTTCGACACCAGCTGCGTACAAAGAATTTGGAAAGACATTTTTATCAGTTTATTTTGGCAGCTACAACCAGTTAAAATTTTGGGGGCGGAGGCTACGATAGCGTAGCTAACTGGCTGGTGGTCGTGAGACAGTGGGCCGTGTCCCAGGGGCTAGCCACTCGGGCAGGCAGCTACGCTGTCGCAGCCTCCGCCCTCGAAACTTTGAACGTTTGGAGCTCCCAAATTAAACGTGATAAATATGTCATTCAAAATTCCTTGTACACAGCTGGAGTCAAAAATTCCAGTGCCTTATAGATATAACCGTTGTTCCATTTTAGAAAACTGTATGTTTTCATAAAAATGCACATTCTAAATATTATTACAATTTTTTTGTTGGCTAAAAATATGAGCTCCTTACTACCAATCCATTATGTGAAAACCGCACATCAATCGCACGTTCCGTTTCTGCAATATTTGCGGTGCAAGTGTTAGATGATGCACCCTGTATATACAGAAGATCTTCCGTAGCTGAACTGAAGCCTCGGCATGTCAGAAAATAACAAAATTAGATTTAATGTAAGCATTTATTGAAGGAAAAAAGTGCAGGTTTTCAGATAAGTGGCTATTTGCTTCATGAATCGCCCAGGTACCTGAACGAATGAAGTGTTGAAACAGTTTTAAATGTGTAAGGAGACGAATAGGAGGAAAATAAAGTGACTCACTGTAGAGGACCTCCTCGTCCCACTGTCCGAATAGATCCGTCAGATTCAAGTTTCATTATTTAGCCCGTTTTGTTCGCTGGCGTACTTTTCGATATCATTTCAGAGTAAATTTTCCACTCGGAATGTTGTCGGCTGGTAAGTGCCGCTCCACTAGACAAGTGCTCGCAGACTTTTAGTGGTGGCGCTGGAACAGAGGGCCCGCCTTTCCGCCCGCAATTAACGCAGCCCCAGGCGCCCAGCTTGAATGGAGGCCGGCACCGCCGCACCACAAAGGCGCCACTGCTGCCAACGCAACGGCCCGCCCCCTGGGCGCCGCAACTCATATTGCCAGCGGCTGCCGGGCGCGTGTTAAGTGGCAATTTGCCAGCGCCGCTCCCAGCGCTGCCTCGCGGTCAGTCAGGGCTGCCACTCTCCCGCAGGTGTAGACACTGCTTTCAGGGCATACCCTCCCACATAACCTCCGGGGCAGTCCTGCGTGTCTGGGTACAATGGGGGAGTTTAGTATGGCGATAGCGTGTTCCGCGATATGGTAATAAATATATACTGGTCAAAACAATTAGAGGAGCAGTTGGCCGGCCGCGGTGGCCGAGGGGACTGAGGCGCTTCAGTCACGGTCTGCACGGCCACTACGGTCGGGGGTTCGAATCCCCCCTCGGGCATGGATATTTGTGCCGTCCTTAGTTGTAAATAGTTCATAAGTAGTTTGTAAGATTAGGGACTGATGACCCCGTAGTTAAGTCCCATAGACTCTACAAACATTTGAACATTTTTGAGGAGCAGTTGGGATATGTAGGTCCTGAGGTATTATCAGCAGAATGACCAAAAATGGGACGACATCTATCTGTCGATTCTACAGAGACAACAACATTACAGCAAAATTACTATAAATTCCCGGGCTATTATGCCGTGGTCTAGTGGATTTATTGCCGAAACCCAACGTTTCGTCCGCAGACGGGGACGAAACGTTGGGTTTCGACAATAAATCCACTAGACCACGGCATAATAGCCCGGAAATTTTTAGTAATTTTGACCATTCCGGGCGTGAAAGTTTACATTTTACAACATTACAGCAACCGAAATAGTAGTATAACGGGAAGTTGCTGCACAGAGAGTACATGTCGATTTGTGTTTACCCTACCAAACTAATGACACGGCAGTTTGGTTCAGATTGTGTAGTGAGCAGCTAGTGCAATGTAACAACAACGTGACTTACACAAAGCCATGGGGAGCCATAAGGAGGTTGGAAGCTAGACAGTCACAGAGGGAGGTGTCTATTGATGTCGGAGTGTTCCAAACTTCCAGAACCTGGACGCGAATTCAGACAGCAGGAACCGTTATAAGAAGGTAAGGATAAGGTCGACCAAGGGTAAATCAGCTAGAGATAACCGTCATCTGTGGCTAACAGGCCGTACAGACAGAAGGCTGAATGCAAATTAGCTGCAACGCACCGTCCAGGCAGCAACAGGACGCTCATTATCAGCACTAAAAGTCCGAAATTGGCTTCTGTAATTTGGCCTCAGCGCACGGAGACCTGTGGTGTTTGTCCCACTACAACCACGACGTCGTTTAGGACGCCAGGAACTGGGCAGAGGAACCTCAACGATGTCGGCAGGTTCTGTTCACAGACAAGTCAAAATTTTGTGTTCGACAGACGCGCAGACCTGATATCAATTCCACCTTCCAACCTAAGGATCTTCCCTAAATTCTGCGCGACTGGATCCAGGATTTTTTGTCAGGAAAGTCACAGTTCGTAGTAAGAGGTGGAAAATCATCGGACGAGACATGAGTGATATCTCACGTTTCCGCAGCCGTTCCTTATATAAATAAATCACCTATACTCCGTTCATTGAAGCGAGAGACGGACTTAACACAGTGAGGTCCGTCACTAGGGATGGACAAGAAGGGGATGCTTGCCCAGTGTCGCCGCTTCCGTTCTAGATGGCGGTGAAATTAGGCGCTCACTTTAAACTTAATCTTGAAGGAGCACTTGCTTCATAGAGGAGTAAGTTGTTGAAATTTACAAGGGACTAAACTACGAGGTCATTAGTCCCCAGAGTGGCAGAAGTATTAGAGTTTGTAATCACATTCAGCTTTCATAATTTCTTCAAATGCTTCTAAATCTATGGTACCAAACTACTGTGGTCATCAGCCCCTAGGTTTACAAACTATTTGAACTCACTTAAACTTATCTAAGGATAACACGCGCAAAGGTGCCGGAGGGAGGACTCGAACCTCCGGCGGGAGTGACCGACCACTCCCTGACACGGTCATTTCCATGCAGTATATTATCCTGCATTTTGATTCCACCCGAGAAGCGTTCTTAGAAGAAATTAGTAAGTTCATAAGATAAACTAAAATTCTTGGAGTGCATGAAACGAAGCTATTGTGTCCAGAAGTCAATGACGGATATTGTTATGAAAACAGTTGTATCTCCTGGCGTCGGTCGTAAGTGTATCATATGTCAGGTCAGTATCAAGGCAATTACTGTTTGATATTAATATTTATATATTTATTATTTTTTATTGTTTCCGTATGATTAACAACTGACGAAGTGCTTGCTGTCCTAAACGAACATGAAGATTTGGCCAATTTTGTAAATTATTGAAGGAAAGAAATTTCAAATATGTTCGGCTTCTAAAATCAGTTTTATGTCACAAAACTCACAGTGACCTTACACCTGAAACGGACGAGGCGACACTGAGAGAGCACCCCCGTTTTGTCTACCCCTGATCATGCGCCTCGTTCTGTTTACGGTTCGTCTCTCGTTTCTGTGAACGGGGTATAGGTGATAACTTGAACAGCCATAGTATGCTGTTTACAGATGATGGACTAATTTAGTGCCTAGTAAAACACAATATGCTAACAAGAATACGTGCAACCAAAAATATTTCTCAACAGCCACAAAACTGAAACACTACGAAACAGTCACACATTCGAACACCACTGCGCCTCCTTGCTCGATAGACAATATACTGACGTCAACTCGATTTGTATGAAACGCGTGTCGCACAGGGGAATCTTGACACAGGTGCCGGTGCTTTTGTAGCGACAGTACGCGAATCAGTCTGTCTCCGGTAAGTGAAATAAAATCCGGAACGACAGCGGAAATTGTTCACTCGGGGTGGCTGTCTTCGGACCCGCCGGGTAGATGTACCTTTTACAGCCGAGCAGTTGGCTTTTACTTCACGTTTGTAGCCTTCGCGAAGCTGGACGGTGTCTGGCACGTAAATCAGTCCCAGATTCAGAGTTACGAGCGAGACTGGAGGCGCTACCGGTGGTAAAGTTTTACTCTGGCCGTCTTCCTGGCACGCGCGGCTGTGCTACACGGCCGCCGACTGGGAAGCGAGTGTGCCAGTCATGCTGCGCCAGTCTCTCTCGCGACAAGGTGGCCTGGTCCTCGACCGCCTTTTCATCCGTTGCGATCGTGCACGGGGACCTCACTTTGGTGCACTAGTGTAGCTGTCCGTTTGCCGTAGATCGTGTTTTACAATCTGCTCCTTAAGAGCGACTGCTTTAAAGTAAAGAGCTACTACTTCGACACAAGAGCCCACAAATAAATTACACTGCTGGAAATAGAAATTAATAAACCTCTTAGAATTTGCCAATTCACTCAAGATTGATACTTGAAACAAATCGTATAGAGTACAAGAAATGATTACCTTTACACACCAATAACTGAGGCACGAGGTGTAAACGCATGCTCAAATACCCGCATTAGTACGTGGTGTAGCATATACAAGAGTTGGAACTATTTATTAACAACCGACACATAAGCTTTACTTGTTCGCTCCAGCGTTGTGTAGAACCCACTGCCAAAAAAAAAAAAAAAAAAAAAAAAAAAAAAAAAAAAAAAAAAAAAAAAAAAAAAAAAAAAAAAAAAAAAATCAAATGTTTGTCAAGCTTAACGGGGTCATAAGTCCCTAAACTTACAAACTACTTATGAACAAGCTTATACTAATGACGGCATAAACATTCATGCCCGAAGGGGGTTCGAGCCCCCGACGGGGAACAGCCTCGCGCATCGTAGCATAGCGCCTCAATGCGCTCTGCCGTTCCGCCGCGGCGAACCCACTGTCAGCAATGTGGAAGGCGTAGTGTGCCGTTATCAGAGGTTGTTCTTTTAATGGTGCGAATGGAGCTTTGTACTGCCTGTAGAATCTCCGGAACAGTTCTGAAGCGAATGCCACGAAATGGTTCCCTCATCTTCGGAATCAAATCAGAGTCACAAGGACTTTACTCCGAGGAGTATGGTAGAGTGCTTCCCAGGCACATCGACAGAACAGAGCAACCACGTATTGCCGTGCAAAGTGATGGGTGGGTGCGCAGATAGGGTTGCCGCTTCTTTCGCAAAGCTGGTCACAGGTGACGTTCCAAAAACGAATAGTAATACTGTGCATTGACGGTCTGACGTGGAGGAACGTAATGCCTTAGATTAACACCATAACAGACGTTCACATGAATGCCCATAAATTTCACCATACTGGGGCTCTGATGCACTTTCGACTTTCGCGGCGACCCATAATGACTGCATTGATTGGCGTTTCAGTTTTGGCTCGA
The DNA here is from genome assembly GCA_026315105.1 of Locusta migratoria. Taxonomy (NCBI): domain Eukaryota; kingdom Metazoa; phylum Arthropoda; class Insecta; order Orthoptera; family Acrididae; genus Locusta; species Locusta migratoria. The sequence continues at coordinate 732,914,831 of CM048744.1, read as the reverse complement.
TTGATGTGGCCCGTGTCTCAGCCAGAATTACGATGTGTGGGAAAGCCTCTCCTTCGCTCTCATAGCGCTCCAAGTGCGTCTGAGCGGCGCCGTAACGCATCCATTTTTGCATCCCGACAATTCATGCAGAACACATCATAATGGAATTTTTCGCATGCACTGGCGTTCCTTCAGGGTTCGAAGTACTGTCGTATGCGCTAATCCGGTTTCTTGGCCGAGCTCACGAATCGTATGGCGTCGATCACTGCCCACTAACGCTGCTACAGTAAGTACTTCTTCTCCAAAGACGCTAGAACGACCTGCCCGATGCACGTCTGCCACAGTCTGTCGACCTTCGTTGAAGGCTTTTAACCAACGTGCCACTGTTCTTTACGGAAATGCAGATTTTCCTCACGACCCGTGAAGACTTTGATGACTATATCATGGTGTACGACCTCTGTCACATTCAGTCTTGTACCAACTCCGATTCCTGTTTCGAAAACATAGTGTCACCGTTAGATCATCGCTCACAAGTGATTGTGTTTCCCTCAATTGCGCCTGTGACGTGGGCGAGCGAGTCCATTTGCTCGGAGATGAGGTAGGTATATCAAAGACATTTGCCATAAGCGACAATAGTAAATTCAATTGCGTAGTGTCTCCACATCAGTGTTGTCACTATTTTAGTTCCAGACCCCGTTCACAGGTGGCGCCGATTCTGGCATCCATTCGATCGAGTAAATTCCACACCCATTCTAGAAGCTCACGTAGTTTTGTGAGATTTCCTTCATGAGTCGCACGTGTCAGTTGTCGTCCCATCACAAGTTCAGGGACCGTGTTGGCCAGGGCAACTGCTGCACGTCTTGCAGAGAACGTTGACTTTCACGCGCAGTGTGTAGGCGAGCAATATCCTGTTAGAGCAAAACTTTTTTAAGACTGGAAATACAAAGGGCATTACAGTATTCAGCACCCAACAATCGCTGGTCAGCGTTCCCTCCACAAACACATAACGTGAACGAGAGTTTATCGTGCCCCAGACCATAAGGCCAGGGTTGGAACAATGCACTGTACGAGACAGAGCTCAGTTGACTGTAGGAAGCAGGAGTGCCTCTTCGTGGCATGGCGCTCGTTTCGCTCAGACGTTGATATCACAGTGAGCCTTATTACTGTAAACATTCCCTGTTAAGATGTAAATGCAGGTGCTACTCTGGCAGCTACGTCAGTACGTTACGTGATGCTAGACGACGCTGAAACCATTATAAATACATCCAGTATCCTCCACATGGCATTTCTTATCTGATCAAAATCGACATCGTCTTTCCCAGTACGCTACCTTTTCCGGTAGTGTTTCATCCTGGCTTATTAGGTGACATGGCTCATCAAAATAATAGGTCACTTCGGGCCGGCCGCGGTGGCCGAGGAGACTGAGGCGCTCCATTCACGGTCTGCACGGCCACTGCGGTCGGGCATGGATATTTGTGCCGTCCTTAGTATTAGCTAGTTCATACGTAGTTTATAAGTTTAGGGACTGATGACCCCGTAGTTAAGTTCAAATGTTCAAATGTTTGTAGAGTCTATGGGACTTAACTACGGGGTCATCAGTCCCTAAACTTACAAACTACTTATGAACTAGCTACAACTAAGGACGGCACAAATATCCATGCCCGAGGGGGGATTCGAATCCCCGACCGTAGTGACCGTGCAGACCGTGACTGAAGCGCCTCAGTCCCCTCGGCCACCGCGGCCGGGCCGAAGTTAAGTCCCATAGACTATACAAACATTTGAACATTTTTGTCACTTCGGCTGAGCAGCAGAATAGACGTGCGCACTTAGACGCCTGATTGCGGTGCGCGCGGTCGTTCTCATAGCAGCTTCGAGTCCTTTGGGTGTACGTGGTTTTTTTTTTTTTTTTTTTTTTCCGTTAGGATAATTTAGTTAAAGTAGTTTGTAATTTCAGGGATTGATGGCCACTACAGTTGGGTCCCGTAACTTTGCAAACATTTGAATTTGTGAAACAATCGGTTATATGGGGGTATGAGTGGAGAATACGAAGCACCATTTCTTACAAATCCAACTCAGTATCATTCGAATATCTTTATCTCGACCTTGCGGTGGTTACCTACTGCCTACAAGATGTGTCGTACACATTCGAATAATTTCTCACCTTCCCAGCTTTCTATTTACAGTGGCTGGTAACGTGAGTAGAAATACTCGAAGTGAAGGAAAGCTGGAGGCTTTTGGAAATGAGAATCGTGTGGTATTTTCCGTTTCAAAGAAAATAATTCAGAACTAGTTTCACAGTTCCACAATTAGCTGCTCTAGGTAATATGTCACTATTCGAAGTCGATGTTCAGATCCTCACAATGACAGTGGTTTGATACAGGTGCACTAGTTTGGTTAATTAATATTTTTCTGTTGCCTCTATACGCACATCGCTGTAACGGACGAGCTCTGTATGTTCCTTCACTACTCTCGAAATGACTGACACGTGACAGATACTGAAGAGTTTTGTACGTACCAAATATGCTTAATCAACTCAAAACACGACAGATGTGTGCACTGCACTGTTCACAACGTTACCGGTATACTTTCCATAAAGCTGAATATGAGTGTAGCCATTTTTGGAACTCCGCATCTCGATATGTTAAAACGGTACCTATGTAGGATCGACAATATGTTATCGCTGTGGAGATCCGCGACCTCTAAATTAATTCTTACTGGAAGAAGAAGAGTAACTTTTGGACAGCACACAGCAAACTTAACATTAAGAATAAACACTGAGATAAAAAAAAAAAAAAATAGTTTTGCATCGGTGGAAATATTAAGAATGTGGAATAGATCAAGGATAAGAATTCGAAATATTTAAACATTTCGACCGTTTCAGAGTGTTGAAATAAATTCAACGACGAAGTTGAAAATTTGTGCTGGACAGGAATACGAACCCAGATTTTCCACTTTGTACCAGCGGTCACCTTAACCAGGCTCGCTTTCCTTCCAAACCAAATTCTAAACTACTAGCCGTTTGTCCACTGATTCCTCTTGCTCGCAGCCTATACTGGTTTCTCGCAAGGGATCGAGCGTTTGAATGCGTCCGCTTTCAAACTGTCATTGCTCGTTGTGGTCATTTCACAATTATTGATATGGTGTCTGTTTTCTTCAGGCGTGTCCGAATCCCGGTCCAGCACAAATTTCCAACATTGTCGTTGAATTTATTGCAACACCCTGAAACGGTCGACATGTCCATATAATGTATTTTGAATTCGTAAAATTACGGCAGTTACTGTCTACTAATGGTGTCTGTTCCTTCGGACATGTCCGAAAAGTACAGACACCATATCAATAAAGATCAATGATAGACTAGTATAGTGTGGCAGGACTTTCAAACTTAAAATATTCAGTTTATAATAACTTAAGACAAATAGAATCTTATATTTTTCTTTTTTTTAATTTTTTACCGATCATGTTTTAAACGCATACGTAATTAGCCGTAATGATACCTCCTTTGTACAAGTAACACAGCACATCCAACGTATATCGTAATACTACGGAAGGACTATCGTGCTACTCGGAAGGCCACTATTTTACCCATTTTACTCAGCTGACTGTAGAAAGCAAGAGGGCGTCTCTGTGGTATGGCTGCTGTTCGCTATAATATTTCCCTATTAAAGGCTACACACAGGTGACCCTCTGGAAGCTACGTCACCGCGTTTTCTGCTGGCAGACTACGGTGAGACCATTGAAGTACTTCTACTATCTCCGAAGTGGCATCGACGTCATCTATCCAGGTGTACAATTTTCTTCCGGCAGTTATGTCAGGAAGCTTTCTGTCCATTAACACCGGAGAAAAGGGGCTGTGCCATCTGGTTAGACAGTAGGTGGGTTGTGGGTCCGTTTCTGAATCTCCTATATAAGTGAAATCCACTTTGGACATTTTATTTGTAGAATTTGTTTCTAAACAGATGAATGTGACAATAAAAACACGACTGTGATAGTCTCATCGTAGTTGAGATTTTATAGAAGCTTACAGAATATACGTATGAAACATTTTCCTAATGGTTGCAATAGTTGTGGTCTCCAGTTCAAATAATAATTCTACGCAACTCTGGATTCTAGTTGTCCTGCGCGAACTTCATTTTTGGTATTCTTTTGAACCTGGTTATTGTATTTAAGCCTCTATCTCCTGCAGGTTTTATCTCAAGTTTCTTCCCATTACGTCTACAAACAAGTGTCAGACTCCAGCACAATAAAGCATGATTGTTCCATTAAATCTGTTACATCACTATAACGACAAATGTTGCTCATCATATAACAGCATCGCTTCAGTAGCAACTAAGACAACTGGTAAAAACGGTATTTTAAACGTTGTATTGACTCTGATGTCTATGGCAGTTTATAATTAACTCTCTGAACTCGATACTCGGCGTCTAATTTTTCCACTATCACTCAGTGAGTAGCGGCTATTACGACGGAAACTATTTGCGTCCGTCGGTGCTGTATTTGGTGCAGGCATTGGCTGCACGAACTTAGACGGAACTGCACGCAACTGTAAAAACAGCGGAACTGGTCGAAAATACGGAACTGTTAAAGAAACGTAAGGAATTATTTTGAATTAAATAGTGTTGCTGAGGCAGCTTCATATCTCACCAATATTTCAAACGATGTGAAACTTCTCTTTCAATATACTTCATTAAGCATTAATTTGGATAACATTGTCCCAGAAGAAAAACATTGTCCCTTGACGATATTTGTACTGTAATAAAAGTCTTTATCGCAGAGGGAAAATTTTTTCTACCGGTTTCAACCTAATATAGATCATCTTCAGAAATAATAGATATACAGACCACGTGGCCGGTGCTGGACCCTGTAGGGCTGCCGTGGCTGTTTTCTGGCCGTAAGTTGGTAACTGCATTGACCAGTTAACAACTTAACAGCCACTGCAGTCATACAGGGTTCAGCACCGGCCACATGGGCTGTATATTTATTCTTTCTGAAGATGATCTATGTTATGTTGAAACCGGTAAAATAAAAATAAAACTACTTCATTAAAAATATTATTTGAAAATTAAATGTAAGGAGACGATCAAATACACACATGGAGCGTCTCTTTATAGTGTATGGAAAGAGGTTCTTCCACCCAAACGGACTAGGCTTAGTGACAAAAACCTTGAACTGCAACTATTTTATAAACTGAACAGAGAACTAACACTACAAATGTATACTCAATATATTCGTAATTTGTGTTCTATTTTGTATCGCCCTCTTTTTTTATAAATATAAGTATATATAGTTCTATTAAATGTTGTTTTGGAGTTTGTTTTCATGTACAATTATACATAACCTCACGTGCCAGTGATGATTGTCAGAATGACCATTATTTCTCACCCATACGACTATTCATTAAGGGGTACAACATTGTTGGTGAGTGAATGACGCCTATTGAATAAAGTACGAGTATCAGTCATTAGATATGTGAGAAGGGTTTGGGTAAGGCGAAGATTATTTGGAGCGGAATGTGGTTGAGCAGGGTATGTTTGAATGTGTTTTATGTTAATCGATCTATTGTATGTTAATTTTTCCTCCATGTAGATTTTATAATTTCTTTTGGTTATATCTATCATTACACCAAATTGAAAAATAATTTTGGTTTGTAATTATTATTTTACAAATTACTTTTTGAAGAATTAATTTTTTGATTTTAAATAATTATGTGAAATGAAGACTCAATTAGGAGCGGTGTGCACCACGACCATAAAATGATAACTATATAAAAAAAATCTGCATTGCTCATAAATTAACCTTTACTTGTTATTGCAAATGGATTTAGACTATGGAACAGTGATCCTCAGTGCAACATGCACAATTGAATCGATACACTTCAGGTGTTAAATGTCAAGCCGCAAGGCATAGGTACAAAATGTTCCAGAGTTCAAAATCACTCTGGAACGTCTTTTAGCTATGCCTTTCGGCTTGACATTTAACACCTGAAATGTATCAATTCGGCCGTGCATGTTGCACTGAGGATCGCTATTCCATAGTTGAAATCGATTTGCAATAACGAATAAACGTTAATTACGACCAATGTTGAAATTTCTTTTGATAAATAATTGTGTATTTTTCTAAGTAATTGTAACTGAATTCTATTGCCTCTGTTGAGTACTTTTTCCAACACTGTACGTGAAGTGAAGTCGGAGACGCTCTATCACCCATAGTATAGCCGTGATTACCGCACATTGGGCGTCTTTAAAAAAGGCCTTAACGAGTCGATTATTCCTGTTCACTCAGGAGACACCGTGTTGTACCAGACGAATATTTTCAACCTGTTGCCTCGGTGGGATGATCGCCTCAAAGCTTTCGGCAATTTTGCCTGATTGGCAGAGAGATTCTGTATTGTACGGTCTTCTATCAGAAACTTTTTGATGCCCCATTACATATTTGCGTCTCGTCAGCGTCGAGATTACTTTGAAGGGAGATTAGGGCTTAACGACCCGTCACAAACGTGGTCGTTAGACACGTTATTAGGGACTGAGCCGCTGCGTGCCTGGGAATATATGAGGGAAGGGAGGGAGAAGCCTTCCTCGCCGGTGAGAGGCGTGTGCGGCGATTGTGGCGCAGGTCACGTATTCGGTGGGAGTCTGCAGCCGTAAATCCATGAGCGGCCATCGCAACTGGACTTTTCAATTCTTCCCTTATATCACTTGAGGTAAAAGGAGGTACGAATGCTTCGCTACAGCCACATCCAATTTTCTCAGACATCCTTACTGAATTCGATGCAGCGCACCAGTTACTATGACAGAACTTCGTTAGCTCTGAACATTGAGCCTTTCACGTACGTGATGGTTTTCTGATCGACTACTACACTATGTTCAAATGTTTGTTAAGCTTAAGGGACTTAACTACGGGGTCATCAGTCCCTAAACTTACAAACTACTTATGAACTACCTACAACTAAGGACGGCACAAATATCCATGCCCGAGGGGGGATTCGAACCCCCGACCGTAGTGGCCGTGCAGACCGTGACTGAAGCGCCTCAGTCCCCTCGGCCACGGCGGCCGGCTACTACACTATAATTATTGTCCAATGTTGAGTATTTCATAGTACTAACTAAAACTGGCTACGCTTCGCAATTGCTCAGTCTGATACGAAATAAATAAGAAAGTGAATAAAAAATTATTGCAAAAATAGACTCTGCGAAAATGTGAAAGGTTCCTGTTTGTAACTGTAAGAGAGGACATTTGTAATATGTTCACTGCAACATCTATGTAATAATATCTGTGAGTTGCTCAGCTGCATGTATTTGTATCTCTGGCGCTGCGACGCCGATAATAATAGTAGTGGTAGTAGTAGTAGTAGTAGTAGTAGTGTTACCGAGAGCAAGTTGTTGACGCAGCAGAGGGAGAACATCTGGAGGAAAAGCTGTTTGTTTCCTTCGTATTGGCATGTCTGCTAAGATTTTCGTTTTCTGTGCATCAGTTGTAGGAAGCGATTGTAGTTTGATGCCATTTTTATTGTAAAGGTTTCTGTAAAAATTTGTAAATCTACCCCACCAACATCACTTGTTGTGCCTTTTATGTAACTTCGTCACGTAGTTAGAATTTTCCTCCCTGAGTATATTTATTTATTTATTTTTTGGACAGTGCTAGTGATTGTACCATGCATTTCATTGTCAGAGTAGATAACGCTCAACAACATAAGCTACACGTATCAAACAGTGATGTGTACTATGAGACAATCTGTAGACTACACAATCCCATCAAGAGCTCTTACGATTCACTGTGCTACTCGATATTTATCACATCAGCAACATTGTCAGAGGTTAAAGAAGTGGAAAAGTGACAATCCTAGTTCCTTGCGGTGATCTAATCCACTGGGCTCGTATACTATAGTCTTCAACTATCTTCCGACCACAATGTAGCCCTTTATCTATACATTAAAAAGCGTTAAGGTAGAAAAATAAAGGGTTACTGCATTAAGACGGAAAATATTGCGAGAAAAAACCTGAAGGGTAAACCAGACCCCTGGAAGAGACGATATTTCACATAGTGGATATTATGTCAGACGCAGTACCATTAGACTTTAGGAAGTACGTTAAAGTTCCATACAGGTCTATACAGACGTGAATACTATCCACAAAATTAGTATTTCATAGTAAGACACTGACGCGAATATTTAAGAGAAAGAGAAAGCTGATTGTAGAAAATCAGTTCAGCTCCTGAAGAAAACTGGAAATACGAGTGAGAATAAACAACGCGCAACATATTGCAGCCGGTGGACTGAAGCACCTGTACATTTGGAGGCACATGTTGACAATGTCGAATAAACTGTGCCCTTTGAAATATTGAAGGTAGAGGGGCGATTGGTTACTAACAAGTCGTACAAAAAGCGCACAGCAGTTGTAAGAGTTAAAGAATGTAGCGGGGACGCCATGGTCGAGAAACGGGTGATACTTGAATGCAGTTTATTAATAATTTTATTCAGTCTGCAAACTGAGTAAACTGTGAAGGGAAACAAAAATTGGGAGAAAGTCAAGTTATGCGTGAAAAAAAAAAAAAAAAAAAAAAAAAAAAAAAAAAAAAAAAAAAAAAAAAAAAACGAAAATATTAGTCTAGTTCCCAAAAGGTTTACACGCTTTATTTTATAATACAGTGACCGATTTCGATCTTACACCGAGATCATCCGCAGACCGATTTGTCTCACGTCTCAGCATCAAGAAATGGAAGCGATAAAACTTACTTAGCAAACAGAACCTTCTATAACTGCATTACACTTTAATAATGTACACTTACACAGCATGTTAAACTGCTGTCACTCAAGGTCTATTTCTTTTAAATTCTATTCATTTTATGTGGGAAATAGCAGGCTCCTTTCAGCAAGTATCTTATGGTTATGTAACAATGATGCCATTTGCTTAGATTAATGTCGGCGTTATAATTTTGTATAACTCGTGGATATGGAAGGGGAGGGATATGTTCTTCGGTAAATTTCAAAATAACCTTCTTAACTAGCAGTAAAGACAGCTCTCGGTAGCGAAGATAAAGTGCATCTTACCTAGGTTACGACTATTACTACGAGTGCCTTCATCAGATAATTTCTGAAACTGCCTTACATGATATAATAAAATGTAAGTGATAAAGCTTAAGTGACAATTTGTAATAAAATAATACAGCCGGACAACCACTAAGGTCTGTACAAATGTGTGTCGGAAGCATTTTGTTAGATTAAGTGACATTTAATTTTAGAAATTTTCTGATGAAGACACTCATATTAGTCGACGAAACCTAGGTAAAATACAGTTTATCTTTTCGACCGATATATGATATGACTAGCAATGAAAATCTTAAATGATCGCTGAAAAAACGGTGGCACGTTTATAACTTTCTACATAGGCGTCAAAATTGCACCAAATTTGGATTTCGTAATGCCGAACAGTTTCGGAAAATTTTTACTAGTTGTATGCAGTATAGCGCAGAAAAGTTTCCAAGCACGCAAAGATATGTAACCAGAGGTTGTATGTAATGTTATTGTGGGACTTATTGGTTGGCTTGAAAGTGGACAAAATATGTCCTAAAGTGGTCTATAAATTTGACGTCTGTTGTTTAAAATATATTTGAAGCAGTCAGGTCGCTGAGGATGATCTTGGTATAAGATCGAAACCGGTCACTTTATCTTAAAATAAAGAGTATAATTTTTTTACGAACTAGGCTGATATTTTCATATTAAAACGTTATACCAGTTCGTTGCCTTCCAAACTCAAAAATATTGTGTTTCTCGGGACGTCTGTAATTCTGTCAAAGATAGAAAAGGACGTGTAAGAGCAGTTGAACTTAATGGATAGTAATTTGAACATAGATTATACCATGGATATCAGTAGAAGTAAGAGAAGGCTCATGGAATGTAGCCTTATGATATAAGACGACGTTGAGGGAATGTAATTTGGAAATGAGACACAGAAGTAGTGTATGAGTTTTGTTGTTTAGCAGTAAAATGTATTGACAACGTAAATTAAAGTGTTAGAAGTTTGCTCAGGGTATTTGCTGGAGTATATCGTTTGAAAAACGTGGAATTTTAGCAGTTCGCTCTAGAAGAAGCTAGAAGCATCTGAAATATTGTGGTACAAAAGAATGCTGATGATTAATTAGGTGAATCTGAATATAAATGAAAATGTACTAAATCGAACTAGCAAAAATGAACTTTATAACACAACTTGAGTAAAATATGGGAGGCTCGATGGAAGTGTGGAAGCTAGAAGGTGAAGTGTTACACAATGGCTACTCATTTCAAAATCAAATGTTTGTGAAGCTTACAAACTACTTATACTAAAGGCAGCACAAACGTCCATGCCCGAGGGGGATTCGAACCGCCGACGGGGAACGGCCTCGCGCATCGCAGCATAACGCCTCAATGCGCTCGGCCGCTCTGCCGCGGCGCTACTCGTTTCCAATTCTCCCTGCAGAATAATCTTAGTTAAAGATTATTAGGTAAATTTATCAGAGATACTTGGACCTGTTAAGTGTAAAGAAGGCACCCCGAACAAATCTGAAGGTAACTAGTTAATTAACTTATCTCTTGGACAACTGTGCAATAGACTAACATTACGCACTTAAACAGTGATCATCATTGAGGAATTTGCTTCAAAGAAAGGAAATGTGAAATATCTTTATTCTCGAAACACATTCTGTCAGCCACTGCGTACAAGACTCGCCTTAACCGAGAATTTTGTTATAAGGATGTACAGAAATGGTAATCGTTTAAGCCATCTACCTTAAGTGTTTCTGAAATTGATCCAAAGATGAAAGAAGTGATTTTATAAGGAAGTTAATGGATGATAAGAAATTTTATGAATTAGTTACTTCAGTCAGAGTGTACCGTCTGATGTTATTTTTAGGATGTCGTTGCAGATTTATTAGGTATTACACGAGCAGTTTCGAAACTATGACATAGCAGTCGTACATCTTACAGAGCTTTATAAAAGCCTTGGCTGCAGAATAACTCTCATGTTACACGTCCTTTATTTGCTTTTAGATTTCATCCACATCAGCTTGGATGTGTTTAGTGACGAGCATTCGAAAAGGTTCCATCAGAATGTAATGTTGATGGTACCCTTCAATGTTGTGAGGGTACTATGGGGCTTTGAAACGTGAAGGACCTACATTCCAGAGTAGGTAGTTCTCATGAAGTGGACTCAACCAACCGGTATCAACATTATTATACAGCAGTTGATGTTGGTCGCAAACTTCTACCCTGAGCCCAGTACGCAACAGTAACTTAGTTTCGTGACTTTAGGGTATACTGTAACTGTGCAGATTTAGTGCAGGACTTATAAAGACAAGTTTAGTCTCAGCTGTTGTACACGTAGGTATTTTAATTCTAGCTATACCAACGTGTAGACCAAAAAAATTAATAATTGTTATTTGTTGCTAAACACGATATATAAAATACCTTAACAATACGGACGACACAACCAAAATTTAAATCGCTGCTTTTGCTAACTTAATTAAATTTTACGCATAGAATTGTTTTTTAAGAGATACTGACGTTTAAGTATGGTCCTGAACATAAGAACATCGAATATGACTACCATTTTCTGGAGGAGCCCACAAAGTAATTCTCCCATTCCTCACCACCTCCCCAACTCTCCTCGCCATTGATATGGGGACAGTTTAAAGGCTCATAGGTATATACTGGAAAGTGGTGGACATAAACTAAACGCTTTTTCAGAATCAGTAAGTCCAACAAGTTTTATTGCTCTACGCGAAACAAAAAATCATGACAAGCATATTTGCGCTTTATTGAGTTGTCATATGTACGCTTGACATCCACCCTAAGGACACGTAGGCTTATATACATACAGGACGACAATTATTGAACTATATGAAATTAAATCGTACTAAATTCTAAAAGGTTTAATTTAGGACGTTCAAAATGCGCGGTAGCCAGAGGGCATGGTGGGAATTAGAATGCGCATGCGACTATGGTATGGTTTAGCGACAAGCCCACTTCCATTTGGTTGGGTTCGTCAATAAGCAAAACTGGTGCGTTTTGGGGACGAAAAATCAGCATATCGCGATAGGCCACGTGGGGTTCAAGTGGAAGCCACGATGAACTGGATGATGGCCCATTAGTAAATCTAAAGCCTCTCGTATAAACGCGGGTCACTCCAAAAGAAATGCACACTATTAATTTTTTTATTGTACATGTTTGAAAGTTTTACAGTGTGTAGATACATCCTTCAGGAAAAATATTTACATTTTTCCACATTTCTCGCAGTCACCAGTTCGTTAACTCTCTGCACATTGTTTGGAGTGTGTGCAGTACGAGGCCTGCCGCTGCGAGGACAATTCTCAATAATGCCGTGCCCGCTTTCTCCACGTAACATGCTTGCCCACCGACTAACTATACTGCGATCGACAGCAGCGTCTCCATACACTTGTTTTAACCACTTGTGGATTTCTCTCACTGTCTCGCTATCAAATCACAGGAATACAATGACGGCACGTTGCTTCTGACGAACGTTAAGAGTAGCAGCCATCTTGAAGACATGCTGTGACGGCGCAACTCACGGAAACAGGTTGAACTAAGTTTGAAAACAAGCTGTAAGGATGTATCTACACACTGTAAAACTTTGAAACATGCAGAATTAAAACTGTATTTTTCAAAAAATTGTGTGCATTTCTTTCGCAGTGACCTTCATACTAACGAGTACGCGAGCTCTGACGTATTCACAATTAAAGTTTGTGGCGTAGTTTGTAACTAATTTACGTTTTGTTTCCTAACGTTCACTTATTGTCACCTTGTTTGGCAAGCATGTGTGGATTTACTGCCACATTATAGTGAGTAATACTGACTAGTTCGTTTCCTGCTGACAGTTAGCTGAATGTAAATTCAAGTTAGCACTAGCTAACATAAAGCGATTGCGAAATGCATTTGATGTTCTAGGAATCTTCGCAGCATGTTGTGGGTTCTTATAAGGCTTCATCTCTTGTCGTGTGTTCCTTTTTCTCACCCTGTCACTCGTTAAGGGGACCTGGACGTGAACGGGCTGCATTTTCATTCTTTGTTTTCGGTGCACATTACTCTTGATCTACAATGCGGAAGAAGTCACGATTTTGTACCAACACTGAATGACGTTAACTCAAGCTGCAATAGGAAATTAACTGAAATATATGTTATAGTTTAAGAATTACAATATTTTCGCACTCTGGAATCCCCCTTTTTTGCAATGGGAGAAATTTGTCTTTCGGGTGGATGAAAAACAAAATTTTCAACTTTTCAGTCATTCTGACGTCCATGTCCCTGTAAGGTGTAGATTAACACGTTCGGGACGATTGACTGGTGATTTATTTTCACTTGGGCCTGACTTCTTTTGTGACGTAAACTGAATCTTACGTGAGCATAAATACGTTATATAACAAGGAAAAAAAATTATATACCACGATATCAGTGACGACCGCAGGCCGCTAGGATGAATAGTGGCGTTATGGTAGGCAAACCCGCATACCCGCATAACAAAACACCAGCAACGAACCTCTATCTATATTGCAAATCGTTGTTTTCCATTTTGAATTCATATTTTTAACGATATATTTCATATTCTTATCCATTTTGTAACGTTACTAATTTTTATTTTTAGTTTTCGTGTGATACTTCCCGCTCAAATTTAGATAGAATTCCACGAAACAAGTTTCAATATCCCTACTTAATGGATATTATGTTCCGATGTAGGGACCTGAAGATGGCATAATGGATTACCGAAACTGGTAGTGAAACAACAAATATTTTTATTATATATACGGCTGTTGGTATCTCACATCTTTCATACTCTTGACCAGCCGCTGTCCCGGTTCCACCAGGAATGATGGATTCAGTAGTACTTTTCAAAACTTCAGCGAATATACAGAAGAATGAAAACGTATTGAAAATATATGCATAAACTATCTAAATGTACAAGAGCAAAGAAACAGAATTATACTATATGACATCCAAGTCCAGGACGTAGCCAGAGGTGTTTCGACCACCTCCCCAATTTCGTCAAACAGCCCAGGCCCAGGGTATCTCTGAAGAAACTCTTCAATATGTCCCTTGGAATTGAATCATGAGATACCTTTTAGAACGAAAAACATCCAAATGGTGGAGTAATGAAGATGAATATTCGAAGAGCTGGATAAAATCAGTAGACTAACTCACGGACGAACCAGCCTCAGTGACAGCAAAATGTCTACTGAGGGCCTGGCTAGAGTGTTCACTTTAACCTGCAAGCTGGAACGAGCCTATGAGCCTTGGTCACGAGAGGGTTCTGTGACGCCACACAGGCGTGCTTCGTCCCAGAGGCAAGGCGGCCCTCACGCCCCAGTAGCGTGAGCCGTCAAGCACTAGGCTTGTGTAGTTCGCGAACGAACTAGTTCGGAAGAGCGCTCCCACAGGTGAGCTACGCCTTCGCAAGTCCCTCGTTAGTTCGTCCGCTCCTTTTCCGAAGACTGACGGGGAACAGCGAGAGGACGCGAGAGAGCGCAGCATCGCGTGATTTATAGGTAATGTTCCATCAATGACCTATTAAATAAATAAAGAAGTCCATTTTAAAAATAAAATGTACTCTGTATGATAGTAGTTGAATATCATTGTATCACCCATTCGTGTAAATAACTGGTTTATTTTCTTAAGTATTTGATGTCTAATTGCCCAAAAATACGGGTAATAGCACATGCTTGAACAACACTGATCATTATATAAAAAAGCTGTCATAACAAAAGGAAGAGCTCTTTTAGTAGCGGTAGCAAAAGCCAAAAAAGAGCGGACGAACTAAAAACCTACTTCGCTGCCGAGCTGCAAACTAAAAGGAGAGCTACCGGTCGCGAACTAAAATATGCGTAATCGGTCGTGAACTAAAATATGTGCAATCGGTCGCGAACTAAAACATGCGTTACCGGTCGCGAACTATTATGCCAAACGTATCTCGTTTCTTAGTTCGTTGGATTCCTTTCCGAAGACCGACGGGGAAAAGCCAGAGGGCGCGCATCAGAATTAAAAATCACGTGTTTGCCTTGTGCTGATCCAGTTAATGGTGAGCGTCTGCGTGATAAATTTCTGTTTTGATGTATCTGCACTCTACAATATCTAATAAATTCCATAATGCCAAGATATAGAGATAACTCTAAACCTTTAACGCGAGAAATTATCCACAAACTGCTTCTTTTGGTCTATGTGATATCGTTAGCGGCTCAAGCAGCAAGCGCATGAAGCAGCTAGGTGCGGGAATTTCTCCCTTCACCTGCATGCGCAGACCACGCCGCTCAGCCGTCACTGGGAGCGGACGAACTAAAAGTACCAACTAATTCGCGACTGAGCCGCGAACTAAAGTGAGCGCTCCCGATCGCGAGCTATTATGCGCAAGTCTACCAAACACTGGTGTAATATTATTGTGGGACATTAGTACAAGTACTAAAACTTCGAGTGTCGAGTTAAGACAGTCCAACTCAGGGCTGGTTTGATGTTAAAACTTGCTGCTGGAAACGACATGTAGTTACACAAACTCTAGCAATGTTCCAAAGCCGTCGCTGCACTTTTTCGTCGGCACTTTACGGGGGAAGTTTTATAGCTGAGACCCGTCACGTCCGGCCGCCTTCTATTAAGACCACCCAAGTTGGCAGCCTTGGCACCGACTGGACGCGGCCGTGGCAAACTTTCAAGGACAAGGGGGATCGCCGCAGATGCCAAGAATTGCATTAGCGCCGCGGCCGGCCGGCGGGCCTCGCCAAGTTCCCGCGGCCTCCACGTGGGCGGCGACCCCGCGTGACCCCAGGGGGCGGCGGCTGGGGGCGGCGCAAGGGAGGGTGGACTGGGCCGCGGCCTTCGCGGCGGGCAGTTGGCCGCACGCTAGCCGCCGCGCTGGCACGCACCCGGCCGTCCTCGGTCCACGTTGTTCCTCACGTTTCTTTCTCTCCACCAGTACTATCGCAGGATGACACGCGACGCTCAGCACAGTACACAAAATTAATCTTTCTCACTACTTTTCTGGTTCGGCAAACGTCTTAAGCCACAAGGAGGTAACCTCCACAGCCTACGGCGGCGCTTCCTATGTCTTCACTGGTTCACTGAATGTCCTGAAAAAAGATCGTCGCGATAAAGAAGTAAATAAATAAATAAAATTTACATCTACATGGGATACTTTACAAATCATGTATAAGTGCCTGGCAGGCGGTTCATCGAACCACCTTTATACTGAAACTTCCTGGAAGATTAAAATTGTGTGCCGGAACCGAGACTCGAACCTGGGTCCTTTGCTTTTCGCGGGCAACCGCTCTAACCGAATGAGATATCCCGACACGACTCACGATGCCGCCTCATAACTTTATTTCCGACAGTACCTCGCCTCCTACTTTCGGAAGTAAGGTTGTGAGGCGGCATCGTGAGTCCTGTCGGGATATCTCAGTCGGTTAGAGCGCTTGACCGCGAAAGGCAAAGGTCCCAGTTTCGAGTCCCGGTACCGGCACAAAATTTGAATCTGGCAGGAAGTTTCATATCAGCGCACACTCCGCTGCAGAGTGAAAGTTTCATTCTGGAAACAACCCTTAAGCTGTGGCTAAGCCATGTCTCCACCATATCCTTTCTTTCAGGAGTGCTAGTCTTGCATGGTTCGCGGGAGAGCTTCTGTGAAGTTTGGAAAGTAGGAGGCGAGGTACTGGCGGAAGTAAAGTTGTGAGGCGGCATCGGGAGTCGTGTCGGGATAGCTTAGTCGGTAGTGCGCTATCCCGTAAAAGGCAAAGGTCCCAGGTTCGAGTCCCGGTTCCGGCACACAATTTTAATCTGCCAGGAAGTTTCAATACATTGTACTGTTAAACAGCAAAACTCATACAGTACTTCTGTCACATTTTCTAATTACATTCCCTCAACGTCGCCTTATATCATAAGGATACATATCATGAGCCTTCTCTTCTACCTACATTCATTTTATAATGTTTAAATTACTATCCATTAAGTTCAAGTGCTCTTTCACGTACTTTCCTAACTTTGACAGAATTACAGACGTGCCGCGAAACACAAATTTTTTGAGTTTGGAAGGCAACGAACTGGTATAACGCTTTAATATGAAAATATCAGTCTAGTTCGTAAAAAAAATTATACTCTTTATTTTATAATAAACGTGACCGCGGTTACGATCTTATACCAAGATAATCCTCAGACCGATTTGTCTCACGTTAAGGCTAAAATCGCAATCGGTCACCATATTATAAAATAACTAGACTGATATTTTCATAATGAAAACTAAATTTTTCCCTTCTCTCCCGCAGAACTTGAATTATTTCGCCCAATTTTTGTTTCCCTTCACAGTTTACTCACTGTGCAGACTGAATAAAATTAGTTATAAACTGCATTCACGTATCACCCTTTTCTCGACCATGGCATCCCGCTACATTTTTTTAACTCTTACAACTGCTGTCCGCTTTTTGTACAACTTGTTAGTAACCAATCGCCCCTGTACTTTAACGGCCTCTACCTTAAAATTTTCAAAGGGCGCAGTTTATTTGTTGTTCTCAAAATGTGTCTGGCAGGCGGTTCATCGAACAACCTTTATACTGAAACTTCCTGGTAGATTAAAATTGTGTGCCGGAACCGGGACTCGAACCTGGAACCTTTGCCTTTCGCGTGCAAGCGCTCTAACGAATGAGCTATCCCGACACGACTCACGATGCCGTCTCACAACTTTACTTCCGCCAGTACCTCGCGTCCCACTTTCGGAAGTAAGGTTGTGACATAGCATCGTGAATCGTGTCGGGATAGCTCAGTCGGTTAAAGCGCTTGCCCGCGAAAGGCAAAGGCTGCAGGGTTCGAGTCCCGGTTCCGGCACACAATTTTAATCTGCCAGGAAGGCTAATATCAGCGCACACTCCGCTGCAAAGTGAAAGTTTCATTCTGGCACCTTTATACTATTCATCTACCAATTCATTCTCGAATAGCGCGCGGGAAGAAAGAAGATCTTAATTTCTCCGTTCGAGCTCTGATTTCTCGCATTTTATTCTGAAGATCATTTCTACACCAGCGATAAATGCCGTTGTTGTAATGATTCCCATTCAGATCCTATATCATTTTCGTAACGCTGTCTGCCCTGTATCGTGACAATAACGAGCTGCCCTTCTCTGGACTCTTTCAATGTCCTCCGTCTGATAAGGATCTCACACTGGGCACCAATACTCCAAAAATGGACGGACAAGCGTAGTGTATGCAGCCTCTTTAGTAGTTCTGTTGCATCTTTTTAGGGTTCTGCCAATAAAACGCAGTCTCTGCTTCGCCTTGCATACTGATTTAGGAAGCATAAGTGTATGATTTTATTTGCAAGATTATTGGTTCTTTTACTCTTGTTTGCATTGCAAGTATCGATCCTCTAGATAAAATATTACTCTTAAACCTAACTTTAAAAAGTATTACACATACTGAGTGAGTTGCCTCATGATATACTGAAATATTGCTACTCCAAATAACGACTCCACTGCTGTAAATAGATAAATAAGCTATTATAGTAGTACATATTTTAACTTACCATAACGCTAGTGGACAAATGAAGACGGTTTTTCTCTTTTTTTCTTGTTATGAACTTATTCATAATTGGAAACTTATCTTAACAACACAAAAGAAATAAACGGCAGTGGCAGCATTCCACTGTACTGCTTAACATAGCAGTAATAGAGCAAGGCCAACAATGGACAATGGCTAAAGGAAGACTGGGCAATAAAATGTTCAAATGTTTGTTAACACGTTCGCTGCCGTTCACGCTCTGGAGCGATGATGCTAGGTGCCACTTCACGCTCTGGCGCGTGATCGTATTTTGACAGTATCTTTTCATAGTTTTGAGCCACTGAATGTTTTGGTTTTAGTTTTCAGTTTTTTTGATATGGTTTTTTATTTGCATTTGTATTTTTGTGAAAACAACAAATGAACAATATAAACAGTACATAAACCTGTCATGACATCATGAGAAGAATGTGTGGTTCGTAGCCGGTAATGCAAACGCGGAAATCTGGAACCACGTACGTGTGCATACTCTTTCAAAAAAATGTTCAAATGTTTGTAAAGTCTATGGGACTTAACTAAGGGGTCATCAGTCCCTAAACTTACAAACTACTTATGAACTACTTACGAACTAGGACAGCACAAATATCCATGCCCGAGGGGGGATTCGAACCCCCGACCGTAGTGACCGTGCTGACCGTGACTGGAGCGCCTCAGTCACCTCGGCCACCGCGGCCGGCGCATACTCTTTCCTGAGTGCCTAACAGAGTATACAGCTTTATTAGACGATGCCAGTTTACAACAAGGTCGCAGCACGCGCCACAGCGTGAGCGGCACCTGACTCAAGTAACGTTTACACGCGCCAGAGCGTGAACGGCAGCGAAGATGCTAAGCTTAAGGGACTTAACAGCGGGGTCATCAGCCCCTAAATTTACAAACTTCTTATGAACTACCTTATACTAAAGACAGCACAAACATCCATGCCCGAGGGGGAATGCGAATCCCCGTCGAGGAACGGCCTCGCGCATCGTAGCATAGCGTCTCAATGCGCTCCGCCACGGCGACTGGGTAATAGCCGACGCTGTTATCGATGTATCGATAATTAAAATCTAGAGATGGCTTTGTTGACTGTCGATAGTGCGTATCCCTTTTTCGGCGTATGACTGATAATAATATCATTCAGTTTCACTACACGGTAGCTAGGTCGTGTTTTATTTCATTTAGTCCCTTTGGAGGTTCGAGTCCACCATCGAGCATGGGGGTGTGTGTTGTCCTTGGCATAAATTTGACTACTATTTTATCGTTTAAGTGATAGGTGGGTCCGGACCCCCGAGACCCCCCTTTGGCTACGTCCTTGGTGGTACAGACGCGCGCATGGGCTACGACCCGCCCGCGCTGACCAGACGAGGTCATCAGGGTCGCAGTTGCACGCCCCGTGCGCCAGAGCCCTTTGATGTTCGCCGCCCGCCAATACTTCGACACGTGGGACGGCAGCCGGCCGTTCCAATCCGCGATTTAACGAGCTGCATTTCATTTAATCCATCAATCGGCAGCAGAGCGCGATTCCATTTCGAGGACCGAAAAAGTGCCCTGTTGGGCGATATTGTGCGAAGCGTTACCTGTCAGTTCTGGCTCTGCCGAGTTCTTTATTGCCGCGGGGACATGTAAGTCTGCGGCAGCACTATTGAGCTGCTTCGTTACAGGAATCGCCCGTCTGTTTTTCGGCTGCTCTGATGGGAAACAGTGTATCACATATCCGTGGCTACAGATGGCTCCTTAACGAGCGGATGGCTGCCGCTCGCTTAATTATCGGTGTTTCGCCCCCTGCAAGGCCTGACAAAAAGGCAATTAAGCGTGCGGCCACACGGCATACAGCGTATTACATCGGACCTCTGTTATTAAGATTCACAGTCGACTGTTGATGTATGGACACAAGACCACATGTTTTGACGCCACCGTACAACTGTGTCTCGAAGTATTAACGGAAATCAGTTGTTCGTTATATTAAACCTTTGATCAGCACGGGTTATTTCGGGACTACATTAAGTAATGACACACACACAAATGAATTGCTGTACGCTGGTCTCGGTAAAAGTCGAGAACTAGTATTAGTCTTGAAATATTCGTCCAGGGAGGGTTTAAACTGTGATAAAATATCGAAAAGTTGTCCGGGAAAGAGGAAAATTGGGAAAAACTAAAACAGCTTTTTCCACTGAGCTATCAATACCGTTCGTCCAATTGCAATAAAATTTTGCACATTTCATGTTGAAAGCAATGTAAAGGTTTTCATCAAATAAAAATTTGGAAAAGTCGTCCAGAAAGTAGGAAAATTTAGGAAAAATCGAAAGCGATTTTTTTTTCTATGAATAAAAATAAATTGCCACATGGTTGTAAGAGCATCACTTGAGTACGACTTGACAGGACGAGGTTTGTATGAAATAATTTTTTTTTTTTTTTTCGAAAATGTCCCGGAAAATTGGAAAAATTTGAGAAAAACTGAAAGAGCGTTTTTCATTGTGTTGTTCATTGAATTCAACACTATAACTATTCGCACGACGGAGAAGGTAATTCTTTTGTTGTTTTGTTCATTATAGTATTGGAAGAGTTTTCACTAAAAAAAAATAGACAGTTAAAAAGAAAAGTCTAAAAATTCTAACCAAGTTTCTTTTTCAATGTCTTTCTAAATGTACTCAGTACTATAATTCGTTAACTGTTCATCCGCTTGCGATAATATTTTCATCATTTGACGTTCAACGAAAGATAAACTTTCTTATGAACTAAAAATTCGGGAACTTTACTCGGAAAATTTGGAAATTCACGAGAAACTGAAAGTGTTTTTTAATGGGATATATCATTCGTCTCGTGATAAAATTTTGAATATATTCCACGTTCAAAGCAAGAGTAACGTTCTTATGAAATAATAATTTGGAAAATTTCCCCTGAAAATTGGAAAATACAGAAAAAATAGAAACGATTTTTCTATGAAATATCAATACCATTCATCTGATTGCGCTAAAATTTTGCACATTTGACATTCAAAGCGGGAGGAAGGTTTGAGTGAAGTAAACGTTTGGAATAGTTGACCAGAAAATAGGAAAATTTTGTGGAAAACTGAAAGAGCTCTTTTCTTTTTGGGATATCAATATCATTCGTACGATTCCGATAAAATTTTGCACATTCGAAGTACAAAGGAAATGCCTTTATAAAGCTACTTCATCTAAAATACATATGATTTAAATTAGTATGATTTATATGAAGAGGTAAGTGATAAGAAATTCACCGGGTCATCTAGTTATCAATAAGATTCTCGTAGCATACGTGTTTTGACATCATGAACTTCTCACAGCTGTCTGCAATGGAACGTTATTTTCTGCACTCAAAGAACTGTCAGACAACACGAATCCATAAACACACACACACACACACACACACACACACACACAATAAAGACACAATAAAATAAATGGAACAAATACATAAACATACACTGATCAGTGGTAGCGCAGTATCACAACGTCGAACAATATTTCCTGAGTTACATCAGTAACAGCATGAGGGTAGTTCACTTTGTCTAAAGGATAGTTCCGATCTAATTTGGAGGAAAGATAGATTTTTTTTTTAACTTCAAGAAAAAGACAGAACTGTCTCAAGGGCATTACTGGAGAGATTTTAGCTATCGCATCTTTAAAAAGCAGTGACCTTTTTGGCAAACTGGTGATTTAAGGTTTTAGTATTGCTGATCAATTTAGGGACCAATTATGTACGTTGAATTTATTGCATAGATTAGCAACATAGATTTTCAGCTTTCACAAAATTATTATCGTAGGTCAGCGTTCATATTTTAGTTGCATACATATTATCTGTGGTATTTGAGAGCCTCTGTCCTACAGTGCACAACTGTGCATTATAGCAACGTAGTAAATATTAATAATAAATGACATAAATTTAAATATATACAAATTTTATATATTTAATTTTATATGATTTACATTTGTAGTATATTTTGTTCGAAATATTTGCAAAAATGATAAAACTGCAGGGAAACTTAGGTGTGCCGTAAAACACGTTATTTTGTGAATTGAATATTGGTTAGAGAGTCGTCGAATTTCTTCGTCGTATTTGAATATGTGCCTACTTTTTTTTTTTCAGTACTTGAAAATGCGGTAATGTAACCCCGAAACGTCGTATTGACAAAAAGTTTTATATAATTCACCAATGGTGCATTGTATGCCTCAATACTAATTCCTGCCTCTTTACGGATTTATTTATTTATTTTATTTTTTTTTTGTTTTGTTTGAATACCATTAAACATAGATGTAATTTTTAATACACGGCTCTTAGATCTACCTCACTAAGTTATCTTGTTATTTGTGTAGACTATGTGAAAATTGACATCGGAGTCAGGAACATAGTTGAGCATTTTTTGAAGAGTTTCTGCACATGCGCAAGGAACATGAAGTCATTGCTGTATGGATCAAATACGTAAGACAATGAGCATTGTTTACAGCCGCTATAGTGGCCGTTACGAAACTGTGTCCGACGGTAATTTCGTCGTTTTAGTGCATTGCCTGTTGGCGATACTTTCAAATGTTAGCAAAAAGTACGAAAAATATATGGGGCATCTCTATTTTTAGTCTAGAACAATAGTTCCCTAATTGTGGTCTGCGAAAGGTATGAAACTTCAAACTTTCATTAATTTTAATTCCTAACTACTTTCTTACTCTGTGTTCACGGTGTGTTGACAACTTCACTGGTGATGAGAAAAGTGGATAATGTCGGTGTCCTCTGAAATACATTAATTTGTCTCATAGTGTTGCAAACGCTTAACCTTAGACTGGTCACGTAGGAGGATCTCAGATACATATTCCCCTCATAGACAACCCGCGCGTCAGCGGAACTCTACATTCTGTTGTTAATTTTCATAAAATAAATGTTCAGTTGCTACTATTGTAATACAGAAGTATTTATTTTTCCTTGTTTTGTTTGCTTACTCACTGCAACATACGAGTAAATTAAAGCCAACGTTGCGATGTTGACCCTGTATCTCACAGATTTAGAGCGACCACCAATGTTCCTCCTAGTGACGTGACCATTTTAGTGTTAATCAATTCCAAAATGGTAGAAACTGTAAGAACGCATTTGAATAAATGTTCATGTGAACATATCTCCTGCCATGTTCATCTGACGGAAATTATTTTGTTGTTCAATCTTACGCTCGCCTTTTAAGAAGCAGAAGCGAGAAATACTATTACTTGTTCATCACAATATCTTAACAAATTTCCACAAGATGTAAAAGCAGTAAATTTCAATCAACCGTCAAATGCATAATTTAAAACGAAGTTCGTTAAACCAATGTATAGTAGACTACTAGCCGCGTGTTATGGAACACTGCATGGTACTTAGATCATTCGGCGAATTGTTAACATTGAGGAAAAAGTAACTGCACTATAATAGTGTGTAAGTCTCCAGCATCGCAATATCTCACTCAACTACACATTCAGTTGTATAAATAATGTGAAATATAACATGCTGCGCCAGCAATGCGAAGGACAGTTTTCCTGTGCGAACGTTCGTGACTGTATTCTTAGGCCAGCTCGCGTCGGTTTTTAATTTTAGACTCACTTTCTAACTTACGTAACTCGTGTATATAAAGAATAAAACTTATGTAAGTATTCAAACAATTCTTCGGTGGTAGATGACATAAAATTCTGTTAAGACAAACTAGTAATAAAAATAAAAGGTTGGGTTTTATTTCAGTGCTTCAGTTATTAATCAACTTATGAATCCTCAAAATGCTACTGAAACTGCAGATAATTTTTCTTTTCTTTCCAGTAGGTTTTCAGTTTTTGGCACGATTGTGTTGTATGTGATCGGTAATTTGGTAATTTGATATTCAAATGCCTATCTTAGTGTTCGATGTACCAGAAATATTAATAAATACAGTGTTTGATCGATAAGAGTTCTTCGGTATTTTCTTTTAATTGATTCCAGATGTATGAGCATCAAATTCTTCCATATATTATTAGACGGAAGCGCATCTACACAAAATTTTGTACTTTTAAGTCAACCACAATTTTTCTTAATATTCTTGTCAAAGGTACATTACTAGAATTTATGCCAAACATGTATGCCTTGAGAAACAACAAAAATTACGTCATTAGACCTGTAATCTGCAACAGAATTTTCAGTAGCAGGTCTGCGTCGAAAGAGTAATAGTCAGTAGTGAAAATAAAGTGCAGTGTAAATGAGAATCTTAAAGTGTAAGACCAAAATCCTGGCGCAACAGGTGTCTCTAAGCGAGGAAAGTACAATGCAGCTACGTATGATCCCTCATCGTTTCCTTCCCTGACTTCTTCTTGGCGGGAACGTGGGGGTCGACAGAATGAGTCGTATGTCCCGAAATTTCTGGTCTGTACTAGGACAGATGGGGGATCCTTCCAGGCAACTAAGCCCATCTTCTTTGTTGAACATATTGAAGACAAGTTCGGTGAGGTTGCGGGAATTTGTAAGATGCGAGACGGATCTATTCTTATACAGGCAGAGTCCCCTGCACAGTCCCGTGCTCTGCTCACGTGTACTAAGCTTGGCGACATGCCTGTCACTGTAACGGCTCATAAGACTTTGAATCTGGTGCAGGGAGTCATTTTTCACCGTGACCTCTTGCTGCAGTCAGATGAGGAGTTGCGCGAAAATCTGCAACGACGCGGTGTCCATTTTGTCCGTCGTGTCTTTCGGGGTCCAAAAGACAATAGGGTGGCAACCGGGGCCTTCATCTTGGCCTTCGACGGCGATACCTTGCCCGAGAAGGTCAAGGTGATGGTATACAGATGTGATGTCCGACCGTACATCCCTCCACCCATGCGCGGTTTCAAGTGCTGGCGGTTTGGACACATGTCTTCCCGTTGCGACGCAGCCCCTATTTGTCGCGACTGTGGCCGTCCCGTACACCCCGATGCACCTTGTACCCCACCACCTTCCTGTGTGAACTGCAGCGGCCATCACTCGCCTTGCTCACTGGACTGTCCCGCTTTCCAAAGGGAGCGCAAGATCATAGAATATAAGACCCTCGATCGCGTAACTTACTCTGAGGCCGCAAGTATGAGAAACTCCACCCGGTATCCATGTTGACTACATATGCTGCTCCCACAGTGTCATCACCTCCATCGAGGGCGGTTTCCCGACCCCCTATCACACCTTCTGTGGGCCCTTTGGGCCATCAGTTAATCTCCGCTCCCCAGACGCCAGGGGGCGCACCTTCTTCTGCGAGGCTTTTGCCTCCCCCTTTAACGGGGTCTTTGAACCCCGTCCCTCTGCTGGAGAAATGTCTTCCTTCTCCGGCTCTTCCTTCAGGGAAAGGGCCTGACGAGCCCCTTCCACCACCTCCTTCAGTTCCCACTGTGTCTGACACCCTGGATGTCAGTCGACCTATAGCTGCACGGAAAGGGTCTCTTGAGGTCTCCGAAACGCCAGTTTCGTCGCAGCCAAACGTCAGCCAGTGGCTCAAAGTTCAGGTACCTGCTGGTAGCCGGGCCTCCCCATCTGCGTCGACATCCGACGCCATTTCTGGGAAGCCCACTCGAGCACCGAAGCCCAAACCCAAGTGGGAGCGGGCGAGAAAAAAGGATGTCCCTCATGAGAAAGAGCTGGCGGCAAAGGCGGCTTCCTCGATGCCGTCCGCTACCAGTTCTGACTCAGACAACGAGGTCGAAATCCTTGCATCAAAAGAGGACCTTGCTCTTATAGACACCTTAGACGCAATGGATATGGACACCACAGACCCTCAGCAGGTGGCGGCAAGTGACACTGAGGCGCACCGCGTCTCTTAATCACTTTCATGCCTCCCCAGTCCTTAGGCAGCACTTTCCTCCAGTGGAATTGCGGCGGTTATTTTTCCCACCTAGCAGAGTTGAAACAACTTTTAAGCTCTTCCCATGTACTGTGCGTTGCCCTCCAGGAAACCTGGCTTCCGGCAGCGCGAACCCCAGCCCTTCGTGGCTATCGTGGGTTTTACACGAATCGTCCTGTATATGACAGAGCATCTGGTGGCGTCTCCATTCATGTCATCAACTCTGCCTACAGTGAAGCTGTACCCCTTCAAACACCTTTGGAGGCAGTGGCTGTTCGGATCAGGACACCACTAGCTATAACCGCCTGCAGTGTTTATCTTCCACCTGATGGTGCAGTCCCCTGCCACGTGTTAGCTGCACTGATTGCTCAGCTCCCCCCACCCTTCCTCATCATGGGCGATTTCAACGCCCATAACCCTTTGTGGGGTGGCGACATGACTACTGGCCGAGGTAGGGAGGTTGAAAATCTTGTCTCCCAGCTCGACCTTTGTATTTTAAATACAGGTGCTCCCACGCATTTCAGTGTGGCACACGGCACCTACTCGGCCATCGACCTCTCTATTTGCAGCCCTGGCCTCGTACCATCTCTTCATTGGAGAGTGCATGACGACTTGTGTGACAGTGACCAGTTTCCGATTTTTTTTGTCACTGCCCCGGCGTCATTGCCCTAGCCGTTTTCCCCGTTGGGCTCTTAACAAAGCTGACTGGGATGCGTTTACGACTGCTGCCACTGTTCGATCTTTGCCGGACACTAACATTGATGTGGTGGTCGATAATATAACAGATGTCATTGTCTCTGCAGCTCAGTCTGCAATCCCGTCTTCTTCTGGTTCGTCCCGGCAGAGGTCCGTGCCCTGGTGGTCGCCGGAAATCACTGCCGCAATAAGAGAACGTAGGCGAGCTCTTCAGCGTCACAAACGACACCCATCAGTGGCCAACCTCATCGCTTTCAAGCGACTTCGTGCGAAGGCTCGGCAACTTATCAAACGAGCCAAACAAGAATGTTGGGAGAGGTATGTCTCGACCTTAGGTTCTCGTGTCTCTCCATCTCAGGTGTGGACTAAGATCAGGCGCCTCTATGGCCACCAGACTCCTATTGGCGTCCCGGGTCTTTCTATCCATGGGGCTGTGTGTACAGACCCGAGTGTGATCGCTGAACATCTTGCTGATCACTTCGCTAGGTGCTCTGCATCTGCTAACTACAGTGCAGCATTTCGCTCCCGCATGGAGCGTGTGGAGCGACAGCGCCTCTCCTTTGCGACGCGCCTTCGGGAGTCCTACGACGCCCCATTTACCGAAAGTGAGCTGCTTAGTGCCTTGGCCAATTGCCCAGATACGGCTCCCGGTCCCGACCGGGTCCATACACAGATGCTGAAACACCTCTCGCGGGATTCTCAGCGCCATGTCTTAGAGATATTCAACCGCATTTGGGGTAGTGGCGAGTTTCCGTCCCAGTGGCGGGAAGCCGTCATCATACCGGTGCTGAAGCCTGGCAGGGACCCACTGGAGGTTGACAGTTATCGTCCCATCTTCCTGACCAACGTTCTATGCAAGTTGCTCGAACGCATGGTCGCACGTCGCTTGACTTGGGTGCTCGAGTCCCGGGGCCTTCTGGTGCCATCGCAGGGTGGATTTCGCCAGGGTCGTTCTACGACAGATAATCTGGTGTGCCTGGATTCAGCGGTTCGAACTGCTTTTTCCCGTCGTCAGCACCTCATTGCGGTTTTCTTCGACCTTCAGAAGGCCTACGATACCACATAGCGGCATCACATCCTTGCTACACTGCATGAGTGGGGCCTTCGGGGGTCACTTCCCATCTTTATTGCAAATTTCCTCCGCACGTTTCGGGTCCGAGTCGGTGTTGCACATAGTTCGCCCCACATCCAAGAAAATGGGGTCCCACAGGGGTCTGTGCTGAGTGTCTCACTGTTTTTGGTGGCCATTAATGGCCTGGCTGCAGCTGTGGGGTCATCGTGTCTCCTTCCCTGTACGCCGATGATTTTTGCATATCTTTCTGCTCCACCACAACAAGTGCTGCTGAACGCCGACTCCAGGCGGCCATCCGCCAGGCTCACATGTGGGCTCAGCATCATGGCTTCCAGTTTTCCGCCGGCAAAACACGTGTGATGCACTTCTGTCGGAGTCGGACGGTGCACCCCCACCCTGAACTCTATCTTGATGACCAACTGCTTCCTGTTGTGGACACCCACCGATTCCTCGGCCTGATCTTTGATGCCCGACTGACCTGGCTCCCTCATATTCGTTTTCTGAAACGGGAGTGCGGGCGACATCTCAACGCCCTTCGATGTTTGGGTCATACCGCATGGGGAGCTGACCGCTCCACCCTGCTGCGGCTCTATACAGCCTTGGTGCAATCGCGCATAGATTATGGGTGCCTCGCTTATGGCTCTGCAGCACCTTCAGCGTTGCGCTTATTGGACCCTATTCACCACTGTGGGGTTCGAATTGCGACGGGAGCCTTCCGAACCAGCCCTGTGGCCTGTCTTCTAGCGGAGGCCGGGGTCCCCCCGCTACGGGTCCGCCGCCAGCAACTGTTGACAGCGTATGCAGCCCGCGTATATAGTTCCAAAGGACATCCTAACCACCGCCTACTTTTTTCTACTATGGCTGTTCGTCACCAGCAGCAGTGCCCCAGGTCAGGACACACAATAGCCGTCCGCGTGCAGTCCCTCCTGGGGGAGCTTGAGTCCTATCCTCTACCACCTCCATTTCGGGCCCATTCACGCACACCTCCATGGTGCCTGTCACGGCCATGTCTTCGTTTAGACTTGGCCCACGGGCGCAAGGACTCGCTTCCCCCTGAGGCTCTCCGTCGCCGGTTTCCTGCTGTCGTTGCTGAGCACCCCGGCTACGACATTGTTTATACGGACGGCTCGATGGTAAACGGCCGCATTGGCCTTGCCTACGTACATGGTGACCATGTTGAGCAGCTGTCTCTGCCAGAAGGCTGCAGTGTTCTTACTGCAGAACTGGTGGCCATCTTCCGTGCTCTCGAGCATATGCGTTCCTGCTCAGGTGAGTCTTTCCTTCTTTGTAGTGACTCCCTGAGTAGCTTACACGCTCTAGAACAGTGTTACCCACGTTCGCCATTGGTGATGGCCATCCGAGTGGCTGTTTCTGACCTTGTTCAGACTGGCAGATCAGTGGTGTTCCTTTGGTCTCCAGGACACGTTGGCATCCCAGGCAAAGAACGTGCCGATGGGCTTGCCGAACAGGCGGTCTTAGAGATCGGTCTTAGAGATCGGCCTCCCGGCTTCAGATATCCGTACCTTGTTGCGCCGTCGGGTACATCAGCTTTGGGATGCTGAATGGCGCAACCTGAGCACGTCCAACAAGCTTCGGGTTGTCAAGGAGACTACAGCTGCGTGGCGCTCCTCAATACGTGGCTCTCGCAGGGATTCGGTGGTTTTGTGTCGCCTCCGCATTGGGCACACGTGGCTCACCCATGGATATCTCCTGCGCGGTGAGGACCCGCCTCGTTGTCGTTGTGGTTCTCCCTTGACAGTGTCCCACATTTTGACGGACTGACGTCTTTTAGCCGCCCTGCGGCGGGGTTTTAATCTTCCTGCAATTTTATCTGACGTTTTATGTAACGATGCCAATATGGCTGATTCTGTTTTAGGTTTTATTCGTAGCAGCGGTTTTTACAACTCTATATGAAGCTTGTGTTGCCCCGTGGCTGACCCTTCCTATTTTATTCTCATGGTCGGTCAACCACGAACTTTGGCTTTGTCATTTCATTTCCACACTTGTATGCTGTTTCCGTTCGGTTGTGTCCTATCGTGTTGTCTCCCGCCTTGTTGTCCTTTGTCGAATTTGTTTACATTTTATTGATTGAGTGGGGCTTTCCTCCCGTAACAGTTTTAACTCTGGGCGAACTTTTCAGTGTTTCCACACTTATCTCGCTCTTTGATGGAATGGGGGACTGATGACCTCCGCAGTTTTGTCCCCCTAAAACATCAAACCAACCAATCAAACCAACCAACAGAAAATGCATAGCAGATTGATTTCTTTCAGCTATTCTGTATGATATTTTCGGTACAGACATAAAGTAACATCTGAACATGTCTTTAATGGAAATAGTTGTCCTAAGGGTGTAGTGGTGGTCATTACTGTCGTAAATACGTTTCATAACTCACCTTTAACATTCAATTATGGAAAAATTAAAGAAATGAGTAAGTCTCGCACTTGAACTCGCTTATTAATTCCCAGTAGGTAATTGCGAGATCGCCGCCTTTGCAATCATTTCGAAAATTGGAACTTATGATTGTGACAAATAAAGGTGATATCTGTAATTCTGCAATGCTCCTGTCTGTACCCTTTTAAGTACTATAAAGATGACTGCGCCGAAGGATAGCCAATTAATGAAATCGGCTAACCAGTTGCAAGAACTGTTGTTTTAATAAAGAACTTTTATTATGAAAAAACGGAAAAACGGAGTCAACCATACACCAAAGAAATTGGAAGATATAATTATTTTACACACTGAAGTAAAAGAGCGAAAGTTTGCTTGTACTTATTGATTACAATTTACTAAATGAACAGATGCATCTTGCATATCTTTAAGGTCTCGGACCTACGCTGGTCACAGAATCTACTTGCGACTGCCGGTAGCCTTTGTGAATTTTTCATTTTCTCAAAAATCTTTTTTATTTCATTTGGTGCATACGATTCGTTCACCCATCGTATTTTGAGATGATATCCGTCCATCCATTTTTTTGTTTTGTTTATATGCCACTATACTATATCGAATGTAATAATCAATCTATTTACATTAATCGCAGAAGTACGCAACGCTATATTAATGTTCGCACATTATGCATTCTTGAGTCATTATGCATTCTTTAGTCACTATTTCTGTTAATATACCTCATTCAGTAGCCCCTTTCTAACCCAGATGATCCTGACGTCCTTTCAGAACGATTGTGTATAGTTTATTAAAACATTTTAAGTAAATTGTTTCCTTCCGGCACAAAACACTTTGTCCAACAACGGACTGTTACTTAAATGTGGACCGTTGACATTGATTACTAGGAGTTATTGTTTTAGTACGTTATTCTATGTTAGTCACCTCTGAAGCCAGGGCTTCAGAAGAAATGTATGAGTTATGATTTGTGTGTTTAAGTACTGACACACCAATTTTATTTTTATTATTCAGACACATGTGGCTGGCTTTATAATTAAATTGCCATATCTAATGCGTAATATTAGTGTTTTCAATTTTACTTCGTTCGACAAGGACTCCCTATTATACAGAGGCTAAGTGTACAATTCGTGTAAATTTAATGTTACAGCATTTGAACGACCTATTAGTGACGCAAGAAACTACGTATTAAACAGGCGTAACCGGAAAAAAATCAGGAACATCGAGGTTAATATTTATTTAACTTTTAAGAAAATTCTGTGAAATTTCTGCTATCAGCTATTCACGCCACCAAGCGCACATTTTCCGCGCCGCATGTGGAAAAGTTATGTTTTCTCGTGTCAGCGCTCCCCATATCCTGTCAGTCAACCTGAATCGCTGAATACGCGCTATCAGTCTATGTAGTATTATTGTCGTTCTAATTATTATGACATTCCCTCGATCGTAGATATCTTTATTTTAATATGAATTTTAGTACGTACAAGTTTTATTCTACTGGGTAATTTTAACGATCCGTGTGATACTCCCTCTCTCGTGTTATATGACGTTTAGTATCGGAATTTAAGATTGCTAGTTCATAAATTATCACAGGTTTAGGTCACATTTCCTTCCGAAAAAAATGGGTTTAACCTGTTGAAAGCACGGTAAAGGTTTATTAAAGCCACAACAACTCTGCTTCGTTCATTTGATTAATTTGGGTTTCTAGCTGTGTTAGTAGTATAAAATTCTTGAGTTACTGTAAAAAGCGTTTCCTCTAACTCTCAAGCAAAGTTTGTGGATCCAGTTTTAATCTCTGCCTGTAAAAGGACAACGAATGAAACTTACTGCTTTCACAGACACGATAAAATTCCTGTATCCGCCGCTGCGTTCTCTCTCTCTCTCTATCTATTTCTCTTTCTCTCTCTCGCTACTCCTACTACATACCACCTTCGCGACACGGTTAAGGCAATTTTGTGTTCCCCGAACAAAGGATGTGAATCAGGGCTGTTTGCTCATTGTTATGCACCCTCGTTGACTGCTAAGGAGGTTCGTCGCTGCTATCGACAACACCCTCCACAGAGTACCAACTAGCTACCAGAAACGTTATCACCTTAGTGGCTTTCTAACGTAACACGCTTTATTATAGAATCTGCCACAAGCTACTGAGATACGAAGAGCAGAGTTCTGACTGTAAGAAATAATCTGTTAACAAACCATCATCTGCGCTTTAGGCAGAGTAAAAGTATTACAATTGAAGACCTCGGGAGAAAATAATTTTAACCCTCATTTATAAAGTTCTGAGATATTACGACTTTTATGTTTGAAAAATAGTTTCTGTTACATTTTTAATATATATATATTTTCCATTTCTCTGCAGATTCATGTACTACTTGAAGAAAACGAAACATTCTGTCGTATTTGTTTCCACCAAATACATTAAAAATACATACCCCCCAACGTCTTCAATTTTCAAGTGGTTACCTTTTTACGTTCGGAAGTAAGTGAGAAAGACTTCCTATCGCTCGTGGAATAAAGATTGAAGTTTATGACAAGAGAGCCGAAACTTTCCTCGTGTACACATTTTTCGAAAATTATGCAGACAGAATGACGTAGTATCTGCTTTCTACGGGAGTTCGAACTTTTTCACCACTTTTCGTTGTTGAAAGAAGCGCCTTGTGGTGTAGTTCTCCATCACCTGTGAACGTTCGTTGAGTAGACTTAGTTCTGTAACAGATGTGGCCATCTACCGCAGCAAGGGCTGAATTATTCGTGTTTGGAGATAAAAACGCAGTTTCCTTCATGTAATTTATTTATTTACTTATTTATTTATGTAATTTATTCACGAAAGGCGTTTCACCAATTTAATTTAAGATATCCTCAGCGACTAAGTTTCTATTCTTTCGGGGTTTAGATTTCGTGGTTCTTCCCATATGGTCTCAGTCTGTCACACAGCTGTTCCATTTCTATAAGTTTAGTGCATTTTTTTAAACTTTTCGTACGTGTTAATAATCTACGTTTCACAGGTGTGATTCGATGTCGAGGAAATATGTATGGCAAATTTAAGTTACAGAAGCAGCAGTAGGTCAGCACGAAGATATCGAATTTTCTGCTAGAGGGACAGTTGGGCAGCAGCGGTGCAGTGTATCTCAAATAACAAGCCAAGATCGCACACTAACAATTTATAAAATGACGACCGGTTTCGGTGCATTGTGTCACCATCATCTGGTCACATATATGTAATAATCTGGTCATCTTGTTAAAAAATATTGTGTATAAAATAACAATTGCAACATTGCGCTTAGTCACTATATAATCTTAGTATCTCAAATAACTGTCGCCGGTAAATTCCTATAAGCCCCACCACCCCACCCACAAGAGGCGTAGCAAACGATAATTTAGCGAGCCTGTGGACAAAAGGCGAGGTCATAGACCCCACGCAGATTTGTAAACCACAGAGCCTGATGGATTGGTGGTCAGATTATCTGATCGGATTTCCAACATATGCGCTTAACAGCGCTTAACATCCTCTTTAAGTAGCCAACGAGCTATTTGATTTGTTAATACCGAACTATAACTTCAGTAAATACAGCGATACGCAGTAGGAAAATCCTGTGTTATGACTTCCAGAAAGCATAAGTAAACGCCAGTGTTAAGAACCGGATTTTATTACACAGAAATATCAATGTAGAGGCAATATTTCTCTTCAAGTGCTTTTAAGTAATTACTAGATGTCCCGTGCAAATATTTCACACCGTTAATGGTCAGTGACGTAAGCTAAAATTAAGTAAGTGTATATATTTATCATTTCATTGTATTTTATTATATATTTTAACAGCATATACATTATTATTTTATACATTATTTCCTTCTACACAAATTTAGCTATTCGTCGACCCTTAAGTTTAATTTCTACTTTTACACTTTTCAATTTGTTCTCCTGGGATAAATAAAAACTCGATCAGGCAATTAAATTCAATCTCTATCATCTGTATGACTCTGCTCTTATGAAAGAACGGAATTGTAGTGTCAGGTAATGTCAGATCCACGAGTTATAACAGTTTTCGCTCTTAGACAATCACACCGTTTCAATTTCTAAACCTATGATAGTGTTATACATTTTACTGATTATTAGCCTCGTCCCATTAAGTAATTCAATTTCCTGAAGAGCATTACAATAGCACCTTCTTCAAAGTCAGCACGTGGGGAGGAAAATCGCTCATCTCCAGGTTGTTCAAAAATTATTGTTCAAAAATTATGTGGAATACTGCAAAAATTCACTTTCCTCTCC
This sequence comes from Locusta migratoria, assembly GCA_026315105.1. Lineage (NCBI taxonomy): Eukaryota > Metazoa > Arthropoda > Insecta > Orthoptera > Acrididae > Locusta > Locusta migratoria. Next base: position 732,880,077 of record CM048744.1, on the reverse strand, counting down.
TCTTACGAAGGTATTCACACTCGTGTAAAATCTTGAACTACCTGCAATTAGACCTGAAACTACCCTGTTAATTTGATCATAATATTCATTTTTGGCGTAAGAAGTGCAGTCGTGGAAAATTAAAACTGTCTTGATAGGATGAGGATGGATAGTTGCCGTAAATTTCACTGATGGTGACTGTATTTGAAATTATTGATGAAGGAAAGTCGATCAATTTCACATCATTACAAGAGTATTCACCATTCCCGATTTTTAAGAGGAAGTCTGCAAATTCACATTTATCCGCCTCAGTTCCCATATTTTTCTTCAGCTTGAATATGCCGAAAACGTTGCCAGGGAGGTAAATATCTAATTGAATCTTGTACTATTACAGCTCTTCATACATGACAAACAACAGGTAAAAGTTGCCGGAAGTCACCGCTTGATATGATAATTTTTTCAGTAAAACGAACATCATTAAGCATTAATAATTTCAGTGCACTCACAGCTTTGTTAAGAATCAACCAATGCATGTGTTTAAAAGCACAAAAGTAAGAGTTACATACGTTGAGCGTACTTAGTTTATAAAGAAGTGCGCACCTTAATATCGCAAAACAAACCGATTAAAATATTCACAGCAAGGACAGGAGGATATCGCGTTAGAGTATAAAGAAAGAAAGGCGACAGTTAAGTGAATTCTCATGAATACCTTTCGTTTAAAAGAAAAATGGGAAATTTTATTAGTAAAGATATGATGCAACTAACTGACTCATTTTATACGCCAGAACAAAAAATATAAATAAATAATTATTTCTCAAAAGTGCACTTTTAATTTTCGAGGAACGAAGGAATCTAACATGATTACTGGTAAGTAATGATATTCTACATTTCCGCACAAATCTGATACTACTGACTCAAAACATTTTTTCTCTAGGTGGATGCCAAAATGTAAAAAAAAATCATTAGAAATGATGGTCTATTGATAAAATTCTATAATTTTTATTTTTGAACAGAAAATTCGAGTAAAATACGGAACTACGTTCGTCGTATGGTTTTAAGCTGTTTTTAAGAAAAATATCATCTGATAGAAGTTCAGTGATTATTTTGTTTTCTTTAAATTTATGACTCAACTTTTTTATATCAGCTTTAACTGGTTCACACATTGCACATTTACTTCTGGTGAATGTATTTTTGAAAACGACCATCGTCATTACGTTATATTATAATTTGCTCGTGACCGTTTAGTTTTCTATGGTACTCTAATCTCTGTGGCACACCTCATTCTGTGGAGCTGAATTGAGAGAGATTCTACCACATTCAAATATATTATATCATATTCAGAAACTTGCACAATGTGGAGTCTCCAATATAAGCAACAAGATTTGAGCCATTGCCACATTTCAATGACAGTACCCACAAATAAATTAATTTAATGTTATTTCTTACTTCTTTTTGACACCGTACACAAAAATAAAAGACGAAGAACGGAAGGAAGACCTTGAGACGGTGTGGGTTGCTACACACCGTACATTACACGACGAAAGAAAATATCAAACCTTCTGCAGGACGCATTTCAAATGATAATGTCACCATAGTTGGAACGGAACGTCAGTTAAGCATTATGTCACGTCAAGTCACTTGGCACACGTAAAGTCACGCCATGGTTTTTATCATGGCGTCACATTAGCCGCGTAGTCTAATTATACTTAAAGTTAATTGTTACTCTCTGAGACAACCCATAGCAGAGAGCTTGCATATGGAAAGAGAGAGTGCCCAATATTTCTTATATACTGATTTGGTAACATTTTTTTTTTTTTTTTTGGGGGGGGGGGGGGGGTGCAAAATTTACACGGAAACTTCTCTCATTTGCTTAATATCACAAGACATGAACCTGAAACTTGCTCATTAGCATAAATTTCTTGTGTAGTACATTTAAAAATGGCTTTTTACAGTCCAAAGGCCAAATATAACTAAGTTCCAGAAAAAAATTGGAGTCGACTTAGTGAAAACGGGTCTAATTTGTATTATTTAAGAAATTTTGAAACGGTTTCATTGTGTCCAATTGGATATGCATTGTTTAACTATCCGTATCCTTTAAGGTTAATGTAGTATTTTTTTTTTTTTTTTTTATTTCCATCGTAATATAATGTAGATGAGATGTTTGTGGATCTATTAACTACGCCTTATTAAAATGATTGCTCTAATGCTGTATAGAAACATTAAAGTATAAAATGATGGCAAGATAAATTCTTAATTAGCTTATTTTTGAAAACAACTCCAAATACTCGCATTTTCATCAGATTACTAATTATATATAAAAATATTAAGGCTCGGATTTCGTTAATTGACATTTCTATACGAAAATGCAATTGAAACAAAGTAAAATAATCGGCTTCAGAGAAATTCTAACTGCCAACAACGCGATCTGCTGTCTAGAAAGCTACTACATGTATCGTTACAACAAATAGGCAAAATTTTTAAACCTCAGAAATTTTCGTCATGATTTATTCAACAAGTGGACATCTACTTGCATACAGTACTAGTAAAGCATCCAAATGCTAAGAACATGTGTTAACAACTGATCAGCCGTATTATTCATTCAAATACCATCAATGTCTTGTGACTCAACTAACCTAACGTTTCGGAATGCAAAAATATCATCAAAATCGATTACAGGTGGTCAAATATATGCGCTAGCAATACGTTATATTTTTATTCCTTTTTTTGTTAAGTCTTAATATTTAATTTATTCCTTGCTTCTTTATAATACTTTTCACGGTTTGAAAGATGATTTGATATTGTTCCTTATAATGTTACCCCCCAATAGAGATGCAGTATTAAGGATTTAACTTACATAAGAACGTAGACAGACGTCCTAAAAAACTTAGTATGAGTTCACAACCAAAACAGCCAGAGACACTGAAACAGAAAAGTAGTTGTTTCTAACTGGAAAGGGAACAACGGAACTAATGAAATAGCAGTTGAGTCTCCTTCAAAAATCGATCCATGTGGAATAGCGCGCAAAGGTAGACGCCTGACGTAAAACAGCAATGTGAAGAGTTTCCTCGAACGAATAAATAACGTTTCGATATATTGAGACGTTACTGTTCCTGTTTAGTTTATTCCCTCTTGGTCTACGACTTCCAATATAGATCCTGGTCATTGTAAAATTTAGCTAATATTGTCGAAATGCAAATACAATTGCAGCTCATAATTTCACTTTCAAGATTCGGAGGTGAATGACGCAACATCATCTGACGCAGTTGAATCAACCAGCCGCCATATCACGGATCATTGTAGAAACTTGTCTTGGGTTAAGGAGCCATCAAAGAATATATTTCGTATAAGGAATGCGCATCACAATACTAGCTCAACGATCGTTAAATTCGGAACTGTTTGCCTCGCCATGAAATGTGAACTTGTCAGCAATTATTGGTATATGCTACTACTGACAAGAAACTGTGGTGTATGCTGTGTGTATAGTTGATCTATATAAAGTTACTCGGGCAAGCTGCGAAAAAAAAAAAGAAAAGAAAAGAAAGGCAACAACTAGATGACTATCTCCGGCAGACGAATCCCGAACAGACGCCAACGTTATGAGTTTCACTGCCGCCAGCCACTGGGACAAAATCGTAATAATCACGATTTACCCATTTATTCATAACTCTATTGGTAATGTGTAACACCCAGATTGTGAGGAGTTTAAAGGCTGAAACAATGGAAAGTCCAGGATTGAATAAAAATAGCGAAAAGCACCCACTGATGCTCGCTATGTAGAGGAGACCAAGCAGCCGCAAGTAAAAGATTAACACTCCAGCTTTCGGCCAAATAGCTTCCTTGCAAAAAAGAAAACACACTCGCACACACACACACACACACACACACACACACACACACACAAACACACGCGTACATTCATACAAAACCAACTCGCATACATGCAACGACTAGCCTCGGCGGCAGTGAACATACTGCGCAATAGAAGCTCTGGCCGATAGTAAATTCGGATTTCTTTATGTGAGTGAAAGAAACTAACCAGTGACTCCGCTGCAGAGTGAAAGTTTCATTCTGGTAACCAGTGACTGGGTTACGGCTTTCACCACTACAAAATGAGGGAAACATTCAAATCCGAGTTGCCGGATTTTTTATTTTTTTTATTTCATTATATATTTTTATTAATCTATTACATTAATTAATTAATTTTTAAGAGGCTTTTCTTATTACTGACAAGTGGGAAATCGCGTTGCGAAGCCCGGGTGAGCGAATTTTCCTTCACCCTGTATAATTCAAAAGGGGCTTTGTCATAGATGTACACGAAACAAAAATCGTGTCTAGGCAGCCGTTAAGAGTGGTTGAAAGATGTTTTCCTTTACAAAGAGGGTATTATTCTGTAATACCGTAAATGCAGATGGATCTGCCTCTGACACTTGTAATAATATTGTTCTTGCTTATTTAACATCTAATTGTTATGTTTTTCAAATGTTCAAATGTTTGTAAATCTGTCGGACCAAACCGCGTGGTCGTCAGTCCGTAGCTTATAAACTACTTAAAGTAAGGTAAACAAAGCTAACGAGAACAGATTGACACATGCCCCCAGCTACGACTCGAACCTCCGACGGCGAGCAACCGCGCGCCTTAGACCGCTCGGTTACTCCACCGCGGCTGTTATGTTTTTACCGTATGTTAATTTTGAGTAATGGAAATTAATATACACAATTGTGTGTTTGTTCTAGAGGTCTGTTTATTATGTGAATTGATTTTCGGCTCCTTACGCCATCAGCTGACATGTGATCAATCATCATCAACATCCACCGTAATCCCATAACTTCGTAAGGAGCAACGAAGTATTGTAAAATAGTTTATAATTGTTATTGGGAAACCCAGAGATAGCTAATTTTGCTTGATGAACTTTTAAGATATAGTGTCAAACCTTAGTTAACTACATTTTCGTTGTCCTGAGTCATTTACCAAACAGGGTCCCATTCCTCTACAATTAAGTATCCGAGTGTCGTGAGAAAGGAAAGAAAATCCAGTTTGCTATTTCACAACAGTTAATAACTTTTCAAATAGTTAATTTGCTGCCTCACTTAACTAGATTTCAATATTACCCAACAGAAGGGTAAATACCTTCATTTGAGTTTGTCAATAAAATTTCAATTAGCCTTCTTTAGCGGCGCGAGCAACTCCGGCTTGTTACGTTTTAAAAATTATTTTATGTAACAATTCACTGTTTGATTCTATTTTGCAGAGTAAATTCATTTTCACATTATTTGAAATGTTTGCCATTGTTCAGACCTGTACGTACCTTAACGTTGAGATTACCGGAATAATTATTGCTATTTTTAAATTCATTTACAATTTCATTCAGTAATTGAGTGCTTAATTATCGTTATTTCAAAATTCATTTTTTTCTGCAGATAAGTTTAAGTCTTACAAATTACTTCTTAACAAACCTCTGCCTTGTCGAAGTCGTGACAACCTTCAGTTGCCTCGAGAATACAGCTTAATTCTTTTACAGGCTTAGTATCAGTATTGCCCTTAGGGCTGGCGACGTAATATTATTTGCAAATACCTAAGTGTTGTTTGTCATTAATTCAGTTAAAAAGTAATATCTGTGATGTAAATGAACGCCCAAAATCAGTAATCTATTTCCTTATTCAAAATTATGTTTCACTCTTATTAGCATTTCAATCCGAGAACTTGTAACCGTTCGTTCCTCATTACCAGCTCATTGTTGTTCGCTGACGATACCCCTACAAAATTTTAGGTTCATTAGGCACACGCAAACACGATCAAAATTAATTAGCATTTATACAGCTCGGTTATTGAGGGGGAGGTTACAAGTCGACGGTCCGCCTCGAGAGACGCATTTCTCAAAAACGAAATTCCACATTTTCTTCACTTTACGTAAACGAAAATTCAAGTACAATTTCGAATTTCTCAACATTGCTTATAAACGAGGCTACTGAAACTTACGTATTTGGTGATAAGATTTGTCATAGATGTCCACAAAACAAATATCGTTTGTGTATTGTACGCAGCCGTCCAGAGTGGCTAAAGGAAGTGGATGGTTTCACATGTAGAGGGACTATTAGTCGAAGATACGCAGCGAGAGATAAAGGTCCACCCTGACAGCGATCTAGTGGTAGAATGGGTGGAATTATATAGAAGACCGTGTTATCTCCCATGTTCCTACATTTCTTCTAAATCCAAACTGATCTTCCCCGATGTTTCTATAAGACTATCCTTTCTTCTGAAAATAATTCGCGTTAAAATGTTGCATCCATGGTTCATTAAACTAATCTTTATATAAAAAAGCAAGGTTTTTGTTTGTTTGTATGTTTGTGGATGTGTACGTATTGCATATAAATCTACAGATTTGTTCCAAGCCGCGGCGGATTAGCCGTACGCATTGGGCCCCCGTGCTGTGGTTCGCGCCGCCGTTCGCCGTCGGGGGATCGAGTCCGCCCTTGGGCATAAGTGTTTGTGTTGTCCTTAGCTTAGTTTACCTTAGTATAAGTAGTTTGTAAGCTACAGACAAGTAACCCAGTAGTCGAGTGCGATAGATTTACAAACAGTTGAATTTTTTTTTTTTTTTTTTTTTTTTTTTTTTTTTTTTTTTTTTTTACAATCTTTAAGAAATTTTGGGCACGTAAGCTTCATTCCATGAGGTCGCCGAAAGTGTAAGTATCACGTACAACACATAGTTCACGAGGTATGACGTCATAAACACTGAGATGCGACAAAAACTTATACATCACGCGATAATGTTGTACATTTCCTCCTAAACCACTGGACCGATTTGAACCAAATTTGATACACACATTCCTTAGCGTGAAGTAACAGTTGCCGCAGGTTAAGAATCACATACGACACGTGGCTCAGAAGATATGACGTCATAAACAATAAGAATCGCAAGGAAGTGCCACATCGTGTGATGAGGCTTTATTCATACACTATGAGAATGACAGTACGTATCGACTTGCAATACACATGAAACATAATTTCAAAGATTTATTATACATTTACTTGCTGACAACCACAGCAAAATGATGAAAGGAAAAAAGTTTCTCACTTACTATTTTTCCGCTGTTCATGGACTAAAACTAAGGTATGCGCTATGACGTTACAATTTATAATTTCTATCCTACAAATTGTAGCCGCAGGAAATATTGCAGTCAGTCTACACACATGTAGTTAAGTGTACCTTCGAAACTATGTCACAGTACGACACGTAGTTCATGAGATATGAGCACATAAACAGTAACGTTCATGGAATACCGTCTCATCCCTACTTTACTACTAATGGTATTCGCAACAGATTTTACAGACATACATCACTTATTCAAATGAATATATACCTGAACAATTATACAACTGTACAACATATAACTCAATAAATATAAGATCATACGAATTTTATATGTAATTTGCATTTTGATAACTATCTTTCTTTGTTTGGATACTAAGCTTATAATTTTGTCCATTATTATGCAAGACAGCCGTTATTCTTCGCCCATAAATACAACGTGTTAGTTAACCTTTCGGAACCTCTGGCTACAAATGTGTACACAGCTTCTAAGGTGTCTAAGATGGTCCAGAAGCGTTTTATCTCAATGGAAAGAACACGTATACGGCACCTCATTTAATTATTTCATCATGCACAATAACTGCCCCCTGCGGAAGATTACTATAAAAATATTAAGAAGTGGGTGTCGCAGTGCGAAGCAGTTTGCGAACTTCAAAGAACATGGAAATTGTGGGTTACTTGTATTCCAACGTATAACTAAAAGTGGTAGTTATTTTGGGATGTAGTTATTGAACCATCAGTTTATTTAGTACAACAGTTGGTACTACAAAATTAATTAATTTAGTCCATAAAAAAGCCTTGTTTTTCAGTATACGCAGTGTTGAAGAATGAAAATGATTGCTTATAATTGCATAAATCTTGCTTATAAAATCTTTGAAAATTTAACTGAAGAGTATTGCAACATTGAAAATAATTTCCTTCATAGAGAAAAAATTCAGGTCTGAAAGAGTTGAGGCAAGATTAAGTTAATAAGTATACATGTGGCGTCTGTTCCGACAGGATCAGAAAGTGCCGTCTGTTCTTCGGAATAGACGCCACAGGTATATATATAATATGCCGGTGACGGGCTATGATCCTATCGTTAGTAGGGAGGGGTGGGCATGTTTGAAGCCCTTACTCTTACGGGAATTAGTTTAATACCTACGAGTTTGAGTACTGTGGGCAAGGTGAAGCTGAGAATTTGTATCTGACGGGAGGCGTGCTTAGGTAGTCCTTGCAGGTGGGGTGATCACTGTGTCCCCAGTGGTGTAGGGATCAGCGCAACTGCCTAGAAAGCAGAAGCCCCGGGTTAGAATCCCGGCTGGGTACACATTTTTCAGCTTTGCCACTCGCAGTTGATGTCATATATTCTGTGAATATTAAAGTAAATAATTTTTTTTTTTTTCGGGCAACGCCTGTTTTTTGGTTTGAATAGGGCTTTATTTTTCATTTTTCTTAATTTCTGAGGATATTTCGCCTGTCTCACACGTCTTGTACGCCAGGTGAAATAGGTATGTCACGGCTGGCTCTCCCTAAGACTTCAGTATCTCTGATGGAATGTCGTCTAATCCAGGGGCCTTGTTTCGACTTAAGTTGTTTCAGTGCTCTGTCGAATTCTTCTTTCTTCTCTCGATATAGTATCTCCTACTGCATCTTCATCTACTTCTTCTTCCCCTCCTATAATATCGTCTGGAAGTCCCTTTTCTTCCTTAATTAGTAAACACAATTCTTCTAATATCACCCGCAAGCTATAATACGTGATATTGAGAACGCCTATTTCAGTTCTGCACTGTAGCGTGAGACTAGAGGCGGCCGGCTATTACTGTCCCGGAGCTGGAGTGCTCCCCTTCCTTCCTCCCCCACCCCTCTGCCAACAACGATCACGGCACGGGTCTGCTGGCCCTGGGGACGGCGGCGTGCGCCGGCAGCCGGCAGGCGACCACCGCTGTTAATTGGCGCCGCAGCCGCGGCGTGGCGCTGGCGTCGCCGTCTGCTAATGGGCGGCTCGCCCACGCCAAGTCCCGCAAATGCCAGCGACCGGCCAATCAGACGTTTGTAGCCGCTCTGGGCTGTGCTGCGCTGCGCTGCGTGCCTGCCGCACTTAACGCACGACCTTTCCCCGGGGCCCACGGTATGAATATGCACGGAATCAAAAGGATCTGCCTGTCAGGCACACAGTTCTTGTGTCCGTTAGCGGCGCGATTTCGGGGAAACGATAATCCTTTGCAGATCTTTCCAGGAATTTAGTTCCGAAAACCAATCATGGTTCCATCTCGATCGGACCCTTCGATGCATAAGGATAAAAACTTTATTTAAATTCTGTAATAATATACAAGATCACCACTAAAGTTTATTTTAAAACAATTATCACGACCTTTCACCCAGATACAAGCACCCTCTTGCTCATTAATTTTTCGATGATTCCTCGTACTCAATGAAAAAAAAAAAAAAAAAAAAAAAAAAAAAAAAGGCAAAATAGTTTGGTTGAGATGCTCATTAGGTGGGCTTGTGTGTATATGCCTATTCCATCTGAATTTGGCTTTGGAGGTTATGCCTGGTAGGACAAATGTTTTGCTATTTGAAGATTTGAGTGGTGGAATTTCATAACGGTGAATGTATGCGTTTACACTCGTACTTCAAGTTGTTTGAGGCCAAGTATTTGAATTACGTTCGTGATGAGTTTGTTCTGAAGTATGGTGCTGGTGTTTCTTTTGATTTTCAAGCTATTCGTAGTGTGAAAACGTGGCTCAATTCCATTCCATCTGAATTTGGAATGAATTTGGAATTTTGGGATGGAGGAGAGCTCCGATTCGGAGGACTCGCTTCTGGAGCCGTGTGCTGAGATTTCGATCTCGTCAGATTCGGAAGAGGAAGGCGAGGCGGTATACTCCCAAGTACCGAAGAGCTACCGTTGCCAGACGCCGTTACTGACGATAGAAGAAGCTAGTATGCTTCGTTCGGGATCCACTGAAGCCAATGCCAATGTTCACACTGAACTTCCATCATGTTGCTGAAATGGAATTTAATATGGTGGCAATAAGTGAGATTCAAAATTTAAGCAGTTCCTTTGACTGTTCCGGAACCCAAAGAAATATACCTATATAAATCGATGTGTTTATGTATTCTTTCGTTTGCTATGTTCTACGTAATGTGATTAAACGCAATGAATGGCATGCTTATAGAATTCACAGCATGTTTCATCCATACTTACATACTAATATCACAATCTAAGCAGGGGTTTCGAAATTATTAGACCGTGAAGACCTCATTTCGATTCGCAATGGAGGCCAAATGACGTACTTTGGGATTACCGAAAATTGCAGTACCAGCCATATAGTTTCACCTGTAACTTCATCAAGACGTTGGACACACCTACTTCATTCGTGTACAATATGGGCACCACGATATCTCTCATTACATAAGTAACATACGAATTATTTAACTCCACAAAATTCTTCAACAAATCTACAAACTTTTAATAAAATGAATCTTTAACCATCAGCTGTTTTATTAAATGCTTAAAATCGACTGGTTCCTGTCCAGGACCGTCATAATAGATAAAAAGGTATTATAACAGGTTAGTCAACATCATTAAATAAAATAGATCTGGCTGAAAACAGCAGGAGTTACTTTCAATAAAATTACAAATTTCATACTAGATTATCATAGCAGTCAAACATAAAAGACAACGTTCTCTTCGAGAAACTCTGTTTAGGAAATTTACAGAACCGGAATTTGAAGCTTGAACTCCCTGCCGCCTACTTACATTTCGCGTAGTGATCGTAAAGACAAGATGAAAGAAATTAGGGCTCGTACGGAGACGTATAGGCATCCTTTTTTTTTTTTTTTTTTTTTTTTTTTTTTTTTTTTTTTTTTTTTACCTACTATTTGGGAGTGGAATAGGAAAGGAAATGCCTAGCAGTGGTACAGCGTACGCTCCTCCACCCACCTTACGGTGTATTGCGCAGTATGTTTGCTGATGTATATTGTTAAGCAAGCAAGAAAATCTTTAACATATCGGTCCACTTCGAACGTTCGGCTATATAATGACAATGGCAAACGCTACTACACTACTTCATAATATTACTGTTGTATAAAAGTAATGTCTGAACGTACGGACTGCACTTATTCAACTACACTACTGGCCATTAAAATTGCTACACCAAGAAGAAATGCAGATGATAAACGGGTATTCATTGAACAATTATATTTTACTAGAACTGACATGTGTTTACATTTTCACGCAGTTAGGGTGCTTAGATCCTGAGAAATCAGTACCTAGACAACCACCTCTGGCTGTAATAATGGCCTTGATATGCCTGGGCATTGAGTCAAACAGAGCTTGGATTGTGTGTACAGGTACAGATGCCCATGCAGCTTCAACACGATACCACAGTTGAACAAGAGTAGTGAGTGGCGTATTTTGAGGAGCCAGTTGCTCGGCCACCGTTGACCAGACGTTTTCAATTGGTGAGATATCTGGAGAATGTGCTGGCCAGGGCAGCAGTCGAACATTTTCCGTATCCAGAAAGGCCCGTACAGGACCTGCAACATGTGGTCGTGCATTATCCTGCTGAAATGTAGGGCTTCGCGGGTATCGAATTGAGGGTAGAGTCACGGGTCGTAACACATCTGAAATGTCACGACCATTGTTCAAAGTGCCGTCGATGCGAACAGGAGGTGACCGAGACGTGTAACCAATGGCACCCCATACCTTCACGCCGGGTGATACGCCAGTATGACGATGACGAATACACGCTTCCAATGTGCGTTCACCGCGATGTTGCCAAACACGGGGCGCCCACCATGATGCTTCAAACAGAACTGGATTCATCCGAAAAAATGACGTTATGCCATTCGTGCACCCAAGTTCGTCGTTTTGTACACTCCTGTCTGTGATTCAGCGTCAAGGGCAACCGCAGCCATGGTCTCCGAACTGATAGTCCATGCTGGTGCAAACATCGTCGAACTGTGCAGATGGTTGTTGTCTCGCAAACGACCCCATCTGTTGACTCGGGGTTCGAGAAGTGGCTGCACAGCCCGTTACAGACATGCGGATGCCTGTCGTCTCGACTGCTAGTAATACGAGGCCGTTGGGATCCAGCACGGAGTTCCGTATTGCCCTCCTGAACCCACCGACTCCATATTCTGCTATCAGTCATTGGATCGCGACCAATGCGAGCGGCAATGTCGCGATACGATAAACCGCAATCGCGATAGGCTACAATCCGACCCTTATCAAAGTCGTAAACGTGATGGTACCCATTTCCCCTCCTTACACAAGGCATCACCTGGCAAAGCCTGTCAACTGCTGTTTGTGTATGATTAATCGGTTGGAGACTTTCCTCATGTCAGTACGTTGTAGGCGTCGCTACCGGCGCCAACCTTGTGTGAATGCTCTGAAAAGCTAATCATTTGGATATCACAGTATCTTCTTCCTGTCGGTTAAATTTCGCGTCTGTAGCACGTCATCTTCGTGATATAGCAATTTTAATGACCAGGAGTGTATTTCAATACAGCCTGCTTAGATTCGTACTTCAGTTTCTCAAAAATTTTAATGGCCAGGAGTGTATTTCAATACAGCCTGCTTAGATTGGTACTTCAGTTTCTCAAAAATATAATATCGACGTATTTTGGATGGTACCTATTAACGTGAATAAAAAATAGATTGCATAACTACAAATAATAATAATAATAAATAAATAAATAATAGTAATAAAATATGTCAGTGTATAAACTGTTGTGGGTTTATATCAGCACGTCACATTGTCGAATATATATATATATAGCTTGATACGTGACAAGTACCTAAAAAATCAATTACACACGAGATATAGAAGCAAGGACAAGGGGAAAGGGGCGTTTATGAAGAGATGTACTTCCTACCCTTCAGTAACATAAAAATCGTGTTTAGTTTTAAACCGAGCACGCGAATGTAATCATAATCAGTTCCTCATGAATTTGAACACATCAAGTAGCACTTCGATTCTGCTTTTATAGCGTCTTCGAACGATATTTCTGGATTTCTGGAAGGCTTTTGACACCCCACATCACAAGCGGCTTCTAATGAAATTGCGGGCTTATGGAATATCGCCCCAATCGTGCGATTGGCTTTGCTATTTCCTGTCAGAAAGGACACAGTTCGTAGTAATTGATGGTAAGTCATCGAGTAAAACAGAAGTGATATCTGCCGTTCCCCAGTGAAACGTTATAAGTCCCCTACTCTTCCTTGTGTTTATAAACGATTTAGGAGACTATCTGAATAGCTCCCGTAGACTGTTCGCGGATAATGCTGTCGTTTATCGGTTAGTGAAGTCAAAAAAGGATCAAAAGCAACTGCAAAGCGATTTAGACAAAATTTCTTCATGAAACGAAAATTGGCAGTTGACATTAAATAAAGCAAAGTGTGAAGTAATACATATGACCACAAAAAGAAAGCCGCTGAACTTCAATTACGCGATAAATCAGTCAAACCTTAAGGTCGTATATTCTACCAAATACCTAGGATTTACAATTACGAACAACTTAGACTGGAGAGAACACACAGAAAATATTGTGGGGAAGGCGAACCAAAGGTTACGTTTCATTGGCAGAGCCGGCCGCGGTGGCCGAGGGGACTGAGGAGCTCCAGTCACGGTCTGCACGGCCACTACGGTCGGGGGTTCGAATCCCCCCTCGGGCATGGATATTTGTGCCGTTCTTAGTCTTAGCTAGTTCATAAGTAGTTTGTAAGCTTAGGGACTGGTGGCCCCGTAGTTTAGTCGCATAAGTTCTACATTTCATTGGCAGAACGCTTCGAAGGTGCAACAGCTCCACCAAAGAGACTGCCTACATCAAACCTGTGCGTCCTCTCTTGGAGTACTGTTGCCCAGTGTGAGACCCTCATCAGGTGGGACTGACGGAAGAGATTGAGAAAATTCAGAGAAGGGCAGCTCGTTTCGTTTTATCACGTTACAGGGGGGAAAGCGTCACGGAAATGTTGCACGATTTGAGGTGGAAATCATTAAAAGAACGACGTTATTCGTTGCGGCGAGATCTATGTGCGAAGTTTCAATCGCCGACTTTTACTTCTGAATGTGTAAATATTTTTCTTTCACCCACCTACATAGGGATACATGACCATCCCAATAAAATAAGAGAAAACAGATCTTCCCTCGCGCTATTAGAGAATGGAACGGTAGAGAAAAGTTATGGAAGTGGTTAATGAGCCCTCTGCCATACACTTAAATGTGATTTGCAGAGTACCTGTGTAGATGTACGATAACTCTTTGCTATCGTGAGCCGTAGGTATTACACTGTATTTTTCATTTTGTTATTCCAGGCTGTAATTAACAGAAGTAGTGATGTAAAGTTAATGCCGTTATCATATTTGTGTTACAAAATTCACTACCACGTTTGGTGACTGCGAAATACGGAAGTTACAGCATTAAATACAGAAGCTTCTCAGTTTATATCACGCCCTTCCTTTGTTAAATTCTACTGGCCTCTTGGGAGCCTGCGCCATATGAACTGCAGTTGCTTGCCCTGTAGAGTTTCGCAACTGTGTTACATTGTGGTCTAACGTAGTCGTAAATGTTCACGTCTGACTCTTGGAACGGCAGTAGCGCTCCTGGCGGCTCTAACACGAACTGCCACGGAAGCTACACTAACGCTCCAAGGGTCAGTAATGCATACACAGGAAAATGGCGTGATACAAATGGTTGGCCCTTTCTGAGCCAGGGGCTCAACTGTCGTTCCAAGTGCCAGACGTAAATTTGTACCTATTCGTTAATAGAGATCTTCATCTGATGGCTAGGAAATTTCACAGGATTACCTGTGGAATGAATCTGAAGATTTTCCGAAAATTTTATCAAAATTGCTCCAGCCGTCTATTTTATACATATTCTACCATGACTGAAAAACAGCCAGTCGTTCATAATGCGTTCACGTAATACCGTGTAGTGAGGTAATGTACGCATGCTGAATTGCGTAATTCCAGTTATATGATTTGTGGGCTACAACTTGCATGCTCATCTGATTATGATGCAAGACTTATGTACTTGGATGATTTGATAATGCAGAAGCTGCCCGAACCCATTCATCAATAAATAACTGTACTTTCTATGGAACGTGGCCTTCGCGATAGCAACGGACAGGTTTAAGAGGGGGCGGGGGAAAGGTGCTTTAATGCCCACCTTCTACAAATATTGCAATACTGTCAGGTAATAAATATTTAAAATTATGAAAATCAGTAGTTCTTGTCTTTAATGAAGTCTTCTACCAGCTCCTATAAGTAAAAGCAAACTAGACAACAAAATTTTTGTACGCCTATTTGATACAGACTTCTGTATGGTATATTAATCTGAAAGCCAAAATCGCAATATTGTACTTTCATCTCTAGGTTCGGTGCAAATGTGTCACCATTAATCAAATGGTATATTCGAATATTTAAATTATTCCCATTTTGTATGACTTTACAACTGCCATATGTGGCTAACCCCGCAACAATACAAAAGAAATAACTATTAATAGAACAAAATCACAGGACTCGTTCAAACACCATAATTATTCACCAAATCATGGTGCTGCATGGGAGTGGTATCCAACTGGCTTCCTTCGAGCGTAAAGTTATAGGGGATTCTTGCAGTTTAATGTGAATCACTGGGCATCTCGGCGTTTCTCATATCAGCACTCATAACCAGGGAAGAAATACGTAGTATGTCACTGATAAAATCCCTGCGATTGATCGGGAATCGAACGATGACATTTGACATTTTAATAATGAGCCACTAAGCCACACCACCAGCGCAACATTTTTTTAAATTTGATAAACAGTGCGGAAAGGAAGAGGATTGAGGCTTTTGAAATATGGTGCTACAGAAGAATGCTGAAGATTAGGTGGGTGGAACGCGTAACTAATGAGGAGGTACTTAACAGAATTGGGGAGAAAAGAAATTTCTGGCATACCTTGACTAAAAGAAGGGATAGATTGGTAGGACACATTCAAGGAATTGTGAATTTAGCGTTGGAGGGAAATGTGTGGGGTAAAAACCCCAGAGAAAGACCAAGAGATGGATACAGTAAGCAGATTCAGACAGATATAGGTTGCCGTTCTTATGTGGAGAGAAGAGGCTTGCTCAGGATAGGGTATTGTGGAGAGCTGCATCAAACCAGTCTCCGGACTGAAGACCACAACAACAACAATTTTGAATGAATGTAAAAAATTGAATTGATCGTAGTAAATGACACAGTAAATGGATACAGTAAGCAGATTCAGACAGATATAGGTTGCCGTTCTTATGTGGAGCGAAGAGGCTTGCTCAGGATAGGGTATTGTGGAGAGCTGCATCAAACCAGTCTCCGGACTGAAGACCACAACAACAACAATTTTGAATGAATGTAAAAAATTGAATTGCTCGTAGTAAATGACACTTTCAGAATTACTGTTATATTCAGTATCATGCCTTATAGACCGGATTCACAGATTTACATATCTGTAAAAATATAATGTGCGTTAGAGCAACATTTAACTAAACTTGTATTTAGATTACTACATTCCAAATAAACAGACTTCTATGATCAGGTACCGCGGTGCGAGAAATGTTTTGATAACTTTGGTGACTATACAGAAAAAAAAAATGTTCAAATGTTTGTATAGCTTATGGGACTTAACTACGGGGTCATCAGTCCCTAAACTTACAAACTACTTACGAACTAGCTAATACTAAGGACGGCACAAATATCCATGCCCTAGGGGGGATTCGAACTCCCGGCCGCAGTAGCCTTGCAGACCGTGACTGAAGCGCCTCAGTCCCCTCGGCCACCGCGGCCGGCGACTATACAGCACATATTTAAATGATGCAAGTTCACTAGAAACCTTTTATTATTATTATTAATTATTTCTAGTAAATTTGTTCTTTGTTAGTTTCCGTCGTTCCTCGTAGATCAGGTATGAGGTAGAAGACGGTTATGATCACGTTAGCGACAGAAAGAAATACTAATGACTTTGCCCATTCTGAATCCGTTTATCGGCTGTGATGTGATTTAATTCGCAGCTTACATAAACATGACTTTACGCTACTGCCTAAATCAGCAGCGATAATTTACAGCTTTTGTCGAGTTTTAATTGGACTTTATTTGGAGGGCGGCGTAAAAGCGTAAACATTTACGTGTCACAGCTCGAGGCGTGGCAGCAGCTTTTGAATTCATTGTCGGCAAAATCGCATAAAGCACTATCAGTCTGCAATATGAATAACACCGTTCGTTTTCCGCTGTAAATACACAACAAAGGACTCATTACTGGCTTGCATCGTGCGTAATGGGAAAGGTGAACGTTACGTGGTGGACTTGAAACGTTCTCACAAAAGGTGCGTTTTCTCGGACATAATGCACTGATGCAAACGTAGAAATACTCACTGCGCACATCGAACTAAACACAGATCGCGTAATGAATAACTAACGCGCCGACGTAGCGAAATATTATGTACCGTATGCTATTTAAATATAGCAACTAAATTTCCTTTTGTTTGTATGATTATGCCTATATGAACTAAGTTATGAGAAGACTGATCTGATATTGCATTGACGTGGAAATATTAATCATCTTTTTGAAAAAGTTACTAAATAACTATATTTCGTAAGTGCATAACAGTCTAGGATGCATATCAGTAATAGCGTAAAAACAGTATTGTCTGCTATCCATACGTTTTTACAGTGAAATGGTTACTAGGCTGATGGTTTTCTCTTTCTTTTACAGCTGAACTGGCTTATTTAAATAGACATTGGAGAAAATGATCTCATGGAGTCGTAGCCGTCAACTGTCTCATAGCTAGATTACTGACAGATGAAAGATGGCAGGACAGATTTCAGTGTCAAATAGAGACTGAACCCTAAATAGAAAGGTTTGTAGTCTCATCCTTACCGATGTTGTAACGAAGCCCACCTATGCCATTAAGACATAAATGTAGGCTGTAAAAACCAACGTCTACACAATTTTAAGGTTTAGAGTAGGTAACAAGAAAGCCTTCTTTATATGGCAAAAACTCCACAGGTCCCCCATTTCCTCGCGATGACGAATGGATCTGATTTTGTTAGTTTTGTGTGACGTTCAGTGTACGGCACAAAAGACGCTGAATAAGAGATAGTTGGCTGCTTTGATTAAGATGCAGACACTACTCATAAAATACCTGTTAGCTTTCAGCTTGTTACAGAGAATTAGCGTCACCCTTCACACTTAAGAGTGGACTGAGAGAGGACGATCCTCCGTCAGCAGTTAAACATTGTGATAGGGATGAAGAGATGAACAGCTGGCCGTAACATGGTGAAGGTAGGAAGTGAGGCGATCCTTAAATTTGCAAATGCTGTGGTGATTGCGGGCGAACCTCTGAATGACGAGGTAGCAGACACATCTTAATTAATGCTAGAAACTAAGAAACCAGTGGTGCAGGCGAACGATGTGGAAACAAGGTATATGGTAATTTCTCGTCAAGAAAATGATATGGACACAACCCGTGTAGGAGGTTAAGATTTTGAAAGAGTGGAAATATTAAATATTGTCGAATAAAAGTGACATATGAAAATTTGATAATTAATAATAGAAGCGAACCGGTGTACTACAGTTTAAACCACTTATATATGTCATGAATTGTATCCCAGGAGAGCAAGATTCACCCTTATACATGGTGAATCACCTAACACTTGAATCGCAAATATTGCGGAAACGGAAAGTGCGTTTGATGTGCATTGTTCACAGAATGGATTGTAATCAGGGACTCGTATTTTTAGCAACAGATTGTAATATTACTTAGAAAGTGTATTTTTATGCATATATACAGTTTTTTAAATGGAACAATGGTTGTTTCTATCGTGCACTGGGATTTTTGACACCAACTGTGTACAAAGAATTTTGAATGATATTTTTATCATGTTCGGTTTGGCAGGTTTGCTTAAGTGATCATATTTCCATTTCTTTACGTTTGTTCAGAATATGTTATGGAGGAACATGATTTCAATAAACCTAGCGTTTTATTGACAAACGAGTATAGGTACGAAAGAAGTAAAACATAGTGTTCCTTATCTGAAGATGGTCATTGCAGCCCGGAACCGGTCTTGAAATAAAACTCGTAGTTTGTGACACGGGCTGTTTTAATTTCAATTTAAAGAGAGATCTCGTACAAACTGTAGCTGAATAGTCGAGATAGAACAAACGTGGCAACTCATGCTGAATCGTAGTTGCCCCTGGCTACAAACAGACTTTATTGCACTGCGTAGGACAAGGGGCTCTAATACTGCCCGCGATGGCGGACGCATAGCCACGGATGTGATATAAAGGATCTGCGTGGCTTCGCCCAAACAAGCCCGCCTACCACTGTGTAAGGCTTCTCGCGTGGGCAGAGACGTTCTGTTTGTAAAGCTGCCCTCACTTGACAGGAGCCGAGGCGGGCGGCTATTCGTGGCTGCTTTCCTCAGGCTAAAGCCTGATTTGGAATTTAGGAACGTCTCCCTAAAGGAAAAAAATACCTGCAATCACGGGTGAACAAACGGATACGAACGAAGAACCTGTTTCAAACGATATTTCTGAAAGGTATTGATCAAGAACGAGACAAGTGTTAAGAATGGCGTTTTAGAAAATCTTAACAGTTAAAATGCGATGTACGTGGTGGACAAACGAACATTTTGACACCAGTTATAAAGAGCATGTAAAGGCGTGGAAATATTTGACAAATCGTTCCAGTTTTGCAGAACACCATAACCAACATAAAATCGTTACCAGAGTCACAGATATTGGGTTAATACGGATAAAAAATAACAAAAACAAGACCAACCTAACAAGCCATACATTTTCAAGCTATTTTACCACCTAAAAATAGACACGAACATAGCACCACACCCCTATAGCCAGTATTCCCACCCACAAAACTCAAACCACTCACACTTATACTCTCCTCCCTAATCTCACCTCACTGCACCCCTTGTTACATATGTGACAAACGGATTAGACAGCCTGTTTCATACGTTGTACTCAAATACAAACACACACACAGACACACAAGTATAAACACAAAATTTTGGCAACGCTCAAAACCTAGACGAAAAACAGATGATCAGAACAAAACATTGTGATACTGTGCTGATCATAAAAGACGTAGAACTTCTTTCTACTAGTTAAAACTAACATGAAGTGAAAACATGATTCTTCCAGTGAAAAGCGTGATAAACCGCAAACATCCCTGCAACGGAAGAGAAAATACGAAAGAATTGGCGAAGAAAATGCCTTTTGCAGATGTAAGCCTACATCACAAATCGACACCAACCTCAGTGAAGAAGAGAAGAAAAAGTAGTAAGACGTAAGAAGAGATATTAACAGCGTTAATAAATAACTATACAAACACGTAAAGTGCACGAAATCTGCATATTACAAACAAAACGTACAAACCTGAGTATTCGTATTTGCGAAACTGCAGAGTAACCTTTGTAAGTAAGAAGCAACTGCGTCTGGCGTAGAATTTTACATTATTACAGTCATCATAAGACGGAATGAATTTTAACAGTTACAGTATTTATTTCGTGCCATAGAACGGCCTATACGTGTAATACAAATTAACTAAAATGGCATAAGAAACTAATGTAGAAGATTATTCACGTGCAATTACGTATTAAGATTTCTATCAGACAAGTAATAACTGTACAAAAGCTATTTCATTTTCGAAAGACGTTATAATCACCATTGATAGTAAGAAATATTATTTTCGCGTCCCTCAATTAAGGCCTCAGTTTCAGTGTTGAAAATAATTATTTATTCAATCAAAGCTGACTGCGGTGTTTTATACAACGCGTGCGTGGCTGTGGACACTAACCATGTGAATTTAGAGAATATTAAAACATTCATTAAATTCAGATGGTTGTCTTTATATTCACTTGTAAATTAACATCGGAGAAACAATGCAGATATTTCTATTGAGTTTGGCTGTGCTGCAGGATGTCATGCTGTTCACAAGGAATCCCAACCTTCATGAAACAAAAATTTTGTTGTGACTGGTGCTTAATCTAAGAAACATCTATTTGATAGAGCACTTTCGACTAGTATTCGTGTCCTCTACGATATGTATCCAAACGTTTCAGGCTTAAAGAAATGTAGATTCCGCGTGATATAGCTGGACATTCTACGACATTTTTTCTAGATTTTCTTTCCTGCCCTGCATACGGTAGCTTTTAGACGATTCCTTGGTGTATTTTGAAAGTGATGTAATCATAGGGTACATAGTCTGTCGTTATATACTTCCAATCAACCACTTGCTAGGTTTTTTTTCCACATGCACCTGATAACTGGGTCACGACAATAACAAGATTTAAATTTAGTTGGGGTATTTTTGTCTCAGCTGCTGTACCAGGATCGGAACTCGAAACCGGGTCTCCTGCTATCTCTTCACCCACCCAGGCAAACGCTCTTCACACACCTCATGTAACCGTCCAATCGTCTCCACTGTATCGTCCCACAGGAACTACCTCGTTCTTTTAAAGTTCGGAATATTTTCTGGAATTACTATTGTTGACATAGGGACGTCGTTGACGACCTTGCTGTCAAAACCAGCCGTTCTCGTTGGAGCTGAACAACCGGCTACAGGCAGTGCCTTCGGTACAAAGATTTCAGTGTGCCGACGAGTAAATGTGCAGATGTTGCTGTCAGCGGGAACATTCTGGAAAGCGATACCGTGTTTGTTGTTCTGGGCGGCGCTTCAGACTGCCACAGCTGGCCGTCGGCACAGCGCTAACATTTTGAACCAACGTGCGGGATTGGCAACAAACCGCGGGTGAGGGTTTCGTGGAACCATATGGCGCGCGGTTTGGAACTGATGTAAATGCTAACAGGCGCCGTCCTGATTCACACTGTGCAGAAGAAAATAGTGCCGACAACAGAACGAAACAGAACGCACCGCTGCAGAAAATTATCAACGACTTTTCTATTAAAGCTTTCTAAAAACATCTTCTCCGGGACCGTAAGAGACTAGGCCGTTAATTTCCGCAGAAAATTCTCAATCTCACAAATCGGTCACGACTACTGACAGCTAAAAACTTCAAACGATCTGAGATGCTCTCATAATGACTGCAGAAAGGACAGTTTTTTTTAAATTTTTTTATTCTTTTTTATTTATTTTTTTATTTTTATTTATTTATTGAGAGAAGATTATCGGATTACTTCCAGATCTGGCACAAAGATTTAATTTATATGAATGATTCACTTAGTTTTTTTTTTTTTTTTCTACCTAAGATCCGGCTGAAGAAGTCACCTTCAACACGAAATATTTTAGTTTCTTTCGTACTGAATAATGTTTGCTGTATAATGTGGGATTAACAACCAATCAAAAGGCATAACATCGTTATTGCAACACTTTATCACTGGTAGAGAGCCATTTATAACTGACATTATTTAGAAATAGTGATAAATATTTTTACTAACGATTGATTGGCAACCAGTTATCAGTAATGGTGCATGCCACAGAGGGCATCAGGTGATAGTATAACTTGAAAAGTTCGTGTAGAATGGCGAAACGACATTAAAAAGAACGAAGAAATTGTTTTCGTTGCGACATTGAAACGGAACGTTTCTAGACAGTTGTACAATAGAAAAATCAAATGTTTGTTAAGCTTATGGGACTTAACTACGGGGTTATCAGTCCCTAAACTTACAAACTACTTATGAACTACTTACGAACTAGGACGGCACAAATATCCATGCCCGAGGGGGGATTCGAACCCCCGACCGTAGCGGCCGTGCAGATCGTGACTGGAGCGCCTCAGTCTCCTCGGCCACCGCGGCCGGCACAGTTTCACCTGTAGCCTATGTAGTGCGTAGAGGTGGGTAAGTATCGCGTTATATGTAAACTGCGGCAGCAGTATAGTGTTGACAATATAAGAGATACATAGATTTTCAGTCTTAATCAAGGTGTAAATTGTATAAGCTGCCAAAGATATCCTGTTAGTAGAACACAAGTTAATCATTTATAACGTCTAATAACAAAAGCCATGTCTCCACCATATCCTTTCTTCCAAGAGTGCTAGTCTTGCATGGTTCGCAGGAGAGCTTCTGTGAAGCGAGGTACTGGCGGAAGTGAAGTTGTGGGGCGGCATCGTGAGGCGTGTCGGGATAGCACAGTCGGTAGTGCGCTTGCCCGCGAAAGGCAAAGGTCCCAGGTTCGAGTCCCGGTTCCGGCACACAGTTTAATCTGCCAGGAAGTTTCGTCTAATAACAAGTTTGTCCATTTCCTGCTTTTGTTCAAATTCATATGTTCGTAAATCTATGGGACTTAACTTCGTTGGTCATCATTCCTTGGGCTTCAAAACTACTTCTAACCTCCGACGGCAAGCAATCGCGCGCTCCGCATCAAGGCGCCTTAGAACCCTCGGCCACTCCACCGCGACGGTGCAGTTGTTCATCTGAGATAAATGTTTTTGAGGGACACTGGATAGCTCAATTCTGTATGCAATTGTTTCGTGTTATTTGCCGTTGCTCGTATTAACATTGCGAACGTGAGTCAAGAACCATGGGCGTAATACAGCCTGCGTTGTTGAGTCATTAGAATAGGCTGTTCGACGTCAGTCGTCGACATGCTTGTACAAACAGTATTGCAACTCTGTTAAACGTTTCGATGTCCAATACTTAAACTGCTCTGGTTCGTCCTTCGTCTGACGTACACGTCGATGCCGGTTAGCCGCGCGGAAATGGCAGCGTGGTCTAAGGCGTCTTGCCACGGCTTGCGCAGCTGCTCTCCCCAGGCGTTCGAGTCTTGTCTCAGGTATGAGTGTGTATTTTGTGTGTTGGTCTTAGCATAAGTTAAGGCAATTTGTAAGTCTAGGTTTACGAAAATTTGATTTTTTTTGATACTAATAAAACACAGCAACTTTGTATACCGACAATTTCAAACGTAAACGGAAATATGTCTATTATCATTCCTACATATACGGGATGGTAAGGATTCAAAAGTAAAAAACATGACACAATACTATTTAAATAGTCGTTTTTGTTAATCACAGGAGATGTACCGTCTGTATAATTCTGTAGCTTAACGATACAGATAGCCGTACCGTAGGTGCAACCACAGCGGAGGGGTATCTGTGGAGAGGCCAGACAAACGTGTGGTTCCTGAAGAGGGGCAGCAGCCTTTTCAGTAGTTACAGGAGCAACAGTCTGGATGATTGACTGAGCTGGCCTTGTAACATCAGCTAATGTGGCTTTGCCACACAGCTACTGCGAACGGCTGAAAGCAAGGGGAAACTACAGCCGTTACCTTTCCCGAGGACATGCAGCTCTACTGTGTGAACATATGATGATGGCATCCTCTCGGGTAAAATATTCCGGAGGTAAAATAGTCCCCCATTCGGATCTCCGGGCGGGGACTACTCAGGAGGATGTGATCATCAGGAAAGACAATACTGGCATTCTACGGGTCGGAGCGTGGAATGTTAGATCCCTTAATCGAATAGGAAAATTAGAAAATTTAAAAAGGAAATGGATAGGTTGAAGTTAGATATAGTGGGGATTAGTGTAGTTCGGTGGCAGGATGAACAGGATTTCTGGTCAGGTGAGTACAGGATTATAAATACAAAATCAGTTGGGGGTATCACAGGAGTAGGATTGATAATGAATAAGAAAATAGGAATGCGGGTAAACTACTATGACCAGCACAGCGATCGCATTATCATTGTCAAGATAGATACGAAGCCAACACCGACAACAGTAGTACAGGTTTATATGCCAACTAGCTCTGCCGATGATGAGGAGATCGAAGAAATATATGAGGAGCTAAAGGAAATTATTCAGACAATTAAGGGAGAGGAAAACTTAATTTTT
This sequence comes from Locusta migratoria, assembly GCA_026315105.1. NCBI lineage: Eukaryota > Metazoa > Arthropoda > Insecta > Orthoptera > Acrididae > Locusta > Locusta migratoria. The sequence goes on along the minus strand of CM048744.1, from coordinate 732,855,202 downwards.
ATGGGAGACTGGAATTCGGTAGTAGGACAAGGAAGGGAAGGGAAGATAGTGGGTGAATATGGTCTGGGCAAAAGGAATGAAAGAGGAAGCCGCCTGGTAGAATTTTGCACGGAACATAATTTAGTTATAACAAACACCTGGTTTAAGAATCACAAAAGAAGGTTGTATACGTGTAAGAGACCAGGAGACACCGGGAGATACCAGATAGATTTTATAATGGTAAGACATAGATTTCGGAACCAGGTTTTGAAGTGTAGGACATACCCAGGGGCAGACATAGACTCTGACCATAACTTGTTGGTTATGAACTGTAGGCTGAAACTGAAGAAACTACAGAAAGGGAGGATAATAAGGAGATGGGACCTAGATAAATTGAAGGAACCTGAAGTTCTTAAGAATTTCAGAGGGAGCTTCAGGCAACAATTGACAGAAACAGGGGAAAATAAAACAGTTGAGGAGGAATGGGTAAAATTGAGAGATGAAATAGTGAAGGCAGCAGAGGACAAAATAGGTAGGAAGGAAAGACCTACAAAGAATCCTTGGATATCACAGGAGATACTAAATTTAATCGATCAAAGGAGAAAATATAAAAATGCAATAAATGAAACAGGCAAAATGGAGTACAGACGACTAAGAAATGAGATTGACAGGAAGTGCAAAATGGCTAAGCAGGAATGGCTAGAAGGCAAATGCAAGGATGTAGAAGAATATATAAATAGGGGAAAAATAGATACAGCCTACCGGAAAATAAAAGAAACATTTGGCGATAAGAAAAACAGCTCTATGAATATCAAGGACACTGATGGAAAACCAGTTCTCAGCAAAGAAGGGAAAGCTGAAAGGTGGAAAGAGTATATAGAGGGGCTCTACAAAGGAAATGAACTTCGAGACACTATTGTAGGAAGGGAAGAGGATGTAGATGATGATGAAATAGGAGATACTATACTGAGAGATGAATTTGACAGAGCACTGAAAGATCTAAGTCGAAACAAGGCCCCTGGAGTAGATGATATCCCGTCAGAGTTACTGAAGTCTCTGGGAGAACCAGCCATGACAAAATTGTTTCACATTGTGTGTAAGATGTATGAGACAGGCGAAGTACCCTCAGACTTTAAGAAAAATGTTATAATCCCCATTCCAAAGAAAGCTGGTGCAGACAGGTGTGAAAACTACAGAATCATCAGTTTAATAAGTCATGGTTGCAAAATATTAACACGAATTATATACAGAAGGATGGAAAAACTGGTAGAAGCAGACCTCGGGGAAGATCAGTTTGGGTTCAGGAGAAATGTAGGAACACGGGAGGCAATACTCACTTTACGGCTTATCCTAGAAGATAGATTAAGAAAAGGCAAACCAACATTTCTAGCTTTTGTAGATTTGGAGAAGGCTTTTGACAATGTTGATTGGAATAAACTCTTTCAAGTTCTGAAGCAAGCAGGAGTAAAATATAGGGAGCGTAAGGTTATTTGCAACTTGTACAAAAATCAGACAGCGGTTGTCAGAGTTGAAGGGCATGAAAGGGTTGCAGTGGTTGGAAAGGGAGTAAGACAAGGTTGTAGCCTTTCCCCAGTGTTGTTCAATTTGTACATTGAGCAAGCTATAAAGGAAAGCAAGGAGAAATTTGGAGAAGGAATTAAAGTTCAGGGTGAAGAATTAAAAACATTGCGTTTTGCCGACGACACTGTCAGATACAGCAAAGGACCTGGAAGAGCAATTGAACGGAATGGACAGTGTGCTGAAAGGTGCATATAAGATGAACATTAACAAGGGTAAAACTAGGGTAATGGAGTGCAGTGTAAGAAAATCAGGTGATGCTGAAGGAATTAGATTGGGAAACGAAGCAATAAAGGAGGTAGATGAGTTTTGTTACTTGGGCAGTAAAATAACAAATGATGGTCGCAGTACAGATGATATAAAATGCAGAATGGCAAAGGGTAGAAAGGCGTTTTTGAAAAAGAGAAATTTGTTAACATCGAATATTGATTTAAGCCTAAGGAAGTCCTTTCTGAAGGCATTTGTATGGAGTGTTGCCTTGTATGGGAGTGAGACTTGGACGATAAACAGTACGGACAGGAAGAGGATAGAGGCTTTTGAAGTATGGTGCTACAGAAGAATGCTGAAGGTTAGGTGGGTGGATCGCGTAACTAATGAGGAGGTACTGAACAGAATTGGGGAGAAAAGAAATTTCTGGCATACATTGACTAAAAGAAGGGATAGATAGGTAGGACCCATTCTTAGACATCAAGGAATTGTGAATTTAGCGTTGGAGGGAAGTGTGTGGGGTAAAAATCGCAGAGGGAGACCAAGAGACGCGTATAGTAAGCAGATTCAAGTGGATGTGGGTTGTCGTTCTTATGAGGAGATGAAAAGGCTTGCTCAGGATAGAGTAGGGTGGAGAGCTGCATCAAACCAGTCTCTGGACTGAAGACCACAACAACAACAACATACTGTTTACACCCTTTAGAAACAGAGAAGATTTAAACAAATAAGGTCCACCTCGGACGGAGTACTTTATTAGTTGTTGTGAGTATATCTGCAAGGTATATACAGAAAAAATTATTTAAAACACGAAACGCAAAAAAGAACAAAGGTGTATACTATTTTACCCAACAAATGTGTTAAGCTAACTTCCTTAAAGAAGCTCGGAATCACGTAAAGGAAATTGTAGGAAATTAGTACTGATATTTGCATGACTACAATTGTTGGAAAACAACGGTTTTTGTTGTTGTCTTCAGTCCGCCGACTGGTTTGATGCAGCTTCCCACCTTAACCTGTCCTGTGCAGATCTATTCATCTGAGCATACTTTCGGCAACCTATATCCCTTTGAATCTGCTTACTGTATTCGTATCTCGGTCTCCCTCTACGATTTTTACCCCACACACTTTCTTCTAATGCTAAGCAGACGATTCCTTGACGTCTCAGTATGTATACCACCAACCTATCCCTTTAGTCAGAATACGCCAGAAATTCCTTTTCTCCCCAATTCTGTTGAGCACCTACTCATTAGTTACGTGATCTACCCATCTAATCTTCATCATTCGTCTGTAGCACCACATTTCAAAAGCTTCTATCATCTTTTTGTCCATGTCCACGCTTCACTTCCATACAATGCTACACTCCAGACAAATGCCTTCAGAAAGAACTTCCTAACATTTAAACTACTATTGGTTGTCAACAAGTTTCGCTTCTTTAGAAACGCTTTTCTTCCTATAGCCATTCTGCATTTTATATTTTCTTTACTTCGGCCATCAGAAGTTATATTGCTACCCAAGTAACAAAAATTGTCTACTACTTTTATTGCCCCATTACCTAATTTAATTCCTTCAGCATCGCCTGATTTTCTGACGCTACATTTCATTATCCTTGTTTTACTCTTGTTGATATTCATCTTATAACCTCTTTTCAAGACATTGTCCATTCTATTCGATTGCTCTTCCAGATCCTTTGCGGTCTCTGATAGGATTATTATGTCATCGGCAATCCGCAATGTTTTTATTTCTTCTCCGTGAACTTTAATTCCTTCTCCAAATTTCTCCTTGCATTCCTTCACTGCTTGCTCAATGTACAGTTTGAACAATAATTGGGAAAGGCTACAACCCTGTCTTAGTCTCTTCCCAACCTCTGTGTCCCTTTCATGCCCTTCGACTCTAATAACCGCTGTTTGGTTTTTGTATGGGTTGAGTATAACTCCTCGCTTCCTATATTTTACCCCTGCTCCTTCCGAATTTGAAACAGTGTATTCCAGTCGACATTGTCAAAAGCTTTCTCCAATCTACAAACACTAAAAACGTACGTTTGCCTTTCCTTAGCCTATCTTCTGGAAAACAACTAAATCTGTTAAATGTCATTCAAATGCTCAGGACACAAAATAGTTAAGAATCTTACTGTTTCAAAACTGTAAAAAAAATTAAACAAGGGACGTGCACTGGAAAGGGAAACGGCGGGAGGCTTAAACTGAGTACAGTAGCGACTCTGTTATGTGACGTGGCACCCTGCCAGCTGGCTGCTACAGGCGTCCCTCTTGCTACAGGGCTAATAATTTTACCGCTCTCCTTGTTTTTTAAACGAGTGAGCAGACCATTTAGTCTACAAACTCTCTCCCGTGCATATAAACACTATAAAATGGGCTGTAATGTGTTTCACTGTTTATTTTGTTGTCTAATTACAATTCTCACATGAAAAAGTTTTTACTACTAACAGTCGTTTCGTGATAACGACTGCTTTCTCGCTAACAACCTCATGTTTCAGAAAGGTTTAACGCGGTTGATACCTGTACTTAAATGTTGGTTGCTAGACTCACATCTCTTCTAACTCTCCTTCATGTTTGTTTTATTTTTCTACGCATTGTAACACAAAAAAAGAGTGATACGTTTTTTCCGAGGAAAAAAAGAGTCAATTCAACGAAGTGAACCGTAATTTACTACAAATGATTAGATTAGATTAATTATTCCATAGATCATATATACGACATTTCGTAATGATGTGGAACGTGTCAGTCTAGTAAATGTTGTCTACACTTGACAATCCATTTGTTAAGGATTCTTTATTACGTTTTTTTTAATTTTTTTAAAAGTTTTATCTAAAACCTCATCTACATGGTAGGAGTTGCCATTCAGAAATTCCTTTAATTTCTTTTTAAATACTAGTTGGCTATCTGTCAGACTTTTGATGCTACTTGGTAAGTGACCGAAGACCTTTGTGGCAGCGTAGTTCACCCCTTTCTGAGCCAAAGTTAGATTTAACCTTGAATAGTGAATATCATCCTTTCTCCTAGTGTTGTAGCTGTGCATACTGCTATTACTTTTGAATTGGGTCGGATTGTTAATAACAAATTTTCATGAGTGGATATATGTATTGTGAAGCTACAGTGAAGATCCCTAGATAGATAAATAAATGTCTGCAGGATGCTCTTGGGTGGGCTCCGGCAATTATTCTGATTATACGCTTTTGTGCAATGAATATTTTTTTACTCAATGTTGAATTACCCCAGAATATGATCCCATACGAAAGCAATGAATGTAAACAGTCGTAGTAAGCTAATTTACTGAGATGTATATCACCAAATTTTGCAATGACTCTGATAGCTTAAGTAGCTGAACTCAAACGTTTCAGGAGATCTTCAATATCAATTCTTTCAGTGGTAATCCTGTAGATTAGCATTTTGGATTAACAGTAAATGGTGTCAGCAGCTCGAGAACTACAACTACGATTTAAACTCAACAATTAAAAACAAATACAGCACTGAAAACGCATACCAAGCAGAGTAAATATACTAATGAGTATTCCACTTAAGTAGTTCAAATTACCCTATTAATCTAGACAAGTTCATACCAAGGTAAAATCAGTTTTGGCTGACTGGATTGGTGTGCAGGTAACAATCGGAACAGAACACTGGAGTACAAGTTTGTGACCGAGTACAAAGAACATCTGGGTGTGGCGTTCTAGACGCACGGGGCGGAAACTTTTAGATGGCATTACTCCTGCACAGACTGACGGGAGCTAAATGCTGCAGTGAAACTTTACGATTATGCGGAAGATTTCAGAACACTCGACAGCAGGTGAATAATGTTCAAGTCGTGCTGAAGACTAATGCCAGATTTGTTGTCTACCCAAGAGGCGTATCCGAGATGCTGTAACTAATTTCTACCAGATACGAAATTCTAGCTTTTAAATGGAAAATAATAGTATACAAAAATGCGGGCTGCTTTAAATATCGTGGGTAACTTTAAAATACCTTGATGAAAGCAATCGAGTCTATACGCACCGAAATAGCTTTTCTTTGAACTTAAGCCGTCAACTGCATTCGTAATATCTGTCCTGAAATACCAACTTTGGTCACGACAACGGAACAAGAGAAAATATTCTCAGCCAGTATGTGGAACAGTAAACAAAACTCTTGGGTAAACCATCACTGTTGTATGGCTGAATAAATAAAAAGAAAAATTACAGCAAAATAAAATCAGCGGAGATGACATACTTAAGAAAGTTTTCAGAAGAGGGAAGGGCTACAGAAGAATTTAAGTAATCTAAAATTTTCGAAAAGAGCTGAATGTACATGTTAAGACGAAAACAGTTGAATACGGAAGTACATTGAAACAACTTATGAACAAAGTGGATGATTCTGCGACCGTGTAGGCTGCAGATTCCTTGACTTGCGCCATCGGGTGGTGGGTTTCCGGGTTCCGCTGAATAGGTCAGGAGTCCACTACACGCAGGAAGCGGCTACACGGGTAGCGGGGGCTGTGTGGCGTGGACTGGGCGGTTTTTTAGGATAAAGAGCTTCGGGGAAATAGAAAATGGGCAATCTCAAAGGGATAAGGTGGATCACAGGAGAAATGTAGATCCGGAAACTATCGGTATAACAGTTGTAAATTGTCGTAGCTGTGTCGGGAAAGTTCCAGAACTGCAAGCGTTAATAGAAAGCACCGAAACACACATCATTATAGGCAGCGAAAGTTGGCTCAAGCCGGAAATAAGTTCAGAAGAAGTATTTTCAAAAGATCTAACGGTATTCAGAAAGGATAGATTAAACAAAATAGGTGGGGGCGTGTTTGTCGCCGTCAAAAATAGTATTTCATGTAGCGAAGTTGAAGTTGATAGTTCGTGCGAGCTATTATGGGTAGAGGTTGTACCCGAAAATCGTAAGAAGTTAATAATCGGTTCCTTTTACCGGCCTCCCGACTCTGACGATACAATAGCAGAAAGGTTCAAAGAAAACCTGAGTCTAATTACAAAAACGTACCCGACTCATACGATAATAGTAGGTGGTGATTTTAATTTACCCTCGATCTGTTGGCGAAATTATATTTTCAAATCAGGAGGTAGGCATAAAACATCGTCCGAAATTGTACTCAACGCATTCTCTGAGAATTACTTCGAACAATTAGTTCATGAGCCAACTAGAATTGTAAATGGATGTGAAAACACACTTGATCTCTTAGCAACAAATAATCCTGAGCTCATAATGAGCATCAAAACGGATACAGGTATTAGTGAACACAGAGCTGTAGTAGCGAAATTGAATATCGAAAGTCCCAAAGTTACCAAAAATAAACGCAAAGTATATTTGTTCAGGAAAGCAGATAGAAACAAAATACATTGCTTCTTGAAAGACAGCTTCCACTCGTTTCTAACACTAAACGTAGGTGTAGACCAGATGTGGCTCAAATTCAAAGAAGTGGCATCGACAGCAATTGAAAGTTTTATACCTAATAAATTAATAAAAGAAGGAGGCGATCCCCCTTGGTACACAAAACAGGTTAGGACACTGTTGCAAAAGCAAAGGAAAAGGCATACTAAATTTAAACGAACACGAAATCCCCAGGATTTGCGATTGTACTCAGAAGCTCGAAATTTAGCGAGGATTTCAATGCGAGATGCCTACAACATTTATCACAACGAAACTCTTTCTCGTAATTTGACTGAAAACCCAAAGAGATTTTGGTCATATGTTAAATATACTCGGGGAAAGTCACAAACAATACCTTCACTACGTGATAGTAATGGCGATCCTGCCGATGACAGCGCTACTAAAGCAGAGTTACTAAACTTAGCTTTTAGAAACTCATTCACTAAAGAAGACGAAACCAATATTCCAGATTTCGAATTACGAACAGATGCCGTAATGAGTAACATAGAAGTAGATATCATCGGAGTAGTGCAACAACTAAAATCACTTAACAAGAACAAGTCTTCTGGTCCGGATTGTATACCCATTAGATTTCTATCTGATTATGCTGAAGCGATAGCTCCTTACTTATCAGTCATATACAACCGCTCTCTCATAGAAGGATCTGTACCAAAAGATTGGAAAGTTGCACAGGTCACACCTATATTCAAGAAAGGCAGTAGGAGTAACCCACTAAACTACAGGCCTATTTCATTGACGTCAATTTGCAGCAGGGTTTTGGAACATATCCTGTATTCAAATATTATGAATTATCTCGAACAGAACGATCTATTGACCCAAGGTCAGCACGGATTTAGAAAATATCGTTCATGCGAAACACAACTAGCTCTATATTCACACGAAGTGATGGGTGCTATCGACAAAGGTTCGCAAATCGATTCCGTATTTCTTGATTTCCAGAAAGCTTTTGACACCGTACCTCACAAACGGCTTTTAATCAAATTGCGTGGTTATGGTATATCGCCCCAAATTTGCAATTGGATAGGGGATTTCTTGTCAGAGAGGACACAGTTCGTAGTAATCGATGGTAAGGCATCGACTAAAACAGAGGTGATATCGGGCGTTCCACAAGGTAGTGTTATTGGTCCTCTGCTATTCCTTATTTACATAAACGATTTAGGGGAAAATCTAAGTAGCTCTCTTAGGTTGTTTGCAGATGACGCCGTCATTTACCGTCTAGTAAAATCATCTGAAGATCAAAACCAACTGCAGAACGATCTGAATAAGATATCAGTATGGTGTAAAAATTGGCAATTAACGCTAAATAATGAGAAGTGTGAAGTCGTCCACATGAGTACGAAAAGAAATCCGTTAAACTTTGTTTACAACATAAATCAATCAAATGTGAACGCCGTAAACTCCACAAAATACCTAGGAATCACTATTACTTCAGACTTAAACTGGAAAGAACACGTAGATAATATCGTGGGAAAGGCGAACCAGAGGCTGCGTTTTATTGGCAGAATCCTTAAAAGATGCAACAGAACTACTAAAGAAACTGCATACACTGCGCTTGTCCGTCCATTTTTGGAGTATTGCAGCCCAGTGTGGGATCCTTATCAGGTGGGTTTGACGGAGGACATCGAAAGAGTCCAAAGAAGGGCAGCTCGTTTCGTATTGTCACGATACAGGGGAGACAGCGTTACGGAAATGATACAGGATCTGGGATGGGAATCATTACAACAACGGCGCTTATCGCTGAGGCGTGGGTTACTTGCGAAACTCCAATCGCCAACATTCTCCTCCGAATGCGAAAATATATTGTTGACTCCCACTTACATAGGTAGAAATGATCATCAGAATAAAATAAGAGAAATCAGAGCTCGAACAGAGAGATTCAGGTGTTCTTTCTTCCCGCGCGCTATTCGAGAATGGAATGGGAGATAAACAGTATAATTGTGGTTCGATGAACCCTCTGCCAGGCACTTAAATGTGATTTGCAGAGTATCCCATGTAGATGTAGATGTAGATGTAGATAAAAGATACCTACTAAAATAATGTATACTAGAGTGAAAGTAAACGGAGACATAGATTAACCAACAATTTAATAGTAATAGGTATAAATCTTGCAAAGGCGAAGGTGACAACATTTGCAACAATTTTATTTAATTTTCGTTTAGCTTCCCATGCAAATGTACAGGTTCAAATGTTTGTAAATCTGAGGGACTTAATGGCTGCGATTATCAGTCTTACAAACTACTTACAGTAATTCAAACTAATTTATGCCAAGGACAGCACACACCCCCTTGTCTGAGGGAGGACTCGAACCTCCGACCGCGAGTAACCGAGCGCTCAGCAGCAAGGTACCATAGAGAGCTCGGCCTCTCCACCACTGCGGTGTGGATTACGTTCCACTATTACAAATTTTTGTGTCATTACTAATTCCTTCTGAAATATGGTTAGCAGATATTCACTACAGCCGATTCAGACTGCTGCAATATTTTAGCTACTTAATCTTACATCTGTATTAACAGAAAAACTGTTTGTAGAAAATAATGCAATAAATTTAACGCAATAATGTTAAAATTATTTAAGATTCGATTTATGTGTCGGCCCTCACCATACCGTCTTCACCTAGAAACTACTATTGTTTTTCAATTGGTTAAATAAGCCCATTTGACTAGGAGCTCTACAAAATAATTTACGACAGTTCTAACATCCACCCATCTCCATATGAACAGCTTATTTTCGTCACGAAGAAGGGGAAACCCATAGACAAACAGTTAATAATTTGTATTGTTCAGCTGATACTGCGCGGGAATTTGCTTCTCGTAGAAGAGAAATCCGACTACTCAAAAGTGGAAGTAATGAGTTCTTAAGTCACGAGCAAGAATGAAAAACTCAGCGGGGAAAATTTAATTTCTTCCCGAGCAATAAGTTCTTCACGTCTTCTGCTGGACCACTGTTTCATAATATCGTATTTAATTTTAAAACTGTAATAGACTTCGCACCTCTCTCGGCGCATTCCATTAAAGCTGCGTCGTTTGTAATAACTGGAACAGAAAGTGGGTCACAGGCCATAATTAATGGTCGGTGCCACGAACAGAAGGGCGAAACGGCCACAAGAACCACGGAAGCATCGAACAACACAAGTTTACAATGTGTTTCTCTTCTGCGAAGTTTCCTTTTACCTAACATGACACTGTGCTTTCACACAGGCTATCCTCCTGCTAGAAGTTCTAACGATGGAGAGTGATTTCAAATATAGCGACCTAAGTGTCAGAAGTATGAATTTCTCTTTCTCCACTAATTTCATTTTCGCATTAATCTGACTTTAAATTTGGCAACAGGAGGAAAGAAGGAATATCAGCGTTTAACGATTCTTCTTACATTTATCATTTTACATTTCCCTTTTCCTTTGGTAAATAAATTTTTCTTAAAACAAAAATATAATCCCTTTCTTATGAGATGGATAATATTTTGAACCTATTTCATTGTAATAGATCCGCCATCCCCCTGCAGAGTGGACAACGTACTATTGCTAGATATCCGTTTCTCTTTTTTCACGATATTTTAATCTTTCGACACGAAAAGAGATTTTATTTCAATTCTTTATTCTTTCTAGTTGTTACTGTCGTGACATTCATACCGAAGGCTGGTGAAATACAGCTACTCTTCTATATTCTGCATACCTATTGCAATCGACATCCATTTCGATCTGGTCATTATATTTGAGCGTTAATCGTCTTCCACAGTGTATATGCTACCATTCTCACGATTCTTTACAGCCACAGTCTGTGTTTCTTATGGTCGAATGTTTCAATAATCTTATTCACCCTCTTCAGTTCAGTTCAGTTCCTCCTCAGTACTTATCCCTCCACCAATCCAATCTTCAGTATTCTCCTGAATACCTCCTAAGCACCTATCCGTCCTCCAATCTAATCTTCAGTACTCTCCTGTAGAACCACGATGAAAAATTTGTGAAAATTTTGCCAAACCGATCGATATCAACAATGATATGGTTGAAATTAAACGTAATCCCAAAAAGTGCAATTTTTATCCCAAAGTACTCGAAACACCGACACTCATAATGTGAAGCATTATTGTGATACATGCTCCACAGACGCAACATTGCACAAGTCAACAAAGAAGTAATAGTGCAGGTATCCAAAAACAGCGACCACAGAAGCATAGTAGTCACAAAGGAAATCAAGAAAATGAATACAAAGAGAAAAAAGCACAAAACTACAGGACACAGCACAACAGAAGCAATCACAAAAAAATCAGTACAGTTTAAAAGGGGCACACAATAATCACGAAAACAGAGACACTAGGCGGTCCCGATGACGTACAGGCACAAACTCACACATAGGATCAGAACCTTTCTCAGATGACTCGGCCTAAACGTTGTGTACACGAAAGACACTTCCGTCTAAAAATACTCTCTCTCTCTCTCTCTCTCTCTCTCTCTCTCTACATTTGCAGAACACCCAGCAGAAGTCAGTCACACGCCAGCCTCTAGAGAAGAAGACATGAAATAAATAAAATAAAAACTAAACACCTGCGACCACAGCTTCTACCTTACCACAAGACATGTGAGTTCAAGCGACTCCAATTCACTCTTAAATTTTTTGCAAGATGATTAACAGATTTCAAGTTAACGACTTTGGAGAGGACTGCAACATACATGTGAAGTTCTAAATTGTCTGTTCAAATTTCACAATAGCAGCCTGCTGATTTTGGTACCAAACAATGCTATCACCAACGTGGTATACAAAAGAGTGCTTCTATAGGTTCAGCTTTTTTTGTGTAGGCCAGCTACACGCTTCATAGAGTAATGTGTGAAAGACCATAAAATTCAACAAATTTTTTTTTTTCAAATGTGCCAATGTTTTACGAAGAATTCTTTTACTAAATAATCATCTTGTGGGTATTGTAATTCTTTTCATTTCCGTGTTTGCTGAGATAAACTAGAGAGATCTGCTTAAAGAACTATATAAATAATTTCCAACCCTAAATCAAATGTGAACATCCCACACACCCAATAGTAATTATCTCTCTCTTTCTTTCTTTCTTCTTCTTTCTGCCACTCTCTTCATCTCTCTTTCTCTCTCACGCACACACACACACACACACACACACATACATAAACTCACACAGAAATCATCGTACACGCCAAATCCACATCAAAAATCGGTCCACAAAACGTGAAAACACGAGTAAAATAAAAGAACGCAACAAACAGAAAGTAAGACGCAAAATAGCTACATATACCTGTTTTGTAATATCCAAGCCAAAGAACAACAAACAGAAAACTTATGCGTTTTGGGAATTGAAAATATTTTGTTGGTGGAAATGACAAGCTCTAAAGCACATTTCTGGAACATAAAGCAATGAATAAACTCTGCCATTAACTTCACGTATGGTATGTAGATAAATATAGGCCGAAAAATCGACCTATTCCTAAAGAATTTGGTATAGACCAAAAATTTTCTAAACATATAGTAAATGGACAAGTCAATTGTACTCGAAAATTCATTGTTACTTTATGAAAATTTATGTCAAAAGATGTTGTGCATTTCAAACTCCAGCAACATATGTAAACAATGTAGCCATAATTTTATACAACCCACATAGAAATACAGTATGTAACACCAATTTTTATAAATTATATGCAAGAAACTCACTAAAAGTGGCACATAAAAGCTGAAACATTTTTAGGTGAATAGAGAGGCGGAATTCTCCTTTTGTGTGTTTTATTCAATTTTAGTTTCATGTCTGCTGCTAGGTTTTTGTAGACTAGAAACATTGTCTCACATACAGATTTACATACGGTGGATAAACGTAGCGATATACAAATTCGATAAGAAAAAATCATCAAATCTATATAGACCTCACAAAAGATGCGAACGAAAGAGTAGTTTTTAAACTGTTCTGTTACAATATAAAGGTTTAATTACGGCAGTGGAAACTGAAAGCGACCGTCAAGTGAGGCCAAGAGAGTTTACTTGTTAGCGCCCGAGGTAGCCTTGAAGTTTCAGCATTCATTTATTTTCATCTTCATCACGTTGTTAGCGCGGTTGAGACTTTTCATCCGCGAATTTACCCCAAAGTTGTTAGCCCTACAGTATGTAAAGTAAAGTTATAATCTGCTTAAACCAATTACAGAGAAAATTCTAGCGACACGACGCCGTCGCTGTAGATCAGACATCGCATGTATCCTGCAAATATCTCGCAGAGGAACGCCTGTATTTGTCCATTGGCTGCAGCGTAAAAAGCAAGGACAGAGAAAGCAAGACACATCACCGTTACGATTTCTAAAAAAATTCGTGCTACGTCACCTTCATCTCCACAAATATGCGCCAATGTATTAATTACTGTCAATTCACTGTTCGGTCATTCTGATATTTCCGCCTTTCATGATCAGTGTGTATTTGAGGTTCAGTTAACTTAAACAAGAGAGCTAGGCCAGTTATTTGAGCGTGAGTGATATGCGCGTATTCCTGTCCGCATCAAGCCATGTACCCACCACTGAGCATCAGTGTTGTCAGCGAAACGCGTAATAAAACCAGTGGTTCACACGATATCAAGCAACGGAGCGCATGAAATCGAAATAAACAAGTATTGCCAACCTCGTCAAAGGTTGTCCCGCAACATGTTGAACTAAACTTTGGGCAGTTAATTATGCTATGGCATTTAGGTGAGACCAATATTTTACAAAAGATTAATCGATGCAAATTGCATAATAGCTTATTCATGGCAACGGCAGTCAATTAGGAAATGAGACGTACTTCAATCGTTAAAAACAGAAAATTGTTAGGATCACATTTTCTGTCTGTCTGTCCTTCTGATCAGACCCTTTATTCTCAGTCACGGCTGGTGAGACCAAATTTAAATTTATGTTAAATTTTTTATTGAGATGACTGGCGGCAGCTGTAAAATATTTTTGGAAATGCATCTTATGAACCATCAGGTGTTTATTATACTTATTACTTTGACCGCTTTAGATTTTAAACCACGATTTCGGACTGTAAACTAAACAGACTGATTAACTGGCTACATCATCTACCATCCTAACCTTGCTTACAGTCAAGTGAAATAGCAAAAAATCGTAAGTTGTCACTTCTAGTTTTGATAAAAACATCAAGTGACATCTTACGATTTTTTAACGATTGACCTTTTTGTAACCAAGGATAGGATGGTAGATGATGTATCCACTTAATTAGTCTGTTTACTTTCAAGTCCGTGGAGATGGCTTAGAAACGAAATCAGACGAAGTATAATAAACAGTTGATGGTTCATTTCCTAAAATTTGTCTCATACTAGCTGCTAAACCCGGTATTTGCCGAGTATGTATGCATTTTACCAGTCTTATATTAGAAACTAAAATCAGAATTCGGAAAACAGCTTAGAAATTATGAAACAGTAAAACAAAGAAATTTGCATCATGTACAAAACTGTAAGTGCACTGTCCAAAGAAAGAAAAATGGTAATAAAATACAAATGGCCGCGGTGGAGTAGCCGAGCGGTCTAAAGCGTCTCGCTGCGGAGCGCGCGGTTGCTCGCCGTAAAGGTTCGAGTCCTCCCTGGGGCATGGGTGTGCGTGTTTGTCCTTAGGTTAGTTTACCTAGGTTTAAGTATGTAAGCTACGGACTGATGACCACGCAGTTTGGTCCGATAGATTTACAAACATTTGAAAATACAAATGGTGTTATATTAGTAAACTGTCTGTGACGAATGAATAGTGGATGAATGAAGTCTCGTAAGTCATGGGTCACCGCGGCGGAGTGCCGAGCGCACTTAGGTGCCATATTGCGATGCGTGAGGCTGTTCCCTGTCGGGGTTTCGAATCCCCCCTCGGGCATGGATGTTAGTAGTTCATAAGCAGTTTGTAAGTTTAGGGATTGATGACCCCGCAGTTAAGTTCCTTAAGCTTAACAAATATTTGAACATTTTCAGTGCAATTAATAAATACGGTCACTTACGTCACATATTTTGTTACACGAGAATCCACTCATCAAACCTATAGATTACTTACCGCCGATGTAGAATAATCAAATTCGGAAAAATGAAAAGTTTCGCAATACGTAAAATTTCTAAATTGTTAATTTATTATCATATCAGATACAAAATTTATTATTGTCATTACGAAGATACATTGCATTTACAATTTGTTAAAATTCTGCGGAACTAATGAAGCGATTTTGATGTGATTTTCATTATTGGTTAGAATGATTCACGAAGAACATTTTTGTATGTGATTTACAAAGATTTATTGGTAACTGGATGAGATACAATGAAATGAACCACCCGCCGCAGTTACAACGTTAGTCTTTCCCATCATGACAGGTATCAGGTCGTCTGAATTCCGCATTGTTGTATCGTAGCACATGTTGCCCTACTACATGAAGAAACGAATTACCATGTACGGAATTGCCCCAATTAACGATATATGGGAGTGTCATATCGTATTTCTTCAGCTGCTGCACAGAATTCCGTTAATGCAGAGCTAGCTGCTACGGTTGTCAGCGTCCTACTATTTTATTTAGGGGACCAAACCGCGGTTTAGGTCGAAGAAACGATTTTCTGTTTTCATCATATTTCGATAGATTAACGTTTTATTTAAGTACTCTGAGAAGTATTTTGCTGAATAATTTTTTTCGAGGATTTAAAGACAATTTTCCTACCACGTGTGTTTATGTGTCACTCCCACTTTCCTGTCACCCAATATTCTGCGTATATTTTAATCTAAAAATATATCCCTTGCATTGCGCGTTACCGATTTTTTTAATTTCCCAGTGTGTTTGCTATCCAACGGGCCGCGGTGGAGTAGCCGAGCTGTCTAAAGCGTCTCGCTGCGGAGCGCGCGGTTGCTCGCCGTGGAGGTTCGAGTCCTCCCTGGGGCATGGGTGTGTGTGTGTGATGTCCTTAGGTTAGTTTACCTAGGTTTAAGTATTTTGTAAGCTACGGACTGATGACCACGCAGTTTGGTCCGATACATTTACAGACATTTGATTTTTGAATCCAACGGTCGGTATTCTTTTGTTTCTGCTGTTTGTAAACAACACTCTTTCAAACAAGCGGTTAGTTTTGTTCAAGTGTGATTGCGAGTAGTTATTATACTTAAGTTTGCAGTGCTTGTTTACGTGTATACTATGGGCAGGCAATTACGAGAAATAAAGAAAATCTGGAGGCAATTAAGGGAGATGCTTGGGTCATATTATTCCATAACTCCTTTAGTGATGATAAGCCCTGACATTCATTGTGTCCATCAGGAGAAAATTCGTGGTGCAAATACAATATGGCTAAGGCAACTGGAGAATTTTATTCTCACCAGCATTCTCTTACTTCTGCTGTTATTACAGCAATTAAACCTATTTTAAGAGTCTTGGCTCATCCTTTCTAAGGATATGTCTGCATGGGCAGACACTGAACCCAAATGAATTTTGAACAGCACAATTTGGAACCGCCTTCCTAAAACTGTAGTATTTGTAGGCATGCATATGACCACTGGGCTGCAACATAAAATGAAGGTAGCCTAAGCAGACAGGTATGCATCTGATATGGCCAAGAGAGCAAGACGAACGTCCAGGAAGATGAAGAAGAAGCTGGAACACCTGCTAGAGGCCAAAGAAGGGCCATCATATGCAGCAGGAATGTTTTAATTAACTGTAAGTAACAAATTTCAAAAGTTTTTTTTCTTTAGAGTCAACGTCACGCAAACTAAAATTTTCGGTACATATGCTCCATTATATCAGATACAGATAAATGAACGAAATTTTCAGAGACACATCTTGTATTATATTTATTACCTCACAAACGGCTTGTAATTAAATTGTTATGGTATATCACCACAAATTTGCAACTGGATAGGGGATTTCCTGTCAGAGAGGACACAGTTTTTAGTAATCGATGGGATGGTAAAGCATCGACTAAAACAGAGGTGATATCGGGCGTACCACAGGGTATTGTTATTGGTCCTCTGCTGTTCCATATTTCCATAAACGATTTGGGAGAAAATCTAAGTAGCTCTCTTAGGTTGTTTGCAGATGACGCCGTCATTTACCGTCTAGTAAAATAATCTGAATATCAAAACCAACTGCAGAACGATCTGAATAAGATATCACTATGGTGTAAAAATTGGCAATTGATTCTAAATAATGAGAAGTGTGAAGTGGTCCACATGAGTACGAAAAGAAATCCGTTAAACTTTGTTTACAAGATAAATCAGTCAAAAGTGAAGGCCTAAACTCCACAAAATACATGAGAATTACTTTGCAGATGACGCCGTCATTTACCGTCTAGTAAAATAATCTGAATATCAAAACCAACTGCAGAACGATCTGAATAAGATATCAGTATGGTGTAAAAATTGGCAATTGATTCTAAATAATGAGAAGTGTGAAGTGGTCCACATGAGTACGAAAAGAAATCCGTTAAACTTTGTTTACAAGATAAATCAGTCAAAAGTGAAGGCCTAAACTCCACAAAATACATGAGAATTACTATTACCTCAGACTTAAACTGGGAGGAACACGTAGATAGTTTCGTGAGAAAGGCGAACCAGAGACTGCGTTTTATTGGTGGAAGCCTTAAGAGATGCAACAGAACTAAAGAGACTGTATACACTGCGCTTGTCCTTCCTTTTTTGGAGTATTGCTGCCCAGTGTGGGATCCTTATCAGGTGGATTTGACAACAAAGGATATCTAAAAACTCCAAAGAAGGGCAGCTCGATTCGTATTGTCACGATACAGGGGAGACAGCGTTACGGAAATGATACAGGATCTGGGATGGGAATCATTGCAACAACGGCGCTTATCGCTGCGCTGTGGGCTACTTACGAAACTCCAATCGCCAACACTCTCCTCCGAATGTGAAAATATGTTGTTGACTCCCACCTTCATAGGTAGAAATGATCATCAGAATAAAATACGAGAAATCAGAGCTCGAACGGAGAGATTCATGTGTTCTTTCTTCGCGCGCGCTATTCGAGAATGGAATGGGAGATGAATAGTATAATGGTGGTTCGATGAACCCTCTGCCAGGCACTTAAATGTGATTTGCAGAGAATCCCATGTAGATGTACAATATTCTCCCGTTAGGAAGGTCACAAAAAATTTTCTGGAGAAAAAAACTTAATATTTTTTGTTAATAATATCTTTTTTTTAAACTACAAGATAGATAAAGTAGATTTTAGTACAGTTGACTCTATTAGCATTATTGAACATACAGTAAAAATATTAAGGTCCGGTATCAAATAATGTTTTCAGAAGTGGGTCAAATACTCGCCTAAATTAACATGGACTAGACAGGCAGGGAGTGGCCCCCTTAAATACCGTAATGCGGACAATGCGCTGCCAGCAGGGCAGAGCGCCAGCCACCGAGGCCGGCGGCGGTCCAGCAGCGGCCCACACGGGCGCACCTGCCGCCGCCCACCTGCGCTGCCGAGTGAGCGCCTCGACCACGCCAGTGTATGTTCTCGCTGCCGCTGCTACTGCTGCTGCTGCCAACCGCCGACGGACACCACACGCGCCTGCTGCACGACGCGTCGCACTGTGCATTTGAAACTCTCCTTCTTCGACAAACTCGCAGTTCGAGCATTATTTATTTACTTTTAAAAGATAAAAAATATTGGATTAATGTAGGAGGAGTAGAAACGATGCAAGTACGTATCTCCAAGTAAATGGTATAATGTTTTCATGTTATTGTTAAGTAATTACATTTCATTCTACCACTTTTAAATAGAATACTCAGCTTTTCAACATTACGATGTATGGGGGTTCTGCTCGCTGCAACATTATTCTCCTGGGGCGTCGTGGTAGAAAGAAATACTCGTAGGTACAATTTTTCACTTCTTCTTTAATTTTCATTCAAAGTGCTTCTCCACCAAACATTACAACTTGAAAACATATACAATACAAAGCATCAAAACGGCAGTACTTCCATTTCATAACACAGACTAACATAGCTTCCAGTACACTTTAGAAAAGCCAAAACTCGAACTCCCCCACGCAAGGCGGTGAGGCAAATATATAACATCGGCAATAATGACCTTACATTTTGCATTGTTCATAACAACTGAATATATTAATTTACAATTAACAAACACACAAAGAAAACATTTCATGTACACAAAAATAATCACAATATAAAATGAAAACTAGACATACAATAATTTTACATGGTACATAACTTTTTAAGACAACAGAGCGGTACTTGCTGTTTGACAACAAAGTGTGATGTTAAATGTTAATTAATTAGTTAATGAGTACATCATACATGTTCGTAACATATATTGAACTATCAAATCTCATGTCCATTCACAAAATACACTCAAAATCTCACGTCAGTCAATATGTACATAGAATTCAATATTGATAAATCTCGACTATTACATTAATTAACACAATTAGCTGCTCAATACAACTTGTTTATGAGCCTAACATACATACAATGCTATTTATTTTCATGACTTTATGTTTTACATAAGTTTGTACCCTTCGTCTGTATATTTATTAAAATAATGTACAATGACAAAAGTATTGTTTATAGAAGTGTCTGGAAATGTCTTATACAAATCTCTTAATTAATAAAATCTATCATTTGTGTTGATCACAGTATCACCGAGACACTGTCCTACACTAATTCCTAGACTGGCTATTTCGTTTGTAACTTCACACTCAAAATATATCACTATTGCACTACACGATTCCGGGTCCGACGCAGACGGTATCGTACGATAACATTGAGATATTGAGATGAGAGGGCCAGCAGTATCGTCACAATGGGTATTAATATCAGGGATGATACAGGGTGATAACTGTAGAACTAAGGCGTGTCCCATTCAGTGGCGGCAGTTGACTTCTTTGAGTGCGGGATCTTGAAATTGGAGCCCTCCCTCCATACCCCGGTCGGCGCGTCGATGTTTCGCCCCCCCCCCCCCTCTTTTACCCACTCTGTAAGGCGTCCAATTTGGCTCACCTCTGCGAGTGACGCCGGGGAAAAGAGCCCCGGTTTGCCCCACATTCCTCTAGATTTATTTCCGTTAACACGTTCGCTGCGGTCACCAGTGCGGGCCACTAACGCTCTAGGCCAGCGGTCGGCAACTGGCGGACCACGGTCCGGGTCCGAACCGCAGAAGGCCAAAAAGTCGACCACCAAAATTATTTTGAAAGTGTAAGTTACATACTCTAATCATTTTTAAAAAAAATTCTGGAGATTACAACACCGAATTACAAGGAAATGAAAAATTAAAATCTGTTTTGGTTCAAAGTATATCATCATGCCCTTGCAAGCTGATCCTTCAAAAGAGACGTTTTAAGTGAAGAATTTCTTCATTTTGCAACAATTTTTGAAGAGAAAAATAATCCTGAAATAGACATTTCCGTATTATCGAATTTCTTGCCAGATCTTAAGAATAAATTTGCAGTACGATTCAAAGAAATATATGAGTTGTCGCGATTTTTAAAATCATATTTGAGGTTTCTCCTGCAGCAGAATGGACAGATGTGGCTGCGAAGTTGTTCCAGCTTTCAAAGCCTTCACTCAAAATGGAAATAACAGACTTGCAGGAAGACATTTCCTTGCAAACGTATTAAACTGTATCCACTGAAGAATTTTGGAGTCAACATGTCCCATAAAAAAATGAAAACTGCTAAAAAATTTTCGATCTACCTGCCTGCTGTGTTTGGTTCCACATAGATTAGTGAAATTTCATTTTCAAAAATGTATTGTTGGACAATAATTATCGCTGAAGAATAACGGCCACCCACTTTGAAGACATTATTCCATAAGCTGCTCCACATGCGAACCTAACTTTAAGAACCTCCTAAAGACGGGAAATATAATTTTTCCCATTGATTTTTTTAACAGATATACGCACATTTCATTGTATTTCCTACTTTTTCACTCAAAATTAAAATAAAAAATGATATGTTTAATGCATGTCCTTTTTCTGGACTTCTCAATAAAACATTGACTATCCATTTTATTTCATACTTTCTGAGAGTGAAAATAAAAATAAATAAGTTGCAAGTATTTATACATTATTTATACATTATTATTTTACGTCTGTTGTATTTCATATTAGTTTCAGAGTTAAAATTAAAATAAAAAATTATTAAAGTATATGACTTTTCTGCATTTTCGAATACAAATATGCATGTCAGTTGTATTTCATATTATTTTGTGAAAGAAAATTAAAATAAAAAATAATAAGGAACATAAGGTTTTACATCTGGACCTGCGTAAAAAATTTTCGGTAGTGTCTGGACCCCATCAAAGATTACTTGTCGACCTCTGCTCTAGGCGGACGCCTGTAAGCGCACATGCGCCGAGAGCTGAAATAAGAGCCCTGCGAAACCTGTAATGTTGAAAGCCAATATAACGTCTGCACAAGAGGTGGTGCTAAGCTGCATGTCGATTATGTGATAAATGCTGGAAGCTGTCTGACGCTTACAAGGGTCATATGATTGATTGCGAACAATTCAACAACGCCTCTGATTTATTGATTTTATTGCAAACTGGGAAGAACATTAAAATCAAACAAGCGATAAATCCGCTTCATTGAAAAAGAATTATACTCAAAACACCAGAAGGCTCGTCAAACGGATAAAAAGAAACGTCTCATCTGCAATGTGGTGCTATGCAAACCTAATCCCATATAACAAATTTTCAAGGTGTATAGGCGATTTTTTTTATAGCAAACCACTAAAGACGAAAACACACAACTGCAGACAGAAAAATGTTACGTGATGTTTTTTGGTGGCATGTACTAACACGAGTGCACAGCCAAACTAACTAAACTGAGTACTCAGCTAGCGCCCCGCTTATAAGCGTCGACAGCTCCGGCGTGTTGATCGCGGAAGCGCTTATAAGCGCCAGCCGCAGCGAACGTGTTAAAAGATATATTTCCGTCATGGGCGCTCATGAAACGAACGACGACACGCAGTGTCATGACGGTTCTTGTGTCGAGCGCCCAAGGTCGTTTTACCCGCCAATCCAAACGTGACCATGTCGGCGTCACTGTGGCGCTGAGATAATTGTCCGGTTACGACATTATCTGGGTGAGCACCCACGCCAGCAAAAGGTTGACACGTGTAATCTTCTATTTTGGACCGCCATGTGGGGCTGATCGATAGCTGGCTTAGCAACCAGCTAGAATTTTAGGTATATAAGGACACCGTAGTACCTTGTGGCACATAATGTCTGCAGCCTTTTACAGACAGCACTTCATCCGTGGCAGAGGAGACTACCACAGTAAGTACACTTCAAATTACGGAGTCATTTTACAAACTTCCACGAAGTGTCGTATGTGGAAAGTTGGACAATGCATTAGATGCATTAGAACTTGGCTTACCACATACTGTAGAGGATAACATTTTAATAAATTTTCAGATTGAAAAAAAAATGTTAAATCATTAGACATTACCAAAATGTTATATTTTTAATAACAGTGCAAATGTACCTATGGTTCTACATCTACATCTACATGGGATACTCTGCAAATCACATTTAAGTGCCTGGCAGAGGGTTCATCGAACCACAATTATGCTGTAGAAGAGGAGCTGCAGAATTCCAATCAACACCTCAATCAACAGCACAACAAGATCCAGTTCACCATGGAGATTGAGAAGAATGGTGTGCTCCCTTTCCTCGACGTAGAGGTTTATCGGAAACCAGAGGGCAAACTGGGCCATCGGGTATTTAGAAAAGCCACTAGCACAGGCAGGTACCTTCACGCAACTTCCCACCATCATCCTACGAAAAAGAAGTCCGTGCTCCACACTCTAACTAAGAGGGCATACCGGATTAGTGATGAACAACATCTGAAAGCAGAAAATTTTTTACGCAGGTCCAGATGTAAAACCTTATGTTCCTTATTATTTTTTATTTTAATTTTCTTTCACAAAATAATATGAAATACAACTGACATGCATATTTGTATTCGAAAATGCAGAAAAGTCATATACTTTAATAATTTTTTATTTTAATTTTAACTCTGAAACTAATATGAAATACAACAACCTTCAAAGCAAACGGTTATGGGAAGAGGATGATTGAGCAAACTATGACACCTAATGATAGAAACAAAAGGGAAGCGCCAAAGGAAGGACAAACCATCGCCCTATTGCCATACGTAAAAGGCGTCACCGAACGAGTAGGCAAAATTCTTCGTCGAGAGGGCATCAAGCCTATATTTCGCAGCAACAATAAAATAAGAGATGTCCTAGGCTCACTGAAGGACAAAACGGATAAGTTGCACACAGCTGGAGTCTACGAAATCGGCTGTGAGTGCGGCCAGGTGTACATTGGCGAAACTGGGCGGCCGATTAAAACAAGGATAGCCGAGCACGAGAGGTACATTCGGCTAGGACAGTATACAAAGTCGGCAGTAGCTGAACACCAAGAAGAGTGCGGCAAACATATGGATTTTCGGAAAGTCGCTGTACTGGCAAAACAGCCCTATACTTTGAAGAGGAAAATCAGGGAAGCAATTGAAATAGCTAAGCGACCCAGAAATATGAACAGGGAAGACGGGTACAGACTTCCCGCGTCTTGGTTGCCAGCAGTAGCAGCGCTTCGCGACGACACCGGGCACAGTGCGGTCCATAGGGGCCCGCCCGCAGACAACAGCGGCCGCGCGTACACAGAGCAAACAGCACGCTCTAGCCGGCGCTAGACATCACTGCTACGTCACTGCTACCACCGCTCCTCATTCGCCAGGTTCAACCAACGGCAAACATTAATATAAACACCAATCCTGGACTTCCTTTTCCACCAATAGGAAGAAATAAAGTAAACACCAATGAAAGAGAGCTGAAACCACCAATAGCAACTAGCAACATTTAGTATTTAAGACACCAGCTTTCCGTCACCCAGCAGTAAATGTAACACCCAGAAGATGGCCACTTGCAATAGTGGCCGAAACGTCGGTGAAGTGTTTGATATTTTGACGATGCGGTCCAACACCCAGAAGAGTTTTATATACAACCACAATTATACTATTTACCTCCCATTCCATTATCGAATAGCGCGTGGGAAGAAAGAACACCTGAATCTCTCTGTTCGAGCTCTGATTTCTCGTATTTTATTCTGATGATCATTTCTACCTATGTAAGTGGGAGTCAACAATATATTTTCGCATTCGGAGGAGAATGTTGGCGATTGGAGTTTCGCAAGTAGCCCACGCCGCAGCGATAAGCGCCGTTGTTGTAATGATTCCCATCCCAGATCCTGTATCATTTCCGTAACGCTGTCTCCCCTGTATCGTGACAATACGAAACGAGCTGCCCTTCTTTGGACTCTTTCGATGTCCTCCGTCAAACCCACGTGATAAGGATTCCACACTGGGCTGCAATACTCCAAAAATGGACGGACAAGCGCAGTGTATGCAGTTTCTTTAGTAGTTCTGTTGCATCTTTTAAGGGTCCTGCCAATAAAACGCAGTCTCTGGTTCGCCTTTCCCACGATATTATCTACGTGTTATTTCCAGTTTAGGTCTGAAGTAATAGTAACTCCTAGGTTTTTTGTTCTTGTTAAATGATTTTAGTTGCTGCACTACTCCGATGATATCTACTTCTACGTTACTCATTAAGGCATCTGTTCGTAATTCGAAATCTGGAATATTGGTTTCGTCTTTTTTTGTCAATGAGTTTCTAAAAGCTAAGTTTAGTAACTCTGCTTTAGTAGCGCTGTCATCGGCAGGATCGCCATTACTATCACGTAGTGAAGGTATTGTTTCTGATTTGCCCCGAGTATATTTAACATATGAGCAAAATCTCTTTGTGTTTTCAGTCAAATTACAAGAAAGAGTTTCGTTGTGATAAATATTGTAGGCATCTCGCATTGAAATCCTCGCTAAATTTCGAGCTTCTGAGTACGATCGCAAATCCTGGGGATTTCGTGTTCGTTTAAATTTAGTATGCCTTTTCCTTTGCTTTTGAAACAGTGTCCTGACCTGTTTTGTGTACCAAGGGGGATCGCCTCCTTCTTTTATTAATTTATTTGGTATAAAACTGTTAGTAAAATTATAACCGATGCAATAGAGGTCGGTCGGAAAATCCGACCAAATATACGTGTGCCATGGCCTATCCTCTGCACTGACAGCCGCGGTGTAGTAGCCGAGTGGTTTATAGGGTCTCGCTGCGGAGCGTGCGGTTGCTCGCCGTGGAGGTTCGAGTCCTCCCTGGGACATGGCTGTGTGTGTGTTGTCCTTAGGTTAGTTTACCTTAGTTTAAGTAGTTTGTAAGCTACGGACTGATGACCACGCAGTTTGGTCCGATAGATTGAGAAACATTTGAACATTTTCTGCACCGACAATGTCGAATTTCACTCATTCTTCCTTTCGGCAAAGTCGCTTTAAAGTTACAGTGCAATTTTACGACGTCACATACAACGATTAGGTGTGGACTGTTTGTGAACCATGTTTACACAAACTGGCTACGTTCTGACAATGTGAATCAGCATAACCCATAATAGTAAATATGAAAATATTTCGGTTTGCAACTCATCGCATGTTGTTACTGGTCCTCCTCATATCAAACAATATGGGCACTGGTGCATGTTTTGTGCCAATACGCCATTATTTAGGAGTGTACGTTGTGGTGGTTCACTAGGCCATATATTCAATTCGGAAGATGAGGATATAAATTTAGGTGAACTCTTGCTGGCAGACTGGTAATGGAGAACCGGCAGAAGTAATGGAGCTGTTGTACACCCTGCTAGAAGTGGAGATAATGGAGCTGTCGCTGAAGTGTCTCGTATCTTGGTGACGTGGTTGCTGTCTTTAAGATCGATCTACAAAAATGAGCCACGTGGGCCTCTGCATGCCCCAGAGCTAGAATGCGGTCCTTATACTGCTCTTCTGGGACATCACACTTCTGCTTCGAGGAGTCGAGTCCCCGTCTTGCATGGACCACACCTCGTCGAAATCAGGGTTACTTTGAACAAAGGGACGTAATCATCTCTCAACACCTCCTAACGTTCGGATGTCACCGTGCCATCAAGGACTATTGCACCGATTATTCCGTAGCTGGTCATTCCACACTACATGGTCACAGTTGAGAGTGAAAAGATTTCGCGATCGCGAAATGCGGATTCTCCATTTCCTAAAGGCTCCAATTTTGCTTACTGGCGAACTTATCCAAATAGAAGTGGACTTCGTCGCCAAGCCAAACCATATTTACATGAATGTTCAATCAAAATGTTCAAATGTTTGTAAAGCTTATGGGACTTAACTACGGGGGGGGGGGGGGGGAGGGGGTCATCAGTCCCTAAACTTACAAACTAGCTTATACTAAGGACGGTACAAATATCCATGCCCCGAGGGGGGAATCGAACCTCCTAACGTAGTGCCCGTGCAGACCGTGACTGGAGCGCCTCAGTCCCCTCGGCCACCGCGGCCGGCTACATGAATGTCCGCATGCTAATTTCCTCCGTGCACCGTGGCTATACATGCAATCTGAACGTCCTAATGCAAGTCGTTCAGAAGTAATGACGATTTTACTTCATGTAGCACCGTTACATTCTGTGAAGTCTCAATACAGAACCTGTTCAACCTGTCTTTCCTTTTTGTCAATGTTTACCATATGTTCCTTTCATCGTCGATTCTACGGGAAACCTCATTACGTCTAATTATCATCAAAAAAAAAAGTTCAAATGTTTGTTAAGCTTATGGGACTTAACTACGGGGTCATCAGTCCCTAAACTTACAAACTACTTATGAACTACTTACGAACTAGGACGGCACAAATATCCATGCCCGAGGGGGGATTCGAACCCCCGACCGTAGTGGCCGTGCTGACCGTGACTGGAGCGCCTCAGTCACCTCGGCCACCGCGGCCGGCTACTTATCATCATTCTTCAGTAGCAACACATCTCAAACTCTTCGATTCTGGTCCGGTTTGCCCACTTTCCATGCTTCATTTGTCTACTAAGCTGTACCCCAAACTTACAGTCTCAGAAATGTATTCCTTGCTTTGCTCGCCACCCCCCCCCCCCCCCGCCCCCCGCCCTGCCACCAAACAGTCTCGCTTGCTGTCTTTATACAGATTGTAAACAATTATGTGAATATAACAATTATTTGAATATAATTGCAATAGAACTGTATATTGCGGGTCACAATTAAAGTTTGCAAAAATGGATGATGATACAATCGGGATTTAAAACGTTATTAAGTTTGCATAATTCGAAGTATTGCACTTACATTGTAAGTTCCAAAGATAAGAAAATATGGTTTGTCAACTTGAAATAATTCTTTGTTTTCTGGGTGAGAGCTTGGATATGTTAACATTTCCATTGAAATGCAGTAAACGAAGTTATCTGCTAATGTCTTTCAAGATTCTTAATAATAGATCACTCTTCCTAAAACGAATATGTTTCAATTGTTAATTTAATAGTTTAGGATAATTCGTTACTTTTCTCTAATAATACGGAAAGCTCATCTTTTGGCTGAGATATTTCTCAGTACTTAAATAAACTATATTAAATCTACAAAAAACATTGGCTCCAGCTTTGGTAAATATTAAAGAAGAGAAAGTGGATTTGGTTCATACATAAATAACATGACAATCTCCAATAACTACGTAATTTTCGGATCTTCTCAGTTCTACATAACCGCAAAATTTCATTGATAACAAAAATTCTTCCTGCAAATTGGGCAGCTTATGATCCCAATGACCATAGCAGTCTGATTATGTTTATTGTCAACACTAACTGTTCCAAATAAACGTTCAAATGTTTTTAAATCTGTGGGGCTTAACTACCTAGGTCAACAAACTACTTAAAGCAACCTAAAGTAACACACCCACACATGCCTCAAGAAGGAATAGGACCTCTGACGGGGAGGAACCGCGTAGTCCGCAGGAAGGCGCCTTACAGCGCTCAACCATTCCACCGCGGCGTTCTTGCCCGCGAAGGCAAAGGTCCCAGGTTCGAGTCCCGGTTCCGGCACACAATTTTAATCTGCCATGAAGTTTCAGGGTGTAACCAATTTTGCGTAACCACTGGAAAGTTGCACAGGTCACTCCAATATTAAAGAAAGGCAATAGGAGTGATCCCCAAGATTACAGACGCATCTCATTGACGTCGATTTGCAGTAGGATTTTGGAACATCTACTTTGTTCTAATGTAATCTACTCTAACTGCTGCCTGACAGTCCACCTAAAGCCCTTTAATTGCCTGCAGAAATTTGTCTCCTATAACATAATCTTGTAGAACTGACAGTAGCTTCCTCCTAGGGACACGGCCATAAGCCTTTTCTAGATCTATGACACATAGATACAATTCCCTGTTCCACTCATAGCACTTTTCCATTACATGCCGTAGGCTAAAGGTCTAGTCCTGACAGCCTCTAAGAGGCCTAAACCCACACTGATTTTCATCTAACTTGTCCTGAATTAATACTCGCACTCGCCTTTCAACAATACCTGAGAATATTTTGCCTACAACGCTAATTAAAGAAATACCTCGATAGTTATTACAATCTTTTCTGTTTCCATGTTTTAAAATTGGCGTGATTACCGCTTTCCTCCAGTCAGACGGAACTTGTCCCGATTTCCACGCCTTCTCAATTATCCTGTGTAACCATTTGAGACCTGATATTCCACTGTATTTGACGAGTTCCAGCTTAATTTCATCCACCCCAGCCGCTTTATTGGACTGTAATCTACTGACCATTTTCTCCACTTCCTGAAATGAGATCCTGTTTCCATCGTCGTTCCTATCCCATTCTACTTGAAAATCTGGCACATCATTCAGCCTACATTGCGAAATTCTTCAAAATATTCGTTCCATCTGCTCAAGGCATCCACAGGATTGACTAGCAGCTTACCTGACATGTCCAAAACACTTGTTAATTCCTTCTTCCCTCCCTTTCGAAGATTGCTAACTACGCTTAAAAATGGTTTTCCCGCGGCTTGACCCAGAGTTTCTAGCTTATTTCCAAAGTATTCCCATGATTTCTGCTTGGAGATGCAATTTTCCGTTTGGTATTGTTTATTTCTTCAACATAATTTTCTCTGTCTGCCTGATTTCTACTATGGAGCCATTTTTGAAATGCCTTCCTTTTCTTTTTAAAGGCCGCCTTGACTTCGTCATTCCACCAGTATTCTAGTATTTCTAGTATGGAGCCATTTTTAAAATGCCTTCTTTTTCTTTTTACAGGCTGCCTTGACTGTGTCATTCCACCAGCTGCCTGCCTCTTTCTACCTTTTCATACTACTGTTCCAAGACTTGTTCAAATCAAATGTTTGTAAAGCTTATGGGACGTAACTACGGGGTTATCAGTCCCTAAACTTACAAACTAGCTAATACTAAGGACGGCACAAATATCCATGCCCGAGGGGGGATTCGAACCCCCGACCGCAGTGGCCGTGCAGACCGTGACTGCAGCGCCTCAATCCGGCTTAATTTCATCCACCCCAGCCGCTTTATTGCACTGTAATCTACTGACCATTTTCTCCAACATTTTCTCCATCCCATCGGCCACCGCAGCCGGCGTTCCAAGACTTCTCTGGCTGCTTCCAGTAATGTGTCCCTGTACCTTGACCTTTCCTCTTCCAGTGACTGTAAATCATTACATTCAACTAACTGGTACCTTTCCCAGATCATTGCTATGTATTTATGCCTAATTTCCTTGTCTTGAAGCTTCTCTTATCCTTCTACACATGGACTTGAGTTTCTGCTCTTTTGGCCTCACAAAACCAATTTCACTGCAGATTAAATAATGATCAGTATCATAAAAGAACCTCCTGAAAACACGTGTGCCCTGACTGTCTTCCTGAATTCCTGGTCCGTTATTATATAGTCAATGACAGATCTGGTTCCCCTTCCTACACAGTCATAGGGGTGAATGTCCTTATGCTTAAAAAAGGAGTTTGTGATAACTAAGCCCATATTGGAATAGAAATGCAAGAGCTGTTTTCGTTCCTGTTGGCCTCCATATCCTCCCAAAACTTACCCATAACCTTTTCATAACCTTCTGTTCGATTTCCTACCCTGGCATTGAAATCACCCATGAGTAAAAGACTATCCTTATCCTTTACTCTAACAACTGCATCACTAAGTGCGTTGTAAAATCTGTCCATCTCATCTTGGTCTGTCCCTTCACTGTCCCTATTTTTCTTGCTGGAGATGGCCAAATCTATCCACATCAGTCGTTCATTTACATACCTTATTGCAATTATGCTGGGTTCGATTGCTTTCCTGAAGTAAAACCCTACACCCCACTGTGCTCTTCCTACTTTGACTCCTGGCAGGTAGACCTTGTATTCTCCGACTTCGTCCTCTTTCTCTCCCCTTACTCTAACGTCAATAACAGGTAAGACATCTAACCCCATCTTACTTGAAGCCTCCGCCACCTACACCTTCTTCCCAGTGTAATCCCCATTGATATTAATAGCTCCCCATCTCATTCCAGATCGTTTGCCAAGTCGTATCGGAGGAATCCCTGGTCTGTCAATTAGGGGTGAGACTCCATCACCTCCAAAGGTCCGAGGCATTTTGCTCTGATTGTTGCCAGCATGATGTTGAAGTACCTGGGAAGCAGCCTTACTTGCCCAGGGCCCCACTGGGTTTTACCACTAACGGTTGAGGGACTAACCAGTGGATTTGGTACTCTTTGCCGTCTGAGCACAAAGGTGGCCACGACTCAGAATACGTCCGAGGTGCCCAGCCTTACTCCAAAGTAACTGGTATCCCAGCTGTCAGGACCACTTACTTGGCCACTCATACGTTGCCCGTGGTTCATGAACTAGGACATGACTACAGGAACCCACACCAAGAACCAACCCGTCCCAATAAAATAAAAGAAATCAGATCGAAACCCGGCCGCGGTGGCCGAGAGGACTAAGGCGCTCCAGTCACGGTCTGCGCGCGGACACTACGGTCGGGGGTTCGAATCCCCCCTCGGGCATGGATATTTGTGCCGTCCTAGTTCGTAAGTAGTTCATAAGTAGTTTGTAAGTTTAGGGACTGATGACCCCGTAGTTAAGTCCCATAGACTGTACAAACATTTGAACATTTCAGATCGAAAACGGAATGGTAGAGAAAGGTTATGAAAGCGGTTAAAGAACCCTCTGCCAGGCACTTAAATGTGATTTGCAGAGTATCTATGTAAATGTAGATGTAGAATCTTCATTTCCGGCAAGGTATAAGATGGAAACAAACACGTGAACGGAAGTGGCAGTTTATAGCGAATAAATTCTGCAGTAGCAATGAAAAGCACAATAGTTTGTAGAGCCACTCTTCGGGATAAAAAAAAAGTCAAAATAGCAGAAGAAGACCGGAAGGAGTGACTTTGGCCTGGAGACGCATTGCCTTGGGGCGGCGGGCAGTCATTAAAGAGGAAGTGCCGGTGGCCCCACCACCGCGGTGTGCAAACAGGCGGGCAGCGGGCAGCGGGCAGCGGGCAGCGGGCAGCGCGGTGCAAATGTTTACCGGCGCGGCGCCGCTGTTTACCTTGCCGCGGCCGCGCATTTTGCAAATACTGTTCCCGCACGCACCCCCGCCGACCTGGCAGCAAAAGTGCCGAAGTCACCCCGGCAGCAGCAAACGCCCAGCCGCGCTTCCTTATTGTCGCTTTTGGGTACACACGTCGTGTCCTCCGCTACTGTAAAAGGCTAATGCGTCCTTTACTGTCATCTACGTCTGCGATTACTTCCGCGACGAAGATACACTCACATATAAGGAAGTCTGTGAGCACCCGAAAGCCGACCGCGGTGGCCGAGGGCACTGCGGCGTGCCAGTCACGTGCTGCACGGCCACTACGGTAGTGGGTTGAAATTTTGATACAACGAAATGTTCAAATGTTTGTTAAGCTCATGGGACTTAACTACGGGGTCATCAGTCCCTAAACTTACAAACTACTTATGAACTACTTACGAACTAGGACAGCACAAATATCCATGCCCGAGGAGGGATTCGAACCCCCGACCGTAGTGGCCGTGCAGACCGTGACTGTAGCGCCTCAGTCCCCTCGGCCACCGCGGCCGGCTTTGATACAACGTTGCATTGCAATACGCCAGTAGTTCCAAATTGCTTTAGTAATAAAGAAATAATAGGAAGTAATAAAACAAAATGACAATCTTGAAGCGGCAGTTTTTCAAGCATCACAGTGCTTCTAACATCAGATCTTCTGACGTATGTGTCGTAGAGTGATTTAAATTTGCCGCACATTTAGTGATACATGTCGGAACTGAAAGGAAAATATTTGGAGAACAGAGTTAGCAGTAAGGTAATAATACATTAAAATCTTAAACATGGCTGCGTACAGCAACGGTAATTCACAACAGTAAAAGTAACAGCCAACCAGTTGCAAATTAAAGTTTAATAAACTTTACCGCAGTTTCAATTGATATAAATCAATCTTCTTCAGAAGATACATGGACATTACATTATTACTGTCGAAAGTTACAAGCGTCAATCTTTGTACACATAATGTAGCCCTTTAGACAAAGGTACGTCAAACATATAAACTGATAACATATGCTGTGTAATACATTATGCTGTGTAATACAATGTAATAAAACGATGACATATGCTGTGTAACACATTATGCTGTGTAATATATTAAAAGTATATGCCACAACGAAAATGTAGTAAGCGATTAACGTTTTCCAAAATTTTCAAATGTTTGTAAATCTATCGGACTCAACAACTGGGTTATTAGTCTGTAGCTTACAACTACTTAAACTAAGGTAAACTAACCTAAGGACAACGCAGACACCCATGTCCAAGGGGGGACTCCAACCCTGACGGCGAACTGCCGCGCGCACCGCAGCACGGCGCCCCAATGCGCACTGCTAATGTTTTCCATTTCTTCACTTGGTTCAGGGTGTCGGCGAAAAATTTTTCGGTAAAAGTTTGAAGACTGACGTAAAGTTTGTTGCAAGTCATTCAGTGATCTCATTTTCAAACAGTGACTGCATAAATAGCTCCGGAAATATATATCGTGCTGTTTGGTTTTTCGAAAAGAAACCTTCGCGCATGTACAGTGAATAGCTCTATAAAGTTTCAATGATTTAGGAAGACGTCGAGGAAAAACTTACGAATATTCAGTTTTACATAGTTGTAAAGGCATGCATACCTTTAATTTGTATACTCTTTTGAAACTCCACATTTCATAAGGCGATCATATTTTTCCTGGATAGAACACTAGAATTTCGATGGAACCACTTAGTCCTAATAAAAAAATATTTCAAGAGCATGCTCTAGTTATTCAAAGTAAAAGCAGGAAGTGCACTGATAACGATTAAAGATTGCTATCAGTATACGTTCATAATAATTTCTGTATTAACACGGTGGACTCTATTGCAGATAGTCCGATAGTTATTCATGCAATCCACTCTTTTTCCATTGTAGTGTTACTGCAGCAAAGTTCCGCCGTAGCCAATAATAACAAGAATATTGACTGAGACAATGTATTACATTTTTTTTTTCTAAAAGTTCATCCAAAATATTAAACCCATTATTATGTTACTGGAAATTTTCGTCTGAACGGTATTAATGAAAAAATTGGTGTTAATGAAAAATTAAATTACACAATTATATTTTATTTTTTTAAATGTAGCTATATGGGAAAACATTCAGATTCACAGATGTTTCATAGAAAACATATTTTTAAGTTTTGCTTTCCTTAAATCTGCCAGTATAAACCGTGGTTTGTAACATTTCACCACTGTAATCAAAACTAAAGATGCTGTTTTCTAGTAGGAAGACAAATAGTTTTTGCATCTTATATACTATTTCTATATTAGTGTTTATGTATTTATATACAGTCATAATGAAAGTTGAATTGACGCAAATATTTTCTTTTTTTATTTCAAATAAAAGGAAACTGGTTTACAAACAAAATCTCATTTTGTAGAGCCAAAAGCTTTATGTCGCGTTCAAGAGGCAGAAAATGTATACAGCCAGATTAAAATTGTGTGCCGGAACCGGGATTCGAACCTAGGACCTTTGCTTTTCGCGAGCAAGCGCTCTACCGACTACGCTATCCCGGAATGCTGCACGGTTCGTTC
Source organism: Locusta migratoria (assembly GCA_026315105.1). NCBI lineage: Eukaryota > Metazoa > Arthropoda > Insecta > Orthoptera > Acrididae > Locusta > Locusta migratoria. The sequence continues at coordinate 732,821,048 of CM048744.1, read as the reverse complement.
GTTCTCAAAACAGTTGTGAGGACGGACCGTTAGGCATGTCGGGATAGCTCAGTCGGTAGAGCGCTTACCCGCGAATGGCAAAGGTCCCAGGCTCGAATCCCGGTTCCGGCACACAATTTTACCTGCCAGGAAGTTTCATATGAGCGCACACTCCGCTGCAGAGTGAATGTTTAATCCGAATGTATACAGCGTTTTTGTCCCTTCTGAGAACTGAGGACCAGTGATAGCACGTGCAGGAACTAGGGCGCCACATTCATCACACCGCCGGTAGCAACGTAATATTACCGGCATGGCGCTAAAAGAGTACAGGACTGACGTTTTGCGAAGCGGCTATACCACCAGTCGAAGGCGTTCGGAATCGTTTGCAAGATGAGCATATTGCAGGAAGAGAGTGCACTTTTTGCTTCCCTTACTTCTGTCTCGTATTCGGCCGGCTTGCAGAAAAATCGGCCCTTCAACCAAAAGCTTTTATTTACTTGCAGTTCCAACAAAGAGGATATTTCGCGTGCATAAACTTCTTTAAAACCGAACACACATAAAAAATAAACGTAATCCTGGTCGCAGATTTGAAAGACCTATCGTCAAAAGCTGTACCATTTTAAATATGCGAAAAGCAAAGCAGGTGACGGGGAACTAAATATAGAAAAGTCTATAACGCCAAAAAATCAATGTCATGTTAGAAGTGAGGCTTCATCCAAAATTTGGGCTAGCAGAGCGACGTGCGACGACACGGAATGTATTTTCTTCTTACTGAGCAACATACATTTACGTGCCATGCAATAAGAAAGTTGTCACCAATTTTCTTGACTTTTCTGGCGACAGGACACTTATTTTCTATGGAATTAGAACGTTTAAGCTTTGGCAGCATTTTTCTGAGTACATACATAATTCGAACTGAATTTCATAGTGAACGCATCTTACCTGTCACTCGAAACTGCGCAAGCACATAATGACATTTTAACAGTAAGTTGGTGGGTATGTTCGATTTGAATAAACTCAACCGGTACACATAACAGAGACAGCTGTCATCAATAATGTATTCTCTTTCCCTGTAATATTTACAACACTGTCATTTTCATCCCAAAAGGAATTTCCTTGAAGTTGTTCGGGAGAGGGCGGTAAAGATCCAAATCTGAGAACGGATGATCACGTGGGTAGAGAATGACTTCCCAACAACTGTATCGTCTTTTTTGTCAGTCAAGGACAGTGCAGGTGGGCGTTATCAAGCAACTTTCCTGGTCGTTGTTGTTGGATTATGTCTGCAAGATGTCTCAGTTATTTCCCATAAATGCCTGCATCGATGATTAAACCTGTGGGAAGTCGTTCCCAGTATACGAGTTGTGGTGGTCGAGTGCTCTAAGGCTGCGTTTACAGAGAGCGGTTCCTAGGCGCCGGAGCAACCGCTGTGATTTTGCGGAGGCTCCGCTCGTCACTCACACAGCAGGTGTTTCAGCCGCTGTGACCTCAAGCACCCTTTTTCCACCAGGCGGCCAGACATATGGCGCACTGAACAGCTCCATTAGCCGCCTTGTAAGCGCTTTGGAAGTGCAGCTGCTGATAATTTTACGCCGCAGCGGAAAAGCGGAAGGGCCAGGGCCCACGCTGCCAAACCGCGGCGATTCCTTTGCAGCTGAGCAGCCACGGGCTATAAACAAGGCCTAAGGCGCCTTGCTACAGAAGCCACGGTTGCTCGTCGTCTGAGGTTCGAGTCCTCCATGGGGCATGGGTCTGTATGTTGTTCTTAGGTTTCAGTTAGGGACTGATCATCATAGCAGCTTGGTCCAATATGTTTACAAACCTTAGAAAATTCAAACATTTGAAGTTCTTAGTACACCAAACGCCCGCTTCCACCATATGCATAACATTACTCTTTCTGAATAGGCGCAGGTATTCGCACGATCCCTGCTTTATCAAAAAGGAAATATACCTGATGATCCGTAAAATTATTTATTGAGTTGATAACCAGCTTCTGCCATCTTAGTCCATAATCAGGTAACATCTGAATGTCGCTAACATATGTTTACTTTCTGCTTTGTTTGGGTCAACCAAATTTCAATATCGATAACATCATAAAAACAAAAGATACAAACAAATTTTTTTTATTGACCTTCAAAATAGTCGCCACCAGCTACAACAGACTTTTGTCAATATTCGTACAGCTTCCGGAATCTATCAGCAAAGGCCACCTGTTTAATCGATCGTTGAACGGCTGTTGTCACGCGATCGTTGATGACAGTCACGGTCACAAAACGTTGATTTTTCATGGCGACTTCAGGCGGGGAAACTGGAAGAATCTGCGGAGTTTCGTGTTCAACAACAGTTACCATCTTCTGCATCAGGAATTAGCACACACGGATCGCGCTGTGCACAGGTGCAGTTTCACTGAGCAGCATACATTTTCCAGTCCTGTGCAGCTCTCCATGTCTATCCGTTGCAATCTTCCACAATTTGTAGCAGAACTTGATGTTCACACTTTGCCCCGTTGCGCTACTTTCAACCGGTCGCAGTCTGCTTACACTGTCAATCATCTCCAGTACGCGCTCTGTATCTAGTCTCCTGAAGTTTCTGAAGACCCATGTGCATGTACGTAGACATGCGCCAAATTTCCATTCAGATAGGACATCATTGATCGAACTTACACATCACGTATATATTATTGACTCTCGTTGACATGTCACTAAGCTGAAAGGTGAAGATCAACGTAAGTTCTCCATTGTAGATGTTATTGTTTGTTTCATTAAGATAATAAATGTGTTAAGTAAGAAACCATGGGGAAAGTGAAAACTAGCTGTAAACGAAGGCTTCCGCGGCCGTTGTCATTGTATATAAAACTCTTCTGGGTGTTGGACCGCATCGTCAAAATATCAAACACTTCACCGACGTTTCGGCCACTATTGCAAGTGGCCATCTTCTGGGTGTTACATTTACTAGCTGCTTCACCCCGAACGAAAACGACGGCTGCCGAAATGTCGCGAAGCAAGCGAAGACTGAAATAATAACGAAACGTAGCTGAACTGTTTCTAAAGTGCTGCGGAAAGTCATTTTCAAGCAAGGAATCAATAACAGTTCGGGCTCCGAAATGCACAAGATGGAAGAGCATTCGGCGCACGATCGAGGGGGTCCTGGATCGCCGCTTTGATGTTGCTGACCTATTGTAGCTGCTAGTGGGAGTAGGATTTGCTTCCTCTTTTTTTTTTTTTTTTTTTTTTTTTTTTTTTTTTTTTTTTTTTTTTTTTAATGAAGTTGTGAAACAAATATTCAAATGTTTGTTAAGCTTATGGGACTTAACTACGGGGTCAACAGTCCCTAAACTTACATTTTTTTTTCTTTTTTTTTCGTGTGTGTGTGTGTTGGCCTACGCCATATCCAAAAGTAATCACTGGGGTATCATTCTCAAGGTTTTGATCTCCAGTAATGACGAGCAATACACAGATGGTTTAAAATCATTGTTTTAACAAAAAAACTTTGGCCGCCCGTACTGGGACGCCGTGCTGCGGTGTGCACGGCTGTTCGCCGTCGGGGGTTCGAGTCCCCTTTCGAGCATGGGTGTTTGTGTTGTCCTTAAGTTTAATGTTCAAATGTTTGTATAACTCATGGGACTTAGCTACGGGGTCATCAGTCCCTAAACTTACAAACTACTTGTGAACTAACTAATTCTAAGGACGGCACAAATATCCATGCCCGAGGGGGATTCGACCCCCGACCGTAGTGGCAGCGCAGACCGCGACTGGAACGCCTCAGTCCCCTCGGCCACCGCAGCCGGCAGTCCTTAAGTTAATTTACCCTAGTTAAAGTAGTTTGTAAGCTACGGACTAATGACCAAGTAGTTAACTGACAGGCAAACTGTAACGAAACTTCCGGCAGTTACACTTTCAACACAGGCGGGTGCAGGGATGCCAACAAAATTACGCTCCACACTACATCGGCGCGAAATTGCGTTATGTTCCTGACTTTTTTGGACAGTCGTAGTAAACTAAACGTCGCAGCCTGCAGCATTCCAAACAACCTGCAGACTAACGTAAACTTCCAAATGTACTCTTCACGCACAACGTGTACAAATTCGATTTTTGACATTACTTGACATCGCAGGTTATAGAGACGATCTGATAGATTAATAATATTCGAAAGTGAAAAACCAAGATCGCGAAATATTTATTTAATGGCGACCGGTTTCAGTGGGCTATGCCAACATCATCTGGTCAAATCAAATTTTGCAAGATGGTCGTCTTAATTACAAAAATTGAGATTAAATAGTACGTGCTTTTAAGAGACTCTTACAAGGAGTTGATTTTTTAACTCCTGTATTTTTATATTTATATTAAGTGTTACGTTGCACGTACTGTTTAATCTCCATTTTTAAATGAAGATGATGAATTGTAATATTCGATACTGTGACATTATAGGTAAGGGGCAATCTGATTGTTTCCATGTGGAAAGAAAGTTTGGGCAAGCTGTTGGGCTCATCAGCAGGCCGGCTAACGGTTTCGACCTAGTGAATGGAATGCAGGTCGTTACGAAAACCCTAATCTGCTCTGAAACAAGAAACGACGGTCTTGGACTAGCGAGGATGGCTATCCCAGATTGCAATTGAAATACAATATAGCCATACACCTTATTCTAAAAATCCATATAAAATCAGGGAATTACAATGTCAATATCCCTTACAGCTTAAAAGCCGATAAATTTCAGTACTATAATAATAATATTATAAGACTTATATTTACAATTACTAATACGTTGTGTTTATCAGTAATAGCTTAAGAAGCAAATGGGCAGCATTGCACCACGATATCTAATCTTAAAAGACGCACCATATTATTTTCGTATTCTTTCAATAAACTTTTTTTAATCACTTGTTCTGCTTTTCGTTGAGATAGTAATATTCTTGTCACAACATAGATTCCACCAAAGAAACACAAAACGTAAACCCAGCAAAGCGCATTACAATTATATATGTATTTTATTATATTTAATAGTATTCTTAGTAACGTTCGTTTTATGTTGTAGACTGCCTCTTAAATATTTCAGGGCCGATTAAATGGAAGATATGCAGAAGTTATTTATACATAAACAATTATATGTATTTGTGGGCAAGAAATGAAAATATTTGCATAAAAGCGATGATAAATTAAATGTTAATTGTGTAACTATATTTCGACGGCGGCAGTATATTTGAAAAGTGAGACGCAACGCCTAATTGCTAACTGAGCAAAGAGCTTCAGTCTAAACCGATTTTAGTGTTGTTAAATATATATTTGTTTTTTAAACGTACACAACTTTTGTAGGGAGGTGGTCAAAGCATTTAATCCTCTTATATTCAAATGTATATTGTGGAAGGAAAATTGTACTTTAAAGATGAAGCGTTAGATGAGCGGAAGGATACAATTTTCGGAGCAGGTAGAGCGCGCTTTCGAACGCTTGAGAGGGCACTCGTAACTTGGACATGGTGTTGAGAGGTTGTTACTCTGGGTGTTCTGAAGCCGTGTTACGAACTTGTTATTTGAAATAGGCATTTGTGGACTTAAGAAAATTTACGGAACTGTGACTACAGAATTTAGTCTCTGGTTGAAAAGTGGTAGTGGGGTAGTAGGGTTGTGGAACTATGAAATTCAGTACTCGTGTACTCGTTAGATGACAAACTGTGTTTTATAACAAATACTAAAATTAATTGCGGAATAATTTAAAACTGAAGTCTTCGATGGACTTCATTAATATACGAGTGATAATTTGGAACCTTCACTCTCGAGTGCGTGTGGTACTTATTGTGGCTCTCATGCACAATAGTTGGGAAAATATTCAGTTATTTACTGATGTATAAAGTATTTAAACTTCCAAAAACAGTGTACAGGATGCGTTCGAGAGGTGGAGACGGGGTATAATTTCCGTGCGGGGTTTGGGGAGTTATCATGAGTACACGCAGTAGGTTTCGTCTCCAGGAGAAAGTATATTTCCGATTAAGGGATACATGAGCTGGTTCTTAAGGCCTAAGGAGTGGCACCAGTGGTAGATAGGAGTTTAGCATTGTGCTAGGAGACTGCGGGTGCTATCCCGGCGGGTTGCAGAGCGGAGGGATCGTGCTGCTCGGCGAGAGGTGAACGAGGAATCAATCATGGACTCAATGCCCGTCTTGCAGCTGGCGGACTCCGAATCTAGGACGTTACACGCTCTAGTCTCTGATTGGCGGGAATCGTTTGGTAGCTCCATGTTCTGGGATCTGTTTGGCTGGCGCTCTTTGGTGGGGGCTCGGTACTAGCGTGTTGTTCAGCAGTTTTGGGGCCGGTAGTTGCTGCAAGTGCTTGTTCAGAGGATTGCCAAACTAGGGTCGATGGCAAAGGGGGCGCGGCGTTGAAACGTACGGCTGGCGGCCGGAATTGGGATAGGAAGGTGCTTGTTGCCTTGGTGAACGTTATCTTAGTACGGAAATTTGTGGGGGACTGATGACCTCCGCAGTTTTGTCCCCCTAAAACATCAAACCAAACAACAACAACGGAAATTTGACTTATACTTCAAAAGGAAATTAAATGCTTCAAAAGGAAATTAAATGCCAGTAAAAGTACCAAGAATATTTTGAAAACTCGCGATATCTACGTGCCGCTGCTGTACAACAGTAATAAACTGCGTTTATATATAAAGAATTATAATAGAAATTAAAAAAACTTAAAATAAAAAAATTAAAAAAAAAAAGCTTTGTGAGACAATAGTTGCAGAACATTATCTTATAATCCATTTTGTTAGTTATTCAGAGCTTTATTTTTTGTTTAAATATATTTTTCACCTCATCATCTGCAGATTGATAGACTGGCTAAACTACAGATTAATTATTGATCTTATTTAAACAGTTTGGGTAGCTGTTTACAACGTAGAAGCTGACATACATGACTCACCCATATGAACAGAGACAACGAGCCATAAATCTTTTACTACCCCCAGTTATGTTGTTGCCCAATTCTTATTGGTGAGTACCGATAGGAGGGTCGCAGTATGACAAGATGATGGTCGCATAGCCTACTGATACCGCTGGTCATAAAATAAATGAATATTTTTGCTATTTTGGCTCTTCACTTTTGAAGGTTAATGTGGTTGTTGGTGTATTTCTGGTGCTTGAGTTTGGTTAGCTAGCTGCCGGCCTCTGTTCCTGTGAGAGTTGGTGGGCCATCGGTGAGTTGGACGGCCCTGGCGGCGTGCCCCTCCTCGGACGGCCGGTGGCAGTCCTGTGAAGTTGGGACCCCTTTTTTTGGAAAATGTACATTTTTTTCAGAGTTCTAGACAGATATGCAATAGTTCTGGAGTTCTCTGTACGAAATTTACTTAGTTCTGCAAAATTTCGCCCAAAAAATAGTAAAAATTACCACAAATTATAGCTTTTTTTTTCAAAATAATTATTTGCGTATTAGTACAAACATAGTTCTCATCACAATTCTAAATAGCTGTCAAAGAGTTCTACAGGAAATCCTAATGACATTTTTCTGTGCAGATTATACTTTATGAGATAACTGCAGTAATGCGGAATTCATTTTCACATTACATTCACTGGCACCATTTTTTCGAGAAACACAAATTGTTTTTTGCGGGTTCTGTGTTCATATACTGTAGTTCTAGAGTTCACGTGAATACTTCTATGTAACTGCCCGAAAAAAAGTTATGATGACAATTCTGAACATCTGATAAGTTGTGTATTTGTGTCCCTTATTCGAGAAATATACATTTTTTTTCTTAGGTCTTGACAGATATTCTATCCGCTGCACATTCAAATTGTTGTTTTTACGTCTGAGTAATTCCTGCTTATCGAAAAACAAGAATTAGTGCACATCCCCCTAGAACTTTGCGATAAACAGTCTATTTTTTTGAAAAAAAAGACAAAAGAAAAAAAACGGATGCACATTCCACAGCAGCATGTAAATGGATACTCCATTATTGTAATTGTCTCATAAAGTATAATCTGCACAGCAAAATGCTATTTGGATTTCCTGTAGAACTCTTTGACAGCTATTTAGAACTGTGATCAGAACTATGTATGGCCGGCCGCGGTGGCCGAGGGGACTGAGGCGCTCCAGTCACGGTCTGCACGGCCACTACGGTCGGGGGTTCGAATCCCCCCCCCCCTCGGGCATGGATATTTGTGTCGTCTTTAGGATTAACTAGTGCATAACTAGTTCGTAAGTTTAGTGACTAATGACCCCGTAGTCAAGTCCTATAAGCTCTACAAACAGAACTATGTATGCGCTCATAGGTAAATAATTATTTGGAAAAAAACTGAAGCCGCGGTGGAGTAGCCGAGTGGTCTAAAGCGTCTCGTTGCAGAGCGCGCGGTTGGTCGCCGTGGAGGTTCGAGTCCTCCCTGGGGCATGGGTGTGTGTGTCTTTGTTCTTAGGTTAGTTTACCAAGGTTTTGCCGGCCGCGGTGGCCGAGGTGACTGAGGCGCTTCAGTCACGGTCAGCACGGTCACTACGGTCGGGGGTTCGAATCCCCCCTCGGGATTGGATATTTGTGCCATCTTTAGTCTTAGCTAGTGCATAAGTAGTTTGTAGGCTTAGGGACTGATGACCCCGTAGTTAAGCCCCTTAGACTTTACAAGCATTTGAACATTTCCAATGTGCGTTAAGTCCCATAAGTTGTACAAACATTTGAACATTTGAAAAAACTGAAGTTGGTGGTAATTTTTACTATTTTTTCGGCTAAATTTTGTAGAGCTATTTAAATTTTGTACAGAGAACTCCAGAACTATTGAATAACTGTCTAGAACTCTGAAAAAAGTGTACATTTTCCAAAAAATGGGTGCCAACTTCACAGGACTCCCGGTGGCCCGTGGCTGTCTGGCGCGCGCCCGCCCCTCACACGGTTCTTCCTCGGCAGGCCAGGCGGCTGCCCAAACGCCCCCGCAAACCGAGGTCGCCAGCCATTTACAGCCATTTAGCTGAGAGCCGGCGCGCCGTAACGGGGCCACCTGCACTGCACGATGCCGATGAGACGACTCGCAGACGCCCCGTGCCAGACGGCCATTGTCTCACTCGTAAAGGCGCGCCAACGGCCACTCCGGTATGATTCATGTCGCTAAAGGGGCAGAGCCGCTAATGTCGATGTAACCGTGGGTTACGAGAACTCCGAAATAGTACTGTATTTGTCTTCGAATCTACGTGAAATCATTATATAAATACGCTAACACGAAAATTGTGGTACAGATTACTAATTTATTCGTACAAAAGGCCAATGAAAGTTACATAATTCGAAAGATTGTTTGTCGTAGATTTCCCGAATATAAATATTATGTGTACATTTAACCATTAAAAGTGGTAAAAGGAAGTAGAAAATTTTTTATCTGCAGCTTGGAGTTCTACATTCTCCAACAAACAGCTGACTGATTGGCTATTCGCCTCTACCAAAGACGCTGTAATGCAGCGCATCTACAGTATTACAATAACGTATTAGAATAAGTGAATATCGAAACATGCAGTGCGCCCAATGCACTTTCTTGTGCCGTTGAAATGCTTCCTTTTCGCAGGAATTAAGAGTGGTTAAAGGAAATTGATGTTTTCATATGAATGCCGATATAAAGGATGATGCGCAGGGAGAGGCATCTAGCGGTACTCAGGTGGAACTACGAAGTCGAGAATGCCGATATAAATGATGATGTGCCGGGAGAGGCATGTAGCGGTGCACGGGTGGATCTACGAAGTCGACATGTTGTCAGCTCTGGAATTCTGAATATCGTAGTATCGAAATAACATTATTTCTTGGCGTTGTATAAATATACGAACACCGAAATTACAGTTACATTTCAAATATTAGGCTAATGAAAGTTATACAATTCGAAAATGGCATGAGAAGTATATACTCCCATTTTTATTTGTTGTTATTGTGTCAGGCATTTTCCTTAACATGTAAAAGATACCGTTTCATACCTCCCAGTGCCAGTTACATTTTACTAAATATCCCAGCGGTCTCCTACGAGAATGTTGGCGACAGATGCTGAATAGTGAGAATCCTGTGAGTCTTCATTTTAGCTAATCGCTTGATAACGCTGATGTTTTCTCATGGAATCTTCGCTTTACGAGGGCAATTATTTTTACTGAGCGGACGAGGGTAGATACAAGAACCTGTCAACCATAAAGCAGGAACAGCCTTATTTGTTTTTTTACCTCATGGTCTGTACGATACACTAATCGAGTCAATCTATATGGTTCGAACAAATGGGCAAAGATTTCATATCGTGTTGATATTGCCAACATAATCACGCGAGGCCGCCGACATGATACGTAAAATTTTACCCCCAGTGACCATTGTAAACACAATCGATTTTCGATCACAGGCAATACTAGTTTATGTAATCACGTAAACCAATAATCCTCCTACATTTCATAACTATTTCCATAAAGCGACGTGTCGATATTTGAGGATATTTTTTACATTTCACAAATGAAGGCAGTAACTCTGCGAAACTACAGGGGATGGACAGATTAATATGAACACGACGCAGCACGCCACATCTTGGTGACAGATGGCATCATTGTGTACGTGGCAACACTGACAAGAAGACCACATGGGTATCGGATTTCAGAATTTCTTTGTACTTATGGTACGTGAAGTTCTGAACTTCTATAACAATCAGCCAAAGCCATTAGACGCAACACTCAAAAATTCTTAAGAAAATCGACTTTGAAATTTTTCAGAATCGTCTTTCATTGCTGAAGACCACAGCCCGCCATTCCAACTCCGAAGTGATAATCTGAGACGGCATCAGCCGAGTTGTGCACGTCGATGCTATGGCGTGAGTAGAAGACTGGCTTGTGGAGTCTCACTACCGGTAACCGCTTGGATACATATCATGTTCACACTTCCGGGCTCACGAAGCCTCTAATCTGCGGTGTGGTGGCCGTACAATCTGATACTGCTGCCCTCACTCTACGACCACCTTAGGAGACGTTTGTTCTATGTCGATGTCCTGAAAACTCGTCAACGGGTGTGATACTGTTCACACGACCGTAACAACTGGCACCATGCGTCTATATCGTTTGCTGGACGCAGTGGCCGAGCGGCCTGCGGCGCGCCAGTCGCGTTCTGCACGGCCACTACGGTCGGGAGTTCGAATCTCCCTCAGACAGGGATATTTGTGCCGTCTTTAGTCTTAGCTAGTTCATAAGTAGCTTGTACGTTTAGGGACTGATGAGCCCGTAGTTAAGTCCCATAAGCTCTACAAACATTTGAATATTTGAAATCAAAGTAGCAAACGAAAGCAAAATTTAGAAATCATCGCTCCTTTGACACTCATCATGACATTCTCCGTACATCTACATCGCCAATATAGTACATCTACATCCATAATCCCCACCCATCTCACGGTGCATGATGGAGAGTACTTTGTGTACAATTATCAGTTACTATGTTTGGTTACAGATATGGAGATGAGCGTATGGCTTTCTTGGCCGGGAGATCCCTTTCGGGATTGTTCGGCCGCCTGAGTGTAAGTCTTTCTATTTGACACCGCATGGGCGACTAACAGCCCAATGATGATGATTAGGACAGCACACAACACCCACTCCCCTGCCGGGAATCGAACCCGGGCCTCCTACGTGGTAGTCAGCTGCGCTACCGCTGAGCTACGGAGGCGGATCTTGCAGATATCAGAGTACTACTAGATAGGACCAATGATAGGAGGTTGTCCATAATGAGGAAATCAGAGAAAAACTGGAACTGAACACCATAGGTGAAGCAGTTAGAGCGAACAGGCTGACATGCTAGGGTCATGTTACACGCACAGGAGAAGTAAGATTACCTAATAGACTCATGGGCTCGGCAGCGGACGGTCAGAGGAGGTAGACCAAGAAGAAAGTAATTAGATTCGGTGAAGAATGAAGGCTTAATATCAGACGAAGCATCAATGTTACCATGAATAGAGGACCATGGAGGAATTTTGTTAGGGGGACTATGCTCCAGACGAAACGCTGAAAGGCATAATCAGTCTCTGATGATTCCAGAATGAAACTTTTCACTCTGCAGCGGAATGTGCGCTGATATGAAACCTCCTGGCAGATTAACATTTAGGCCGTACACCGGTGTTTTGGACCGGAGCGACCCCCTTCTCCTCCCTTTCCCTTCTCCCTGAGTGCGTGTCAGTTCTCTGCCCTCCACAATAGCCTCAAGGCAGTTGAAGAGGTAGTCGAAGTAAGTCTTTTCTTCGTTGTGCATCTGTCCGAAGTTAGGTAATTAACGAATTGCACTCGCCGCTCCCGGTCAAAAAAGGCCGATGTGTACACCGAATGTATTTATTTTCTCCGGTCCAATGTACTCCACTTACCCTCAAGTTCTGTGTTTTTCCTTTCACAATCAACTGCAAGTCTATAAATTTGAAAAAAATCTACATATCAACTGTGTGAGAAAACTAGGGGAGACCGAATGGTGCACTACATGCATTTTAAGACAATAGGAGGCAAAAAAAAACAAAAAAAAAAAAAAAAAAAAAAAAAAAAAAAAAAAAAAAAACGAAAGAAACTGAGAAACTGAAAGAAACGGCACCGCGGTCTTAAAGACCAAGTGTACGCTTTGTGTGCCATAAGGGGGTGTACGGGCTGAAGGTTAAAATTCTGTGCCGGAACTCGAACCTGGGACTTTTGCATTTCGCGGGCAAGCGCTCTACCGACTGAGCTATCCCGACACGACTCACGACGCCGCCCCACAACTTTACTTCCGCCAGTACCTCGCCAGTACCTTTCCAAACTTCACAGAAGCTCTCCTGCGAAACATGCAAGACTAGCAGTCCTTGGAAGAAAGGATATGGTGGAGACGGTACAGCGCTTGCCCGCGAATGGCAAAAAGGTCCCAGGTTCGAGTACCGGTTCCGGAACACAGTTTTGATCTGCCAGGAAGCTTCAGTCTCTGATGATGATGACTATTCTCCAAGTGGAATTCAGCGTCATCGTATGGAAGTGGACATCGTCTTTCTAGGCGTACTTGTTTTATTCCTCCCGGCTGTGCATTTGGAGTCAATTCGATTACAACTTATGAGTTGCGGCAACGTACCTGTTCCTGTCGTCGGGTTATCTGGTGGACAGTACATGAGGGCCACCCGAGTGCTGCGCTGTGTTTACTTCCCACGCCAGCGCATCGCCGCGAGGTGTCCGCTGCCCGCGACGCGGCCCGTCAGCGTGTGTTACGGGGCGCACAGAGTGCCTGACCTCGACTGTAATTGAATCTCGGCTGGCGCTCATGACGCAGGCGGGCTGTTTCCAAACCCAGCTGCAGGAAGCGGATTTACTGTAATAGCCCAACCCCACTCAATTTCACAGCCAGCGTGGGCAACCAGCGCCACTGTGATGCCGGAAGCATGTTCCCGGAAGCATATTGCCAACGTCTGTCATGCTCTTTCACGGTTCTGTTTACACATTTAAGGAGTGGTACAATGTTATTACATTTCAGCATACATGTGCAGTGGAGCAGTCACATAGAAGGTTGTGGGCTAATGTGGCTGAAGCGCTCCCCCCCCCCCCCCAATAGCATCTCCCAAAGATTTTTTAGTTATAAGAGGCGCATGTTTAAGTAAGTTTAGTCTAAACAGAAGCACACAACGACAGGTTATTTCAAAAGAGTAAGTTTATTTTCAGAAAGTACTACATACTTAATTTTTCAACATAGTTGTCAAGTTTATTCAAACACTTATAACGCCTCTCAACCATATTTAAAATACCCTCTTCAATCCTGCCGCCTGTCCCGATAACCAGTTCACTGCCATTTTGTAAAGCACTGATCTCGACACGTCAGAAAATTCGTTTGAGAGAACTGTTATTGTGAAGCTACTGTTCACACGAATCCTCGCTTCAGCTGAAACCTCCAAATAGTCTGTAACCGAAGATGGGCGACCGGAGCGGTCCTCATCATGGATGTTGTCACAATCATTTTTAAATTCTCGTACCCAGTTACGCACTTTGCCTTTACTCATAACAGTATCCCCGTACACTTCGCAAATCCGTCGATGAATTTCTACAGCAGACAGATTCCTTGATGACAAAAACCATATCACTGAGCGAATCTCACTCGCGGCGGGCGAGTTCATAGTCTTAAACATTTTGAAAGCACAGAACAGAAAAATGTTCAAATATTTGTTAAGCTTAACTGCGAGGTCGTAAGTCCCTGAACTTACAAACTACTTTTGAACTACCTTATACTAAAGACGACACAAACATCCATGCCCGAGAGGGGGGGGGGAGGATTCGGACCCCTGACCGTAGCGCCCGTGCAGACTGTGACTGGCGCACCGCAGACCGCTCGACCACTGCGGCCGGCCACAGAACAGAACCGTACAGGTTAGCTACAGAGCTGAAATGAGCACAGTTGTTCCCGAGGCATGCCGGTACACGACGCACGCGCTCGTTGCGGTATGTGCGCGAACTACTAGTGTCTTTAACAAAACGGAACTTACTTAAAAAACGCGCCTCGTATTATTTCTTATTGTTTTCGTTTTTTATTTCTTTAAACAGGTCGGCACCGGAAATCTGTAATAGGACCCATGTAATACATCACAACGTATATATAATTTGGCAAACACAAGTACACGTAACAATGGGTCGCCAACGCGATGTCGCCACTCAGGTGTGCTGTTGCCACTGTGAGCGGCTTTAATGCCGCCGCGACCAGCTATGATGCTGGCCTTATTGTTACTGCTATGCTGAAGTTACGAGTCGATTGCTCATATGCGGCGACCCGCTGCTTAGCAGATCAGCGTCGCCACCGAGTGGAGTCTTATTAATAACAATAGTGTAATTTTAGTTCAATTTTTACACATGGAGTCTCATGTTAATTAAACTCTAAAGACCTTTCTCCTCGCCTAGTAATTACTTTACTAGCTGATTACATATACTCCATTTCCACCACGTTGCTCCTGTCCCACTTTCAAATTAATGCGAACCTATCCATTATATTTATTGTGCAATTGATTTCGTAGTATAACTGGTTAAATTATAAAAAGTGTAAAAATAAGTTTGAATGAATAAATTCAATAGGCTTTATTTTATAAATATGAGCCCCCCCCCCCCCCCCCCACAGAACCAAATCATGTCTGCTCCACTATACATGTATATGGTTGATGCGTGAGTTGCAATTCAGTCGTATCACCACTTCTGGCTGTTAAGGCGTTGGTATGGCATCTTTATCAGCATTGTTGCAACAATATTACCATGACGGCCACATGCCTGTTACATAACTGTTTCATATCTGAATTATCAATAATCTATGAACATTCAAACAACGTTCCTGATTCAGTGTGTCAAGCTGGTCTCGTTATGTCAATTTTTTAATATATTGGCCAAACTGCTGCTCATTATTAATTCCTTGGTTGACTTTCCTGTATTATGCTTGTTCACATCCCGATTTTGTCATTTAAACGTACGTACATAGCTCTGAATCTTCATATGAGGAAAGGCATAGAGAGTACTGCATTTATGCCGACAGCGATCAAACATCTGGTACAAACAAAGATTTATCATCATTTTTTCGTTTCCATCGTCCTTAGTTGCTTAGAAAATTTGTGGAGTTTGAAATATGTCTCTATATCAAGGCTATGGTGCAAAAATAAGTTGGAGGTGGGTTGTTTCTGCGCACCAAAAACATACAAATGTGTAATAATATCATTGGCTTGTCTCGAGGAGACGAACACTCCAGTTTTGGGTGTCGTAAATAGAGGGCGTCTGATCCGCAGTGACGGCAGATAAATCACTCCAATTTCACATACTGAATAGTGAAATGGTCTGATCCACAGGGGCGGCAGACACTGATTGATAATATCTGTTTCAGCTGTAAATTAAAGTAAAAGAATAGTTTTGTAATTTCGTATCAATTTTTGTTATTGAAAGAATCAGATACCGATTACGTATTGTTGTAATAATAAAATGTATTTAGTACAAGTAATTTTTGATTCACAATGTAAAAAAGTTTCACAAGGATTGTCAGTTATGTAGAAGTTTGCATAAAAATATTTTCATTCGGGAATTCTTAAATAACCTTTTTTACTATTGTAGTTAGAAAGTATCATCTTAACCTATTATGGTTTAGAAGTGCAAAACCTATGTAATTTCATGTATTTAAAAGTTGCAGAGCAAGAAATGCGTTTTCCATTGTGGAGAAGGAGTATTAGAATTTTATTAGTGAGGAAGCAAGAATTTATTTTCCCCATAGATTTCCATTATTTTCGATAGACACAGTGTTGACAAAGTTATCATTTTATTTTCTAAATAAATTTAAGTTTCAAGGTCGTCAGACGAGTTAATCAAGAATGAATTGGTAAATGCTGAAGTTTCAGAAAACAGTGCAATTTGCTTAGTAACATTTCTTATGAAATTTATATATTTGAAAGGTAAGTTCCGACGAACTGCGAGTTTCAGAACGAGGTTATTAGTTTGGAGGAATTCGCAGACATGTTTCAAGGTGTAATTTCGTCTATTGCAAATAAATGAAAGGCATTTTGGTTGCCAAACGCGTTTGTTTACCTTTCATTTAGTTGAAATAGGAGGAAATAGATATCCAAATGAGCTTTATCGTTTATATTTGGTGTGTTTTCTTTCGGACATGTCAGGAATCTGCGAAGTACCGCGAGTAATAATGAGTATTAATGTGCATCGGCACTACTCTAGTAGGTGTGGATAACTTGAGAATTTGCGTCTGACGTGAGGCGTGCAAAGGTAGCCCACTCTGCTGTGGTGATGACTGTGCCCGCTGCTGCATAATTCTGTAAACTGTAAGACTATTTGTATTTGCATTGCTATTATTTAACAAAATCGTAGTATTAAAAGAAAATAGACTAAGAAAGAAATAATTGCTCAATGGGAAACTGCCTACTGAGCAGCAGGATCCAGGTTTGAATTCCTAATGAGCATACGTTTTATATTTTTCCCATTGATTTATTTCATTGCCCACTATCATATAACGTTGGTAATTGCTTAGTGTGGTTAAAGTTTATTCGGCCTCATTATTGATTTGCCTCTTAAACATTTTTGTAAGAACTATTATATAAATACGCTAACACGATTTTCAATATTAATCATTGAAGAAGAGAAATGATACGTACATAATTCGAAAAGTTGTTTGTCATAGATGTTGCGAATATAAAATTTATGTGTGGAGGTAGCCGTTAAGGGTGGTAAAAAGAAAAAGAAATTTTAGGATGATACTACAAATTTTCTATAAGTTTTGTCACTATATTATAACCTGTTCTACGTGGCACACTGGTACAGGTAAAATTAGCTCAATCAGTACACGCTTGGAGTTCCAATCATAAGGTTAGGTGTTCGATTCCCACTGCCCCCCATTTTCTTTCAATTCTAGGTAATGTTTAATTCGTAACTTTTAAATATAGTTTCTAAATTAAACAATTCAGTTTATTAATGGATAGTAGAGTTCGATCGTTTGATGGTTTGAAATTTTATATTTGTGAACATAGAGAACAAGGACATTTACCGAATGATGAAAGGATTTTTGCGAAAAATGTTGTTTGTTCTGAGGTTTTGTAATGCTAAATTGTGAAATACAGCAATTAATTCCGTCATTTGTGTCTATCATTCTGTCGCGTTTCCTCTTTGCCCATTTCCACCTGTTCTCACAGCATTCACATAAAACCTATAAATTTACAGGACTCAGTAAATTTCAATTACATTAATTTTTTTTTCATGACTTTGCAAACACAACTGGTCAAATTTTGACCACAGGCAATACCAGTCGCTGGAAACAATCTTCGATTCTATGAAATATGCATGCGATCCTTGGAGCTTTACATCTCTCGGGAGCATTTCGGAAACCGTAATGCACCGTTTCTACTGTGGGGAACAGTACATGTGTTGGACTGTGTGTATGCAAACCAGCTGCAAGCAACAATTTGTACAAAACATGTGCTAGATAAGTCGATAGATCACTGGAAAATACGTAATTCTGTGTCCCTCCGATGAAACGTGTATTTCTTCTACAGTTGTCAGCAACGACTAAGAAACATCCGATTTCCACTGTTTGCATACACGCTTTAATGAGTGTTTCTAGAGCTTTCCTCTCATCTTTGTCTTACCTACGGATGCGAAACAGGCCCGCTGGGGTGGTACACGTGATCGGCCTCCTCGCATTACGTTCGCTGCGCACAACAGGCAAATACACGCGCAGACAGCACAAAGCGCCCAGCTGCCGAATTGGCGCAGCCTGGGAGGTAGGCATCCCTCGCAGCCGTCTGCCTCATTAAGCGCTACGCCACTGTGCTTGTTTGCCTGCCGCTTCGCTCCCGTCCCCCCGCCGGTAGCGCGGTACACGCTGCCGACTGCACTGCGTCGAGCGAGGGCATACACTGCTGCACATCAATGGCTACGGCGACGGGAATACTCGTCCGGCCGTCACTGACTTTTTCAACACAACTGAGCCCTCAGCACTAATGAATAAGCTGTTCCCCTGTTCAATTTTATATACTGACATTCAAACTTGTGTGATTAAGCTTGTGTGTCGTCAAATACGAGACTAATAACAATGAAACTTGTCGCAAGTCTAAGTGAGGTCAGCGCCTCGACAAATTCATATTGTCATACAGAGTGTCCAGGAAAGGACTCCCTGATTTCAAAATTAAATATCTCGAAAACAAAGATCGATAGAGGAATGCAGTAAACGGCATGTTTATTGTGAAAGCTGTAAGAAGTTTACACAGCAGATTGAAATAATAGTTACAAAAGCTGCAAATGGCACTATAATCTCTATACGTAATGCCTAGTATAAATAGTGATGCGAAGCCCAGAGCGATCAGTTCCATTATTGAAACGTGAAAGAACGTTAGCGTACCGAAGGAAGAGATTAAAACCATGTACTCCATTGAACAACGCGTTTTTCTGGTGGTAGAGTACCACAGGTTAGAAGAGAGTCCTACGGCAACAAGGCGAAGTTTTCAAGCACGATTTAATGTTCCAAAAGGAACCGATGCGAAAACCATTCGTACGCTCTTCGCAAAATTTCAACGAACAGGCAGCGTAACTGATGATCTAGTCTGGCATGTTGGCAGCATGCAAACCGCAGCTACGCCTGAAAATATCGCCACAGTTTCTGGAATTATTCAGCGAAATCCAATGTCATCTGTCGGTAGAATTGCATCTGAGACTGGTTTGAAGCGATCCAGCACGCAGAAAATACTGAGTAAGAGGCTACACATGTTTCCATTCAAAATTCAAACGCACCAGGCCATACCCGTACGAGCTGTGCAACAAAGGGTTGCCTTTGATAATCAGATGCTCACAATGATTGATAGTGAAGGATTTGATGTTGGCTGCATCTGGTTCACAGATGAAGCACACTACCACCTGAATGGATACGTTAATAAGCAAAAATGGCGATTTTGGTGTTCCGAAAAGCCATATTAGTGTGAAGCGAAACCCCTGTATTCTCCTTAAGTTTCTGTGTGGGCTGCAGTATGCAGCAGATGCATTATTGGCCATTTTTCCATTCGAGAAACGGTCACTGGTGCACGTTACGTTGCAATTTGGGAACAATTTGTCGCCACACAGTACCGACCAGGTACTGAATGGTTTATCCAAGATGGAGCCCGACCACATCGGATCGAACAAGTGTTTCGCATTCGTGAGGAATACTTCGGGAATCGAGTCATTGCTTTGGAATATCCCAAATTTACTGGTGCAGGCATTGATTGGCCGCCATATTCGCCGGATTTGACTCCCTGTGACCTTTTTTTGTGGGGCAGAGTGAAAGACATGGTCTACCCGTAGCATCCCGCCACGCTGGACGAGCTTGAATCGGCGATCTCTGTGGCATGTGAATCCATTTCGGTTGAGACACTATGAAATGTGATGGAGAATTTTATTCTTCGTTTGCGCCACATCGGTAGTGCCAATGGTGAACATTTTGAAAACATTGTGATATGATTGTTTGCAAAGAGTGTTTTCATACGATTATTTCACTTACGTATGCTGATATGAGCTGTGCAGCGTACAGCGCCATCTGCTAGCAGCTTCTGTAACTATTATTTGAAACTGCTGTATAAACTTCTTACAGCTTTCACAATAAACATACCGTTGCATTCCTCTATCGATCTTTGTTTTCGAGATATTTAATTTTGAAATCAGGGAGCCCTTTTCTGGACACCCTGTACGTCCGTGTACGCATAGTGAACTTATGAGACATATGCAAAGGATTTTGAGTTACGGGTATCTTTATGTATAGAGCAGTGTGTCCGTATGTGTTATGATCACGTACAATACATTGTTCACGTCATCATAAGCAATGAGATGCGCGAAAAACTGCTGCATCTAAACGACAGTGTTGCATATTGCCTCCTAAACCAAATTTGGTGCACATATTCCTCACCGTGAGGTAACAATGCTGTCGGTATAAGAACCACGTACGACACATCGTTCAGGAGATACAACGTCTTAAACACAAAGTTGCAAGAAACTGCCACATAATGCGATGAGACTTTATTCACACACTGATGAGACTGACAGTACTTAGCGACTTGCAACGAACTTTAAACATGGTTTCAAACCTTTATTAAACTTTTCTCGCTGACAACCATAGTAAAATTACGAAAGGAATGAAGTTTCTCGCTTACTACTTTTCCGCTGTTCATGTACTAAAACTATGCTATTCAGTATGACCGAGGTGGCCGAGGGGACTGAGGCACTTCAGTCACGGTTTGCACGGCCACTACGGTCGGGGGTTCGAATCCCCCCTCGGGCATGGATATTTGTGCCGTCCTAGTTCGTAAGTAGTTCATAAGTAGTTTGTAAGTTTAGGGACTTATAACCCCGTAGTTAAGTCCCATAGACTATACAAATATTTGAACATTTTGAACAATTTATAATTTCTACACTACAAATTTTCGCCGCAGGAAATTTTACGGGTAGTATCCGCACATATATACCTTCGAAACTGTATCGCAGTGCGACACGTAGCTCATGAAATATGAACACATAAACAGCAACGTTAATAGAAAACCGCCATATCAAACACCAAGTTTTATTGTAGTACTTCTTTACTACTTATTGTATTCGCAACAGATTTTACATACATGCAGTACATATACAAATGAATATGTAACTGACAGATTGTACAATTGTACAACATATAACTTAATAAATGTGAGAACATGCGAATTTTATATGCCATTTGTATTTTGATTGGTATCTTTCTTTGATTGGTTACTGCACGCATATTTTGTACATTATCCTCCAACAAATATAACATGCTTTTAGAAAAAAAGTAGATGGACAGAGAGAAAAGGGATAGGAGAAGTAATAACTCAAGGCAGGAATAAATAAATAAATGCCCGGGCAACGCCGGGTTTTTAGCTAGTATATCACAAAGACCGGCCAAATGTGAAGTGGGTTCGTTTAATTATTTTAGGCAACGTGAGAGACTAATTTGAAATTTAATGAAGTATTAAAATTATATAAATCTTCAGGGTTAGTAAACAAATTTTATATTGATTTAATATTTCTCATCAACTTAATGTGCAGAGTGATGAAGCACATCAGGGTGACAAATTTCTTTTTCGCCCGTAATTACCCTTCTGACAGGCGTGTCCCACGTAACGAGCCTACCGAAACCAACGAACGTCGATGGGAGCGACAGCGTGTCGACGCGACGAGCCAAATTGGTTATGTTCCACTTCCATCTGACGTCTCGAATATAGGTAATATATTCAACCAATACAATACATTCATGGATTTTTACTTTTGTAAAATTGTTTAGTATGAAATCAATTGTTTTTCACTTAGCAGATTTCGACTATGACACGTATCTACACTCTAAAACACTGTTAACTACCTTTCAACATATTTAATCAGGATTACCTTTCTATATATTACTGAGATCTACAACTGAATTTAAATCCCGCAAACCTCTCTACGGTGTATGGCGGAGGATAATTTGTATAGCACTGTGACTTACTCCGTTTCCTGTTGTTCCAGTGGCGTATGATTCGCGAGTGAAAAGATTATAGATAAGCCTCTGTATGGGCACCAATTTTCCTGATTTTGTTCTCATAGTCTTTTCGCGAAATAAACGTTGGTCGACTGTTCTGTAAACGTACTGTCTCTGAACTTTGACAGTGCACCATACTGTTTTACATTGGCGACCCTCCAGCGTCTGCACTGCAGTTGAGCGATCATCTCCTTGAAACTTTGGCGTTTACTACATCTCCCTGTAACGGATCGTGCTGTTCTCCATTGCATCCTATGTAATCGAGTCAGATCACTTTTCAAATCAAACGGATAGGTGTAGCGCATGTAGTTTCTCTAGCAGACCAGTTACATCTCATAACTCTTCTCAAAATGAAACTTTAGTTCGCCTTTGCCCAGATATTTTTTGTGTTATTTCAAAATGTTCAGATGTTTATAAATATAAGGCCTTGTTTCTAGCCTACGATTGCTCCACGGTGGAGCAATTGCGGCAGACTTGCAGTGCGCTGTCTCTCATAAGGCAGCGTGGGCCCTGTCTATAGGCACAGCTGAGGTGGCGGCCCCTCCGCTCTTCCGCTGCGGCGTCAAAAAACCAGCGGCTGCACTCCCAAACCGCCGACACGGCGACCAATGGGGCTGTTCGGTGCGCCAAATGTCTGGCCGCCAGGTGGTAACAGGGTGCTCATGGTCACTGCAGCTAAACCATCTGCTGTGTGATAGACTTGCGCATAATAGTTCGCGATCCGGAGCCGTGAACTAGTTCGCTCTTTTTAATTCGTCTGCTCCCAGTGACGGCTGAGCGGCGTAGTCTGCGCGTACAGGTGCAGGGGGAATTTCCCCCTCCTAGCTGCTCCATGCGCTTGCTGCGTGAGCCTGTAACGATATCACGCAAACAAAAAGAAACAGTTTGTGGATAATTTCTCGCGTTTAAGTTTAGAGTGGAGAAAACATGGAAACAGAAATTTTGTAGCACTGAACTATGTAATCTAGCTGGCAGACACTCACCTCGAAATGACACATCAGCAGAAGGCAAACACGTGATTTTTCATTTCTGCTACGCGCCCTCCATCTACTGCCCGTCGGTCTTCGGAAAAGAATCCAACGAACTATGAAGCAGGATACGTTTGGCATAATCGTTCGCTGCTCCTAGTTCGCTGCTCGTAGTTCGTCCGCTGCTCCTGGTTCGTCGCCTGCTCCTAGTTCGTCCGCACCTTCTAGTTCGCCCGCTCTTTTTTGGCTTTTGCTATCGCTACTAAAAGGGCTATTTTTTATGACAGATTTTGTATATAATGAATCAGTGTTGAGAAAGCGTGTGTTATTACCGGTATTTTTTGGCAATTTGACATCAAATACTTAGGCAAATGAGCCACTTATTTACACGAATGGGTGATACAATGGTATTCAGTTACTTTGCATATAGAGTACTCGCAGTAATTTATTTTTAAAATACATTTCTTGTGGCAGTGAACTATGAAACTACAGCTGAGTTTCATCTCAGCTCGAAATGAAGGTAACTGGCAGAAAGAAATCACGTGATTCTGCGCTCTCGCGCTCTCTCGCTGTTGCCCATCTGTCTTCGGAAAAGGAGCGGACGAAATAAGAGGCGAGTGATCTGTGAACTAGTTCGCCTGTGGGAGCGCTCTTCCGAACTAGTTCGTTCACGAACTACACAAGAGTACTGTGTGAGTGACAGGTGGAGTCTCCGCAAGGCGGCAGAGGTTGCTCCGCCGCGGAGGCACACAGCCTAAGGATGTGTTTATAGACAGCGGTTACTCCACAGCGGAGCAACCGCTGTGATTTTGCGGAGGCACCGTTCGTCTCTCACACAGCAGGTGGTTCAGCCGCAGTGACCTTAAGTACCCTGTTGCTACCTGGCGGCCAGACAAAGAATGCACAGCCATATGGCGCACGGTTCCATCGCACGCACCGAACAGATCCATTAGGCGCCGTGAAAGCAGACGCCACTGCGTGGTGCGAACCAGAAGCGGCACAGTCAGTCGAGTATGGCCAGTGGTACAACGCAACAACATCGAGTAGGCACTACCCCAGAGCGGTAGCATGAAGTCGAGTTGTACGATTTAAAAGTGTAAATGTCGTTTTGAGAAAGAATTACGATTCAATAAATTTTTTGTATCGTTAATTAAGAAGATGTTTTACTAACTTTTATGTCTGAAGTTTGGTGTTTGTACTAGTGTACGTGTTAAATATAATATAATAGAAAAAAACAACTCGCATCCAAACATTTACGTAACGATGTTATTTATTAAATTTAAAATTCTTCCACAACATTAACAATTATCAGTTTTAGCCTCATTTGAGAACTGTGGACCTATGGCTGGTGCGCTACATCTGTGCTGGAACAACGACTTCTAAAGAAGATCTGAGGTTAGTTGAAATCAATAGAGTCGACGAGGTAGAATACAGCTTGGTCCCTGGAATGTAACGAAACAGCACTGTGGGCATAAATGGAGTCTTTATTCAAGAGTAATCACCAGAGGTTTGAACACGATTATCTCACTGTTTAACTAACCGAACTATTCCCTGTTTTCAGAATTCCTGTAGCTGTGAGAAGATGCAGTCCTCTACTGTGTCCTTCAGTTCGTCATCTGAGTTGAAGCGCTTCCCTTTCATTTTTTTAATTGAATTTTTTTAGTGGATATCACAGGGCGACATGGCCGGTCTGTAGTGCGGATGCTCATGCTACTCCCACTTGGCCAGTACACTTTGTGTGACCCTGGAGACGCGTGGACGCGCGTTATCATTGTGCAAAGTTACTCCCAGCAGCCCAGGCCGTTTGCTCATGATGCATAGGCTCCGGAATGTCTCGCAGTCCACGTCACTGTTAGTGGGTTTTCCGTGCTCGAGAAATTCGATGAGTATCGGACGTTGGACGTCGAAAAAGACTATGAGCATCACCTTGCCTGATGAGGGCACAACTTTGAATTCTTTAGAAAAAGTGACGACGTATGCTTCGCGTCCTTACATAGCGCACTACGTTATCCGAAAGCGGTATATTAAAATTTCAACCGGTCTAGTTATTAAGACGTTTCGTACCATTTTATTTGAACATATCTCGTACAAACGGGATTACAGGAATGTATGCCAGTAGTAATATGACCGAACGCTAAAGGAAGGGAAAAACCGAAACCACGCTGTTTGGTCCGATAGATTTACAAACATTTGAACATTTTTGAACATCCACTAGTAGTACGAACTGTCCTGTTGCTGATCTTTCCACCACCTCACAATTTTATTAATTTTTAAAAGCTCTGGAACAGACACGTAACTTATAATACCATTAACCCACTGGTGAGCGCACATCCTGATTTCGCCTGACACGCCGATGCAGTTACACCACAATTTTGTGTTTACATGAGTATCGTTTTTAGGCAATCCAGAGGTTAATAAAGTCAACTAATACAGCTTAACATTGTGTTTTTAATATGAAGTGAAAATAATTTTAAAATTTGTCAATATTATTTAGAAAATATGTTGATAAAAATCTTCAATTAGATCCAATTCCCATAAGCTGCTCATTAAAAACACAGGAGAAACAAGCACCTGACGAGAGTCATTCTTGCATAAATTGTCCCAGAATTGTTGCAATATGTCTTCGTCTTGATATTTTTGTGTCGTCCACATATGTGACATATTCCAAGCTTAAAAATAATGCCTCAAGAAGCGTCCATATTCCTTCGTCTATATTGTCGTTACACTCGCGAACTCAAGAATATTTGGTTGGTATCAATCCATCTGTTGGTATGACTTGTGACACCTTCACCAATGTTTTTAATGATAATAAAAGATGAAAATGTTTCTAAATGTCAATGTCATTTCTAACTCTCTTTTCTCGCCCTAATAAAATTGCAACGATGTTTGTAGCAATTTTTGTTCTGTCATTAAAAGGTGACTGCCGCGGCGGTTTAGCCGTGCAAACTGGGCCGCCGTGCTGCGGTGAGAGCGGCCGTCCGCTGTCAGGGGTTCGAGCCCCCTTCGGGCGTGAGTGTTTGTGTTGTCCTTAGGTTTGTTTACCTTAGTTTAAATAAGAAAAAAACGTCTACATCGCTGAAATTATATTTGTTTATTACGATGTTTTGTTGTCTGCCATCATCAAATCTAAAAACCTCTGAACGTGCACAGTTAACTTTACTGTGCAAGTTCAGAGGTTTTTAGATCTGATGACGGCAGATACTGAAACGACCTAATAAATAAATATATTTCTAACGATCTGGAAGGTTTTTATTGCTAATGAAAAAATGAAGATCGCCGACCCGACAGGAAATTCCTTTATACAAACAATTGTGTAAGTAGTTTTTAAGCTACGGACTGCAAACCATGCAGTTGAGATTTAGTAGATTATCACCCCTAAGTCTTCTGTAAATTAAGTAATTAAAATATTGTTTCGGTGTGTAAATGAAACCCATATGACTAATTCATAAAAATTTCAGACTTCTATGTTCACCGGTACCTGTAATAATGTGTCTAGAAGAAGTAAAAGTAAACTTAGGGAAAACGGAGAAGGTATTTTGAAACAACCTTCACAGTCTTCTGATAACCTTCAGGCCTTCTTTTGGCACCTCTCTGCAGCTGCCTCCCTTTTCTCACTAATGTCTTGACTATAATGTCATGCCTTATTCTGCGCTGATCTAAAATCAACATAGCACGCACTGTGCGGGAACCAACACGCAAACCCAACTTTCCAAGGATCTGGCATTTAGTTATATTCCCAAGACTGAAGGTTGCCACAGCATCATACACACCAAAATGTAGTGACAAACACTGATTTTGGGAGACGATGCCATATCACATTATTGAAGCAATCCTTGGGTTCTGCGTTTTTCCCGGAAGACATTTCATCACCAGACTTCTGTCAGCCATATCTCTGAAAATGGTCTTTATTTCTACCATGATGGCTACATCTACATCTACATACATACTCCGCAATTCACCGTAACGTACGTGACGGCGGGTACACTGTACCACTACTAGGCATTTCCTTTCCTATTCCACTCCCAAATAGAACGAGGAAAAAAAGAATGCCTTATGCCTCCGTACAAGCCCTAAATTCCCTTGTCTTTGTGATCTTTACGTAAAATGTAAGTAGGCGGCAGCAAGATCGTACTACACTCAGCCTCAAATTGCGGCCCTCTAAATTTACTAAACAGAAATTCACGAAAAGAACGTCGTCTTTCCTCCAGCGATGCCCAATTGAGTTGATGGAGCATTTCCGTGACACTCGCACATTGGTGGAACCTACCAGTAACAAATCAAGCTTCTCGCCTCTGGCCGCGGTGGAGTAGCCGAGCGGTCTAAAGCGTCTCGCTGCGGAGCGCACGGTTGCTCGCCGAGGAGGTTCGAGTCCTCCCTGGAGCATGGGTGTGTGTGTTGTCCTTAGGTTAGTTTACCTAGGTTTAAGTAGTTTGTAAGTTACGGACTGATGACCACGCAGTTTCGTTCGATAGATTTACAAACATTTGAACATCTTGCTCGCCTCTGAACTGCCTCTATGTCTTCCTTTAAAGTGATCTGCTGCGGGTACGAAACACTTCAGAAATACTCAAGACGTGGTCGAACAAGCGTTTTATACGTGGTCTCCTTTACATGTGAAGTACATCTTCCCAAAATTCTCCCAGTAAACCGAAGTCGGCTGTCCGCCTTACTCACAACTGTCCTTACATGTTCGTTCCATTTCATATCGCTCTGTAATGTTACGCCTAGATATTTGAACGACGCTAGAGCATCAAGAAGCTCACTACTAATGCTGCATTCGAACATTATAGGAATGTTTTTCCTACTCATGCGCATCACCTTACATTTTTCTACATTAAGAGCTAGTTGCCATTCTTCGCACCAACTAAAAATTTTGTCTAAGTCGTCCTGTATGCTATTACAGTCAGTTAAAGACGACACTCTCCCATACACCACAACATCATCAGCAAACAGCCGCAAATTACAACTTACTCTGTCCATCAGATCATTTATACAGATAGAAAATAATAGCGGTCCTATCACACTCCACTGGGGCACGCCTGACGATACACTCGTATCTGATAAACACTCGCCGTCGAGAACAGCGTACTGCGTTCTATTACTTAGGAAATCTTCCAGCCAGTCACAAATCTGTGAATCTATTCGATAAGCTCGTATCTTCATTAGCAGTCTTCAGTGTGGCACCGCGTCGTACGCCTTTTTGGTCGAGAAAAACACAATCCGCCTGTTGCCCTTCATCCATGGCTCGCAAGATGTCATGTGAGAAAAGGACAAGCTGAGTTTCAACTGAACGAAGCTTTTCTGTTTCAAGGAAATTTACTATAATCGAACTGAGAATATGCTCTAAAATTCTACATGAAACTGATGTCAACGATATTGGCCTGTAATTGTGAGGGTCAGTTCTCTTTCCTTTCTTATAAACGGGAGTCACATGCGGTTTTTTTTTCAATCACTAAGAACTTTGCACTGAATTAAAGATTCGCAATAAATGCAAGCTAAGTAGGGGGCCAATTCCGCCGAATACTCTTTGTAAAACCGAACTGGTATTCCATACGGACCAGCAGATTTTTTCGTATTTAGCTCCCTCAGCTGCTTCTCCGGAAATACCTATTACTATGTCCCCCATTTCGGAATTAGTTCGTTGATCAAATGATGGTACATTTGTGCAGTCCTCCTGCGTGAAAGATTTCTTAAAGATTAAATTTAGAACTTCAGCTTTCCGTTTGCTTTCTTCCATTACTGCCCCGGAATGATCAACTAGTGACTTGACCCGCTTATCGATTTTACATAGGACCAGAATTTTTTCGGGTTCTCGGAAATATCTTTTGCTAAGGTATGGCTGTGATAATTATTGTATGCTTCACGCATCGATCTTTTTGTAGACGCACGAATCTCTAATAACTTTTGCCTATCATCATTTGCGTGTTCTTTTTTGAATCGAGAGTGCAACAGCCTTTACTTTCTCAGCAGCTTTCTAACATTATTATTATACCACGGTGGATCTTTTCCATCCTTAATCGTCATTACTGGCACATAACCCTTAATTTACAATGTACTTAAATTTAGTACACAATTCCTCTACATCCACAGTCCCGGAATTAAACGATGCCCATTCGTTTTCTAAGTACGATCCTAACATTTGCTTATCTGCTCTTCCCAACAAAAACACGCTCCTAGCCTTCTTTATTGGTTTATGAAATTTGGTCACCAATGACGCCATGACAATATCATGATCAGTAATTCCTGTCTCTACACAGACATCGTTAATAAGGTCAGGCCTGTTCGTGGCTATAAGGTCTAAAATATTTCCATTGCGCGTGGGTTGCCGGTTTAACTGCTGAAGACAGTTTTCGGAGAATGTGTCCAAAGGTAGCTCGCAAGACTGCTTGTCTGTATAGCCTGAAATGTAACTAGCGAGGTCCCAATCTATACTCTTAAGATTTAAGTCTCCCCGACTAATATTACATGGCCCCGATACCTATGCACTACCTGGTGTAGACTTTCTTTGAATGATTCTAAAACTGCTACAGCAGCACTGGGGGCCGGTAAAAACAGCCAACTATTAACTTTACTTCTTGTAGACCTGTTATACGTGCCCAGATAACTTCACGGTTACTTTAAACCTCGATCTCAGTAGAAACAATATCTTTGTCCACAGCGATGAACACTTCCCCTCCAGTTGTATCCGATCTATCTTTTCGATATACATTCCACGCCTCGCTAATGGATTTCTCTCGAGTTATTACTCCCCTATGGTATTTCACCTTTGGGGCACAAACCACATTCTGAATGCTCATCAGTGGAGGAGATGTGTAAATATAAACCCCATAAAGCTTTCTTCATTTGTTCAATATTGCCTGTGTTTCGCCTGATTGCAAGGCTATAGCAATTCTGAATGTGGTTTATCATAGTTTCAGTCAATCTGCCTTTGCTATCCAAAGATTTCCTGTAATCTAGTCCCCCTCCCTGTTTAATATAGCACAATGTTAACAAACAATCCCAAGTCACAATGTCAAAGAGTAGCTTGATGAAACGAGAGAGGAACATTTTCGTACAACTAGTGTGTAAAGAGTCGATGGAAAGAGGGATATTTAAATTCATTTCATTTGTGTATTTACAAAAAGTTTATGATCAGCAGAGACGTGATTAACTACAGCGCAATACCCGATCTCACAAACTAAAAATTCCATACGACAGGCCTTTGGAGGCCCACTGGTTACTGACCGGCCGCCGTGTCATCCTCAGCCAGATGGCGTCAGCAGATATTGTAATATAGGGGGACGTGGTCAGCGCCCCACACTCCCGGCTGTTATGCCAGTTTTCGTGACCGGAGCGGTGCTTTTCAATCAAGTAGCTCCTGAGTTGGCCTCACAAGGTTGAGTGCACTCCGATTGCCAACAGCGCTCGGCAGACCCGGACGGTTACCCCTCCAAGTGCTAGCCATGCCCGACAGTTCTTAACTTAAGTGATCTAACGGAACTGCGACACGACCGTTGGTACCCGATCTCATAAATCTATTTACATTAGTATTGCCTGTGGTCGAAAATCGACCAATTGTATTTACAATGGCCACGGGGGGTAAAATGTTACGTATCATGTCGGCGGCCTCGAGTGATTATGTTGGCAACGTAACACGATAGAAAATCTTTGCCCATTTGTTCGAACCACATAGAATGACTCGATTAGTTTATCGTACAGACCATGAAGTAAACAAATAATGCTGTCCCTGTTTTATGGATGACAGGTTCTTGTATGTACCCTCGTCCGCTCAGTAAAAATAACTGCCCTCGTAAAGCGAAGATTCCATGAGAAAACATCAGCGTTGTCAAGCGATTGGCTAAAATGAAGCCTCAGACGATTCTCACTATTCAGCATCTGCTGCCAACATTATCATGGGAGGCCTCTGGGATATTGGTAAAATTTAACTGGCACTGGGAGGTATGAAACGGTATCTTTTACGTGTTAAGGTGAATGCCTGACATAATAACAACAAATAAAAACGGTAGTATATACTTCCCATGCCATTTTGGAACTTTCATTAGCCTAATATTTGAAATGGAACTACTATTCCGGTGTTCGTATATTTATATAACGTCAATGATACTGCGATATTCAGAATTCCAGAGCTGACAACATGTCGATTTCGTAATTCCACCCGTACACCGCTACATGCCTCTCACGGCGCATCATTTATATCGGCATTCTCGTCTTCGTAGTTCCACCCGAGCACCGCTAGATGCCTCGCCCGGCGCATCATCCTTTATATCGGCATTCATATGGAAACATCCATTTCCTATAACTACTCTTAATCACTGCGAAAATGAAGCATTTGAACGGCACAAGAAAGTGAGTTGGGAGCACTCCGTGTTTCAGTCTTCACTTATTTTAATACTGCAGATTCGCTGCATTACAGCGTCTTTGGTCGAAGCGAATAGCCAATCAGTGAGCTGATTGTTGGAAAATTTAGAACTTGATACAATCTGGAAATAGGAAAATTTCTACTTCCTTTTACCACTTTTAATGGCTAAATACATACGTAATATTTAAATTCGTGAAATCTACGACAAACAATCTTTCGAATTATGTAACTCTCATTGGCCTTCTTGTACGAATAAATTAGTAATCTGTACCACAATTTTCGTATTAGCATATGTATATAATGATAGTAAAGCCATGTATGATACGTTATTTTAAAGAGAAAACGTGGCGGAATATAATGAGCCAGTAAAACGAAAATCGATCTTTAACTCAAAATACGATACTGTCTTCGCTTTAAATTCATATTATTTCCTATTCCTCGCCGTTCTTTGATGGCACTGTGCGTATGTCAATAGAAAGAATGCAAATGTGCGCTGCAGCCTGCTGCCGAAATGGGCAATCAGCACCGCCGATATATCATTCATTGTTTGTCAGCGGATATCACTTTGACCACCTACATTATTTTACCACGTGCTGCCCGCTGGTGCAGCCATGTTGTGGCGCAACCCGGGAGTTTCGCGGCCGGCGGGCTGCGTCTGCGGCAGCCGCCGTCGGTCACGACACGGCCTTCTGCATTGATTGCCACAACATTAGCGCAACCGGTGCGGCGTGGGGCCGTACCATGTTTAAGGGGTGCCGCGACAGCGGCAGCGTCTACTGTACGTGCGCCCGCGACTGCAGTGCACGCCGCCGACCAGGTCTGGCGAATAGGCCGCTGCCCGCGCACCAGCACGGCGCGGCGTTACAAAGCACCCCTCGTGAGAAACTCGCCTTGCCCTTTAACACATGATATCGAGTCACGGATGAAGATCAACAGGTAGATTGTTCACCGGTCAAAACAATAAGGGTGACAGATGAGACATTAACCTCCTAAATCCTGGGAAATTTTTTGTTGACAAAATCATTTAAAAGGCATTTGGTGTATTATGATGTTCACAAACAACAATGTTGCATAATTTTACAAAAGGTGACGTGAAATTTCGGACACTGGGGCTCAATAAATACACTAATTGAAGATATACATTATATTAATGTGCTCAAAAATACAAATATAGTGAACGTTATACATTGAGAAAACTGTTTTAATCTGTGTGCTATTGAGCATAATGATTCCGTTTTGAAGTTGGTCATGGAAACATCTTACATTCACAGCATTAAGCATTAGTTTTGTTTCTGCATCCTTGGAATCTGCACCTTTATATGTGTTGTGATGCAACTTAGGCATGTTACCAGCTTTGGGCATTCGCTTTTTTTTCTGAGGAATGAATCTTGAAGATGAAGTTTGATTCTCTTCATTATCTTCAGAGGAATCAGAGGCATTAGATTCCTCGTTTTTCTCATTTCTTTCCTTCTTCTACCTCTTTAAATCATTCTATTAAAGGTACCCAAAATCAAAATTATTAGATAATTCAACAAATAACACACACGAGCAAATTTCCTGTTAATAGTTATTGAGACGCAATGTCCTAAAACTGACACCATCCATTTTACATCTACCGTCTAACCACAAAATCGTACAAAATTTGTTCGTTGGGCAAAATATTATTTATAGTTTAATTGATAGAAAGCATATTTACTTTTAAAAATAACTAAATATTTAAATATTCGTAAATTTGTCATTTACCTGGATCCAAGAAACGCGTGTTCCGTTTTCCGCGCGCCGCCATTTTCGTATGATTACAGTGGGGGGAAGAACACTGCACAGCCAACTGTCAACCAACCTACTTAATGCTACTGACATATACCGGCACAATCGCAAACGTTGCACCATGACGCTCGTCGTGGTGGCCCCACGATTTATGTGACATTTGGTGTCAAATTTCACCACTCAGGATTTAGGGGGGTAAGGTTCCGAAGAACTGCCATTGGAAAAATCTACTACAATGCCTCGACTTCTTTCCGTCGGTTCTACGGGGCGGAGACAACAACATTACGTCGACCGAGATAGGGGCAATAACAGAATGTTGCTGCAGAGGTGGTTGCTGTTGACTTGTGTTCACTCATCCAAACGGCGGAAGGAAAGAAGGAGGCAAACTTTGAGTTTAACGTCCAGTCGACGGTATGGTCATTGGAAACGGAGATAACGCTCGGATTTTGGGGTAAGAATGTGGAAGGAAATTGGCCGTGCACTTTGAAAGGAACCTCCTGGCATTTTCCTGGCGTGATTTAGTGACATCACGGAAAGCCTAACTCTGGATGACCAGAGGTGGATTAGAACCACCATTCTTCCGAATACGATTCCAGTTTGTTAACCAATGCGCCACCTCACTCGATCTGTACGTATCGAGTAGGTTCCAATACACGTGAATGGATCAAAGACTTTTTAAGTAAAAGAGCGCAACATGATATCTTCGACAGTGAGTATTCATCTGAGGGAATTGAATCGTCAGGAATGCTCCAGAAAATTGTGATAGGACCTTAATTATTTTCTGTCTACATAAATGTCCTAATGGATAGACTGACTGTCAGTTTTCAAATGTTCAAATGTTTGTTAAGCTTATGGGACTTAACTACGGGGTCATCAGTCCCTAAACTTACAAACTACTTATGAACTACTTACGAACTAGGACGGCACAAATATCCATGCCCGAGGGGGGATTCGAACCCCCGACCGTAGTGGCCGAGCTGACCGTGACTGGAGCGGCTCAGCCACCTCGGCAACCGCGGCCGGCACTGTCAGTTTTTCGCTGTTTTCTGAGGTGTGCGAGAATATACCTTTAGTAGGATGAAAAACGACATAGACAAAATTTCTAGTTGGCGTGTGGAGTGGCAGCTAGCTTTGACTGTAGAAGTACGCTTGATGATGCAGATGAGACAGAAAAAATGCCATAATCTTTCAATACAGTAATAATAGAGTGCAACCGACACATTAACTCCGATTAAATACCTAGGAGTAACGCTGAAGAGCGATGTGAAATGGAATCATCACGTATGGGCAGTTGGCAAGAAGGTATATTCTCGTCTTCGGTAATTTATTTTTGATTTCTATTTACGGAGAATTTAGGAAGATGTGGTTCATCTGCAAAGGAGACCTCGCAGAGATCTCTAGAGGGACCGATTCTTGAGTGCTGCTGAAGTGTGTCAGATTCATGTGAGATCAGTTTGACGATAGCTGCAGAAGCAGTTGAGTGGCAGGCTGCTAACTTCATTACTGATAGGTCTCCTGACGGGACGGCGACATTTCTTCCAGCAAATGGTAATGGGGAATTTTAGGGAGCGTACATTTGAAGTTGACTGAAGAGGGATTCTGTCGCCGTCAACTTACATCACCAGAAAGATTATATAACAGAGATTACGACTTGTAGGGAGGCATTTACGTAAGCAGTCATTTTCCTTCACTCTGATTGGGAGTGCTGGCTTGCGGAGTAAATTCTATTGAGAGCCGTACTGTTAGTTCGCTTCATTACCTTATCCTACAAAGTCTATTCATTTTTATTAATGTCAACAGCATGGTGGAATCCATTATTTTTGACGAGCTTAGTTGGCCGTTCAGGTAATTACTTTGTTACAGTGCAGTTTTGATTTAGGGACCAGGGCACGCAGAAATGCGATAAATAAAGAAAATACAAGGAGCCAGGCTCCACAGCACCCATTTCCCTTCCCGTGTGTGTGTGAATGTGTGAGTGTGGCAGATGTGGTGGGATGACAGAGATTGTAGTGGTTTTAGCAGTAGCAGAAAGTTCCAAGCAGGATAGCCAACATTGGCTTATTAAGAGAACAGCACAGATTTTCTTGTGGTACCAGAGGTTGCTAGCCAGTAGAATGCCTTCAGCCAATGGGACAGCTCCGCCGAGCAACTTGAAACGGATGAGCGGTTAGGAGAGGGATCCGCCATTACAGGGAGAGTTGGTGGGGACCTCGAACCACGCGGACGTATGTAAAGGTCTGACGTGAGTATCGTAAATGTGCCTCGTCGTGTTGATTTTCTTGAGTAATTCGATCGGTAATGTCGCGACTATCGTCATTATATGCGAGATCATGTGTGGGATGCAAGTTCGTGTAATTCTAACGTAGAAATTCGGTTTAATGTGGGACTTGAAACTGTAACGGTTTCTTTTGAGTGCGACTTTTGAATGGCCCTTCAATTTTTAGTTTCAAATGGATATCAGGGAGTAATGATCAAGTGCGTGCGTTTGGATTACAAAATAAGTGATGATGTCCGTGGCAGAATTATGTTTAATTTTTTGTTAAGAGCGTGCTGAACATGCGTTCCCGCCATTTGCTGTTTTCTATAATTTTGTGTCCTCAAGGCCCTAATAATCACTTTAAGTGTGCATTAGTAAATTTCATAATTACCATGGCCTAAATAATTTTTTTGGAACCTCCAGTAATTTTTGCCTTTTTGTTAGTATGCAATGTTTATCTTTGCCAATATTCTAAATGTTTTTGAAACAGACATGGGCCATCAGCTCCATCGACCTGCAGTTAAATATGTAACTCTATAGCGAGGAACTAAAGCGAACTGTATACCGCGCGCATGCTACTTATCAGGTGGGTTTCACGGAGGACATCGAAAGAGTCCAAAGAAGGGCAGCTCGTTTTGTATTGCAACGATACAGGGGAGACATCGTCACGGAAATGATACAGGACTTGAGATGGGAATCATTACAACAACGGCGATTATCGCTGTGGCGTGGTCTACTTACGAAACTCCAATCACTAACTTTCTCCTCCTAATGCGAAAATATATTGTTGACTGCCACCTCCCAGAATAAAATACGAGAAATCATAGCTCGAACTAAGAGATTCATTAGTTCTTTCTTCCCGCGCGCTATTCGATAATGGAATAGGAGATGAATAGTATAAAGGTGGTTCGTTGAATCCACTGCCAGAAACTTAAATGTGATTTGCAGAGTATTCCATGTAGATATAGATGAAGAAAGCTACAGATTGGTTTTCTCCTCATCTGTTTTTTCAGAGCATGTTTCTGTGATCATAGTTTCTCAACGATCAATCACCAATAATTATTCTATTATTGAAATATAAAGTATTTCGGACTTATAGTTTCCTAGTTGTCTTTGTCAGATTGATATTAGACTCCATGCACTTGCCTTTCAAGGTGATTTGGTTTTAATTTGACCTTTTGAAATGTATGTCTCTTCCTCTGTCTTTCTCTGTTATCGGACGATCCTTTTAACTCATTACCCCATATTTTAAATTTTTAATTTCATATATCATTAAGGTGTTCGGCATAGGATAGCTATTTGCCACCTTGTGCAACTTGTACACTACGGACATCTCCTCATTAATCATATCAGCTTCTCTTATTCTAATATTTGTGCTACCGTCCGTTCTCGTAAGTTCTATCCCAGAGGCTATTTTCACCGCCCACTGTAAAATTTCTAGTTTCGGATACTTATGTCACACTTATTTAATGAAAACAAGATGGAATTGACAGAAACGATCCGTTACTAATTTTAGTTTCGAACATAAGAAAGAGTTGTTAGTTGTGAGTATCAGTATAGTATACGTATTTACTTGAGTTTACACACTCATGGTTGCCATTTTCAATAAAGATGCTCAGTTTTTTTTAGATATTCGTACAAATCCATAAAATGTGTTCATCGACTATATTTAGAATCTTTAGCATACTACTTTCACAACATTCTCTGTACATTGTTACACGATATGTCGAACATCTCTGGCATGAAGGCAAGAAGGTATATTCTCGTCTTCGGTAATTTATTTTTGATTTCTATTTACGGAGAATTTAGGAAGATGTGGTTCATCTGCAAAGGAGACCTCGCAGAGATCTCTAGAGGGACCGATTCTTGAGTGCTGCTGAAGTGTGTCAGATTCATGTGAGATCAGTTTGACGATAGCTGCAGAAGCAGTTGAGTGGCAGGCTGCTAACTTCATTACTGATAGGTCTCCTGACGGGACGGCGACATTTCTTCCAGCAAATGGTAATGGGGAATTTTAGGGAGCGTACATTTGAAGTTGACTGAAGAGGGATTCTGTCGCCGTCAACTTACATCACCAGAAAGATTATATAACAGAGATTACGACTTGTAGGGAGGCATTTACGTAAGCAGTCATTTTCCTTCACTCTGATTGGGAGTGCTGGCTTGCGGAGTAAATTCTATTGAGAGCCGTACTGTTAGTTCGCTTCATTACCTTATCCTACAAAGTCTATTCATTTTTATTAATGTCAACAGCATGGTGGAATCCATTATTTTTGACGAGCTTAGTTGGCCGTTCAGGTAATTACTTTGTTACAGTGCAGTTTTGATTTAGGGACCAGGGCACGCAGAAATGCGATAAATAAAGAAAATACAAGGAGCCAGGCTCCACAGCACCCATTTCCCTTCCCGTGTGTGTGTGAATGTGTGAGTGTGGCAGATGTGGTGGGATGACAGAGATTGTAGTGGTTTTAGCAGTAGCAGAAAGTTCCAAGCAGGATAGCCAACATTGGCTTATTAAGAGAACAGCACAGATTTTCTTGTGGTACCAGAGGTTGCTAGCCAGTAGAATGCCTTCAGCCAATGGGACAGCTCCGCCGAGCAACTTGAAACGGATGAGCGGTTAGGAGAGGGATCCGCCATTACAGGGAGAGTTGGTGGGGACCTCGAACCACGCGGACGTATGTAAAGGTCTGACGTGAGTATCGTAAATGTGCCTCGTCGTGTTGATTTTCTTGAGTAATTCGATCGGTAATGTCGCGACTATCGTCATTATATGCGAGATCATGTGTGGGATGCAAGTTCGTGTAATTCTAACGTAGAAATTCGGTTTAATGTGGAACTTGAAACTGTAACGGTTTCTTTTGAGTGCGACTTTTGAATGGCCCTTCAATTTTTAGTTTCAAATGGATATCAGGGAGTAATGATCAAGTGCGTGCGTTTGGATTACAAAATAAGTGATGATGTCCGTGGCAGAATTATGTTTAATTTTTTGTTAAGAGCGTGCTGAACATGCGTTCCCGCCATTTGCTGTTTTCTATAATTTTGTGTCCTCAAGGCCCTAATAATCACTTTAAGTGTGCATTAGTAAATTTCATAATTACCATGGCCTAAATAATTTTTTTGGAACCTCCAGTAATTTTTGCCTTTTTGTTAGTATGCAATGTTTATCTTTGCCAATATTCTAAATGTTTTTGAAACAGACATGGGCCATCAGCTCCATCGACCTGCAGTTAAATATGTAACTCTATAGCGAGGAACTAAAGCGAACTGTATACCGCGCGCATGCTACTTATCAGGTGGGTTTCACGGAGGACATCGAAAGAGTCCAAAGAAGGGCAGCTCGTTTTGTATTGCAACGATACAGGGGAGACATCGTCACGGAAATGATACAGGACTTGAGATGGGAATCATTACAACAACGGCGATTATCGCTGTGGCGTGGTCTACTTACGAAACTCCAATCACTAACTTTCTCCTCCTAATGCGAAAATATATTGTTGACTGCCACCTCCCAGAATAAAATACGAGAAATCATAGCTCGAACTAAGAGATTCATTAGTTCTTTCTTCCCGCGCGCTATTCGATAATGGAATAGGAGATGAATAGTATAAAGGTGGTTCGTTGAATCCACTGCCAGAAACTTAAATGTGATTTGCAGAGTATTCCATGTAGATATAGATGAAGAAAGCTACAGATTGGTTTTCTCCTCATCTGTTTTTTCAGAGCATGTTTCTGTGATCATAGTTTCTCAACGATCAATCACCAATAATTATTCTATTATTGAAATATAAAGTATTTCGGACTTATAGTTTCCTAGTTGTCTTTGTCGGATTGATATTAGACTCCATGCACTTGCCTTTCAAGGTGATTTGGTTTTAATTTGACCTTTTGAAATGTATGTCTCTTCCTCTGTCTTTCTCTGTTATCGGACGATCCTTTTAACTCATTACCCCATATTTTAAATTTTTAATTTCATATATCATTAAGGTGTTCGGCATAGGATAGCTATTTGCCACCTTGTGCAACTTGTACACTACGGACATCTCCTCATTAATCATATCAGCTTCTCTTATTCTAATATTTGTGCTACCGTCCGTTCTCGTAAGTTCTATCCCAGAGGCTATTTTCACCGCCCACTGTAAAATTTCTAGTTTCGGATACTTATGTCACACTTATTTAATGAAAACAAGATGGAATTGACAGAAACGATCCGTTACTAATTTTAGTTTCGAACATAAGAAAGAGTTGTTAGTTGTGAGTATCAGTATAGTATACGTATTTACTTGAGTTTACACACTCATGGTTGCCATTTTCAATAAAGATGCTCAGTTTTTTTTAGATATTCGTACAAATCCATAAAATGTGTTCATCGACTATATTTAGAATCTTTAGCATACTACTTTCACAACATTCTCTGTACATTGTTACACGATATGTCGAACATCTCTGGCATGAAGGCAAGAAGGTATATTCTCGTCTTCGGTAATTTATTTTTGATTTCTATTTACGGAGAATTTAGGAAGATGTGGTTCATCTGCAAAGGAGACCTCGCAGAGATCTCTAGAGGGACCGATTCTTGAGTGCTGCTGAAGTGTGTCAGATTCATGTGAGATCAGTTTGACGATAGCTGCAGAAGCAGTTGAGTGGCAGGCTGCTAACTTCATTACTGATAGGTCTCCTGACGGGACGGCGACATTTCTTCCAGCAAATGGTAATGGGGAATTTTAGGGAGCGTACATTTGAAGTTGACTGAAGAGGGATTCTGTCGCCGTCAACTTACATCACCAGAAAGATTATATAACAGAGATTACGACTTGTAGGGAGGCATTTACGTAAGCAGTCATTTTCCTTCACTCTGATTGGGAGTGCTGGCTTGCGGAGTAAATTCTATTGAGAGCCGTACTGTTAGTTCGCTTCATTACCTTATCCTACAAAGTCTATTCATTTTTATTAATGTCAACAGCATGGTGGAATCCATTATTTTTGACGAGCTTAGTTGGCCGTTCAGGTAATTACTTTGTTACAGTGCAGTTTTGATTTAGGGACCAGGGCACGCAGAAATGCGATAAATAAAGAAAATACAAGGAGCCAGGCTCCACAGCACCCATTTCCCTTCCCGTGTGTGTGTGAATGTGTGAGTGTGGCAGATGTGGTGGGATGACAGAGATTGTAGTGGTTTTAGCAGTAGCAGAAAGTTCCAAGCAGGATAGCCAACATTGGCTTATTAAGAGAACAGCACAGATTTTCTTGTGGTACCAGAGGTTGCTAGCCAGTAGAATGCCTTCAGCCAATGGGACAGCTCCGCCGAGCAACTTGAAACGGATGAGCGGTTAGGAGAGGGATCCGCCATTACAGGGAGAGTTGGTGGGGACCTCGAACCACGCGGACGTATGTAAAGGTCTGACGTGAGTATCGTAAATGTGCCTCGTCGTGTTGATTTTCTTGAGTAATTCGATCGGTAATGTCGCGACTATCGTCATTATATGCGAGATCATGTGTGGGATGCAAGTTCGTGTAATTCTAACGTAGAAATTCGGTTTAATGTGGAACTTGAAACTGTAACGGTTTCTTTTGAGTGCGACTTTTGAATGGCCCTTCAATTTTTAGTTTCAAATGGATATCAGGGAGTAATGATCAAGTGCGTGCGTTTGGATTACAAAATAAGTGATGATGTCCGTGGCAGAATTATGTTTAATTTTTTGTTAAGAGCGTGCTGAACATGCGTTCCCGCCATTTGCTGTTTTCTATAATTTTGTGTCCTCAAGGCCCTAATAATCACTTTAAGTGTGCATTAGTAAATTTCATAATTACCATGGCCTAAATAATTTTTTTGGAACCTCCAGTAATTTTTGCCTTTTTGTTAGTATGCAATGTTTATCTTTGCCAATATTCTAAATGTTTTTGAAACAGACATGGGCCATCAGCTCCATCGACCTGCAGTTAAATATGTAACTCTATAGCGAGGAACTAAAGCGAACTGTATACCGCGCGCATGCTACTTATCAGGTGGGTTTCACGGAGGACATCGAAAGAGTCCAAAGAAGGGCAGCTCGTTTTGTATTGCAACGATACAGGGGAGACATCGTCACGGAAATGATACAGGACTTGAGATGGGAATCATTACAACAACGGCGATTATCGCTGTGGCGTGGTCTACTTACGAAACTCCAATCACTAACTTTCTCCTCCTAATGCGAAAATATATTGTTGACTGCCACCTCCCAGAATAAAATACGAGAAATCATAGCTCGAACTAAGAGATTCATTAGTTCTTTCTTCCCGCGCGCTATTCGATAATGGAATAGGAGATGAATAGTATAAAGGTGGTTCGTTGAATCCACTGCCAGAAACTTAAATGTGATTTGCAGAGTATTCCATGTAGATATAGATGAAGAAAGCTACAGATTGGTTTTCTCCTCATCTGTTTTTTCAGAGCATGTTTCTGTGATCATAGTTTCTCAACGATCAATCACCAATAATTATTCTATTATTGAAATATAAAGTATTTCGGACTTATAGTTTCCTAGTTGTCTTTGTCGGATTGATATTAGACTCCATGCACTTGCCTTTCAAGGTGATTTGGTTTTAATTTGACCTTTTGAAATGTATGTCTCTTCCTCTGTCTTTCTCTGTTATCGGACGATCCTTTTAACTCATTACCCCATATTTTAAATTTTTAATTTCATATATCATTAAGGTGTTCGGCATAGGATAGCTATTTGCCACCTTGTGCAACTTGTACACTACGGACATCTCCTCATTAATCATATCAGCTTCTCTTATTCTAATATTTGTGCTACCGTCCGTTCTCGTAAGTTCTATCCCAGAGGCTATTTTCACCGCCCACTGTAAAATTTCTAGTTTCGGATACTTATGTCACACTTATTTAATGAAAACAAGATGGAATTGACAGAAACGATCCGTTACTAATTTTAGTTTCGAACATAAGAAAGAGTTGTTAGTTGTGAGTATCAGTATAGTATACGTATTTACTTGAGTTTACACACTCATGGTTGCCATTTTCAATAAAGATGCTCAGTTTTTTTTAGATATTCGTACAAATCCATAAAATGTGTTCATCGACTATATTTAGAATCTTTAGCATACTACTTTCACAACATTCTCTGTACATTGTTACACGATATGTCGAACATCTCTGGCATGAAGGCAAGAAGGTATATTCTCGTCTTCGGTAATTTATTTTTGATTTCTATTTACGGAGAATTTAGGAAGATGTGGTTCATCTGCAAAGGAGACCTCGCAGAGATCTCTAGAGGGACCGATTCTTGAGTGCTGCTGAAGTGTGTCAGATTCATGTGAGATCAGTTTGACGATAGCTGCAGAAGCAGTTGAGTGGCAGGCTGCTAACTTCATTACTGATAGGTCTCCTGACGGGACGGCGACATTTCTTCCAGCAAATGGTAATGGGGAATTTTAGGGAGCGTACATTTGAAGTTGACTGAAGAGGGATTCTGTCGCCGTCAACTTACATCACCAGAAAGATTATATAACAGAGATTACGACTTGTAGGGAGGCATTTACGTAAGCAGTCATTTTCCTTCACTCTGATTGGGAGTGCTGGCTTGCGGAGTAAATTCTATTGAGAGCCGTACTGTTAGTTCGCTTCATTACCTTATCCTACAAAGTCTATTCATTTTTATTAATGTCAACAGCATGGTGGAATCCATTATTTTTGACGAGCTTAGTTGGCCGTTCAGGTAATTACTTTGTTACAGTGCAGTTTTGATTTAGGGACCAGGGCACGCAGAAATGCGATAAATAAAGAAAATACAAGGAGCCAGGCTCCACAGCACCCATTTCCCTTCCCGTGTGTGTGTGAATGTGTGAGTGTGGCAGATGTGGTGGGATGACAGAGATTGTAGTGGTTTTAGCAGTAGCAGAAAGTTCCAAGCAGGATAGCCAACATTGGCTTATTAAGAGAACAGCACAGATTTTCTTGTGGTACCAGAGGTTGCTAGCCAGTAGAATGCCTTCAGCCAATGGGACAGCTCCGCCGAGCAACTTGAAACGGATGAGCGGTTAGGAGAGGGATCCGCCATTACAGGGAGAGTTGGTGGGGACCTCGAACCACGCGGACGTATGTAAAGGTCTGACGTGAGTATCGTAAAT
This sequence comes from Locusta migratoria, assembly GCA_026315105.1. NCBI lineage: Eukaryota > Metazoa > Arthropoda > Insecta > Orthoptera > Acrididae > Locusta > Locusta migratoria. Next base: position 732,777,628 of record CM048744.1, on the reverse strand, counting down.
GTGCCTCGTCGTGTTGATTTTCTTGAGTAATTCGATCGGTAATGTCGCGACTATCGTCATTATATGCGAGATCATGTGTGGGATGCAAGTTCGTGTAATTCTAACGTAGAAATTCGGTTTAATGTGGAACTTGAAACTGTAACGGTTTCTTTTGAGTGCGACTTTTGAATGGCCCTTCAATTTTTAGTTTCAAATGGATATCAGGGAGTAATGATCAAGTGCGTGCGTTTGGATTACAAAATAAGTGATGATGTCCGTGGCAGAATTATGTTTAATTTTTTGTTAAGAGCGTGCTGAACATGCGTTCCCGCCATTTGCTGTTTTCTATAATTTTGTGTCCTCAAGGCCCTAATAATCACTTTAAGTGTGCATTAGTAAATTTCATAATTACCATGGCCTAAATAATTTTTTTGGAACCTCCAGTAATTTTTGCCTTTTTGTTAGTATGCAATGTTTATCTTTGCCAATATTCTAAATGTTTTTGAAACAGACATGGGCCATCAGCTCCATCGACCTGCAGTTAAATATGTAACTCTATAGCGAGGAACTAAAGCGAACTGTATACCGCGCGCATGCTACTTATCAGGTGGGTTTCACGGAGGACATCGAAAGAGTCCAAAGAAGGGCAGCTCGTTTTGTATTGCAACGATACAGGGGAGACATCGTCACGGAAATGATACAGGACTTGAGATGGGAATCATTACAACAACGGCGATTATCGCTGTGGCGTGGTCTACTTACGAAACTCCAATCACTAACTTTCTCCTCCTAATGCGAAAATATATTGTTGACTGCCACCTCCCAGAATAAAATACGAGAAATCATAGCTCGAACTAAGAGATTCATTAGTTCTTTCTTCCCGCGCGCTATTCGATAATGGAATAGGAGATGAATAGTATAAAGGTGGTTCGTTGAATCCACTGCCAGAAACTTAAATGTGATTTGCAGAGTATTCCATGTAGATATAGATGAAGAAAGCTACAGATTGGTTTTCTCCTCATCTGTTTTTTCAGAGCATGTTTCTGTGATCATAGTTTCTCAACGATCAATCACCAATAATTATTCTATTATTGAAATATAAAGTATTTCGGACTTATAGTTTCCTAGTTGTCTTTGTCGGATTGATATTAGACTCCATGCACTTGCCTTTCAAGGTGATTTGGTTTTAATTTGACCTTTTGAAATGTATGTCTCTTCCTCTGTCTTTCTCTGTTATCGGACGATCCTTTTAACTCATTACCCCATATTTTAAATTTTTAATTTCATATATCATTAAGGTGTTCGGCATAGGATAGCTATTTGCCACCTTGTGCAACTTGTACACTACGGACATCTCCTCATTAATCATATCAGCTTCTCTTATTCTAATATTTGTGCTACCGTCCGTTCTCGTAAGTTCTATCCCAGAGGCTATTTTCACCGCCCACTGTAAAATTTCTAGTTTCGGATACTTATGTCACACTTATTTAATGAAAACAAGATGGAATTGACAGAAACGATCCGTTACTAATTTTAGTTTCGAACATAAGAAAGAGTTGTTAGTTGTGAGTATCAGTATAGTATACGTATTTACTTGAGTTTACACACTCATGGTTGCCATTTTCAATAAAGATGCTCAGTTTTTTTTAGATATTCGTACAAATCCATAAAATGTGTTCATCGACTATATTTAGAATCTTTAGCATACTACTTTCACAACATTCTCTGTACATTGTTACACGATATGTCGAACATCTCTGGCATGAACTTTCTGTCATAATTGTATATCACCTGACATCCGACGTTAGCTCAACCGCCTTCCCCTGTCTAGCACAAACAAATTCCCATGTACACGACAAGTCATATCACTGGCATTTCAGAAGAGATTGTGAGCAACTGATTGCATGCCATGCAAGAAATAAATGTCACTCAAATGTCCCTAGCGTGCGCTTTGCAATCCAATTTGGAATGTCTCTCTCCGATACTTCATTTGTCAAGAAGCGAATGAGCGCCAATTTGTCTGAGTGACCGACAGATACTACTACAGAATCAAATTATAATTCGGTTTGATTGGGAGTATTTGTGCAACGACTGATAAAGAACCGTTGGACTGTGTTTTGACAGATAAGTATGTTGTACAAATGGCAGCTGGCGTCTGTGTGAATTGTATTTATAATAAGTATGTCAAGAGGCTATTAAAGCAGACCTGTTTCCGAGATAAACAAAGTAGCGCAGTATATATATATATATATATATGGTGTTTCACTAAATGTGTTTGCCTCTGGAACTTATAAAATAATAGGTGACGAGAAATTTTAATGCGGTAGGTCAACACAAGAAATGTTACACTATCTGCGGAGCTAAGAACATAGTTTATTGTATCATTTTCCAAAGAGTTACAGCTCAAAGATATAATTTTTAATGGAACAATAGTTTTTTATATCGTGTATTAAATTCGTTTAAACCAGCTGCGTCCAAATCAATTTAAACTACATTCCTATCACTGTTAATTTGGGTGCTACAACCCTTCAAAGTTTAACATAGCTGACTGGCTGGTGGTCATGAGACAGTGGGCCGTGCCCCAGGGGATAGCCACTCGGTCAGTCAGCTACGCTATCGCAGCTTCCGCCCCGGGAACTTTGAAGGGTTGTAGCTCCCAAACTGTGATAGGAATGTAGTTTAAATTGATTTGGACGCAGCTGGTTTCAACGAATCCAATACACGATAGAAAAACTATTGTTCCATTTAAAAAATTATATCTTTGTGGTGTAACTCTTTGGAAAATGATACAATAAACTATGTTCATAGCTCCACAAAAAGTGTAACATTTCTTGTGTTGACCTACCGCATTAAAATTTCCCGTCACCTATTATTTTATAAGTTCCAGAGGCAAACACAGTGAAACACCCTTTATATAAAAGGAGAATTGGTCTAGAGCTGCGTGCAGTAAAAGGACAAGTCGCCTTCACGTCTGTTTTGGCTATAAGGATGGTCAGTTTCGCTGTACACGGCTGCAGAACGGATGGGCAGCAGTCAGGACTCCACTTACTGCTTGCAATTAATGGTCCATGCAGCTGGCGGCCCTGCAATTAATTCCCTGAACTGGCGAGTAGAGGAGAACTCATTAGGCAAAAGTTAATGACCGCTATTTTCGATATAGGTATTCTACCAGAAACGTTCACTGCTAGTCGTATACCACGAGTCTGATTATTTGGACCAGTCATAAAACCATTAATTGATCCATGCTCATATTTTAATGCATGCACTCGCACGGTACTAATTAGGTTTTCTTATCCAACTGCCCTATAAGCACCCACTAATTGTCATATATTTAGACTAGCTGCTAAACCCGGCATTGTGCGGGTATGTAAGCATTTTCCAGTCATAAATTAGAAACGAAAATAAAAACTCGAAACAGATTTCATCTTCATGTATCCATGAAAACAATTTAGATATTATGAAACAGTAAAACAAAGAAATATGCCTAATATACAAAATTTTAAGTTCATTATGCAAACAAAGAAAAATTGTAACAAAATGAATTTGATGTATAACATTTATATTAATTCAAAACCTGACTACAGACTATATTTATTTATACTTGTTGGGAAAGTTTTCTGTGAATTATTGTTTAGAACGTCATATCTTCTGAACTATGTGTTGTAAGTAGTACTAGCCCCATAGTTTAGTTGAATTCGGTCCGTTATTTTAGGAGGAGATGTGGAAAAATAGCACATGACGCAGCAGTTATCCGGAAATAATATTGTTTACGTCAATCTTCTGAAATATGTGTAGTACTGTAATTTAAATTGGGAGGTACTTTCATTAGTATAAGTGCCTAATGTCTGCAAAGTATGTCGTGAATGGTGTTAGCTGTAAAGACGTAATATATCGAAACCTCACGTTTGATGATGCGGTTTTTCATGAAACAAATTGTTTATGACTTCATATCTCATGAAATATATACGTCGAAACGTGATATAGTATCGAAGGAACATTCAGTGGTATAAATGTGTACTGTCTGTGAATTGTCTTGATAATACAACGTACAGTGTAGAAGTAATAACTTCTAATGCCATGCCAAATGCTGTAGATATACATCATGAACATCGCAAATTGTCAACGAGAAAAAGTTTCGAAAAGATTTGAAATTATGTTCAAAGTTCATTGCCAGTCGCTTAGTGCTCTCATTGTCAAATAGTTGACGAATAAAGTCACGCTGTCACGCGCCGCAAGATCGGGCAGTTTTCATTGCTTCTGACGTGATATTGCATGAACTATGTATCGTAAGTGGTTTTTGCAACCATAGCAAATGATTCCTGACCAAATTTGGTTGAAATCGATCCGTTAGTTCAGGAACAGATGTAGAATATTATCGCATGATGTGGCCGTATTCCATGACTGTCATTGCTTGTGACGTCATATCCCCTTACGTATGAGTCGTAGATGGTTCTTACCCTGACGGCTGTTGCCTGATAGCAAGGAACATGTGTACCACGTTTGGTTTAAATCGGTCCAGTAGTTTAGGTGGAGATGTGGAACATACATACAAATCCACATATCCACATACGTACATACAGCCTATTTTATAAGATATATAGATAGTACGCACTGTGAACACTGAGGAGAGGACTTCCATACGAAACTGAGGAAGAGTATTTAGTTTAATGTATTACCTTTTATTTCTCTCTGTAACAGAACTGAGCTCCGCATTAATTCAAAGTTAACATTCATTTCTCTTCTGTACAGAATTATTTTTGTGCATTTCAAGTCGAAGAAAAAATATTTCTGTGAAAATATAGCAAAGAAATTTTTTCGAAACTTATCAATGGAACAATTGAACAGGCAAAATATTCTACTACATTCTTCTCGCTATCTTATTCCATAGTAAGCGTAGGCTGATGTAAGTGATTATGTCAATTATATTATTTTCTTTCTGATTTGGTTTACTCCTCTTACATAAATTCCTTTCCGTTTAAGGCTAGAAAATTAATTTTTCTTGTTTATTTTCATTACAATAGTCGCAGTGTTAGTAAAAAACTTTATGGACACAGCCGGATTGTTGAAGGGGACAATGACCACATACGAATGATAGGTCATATCCTATCCCTCAGCCAAGCGCTTTTCGTCTCTGACATTTTCGCCTAGAACTCAAAATTAACAGTTTTGTCATGTCAGACTTTTTAGCCAGAAAGTTTGCGTGTTCGGTCACATTCCGTCTCGTCGCTCAATCACTACAACCGCATCTCTCATTAGTGCAGAGTGAAGGAAAAGGAAATACGGCGTTTCATCATTTTGCGGTAGAATTTATTTCATGTTGACTTTTTTACTGGTTTGCTCACCAATATCTTGGCTGACGCGTATTTAACAGCAACTGACTACAGACGAAGGAAGCGTACAAAATACAAACGTTTTATTAAGAAAGTTAAAATGTTCAGCTAATCATCCTGTTCTCTTCTTCTACAGTATTTGCTCTAATTTTTAAGAAAGCATATAGAGAACACGACGATTTCTGATTTCCCTTCCCTTATTAATTTTTATAACAAGAGTTGTACAAGCTGTAACCTGAAATTAAATCCAAGTCACGGCACAACGAATGAAGTAGTCTGCAACGGAATAACCATGTCGTTGGCAAACAGCAAAGATTTTATTTCTCGTCATTGTACTTTAATTCGGTTCCCAAATATCTTCTTTCCTTTCTTTCACAGCTTCCTCAATGTACAGACTGAATAACATTGCGGAAATGGTACAGTTACTCCGTTTCCAACAATTGCGTCCCTTTTCTGCCCTTCCTCTCTTACAACTGCTGTTTAATTTTTGTACAGTTGTACATGAAATTTAGATCCCTGTATTTTACTCCAGCTACCTTCGGAAATTGATAGTGTGTATTCCAGTCAACGTTGTCAAAAAATTTCTCCACATCCACAAAAGCTAGAAATGTTGATTTGCCTTTTTGAATCTATCCTCAAAGACTAGTCGTGAGTATTGCCTCACGTGTTAATACGTTTCTCCTAAAACCGAAACGATCTTCCCCTAGGTCGGCTTCTACCATCAAGTGTATCAGCAGTTCATCTGCCCCAGAGGCTACGATTCGACTCAGAATCATTCATTTCTACGTGGAATTCTTCTCGCTATATCGTAGGCCTATCTCCTACCTCCTCTTCATCTATTTCGTTTATGATTTCTACAACACTGTCTTCAATGTCATTCAAGGGGCTTTGTATAGCCCCTTTACATATTCCTTCCCCTTTCAGCTCTTCCTTCTGTGCAGTATCACGTAGAGACGTCTTTCTGCCATCTCGGAAAGAAGAACGTCTACAACTCCTAATTTCCCTTCTTTGCTTAAGAGTTGCTTAGTGCTGTCGATATTCATTCAGCTACTTTATGATCTCCAAACGTCTCTTTTGTTTTCCTGCAGGTGATATATTCCTTTCCCCTATACGCCGATTAAAATTATAATGAAATAACAGGTTTTCGCTTGGTAGGCGATGTGAGATGTTTCTTTTATTTAACTTCAAAACATATCGATTTCGTCCCTATGATGGGACATTATCAGTGCTGTTAAAAACAAGGTACCTTGGTCAGACATTGAAATTACAATAAGATTACATACACCAAGAATGTTATAAAATAGAATTACATACCAGAATTGCAAGTCATGATGACCTATGTGCTCTGCTTAAAAACATTTAAAGGTCTTGCCGGTACAAGTCACAACAATAAAATCAGGTAGCCGCTTACGTACACCTACGCGGCTTAGCTTGTACATAGATGGTGCCTGGCGCCCTCTTTGTTTAAATCAGTTACATTGTGACATTTTTAAAAAGAAAATGGGTTCAAACATATTAAAAGCTTAAAAAGATAAAAATATTGATTATAGGTGAATTAAAGTTTAACAACTAACATACACAGATTATGCATTATATGATAAAAATATGATCATTAATAAAGCAAGCTCTCTGAAGGCTCAGAGTTAGTGTCTAACTGGGTTGGTACTATTACTTAGATGGCTGTAATACTCTGTCTGCGTAGCGTACTGGTAAAGTAAGAGTATCACGTGGGGAAGATTGTGGATTCGGATCCTGCTGTTCGTGTACATTTTAATTTCTAAATGAAAATTACTTTGTAATTGAAGATTGAGTTTTTTATTCTCTCTTATTTTTCATCCTGTGATTTCCTTCCTCCCCCCCCCCTCTTGGAATCTGGTTGTGTCGCGAATAACCTGTAATTAAGTGCGAAGCATGACTGCTAATTGGTCGATATCATGGCAGCTCGCGTAACTACTGGCCAGTGTGAGGATATTTTCAGGTAACCAATTACTGTTTGTTTTTAGCCCTCTATCTGATATTTTTCTGTCTGAATTTGCTCATGCAGGTGAGCTTCTATCGCCGTGGACGAAGCAATTACGATTTTAGTACTTCTAGAGACGTTTGGCTTTTGTTTCTTCAGGTACATATTGCATCATGTGTGGTTCAGTTACAACATGGGATAAAAATGACTTCAGTTCGGTAATTGATCTCTTAGAATCACCCATCGACAGAAATGTTCTAATGTTTGTAGAACTTATGGGACTTAACTACGGGATCATCAGTCCCTAAGTTTACAAACTACTTATGAAATAGCTAAGACTAAGAACGGCACAAATATTCATGCCCTAGGGGAGATTCGAACCCCCGACCGTAGTGGCCGTGCAGATCGTGACTGGAGCGCCTCAATCCCTTCGGCCACCGCGGCCGGCCCCGTCGACAGAGCTTTTTCCATTGCCGCCATTAGCACTTCAGCGACTTCTTCAAAACCTCCCCAGGTACAATAATACCATCACTTGTGAAGTGACCCGCCTTGACTGTTGCCTATAGCCGAGCGGTAGGCGGCTGTCTATGTGGTAACAATGGACGTGACAAAAGCAATTAGCAAGTACTTCTAATCGGACTGTAGTTATACATTGTTCTACAGAGATACATTCTGCAATTTCTGCCATCTTCATTATTTCGACGTATGTATTGCCACTTCTCTGCTTCATTTGATTTACATTTGTAGTTTTTCCTTTCACCAATTAAGTTCAGCGTATCCTACGTTACCGAAGGTTTTTCTATTACGGCCTTGTTCTTCTACCTATATGGCATTCTGCGGCCTTCACTGCTTTATCTACTCATTCTTCATCTACTGTTTTACTTTCCCCCATTTCGGTCAGTCGTTGCTTATCCCTCCCTCTGAATCTCTAGACAAGCTTTAATTATTTCAGTTAATGTAGGTTCGATCTCCGTATTTTTCTACCTTTTTGCAGTTCCTTAGATAACTAATAAGTTTTGGTTAGCGTCTGTATCTGCCCCTCGATCTCCTACAGTATAAAACTTGGTTTTGAAATTGTGTCTGACCATTATAAAATCTATCTGGTACCTTACGTTGTCTCCTAGTGTCTTCGATGTGTAAAACCTTTTTTCGTGATTCTAAAACAAAGTGTTTGTGATAAAAAGTTGTGCTCTGTGCAAAATACTATCAGGTGACCACCTCTTTCATTCCTTTTACGTAGTCCACATTGTTAAGTACTGCAAGGTGCGTGTGAAAAGTACGGTGAATGGTCTCAGGAAATATCTACATCTACGTGGATACTCTGCAGGTCAAATTTACGTGCACTACAGAGGGTTCATCGAACCACTTTTATGATATTTCTCAATAGTTCCATTCTCTAATAGTTCGGTGGTTAAGTAAGATCTAATTCTTTTTGTTTTCGATCTCATTTCTCTTATTTTACTATGATGGTCATGTTTTCCTATATAGGTGTGTGCTAACAATACAAGTTCGAATATAATAAATACAGAATTGCTCGTTTTTTATTAATGTTTTTGCAGATCGATTTCGATCACAGTCATCGTAATATCGGCTTTGCATAATCATATGCCATATTAGCTAAATGCAACAGATTTTTTTGTAACATATCAATGTAGTCATGGTTGGACACTACATTGATATGTTCATAAAAATCTGTTGCATTCTGCTAATATGGCAGATGATTATGCATAGCTGATATTACGATGACTGTTGCATTGAGGATGATCATTATGTGATCGAAATCGATCTGCAAAAACAATAATAAAAAACTACCAATGCTGCATACTATATTTATTACATTTATTATTTTGTGGTCGCTGAGCACACCGTCCAAAAAAAGAAAAAAAAAATGGAATCAAACCTCAATATAAGTTTGCATTCTGAAGAGGAAGCTGGAGAAAGAAATTTCGCAAATAGATCTCGTCGCCGGCCGCAGTGGCCGAGCGGTGTGCGGCGCGCTAGTCACAGTGTACACGGCCGCTGCGGTCGGGGGTTCGAATCCTCCCTCGGGCATGGATGTTTGTGCCGTCTTTCGTATAAGCTAGTTCATAAGTAGTCTGTAAGTTTAAGGACTGATGACCTCGTAGTTAAGTCCCATAAGCTCTAAAACATTTGAACATTTAGATCTCGTCGCAACAAATACCGCCTTTCTTTTAATGATTTCCATCCCGTCTCGTGCATCATTTCCGTGTTACTCCCTCCCCTGTATCGCAATAGTACAAGCGAGCTCCCCTTCTCTGAATTTTCTCTCCATCGTCCGTCAATCCCGCCTGGTGTGGATCCCACAATGCGCAGCAATACTCCAAAATAGAATGCACAAGTGTAGTGTAGGCAGTTTCTTTACTATAACTGTTGCATCTTCTAAGTCTTTGATTCGCCTTCCCTACAGTATTTTCTGTGCGTGTGTGTTTTATTTATTTATTTCAATTTAACCTATTCGTAATAGTTATTCCCGCGTATTTTGTAGTATTGACGCCTGTTAGTTTGACTTATTTATCGTGTAACTGGAGTTTAACGGTTTTGGTGTACGGTTAAATCCGCCTTTTGCAAGACTCTTGCACAAGGCGGATTCAACCACACATCAAATACAGCAAGCACGGAAGGTACAGGTGCTGCACCATAATAAGATATCATTTAACGGATTTATTTTAGCGGCCATATAGCTAACCTCACTCTTATCATTATTAAGGGTCAGTTGCCAACTTTTGCACCAGACTGATATCTTATGTGAATCATTTTGCAGTTGCTTTTGATCTTCTGGTGATTTTACTTGCCGATAAATGACAGCATCGTCCGCGAACAGTGTAAGAAAGCTACACAGATTCTCCTAAATCGTTTATAAAAATAAGGAACAGTGCGGGCCCTATAACGCTTCCCTGTGGAACGCCAGATACCACTTTAATTCTACTCGATGACTTACCGGAAACAAGAGTTACAAAGATAATACCTTTACTGGCCTTCAAAGTAATCGTCATTGGCTACAATTCACTCCTGACATCGGTTGTACAGCTGTTGGAAATTGTCAGCAAACGCTATTTGTGAAATCACTCATGTTGTTGGATTTCAGCAACCACCCACACACACACATTTTACTCACTGCTTCAACTCCATACACTTGCAGTTACATCCCAAGGGTCTTGGTCGCCTATTTGCCTAATAAACAAAACTTAATGTGTTGGTCTACTGCTCCATTTGCGACCAATGTTGAAATCACACGACTTCTCACACCGACCCTGCCAGCTGGGTCACAGCGTATATCTCCGCTTCACTGCAGTGCTTTGCAAGATAGGGGACGCTTGTTGACATTTCTCTCAATGTTTATGCCCGGCACCTCATCCTCGCCAGCGCAGTTTGTGAAATATGGCACCATTCTACGTACTTTTCAGGAGCACGTTATATTTTTCCTTCCCTTCAGTGTCCTACTAGCGAATTCCAGGAGATTGTGGCACTTGTGAGAAGACACATTTGTGAGAAGATGGAACGTGTAGACAGTTTTAAGAAATCCGGGACACTCGGGTAGAGGTACAGGCTGCCTCGAAAGTTGCTAAAGTGACCCTTCCGCCGTACCTGCCACCGCTTCGTTTAAATGACTGCTCTGCATGGTGGCCAATAAAGCTAAGGAAAATTGAATTTTCCCAAATTATAAAACGCAACTATTATTTTCTGCACCATGGATATTGGTTACAGACGCGGTGGAGTGGACGAGCGTTCCGCGTGCCGCGGATCGCCTTCTGGGGTTCGACTTCTCCCTCGGGCATGGGTATATTTTTTTGTCCTAAACATAAGTTAGTTTAAGTTGTTTCTAAGCCTAGGGACTGATGACCATAGTAGTTCAGTCCATAGAGTTACAAACATTTGATTGCTTACATCTATCGTAATATACAAATTATTGTAGATTTTCATTGCAAGGCCGTTCGTTTTCGACACACATTTGACAGCAGTTAGAAAAAGGAGTACAGCTTGACGAATATCCAAGAATTCGAAAATAAAGTTAAAAAAACAACTAAACATTGGCCGTGCCAAACGTTGACAGTATATAGCGTAAAAATTCAGTAAATGGAACATACAAGTGTGGCATCACCCTTCTGCAATATGTGTTCAATAATTTACGACTGTTTGGTAGACTAATGGCTCAGTAAGAAATATATGTGGATGGATTCGTGCAATTGCAGTCAAAGGCGTCGCAGCATTAGTAACATTTCTAAAGGCAAAGACCAAAACATAATAAAAAAGTTCACTAATTAGGGGAAAAGTTCTCAAGAAGATGCAAAATTCTAAAGCAAACTAATTTAATTGAACGATGATAAAAGAAAAAAAATGCATGTAAGACGGACGAGGCTGTTGAACAAAAATATCTCGAGGCTGATGTCAACCAATAATCTTTTCTGGCCTACACTTAAAAATTATAATGAAGAAGAAATTGTCAAACTAGAGATTCTGTAAATTGTAGTATTTTATGCATGGCTGTTAATCAGCGACTGTAGTATATTATACTTTTATAAACAACTACAGCCCTCAGTCGTAAGTTACAATTGAATGTAACCCAGGTTTCATTGTCACAAAGGACTCCTACTTCAGACAATAGGAGGTAAAAATGATAAAATTACATGTCAAAGAAACTAATGGTATGACCATCTGCGTGCGGCAGATATGTTATTGTATTCTTAGTTTCCTTGAAATGTTATTTTTAACCTTTTTATCTCCTATTGTCTGAAGGTGTCCTTTGTAACACTGAAACCTGGGTTACATTCAGTTGTAACTTACGACTGAGGGCTGTAGTTTTTTACAAAAGATCCTGTAAATAAAGTTAATGGGGGAGAAGATAGCGCAGGGTCGGCTAAACCTGTCGAAACTTGAGTCACTCCGTACAAATCTTTCAACACTGACAGGAAATACCAGTTGAAGATTGCTATAATTAAATTCTGGACGAATCTGCAAAATTAATTGCAAAAATAGTTTGTAAGCACCAAAAGCACACAAATAGGAGTAAGAAATAAGTTTTGACTCAGACTAAAGAAATCGTTGCCATTAGATGAAAGTGCGAAGAAACCGCACTATCGAATCGTAGTAAGTGGAAAAAAATTGGACCTGCATATCTTTACCAGAATGGCGTGGTAGGTACAGTAACTGAAAACTGATGGCCGGTTCTTGGTGTTCCTGTAGACCGCCTGCTATCTGGTCGTCTGGGTCTCCTCAAAAATGTGTCTTATCACAAGTGTTCCAACATCAATACCAGTCCCCCATCACTATCACTTTTCTTCTCTGTCTCTTAACTGTATGAATAATTTCTTCTACCTCCTCATGATTTCTTCGCACTCCTCTACATCGGCAGAACTAGTTGTCTACTGCCGTCTGTGAGGCTACGGTAATGCGTTGTAAATCCACCCACCTCTCCTTCAGAAATTAGGAATATAATTAACTCTCTAAAGAGTAAAAGGTCATATAAAATTGATGCCATTTCCAGCAGGGTATTGAAAGCTTGTTCCCAATATATAAGTAGGATTCTCAGTCATATATGTAATAGCTCTTTAAAGCAGGATATTTTCCCGAATAGACTATCGTTTAAACCTTTGCATAAAAAAGGGAATACGTCTGATGTCAACAACTACCGCTCCAACTCACTTCTGACAACTTTACCCAAATTTTTGAAAAACTTATGTATTCTCTAGTTGCTTCACATGTTAGTAGAAATAAAGTTATAACTAAATGTCTGTTTGGTTTTCAAAAAAGCTTTTCAACTGAAAATGCTATATATACCTTCACTGATGAAATATTAAATGCTTGGAATAACCTGACATCACAAGTCGGGATTTTTTGTGATCTCTCAAAGGTTTTTGATTGTGTAAATCATGGGATTCTTCTAGATAAGCTTAAGTATTGTGGTATGTGAGGGACAAAGTACCAATGGTTTAACTCATACTTAACTGGAAGAGTGCAGAAAGTTGAAATAAGCAGATCACATAATACAGAAGAAACAATTATTTCCTCTGACTGGGGAATTATCAAAAATGGGGTCCCACAAGGTTCTGTCTTGGAGCTTTTGCTGTTCTTAATATATATTAATGACTTGCCATTCTGTATTCACGAAGATGCTAAGCGACTTCTTTTTGCTAATGATACAAGTATGGCTATCACACCTGACAAACAGGAATTAACTAATGAAATTGTAAATGAATTCTTTCAGAAAACTATTAAGTGGTTCTCTACAAATGGACTCTCATTAAACTTTGATAAGACCCAGTACATACAGTTTCATACAGTAAATGGCATGACACCATTAATAAATTTTGAATTTTGAACATAAATCTGTAGCTAAGGTAGAATATTCAAAATTTTTAGGTGTTTACATTGACGAGGGACTGAATTGGAAGAAGCACATTGAAGATCTGCTGAAACGTTTCAGTTCAGCTACTTATGCTATCAGGGTCATTGCAAAATTTGGTGATATAAATCTCAGTAAGATTACTGTGCCTATTTGCCTATTTGCATTCACTGCTTTTAATATGGCATCATATTCTGGAGCAATTCAACATTCATTGTAATCAGAATAATTGCTGGAGCCCACCCAAGATCATCTTGCAGACATGTATTTACGGATCTAGGGATCTTCACTGTAGCTTCACAATATATATATATATATTCACTCATGAAATTTGTTATAAAGAATTCGACCCAATTCAAAAGTAACAGCAGTGCGCATAGCTACAACACTAGCAAAAGGGTGATATTCACTATTCAAGGTTAAATCTTTTTGACACAGGAAGGGTTGAATTACACTGCCACAAAAGTCGTCGGTCACTTACCAAGTAGCATCAAAAGTGTGACAGACAGCGAACTAGTATTTAAAAGAAATTAAAGGAATTTCTGAATGGCAACTCCTTGTACACTTTAGATGAATTTTTAGATAAAACTGAAAATAAAATAAAAATAAAAAAAATTAAAAAAACAATAAAAATTGAAAATAAAAAATCCTTAAAATATTGATTGACATATATAGACAACATTTAGTAAAATGACACGTTCCACATTATTAGAAAATGTCGTATATATGATCCATGGAAGAAGTATTAATCTAACCTAATCTAATATATTGAGTAGAATTCGGAGATTCAATGTACACCGTTCGGTTCGATTAGGGTTACCAGACGTCCTCTTTTACCCGGACATGTCCTCTTTTTTGGACACTAAAATGGTCCGGCCGGGCTTTTTAGAAAATGGGGAAATGTCGTCTTTTTTGCGTTGTGCAACTGCGTCAACTTGAAAGTGTGTAAATAGAACTATCTGAACTGTCACATCACTAACTCTAGATAATTTAACCTTTCTTGAAACAATGTAATTTTTGAATTTTCTCGTTTCTGTGCCGCCGCTGCTCTGAGATCAAGCTACTTCGGAACAATTGTAATAACTGGCGTGGCAATTGTCGCGGAATACGAGCTTCGAGGCGGCCAGTTAAAAACATATGTCTGCAACAAAGCAAGACAGTGCAATACACATACAGTAGTATAATATGAAACTGTCTCCACTTTCTCTGGTCGGAGTGTTGTGTGACACCCAAAAATAAGACGTTCAGTCTTCGTGCTGGGACTTATCAGTTCTGTGTGTTGTCTGTCAACCCCACTTATGACTTTAAGATCAAAAGCTGGTGCAATGTTCGTGATACATAAGTTAAAACCTTGTTCAGAATTTCATACAAATAAGATCAGATGCCACAGACAACATCGCCTGTTTAGGACCAAAGAGACGTAACTACATAAACAGTGGTTTGAAAACATCGATTTAAAGCTTTTGTCCTAAAAACTGAGTAGTTTTTAATAATTAATTGTTAGCCTTTGTACGGTAAATTAAAAGTTTATTTTATTCATTGCGTTTTTCACCTAGGCCTTACATATCTAGAATGTAGATGCTAATCATTTATATAGTCACGTCGGTCTGATCCGAAATGGGAGGATAGCTATATCCGGGACCGCTTAGATAATTTTTAGTTACTTTATTCGTGACGATTTTACAGTCAACAGTTCTATGGTTTCCGTAAAATGATGCATCGTAAAAGATTTCAGATGAAAACAGGGGTGATCGGCAAGATATAAGTATGGAAAAAAATGTCCTGCACTTAAGACAATGAACACAAGTGGTAAAGTGATGAAATATTAGGACTTCACTGCTGTGTAGTCATATAATTCGTTCTAGGGGTCTCAACATTCGTTCTATGGGTCTCAACATTTCATGCTTCTTAATTTGTAAAATGAACAAATTTCGTTCAAATGTTCAAATGTTTGTTAAGCTTATGGGACTTAACTACGGGGTCATCAGTCCCTAAACTTACAAACTACTTATGAAATAGCTAACACTAAGGACGGCACAAATATCCATGCCCGAGGGGGGATTCGAACCCCCGACCGTAGTGACCGTGCTGACCGTGACTGGAGCACCTCAGTCTCCTCGGCCACCGCGGCCGGCAAAAAATTTCGTAAGATACGTAATATGTATTACAAACAAGACTCTGATAATACAGTAGATACATCACTAGTTCTTGAGTTGTAAATGAGAGAGAGAGAGAGAGAGAGAGAGAGAGAGAGAGAGAGAGAGAGCGAAAGAAGGTACTTTTATGAACCTAGAAATGTTCTCTTTTCTGAAGACGGACATCTGGTAACCCTAGGTACGATTTAGTGAGGGCTCGGACGCTGACATTTCTATTAAGAGGCAGCTTTTGTTTGGGAACGCGGAAGTCGACGCCTCCAGTGAGAGGGGTGGGCCGTTTAATGCTGGGGAAGTGGTCACGAACCCCGCCAAGTGCTGATCAATAGGCCGCTTCGTCCTCAGAAGCCTGCAGACGTACCTACTGTGCCTCGGAGCCATAGGCAGACTGCGACCGCCGCTGCGAGGCATTAAGGCTGTGGCCTACGTGAGCGACGAAAGGGCGCGACAGCTTCAAGCGACAAAATACCAACACATGTATAGTTAAGGAAGTGTCCTAGCCAAGGAGTTTAGGATATAGGGAGACGCCCTTACTCTGAAAAGTGAAGCCTGCCTCCGCCACATTGCTGAGTCTTGGAGAAGTTTTCATACTGTAGAGCTGATGTTCTATGTCACTTAAAACAGGAATAATACGTCCAGCAGTTTTGCCATGGTGTACAAAATGTTAAAAAGCTTGAAAATTACTGTTAAAATTAATTTTTCAAATATCTTACGCTGAGTATTTATTAGTATTTATCCAGGAAAATATATTCTATGAACGTGCATATTTTGCACTGACTGTCAATTCAATGCATTAATAGCAAGAGGGTCGACTTAACGCACAATTTGAACAGAGAAATAGCATTCCATAACTCACCAAAAAGGCGGACAGGCTGCAACTGACGTATGTGCTCGGCATAGGTAACGCCATCTCCCTTTATTATGGTCCTAGCTGAGCTGCATCCGGCGCGCTGCCTGTCGCCCGCGACAAGTGGCGACATTTGAATTCAAACGCGTTTGATTGTTGTCGCTGTCGCAAGCGCGACAAAGTGTCGAGATCGTTGAGAATCGTCTGCTTGTCGAGGTTATATAGAATGTCACAAGAATTCTGCGAGCTAATAATCCCTGGAGCTTATGAAACTGTAACTGTTTCTGAAATAACAGAATATAAAATTGCAGTTTATAATTAAGGATTTTGATTGAGATAACTATGTCGTAAATTTACGATTGAAGTTGAATTTTTAAATTGTTCCTAATATGACAGTCTTTTCTTTTTATTATGAGCAGGGGCGCCGACTCCGTGGGTGCTCTGGGGCTCGTGCACCCCCCAAGACTTTTTTGGGGGTCAATGCAAAACGTGACCATGGCAAGAGACGATATTTTATACGTGAAAGAAATGACGAGTTTTGTGCGCGGGTCCCCAAGCGAGTAGTAATGAGTGTCCGTGTTTTACCCACTGTGCTAGCTGTATTCATCCTGAAGCACGTTGGTCCTTTTGACCTTTCAGGTGTAGGTATTTATGAACATTCAATTGTGTTTTTTCAGGAATTTAGCTTGAAGAATCAGATACTGATGCTAAAGTTAATCGTTTTTCATTTATCTTTGTCACTTCCCTTGTTATTAAAATTATAGATTCAGTTGAAATTTGTAATGCTTCTCTCTCGGGCTTAAAAAAACTTGGACTATATTAATACTGTCAGATATGTCATGAAGTTATGAACCGCGACTCTTATGAGCCGGATCTCAAACAGCCCGCTTCACTCCTCGCAGTGGAGAATGAAAAGAATAAGTTTTTTTTATTTTCTTTATTGTATTTTATTTTTTTTTTTTTTTTTATTTATTTATTTATTTTTTTTTTTCATGAAGTTATCCCGAGATGATATAAGTTTTGATGAAGTATACAGCTCTTGCTTGGAATTGACAAAAACATTTGATGTCTGACTTCAAAATTTCAAAGGTTTCTTTAAAACTCGGTGACAGTATTCTACAAAACGCTTTTGTCAGAAAAAATATCTTCGCACAAAAAGTGTTAGATTAGTGTACAGTGGAAAATTATTTCATTGGTCGTGTAGAAGTTTTGGGGTGTTACTTATATCAAAATATCCACTTCGGCCAATTAGATCGCTTTATTATAGTGTCCTAATGCAAACATGCTTTCCTTTTCTTCCTCCTCAGTCTATCTTTTAAAAGGCCATACAACTGCCTATTTACTTTTATCAAGTATTGCTCATTCAAAAATGCATGAACATTATTTTCAGGAGGGTTGGTTTCGAACATTTGTAAACCGTCATACAGAGCACCCACACTGATTTTCAAAAGTTGGCGCCTCTGATTATGGGTGGTAGGTTGCTTTACACAATGATGAACGCGTTTTGACTAATTACATTTGTGTGCTTTTTAAGCATTTGCAGTAACAACAAACTTACTCCAGAGAGAGAGAGAGAGAGAGAGAGAGAGAGAAAACACTAGGATGTCACACGAGATGTGTGTAAATTTACGTTTCTGAATAAAATATCTTGATACAATGTTTCAGTAGGAATTTAATTGTTTGTTAGGCCTTTATTGGGATACGTGTGTTTGCAGTAAAGATGAATATATTAGTATTAACTTGGTAAAAAATTACAACTTGGTAGCGCACATCACTACCCCTATGCAACGCCCACTGCTAGCAATTCCGTCCAGAATTAAATGATTTACTGTTGTCTTACAATAAGACAGTTGTTGATGGTGTTTAGTCAGAAAAGGAAATCTCAAAAGTATTTGAGTAGCCTAATATGAAACCTGGACATCTGACCTAATGGTCGAAATTTAGTTAGCAGTCGATTCTAAAGGAAGTTTTTCCACCATTTTCATTTGTGAAGTCCGTTTTTTATTTTTTTATTTTTTTTTAATCCAGATGTAAGTGTGATAAATCACACATTAAATGTGAGTGTTCACATCAAAAGCGGACACCTACGTAAGAGCTTGATATCAAATTCGGGCACTTGCTCAATGAAGTAGTGTGCACCAATGGGAACACAGTATCACATGACCTCGAAAATCAGACATGGAGACAGCATGTACCAGGTGCTGAGACTTATTAGCCCGTACTTAAGTTTTTCAGTAATTTTTTATACTTTTATTATTAATAACCATCTTACAGCGAGTGAAATGGAACATAATATATCACCAGCGTCCGAAGAAAAGCTAGGATGCGGTTGAGACAACCTGAAAAGTGGAAAATAAACATTGAAAAGAAACCTAGGTAAAGACTAGCTTGTAAACTCTACTGTTCTATTGTAAGGTGTGTTGTACGAAATTATCACTTGTTGGAAAGAAGTTCGATGTCAGAAACAACGTAAGGATGTTTAAGGAAAAATCTGACGACAGTTTCAACAGACCTTTTGCTAATAATTTCACAGATTCAGTGCCGTAACATATCATTTTGTATATAATAAGATTATTATGATCATTGTAGTTCTTAATTTTTCCAATATGCAATAGAGTTAAAAATTTAATATTTTCCACTTTATGTCGATATACCTATAATTTCCCAGATTATACACCTGTAAAAGATTCTCGTCAGCTGTAAGCGAATCTCTGTGTATCAAAAACGGACATCTGAAAGCGTGTTCACATAAAAAGCGAACACGTACACGTTTTGGTTTCAAAGACGGACATCTGCATTTTCAAACACAATTTGAAGGTGCTTGAGTAATCAAATTGATATTAACCACTTACAGGTATAAATCCTCGAGCATTAAAGTTGATAATGCTCAAATAAGTTTATAAATATATTAGCTCTACATTTTGCAATGAAATGAAATGAGCGTATGGCATTCTTGGCCGGGAGATCCCTTACGGGATTGTTGGGCCGCCTGAGTGTAAGCCTTTCTATTGAACGCCGCGTGGGCGACTTACGTGCCTATGATGAGACAGTAAAAAAATGACGTTTGTCTCAATTTCTGGCGAACGACAGATATTCGTCTTTGATAACAGGCTACTCATTTGTACTCGTCATTGTATTTGGCTGTTGATCTTCACTGTCTATTTTCGTATTTGAAATTTTGAATGAAATTGTCCAAGAACATTCTTCACTTTGTAAATTTAATTCGCAGGACTCTTTTTACGTCTTATTTCCTACAGTAAATAAAACTTTATAGCCTTAGTGTGGAGCTATCGTTATTCTGCGGTTTACGAATGCCACACTTAAGAAACATCTGATTGGTTGTAGGCGCCATCTCGTAGCGAGAAGTTGTCGCTCACTTAGGACACACGGCCACGTCGTCGCTTGTAGCTGCAATGTGTCGTAGCTGAACGTCGCGCGCTTTTGCCGCTCACGTAGCACACAGCCTTAAGCCGGAGGCGCCTCCGCCGTTGTAGTGCCGAGGGTGCTGCGGCACGCGCAATCGATGCCGGCCGCCGCTGTGTGGTTCAAGGTCAGCCGCCGGTAGTGCACGTGTGGCAGGGGTGGGAGGAAGGACGCGGCCAGGGGGCTGGCGGCGGCCGGGACGGAGTGGCAATTTCCGGGCCGGAATGCACCATCAGTTTTCGTAGCACTCCCCACACGGCAGGGCTGTGACAGACCAAGAGTGCAGGGAAACAGGTGAAGGGGGCAAGCGGGTCTTGTGATAGGCGTGGCATTCGTCAAAGCAATTTAAATCACTAAACGAAAGCCAGTCTCCCGCTCCCGTCCCCGGTGGAGTGGCCGAGCGCTCTAAGCCGCCTTGCTGCGGAGCACGTTGCTGGTCGTCGACGGGGGTTCGTGTCCTCCCTCGGGCATGGGTGTGTGTGTGTCTTGTCCTTAGTTTAAGTTAAAGTAGTTTGTCAGCCTAGGGGTTCATGACCAAAGTAGTTAAGTCCCTCTAAAGCATAGGGTTACCATACGTCCTCTTTTTCCCGGACACGCCCTCTTTTTGAGGTAAGAAAATATGTCCGACCGGAATTTATAGAATTCAACAAAATGTCCTCTTTTTTTGAATTCCGAGAAAGAAAATTTATTTTTGTATCATTGGCGACAACGAGTTCGTTCGCACTGCAGTTCCAACCTGTTCGTAACTATGACGCGCAAACACAGAGTGAAACTGCCGTTCACAATTTCGCTCTCCGCGGGGGTCTGACAGTTGCAAACGATTCGGTACTTCTCTGCGAAGGAACCCGGTTGTTTATCCGGTATTCAACCAGTGTATACTGCCTTCTGCACTATGTTCTTTTGTGTTGCTTTTGATATACTGGTAATTTGTGGTTTAGGTTAAAGCTGTATTGTGCGTTCGAGATCGTAGGTAGCCTTTAGCTTCAAAATAAATTACGAACTTTAATAGAAATACGAAGTGCCGAAAATAAAGCCAGTGTTAAATTATGTGCTCTTGGTGAAATACCAATCATTCAACAGAGGAAGAAATGAACATGAAGCAGACTGTTTGATTTGCCCTGCTGGAACGTACGTATTCGTTTCTAACACAGGTAATTGGTATATCGTAATCCAATATTAATTTAAATGTTAGGAAGTCCTTTATGAAAGCATTTGTCTGGAGTGTAGCATTGTATAGCAGTGAAACGTGGACAATAAGGAGTTCAGACAAAAAGATGATAGAAGCTTTTGCAATGTGGTGCTACAGACGAATGACGAAGATTAGATGTGTAGATCATGTAACTAATGAGGAGCTGCTTAACCGAATTGGGGAAAAAATGAGTTTCTGGCATATCCTGACTAAGAGAAGGGATAGATGGATAGGACACATTCTGAGACATCAAGGAATTGTTAGCATTAGAAGGAACTGTGTGGGGTAAAAATGGTAGAGGGAGACCAAGAAACGAATACAGTAAGCTGAT
This sequence comes from Locusta migratoria, assembly GCA_026315105.1. Lineage (NCBI taxonomy): Eukaryota > Metazoa > Arthropoda > Insecta > Orthoptera > Acrididae > Locusta > Locusta migratoria. Next base: position 732,756,055 of record CM048744.1, on the reverse strand, counting down.
TCAAAAGGATGTAGGTTGCTGAACATACTCGCAGATGGAGAGGCTTGCACAGTGCAGGGTACCGTGGAGAGCTGCATCAAACCAGTCTGCGGACTGAATATCACAGCAACAACAATATCCTAATGGTTAATATTGGATCGTATTAATGTAAATGACCATTGAATCCAGGTAATTATGTTACAAGAATAGATTTAAAATAGAAAATATAAAAGCTATTATATGTGTACAGTATAATTTCAAACATTTGAAATACCTGAGCTCTTCTCAGTACTTGATGAAAAACAAAAAGCCTTCGAAAGATATTTTGTCGTCCTCCAAATATAGTTAGTTCAAAAGTGAAAAAGACCAGAATGAGATAGTTGAGTGTAGCGATGATGAAGAAACTGTCAAGGTTCATAGTATTTTGTTTACAATAACTACACAAGGTTACTGTTTTAGTTTGTTGTAGTTTTACGTGGTTCATTAATAAAGTTGTAAATTACATTACGTTAACAATAGTGTGTCCCCTTTTTACATGAACTGTCATCTTTTTTGATGATGAAGATATGGTAACCCTATTAAACCAGTGATTCCCAAAGTGCTTTATATAAACCCCCAGCGCTACTTGAAACAAATGCAAGTATTTTCGTATATTATGTAATCAGCAATAATGTCAGTTTCCAAATATTAGATAATATTGAATATACATAACATTTTACTACAGTATAGTTACGTTTATGTCAGTCATTCTGGCGTTTACTCCATGACATTAACAAATATAAACGACAACGACTGGTAGCAGTATACAAGTTTTACTTCTAACAATTATATTACTTGACAGATGTGGAGAACAGGCAGAGATCCTATTTCTGCCCTTAAGGCTATGATATAAAACTTCGCAGTGGTTATCAGTTAGAAGATTCTTTACAAGATTTCACTTCTGAGGAAGAATTGATGACACCGGTGAATGGGTGTACAGAGTCTGTTGATGTGATGTAAGACTGGGGATCTGAAGATGACCAACCACTAAGTAGTTTCGCTCCTCCTCAACAACAAGCTGACCGAATTTACAAATGGCTCAACAATCATCATTATTTCTATTCTGATGAGTCAGTGTTTACAACGATCAATTACAACTAATATTCCAGATAATACAAATATTACTGTGCAATTGTTTCTACTTTTATTGCCAATGAATTTGATTGATGGACTATTAATTCAAACCAATCTTTATGCTACTCGTTTAGCCAGTGATACGTGCCAACTACAGCAAATAAAATGAAGTTTATTTTGTAATAATATTTCAAAACATTAATGATTTGATTAAAATGTTCCTTCGGGACTGAAACACTACCTCGTAGTCATAGCATTAGGATCGCCATTTTCTGTCATTTGTAAATATTTCATTATTTTTACAAGGCAGAAATTACGCGTTTTCCTAAATTTTAAAGAAATCAATTACCACCTATGTAAATCAGAGTAATACAGGCCATAGAATAAGATAGACAAAACACCTTAAATTTCGGTAATCTTTTGTCAGAATACTAGTATAAATTGTACCTGCAACTTTAGTTCTCTTTGAGTTCAAGCTCTCTCTGAGTTATTGTGCAACTGCATTTATTGTAAACTGTATTATTTTGAAGAATATAGAAACAAGTGAGATTTTAAAATTGTCTTAACAAACTGATTAAGTAAATAGAACCCTTCAACGCATTTGTGATTATTGAGGAAAGTGACTATAGATAAGATCTTTGACTTGCAATAAATCGCTAAATGTATGTGGCAAAAACAATTTATCAGCTACTTTGTGAAAGGATCTTTACCTGAAATCTAATCTGCAAGGTCAATCCCATGATAAAATCAGGCATAAAATATTTCTTTTTAACTGGCTTCAAAGTAAATGAACTCCCGGGATTCTTAAAAAAAAAAAAAAAAAAAAAAAAAAAAAAAAAAAAAAAAAAAAAAAAAAAAAAATCAAATTCTATCTTATCAAATAAGAAGCCCCTGAGAAAAAGTATCTTCATGTTCAATCATTGCAAAAGTCTTAACAAATAGGCTCAGAAAAAAGATAAATACGACGCAGTGCATCAAGTTAAATAAGAGACAGAATTTTATAACGAAAGATTATCAGGCATACCAACTTACATTTCATACAGGAAAGCCAAGTAAGATTTAGAGCCTACTCATCCACGACGAATTAATTACCATCAAACAAAATACAAGAAAAACCCGAGCCATTACCAAAACTGATAGCAATGACAATACAAACCCAAAGTCAGTCAAGAGAAACCAATTACAATACTGTCACTAAACCAAAATCAATAGAAAGAAGCCGAGTAACAGGATAAACAAAAAATAAATAAAATATGGCAGCTCTTATGTGCGGGTTTGTTTAAGGTTTCACACTGAAACCACCTCTTTATGTCATAATGACAAATAATACTTGAAAATAAATGTTATATTCCAGTATCCCTGATGTAATTCTACAAGAAAAACATAATTTAAACTCATTTTTAAACAATAAAATACTAACAATTATATATTTTTGACGACATTACAGCGTTCATTTTTAATTAAATAAATCGCATTTTGCGATCACTTATGGCTTCACTGTACTAGGCTTAGATGTAATGCCAATGTGCGGCGAATGAAAATTTGTGCCCGGCCGGGATTCGAACCCAGCATCTCCTGTTTACTCGGCAGACGCGTTGACAACTCTGCCATCGAGAACACAGTGACCAAACCCACTGCAGAGGACTCTTCCCTGCACGTCTCCCGCCACACCCAAATCTCCATTCGCCACAGTCTCTTTCCAATACCACAGCCTCTTAATTCTGTAATGCTCGCAGCCACAATACTGTATTCCTGCACCATGAGGTATAGAGATACAATTAATTGTCGTCAGGAGCCCTCCCCCTCGGCTTGTATACAACTATATATATATGACAACGTTACAGTGAAAAGGTTGTAACAACTATCGAGGTATCTCTTTAATTAGCGTTTTAGGCAAAATATTCTCGGGTATGTTGATATTCATGTCGGGTTTCCAGCCGGATCGTCGAGTCATCTTGACACAATATTTCGACGGACCACCTGGCCGCCATCTTCAGGTGTACGAAAGTGAGGTCTTCCCGTGACCGGCGGCCTTATATATGCCGCGAAGTACTAACGGCGCGTGCACCAGAGAGTCGTGGCTGCGTCCTCAGCCGCACGTAGCCGGTGCAGCGCCTCAGTGGAGAAAACTGGCAGGAATGATGTATCGCTTACATGCGCTAGTTGTCACAGGAGGAGAAAAGAGCACGCTGTTTTTTGAAATTAGACAAAACTGGATTCCACACGTTGCTTAGAGGGAACCCCCTATCTCTATTTATTAAATCGTCCGCCAACCTAATCTCAATAGATTCCTTTAAAATGCATTCCCAGTAGCGAGACGCAGAAGCCGCACATTGGTATTATATCTGAACCTAGTACAGTGAAGCAAATTTCGATTTATTTCATTAATAAAATACTTCTTGGCTCCAAGGGTTATGAGCGAGTCTCGTATTACGGATGAGGAACAGCGCGATGGCGCGGGGCGTCTATTTCGGCGGCTGGATGGTCCCTCTGATGAAGCCCCCCCCCCCCCCCCGCCCCCTCCCTTCCCCGAGGCCAGTCCACAGGCAGAGGGCAGGGCTCCCGATTGTGCTGGCTCTGGCAGCCTCGTTAACCGGATTGTTCAGCCCGACGGCCGCTCCGAGCAAAAACCGTCCACCCGCTGTAATGGGGGTTTAAGGTTTTAGCAGAAATCGAACGGCTGTTCCGTTGCACCCGGAAATACTACGATCCGCTCGCTTCGCATTGTCACAATGGCAGATGCTACAGTTGGCGAGATTGCTTTTAATGCCATAGCCGAGCGGAAAACAAGTGTCCAAACGTCCCCCTCTCCCTCTTGTATTCTATTTCTGATACTGTACCGCAGAGAAAAGAGCGCTACAATGTGTAGGTCTGAACCGGGAAATGGGGTGGTATTCTTTAGTATGGATTCTTCCGTCACTTCCTGGTGGAATAATTCCATATTTCGGGTTAAAACAAACTATTTTTGTTCTACTAATTTTTATTCTCTTCAAACTAATTTTCGGCTTATTAGGCCATCATCAGTAAACAACTAACATCGACAAGAAACGCCAGTTTTTTTATTTCAAACATTATACTCGACGAAGTAAATAAACACGAGGCCTTTCATTACGACATTCGTTGAGAAGATCTCACTTTCTTCTCACGTTGTATATGGTGTCCAATAAACTTACTTATTGTCATTTGTATCTGACGGGAGGCGTGCTTAGGTAGTCCTTGCAGGTGCGGTGATCACTGTGTCTCCAGTGGTGTAGGGGTCAGCGCAACTGCCTAGAAAGCAGGAGACCCGGGTTCGAATCCCGGCTGCGTACACATTTTCAGCTTTGCCCAATAGCAGTTGATGTCATATATTCTGTGAATATTATTGTCATTTGGTTTAAGGAAATCCAAAATTATTCACATGACTTATGCTACCTAAAATGCGTGATATTATTTCACAATCAATAGTAGCCTTCACAATTTTGTTGGGTCGTGACCTGTTTTTGAACTGCCAAAATGATCACACGTTTCATTTGTTGTGCAACAGACATTACGGTTTACATATTGTATAAAATTGGAAAGTCCAGGTTGGAATAAATAATATAGTGAGGACAGTTTACTACTCACCGCAAAGACGTGGCGACGAGCTGCGACAGGCACATACAAAAGACACACACATACAACACATTCAGCTATCGGCCATGGCCTTCTTCAGAAATAGAGCACTCACGCAATCACACAGGCACACAACACAGTCATACAACCATCACCTCCGACTCGGAGGTGATGGTTGTATGACTGTGTTGTGTGCCTGTGTGATTGCGTGAGTGCTCTATTTCTGAAGAAGGCCATGGCCGATAGCTGAATGTGTTGTATGTGTGTGTCTTTTGTATGTGCCTGTCGCAGCTCGTCGCCACGTCTTTGCGGTGAGTAGTAAACGGTTTACATATTGTGTTACATTTGAATTTGATATACTTAATCACACTACAATATAGTTTTATAATTATTTATATTGTTTTTACACTAAGCTTTTCGGGATGAACAAGGCAGGTAAAATAACTGTGTATATTGATGTAGCAGTATTTTGTTTATGGCGTACAGTGTAAATAAAATTAAAGTGTGATGGTTAATATGTTCCGTGGTTAGTATCTGGCTGCATTGCATTATGTGTAGCTTAATAGTAGCGATGTTGTCAGCTGTAGTTGGTCATTTAGAACTAGATAAGGATTTTGGCTAGATTTTTGTTTACCTAAATTGCTTCCAATAGGTTATTATTGTTATTATTTACTTTTGTTGAATATATGTAGAACCTGTGTGTGAATTTTACATCTGAGTCCGACCTGCTGTATGTGTGTTGAAAAAGTAGAGTCTGACTTTTGTAATCTCCAGATACTCTTGTGTTAAATCAACTTGGTTTCTATAGCCTTGGCTGTTTGACCAATGTACACTTTGTAGCAGTCTTTAAAGTGATTTTTATGATCCCTACTGTTACTTAATAAACCTTTTTTTATTCAAATGAGCAGTTTCTGCTTGATGGGCGATATGAGATATTTATTTTTCAGAATTCAAATATCGATATCCTTATGTGAATTTTGAAAAATAAATATTTCATATCTCCCACCAAGAGGAAACTGCTTATTTTATTGCAATAGTGAGGTAGGCTAGTACAATTTCCGTTATGGAACCAAGTTACAAAAAGGAAAAAAAATCTTTTTTATCTTTGTTGTTTAATAAGCTATAACCTGTTAGGATTCTTACATAAAATGAAGTTTTATAATCGTAAGATTTGAGTATTTTGTCAAGTTTATTGGATATCTTTCCTAAATATGGGAACATACTCCATTCCTTTTTTTTTTTTTTTTTTTTTTTTTTTTTTTTTTTTTTTTTTTTTTTGTGTGTGTGTGTGTGTTATTGCTGATTATGCAGAGGGGGAATGAAGGTTGTGTAGGATCTTTCTTCTTTGTTTCTTGTGTAGTATGTTACCTGTCAGTTTAGGGCAATAGCCATTGTCACATGCATTGTATTGAATAGTGACTAAATCAGTCTGGAAATTCTGCTTTTCTATTGGTATTGATGTAAGACGATGTACCATGGAATGCAAGGCAGCATGCGTGTTTGTTACTGACTTTTGAGAACTGGATGGTATTACTGCGTCTGTGATGAAGATTTTCTGTAAATTTTTAAACTATGTGTACTTGTGCTGATATCTACATAGTTAATGAATATTTCACAAAGCTCCATATGAACTGTATGTTTTTGTAATGTGACTTCAGATGTTCTAGGAATGTGTTTAGTTGTCTGTTGGAGACAGTCCAAATACACAGTAAATCTTCTACATATCTGTGCCAATATTTGATATTAGATCGGAGGGTTTCATTATATAAAAATAGTTTTACGAAATGGTGCAGGAAAATTTTTCCTAACAGGTGTGACTTTTTAGCGACTTAACTACGGGGTCAGCAGTCCCTAAACTTACAAACTACTTATGAACTACCTAATACTAAGGACGGCACAAATATCCATGCCCGAGGGGGGATTCGAACCCCCGACCGTAGTGGCCGTTTAGACCGTGACTGGAGCGCCTCAGTCCCCTCGGCCACCGCGGCCGGCTTAGTAAAACATATTACACAATATGAAGATAGCTCGTTTTAAAGAGCTGAAAGTCTTCAAATAAAACAAATTTGTGATTTTAACATTGAGGATTCATGTTGTTATACTGAACGACAGATAGCTTCGCCAGCCGTTGACAATCTCTATGATATACTGGGAATTTCCTACCATAGAGGACAGAATTCGTAGTTATTTGTGGAAAGGCCTCGGCTAAAACGGAGTTGATACTTGGCGTTTCCCAAGGAACTGTTACTGGTTGTCTGATGTTCCTTATCTACATAAACAATTTGGGAGAAAATCTGTGTATCCTTGTACGCTTATTTACAGATGATAATTTATCGTGTAGTAAAGTCATCAAAAGATCTAAACCAACTGCAATTCGACTTAGATATCTGTATGGTGCGAGAACTAACCATTGAACCTGCATAATGAAAAGTGCAAAGTCGTCCACGTTAATATGTACCATACACGTCAGGTACTTCATCGTTATTTGCAGAGTAACGATGAAGATGTAGATGTCCATTGACGATCTGCTGAAAGAGCACAGGAAGCAATGATACGCAGGAGCCACGAATGAAAAGAATAGAATGGAATTGAATAGTTGAATAGTTGATAGCGAATATATCACAGCATGTCATTTTAAATGAAGGGAATTCTTCCGGCGATAGATTTTTTGGCGTACCCTGAGGAAGTTTTATACCACTGATATTCATCGCAATACACCAGATGACTCGCAAGAGCCGTGGTGGAATAGCCGTGAGCACTGAGGCGCCGTGCTGCGGTGCGCGCGGTCGTTTAATTTTTCATTTAGTGAAAAAGTTACGTGTTTACGTTTCAATCAAGACATGTTGAAAAACAGACAACTGTACACACAATAAATGTAATAAATACTGTAGAGTACACGGAATAAAGCAAACAACGCCGTTTTTTAATCCCAACAAAGGATGAAACCGCACAGTAAGGTCACAGAATAAGGAGTATACAGAAAGGAAACTCCCGCTGCAGTCTGTCGTCCAAAATTTAGTGCGCATGCGCGGAATCGGCCATCTTGAAAAGCAGTAAACGCGTGGTTACTCCCTACTCTGTGGCGTAGTAATGCGCCGTCTTTGATTGTTAATTGTGTATTTTAACTTGCCTGAATCGCATAAAAGTAAACAAGTATTCGGTGCAATGAAAAGAAATAACTGTGTGTCAGTAGGTGTAGCTGTTCCGTTTTTATTACGAGCAGCAATAAAAGTAAAGGCAGCCGATGGTGTTCAGCACCTAATTGCCGCAATAATTCTCATACAAATAAGGATATAAGCTTCTTCACCTTCCCAAAAGATTTTGAATGGTTAGTGAACGTCGCTATATGTGTGGTAAAAGTTAAATGTTATCAGTTTCAAATAAGAACAATGTGTGCATAATTATTAAAAGTAGCCTTGCTTCTTTTCTTGACGATAACTCTCGCTGTTGCTGTTACTGTAGCAGTTCAACAGCGTCGAAATGTTGAAGTACATTTATATTTTTTAATTATAAGTTTAACGTTGCAGGGAATAATATAAAATGAACTAGTGCGTAAGTAGCGGGACTTCAACATTTTGCGCGTGCGTTCCCTTTTCCTGTTGCCTACATAGGCGAGATATTTCAGGAATTTTTAAGGCTCATCTACCTGCTCACCTTCACATACTTTGATGCAAACGGTAAAATTTCACTAACGGCAACGGAGGCGTAGCGTGCTAATATTAACGACCGATGATCCTCTTACAAGGGGAGGTCGGCAATCGGGACCTGCCGATTTCGCCCAAACTGCGTGTGTAGGAGATTGGTCTCCCTATAACGTGCCTGAAATATTTCGCCTGAGTGGATCTTAGGAAAGGAGAAAATGCTCTCGAAAGTTTTTCCAATAGTACTGTACATCTTATTTAGTTATCTGTTCGTGACTAACGGCGTAGCGTAATGGTCAACCGAATTACTTGCGAAACAGGCGCCTTGGGATCAATCCCAGGAGCTTCCTATTTTTATTTATTTATTTATTTTTACGTTACGCTACGCCGTTTATTCACGAACAGAGCGCTGAATAACATGTACAGTGCTATTAGAAAAACTTTCCAGAGCGTTTCCTCCTTTCGTAAGGCCCACTCAGGCGAAATATTTCAGGCACGTTATGTGGAGACCAACCTCTTTCTACACACGTAACTTGGGCGAACTCGGCGGGTCCCGATTGCCGACTTCCCCTTGTTACGATATTCAAACAAATGGATTAAGGGGAATAATCTTGCTGTTCTTGCTCTATGGTTGGTAGTTTCTTGTAACTACCTTTCTCTGGTCGGTAAAGCAATTGTTCTCGTAAAACGAACGTTATGTTGCCAACATTAAAACATTAGTCCTCCACTGCCGTAAGTAAAACTGAACCAGTCGAATCGATGACACTCATCCTGCCTGCTCCCCTTGTTCTACGCTGCTTAGGCAGGTAAAATTTTACTTACGGCAATGGAGGCGTAGTGTGCTAATGTTGGCAACGAATGCTCTTCGGATACTGGAACAAATATATTAACGGGAATAATTATTTTATGCTGTTCCTGTTCTACGGTTGACAGATTTTTCTATATGCCCTTCTCCGATCAGTAAATTAATTATCCTCCTAAAGCAAATACAACTTTTCCAACAATGAAACATAACTACATCACTGCGATAAGTAAAATATAACATATAGGTATGTTTTAAAGGCAATATTTATTTCCAGTGCTAAGAAACGTACTGTGAATTCAAGGAGAGCTGATTTACTTACAAATATATGATCCAATATTTAGTAAAACTTTTTTTCAGAGTGAGAATTTTCTATTTCTTGAGTTCACAAACAGAGACTTGAAATATAAAACCAAAATTGAAAAAAATTTCAAAGTGATAAAAGTGACCCATCTGTGAGATACAAATGGTGTTATGTTCTAGTGAATGCATATTGACAAGGAAGACTAAGAGGAAAATGAACACTTTTTCCTTTGCTATAACTGAAACAATGTGTGCCACAATATGACAAGTGCAGAGTAAGTTTGTTAGGTACTTTTATGTTTTCGCTACCTGTCCTTAATTTGTGTGTAATTTAACAGTTTTATACATGTGCAGACGTCATTACTTCTGTGTAATCAGGTTGTACTGCTAAGTCTGACTTGGGCAAATTTATTCATGTCAAATAAAACCTGGCAGTTGTAAAGCCACTTTCTTGTTTATAACTAATTTCCCAAACATAACTTCGCGTTACTTGAGATTTTTCTGGAGATAAGCACCAAATAAAACGATCAATGATTCCATCGTACATTTTCTTAGTTGTATTAAAATTTAGGCCTACTTTTTTTTCTTTGGATTACAATTAGGTGCAAGAACAGGGCGCAAAATAAAGGAGAGCATAATGAAAAGCTGTTTAATAAAAGTCGGTGAGGTTAGCTGCAGTTCGTAAAATGTCCATTTCCAGCCAAAGTACTAATTGGCTATAGTTCCGCGTTTACTGCTTTTCAATATGGCGTCGAGCGCAACGCTTGGTAACATACAGATCAAAGGCGCCGCCCCCAGCTTTCCGTTCTGTATGTTCCCTATTCTGTGGTAAGGTACAGCATAACAATATGCACAGCGATAGACGCCGCAACAATGGCCTGACAGGCGTCCAGTCAGTGACAAGGTGACACCGGCTCTCTAGCTTGAGCACGGTCGGACTAACCGGAGTGACGGACCATCCAAGGTCGGATTAGAGAGGTTCTGCTGTAATCTAGAAATTGACACGTACTAACTAATGGAAATTAGTTTTACTGATTACAACATGGCGTACAACGCAAATTCCTGTGCAAAACATATGAATGTGCAGGCACACTACAGATAGGGTTACCATATGTTCATCACCAAAAAAGAGGACAGTTCATATAAAAAAGAGGACCTTTATCTTTAACGTAATGTAATTGTAGAACTTTATTAATGAACCACGTAAAACTACTACAAACTAAAACAGTAATCCAGTGTGGTTGTTGGAAAACGAAATATTAACAACCTTGACAGTTTATTCCTCATCACTACTCTCAATTGTCTCATTGACTTTTGAACCAACTATATTTGGTGGCCAAACGAAATCTCTCAAGAGTTTTTTTTTTTTTTTTTTTTTTTTTTTTTTTAAAAAAAAGAAAACTGTACAGTATAATTACAGTATATTTTAAATATATTCCTGTCGTTTGTCCACCGTATGATCACAAGAGAAAACACAGGTTCTGTGTCGGCATTATGACTAGTTATAGAAAAAATGAAGTCTACAATTTTCAGCAGTTCAGAATAACTAAGAACACTAGAGGACTGATTTAAATATGCACACCACACTTCAGCAGCTGGTATGTTCTGTTTACTTTGATAATCTTTAAAAAAAATTATAAAATTACACAGCTGATCGGAGCACAATGTATCATTAATTCTTACATTCGTTTGATTATTCTCTTGAATGATTTGTATTTCTCCAGGAGCACATATTTTACACTGACTTTCTCTTCGGTATTATGTTATATTTAAGTTGGTAATTTATTTCAAGCAAAAGGCTACCTACGATCTCGAACACACAATACAACTTTAACCTAAACCACAAAGCATATCAAAAGCAACGCCATGGAACGTAATGCAGAAGACATAATGCACTGGGTCAGTACACGGTAGACAACCAGGTTCCTTCGCAGAGAAGTTCCGAATCGTTTGCGACTGTCAGACCCTTGCGGAGTGCGAAACTGTGAACGCCAATTTCACTCTGTGGATGCGCGTGATAGTTGCGAGCAGTTTGGAACTGCAGTGCGAATGAACATGATGTCGCCAATGACACAAAAATAAATTTTCTCTCTCGGAACACCCAAAAAAAAAAAAAAAAAAAAAAAAAAAAAAAAAAAAAAAAAACATTTTGTAGAATTTTAGAAATTCCGGCCGGACACATTTTCTTTGCTCAAAAAGAGGACATGTCCCGGAAAAAGAGGACGTATGGTAACCCTAGAGATCGTGAAAGATGAAAGACACTCAACTTGCAAACTCTTGAAGATAGACATAAACTACCTCGTGAATACTATTAAAATGGTCCAAGAACAGCCTTTAAACGTTGATTCGAAGTTTACTACAACGGCGTATGGTTCCCGCAGAGATTGTTAGCATAAGATTACATAAATTATATCGTGAACGGAGGCATTTAAATAGTTTTCTTTTTTTTCTTTCTTTTTTCGTGCCATACATCAACATAACAGAAATTCGTAATAAATGCTACTGTTAGACGACCCTTTTGCAATGCACTTCATACTGGTTAACATTTTTTTGCACAGTATAAATGTTGATGCAGTGCACACGGTGATTTCCCTGTCGTTCTCACGGCTAATTTTTCAATGTTTCATTATGCTTTATTACGAATTGAAGCCCATATCACCCCAAAGTATGAAATGCTTAGTGCATTATTATGAATTAGAGCTACTCACCTCAAAATTTTCCAATGATTTTGTGTGTATTAAAGAATTGTTTGTTTGTTTGTAATTCTATCGGACCAAACTGCGTGGTCATCAGTCCGTAGCTTACAAACTACTTAATCCTAGGTAAACTTACCTAAGGACAACACAGACACCCATGCCCCAGGGAGGACTCGAACCTCCACGGCGAGCAACCGCTCGCTCCGCAGCGAGACGCTTTAGACCGCTCGGCTACTCCACCGCGGCAAAGAAATGTTTTAAAGATTCATTAACTCTTCATCTTAACATATGCATATATCAGTTTTGAAGAAGATGAAAGTGACTGGTAATCGAGGCTATGCATGAGAACATCCGTTGTGTAAGTTTGATAGAATGATAGTTATGCAGTTGTTTTTACAAGTTGTGAAATTAATAAATGTGATAGTTAAATGCATCTGCGTTTAAATTTAGTATCCACTCAATCTCCGGAGTCTTATTATATTCACAACGTGACTATAATTTGGCTGACCTCATTAGATAGCTCTCGTTTCACTTTCTGGCTGGTCTGAGATACATGATTCCATGTACAACGAGGTTCCTTGAAATGTGCAGTCTCGTGTCTGTGAATGTGACAGTGCCTAAGTTTGTGTCGATTTTTTGCTCAGTAGTATTCAGGATTATTATTGTCGAGTGACACACCATAAATACCATTGCATAATAAAGTTAACTGATTAACATTACGATATTTAACTCATTTTACTGATGAGAAGATTGTTATATTTTGGCACATTATTCATGAAGAGGTGGCGATATTTTGGTTATTTTTTGTTCAGAATTTGGCGACAGAGCAACGTACAAATCTGACAACTCTGGACAGGCGTCCAGTCAGTGACAAGGAGGCAGGCACCGGCTCTGGGGCTTGTCGGACTAACCGGAGTGACCGACTAACGGTGGGATTAGAGAGGTTCTGCTGTAATCTAGAAATTGACACGTACTAACTAATGGAAATTTATTTGACTAATTACAACATGGCGTACAACGCAAATTCATGTGCAAAATCTATGATTTATGATCAGAAATATGAGTTATACGTCACTGAATGAAAAAACCAACCCTCCGCCCCATCAGTGTCGAAATGTCGGTTACTTTGGATGCATAGACAGTAGGGATTCAGGAAGTGACAGGCACACGGAGGCACGGCTATCGATTGTGCCGTAGGGCAGGTTAGGCAGCTGCAGCGCGGTGCGGCGCGCAGCTTTTCCGCGGGTGACATAAGGCGCGGCATGCGGGTGAGGCCGCGCGCGCCATCAATCGTGGCGCCAGCACGCTGGCACCAGCCGCGGCCGCAGCTGCACGCAGCGCTGTGCTGGCCCTGGCGGCCTCGCGCGGCCGCCGAGGACTCCGGCGCGCCAGCGAGTTAGGTCGCCGCCCGCCGCGACACGGTGTAACACCACATCGCGACCACAGCATTACAATCACCATATTACAACATTTTCCATCGTTACCTTCACCTGGTGTGTAAGATGTCTGAGACAGTAATTTCATCTTCATCTGGTGTGTAAGATGTATGAGACAGGCGAAGTACCCTCAGACTTTAAGAAAAAATGTTATAATCCCCATTCCAAAGAAAGCAGGTGCAGACAGGTGTGAAAACTACAGAACCATCAGTTTAATAGGTCATGGTTGCAAAATATTAACACGAATTATATACAGGAGGATGGAAAAGCTGGTAGAAGCCGACCTCGGGGAAGATCAGTTTGGGTTCAGGAGAAATGTAGGAACACGGGAGGCAATACTCACTTTACGGCTTATCCTAGAAGATAGATTAAGAAAAGGCAAACCTACATTTCTAGCTTTTGTAGATTTCGAGAAGGCTTTTGACAATGTTGATTGGAATAAACTCTTTCAAGTTCTGAAGCAAGCAGGAGTAAAATATAGGGAGCGTAAGGTTATTTACAACTTGTACAAAAATCAGACAGCGGTTGTCAGAGTTGAAGGGCATGAAAGGGATGCAATGGTTGGAAAGGGAGTAAGACAGGGTTGTAGTCTTTCTCCATTGTTATTCAATTTGTACATTGAGCAAGCTATAAGGGAAAGCAAGGAGAAATTTGGAGAAGGAATTAAATTTCAGGGGGAAGAATTAAAAACATTGCGTTTTGCTGATGACATAGTAATTCTGTCAGATACAGCAAAGGACCTGGAAGAGCAATTGAACGGAATGGACAGTGTGCTGAAAGGTGCATATAAGATGAACATTAACAAGAGCAAAACTAGGGTAATGGAGTGCAGTCTAAGGAAATCAGGTGATGCTGAAGGAATTAGATTGGGAAACGAAGCAATAAAAGAGGTAGATGAGTTTTGTTACTTGGGCAGTAAAATAACAAATGATGGTCGCAGTACAGAGGATATAAAATGCAGAATGGCAATGGGTAGAAAAGCGTTCTTGAAAAGGAGAAATTTGTTAACATCTAATATTGATTTAAGCCTAAGGAAGTTCTTTATGAAGGCATTTGTATGCAGTGTTGCCTTGTATGGGAGTTAGACATGGACGATAAACAGTGCGGACAGGAAGAGAATTCAGGCTTTTAAAATATGGTGCTACAGATGAATGCTGAAGATTAGGTGGGTGGATCGCGTAACTAATGATGAGGTACTGAACAGAACAACAACAACAACAAATTCAGAAATACAGTATCCAGAGAATACGTAGGTCAAAACACGTCGTATAACAAAGATCATTTGTCAGGTTGCTTATAAATAGTACCCGCAGTTGAATTACTTTCTCTCCCTCTCTCTCTGTCTCTCTCTCTACGTTACTTTCTCTCTATGTTACCAGATATTGAAGTGTTTAACTCTCTACATGATAGCTCTGCGTGATTAGTTTCAAAGTATCATACGCGGTTTATTTCCAAGATAGGAAGGAACCCGAGAAAAAGTATTTATTTATTAATATAAACTTTCATATCGTGATCATACGCGAATGCGTACATTATCTTTGGACTTTGATCGGGATAGGCTAGTATTGAAGAATTATAAACTTCTGCCTCCCGTACTAAACTGATTAATATTCGTGATTTTGGAATTTCAACTTACTGTTAAGTTTAATGAAATAACTTAAAAAAATTAAAAATTAAAAAAAAAAAAAAACCTATCTGGAAGAGTTAAATTTCGTAAGCAATGTAATAGGATCCAGAGACTTTAATATAAAGACGAAAATAATCACGCATTGTGAACTTACAAGGTGTTTTCTGCGAAAGTGATTTTCTTGTAAATATTAAATTCAAAATAGAGAATCTGTGATACTTAAACAACTCTTAGACAATTATTCAACTATTTACTTCTCTAATATTGTCTAAGAAGATTCTAAAAGTGAACATATATCTGTGAAATTCGTAATGAATCAGTTAATATGTGAAAGAAAATATCTGACAGTTTTGATTAAAAGAAACTTCTTTTTCTAAAGAATAATTCGATATTAAGGAATCAGGTACAAATAATATCTTTTGTGACGGGCCTCAAACTGTCTGAACTACCGGGACTCAATGATTCAATTTTTTCCGTTTATTAAATATCAGCCCCTGAGGAACGGAATTTCATGCTCAAACATTATAAAATGTCTTCAATTTAAGGGGACTGATAACCAAGCTGTTTAGTCCCCTTAAAACAACCAACAACAACAACAACAATCTTCAATTTAAAATGATACACAGAACCAATATTTACAGTATGAATAATTCAAAAATATTTAAATTTTATTAATTACGAAGAAGTACTAGGTCTATCAACTTAAATTTCATAATGAGGTGACAAATAAATTTTGAACCCATCCATCCACTACAACTGTGAAAGTCAAGCCGAATAGACGGCTTACAAGTCACAAGCTAAGAAAAAAATACAAGACAACCAACGTGAAGCCCCTCTACGAGTCACAATGGATAACACAGCCAGACGTGCGCGCTCGTTCTCTTCCGATCGTTATTACTCCTCAACTGCGCAGCCAGTACAAAGGCAGCGTGCTGGGAATTCCTGTGGCTTTCTCGTGAACAAATGGTATGCAATATCGTTTATGGCCTCATATATCTGTTGACCGAGAGAGGCCTCCCAGTTGTTAAGACAATGCAGTTGTCAGCTCATATAGAATTCTCTAGAGGACCTCACTTTCTTTCCATCTCTCGCTCTCGCTCTCTCGTCTCTCTCACGATCGATAGGACCGCGGTGGAGTAGCTGAGCATTCCGCCTTCTCGCGGAGCGCGCGGTAGCGCGCTGTCGGAGGGTCAATTCCTCCCTCGAGCATAAGATAGTTTAAGTTGTTTGTAAGCCTACGGACCGATGACCAGCGCAGTTAAGTCCCTTACATTTACAACCATTTGATTGAACATTCAGGAGGACGATGCGCAGTTGGACGGAATCCTCGAAACGTGGCCAAAACCCCGAAAAAATGAATTTTCGGTTCTCGGAATTTTGATGGGTGTGTTGGGTAGGGGAATGATTGGTGCATCTCATTCCAGAAGTAGAGGTCGTCACCTTCGATACCCGTCGAGTTACGTCAGTTTAAAAGTGACCTTCGTCGAGAGCACACACGGCGCTGTGAAAGCAAGGCAAATTTACTCTCGGTTTGTGAGTGAATACTTTGGTAGTGAAGTGAAGAATTTCAGTTCTAGAAGATGAAAAGGGTTGCTATGGCCACTACGGTCTGGGGTTCGAATCCCCCTCGGGTATGGATATTTGTGCCGTCTTTAGTATAAGGTAGTTCATAAGTAGTTTGTAAGTTTAGGGACTGATGACCCCGTAATAAAGTCCCATAAGCTTAACAAACATTTGAACATTTGATATATATATATGTATATTGTTCATACGCTAAATCGGTAAAAAATTTCGGGGTTATCCTCTTCATTTTAAACTAGGGCAAAAGTAGCATATACCGCAATATATCACGGAATTTCAACTCCCAGATTATAGATTGATTAATTATCTGATGGAATCGTCAAGAATCAGCTGCCAAATCTGCCATTTCTCTTGTGTAATGAATACTTACAAGTGTCCGTGCGGCCGAAATTTCGTAGCACAACATGGTCGATACAGCGCGCGGTGCGGTAGCTTGCATAACTAAGCTACATTTATTACTTCTATCGTTGATTATACCGTTACATTTATTATTTACGTTCTGTCACCGAATTTGAAGATTGTTTCATTATATTACTGAATTACAATGTGTGTGGCATCGAAGAATTTTTCCCGATATATTTCCGAAAAATATTCTCTTATTTTGTTATAAAAAAATCACGTCGAAAGTGTATTAATTATTAGTGTCTACATGCTATATATACCCTATTTTAATATTTTTATGGATTTACATTGCTTCCGTTGCTATATTAGCTCTGCCATTTGGTTTAGACAATTTTTACAATGAAATTCGTAATCAGCTACCTCAAAAATCCCCGTGTGTTGAGAACGTCTTCTTGGGGTTTTGTCAACGTTTTGGGGATTCCGTCCCATTGTGCGACAGCTCAAATCCACCTTCTGCCACGCATGATTAACTAAATAACGCAAAATAAATGTCAGTTCCTTTGAAAGGACACGGGCGATTTTTTTGCCCAACCTTACCAAAAAACGCCGCCGTGAGCTTGTCTAAGGACCAAGCTGTCGACGGGACGTTAAACCCTAAGCTTCTTTATTCCTTCTTTTAACATTTATAAAGAGAGGGAGGGAGGGTTAATGGGAACAACAATCGAGGTTCACCTACGAAGACGATAGAAACTGACTACCGAGCAATTCTCAGATCCCCGAAATCTTCATCATCATCGATCAGTGGTGCTTTATTGACGATAAGACGGCTCCCAGACCTAAGAATGAGCATATGACGTCTCTTCCGCTGGCTACCATTGGCCTATTGTAAAACATAAAGACCCTTTACCAATACGTGTTGCAGCTATTATCAAATTCAGTAATATGCTTACTCCTTTCTGTCTGTGTCAGGTATTCGTAGTATTTCGAAATCCCCTTTACATACGTCCACTCTGTCAAAAGATATTAACACAGCTGGGGAGCAATTGGCAGGACCATTTGTAGAGTGGAAATCAATAGCTAAGTGCCTAACTGCAGTTTTAACCCAAGAATCAATACCAACTGCCATTGCCAATAACGTAGAAAGCGAACTACTCGCTGTAATCAGTTCTAATAGTGCAGGAAAGCCTGGCAGATACCATTAACTGTAAGTCTCCCCCCCCCCCCCCCCATGAGTGGCTACAGTGGGCTAAGTGCTTCAAAGCTTTGCCATTGTTTGTGAGCAATGTCTGCGACAGTACTGTGCACAGGCACACTCCATTAGTTATTTTTGTTTTTTGTTTAATCTCACGAAATAGCTTTGCGGAAAAGACTAATTTACACAGTGATACATGCAGAGAAAGGAAGATGGGAGAATCAGTTCGTGATGAAAGAAAGTGTTTAAGAAGCAAAGGAAAATCTTATGTGAAAAGTAAAAGAGTGTGCACGTTTGACCCACTTTAGGTTACGGTAGTAACCCTGAATATGAGCCTTTGCAATCCCATATTGACAGCTCAAAATTTAAATGAAAAATACGGGTTAACGGTTCATCTTTAACGAAAATTGAATGAACGAATCTGTAGCGGATGAAAGTCTCATTGACTTTCCTTTGTTATGTTATTTTCATTACTCGCCCCATTTCAGATGTATTTGAAACTATACCGCCGAACTGACAGTCATTTGATTTTACGAAAACCAGTACAGGCAAAGAAAATA
The DNA here is from genome assembly GCA_026315105.1 of Locusta migratoria. Lineage (NCBI taxonomy): Eukaryota > Metazoa > Arthropoda > Insecta > Orthoptera > Acrididae > Locusta > Locusta migratoria. The sequence goes on along the minus strand of CM048744.1, from coordinate 732,737,189 downwards.
AACTTCAAAAAGGGGGACAAACTACCATGGTATGACAGGAGATAATATTTTAAAGGTAATGAAAATATTGGAGATATATAGAAATAATAGTTTAAAGAGGTAGAAGTTCAAAAAAAGTGTACGTTTGTCAAAACTAAGCTCAAATATCAAATAATGTCGGCTGTTTGTTAAGATACGGGCGGAGAGAATATTACGTGTTGAGCGCATAGATATCACAAAATATAAGAGTCGTAATCGTATCGTCCATGATTTATTATTATTTATGTCCGAAATGTTTTGCAAAAATCATAAAACTCTAGGAAAAGGTAAATTGGGCCGTAGAACAAGCCATTGTGATTTTTACTTTGATAGTGCGCAATGGTAATTTCTTACTTGAGGTTCCACTTTATACATACGTGCTACACGGCCCCTTTGTCCGTTATTTCATTAGGTGGCCTCTGATAATTGACCTATGACCTTTCTGGTAGTTCGGGCTGCTGTTTTCGCTGCTTGCTAATGAGATAAAGTCCTTCAGGCGGTGACGTAATTTACTAAGGAACTGTGCACATAGTGGGAAAGGTGGTATCACTGCAAAGATGCTCTTAGGTAGTAATCTAATCGTTACCGTTGTAACGTAGTTAGCCTTGTGGCTAACGTTAGACAGGGAGGTGTTTATCAGCAGTGAGACCTGTGTAATCCGATTCCTTGCGGATTCTACCGCAGAGATCATAGGTGAAAGCGCTTATTTCAGATACTATATTCTTGTAGTATACGGAAGGAAAATTTCATTAAAGGTCACTTGCACGTCGAGAGGCCATTAGAGTTTGCGGAGGAATTCATCAGTGATCCATGCATAATTATCGCTGCATTTGCTTTGAACCACTCCCTGTAACATTAATGGGAATACGAAGCGCCGTCCTCCGGAATGCACGTAGTAAACACTGTGCTATCTCTCTCGGCCATTGATAATGAAACCTGCTTTGTTTGAATTCATTTACTCATTTAATTTATTTATGAGTTTCATTCTCACCTTTGTCAGGTGAAAAAAAAGGAATACTCAGATTAAAGCCGTCCTTACTAAATCGGTAAATGACTTAGAAGAACGTCTATGTAAATACTTTTTCCTGACAAGAAATAATCGAAATATGATTACTGCTGAGAATGAACAATTTTACGCTACAGTTTGTTCATGTTCTTCAGTCCGAAGACTGGTTCGATGGTGCTCTACAGGCTACCCAATCCTGCTCAATCATCTTCATCCCCACATACATTTCGACCTGCCTGCAGTACTAATTCCTTGGTGTGTCTCGGCGATTTTCGTGCTCTACACTTGGCTCCAATAGGAAATTGAAGCCTTCATGATTCAGAATTCATCCGATCAACTTAGTTCTTCTTTTAGTGTAGGTACACCACAACTTTTGAGACGGAGGTACGTATGTTCCGAGGTTATTAAAAAATCTGAGCGCCGAAAACCTTGACGGAAGTGACGTCATAGATCAGTTGACGTCATCGGTCATGTGACGTGAAGGGGAACATGAAGCCTTACCTGACGAAACACAAAACCACAAGCAAAATGTTTATGTCAGACACTATCGCGGCCGACTAGAGTGCACTAGGCATTTCTATGGCAACACGTTTGATCTCGCTTGTTCTCCATTCGACCACGTATGGTTGGGAGTTCACCGAATGAACGCTTGAATTTTTTGGTTGGTTTGTAATTCTATCGGACCATACTGCGTGGTCATCAGTCCGTAGCTTACAAACTACTTAAACCTAGGTAAACTAACCTAAGGACAAACACACACACCCATGCCCCGGGGAGGACTCGAACCTCCACGGCGAGCAACCGCGCGGAATTTTTTGGTGAAACTATTATACACGAGAATGTATCTGACTTCAAGGGTTGTCCAACTTGCTATAACATGTGTATTCGAAGTGATGAGGGAGAATATATATCATCTGATACCCAGTATTATTCGAATGTTCAAATGTTTGTAATCCTAAGGGACCAAACTACGTTGGTTATCAGTCCCTAATCTTACAAACTACTTAAAATAAGTTAAACTAACCTGAGGACAACACACACATCCATGCCCGAGGGAAGATCTGAACCTCCGACGCGGGAGGCCGCGCGATCCGTAACATGGCGGTCCTGCACAAATGTGGCCGCTGCTGCTGCTCTGTTTTAAGTAAATTATTATTATTATAATTTTGCGCTTTTATCTGTTTTCTCTGCTTCATGCTCCGCTTCTTTTTCTCTACTTTTATGCCTAAAATCAATAATTCTATTTAAGATTTTAACGTATATAACGGTCGGGCACGATAGGACCGCATCTTGAAGTCTCCTGTATTTCCTGTGTTATTTAGAGCATTCTGACGGGTTTTGTCGACAACATCCTAGTTTTAATGATTTGACGCTGCCAGATTGTGGCTAGAAAGGGTTTTAGTTCTACTTATCTGATGTGATATTTTAAGGTCAGTAAACGTATTAATTTTAGTGAGATTGTTAACGTTAAGATTGTGCTTTTATGTTTTATGCCCCACCTTTTCATTTTATTTTCCAGACATTGTAAGGATGCCCCACAATGATGAAACGCGTCAAAAATCAATAAAAAAAAGTTGCAGCCACGACTGTCTTTCATTGCTAAACAATTTTATTGGTTGCTGTACCAGCCGGCCCATAATGCACTGGAGAGTATTTTATGAAAATTAAATATTGTTTCCCGTCAAATCAGCTTAGATGCTTCAACACGACACGGGAATGAAGGAAACCCTGTTCAGTCCATCACGTGCTGTGCGTCGCATTTACTACTTCCAGGCTACACATTGAAGAAAGTTGCTTATTATTTTGAACGTTTATATTTCGAAGCGTACAGCGCGACCCGATTGGTTATTCTTTTCCATTTGGAATTCCCCCGGCACTCTTTTTGATCAAACGGGAAACAGTAATATTAGTTCCAACCTCGCAATACTGGAGTGGGCGAGGTGGGACAAGCCGTGTCGATACTTTTTAGGGAAGACTGGACGCAATATAAATTCCTCAGCTCGGGGCGCAACCGCCGCAGCCGAGTCGACAGCGACAGCGACAGCACAGCAGATATTGCCTTCTCAGGCGGCAGCGGCGCCCAGCAGATAGGTCGTCCGATCGATAGCGTGCAAATTAATAGCGCAGGGCCCTTCCTCCCACGAAAAGCTGCCGCTGTCCGTAGGAGTCTCTGCTGTTTACTTTGTGTTTCCTTAAAATGACAGTCCGCTGAAGAACTTGAAAATAAAATGAACATCTTTGTCGTGTACATTATTATCTTTGGTACATATTTAAGAAATTTTCACACAGTTAAAAATTAGGTGTTAAAATTGTAAGAGTCTGAATGAAAGTCATTGGTCCACTTGAGCTGTTATTTTTATTGGAGTCGTGAAGACCCGCACAACCGGTTTCGCAACCTACAGTTGCATCTTCAGGCGCTTTTTACTTGTTTTTTACAACGCAGTTTTTCTTTGCTATGAGCCCATATTTATTGCAGTTATAGCACCTCGGACCTCTCGAATAGTACAGAGCATGCATTTAAACGTGGCCCCTATGCATGATCTGTACTATTCCTGAGGTCCGAGATGCTATAACTGCAATAAATATGGGCTCATAGCAAAGAAAAACTGCGTTGTAAAAAACAAGTAAAAAGCGCCTGAAGATGCAACTGTAGGTTGCGAAACCGGTTGTGCGGGTCTTCACGACTACAATAAAAATAACAGCTCAAGTGGACCAAGGACTTTCATTCAGACTCTTACAATTTTAACACCTAATTTTTAACTGTGTGAAAGTTTCTTAAATATGTATAAATATTTTAGCTGTGGTTGCCCGTCATACAAAGTTCTTTGCGATTATCTTTGGTTGTTGTTGCAATGTAGTCAGTCTAGTATTACAAGTGCATGCATTCCGGGATTTCACTTAAGGTAGGGTTACCAGATGTCAGTGTACAAAAAAGAGGACACTTACAGGGTTATACAAATGACCATCAGGATGAGTGGCGGACTGTCGGAGACCTGAGGCGGCGGCAAACCAAAACGAGGCCTCCTGATTTTGAGACCCCGTTGGGACAGGGGCACGGAACAGTAAAAAAAAAAAAAAAAAAAAAAAAAAAAAAAAAAAAAAAAAAAAAAAAAAAAAAAATGCTTTCGAGATTTTGACGGCTTCCACGACTGATAAGTATTATAATTTGAAATTATTAGAAGCTGAGTTATCTTGTACATTTGCATATGTAATTTCTTTATCTGGCCGCCTCGCAACTTGTATGACACGCTAATTACAACCCTAATTATTTCAAATTCTCTGACATCGTTGAGCTATACGCACGGGCAACATCAAAAGATGATTATCTAGAAAAAAAAATATTACTGTGTTGGAAGATAAGTTATTCTATAGACTTTTCTTTTATGAGAGTTCAAAAAATTGTATTTTTGCACTTTAAAATTGTAGCAGTTGTATAACTTAAAAAAAGAGGACATTTTCCCACTTTGCAGAAAATCCGCCCGGACCATTTTGGGTCCAAAAAAGAGGACATGTCCGGGTAAAAGAGGACGTCTGGTAACCATAACTTAAGGTGACGTCATAACTTGTCAAGGACGTCTACTTTTCATGCAGGAACTTGGATGTCGATTGTAGAGTAATATCTTTGGATTTTTTGTTCGCATATTGTTTGCAATAAAAAGAAGGAAATAGACGTATTACCGACTTCAGCTTTAATGATGAACAGAAATCAGCTGCAAACATTTATTTGTTATTGCATATCAAAATTGTCAATGCTTTAAAAATCTGGTATAAAACAAATAACACTTTATGTTGGAGATCAACACTGAGACTTCTGTTCGCCATCGATTTGGAAGCCACTGAGTGATGAATGAATATTAGAAAACTTAACTTGGTTATAATGAACATGACTAAAAACGGAAGATATTTACGACTTCTGTATTTGATTTGGGCCGTCAAACTTATTAGTCGTTTCGAGTGGCAAGTTTATGACTTGGTAGTCCACTCTCAAACACCTGGCATCACAAGATACATCCACGAAGTCTGTCACCAATACTGAAGTAATTTTAATTACAATGGAATTACAGGGTCAAAGTAATAATTACTACATCATTTTTAGCTGCCCGTAGTGGCAATTATACACTGTTCGAAAGAATTATGGGCTCAGTTGAAATATCTAGGTTCTGCAGTATTCACATCGGCAGAATCTAACACGGTTCCACGTCCTTCTGTAGGTTCTACGGAATGGAGACAACAAACTTACGATAAACGAGATGGTGGAAAAACAAAGGGTGGTGGTGTTGACTTGTGTTTACCAAACGAATTACAACAGCAGTTGGATTCAGACACTCAATTTCACTCTATAAAAACGATACGTTAGTAACTCCAGGCAAACACCTGAAGGTAGGGCCTAACAACCATTCCACCTGACCTTGCTCGACCTTTGAATGTATACATTGATATCTATCGCCACACTCGCTACGCTATAATCCACTTTCATGCACTCATCCAAAATCCTGTGCACCCTTATTCAACAACATGATCACGAATGCCAGGAAAAATCCTTATTTCCTGTTGCATATGATAAGTTTCATGGTGCTGACTGTTACGTGAAACACGGCAGATTCAGTTAGCTCAACACCCAATTGGTGAACTGCATCAATTATTCAGTGCGGCTAATGTTCGTTGCATTTTTGTTTAAGAAATTACTATACCAAGACCCCCAAACATGCTTCATAATAGGCACATACAGATGAATAGAATATCATTAAATAAATAATCAATACCTTATCTGGCACGTGTGTTTCCTGTCCGATTCATATATCACCACTAAATATAAGGGAGAAATAAAAAGTTTGCTGTTTGCTGATGGCATTGTAATTTGGTCAGAGACGGTAAAGGACCTGCAGGTGCAATTGAGCGAAATGGATAGTCATTTGAAAGGATAGTATGAGATGAATATTAACAAGAGCAAAACAAAAGTAATGGAGTGTGGTCTAAGAAAATCAGTCGAAGCTAATGGACTTAGATTTGGTAACGAGTCAGTAAAAGTAGTAGATGAGTTTTGTTACTTCGGTAACAGTATTATTTCTGATGGCCGAAACAAAGAAGATATAAAATACTGAATGGTCATGGGAAGAAAAACATTTCTGAAGAAAAGAAATTTGTTGACATTCAATACTAATTTGTATGTTAGCAAGTTCTTTCTGAAAGAATGTGTCTGGAGTGTAGCATTATGCGTGTGTGAAACGTGGACAATAAGGAGTTCAGACAAAAAGATGGTAGGAGCTTTTCAAATGTGGTGCTACCGACGAACTATGAATATCAGGTGAGTAGATAGAATGACAGGAACAGAATTGGGGAGAACACAAACTCTTTCATGTCTTGTCGAAAAGAAGGGGTCGATTGGTAGGACAGTTTCTGAGATATCAAGGCATAGTCAGTTTGGTATTGCAGAGAAGGGACCTCAAAATCGCAGAGGGAGACCGAGAGAGGAATACAAAAGGCAGGTTCAAAAGGATGTAGTTTTCCGTTCTTATTCAGAGATGAAGAGGTTTCCCTAGGATAGGGTATCGCGAAGAGCTGCAGCAAACCAGTTTCCGGACTGAAGGCTACAACATCAGCAATCTGTCCAATTTAACAAAAGAACTCTTGCTCGTGTAGCGTGGTGCGTCGAGAAAAGTATTTCACTTTCACGACTGTGTAAAAACCGGACCCCCCATTGCGAGTCCCAATGTCTTTCCTTGCGCCACATCGATGATTACTGCTTTATGAGGAAGAGTTTGGCAAAATTTTGCTGAGCCAAATCGAAATGGTTAATAAAATTAATGACGGAAAATTAAGGAAAATCGTCCACTATCTTAAGTTTCTTGTCATTGTAAAAAAAAATAAATTAAAACAACAACAATGCACCATAATATATACTACACCTGTATTGGGAAAAGTGTTACACTTTTTTTAATATCATGCAGTTTTGTTGTTACAATTTTTTTCCTATTGCTGCGAACATTTACAGTGTTTACAGTTCTGAGTTTCTCACGCTTTCCATGTCTGTTTTACCGGACTTCCAATTCTCAGTCTCTAACCGACGTGACTTTTAACCATAATCTTTCTTACTTTCTTCTTTCTTATCGAATTATTAGGGCCTATGGCTAAAGAGATACGCTGATCTTCCTTTAATTTATGCTGATTATTTCTATAATTTACGTGATTTTTTTTATCTTGTTGTCAAGACATTTGATATATGCTGGAACTAGGTCGTCACTATCCCAAGAAATTAGTTATACTCAACTTCAGTCACCTGATACTCTCTATCTTATATTTAGGTGTTTTACTAATGTAAATATTTTCGAGAATGGGTGGGTTACTCATCTGTTTCATTGTAATGGTTTCCCCCTTCGTGTTTTTCAACATTTCTGTGTAGAATGAGCTACTGAATCCCTTTCCTTATATTTCTACTAGTATTTAGATCAACTCTTAATTATATAAATGCAAATTACTCTGTAGTTCCCCGTATGTGACTTTCAGTAGCATTGCCTTCTAAAAATATATATTCTATAGGACTACCATGGTATGTACTTTCTGACAACTTTTGTGATCCTAACGATTAATAAATATCCAATTACGATAAGGACAAACCACAGGTTTGCAAGTAGTTTTGGAATAGCATACAGTATGTTAATTCTCGCTGCGGCAGAGCATTGAGGCGTTATGCTACGATGCGCTAGGTTGTTCCCCGTCAGGGTTTGGAATCCCCCCTCGGGCATTGACGTTTGTGCTGTCTTTAGTATAAGGTAGTTCATAAGTAGTTTGTAAGTTTAGATACTAATGACCCCGCAGTTAAGTCACATTAGCTTCACAAACACATTTTTTCCTTTTCTTTTTTTTTTTTTTTTTAATTCGCTTCTATGTTTCTTTACCACTATAGACAATTTTACAAAGAAGCCAAAAAAATAATATTCATAAAGCATTAGTACAGCACATTTGTTGCGTCATATCCTTTAGAAGAAACGCCGTCATTTACGAAATTCTATGACAGTCTTAAATAATCTCTCTTTGCTTGTCTTCAGAGGCTTAAAGATTGTGATTATTTGTGAAACCTGATTCATCCTTTGCTCTAAACATAGCTTGAGTGTCTACTGCAAACAGTAAGCTGGGCACCGTTAAGCGGAGCGCAAAGTTTGTAAACAACGCTTTTGCAGCTTCTCGACAAACAAAGCGAGCTCCATTTTCCTCGGGGTCTTTTCACGTTTCTTGATAACAGCACTTGTCGGTTCTCTCGTTTTGCTACCGGGGTCAGCATCTTTATTCATTAGTCAAGCATCAAAAGTCTGCGTGAATTCATCATCAAAAGTTCAACATTCCGGCAGCATATTAGTCATAAACGTTACGTGTTTTGCTTCTGATGAATGGAGCTGTCTTTAATCTCTCTCGACACGTGTGCCTCACAATCTAAAAGAGAAAACAGTACACTTTGAGCGCAGGGAACGTAAAATTGAACGTTAATGGACGAGACAACGTGTAAAATGTCACCAGTCATAATTTGTTTTACTTCCACTATACATATCACAGGTTTAAACCTTCATCGTCAAGTATGTTTATATGAATCTATACGACACGCGTTTTATTAACGACATTGGGGTAACCTGTCTATCTAGTAATGAAGACAAATTTAAAACATTATTTTAGAACATAGCTCATAGTTTGGCGAAGAACTCTGAATGTGAGGTTGAACAAAAATATAATTTTACAGTAAATTTAGTTCCAATGGTCACAGAATCGTTTGTATGTCGTGTTACATTGCATAAAACCTTATATTTCATTTTAAATGCAAAGAGAGCGAAGATGGCATCTAGAGTGTAAAATACAATGAGAAAAATAAGAACACAACACTATTTTGAAACACGTCTGATACCACTGTTGTGGTCTCCGGTTGCATACACGAACAGGAATAGAAAAGTAAATATCTGCAGTGGTCGCAGACTTTTCTTCTACAGTGTTTACATAACTTCACTGCATTCTATGCTTTCAAGTGAAAAATGGTGATATATTGGAAGCTTTAATTTCACTAACAATGTATAATGCCTGGCACGAATGGACAGGTAAATTAATGTGACACATAGAAGCTCTGATAACCGCGAGAGTGTAAGGTACATATCACACTACATATCAGCCTACTTTGTAGTGAACTGTTCAACACACACCGTCGCTTGCGATCCGTTCCAGTATACCACTACAGAGGCGGTATGTTGCACTAGATAGTATGTACAATCTTCACGGATCAGTAAAACATAACAGAGGGAAACCATTGTGTGGTTATTAGTTTTTGCGCCACTGGATATCAGAACAAAACTGCATATTTTTATGCAATATACATATGCAAACAAACCCACCGGTATATACGACGGTTAGAAATTAAATAGTGGCAACTATTTATTCACAACTGAAACAAAAGCGTGACATTTTTAACCTGATACTGTTCTTCAAAATAGTCACCTGCGTTGTGTAGAACACGTTCCCAGCGATGTGGAAAGCGTAGCATATAACTAGTGGAGCACAGTCGTGGACTAAAGGGGATTGGTAGGGGTGGGGCGGACGGCCCCGGGCCTCTCGTCTGGGGGGGGGGGGGAGGGGGCTCTAAATATCTCGATATTTTTTATTTATTTATTTTTTGAGCCCGTTGTTTCTCGTTTCGTTCTTGGGCTTCCAATTCTCGAGGCCTGGGGGCCCTTTTTATATTGATAAATGTATTTCCAAGTGGCCTTTGTTTTGACACCGCCCTGGGCCTCCGAGAGCCTTAGTGTGCCACTGGTGGAGCCTAATATGTTGATGGTGTGTATGGAGCGGTCTACTACCTGTCGAATCTCTCGAACAGTTCTGAAGCGAATACCACGAAGTGGTTCCTTTATGTTCGAAATCAAATGAAAGATACAAGGACTTAAGTCCAGGGATTGTAGTGGATGGTACGATACAGTCTCATCGTCCAAACGCAGCAACTGCAGCTTGTGCTGTATGCGGCCACGCAGTGTCGTGCAAAATGATGCGTGGGTTGTGCAGAATTTGTCGCCACATTTTGCAAAGCTGGTCGCAGCTGATGTTCCAAAAACGAACAGTAATACTGTGCATTGTCGGTCTGCCGTGAAGGAATGTTGAAAAACTTTCGTTGAAGGGTTTTATCCAACATGCCGCTGTTATGTACAGCAATGTCGATTCCCCATATGACACCTTGGGCATGTTCAATTTCGATCCAACTCCGTTGTTCCTGTTTCGAAAACATAGTGACACCGTTACGTTAGACCGCTCGTTCATAAATGACTGGGTTTGCCTCGATTGTGCACTCGCTGGTGACGTGGGACGGGCGAGTCCATTTTTTCGGAGGTAAGATAGCTATGTCAACAACCTGTGTTGTCAGCGACAATAATTGTCTCCACAGCAGTGTTGTCACTATTTAAGTTTCAACTCTCTTATAAAGAAGAAGATAAATTTGCAAAGGTACGAGTCGACGAGCACAAAACTAAAATGCCTGAGGATGTTAAATTGACAGTAAAAATATGGACGCCTTCCGACTTAATAATTTTGACAAGTTCGCTGTAGCTACGCATATCCGCGAAACTAGGCCATCCATTAAAACGGATTGAAGATGACCTGAAGACTTTGCGTAGACAGGATAATGGAAGAAAGTCATATCTGCTAGAACAGCTGGAGATTATAATACATAACGCTAAAAGCGACGTTTCATTAAATGAACAACTTCAAGGTAATACAGACAGCTTTTTTAAAAACTTTGTGGACCTATTATAACAATAGTCGTTTATTTTAAATTTCAACCTCTGTCTTTCTGTGCAAGTGATTTCGTGACACCTAAATGAATCCACTACCTTGTGGATGATCTTTGTAATTTAGAGGTCTTTCTTTTCATGTGTTTACGTGCGCCCCAGTCATGTTGTTGACTCCGTGCATTTCGGTAGTTTATGCGCCGCCAGTGCTGGGGTCTGAGTCCTGACGAAGTACAGTATGCTGAGGACCTTTCTGCGTAGACACGGTTACGAGGGAAGTAACCACGTTTTCCTTTATTACGTTTTAGACTTTTATTGTCTCAGGTGTTAAGATTCTTGTACAGATTATCTGATGATGAGCGCTTGACCCTTGAAACGCGTCGAATTGTAGTGTTTTTACACGATTTCTGCCGTTGAGCCTACTTGACAAAATAATTTAAAAAAAAATTCAACTAAGTGAATGCAAGAAGTATCATTTGCCTTTTTTTTTTCAGTGTATACGCCATGTTTCTTTTAAATATTCGCTGTTCTTTCTTACATGGCTCCTGAAGCCACCTGGCTACGAAGGAGTCACATGTCGTGCAGTACAGACGATCTGTCAACTGCGACCGCAAGGGTGACCCAGAAACCTTGAACCGCCTCTTCCAGGCCAACACTCTTTTTGTTTGAGTTTTCAGAGAGGCTCTCCACGAGAAGTGGATAAACGTTTGTCCTCTTTTTCTGTACCGGATTAGAGACCCGCCGGCGCGCTGGAAGTCGAGAGTCAGCGAAATGGAAAGTGCTCGGCTGGGGAAGCCCCTGCTGTCCGAGTACGGCGGCCACTTGACCCGAAGCGACTGCCGCGGGGCCCGCCATGACCCGGGTCAGGGTTGGAGGGGGGGGGGGGCTGGGGAGAGGACGCTGCAGTAGTTGTGTCTGCCGGCAGAGGCAGCAGGAGCTCGATGTGTTTCCTCTGTACGGGAGGGGGGGGGGGGAAGGCGCAAAGTAGCCCCATATTTTGAATTGATGTTACGTATAGAATGCAATGAAAGTTTTGTTGACTGTAGTGTGGCATATGCCTAGTGACTTCTTTTTTTTTTTTTTTTTTTTTTTTTTTTTTTTTTTCCTAATATTCTCAGGTATTGTTGAAAGGAGAGTGCGAGTATTAATTGAGGACAAATTAGATGAAAATCAGTGTGGGTTTAGGCCTCTTAGATGCTGTCAGGACCAGATCTTTAGCTTACGACAGGTAATGGAAAAGTGCTATGAATGGAACAGGGAACTGTATCTATGTTCAATAGATCTGGAAAAGGCTTATGACCGTGTTCCTAGGACGAAACTACTGTCAGTTCTTCAAGATTATGGTATATGAGGCAAACTTCTGCAGGCAATTAAAGGGCTTTACGTAGACTGTCAGGCAGCAGTTAGAGTAGATGGCAAATAAAGCTCATGGTTCAGGGTAGTTTCAGGGGTCAGACAAGGCTTTAACCTGTCACCACTGTTGTTCATACTATTCATGGATCATATGTTGAAAACAGTAGACTGGCAGGGCGGGATTAAAATAGGTGAAAACAAAATAAGCAGTCTCGCATATGCGGATGACTTAGTTGTAATGGCCGATTCGATTGAACGGTTGCAAACTAATATTTCAGAGCTCGGTCAGAGGTGCAAGGAATATGATATGAAAGTAATGTCTATGGGAAAGAGATTCAAACAGATTGAGTGCCAAATAGGAGGAACAAAGTTAGAAAAGGTAGACAGTTTCAAGTACCTGGGATGTATTTTCTCACAGGATGACAACATAGCGAAAGAACTGGAATCGAGGTGCAGCAAAGCTAATGCAGTGAGTCCTCAGCTAAGATCTACCCTCTTTTTTTGGAATGATTAATGCTGCAGCAGTCACTATTTATAAATATTTTTATTGGAACGACGCGTTTCGGCAGCTTGCTGCCATCATCGGGTGCATTTTTACAGTTACTGGTTACATTCTTGACGTATTATGTTTTGTGTTGTGGATGCCAGTGAGGTTATGTTTGTATAGTTTTAACAGCTTTGCTAATCTTGATAAACTTGTCTGGCACACACAACACAAGCACATAGTTACATATACACTTACAACACATGTGGACATTTTGTATTTGCAAGAAGGAAGTAAGTACCAAGACTAAGTTAGCAGTGCACCGCTCTATCTTTCGACCAACTTTGTTGTATGGGAGTGAAAGTTGGGTGGATACAGGGTACCTTATTCATAAGATAGAGGTTACAGATATGAACGTAGCAAGAATTATTGCGGGTACCAATAGATGGGAACAATGGCAGGAGGGTGTCCATAATGAGGAAATCAAAGAAAAGATGGAAATGAACACCATAGATGAAGCAGTTAGAGCGAACAGACTGAGATGGGGGGGTCATGTTACACGCATGGGAGAAGCAAGGATACCTACGAGACTCATGAGCGCGTCAGTGCAGGGTAAGAGAAGTCGAGGTAGACCAAGAAGAAAGTTCTTAGATTCGCTGCAGAATGATATAGAAGTGAAAGGCATAACATCAGACGAGGCATCAATGTTAGCATTGAATAGGGGATCATGGAGGAATTTTATTAGAGGTACTATGCTCCAGACTAAACGCTGAAAGGCATAATCACTCTTTAATGATGATGATGATGATTTTTTGTTTCTGTATGAAAGATGTCTCAACTATCAAGTATTCCGAAAGAGCGAAAACTGTAACGAGGTTTGAAGTGCGTCAATCTGTAATGCAGGTTGAACGGTGGTCGACAGGTGAACGTGGTAAACACGTTGTTTTGGATGTAAAGACAATTACTGACGACCGGTGGTGTTGTGTTCACGTAAAGATCAGGTCAGCCTTCGACCGCGATTTCACAGTGAAAGATGGTAGTAGCGTGGGAGATATTCCAGTGAAGCGATGCGGAAACAACCCAAGCAGGAAAAGAGGGCGGCATGTTGACATGTTATTCTGTACGTGAAATTCTCCACAAACGCATTACAGACCATAGAAGCCTCATCAGGTCCAAACGGTGCAAACGGTGTATCCTGATGATTGTCATAGGCGTCTTGAATTTTGTGAAGTGATTTTAAGATTTCTCAAAATTGTTCGTATAATTCTACACAATTTTCATTAAAATTACATTTTGTAATAATCATATGTTAAGGGCTTAAATATTGGCTTATTTAAGGGGCAGGGGGGGCAAAGTGGCTGCCCCTCGCCGTCCGAAGAAGTGATTACTAGCAAAAAAAAAAAAAAAAAAAAAAAAAAAAAGTAAGGCATATTTTTGCCTTTTATTCTTTTCTATCAGTACAATGGTTGTATGCCTCTTCTGAAAACGCCATAACCAACCATTGATCGGAACATTCAGCAACTTTTTCTATTACGCATCAGTTTGAGGTACGTTGTCACAAAAGTTTTTGTCTTCACCTCCCCCTCCATAAAATATATGCTATATTCGCCACTGGTCTTTTAAGTCTGCATTTTGCATGGCTCCATATATTGTTCATTACATAAACTACGCATTGTGTTGACGTATTTGTAGTAGGCAGGTGAAGAATGAACTCTACAATGTTATCAACAGCACAATCATCAATAAATATTTAACTCTACAAGTTTTGCAAATATTTCAGTTCATCTTAGTTGATTTGTTTTGTGACGTGCATTATATTCCTTTGCTGTAGTATTAGTAACGTACTGCCAAACTTTTGCAATTTTATCGAAAGTTTTGTACCATTAATTTCGTTGTCAATGTCTTTAACATCAAACCACTCAGTGGCAGAATTCAGGTTAGCCCAGCACAGTAATTGTAGTTCAGAAAAATGCGATTTCTGCTTAAGGCCAACAATAAGTAGATATAACGATCGCAAGTCAACATGATTACAAGTTAAATTATCATTCGCAGATCATGCACTAAAGACATTTATACACTTAGAAACTACACAGAGAGCTAGATGATCAGATTTTCCTCAACGGCAGAAAACATAATTCTTGCGAGTACTTTTTATTATTATTCGTACTTTTTAGGTTTCGTTTGCTTCATTTACTATTTATCTTATAAGTAACGGTTCAAATAAATATACTTTTCCCTTTCCTCCCTAGCCGATGCGTTACACTATGGGTACTGCAATTAAATATCTTTGTTATACATACTTGTTAGGTGTTTCAATGGAAAAAAATGTTGTGCGTGATATCGCCTCAATAGGAAAATTGCTATCGATTTAGAAAGCTGAAGACTGCCATAATATCGTATTAATTTTCATCTCAGAACTTATTGTTCAGCTTTTATAAACAAACTAGTCAGTTTTCAACTATTTTGATTATTTGTTATAGGTTAATAATTGGACAAAAAGGAATGATGAACCAATAGTAAGGAACGGTTCCAAAAAGTACGATCATCAGTGAACCAGTTCTCAAAAATGAATTACTTTGCCCATCTCCATCTGAAGTATTCTCAGTATACGTAATAGCCTCTAACGACGAATTAGTTTATCATCAACTCTGGCACACGATTGATGAACAAGTTAATTCCAATCCCATAGCGACACGAACGAACTACATTGCCTATATGTATAGCACTTCTTCAAGTTCTCATTGCAGTCGGTTCGCCACTTTACCTCTGAGGATATCTGGCACACCCGAAGATGAAACGTTAAGGAACATTTTTAATATCGACCACGGCCGACATTAACTTCATTTATGATTTCCAAGCCTGTCTCTGCTTATAAGCTCCCGCCAAGTGGAGTCGATCCACGGTTGGCTCACAGGTGAACTAAGGAGGATGAGGAACTGGCCCCCACAAAATGAAGAATCATCAATTTTGTGTTCTTCAAAATGAATAGCAGAAGGCTTGTCATTCCGAAAACGGGTTATCATGATGGCTACTACCTCCAAATTATCACAGGGAAGTCAAAGAGTAAAATAACGTCGTTCATACAGTGTAAACTTTCACGACCAATATTATAGACACAGAAGAATCGATTGACATTCGCAGGTGTAGCGTTGAAGTCCAAATTCTATCTAGTTTAACAGCTTCCCCTTTCCTGTTAAAAATATTGCGGTGTTTGTAGATTTCCATTGCTTCTCTATCCATGAGCGCTTAGCAGTATGAAGTTTTAGAGATTACACTAGTCTCGTTAAATTTAATTTTGTGGTTTACGTCTGGGTAAACATAACCCCCAACGGCCAATTTCTCCGTATGTCAGAGGCGGCAATTCTTCTTATGTTCGCCCATACGAGTGTTGACTCTTTTCTCGTTGTTCCGATGTGTACTCAACCATAGCTGCAGGGAATTTTATACAACTGCTGTGTATCCAAAGGGTCTCGAAAATCTTTAGCAGATCTTAAATAGTCTTTCACCTTCCTGGTCGGTCTGAAAATAGTTTCCACACCAAACTTTCTCAGCGCCTTTCTAATGCGGTATGTAACCTTATTAACCGTTTCCAGACAAAATTTTATTAATTTGTGGATAAAATTCATCGTGATTCGAATAATATAACTTTTTATTTTTATTTTTGATATTTTTTAGATTTTAGAGAGAAATTTGGGATGATTTCTTGTGACGTCATTGGGTAGGATATGTTTCCTTTATCGTACCTGAAACCTTTTTCAAACTGTTTACCACTGATTTAGACATTTTAAAATAATTTATTAATGATATTTTTAAATTATTTTGTTCCATTTACCTTGACATAATATTCTAAAAGTCGTTCTGATGTGCTGTAAGTTACAAGGAAAGTACTTGGGCTCGAACAAACACATATACACCAAACTCGTATGAGAGATAATGTAAAGGTCCCTTATTGCACTAGTGATACTCCCGTGTCTGCAAAACTCTGCAGTCGTCCGTTAGAGGCCTCTACGTGTGCCTCGCCACATTGCACTTTGACCTGTCGGCTCGCCAGTAGGGACGGTGCAGTGTTCCTCCGAAGTCACGTTTTGTGACGTTATTTGTGTGGTGAAGCGTTAGATGGGGCGGCGATTGGCAATCAATCCTGCTAATGTATTGCGATTGGTTGAGATGAAGTTACGAAGAACTTGTTGAAGATGAATAATTCGCATGCTTTCTCGTATCTGTTATGGTACACAAAAATGAGCATAAGTTAGATACTGTTGTAACACTAACACATAATGATGATAATAGGGATGATAATGACGAACAACTCATTGCAAGCGGTAGTGCTACGGTAAGTGCGGGAGGAGGCGATTGAAGCAGTGGCAGTGAATACCAACAGTCTTCCGAGAAGAAGGTTAAAGCTGCAACTGTCATCACGGCTTTTGATGACAATACGCTAGAGAACATGTACGATGATTATTACATAAGTTATAGTTAAGATATCTGCATTACGCATGACGTATACAATTACATCTACAGTGGTGTCTAGAGCATGATTGCAAAGTTTTGCATAAAATCGACACCCACCAGCACACTGAGGTGTACGTAGAGATCCTGTAAGCAAACTTGTCATACAGATATGTTTGTTCGAGCCCAAATACTTTCCTTGTTTCCTCTGCCATGCACTTAAATGTGATTTGCAGAGTATCCCATGTATATGTAAATGTATACAGGACATTTTAAATGAAGCTACGACGTAGTGTTTTATTATATTTCCATGATATTCGCCTGTTAGATACCTGTTCCATTCAAAATACGAGTATCTAATATTGATACGCATTTCAAGATACCAGAATTCAGTGATAAGGGTCCCTTTGTAACCGGACATTACGTGTGCTCGGCGAGTATTCGGTTCCGCGCAGCTACCCTGCGACACTGATGCGCCACGATCCATCTGGGCTGACAGTGCCGTCTCGGCTTTGCATCAGCGCAGGTGTTTACCTCGACGTGTCTTCCATCTGGACATGATTGATGATCGCTGGCCAGCCAGCCCTCCCAGGCCCACAAGGTCACGTGACGCTCACAGGTTCCTTCCAATCGATACGCGCGACCTTCCAGCACAGGTTCTATCTTTACTGCTGGACTGTATTATGGAATGTTTTAAAGCTTACGGGGTGATTCGAAAGCAACAGCACATATTGCGTGGTTATTATGCGTAGATGCGAAACATTAATCGAAATACTAATTTCGCTAATCGTTAATTGGTCATCGTTAATTATTCCATTAAAAGTTAACTTTGTTAAACGTTAAAGTCTTAATTTGCACGGAATTTGTAGGAAGTTAAATCATTGATCATTAACTCTTAATAGTAAACTTTATGCTGACGGTGGAGTGAAGTAAGCAAAACATATTGCCGTTGCTTCAGTAAGAATTTTTTGATTGCAGACGATTAGGTGAGACATCAACGATAAACTATAAACTAGTTATCAATGTTACGTCACGGGACAGTGAGATAGTATCTATTCCCTTTAATTAAGATCAGCATGTTATAGTTTTCGGCTCAGTTTGAATGACAGTCACCTTTGGCGCACTTCTAACGAAAATAAAATCGTTTTGGCGTTTTTCTCCTTTTACGCAAGATTCCGTAAAATGTGGAATCGTTCATGCAACTAGGCACACCTACGGGTTTTTATATCTTTCACGGAAGTTCATTGGACACTTAACAGAGGGAAAGAGGAAGAGAGGTGCACACCTACATTTACATATTTACTCAGCAAACCACATTGAAGTGCCTGGCAGAGAGTTCATTGAAACTATTTCATGATATTTCTCTACTGTTCCATTCTCTAATAGCTCGTGGGAAACACAAACACTTATTTTTCCGTTTTCATTCTGATTCAGTGACGGACTAAGATGGGGGGGGGGGGGGGTATGGGGCGGACCGCCCTGGGCCTTTCGTCTTGCAGGGGGGCCTCCAAATACCTCGAAAGCACTTTTTTTTTCATTATTATTTTTTAGCGCCCTTGGCCTGTTGTTCTCGGAATCTATTTCTCGTAGATTGTCCCGTTCCTTTCATTTTGGGAGGTCCCCCAAATCAAGTTACTTTTTTTTATAGTAATACATGTATTTGCAAATGAACTGGGGGCCTCATTTTGTTCTGGCACCCCGGGCCTCCTAGAGCTTTAGTTTCCCACTGTGATCTCCCTTATATTATTATGACTTTTGAGCTTCCGTATGTAGGTGGGTACTAACAAACTGTTGGTGAAATTTCTCAAATAGATCTCGCCGCTACGAATAACGATTTATTTTTTCTATTTATACCTTAACTCGTCCATCATTTCCGTGGCAGTCTCTCCCCTGTATCACCTTCGCAAAAGCTGCCCTGAACTTCTTGCATGTCCTTCGCCGGTTAAAGCCGTGCGGGAATCTTCGCGTAGCCTCAGGTGACTTGTCAGGGAGGTTCGAGTATCGACGGAGATTGGGGATCTCCCTCGGACACGTGTTTGCTTATTGCTTCAGCATAAGTTAGTTTACGTAGTTTCTAAGTCTTGGAACCGACAACCTCTGCAGTGTGGACTCTGAGGTTCAAAAACATTTGTACATTCGTCAGTCCCACCTGGTGAGGATCCAAAAATCGACAGCCATATTCCAAAATAGCATGTACAAGTGTAGTGTAATTAGTTCCTTTAGTGTAACTGTTGCATCTTCTAAGCGTTCTGCTAACGAAACATTTTCTGTCTGTTCTTCTCAATTTAAGCTGGTTGTAATTGTAATCTCTTGATATTTAGTTGATTTTACAGCCTCTATATTTACCATTTAAATGAAGTTGAACGGATTTCTTTTAGAGCTCATATCAGGCGTTGCGGATAAGAAGGGCGAACTCAACATCGGGGCCTTTTTTTTTTCAACATCTGAATCTAGACGTCGCAGACAATCCACAGGTATATTTTTCATGTTGTGTTGACCCTTATTTCGATCTCAAAACACACAGAGAACAATAACACGCTTGCTGGAATCTGCCTTAGGATGTCTGATACGAAAGGCGAACTCGACACGCCACACCGCCACTAACCGGTACATCAGGAATCACTATGAGTACTTCATTACAAAATGGCGCCAGAAAAAGCCACTCACGGTAGTGCCAGTCAGGCAAGGTTTTGTTTTGTACTATGCCATTCTACATTGAGTACACCAAAGAATACAAATAGAAGTTCTACGCCGGCAAAAGCTGTGATGGTCTACAGCGAAACTTCAGAAAGGAATGGACAGCTGTTATGACCCATCCAAGTTTAATCTGGCGAAGGTTACGCTAACGCGGCTTTATGCTCCGCATGTGCGTATGCCCCCTGCAAAACTTAGAGATATTAGGGATTTCCTGCCTACGTTCCAATACCATGGACAACACACTTTACAACGATTCTTACAATTCACCAATCAGCTAACCCCAAGCCCAACCTGAATGTGATGACTGAATGAAGCTCATTCAAGCAACTTGTGTTCAGATTCGTTTGACAGTGAATTGCATGCACCTTTGTTAACAGAATACATCTTATATATTAAAGGAATCTACGAAAACGAAAGTCAGTCGGCCAGACCAAACTACCCCGCCGATTTCCTTCATTGTTGCTTTAAACGAATGGTATTCGTCCACAGATTTGTCATCAAGTATCAGAATTTACATAACTGTCACTTTCCTTTTTATATACTTAACACGATTTCCTTCTGTATATTTCTTATGGGGATTTCCGTACTGTAAAATAAAGTCAGGTAATGAGGCCTTACTATCCGACCGAAGTCAATCACTTTTGCTATAAACGAAAGATATTCATTCGCAGATTTGTCATCAAGTATCAGAATTAACTTAAGTCTCCCCATCCTTTATTTTTATTCAAACGCGGTATCCTTCTGTCCTTGTATTGAATATTCTAATCGGTTTGCTTTACGATTTCATCAGGTCTAATTAAGGTACGCAGTTCTTTTTGACCTAACATCACGTTGCGCTTTTAAACACTAGTCTTGATTGATTCTGAAGAAAGCTATGCGTGAACATTCAACTTTACTTCTATTTTTTCCCCAAATTTTTGTCATTCCACTAACGGTGCGAAGTAATCGCACGAGTTCTCTCGTTCATAATTAATTGCATTACAAATCATAAATAAAATGCGCATTTCTTTGAAAGAGAAACGACGTTGATACAAACATCTGGTCAATTGTCAGATAATATGTTTTTTGTTATTAATCAATCAAGAAACAATGAGAAATCGCATAACGAAAATATTTTGAATGTACCCTGATGCGGTTCGTTCTTATAGAAAACATATACAAACGCAGCTTTCTGCAAACGACCTGTTGTTGCGTTATCCCTTCGTATCAGCAACACACAAAAAAAAAAAAAAAAAAAAAAAAAAAAATCCGATAGTACTAAACGAGATGGCCTCCACAGTATCCTTTCGATGTCCTCCGTCAGTACTACCTGATAAGGATCCCACAATGCGCAGCAATACTTCAAAAGAGAACGGACTAGCATAGTGGTGGCAGTCTCTTAATTAGTTTCGTTGTGACTTGCATTCTGCCGATAAAAACAGCAGTCAATAGTTCACCTTCCTCACGACATTATCTACGTGTCTTTCCAATGTAGGTCTGTCGTAACAGGAATCCATAGGTATCTAGTTGCTCCTTCATATTTGATTATTTTGTAGAAGAATTTTAACAGTTTCCTGATAGTTCAAATGTTCAAATGTCTGTAAATCTATCGGACCAAACTGCGTGGTCATCAGTCCGTAGCTTACAAACTACTTAAACCTAGGTGAACTAACCTACGGACAAACACACTCACCCATGCCCCAGGGAGGACTCGAACCTCCACGGCGAGGAACAGCGCGCTCCGCAGCGAGGTGCTTTAGACCGCTCGGCTACTCCACCGCGGAGCAACGCCTGATTTGGACCACTTGTCACTTTTTATTTTGTAGGATCGATTACTAATTTTCGTACAGTGTAACCTTATCTAAATCGTACATGTATTTTATGGCAGTCAATAAAGAATCATACACCTCAGACGATATTCCACAATCGCTCAATGTGATTAGAAGTAACTTGTGAGGTGCAGTGTCAAAAGCCTTCCGAAAAAATATAAAAACAATGAATCGATTTTACCCTTTTCGGTAGCACTCATCATGTGAGTAAGGAGTTAGCTCTGTATCACGAGATCGATACTTCCTGAAACGTGTAGGGTAAGAATCGATATGTCGTACTGCTGGAGGATGATGTGCCAACAAAGTGTATATTCAAAACTCCTTCTGAAAATCTACATCCATTATATGGGCGTGTAATTTTGCGAATCACTCGTGTTGCCTCTCTTTAATAGAGATGGACAGGATAGGAAATAGAAAGTGTTCAGTCGCGGAGGTGAACCTCCTCGTGCAGTGGGCGAATGAAGTAAGATGATTACCGAGAAGCGGCAGCAGTCTCTTTATGGAACGCCTCCCGAGCGACTGCCCCGAGCACCGGCCGTGAATCACGCTCGCTGTCGCTCCGTGGCGACGGCACCAGTCGTCGTCTCAGCAGGTCAGCGGTTATCCGCGCAAATTACAATCCATTCAGCCGGGAGGCAAGGCGAGGCGATGCGAAGCAGCGTGACGATTTCGCCTATTCAGCCTGCGGCACGTGCAGGCGAGACATTGACGCTCGCCTCCTCCAAGTTAAGACGCTGCCGACTAGGGCTGCTACTGCCTCTAAAAGTATTGCGTTTGTGATATATCGATATTTTAGAAAATATCGAAATATCGTTATCGGCCCTCGATACACAGTAAAAAGTATCGATAGTCATAAAAATCTCGGCTTTACATTGTAAATATGGCATCGGTGTTGAAGCGGCGTTTTAAGAAATACTTTATTATTTGATATACTGTACACTAATATGCTAGTAACCACACCATTTCTCATACAGCAAGAAAAATATTTTATGACATAAACGTTTTCTGGATGTTGTAGCGCGTCATGATGTAAGAAGACTATTACTTTAATAACCGACGTTTCGGCCAACGTTACAGTGGCCTTCATCTGGGTATACTGGGCGTGATGAAGGCCACTGCGTTGGCCGAAATGTCGGTTATTAAAGTAATAGCCTTCTTACATCATGACGCGCTACAACACTCAGAAAACTTTTATGTCATCTGACTCTGGCCGCTGAAGCCTACGAAATTATAAAAACATTTTAGTTTGATTGGTGTGTATAGGAAAAAGGTTTGGGGAGCATTTGAAATTGGAATAGTGGAAAAATAGATTGTAAGCAGAGTGAAGGAGATGTATTGTGGAAGTATGAGTTGCGTGAAAGTGGTTGAGGGAAGAACAGAATGGTTGAAACAAGTGTATGGGGCTGAAGAAAGGCCGTGCACTGTCACCTATTCTCTTCCTTTTGGTCCTGAATGACGTAATGACAAATATAGTAGGGAAAATTGGAGGGTCGGGGGTTCAAATCCCCCCTCGGGATTTACAGTGCCGTCCTTAGGATAAGCTAGATGATAAGTAGTTTGTAAGTTTAGGGACTGATGACCCCGTAGTTAAGTCCCATACGCTATACAAACATTTGAACATTTTTTGAAAATTGGGGAAGAAAAGATGAAAGCGGTGGTGTTTGCTGACGATCTGATGGTTTGCGACAGGAAGTAGAGGGGCAACAGGATGCTTGGGAAGAAACTGTAGGAAAATACGGGTTGCAGTTCAACATCCATAAATGTGAGTTCATATTAACAACCAAGAAAAAGTATAGATCAATGAGGGAAATAACAGTTGGAGATGAACGGTTGAAGATGGTGGAAAGCTTCAAGTACATGGGAAGTGTCATTGAGTGGAATTGGAGAAATAACAAAGAGATTACAAAATTTGGGGGACAGGCAGAAGTATTTCTGAGAAGTGTTAGGAGTTTAGTCTGGAGTAAGAAAGTACCACAGAAAAGTAAAGAAGTGATATACCAAAGTCGTTTTATTCCCATATTGACCTATGCGTCGAATATGAGCAGAATATAAGCAGGGGGAAAATGAAATTTCTGTGAAGCAGAATAAGGGTAGCAAGAAGTGATAGAATGAGGAATGAGGAGATCAGGGAAATAGTGAGAGAGGAGCCCTTACAGGATAGTCTCGAGACATCGAGACTGCAGTTGTATGGCTATTTAAAGAGATTTGAGGAGAAGAGGATTCCCAGCAGGATACATGAAATACGGATGCCGAAGAAACGACCAAGAGGAAGAACAAGGGATAGGTGGCAGAAGAGAGAACTGGGCCAGAAAGAGAAAAGAGAGATGGGGGGAAGACAGGACAAAGTGTCAGTTAACAAAGACGTGCATGGTACAGTGTCGTAAAGTATTTCATTACACTTTATCTCTCATACCATATTTTTTTATCTGTCATGGGCTACATGTCGAAATAAATCTTTTCCCACGCACAGGGAGATTCAAAACATTCAATCATTACAAGAAGAATCTTCCGAGTGCTCCAGCGAATAACTTTATGTCTGCAGTTTAGCAGTTACGTTTGCCGTTTCGTCATAGGAACACTAGATTTAAAAAACATATTTATCATTTCGTAAATCTGTCATTTTCACCGCAGCGCGCGAATGGCAGCTAGGTCTTAGGCACCAAGGTACAGGCTGAGCGGCCGCTACCGCCGGAGGTTCGACTCCTGAAATTGTGATTGACCTTGTTCAGTTTTGCGAAGACTTCATATTAGCGAGATTGTTAAATTTCAGGCAAAATTTATTATTATCTTTAACTACGTAACTAAATATTTACGAAGCTATGTTTATATGATTTTCCCCCTTTAGTTTTACTTGTAGAGTAACATATTAAAATATTGACATATCTTCGTGACCTACTCTATCGATTTTTTTTTCGGGAGGGGGGGGAAGGGAAATATCGATATATCGATATTTCTTCAGCAGCACTACTACCAACTCGGCTCCTGGGTAAAGCGTCGGTACACGGTCGCCCGTTGCAGCAGACAGCCCGCACACGAAGACTGGGGCGTTTAGCGCAGGCGCGATGAAGCGTGAATGGTGACGTCACGCCGGGGAAGAACCTTTTTCTGGGCGACGCGGCGGCTAATGTCTTCCGGCGCGACGGCCACGCTCGTTAGTGTTGGGGGAGGTCGCGGGCGGCGCCGCGGGCACTCTTCTAATTGCCCGCTTGCGGACTTTATCGCCGCCGACGCCCGCCAGATAGTGTTAAGACCATTACGAGCCAAGTGCTCCGTATGGAAATGGCGACACACTGTTCTAGGGCAACTGGATGTAGACGGGCATGCGCATCCGCCATTTTTGTTCCTTCGCGTCGACGCGAGACGGCAACGTAGGGCAGTCAGTATGCTTTGAGCTTGGTAGCTGTAAATCTTCGAATTGTTCTCATTGTTCAGAAAGTGGTTTTGTTGCTCTGTTGACCCTGAAATCCGTAAAGTATTGATAACAAACTGTCATCGTGAGAACAGACACACCACCTTTTTCCATAATAAAATTCTATACAACTTCAGTTTACTGCAGTACAATTTAATTTTGCTTTCACTATAACTGTATGGAGCAAGTGTAAGTGGGACAAAAGAGGGAGTCCTATTGTACTGTAGGGTGGTGCCGTGAATGGAATGAAATTTCAGACGGTAAGAAATAGCGCAACAGTCACTTTAAAAAAATATTTAATGCCAGTAATGTGCTATTTCTTCACATCGGCATTCTTCAAAAACAGTAGCTGAAAATGAGTATGCTATTGGAACCCGTGAGGCAATACAAAAAACGAAAATTTATTGAACTGAGCTGCATATTTGTGCTCACATTGGGTTGTATTTATGTTACAATTTATCGTTACTACCATCTTCAAATCAAATGTTCGTATATTTGTAATATTCACATGTAATGAGTATAATTACTGCGCGGAGTGGATTAAATCATTTGTAATTAAGCACGATTTCAACACATTGTAAACAGCAGGTTTCAACACTTGCTTTTTTAGCGATGGGTTCGACGCAACAACTTTTTGTTATCGACATTAATACATATATTGGCGATAACAAATAGTGCATACTGTTTTTACTGATTACAATAGCGCCGGCCGCGGTGGCCGAGGAGACTGAGGCGCTCCAGTCACGGTCTGCACGGCCACTACGGTCGGGGGTTCGAATCCCCCCTCGGGCATGGATATTTGTGCCGTCCTTAGTTGTAAGTAGTTCATAAGTAGTTTGTAAGTTTTGGGACTGATGACCTCGTAGTTAAGCCCCATAGACTCTACAAACATTTGAACATTTTGATTACAATAGCTTATACGCCTCGTACTTGTAACTCTGTTTGAAAACATTGTGATGTTACAATGCACGAACATCTGTGAGCCTACGCCCTAGCTGTGTTGTGGTTTACTGGCAAAGTGTGTTACGTCCAAATTGGACCCTTCTTATTCCACTTTTGGAGGCAATCGGTTTTTATTGACTTAATTAGGTGATTTTTGCTATAATCCTTTTTAAACATGTACGTTGTTTTGTATTAACTTAGTAAAGCATTAATTTTTATTTTCATTTTAAAGACAGCCAATTTGAAAAACATAGAGCGAAAGGTCTGAAACATTTGAATTTCATAGGAATACCAACTATTTTCAGTGTTCCATTCCTCTCTTATTCATAAATATTTTACTGCATTCTGGTTATCATGATAATGAACTGTCATAGCTTGTGCATTGAAATAGTATTTTATATTAATTTTGAAAAATAATGCGTAAAAAAAGGCATAGACCTGAGGTTGTATTCTGATCAGATTTATCACATCACATTATAAAACGTAGATTTATCGCGAAGCTATGGAAGTGCATCTGTCATTCAATAAATTGCTCCGGATTCACATCCAGGAGGGGGGGGGGAGGCAAATTATATATAACTATTTTTCAAGCTGCATAAGAATAATTTGTTATGTCGAGATAATTTTTAAACGAAATCTTTATTTACTTCTTGATATACGTATTACAAGTGAAGCAAGCGATATTTCAATGCCTTTGAGAAGCTTACGGTTCGACGCTTGGAACAAAAATGGCGGCGGAAGCTGCCGCTACAGCAGAAGTTGATGCGCCTGCCTGGCTATATCCAGGTGCCCTACTCTGTTCTTACCGCGTCACCACACCGTCAACATTGCATTTACTTATACGCCTTAGTACTGTGATAGTTTTACTTACCATAGCACGTAGTCGCGCTATTATAAAAGAATATTAAGACACATAGTAGAACTCTGTTTGTAATCCGGAACGCGAAACCGGGTCGTTTCGGCAGAATATGTTTCCGTCACCAGACATACCTACACAAGAATCACAATACCTTATGAAATGAAACTTATAAAAGATTAATCTGACGGAAATTCTCCACTAAGAAGGACACCACATACGTATGTGATTTTTTAAAAACAATTTTTGTATTGATGTTACGAAAATACAGAAACCAAGTAGCAATCAGCCGAAGCATGCGATGCGCCTCTCTAAAATTCTTGGGAGAAAAACGAAGTTGAAATATTTTTAAGGTCCTGTAATTACAATCAAAATCGAAAGTTTCCGACAATCGCCGTGATGTTTTATATAAAAGAATCATAGCGTTAGCGTTTTGGATTGATGATAAAGTAAATATCAAATAATAAATCACTGTCCAGACATATATTTTGACTCATTATATATCAGCGATATTAAACTGAAGGAGAAGCGTTGAATTAAAATTTGTATTAAATAGGGGGACATGTTGCAGAATTGAAGTTTCTGTTATGGTTATCGATATATTCATTACGTTAGGGTGGCGAAGTGGTGTAGCGCCTGCCTAGTAAACTGGAGCACTGGGGTTCGGATCTCGACCGTGGCAAAAATTACAATTTAATGTCTCTCTTTCATTTTTTATATATCTGATTATAAATTATTCGTAGTATCGATGAAACGGTCCGAATCCCATCACTCCTTTCCTTTCTTCTCGTTCCATTCGAGTACTTGCAACATTTAATTATGAAATTGTTTTTTACAACATTTAATTAAAAAATATTCAAATGTTTGTTAAGCTTATGGGACTTAACTACGGGGTCATCAGTCCTTAAACTTACAAACTACTTACTAACTACCTTATACTAAGGACGGCACAAATATCCATGCCCGAGGGGGGATTCGAACCCCCGACCGTAGTGGCCGTGCAGACCGTGACTGGAGCGCCTCAGTCCCCTCGGCCACCGCGGCCGGCGGAGCTGCTTCAAGGCACTTCGGAACCAAATATTTTTTTCTTCTTTTATTCGAGTATTCGACAGACTCGCAGACTTTTTCTATAAATTTCATAAAAGTATATAGCATAACATTGGATGCTATGTAAACATACTTGCGCAATCTTCGAGGAGTGAGTTTGTTGGTTTTGTTTTATGATCAGGACAGTTTTCACCTTATTTAGAGTCAAATACGCACTTTATTGTTTTTTGTATTGTATTTTACACTAAATTTTAACATTGACCGTGGAAGAATGACCTTTAAGTTTTGCTAAAAACTGTGACTATTGCAATAATTTTTGCCTCATGTGAAGGCCTTTTCTAATTTTTATAGCATAATTAGTCATGAAACTTTTATAATTCGCTGCACTTATTGCTGTAACGTGCAACTATTATAAGAGACTTATATTAATAGATATTTTGTTGTTACTTATGTAGGCCTATATCACAGAACACATGAACAAGCGCGGAAATAAGCAGTTTAACAGAGGTAAAGCAGAAATTGCACTCTTTTTGATTTCGTAAACAGTGTGATTCCAGAACCTGATGGCACCGACAACTGTCGCTGGAGCGCGCTGCGGTCGCAGTGTAGCTCGTTGAGGCACACGTCTCGTGTGCATTGCGGAGCGCGGGGTTGCTCGCCGTCGGAGGTTCGAGTCCTCCCTTGGGCTTGGTTGTGTGCGTGTGTGTTGTCGTTAGGTTATTTTACCTTAGTTTAAGTAGTTGTTAAGCTATGGACTGATGACCACGCAGTTTGGTCTGATAGATTTACAAACATTTGAACATTTACATGTCTCGTATGCACAAGTCGCGCCGTCTCCGAGCCCTGCGCATGTAATGGCTTGTTAATATAAACATGGCAGAGCACTTGAAAACACGTTTGTGAAGTAAGTGGCCGACTCGAGTGTTCTTAATGCCGACCCGCACTTTTCTGCTTCTGTCTGCTGTGTAACTAAACAGTAAACAAGAGGGCTGACGGAGAACAGACTCGCGCACGCTCCAGAAACACACCACGTGTTGAGAAAGCGCCGCACCTGGACAGCAGCCAGCCACGTGCACTGCACTAACGTTCAGTATTAACTTTCTAACTTATCTATTTGCTACCCAAATGTTCAAAAACTTCACCAATTTTTCCTATTAATGTTCACGCGTTTTAAACTATGTATTACCTTCGCGAATTATTTTTTCTTATATCTTTAAAATCCAAGGAGTTACTTAAGGTTGGAGTGGATAAAAAGTGCTATCCCAAGTTCCTTCGCTTTTTTCCATTTGAAAATGTGTTTAGAAAGCCTACGACTGTGAGATCAATGGGTTTGTTTACTTTTAAAACTTCTGCTACCAGTAATGATTTTATTTTATTTAGCACGTCGAGGTTCGGAAAAAGTAATTCCTGTTTTCAGGTGCGTTTTTCGTGCTATCCCATCTTAGTTGCAGTGTTTCTGATGTGTGACATTCTGCATTATGTTCTTGTCTTTACTGCAATGATTGAATGCGCAAATTATAGTAACTGGTCGGTCTTTATACCTAGTAAATGGCGATATATTTTGGAAAACGTCTACTTACAGTTTCTTCATGGCTGATTTGCACAGAATAAAAAATAGGCTAAAGCAACTGGCCAGCAAGATTATGCCACTGGAATGTCAACCAGAAATTTGTACCAAAATGCGAACGTGTACTATAAAACATCTATTAGGCAAAATATTGTAATTCCTAAAATAAAGCAGATATTTCAATAAATTTCGTATTACTGTCTGAGTTAATGTCACTCGGTGTTGGTACAATATCGCAACTTCCTCCTCATTATAGATCAAGAGTAATGTGCACCGAAACAAAGTATCAATATTCAGCCCGTTCACGTGCATGTGTACTTAACGTATACAAACTACTGAAACTAAGTTATGCTAAGGACAAATCACACACACACCCATGACCTATGGAGGACTCGAACCCCCGGCGGGGAACGGCAGCGCGCGCCCGCAGCAAAGCGCCTTATCGCGCACGGCTTTTACGCCACCACTGTCTTGAACTCATCAGTGTCACTGTACTAAATAAAACTGGACGCTTGTTTCAACTCGTCTGTAATACTACTTCCCAAAATTATTACTACTAGTATTGCCTGTGGTCGAAAATCGACAAATTGTGTTTACAATGGTCTCTGGGGATAAAATTTTACGTATCATGTCGGCGGCCTCGCGTGATTTTGTTGGCAACATCAACAACACGATAGAAAATCTTTGCCCATTTGTTCGAACCACACAGACTGACTTGATTAGTGTATCGTACAGACCATGAAGTAAACAAATAATGCTGTTCATGCTTTAGGTTGACAGGTTCTTGTATGTACCCTCGTCCGCTCAGTAAAAATAATTGCCCTCGTAAAGCGAAGATTCTACGAGAAAACATAAGCGTTGTCAAGCGATTAGCTAAAAAGGAGACTCACAGGATTATCACTATTCAGCATCTGTTGCCAACATTATCATAGGAGGCCGCTGGGATATTTGTTAAAATTAAACCGGCTCTGGGAGGTATGAAACGGTATCTTTAACGTGTTAAGGAAAATGCCTAACGCAATAACAACAAATAAAAACGGAAGTATATACTTCTCATGCCATTTTCGACTTATATAACTTTCATTAGCCTAATATTTGAAATGGAACTACAATTTCGGTGTTCGTATATTTATACAACGCCAAGAAATAATGTTATTTTGATACTGCGATATTCAGAATTCATGAGCTGACAACATGTCGAATTCGTAGTTCCACCCGTACACCGCTATATGCCTCTCCCGGCGCATCATTATTTGTATCAGCATTTTCGAATTCGTAGTTCCACCCGAGCACCGCTAGATGCCTCTCACGGCGCATAATCCTTTATATCCGCATTCATAATGACTGAGAAAATGAAGCATTTGAACGGCACAAGAAAGTGAGTTGGGAGCACTCCATGTTTCGGTCTTAACTTATTTTATTACTGCAGATTCACTTATTCTAATACGTTATTTTAATACTGCAGATGCGCTGCATTACAGCGTCTTTGGTCGAGGTGAATAGCCAATCAGTGAGGTGATTGTTGGAGAATTTAAGAACTTGATCCAAGCTGTAGATTGGAAAATTTCTACTTCCCTTTACCATTTTTAATGGCTAAATACACAAATAATATATTCGTGAAATCTAAGACAAACAATCTTTCGAATTATGTAACTTTCATTGGCCTTCTTGTACGAATAAATTAGTAATCTCTACCACAATTTTCGTGTTAGCGTATTTATATAATGACTAGCTTAAACCCGCGGCTCCGCTCGCGTGTTGGTTCATTATGATAGATAGGCTATCTTTCGTTATTCGTATGCTTATCCTTACAGAGAAAGAGCTGAAGACGTTATAGCACGCATAGACATAAGATATGGTCTTTGTCATCACGTTTCGCTGTATGTAACCTCCTTGCTATAGAGTCGCAAACGTCATCGCTGGCCTTCAGTCCGAATTTTTTATAATTTGACGACTTTCAACCACCATATCTTCCACCCCCTTATAGCTATCGGCATGAAACTGCTATGGTGTACAACGGGAGACTTCGGACACCACTACGGTCGGGGTTCGAATCCCCCCTCGGGCATGGATATTTGTGCCGTCCTAGTTCGTAAGTAGTTCATAAGTAGTTTGTAAGTTTAGGGACTGATGACCCCGTAGTTAAGTCCCATAAGCTTAACAAACATTTGAACATTTTTTGAACTTCGGACAACAATTACATACAGACCATTCGTTTGAGTTCTGTAGTTTTCGCTGTAGAGCGAAATATTAACACACACACAGAGGTAGAATTTTATATACACCGATAACTTTCCATCCCAATATACTCCACCCTTTAATCATTATCAACCGTCAAGCAACAATGCAACCAATAAAACCATTTTCAAAGAGTAAATATAATTTTCAAAGAGTAACTATTGTTCCGCATTTCGCGTTATATTCTTCAAATTACTAAATATCTATCTGATCGCCTAAATCTTCATCGGGTATAAATTAGTAACTACAAATATTTAAGTCTATGCGTCTTGTCGTTCGGACGTGATAAGCGTGCACCGAACAGACATTCACTTTAATATATATATATATATATATATATATATATATATATATATATATATATATATATATATATATATATATATAACAGCGGGGGACAGCTCTGTCTGAGCTCTCCGCGGCGATACATAAATACATCAATGGCCGCATCTGACACATGTGATGTCATGGTAGCCAGGAAACTCATGTCGCTGCGTAACAGGTAACAGAGCCACCGACAACCTGTCTCGTAGATCATATTCACTGCGAAAACAAAACTTTTCCAGGTGCATACCATTGTAACGTGCAAAAAATTAATGTACAATACATTAATTTAAAAAAGAAATTCTATGTATTCAATTTTTGTGTGCCTCACATGTGTGTGTCCTTTGGCTGGCTTCCGTCAGGAAATTCATTGGTTTAAATGTCTCTGAAGTGCGTTTTGACTAAATTTACACAGGCTGTTTCAGGAGAAATCTATATCCATAAATGTGAATATATATATATATATATATATATATATATATATATATATATAGAGAGAGAGAGAGAGAGAGAGAGAGATAAATAGTTATCCGATCGCCATATAACCACGCCTAAAGCCTTCCCCGGGTAGACATTAGTAATTGTAAAAAAATTTAGCTCTTTATAACTTGTGGTTCAGACGTGATAAACGTACACCGAACAGACATTCACATTTATAGATATAGATTTCTCCTGAAACAGCCTGTGTAAATTTAGTCAAAAGGCACTTCAGAGACATTTAAACCGACGAATTTCCTGACGAAAGCCAGCCAAAGGACACACACAGCCGGCCGCGGTGGCCGAGGTGACTGAGGCGCTCAAGTCACGGTCAGCACGGCCACTACGGTCGGGGGTTCGAATCCCCCCTCGGGCATGGATATTTGTGCCGTCCTAGTTCGTAAGTAGTTCATAAGTAGTTTGTAACTTTAGGGACTGATAACCCCGTAGTTAAGTCCCATAAGCTTTACAAACATTTAACCATTTTTGGACACAAACATGTGAGGCACACAAAAAATTGAATACATAGAATTTCTTTTTTAAAATTACTGTATTATACATTAATTTGTTGCACGTTACAATGGTGTGCATCTGGAAACGTTTCGTTTTCGCAATGAAGACGATCTAAGAGACAGGTTGTCGGTGGCTCTGTTACCTGTTACGCAGCGACATGAGTTTCCTGGCTACCATGACATCACATGTGTCAGCCGCGGCCATCGATGTATTTATGTATCGCCGCGGAGAGCCCAGACAGAGCTGTCCCCCGCTGTGAATAATGCAGCGCGGCGGAGCAAAAACACGGGACCCAATTCCGGACTGCGGTGCGTCCGTCCACTCAGGGAGCCTCAATTTAGAAGCTGGCCGTGCCCGGTCCAGGTTCTTCTACAGCGCCATTCCAGCCGGCTGTGCGGTCGCAAGAACTGGGAGACGGACGGGCTACGTAACTGGATCTGACACTTCGGGCGTTCGGAGCCGCGGAAGATGTCCTCTGCCGTATTCTGCATCTTGACATCTGAATGATAACCGTCGGCTTTTGCACTGAAGAGCAGAAGAAACTTGGTACACTCGCATACATCTACACGGATTACTCTGCAAATCACATTTAAGTGCTCAGATTACCTGACATAGTCGGGTCTGGAGGCGATATAATCGTTTTATAGTTTTAGAAATGACATGCCAAGATCGCATACTAACAATTTATTAAATGACGACCGGTTTTGGTAAGCTGTCATTTTATTAACTTATGTATTTTTTATATAGTTACTAAGAGCAATGTTGCACTTGGTATTTTATACCTAATATTTTTTACAAAATGACCAGGTTATAACATATATGTGAGCAGATGATGGTGATACAATGCACCGAAACCGGTCGTCATTTAATAAATTATTTGGATTGTCATTTTGAAAACTACATTTAAGTGCCTTGCAGAGGGTTCATTGAACCACCTTTATACTATTTATCTCCCATTCCATTCTCGAATAGCGCGCGGACAGAATATCTCCTTTCGAGCTCTAATTTCTCGTATTTTATTCTGATGATCATTTCTACCTATGTAAGTGGAAGTCAACAATATATACGAGGCGCGTCCAGAAAGTAAGTTCCGTTTGGTAATAAAATGAAATTGCACACACAATATACAGATACAGAAGAAATTTTTATTCCACAAAATTCTCCAACTCTTAATCTACTTTTCCACATAACTGCCGAAATTTTGCAGGCATTTGTCATAGCGTGGCACCACGTTTTGTATACCTTCTTCATAGAAATCTGCCGCCTGTGTCTTCAACCAGTTGGTGACAGTTTCTTTCAGCTCGTCGTCCATAGCGAGAGCACTAATTGTAAACCTACGGTTTTCGTGGATCTTGTAATCAATCGCGTGAACCAGTTCTTCTGTAACCAAAGGTGGACGCCCACTTCGTTCTTCATCGTGCACATCACTACGCCCGCCATTGAACTTTCGGGCCCATCTTCTCGCCGTCGAGTCACTCATCGCATTGGCCCGTAAACATCGTAAATTTGCCGATAAATTTTACTTGGTTTCACGTTCTTTGCATTCAGAAACCGAATCACCGACCTGATTTCACAGGCGGCGGGATTTTCAATCAACGCCGACATTTCAAACAATCATAACAAAGCGTACGTAACTAACAGCGATCTCCAAATGACGCACGTTCTTCTCCTTGATACACATCGTCTACAACGCACGTGCGGAACTGCAATCGCAGCGCTGCAGCGGAGATAAATTGAAACGGAACTTACTTTCTGGACGCGCCTCGTATATGTATACCCATTCGGAGGAGAATGTCGGGGATTGGAGTTTCGTAAGTAGCCCACGTCGCAGCGATAAACGCCCTTGTTGTAATGATTCCCATCCCAGATCCTGTATCATTTCTGTGCCGCTGTCTCCCCTGTATCGTGACAATAGAAAAGGAGTTGCCCTTCTTTGGACTCTTGCGGTGTCCTCTGTTCAACCCACCTGATAGGGAACACACTCTGGGTAGTAATACTTCAAAAAAGGACGGACAAGCGTAGTGTATACAGTTTCCTTATAGTTCAGTTGCATCTTTTAACGGTTCTGCCAATAAAACGCAGTCTCTGGTTCGCCTTTCCCATGAGATTTTCTACGTGTTCTTCCTGAAGTAATAGTAATTAGTAGGTATTTAGTGGAGTTTATGGCCTTCACTTTTTATTGATTTATCTTGTAAACAAATTTTAAAGGATTTATTTCCGTGCAAATGTGGATAATTTCACACTTCTCATTATTTACAGTCAATTGCCAATCTTTGGCTCTTATTCACGATGACAGCAACAAATACTTTTCACCATTACATCGCTTACCAAAACACTTCAGAACATTGAATACGACAGTGAGAGCCCTGACATAAAGTGAAATTAAATTAGTGTGGGGTGACACCCGACACGTGAGTCTGTTGTAACGTAGATTCGAAACTGCGCCGCTGGCCTCTTGACTTTTCTATGGCATTGGTAATCATTCGGCACGATTCGGCAGTCGTCTTCGAATGATGAATTGTTGGAACTTGTCACGAGACAGGCGATTCTTTTGAACGCCGATTCATCCACCTCGCTGCAATTCGTCCCCCTCTTGACTTCTCTCCGGCAATCGTAATCATTCGACGCGATTCGGCACGATTCGGCAGCCGCCTTAGAATCATGAATCGTGGGATCCTGTAATCGTCACGAGATAGGCGATTCTGTTGAACGCCGATGTGTCCAGCTCGCTGCAATTCGTCCCCCTCTTGACTGCTCTCCAGCATTCGTTATTATTCGGCAGTCGCCTTTGAATCATGAATCGTTGGAACTTGTAAACGCCACAAGGCAGACGATTCTTTTGAACGCCGATTCGTCCACGTCGCTGCAATTCGTCACCCTGTTGACTGCTCTCCGACATTCGTAATCATTCGGCGCGATTCGGCACGATTCAGCAGCCGCCTTCGAATCATGAATCGTGGCATCTTGTAATCGTCAAGAGAAAGGCGATTCTTTTGAACACCGATTCGTCCACCTCGCTGTAATTCGTCCCTCTCTTGACTGGTCTCCGGCATTCGTTATCATTCGGCGCGATTCGGCATGAGTGGGCAGATGCCTTCGAATCATGAAACGTGGGATCTTGTAATCGTCAAGAGAAAGGCGATTCTTTTGAACGCCAATGTGTCCAGCTCGCTGCAATTCGTCAACCTTTTGACTGCTCTCCAGCATTCGTTATCATTCAGCAGTCGCCTTTGAATCATGAATCATTGGATCTTGTAAACGCCACAAGGCAGACGATTCTTTCGAACGCCGATTCGTCCACCTCGCTGCAATTCGTACCCCTCTTGACTGCTCTCCGGCATTCGTAATCATTCGGCGCGATTCGGCACAATTGGGCAGTCGCCTTCGAATTATGAATCGTGGGATATTATAATCGTCACGTGAAAGGCGATTCTTTTTAACTGCGATGTGTCCAGCTCGCTGCAATTCGTACCCCTCTTGACTGCTCACCAGCTTTCGTTATCATGGAGGAGTCGGAATCATTGGAACTTGTAAACGCCACAAGGCAGACGATTCTTTTTGAACGCCGAATCGGCCGGATCGCGATTCGATTCTTACGACTCTTTATTTGTATTCGTTCAAACGAGCGACTCATTCACGAACTGCCACACCTCTACTCTGCAGTGTCCCTTAAGCGACGCGCCAGAGCCGGCGGTCACCTGGTGGAGGCCGCGCGCCCGCAGCCCCCCCCCTCCCCCCCCCCGCGGCCTTGCTCGGGCGACGGCCGGCCGGCACGCGACCGCTGCCGCCCCTCCCCTCCGCGCCGCCCCGGCCGGTCGGCGGACGAGAATAGCGCGTGGGCGGCGGGCCTTGGCGGCGGCTGGGGGCGCACAGTGGCGCTGCTGCCGGAACACACAGTTATTTACGGCCGAGGCCACGGCCGACCACACACCTGCTCCGCTAACAATGGCACTGTCGCCCCACACTGGTTCGCAACACGGACTCCCTACTTCCGGATTCGCTACGTTTTACGTCTCGCCTGGCGCTGGCTTGATGGGGGCCCTTTGCAACTAACACGCGAGGCTCTTCCGAGACCCTCCACAAGAGATAATTTTAACTTTCGAGAGTGATGCCAAAACACCTACTACAGCAAACCTACTGTTACGACCGTAAAATAATTAACTAAATCAGGAATCTTAACCTTCAGCCCGTACACCCCCTTATGATACACAAAGCGTACACTTGGTCTTTAAGACCGCGATGCCGTTTCTTTCAGTTTCTTTCGGCCTTTTTTGCATCTAATTGTCTTAAAATGCATGTAGTGCACCATTCGGTCTCCCCCTTCCTCAATAGTTTTCTGACACACTTGATATGTAGATTTTTTCCAATTTTATAGACTTGTGAAAGGAAAAACACACAACTTGAGGGTAAGTGGGGTACATTGGACTGGAGACACATCGGGTACATTGAACTGTGTACACATCGGCCTTTTCGACGGCGAGCGGAGAGTGCAATTCGTTAACTACAGAACTTCCGACTGATGCACAACGAAGACTTACTTCGACTTCCTCTTCAACTGCCTTGAGGCTACTGTGGAGGGCAGAGTGCTGACACGCACTCAGAGAGAAGGGGAGGAGAAGAGGGTCGCCCCGGTCCAAAAGACCGGTGTACGGGCTAAAGGTTTACCCCGATAGCGCGGAATTACTTTTGGTTTAATTTTTTAATTTTTACCTTCATATGACTGCACAAGTTCGTTATATGTGATTTTTTCACAATACTGCCCTTCTTTCTGGAATGACGTCAAAGTGAATGTTTTCTAATTTTAATCGGACGAATCATTATTATGAAAACAATATTGCATATATATATTTAAATGTCTCAAATATTGAAGAAAGTTCCAGAAATATAAACCCTACTATGAGGAATTCTTCAGTATCTTCGGTATGAACCTCAACTTTGCAGCTTTATCCAACCACTTTTAAATCGACAATACAAGCTAAAAGTGATCTGCAGTGGGAGCAGCCGATTCAAAGAAATAAAATATGACATTGTACACGAATTCTTACTGACAAGAATAAAAAAGTAATCTGCCGTTCTCGTCCTTCTGGAAGAACGTCAGTGCTCTCTGGGTAAGTTAGTAGCACAATTACTAAAATGTTGATAATTTAAAAAAATAAATAACTTAGCTATCGGAAATCGAAAAAAGTTCACTAGTGTTGTTTGACATCTTACAGTGGCGGCTGTTGCTTCAGGTGACTGGGGGTTCACTTTTTTGAGTGTCGGATCTTGATAGTGGCGCTACCGCCTTTAGATATATTTTCGTTAAAAGATCTGCAGAATGTCTTACCTCAGATTGTTTGCACGTGCTGCATCGGCCTACCAAGCTTCTTTATTTCACAATTTTGTTCCAAGCTCAAAGCTGAGTAATTTGTTTCGAAAATACACTGAACGATGTTCATCTTTCTTTCATAATAAACACCAAGAACATATGAATGTGCACATGAACACTAAAAGACTATAAGTAACTGATTACACTGTTAAGTGACTGTAACAAAATGAATATTGTTACAATGAAGAGACGAGCTACCTTCGCGTCACGTGACTGTAAGCAACAACCCCTCCTAACCTTACGCATGCGCAAAGGCTGCTCTGCCCCCACATCTTTTCAAATGCTTAAATATTTTTTACAACGAAGGGTATAAATGTCGTTTACCTTTAACATTGCGACACATAAGCTAAAACGTCCAAAGATATGAGCCAAGTAACAAGACACAAGTCATTGTTGTTCCCGTATCTGTGAAAAAGAACATACTACCTTCGACGTCGCAAGGCGATGCGGCTTACGACCAGTGGCGTAGCTATCATAGGGCTAGGCGGGGCAGTGCCCAGGGACCCCCGAGCTCAAGGGGCCCCCTCGACAACCCTGAGCGACGTTTGAAAAAAGTTGCAGTACACTATCGATTTTTTTATTTCCCTCTCCCTCCCTACCCTCCATTATCTCCACCTTCCCTCAAACCAAGTATCCCACAGTAGCCGCACTGGGCCACCGGGTGGCGGAACACTCCTGGGACCTTCACAAGGCGCCGCTCGGTGGTGCTGCTGACCTTCCAAGCCGCCAGTCGCTGTGTACAACAATCGGCACACTTCAGTCGGCGTTGCAGAAGAAGCAGAGGCAGCATCAAAGCTGCTCGCAGCAACAACTGCGCATTCGCAGTATAGCGGCGTGCCGCTCGGCACAGTGTGAAGGCTCGAGCACCTCCAAATACTGAATAAATACATTTACTGTACAGTACTTGTTATTGGCAAATAGAAATGCACAGTTAGATTATACGAATAATCGGTTTTCCGAACATCCACGTCCCCCAATTACTTCGGATAGTCGACGATCTACTGTATATGATATTTTAGTTGAATGAAGGATTTTCAACATTTAACTTTTTGAACCCTGAGCAACAAATCTCAAACGCACGAAGTGAAATCCAGATATTATTCCCACTCAGATATAAACATAACAAAGTTTATTGTTTGTCCGCTAAGACATGACCTTGCCACCGTTAGTGTGTTGTCGGGCCGGCCGCGCTGGCCGAGGGTACTGAGGCGCTTCAGTCACGGCCTGCACGGCCACTACGGTCGGGGGTTCGAATCCCCCCTCGGGCATGGATATTTGTGCCGTCCTTAGTTGTAGGTAGTTCATAAGTAGTTTGTAAGTTTAGGGACTGATGACCCCGTAGATAAGTCCCTTAAGCTTAACAAACATTTGAATTTTTGTGTTGTCGGTTGAAGTCGGAGTTGCCATGGCTGCCAATCTTTGCGAAATAACAGTCAATGGCGTTGAATTACTAGCAGTGTGTTTGACAATACACGGTCTGACCACATTTGAATATGAAGCCTGTACAATGTATTATTACAGAACGGTATTATTATGGTAACTAAACTGTTTGTATAGTGAATTCCCCCAAGGGAGTGCTACATAATCATAGATCCCAATGAAGTGCTGCAACCAGCAGCACTCTGAAATGCATGCAAGAAGAAGAGAAAATATGGTTACTTTGTCATAATAGTGAATTGTCCATTCTAAACGCTGCAGTCTACCCCAGTGTCGTGATAATAAGCGAAGATGTCGACTTTTTTTTACTTATTACTTCATGCAGCCTGGTAGCGGCACAGCTCACTACAAAATGTTTCATCATGCAAATTCCGACAACTTCCTTTTGCTGAAACCATGCTACACGAATATTTCCCCTATTTCCTTTCTTTGACAGGGCTATCAACGAAATAAGGCTGATCGGTATGGAGCATGGGGTCGTTTTATCTGCACGTCCCGCCCAGGTCCAACTCTGTCCCACGGCAAAATTTCATCCAAATGCATCCAGTAATTTTTGCGTAAAAGCATACAAAACAAACAAACTTTTACAGTTATAACTATATTATCAGCTGTGTGACACATAATTTACTTAGCAGTATTTAGGTTTGTCTTATTATTTCTTCCAGTGGGCGGTAAGGAGCTGATGAAATAGTTTTGCATCGGTATACAGTTTTGGTTTAAAGAGGGCTCCAATGACATTTTTGCCCCGGGGCCCTTGGTGACATAGCTACGCCACTGCTAACGACACGGCTATTCTTGATAGGCGGAGAGTAGTGACTTCATTGCTATTCATAATCGTATCTTCTGAACGCTTTTACAGTTGATGCGTCTTTATAGTTAAGATATATGATATAATTAAATATATAATTAAATATAATTAAATATATAGTTAATATAATTAAATATTAATATATATATATATATATATATATATATATATATATATATAATTAAATATATAGTTAATATAATTAAATATATAGTTAAGATATATGATATAATTAAATATATAATTAAATATAATTAAATATATTTTACCAACTATGTCGTGTTTTTGATGAATCTTCAATGCACCAAAAACAAAAATGAAGGGCGGATGTTGCCTTATTGGAGGATTTGCCGATGCGCAACACGAGGTTCGCAGTAGCTCCATTGTTCTTTCCTTCGGGACAATTCGTGCGTAAGCGCCAGAGCTCGAGTTCCCAGGAGCTGTCTGGCGTTTTCCCTCGCCTCTCCCTGCCACGGGAGCGCCCATATGCTGCCTCCACGGGGTTCAGACGAGAATCTGAACCTCAGCCGGACATGCGCATTACAACGCTGCGGCCACTGCCGACTATATTAAGCGGTCGCGCTAAGACTTGTATACATGTTGTCGCCGCGACGTAAAACATTTCTTATGCAAGATCAATACTTTGAAAGTGCATATGAAATATCCTGATAGAAGAACGAAAGGAGGAATGATAGTTTAAAAACACTTTATTTGTTTATTTATTTATTTTTACGTCGAGCTTTTTCTGGGGTTTACTGAACCACTGAACACACAGAACGCGCACTTCACATGCGCACTTCACATGCTCTGTATTTATAAGAAATGAAATTAGTTGTAGCTCATAATCACTAAGGGTATTCTGCTTTACCTACTTCACACTAAACATCTTTTCCTTGCTTTTTGACGAGCAAATTTATCAATAATATCTTCAAAGCACAAT
This sequence comes from Locusta migratoria, assembly GCA_026315105.1. Taxonomy (NCBI): domain Eukaryota; kingdom Metazoa; phylum Arthropoda; class Insecta; order Orthoptera; family Acrididae; genus Locusta; species Locusta migratoria. Next base: position 732,695,696 of record CM048744.1, on the reverse strand, counting down.
TTCTTTATTCGTGTCAAACGTATCAGTTACAAGCTAATTTCAAGAAAGTTTACCAGCAATAGAATAAACAAGTGCCTGCACAATAGACATTAACATTAAAGATCTATTAATAATTAAAATTGTTTTCTCCCAGAAGTGGGGAAAGTTCAAAGAATTAAAGTTAGCATACAAAACATATATAAACAATTAGAAATACATTTATATTTAGACAGAGTAACAGTCAGTAACTTGAATTATTTTAGCCCAGAAACGGGCTATGTCCAACGCATTAGGGTTGGTCAGCCTTAAATCCTCTTCGGTGCAGGATGAAGGGCACAAATGGCAGTTGCGCAAGTGAGACACTGTCTGCTCCTCGCCACACTCACAGGTTGAGGATCCATTTTTCTAGGCTTACTTTACACCGCCCGACACCAGTTGGTAACCTGTTGAGCGACTTGCACTGAAAACATAGCAAGAGAAGACAGGCGTTCCTGCAGAATACTGCTTCTCAAAAGAAATAAATATCAGATGTCCATCAAATGTACGAAATCAATTTTTATATTTCTCTGTTGACCTCTGTAGCTCAGTGACAGCGGTACTGACCACCAATGTAAGGCCCAGGTTCGATTCCCAGAAGAGGCCTGGGTGTTCTGTGGTTGTCGTCATCTCCATTTTCATCATAATCGACACGCAAGTCGCACAAGTGGCGTCAATCAAAAGACTCGCACTAGGTGTACGAACCCAGATGGGAATATCTCGGCCAATAAAAGCGATACGATCATTTCATTTCCTATTTTCCTAAAGTACCTCACCGCTATGTTCAAATTCAAATGTTCAAATGTTTGTAAATCTATCGGACTCAACTGCTTTGTTATCAGTCCGTATTTTACAAACTACTTAAACTAAGTTAAACTAACCTGAGGACAACACAAACACCCATGTCCGAGGGGCGACTCAAACCCCCGACGGCGAACGGCCGCACGCACCGCAGCACGGCGCAACAAACCGCACGGCTAATCTGCGCCGGCCGCAGTGACCGAGTGGTCTGCAACGCGCCAGTCACATTCTGCACGGCCACTACGGTCGGGGGTTCGAATCCCTCCTCAGGCATGGATATTTGTGCCGTCCTGCATTCTGCACGGCCACTACGGTCGGGGGTTCGAATCCCTCCTCAGGCATGGATATTTGTGCCGTCCTTAGTTTTAGCTAGTTGATAAGTAGTTTGTAAGTTTAGGACTGATAACCCCATAGTTAAGTCCCATAAGCTATACAAACATTTGAACATTTCGGCTAATCCGCCGCTACCTGTCGCTATGTCATAGCAGCTACGATTAGGACTTCGTCACTCACGTAAGTCACAGCGGACAGGCGAAAAAACTTGCTGTGTCTGATTAACACAGTCTATATATAAGGCCTAACAACAAGTCAGTGTCACGTCACACCGATAGTCTGCCATGGCTAGCTGACTGGCTTTCCTCTGGCTTTCCTCTGACTGGCTTTCCTCTGTCCACTGCTTCGTAGCGGCCATCCAGTGACCTTGCTAGGACGGCATATCTGTGTGACGTGACACTGTTGTGAGGCCTTGTATCTAGACGGTGTTGGATTGATGCAGTGTTGTGCCAGGTGCCTTGCCGTCCCATTTGACTGTTCACAGCGAGTGGGACAGGGAGCGTTGCGCAGCTGAACTGAAGCTGGAACAGCCTATCTGATGGGAAACATCAGCTAAAAGACAAACGATGAGCAGATAGGACGTGGAGTGGCTTTGAATAACAATGGGTGAGCAGTAATTATGTGTTGACACTGGATGTTACTGTAGCGCATCAGTATCATAACTCCTGGATTCTTCAACTCCTATGCAGGCATAAGTTTCTAAATCTGAAACGTATTCTAGTGGCCATAGTTGTGTGACAATGGGTATATAGGCTACTAAAACTAAATTACATTAAAAGTAGGTTCAAAAACAAAATTACAGATGACAGTTTTCATATCGCATTCTAACGTTTTTCACGGGAGTCCTAGATTTGCGCGTGTCTAAAGCCGGATCTGCCGCGCAGGTTCCGGTTTTCGCGGCAAATTTCAGCGCCAAAATACAGTATACTGGGTACAGTGTGGAGACATTGATCACTGTTGTTGGGCGTGTTGTGTTGCAGCGCAAAGAAATTTCGTTAATTATCAGTTACGAAGTGCTTCCAGGCCCTTCCACTTACGGGACGTCAAGTGGCAGTGCATTACGCAGTGGCACCGGAAAAATTATTAACAATGTTGCTAATACTGCAAACAGGAGCACAATAATAAAGAGTTCCTTCTTCTCCTCTCCTCTCTGAGCCGATGGCATGGCTTGTGTTAGCAGCTCAGGGTTTCCCTTCAAAATTTTGGAGAAATCAGCTTGCTTACAGGTGGTATGGAGAGGGATAGGTGCTTCAGAGGAGAATTGAGGAACAAGTATTCTTTGTGACGTATTTGTAGGGGCTTCGCAAACATGAATAATGCGTATCTAGTATCACTATTTAACCATAGTTAACAATGAGATAGTTCATTGCTGATTTTTCATTGGCAGCCCACCTTTATACAAGAATCTGAAACTTAAACGTTTGCTGTATTGAGGAGTAGCCCGATTATGGTGAGTTTGTGAATTGAATTTTGAATAAGCAGGAAACGTAAGTGCGTTCACGTGAATATAGTGTCACGATATAATAAGCATTTCCAGACAAACACAAAGAATTGCGAATCAGATCCCATGCTGAAATGTATATTTAAGAAACTTCTTGGGAGATTAAAACCGCGTGCTGGATCCGGATTCGAACCCGGGATCTTTTCCAGTGAAAAGTAGGTTTTAATCCGCCAGGAAGTTTCATATCAACGCACACTCCGATGCAGTGTGAAAACAAATCATTCTACGAACATTCATCTCCAGTTTATTAGATTTTACGTGCATAATCTACATTCCGCGGCCTCTATGGTACGGTTTACTTTTGGAATATCTCACGTAAGCTGTAGTGTGGAGTATTTGGCGATCGACATTTGGAATGAATGCACGACTACGTCATTCGTCATGCACGTTTTGACACAGTGTTTTATCCGTGAAAATAAATACTAATTGTTGTTCTTTGCATGTTTAATATAGGCTGTACACAATTATAAATTATTGACTACGTCTACTCCTCCCGTTTCGTTGACTTTTAGATTGATGGCCCCTGATTAATCTGGTCAATAATGTAGACTTTTGCATATGTTGCCATTTTATGCTTAATCCTCATAAAAAGAACCTTCCAGATAATATAAAACAAAAAAGTACAACGAAAACCGTAACACAGAGCCAAAGGGCCCCCTCCAGAACCGTTTCTTCTATTCGCACAATATGCAAGGTGTGTTACGCTGTTCAGGTTTTATTTTGGTACGATTGAGGGTGATATCACATACGTTAGGGGGATATTGTGCTTAAAGGTTTGTAACATTGGAAACGAGATATGAAGTACACAGCAGTCATTTGCACCGCCGTTGGCATTAAAAAAATGTTGCAGATATTTGTATGAAATCATCAGGGACACCTGTAGCAGAGGACATACATATTTAAACAAATGTTGCAGAGATATTGCCGTGAAATCACCAGGGACTCCTGACATAAAGGACGTAAATATAAGTTACTTCAGTTCAAATATATAGGCCGACAGTGTTCTGAAAGTGCTTTCCACTTTGTCTCAATTACTATATAATGTTAATTAAGCTTGCTGTTCTAAAGGCTTCTAGTGCCAACATGGTCCTGTTGTTACTGCTGTTAACAGATGGCTCTGTCAGAATCACTTGGGACATAAATTTACTCTTGAGGGCGAGTATTTTGCCAGCACTACAATACACAGTCTTCGCTTGTTCTCCCCCTGCCCCTTAGCAGTTCATGTACTGAGATTCAGCAGGCGGAGCTATAGTTGGGCCGCCGAAAGAACGACCCTGACAGTTCGCGCACGTGGGCCGCAGAGGTTGGGGGGCACACTGAAGCACCAACCTGAGCTCTGGAATTCGTAAACGTTGCCGGGGTAACGGTGCCGCGTTGCCACCCTGGCACTCAAGGTCGCGCGGGGTGGCGTGCTGCAGTTGCTGCAAAGCATCTGTCGCGTGTTCATCGTTTGTCTAGTTGTGTTACAAAAACAAAAGCCGAAATATCATTTAATAAATTGACACAATTGCTGAAGAAAATGATCGTAGTGTTGCGCCTTCCACCATATCATTGCCATTTTAATGCAATAGAACTCGTGTGGGCTCAGATGAAATCATACATTGCAGAAAGAAAAGTTTTTCTTTAAAAGAAGTAGAATTCTTAGTTCGTGAAGCACTGGCAAGTATTACTCCCACAAAATGGAACAATGTTATCACACATATGTGGCACATCTTAGAAGAGGCATGGGAACGAGAAGGTGCTCTAGAAGAACGGGTAGAAGAATTCATGAATAGTTTGTTTCGCAGCCAAAGATCGTTTACTGAAAAATTACGTTATTTAATCTACTCCCGTGACCAATAGACTAGCTGTCGAAACTGATCTGATGATATTATACGCACAGTAATACTATGGCAGTCAACAGTAACCGTAAACAAATGAGGAAAAAAAAAAGAAGAAAGAAAGGACTTTTTTTTATGTAAGAAGACAAATCATTCCACTGGAAAAGGCGGTTTTCCTATTTGTAAAGTGGTAGTCCTTATTTGTTTACCCTCTCGGCCGACTGCCACAATACAGTGTCCGAGTAATAACAGCGAGTCTGTGGAAAATGGTTATAGAAGATGAAATATATAAACCAAAATCTTCAACTAGCGACCTTAGGCTGAAGACTGAATGATACATTATATTTAATGGAATACTAGAACACATGAAGTTTTACTTTAACTCGACATATATTTCTAAACCTTTTCTTTTTAACTATAAAAAGAGTGTTTTCATTACTTCGTGATTGTTCTCGTTCGTTCACGCTTTATTAGTAATAGCAACGGTCCCAAAATTTTTGGATGTGATATTCGTATGCCGGCGACCGACTCGGCGTAACAACAAACAGCCGCGTAGCAGTATTGGCAACATAGCCGCTAGCTGTCAAGAGTCGTTCTTTCGGCTTTCGTCCGCTTCCCACGCCCCGTTAGGCCGCATGTAGCAGCAGTTTGCGTGCTTTTAGACTGGGCGCACGATCTATCTCAGGTTGACAGAGGACAAATTAGGATGGCCCATAGTATTGGAGGAGCATTTCTGGGACTGCACGACTTGTTCCAGGGTGTCATCGACGAGTGGCGAAACCAATGTTAAACCACGTCCGACAGTCGAGGGATTCCGGGCATCTGTGCGCTCCGCTGAAAATCGTCTTAGAGCGCTCGGCCACTCCATCGCGGCTGGTCGTAATGTCCAGATTACCATCTGCTGCTAGGCAATCGTACGCCACGGGCAGCAGCAAGGACTGACATTGATTATATATCTAAATATGGTACCATAACTTCCTCAGCTCGGTCGTGGCTTAATAAAGCACAGTATGTAACTGAAACTGATTTTCCTCCAACAATTAACTTGACATACAGCACACTAAAGAGAAGTGTAGTAATCGTGTTGATATAGTTTAATTAATTATGTCACAAAAATACGATGGTACATTAAAACCCCAGTGTGGACAAATCCTAATTAAATGCGGATAATTGGGTTTGCATTTGCTGCATTAAATAGAGCGGAATAAATATTGAAATAACAGCAAGAAACCGAAATATTAGGGAACCGATTTTTATAACGTGCACGATTTCTGGCTGATGGTTTGATAAAAATACTGTCTATAAAATATACCAGTAGTTAATAGAACAATTTCTCTCATCAAAAAGGTTAACCTCGTTTTCGTATACTAAAAAGTATTCTAAAAGGTGTTGAACTTTCTGGTACTATATAGATCGTTTGTCCCTGTGCTTCTACAGTGCACGAAGGTCCAGAAGTGCTGTGCATTCCATGGCACATAGTGAATGGGCCATGTGATTTTCAAATTCCTTATCCAGTCCCTGTCTTCACAGTTTTCACATTAGATTGTCAAAGAACACAAGACTTAACTTGTCAGCAAAACTATTTTAGTGACAGCAAATTTTCAACTTTATTTCCAGAATGATTACTAGTTTCGATGAATCCGTCATCATCTTCAGTTCAAATAACAATATTATAAGGCTTCCACATACGTGCTCATTGCACTTGTTACAGCGAGGTTTGTAGCGAATTGAGACAAGACCGCCGCGGTGGAGTAGCCGAGCGGTCTAAAGCGCCTCGCTGCGGAGCGCGTGGTTGCTCGCCGTCGGAGGTTCGAGTCCTCCCTGGGGCATGGGTGTGTGTGTTGTCCTTAGGTTAGTTTACTTTAGTTTCAGTAGTTTGTAAGCTGTGGACGGATGACCACGCAGTTTGCTCCGATAGATTTAAAAACATTTGAACATTTGAGACAAGACCAGCGGAGAATTAACACATGGTGCAGGACTGCCAAACGAATCCCAATACAACTTGCACTTGTTGGGGCGACCTTATACAATTTTATTGTATCAAAGACCAAGATCACTTGCGTAGAAGGTATTTATGGTACCAAACTAGCAATCATTAGAGAACTTTCATGAGACCATTAAAAACCCTCTCCCTAGTCGTCATATTGAGATTGTGCACAAAATTTATAAAATTCTCTCTACGTTATATCATCAAATGCATCAAACATATAAAATAACACATGTCAACACCAATTTGTGGTACACGAACGCCAACGCTTTCGCCATTCTCGCCTTTATTCATTTGACGATCGAATTCGAATTTTGTAAATTTTGTGCACGTTCTTAATGTGGCAAAGGCGTAGTTTTTTTATTTATTTATTTTTATTTATTTATTTCTTTTTATGAAACTCTTCTGACGACTGCAGCTAGATCTACACTTATCATAACTTCATCTGAATGACCAGAGGGCGATTTGAAAAGCGGTCCTTACGAATGCGAGTCTTACCATGATGTCCGTTTTCTACGTCCATTTTCCCACTTTGGTCTTCACCAATCCGGGCTTGTGTTCCATTCTTAAATGGCATCTGGGTGAACTTGGCGTAAATCAATATGTTTCTTCATTCGTGATTTTTGTCTCTCAAAAATGTTCAAATATTTGTGAAGTTTATGGGACTTAACTGCGGGATCATCAGTCCCTAAACTTACAAAGTACTTATGAACTAACTTATTCTAGAGACGACAGAAATAGCCATGCCCCAGGGAGGATTCGAACCTCCGACGCGGGAGGCCACTCGATCCTTAACGTGCGCTCCAGACCGCTCGGTTAATCCCGCGCGGGTTTTTGTCTTTATTGTAAGTATATCAAATGGTAGTTCTCCTTTGAGACCTTTGCACTATTGCTACATAATCTAGAAAATTTACTTCGACCATTCATGTCGTAGTTCTGCAATAATAGCAGCTACTTGTACACCCCTTTTCAGTACTAATACATTTTAACTTCTTTCCCTCGTTTTGTGAAACGATTTTCAAGCCATTACCGTCGAACATGAGTGAGGGTATTACATTTGTCACGGGTAAGGACATAAAGTTGAATAAACATGAAGCACTGTTTACGCTTTTTATACTTGCTTCAGGTCTTTTACAAGTTCTATGACTTTAATGAACGTCACCAAAGGCTTTAGTGGTGTTGTACATAAGGTCACGCTTAGGTTTCATGTCACGTTCTCGATACAAACTTTATGAGACAGTTTGAGCTGCTGTGAAGTAGCTACACAAGACCCTCATTTCATATTCCTCGAGCGGTGCAGCTAGGAAACGCTAGCTGTTCTCTAACTTCCACACTAAACACAAACATCTGCGCGGCAAGATTAGAGACTACATTGTCCGTCTTACAATACCCACAAAACAAACATCTTAATAAACCACGGCTACGAAAATATATAAATTCTACATAGTTACGGCACTACATCTGCTGCAAACACCCTTGAAAAAATCGAAAATTTCTTCAAGTGAAAGTGTGCATGCAAAGGAAGAATCAAATCTTTCTATCTCCAAGAATTCCTCTTCTAAGAATCTGCAAAGTAAAAATGTACTGGGTACAGACATCTTCGCTACATCTGATTAATAAGCGCTTCTGCAGAGTCGATGAGAAGTTTAAACACAATTTTACGCTGCTTACATAACGAGTAAATGACAGTTAGTAATAAAATTTACGAGTTGGTAAACTTCCCACTTTTACGGTATCTACGATGGGGAGTTGTAAAATAAGTTTCCCCTGTCCACTGTGGCTACAGTTGTGTATGAAAAGAAAAAAAAAAATGAACGAGGCATTAAAGATAAGACATATCTTCATTTTTCTACATAATTTCCATTGAGACATTTTTCATACGTCTTTATAAGTTTCAAAAAGCCTTCCAGGAAATAATCAGGGCGTTCAATACGGAAGAATCGTCGGACGGCTTGTTTGACGTTAGCATTGCTTCCAAAGCGCCTTCCACCGATAGTCTTCTTCAAAGCTGGAAACAGATGGAAGTCGCTTGGTGCTAGATGAGGACTTGAGAGTTGCAATATGGTTTTGCGTTGCCGTCACCGAGTGTGGTCTCGCATAGTCATCCAAATGCAGAAAGCCAGATCTGAGGAGGCCAGACCGCTTTTTCCGAATCACCTCTTTCAATTTCGACAGAGTGGCACAGTATCACACAGCATTGATCGTTGCCTCCTCCAAAAAGTCCAGCATCAAAACTCCTTGGGTGTCTCAAAAAACGGTTAGTAGCACTTTGCCTGTAGACGAAGTGTTTTTGAACTTCTCTCGGACAGGAGATGACGGATGTTTCCACTCCATGGATGCGGCCTTCGATTCGGACGTCTAATGGTGGATCCAGTTTCATTCTCCGTCACAATCCGAAACAGTAAGTCACTGCTATATTCATGGTCGACCTCTACCCAACGCTGTAACGGAGTCCTGCACGTGCGCGTCCACCTGCTGTGTCGTCTTTTTCCCATAGCTTCTTCCGCATGCAAGCCCTGATTTTTTTCCTGGACGGCTTTTTGAAACTTATAAAGCTGTTTGACAAATGTCTCAATGTACTTGGAAATTACTTAGAAAACTAAAGATACGTCTTATCTTTAATGTTTCATTCTATTTTTTTCCTTTCATACACTACTCTGTCCCCAGTCGACAGGGGAAATTTATTTTCCAATTACCCCTCGTATCAATAAATCTTTTGCAGTTCTGGTCCTTCTCACCACACATTTTCTGTCCGCTATTAAGCATTCGCTCAAGGTGAACGATAAAGTTCCTTTATTTCACTGTGAAATTACTGAGTTCCCACAGTATTACACTGCAGGTTTTTTATTTACTTATTATTATTATTAGGTTAATTTAAGACAGTAAACATGCGACCTATGGCCCAGTATCTGTTAGCTTGTTTAGCTTTCCTTATAAATTGGTAGGTTCAAAGATTTGCTTTACTTAGAAGTATACGCTGTCAGATAAATAATTAGTACTCACGGAAACTAGGCGTCCATTTTGATCTGATGACGGCAAGTGCCATCCTGCGGATAGCAGACGTACTGATCGTGTTTTCAACGTTGTCCGCCAACAGATAGCGAAGTGACGTAACTGGGAGAGCGCCATCTTTGTGTGACCTCCAGTACGGAAGGGTCAGCATGACATCGACGTGTGAAGCAGAGACGCCATGCCGCGAAGACTCGTGCTTCCTTCAGCTATGTGAGCGAGTTTCAAAAGGGTCAAATTGTGGTCTCCGAGTGGCGGGATGTTCATTTCGGAGCACTGCCACAAAAGTTGGACATGCTGCGTCAGCTGTGCAGTGATGATGACTGCATTGTTCACCGGAACGGTCTTACACCTGTATACGAGGCCCTGGACGTCCACGCAACTCCGACGACCGCCGAGATCGTCGTATCGTAAGGGCAGCAGCGGCAGATCGCACAACTACCATAGGGCAGGTGTGTCAAATCTAATCATCGCCAACTGGTTGCTAGCAGTGTCTTTGTTGCGTTTATATGCGGTTTCGGCTTCTTTACCGTTGGATGTGGCATGGTTATGTTAAGGTCTCTCCAATGTGCAAAAATTTTAAATCGACCCTAAGTAGTGAAAATAGTGCCGCTATCCATGTCAGCAGTAACATAAATTCGTTAAAATTCATTTACACGATAAATAAGTCAAATGTCCAGGCCGTAAAATCAACTAATATCGTAGGTATTACAATTACGAACAAATATTGGAGAAAAGAACCACGTACATGGAAAATGCTGTGAGGAAGGCGAACCAATCGTTGCGTTTCATTGGAACTATACGTAGAAGGTGCACTAAGGGCACGTACAAACTTTCCAATTTGTCGGAACCAATTTATTGGCGGTCGGTTAAATTGGACGCGTGGAGGCGCTTCCCATCCAACTTTTCTTGTCGGTTGGACAGTCGGACCTGACCGACATACAACCAAATCCCTCCCTCCCAGCTCCACCCGAAAAATTGTACCCTGTGAAGCGTTACCCGACTAACTTCCTGCCTGCGATCGTCTGCTTTCTGCACAGCGAACACGCGAAAACAAAAACACTTCGACAAGCAGACATCAGAACAGTGAGGCGCTGCGTGCAATTGGACGGAACGCGTGTAGGCTGCCACGAATTTGGTTGGTTGTCTGGTCAGTTGGTTGATCGGACGGGGGGTTCAAAGAAAATGTCTATACTACAATTGTGCCGCCTATTTTCGAGTATTGCTGCGCAGTGTGGGACCCTTAGCAGGTGAGACTGACGGAGGCGGTAGAGAAAATTTACGGTTACGCGGTGGTTGTTACAAGGAATGAAAATTTTCTGGGCGTGAGACCGCATTGTCAACCTTTGCAAATATCCCCGTCCCCCTCCCAATTCTTCCATTTCAGGCAATAAAAAGGAAATATGCAAACGACATTTAAGACGTCTGCTTCCTGCAATGAGGTTGACCCCCGTAGTCTACTAGACAGCATGTGTTGCTACACAGTGGGTCCGGGTTCGATTCCCGGAGATCATCATCCTCCAATGAGACGAAATAATACAACCAAGAAAAGAAATACATGTAAATACCAATCGATAGCACCCAATGGCGTGGAAATTGCAAAAACTAATAAAGTAAGCCAACGTTCCCACACCTCCTCAAACTTCATCAGCAAATCTTATATAAGAAGCAAGCTTTCACTCTTTCAGCATACCCAGAAGAAGACCGCTTGCAACAGTGGCCGAAACACCAGACAGATTCGTAAATATTGATAATGCGGTCTCACACCCAGTAAAAATTTGTTCACTGATGTAGCGAAATTTCAAAAAAGGGAAATTCGTTTTCTATTTTCACGATACAGGGAAGAGAGTGTGTCACGCAAACAATACACGAGTTCGGTGGAAGTCATTACGAGAAAGACGTTATACGTTGTGACGAGATCTATGTAAGAAATTTGTTTCAACAACCGTAACCTGTTAACGTGAACATGTTTTGCTGGAACTCGCGTATATAAGCAGACAAGATATTCATAATAAAGTGAGAGAAATCAGATGGAAAACGGAAAGCTTTACTTGCTCCTTTTTCTCCGCACACAAATGTAACGGTCGAGAAACGGTCTGAAAGCGATTCAGTGAACCGTCCGCCAGGAACTTATATGTGAATTGCAGAGTACCCGTGTAGCTGCAGCTGTAGACGAAGCTGTAGCGCACTGGGTCAACTCAACTGCTGGGACATCAAACGGACATCCACTATGGAGCTACGAATAAAGAGCGCTGACATCTCATCCTTTTCATAAACGTGTTCTCCAAACTGCTTCTAGATAAATTTTATATTGAATGTGGATGAAGAATTACAGCCGGCCGCGGTGGCCGAGGAGACTGAGGCGATTCAGTCACGGTCTGCACGGCCACTATGGTCGGGGGTTCGAATCCCCCCTCGGGCATGGATATTTGTGCCGTCTTTAGTATAAGCTAGTTCATAAGTAGTTTGTAAGTTTAGGGACTGATGACCCCGTAGTTTAGTCCCATAAGCTCTACAACAATTTTTTTTTTTTTTGAAGAATTACAGGAGAGCGCCTAGAAAGTGTCGTTCTCCGGAAAACGAAGCTTTATTTGCTTTTGAGAGGAGGGAGTGGGCTACGGACTACAATCTACATCTAGATCTACATCAACATCCATAATCCGAAAGTCACCCGACGGTGAGTAGCGGAGGGTACCTTGAGTACCACTATCGGTTCTCCATCCTATTCCAGTCACGTATTGTACCCGGAAAGAAAGATTGTCGGTATGCTTCTGTGTGGGTTTTAATCTCTCTGATTTTATCCTTATGATCTCTTCGCGAGATATACGTAGGAGGGAGCTAGAATCCTCGGTAAAAATATGTTCTCGATCCTTCGACAAAAGCCCGTACCGAACGACAGAGCGTCTCTCCTGCAGAGGCTTCCACTGGAGTTTATCGATCATCTCCGTAACGCTTTCACGATTACTAAATGAATTTGTAACGAAGCGCGCTGCTCTCCGTTGGATCTTCTCTATTTCCTCTATCAACTTCATCTGGTACTGATCCCACACCGCCGGCCGCGGTGGCCGAGGTGACTGAGACGCTCCAGTCACGGTCAGCACGGCCACTACGGTCGGGGGTTCGAATCCCCCCTCGGGCATGGATATTTGTGCCGTCCTAGTTCGTAAGTAGTTCATAAGTAGTTTGTAAGTTTAGGGACTGATGACCCCATAGTTAAGTCCCATAAGCTTAACAAACATTTGACCATTTTTTTGATCCCACACCGGTGAGTATTCAAGCAGTGGGCGAACAGGTGTATGGTAACCTACTTCCTTTGTTTTTGGACTGCATTTCCTTGGTATTCTTTCAATGAATCTAAGTCTGGCATCTGCTTTACCGACGATTGATTTTATATACATTTATATATTTTATACGACGTTACAGAGTTAATTTTTAATGAAATAAATCGCAATTTGAGATCACTTATGGCTTTCACTTTCGAGGCGTTGACCACTCCGTCACCGAGGAGACAGTCACCAGCCCGACTGCAGAGGACTCTTCCCTGCACGTCTCCCGCCACACCCAAATCTCCATTCGCCACACTGTCTCTTTCCTATAACCACAGTCTCTTAATTCTGTAATGCTCGCTGCCACAATATTGTATTCCCGCATCAGGGAGAACAGACCATGAGGTATAGAGACACAATTAATTGTCGTCAGGAGCCCAGCCTCGACTTGCATACATTTATATATATTTTTGACGACGTTACAGCGTTCACGTTTAATGAAATAAATCGCGAGTTTGCTATCACTTACGGCTTTCACTGTCCTAGGTTTAGATGTAATACCAATGAGGGGCGAATGAAAATTTGTGCCCGGCCGGTATTCGAACCCGGGATCTCCTGCTTACTAGGCAGACGCGTTGACCACTCCGTCACCGAGGAGACAGTGACCAGCCCGACTGCAGAGGACTCTTCCCTGCACGTCTCCCGCCACACCCAAATCTCCATTCGCCACACTGTCTCTTTCCTATAACCACAGTCTCTTAATTCTGTAATGCTCGCAGCCACAATATTGTATTCCCGCATCAGGGAGAACAGACCATGAGGTATAGAGAGACAATTAATTGTCGTCAGGAGCCCAGCCTCGACTTGCATACATTTATATATATTTTTGACGACGTTACAGCGTTCATGTTTAATGAAATAAATCGCGAGTTTACTATCACTTACGGCTTTCACTGTCCTAGGTTTAGATGTAATACCAATGAGGGGCGAATGAAAATTTGTGCCCGGCCGGTATTCGAACCCGGGATCTCCTGCTTACTAGGCAGACGCGTTGACCACTCCGTCACCGAGGAGACAGTGACCAGCCCGACTGCAGAGGACTCTTCCCTGCACGTCTCCCGCCACACCCAAATCTCCATTCGCCACACTGTCTCTTTGCTATAACCACAGTCTCTTAATTCTGTAATGCTCGCAGCCACAATATTGTATTCCCGCATCAGGGAGAACAGACCATGAGGTATAGAGACACAATTAATTGTCGTCAGGAGCCCAGCCTCGACTTGCATACATTTATATATATTTTTGACGACGTTACAGCGTTCATGTTTAATGAAATAAATCGCGAGTTTGCTATCACTTACGGCTTTCACTGTCCTAGGTTTAGATGTAACACCAATGAGGGGCGAATGAAAATTTGTGCCCGGCCGGTATTCGAACCCGGGATCTCCTGCTTACTAGGCAGACGCGTTGACCACTCCGTCACCGAGGACACAGTGACCAGCCCGACTGCAGAGGACTCTTCCCTGCACGTCTCCCGCCACACCCAAATCTCCATTCGCCACACTGTCTCTTTCCTATAACCACAGTCTCTTAATTCTGTAATGCTCGCAGCCACAATATTGTATTCCCGCATCAGGGAGAACAGACCATGAGGTATAGAGACACAATTAATTGTCGTCAGGAGCCCAGCCTCGACTTGCATACATTTATATATATTTTTGACGACGTTACAGCGTTCATGTTTAATGAAATAAATCGCGAGTTTGCGATTACTTATGGCTTTCACTGTCCTAGGTTTAGATGTAATACCAATGAGGGGCGAATGAAAATTTGTGCCCGGCCGGTATTCGAACCCGGGATCTCCTGCTTACTAGGCAGACGCGTTGACCACTCAGTCACCGAGGACACTGACCAACCCGACTGCAGAGGACTCTTCCCTGCAGGTCTCCCTCCACGCCCAAATCTCCATTCGCCACACTGTCTCTTTCCTATTACCACAATCTATTAATTTTGTAACGCTCGCAGCCACAATACTGTATTCCCGCATCAGGAAGAACAGACCATGAGGTATAGAGACAATTAATTGTCGTCAGGAGCCCAGCCTCGGCTTGCATACATTTATATATTTTTGACGCCGTTACAGCGTTCATTTTTAATGAAATAAATCGCAGTTTGCTATCACTTACGGCTTTCACTGTACTAGGTTTAGATGTACTACCAATGTGGGGCGCCCCACATTGGTATTACATCTAAACCTAGTACAGTGAAAGCCGTAAGTGATAGCAAACTGCGATTTATTTCATTGATTTTATGTGGTTCTTCCATTTTAAATCACCCCTATTGCATTCTCCCAGATAATTTATGGAATTTATGGAATATGCCGTACTCCAGATGCAAGTTGTGTTCGTTACGCTACTGGTTGGCATAATGCGGTGGTAAGAAATTCTTGCATTTCACATAAAATATCAAAATTGTATTATAACAATGTAAAGGCATAATTTTTCTGCAGTTGGGTAGTTAACAGAAGACAGTGGAAGTTAGTTGCAGGCCAGATCCGCCTCTGCTGCAGCTGTATGCCACTGTTGACGGACACGTCCGTGAGATTCCTCCTGACACTTGAGCGACGAGCCTGTGACTTTGAAATCGCGAGACACACTGTGGACGAAAATAGGGAGCGTTCGTGACTGAGAGACAAGGGCGGCTGCTGTGGTCTTTGGCTGAGGCGCGGCTTATTTGTGGAGACGTCGTCTGTCATACGCGACCGCCGCCTTCTCGAGTTACTGGGACCTCTTAGATGGCTCATGAATGTAGTTGCCTACCTGGAACCGGGTGCGATGGTACAGAGTTTAACTAACACACTGGACTCCAATCCGGCCATCCTGATTTGTGTGATTTTCCTAAATCGCTTCAGCCAAATGCCGGGATGGCTCTTTTGAAACGGAACGAGCGATGTCCTTTCCATCCTTGACGGAAATCATCCGAGCTTGTTTGGTCTCCGTCATTAATGACCACGTTGTAGGTGCACTCAACTCCAATGTAATTTAATTTCTCCTTCCTTATTTACTTGGAATATGAGTTTAATTCTCTCTGTAGTAGATAGAATTGGGACGCAGCTGATTAGATTATATAGATGGATGAAATACCAGGAGCTGTATGTAAATTCTTTATTAAATTTTGTGTGCGCCTCCGTAGCTCAGTGGCTGACTACCACGCAGGAGGCCAGGGTTCGATTCCCGGCAGGGGGCTGGGTGTTGTGTGTTGTCCTAATCATCATCATCTCATCATCATTGGCACGTACGTCGCCCACGCGGCGTCAAATAGAAAGACTTACACTCAGGCAGCCGAACAATCCCGTCAGGGATCTCCCGGCCAAGTAAGCCATACGCTCATTTTCATTTCCATTAAATTTTGTGCGGCCGGTTTCGGTGTTTCACTACACCATCTTCAGGCACATTAAAACCGGTAGCCGTACATTTCTGGTTCTATTCATGTTACACCCTCAACAACGACCGATTCAAATGTGCTTTTAATAACAGTTAAACAATGACAAGGGGCCTGAAGATGGTGTAGTGAAGAACCGAAACCTGCCACACAAAATTTAATAACCGAAACCTGCCACACAAAATTTAATAAAGAATTTGCATACAGCTGCTGGTATTTTCATCCATTTTTATAGTCAGTGTTGGAACTCAGTTGAATCAGTTTACGGGATCAATCATATGATAAACCGTTCTGGAACGTGAGGAGGCACTGAAGTTCATGTCTGTGCCGTCTACATAAAAGTAAACTTACACATACAAACTAGTTCTGTTTATTTGTATAAAATTAATTCTCGGAGACGTTAGCACATAATAGGGTAGGTTTAACAGTTTGACTTTACTGAAATGTAATATGAATAAATTCAGGAAAGCAATTAGTATTCTCCATGATGGTACATGCCACCCAATGCATACTAGATCTACTGATGCGGTTTTAACATTGCATAGTGACAGCCATCTATGCGTACCCCTTATTACGGAGTGATTACTGCCATAACACTCTCTGTCTTATTAACGTCTGAACGAAACGGGCACCACATCAGAAAGATAGATTCGTGCCTCCTACAGCCAACTGAGCGAGTTGGAAAGAAGTGAAATTATGGGCTTCCGAGTGGCTGAATGATTGTTGCGGAGAATTGCCACACATGCTGCATTAGTTGTGCAACAGTGCTGGTTCAGCGGCCACGTGAAGATTCTCACACCCGCAGAGGATGATCTGCATGTTCACCAAGCACAGATGTTCCCCCAAAATCGTCGTGATGTAAGGGCTCACAAGAAGGTTAGAATAGGGGGAGATGCCCCTAACGCTACAGAAGTGAAGCCGTCGTCGCCATATTGTGGAGCCAATAATTTTGTGTTAATAAGTCACAGTATACCTATCTGGAAGGTCTGTATTTGTTCACAGCAGTGTACTAAACCAAACAGGTACCAGGAATGACAGTTATTTAAATATATGAAAGTTAATAGGGCAAGAAGCACACAGTGCTTTAATCTGAATCATAATATTTCGTTGACTCCACAAGATGGCGGACTGGCTTCAGTCGACAGATTTTTCATAGTAGCGCCGTCTCCCTTTATTTTCAGACGTGAGCTACGGACTGATGACCACGCAGTTTGGTCCGATAGATTTACAAACATTTGAACATTTGAAAAAAATGTTGAAACGTTTGTAAAGCTTAAGAAACTTAACTGCGGGGTCATCAGACCCTAAACTTACAAACTACTTATGTACTAACTTAAACTAAAGACAGCATAAACAGCCACGCCCGAGTGGGGACTCGAACCCCTGACGGGGAACGGCCTCGCGCATCGGAGCATAGCGCCTCAATAAGCCACTCCGCCGCAGCCTAATATAAACCATAAGGTGTAAGTTGCAATGAAAATGCGTAAGTAATAACGAAACGATTCAGTGTTATTTTCAATTAATTGCAACAATTGTACTGAGTCACGCCTAATTACGTTCCTCAAGTGGATGAGAAAATCCACTGAATTGGAACCGTCGTAGAACGGAAACGATACGTTTCAGAACATTTGTTCCTATTCATAATGTTATGTACTCACTACCCTGTACAGATTCTAGAAATTTGTAATGGGAATTTACGACCACCCGTTATAGTAATGTTGCAGGTGTGTGGATCAGCAGAGAGACACTCAGTTGTTGGAGTTGATAGTCAAGAGAGCAAGCAGTGGTGGAAGGCAGTAGCTCTTTGTACTTGGGTTGACCAATGAATTTATAGTATCAGAAGAGTATGCATTATTGATTGCTTTGTTCTGTAATGAATTGCAGTTCTTACCAGTTAAAAGGTTTCAGTCAGTTTCAGGTACACTTTGATTATTGGAAGTCATTATTTGCAGCACGGTCTTTATATTAACAGCAGTTTCAAGTGAGGGCCTGCTGAAAGAACCCTTGCTATAATTAAAGTAATATAGGCGCAACGTACAATTTGATGGTTTGAATGAACTCCTGTTATATTTCACGAGCAACGTACCTCATACAGTGCTATGACGATGTGTCGACATCACCTTGTAACCTTGTAGTTTTACTTCATTCACTTCAGGCGAAAGGAAACCAGGTCAATCTATTGTCTGACAAATGGAAACACAGAGCTCCCTGTATAAATTCTCTACGAAGTTTGATTCGAAGAACAGAATTCCCAAGAGTTAACACAATGCTGTGTGACTTAGACGAACGTAGCTCGAGTAGTAGTGTTGCTTGTCGTGACAGTGCGACAAAATAAATGAGGAAATGAATTGGTTGAAAACAGATATATGTTCACTAAGTAACAACACGCACAGCCGTCTGTCGTTTCCTTACCTGACTTTCACGCGTTTGTTTTAATTTTACGGGTAAATTGTTCGTTGTGAAATCACAAATTTCGCAAATAGATCTCATCGCAACGAATAACGCCTTCCTTTAACGATTTCTACACCAACTCCTGCATCATTTCCCCTATACGATAATAAAAAACTTGCTGCCCTTCTCTGAACTTTCTCTAAATCGTCCGTCAATCCCACCTGGTGCGGATCCCACAATGCGCAGCAATACTCCAAAATAGGACGCAAAAGTTTGGTGTAGGCAGTTTCTCTAGTAAAACATGCTTTCTGCATGTAATCTATGCGTTTGAGCTAAGATATGACTTTATATAAGAACTATTTTGTGATGATATCAGTGCGAATTTTAAGTAAGAGCGATATTATTTCGAAATGCATATCAGTAATTCATTCTGCAGATATTTCTGCATCCAGAAATATGAGATGAAATTTCACATATCTGAATGCATCACAGAACTGATCAGACGTAGCGTCTAAAGTTGTAGTACATGTCTTCATAACTGTAGATGGATGCCGGATGCCTAACACTATTTCCTGTAAAAATATCTCAACTTGTTTAACAAATCGCCGTATCTCTGGCAAACAACTTCTAAGAATTTCCTGTCTCAAAATAAATAAATAAATAAATAACAATCTCGAAAATTTCTTTCTACCAAACTTACGAAATACAACAAATGAAACTCATTCTTTTACTGGTGAGTTCCTTTTTTTTCCTTTAACGATGCAATAAAAACGTAATGCACTGCATCATGCCGAATTTAAATTTACTATACAATAAATTTATAAGAACCGTGTTTTAAATTTCATCAGAATTTCACACTGTTTTTTTTTTTTTGTTTTTTTTTTGTTTTTTTTTTTGTGTGTGTTAAATTTACGTCTTGTGATATGCAGCAAGTGACGGTACTTTCCGTGTGAAGTTTGGCCAAAAAGGGCATTCGTCTATGCATTTTATCTTTGGTATAAAGAGCATTGGGATTCTCTCTCTCTCTCTCTCTCTCTCTCTCTCTCTCTCTCTCTCTCTCTATCGATCTATTCAGGTTACTTAAAGTGATAAATTTGTTCTCAAATTGTTTTGAAAATGTGTTTCTGTTAAACGCTTTATTTCTCAATTTAGGTGTAACGTACTGCAAATCCATTTTAATATCTTCTCGAAACAGATTAAATTTTGTTTTCATTACACCACTTTTGTGTGTACAGAAAGGTAAGCTGTTCCGTTATACTGTAGAGCTACGGCAACTTGTGGTTATTGTGTCTCCATAACTGGCATGTCAGCTGACTCGAAAGCCAATGTTATCAATGGAAACTTACTACGTCATTTTCCTAGCTGCCTTGAATTTTGTTTCACTTCAGTATATTTTGATTAGTTCCGCACCTAGTCATAACTCTCTTCAGTGAATTTGCTTGTTTCAGAGGGCGTTAATTTGCATGTAAATTAAATACTTCCACACGACGTGTATGTAAATACGACCTTTACGCAGAAACTGCAATTAAAGGGAAACACTCCTGGGAAGAGATGAATAGGCTTCTGAACGCGACTCTGATTACGTCAAAAAATTCTCATGCGTCAGCGACGAGAAATGTTTGCGGAAGGGCGACGTCCTATAATCTTCCGAGCTACATATTTCAGAAAATGAGTTGGTAATTACATCTCTCATTAGAAGTCTCAGTCCAGAAAGTTTCTATATCTGCCGTTGTAGAAAATTCTGCAGTTACAAATATCAAGAATATCCAGTCGACGCTAAACACTGTACTCATTATCCTTGCTATTACTTTCCGGCTTTGGGTAGTACATTATTAATATAAAAGTATTAGGAGAGAATGAATGTTCTGTCGATATAGTGTGGGATGGCGTCTTATCTCTACTTGTAATGATTTTGGTGAACAAGGTAAAATATTTATCATGATGGCTGGACTGTAGCAGTTTAAGACTATTAGTAATTCTACAAAAGGAACCTCTGGTGCTTTCATTATACTCTGGCAAGAGTAAATATCCAAAATTCATCAACTGACTACATTTACTTTTTATTTCTCTGTTGTTAATTGTTTAAGATAGCCTCCATCCCTTTGTATGGATTTGTATCAGTTCCATGTGAAAGATGTCCACTGAATGTGTGGTCGTGTTCCATTTTTGAGTTATTCATTACCCTGAAGTGTTTATGCACCATTATATTTTTATTCTGTTTATTAAGAAGTGAGCAGTTAGATAATGTCCGTTGCGCAAATACTGTGGCCACTCGCAAGGTAATTTAGAGCAGCAGTGAGCGTTTTAACTAGCAACTGCAGATCTCAGCTGCCCGAGATCTTGCTTAAATAATTTAACAGGCTACTTTCACATTCCGTATCTCTTACGCTCTGAAGATATCTAACACTACGTTTACATGGAACACATCTTCCGGAAGACGAAAACCGATTTTCGTAAACCGTTTTTCGCTGTCGTGTTTACATGGCATAGCCTGAATCGGATTTCCTAGCCCACTTAACATGGCGGCTGAGAAACAGCTGATTCAGTTCCTGATTTAGTCACGCACAATCGCTATTTTTCTTTATTTAAAAACACAGATTTATCTTCACTCTAATATTTATACTTTTATTTCACATTATAAAATATCACCCTTTCAATATGTGCCGAAAATTCATAACAAGAATACACAATCTGACAAACCAAGAACGCTTCAAAAACGGTTGCGTTTACATGGGCACGAAAATCGACTGTGGAACTGGAAAACCGCTTTAGAGAAGCGGATTTCCAGAATCGATTTTGGAGCGTTTACATGACCAACCAAAAGCGGAATTGGGAAATCGGTTTACGAAATCCGGTTTTGGGAGCCCATGTAAACGGGGTGTAAGCAGGCGAGTTTCTTGTATTAGAAGCTCCGTGGTAACTGTCACACATCTTCTGGTAACGTGTTTTACAAGTTTCTTTAGTGGTGAAATATAGATCAGTCGTTTCGTCAGTTCTAAATCACTATTTATGTACGTTAAATATACGTTGATATATGGAATAATATCGTCTGTTTCTGTACATTCTATCGACATTTTGGTCGAAATATGCAGATCTCTATTCAAAAGAAAATGATTTGGTTAAATGTTATTGTTTAACTATCCTCGAGTCACAGTTAAAAATACAGTACTCCTTATCACTACAACTAGGATCTGATAAACGCAGTTACCTTAATTAACACAAGCAGAAAGCGTTTCTGCAATTTGTCTAAAATTTCTAATCCACAAACCCGTAAGTGAAAAGTGAAAAGCTGGTTCCAGCTACGGATTATCTGGACAGATCAACATGTCGTGGAACAGGGAAGGATTATCTTCTAACTTCTACAAGACTGCATAAAATGACGAAGTAGGTATTCAATTACAAGTATATTCTCTTAATAAAGGATTACAATACGTTAGACGCTGCTCTGCGTGGTTTTTAGGCAAAGGTTACAATGCGGTTATTTGACCAAGAAAGGACAATATCAGGGTAGGATAGCCTATTAAATTCTGAATGTCTGCCTACCGCTAAATCCAGACAGCAAGTGGGAGCGGCTGCACCGCTTCAGTCATCGACTCGCTCTAGCCGACGCCACCTGGCGGCCGGTATGGAGGTCGCACCCGTATCGACCACTGAGCACCAATGCAAACATGATACAAAGAATACCCCAATTTAACGTCGACGCTTGTTGGCGGTACGGTGGTTTTAGGGCGATGTCGCGTTACAATCTGCGTAAAGTCATCATAGTTACAGCTTAGTTTCTTTATCGACGCTACGTTGCTTCGTGATAAGCGCTACTGGTAGACGTCTGCGCTAGTGTCGAAGCACACAGAACTATATGCATTATTACACACGAAAGCAACTAGTGAAAGCAAATACAGTATTTGACAAAGACGGGATAAAATTTTAACATGATCCTGAAATACCACAAAATTAATATTTTGGTAAAAAACAGTCTTGGTAGCATAAACTTGATGTTTCATTTATTTATACATGACGCGTTTCGCCTCTTCTGGTCATCATCAAACGTTGAAAGGGGGAAGATTTACAAACTTGTTTAATACGCAACTAAAAATATGTTAAATCTTTCCTAAGTAAGAAATATTACAATACGGAAAGTGCAGACTGAAAGAAAACTGCAGGCCACAATGACCACATTCACGTTTTGACATGGGGGGAATGAAAATCGAACTAATACCGCTGAAGAGCACAGCTAAGAAATAAAATTACTTATTCCCTCCACGTCAAAACGTGAATGTGGTCATTGTTGCCTGCAGTTTTTTCAGTGTGCACCTTCCCTATTGTAACATTTCTTGCTTAGGAAAGATTTAACTTATTTTTAGTTGTGTTTTAAACAAGTTTGTAAATCTTCCCTCTTTCAACGTCTGGTGATGCCCAGAAGAGGCGAAACGCGTCATGTATAAAGAAATGAAACATCAAGTTTATGCAACCAAGACTTTTTTTTTTTTACCAAAATATCAATGTCGGTTGCTGTGCCAGTGCCACAAAAATATGGAGTGATTTCAGTTACAAAATTAATATGTAACACTGTGGCTAGCACCTAATCACCTTTTTACTTCGATTCCAATTCAACCTTACGATGGACACTGTTTATGAACTACGACAGACTTTGATTGCTAAAAACATTAAAATATTCCCTAATGACGGGGCAGAAGTTTATATCTTCCAATGCTACTTGTTCATTTTCGTGCAGTTCTTTACATATGGTAGGTACATTTCCTCGATTACTTCGCAATTTATAACAGAACTTAATGATCTTTAGATCCTAATTCGTTGTCAGTAACAAGCAGGAGGAAACGTAATTATTATTTGGACAAACTCACTGCACATGGTTAGATGAAAAATAAATACCTTTCTGACATTTCAATGACTTTTTTTAATGAGTGATTTCAGTGAATAGACCGAACACGTAACAAAAATATTGTGGAGCAAATAATGCCTCACAGTCCTCGTCGTAGGATTCTTCAATTCAGTCCATGGCAAAAGTGTATGCACAAATCCTAACCGCGGCGGAGCGGTTGAGCGCATTGAGGCGCTATGGTACGATGCGCGAGGCCGTTCCATGACGGGGGTTCGAATTCCCCCTTCGGACATGGCTGTTTGTGCCGTCTTTAGTATAAGGTAATTCATAACTAGTTTGTAGATTTAGGTTAGGGACTGATGACCCCGCAGTT
The DNA here is from genome assembly GCA_026315105.1 of Locusta migratoria. NCBI lineage: Eukaryota > Metazoa > Arthropoda > Insecta > Orthoptera > Acrididae > Locusta > Locusta migratoria. The sequence continues at coordinate 732,671,919 of CM048744.1, read as the reverse complement.
AAATCCCGTAAGATTCACAATTTTATTATTAAAAAAAAAAAAAAAAAAAAAAAAAAAAAAAAAAAAAAAAAAAAAAAAAAAGGCAAATCCTACTCCCACCAGCAGCTCCAATAGGTCAGCAACATCAAATCGGCGATCCAGGACCCTCTAGGCCGTGCGCCGACCTCAGAATGCTCTTCCGTAGATGACGATCTTGTGCACTTTCAAGCTACGAATTGTTATGGACTCCTTGCTGCCAAAAGACTTTCCGCAGCACTTTAGAAACTGTTCAGCTACGTGAAGCGCGAGTTATTATTTCAGTCTTTTCTTGCTTTGCGACATTTCGGCAGCCATCGTTTTCGTTCGTAGTGAAGCAGCCAGTTTTCACTTTCGCCATGGTTTCTTACTTAACATATTTACTATGTTAATGAAACACACAATAACATCCACGATGGATAACTTAACGTTTATCTTCACCTTTCAGCTTAGTGGCATGTCAACGAGGGTCAATAATATATACGTGGTGTGTAAGTTCGATTAATTATGTCCAATCTGAATGGCAATTTGGCGCATGTCTACGTACATGCGCATGGGTCTTCAGAGACTTCAGGAGACTAGATACAGAGCGTGTACAGCAGATGATTGACAGTGTAAGCAGACTGCGACCGGTTGAAAGTAGCGCAACGGGGCAACGTGTGAACATCAAGTTCTGCTACAAATTGTGGAAGATTGCAACGGAGAGACATGGAGAGCTGCATAGGACTGGAAAATGTATGCTGCTCAGTAAAAATGCACTTGTGCACAGCGCGATCCGTGTGTGCTAATTCCTGATGCAGAAGATGGTAACTGTTGTTGAACACGAAACTCCCCAGATTCTTACAGTTTCCCCGCCTGAAGTCGCCATGAAAGATGAACGTTTTGTGACCGTTACTGTCATCAACGATCGCATGACAGCCGTGCAACGATCGATTCAACGGGAGGCCTTTGCTGATAGTTTCCGGAAGCTGGACGGATATTGTCAAAAGTGTGTTGTAGCGGGTGGCGAGTATTTTGAAAGGCAATAAAGAACATTTGTTTGTAGCTTTTGTTTTTCTGTTGTTATCGACATTAAAATTTGGTTGAGCCAAACAAAGCAGAAAGTAAACATATGTTAGCGACATTCAGATGTTACCTGATGATGGACTAAGATGCCAGAAGCCGGTTATCAACTCAATAAATAATTTTACGGATCATCAGGGATATTTCCTTTTTGATCAAGCAGGGATCAGAAAGAGTAATGTTGTGCTTATGGTGGAAGCGGGCGTTTGGTGTACTAAGAAGCCGGCCGCGGTGGCCGATGACACTGAGGTGCTTCAGTCACGGTCTGCACGGCCACTACGGTCGGGGGTTCGAATCCCCCCCTCGGGCATGGATATTTGTGCCGTCTTTAGTATTAGGTAATTCATAGGTAGTTTGTAAGTTTAGGGATTGATGACCCCGTAGTTATGTCCCATAAGCTTAACAACCATTTGAACATTTTTGTACTAAGAACTTCAAATGTTTGAATTTTCTAAGGTGTGTAAACATATTGGACCGAACTGCTATGATGATCAGTCCCTAGACTTACAGACAACTGAAACCTAAGGACAACATACAGAGCCATGCCTCCTGGAGGACTCGAACCTCAGACGACGAGCAACCGCGTTTTCTGCAGCAAGGCGCCTTAGGCCGTGGATATAGCTCGCGGCTGCTCATCGGCAAAGGAATCTCGGCGGTTTGGCAGTGCGCTGTTTCTCATAAGGCAGCGTGGGCCCAGGCCCCTCCGCTTTTCCGCTGCGGCGTAAAAATATCAGCAGCTGCACTTCCAAAGCGCTTACACGGTGGCTAATGGGGCTGTTCTGTGCGCCATATATCTGGCCGCCTGGTGGAAACAGGGTGCTTGAGGTCACTGCGGCTGAAACACCTGCTGTGTGAGTGACGAGCGGAGCCTCCGTAAAATCACAGTGGTTGCTCCGCCGCCGAGGAACCGCTCTCTGTAAACGCAGCCTTAGAGCGCTCGACCATCACAGCGCGGATACTGGGAACTACTTCCAACAGGTTTAATCATCGATGCAGGCATTTATTGGAAAGAACGGAGACATCTTGCAGATATTGTTCAATAACTACGACCAGGAAAGTTGCACGACAACGCCCACCCGCACTCTACTAGACTGACAGTAAAGACGATAAAGTTATTGGAAAGTCACTCAGCACCCACATGATCATCCGTCCTCAGATTTTGATCTTTACCGCCCTTTCTCGAACAGACTTAAAGGAAATGACAGACTTTTATAAATACCATAGGGAAAGAGAATATGTTATTGATGACAACGGCCTCTGTTATGTGTACCATGCGGTCGGGGGTTCGAATGCACCCTCGGGCATGGATATGTGCCGTCCTTAGTCTTAGCTAGTTCATAAGTAGTTTGTAAGCTTAGGGACTGATGACCCTGTAGTTAAGTCCCATAAGTTCTACAAACATTTGAAAATTTTTATGTGTACCAGTTGTGTTTATTCAAATCGCTTCGAACTTACCCACCAACCAATTATTAAAATGTTATTATGTGCTTGCGCAGTTTCGAGTGAGAGGTAAGCTGCTATGACTATGAAACGCAGTTTGAATTACGTATGTATTCAGAAAAATGCTTCCAAAACTTTAGATTTATGCTGCTCAGTAAGAAGAAAATATATTCCGTGTCGTCGTACGTCGCTCTGCTCGCCTTTGGATGAAGCCTCACTTCTGACAAGACATTGATTTTTTGGCGTTATAGATGTTTTATATATTTAGTTCTCCGTCACCTGCTTTGCTTTGGCATATTTAAAATGATACAGCTTATGAATATAGGTGGGAGAGATGCGACCAGGATTGCGTTGTTTTTTTTATGTGTCTGTGGTTTTAAAGAGGTTTATGCACGCGAAACATCCTCTTTGTTGGAACTGCGGGTGAATAAAAGCTTTTGGATGAAGGGTCGATGTTTCTGCAAGCCGGCCGAATACGAGACAGAAGTAAGGGAAGCAAAAAGTGCACTTTCTTCCTGCAATTTGTTCATCTTGCAAACGATTCCGAACGCCTCTGACTGGTGGTATAGGCCCTTCACAAAACGTCAGTCCTGTACGCTTTTAGATCCATGCCGGTAATATTACGTTGCTACCGGCGGTGTGATGAATGTGGCGCCCTAGTTCCTGCACGTGGTATCACTGGTCCTCGGTTCTCAGAAGGGACAAAAACGCTGTATACATTCGGATTAAACATTCACTCTGCAGCGGAGTGTGCGCTCATATGAAACTTCCTGGCAGATTAAAATTGTATGCCGGAACCGGGATACGAGCCTGGGATCTTTGCCTTTCGCGGGCAAGCGCTCTACCGACTGAGCTATCCCGGCACGACTCACGGTCCGTCCTCACAACTGTTTTGAGAACGAACGAACCGTGAAGCGTTCCGGGATAGAGTAGTCGGTAGACCGCTTGCCCGCGAAAAGCAAAGGTCCCAGGTTCGAATCCCGATTCCGGCACACAATTTTAATCTGGCTGTATACATTTTCTGCCTCTTGAACGCGACAAAAATCCTTTGGCTCTGCAAAATGAGGTTTTGTTTGTAAACAAGATTTCTTCTTTACCATTCAAAGAAGAAGTATTTGAAATTAAAAAAAAGAAAGAAAGTATTTGCGGAAATTGAACTTTCATTATGTCCGTATATAAGTACATAAACACTGCTATTAATTAGAAATAGCATATAACGTGCAAAAACTATTTTTCTTTCTACTAGAAAACAGCACCTTTAGCTTTGGTTACAGTGGTGAAATGTTGCAAACCAGGGTTTACACTGGAAGATTTAAGGAAAGCAAAACCTAAAAATATGTTTTCTGTGAAACATTTGAGAATCCGAAAGTTTTCCCACATAGCTGCATTTAAAAAAATAAAATACAATTATGTAATTTAATTTTTCATTAACACCACTCTGAAGAAAATTTTTCATTAACACCGCTCAGACGAAAAGTTCCAGTAACATAATAATGGGTTTAATATTTCGGATGAACTTTTAGAACAGAAAATGTAATACAATGTCTCAGTAAATATTCTGGTTATTATTGCCTACTGCGGAACTTTGCTGCAGTAACACTACAATGGAAAAACAGTGGATTGCATGAATAACTATCGGACTATCTGCAATTGAGTCCACCTTGTTAATACAGAAATTATTATGAACGTATACTGATAGCAATCTTTAATCGTTACCAGTGCACTTACTGCTTTTACTTTGAATAACTAGAGCATGCTCTTGAAATATTTTTTTATTAGGACTAAGTGGTTCCATCGAAATTCAAGTGTTCTGTCCAGGAAAAACATGATCGCCATATGAAATGTGGAGTTTCAAAAGAGTATACAAATTAAAGGTATGCGTGCATTTACATCTATCTATGTAAAACTGAATATTCGTAAGGTTTTCCTCGACGTCTTCCTAAATCTTTCATCCGATATCATTGAAACTTTATAGAGCTATTCTCCGTACATGCGCGAAGGTTCCTTTTCGAAAAACCAAAGAGCGCGATATATATTTCAGGAGCTATTTATGCAGTCACTGTTTGAAAATGAGAGCACTGAATGACCTGAAACAAACTTTACGTCAATCTTAAAACTTTTACTGAAAAATTTTTCGCCGACACCCTGAACCAAGTGATGAAATGGAAAACGTTAGCAGTGCGCATTGGGGCGCCGTGCTGTGGTGCGCGCGGCCGTTCGCCGTCGGGGGTTCGAGTCCCCCCTCAGGCATGGGTGTTTGTGTTGTCCTTAGATTAGTTTACCTTAGTTTAAGTAGTTTGTAAGCTACGGACTAATGACCCAGTTGTTGAGTCTGATAGATCTACAAACATTTGAACATTTTGGAAAACGTTAATCGCTTACTACATTTTCGCTGTATATGCCGTAAAACTGCTAATCAGGGCATATACTTTTAATGTATTAAACAGCATAATGTATTACACAGCATGTGTCATCATTTTATTACGTTATATTACACAGTATAATGTATTACACAGCATATGTTATTTTATATGTCTGACGTACCTTCGTCTAAAGGGCTACATTATGTGACGCGTGTAACTTTCCACAGTAATAATGTAATGTCCATGTATCTTCTGAAGAATATTGATTTATATAAATTGAAACCGCGGTAAAGTTTATTAAACTTTAATTTACAACTGGTTGGCTGTTACGTTTACTGCTATGAATTACCGTTGCTGTACGCAGCCATGTTTAAGATTTCAATGTATTACTTCGTTACCGCTAACTCTGTTCTCAAACATATTTCCTTTGAGTTCCGACATGTATCACTAAATGTGCGGCAAATTTAGATCACTCTACGACACATACGTCAGAAGATCTGATATTAAAAGCACTGCCGCTTCAAGATTGTCATTTTGTTTTATTACCTCCTATTACTTCTTTATTACTAAAGCCATTTGAAACTACTGGCGTATTGCAATGCAACGTTGTATCAAAATTTCAAAGCAGTCGGTAAAAACTTTCCGGAGATTTGCTATTAGTAACATTAACAATTCTTGTAGGTTATTTTCTTAACAAGAAGTCGCGAAAAGTTCTTGACTAATTGATTTGAAATTTTTTACAGTATGTGGCATTCTAACGCATGCTTTGTACAGATAATTATGTAACAAAGGGAACATGATCTCGTACAGATTTATTTATTTATTTTCGATTTGTAGCGGACTTTGGAAATACGGTTATCTGAAATACGTGTGACAGACTTGAAAATTCTGCCACTGGATCATTTAACGCGACCACGTCTAGGGGAGATCGCCTTCATCTCCACATGGTCGTAATGTGAAGCACAGCCTCATCCGTAGTACTGGCTGGGTTGGGGAGCATCGTACCGATGCTTCCTTCGTCGACGGTCTAAAGCCGTCTTCGCCTTGTCGGAAGGAATGGTTGGATACTGACCTCTCGAAAGCCAGAGAGCTTGGCACGGTATCAGACGTGGCAGTCTGCCATCTAGACTGACTAATTCGCTTCCTCGCAGCTGCTCCCCTGTGAGCTGCGGGGCCATTGCCAATCACCGAGGGCGAATTGCATTCGGACGACTCTCCCGTAATTGAAACACCATTCAGCGCGCAAATTCACGACGTTAGCTGGCGCTGGGTATTGAAATAAATCTGTGGATAACGAACCCGGGTCTTGCTACTTACTAGGCAGTCACGCTGTCCACTGGGGACACAGTGATCTGTAGAAAGCACCGATGGTTGTCCTCGTCTTAATAACTTGTATGTGATGTCTGTTCTTTCGGACATGTTCCACTTAAAACACGAGTCACTTTGTGACATTATAGATGAAGGGGGAAGCAAGTTCTAGCAAGCTGTTGGGTTCCCCAGCCGGCCGGCTAGCAGTTTGAACCTAGCGAATGAAGTACAGGTAGTTAGAGTTTCCCTAATCTGCTCGGAAACAGAAAACGCTGGTCTTGGATCAGCGAGGGCGGCTATCCCAGATTGCGATTGAAATACAATATAGCCACACACACATTATTCTAAAAATCCATATAAAATCAGGGAATGCTCATCTGGCAAATATGTATGAATGGATTCAGGAGACTTGGGAGAATCGAACACCGTAATTAAATTTCAAAATCCCTTACAGATAAAAAGCCGATAAGTTTCAGTACTATAATATAAGACGAATATTTACAATAACTGATACATAGTTATCAGTAACAGTTTAAGCAAATGGGCAGCATTGCACCACGCTACCTATCTTAAAACGCGCATCACGTTACTTCCGGATTCTTTCAATAAACTTTATTTTACTCTCTTATTCTGCTTTTTGTTGAGATACACAAAACATGAACCCAACAAAGCACATTACATTTATAAATGTATTTTATTATATTTAATATTATTCTTAGTAACGTTCGTTTTATGTTGTAGACTGCCTCTTAAATATCTCATGGCCGACTAAAAATAGTAGATATGCTGCAGATAATTCATACATAAACAATTACATATATTTGTGGTCAAGAACTGAATTTATTTGCATAAAAAGCCATGATAAATTAAATATTAATTGTGTAACAATATTTCGATGGTGGCAGTATATTTGATCAGTGAGACGCCACGCTTAACAGCTACCTGAGTAAAGAGCTTCAGTCTCAACCGCTTTTAGTATTGTTAAATATATATTTGTTTGTTAAATGTAAACAACATTTGCAGGGAGGTGGTCAAAGCATTTAATTCTATGATATTCAAAAGTATAAAATTTTGGGAGGCAAATTGTATTTTAAAGATGAGGCGTTAGGATGCGCGGAAAGATAGAGTTTTGCGAGCAGGCTTTCGGTCGCTTGGGAGGGAACTCGTAACTTGGACGTGGTGATGAAATGTTCTGACTCTGGGCGGTCTGAAGCCGCGTTACGATCTTGTGATTTGAAGAGATAGTGACTGGACTATGACTGCAGAACTTAGTCTCTGATTGAAAAGCGGTAAGCTATGGACGGTAGTATGGCTGTGGAACTGATATAATTCAGCAATCATGTACTCGTGTGATGATAAACTGTATTTTATAACAAATACTGTAGTTAATCACGGATTAAATTGGAAATGCAATGTTCGATGGACTTCATTAATTTACTTGCGACAATTGGGAACTTTTATTCTTGAGTGCATGTGATACTTATTGTGCCTCTCATGAACAATATTTGGAGGAATATTCAGTTATTTACCGATTTATAAGGTAGAACCACCTCCGCATTTTCATGTTCAAAAAGAGTAATTAACTACATTTATAAAGAAAATTACGTCGTAAGTGAATCTTCTGAACATTATCTTAGATTCCATTTTGTTGGTTATTCAGAGCTTTATGTTTATTTAAATATATTTTTCGCGTAATCACCTGTAGATTGATAGACTGGCTAGACTACAGATTAATTATTGATCTTATTTAAACAGTTTCGGTAGATATTTACGGTGTAGATGCTGACATACGTAACTCACACCTAAGAACAGAGACAGCGAGCCGTAAACCTTTTACTATCCTGAGTTATGTATTGCCCAATTCTTACTGGTGAGTACCCCTAGGAAGGTCACAACTTGTTCATTTTAAATACATACTTCGACAAATTAGTTAGTGGCTACAAATGCTTTAATTTTTCGATGTGTGTATTTCAAATGTGGTAAAAAGAGTTCGAGACAGGCTGGAAAGCTATGAAAATATTTTATGGAACATTTTTCCTTGGAAAGTAATAGCGATCAAACTGAATAATACAATAAACAGCCGTCAAAAAATTTTCTGCATAATATAATAATTATATAATATTTATTTTATTGTGATGGCCGATTCCGAAGAATAAAGATCATCCTTATTTCCTTGCTAAGATGCTAGCGCTTCTGCTGGTGCGCCTCATATTGCGAACTAGACTGCTATAATTATTATATAATTCTGTAAAGCTGTAGGTGAAAACCCAAATCACAAAACAATACAGAACTGTCTATTTGTTATCCAGGAAGGCAGGTAGCATTACTGAAGATTTGAAAGACGCTATGATGAGTGTACAGTTTGAGGACATGATTAATTTAATTAATGATAAGTTTTTAATTATGTTCAAACTAGGGAAAAGGCAAGTTAACTCTTTTATTGAATGAACACCGCATGTCTAAGCTAGAATCTTTGCCACGTGCTGTTAACATTTGCAGATATAGTTGAGAATTTAACTGATATTGAATTCACGATGATAAGATATGCCTATCGGTGCTCGACGAACGTTTTCGCTGTAAGTTGAATACTATTCCCATTATATTGTTAAATTTTACTACACGATGTACACAAAAGGAGTACGTACTGTTTAGTAGGAGCTCCACATTGCTTCATTAGTTTTGCTTGTTACACTTAACTGTAAGGCGATCAGTTTCCATTTCTCATCGTAGAGTCAAAGACAATTTTTTAACCTTAATGTTCGTGTTCCATTTTGTGTAAAGAGGGTGATATTCTCATCATTACAAATGGTTTAGGTAGGCAGGAAGCTACCAAGCTATCTACATGTCTTCCTTGCACATAAAACATCAAATAACTTCTGTACTCTGGATTTTAGTGAGATTAAGAATCGGTCAACCACTTTTCGAAATTTATTGTAAAAACTGTAAGCAATGACTTGACTAAATACGGTAGCATGCATAGCTCATGAATAACAATGGACTCAGAATTGTAAGCCGTCGAACTTCATTTCTGACCCATATTTCAAGCTAACTTGAAATATATGCAAAGAACGCTATGAGTGTGCGAATAAAGCCTTGAACTGTGGTTTATATAATTTCCTGTCATTACATTGTTTAGCTCTCAGAGCTCCCAGTCTCATTTATGAAACGTTCAGTGTAAATGAAATGGTGCTTAGAGGCTACGGGACCGGGCGACGTTCCAGGAAATGTCCCACTATACGAGGAAGCTATGACTGAGCCGCATCCATACGTGTGCACAATGGCGGGCTTTCTGTGCCAGCGAGGCGTGGAGGGCGCATTCTACACCCCCTCCCCTCCCCACCCCCCCCCCCCCCTCCAGCCATGCCTGGGACGAGGAATGCGACAGAAAGGCCAGGCTGACAACGCTCATCCCGATCCACGAGTTCCACGTTCCTCTCTGTCTCACACAGCTTGTGTGTGTGTGTGTGTGTGTGTGTGTGTGAGAGAGAGAGAGAGAGAGAGAGACAGAGAGAGAGAGAGACAGAGAGTGGGGAGGAGAAGGGACGGGAGGAGGCAGACGGTAGCTAGCGATGGATAAGGCGCACAGTTGTGCAGAACTTCGGAGACAAGTCGATAAAAGGCGAGACCATTCTATTCCCTCCCAGGCTGTGGCGACTGCTGCACGAAACATCGCTGAAAACCTCCGAGCGACAGTACGGTGGGCGTAGCTCGGTCACGTATTTCATAAACTGTTCCGAACGCGAAGGAAGTGAAGTTCATTAGAATTGCCGGACATGTTCAGTGGAACTGGAAGATTGTTCTCTACTAGTATACAATCGGAAAAAAAAGAAATAAATAAAATAAAAGATTACGCAAGTGGGTTAGTTATAGTACAACCTTTTATGCTGGATTGTACACCTGTTTACAATTGCAAAAGTAATAGAAGATATTTAATTAAATGCATCTTTAACCATCAGCTGTTTATTAAAATCCTTAAAATGACTAGTTATTCTCGCAGCTGGTTTTTTTTTTTTTTTTTTTTTTTTTTTTTTTTTTTTTTTTTTTACCTCCAGGTTCTTTAGTCTGAACAGATTGACTGGCTCATCTTGTATTTGTGATTAGCCAGCCACTGTTCTCTGCTCCATTTATCCTACTTCTGTTTTCTTTCTTGGTATTGACAGTGTCAGGTTCATTGGCACAGTGTGCCTCTTACGCCTCTCTTCTGGGTGTTGAGCTCTATTTTACTTTTTCAGGCTGCATTGTCTTTGGTAGCAACAGGAGAATGATAACCTTGTAGTTTGGTCCGCTCAAAAGTCCCAGAACAACAACAACATTACTGTTACGGATTTATGGACAGCCCTGCCAGATGCAGGGTGTCAGTTCCCTCCAGCACTGTTTCAGACATAAGCTGTGTTGCGGCACTTTTGAATGTTCGTGGTGGCTGTACAGGTCAGCAGATATACTACTTTCTTTGGTTCTTCAGTGTAAAATGTAGAGTAAGTTGGTAAATTAACTACAAAGGCAAGCATAAAATGCCTTAACAGTAGCTAATAGTACGTGCAATACGGCATCCAATAAATTTCACGTGCAATAATCCGAGTATGTCAGTAGAATGAGGCCTTAGATGTTCGAAAATTACAATCGATCCACATAATCAAAAAATCAAATTGCTTAGAGTCAGAAATTATTTGAAAGAAACATGCGTGGGAGCGAGTTGTGGGTTGGAACAATTTAGTAATCGAACTACTAATGAAGTCCGACAATGTTTGAAATTTAGTCTACATGTAGGGGAGCTAGCTGTGTTTTGGAAGATTTTCCAGACATACCGCTCCATCTCGCCTGCAGTAAAAGTTGAATATATCTTCTTATTCCATTTTGAAATGCTGCAGTATTTTTATCAAACTGCAAATATACTCCAATAGAGTGCGGTATTCTTCTGTTTATGAATAATTTGGAAATATTCTGATTTCTTCACTTGGCAGTCCACTTCGTAGCATAAGTAACTGTACTCGCTACCTCCAAATGATAACATGTAATTTTCCATAGCAACAAAGAACTAGAAATAAAATCTGACAATCGATGAACAAGCGCCATAAAACACACCGCCTTCATCGTCCAAATGTCGTAGTTCCGTGAACGAACATGCGGGAAGGGAGGAAGCGAGTAACGTCTTTCTATTCCACATTTTGTAGGATTTCTCGGGAAGAAAAAATTACTAAAATTTAGAAAAGCTCGTAAAGCTCGTTACAATTCACTTGGTGAATTCGTTATCAAATTATCAAATATTACCATCTGATTACTCACTCGACACATAATACCAATCTTTTCTTACTTCCACTGAAACATCTTGGAAGATACGAATGCCTGACAGTAAGAAATATTCGAAATGAGTCAGTTTTAATTAGTTCCAGTAGTTTAGTAGAAGTTGTGAACATTCACACATAAAGACATAGATACATACATGTTTATGAAATGTATGGATTAGGGGTAAAATATGTAGAAATTTGGTCAGTATAGAATACTATATCATAAGAACAGTACGTTCCAAATAGCTTTAATTAACCATGAAACAGTTAAAGAAGTAGATCTGAAAGCATTTACAAACGTTTCAAGAAACAAAATGGCGTGTCTCACAACTACGAAAACATTTCAGTACGTCAAAAACTGCTCGTAGTAGTCTCTAGACCGCCTTTGTTCATAATATTTTTAAATCGGTCACTAGATTTTAAAACCGACCAAGAAACTACTTAGCCTCCTGGGTACATTATCCCCTAATAAAAACGCAAGGAAGTTAATTTTAAGTCACAAGTTTTGAAAGAAGTTATTTTAAAATAATTTACTGTAAGGTTTCGAAAATGAGTATTATTACTATTATTATCCGGTTTTATAACGTAATTTAGTTTACATTATCCAGTACCCCAAGATTATACATTATTTAACATTAATATTTTTACATTATTGTTTATTAAATATTTTTCATTTTCATTCTCCATTTTTGTCTATCTACCCATAAATTTTCTTATATATTACTTCTTCGAATAGATGCCTGAATTCCTTGGATCAAAGTAGTTGGACGTCTCCCTGTTTTCTTTCTCCCTCGTGGCTTCCATTCCATCATTCTCTGTGGTAGTCTTTTCTTTGACATCCTTTATGTATTCCCGTACCATAAGAGCATAAGAGCTGTTTTCCTTCTATAAAATGTATAATTGAATTTTTAACGTCTATTTTCTTCCTGATGATTTTATTTCTGTTTTTCCCGCCTAGATATTCCAGCAGATCGTCTCCAAAGTGCTCATACTTCTGATCCATATGTCATGATGCTTCTGATGACTGTATTGAAGAATCTTCTTATAGTTTCCTTTCTGATCTCTTGGTTACATAAGATACCATTTAATGTCACAATATACACTTCCCAGTATTTATTCTTCCTTTAATTTCCTTGTCTTGTTTGCCATATTGTGTGATAGTTACGCCTAGGTATTTTTATTCTTCAGTGTGTTGAATAATGCTTATTCCTTCTTCCAGTATTAAATCTATGTCTATGTCTCCTATTACCATATGTTTTATTCTTGTTTACCTGGAGTCCTCGTTTTTTATACTCCTCTGTTAGTTTTCTTGCAATTTATTATGTCTCCTTTATCCTGTGCAAAAATTAATTAAAAATGAGTATTCGAAAGGAAAATCTTACCGTGATATCAGACGGTTTTTAGCTGCATAAATGATTGCTTTACTACGTTTCAATATCTGAAACACGGCCTCTTTTGGCCAAGTGAGGTAGGGAACTGATTTACAGGAGAGATAAGTACGTAATAATAAAAGAAGACGATTGACGCATTGTTTTTCTACAAAGAAAGTGTTCCCGCAACGATATGTTATCTGAATTTGGATGGAGTGTGGCGTAATGCTACTAATACATAACGCTGCGAGCCTGTGGGTGGTGACGTCATTCTGCCTTTCCAATACATTAATCGCTACTCGGCTGACACGCTGCGGTTTCCCATCAACCTCGGGGCAGATTACTGGCATGGTACATTACTGAAACATACACGTGCACACAGATGTCGTACGCTCGCTTTCGTCGATGTGTTCGATGATGTTAATACACGGCAGGCAATCAGGCAAAAACTGAATGAGCAGTTTTTCTGCACGTACTGTCTTTAAACAGAACCGTCTGCGTGGTGACTGAGCTACACATTGTAATGGCTGACTGACTTTTAATGAAGCGCAAATAAACCTCCTCACAGTCGGAAAATCTATATTACATCATATCTGTTCATCTTGCTTAAAAAATGAAAATTTCATAGTCCACGATGTTTATTGTACGGTGTATACTATTGAATGTCCCATCGAAAACACTGAAGCACACTTCAGTTGCTCGCTGCCTCAAGGGTGTAGTGTTGAGTACGAGAAAATACACTCCTCCTTCAACATCCACGTTACTTTTTCTTCGTGGCATTTAATAGTATGAGTCGAAATTAATGGTAGGAAGCTGCGACCTTCACAGAAATCAACTTGCTTCATCTGAGGCAGTTTAAAACAAAATCTAGTTTATTTTTCTGATGTTACAAACATATATGTTTAAGATAACACTACCGCTAATACCAATGAAAAAAATTACGAATTGAACTGAGTAAAGAAGATTTTGTGTATAAATAAAACTATAATAAAAAAATTCGTAATAGTACTGGTAAGGTTGTCAGAGAATGAAAAATATGAAAGCCCGAAAAATAGGAAAATTCGTCGAAAAGTGCTCTTTTCTTTGGTAGTTTTGTATGTATTCCATAAATCACAATTTCAGCGATCTATAAACGTGATTTTTTTCTGTTCTGTTCATTATGGTACTCCAAACACTTTCAGGAAAAAATCGTAACAATCTCGCAGAAAAATCGATACTTTTGAAAGACTGAAAAACGTGTTGAAGTATGAAAGCGTTCTCAATTACGACTGACGACACAATGTATTTGACAGACCAGCGTGATATTTGACAAATGTGTTTTTTCCTTCACTGGTGAGGTTTACACTCCGCAAGAAAGTGTATGGCGCACGGGGGGAACAGACAACGACTCTACAACATCATTTGACCGATGACTATGAAAGTTAGCTGATATATGTGATTTTCTCGTAGACAGGGAGGAGCATTTCGAAAGAGAGGAGGAGGAGGAGAAGGAGGAAAGGATGTAATAACCAGTGACGAAGTATGAAATGTAATACATACCAGATAGTCATTGTGGTTGTATTACTTTCTTTGCCTCTTATTAACGAACAGCGGAGTACGCTGTGTACGAAATTATGAAATCATACATTACTACAGAAAAGAATGTATAAAAAGAGATGAGGAGTATGCCTAATTCTAAAACCGATTTCAGTAATCAATAGTCTTACAAAAACACAGAATATTAAATAAGAAATAAAAGAAAATTAACACATATGGTTTCTCGATGTGGATGCTTCATTCATGGAAATAGACATAAAGCCCACAGTTGGAGATAACGCAATAGACAAATTTAGTTCCTTAAAATAAATCTCAGACGTAATTACAAATAAATGCTGAAAATAAAGAGTATTTTATGAACATTCCATTAACTGACATATTTCAAGAAATTAAACATTGAGGTATTTACTGAAACAAAGAAGCAACGTCAACAGAAACTGCAATTTACAACTTAGTCATGAGCTCATATTTTCGCAAAAGTATTAAATACAGCGTCATTTGTGGTCTAGATGATAACTGATTTTCAGTGCAGATACTCAACCGGTAAGGGATTCCCTTAGCCATTTAGCATGAAATTGTATATGCACAGAAAACTAGATTAAAATCCTTAAATTTGTACAATTTTTGTTATGGTGTCTGTTCTTTTCGGATATGTCGGAACGAAGACACAATTTGTTGATATTAATGGCCGTAATTTTACGAATTCGAAATATTGAAACATTTCGTTACTTTCAGGGTATTGAAATAAACCCAAATCTATCGGTCCAAACTACTTAAACAAAGGTAAACTAACACACACACACACACACACACACACACACACACACACAAAACATGCCCCAGGGAGGACTCGAACCTCCGACGGCGAGCAACCGTGCGCTCCGCAGCGTGGCGCCTTAGGCCGCTCGGCTACTCCACTGCGGCTGTATTTTAATAATATTTCTAGTTAATTATATATTTATTTACTATACTTTTGATATTCCTAGGCACAGTAATTTGTCAATAGATATGAATCATTATGAAACAAGTCTAAAAATTGGCGAATGTCACTGGTTCCATGACCTAAGCTACAAAACATGAAAATATACCTATTCGCAACTCTTTTCTCAAATTTATTGAAAAAAAGTATATAAAACCGAGAGCAAATTCCAATTCGGCATTGTGTAAAAATTTCAATTATGTGGGTGAACAACTTTCGAAGATTTGCGATTAGGTTCATTTATATTTTCAGGTTTTTGTTTTTTAATAGCAAATCTCGTGAAGTTGAGTTGCTGATTTGATATTCTGGCACAACGTTGCATTTCAAAGTCTGCAATGTATTCCGCGTACAGCGAATTTTGACGCATTAATCACTTAATCGAGTAATCTGGGGAGTTACGCAGTTGTTTATTACGTAGTGTCGATCAAGTGTTTATGTGTACATGGACACGCTAACCTTCCGCCTGCTATTCCTTCCTCTTTAAAGTCATTCAATTGAGAGCCTTCTTATGTCTTTCCTGTAATAAAAGAAGCCTCCCACCTCCTCGGGTTGTGATGTAACTGTCCCAGATGTTTCCGAGCAGGCTCTTTTCAGTCCATTATCACAGAGGTTAGCTCTCTGGCTGTCAGTTTGTAAAATGCCCCGTATTTTTCGTTATCGGCCGGCTACATTATGGGGAGACGTAAGAGAAAATGGACGTGATTACATAATCAAATAAGTTTTCGGTGTTTGAAAGATAAAAGAACCAAATTTTGCACTTGAGGTAATTATGATATGGGCTATATTCTGGAATTTTTTCAAATTTTTTTCTCAAAAAATTTACTCGTTGTATTGTTGGGAATTTTCGCAACACATGCTATCACACAAGGATCATTTTCTCAGAAATTACTTTTCTTACAACTTTCATATTGTGCTAGGTAATTCTTAGTAATCAGATAAGCAAACTTGTGGAACAGTTTTTTAATATCACTTTCAGAGCCCTTACAATTTATTTTTTAAAATTATGTATATAAAACAAAGCAATTTCAATTTCACAAAAATGTAAATAATTTTGATAGATATACACTCTAAAAATTGAACCACAGATGGTTGTTTTATACTACGAACAAAGTCTGCAGAAAATTTCACTTATCTATCTCCACTTGTTCAGCAAAAACTATTTCTTATATACAGAAAAATGAAAGTCATGGGAAATGCACATAAAAGATTTTATAAAGATTTACACCATAAAACAGTACCTTAATGTTGACCATAACCATACATTTCTTGCGTGCCCTTTTGACAAGAGATAACGAAATAAACGATTCCACAGACTATACAGTAGCAGTGATTGTGAGAATTATGCTTTATTATAATGACATAGTGCACCTATGCACTGATTGACATTACAAAATTATAGCCTTGTAAAATGATTTCATTGGACGAGATGATGCTGACATAGTTCAGCGAAACCGGTCGTCTTAACATTGATGATCAGCGATCTTGGCTTTTTTATGTCTTTCTACAAAAACCAAATTTTTGGCAAATTTAAAAACTACTGCAACAGACATTGTGCAGATAAAGAGGGTAAATTAATTCAAATATTCAAGAAAATGGCTTAGAAAAATTTGCTGTGGAAGAAAGTGTACGTGAAATTGAGAGAGCATATCGAATAACGAGAAACACACAGAACAAGACTTCTCTTACTAAAATACACAATATAGCACACTAGTAAAACCAGAATGTCTATATGCAAGTGAATGCTTAGCATTGAATTACAGACTACACAAATTTCAAGTCCTAGAAACAAAAATCAATCTAAAAACAGTCCACAAAGAAAATAAATAATAACATTAATAATAATAATAATACAAAGGTGCAGATATTAAAAAGTAATGCAAAAGTTAATTGCAAAATGGAAACATAACTGAAACTCTGGAGAAGAGGTGATTGCTAATTTTTTGACATTTACACACAATCAACTCCAATAGGTAAACCATAAAGATTTTTAAACAAATATTAAATATCTTTGGGACAAAAAGTCAACTTTAGGTTGGATTCAAACAGGAACGAAATATTTGGAAAGAAAATACGTAAGTGAAGAGATGGAACAGAAAGAGTTTTTAAGGAGAAAGTGTTACGAATGGAAGGATTCGAAGGTAGGAGGGAGAAGTAAACAGGTTCTAAATAGTCTGACGAGAGAAAAACGATATACAGCGAAAGGATGAAAGAGTACTGGAGGAAAAACAAAGGAGAACAAAGCAAGGGCGGGGTTCTTACATAACCCAAAAGTAAAAAAAGAAAGATTAATAATTATTATAATACTATACTGAATAGTAATTTACATGATTTTCTAAAATTTAATACTGAGAAATCTGCCTTGTTGTCATTCGTGTAAAAGAACTGGGAAAGCTAGCAGAAATCTAAATATGGTGAGTACTCTCGAGAGTATTAACTTCTGATAAAGGTCGATTTTCCACGGTCCTGTTCGTTATTTAAATTGGACTAAACCTTTACTGTGTGGTCCAGTGTATCGTTAGATTTTGAAGGCACTGTACATACAACCGTTAGAAAGCACGTCATGCATAGATATCAATATTTCACTATTTGTACGCATTGCATCCTCTGCGCATCTACATTTTCTCGGAACGAACGACGTCTTTCTTCCAGAAATTACCATTTGAGTGGCAGAAACACGTCAATAACACTCGAATTTTGATGGAAACCACCTGTGATAAATTTATCAGGCAGCCTCTGAACTGCTTGTGTGTCTTCCTTTAAAGCAAACTGGTAAGGATCCAAAAAACTTGAGATGTACGGAAAAGTGGTCACCCAAGTGTTCCGAGCAAGGCCTCCTTTGATGGCGAACCACATGTTCTCAATAAACCAAGCCTGCTACCAGCCTTCCCCAATGGGTTCACAGATTTGTGTCTGGCTGGAAGAGTTCCTAAGTGGTGGCACGCAATTCGTTGTTGTCGACGGGGAGTGTTCATCAGAGACAAGGGTGTCGTCGGGCGTGCTCCAGGGAAGCAAAGACAAAGAAGTGACCACCAAAAAATAAGATGAGTATCAATTAATATGCATTATAGTTTTAGTTTTGTGGGCCAACAACATAAACTTTCGACTTGCCCAAAACTATGTAAATGTAGAGGACAACTAGGGAATAGATTGGCAGATAAAGGAGAGGAAACGCCACACTATGCCTGACACTCTCGAAGATCTACGACATCGAATTATTGAAGCTGTGACTTGGGTAACTAGAGACCAGCAGATTCGTGTGTGGCGAAAAATGAGCCACCGTTTTGACAATTGTCGTGTAACACACAGTACGCATATTGAATGCTTACCAGAGATACTAATAGTAAATTTTAAACTTTTCTCTTACCATTAATGTTGGAGTCATGTTTCTATCTTTTGTAGTTTGTAACAAAAATGTTTGAGATCTGTTCTTTCTGCTTGAATAAGCCTTTATGCTCTTGGCGGATACGTGTATTTCATTGATGCGACTGGGTCCGGCAGTGCACGACCAATAGTTTAAAAGTCTCGGACAGTTTACCTATGCGTCAGCATCAGCTTTGACAGGTAGGCTAGGTTAGGTTAGGGAGTCGTTGCGTCGCAGACTCTCCTCTGCCTGGAGACCTTTGAGAGACAGCCTGCGGCGGCCCCGCCCCCAGGCTCGTCGCGCCCTGACATTATAAAGGCCGCCTCTGCACAGGCCGGGGGCGGCGCACGGCCGCCCTTAACATTCACCGTGCGCCAGGGCCACGCACGTACCAGTACAACACCGTAGTCTTGCAGTGTTTAAGTAGCTATCAGTCATCAGAACGACCTCGTATTTTCCACAACCATGGCAGTATTATCATCATCATCGTCGTCGTCGTCATTCAGGACTGTAGCCTGAGGATGTTGATGGTACAATAAATATGAAATATGGCACGCGCGTGCCGTTTCGTTTCGAGATCCTCAATGTCGGCCTGGGTCCCCAGGGTCACATGGCAGCTGTCAACGAGACGCTGAGATAATGGTCCATTTAAGACAGAGGAAGAGAACGTCAGGCGGTGTGACGTGTGAGCAGGAAGAGCAAACCTGTCAATTCATGGCCGGCGAGAAATACAGGCCTGAGCATGCTACGTAAGCAAGGTAGTTCCGAGCCGGCGCGATCGCTAGCCGATTGGCCGGCCGCTGGGGCAGCCACAGAGCTAGCGATCTCGCCGGCTCGGAACTACCTTGATTACGTCGCATGATGTGCGCGCCCAGGCCTGTATTTCCCGTTGGCCGCGCTGTCAATCCGTGTGACGTCAGGCGGGGCAGTGTTCGCAATGTTGCCTAGATAAACGGGGCTGTGAGTACGGAGCTGGAGGGCTGTCAGCAACAGCGCTCTTAACAAGTACAAGCAAAACGGAGCAATCGGTGCTGGGTGGATTTTTTGAGTTAAGAAATGAAATGTCATTATTCATGACTAGTAAAATTCTGCCTGTTCCTCAGATCCAAGAAGAAACCTAGATTTGTGTCTTAACATTCCTTGCTGATTTAACAGGCCACTTAAAATATTTAAATACCTCATTTAAACGAAAAGGCCTCCTGATTAAATCCTTTAAAATTGCTCTGAAGCTGTGGATGAATCAACTGCAAGCTGTAAAAACTGCGCTTTTTCCGAAGCTATCACAGGTACATAACCCTGATCTTATTCTTTCAGAAGAATATGTACAAATTCTGGAGGCTCTTCGTAATCAGTCTGAGGCCACTTTAAAAGTGTGGAAATACTATCTACTATGTTTCAGCTCTTTGGAACACCATTCTCTGGAGATGTGACTAATGCTCCTACCAGGTTTCAAATGGAACTGTTAAATTTACCGTGTGACGATTTATTGAAGCACAATGCCGGCCTCAGTGACAGAGGCGCTCCAGTAACGTTCTGCACTGCCAATAAGGTCGGGTGTTCGATTTCCCCCCCCCCCTCGGGCATGGATATTTGTCTCTAGTATTAGCTAGTTCATAAGTAGTTTGTAAGTTTAGAGACTGATGACCCCGTAGTTCAGTCCCATAAGCTGTACAAACATTTGAACATTATTTAAAGCAGAAATATAAACACAATGAGTGCTTGGCAGATATTTCTAAGAATGTTGCTCAAAACAGATTTCCAAGGTTGTATGCCGTTGCTTCACGGGTATTGCGTATGGTCGGTTCGAACTTTGTGTGTGAAATTATGAAATTAGCAAAGTCCCAGTACAGAAGCACCTTGCAATACCACAACCTAACATGCAGCCTTCGATTAAAAATATCTCGAACATTGCATGAAAAAAATGGAAAATGTCGGAAAATGTCAACTTAATTGCACTGTACATCTTTGATCTAAATTATAGAGAAAATTGTATTATGTTAAAACAACTTACGGGTATGCTGCCGGGTGACGTCGTCGACAACCGCCGATATTTCGGCAGGAGGACACCCTGCCATTCTCAAGGCACAACTAATACCTCGGTTTGCAAAGGGTAAACAAGGAAGATAACACACACATTACAAGTCACAGCAGAGTCAAACAACCAAAGATGACCAAACATCAAAAATATCGATAGTGACTTAACAGGTGAAGCAGCATTAATTTTATCCCTCTGTTTTTTGACGAGAGACAGTGCCGGATTCGAAACAGAATTTAAACAAAAACCACCATCTCTGTTTATAAGGTCGCTTGCTAGTTTAATTTCAACAGCTTCCTTAATAACACTATCCCAATAGGTGGAGGTGCATGCCAGGATCTCCGTGTTGTTGTATTCCATAGGATGACCGGTGTCAAGACAGTGTTCTGCAACAGCGGATTTGTTTGGCTGTTGTAAGCGCGTGTAACGTTTGTTTACCCTTTGCAAACCGAGGTATTAAATACGCTTGCACATTGCTTCCTTAAGTGCAGTTGTGCCTTGAGAATGGCAGGGTGTCCTCCTGCCGAAATATCGGCGGTTGTCGACGACGTCACCCGGCAGCATACTCGTAAGTTGTTTGAACATTCATTACGCCAGGAAAAGTTAAAGTCTCACATTGGATTATGTTACATTAACAGTGTTATTCTCATATTAAATTACACCTACATTATAATGTTCCTATGGTACTCAGACGATATAAAATTGTCTGTAATCAGTGTCTCTTATTTCATGTAAATAGTATGTTTTAAAATTAAGATATCGTAGACCTCACTGAATTCTTCACACCAGATCTGTTCCCTGTCTTTCCTCAATTGCTGCACTCCACACGCTGCATACTATGTCTCCGCGGCAGCAGTACAGAGCGCGTGACGTCACATGGTCAGCTCTCCTTCCTTGTAAGCAGGCAGAGCAGCCTGGGCTGACGTCACACTGGCGCTTCCTGTCCTCCTATGGTTTAGGACCTTATCTGGGCAAGCACATTATGTCTATCGATATACCAGGGATTTAATTAATAAAAATATAAGAATTAATTTTTCAAAGAAGCACCGACTAACACTTTTCCCAAAATGATCACTCACCTGCAGATCTTATGTCCCAGGCGATTGGACTTTGTTTCTTCAGAAAATGTTCCGTTGCCTATTAGATGATTAGTCACAAAAAATGGGACAGTAAGGAAAACTACAGACAATGAAAGTCGGGTGTGTCGGTTGAAAAAAATATTCGGACTAAGGCACATATGTTAGAAGTAGCCCTGTCGCAAGCTTTCAGAAACAGAACAATTGCTCACTGAATACAGCCAAGTCGGTAATTCATTGATTTACACAGTAAGAGATTGAAATCAGTCCTCAGAGAGAGCTTGCAGATAAAGTAGAACTAGTCATGGCTTACGCAAATGATCATAGAAGGAGGGATCGCGCCTAAGTAACTTGAGCCATGTCGGCTCGTCCTATTCGCCTGTGCACTGGCGCCAGTTTAATTCTTCCTCTGCTTCTGCAGGGGTCCTACCGAGCGACGCACATGTAGTTCTCTGGTCATGTGTTCCGCGACTCTTTCGGCCAAGCAACTCAGGCGTTTTTTTTTTTTTTTTTTTTTTTTTTTTTTTTTTTTTTTTTTTTTGTTCCGTTGTCGGGGTAGGGCCGTTCTGCTGTGGCGTCTTTCTGAGGCAACGCCAGGCCTGCAACGTGTCGTTCGGACATCATGAGAACGGATTCCTAGCCCAACTATTTCGCACCATTTATAGGACCTCTGCCAAGTTAAGTGTCTCTACGGAAGTCATTTTTGTGGAAGGTTTGGACTTCTGTCAACATTGAGCGTCCGGTGCCTTGTGTGTGTAAGTGGATTAGATTGGATGATACGAGTTACAGGTTTCTGCAGAAGCATCAGGGAAGATAAGCCACATTCAACAAAACTTTAAAAGACATAAAATGAGGCATGATAACATATCACAGAAAATATTCTTTCCTTTTAAAATATCCACAATGGAACAACGGTCGTGTCGGAACCAAAATGACTGAGGGAAAACTACACTGAATAATAACAGTCTTTAAAAGAAACCACAATTCAGTTCACGCCGCAGGGCCAGGCAACAATAAAATGGTCGTTCTTCACTGACAACAGTGCTTATAAATACTGAATAGTAAATGGCAGAGTCATATTGCTTCTCGAGCGTAGCCCTGTAACGGAAAAATTGGAATCTTGCTTACTTAAGAGAGAATTACACAAGTAAGACAGCCGTACATAACTAGATGGAAGTAATTAAGGAGGTGAATGGTAGCCAGATCCTATACGACAGACGTCAAACTGATATCAAAAAGCTCATGTTTGTCTGACAACATAAATACTGTCGTTACCCACACACAGCCAAGGTAACAAAATAAAAAAAGGTCACTGCCGATTCCAGGAGGTGGCAAACTACACTGTTGAGTAAACTACACCCGCGCCCGAGGCAGGAAACCGAACGCTGGAGGCCATGACGGCAAAAATATGGGGAAACATAAGAACATAATGCAAGATAACCATAGTCTTAAACTACTCAATATAACAACCCACGGTTGCACCGGTAAATAATGAAGTGTGATCCAATCTAACGCACTTACACACACAAGGTACCGGACGCTCAATGTTGACAGAAGCACAAAACCTTCCACACAAATGACTTCCGTGGAGACACTTACCTCGGCTGACGTTCCATGAATGGTGCGAAATAGTTGGATTAGGAGCCAGTTATCATGATGTCCGAAAGATATGTTGCAGGCTTGGCGTGGTTGCCTCAGACAAATGCCACAGCAGTACGGCCTGACCCCGACGACGGCCCGAAATATAACAACCCGCGTCGCTCAGCCGGAACAGACGCGGAGCACGTGACCAGAGAACTACACGCGCGTCGCTCGGTATGCCCCCTCGGAGAAGCAGAGGAAGAACAAAACTGGCGCCAGTGCGCAGGCGAATAAGACGAGCCGACACGGCTCAACCTCCTCGCCTCAAATGGAAACAATGACCGTCAATTAATTAACCGAAAATTTATCACAACAACGGGCCAACACGGCTCATAACTATCACTCTATATACCGTTTATAAGTACTCAAATCTGGTAGTTAAAATCCTGCGATAGCACTATCACGACCGTCGATATAGCGAAATACATCGAGGAACGATACATCACGAGTGCGACCCGACGCTTCTGGCTATCAGGAGACCACATGGGTATCGGATTTTAGAACTTGATATTTTGGAATACCAATAATAAAAAACGTTGCAGTATCTGTCGGTATAGCTCAGGTGGTATCGAATTGGGCTCACAGCCATAGAGTAGGTGGTCCGAATCCCTCTGACACACACACACACACACACACACACACACTCACACACACACACACACACACACACACACACACACACACACACACACACATATATATATATATATATATATATATATATATATATATATATATATAATGAAGGTACGGCCAAACGTCCAGGAAACATTCTTCACACACAAAGAAAGAAAATATTCTATGTGGACATGTGTCCGGAAACGCTTAATTTCCATGCTAGAGATCATTTTAGTATTTCTCTTTAAATGTAAATTGAAATAATTCGTGCAGACAATTGTCAAAATACCCAATTATTTCTTTAGTATATACTGTACTTCCTCGAGTCCCGTCATCAACACAGATTTTCTGTGAACGTTTGGGCAGGTATTGTTGGTGATGTCTTGATTGGGCCTCATGTTATTCCACCTACGCTCACTGGAGCACGTTATCATGATTTCATATGGGATACTCTACCTGTGATGCTAGAACATGTGCCTTTACAATTACGACACAACATGTGGTTCATGCACGATGGAGCTCCTGCACATTTCAGTAGACGTGTTCGTACGCTTCTCAACAACAGATTCGGTGACCGATGGATTGGCAGAGGCGAACCAATTCCATGGCCTCCACGCTCTCCTGACCTCAACCCTCTTGACTTTCATTTATGGGGGCATTTGGAAGCTCTTGTCTACGCAACCCCGGTACCAAATGAAAAGACTCTTCGTGCTCGAATTGTGGACGGCTGTGATACAATACGTCATTCTCCAGGGCTGCATCAGCGCATCAGGGATTCCATGCGACGGAGGGTGGATGCATGTATCCTCGCTAATGGAGGACATTTTGATTTCCTGTAACAAGTTTCCATTCCATGATTAATGTGATTTGAGCTCTAACATGAGAATTAAACGTTTCCGGACACATGTCCACATAACATATTTTCTTTCTTTGTGTGTGAGGAATGTTTCCTGAAAGTTTGGCCGTACCTTTTTGTAACACTCGCTTTCCAATTAAGTTATATAAAGGATTTTGGGATCTCTAATTCCACGTGTAATGTCAATTTTTGTTTATGTGTATGAGAAGAATTGAAAATCTTGTCGTCACGTAAAACGATGGTTACCTTCTTGGAAAGCCATTAATAGCTAGGGCAATGACTTTCGAAATACTGTGTCGTAGCTCTTCACAATCTGAACAATCAAAGACTACCGTCGTCAATGATAGTGAAACCAATACTGAAAAAAAAATGTAGCTTATGTTTTTTGATTGACCGTCATTATTAAGAACCTTCCATGAAATATAGAAAATTACGAACAAACAAAAACATTTGCACTTTTCGTAAAAATTACTGTTAGATATTCAAATTGTGTAAGTATTGGAAAACAACGGAAAAAAAAATCCGACGTGACATGATTCGATCCACCGACCCCAGCGTTGGAAGACCAACAACGCTCCCACCAGCATATACTGGATCCAATTATTGGTACTTACGTGTTGTTAGTCGATTTTTCTTTGATAATCTTTGAGAGTTGCGTCGAATGGATTTGGATGTTATTTAAGTTCGGAACTTCACATGCCATAAATATAAATAAATTCTAAAATTCGAAACACATGTGGTCTCCTTGTAAGACAGACTGCTCCCAAGGTAATTCCGGTATCTGAAGCACGCCGTTCTCGCGATGTTGACACCATTAGAAACTGCAGGGGAATAGGGCTGGAGAGCTGCCCCCCAGGATACTTAAAGACACGACCAACGAACTCACGTGCACTTTGAACATGTGAGTAAGTCTCTATACCTAACAGACGGAGGGAGCAGTAGCCGGAACACGTGTTCGTGGCCACCGACAGCCGCCAACTTCCGGCCTTCAGGATGGGTGTCGTGGCTTGGCGCGAGTTCCCTACCATCGGCAACGCGTCTGCCCCGCCACCGCGTGCTTCCAACATCGGTTTGTAATAGTGGCCTGGAAAGCGAACTGGATGCCGATGTGTTGGGCGTTTCCTGCGTCAGTTAAATGGCGAATGCAACAATGTTTAGTGGGCATCCGCAGCTGTAGACTTAAGTCATATTGATAGCTGTATGGTATTTGTTTATTCAACCAACTGTTGTCCATTTCATAATGATCGACCCCTGATTTTGAGCTCATATTCTAGTCAAATCTCACGACCAGCCGGCCGCGGTGGTTGAGGGGACTGAGGCGCTTCAGTCACGGTCTGCACGGCCACTACGGTCGGGGGTTCGAATCCCCCTGGGGCATGGATATTTGTGCCGTCCTTAGTTGTAGGTAGTTCATAAGTAGTTTGTAAGTTTAGGGACTGATGACCCCGTAGTTAAGTCCCTTATGCTTAACAAACATTTGAATATTTCTCACGACGAACATCAAAGTTTTATATCTCGTCGGAATCTTTGAAATGTCTTTCATTTGGTGTATGAATATTACATTTTATTTGAAAATGGGACGACATACGCGGTAATATTTAAGAGAAATTGTGCTTTTTCTTGCTTTCTTCGGCGAATATCAAATTTAAGAAGGCACAGAAATCAGACTGTAATTAGGAGAAAGTTTTCCTTGTTGTTCTACTTAAGGACGTAGTTTCGTAATTTTGTGATTAGTCGTTTCGTCACTATAATATAAAACGCAAGAAGCTGTGATTAAGCTTACCGTTGTAGCTATTGAGACAGAGGGGGCACTGCAGTTATCCTTGAACTTCTGTTTGTCACATCAGATGTCATTACTAATATATTGTCTTCGTGTTTGCCAGTTACGAGCTTGTGAAGCAACTGCGTTAGTGGCCGCAGTATATGCGACCCTATGGCGGATCGTAGTTGCCACACCAGCGCGCCGCCGTGTTGCAATGCGACATAAGCGCCTCTTCAGCTGTGAAGAACGGCAACATAGCACACGCGAGCACGTAGCGCATGGGAACGAAAAAGCAAATAAATTAATGATGTGATATTAGCGCTTAGTTTATATTTATGAGAGGCAAAAACAGAGCTTGTATTCACACTTTTCGCTTGTTAATATGTAGCACCATTATGAAATGGGCAGTAGATTCGTGGCATTAGAGGCACATCATCAGGGTTATCTGCATACAAACAAGAGTAAATACCACTAACAGTCACGTTATGCTAATTTACATTTATGGTAAGAAAACTGTAGGTGGAAAGTACTCAAAAATTATTTCATATTTTTCTCGGTGACTCTGAAGCGGTTTACTTTCAATATAAATGGGGAACGCAAAAATTAGCTTGCAGTTCCAAATGATACTCCTCCACGTAGACAATAAAATGGTTGATTCTGTGGACCTGGGAAAATTAATTTACTAGTGTTAATGATGCAATTAAGTCAATTACTAGATCATCCTGTATATGTTATTAGTTTGTTCGGTATTGAATTTGGAATTACAATCTGTGACCATAAAGAAGGTCTTATTTGTCTAGTTCTCTCTTTGAGTGCTGGTATAGACAGATGCTGCGGTCTTTCCCCTTGTCTTTCATGCCTCTTCAAGTTACAGCGCTAAGAGACTAATTATGTATTTCAGCTATCAGTCTGGTGCAAAGCCGCCCTCTTCAGTCCCTCGTCTGATCTTAAGCCTGTTAGTTCAAAATAATTTCTGCCCGAATACGGGTACTTTCTCCTACCCCGACTCCTCGGATACTTTACTACCGAATCCATGCATCTTTGCAAACCTTGTTTCTCCCATTCGTGTAACATGACCCCAGCATCTTAGACTATTCGCTCTAACTGCTACATCAATGGTGTTTATTCATATTTTTCTTATATTTAATAATTATAGATACCATACTGATATTATTCTCATTTACTACTACCTGCAATCGATCTTGCTATATCCGTACCTCTAACCGCAACGGCATTAACAAGATGTATTCACTCAGCTTTCACTCCCATTCAACGAAATTGGTAGAAAGATTGAATGGTCCACTGGTAACTTACTCTCTGTAATAACTTCGTTCTTGCCGAAGACAGTAGATCGTAGCTGAGCTCTCAATGTATTAGCGTTGGTAAAACTTGATTCCAGTTAATATTGAAGACCTTTGTTGTTTAACACCAGATAAAATTGAAGTTTTAATAATAAAGGGAAGCCCTTGTCCCTTGTAATAGCATTATCGGCCATTCGTATTTCCATCTATTCCTTGAGAACACATTTCAATTAGGGGAAGGCAGGTGCAATCATTTTTGTATCATTATATAACATCTTGCGTTAATCAGCAACACGATGTTCTGCAACAGCTGACTTTTCAGGGTGAAGCAAACGAGTATGACATATACAAATCCTAAAGAGTACGAATCGTTTGGTAGTGCAAGTCTAGCCAGAATGACACAGAATTCTGCAGCAACGGGCTTCCTCTGACACATATCATCCTTGGCTGATCCAAGGAGGTTTCTAGTCTTTGCTAGTGGCAATAAAACACTTTGGATGTTAAATCTCCTTAAAATTCTTGAAATTTTCGAGGATATTTCCTGCTTAAAAATTGGTGTGATATGTGCTTTCGTCCAGACCGACGGAGCCTGTACCGAATCCCACGACATTTCAGTTATCATGTGTAACCATTTCAAACCTGACACATTACAGTATATAAAAAGTTCCAGAGTTCCAAATTAATTTCACCTATCCCACCCACTTATTGCACTGCAGTCTATTGACCATTCTTCTTCTCAATTACCACCATCGTTCCTATGTCATTGAACGTCGGAATCTGAAACATTATTGAACATGTGGCAGTATGTAATAAAAAATTCACTTTACTTCAGAGTTTGAACAAGTGCATTCATGGCGTACTAAGCCTTATGAATTTATCAGAATTTATCATTCAGTAGTATAAATATCTGAATCTGCTGCACCTAACAGTACGTAGTACTCAGTCAACAAAGGACCCTGGGACTGATGAGCTAGCTGTTCGGCCCCCTCAAAAAAAAAAAAAAAAAAAAAAAAAAAAAAAAAAAAAAAAAAAAAAAAAAACATTTCTCCTTTTACACAGAAATAGGCAATCAATACAGTTCCCTATAGCGGAGACAAGATAAAAATTTTAATAATTAAAGAAAGGTATTGTGGCAACCTCTTAAAGCTGCTATAATGTACGAGAGTTGAATAAGAAGTAATGAGGACCAAAATTTTTTTTCTTTGAAATGGCTTAATTGACAGATATTACACACCTTCAAATAATCCCCTCGTCTCCGTTATTTATAATCTTTGGCCAAATGTTAGGAAGTAGTTCTATTACTTTGGCAAAGATGTCGCACTCACAGGGACTCAGCTGGGTCCAGTGGGTGTTACTGCCAAAATCGCGAAAATTCCTGGACAGCTACAGTGGTATGGCATCGAGTATTTTCTAGCAGAGTTATGCGATTCTGTTCCATAGAATACAGCGCCATCTTCGTGCAGCGCTCTGGCGAAACGACATTCACTTCGCAGTGAATGGTAGAACTCCCAAAAGTGTGAAACGTTATACAGGGCAGAGAGTTGCTCAATATTTGGTGCAGAAACTCTTTAAAGGAGCCATAAACTTTACTAAAGATCTTTCATAGGCTCCTTCCGCCTTCATATCCTTTATTATTTCCGCAGAAAGAGCTGCCGTTAATTCTAAAATAAACTTTAATTACACAGTGAAAGATGCTGCGCAGGGACTCAGCTTCGAAAGTCGATTGCGAGGAGAGAGGATTAAAGCCGAGTTAAGGCATTAAACGAAGTCCTGCTCGAGGAAAGTAGGTCGTCACGGCGAAGGTAATTAATCCTCTAACCGCCGCGATAACGAGAACAAGAGACCAGCGCAAGGTAGGCGGACGGCGGCAGAATCACTTGTTGGTGGCTCAAAAGGAGCCCGCTTTCTTGTGTTATCTGCCCCCTTGCAGGGTGAAGGCACTACTATGTAATGCAAAGACTGACAACAAACTATAAGTCGCAACAGGTCAGTCAAACATATTCACTGCCTTCCTTACCAGAAAAATGATTATATACCAAGCATGAAAGTGGAACCTGAAAGCGGCTACAAATGTTCAGTAATCTTAGTCGGCATTCATTACTCAACATCTGCTTCGCCTTTTAGTGGTCAGCAACAAAATCGATGTTAGAAATACGTCAGTTAAATATTGTTAAATCTATACCTCTAGTTCACACACCTTAAATTTAATAACACAAAAGGCCATCCATATTCCGCTCTGGCTCAGTCTGCTATGAAACAAATGAAAGTA
Source organism: Locusta migratoria (assembly GCA_026315105.1). Classification (NCBI taxonomy): domain Eukaryota; kingdom Metazoa; phylum Arthropoda; class Insecta; order Orthoptera; family Acrididae; genus Locusta; species Locusta migratoria. Next base: position 732,641,642 of record CM048744.1, on the reverse strand, counting down.
AATGTAACAGTTCTAGCAAATAAGTTAGTACCGAAAATACACATTTCTCTGTCTACCGCAGCAGATGTACCTGAGTTTACTATGTGAATTTACTTGTTAACGTAAGCTCCAGCAGTGATGACGGATAACGTGCAGCCGATAACTATTTTAAATATATCAGATTGTTTCGCGACTGATCTCTTGTTTCTTTCACAATCCTGACCACAAATAGAAAATTATTTCATATATAAACACACCAGTAATTTGCTCGGAGTGCAGTGCCTATGTGCGTTACGTGCAATGAAAGGAATCAATTTTGTTGTTGAAAATGAGATAAGGTAGCTCGAATCATGAAGGTCTTGCAAAAAATTTAATGAAGTTCACAAATGGTGCGTGATTCGCCTGAATACATGATAAAGACACCGTTGTATGATGGCGTCAAAACAGGTGATCCAAAACAAAATGTTAGAAAGAAAAATTATCTCGGAAAATAATTTAGAGTGAATTCAATGGCTTTACAAAAATTTTAAAGGTAATTTTCCTGTACAAATATAAAGTTCAGATGATTTAGAGAATCTGCAGCAGGCGAGGTACGATTGACCTTTAGAAAATCTAATCCACCCCCTCCCCGTCTCTTCCCCCTCCACCTCCGTTCCCCATCTCCTCTTCCTATTGTTCCTCCATCTGCTCCTTCCTCTCTCTGACCATGCACTCCTCCTCCTACTCTCTATGTGCATTTCGTGTTTATTATTGCAAATCATGCACCAGTTGTCAACAATAAAAATTGTATTTCAGAACAACATGTTTAAAAACTATACTACCTTGTTATCAAGTTCATAACACTTATCCGCCGCTAGGCAACATCGACAAACTTAAATCTTGGAGCTGAACAACATGTTCGTCGGATGGTACCAAGTTGTGCACAAGTTTCACTTGTTGCCATTAAGTTATTTCGATGGCCTAGTGCCAGTTTCACGTAGGCGCTCAAACAGACATTTGCACTCTGGTGGTCATTATTTTATGTAGATTTTACTGTTTTAACTTTGACCAGGTATCTATTTTATTTCCGACTACCTACCAGCACGTGATATATATATATATATATATATATATATATATATATATATATATATATATATATATATATATATGTGTGTGTGTGTGTGTGTGTGTGGAGCATTGTTATAAGCGCTTTTTGTCAGTGAGGTTTTCTTAGAAATTTTGAGCGTGTTTTATTTTATTTCCTGCTCTAGCTTGTAATAATTGCATGGAACCACATTTTTGTACATGTTTCCTGCAGACCAGATGATGATACCATACAGTGTCGAAGTCGGTCGTAGTGAATAAATACAATTAAAAAATTTGCTGTATTGGAATCTGTCCTTCCATTTATAAAATACCATTGCATCCTAAGATGAGTAAATTATGTGGGCAGTTTTATAGTTAAAAGAAGCACTGTAGAACAGCCTTTGTTTCTTTTTCCCTCTCTCTCTCTCTCATACACACACACAAATGCACACCACACACACCACACACACACACACACACACACACACACACACACACACACACACACACACTTTCCTGCCATAGAGCTCAGGACGTCCATGAAGATATTTTGCAATCCCATTTCCTGAACCAATTTAACGTCGTTGTAAATGCTGCACGATAAAAGACATTAATTTATGCGAGACCTGTCGTTGAATTCCCACACATGTTACATGTTGCTTGCTCGCACGGATTTGTTCTTTCTACAGAAGGGATAACATGATTGTCTCACAACCGAAGAGTGTGGTGCAATGACGGAAAAAGCACTCGTTGCGTTATGTTGTACGGTGCGACCTAGCTGCCCCTAACGATGTATGCAACCGCGCTATGCGCGTTTATTTGGAGACGCTTTTATTGTGAACATATTTGCGTATATATTCCATCAGTTTGGTGTTCAATTCATTATAAACTTCACTCTAATGTGCACTAACTAAACGGCATTGACATGTAGCGTTGCTGATCAAAGGCAGAACGAGAGTTGTGACAAGCTGTTTTGTGTGATGTGCGATGCTTGAATATCATTATTTTCGAAGTGTGTGTGAGTCAAACTGTCTTTGGACGTAATAATGGATGTTATGCCAGCAGATAGTACAAATACGATGCAAAAATAAGGGGAAAATATTTGACAGCGTTTGTACGAACATTCTGGAATCGAATCTGACAAGTGGTTCGCAAAATATCAATACTTTAACCCATTTTTGTACGTCCATCTACCTTGTAACTATGCTAATATGTCATGCCCAGCAACAAAAAATGTTCAAATGTTTGTTAAGATTAAGGGACTTAACTGCGGGGTCATCAGTCCCTAAACTTACAAACTACTTATGAACTACCTTATACAAAAGACGACACAAACATCCATACCCGAAGGGGATTCGAACCCTCGACCGTAGCGACCATGCAGACTGTGACTGGCGCGCCGCAGACCGCTCGGCTACTGCGGCCGGCTCATGCCCAGTAACACTGCGTAGCTAATAGAAATATCAATGCTTAACACGACGTATAAGTGAATTATATAATGTATTAAACACCGAATTGAAAGAGTATGTACTCTTATCTATTTGAAATGCAAGCATGTAACCGACAGTGTAGCGTGGTGCACAGCATGGTTACAGAAAAATACATCATTGGGAGCAGCTATGTCCCGCTGTATACTAAATATAGATATAATTAAATAGTGCGGATGAAATAAAATGCTAATATTTTTGATATCAAACCGTGTAGCACAAGTATCCCACTTAATTCCTTTCAGATGCTGTCTTCGCGTATTGAGGCTTGACTGGCCAGAATTGTAAATTATTAATAACTAGGATTTGGCGTTTATCGCTGCGGCGTGGTCTACTTACGAAACTTCAGTTGCCAACATTCTTCTGCGAAAGCAAAGATATAGGTAGAGACGATCATAATAATACAATATGAGAAATCAGACCTCGAATGGAGAGAATCGGATGTTCTTTCTCCCCGCTTGCTATTCGAGAATGGAATAGTAGATGGATAGTATTAAGGTTGTTCGATGAATCCTCTGCGAGGCACTTAAATATGATTTGCAGAGTATCTCATGTAGATGTAGCTAGGAAGAGATCATTGTAGAACTGTCTACTATGTATTACATAGGACCTTGCATCAATAAGCACACCACATAAAAGTTGAGAATTACCTTCATTTGTAATAAAAGTATATGTATCATTATAATTATAATAACAAATATACCCAGAGGCCATTTTACCTCTCGAAAATGTCAAAGACACTAAAGTTGTAGGTGAAACATCAAATTAAATTTATGTTGCAGCCGGAAATCGAACCCGAATCTCCATGATTCGATTCCCGGGCGCAGCACAAATTTTAATTCAATGTCTCACTTTTAATTTTAATGTCTTTGACATTTTAGAGATGCAAAACAGTCTATTGGTATACAAATTTATATTTATAATAATATTTAAATCATCTTAGCGTAAGGTGAAAGGCGGGAGTGTTCGGATATCCATTGCTGAGGTTCTATTCCGATGCATGGAGAGCCTTGGCAGTTGTGGCAATATTTTATGAAACGCAGAAGCTGAATTAATTTTTATGTGTGGGGGGCTGTCGTACCTATACTATTCCGAGACGGTTTATTCCCTAGTATGGCGGTGGTCTAGTGGTTAAGACGTCTGCCTATTTATCAAGGAGGTACGGGTTCGATTCCTCGCCGCAAGAAAGATTTTAATTCAATGTTTTACTTTTTTTTTTAAAGTATATGTCAACTAATCTCTTCTTTCAGTTGCAGACGTTGTCCACAATCCTTGCTAGACACGGTTCACCTCGCGAAACAACCGTTCGCAGTAGCGCATCCCGAGGACAAAAAATGCGGAGTACGGAAGCAGATGCCGCGGTGGAGTAGCCGAGCGGTCTAAAGCGTCTCGCTGCGGAGCCCGCGGTTGCTCGCCATGGAGGTTCGAGTCCTCCCTGGGGCATGGGTGTGTGTGTGTGTGTGTGTGTGTGTGTGTTGTCCTTAGGTTAGTTTACCTAGGTTTAAGTAGTTTGTAAGCTACTGACTGATGACCACGCAGATTGGTCCGATAGAATTACAAACATTTCAAACGAATATAACTTACGTCCTTCTTTGTTAATGTGTTCAAGCTTGGATTGGCATCAACTGCATTTCGTATCAGCTTTAATGGTCTTTCAACCAAAGTACCTCCTTCTGTTTTTAGAGAATTACATATCATTCTCCTGTTTAACAAGTCTTCTGCAACAGGTGCGTGGTCATGAGTGCCTTCGCAATAATGTCAATGCTGTGCCAAGGAAAAGATTTTATTACAAATTTCATATACAAAAATATTTATAGAAAACAAAAGCATTTAGTTTGGCTCGTATTCTGCTCACGGCCGGCCGCGGTGGCCGAGGGGAATGAGGCGCTCCAGTCATGGTCTGCACGGCCACTACGGTCGGGGGTTCGAATCCCCCTCGGGCATGGATATTTGTACCGTCCTTAGTCTTAGCTAGTTCATATGTAGTTTGTAAGCTTAGGGACTGATGACCCCGTAGTTAAGTCCCATAAGTTCTACAAACATTTGAAGATTTATTTGATTCTGCTCACGGCTGCTTGGTATGAAACGGACTTTACAAAGTCTAATTTGCAAATTTCACCATTCCTAAGTAATTCTAATTTCTGTTGCAGGAAAGCGTGTCTCTTCCTGGGTTTTGAGTCCGTTTGCACACCGCGTAACTTTACCGTAGCATCGCCATCCACGTTCTTCCGTTACTACAACTCTTCTGTAAAGTTTGAATTTATAACCTTCACCGATCAAATGTGTATTACCACGATCACTAATAACAGGTTGCAAATCATGACATTCTGCCGTATTATTTGCTAAAGTGAAGTACAAAACGAAATCACTATGTGATTCTACAAAGATGTCAGCGAGCTGTCGTCATTCACAGGATTGGCGAGTTCAGTGAGAGTAGCAACGCCTGGGGTCGGAGCGTCCTGCTAGCTGCGAGCGGGAGTTGCCCAGTTCGAGTGCGGGATTAACTGTCCTTTCCAAAGTTCCCTTCTCATCTATATCTATAAATGTGAATGTCTGTTCGGTGTACGTTTATCACGTCCGAACCTGAAGACATAAAGAGCTAAAAATTCTTACAGTTACTAATGTCTACCCGGGGAAGGCCTTAGGCACGGTTTTATGGCGATCTCTCTCTCTCTCTCTCTCTCTCTCTCTCTGTGTGTGTGTGTGTGTGTGTGTGAATGTCTGTTCGGTGTACGCTTATCACGTCCCAACGACAAGACGCAGAGACTTAAATATTTATACCTGAGGAAGGTTGTAGGCACGGTTTTATAGCGATATGATAGATATTTCGTAATTTGAAGAATATAACGCGAAATGCGAAACAATAATGATTCTTTGAAAATTATGTTTACTCTTTGAAAATGGTTTTATTGGTTGCATTGTTGCTTGAGGGTTGATAATGATAAAAGGGTGTATTATATTGGGATGGAAAGTTACCGGTGTATATAAAAAGGTGTGTGTGTGTTAATATTTCGCTCTGCAGCGAATGGTGTGTGTGTGTGTGTGTGTGTGTGTGTGTGTGTGTGTAATTGTTGTCCGAAGTCTCCCGTTGTACACCATAGCAGTTCCATGCCGATAGCTATAAGGGGTGTAAGATATGGTGGTTGAAAGTCGTCAAATTATAAAAAAATCGGACTGAAGGCAGCCATGACTCTATAGCAAGGAGGTTACGTACAGCGAAACGTGGACCATCTCTTTGGTCTATGCGTCTACAATGTCTTCAGTTCTTTCTCTATAAGGATACGAATAAGGAAATATAAGAATAAATAAATAAAGCAGTAAAAAAGAAATTTATTTTAATACATCTCTTTAAAAAAATATATCGATTTGACGTTTCGCTCTTTATATCAAGTGATCCATCTGTGATATTATTACAATCATTATTGTTGAATTTCGTGATTGGATTCTTAGAAACGAGTGCATTTTTACCGGCGATTTCTTATATGTTCTCTGATAAATGTAACATGTTTTTAGAAAAAAGGAGATGGACAGAGAGAGAGTGGATAGGAAAAATAGTAACTCAAGGTTCCAATAAATAAATACCCGGGCAACGCCGGATTTAAAAAAAAAATGTTCAAATGTTTGTGCCGGCCGCGGTGGCCGCGGGGACTGAGGCGCTCCAGTCACGGTCTGCACGGTCACTACGGTCGGAGGTTCGAATCCCCCCTCGGGCATGGATATTTGTGCCGTCTTTAGAATAAGCTAGTTGATAAGTAGTTTGGAAGTTTATGGACTGATGACCCCGTAGTTATGTCCCATAAGCTATAGAAACATTTGAACATTTTCAAATGTTTGTATAGCTTATGGGACTTAACTACGGGGTCATCAGTCCCTAAACTTCCAAACTACTTATGAACTAGCTAAGACTAAGGACGGCACAAATATCCATGCCCGAGAGGGGATTCGAACCCCCGACCGTAGTGGCCGTGCAGACCGTGACTGACGTGCCTCAGTCCCCTCCGCCACCGCGGCCGGCGCCGGGTTTGCAGCTAGTGGCCACTAAAAATTGCCCAGTTTGGGGCTGCCCCCTCGCGAAGGTACCGTTCCAGTAGGGCATTCCGAGGACACAAAGGAAGGAGATGTCGAGCAGCTAACAAAAGAGCAACGCTACCACAGTGCACTCTGCGTGGCTTCACACGAGACAGCGAGGCCCTCCCTCTCTCTGGCTGGTACCGGGGGCATATACCAGACGCTGCTTGGCTGCTGGGTGGGCTTCTTGGGCCGCGAGTGCGCGCAGCTGCCTCGGCGTCCAGTGAGTGGTCTAGTGGTCTAGGCGGGACGGGGCTGTACTTGGCGGGCGCGGCGCGGCGGCGTGCTCCGCATTGAACGCGGCCGCATGCGAGCGGCGAGCGGCGCCCGCCGGCTAAGAATAGGGCAGGTGGGGACGCGCGCTCGATGTGGGCAGCACAGCTGCACAGTAGCCGCCGGTGGCCGGAGGCCCAGGCAGCCACTGCACTGCGCTCCGGCCACACGACACGGCACATACGCGGCTGTCCGAAATTCACGAGGGCTTGTCAGAGTACGTACTAGAACAGAACTCCCCAAATCTGGTGCAACGCCGGTGGCGTGGCGTGAGCGAGGCGGGCACAGCGCTGTCTGGGCAGCGGTACGAGAGGAACGTGTTGTCGCAGTGTTCAGTGTTTGCAAATCTATATCTATAAATGTGAATGTCTGTTCGGTGTACGCTTATCACGTCTGAACCACAAGACATAAAAAGCTAAAAATTTGTACAGTTACTAATATCTACCCGAGGAAGGCTTTAGGCACGGTTTTATGGCGATCTGATAGCTATTTATCTACGTATACTAGCTTAAACCCGCAGCTCCGCTCGCGTGTTGGTTGATTACCTATTTATCAGGAACGTAAGTGTAGATCCAATCACAGGTAAAAATGCACTCGTTTCGAAGAATCCGATCACGAAATTCAAAAATAATGATTGTAATAATATCACAGATTGATCACTTGATGTAATGCGCGAAAAGTTAAATCGATTTTTTTTAAAGAGATGTATTAAAAAATTCTTTTTTACTGCTCTATTTATTTATTCTTATATTTCCTTATTCGTACGCTTATCCTTACAGAGAAAGAGCTGAAGACATTGTAGCCATTGATCTCTATACACTCTGGATGTTGAACTTCAGCTGTCTTTGCGTGCCAGCCATAGATATTCATATTTGGTTTCTTGCCAAATTCAAACATGGCTCCTAAGTAGCACTTCAAGTAAAAGAGAAGAAAATATGTTTCGATTCCGCTCCGATATCAGCCTACAGCATCGAATATTGAATTAAATTCCCAAGCAAGAGGTAAGCAAGCAATTCTTTGTCATATAATAACTAATGGAAACTCGATTGCCAAATTGAAACATGGCGGACCATGCGAAATCGTGTGCAAAACATATGAATGTGCAGACACGCTGCAGTTCTATGCTCAGATACCAGAGTTATTCATCCAGTTAGTATAGAGATCACTGATTGTAGCACACATAGACCAAATATATGGCCTGTCGCATCACGTTTCGCTGTACGTAACGTCGTTGCTATAGAGTCGCAAACGTCATCGCTAGCCTTCAGTCCGAATTTTTTTTTATAATTTGACGTCTTTAAACCACCATATCTTCCACCCCCTTCTAGCATGGAACTGGTATGATGTACAACGGGAGACTTCGGACAACAATTACAAACAGACTATTCGTTTGCGTCATGTAGTTTTCGCTGCAGAGCGAAATATTAACATACACACACGTAGAATTTTATATACACCGATAAGTTTCCATTCCATTATACTCCACCCTTGTATCATTATCAACCCTCAAGCAACAATGCAACCAATAAAACAATTTTCAAAGAGTAAATATAATTTTCAACGAGTAATTCTTGTTCCGCATTTCACGTTATATTCTTGAAATTGCTAAATATTTATCAGATGGCTATAAAACCGTGGCTAAAACCTTCATCAGGTATAAATTAGTAACGATACAAATATTTAAGTCTCTGCGTCTTGTGGTTCGTACGTGATAAGCGTACACCGAACAGACATTCACCTTAATATATATCGTTGCAGTTGGCCGGAACACACAACGATTCATATGTTAACTGCTACATACCGCCCGCCATCGAGTGCATTTGCTACTGCTTTCGTTGCAGTTTACGTACGCTATTTATACGTGGCAGTTCGAGCTTTGTACAGATTCCATTCTACACAAAACGTCAATGTTTTTTCTTGCCATGGTACTTAGAGCATATTTTATTTAAAGTCTTCAATTTATATACATACTTCCTTCATTTGTTACAACAAATGAAAATGAATGCGGCATAAACGCCAACATTCAGATTTCTTGTGTATGTAATTATATATCAGTTAAGCCGTTTTGGCAGTATCGAAGAATCTTTTTGTATATTCGAAAGTAAAAAAGACAGCAATAACAAAGAAAAAAAATTCACTATAGCAGGACACGAACCATTGCCCAAAAATCGGATGTTTATAACGTGAGGCGTTAACCTTCGCGGCTAGACATGACATACCCTACAGAGCACTTCTTCTGTTGTATTAGAAGCTTCTTACAACCGTTACGTATTTCTGTGGATATATTTCAAATAAATAACTTGTAATAAACATTTTGATAAGTAGCCTATGTCGTAATCCAAGACATAAGAAATTTCTATATAAAATTTCATCTAAATCAGTGCTGTAGTTTTAGCGTGATGCGGTAACAAACATACAAACTTCCACATTTATAATATGTATAGGATTAATGTGAATGTCTGTTCTGTGTACGCTTATCACGTCCGAACGACAAAAGGCGTGAACCTTTCAAGTATCTGGCTGGCGCCACCGAGCATCTGGAGCAGTACAATGCAGCTCCATGGGCAATGTACTGTGCTTTGCAAAGAGAGAGCTAAGACGTCTGGCGCCGAGTTGGCGAACGTCAGCGTGGCACCTGCTAGGACATTGTACGTCTCTGGTGCCAAGCTGGCGGGCGCCGTAATTATACAATAGCGAGGGAGTTTGGCCGTTTGCTGGGAACAACTTGCTGGCCGTGTTTTCGAAGGTGCCTCAAGGCCAACCGCCGCTACGGCGGACGTAACGGCAAGACTCGACTGGTGGAAACGCGGGAGAGGTGGCCATTGGCTGCTGTTTTATAGTAAGGGGGTTCGGCTGTCTGACTCCCGAACGCAAGTCGTGATTGTGGCGCCAGCTGTGGATTGACGTTTCAGTACAGATAGGCGGAGCCTGAAAGCTTTGCAGAGAGGAGACTGAGATTTTGGAAGGGGAGAGAAGGAGACTGGTGAACATTGGTGAACATTTCTCGCCTGTTCCTACATTTCTCCTAAATTCAAGTTGATCTTACGAAATTGATCTGACCTCTTCTCAGTGGAGGATAAATGTTTCCGAGATACTTGTCACTGTACAGTTGGGTAAACAAGATGGCCTATAGCCAGATTTCATCGTTTTCTTGTCACGTTGTTTCAGTGGTCCACCTTGCTGTCATATTCAGGTTTGTTGCTGCACAATCATGCCGGAACTGAAGAGACATCAGATAATGCAGCTCCTTTATGCCCCGGGTTCAGATCGCATTGCCGCCATATGTGATGTCTCTTCAGCACCGGCGTGATTGTGCACTAACAGCGCGGTGGAACGGCCGAGCGCTGTAAGGCGCCTTGATGCTGAGGGCGCAGTTGATCCCGATCGGAATTTCGTGTCCTCCCTCGGGCATGGGTGTATCTGTGTGTGTTGTCCTTAACCATTAAATGTATGGTGTTGCATACCTACAATGTCGGTTGTAATATTGTTTTTCCACGTCTAGTGGTAATTTTTTGAACTAATGCGTGTTTAACAGATGCAGCAGAGGTTTTAGAAAGTGTCTGCGATGTTTGTGTCGAGGTCGGTTGCAGTGTGAACTTAAGTTTGCTTGTATTTGGAGAAAACAATAATAATGTTGAAGATAATAATAATGTTGAAGATTTTTACGTTTTGTTTTCTACATAAAGAACCAGTTGTGGAAGGAGAAAAAATTCACACCAAATAAGACAGGTATAGAGAACCATAATAAACACAAAAATTCGTTTAAACTATCCAACTTTGAAAATTATATAACAAGTTTCTGTACGTTGCATACGTCCTAGCAACATAGTAATTTCTTAACAATTTTCCCTTTCTGCAACTTATAGAACACGAAAATAATCTTCTTTGGAGGGTAAAAAAAAAAAAAAAAAAAAAAAAAAAAAAAAAAAAAAAAAAAAAAAAAAAAAGCATGCAGTTAAGGGTTAAGTTAAAGTACTTTCTAAGGCTATGGACTGATAACCACAGTAGTTAAATCCTATAGATTTACAAACATTTAAACATTTTTGCACTAATCTCACCAGTAGATTGCAGCGCGGAAAACCGCTGAGATATCGTGAGAGGAGAACTAAGAAATCCAACTGCAGGCCCTCAAGAGTATCAAAAATTATTACGCCGAGAAATTCTAGAAAATTACAGGATGACGTGCACGTGTACTTTTATGAATCACCTAAAGGCGCTTAACGTCTGCCGTACTGCGATGCTTATTCAACCCCTGTGCATCTAATGTTCAAATGTTTGTTAAGCTTATGGGACTTAACTACGTGGTCATCAGTCCCTAAACTTACAAACTACTTAAGAACTACCTTATACTAAGGACGGCACAAATATCCATGCCCGAGGGGGGATTCGAACCCCCGACCGTAGTGGCCGTGCAGACCGTGACTGGAGCGCCTCAGTCCCCGCGGCCATCGCGGCCGGCCCCTGTGCATCTGCGATATAGTAAACATGATTCGGAACACGTTGTTTGAGAAATACACAGAAATGCTCCTCGTGTAACACATATTTGCGTAAGGTAGCTCCCCACTGCAAGAACTTTTTACCCAAGTTACGTAGCAGTTCCCGGAAACAAGTAACTCCCCTGTAAGGAGGCAGGACTGTAGTTCTCTACGTCAACACAGCACGCCCGAGTTTGAAGAAAGTGTGTTTTATCGCGTAGAAGAGAACCTGTCAACGAGTACTCGAAGAATGGCACATGCAGAGGTTTTTTTTTTTTTTTTTTTTGTCACAGTATCATCTGGGACCTACTGCTGAGCAACAATTATATACGTTGTAAATATTTTATAACATTGTCTGGGGCTCAGCGGTCTTAATTTTTATTTAAGTGAGTCGGTCAATGATCGTGTTTATGTTCGTGCATTGGAGACGGGTTTCGTCCCACTAATGGACCATCATCAGTTAACAAAGGGGACGACCTGTCCATATGGTGCATGGAGTTCCAGCCGAACCCACATCAGACTTGAAGATGGCCCCTTAGTAGGACAAAACCTTGCTGAAATGTACTAATTCAGTTCAGAGTGATTGTAACCCACCTCACTTCTCACATACGCTGCCGAAACACTTCCACATATATGTACCTTAAGGACAGCAGAGGAACTGGGGATCGTGACATATCACTTCGTTTTGGTCGATAACTTTCCAAACTGTGTACTTCCTGACATATAATTACGAATCCAAATGTTTCAAATGTTTGTCTAGCTTATGGGACTTAACTACGGGGTCATCAGTCCCTAAACTTACAAACTACTTACGAACTAGCTAGTCCTAAGGACGGCACAAATATCCATGCCCGAGGGGGGATTCGAACCCCCGACCGTAGTGGCCGTGCAGACTGTGACTGGAGCGCCTCAGTCCCCTCGGCCACCGCGGCCGGCAATTACGAATCCAATCGCACAACCGACGTGATATTCCATTTGCTCGCAAATTATTTAAAATCCGTAGTGCGTGTGTCTCCTAGGAAATTTGAAAGTATACAGTGTACAGTGTCTTGTATTTTAGACATGTTCGAAAGATCGTACACTAAATACATTAATTAAGGCGAAGACGGCAAATGTGCCGTCAGTGCAAGATGCACACTGTGGTGGAGCTCTTACGGGATTCAGCAAACGCCGGGATTCCTTGAGGATATAGGTAAAAGGGCACTATGTCAGTACATCTGCAATTCTATTTGTGGCAGACGGTTCATCAAACCATTTTCAGGTTGTGATTCTTGAGTTTCTCCCGGCGTATTTGATAATCAAAATATCCACTGGTGTACTGCCGGTCTACAGTGTCCAACGGGCACAATATTTCGGCGATCATACATGTCACCATCATCAGGTGAACTGACGAACTGAGCTCCAGGAAACGCGCCGGCACGGAGATCCGCAAGCAGTACTCCCGTGGATATTTTGATCACTTTCAGGTCATTTCTCCACCGTTCCACTATCTAATACCACACGGGATGAAAAAACACCTAAATCTTCCCGTACGTGTTCTGATTTCCATTGTATTAATATGACGATCTTTTCTCCCGGTGTAGGTGGGAGAGAACAATATATCTCCGTATTCTCAGGAAAAAGTTCAGTGTTTCGGAAGTACATATCACCACAAGGAAAAACTTCCTAGTGGTAATGCAACTCGTGCATAATTTTCCTGACTCTCTCTCACAAAATCTGTGTTCTTCTTTTGATTTTCTCGATGTCCTCCGTTAATACCAGCTGATAAGGATCCCACAACGCACCTTGTGCCAATAAAACGGTTCTGGTTCGTCTTCCTCATAACATTTTCTGTGTGTTCTTTCCAATTTAACACGCGATGTGCAGTGTTCGAACCCTGCATATCTTATTTCAACGAGACTCAGCAAGGGTTGCGCATAATTGTAGTAAACGTCTCTCCGTGCGCTAGCTTATGTAATTCGAGCACTTATGGGCAGAATGCAACGTGTGGGAGGTATGCATGGGTAACATAATGGTTAACGAGGTTGCTCGCGAAAAGTGGAAAAACCAGTTTGCACCCCCAGACCGGCAGAAATTTTTATGTGCTGATGCTGATTCATACTCGCAACCGAGAGTACGTTTCATGATGTCCATCATTTAAATGAAGTTTAAAACGGTGAGATAGGTGTACGTGCGATTGTTTCTTAAAATTGATTATGAATACGGAAAGCAATGCTTTAATTAGCAAGATTCCCTAGGTTATGAAAGAGATTCCTTCTAGAAACCTAATTTTTGTGCTGAGGAAAAAAGTATAGTTGCTAGCAAGTGTAAGAGATACTCTCCTAAATTTTCACCTATAGCTGTACTTTGAGACAGAAAGAAATCATCGGCGTGCATTTAATAGCCAAGGAAAGGCTTGTGACTGAAAATGGATTCGTTACTCAGAAACTGTGAGCTCTGCTATTGTGCGGTAAACGTCTTCATGAAGCACGCATAGGTTCCTATTGTGCTAATAGTCATCTGTGTAGTAGCTGAAAAGCAGCTGCTGTTAACAGGCGTTCCCACCAGCGTTTAATAACGCCAGTACGAGCCTGAATAATACGACGCTTCCTGTGTCATTACAGCGAGTGCGATTCGGACCTCCGCTGTTCCACGAGCGCGATAATTTCGACGAACAATACCTTTTACGTCGCAGTTCGCTGATCCGTGAGTAGCCTAGCCGTTACTTGTAATTTCTGTGCAGAATACCAAATGTTACGACGTACGTATCAAACCAAGCAGCACGTCATTATGCAGAAAGCACCTACTAACTGGAACAACATTTTGCGATAAAGGCAACGCTACAGGTGTAATGTACAGAAGTACTGCCGGACATGTTTAATCAGCCCCATCTTTTAAATTAGTAATATCCTTGAGAGCCACACAACATGGTCTTCTCCCCGGTAGCTGGATTCGAATCATTTGTTCTGCTTCTCTGTTCGTAGGGACGCGTCACTGTTAACTATACAGGGTGGTCCATTGATAGTGACTGGGCCAAATATGTCACGAAATAAGCATCAAACGAAAAAAGTACAAAGAGCACAACTTTTCTAGCCTGAAGGGGGAAAACAGATGGCGCTATGGTTGGCCCACTAGATGGCGCTGCCGTAGGTCAAACGGATATCAACTGCATTTTTAAAAAAATAGTTATCCCCATTTTTATTACATATTCGCCTAGTACGTAAATAAATACGAATGTTTTATTTGGAACACTTTTTTTCGCTTCGTGATAGATAGTGCTGTATAAGTACGTGGTATCGCGTAACATTTCGCCAATGCGGACGGTATTTGTTTCGTGATAAATTACTCGTGTTAAAACGGACCGTTTACCAATTGCAGAAATGGTCGATATTGTATTTATGTATAGCTATCGTGACCAAAATGCCCAACGGGCCTATGCTATGTATGTTGATCGTTATCCTGGCAGATATCATTGAAGTGTCCGAACCTTTCGTCGGATAGTTATGTTATTTAAAGAGACAGGAAGTGTTCAGACACAATTGAAACGTCAACCACGACTTGCAACAAATGATGATGCCCAAGTAAGTGTTTTAGCAGCAGTTGCGGCTAATCCGCACATCAGTAGCAGACAAATTGAGCGAGAATCGGGAATCTCAAAAACGTCGGTATTGAGAATTCTACATCAACATAAAATTCACATGTACCATATTTCTATGCGCCAGGATTTCCACGGCGAAGGCTTTGAACGTCGTATACAGTTGTGCAACTGGAAAAAAAAAAAAAAAAAAAAAAAAAAAAAAAAAAAAAAAAAAAAAAAGAAACGGGACGATAATAGATTTTTCTCACGCGTTCTGTTTCTTGTTTACTGACAAAGCGTAATTCACAAGCAGAGGTAACATAAACAGGCATAATATGCACTATTGGGCAACGGAAAATACACGATGGCTGCGACAAGTGGAACATCAGCGACCTTGGCGGGTTAATGTATGATGCGGCATTATAGGTTGAAGGATAATTGGCCCCTAATTTTCGATGGCAATCTAAGTGGTGCAATGTATGCTGATTTCTTACGTAATGTTCTACCGATTTTACTTCGTTTCACTGCATGACAGAATGGCGATATACTTTCCGCATTATGGATGCCTGGCACATGTCTCGTGTGCAGGAGAAATGGTGTTAAACGGAATATTTAATGACAGGTGGATTTGTTGTAGAAGAACCATATCATGGACCGCACTTTCACCGGATTCTACATCCCCGGATTTCTTTCTGTGGGAAAAATTGAAGGAGATTTGTTATCGTGATTCACAGCTAACGCCAGCGACAGCGCATTGTCAATGCATGTGAGAACATTACTGAAGGCGAATACTCGTTGTAAGAGGAATTTCTTTACGCGTCTTGCCAAATTCATTGAAGTTGAAGGACATCATTTTGAGCATTTATTGAAGTCATGACGTAATTACAGGTAATCACGCAGTAACAGCATGCGTTCTCATAATGTATGATAATTTCACAAATGTACATATATATCACATTGGAACAACCGAAATAAAGTTCAAACATACCTACGTTCCGTGTTTTAATTTAAAAAACCTACCTATTACCCATTGTTCGACTAAAATTGTGAGCAATATGTTTGTGAATATTGAAGCGCCGACTATTACAAAGTGAAAAAAGTGTTCTAAATAAAACATTCACATTTATTTACGTACTAGACGAATATGTAATAAAAAGGGGGGTACCGCCGGCCGCGGTGGCCGAGGGGACTGAGGCGCTTCAGTCACGGTCTGCACGGCCACTACGGTCGGGGGTTCGAATCTCCCCTCGGGCATGGGTATTTGTGCCGTCGTTAGTCTTAGGTAGTTCATAAGTAGTTTGTAAGTTTAGGGAATGATGACCCCGTAGACTATACAAACATTTGATTTATCCACAATGCGCTGACCTACATCCAAAGATATTTGTTCAAGGAGAGCAAATTTCGCGAACGACATTACATAGGCGAGTCGTAAAAGGAGTAAATACATGTACGGACTCTATTCAAGAGAAACGTGCCTCAAAGTATACGAAGTGCTCAAAAATGTGTCGAATACTTTGTGAGGTGATAGTACTCATCAAAAAAATAAAAATAAATCCAATAGACGTTGGTCTGGACCAAGCAGAAACATGTGTTCACAGGAATTGTTTCATGTGCGGTTCGTTCATGGCAGTGTTCTACTCAGTGCTTCGGTGTAGTGAACGACCCACCCTTTAATTACAATAGGACAGAGCTTCATGTTCTAAAGTTAGTTCTTAACCCCTGCTCAGTCTCAATTTACTACTGATATTTTTCTCATAAATTACATACTTTGTTAATGGACGAAATCTGCGTAAGCTGGCTAACGATGCGAAGAGATGAGTGAAATTTGCTTTATGTTTGACATCACTGATAGGAAAGACAGCGTACTTGGGACCTTACTAATTCGTCCTACACAATTTTTTACTAGCTGCTTTGTCATTATAATGAGACCTACTATCTTGTCGTATAGTTACCATTATTTCTTTTTAATTTGTGGAAATCACTTCACACAAAAAAATTATTTACACCATTTGTTGACAACACAATAATTAGTTTGCTAATGAAATAAAATAATGTTCCCAGCTCGTCTTGGAATAATTGCTAAGGTCACAAACTCAGTCCTATTTTGCATTTGTAATCTAAACTTTTATCTCTACTTAAAATATTTAACGTATTTCATAATTGTCAAATAAGCGTTTCCACTCTCTCCTATGTCCGTACATGCAGTTTTGTTGCTATCAGACTCCGCTAGAAATTGCCCGTCGCCCAACCGATGTTCATATTTATATTCTGTGTCACACTCTTGTTAAACATTGGTCCGTACCCTTTTTGATTAATTAACTACATGATTTTCAAAGTTAATGAATTCTAATTTGAACTACAACCAGAATTGTCATTCACTGAGACAGTTGTTCCGATAATCAAGCGCATTAACGGGTCCGTATATGTCGCAACATTCGATGTCACGCTAATTAATCATAATATTTAGTTTTACTTTATCATAGGCATTCTGAAAAATTTTTACTCATAGTGCGGCGGTACAAGTCTACACACACAGTTGCATCCACACACAAACATACGTACCCCCAGACACACTTGCCCGTAGTCTTTTAATTTTATTTAAAATAAGTTTATTTCATTCAAATGTACGATGCGCGTCCAGAAAGTAAGTTCCGTTTGGTAATAAAATGAAATTGTACACAGATACAGAAGAAATTTTTATTGCACAAAATTCTACAACTCTTAATCTACTTTTCCACATAACTTCCGAAATTTTGCAGGCATTTGTCATAGCGTGGCACCAGGTTTTGTATACCTTCTTCATAGAAATCTGTCACCTGTGTCTTCAACCAGTTGGAAACAGTGAAGTTTGGGGGAAGTCCATAGCGAGAGCACTAATTGTAAACCTACGGTTTTCCTGGATCTTGTCATCAATCGCGTGAACCAGTTCTTCTGTAACCAAAGGTGGACGCCCACTTCGTTATTCATCGTGCACATCACTACACCCGCCATTGAACTGTCGGACCCATCTTCTCACCATCGAATCACTCATCGCATTTGGTCCATAAACATCGCAAATTTGCCGATAAATTTCACTTGGTTTCACTTTCCTCGCATTCAGAAACCGAATCACCGACCTGATTTCACAGGCGGCGGGATTTTCAATCAACGCCGACATTTCAGACAAGCACAACAAAGCGTACGTAACTGACAGCGATCTCCAAATGGCGCACGTTCTTCTCCTTGATACACATCGTCTACAGTGCATGTGCGGAAGTGTAATCGCAGCGCTGCAGCGGAGATAAATTGAAACGGAACTTACTTTCTGGACGCGCCTCGTATAGTTTCATACCTGAGGTATAAGTTGTCGAAAAATGCTATGAACACCATACTGCATCTGGTTGCAATGTGGCATCGCTGTGTAGTTTTAACACTGAGGCGCGATTAAAGTGCAAACTTTACCTCCTAAATCTTGGAGTTGTTGTGGAGCAGTTGGTACAATGATGAAGAAGTACTTGATGTCTCAGACTTTGGATGGCGCTAAATCAACGGTTCACAGTTAGCATCTGTAACGAAAAGGACTGTACAGAATACGTTTCACTCCCGACAGTATCTTCTGTGATGACTGTGTTCACGCAACATGATGAAAAATCGGTAGCGAAGAAGAATAGTGGGCGAACCCCGAAATTCACTTCCAGGGACCGACGACCATTAAGAACCATTGCTGTCGGACAACATAAAACTACTAAGGCAGAAGCGGCTGCAAAATTGAATACTCAGTTGAGTAATAATAATAATAATAATAATAATAATAATAATAATAATAATAATAAAGGCTGAAGATAAGCATTCATGGGAAGGCTGCAATTGCTAAACCCTTAATAACGGAAGCCAGTGCAAAGCTACGAGGGAACAGCTGCCACGATCATGAAAGTTGGACTCTTGATGACTCGAAGTATGAGGTATGGTCGAATGTATCACCGCTTTGCTTCTTACAAACAAACCTGGTTTGTATACAGAAAACACCAAAGCATGTTTTCGATACGGCATGACGAGTTCCTAAAGTCATATAATAGTGATATTCAACTATCATTACCCTCACATGACGGATGACGGATAGCTGTGCATGAACATTTGACCATTCTCCGTTAAAAAGCTACTTACTACGTCGAACACTATGCTAATAGTACGCTATATTCTCAAACGATAATGCGCCCCTTCCCCTCTATACACAAAACAGCCAAAAAGTTTCGGGCGAGCTTTGTATACCATCAGAAAATTATCTGGCGTCTCTGGACACAAAATCGCCACGTCTAAGCATAATTGAACCCTTTTTGGAAGTCATAGAGCAGAGAGTGATAAGCAAATTCAGAGCTTTGACATTGTTGTAGTATTTGGTGGATGTTTTGGTGCAAAAATTGATAAAGTACCATAAAGACCATATATGAATCCGAATGAGTTTCAGCTGTTCTCAAAGCTAATTATAAATTATAAATTAATATTGTGCATAAATAGCGTGTTCATATAATTTTGGCCACCTGTACAGTCGTTAGTGAGACATGTATCGCAAACTGATAATTCAATTTTTATACGTGTAGGATTCGTAGCTAGATCTATCAGTAGTTTCCTTTATTACATCAGGGTAGTTACGTACCTCGGAAATCGACCACTGGTGCCAAAGTCGTGTGCGATTGCGTAACGTCTAGTTCAATACCCGATGTTCAAAGTTACTGGGAAATAGCAGGCAAACAGTATCCAGGAACTGAAATTCGTTTCTATCAAACACTCTACGTCTATTATGCCTGTTTTAGATCTTCGATTTTAGCAATATCAAACATTCCAGTCCAAAGTTGTCGATAGCAAAGCTGACGCAGCTGTGACACTTTCTCTCGTAATAAAAATAGTCGTAATTGAAACAAGGATTTCAGTCTTGTCGATGACCAGACACCAAATGTATAGGTAAAGTTTTTCTACGAAGTACCGTTAACTTTAAGTGATGCGGTTGACTTCCTTTACACCCGTTACTTGAAATGTTATTGAAGTACATGCCCAGTAGGATATGTAAAGACTGATGGAATACAAAGGAAATGTGAACAGCTCGTGGTACTTACCGCCGGGATCAGGCAAGCTGAAGTCGCTCATGATAGTGATGTGTGTTCCTCTCCACTCATTTTACTGGCACACTGTAAAAATAGACATATGGAACTTCTAATTAGATATTCAAATCAAATGTTTGTAGAGCTTATGGGACTTAACTACGGGGTCATCAGTCCCTAAACTTACAAACTACTTACGAACTAGCTAACACTAAGGACGGCACAAATATCCATGCCCGAGGGGGAGTTCGAACCACCGACCGTGGTGGCCTTGCAGACCTTGACTGAAGCGCCTCAGTCCCCTCGGCCACCGCGGCCAGCTATTAGATATTCCACAGACTAAATAAATCATTTGGAGACTACTTCTAACATCTGATTTTCTGTTTTCTCAGCAGCAAACGTAAAATCCATGTTAAATTAGAATCTGACGCGATGGATAGAAGAGAAGTACAACTGATGATCGGCTGTTTTCACGTGAATCGTAGTAGAACACAGGTACCATGAGATGTAACAAATTCATCTTCTACAAATATATCTCTTGTAACCTACATAGACTTAGGTTGAAAAGGTACGCACAAAACATGAATCTCTTATTAATAACACGAATCTTTGTAAGCCTATATAAATGATGCGTTTCAGCCTTTTATTACATCATTTTCAGATGCATGTGGGTCAGGCTCGACTCCATATAGGAGACGTGCCGTTGTTCAAATGTTCAAATGTTTGTTAATATTATGGGACTTAACTACGGGTCATCAGTCTCTAAACTTACAAACTACTTATGAACTACTTACGAACTAGGACGGCAAAAATATCCATGCCCGAGGGGGGTTTCGAACCCCCGACCGCAGTGGCCGTGCAGACCGTGACTGGCGCGCCTCAGTCCCCGCGGCCGGCACGTGCGGTTGCCCCGTTTGGTTGCTGCTTGCAGATGACACAAAGCCATATATATCTGATGGTGACCTAATAAAAGGTCGAAAACGATCATCGTTTATGGCAATGATAAATGCTTTCTTTGAATTAGTTACTAATTACTAAGCTATAATAGATCGCTTACTTTTCCAACAATGTCGCCAAAAATATCTAAGACTTGTTCTTGAACATAATGACAATGAAAAAGATTTCGTTCAGAAGACATCCATAACTGAGGACTTTACTAATCGGAGAAAAAACCCACCTCTGTTTTATACTGTGCTTTAACAATCCAACACCGAATTAAGAATGTTATCTGAAGATGGGGCTGTAACGTCTTGAATCCAGTCTTGGTCTATTATAGCGCAAAATACAACTTAAGCGAAGTTCTCTCCAATAATCAATAAAGACATAAAAATAATTGCGACGTAACACACGCTGGGAAAGGTTACCAACAACCTGCATGTTATAAAATGACCAGAAATAAGTACATAATCTTAACTTTTCCGCTGTTTTAAAAATTGTTATTTGCTTTCTTAACTCAGGATTTAATTTAATTTTGGGTTGTGAAAGTTATTAGGACAGCAAATAAAGCCACTTTGCTTTCAATGCGCCAGGTCTAAACGGGCAAAGCAACAACACTGAAGCACAGTTGGAATTTTTGTTAGTTCTCAAAATTCAGTAATCGATGAAGGTTCTGCATAATGTCAGAACAAGGTATATGTGTTGGATTTTGATCTGTTACTGTAAACAACGGAAGGAATGAAAACTGTTTTGTCAAACAACTAGCATTATTTTGAACAATAAAGAGAACAACAGTTCATTAGGGTGGCGGAAAAGACGTACCAGCGAAGATGAGTGAAGAGTGAGACCACTAACCGCTCTAAAATACGGAACACAAGCTGCACAAATAATGACACCTTGTAGAAATCGTAAAGGAGAAAGTTTTAAAAATTAAATGGAACAGAGTGCTTCCAGCGTTGCTAAAAGAATTGTTTTAATCTTTTTAGCATTATAAGAATATGTATTTACTAAAATTCATGTGATGACTGCAATTTGTTTGTTATATTTGTTCTTCATTTGAAAATACGAGCTCTTATTCACAGCTGTTTTCTTGACTCTCATAAAGATCGTTTATTGACTGCATTATAGACCACGCAGCGCCACCGGTTTATAAGAATTATCGCTTCGTAATATGCTGCCCCACCGATTGGCAGTCAAATTTCGTACTATGCCATAAACTCTTTATAAGCGAATAAAGCACGATATTGCGAATAATATTCTAGGTGAAATGTCTGACACAGATTTATTTGGATAATAAATTCGGCCTTAAGAAATACGACGCAGGAATTGGAAAATAATGGAATCCTTCCGGCGTTAAAATAACACTTTGGCAAGTCAATGTACAGGACGTTCATAAAAAATATACATGTAGTCAAGACGAGAAATTATGTTAACGCCTCAAGCGTGACGCTGCCTTCTACCTGACAGAAGCTGCGTCGGCAGAGACGAAAAATGGGGGGAAAAAAGCGCGGACGTCGTATAACGTCTTGGCACACGTTGAGTGAGTGGTCCACAGTGGACGCACACGCTGACCTAAGGTACGATTTAAAAGTACCTCAAAGAAAAAGCCACAAGGAGTTAAATCGCATGACCTACCTTATCAACTTGAAGCGAAATGAAGAAGTTCGGGAAGAGCTCTTGGAGTAATTGGATTGTTTCGCGGGCAGCATGGCAGATGAGACCATCTTGCTGAAGTAACTCCTAAATGTCCGCTCCATTGAAATGAGGGAACAAAAGGTATCGCACCCCCCGGTATCGGTTTCCATTAACAATGGCTGCTTGTCCTGCCTCATCTTTGTTTTTCTCGTATCGACCACTGCGTCGACGCCAAGTATTAGCAGTCCCTGGTTTTTTTTATTTTTTTTTTATTTTTTTTTAATCTATTCATTCGGTGCTTCATTTCGCCCTTGAACAGTGCGAAGTCGCTGTAGCTGCTCCTTGGTTAGACACTAGTGATGGGTAGCTGATGAAGGATTCGATCGAAATGAACGCTTCTCTGCTATGATGTCATAATCAACAACTCAGTTACAATGAATTGGTACTTCAAACAGTTCAAAATGGTCACACTTCAAACCGTACGCCAAAAATAAGATGGCAGTCGGCGCTTTGGCTGATGGGAGCTACCATCAAGGCATTTCCGTTTCACGGTTGCTTCTGATACTGCGCCTGTGCGTACTTCATATCCACACAGCAGCATTAAAAAAAAGTAAGGTCGTATAGTAATGAATTGCTGGTAGACCCCGAAGGACAGGTTAAGCCACCGAATTGGAAAGGTTTTCCCTATCCTCTGAGCCCGCAGGCGCCTTTCCTTCGCGAAGTGTGAAAACTGTGTGCTGATGTGTCTATGTTAATTGTAGGTGGCTGACTGCATGCGTGTGTATTGAAGTGTCGTATTGGTGTCGCAGATGATGGAAGAAGGAGAGGGTGAAACCGAGTGCCGGCACGTAGCGTATTCCTGTTCAAAAGCATCAAGGGGGCGCCGAGCTTAACGTCCCCATCCGACGGACGGATCACCATCAACTGTGTCCCATGTTCTCACTCCAAGAGACACCGCGAAGAGGTTTGGAATTCAGGACGTTAGTTATCAGAGACTGCACCACCACCCCTGCCCTCCCTCTGCCGTAAGGCAAAGGGAAATTGTCAATAGCGCGTGACGTACCCGGACGGTTACCCAGCCAAGTACGAATCACGCCCGACGGTCATTAACTTCGGTGATCCGTCGAGAACCGGTATCAACCGCGGCACGGCCGAGACGTAAAGTAACATAATTTAATTCGGATGTGGCTCACTCAAAAACTCTTCCCCTCCCTCTACATCGGCACTGTGATGGAGGCATTTAGCTGAAATCATACCAATGCCATAAAGTAACAGCTTAGATATTTAATTTGAAGTATTATCATTCTGTACGATGGTAAAATCGACTGGAATATTAAGGAACAGGTATGTATGTAGGTTTTATCATAGGGATTACGATTTTCCTTCGGTTTTGGATTAACTTGTAACTCTATGGGGAATATTTTTTTTTATCATGGAGTTTTCAGTCAGTAAAAGCAACGAACAAAAAATAACAAGGTCACACGTGTCACATAAAATTTTGTTCAGAATATCGTGCGGAAATGACGAAGAAAATCAAATTCGCATCTTTATATGAGATAGGGTTCCTTGTACTCTTCAACGCTGATCTACTTAAATTAGCTCTGATACCTCAAGCGCAGTGGTTGCCCCTAATTGCACAATTCTGCCATTTGTTGGATACATGTACTGAGAGAGCGAGGCTCATTGAACAAATCTGCTACTGAATGAGAAACTAAGCAGTTCTGCCAGGCTTCAGTACTTCATCAACGAACTGTTTGAACGTTTCACTGTTAAGAATGTGAATGAGTGAATTAATTCAATAAATGAACTGATTCGACCCATAGCTACAAGACACAGACTGAAATTTAGCCTAAAGTGGCAATAGAGATGTTTTTAAATGAGGGAACATACTAAAAATATCGAAACAGACAATTAAAACTATACCAAACTATCCACTTATCTTAGAAGCAAACCTACATTTCTAGATTTTGTAGATTTAAAGGAAGCTTTGGACAATGTTGATTGGAATACATCCTTTCAGATTATGAAGCAAGCAGGAATAAAATATAGGTAATGGAAGGTTATTTACAACTTGTGAAAAAACCAGATAGCAATTATCAGAGTTGAAGAGCAAGAACGGGATCAGTGGTTGATAACGATGTAAGACAGCGTTTTAGCCGTTCTCCAATGTTATTCAATTTATACATTAAGCAAGAAGAAATCTGGAGAAGGAATTAAAGTTCATGTTCAAGAAATAAAACATTGTGTTTTGTTGTTACCTGATGCCCTAAGAAGTGGAAAGACGGTTAGTTATTCAATAATTAATTTTGCAGAAAATAAGGAATTTCTCCGTTTTGATAATATTATTATGTCAAGTACTGAGTTCAATTAATTTAATTCATTTCTTCAGAATACACTAATGTACGGGTCCTGTGATTATGATCTTCCCATATCTATGTTTTAAGGTTTTCTGCCCTTTTTGAATACGAGTCAACATTTCAAACTATCAAAAGAAACGTAATAAACTGCATATATCATTCGTATAGCCAGTACGAGTAACGTAAGTCCGCGGCGGATATGTACCAGTTTTTCTCATTAGATTCCGCCACAACTTGTTTTTACATCATGTAAATGCTGCGGAATTATGGTATTAGACATATTTAACCATAGATGGAGGAGAAATACCAAAAACATTGCACATTACCATTTAAAAAATCGTGAAGGAAAAACGTTGGCATTCAAAACAGGTCCCAGGTGTCTAAGAACAGATAAATACAGGTTCAATGTAATTTTCAATAATACCATTCATGCTGCAAAATAATAGGCAATGATTTTGGAGGTAATACAATGATTACAGCAGTCTCGATCGCAATATATTTATTTTATGTTATTATGATGACCGGTTTCGATCAATAAAGATCATCCTCAGATCATGTCCTTGTGCGCAGCTGGCCCGTCTGTTGAGGAGCAATAATGCTAGAGCAGAAATGCGAAGACACTTTTTATGTTAACCGTAGTACAAAAAAAGCTGTGGAGGATGACGGGTTTACAGCGACGCCAGGACTCACTGTGGAATATCCATGTTGTTTTCTCTACTAGCTGGCTAAACGAGCTACTGAGTACAGCACCAGGCAAGGTAAATAGTAAGCTACCAGGAATAAGGAAACTACCCGAAACGAGGACACTTTAACCTAATCAGGATACACTTAGTATTGAGCAGCGACGAAACCTGATATATATATATATATATATATATATATATATATATATATATATATATATATATATATACCTTGTTCTTACATTACCGGTACTCGTAGAAGCTATAGAAATATTAATCCTTAATTATGATGCTTTTGTCGGGAAATTACAGCTCACTAGTTGCGTTCATTAACTGTAATATTTGACCTGGTAGAGACTCCACGTAGGGACGTCTTCTTCAGAAAATTTCTAAATTACATATAGTAGGCATTGAAACAAGTTCAAATATTACAGCTAATTAACGCAGCCAGTGGTGTAACCACCGACTAAAATTATCTGTGCGGTTCTGCCGTCGCAGACATGTTCAAAATAATACCTTAAGTTTGTGTTGATGCGGTCGTTGATGCGGACGACACTAGTTCATCTTCACTGATTACGAGTATCAAAAAAGATACGTTTAACTAGTGTCGAGTACAGAGTTTATATGAGCCAACATTTCTCGTTGACTTACTTAAGAATTATATTTTTAATTTTCCAATTTCTCTCCATTTACTAATCGACGCGTTTAAACAACTGAAAGCACTGATGCTCCTCAGTTTTTGAAATACTAAATTATAATTACAATGTGCCTGTCAGTTTACTAACTGTCCTACCGAAGAACAAACTTACGAATCAAGTACACGTTCACATAAGACTATTATCTAATTACTCAAACAAATAATCAATGCTGCAAAATTGGTAAAACAAATACTAGAAAAAATAGTACAATAAACTACATTGGCTGTAAAAATATGAAGCACATGAGACGTACATTGTATTAATGTTTCCTGTTGTTACTGTCTCGTGAATTATTGTCTGAGGAAAACAGTTGCTGAACAGATAAGCGCACAATTCAATCAAGAAATCAATGAGTCAAATAGATTAGGCTAAAGGCCAACAACGATATTTCGCTGGTCGTTTCTCAAGGTAACCTTTTCCTCAGTGGATATAAGCTTCGGACGGCGGTCTCGACGTATTGATTGAGGTGAGCCGTTTAACGAGGGCCTGGATGACTTGTTAATAGAGGCCATTGGAGGTTGTCTCCCAGGTCGCCGTGAAACATAAATCGTCGAAGCCTTTTAAATAAACTATGTTGCATCGACATGACACACGAATTAGGGATAAAATATTTTGTTTCATTGCTGGTCGCCATACCATTCATAACCGTGTTATAACCCTGTACTTTGCGCACGGTGGAACATGAAAGAGAGTTTTACAACACGACTTCAGCTCGATACTTCACAAGATGTTATCGCTGGAGACAAGTGCCAATTGCTCCAAATAAAGGGTTTTACATTCAGTGGCATTGTGATGGATGATATACATTTTCTATTCAACCGTATTCGAGCATTTTTCTCTGTATTATTTGGAGGTACTTCCTTTCGGTGGAAATCTTTACGCTTCTAGTATTTGACATCAATCAGAGAGAAGTACGAGGTTATATATTTTTTGACGACGTTACAGCGTTCATTTTTAATGAAATAAATCGCAATTTGCGAACACTTATGGCTTCAGTGTACTAGATTTAGGTGTAATACCAATGTGCGGCGAATGAAAATTTGTACCCCGCCGGGATTCGGACCCGGGATCTCCTGCTTACTAGGCAGACGCGTTGACACTCCGCCACCGAGGACACAGTGACCAGCCCCACTGCAGAGGAGGTGACTTCAACCTTAAGAGTATAGATTGGGACCTCGCTAGTTACATTTCAGGCGGTACAGACAAGCAGTCTTCCGAGCTACTTTTGGACACATTCTCCGAAAACTGTCTTGAGCAGTTAAACCGGCAACCCACGCGCAATGGAAATATTCTAGACCTTATAGCCACAAACAGGCCTGACCTTATTAACGATGTCTGTGTAGAGACAGGAATTAGTGATCATGATATCGTTATAGCGTCGATGGTGACCAAATTTCATAAACCAATCAAGAAGGCTAGGAGCGTGTTTTTGTTGGGAAGAGCCGATAAGCAAATTTTACGATCGCACTTAGAAAATGAATGGGCATCGTTTAATTCTGGGACTATGGATGTAGAGGAATTGTGGACTAAATTTAAGTGCATTGTTAATAAAGGGTTAGAGAAATATGTGCCAGTAAAGACGATTAAGGATGGAAATGATCCACCGTGGTATAATAATAATGTTAGAAAGCTGCTGAGAAAGTAAAGGCTGTCGCACTCTCGATTCATAAAAGAACACGCAAATGATGACAGGCAAAAGTGAGTAGAGATTCGTGCGCTACAAAAAGATCGATGCGTGAAGCATACAATAATTATTACAGCCATACCTTAGCAAAAGATCTTTCCGAGAACCCGAAAAAATTCTGGTCCTATGTAAAATCGATAAGCGGGTCAAAGCCCACTGTCCAGTCACTTGTTGATCTTTCCGGGGCAGTAATAGAAGAAAGCAAACGGAAAGCTGAAGTTCTAAATTTAACCTTTAAGAAATCTTTCACGCAAGAGGACCGCACAAATATACCATCATTTGATCAACGTAAGCAATAGGTATTTCCGGTGTAGAGAAACAGCTGAGAGAGCTAAATACGAAAAAGAATACCAGTTCGGTTTTAAAAAGACTATTTTGCGGCATTGGCCCCCTACTTAGCTTGCATTTATAGCGAATCTTTAATTCGGCGCAAAGTTCCTAGTGATTGGAAAAAAGCGCAGGTGACTCCCGTGTATAAGAAAGGAAAGAGAACTGACCCATACAATTACAGGCCAATATCGTTGACATCGGTTTCATGTAGAATTTTGGAGCATATTCTCAGTTCGAATATAGTAAATTTCCTTGAAACAGAAAAGCTTCTTTCCATGAATCAGCAGGGGTTTAGGAAACATCGTTAATGTGAAACTCAGCTTGCCCTTTTCTCACATGACATCTTGCGAGCCATGGACGAAGGGCAACAGGCGGATTGTGTTTTTCACGACTTCAAAAAGGCGTTCGACGCGGTGCCACACTGCAGACTGCTAACGAAGATACGAGCTTATGGAATAGGTTCACAGATTTGTGACTGGCTGGAAGACTTCCTAAGTAATAGAACGCAGTACGTTGTTCTCGACGGCGAGTGTTCATCAGAGACGAGTGTATCGTTAGGCGTGCCCCAGTGGAGTGTGATAGGACCGCTATTATTTTCTATCTATATAAATGATCTGATGGACAGAGTAAGTTGTAATTTGCGGCTGTTTGCTGATGATGCTGTGGTGTATGGGAGAGTGTCTTCTGTAACTGACTGTAATAGCATACAGGTTGACTTAGACAAAATTTCTAGTTGGTGCGAAGAATGGCAGCTAGCTCTCAATGTAGAAAAATGTAAGGTGATGCGCATGAGTAGAAAAAACAATCCCATAATCTTCGAATACAGCATTAGTAGTGAGCTTCTTGATCCTGTCACGTCGTTCAAATATCTAGGCGTAACATTGCAGAGCGATATGAAATGGAACGAGCATGTAAGGACAGTTGTGAGTCAGGCAGACAGCCGACTTCGGTTTATTGGGAGAATTTTGGGAAGATGTACGTTACCTGTAAAGGAGACCGCGTATAAAACGCTTGTACGACCACGTCTTGAGTATTGCTCAAGTATTTGGGACCCGCAGCAGATCGGTTTGAAGGAAGACATAGAGGCGGTTCAAAGGTGAGCAGCTAGATTTGTTACCGGTAGGTTCGACCAATGCGCGAGTGTCACGGAAATGCTCCGGCAACTCAATTGGGTATCGCTGGAAGAAAGACGACGTTCTTTTCGTGAATTTCTGTTAAGTAAATTTAGAGGGCCGGAATTTGAAGCTGAGTGTAGTACGATCTTGCTGCCGCCTACTTACATTTCGCGTAAAGATCACAAAGACAACATAAGAGAAATTAGGGCTCGTACGGAGGCATATATGCATTCTTTCTTTCCTCGTTCAATTTGGGAGTGGAATAGGAAAGGAAATGCCTAGTAGTGGTACAGTGTACCCTCCGTCACGCACCTTACGGTGAATTGCGGAGTATGTATGTAGATGTAGACTCTTGCCTGCACGTCTCCCGCCACACCCAAATCTCTATTCGCCACGCTGTCTCTATCCTATACCACAGCCTATTTGTTCTGTAATACTGTATTCCCGCATCAGAGAGAACAGACTATGACGTATCGAGACACAATTAATTGTCGTCAGGAGCCCAGCCTCGGCTTGTATACTATTGTATATTTTTTGACTACGTTACAGCGTTAATTTTTAATGAAATAAATCACTTGCACCTCGATTCCAGTTCTTTCACTATGTTGCCATCCCGTGAGAAAATACATCCCAGGTACTTGAAACTGTCTACCTGTTCTAACTTTGTTCCTCCTATTTGGCACTCAATCTGTTTGAAACTCTTTCTCACAGACATTACTTTCGTTTTCGAGATGCTGATCTTCATATCATAATCCCTGCACCTCTGATCGAGCTCTGAAATATTAATTTGCAACCTTTCAATCAAATCGGCTATTACAACTCGCTTATGCGAGACTGATTATTTTGTTTTGACCTATTTTAATCCCGTCCTGCCAGTCTACTGTTTTCAACATATGATCCATGAATAGTATGAACAACAGTGGTGACAAGTTACAGCCTCGTCTTACCCCTGAAACTACCCCGAGTTTAATTTGCCATCAACTCTAACTGCTGCCTCACAGTCTACGTAAGGCCCTTTAATTGCCTGCAGAAGTTTTCCTCCTATATCATAATCTTGTAGAACTGATAGTAGCTTCCTCCTAGGAACACGGTCATAAGCCTTTTCTAGATCTATGAAACATAGATACAATTCCGTGATCCACTCATAGCACTTTTCCATTACCTGCCGTAAGCTAAAGATCTGGTCCTGACAGCCTCTAAGAGGTAAAAAGTAGAAAAAACAGCGATATAAATCCGTCCAGGGAATAGCATCGTCTTCTGACGAGGAATGACTCCTAGCCATTCACGTTGTACGTTGTGTCAATGACGGTGCTAACCGTGGATTGAACGATAAAGGCGCGATGTAAGTTCCATCGAGAACAGCTTCTTAGCACCTCTATTTGAGGATGGAGACATGTTGACAGCGACTTGGGAACATTGGGGAACATTCAAGTAGACATCCACGGGACTCGTGCTGCTCGTGAAAGGTACCATGAAGTCCGAGAAGTATAGCCCACAGCCCTTGATAAAGTTTTCGAAGCCGGGCCCCGGTGGTCTTGAGGTAAAGCGCGCGACTGTAAGTGTCGGGGGTTCGAAACCTCGTCGGACCTCTGATTTCTTCACCCATCCTTCACCTCTCAACGACTGAGGAGTCGCCAGAAACAACAGGTTGTTCGGATTCCACGTTAAGCTGTAGGTCCCCTTTCCCAGTTGGATAACTGCCGTAGGCTAGGGACACGCAAGGCGCCGAAGTGGCGTCCATTTGAAGCATTTGGCGCAGGTCAATGAAACACACGAAATTATTATTGTTTTCCGAAGGCAGTGGCAGTTTTTAACAACTCGGTGTGCTATGTCACAAGGCCAGGAGTGAGGTGGTGTGATTCGAGGAACTTAGTGGCGAACTACAGTTGATGTGCTGGCCGTGTAACTCACCAAATCTGAAGCGATCTAGGATTTTATTGGACGTGTCACAAAAGATTCGTTGGCTCCTCCCTTGAATTTATGGAAATCGTGTGACATGCGTGCATATTCGGTGCTGCCTCCATCAGCCGAGTGGCCGAGCGCTCTAAGGCGCCGTCCTGTGGAGCGCGCGGTTGCTCGCCGTCGGAGAGTGTGTGTGTTTATGCGTGTGTGTGTGTGTGTGTTGTCGTTAGATTCGTTTAAATTTGTTTAAGTACTTTGTATGTCTAGGAGACTAACAACCATAACAGATTGTTCCAATATGTTTACAATTAATTGCAAATAACATAAGACATACCCAGGGGCAGATATAGACTCTGACCATAACTTATTAGTCATGAACTGTAGTCTGAAGCTGAAAAAACTACAGAAAGGTAGGAAAATAAGGAGATGGGACTTAGATAAATTGAAGGAACGTGAAGTTCTAGAGAATTTCAGAGGGAGATTTGGGCAACAATTGACAGAAACAGGGGAAAATAAAAGAGTAGAGGAGGAATGGGTAGCATTGAGAGATGAAATAGTGAAGGCAGCAGAGGACAAAATAGGTAGAAAGGCAAGACCTACAAAAAATTCTTGGATATCACAGGAAATACTAAATTTAATAGATGAAAGGAGAAAATATAAAAATGCATTAAATGAAACAGGCAAAATGGAGTACAGACGACTAAGAAATGAGATTGACAGGAAGTGCAAAATGGCTAAGCAGGAGTGGCTAGAAGCCAAATGAAAATCTGTAGAAGAATGTATAAGAAGGGGAAAAGTAGATACCGCGTACAGGAATATAAAAGAAAGTTTTGGGGACAAGAAAAGCAACTCTAAGAATCTCAAGAACTCAGATGGGAAACCAGTTCTCAGCAGAGTAGGAAAAGCTGAAAGGTGGAAAAAGTACATAGAGCAGCTCTACAAAGGAAAAGAACTTAGAGACGATGTTGTAGGAAGGAAAGAGGAAGTAGATCAAGATGAAATAGGAGATACTATACTGAGAGATGAATTTGACAGAGCCCTGAAAGACCTAGGTCGGAACAAGGCCCCAGGAGTGGATGACATACTCTCAGAGCTACTAAAGTCTCTGGGAGAGGCAGTCATGACAAAACTATTTGAACTGGTGTGTAGGATGTATGAGACAGGCGAAATACCCTAAGACTTTAAGAAAAATGCAATAATCCCCATTCCAAAGAAATCAGGCGCAGGCATGTGTGAAAATTACAGAACCATCAGTTTGATAAGTCATGGTTGCAAAATTTTAAACCGAATTATATACAGGTGAATGGAAAAGCTGGTAGTTGCTGACCTCGGGGAAGATCAGTTTGGATTCAGGAGGAACGTAGGAACCCGGGAGGCAATAATCACTTTACGACTTATCTTAGAAGATAGATTAAGGAAAGGCAAACCTACATTTTTAGCTTTTGTAGATTTAGAGAAAGCTTTTGATAATGTTGACTGCAATACACTCTTTCAAATTCTGAAGTCAGCATGGGTAA
Source organism: Locusta migratoria (assembly GCA_026315105.1). Taxonomy (NCBI): domain Eukaryota; kingdom Metazoa; phylum Arthropoda; class Insecta; order Orthoptera; family Acrididae; genus Locusta; species Locusta migratoria. The sequence goes on along the minus strand of CM048744.1, from coordinate 732,608,804 downwards.
AATACATGGAAAGGAGAATTATTTATAACTTGTACAAAAGCCAGACCGCAGTTATTAGACTCGAGGGCATGAAAGGAAAGCATTAGCTTGGAAGGGAGTAAGGGTTGTAGCCTTTCTCCGATGTTATTCAATTTGTACATCGAGCAGGCGGTGAAGGAAAGCAAGGCAAAATTTGGAATAGGGATTAAAGTTCAGGGAGAAGAAATAAAAACATGGCGTTTTGCTGATGACATTATAATTCTGTCAGAGACAGCAAAGGACCTGGAAGAGCAGTTGAATGGAATGGACAGTGTGTTGAGGAGAGCGTATAAAATGAACATTAACAAGAGCAAAACAAAGATAATGGAATGCAGTCTTAGAAAATCAGGCGATGCTGAAGGAATTAGATTAGGTAATGAAACAGTGAAGGTGGTAGATGAGTTTTGTTACTTGGGTAGTAAAATAACATGCGACGGTCACAGTACAGAGGATATAAAATGCAGAATGGCAATGGGAAGACAAGCATTTTTGAAAAACAGAAATTTGCTAACATCGAATATTAATTTAAGTGTAAGGAAGTCTTTTCTGAAGGCATTTGTGTTGCCTTGTACGGGATTGAAACATTGACGATAAGCAGTGCGGACAGGAAGAGAATAGAGGCTTTTGAAATGTGGTGTTACAGAAGAATGCTGAAGATTAGGTGGGTAGATCGCATAACTAATGAAGAGGTACCGAACAAAAGTGGTGAGAAAAGAAATTTTTGGCATACCCTGACTAAAAGAAGGGATCGCTTGGTAGGACACATTCTTACACGTCGAGTAATTGTAAATTTAGCATTGGAGGGAAGTGTGTGGGGTAAAAATCGCAGAGGGAGACCAAGAGACGCGTATAGTAAGCAGATTCAAGTGGATGTGGGTTGCCGTTCTTATGAGGAGATGAAAAGGCTTGCTCAGGATAGAATAGGGTGGAGAGCTGCATCAAACCAGAATCCGGACTGAAGACCATAACAAAAACATAACATAGTGAATGGCATTGAAAACCGATCTGAAATTCTCAGTCAGCCATAAGAAACTCTAAATGTGGCTGTAAAGTGTGCTTTGTAGCTTCGTCAATCTCTATAAATCTATCTTTAATGTAACAGTCTGATATCATAATGTTAAAATTTTTTATATGAGGGTGGTTTGATTCGTCTGTTAAATGTAGAATATAAAGTTTATTTATTTTTATTTTTTTGAGGCTGGAACTTACTTTGTTTTTCGACACCGTCTCCTTGCAAGGCTATACACTTTATCCAGCGAGTATCCAATTATTTTCAAACCATCGGCAAAGTAGACTCTGTCAAACTCTGCAAAATAGTGTGTCACTGCTGCGGAGACTTCCTCATACGATGAAAATTTCTTTCCACCAGGCCAAATTTTCAAGTTTGGGAATAAGAAGTCACTCAGAGCCAAGTCTGGTGAATAGGGTGGGTGATGAGCCAATTCAAATCTCAAGTCGCGCATTTTTGCCATTGCGATAGCTGCTGCGGCGGTTAGAACATTGTCCTGATGAAGCAGCACTTTCTTCCGTGCCAATATTGGACATATAAGTTCCTGTTCGAACGCTCCAGCATAGCAACATAGTAGAGCCCATTTATGGATCCGTCTTTTTTCAAATAATCTATCAGGATTATAGCCTGAGAATCCCAAAAGACAGTGACCGTCACCTTTCCAGCTGACAGTCTTCTTTGGTGTACTCTCCCCACACTTCGTCCATTGTTTTTTGGTCTCTGGAGTGTAATGGTAATTCAAAGTTTCATCCACAGGTATAAATCTGCGCAACACGTCCTCTGGTTTGCGCCTGATTCTGAGCAGAAATGTTTCTACTTTTGGCCCAAAGTAGCATCGCGGCACCCATCGCGCAGTGAGCTTCTTCATGGCCAGTTTTTCATGGAGGATGTAATGCATTCGTACAGCTGAGATGTACCATTTCATGCCTCTTATCGATGGTTTCCTGTGTGGTGACTTCAACGAGCCGATCGGAGCGTGCTGCATCTTCCGTGCTTCTCCGACCACGTTTAAACTAAAGTAAAAGTAAAAAGTAAATGGTCTTCTATGCTGGTGCAGAAGCCACATTAACGTCAACCAACTCCGAAGTCATCTGTGTAGCTGTGAAACCCTTCAAATGAAAATGTTTTATGACCGCACGAAATTCGTTTTTATCTATCCTCAGGAACTAATTATGCAGTTACCACTTCAGCTGGCAGCCAACAATCAAGTAATAACAGTTACGGGACTGACGGCCGAGCTGTTTAGTCCCCTTCAACTCCTCACAATAATAATAATAATAATAATAACAGATGCCATTCGAAACTTGCTGTAATATCCATGGAAATATCAGGCTTGCCATCGACAGTGGTGAAAATTTCCTGCTCTTTCATAAAAAAATTACCAGACTTATCAAACAACCCTCTTATTGCATTATCAGATGCAATAATGAATAGAAAAGTGGTAACAGAAATCTTCACATTAATGATGAAGAAAATTCTCCGAAACATGCTTGTGTGAACAAAAATATAAATTGTTTTTTCTCTGGGTAGAAACCACCATACTTACCATATATTACGTTAACAAAAATTTGAAAATTTGCCACCTCCAACTACCGACCTACAATTATTATTATTATTTTAAATTTTACGTCATGTGACCGCTGATCGTGGCAAAGACAGACGCAGCAACTACTAGATAGGTGGGTGAAATGTTCTGACTGATCATTGTATACAAGGAGGAAGAACGTATATGGGAGAAACAATTTTTCTAACGTTTTACATTCCAAGCTATTGTAACACTTTCGAAAAAAAAATAAAGTGACTACTTTTCGATATTTTTAGTAATATTTGTATATAAACACCGTATAGTCTATGTCTCTCCAACTGTCAGATAGTTTTGAGTCTAACTTTAAAAGAAATTGATCAACAACATTGCGTGACGTTTTCTACAAACGTCTACCTTTTAAATTATATACACATTTAGATTTTGTACATATTAAAATTTTGTACAGTGTGGCAATTCAAATATCCATTACAGGAGAGTGTGAAAAATTTGAAGTAAATCAGTCAAGAACTTTACATAATTTTTGTTTACATTTTATATACGTAGTGTATTACAAATATACATCCATCGGAATGTTCATTACAGTATTTAGTAGCAGCGCGTAAATGTTTCGCGCTGTCTTTCTCGTCGGAGGTTCGAATCCTCCATCGGGTATTTGAACATGTGTGTGTGTGTGTTTGTTTGTTTGTGTGTGTGTGTGTGTGTGTGTTGTATACATTATAAGTTAGTTGAAGCATTTTACAAATATAGGGACCTATGACAAGAATATTTTGGTCCCTTAGAAATTAAAAACTGCAGAAGGAACTAAATAAGATATATCTATGGTGTACAAATTGGCAACTGACCCTAAATAATGAGAAGTGTGAACTCGTCCACATAAGTACGAAAAGAAATCCATTAAAATTTGTTTACAAGTCAATCAAAAGTGAAGGCCGTAAACTGCACTAAATACCTAGACTTAAAGTGGAAAGAATACGTAAATAATGTCGTGGGAAAGGGGAACCAAAAATTGCGTTTTATTGGCAGAACCCTTAAGAGATGCAACAGAACTGCTAAGGAAACTGCATTCACTACGCTTGTCCGTCCATTTTTGGAATATTGCTGCCCCGTGTGGGATCTTTAATGGTGGGTTTGACGGAAGACATCGAAAGAGTCCAAAGAAGGGCAGCTCCTTTTGTATTATCACGTAAATGATACAGGATCTGGGATGGGAATCATTACAACAACGGCGCTTATGACTGCGGCGTGGGCTACTTACGAAACTCCAATCGCCAACATTCTCCTCGGAATGCGAAAAAAAAGTTGTTGTCTCCCACTTACATAGGTAGAAATGATCATCAGAATAAAATATGATAAATCAGAGCTTGAACGGAGAGAATCAGATGTTCTCTCTTCCCGCGCGCTATTCGAGAATGGAATGGGAGATAAATAGTATAAAGGTGGTTCGATGAACGCTCTGCCACTTAGATGTGATTTGCAGAGTATCCCATGTAGATATATAAGTAGAAACATTTTTGAATACTATTGGTAACAAACAAAATTAGATAGGTCACATACTTCTCGATACTTTTAGTAACAACGTGAAACAATTTTTTCTTAGGCCTGATTAATACTATAGATTTTCATAGGGTGGAGTGTTAATTGTAGAGGGTGCCTAGATGCCCGTCATATAACTATCCCTTTTCGCTCCCCATCTACCTCCCAAACGTAAATTGAGTACGATACCTGATTGTGTTTAGTGTAACTGTAGTTAAAAATCGGAACGCTTTTAAGTGCTTTTGATCCGTGTAACATACGCGGGACCTGAGTACCAACCAGCTACTGGAGTGGTAAAGCGCCTGAAACGCACATCCAGTGTTATCGACACACACGGGTCTTCGTCGTTAATCCGATCAACGCATTCGATGCTGGTCCGCCACGTCTACTCTGATCCTGTAGTCGGCGTCACAATTCGCACGGCTAACCGAGCGGATTAACTGAATAGTGATTAAAAAGGAACATCACCAAACTCTGTTTTTTCTAACTAAACTTTCGGACACATCGGACGCTGCTGCTTCTACACAGAAACGAACAGGCAGCTTGGAATGGACGGAGGTTGTGGCACACTAGCAACTTTAATTCATCACTAAAGACAGCACATTCGTGCCAGAGGGGGGGAATCGAAACCCCGACGGGTAACGGCGTCGCGCATCGGAGTATAGCGCCTCAATGCGCTCGGCTACTCCGCCGCGGCTATAAATGCAGTTCTATATTTGTGTGAATTACATACAAAATGATCATGTTATTGACAAAAAAGCGCTGAGATAAATGAAACATATCTGCTCCATATTACAGGTCATTATCACAGACGCAATGACGAATTCATGCAAACAACGTGTTATGTCCAAAGAATGACTGTATAAACTGATTTTCATATCTACGGCGAAGTTTGGAAGTCGCGCAGTTCATGGCTCCAAACAGTATTTGTAAAATATTTCGCAGAATTTTGCTAGCCAAACTCACCCATTGCCACGCACCGTGAGCAAACTCCCTTGCTAACAGAATTAGTGCAAAGCGCTGTGTAGCAAACACGAGATATTCGTATGTAGGTAGAATAAACACATAGATACTGTTTAATTACATTATGAGAAATAAGCTAAGTACAACGTAATGTAGCATTCCTATAGAGGTTTCTTGGATTATGTATCTGTCACCTTATAAGTGAAATAAATTGATCGACTTGCACTGTTGTTCAGCCATGGGACTGCATGACGACTTACAGAACGATGCATTATTACGATATGCCACATGACAAGAAATACTTCGGTCTCGACGGTACTGCCAGTGAAGCTTATACTGACTTAAAAATTTGTATTATATTCTTCCTTACTGCAGTTAAGTAATAATGTAGGTAACATTTCTGAAGTTTGGCCTGAATGTTCTCATATTAAAAAAAAAAAAAAAAAAAAAAAAAAAAAAAATATTAAAGAAATAAAATAAGAGAGAGAGAGAGAGAGAGAGAGAGAGAGAGAGAGATTCGAAACGTCCTGATACGTTTTCTGTGATTTCAGCCTGCTGGCATTTGTCCACGAGCAAGGCCACTGTCAGACGTTGCTCGTCCTTGTCCAACAAAATTTTCCATTGTCAATCCACAGAGAAATGGATCAGCTCGGTCGCTTGCATAGTAATAACTTATTAATCATACAGTTTAATATCTGTTACATGTATTGGGAGTATCAGTTAACAGGCTACGCCAGACTGCATTCACTGAAAATTTAACGAAATGAATGGATTAATATTTTAGAAGACTAGTCGGTTTGAGCTTCTCATTAATTTTGATTTTAATTGCTGTTCGTAGTTGAAATCCGAGCGTAATTTCTGTCCTTCGCGTGAACTGTAGCAGAAAACTCTTAAATGACGAAAAGTCTTGGTAACGTCGTGAAAGAAAGTCGTTCGAAGCCAGCGTAAGAGAACAGCTCTGTGGGTTAATCATCAGAAGGTTTACGTTTCTCGCTTGAGGGTTATAAAACAGTCAACGCCCGAAGGACATCACTAAGAGCAGGAAAATATCACCCCGGAATCACTTCGTAACGAATAGCTTCAAGTAATTAATTCGACGTTATTGGAATAGTGCAGAGGGATTCACGATCTGCAGTTTTTCAAAGTAAAGTTTAATTTTATTATTAAAAACAGTACGAGACGTCTTTTATAGGTAAAAGACGAAGGGTAAATGTGAACGATAGGTCGTTGTAACTGCGCATTTATGAAATTATATAAGAAGACCAAATCGTGCGGAATGTAGATTTAATCGTGATTCTAATGTCTTATTACTTGCTTCAATTAACTAACAATCCACCATGCGAACAGGGAATAGTAGAACATTTTATGCACTCAGTAATTTAGAACAAAGAAATCAGTGTTCTTGTTGAAACAGGTTAAGAGCTTGTAAAATGTAATATACTGGGTGTTACAAAATGCTACGGCTAAACGTTCAGGAAACATTCCTCACACACAAAGAAAGAATATATGTTATGTGGACCTGTGTCCGGAAACGCTAAATCTCCATGTTACAGCTCATTTTAGTATTTCTCTTTAAATGTAAATTGAAATAATTCGTGCAGACAATTGTCAAAATACCCAATTGTTTTGTTAGTATGTACTTTACTTCCTCGATTCACCGCCAGTTGGCCAAATTGAAGGTAGGTAATGTTGACTTTCAGTTGACGTGTTGGTACGGTTCTCAACAACAGATTCGGTAACCGATGGATTGGTAGAGGCGGACGAATTCCATGGCCTCCACGCTCTCCTGACCTCAACCCTCCTGACTTTCATTTATGCGGGCATTTGAAAGCTCTTGTCTACGCAACCCCGGTACCAAATGGAGAGTCTCTTCGTTATCGTATTGTGGGCGGCTGTGATACAATACGCCATTCTCCTGGGCTGTATCAGCGCATCAGGGATTCCATGCGACGGAGGGTGGATGCATGTATCCTCGCTAACGAAGGACATTTTGAACATTTCCTGTAACAAAGTGTTTGAAGTCACGCTGGTACGTTCTGTTGCTGTGTGTTTCTATTCCATGATTAATTTGTTTCGAAGAGAAGTAATAAAATGAGCTCTAACATGGAAATTAAGCGTTTCCGGACACATGTCCATATAACATATGGACCGTGTTATGCATCACAAGACCAAGCGCCGTTACTTTATATTTCTGATGTGAGCGCAGTTAGTGCTGTTATGTACAGTGAGATTTCACTACTAAGTGAAAGTACACTAACCCTTATCTTGTACAAAAAGTCGAGAAACATTCATATATAAATATATTTTAAGTACATGGAAAATTTAGGTTCCATTATGTCAGTTATGACATATGGCTCTCGGACTAGTGATGCATAACACCGTCCATATTTTCTTTCTTTGTTTGTGAGGAATGTTTCTTGAAAGTTTGGCCATACCTTTTTGTAACACCCTGTATGTGCATGGTCACGTGGGAAGATTTGATAATTAGTGGTGTTCTCAGAAGAGTGATTTGTTCCAGCTCTACACGCAGGTTGTTTACGAGTGTCTTCATCTCTGCGTAATAACAGGAACCAATGTGTTTTTAAACCTGCTCGCTGTACCAGATCGATAGTCTACCTCTGCAATTTTGCCCTTACTACCCCATTACTAATCTAAGTACCTACTAAATGAATCCTTCTTGTAATCTTAAATTTCAATTCTCCGGATTTAGATTCAGAACATTTCCATTATCCATCACATAGACATGTCTTAGAGTACTTCGGCATAACCGCTTCTTAAAGGCTCTGGACTGGACTGTTTATCTTCCTTGTGTCACTACAATTCTACATGCCTGACTACCCTCAGAAAAAAATCTCCTAACGTTTCAATTTGCAGACCTTGACCGGATATCCATTTCATCTTGACAAAATATTTCAACAGACCAATTGTCTGCCATCTTCAGGTGAGTAAGCCGGAAACAGTTTCCGGCGAGACAGTGCATTCGGCTAACTCACCTAAAGATGGCAGCCAATTGGTCTCTTGAAACACTGTGTCAAGATGACGAAGCTATCCGGTTGCAGACCAGAGAAGAATATCAATTTCCAAATTCCTTGTTGGCAGAAATCGAGCGAAGTGGCTGACAAGGGACACATTTGACGTAGAACGCTTGCAACCGCACGAAACCATGCTTGGAATAATATGCAATGATAAACAGGACAGTGCAGTCCGACGTTAACAAGCAAAATGTTGCATTGTACCTCAAGTAAAATTAATAATGAGAGATCAAAAAGCAAGAAGATATCAATATCATAGGAAGGAAAGTATATGTAATACAATGGAATCAATGTATCATTACATATACATTCAGCAGCGCCAAAAACTATCTGCTTAAAGTACTTATAACAGCTCAAAACACACAGCAGTACCACACACAAGAAACTACTTATATTAGTCTTCAAAGTGCAGATATGGAATTTCGATGAAGTGGTTAAAACCTCACCAAAGCCACGTTATCACATTACAAATCAGATACGCATTCACGCAGTCCAATATCAAAAGCCACACTAATGATTATGTTGCTATATCAATATCATATTTGTTTTAAGCCAAGTATTTTGGAACATAGTCTTATACGTAGGTGCAGCAAATCGACTGTAAATCACAGAATGAAGGTTCAGGATGAAATAACGATTACGTACCTTCTATTATGGTTTGGCACCTAGCAGTCTAAAAAAATCAGTAATCCGAAAGAAGGAAAACGTCAAGGGGTTGGCAATATTTTATTGTTTTCGATGGCAAGATCTTTAGCGTAATATCTTTGTTTTGAAAACTAGAAGGGGACTATCAGTATGACCCACCCTGGAATCAATCAGCTTTAGGCTCTTATTTCACAGTAATAGAAAAGTGGGCGTTTTGCGTGGAAATGGTGCACAACATGGTTTCTTGCGGTTCCGAGAATTCAAGGTCAAAGGAGTCCCATATCAGTGGTTAGCATATTACTCTAGCTTTCGAGAGGGCGGTGGTTCAAACAAGCTTCCGACCACCCAGACTTGAAATTTACGTGATTTTCCTAAATCACTCAAGGAAAATAGCGTGATGGTTCCTTTGAAACAGACGGCCGATTTTCCTTACTAATTCTCAATAAAAACAATCCGACTTTGTGTTCCAATGACCACATGGTCAACGGAAAGTTAACCCCGATCTTCCTTTTCTTCTGAAATTCTTTTCTCCCTATTGAGAAATTGGGTTTAACATCGTCTCAACTTCCGCCATCGTTAGATATTTTGCTGCTGAAGTATCAAGTCCAAATATTTTCAAAGCTAATGGGACTTAACTGCGGGGTCATCAGTCCCTAAACTTACAAACTATAAATTTTAAAGTTTTCTTCTAGTTTATCTGTCCTATTTCTAATCCAACTCTCTGCGCATCGCTTGATTTAATTCGGCCCCATTCCACTGAACCTGTTTCAAGCAGTGGTCCGCACCTCTACTAACAGATACTTCGATGTACAACGATCATAAAGGTAGGAAATATTTTATTGTTCTGTAAAATACCTAGTTTTCGCAGTATTCCATCTACTGGTGAACTTAACATTCTTTGTTTTTATTTGTTTTTATTTTTTACTTTCTTTTTTTATTTTATTTATTTTTTTGTGGTGTGCAGCACAATGTCCTTGGGGTAGTCGCCATACGCTCATAGTTATTGACAGCCTATGAAGGGCTGTACATGTTGTAGTAGTTGTGGTTGCTGTTGTGGTCTTTAGTCTGGAGAGGAGATTGATGCATCTCTCCACGCTGTTCTATCCTGAGCAAGCCTCTTCATCTCCTCATAAGAACGGCAACGCACATTCATCTGAATCTGCTTACTAAATTCCTCTCTTGGTCCCCCTCGGTGGTTTTTCCACCACACCCTTCTCTCCAATGCTAAAGTCACGATTCCTTGATGACTAAGACTGTGTCCTACCAATCGATCCCTTCCTTTAGTCAGGGTATGCCAGAAATTCCTTTTCTTCCCAATTATGTTTAGTACCTCTTTATTATTTACGCGATCTACCCACGTAATCCTCAGCATTCTTCTGTAGAACCACATTTCAAAAGCCTCTACCCTCTTTCTGTAGAAACTATTTATCGTCTAAGTTTCACTCCCGTACACTGCAACACTCCATATAAATGCCTTCAGAAAAGACTTAAATTAATACTAGAGGATCGGTGCGAATAAATCGCACCGTTAGTGGAATGACAAATAAGCCGGGAAAAATGTAAAGTTCAATATTCAGGCATAGCTTTCTTCAGAATCAATGAAAGCAAGTATTTAAAATAGCAAATGAAAGAGTTTTATCCGCTGAGTGTTGTTAGGTCCAAAAGAAATGTGTACCTTAATTAGAACCGAAGATATCGTAAAACAAATCTATTAAAATATTGAATGCACGCAATGGATCAAATAGATACCGCTTTAGAATAAAAATAAAGGATAGAGAGACTCCAGTTAATTCTGATACTTGATGACAAATCTTGAATGAATGTCTCTCGTTTAAAGCAAAAATGAAGGAAATCGGTCAGATAGAACGGCCTGACCGACTGACTTTAGTTGGCAAAAAATGGAAGTAAAGTTGAATGTTCAGGCATAGCTTTCTTCAGAATCAATCAATGCAAGTGTTTAAAAGCGCAAATGAAAGAGCTTTATCCGCTGAAATTTGGTAGATCAAAAAGAACTGCGTAAATTCATTAGAACCGAAGATATCGTAAAGCAAACCGATTAACATATTCAGTGCAAGGACGTGATAATAATGCGAATAAAAATAAAGGATGGAGAGACTTAAGTTAATTCTAATACTTGATGACAAATCTGCAAATGAATACCTTTCGTTTGAAGCTGAAATAAAGGAAATTGGTTGGATAGAACGGCCTGACCGACTAACTTTAGTTTACAGCGTGACATACCCATAAGAAATATACAGAAGGAAATCGCGTTTTAGTATAGGAAAAAGAAGGCGGAAGGTATGTAAATTCTGATACTTGATGACAAATCTGTGGGTGAATACCTTTCGTTTAAAACAAAAATGAAGGTTATCGGCCGGGTAGTTTGGTCTGGTCGACTAACGTTAGTTTTCGTAGATTATTTTAATGTAGAAGATACCATATTACCTAATTACTCTTTTTCAGAAACGCTTTTCTTGTCATTTGCCATTCTGTATTTTACATACTCAGTACTGCGACCATCATATATTATTTTACTGCACAAGTAACAAATCTCATCTACCACCTTTATTGTTTCGTTACCTAATCTGATTCCTTCAGCATCACCTGATTTTCAAACACTGCATTCAATTACCGTTGTTTTTCTCTTGTTAATCTTATACGCCCCTTTCAACACACTATCAACTCCGTTCGATTGCTCTTCTAGGTCCTTTGCTGTCTCTGACAGAATTACAATGTCTTCAGCAAAACGCAATGTTTTTATTTCTTCACCCTGCACTCTAATTCCTGTTCGAAACTTCTCTTTGCTTTCCTTCACAGATTGCTCAATGTACAAATTGAATAACGTTGGAGAAAGGCTACAACCCTGTTTTCTCCCTTCCCAACCGCTGCGTCCCTTTTATGTCTTCAACTCTAATAACAATTGTCTGGTTAATGAACAAGTTCCGAATAAGCTTCCGTTCCCTATATTTCACCCCTACTTACTTCAGAATTTTCAAGTGTGTATTCCAATCAATATTGTCAAAAGCTTTCTCCAAATCTACAAAACCTAGAAATGTAGGTTTGCTTTTCCTTAAAATGTCTTGTAATTAAATAGTTCCTACATTTCTCCTCAATCCGAAATGTCCCCCCGAGGTCAGCATCTATCAACCTTCCCATCATTTTGTAAATAACAAAAGCTGCCCATAACAAGAGCATTACGTAACAAGTGTATTGTGCCAGGCGTGCAAGATCAAGGAGACAGGAAAACTACCTTCAGTTTCGAAGAATTATTTAATAATTCTAATTCCTAGGAAATCTTGCAGACATGAGTGACCATTGAAGAATGATCATTTTTATAAATCTCGACTGCAAATTCTTTATAAAAAAGAATTGTAAAACAGGTAAAATACAAAGAAAATATTCTGAGGAAGGCGAACTAACGATTGCGCTCAGTTACTAAGATTCTTACAAGATGCCAAAAATCAACTAATGAGGCAGCCAACTCAAATCTCTGCTGGAATATATGCTGTGCGGTATGGGATCCATACAACATAGGATTGACAGAGAACCTCGAGAAAATACAAACAAGGGCAGCTAGTTTCGTATTGGCACTCTATAGGGGAGAGAGTGTGACTGCTATAATACGCGAAATGGTAACGCGGACATGAAGGCATGTTCCGATAAGGAGAGAACTGTTAAATCAGGTTAATAAATAACTTAGACCTTTACCACAGATGGCAAGAAATCAAGGCTTGATAGCAGAAATTTAGACATTGTATTTTTTCACGGGTTGTTCGAGAATGAAATTGTAAGGAATTAGTTGACTATGGTTCTATGAACCCTCCGCCAGACACTTAATTCTGATTTGAGTATTCATGTTAATAACATTTTTTTAAAATTATCGACATGTAGTAAATAGAATTTTAAAATAGCATGGTCTTTCTAGAGAAGACTGGCATGAACCGCATGAAGAAATGTCATAAAAATATTCGAATGGTGTGAGACGATAGTACACGGTGTTACAGTAGGAAAAGTAAATATTTTCGTATTTCGAAATATAAATGAATCACAATAAATTTGCCATATAATACATGTCCAATTTTTATTCAGTACGGAGGAACATCTGTTAGTATGTAACCCAAACATATTCAAACCGAAAGCAAATGAGGACATTTTCATTGATTCTACCGTTGCTCGTTGGTAGACGACAATCTGAAGATGTCATTGTAAACCGAAAACCGGGTAATTAAATAAAAATAAACATTAGGACACGCACAAAATTGTACTATTAAGTTAATATGAGAATGTTCTACTATGACCCGACGGTGGAGTCTTGGAATATGTGCTCATTTACCTTTGCGTTTTGCTTGGGTAACATACGTTGTTGTTATGATCTTCAGTCCGAAGACTAGTTTGATGCAGCTCTTTATCCTGAGCAAGCATCTCCTCATAAGAACGGCAACCTACATCTGTCTGAATCTGTTTATTCAGCTCTTGGTATCCCTCTGCAGTTTTTACTCCAGACACCTCCTCCACCCATGCTAAATTCACGATTCCTTTATGTCTAAGAATGTCACCTACCAATCGATCCCTTCTTTTAGTCAAGGTATAGGAGAAATTCCTTTTATCCCCAATTCTGTTCACTCTCATTAGTTATGCGAATAGCCCACCTAATCTTTTCTTCTGTAGCACCACATTTCAAAAGCCTCTGTTTATCGTCCAAGTTTCTCTCCGTAAAAAGCCGCACTCCCCACAAATGCATTCAGAAAGGACTTCCTTAATATTCGACGTTAACAAATTTCTCTTTTTCAGAAACGCTTCTCTTCCCATCGCCATTCTGCATTTTATTTCCTCTGAATTGCGACCATCATATGTTATTTTATTGCCCATGTAACAAACCTAATTTACTACCTTTATTGTTTCATTACCTAATCTAATTCCTTCAGCATCGCCTGATTTTCTTAGACTGCTCTCCATTACCCTTGTTTTGCTCTTGTTAATGTTCATCCCGTACGCACCTTTTAACATACTGTCCATTCCGTTCAATTGCTCTTCCATGTCCTTTGCAGTCTCTGTCAGAATGTCATCAGCGAAACACAATGTTTTCATTTCTTCGCTCTGAACTTTAATTTCTTCTCAAAATTTTTGTTGCTTTCTTTCAGAGCTTGCTCAGTGTACAAATTGAATAACATTGGAGGAGGGCTGAAACTCTAACTTACTCCCTTTACAACCATTGCATCCCTTTCATGCCCTTCAACACTAACAACCGGCGTCTGGTTCTTGTACAAGTTGTAAATAACCTTCCGCTCCCTATATTTTACTCACACTTGCTTCAGAATTTGAAACAGTTTGTTTGAATCAACATTGTCAAAAGCTTTCTCCAATTCTAAAAAAAAAAAAAAAGGTAAAAATGTAGGTTTGCCTTTCCTTAATCTATCCTCTAAGATTAACTGTAAAGTGAGTATTGCCTCCCGTGTTCCTACATTTGTCTTGAATCCAGACTGATCTTCCCCAAGGTCAGCATCTAACAGCTTTTTCATCCTTCTGTAAATAATTCGTGTTAAAATTTGCAAGCATGACTTATCAAACTGGTGGTAATTTTCACACTTGTCTGCGCCTACTTTCTTAGATAATAGCACCTGTATCTCTCTAATGAATGAAATTATTAATACAGAATTTTTATTGTAATTGGTCTCCCGTACCACCACCTAATAGATTTACTCCTTCTCCAGAAACACCATGCAGACTGTCGAGTCCCACTGCAGGACAGTCAGGATTTGTAACTAATTTTATTTTATTTTTATATTTTACTCACACTTGCTTCAGAGTGTGTTCGAGGCAACATTGTCAAAAGCTTTCTCCAAATCTACAAAAGCTAGAAATGTAGGTTTGCCTTTCCTTAATCTATCCTCTAAGATAAACTGTAAAGTGAGTATTGCCTCCCGTGTTCCTACATTCTCTTGAATCCAGGCTGATCTTCCCCGAGGTCAGCATGTATCAGCTTTATCATCCTTCTGTAAATAATTCCTTTTAAAATTTTGCAACCATGACTTAAAAAACTGGTGGTAATTTTCACACCTGTCTGCGACTGCTTTCTTACATAATAACACCTGTATTTGTCTAATGAATGAAATTGTTACTATGGTAAATTTATTGCAATTGGTCTACGGTTGTGTTGTTGTTGTGGACTTCAGTCCGGAGACTGGTTTGATGCAGCTCTCCACAATACCCTATCCTGAGCAAGCCTCTTCAACTCCACATAAGAACGGCAACTTACATCTGTCTGAATCTGCTTACTGTATACATCTCTCGGTCTTCCTCTGCGGTTTTTACCCCACACACTTCCCTCCGACGCTAAATTCACAATTCCTTGATGTCTAAGAATGTGCTCTACCAATCTATCCCTTATTTTAGTCAAGGTATGCCAGAAATTTACCTCCTCCTAATAGATTTACTACTCCTCTCAAAACAAACCGTATACTGTCGAGTTTCACTACAGGGCAGTAAGGATTTGTATCGGATTTGTAGTGGTATTATTTTCGTTGATCTCAACACACACACACACATACACACACACACACGTTGATAACTATTTCAGGCATGCAAGTAATTACGATGCCTTCTTCGACGGCCACCGGTACACCCGCGGTCGATGTTTCACCCACCTGTTAATGTAAGGATAGATCGCTGCGGAAGTGCCTGTTGAGGATGCGGGACGCGTAACCCGACCGAGCCCGGACCCAGCTGTGGGCAGGTTCAGGACGCGAGGCGTCGCGGCGTCAGGCCTGAGGCGGTGCGCGGCGCGGCGGTGAGTCGTCGGCTGTGGCCGGTGCCTGTGGCTGGTGCCTGGTGCCTGGTGCCTGGTGCTGGTGCTGGTGCCGGCTTCCCTCGGCGACGCACCGACACGCACTGGCGCTCTGCCCGCCGCCGCCGTCGCCGCCACCCCCGACGCCGGCGTCGCGGAGTGACGCCCGCCGTCGCCCTCACGGCGCATGCGTCGCCAGCTCGCGACGCGCACATGCGCGGCGGCGGCGGCGCCGTAGGTGGGGGCGGCGGCGGCGACCGCGCAGATAATCAGACAGTCCTCAGAGGTGGAGGTGTCAGACTATCGGGGGATTTCGGCACCTCGCTCAGTGAAGGCACTCTGCGTGTTGCTCGGAAATACCCTACACACAATGCTGATCACCCAGAATGGAACACCATATCTAAGCAATACTCAGTACAAAGATGACGTGTGGGCAATTTATATTGTTCTGGGCCTTCAGCACAATAGATTTTATATATCACCCTTCTGACTTAAACCCGCAGCTCCGCTCGCATGTTGGCTGTTTATGATAGATAAGCTATCTTTCAGTAGTGCGCTATTTATTTATTCTTATTTTTCCTTATTCGTATGCTTATCCTTACAGAGAAAGGAGCTGAAAAAGTTGTAGCACGCATAGACCGAAGATATGGTCTGTGGCATCACGTTTCGCTGTCTGTAACCTCCTTGCTATAGAGTCACAAACGTCATCGCTGGCCTTCAGTCCGAATTTTTTTATAATTTGACGACTTTCAACCACCATATATTCCATCCCCTTATAGCTATCGGTATAGAACTGCTATGGCGTACAACGAGAGACTTCGGACAACAATTACACACAAACCATTCGTTTGCGTTCTGTAATTTTCGCTGCAGAGCGAAATATTAGCACACACACACACACACACACGCACGCACGCACACACACACGTAGAATTTTATATACACCGATAACTTTCCATCCCAATATACTCCACCCTTTTATCATAATCAACCCTCAAGCAACAATGCAACGAATAAAACCATTTTCAAAGAGTAAATATAATTTTCAAAGAGTAATTATTGTTCCGCATTTCGCGTTATATTCTTCAAATTACTAAATAACTACCAGATCGCTTTAAAACCGTGCCTACAACTTCCTCAGGTATAAATTAGTAACTGTACAAATATTTAATTCTCTGTATCTTGTCGTTTCGACGTGATAAGCGTACACCGAACAGACATTCACATTAATATATATAAATAGCTATCCGATCGGCATAAAACCATGCCTAAAGCCTTCCACGGGTAGACATTAGTAACAAATTTTTAGCTCTTTATGTCTTGTGGTTCCGACGTAATAAACGTTCTCCGAACAGACATTCACATTTCAGAAGAGTCATTTGTTCCCCGCCTAGCAGGAGTAGCTGAGCGGTCTGGAGCGCCACTTTACGGATCTCGAGGCCTCTTGAGTCAGGGGTTCGAATCCCCCCTCGGGCATGGATATTTGTTCCGTAGTTCATAGGTTTAGGGACTGATGACTCCACAGTTAAGTGCCATAAGACTTACAAACATTTGATTTATTCCAGCTCTCCACACAGGTTGTCTCCTGCGTAATAACAGAAACCTATGTGTTTTTAAACCTGCTCGCTCTACCAAATTGACATTATACCTCTGTAGTTTTCGCCATTTCACCTTCATTACTAACCTATCTACCAACTGAACCCTTCTTTTAATCGTGTTGTGAATTTCTTTTCTCCGGAATTCGATTAAGCACGTTTCTGTTATCTCTCCCATAGACCTGTCGTAGCTTATTTCGGTATCACCAAGTTTTAAAGGCCTGGTCTGTTTTTGACTGAAATGTTTGGTCCATGTGTCACTACACTGTTAGATTCCAGACAACCCTCAGGAAAAGACCTCCTAACGTTTCAATTTGCCGCCAATGTCGGAATAACCACTTCATCTTGACAAAATATTTAAATAGACCAACTGTCTGCTATCTTCAGGTCAGTAAGCTGGAAATCTGTCATACAATGCTAATCATCCAAAATGGAACATTAAGCAATGAAAATATCGTAGCAAAACGCTGTACAAATATGACATGTGGTCAATTTATATTGTTCTGGGCCCTCCCGAGGGCCATCCGGGAAGTGGTAGCCGTTAGCGTCGCATTAAGTGCTGACGACTCGGGTAGCCGCTGGGCAGGGTGACGGTCAGACCGCGTCAGTGGTGTGTGACGTGTGCGAGGCTGCGTGATGCTGTGTGTTGCCTGTGTTGTGTCTGTGATCGTTTATAATGTTTAAACAATCGGAGAACCCCGCCAGTTGCGAATTGAGAGCCTTGATTAAATTTCTTAATGCACGGAACGTTCGACCTTGTGAAATTCATCGCCAATTAAAGCAGGTGTATGGAGACAATGTGATGGACGAGTCATCTGTTCTGCGTTGGTGTCGCAACTTCAACCTGGGGAGGGGAAATAAACACGAAGAGTAGCGTTCAGGGAGACCGTCTGTCACTACAGACTTGTTGCTGCGATCCGTAGACGAATGCGTGAGGAAAGATCGGAGTGTCACATTGATGAACTCCGTGAACAGTTTCAGAAGATTAAAGACTCTCAGGCGGGAAAAAGATTTGACAGCGATGAAGAAGTTAAACGAGGCGTGACTACGTATTTCAATACGCAGGATGCGGAGGACTATGACACCGGGATACAAAAACTCGTCATACGTTATGACAAATGCCTAAATTTGCTTGGAGATTATGTGGAGAAGTAGTGTAATGTATGCTCTTTGAAATAGAAGTGTTTATATTTGCTAATATTTATTGCGCACACGGGTACCACATCCCGGATGGATATACATATACACCTACTAGCTGAAAGGCCGGCGTTGCCCGGATAGTTATTGAAGCCTTCAGTTAGTACTTGTCCTACACCTTCTATGTCTATCCATCCTCTTTTACCGTAAACATGTTATTTTTAATAGGAGAATATGTAAGGAATAGGGATGTGTTGGGTATATTACCTCATATTCATTGAATTACATAGTGTACAAGTGTATAATTTTGTAAGTATATATTCACTTGTATAAGTGCTGTACGTTTGTAAAATCCGTTACGAATACAGTTCATAGTAAAGAAGTAATACATTGAAACCTCATGCATGATGGGGCTGTTTTACATGAAGGTTACTTTTTTATGACTTCATATCTCATGATGTAGATGTCGTAATCTGATAATTTCGAAGGTACATTCAGCTGTATGTGTGTATACTGTCTCTAAAATTTTCTGCGGGTTAAATATGTAGTACAGAAATTATAAATTGTGACATTATACCGAATGCCGTAGTTTTACAGTACAGGTAAAAAGTAGTAAGCGAGAAACTCTTTTCCTTTCATCATTTTGCTATGGTTTTAAGTGAGAAAAAGTTTAATAAAAGTATGAAATTATTTTTTTTTTAAAGAAATTCATTGCCATTTGACGGAAACAATGTTTATTGCCACGACCAAGTTTCGGCCTTAGGCTATTATCAATGATAAAACTGAAAAGTTTTCTCATTTGGTAATGGCCTAAGGCTGAAACCTGGTCGTGGCCATAAACATTGTTTCAGTCAAATGGCGGTGAATTCCATAAAACGTTTTACATCACTGATGCCCAACATGCATACAAAATCATAAATTTGAAATTATGTTTAAAGTTTGTTCCAAAACTCTAAGTACTGTCATTCTTATATATGTTTGTTGACGACGTTACAGCGTTCATTTTTAATGAAATTAAACGCAATTTGCGATCACTTATGGCTTCACTGAACTAGGTTTAGTTGTAATAGCAATATGCGGCTAATGAAAATTTGTGTCCAGCCGAGACTCTAACCCGGGATCTCCTGCTTACTAGGCAGACGCGTTGACCACTCCGCCACCGAGAACACAGTGACCAACCCGACTGCGACTCCTCATGCAGTAGATACCGGGTTCGAATCCCGGCTGGGCATAAATTTTCATTCGCCGCACATTGTTATTACATCTAAACTTAGTACAGTGAAGCCATAAGTAATCGCAAATTGCGATTAATTTCATTGCTGTCATTCTCATGTACTGTATTTGTAAAGTCTCGCCGCGTTATGTGGCAGTTTCTTGCAACTCCTATTGTTTATAACGTTATATCCCCAGAACCATGTGTCGTATGTCATTCATACCATTGCAGTAATTGGTACCTGACGGTAAGGAACATGTGTACCGAATTTGGTTGAAATCTGTCCTGTGGTTTATAAGGAAATGCGCAACATTGTCGCGTGATGCAGCAGTTTTCGCGCATATCATTGTTTATGACGCCGTAAGTCGTGAACAATATGCTGTACGTGATTCTTACACTTATAGCGACCGTCCTCGTGGATGGAAGCTTTCGTGTGCAAAATTTCATAAAGATTTGAACAAACTGTACATTTGTGTGCAATACGTACACACAAACACATTGACACTCTGCTTTATAAATAAAGATACCAGCACGCAGCTTTCTGTGACCTTTATCTACAGTGAAGCTCTTAACTTATGTCGCTGCCATCGGCATATTCGGGATATCTGCATTTAAAATATTATACAGGAGGCGTAAACAAATATTATTTTATTAAATATAACGAGAGGGATTGAATTAAAATTTGTGCTGTGGCAGGGATTCGAACCCGGGACCTTTTACTTACTAGGTAGGTGGTTTAGACCGCTCAGCTAACACGAACTAGTTTTTATTTATTTATTTTCTTTATACGGATACCAAAATCATTTATCATGTAATTAATAGAATGAAAAATCACAAAAGAATTGCATTGGTTGCATTGCAATAGGCCTACATCAGTTTCATATGGAGAAGATGCCAAGTGAAGATGATGTTTGAAATAATTGAAGCGCGCAGCTAGCGCTTCCAGAGACTCAAGCGTGACTCACGGGGGCAAATGTTCAAATGTTTGTAATTTTATGGGGCCAGACTACGTTGGTCATCAGTTAATAGACTTACTAACTACTTAAACTAAGTTAAACTAACCAAGGACAACACACACACCCATGCCCGAGGGAGGATTCAAACCTTTGACACGGGTGGCCTTGCGATCTGTAACGTGGCGCTCCAGACCGCTCGGCTACTCACGCGTGGCCTCGCGGAATGGCCGCGTGGTCTGAAGAATCATGCTACAAGCTGGGCGACCGTTCCCGCCGGAGGTTCGAGTCCTCTTTCGGGTATGGTTTTGTGTGTGTGTGTGTTGTCCTTAGTGTACGTTAAAGTAGTTTGTAAGTCTTGAGTCTGATGACCATAGCAGTCAGGTGCAATAGGTTTTTAAACATCTGAACATCTTTTGAGACTCACGGTTGTCTCGGGACACGCTGAATGAAATGCTTTATTGATCTCCAACATCATCTTCACCTCGCATTTTCTCCGGATGTAACTAAAGTTCAAATGTTCAAATGTTTGTAGTCTATGGGACTTAACAACGGGGTCATCAGTCCCTAAACTTACAAACTACTTATGAACTAGCTAATCCTAAGGATGGCACAAATATCCATGCCCGAGGGGGGATTCGAACCCCCGACCGTAGTGGCCGTGCAGACCGTGTCTGGAGCGCCTCAGTCCCCTCGGCCACCGCGGCCGGCTGTAACTAATGTACGTCTATTGCGATGCAACCGACGCCATACTTTTTCTGATTTTTTTATGCTGTTGATTGCATATGAAATACACTACTGGCCATTAAAATTGCTACACCAAGAAGAAATGCAGGTGACAAACCGGCGTTCGTTGGACAAATATATTATACTAGAACTGACATGTGGTTACATTTTCATGCAATTTGGTGCATATATCCCGAAACAACCACCTCTGGGAGATAATAACGGCCTTGATACGCCTGGGCATTGACTGAAATAGAGCTTGGATGGCGTGTTCAGGTACAGATGGTCATGCAGTTTCAACACGATACCACAGTTCCGCAAGAGTAGTGACTGGCGTATTGTGACGAGCCAGCTGCTCGGCCTCCATTAACCAGACGTTTTCAATTGGTGAGAGATGTGGAGAATGTGCTGGCCAGGGCAGCAGTCGAACATTTTCCGTATCCAGAAAGGCCCGTACAGGACATGCCGTCGTGCATTATCCTGCTGAAATGTAGAGTTTCGCAGGGATCGAATGAAAGGTAGAGCCACGGGTCATAACACATTTGAAATGTAACGGCCACTGTTCAAAGTGCAGTCGATGCGAACAAGCGTTGACCGAGACATGTTACTAGTGGCACTCCATATCATCATGCCAGGGGATACGCCAGTATGGCGAATACACGTTTCCAATGTACATTTACCGCGATGTCGCCAAACACGCATGCGATCATCATGATACTGTAAACAGAACCTGGATTCATCTCAAAAAATTACATTTTGCCATTCGTGCATCCAGGTTCGTCGTTGCGTACACCATCGCAGGCGCTCCTATTTGTGATGCAAAGGGTAACGGCAGCCATGGTCTCCGAGCTGATAGTCCATGTTGCTGCAAACGTCGTGGAATTGTTCGTTCAGATGGTTGTTATCTTGCAAACGTCCCCATCTGTTGACTCGGGGATCGAGACGTGGCTGCACGATCTATTACAGTCATGCGGATAAGATGCCTCTCATCTCGACTATTAGTGATACGAGGCCGTTGGGATCTAGCACGGCGTTCCGTATTGCCCTCCTGAACCCACCGATTCCATATTATGCTAACAGTCATTGGGTTGCGACCAACACGAGCAGCAATGTCACGATACGATAAACCGCAATCGCGATAGGCTACAATCCGACCGTTATCAAAGTCGTACGCATTTCTCCTCCTTACACGACGCATCACAAAGTTTCACCAGACAACGCCGGTCAACTGCTGTTTGTGTAGGGGAAGAGTTGGAAACTTCCCTAATGTCAGCACGTTGTAGGTGTCGCCACCGGCGCCAACCTTGTGTGAATGCTCTGAAAAGGCAATCATTAGAATATCACAGCATCTTATTCCTGTCGGTTAAATTTGGCGTTTGTAGCTCGTCATCTTCGAAGTGCGACAATTTTAATGGCGAGGTGTGTAATATGGGTAACCATAAAAATAATATTTGTTTACGCCTTAGTATTTAAGTTCATAAACACAGTACGTTAATGCCTGTGAAAGTCGTTATACAATATCTGTTGGATGAAAAGTATAACTGGGATATTCTGTGTTAATTAGTAAATTTTACGAAGTACCAGCTGATTTTCTATTTATCTGATTACCACTTACGTCCATATCTCATGACTGACGTTGTAAGTTAACCACCCTCTGCTTCCTAGCAGTTGCCGCCTTGCTCAGTGATTATTTTCGGTCTTAAATGCAGATGTTATTGCCCTGATAAAATTGCATTGCAACGGATAACGACTTTTTTTTTACACACAAAAGACTGCAGCAACTGATAGCATACCGGTGGCAGTTCCCTTACTAGTTGAAATTCCCCCATTTTATCATTAAGCAAAATTGGGACTCGGAATTTAATAAAAACAACTAGAGACGAAATGTATACTATTTACACAAGTTTATTAAATTCACTGTATATCTCCCTATCATCATTTTAAAGCCAAAATACAAAATATTCATTCACTAAATGTATCACCAATGGATTGAGACAAGGATCGTAACCTTACATTCATACCGTACATTCTTTACTCTCTCATACTGCACCCACGTAGCTATGCACAACATTCCCATTAGACAAAATCATTTCCCCAACACAGTTCCTCATACTTTACCACGGAGGCCACCATACCCACATCCTTCCTCTTCGTCACCCGGAAACGTTCTCTCTCTCGGGGCCGCTCCCCGTCCTAACCGATCCTCCCGTTCCAGTTCGCGAGTAGCCGCGCCCTCATTGGCTTGTGATCTAACGGGATCTTCTGCCAACCTCCGAATTCTGAAGGAATTGACCGTCTCATCCCCATGGAAACCCCTCTGCCACACCCCAGAACTAAAGTTGACAAACCTACCGAGTGTTCTGCATCTCTGCCTTCCCAGCCGCAGCTTCATGCACACTTACAGACCCTCACACACACAATCACATAAGGTATAAGATGAGTTGGGTACTGTGGAGCGAAGCTCCTTATGTGAGCGGCGCTCACTTATTTGTCCTGTAATAACAATTTTAATAAATAATAGAGCATTCTTGTCTCCACCTAGTACATCTCCCATTATAGTGGCACTAAAGGCCAAGCACACTTTTACGAAATGATAATCACATGAAAGTATACAAGGATTTAATGGAATGATACTACAGTATCGTTTCAACGTTATCGCTGTAAAATATTGATGCGTGAGATTACGTTGTTATTTATGAATATTATAGATGACCAGATGTTTGTAAAGCTCAGAGACCAGACTGCTAACGTCATCGGTGCCTAGACTTCGAAACTAGTCTAAGTTATGCTAAAGACAACACACACTTCCATGCCCGAGGAAGGACTCGAACCTCCGAAGGTAACGAAAGCACAATTCGTGGCTTTAGCTCCCTAGTCTGCCCGGCCATTCCCGTGCGGATGAATATTATGCTATTTTCAGTGTCGTGTAGTAAGTCCGGGAGACTTGCCGCATGCGGTACAGACTGGTAAAAGCCGCCGCAGTGCGTGTGTAGGCGCTTTGCAGTTCCGCAGTAGGCAGTGCCGGGCGAGGCAACTGCTTTTATTTCAGTAGTGGTAGTTTTAACCGAGTTACTGTTAATAAACAAGGTAAGTCTTTATATCTTTCATGGAAATTTTTTATTGTTAAAGTTAGTTATTATATTGTGCTAAATAGTAACATAATTTTAAATATCTGAGTAGCTGCACGAACAGTAACTTCAGTTGGATATAAATGAAGCAGAAGATTTCTTTCTAAAATCTCTGATTCGACCTAAGTTTAATAGTTAAAATTAATTAGTTAACTAAAAATTTAATTCAGTGTTTTTAAAAATCTTCATTACTTATTGTGTTGAGTGTCACAGTGAAATTAGGAGTAAAAGCTAATGATGGAGAGAATTTATTTAAAAAAACAACGATAGATCTAAGTTCAATTTTTAAAAATAATTTAAAATTTAATTCAGTATTTTGATGTAACGAAAATAACGGATTTGTTTGCCAGTTCTTCAGTAGTTATTTTCATTCCTCAAATGTTACAATAAACTAAAATTTTAACATATTTTGTTCAAAAACTTATAAATTTCAACAAATGTGGCATGTCACCCATAAGGACACGTCATGTCTTAAGGGATAGATGTCGTACTGTAAGGCTTTCTGAATGGTCAAATATCTTGACGAATGAGTGCATGTAAAATTCTCAAAAAATCATATTTTAAGGAAAACTGGTTTGTTTACTTGTAAAAGCAATTATTTTCATTTAAGTGCATTATGTCTTTTTTATGAATAATTCTGTAAATGTGTGCCCAGCTCACCCGGATTTACCCTATAATGTTGACAGTTTTCACTTGGCTTGTGGATATTAGTACAAATTGATTGCAGCGTAGGACGTTAGTATCGTAGTGGCAGTGATGGCACGGTATCGCATTCATTCAAAGCC
Organism: Locusta migratoria; assembly: GCA_026315105.1. NCBI lineage: Eukaryota > Metazoa > Arthropoda > Insecta > Orthoptera > Acrididae > Locusta > Locusta migratoria. Next base: position 732,583,737 of record CM048744.1, on the reverse strand, counting down.
AGACATGTGCATAATGTTTGCGGTACATTACTCATGCAGGAACAGTTCATAGCAGTGACAAACGAAGCGTCTGCGGTGTTTCGACGAGATGGCAAGTGTCTTGAAGCACAAATTTAAAAATCACTATGCACGAAACAAACTCATGTTCGGGGAGGCAGCAGCATCCTATTCTTAAATACCACATGATGTGCAAGCACACCGAATTACATAGTATTTACAAACAGAAATTAATTTAGAATAAGCAGGTAAAGCACATGCGAGAATTCACATAGAAGAAAGCTAGTATCAGTAAAAGCATGGCTGAAGACCGAAGTAATAACTGTTACAAAAGCACATGGTGTAATCGGTCATACCAATATAGGAAAGACGGAATCAAATCAGAAAATCTGAGAAATATTTTGCATACTCATGTATACACAATGTGAAAGCGTTAGTGAAGAAACAGCAAGGAAATTCAAACATACTGAGTTTAGACAAAGGCTGAAGGCCACACACGAGTCTTCTAACATGAGAAAAACCAGACAAAATCATAACCGGAATTAAAAAGCGAATACTAAATTTATACCAAATTAGTAGAATTCTGTAAATTGAGAAACACTTCTCCTCGCATAACGAAATAATTACTCAAGAAAACTATCACTGATTAACCAAGACTGGCTGATCACAAAGAAAGAAAAGCTATAACAGAATGCCCTCCCCTCAGCATGATTCGACGAAGTACTTACTTCCAAGGTCGCAGCAAGAGTGAAGCCCTAAGGCCACGCCAAAACCTTCCCCACCACACACCGGATGTAGAGTGCGCTAAAATCCCATACATAGCGTGTTCAGAGCATAGTGTCTACCAACCCTTTCTATCTGATGAAGATAATACCCTCTTCAACGGCTCCCAGAGGGGTCTCTTGTCACCACTTCTGTCCAAGATTAGGTTGGCATCACACTAAGAACACGGCCACCTTGCCATCTTGCCAAGTAAGCTTGTCTCTGACCACCCAGAAAACGCCAGCGCAGACAACAAACGAAGCCATGCGTTCTTCATTAAAGTAAACGAGGCCCTAAAGCTCGAGGCGGCGACTGTAAGCCATTGCGTGGAAGTCAGTCAGTATTAAAAACAACCTTCCACATACACATGAACACACAAGTTCAATGACACTGGTGAAAAGATATATAAACATGGGATATTAATAATTAATAAACAATAAAAATAATTAACACACTAATAGACAATATTAATGGTGCCGAAACACTTTAGGTTAATGAATAACTCAAAAATGGAACACGGCCACACATTCAGTGGACGTGTTTCACTGTGAAAAGTATCGAGTGGCACCGTGGTTCGGAATCCACATTAAAATGTAGGTCCACCTATTGCTGGCTGGATTAGTCAGTTCCAAGGAGGACCACCTCCACCTTCAAACAGGGCCATGCCAAGTAAAGCATTGTGGTGTTGATTGCTTTACCTTCTTTAAGGCTGAATAATGTGTACACTTACGCGACAGGATATATCGATATGAATAGATACAAAGAGCGGTATGAAGCGCACAAACAAAGTAAACAAAAGTAGTTCATTGGCAGTGTTATCATTTGCACTCTGGTGATGCAGACGAAAAGGTTTCCAGGTGATTATGGCCGCTCATCGCGAATTTACACACTCATCGCGGAATGGATAAGGCTAGATGATTGGAACTTCTGTTTCCGAAATCGTTAGGAAATTCAGTATTCCAATAGCCAAGCTACGTTGGACATTGAGCAAGAGTGGTGCATAAAACAGGATCTGGGGGTTAGTCGTAAGATGACTGTTGTTATACCATTTACGAAGCGTATCTTTCAAGTTGGAATGTAAAGCTTATCAATGAATCTCTACCTGTGAAGCGAAAGTGAAATATCTATGGGTTACCTTAGATGAGAAACTGACATGACCCGTCAAATTAGGATAATATACTCCAAGTCGAAAGGTGCTCTGGTGAGCCTGAACGGTATGAACTAGATATACACCACGGTGGTTAGAACCAGGATCACTTATGAGCCACTCGGGAGTCGCCGAGCGGTCTGGAGCGCCATGTTGCGGATCGCGCGCCCTGCCGCGACGGAGGTTCGAATCCTCTCTCGAACATTGATGTTTGTGTTGTCTTTAGTATAAGTTAGTTCATAAGCAGTTTGTAAGTTTAGGGACTTATGACTCCGCAGTTAAGTCCCATAAGCTTTACAAACATTGAACATTCATATCACTTATGAGGCGGTCGACTGGTGGAAGAAGGTAGAAGAACAGGTTGCTGCTAAGAAGATTGGTAAGGTGCAGAAATTGGCTACTTTCGCCGTGACAGTCGGGATTAACAGCACACCAAAAGATGACATGAAAACCATCACGCCTTTGGGTCAAGATGCAAGCAGCGGCTGGTGCATTAAGGCTCAAATCTGGCAGAAACTGGATCTCGTTGGGATATCCAGAATTTAAATATAGGAAGGTTTGGGGAAATGCAGGCCCCACTCAGCTTCAACGGAAGCAGTGGAGAAAACCGTAACAATATGGGCTACATTTCGGACTCACTGACAGGTCGAAATCAGACCAAGGCATTGGGACCGGGGTGCACGGGGTGCGGACAAGACTGCTCTCGGGAAATTGGCCTCAGTATTCCAGGCCGAGATCACTGCCATTAGAGCCTGTGTGATGGAAAATTTGCGTAGGAGCTACTCTGCATTTTTTCAGACATACAGGTAGCCCTGAAATCATTGGTAACAAGATCTCAGATTGTTGCAGAATCTCACAGGGTTCTGTTACAGCTAGGGGAAGCCAATAGGGTAAACCTATTGTGGGTGCCCTGGCCACTTGGGGATCATTGGCAATGAACAAGCCGACAGATTGGCCAAGATGAGGGCAATTGCCAGTTTAATACCAAATAAATTAATAAAAGAAGGTGGTGATCCCTCTTGGTACACAAAACAGGTCTGGACATTGATGCAAAAGCAACGGAAAAGGCATGTTAAATTTAAACTGACACAAAATCCACAGGATTGGCGGTCCTAAACAGAAGCTCATTATTTGGTAGGGCCTTCAATGCGAGATACCTACATGACTTTTCTCGACGAAACCCTTTCTCGAAATTTGACTGAAAACCCAAAGAAATTTTGTCATATGTTAGATCACAAAAAAAGCTACTAAAGCAGAGTTACTAAACACAACTTTTCGAACCTCATTCACCAAAGAAGACGAAACCAATACTCCAGATTTCGAATTACAAACAGAGGCCGGAATGAGTAACGTAGAAGTAGATATCATCGGAGTAGTGAAGCAACTTAAATCACTTAACAAGAACAAGTCTTCTGGTCCGGACTGTATGCCCATTAGATTTCTATCTGATTATGCTGAAGCGATAGCTCCTTACAAAACAGCCATATACAACCATTCTCTCAAAGAAGGATCTGTACCAAAAGATTGGAAAGTTGCACAGGTCTCACCTATATTCAGGAAAGGCAGTAGGAGTAACCCCTAAACTACTGGCCTATTTCATTGACGCCAATTTGCAGCAGGATTTTGGGACATATTCAAATATTATGAATGATCTCGAACCGAATGATCTATTGACCCAAAGTCAAAAGGGATTTAGAAAGTATCGTTCATGCGAAACACAACCAGCTCTTTACTCACACGAAGTGATGTGCTATCGACAAGGGATCTCAAATTGATTCCGTATTTCTTGATTTCCAGAAGCCTTTTGACGCCGTACCTTACAAACGGCTTTTAATTAAATTGCATGATTATGGTATATCGCCCCAAATTTGACACTGGACAGGGGATTTCTTGTCAGAGTGGAAACTGTTTGAAGTAATCGATGGTAAGGCATTGACTAAAAGGTGATATCGAGCCCTCCACAGGTTAGTGTTACTGGTCCTCTGCATTTTCTTATTTACATAAACGATTTGGAAGTAAATCTAAGCAGCTCTCTTAGGTTGTTTTCATATGACGGCGTCATTTATCGTCTAGTAAAGTTATCTGTAGATCAAAACTAACTGCAGAACGATCTAATTAAGATATCAGTGTGGTGTAAAGATTGGCAATTGACTCTAAATAATGAGAAGTGTGAAGTCGTCCACATGAGTACAAATAGAAATCCGTTAAAATTTGTTTATAAGATAAATCAATCAAATGTGAAGGCCGTGAACTCCACTAAAAACCTAGGAATTACTTTTACTTCAGACTTAAACTGAAAACATAATGTCGTAGTAAAGATGAACCACAGACCGCGTTTTATTGGCATAACACTTAAAAGATGTAACAGAACTACCAAAGAGACTTCCGTCCTCATTTGGAGTATTGCTGCCCATTGTGGGATCTATATCAACTGGAATTGACGGAAGCCATCGAAAGAGTCCAAAGGACAGCCCGTTTTGTATTGTCATGATGCTGGGGAGACAGCGTCACGGAAATGACACGGTCTGCACCGCCACTACGGTCGGGGGGTCGAATCCCCCCTCGGGCATGGATATTTGTGCCGTCCTTAGTCTTAGCTAGTTCATAAGTAGTTTGCAAGCTTAGGGACTGATGACCCCGTAGTTAAGTACCATAAGGTCTACAAACATTTGAAAACGGGAATGATAAAGGATCTGGGATGGGAATCTTTCCAACAACGGCGTTTATCGCTGCGGCGTGGGCTACTTACGAAACTCCAATCGCCAACATTCTCCTCCGAATGCTAAAATATATTGTTGACTCCCACTTACATAGGTAGAAATGATCATCAGACTAAAAAAACGAGAAATTAGAGCTCGAACGGAGAGATTCAGTGTTCTTTATTCCCGTGCGCTAATCGAGAATTGAATTGGAGATAAATAGTATAAAGGTGGTTCGATGAAGCCTCTGCGAAGCACGTAAATGTGATTTGCAGAGTATCCCATGTAGATGTAGATGTAGACTCCGTTTATTGGACCGGAACCTGTCCTGACAATCAGCAAGGCAATGATCAAACTGGAGCTCCGTAACTGTCTCAGAAGACAGTACGTAGAATATTGGACCAAGGTCTATAAACAAAAACATGGTAAGGTGATGATGCCAAAGCAATGTTTTAAAATGAGCACTGTAATCGTAGGCTTGAACAGGAAAGAGCTTAAGCTCATAGTTGGACTGATGACAGTCCATGGGAACTTCAAAAAATACCTACATACAATGGGAATAAAGGAAGAAGACCATACATGTAGTATTTGTGATGGTGGTGAGGAAACTGCATCACTCCTAATCTGCAAATGCATTGCACTGGAGAGCAAGAGGCACAGAGTATTCGGGACAATGAGACCGGAAGAAATTGTGTCTGATGAGGTAAAGGGATTCAAAGCACTGTCTAAGGGTATTGGCTAGCTTTATTAGATATACCACACAATAAACTCAGTTTCGGTGCGGGTGGTGGCGGATTGGACCAATACTGTTTTTGCCTGTCTGTTAACATCGAATCAAAGGCCGCACGGCGGGAATTTACACACTTTCATCGCGGAATGGGAGCTGGAGCTAGATGCGTAGGACTTCAATTTCAGAAATCGTTAGGAAATTGAGTATTCCGATAGCCGCATTGTCACCAGTTTGCCAGGAATACCAAATTTCAGGCATTAACTAGCACAAGTGGGTTGCAGTGGCCAACTGCTTGCATCTAATGACTAAAAGCGCCTGCGTCTGCCTAGTCGTCAGTGCTAACAGACAATGTGGGAGGTACGACGAATTTATCCGTTAACCCCCAGCACAGTTCGGCGCAGTTGGCCGTTTAATTGGCTGAAGCCCGTTTAAAACGATCGACCAGTCCGCCTCCGTAGTCTAGTGGACAGCGTGATGGGTTAGCACGCAGGGGGCCCGGGTTCGATTCCCGGTCGGGTTGGAAATTTTCTCCACCCGGGGACTGGGTGTTGTGTTGTCCTCATAATCATTTCATCATCATTGACACGCAAGTCGCCGAAGTGGCGTCAGATAAAAAGACTTGCACCAGGCAGGCTGAACACGACCCCAGATGGGGTCTAACGGTCATTAATGCCACACGATCATCATCAACGATCGACTTTGTGGTGAAAATTGACTACTCGAAGTGCGTGCGCTTTTCATGTCTGCTAGTAAATCAGCAACTAGCCCCATCGCCAGTGCGTCTATGACGTCAATGATCTATAGTGTGTACCGAGTTTGGAGTTCTAAATTTTCGAGTGTACTGCAGAATGCGCATGCGCAGAAACAAGTAGTGGTGTCTGCTAACATCAGAAGTCAACCTATTGTGGTCGAGCGCTTTCTCTTTAAAATAAGTGCCTTCGCATCTAACTTAAATTTTTTCTGTTGCTGCTTTGTGTTTTCATACCAAGTTGCACCAGATGGTAATATTGTTTTTGTACCAGTTTTTTCCTACAAAAGAGGCAAAATATCTGCAAGTAGAAAAACATATTCGTTTCACGGGGAAAAAAGGCTAGAGCGTAAATAAATAAACGTGTTATACTGACAGTTATATGAACAGGAGAGAGAACTATTGGAGGATAAAATTATTTTCGATGTTATTTTGAACGTTAGCAAGAAAAAAAGCTATAAAAACTAAAGTAAATAGTCGCTTGTTACTGAATTTTCAATATTGTTTCATTTGTTTGCAGTATTGCAAAAGTTTGAACTTGAACGACACTTTTCCTATTAATTACTTTCTTAATTGAGTACAGAATTTGCTACGTGACGTTTGAAACATCAACTATGGCTTTCCCTTTTGTCATTAATGAACCCAGTTATCTTTTCCCTGCCCCTAAGTAGAAAGTGCTTCATAATATCACTTCTTTATTCAGTTGCGCAAGTACATAGCAGACGACTCTATAGTTTTGGTGTTTAAACGAAAACGAGAACTCGAGACAGGCGAGGCCCAGTATGTGATTAGCACGCTAGGGGCGCTGAAGTAGACACGCTCGAGTGGTCAACTGAGACAAGAAAATCCTTCGTCTAAAAGGGGCTTAAGGTAGCAGATGTCTGAATCCATTTGCTAGCAGAAGGAGTCGGGAAAACCATGCCTTGGTCTGCACAGACCTCATTTCTGTTGGTGAGCGCGGAAGGTACTGTTCGAGTGTGGCGCAGACCACACGCAGCAGTGGACGCAAGTTGTCAAGATGGCACTGGGCACGCTGGAGGTGGCTCCATAGTGGTGTCGACCATTTATAAATCGAATAGGTAGTTAAATAGACATGGTTACATTCGGATAATTAAAAGCACATTATCATTATTTCACGGTCTTCATATTTTCAAATTATGACGGAATTTTTATGGATATCTAAGGGCCATATCAGGGAGTCACAATTATTTGCGTTTAAGAACATTTTGGACAGTTCCATCGAATGATCTGTTTACATGGGGTACTTGGCAAATCACTGCAGTGACTACCATAGGCTGCCTAGTTCCAAGGACACGCTCACTGCATTTAGCTTGGTTTGCCCGCGAACATATAATGCTGCAGTCCTTAGGTCAGTAATATACACTATATATCAGCACTGTAAACTAAATAATCTAGCATCATAAGTGGTTGTTCTTGTAGTGGTCTTCATTACGCAGACTGGTTTGATGCAGCTCTCTACGCTACCTTGATCTCTGCACGCCTCTTCATGCGAGAATACGTATAGCAATCTGCAGCCTTTTGAATCTGCTTACTCTATTTGTCCCTTGGTATCCCTCTACGATTTTTAACCCAGACACTTCCTTCTAATGCTAAGCTGACGATTCCTTGATGTCTCAGAATGTATCCCACCAACCTATCCCTTCTTTTAGGATATGCCAGAAACTCCTTTTCTCCCCAATTCATCATAAGAGGTAGTGGTTTGGAAATGTATCAACAGTATAAAATTATGTAGCTTATTAAGAGCTTTTGTAATCTTCATAATAAATAGAATAATTTAAAAAAAACGGCGCATAACTATCTTGCAGACGGTATATCGAGCCACCTGCGCCGCGCGGGAGTATGTTTGTATAGCCTATGGGACTTAACTACGGGGTCATCAGTCCATAAACTTACAAACTACTTATGAACTACTTACGAAATAGGACGGTACAAATATCCATGCCCGAGGGGGGATTCGAACCCCCGACCATAGAGGCCGTGCAGACCGTGACTGAAGCGCCTCAGTCGCGCGGGAGTATCCGAGCGGCCTGGAGCGCCGTGTTGCTGATCGCGCAGCTCACTGCGTCGGAGGTTCGAATCCTCCCTCGGGCACGGATGTGTGTGTTGTCATTAGGTTAGTTAGTTTAAGTAGTTTTTGTAAGTATTTTGGTAGAATTATAAACATTTGAACTTTTTTAAAATTTTTTTTACCACCTTCATACTGATAGAGTGAAGGCTTTCACGACCGATTGACATTGTAGGTATTATATCTTCTGGGTTGTAAGGCCGTGTTCTTAGAATCTTGCTGCGTCCTAAAGTTTGGTCCGATGCTGCGTCGGACTTCTTCAGACGTTGTCCGTCTTGCCGAATGACGGGTCGGAGGTCTGAGAGCTTATTAAAGTCCATCTAAACGGGGTGTGGCTAAGATCCACGTGAAGAGCAGAGATGATCCTTGTCAAAGATAAAGCTATATTATCGAACCATGTCAAAGATAAAAACAATCATGGATTCTGCAGATCCACAGTCCATATATCGTTGAGTTTCATAGTCTCTTCTTTTCGATTGAAATTGTCATTATGTTTATATATTTCAATCGCTTCTCTATACAACCGTAGATACTATTAATCTACCATAGCGTGCGGGAAGTAAGAACACAAATAACTCCGTTTGAGTTCTGATCCTCTTATTTTGCTGATCAGTAAGCACACAGGATATTAGTAACACGTTTCCGTAGCTATCAGCAACGTCGCAGCGTACGGTGATAGTCTGAATCTGATTCATCGACGAAGTGCATGATCGCATTAACGAATAATGAAACTATTTAATATTTGAATGATTGAACTATAATTTCAGTATACACGATAGCAAAATCTTCAAATGTTTGTTAAACTTAATGGACTTATGAACTACCTTACACTAAAGACGACACAGACATACATGCCCGAGGGGGGATTCGAACCCCCGACCGTAGCGGCCGTGCAAACTGTGACTGGCGCGCCGCAGACCGCTCGGCCAATGCGGCCGGCCGCTGTGATGATCGTTTCTCTGTATGTAAATGGTAGTCAACAATAAATTTTCGCCTTTTGACGAGTAAGTTGGCAATAAAAACTTCGTAATTAGATCTCTTCACAATGAAATAACGACGCACTTGATTCGGACCCCAACTTCAGTAACGTTTCCGTGACACTCTCTTCCCTATATTCCCATAGTACAAAGCGAGTTGGCCTTCGTTGTTGTCTTTCGATGTCTTCCGTCAGTACTACCTGGCAAGGGTCCCACACTGCGCAGCAATACTTCAAAAGAAAACGAAGAAGCATAGTGGCGGCAGTATCTTAGTTATGTTGCGACTCGTGTTCTGCCAATAACAACAACAGAAATGTAAAATGTTTGTATAGGTTAAGGGACTTAACTACGGGGTCATCAGTCCCTAAACTTACAAACTACTTATCAACTAGCTAATACTAATGACGCCACAAATATCCATGCCCGAGGGGGGATTCGAGCCCCCGACCGTAGTGGCCGTGCAGACCGTGACTGGAGCGCCTCAGTTCCCTCGGCCACCGCGGCCGGCAACAACAACAGTCGATTGTTCACCTTCTCCATGACATTATCTACGTGTTCTTTCCAATGTAGGTCTGTCATAACAGGAATCCATAGGTAGGTACCTAGTTGCTCCTACGACTTTCATATTCGATTATCTTGTAGAAGAATTTTAACAGTTTCGTGATAGTACTCATGTTGATGACTCCACATTTTTCATTATCTAAAGTCAATTGAGAATTTTAAACCTTACAGAAATCATATTTTTAAAAACACAGTGTTGATCGCAAGAGAATTTTTATTGTTCTTAGGCAACCGGTTTCAGTCTGCATGTGAGACCATCTTTAGGCCGACTTCAATACATTAATGTTACAATTCTAAGAAGGATGTACAGAAGACGATATTATGGCAATAAACAGTAAAACAATAATATGAATGTTATACCCAAGGCAGCCAATTGTGGGCGGGTCAGGAACCGTTGGCCGTGGAAATCAGCTGCGGACTGCTGCAGCAACGGTCGAGCATACATATGGCCAGCTTCGCTCCGGAATATGCGGCATTACCTAGACAGTCAGTCATGTACTTATTAATAATTTTGTTGTTGTTGTTGTTGTTGTTGTCTTACAGGCTACAGTTATGATATTAAAAACGGGGGATAAATGTACAAGAGGATACAGATTATAACAATCATTGCGATTGGGAACAATTTAGAGAAAATCGTTTTGAATAAAGATTAAAAACACTTGGTTTAATCATTTATTTTTAACTGGTTGACCTCTATGGGCATTTGAAGTTTCTTGCTGGGCGTATTGGTGCCAGAGGCTGTAATACATCATTGATACTGCAATGACTTATGCGTAGTGATGGTTGCACGCCAGAAATGCTCGTCGCAGCACTCGTAGCAACGGATGATGCGTTGATGCTCTGGAGAGAATCGGCATATTCTAGCTGTGATTCATAATTAAGTTCATTAACCGCCACAGTTTGGTTCTCGGAACGCTTAGCAGTTGGTTTTGATCTTACGATGTCTCTATTATACGGCTCACCAAAGCAACAACCTAACAGAACCGCTTATATTCTCCCAGATCGTTTATGTAGATATTACATTGGCAGTGAGCAGCAACACTACCCTGGGGAACGCCAGATATCACGTCCGGTTCAGTCCATACCTTTACATCACTTACTACGAACTGTATTCTCTATGACAAGAAATCCCCAATCCAATCACACTTTTGTAATTTTATTCCATAACCACGAAATTTGGTTAAATGTCGTTTGTCAAGTACCTTCTGAAAATTTAGGGATGTGAAATCTTTATGAGATTCCTCCTAGTTATCATTCATCACTTCTTCTGAGTATAGAACTAGTTGTGTTTCGCAGGAGTGAAATTTTTTAAATCCGTGTAGACCTGAGGTCAACAGTTCTTCTAGGTAATTCATAAATTTTGATCGCCCGACTGCAAGGGATATCCAACGGCTTTTTGAACCCATGGCACGTCGAGCTGCCGGCACTATATTAGGAGACAGACCTTTGTCACCAAAGGGAGTGTGTGAGAGCAGCAGTGTTGACTTGTGGAGTGGCACTCAAAAAATAAAGAAAACTTGCTAGCTTCCTGTCTAGTTCCACTAATACTAAATGTACATATATGCTCCTGTGTCCCTACATAATCATGGATACGTGAGTGTGGGTGCGTGTGTTTGTACTCTAACCTCAGAAACTACTTTAATACACACGTTGAAGTGAAACCACAGTTTCGCTTCACGGTTTGTCACGTTTCGCGAATTTTTCTTACTTAAGTAATATTTCTTTATATTTTGAATTCAAATCAGGCCGTTCGACTTCTGTTTATTCAAGTATAATTGATTTTGCCCAAGGATGCAAGAAGCAAATGCGTTTATTTATTTGCTGTATTTTATTTTTGTCATGTTTTCCTTGAGTCCGCCAATCCATTCCTGTGCGTGAGAGTAGCATGCATACATTGAGAGGTGTGGTTTTGTAGTTTAAAAAACAGTAATATTACGTAGTAAACTCAGTATCGAAGTTCTTTGAAGCCGGCCACAGTGGCGTGCCAGTCACGGTCTCCACGGCCGCTGCGGTCTTTTGTATAAGCTAGTTTATAAGTAGATTGTACGTTTAGGGACTGATCACCCCGTAGTTAAGTCACATAAGTTCTACAAACATTTGAACATTATTTTTATTTTTATTTATTTATTTATTGAAGACCATTCAAGAGAGTATCGATAGTGTTCAGACAGGTAGTGACTGCAGACTGATCTGCTCTGCGCGAAAACCACGGCCAGTCTCCGGAAGTGGAACGGTTGGGTGGCACTGTTCTGGCCGCTGAGATACGATGCAGACGTGAGCTGATGAATATTCCACGGTAGGACAAATTTTTGGTGGGTAAAATAGAGGCTTTGTATTAGCTTTGGTTCACATTCTAGCTGCTTTACAGCTATTATGTAGAGTGAGTGTGTTTTAAATTTTTAATAGTGATTTAACCCTTTGAGAACCATGAATAAACATAGGAAGAAAACTATAACAATTTCTTCGAAAATATATTTTTTCTGTCTCAAAAAGGAATAGTATAAAGTAATAACAGTAAAATTTGTATTTCACAATAAAGTATTCATAGTGAAACCACTAGGCTGTTACGACAGTTTTCAGTGGGGCTCGATTTGTAAGAAGGGATGTTTGAACCATATTCCTTTGTAAACTCAGTTGTTTCATTTGACAGTATATGTTGCCCCCATATCTGTTGCTCCCACTCAGTATGCTCTTTTAGTTCTCTATTGTCGTCACAGACATCACATAGTCGTCAATGCTGCCACTACAAACGAGAAGAGTAACTTTCAGCACACACCTTCATTGTCAAACTCTTCAAAATCGAACTACGGTCTCATCAGGTGAAATAAGTCGAAGTTGCCCATCAATTTCATCTGATTCATTTCCAATATCCGAAACACCTGACTGAGTATCAATTAGAATTTCAGCAAGTATATATAAACATATTTACGTGGTCAGAAGCTCTGAATTGCTGCTTTACACTTGATGGTGGTCTATTATGCATGCTGTAAATAATAAAAGAAAAAGCAAGCTGTAGATTTACCGTCACTGAAGGTCGTTACATCCCAATGGTTTCATTCTGTAACCACCTAAATTTTCGTAAAAAACTAAACTTTACATTATAGTTAACAATAAAACATCTTCCATATATCATAAAATGGCGTATATGAATAATGCAAACCTGAAATTGCAGTTATCTGCTGTAAAGATGTCACAATCTAATTTTATTGTGAAGTCTGGGTCGAAAGCACTTGTACTCGGCTCAGCGCTACTCAAATAAAACTTTTACCCTACAACAACTTCGATACTGCAACAAGTAACTGGCGCTGATGCTAGATGTAACGAGCAATCTATTTGTTGTGGTTGTTTCAAAAAGGAACCGCTGGGCTGGAAAAGCAGGCAAAGTTAAAACATGGTTTCAGACTGAAACCACTGGGTCGGAAAGGGTTAACAAACGCTTAAATTTGCAAAGCTTGTGCAGGGTGACGGTTAGCAGTTGCTTTGTCCAAAGCTCAAGTGGCTACAATTGCAGCTTTAGTGTTTCTCTTTTGTGTATACTGAAATTATATTTCAATTAATCAAATATTAAATAGTTTCATTGTTCGTTAATGCGATTATGCACGTGGTCGACGTATCAGATTCAGGCTATCACAGTTACGAAAACGTGTTACTAATATCCTGTACACTTATTGTACCCTGAAATCACGCTCAAAATGTTTAAATTTTGATAGTTTCATTATGTGATAGGCTGGTCATTCACGTGATCCACATTGTAGGTTTGAACTATCTTAGAGTGTATTGGTTTAACCAGCATCATAATGATGCAGAAGTGTTTTAGATCTGTGTTTTGACCATGAGTTAAGAACTAACTGTGAGTATTTTGAGTAGTTTTATTATTCGTCAGTATGAACGAGCACATGCTCCAAATTTTAGTTTGATACCACTCAAACGTGTGTCTACGATCTAACGACTAATACTTTTTGCTGTAACCGAAACTCCCGTCCAAATAGTTCGCAATTATGTCGTTTTCATTGTCTTCTGATAAATTGTGCACATGTTGCATCCGAAAATTACAACGTTGAATAATAGGGGTGTATTTGTGAATGAAGCTCACGACCATCCGACCAGTCGTATTTATTTCCCGGTATGGTTTGGTGGTGTCGTAACGATTAACCACATGCTGTACCTGAGCTGCAGAGTACTTGTACGAGGACTCAGTCGTGCCCAAAGAGCTCGGCAAGCACGCTGTAAAGCTGTGGCGATTTTGTCATTAATTTTAGATAAAAGCTCTCAAAGGAAAATGCATTTTAGCAGCAATTGCAGGACTAACATGATGCCTGTTGGTGAGAAGTGTATTTTATGTGTCTTTCTTACAGCTTATTTTATTTGTGTATGCAACTATATTATGAACAATTAATGAACTCAAATGCTTCGCCGAGAGGTTAGAAATATTCAGTAGCTTTCGTTCTGTTTTGTTTGGTTCTGTAGATGCATGCACATGCGATTCAGGTAGAATGAAGGTGTTTCCCATGACCTTAAGCATGGCACATAATCGCGAGAGATCTTTCTTTTAAATAATCGTTCTAGTGTGTGCCTCATGGACTGATTTATACTGTTTGTATCTGGTAGATGTGCTGCCGGATGAGAAATTCTCAGTGCAAATCTGCCTCACAGACAAGACCATAATACCGGTAGATTTGTCTGCATCACAGACAACATATTCATTATATTTTGCTTTATTTGATGTCGTTTGCTTCACAGACACCCTTATGATGTGCCTATTTTGTTTGAAAGTATTCGACGCAATTTATTCCAATAAACTTGTTTAAAATTTAACTCTTCTTACGTTACAGTAAGGAGACCTTAATCCTAAATATTCATTTTTGAATGTCCTTTAGAAGACTTAAAATAGTGATTTGTAAAATTTTCTCTTGTCTGTCGGGTACCATCGAAACCCACGCCCTTCCGTTGTAGTCAGAGCAGATGGCTAGTGCGTTACCATATCTTCAGTAAACATTAGTTTAGCAATTTTTAACGCATTTTCTAGGAAACGGCAATCTTAAAATTTTATACAATTAGAATACGTAAGTTCAGATCGCAAAATGCTGCACTTATTATTGGCAATCGGTTTCAGTCCTAAAGGACCATCTTCAGGCATTTGGCACCTTTTTGGTGGACGGTGGCGGTGGCCGAAGCAGTTGAAGCCTGCTCCGGCCACCGCTACCGCCCACCAACAAGTTGCCAAAGGCCTGATGATGGTCCTTTAGGACTGAAACCGAATGCCAATAATAAGTGAAGCATTTTGCGATCTGAACTGACGTATTTTAATTATACAAACATTACAGATGTTGCACAAGGGCTGATTGCATTTTGTTAATATAACTAGGCCGGCCGCGGTGGCCGAGGGGACTGAGGCGCTCCAGTCACTGTCCGCACGGCCACTACGGTCGGGTGTTCGAATCCCCCCTCGGGCATGCCGTCCTTCATAAGTAGTTTGTAAGTTTAGGGACTGATGACCCCGTAGTTAAGTCCCATAAGCTATACAAACAAACAATATAACTAGCCATATATTAGGACTACAGCTGACAGGAACGGTGTCTTCGTACTTATTAAGTATACGGATAAAACCGACAGATAAGATCAGTTCATTAATAGATACAATCTAAGGAGCAGAGGACTGGCCATGGAGAGAGGATTCGGTGCAAATATGATTTCAATATACATTTTTTATTGTTACTGTTTTGGGTTACCAAAAAGTGTTCAAATGTTTGTAGAGCTTATGGGACATCCATGGCTGAGGGGGGATTCGAACCCTCGACCGCAGGGGCCGTGCAGACCGTGACTGGCACGCCGCAGACCGCTCGGCCACCACGGCCTGCTTGGGTTACCAATCATCTCCTTTTTTTTTTTTTTTTTTTTTTTTTTTTTTCCTTTGGCGAGATTAGTTTCAACGAATAAGCATGCCACATTAATGCAGGGAGTATTTTCTGTCGTGATGGATATCCTTCATGGTATCTTTGTACTGGACGACAATGTTGTTTGGTGTATCGAACTGTACTGAGTACATAATAAGCTGCTTGGAAGCCTGCCTTTTACAGCCAACAGCTCTTAATTAGAGGATTAGTTAGAGGATAAGCGAATATCTTCAAAGCCGCAGTGGGAGCCGTGAGTGTTGAATCGTGCTTGAGTTCATTGCCCGGAGCCACGGGGGAGCATCGCCTTTTGAAAGGGTATCCCCGTGAACGAGCAGAGGAATGCTCACTGGCTGTTACAACGCGTAACGTCGACAGGGGGTCTAACATCGATCTCTCGCTGCTCCGTGTGGCTTTGATGCAGCCAGAGTTTCTGCGAAATCGGTGTTTGGGTCCCATTCGATAAGTCAGGCTGGAAACTTGTTTGTTCGCGTATCTGCCGGACGTTTCCGCGAAAGCTACTGAAGTGTGTCAGCCTATCTGCTTTTGCGAATATATGTGAAGGGTATGTAAGATAGATGCAGCCGAAAGGTCGGAGGAAAAAAATCTAACAAGGCTGTACAACAGCATGAAAAATAAAATGTTGGGAAGCAAGTAACGATAGCTCCGTGTAAGGAAGTTTCGAGAAAGTTACAATATTTACAAACGGCCAAACAGTAATCGGTTACTTGTTATGTTAAAAGGAGTGTCGCGTGAGGATCAAAGACCTATTATGAATTCTATAATCCGGTGTAGGATTTATACATCGTGAATTGTTTTAAACTAATATAAAGGGTCTTCATTTCAACTGAAGACATTCAAATATCACACGTTGGATCAAAAAATACTGTTTCCTTGAATTTTATCCCGTATTTTACACGCAACAACGACTTCAAAATTTCAGTTTTTGGCAAAATAGCATTAAGCTTAATGAGAAATGTTCACTCCTACAAATGATACAGTATAAACCTAACAAAGATTAATGTATATAAACAGCCGTCTGATGATGAATCGTCAGGTTTAAACCGGTATCGGCGTTATTTTATAAATAAATAGCATAATTAAATGTAGAATTAAAGGCGTCAGTAATTTATTTTAGTGACACGCCTTTTTCCACACAATACACAGTAAATAAATGTTAACAGAGTGGTATTTTGCGAGGTGTATTGCCGATTTTGCTTACAGGCGGTGGCTTGAATTTCTATTCGGTATCATATCACACGAATCGGACTGTTACTCAGAAATAAAGTTTTCAGAAACAGGCACAGTCCCTCTCCCTAAACTGATTAATCTTAATAACCATTGTCATTTCCGATTACGCTCTTTATAACACTCAGTAAAAGAATAAACGAGAATAAATTATAAATTTATCTTATTGTCAAAAGCTTTCGTCGACATATACTGGCTAGAAAACATGCTCAGGAATATGTGGTTCGCTTCTATACTCTTCGATAAGACACATTTTCTTGGATGCAGATGTTCTTTGCAGTTGAAATATCGAAATGTATTGCAACTGTAAGAACATAGAATTTGTACGATGTTCAATGATATTATGACATTTATCTCCCTCGCATTTGTGATATAAGACAAATTACATAATACAATGAAGAATATGTGATGTTTTTAATATTGCCCAAAAATGAAAGTTGTTTTATCCTTAATTGAGGCAATAGTTATCAACAACCTTCCAAACTACCTAAAATTAATATTTAACAAAAAGATATGCATCTGTTATACAATTTTATGAATGGAAATGTACTATTTGCCACATATTTGTAGAATCTTATATTTAAATGGCGTAGGTATTAGAACATGCTGAAGTAAAAATAAATAAATAAATAACAAAAAGTATAGCTGGTTTTAACTAGCGATGCTATGGTTACTTGATTGTCACTCTAGAAGACTACCAAACGAGCGACGCCTACCGTGGGAAATTTCACCAACAAAGAATGTAATTGTAAGTCCTCAAAGACTTTGAAGTACATTTTTTCGAGAATTATTACATGTACCGTATCGAATAGTCATGGCTGATAGTTATTCGAGTTCGAAACTTCTCGTATCGTATATGTAAAACATTACAAAAATACGATAGTCGTGCTGTCTCCTTGTCATATGTTCACTCTAGGCATGGAGACGTTCAATAGGTATTACAGCATGCAGCATGTTTGAGGCTGACTAGCAGTCACTTCTCGCCAGGTGACGGGTTCACATCGATAGTAGGCAGGTAGTCGTATTATGACTGATCAGTGAACAATCTAATAATCATACCTAACGAATAAAGTCATTCTGTTAGAGATTTAACAGTAAAATGTCAAAACATTGGTATCTGAACTAACACCTATATCAGACCTACTGATTCTTTGCACAAGAAAGTGTGTATGGTAATATCGAGACTGGCTAGAATGTAGTATATGACGACGTACTTTAGTTAATTATTTGCAATTCGTTACTAGTTTAGGAGTTACAAACGTTGAAATGTTTGTAATTCTATTGGACCAAACTACGTTGGTCATAAATCCCAAGACTTACAAACTACTTAAACTAAGTTAAAAAAAAAAATAAAAAAAAAAAAATAAAAAAACGAAGGAGGGAGGATTCGAACCTCCTACGCGAGAGATCGCGCGATCCGTAACTTGGCGCTCCGGACCGCTCGGCTACTACAGCACGGCGTTTAGTACTTGAAGTACCAAAAAAAGAGAACACTTCGCAATTATTTTTCCTAAGCCACGTCATCTGGCGAGAGTAAGAACACCCATGCACTGTCCAGACGTATTTTCATTATGGCTCCCCTTTGATTTAATCTTTATCTTCCACCTCAACTCAGACGATGTAACCACGTTAGACAGACGTTTACTGCAGATCACCCGCCTACCTTCTTAAAATGATGACCACAGTTGCCTGTCCATTTATTCCTGCCAGATAAATTTCTAAAACAATCTACAACGGCAGCAACAATGTTGACTTCAGAGAGTTGCCTAAATCGTAACAACAGATTTACATAATGTTGGGGAAGAGACAGTGGAAAACCGATATTTGGTCGAGTTACCTAAACTGTTTCAGGTCCAGTAAGTATACTCGACAGCGATCATCGTTCAGATTTAGAGTGTAGCATTCAGCGAATTGTGCCGCGTGAGAACGTGGTGATGAACGGCTGTTGCGTGACAGCTCACTAGCAAATTTACTGGAGTGCACGCTAGCGGCTAGCCCCACCCTGCTTCACGGACGTAAACACGACAGTGCTGCCATCGTGGCGACATTATCACTTCGCTCTGCCGAGCAATACATGCAAAGAAAGACCTGAATGTAATTCGAAAAGTTCGAAGGCAAGCCAGCAATGTGCGGCACGTCTGTACTTGACGGTGGGCTTCATCGTTCAGTACAGTACATTATTGATATCAGTTAAGTCAGCGTTAGGTAAACGCTGACTTAACTCGGCACCTATCCATCCAGATTCCCAGTGGCGAATGGTCAAACGAGTAGCAGGAAATTCGGTAATGGGTACAACTTTTTAGTTTCTTTTGTAGACCGATGTCACAAAAAGATTATATCTCTATACATTACATAAAAACTAGATTCTGGAAAGTCTAGCGTTTTCTAAGAAACTACTTCACTCTACGGATATTCCTATTATATAACATCAGTATCTTCAAAGATTAACTAGATAAAATCAGCCTTATAACCTTCAACTTAGAAGGAAAATATAGCGTTTTAGCGAAGTTCATTATCGAAGCTGATACTTTAAGGCAATTCAATTGTTTCACTGATAAGAGCGTAGCAAAAGTTCAACAATATCATTTAGTAAAATAACTTAAACCTTTTTGTATTTGAATTAAATACACCTAACATTTGCTTTGTTGAAATCTTCCTTTTCTTACATAAGCCAGGTAAAATACGTTTGACTCCAGGTACAAAACTTTATCTTTCATATTTACAGAGTATATGACATCAACTGCGAATGGGCAAAGCTGAAAATGTGTACCCAGCCGGGATTTTCAGCTTTGACCAGTCGCTGTTGATGTAAGATATTCTGTGAATATGAAAGAATAGCAACTGCAGGATCAGAAGTGACGTCTGTTCTTTCGGAACAGACGCCACATGTATACACATAAAAAAAAATCGCACTGACGTATTTTGCGGCCCACTTTAGATTTGTAGTTTTATAAGTTTTGCAAACATTTTGGACCAAAATAATAATCCAAATAATAAAAAATTAATTAATAAGAGTGTCTGAAACCTTTTGGGAAAAACTTTTTATGTAGCGACGGGTTCTGAACCACTGTCCTTCAGCATCACAGTCCAACGCATTGCCCACTACGCTAAGGGTAACAGTTAGGAAGTGCATTTTTAATCGCATACTATTAATGGCCGTTGTTAACTGAGGCTAATATGACATTTGTAGACACTAGATTATCATATATCGTACGAAGAACGACGTGGTTTTGTTAATTCTTCAGTGCGCCATTGCTTTAAAATGACAACGTGTAAGTTAAAATAAGAAAATCATCAAATACGAAACGCAAGATGGCGTATGCCACAGTGTTTTCTGGGCGAGGAATGTCACGTGACATCTGCGAACGGCTGGATTTCGTTAATTCAATGGAGGGTATCAAAACTCCGTTATTTTGCAAATACCTCTCAAACGATACGAGATATGAAAAAAAGGGAATAAAGTTGTAGAGAATTTTCTCCTCTACAAATTCGTTGATTCAATTTTCGCGTCAGATGAACGTTTTATTTGCAATTAAAATTACATTACAAACAGCTTTTTTTATTACTAACTTATTTCTTCTCCAAAAACATTTCAGAAAGCGAGGTTCTGGTCTCTGGTAGCCAACAATTATGTCTGTAAAATGCGGTGCCGATCGGTTGAACGGTTCGACCTAAAAAGTGGGAACACGTTACAGCCAGACAGACATAGTCAAATCGCCGATATTTTTGCAAATATCTCTGAAACGATACGAGATGTGAAAGAAACATAACAGAGCAAAGTTGTAGAGAATTTTCTTCTCTACAAATTCGGTTATTCAGTTTTCGTGTCAGCTGAATGGTTAAGCCGTTATTTTCATTTAAATTTCGAGCTGTCAAAAGACGATCGCCAAGGCCAAAACTTTATCTCTTCAAATGAAATACTGCTATTGTATGGAAACAATCTCAATGCGTTATTTACTTTTTTTTCAAATAATCAATTGTTGTTCATAATGGTGCTATAAATGGAGAAATATTCCTTAGAGTTTATATTACACTCACTTATAAATTGTAAACTTCTTTTATAACTTAAATAATAGCCCTCAATGGTTGTTAATTCATACATTGGTAAAATAGTTTTTTGTGGATCATATGTCACTAAACTTCCTCTTGTGAGACCATAATCGGGTGTGTTAATATCTTAAAAGGACTCTAGCCCTACGAATACCCTTCTGATTTAAAATGCGCAAATCTATTTCGTTGCTTTCTCATTCCTATGTAGTTCTCCTTTCCGCAATAGAAATAGAACATTCAATATATATATATATATATATATATATATATATATATATATATATATATATATATATATATATATATATGTGTGTGTGTGTGTGTGTGTTATATCTTTCTCTCGCCGGCCGCAGTACTCGAGGGGACTGAGGCGCTCCAGTCACGGTCTGCACGGCCACTACGGTCGGGGGTTCGAATCCCCCCCTCGGGCATGGATATTTGTGCCGTCCTTAGTCTTAGTTAGTTCATAAGTAGGTTGTAAGTTTAGAGACTGATAAGCCCGTAGTTAAGTCCCATAGACTTTACAGACATTTGACATTTATCTTTCTCTATCATAATATATAAGTATAGAGTGTAGTGAGAGACTCAGGAAATATTTGGAATCTCATGGTTCTAAACGCATGAAATGTTTATTATTTTACAGCTATTTTCAAATGCTTTGTTATTTGATAGCGGAGTAGTTTTTCTGCCGTGGTAATTACCATATTTTATAGACCTCTTGCGAACCTACAATTAAATTTCATTATGGAGCATTTTCCCTCTACAAATAATTACGACTTTAAGCCGTCACTAACTCGTAAACATTGTGTAGTTAGCTTATAGAAGGATTCAGCAACTCAAGGAACAGTTCACAATTCGTTCAGAAAATATTTCATGTTGGTTATCACGATGGGCACCGACGAATTGCCGTTTCGACATTATTTCCGCCATTCACGGAATGATCGCAGAAAGCGAACGAAATTCAAATCCAAAATGTTTTACACCAACCTTTAGATACAAGTAAATGTTAATGTCGATGAATTTCACTTAAACCAACTCCCGATCAAAATAAAAAGCTCATTGTTTGGTGCCGAAAAACTGACGAAAACGTTCATGATGTCACGTCAGATGTGGTTTGTAAATTTCGTCGATGCTGATTAATTGCCACGCGGTAGAGGTCGTGCGGTCTAAGGCGTCATGGCACGGTTTGCGCAGCCGCTCCCCGTCGGAGGTCTGAGTCCTCCCTCGGGCATGTGTGTGTGTGTGTGTGTGTGTGTGTGTGTGTGTGTGTGTGTGTTGCTGAGCATAAGTGAAATAGTTTGTAAGGCTAGGGACCAAAGATTTCAGCAGTTGGATCCCTCTGGATTGCAACAGTTTGCTACCTAATCTTAGAATCATTGCAACTATTCTGAAAAGAAGGAGAAAGGGCGAGTAGAACTTACTCTGAGTTTTTCATAAAACTTAATTCTAGTTACGCAACCGGGAAAAGGGCCCAGGTTTAAAGAGTTAAAATGTTCAAATGTTTGTATATCTTATGGGACTTAACTACGGGGTCATCAGTCCCTAAGCTTACAAACTACTTATGAACTACGTAAGACTAAGGACGCCACAAATATCCATGCCCGAGGGGGGATTCGAATCCCCGACCGCAGTGGCCGTGCAGACCGTGACTGGAGCGCCTCAGTCCCCTCGGCCACCACGGCCGGCACTCGAAAACGTACTTAGAAAAACACGCCACCATTAAAAGCAAATAAATAAATCAATAAACTGTAGATTTTCCACGCAACACTTTGAGAAACAGTGTCAATACAATAGGAAGGAAAATGAGCAGTAAGAAACTGCTCTCTGCTTAGAGTAATTATAATACCGCAAAACCCACATATCCTACGCACATGATCAAGTAGAGCTGCCATCACTATCTACTTATACACAGGACCCCGACGTTTTTAGACGGAGATAGTACCCACGTTGACTGGACTGTTCCTGCCCCTCTGCAGATGAACGCGTGTACTGCTTCAAAAGCTTTATTTAGGTTCAGGCAACAGCACGTACAATGATGTATTTTAATGTGTGTATGATGGTGTATTTTATTAAGTATATTTGTATTGATTTTATACTTGACTCAGCAACTGCATTAAGAACAATATGTCCAAAGGCGTAAATCCTCTAAGAAAGCAGACCAGAAGATGCTACCTCAGTGCTCCGCAGCCACTCTCAACACAAATAAACAAAAATTTTTGCAATCTTGGTATATTATTAATTTGAATCAGTGTATCTGTCTAGCTTAACGACATCTATTTCTCTGTCGTCTCCATTATATTTTTAAACCACTTTTATCTAATGTACCTATGGAAGCTCCTATCTCCAACCCGATTTCATATTCATATTCAGCAGACTGGACTTTGGCCATAATATTTGACCTATATTCACCCGATTAATACTCTTCACGATATATTTGGCCTACATTCATAGAATTAATTGGTGACATTACTGTACACACTTAACACAGTAACACGCATGCTACCACTCAAAGAGTTCCATTCGTGATGAAACTAAGCCATTCGCGCCCTATCATCAAATTTTACTTTTCTCAGTTCTACTCACTCCACTACAGAAGCTGCGCCATGTCGTAAAGATCCTGTGATTAAATAATGTGTTTACTAGAATGAAGCTCGCTAGCAAGCAGGGCAATGCACTGCATTTATCTGCGAAAGACGGTGCAGCCTGTGGTTGGGAACGTATCTAATTCTTTACGAGCGTTTGGGTACCGTACGGTGATACACACTACGGAAAGGAAATAAACCTTTTGTCCTGTAGTTTGTTTGATGTACAGTGTGGATAAAATAGAGGAGATACTCGTGCAAAGAGCACTGAACTCGCCATGGCTGTTGCCAATACACGAACGCAGCAGAGACTCTTGCTCCGAGACTAAAGGGTGACCTCTTTGTGGTGGCAGTAAATCTCCTTGTACATGCTCGTACCTACCTGCGAGATTGCCTGCCTCGCTTTCTTAGAAGGGAACTTGCTTATCTTAACCGCATTTTTCGACTCACAGCGAGATTGATGAGATGAATTTTGCAATATTGATGTCGGAGACAGAATTCATTCATTCGTAAATTGAAATAGTGTTTCTGAAACAGGAGGATAGTAGATGTAACATTGCAGACCTTCGCGAGGAAATTCTTACATGAAATATTGCTAGGTATCAGCTAACTAACGTTATTGTCATAAGCAGTTTCTTAAACATCTTCTAAACATTCAGCTACACTGGATTCTTCGCACTTTTTTGTCAGTCTAAGAACGATTTACGACTTCAGTAGCCATGATATATATCGAAGAGGTCGAAATAAAAAGTAAGCTACACTTTCGAAATATGGCTATTTATTAAACCACATACACTTAGGCAACACGGCTATGTGAAAACATAATGAAGTTCTCTTTTCCACATTGGCCCCAGAGGCTGTAAACATTTTTCGGAACGGGCAAGGAATTTTTTGATTTCGGATGCTTGGAAATCACCCCCAGCGCTATGTAAATCTGTACGGGTGATTTCACCGCCTTACCGTTTCGGAAGCGTCGTCCATTGTAACCCCTTTTTTTTCAATTTGCATGGCGAAAGATCTGGGCTGCATGGACGATGTTCCTATACCTTCCATATGAATCCATGTAGCCGTATTGTTGTTTGGCGGGCTGTGTGCTGTGGTACCTTTCCATGCAAAAGACTACACTGTCGATCAATTTTCCCAGCAGGATTTGTTTAATTGGCTTACGAATCAGGAATATTCCGATACCAGATTTCTGTGTGTTTACCCAAAGTTTTCAATAGTCCGAAAACGTGAACACCCCTTGAAACACTAGCAAATGCACGCGATTCTGTACCAAACTGTGCCGGCTGACGATTTCAGCAACACGACGGCTGGACGGTGTCTGTGTGCGTCGATAGCTGCAAGCCGCGGACCCGGAGATAATTCAGCTTCCTATTCCAGAAGCGATATTTAGCTGTTATCAGCCAACTTCCACCCCGGTGGATCTTAGTGCCTACGATCTCATTCATTTGGCTATGTCATGCCGCAACAGACAATTTATATGCGGTACACGACTGTACTGTAGGCAGAGGTGACACCAGAACTGTGACAATCGCAAATACCGCATTGATGCGTCTAATATCAGGCAGGCTGACCTTGTTCTTGGCTTGCCAATACTCAGCGCTGTTAGTGCAAGTTTTTTGGAGCAACTCCAATAGTAACGCAAAGTTCAGCTGCTCAAAGACAAGTATAAACTGAGAGCAGAAGAGAAGCGTATGCTCTCCTCGGTTGCTCAAACACCAGTCTCCTTCTCCACTCACTTCTAAAATTTCCGTGTCCTCTATGCAAAGCCTTCAGGCTCCGCCTATCTCTACTGAAAAGCCAATCCACAACGAGGCGCCGAAGTACGACTGTGTTTCACCAGTCGCGCCTCGCCCTTACGTCCAGCGTTCTCACGATGGCTTTCAGGCACCTGTCGAAAACACGGCCAGCAAGTTGTTCCCAGTAAACGGCGAAACTCTCTCACTATTCTACAACTGCGATGCCCGCCAGCTTTGGGTAAAGAGTATATATTTTGTCTGTCCTTGGGGCCAGATAGGTACAATGTCCTAGCAGGTGCCACCATGGCACTCGCCAACTCAGTGTCAGATGTGGTCGTCGCAGGGGTCTGCCATTGATACATTTGCCCAGCTCTCCCCTCACGAAACACCATACATCGACCTTGGAGGCATTGTATTCCTCCAGACGCTCTCGCCCAGACGACGCCACCATTGGTGGCGCCAGCCAGAGGGCAGTAACGTATGCGAAAATACTTGGTAGGCTTTCGCCTCACTTCTACCTGCTGCGCCCCTCGGCTATAAGCCGTCTTCCAGGACCCGCTGCCCCTCAGAATAACAAAGCCACCCTTGTGCTTGCCACCGGTCTACCGTTAGCTCAGAACACATCTCTCTCACAGGCCTCACACAACCAAGTAACAGAATATTTCTCTTTCGCCACAAGTTATTTAAGAAAATCGATAACCTACGAATGATCTAATAAAATTAACAAGGGTACGTTGTCCTTTTACTGTTGGAAAGCAGTGTATCAGTAGTGAAATCTCTCAAATCTAGGGACAGATGCCAGTTGCAGCATGGTTTACAAACATTTGATAAGGATCATTTGGACTGGGGAAAAGGAATGAAAGAACAGGTCGTCTGCTAGAATTTTGTGCTGGTCACAATTTACAACCCTTGGTATAATCATCATGAAAGAAGGTTGTATACGTGGAAGAGACCAGTAGCACTTTATAATGGTAACACATGTGTTTAGAAACCAGGTTCTGAAGACTCATCCAGGGGCAGATATAGACTCTTAAGCAACGGTTGACCGAAACGGAAGAAAGTAATGCAGCAGAAGATGAATGTGTAGCCCTGAATGATAGAGCAGTAAAGGCTGCAGAGGATCATATAGGTAGAAAGACAAAACAGAAATCCCTGGCTAACGCAGGAGGTACTGAACTGAATTGATGAAAGGGGAAAATGTAGCAAGTGACTCATGAAAAAGGGAGTACATCCGGCTGAAACATGGGGTTGACAGGAAGTGAAGATTGGTTAGAATTAGTGGCTAGAGGACACATGCAAGACCGTAGAAAAATGTATGAGGGTAGAGATAGATACCGCCTATGGGAGAATAAAATAAAGGAAAGCAGCTTGATGAAAGGCAAGAGCTCAAATGGAGAATGTGCTAAGCAAAGAAGGGAAAGCTGAGATGTGGAAGGAATATATAAAGGGGATGAACTTGAAGGCAGAATTGTAGATTGGAAGATGAAGTAGAGACAGAAGATACGATTTTGTGATAAGAATCAGTATGGTAAGGCGACCGCTGGCGAAAAGCGGGAAACCCGGTCCAACACAAACTTTCATATGCCACCATTTGGTAGCACACCTCTACCTTAAACAGTGAAGCTAAAGAAATTAGCTGTCACAAAAAAAAAAAAAAAAAAAAAAAAAAAAAAAAAAAAAAATATATATATATATATATATATATATATATATATATATATATATATATATATATATAATCACTGTAATTTATCACCATGCAGTAACGATTTATCTGTGGTGTGGAATCTGAACGATGTGCAAACCTTATAGAACGATGATCTTGGCGAACGTCTGTGTTGCGTAGATGTCCAAGACCTCATCTACAGCAGTGCGAGTGTTCACGCGTCCACTGCAACCAGCATCCAACGTGTCCAACAAATGTGGCTGTTCTCAGAAAGGACCAACACGCACCACTCAGGAATGCTACAATTTGGCCACTTTCAGACTTGCTAAGTTCGCTGTAGAAAGTGTGAGTCTGTCTCCATGGCATGATGCCTGTTTCAAAATTAAAATGTTTGTAATTGATTGGGACTTAACCAATGTGATTATCAGTCCCTAGGCTTACAAATTACTTAAGCTGACTTAAACCAACCTATGGACACACACCCATGCCAGAGGGAAGAACCGAACCTCCAACTGGGAGCAACCGTGAGCTCCACAACAAGGCGCCTTAGAGCGCACGGCCACCTCATAGCGGCAGGTGCCTGTTTGACTCACACCTTGTTATCACACTGAGCCTTGTGGTAGTGGTTTTACACATTCCCTATGATAGGGTACACAGAGATGCAGAGATGATGGAATGGCAGCTATGGTACTAACAAGAACATGGATATCATATATTAGAATTTTTTTGATACTTATGGTACGTGAAGGTCAGAACACAACAACATTCAGCTAAAGTCATTCTCTAAAATTATCGAGAAAATAGACTTTGAATTTTCCAAGCACATATAGGTAAAGCTATCAACAATCCGAAGATTGATTTGAACACCACAGTGCTATACTAGGCGTGGTCCTGTTTTGAGGTGGTATGCCATTGCCTTCCTCCGACCTTTACGCAGCCACCTATAGGGGGACCTACAGTTTAACATGGGTTCCGAACCACGGTGCTGCTCGATATTTTTTACATCAGCAACACTGATAGAGGTGAAAGAAGTGGAAAGACACAAATAAAAATCCCAGGACACGGCGGGGTTGGAAACCGCGATCTGTCTGTCTGTAGCTCAGGTGGTAGCTTTCTGGCATCAGAACTATAGAGTAGGTGGTTCGAATCACGATGTGATGGAATTTTATTTCCTTTTCAAATTCAGTCCTTTGAATCATTTTGGGATCTATAATTCCACGTGTTGTGTCAGATTTTGTTTGTGTGTATAGACGAACTGAACACCTTGTTGTCACCTACAACGATGGTTGAGAAGGTTAGCTTATTGGAAAGCCACTAGTAGCTCTGGAGATGACTATCGAAAAAAAGTCTCGTAGCGCTTCACAAACTGAACAATCAGACTAACGTCGTCAACTAATAGTGAAACTAATACTGTAAAAATTATGACTTTTTTAAATTGAAACCCTCATTATTAACGTCCTTTTATAAATGAAGAAAATTACGAATAAACGAAAAACATGTAATTTTCGTAAATATTACCACCAGGATTCGAACGATCGACCCTACAGTTACAAGGGCAGAACGCTACCACCTGACCTACACCGACAGATAACATAACGGATTTAATTATTGGTACTTACGTGTACTGCCGGCCGCGGGGGCCGAGGAGACTGAGGCGCTTCAGTCACGGTCTGCACGGCCACTACGGTCGGGGGTTCGAATCCCCCCTCGGGCATGGATATTTGTGCCGTCTTTAGTATAAGGTAGTTCATAAGTAGTTTGTAAGTTTATGGACTGATGACCCCGTAGTTAAGTCCCATAGACTATACAAACATTTAAACTTACGTGTACTTGCAAAACTTCAATGTGTATTTTCTGGAGAATTTTTGAGAGTTGCGTCGAATGGTTTTGGTTGATTGTTATTTAAGTTTTCAACACTACACACACACACACACACACACACACACACACACACACACACACACACACGTGTGTAAATAGGAAAATCGGGAAAAACTGAAACTTTTTTTTTTCCAGTGAGCTATCAATACAGTTCGTCCAACTGCGATAAAATTTTGTACATTTCATGTTGAAAGCAACAAGGTTCGCATCAAATAAAAATTTGTAAAAATCGTCCCAAAAGTAGGAAAATTTAGGAAAAACCGAAAGCTACTTTTTCTATGAATAAAAATCAATTGCCACATGGTTGAAAGAGCATCACTTCAGTACCGCTTGACAGGAAAAGGTTTGTATGAAATACATTTTTTGGGAAATCTACCGGAAAATTGCAAAATTTGAGAAAAACTGAAATTGCGGCTTTCAATGCGCTTTTGATTGAATTCAGCTCTATAACTAACTATTCGTACGACAGAGAGGGGTAATTTTTTAAAATTTTTAATTCATTTTTTATCACTATGGTCTTGGTAAAGCTTTCAGTAAAAAAAATAGGGATAGTTAAAAAAAAAAGTCGCAAAATTCGAACCAAGTTCCTTTATCATTGTGTTTCAAAATGTACTCAATACTATAAGTTGAGAACCTTTCATCCGATTGCGATGAAATTTTGATCATTTGACGTTCTTCAAAGGAGAACGTTCTTATGAACTAAACATTTGGGAAAGTTACCCGGCAAATTTGAACATTCGCGAGAAACTGAAAGAGCTTTTTTCAATGGGATATCAATATTATTCGTCTGATTGCGATAGAATGTTCCACTCTGACGTCCAATGCAAGAGTAACGTCCTTATGAAAGAAAAATTTAGAAACGTTTCCCGAAAAATTGGAAAATTCAGAAAAAATAAAGAGATTTGTCTATGAAATATCAATACCATTCATCTGATTGCAATAAAATTTTGCACATTCGACGTTCAGAGCATGAGCACATACTTATTAACAATTGCGAAGCATTGCCGAGTCGACTAGATGACCCGGTGAACTTCGTATCACCTACCTCTTAGTATAAACCATATTAATTTAAATAACATGTATTGTAGACCCAGCAGCTTCATAAAGTCATCATCAGATAGTGTAAGTATCGGCTCGATAGTGGGCGGAAAGAGTGGGCAGATCATGCACACATGTCTAGGATAATGTTGATGTCACATTTATGGAAGTTCTCGAAAGGTTTAAACGGTGATAAAATATGTAAAAATTGCGAAGAAAATTTAGATAAAACATGTTGGGTGTGTTCAGAAATATTCTTTGAAAGAGTTCGCTTTACACGATCTGAACCCCTATGTGAACTGTCAAAGATAAAATTGAATTGCTGTTCGTTAGTCTCGCTAGAACTCGAGAATGGCTGAACCGATTTGGCTATATATCATTTATAAACCACTGAATTTATTGTGATGAAATCTGGTGCGGAGATAACTTGAACGCTGAAGTATCGGTTAAGATACTTTAGAAAGTATATAATTCAATATATGTTTTGATTTGAAGTATATAAAGTGAAATATCGAACAATAATTACTCTCTGGGAAAGCTATTTACTCTTTGACTTCTTAACTTTACAGTATCTCAGAAAATGCTTTTTTTAGTTGACACGTCTACCATGCACCTACAGTGTGTTTAATCCACATCCATTACGCCAGAAACAAAACAAAAAAATTGAATTTGATTTGTCATTCTGACACTATATTCAAAAAATGTTCAAATGTTTGTATAGCTTATGGGACTTACCTACGGGGTCATCAGTCCCTAAACTTACAAACTACTTATGAACTAGCTAACACTAAGGACGGCACAAATATCCATGCCTGAGGGGGGATTGGAACCCCGACGGTAGACTCTATATTGTTGTTGGTTGCGTTCAGAAACGTACTTGGAAAGTGTAAAGTTCGGGGTCATCAGTCCCTAAACTTACAAAAACTACGTACGAATCAGCTAATATTAAGAAAGACACAAATATCCATGCTCGAGGGGGGGGATTTGAATCGCCGACCGTTGTGGCCGTACAGCACGTGACTGGCGCGCCGGAGACCGCTCGGCCACAGCGGCCGGCGACGGAAGACATTGAGGAGGTACAGAAAAGGGCAGCTCGTTTTGTTTTATCACGTTACTGGGGGGGGGGGGGGGGGGGCGTCACGGAAATGTTTCACGATTTGAAGAGAAAATCATTAAAAGAACGACGTTATTCGTTGCGGCGAGATCTATTTGCGAAACTTCAGTCACCGACTTTTACTTCTGAATGTACGAAACTATTTCGCTAGCACTCACCTACATAGGGAGACGTGACCATCCCAATAAAATAAGTGTAATTAGATCGAAAATGGAACGATTTAGCTGTTCTTTGTACCTGCGCGCTATTGGAGAATGGAACGGTAGAAAAGGGCTTTGAAAGTGGTTACTGAACCCTCTGGCAGGCATTTAAATGTGACTTGTAGAGTATCTATGTAGATGTAAACTTTTAAAATGTATGTACTTGTATTAGTGTTATTATATTATGCACTTGTAAAAATAAATAAATAAAATTACATGTTCCACATCCACGAGGATCTCCTCACCTCGGATCTATGGAACGAACAACTTATCTAATCATCCTCGTGAATACTGCTATGTATGCGCCTGCCGTTTCCCCGAAGCATCACGGCAACGCGGATAACGTAGGCTTCTGATGGGCGTCGCGCTGTGGACTCTACTGGCTACCGGCCTTGTAATATTACATTAAAAATGTTCATTCGATATGTGGTGTCGCACAAGTACAAAGTGCGCGCCACCTGCTTTCGCCGCGCGCCGCCATGCACGCACGGCGCGGCGTTCTCACGACGACAGCCACGAGCGCCCTCTGCGACAACCCCGCTCGTGGCCACCACTGAAGGACTGGCACTTGGGACTGAGTTAGCAACCAGTTAGGACCTTCGTAATCAGATAGGCACCAGTGAAGACTTTGCTATCGTACAGGCACTAGGCAGGCCTCTAACAACTATGTATCAACATTCTGCAGTACTATGTAAAAGTTAAGTATTGTTACATTCTGTGCAATATATATCTCTTTCTAATTTACTCTAGTGTTTATAGTTTCTGGCTGCTCCCCTCCGTACCTGCACCAGCGTGCTATCTATATTCCTGTGTCGGTCTCATTCCACTCGGCCACCGACACCTACGACGAGGCTGGGACACAAAAGCGGCGACGAAGTTGGGACACAAAAGTGGCGACGAGGATGGGATACAAAAGTGGCGACGAGGAGTGATAGAACCTTGGACCAGCCCGCTTACAGCAGCCAGACAGCAGCAGTCGGAGCACGCAAAAATTGCTCCCGCCCACCCACCCTTATTATAACAATTTTGGGGAAAGATATTTTGTCACGTGTTTTGTGGACTTTTTTGTTGCAGAGCGTCCTCTTTCATATTGCATTTGTGTTTTGTTATAATTTACTTGTATGCGCGGCGCCTAATCGGTCAGCATGGCCACTACCCCGAACCCAAACTTAATGGAAATTATTCAATTACAGACGGCGCAAATCACTCAACTACTGCAGGCCGTGTCGAAGTTGACGACACAGGCTGCTCACCAACAACAACAGTCGTCACATCAGCAGCCCACACCTGCCGCTGCACCGCTTCCTACATTTCGCCAGTACAACGAACGTGAGGAAGAATGGAGCGACTACTTCGCGCCGCGGTGGAGTAGCCGAGCGGTCTAAAGCGTCTCGCTGCGGAGCGCGCGGTTGCCCGCCGTGGAGGTTCGAGTCCTCCCTGGAGCATGGGTGTGTGTGCTTGTCCGTAGATTAGTTTACCTAGGTTTAAGTAGTTTGTAAGCTACGGACTGATGACCACGCAGTTTGGTCCGATAGATTTACAAACATTTTGACTACTTCGCACAGTTTCAAGAACTCGTCGCGGCTCATCAAATTACAGGTCAGAGAGTGAAGAACCTTTTCTTATCGATTGTGGGCCCCCAGACCTTCGTTTTATGGCAAAAACTATTCCCTCACGCATCTCCTGGTGATGTAGACTTTGAACAAATTGTAGATGCACTGAATGCTACGAGAAAAGTTCTCGTAGCTGCGGCTCGGTACCCATTTTTTCAGACTTAAAAAATTACCGCAGCAGTCACACCAAGAGTGGATTACGGAATTGAAGGGCTTAACCCGCAAATGTAAATTTACTTGCTCTTGTGGACTTTCGTATAGTGACGTGATGTTGAGGGATGCGATTACGCAGAATATTCAGGACCCCAGAATTAGGGCAGCAATTCTGAAACAGTCAGACCCTTCATTAGACAGTGTACTGCAGCTTATAGAAGCGCATGATACTTTTGACTTACCAGATGTCGAAATGCAAAGCCACAGTGTTAATTCAGTGCGCCGTAACAGACGCTTTCCTAGCCGTAGTTCTCAGTGTAGCACTAGTGATTCTTACAATAGTACAGGCCGTGCTGAACAGACAGTGAACAGTAGCCAGTGTAAAAGTGCGACACAAAGGTCGCCCCGTCGTGTTAGAAACAGTGATTTGAATAACGGTCGCCAATGCTCATTTCAGAAAAATGTACGTAAATCTTGCCCCCAGTGTGTGTCTCGCCACAAGCGTGCTCATTGCCCTAGTCGCAACGCAACCTGTTATCAATGTGGCAAATCGGGACATGTGCAGTCTGTGTGTATGCAAATTAAAAACTCAAAGAACGGTAACGTTAGAAACAGTGCTTCGCAGGGTGCGAGAGCAGTGCATACAGTCAATGTTATACGGGCTGTGGAATTGAACAGTGCTTTCCTTGGATCTCAATTTCAAGAAAGTAGTTCTGCGCCTATGGCAAAACTATATAGTGCACCACGTAGCAAGCGCCGACAAGCGCGTAAAAATGTGCAACGGAAAAGGGTTCGGGACAAGCAAAGTGACAATGTACAGTGCAATCCTGTAGTGAACTTAGTGCCTTCTACAAATTCTCCTTGTAAACGTGCCCAGTACTGTGTAGATAGTAACAGTAGACTTGGAGTAGCTACTCAACAGTTTAGTGCTGTAGTTAGTGCATCTGTAGTAACCTCGCATTGCGCGGACGCCGATCCGGCGGTAGTGTCATCTAGTGACAGTGTGGTTAATCCGCTGTGAGCCGAGTATGCGCCGCTTCCTACCGCACGCAACCCGCGCAAGCGCAGAAAACAATATGTATTATACGTTGCCCACATTCGCGCACCGGTCGTGCGCCAGAAGCACAAGCTGTTTGTTACTCTCTCTATAGAAAATGAGACTGTGCAATTTCAGCTTGATACTGGTTCCGCTGTTACATTAATAAATAAAGACACATATGAACTTCTGGGTTCGCCAAAATTGTCGCCGTGTCAACAAGTGTTAACAGCGTACACAGGTCAAAATATTCCCGTGCTAGGAACGTGTAGCCTGCCCGCCTCTTTTCAAGGTGTAACAAAAAACAGTTGCTTTTGTTGTTCTTCAGGCCAAATCTACGCAGAACATTTTTGGACTAGATGCTTTTGACTTGTTTGGTTTATCAATTCAAAGAGATGTGCTTCAAATTTCGTCAATAGTGCCTCAGGATAAAATCAATGCATTGTGTGACAAATATAGTGACTTGTTTTCGCCGGAACTAGGTTGTGCAAAAGACTTCGTGGCACATGTAACTTTAAAAGAATCTGCAGTTCCAAAATTTCGTAAAGCTAGACCAGTGCCTATCGCCTTGCGTGATACAGTTGCCGAAGAACTTAAACGTTGGCAAGATAGTGGGGTGATTTCTCCTGTTTCTGCGAGTGAGTGGGCCTCGCCTATAGTAATTATACCCAAGCCGTCAGGAAAACTTCGTCTCTGTGCGGACTTCAAATCAACAATGAACAGTCAAACAATTGTCGACACTTATCCCCTGCCCAGACCTGACGAACTAATGGACAAATTAGGACAGTCTCGTTTCTTTTCTAAGATTGATTTAGCAGAGGCATACTTACAGATTCCACTTGATGACGAGTCAAAAAAGTTTTTCGTCATTAATACTCACATGGGCCTTTTTCAATTTCTACGCCTACCCTTTGGCAGTTCTTCCGCTCCCGCTATTTTTCAGCGTTTTTTGGAACAGCTGACAGTTTCTGTACCGTGTTGCTCGAACTACTTAGATGATATTGTGGTATCCGGACGTACAGTTGAAGAACATTTAGCAAACCTGGAGTGCCTTTTCAAAGTTTTGACTGCAGCAGGTCTACGTTGCAATAAAGCAAAGTGTTCGTTTTTTCAAACTGAAATAGAGTACCTAGGCCATGTGATTAATGCCCAAGGAATTCATCCCTTACAGTCACATCTTAGAGCAATCAAAGACTTGCCTCCTCCTAAGAATGTGCATGAATTGCAAGCAGTAATTGGAAAGCTTAACTATTATTTCAGGTTTATTCCCAATGCCTCTCAGATTGCAGCTCCACTGCATCACTTACGTAGGAAGAATGTTCCTTTTGTATGGTCCAAAGATTGTCAGGTTGCCTTTGACAAACTAAAGTCTGCACTACTCAGTGATGCATGTTTGATTCCCTTTGACCCACAGAAGCCTGTAGTGCTAGCAGTTGACGCCTCGTCGTACGGTGTGGGTGCAGTTCTGTCACATCGTATTGGATCTTACGATAGTCCTATTGCCTTTGCATCCAAGCTACTGACGCCAACGCAACAGAATTACAGTCAGATAGAAAAGGAAGCCTTAGCAATCATTTACGGCGTCACAAAGTTTCATCATTATCTCTATGGCAGAAAATTCTATTTGTTGACAGACCACAAGCCTCTCACGTCGTTGTTCTCACCCACAAAGCCGATTCCGCCCCGTACGGCACAAAAGCTTCAGAGATGGTCCTTGATATTGTCAAATTATCAGTATGAGATTTTGTACCGACCTACCACTAAACACGCCAACGCGGACACACTTTCCCGACTTCCGGTTGGCCAGGATGTATCATTTGATTCTTCAGAAATGGCATGTTGTCAGATAGACTCCAGAGATGCTTCCGCTGTCGCAGACTTTCCTTTGAACTCTCGTCGGGTTGCACAGGAAACAGCTGCGGATGCAGACCTAAGTGTGGTAGCACGTTTTGTTCGCTCAGGGTGGCCTGCCAGAGCCAAAGACATTGATCGGCCTCTGGTTCGACGTTATTTTGCATTATCTTTAAGTCAGGGTGTTCTGTTGTTACATACGGACAACGACCAAACAAGAGTGATTGTTCCTCGTTCCCTGCAACGAGAAGTGTTACGCCTCCTGCTTCAAGGACATTGGGGTATTGTTAGGACAAAGCAATTGGCCAGACGTCATTGTACCTGGGTTGGTATGGACGCCCAGATAGAGAGCATGACGTCACAGTGTACTGTTTGTGCGGAGCATCAGGCGGCTCCTCCGCAACGTTTCTCAGACTGGCCACGCCCCAACGGACCATGGCAACGTTTACACATTGACTTTGCCTGACCTTTCTGGAATACGCGCTGGTTAATCGTTGTAGACGCTTTCAGCAAGTTTCCTTTTGTGATTGCCATGAACTCAACGACGGCGTCTAGTACAATCAGTGCCTTAACGTCAGTGATTTGCATCGAAGGGTTGCCTGAAACTATCGTCAGTGACAATGGACCTCAGTTTGTTAGTGCGGAATTTCAACAGTTTTGTCGTGTGAATGGCATTCAGCATATCACCACCGCACCTTTTCACCCTCAGTCCAATGGTGAAGCAGAACGTTTCGTTCGAACATTCAAGTCTCACATGGAGAAGATGAAAGGTCAGCACTCCAGGCAGCAAGCTCTTCAAATTTTCCTGTCTACGTATCGATGCATGCCACGTGACCGTCCGTCTCCTGCCGAGCTGCTACACGGCCGCCGTCACCGCACTCTCCTTCACCTGCTGCAGCCTCCCACGCACCGAGTCGGTTCGTATGGCGCTACGCGTTTTCAGGTTTCTACGCCGGTGCTGTACAGGGTGTTTGCTGGAAACAAGAAGAAACTATGGATGCCGGGCATCATTCAGCGCGTGCTCGGTCGCAATATGTATGTTGTACGTTCTTCCACAGGGTCGGAGCTGCGGCGCCACGCAAACCAATTGCGTCTGCATAGGCCGCGCGATCCTGTCTCCGGTTTCTTGATTCCAGACCCAGTTCACCGCCAGGGAGCACAACCATATCGTTCGTCCCCGGACTACGAGATCGTCCCGATGGAGATCGACGCGACGCCGCCGCTGTCGCCGCCGCAGATGACAGCGTCACCGAGAGGGACTCCGGGACCGTGCGTGCCGCCGCCGCCTGGGCCACGCACCTCAGAAGAAGACGACCTGCTCCCTCTGGGCGGGGGCGGGCGCCCTTCCGCTGGTTTTCGCGGGTTTTCCAGCGGATCGCAAGGTGTATACCGGGGCGCGGACGGCGTCTCGATCCCAGCCTCAGCTACGACGCCCGTCCCACCAGTAACGCCCCCGCCCTGGC
Source organism: Locusta migratoria (assembly GCA_026315105.1). Taxonomy (NCBI): domain Eukaryota; kingdom Metazoa; phylum Arthropoda; class Insecta; order Orthoptera; family Acrididae; genus Locusta; species Locusta migratoria. The sequence goes on along the minus strand of CM048744.1, from coordinate 732,546,502 downwards.
CCTCCTCCCAGTGCCGTCGCCGTGGCCCTCAGCCCTACGCCACGACGGCGCGGCGGTTTGGGGGGGGGGGGGGGGAGGGGTGTGGTGTCGCACAAGTACAAAGTGCGCGCCACCTGCTTTCGCCGCGCGCCGCCATGCACGCACGGCGCGGCGTTCTCACGACGACAGCCACGAACGCCCTCTGCGACAACCCCGCTCGTGGCCACCACTGAAGGACTGGCACTTGGGACTGAGTTAGCAACCAGTTAGGACCTTCGTAATCAGATAGGCACCAGTGAAGACTTTGCTATCGTACAGGCACTAGGCAGGCCTCTAACAACTATGTATCAACATTCTGCAGTACTATGTAAAAGTTAAGTATTGTTACATTCTGTGCAATATATATCTCTTTCTAATTTACTCTAGTGTTTATAGTTTCTGGCTGCTCCCCTCCGTACCTGCACCAGCGTGCTATCTATATTCCTGTGTCGGTCTCATTCCACTCGGCCACCGACACCTACGACGAGGCTGGGACACAAAAGCGGCGACGAAGTTGGGACACAAAAGTGGCGACGAGGATGGGATACAAAACGATAAATAATTTATTTACGATGCTTATCGCTGACCACAGATTTCTCTGGCAGCTAATTACACTCTTCATATATTTTCGATGTTCATCTTTTTTTTACGAGCTGCCCAGAACGCGGTTGTGAACTTCGTCTTTCATGAATGAAACTTTCACTCTGCAGCGGAGTGTGCGCTGATATGAAACTTCCTGGCAGATTAAAATTGTGTGCCGGAACCGGGACTCGAACCTGGGACCTTTGCCTTTCGCGGGCAAGCGCTCTACCACTGAGCTACCCCGACACGACTCACGATGCCGCCTCACAACTTTACTTCCGCCAGTACCTCGCCTCCTACTTTCCAAACTTCACAGAAGTTCTCCTGCGAAACTTGCAAGACTAGCACTCTTGGAAGAAAAGATATGGTGGAGACATGGCTTAGCCACAGCCTAGGGGATGTTTCCAGAATGAAACTTTCACTCTGCAGAAAGTAGGAGGCGAGGTACTGGCGGAAGTAAAGTTGTGAGGCGGCATCGTGAGTCGTGTCGGGGTAGCTCAGTGGTAGAGCGCTTGCCCGCGAAAGGCAAAGGTCCTAGGTTCGAGTTCCGGTTCCGGCACACAATTTTAATCTGCCAGGAAGTTTCATATCAGCGCACACTCCGCTGCAGAGTGAAAGTTTCATTCTGGAAACATTCCCTAGGCTGTGGCTAAGCCATGTCTCCACCATATCCTTTCTTCCAGGAGTGCTAGTCTTGCAAGTTTCGCAGGAGTACTTCTGTGAAGTTTGGAAAGTAGGAGGCGAGGTACTGGTGGAAGTAAAGTTGTGAGGCGGCATCGTGAGTCGTGTCGGGGTAGCTCAGTGGTACTGCTTCTCTGATCATGCGGCATACATCACAACAATTAATTTGCAAAAACAAGAGACCTACCGAGCTAGAGGTTTATGGAAACTAAACATCTCACATCTGCAAGATGAGGAATGTCGCGTGGTGATTACTAATGTCTGGAAACAATGTGAGAACAGAATACCGTCATTCAGTTCGGTCACAGCTTGGTGGCTGCAGTGTGCGAAGCCTAAGATACGAAAAACGCTGATTGAATACTCACGACAGAGGAACTTTTGGTATAAAAAAACAACTGAATTTTATTTTCAATGTCTTAGGGATTTGTACACCATGGACGAACAAATGATAGACAATTACACAAGGATTCAGAAAATCAAAGCAAAAATTTTAGCTCTAAAACGGAAGCAAGCGGAAGGTTTCAAAATACGATCTAGAGTGCAGAATAATATAAACGGGGAAGAACCGTCAATATTCCACGTTATGCGTGAAAACAAGAGAGGGAGTAGAAAAATCCTGACAGAACTTAAGTTACCTAATGGACAAATGCTTAGGAAACAAAATGAAATTAAAGATGCAATTCATAACTACATATCGGAACTAATGTCACATAAACACATTGATGAAAATATGCAGTATGAGCTGACAAGTAACGTAACAGGCAGACTGACTGTGGAGGAACGAGGACATCTCACGACGGATATAGAAGAGGACGAGCTGAAAGATGCAATAGCACGGAGTCCTAAAAATAAATCCCCAGGACCTGATGGGATACCCATAGAATTTTACCAAGTGTTCTGGCCTATACTGAAGAGCAAATTACTATGTATGTGTAACGAACTTCTGACCGGCAATGTCGACATCCCAAAAGAATTCCCAGAGGGCGTTATAGTCCTAATTCCTAAGAACTCAGCAAGCAGAGGAATTGAAAATTTACGTCCGATCACACTATTGAATAGTGACTATAAGATTTTCGCACGCATTCTGGCAAGAAGAATGAAATTGATCATGAATTCAATAACTGGCCAGTACCAAAAATGTGTTGGTAAAGACAGAAGTATCTTACAAAATATATGCGAATACCGGGATATCATATCAACTGCGGAAGTCTGTCGAATAAAGTGTGCAATAGTGTCGTTAGACTTTGAGAAGGCATTTGACAGAGTCAATCATCAATACCTTCTTAATACCATGAAAGTAGTGGGGTTCTCTCCGGGTTTTCTGCGAATAATTGAACAAATACTACGTAATAGCGTAGCACGTATAATGATAAATGGACAATTAAGCCAACCGATTATGATGGATTCCTCTGTAAGACAAGGATGTCCCATGTCAATGGCGTTATTTGCCATTGCGATCGAACCTCTGCTTTCCACGTTTACACAACAACTACAAGGACTGCGGATAAATAGCCAGAAAATAGTATGTAACGCGTATGCAGATGATGTTGGCTTCCTGGTTATGAACGAGCAAGAAGTGGCGCAAGCTCTGCAGATTGTGCACAAATATGAACTGGCATCCGGAGCGAAGCTAAACAAAAGGAAGTCAGGCATTATGAATATAGGCAGAGGAAAATGTACGCGAAGCATAGAACAGTTACCAGAAGTAGATCAACTCAAGTGCTTAGGGATTGAATTCAGGAATAATATCCAGCGTACTATCGCTGTAAACTACAGACAACTACTTGCTAAAATACGTGCAGTTATTCAAGAAAACAGACTGAGGCACCTTGACGAACTTCAAAAAACCATTCTTGTTAATGTATATGTGACATCGAAACTTAATTATGTTGCACAAGCCTTTCCCGTACCGCACGGCATCGCCAATAGAATCATGTCGGCATTGGGGAACTTTGTCAGCCAAGGAAATATTTTTAAAGTGAAGTTCAGCACACTCACTCTTCCTACACAGAAAGGTGGACTGAACCTCACAGATGTCAACTATAAGTTAAGATCTTTATATGTGTGCAAGACGTACAAGATATGGAAAACGTCGCCCAACAGCCTCACGGCCCATCTGCTAAATGAAATAGTTCCTGTCAGCATACAACCTCCAATTGATGTACATCACATTCCTATTGGCTTTTATCATCTTAGACACTTTTTAGTCGAATATAGCTATATACCTCAGAAAATAACAGGACAGAAGATGATGATCGTGAAGGAAGTTTACAAGGAATTCATGAAAAACAAGGAAACTAATGCCATCGAACAAAAATATCCTGTTTATGACTGGCCAATAATTTGGAAAAATATTCACGACCCTAACCTTCCTTCTAAAGTAAGAGCCACATGGTACAAAGCTGTAAACCGGAAAATAACAACTAACGACAAACTTCATGCCATACATCTCGTCAACTCTCCCTTATGTACATCATGCCATCTTACTGATACAGAAGAACACAGGCTGGTATGTGACAGTGTCAAGGACATTTGGCAGTTGGTCACAAAGAAACTAGCGACGATCAATAGGACGACGCCTAATGTCTACAAACCATCAGACTTTTTGAACCCACAGGCAAATCCTTACCCCATGACCAAACGAAATGCCGTCAATTGGATAATAGGACACACAGTGCACTACATCATGACGTACGATAAAAAGAGCAAGGAAGATTACTGGCTCTACATCACGACCCAGCACCATATACTAACTCGAAGAAAAAATTACCAAAAGCATTATGCATGTTTTCTGAGAAGAACAATCATCTGAAACGATGATTGTAACAAAACATTCTTAATGAAATATTAAGCGCTGAAATTTTCGGCCGGTTGCGTAATCGGAGTTAAGAGAAGCCCAAGTTTTGCAACAAATATTGATTAGATGAGAGGATGAACATTTCTAATTCGATTATCAATGGTAAAATACGAAATAAATTTCGAGAAGACGAACTCAGAGGGCATACACCGTGCTGAAAAAGGAACGCCTGCATAGAATGATGTGATTGATTTATCAGCCTTCATCAAGACCTCTTTATTTCCAGCTCATGTGCATCCATAGAAGTTCAGGAGGAAGGAGAAGGATCAATTTTTATTTATTTATTTTAGGTCATGTTTATATTTAATTTGGCTTTCGTAGAAGAACATTAAAAACAAAAACTTCGAAGAAGAAGTTTCAATTTAGTTTCAGAAAAACTTTTTCTTTCACAAACTCAAGAAGGAGTCCTCACGACAATTTAACTCTTTTACAAGAAAAAAAAAAAAAAAAAAAAAAAAAAACGGTCTAAAGCGTCACGCTGCGGAGCACGCAAAAAAAAAAAAAAAAAAAGTGGTAGAGCGCTTGCCCGCGAAAGGCAAAGGTCCCAGGTTCGAGTCCCAGTTCCGGCACACAATTTTAATCTGCCAGGAAGTTTCGTCTTTCATGTTTCCTACTTCATTGAGAACAGTCACACGTCAGGGATTTCTCCATTTTTAATTGTAATTGTGTGTGAGAGCGTTTTTTCTTATGAAGTATGGTGAAAATATATTTAATTACGTATAAATCATTTTTTTTAAATGATCCACCTTTAATAATTCATGAAGTAATTCTATTTTTCCAGCAGTAATCTTAATTATGTAGTATGATGCTTGGTGCCATTGTTGGACTTGTATCTATAATTAACTAGAAACGTCTAGGTGACATTATATGTAACTTTTATGAACGCGACTTGATAGTAATGCTTGCAAGGAAATCATCGGAATTAATCGAAATCCGATCGATCTAAACATTCTCTCGTCACAAAAGGTAATTTAATATTTTTCTTCGCGGTCATTCAGTTAGTACAATCTGCCCCAAGCCAACGAAGCACCATTTTACACAATGCAGCAAGAGTTTTTCAGCTTCATCTGCTACATCCAGCCGCGGTGGAGTAGCCGAGCGGTCTAAAGCACCTCGCTGCGGAGTGCGCGGTTGCTCGCCGTGGACGTTCGACTCCTCCCTGGGGCATGGGTGTGTGTGTTTGTGCGTAAGTTAATTTACCTAGGTTTAAGTAGTTTGTAAGCTACGGACTGATGACCATGCAGTTTGGTCCGATAGATTTACAGACATTTGCTACATCCAGTCAACTTAACATAATCATCATGGAAAGAAAGGTCATAGCGGAATCTGGTAATTTCTTTGTGTTGCTTTAATTCCAAATTACTACTGCCTCTAAACTTTAAAGTCCGGTTCCGCTTCCTTTTTTGAGTCTTCTATCTATAAAGTTACCTAAATGTGCCAGATCCACCAAATTACTTTCTTGTATTATTGTACCGTTAGTGAACCTTAATAGCGGCTACGAGCAGTAACTACTACTTCAACACCTGATCGGAAGAAAGAAAACGCAATATTACAAGAGGGAATTAAAGTTCAGGGAGAAGCAATAAAAACTTTGCGGTAGGCCGATGACATAGTATTTCTGTCAGAGACCACAAAGGTTCTGGAAGAGCAATTGAATGGAATGGACAGTGTCTTGAAAAGAGGGTATAAGATGAACATCAACGATAATAAACAAAGGATAATGGAATGTAGCGTCAGAAAGTCAGGTAATGCTGAAGGAATTAAATTAGGTAATGAAACAATAAAAGTAGTAGTTGAGTTTTGGTATTTGGGTAGCAAGGTAAAGCCCAAGTAAAGAAGATATAAAATGCAGAATGGCTGCCGGAATAAAAGCGTTCGCGAAGAAGCGAAGTTTGTTGACATCAAATATTAGTTTAAATGTTAAGAAGTCTTTAATGAAAACATTTGTCTGAAGTGTAGCATTGTATGGGAGTGAAATGTGGACGATAAGGAGTTCAGACAAAAAGAGGGTAGAAGCTTTTGAAATGTGGTGCTACAGACGAATTGTTAGAAGAATTCGTTACTAATGAGAAGGTGCTTAATCGTCTTGAGGAGAAAAGGAGTTATCCTGACTAAGAGAAGGGATAGATTGGTGGGAAACATTCTGAGACATCAAGGAATCGTCATCTTAGCATTAGAGGGAATGTGTGTTAACGGGGTATAACAGAGGAAGAGAGATGTTAGCGGTCAGACTCGTGCTAGCATGTAGCTTGTACATCTCTTAAGCAACAATACTAAAATAGACCAGAAGAAGTGCACTCAAGCTCCCAAAATCGGTCATCGCAAATAAATTATTACATGCAACTGGTTGCTGCATTTTATGAATTGAAAGAGTTTGTTTGCCAAAGATAAACTCAAATATCAAATAATTTTGTCTGTTTGTTAAAATACAGTCAGAAAGAATATTACGTGTTGGTTGCAGAGATATTATCACAATAGTAGAGTCGTAATCATATCGTTCTAATTTTTTTTATTATTTATATTTCTAAAAATTTGAACATGGCTGCAATTCAGCAACGGTGGAACACGATCATAAAGTCAACACAGTTGCATAAAACTAGTCGGCTGAAATGTTCAAATGTTTGTTAAGCTTATGGGACTTAACTACGGGGTCATCAGTCCCTAAACTTACAAACTACTTATGAACTAGCTAATCCTAAGGACGGCACAAATATCCGAGGGGGTATTCGAACCCCCGACCGTAGTGGCCGTGCAGACCGTGACTGGAGCGCCTCAGTCCCCTCGGCCACCGCGGCCGCGGTCGGCTGAAACTGTGTTGACTTTTGGATTTATATTTCTATTATTTGGAATGAAAGTAACAACTGATCGGAAGAAAGAAAGAGCAATATTACAGCTTTCCTCCCTTGTGTGCCGCGGTGGAGTAGCTGAGCGGTCTAAGGTGACTCGCTGCGGAGCGCGCGGTTGCTCGCTGTCGGAGGTTCGAGTCCTCCCTGGGGCATGGGTGTGTGTGTGTGTGTGTGTTTGTCCTTAGGTTAGTTTACCTTTGGTTAAGTAGTTTGTAAGCTACGGACTGATGACCACGCAGTTTGGTCCGATAGATTTACAAACATTTGAACATCTTTCCTCCCTTGTGCCGCCTGATGAGCACTGTCCCCTGTGGAAAGCTTCAGGACTGGCAAGTGGGCAAAGAGAGAGAGGAGATATAGGTAGGTACTAGAGGTCTGCAAATCGCCGGTTTCGCTCGCTCGTATTCGCTCGAGTGCGCAACGCTCGGCGGTGGCGCGCCGAGTGTGTACGCTCGCAGCGAGCGTGTTGACACTCGAACGAGGCTACGTGGGGCGGCGCGGACAGAGGCGGCACAGCGTAGTGCTGCCGCTGTACTCACAACGAAACCTACCCAAGTCACTCTCCCATTTTATGAAATTTGCATATAATACATGAAAAACTATGGGACATGCAATTTTTTTAGCGGCGGAAAACATATTTAAGGGGTGAAACGGTCCCTCCAAAACTGGGACTAAAATAGAAAAATGGCAACAACTTAGAGATTAGTGAAGCGATTTTAATGATTTTTGGTATGAAAGTATCTTTTGATAAAAGACAAATTTCATAGATTCAACTTCGATTAAATCAAAACAATTTTTTGAGCACAAGAAATTGGTCACTTTATGGGTAGCTGCCCCTTTGTCACTTCCCCTGCAATGTACTAGGCCGATCTCTTATCCCGCCAATCCGAAAATATGCAGTTCATTCTTTTGACTGGTGCACCCGGGTGACATTCTTCAGAAGCCCCTAAATATATATAACACAGTTATCACTGAAACACAAGGAGCACCATAAATTCCTACAGCTGTGTAAACTAAACTATCGGAATAAGAGGATTTAAAACAGGTACAAGATATACGAGCATTAGACCAGTATATGACCCTGACGACGGAAGAAAGGGCGGATCCTATATATTGTACAACAGCTTGCGTGCGTTCTTTATTATGTAGATAAGAAAGACGACAGTGGCAGTGGGGTTATATGAATGTTTCAATTGGAATAATTCCCGTTAAGGACTAACTTGGAAAAGGTAGAGGCGCAGCAACCACACACAGTGCCAAAATGCTACGGGAATGTGTGTTAACGGGGTATAACAGAGGAAGAGAGATGCACAAAAACCTAACCTAACGGGTGTACATCAATATAGGAGTATTTAAAATCAATATAAAAGACGCACAAAGTATTCCAGGACTTGACAGTGATGAGAGGAATGGACATTAAATACAATCATTTCCTCGTTAAGACGGCAAGTTACACCTACCACTAAACAGGCACTAACAGTCCTCAAAATGGGAACAAGAAAGAAAGAAAGATCATGGATAACTCATTTAGTAAATGATCTTAGCACAGAAACTTTATGCTAATCCTATACATATTATAAATGCGAAAGTTTGTATGTTTGTTACCGCATCACGCTAAAACTACATCACTGATTTAGATGAAATTTCATATAGATATTTCTTATGTCTTGGATTAGGACAAAGGCTACTTTTCAAAATGTTTATTACAAGTTATTTATTTGAAATATATCCATAGAAATATGTAACGGTTGTAAGAAGCTTCTAATACAACAGCAGAAGTGCGCTGAATCGTTTGTCATGTTTAGCCGCGAGGGTTAACGCGTTATGATATGTTCATTCGTATTTTGGGCAATGGTTCGTGTCCTGCTATAGTGAAATTTTTTTTCTTTGTTATTTTTATCTTTTTCACTTTCGAATATACAAAAAGATTCTGGGATACTGCCAAAACGGCTTAACTGATACATAATTACATACACAAGAAATCTGAATGTTGGCGTTTATGCCGCATTCATTTTCATTTGTTGTAACAAATGAAAGAAGTATGTATATAAATTGAAAAATATATGCTCTAAGTACCATGGCAAGAAAAGACATTGACTTTTGTGTAGAATGGGATCTAGATACCAAGCCCTATTTTGTGTACAAAGCGAGAACTGACACGTATAAATAGCGTACGTAAACTGCAACGAAAGTAGTAGCAAATGCACTCAACAGATGGCAGGCAGTACGCTGCAGTTGACATATGAAACGTTGTGTGTTCCGGCCAACTGCAACGATATATATTAATGTGAATGTCTGTTCGGTGCACGCTTATCACGTCCGAACGACAAGACGCAGAGACTTAAATATTTCTACCGTTACTAATTTATACCTGATGAAGGTTTTAGGCACGGTTTCATAGCCATCTGATAGATATCTGACAATTTGAAGAATATAACTTGAAGTGCGGAACAATAATTACTCTTTGAAAATTATATTTACTCTTTGAAAATGGTTTTATTGGTTGCATTGTTGCTTGAGGTTTGATAATGATAAAAGGGTGGAGTATATTGGGATGGAAAGTTATCGGTGTATATAAAATTCTACGTGTGTGTGTGTTAATATTTCGCTCTGCAGCGAAAACTACACAACGCAAACGAATGGTCTGTGTGTAATTGTTGTCCGAAGTCTCCCGTTGTATACCATAGCAGTTCCATGCCGACAGCTATAAGGGGGTGGAAGATATGGTGGTTGAAAGTCGTCAAATTAAAAAAAAAATCGGACTGAATGCCAGCGATGACGTTTGCGACTCTACAGCAAGAGGGTTACATACAGCGAAACGTGATGCCACAGACCATATATTAGGTCTATGTGTACTACAATGTCTTCAGCTCTTTCTCTGTAAGGATAAGCATACGAATAAGGAAATATAAGATTAAATAAATGAAGCAGTAAAAAAGAAATTTCTTTTAATACGCCTCTTTAAAAAATGGATTTAAAGTTTCGCGCATTACATCAAGTGATCGATCTGTGATATTATTACAATCATTATTGTTGAATTTCGTGATCGGATTCTTCGAAACGAGTGCATTTTTACCTATGATTGGATCTACACTACTTACGCTCCTGATAAATAGATAATCAACCAACAGGCGAACGGAGCCGCGTGTTTAAGCTAGTCACGTATAATAACTTGTATGGTAAAGTACAAAATGCGGAACTGAATGGCTAATTCAAGTGGATCGAGAGAACAGCTTTCGAAGCACCCGGGAAAGGAAACAATTCCAAATTTCGCAGTCGGGATTTATTCTCAGGCGTCTAGTTTGCTCCCGACACTCGCCTTGGACTGGAGTGGCGCTGCGGTGGGCGACCGAGTGGCGAACGGGCAGTGTGGACGGTCGGGCCGGTCGAGCGTGCCCCGCTCGAACGAGCGTGGAGGAAGTCGAGCGCAGCCACACGCCTTCCCGCAAGCTGCAGTACCGACACCTGTCGGACTGTCATAGAACGAAATGTATCTCGCGATTCGAGCGAGCAACCGAGCGAGGTGCAGACCTCTAATAGGTACACAGAGGGTAGCAGAGAGGCAGAGCGCGCTCGGTATACCGGACTGCGCAATTGCGGGCGGTGCTCGGAGCTGGTATCGGCACGCCATTGCCGGTGGAGGAGGCAGCCACTGTGCGCGCGATCGCCCACCCTACCGTCGGCCTGCCTCTGCCGCTGCAGCCGCAGCCGCAGCCGCGGCCGCTGCAGCTGCACTGGTCGATACGGCGGCCGCTGCACGCGCCCGTCTGGAGGCCGCCCTGCCCGCCCACCGCATTCAGATCGGCTTAATCACAGACCACTGCTCGCGTTCGACACGCCACTCACCCTCACCGGAGGTAGCTCCACTCACTGCCGAACGCCGTGGCTGGAGCGCAACTGGTACCAGCCAGATCTGGCGCTGATCATGTCACTAAAGTGGCACTAGTTCACTACCGGTCTACTCTTTCCGATAACCTAAGCACAACTCATTAATTTTGACAACATTGTCAGAGGAGAAAACAGCGATCTATTTGGTATGATAAATATACAAAAAGTCCAGAGAAGGGTAGCTCGTTTCGTATTTTCACGACACAGGAGAAACGGCGTTACGGAAATGATACGGGATCAGGGATGGAAATCATTACAACAACGGCGCTTATCGCTGCGGCGTAGGCTACTTACGAAACTCCAATCGCCAACATTTTCCTCCGAATGCGCGAATATATTGTTGACTGTCGCCTACATAGGTAGAAATGACCATCAGAACGAAATACGAGAAATCAGAGCGCGAACGGAGAGATTCAGGTGTTCTTTCTTCCCGCGCGCTATTCGAGAATGGTATGGGAGATAAATAGTAGAATGGTGGTTCGATGAACCCTCTGCCAGGCACTTAAATGTGATTTGCAGAGTATCCCATGTAGATGTAGATAGAGAAAATGTATTTTTAGTTGATCTATTTACTTTTTACGATGTGTTTGTACACTGAAATAAAGTATCTAGCCTTGTGCGTAGGTCAATATACAAAAAAACATTCTTGATCGCAGAAGTTAACAGTTTCAATTAACCGGTTTAGACCTGTTGTAGGTCATCTTCGGAATTGCAAGTAGCCCATGTGGCCAGTTACCTACTCGCAGCAGAACAGCCCAGGACAGCCCAGTCCAGCCGAGTGCTGCACTGGCCACATGGGCTACTTGTAATTCCGAAGATGACCTACATCAGGTCGAAACCGGTTAATTGAAACTGTTAACTTCTGCGATCAACACTGTTTTTGTATATTGACCTACGCACAAGACTAGATACAGTCTTAGACAAAAAAATTGATCGCCGGCCGGCCGACGCAGAATGCTAAGTCCGACGATGTGCACGATCTGGCAACACTGTAGAATGCGGTACTGTCAGGAGGAAGTGTTAGGTCCTTCTCGAGACGGTTCTGTGATATGTGACCGCGTGGTCTCGCGGTAATAGTCGCGTTTACAAGCGTATAAATAAGCAGTCGCGAGATCGAATCCAACCACCTTCAATTTCTTTTTTTTAAACTACAAATCGGCTGTCTTCGTTATCAGTGTGGAAGAACCTCAAATATAACAGCGAAAAGCCCCAGAAATATTACACAAAAGAACTCGCTGCTGCATCAAAACTGAACTGTTTACTCTCGGGAGTAGTGGGCACCGGCTACGGCGACGCGCCAGCGGCCGCATCGCGGCTGCCACCTGCGGACTCAGTGACAGCGGCGCGCCGCTATGAGTTTTCTTACCGGCTGTTATATCCTTACCTCAAGTTCTGGTACTTATATTACAGTCACATATTGAATTTTTCTGACATATATGAACATGATCTAAACGTCGTAAAGTAGAATCGGTATGAAGGGTCATAGGGGTGACTATTACCACATTTTTCTTGAACGTCATCAGGCCGCTCAATCCGGATTCCTACTCACGATTGTTACTAGTAACGAGTTATGATGCTCCCATGCTGATATCTGAAAAAGAAATTAATGACTGAGTACTAAAAGATTGTTATACTCAGCAAAATGCAACCACAACGCCAGGGTGCGCCCATTTTTCGCAAACAACTGAGAAGCCACTTAGTCCCACTGTAAGGACAAACGACCAAAAAAATTACATCATGTGTTAGTACTACACTATAATAATTCCCGTTCATTTCACAAAGAATACATCGGATAGTGTGCTTTGGAAGTCACCCATTCTGCACCTACTCTTTCGATCATATGTCCTCAAATGATTATCTTTCCTGCCCCTATTCGAATAACCTTCGACAAAAATTATTTCCAGACGAAAATACACGTCGAACATCTATTGGCATCATAATTAGCTTGGAATCAGTTCGATTCTAAAGGTAGAGATATGGTAAACTACCAGAAAGTTGTCAGACTTTCGCATAATCTGATAGAATATAGCAAGTAACCACAAGAGGTTTCTTGTTGTTTTCGATGTGGATTCGTGCAACTCCTGTCACGAAAACAGCTAAAAAAATTTACTCGAATGAGACCCGAACCAGTGACCAAAGCCACCTCTCCATGGCAGACGACAACTTTACCCCAGAGCTAGCGAGGAGTTGTGCGCGCCAGTTCTTTCCTACTGTCACATACATCAGTAGAAAATATAACTCGCAACGTAAGAGACTAGTTGGAATTTCGCCGTGTAAACAATTTTCTGGACCCAAAAGCATGAACAAATAGCCTTCTGTCGCCTCTCAACTGACAAACCAGTCAGATTATTCAATGGGAATTACAGGAAACATCAAGTGAATTTATGAGCATAGTTCTGTGCCAACCAGGAAGTAAGACCTCGGTACCAGCGTTGACAGACTTACACTGCGATGTTGCCAAGCTTCAGTCATACTATCAACAGGAAGAATAAGAGCCGAGGTGATTGCCAAGCGAGCTCGCAGAGACTTAGCTCGCGCCTCGCGCGCCTGGCGGGGGTCCGAACACCTAAAGTATATGTCAATGAGCCCCGCTCGCAAGTCCGTAACTAGCTTTAATGAGTCGATAGTTGTCACTAATAAAAATATACAGATGCACCGACCTCTAACATAGTAATAAGTGTCTCAATTATTTGCGTATTCTGTCTTAAGCGCAATGACAACAAAAGTGCTGTTTTACATTTCTTCGAGCTTTTCCATTGATTATACTGAAAACATTAGATGTAAGCGTCAGTTTCCTTTACGATTATAGACTCAGAAAGTGTCTTTCTTGATATCGCTGTCAGAGGCACAAACGAACGAAGAGAGGCAAACAAACGAAGAGAAATCAAAGCAGCATTGTTTTCAAGATGTGAACATTTCTGGGAAGGCTTCGTAACATGGTGTACAAAATAAGAAGAGCTTCTGTTAACCAAACATAGAATTAGGGATAGTAATGTATAGATTAAATTATCTTTAAGCCAAACTGACATCCAGTCTACAGACCACTGCAATACAAATTCTTGGATTTCACAGAAATGAATTACTTAAGCTCTACTTTTGTTTTGGTGCATTTCACTTGCACTAGAGAAGGGATAATACATGTGAATATTACATTACTATTACATGTCCTGGAACTCCGTCGATTATTACCGAGTTGACAATCACTTTCAGTATGATATTCGTTGTTTGAGTCTGATTAAAGGGGCTTTACAACGTCATTTTATTAATCGAATTCTTTAAACGTATCGATAGTTGCAGGAAAGTGAATTCAGGTAGACAGCGGTAATATTGAAAATTTGTACCGCAGTGGTAGTGGAACCCTGCTTTCTTTTTCCTAATAGAACTATTCTTTGCGGTCGTTGGATAGTTTTTATTCTATGTTGATTGCTAAGATTGATCTCAGTTTCCGTCCCTTAAAAAAAGACAACAACAAAAAATTACAGATGCGGTCACTCCTCTGAGCCGAGCGAGCTGGAAGAATCGCCTCTGCAAATAATATTCAATATGCTTCAAGACTTTCAAAACATGTTTTCACTGAGTCTCATATAGGTATGACAGTAGTGGAGATAGTTCGAAACGTATGTATGGTGCGATTGATTACTTTTGTGCTAATCACCTCACAAAAGAGATTTCCCGTTTCAAGAAAGATCTTTCCGGTATTCATGATTTTACACATGAAGGAAGACTCGATAACTCAGGTAAGTCATGAACTATGATGAGTTGACCATCGTGCGACGTTGTTACTGGTCAGACGGGATTCAAAAGATGGGAGCAGGAGTATTGCACACACACTTTCAAAGCGACAAAATTCAAATTATTGCTTTTGCACATAAACGTCATTAGTGCACTCATTAAGTGTAATGCTGTTATTAGTGACTAATTCTGTAGCCTTTATGTTATCTTCTTAAATGGCTGGTAGCTCTATCAAAATAGGGTTAAAATTCTGATCTACAGAGGGACTGGTACCATGACCTAAAGCAGCCCTCGCTTAAGAAGTAGACAGTCATCTCAGGGCTACTGACGCGCTGCTACGTCTCACTTCCTGCTTGTTCTATTGGTGGTTACAACTAATCGCCAATTTACGCATGGTATGACCTCATTGCACTTGAAGTAGAAAGTAATGCACCGATGTCGCACCGTTCAAGTAAGTAACTGAGATGATTCACCAAACAGACAGGTAAATATTAAGTGACTTTATCATGTTTCTATGTCATACCGGAAGTAACGGCGGCCACGCCGGTGCCAAAGAGCTCTCAAACTTGCACTGCGCTCAAAACAGAGACTTACCGAGATTTCAATACGTTCAACTAGCTTAGCGTTGAGCTCATTTTCCATAGAGTGCTTCTGAGTCGGTGCACGGTATAGTTACGAACGATGTCTCCACACTGTCACAATATTCAAATGAGAATTGTAGGCGTTTAGTACGACGGCACAGACAGGCAGACTATTCATGCGCTACTAGTTCTTGACACTTAACTACGTCGGTTTGTAGGACTTATTTTCGGCCCGTGAAAGAGTTTTGCAGTAGCGGGTAAATAAGCATTCACATTCTGGTACCACACACATAAACAGACAAATAATATGCCAGTTAATCGCAGTGAAATGCGATATGACCGTGTCTTTCTGACAGCGACTATCTTTTCGGTTTTTCTATTTTCTGTTTTGCAGCAGTCTGCCAGCTCGTTTTGGAAGTGAAAAAGGATTTTTGCGGTCCACCACACCTTAATTCACACACACTCCATTTCCAGACAATGACAATTGCAACCGGAAATGTTAAATAAAATATGACACTGGATGCAATTCCATACCTACCCAATATGCTTCTCGTTGTCAGCTTTTTTTTATTGTACTTTTATTCTGAAGACACAAACGCCTCCATTCTTACAGCTCCACCAATCAAAATGCAGTTCAATGACTGACATAAATTCGTTTCTAACAGATGAACAATATTATAGTAGTAACTGGCAAGTGTGGCGAATTCTATGTCATCTGACGATTACGAACTCAAGTGTTTCGTAGGATTCTTGTAGTTGATGTTGCAGTCGTACCCATTTAAAATACAAGAATATTAAAAGCTTTCGGCTTTAAACATACTTTGTGGTGGGATTTAACTGTATGGTTTCAGTTGCAGCAGTACGCAGGTGATGATATATTGTCGAGTCTGTGAAGATTCTCTCATTTCTTTAGTGCAGGCTAAGTTAGAAAGCTGCTGTTAGAATTATTGAAATGAAGTGATCATATGGAATTATTGTCCGGGACATCCCAGGCGGGATTGTTCGGCCGTATTACTATTTAATCTCAAATTTAACATTCTGCAATAATAATAACAAAATAACAAAAGATAGGAAACAACTCGTCGTAAAGATGAACGCTGAGTCACAGGCAGACACAAATAAGACATTCACATTCAGACAATTTAAATTTTATGCCGCAGCCTTCTTCAGAAAGAGAAACATTCAAACACACAATCACTCAGGCATAACTCATCCCCACACGTCAGCGATCGTTGGCAGCTCAGCACACCCTGACATACGACAACACATTTCAAGCTCGTTTTGCTCATCATTAGGCGTTTATGCGTTCTGATCCGTTAGTTAAAGAAATTGTCTTAGCATCAGTTTCGTTCAGTCTCCCCAATAGTGAGGCTATTTTAGTCTCAGACGGAAAGCGGTGCTAGTGAGTGAACATTGAGGCGCTATGCTACAAAGCCGAGGCCGTTCCCCGTCGGGGGCTCGAATCCTCCCTCGGGCATGTATGTGTGTGCCGTCTTTAGTATAAGCTAGTTCATAAGTAGTTTGTAATTTTAGGGACTGATGACCCGCAGTTAACTCTCACAGGCCTTAGAAAAAGAAAAAAGTGAGAGAACAGAAATCGATGCCCAGTGGTGCCTTCCACTAGCGTAAAGAAATGTCTCGTCATGTGTACTGACTGAAATCATGGCCTATATGGGTAGCGGATAGTGTTACTTTCTTCGTTTTTGCATGACATCGTGTAATACACATTTTATAAGCCACTTGATCAATCATGATAACTACATCTTACACTTCATCTTCATCCATGGCACAACAACGAATTACGAAAATAGGTTTTCCATGTTGTAAATTACGAGAGACATTGTAATTCACTCTTCAGATGAGCTCGTTGTAGACGAAGAGGTAAATTTCCTAGGATTATTGATTATTACACACGAATTATATTTAACTGTTTGTCAGACAATAAACGTAATGGCACTTCAGCGGTGTTCATTCGTCAGGCATTGATTGTGAAGAGGCCAAAACATGTCAAATACTTGTGTCTCGGAGTGGGAAGTGTATTTATTCAAATAACTAATGGGTCATACATTTCCTAACAGTGGAAATAATGCAGCAAACTGATTACTTAATTGTACAATACAAACTTGTGTAATGGCTAACATTTCAACTGTGTAGCAGACGGTAATTTGCCTAAGCAATTATTTGCAGAATTCATTATTTACCATACGACTTAACTTTGTCTCTTCTTATTCCTATTATGACAGGTGTATCGTATATTGGACTGGAGCAGACAAACGAGTGTTTTTTTTCAAATGTTAAGGGTTCTTGGTTCCATTCTCTGCATGTTCTTGATGATCTGATGGTCATAAGAAGAGAAGACACCACCGACACGTACGATGTCAGCGCTAAATTAAGCCCACCAGGACTACCTTGTTGTAAAGCCGGTAGACAGCGTGACGCCGTGTCGCTCTCTAAGCGTCCCTACTTTTCTGATATAGAAATTCTACTGTCCAACATTAGCGATGGTTACAATATAACTGCTGCTGATGCTTTGCCGCGAAACGTGAGAAGCGCTTTACAGATTAGAATTTTTGTTTCAGCATGCCTCGATTCTTGAGTTTGTTCTAAATAAATTCCAGGCAGCTCCACACTAACGAACATTTTCAGCTATCAAATTAAACGTATAGGAATTATCCAAGTGTAACTGCTGGATCTGATTTAAGTAATATTCAATTTTTGGGTGAATAGGCTCGGAAAGCAACGTCAATTTTATTACAGTCCATCTCCTGTCTCTGAATGATTTGACAATTGTGTTAATTCTGTAAAGCGTTTTGGCAACTGTGAGTCAGTGATGAATGAATACATGCGCAGCGGTATTCACCGATGAAAGGAGAAGGCGGGTGTACTTCCCGTCTTATGTCCCCACGTCTATATATAAAAATGTTAGGCGTATAGCTGTTAATCTCCGAAAGTTCTTGACCCATTGCTTTGAAATTCTGACTCAACGTTGCATTCTAGCCCAGGAAGATTTTTAGGTACACATTTCTTGAATATATTATATACAAACTATAAATGCGTTACTTTTGCTATTTTTACTATAAGCCTTTTTCCAATTATAAAGTTTATATAAATTCATATATGACACATATTGAAAAACTTGGTATATGAAAACATGCACATATCTTATTAGAATATATATGTGTGTGTGTGACTGTGTGTGTGTGTGTGTGTGTGTGTGCGCGCGCGCGCGCGCGCGCATGCGTGTGTGTGTGTGTGTGTGTGTGTGTGTGTGTGTGTGTGTACTGCTTGCTCTTTCCTCTTTGCTTATATATTCTCTCGGACTTGACTCAGTACTAAAATACAGTATCTCTGACTTCCACACTCCTTAAAACCATCCTCATGACCTAGGTCGTGATTAACCTTCCCTTTCCGTTCCCATCATTTTTTTCTTGCCTTCTCTCCCACCTGAAGAAGGAACTGTGTTCCGAAAGCTTGTCCGTTTCGTATGTTTTCTTTTTTTCTTCACTTGTGTCACTATTGGTGGTACAGCGCAAAGGTAAGCACTGGCCAGCCAATCTATCGCTTTGAAAAATAATTTAAAAATTATTATTGCTGCGATCAATTTTGACGTTAACCACGCAGATCTGATCATTAGTGCGAAAGCAGGCACGTTAAACAGATGCAGAACAGAATGTTGTATTTCTATAGAAACTTCACTCGAAATATTTTCTCCATTAGGTTTACGCAAGCTGTCTGCTTTATACATTGTTAGTGAAACCTTCAACCTGCCTGCAAAAAGAAACATCACAGTAAAGTGGAGTACCTGTTCGTGGTATAATTTTACACAGCAAAAGCCTACGTTTCTTCTCTCTACAAAGTTTTGATGATAAAGTGCCTGATCAGTGTATACTCAAGCAAATGTTATCCACATACGTGAGACTGTAACTACCTACCAGAAATATAATTCATGTTTGAAGAAAGTTTGTTTATTAATGCCACTGCTACGACAAAAGCACATGTCTGAATAATTTTCCATTGCATATTATAACGATATTCTGTACACGTCCGCATGATAACCGCAAACCATAGCCACAGCACCACTCCCTCTATCTCAGAACAACGCTCACATTAATGCTGTAGGAGATGCGCAAAAACAATATCTATTTCGTCGGAAAACCCACATACTGATTTACGGGTCTAACAGTCTACTTAGGAGGTATAAAAAACACTGGACAGTTTGATATTCTGTGTTTGCAACAATACTGAGCACATAACTCCGATCGATGTCCTTACATGTAACGACCGCTAAATTCTTATACATTATGACTATGTGATGCTAATACTAGAATGAATATTAAATATTAGTTAAAGTGTTGCAAATATACACCTTATCAAATGTGCAGACGACACAAAAAGAATAATAGACGGATTATAAGAAAGAAAATGGGTCCAAGAGAAGGTACAGACGGTTTGAAAATCCATAGTAATGTAACCTACAAAAATATGGAAAACAATGTCAGTCGGAGTGGTTAAGTGAGGGTTACCATTTGTTGGACATATGTATTAAATGAATGATAAAAAGCTAAAGAAACAATTATTCGTATACTTCTGGAAGAATAAATGAACAATAGCATGAGCAAAGAAGAAAATAAATATTTAGAAAGGAACATCATCAAATAAACTGAACTAACCACAATTAAGAACGTAATGAAGCTAGAAGCTATCGAAAGAGGATGAAATAAGAAATTGGAAACAACCTGAAAAAAGAAGTAAAATACAACATGGAAGATAATGACGGATAAATTAATCTATCATTACTGTCACTACTTCTATGTTTGGATAACAGAAGCTCTTCTTATTTTGCACATCACGTTACGAAGCCTTCCCAGAAATGTTCACATCTTGAAAACAATGCTGCTTTGATTTCTCTTCGTTTGTTTGCCTCTCTTCGTTCGTTTGTGCCTCTGACAGCGATATCAAGAAAGACACTTTCTGAGTCTATAATCGTAAAGGAAACTGACGCTTACATCTAATGTTTTCAGTATAATCAATGGAAAAGCTCGAAGAAATGTAAAACAGCACTTTTGTTGTCATTGCGCTTAAGACAGAATACGCAAATAATTGAGACACTTATTACTATGTTAGAGGTCGGTGCATCTGTATATTTTTATTAGTGACAACTATCGACTCATTAAAGCTAGTTACGGACTTGCGAGCGGGGCTCATTGACATATACTTTAGGTGTTCGGACCCCCGCCAGGCGCGCGAGGCGCGAGCTAAGTCTCTGCGAGCTCGCTTGGCAATCACCTCGGCTCTTATTCTTCCTGTTGATAGTATGACTGAAGCTTGGCAACATCGCAGTGTAAGTCTGTCAACGCTGGTACCGAGGTCTTACTTCCTGGTTGGCACAGAACTATGCTCATAAATTCACTTGATGTTTCCTGTAATTCCCATTGAATAATCTGACTGGTTTGTCAGTTGAGAGGCGACAGAAGGCTATTTGTTCATGCTTTTGGGTCCAGAAAATTGTTTACACGGCGAAATTCCAACTAGTCTCTTACGTTGCGAGTTATATTTTCTACTGATGTATGTGACAGTAGGAAAGAACTGGCGCGCACAACTCCTCGCTAGCTCTGGGGTAAAGTTGTCGTCTGCCATGGAGAGGTGGCTTTGGTCACTGGTTCGGGTCTCATTCGAGTAAATTTTTTTAGCTGTTTTCGTGACAGGAGTTGCACGAATCCACATCGAAAACAACAAGAAACCTCTTGTGGTTACTTGCTATATTCTATCAGATTATGCGAAAGTCTGACAACTTTCTGGTAGTTTACCATATCTCTACCTTTAGAATCGAACTGATTCCAAGCTAATTATGATGCCAATAGATGTTCGACGTGTATTTTCGTCTGGAAATAATTTTTGTCGAAGGTTATTCGAATAGGGGCAGGAAAGATAATCATTTGAGGACATATGATCGAAAGAGTAGGTGCAGAATGGGTGACTTCCAAAGCACACTATCCGATGTATTCTTTGTGAAATGAACGGGAATTATTATAGTGTAGTACTAACACATGATGTAATTTTTTTGGTCGTTTGTCCTTACAGTGGGACTAAGTGGCTTCTCAGTTGTTTGCGAAAAATGGGCGCACCCTGGCGTTGTGGTTGCATTTTGCTGAGTATAACAATCTTTTAGTACTCAGTCATTAATTTCTTTTTCAGATATCAGCATGGGAGCATCATAACTCGTTACTAGTAACAATCGTGAGTAGGAATCCGGATTGAGCGGCCTGATGACGTTCAAGAAAAATGTGGTAATAGTCACCCCTATGACCCTTCATACCGATTCTACTTTACGACGTTTAGATCATGTTCATATATGTCAGAAAAATTCAATATGTGACTGTAATATAAGTACCAGAACTTGAGGTAAGGATATAACAGCCGGTAAGAAAACTCATAGCGGCGCGCCGCTGTCACTGAGTCCGCAGGTGGCAGCCGCGATGCGGCCGCTGGCGCGTCGCCGTAGCCGGTGCCCACTACTCCCGAGAGTAAACAGTTCAGTTTTGATGCAGCAGCGAGTTCTTTTGTGTGATATTTCTGGGGCTTTTCGCTGTTATATTTGAGGTCCTTCCACACTGATAACGAAGATAGCCGATTTGTGGTTTAAAAAAAAGAAATTGAAGGTGGTTGGATTCGATCTCGCGTCTGCTTACTTACACGCTTGTAAACAACGACTCGTACCGCGATACCACGCGGTCACATATCACAGAGCCGTCTCGAGAAGGACTTAACACTTCCTCCTGACAGTACCGCATTCTACAGTGTTGCCAGATCGTGCACATCGTCGGACTTAGCATTCTGCGTCGGCCGGCCGGCGATCAATTTTTTTGTCTAAGACTGTACTTTATTTCAGTGTACAAACACATCGTAAAAAGTAAATAGACCAACTAAAAATACATTTTCTCTATCTACATCTACATGGGATACTCTGCAAATCACATTTAAGTGCCTGGCAGAGGGTTCATCGAACTACCATTCTACTATTTATCTCCCATACCATTCTCGAATAGCGCGCGGGAAGAAAGAACACCTGAATCTCTCTGTTCGCGCTCTGATTTCTCGTATTTCATTCTGATGTTTATTTCTATCTATGTAGGTGACAGTCAACAATATATTCTCGCATTCGGAGAGAAGAATGTTGGCGATTGGAGTTTCGTAAGTAGCCTACGCCGCAGTGATAAGCGCCGTTGTTGTAATGATTCCCATCCAAGATCATGTATGATTTCCGTAACGCCGTCTCCCCTGTATCGGACGATACGAAACGAGCTGCCCTTCTCTGGACTCTTTCGATGTCCTCCGTTAAACCCACCTGGTAAGGATCCCACAATGGGTAGCAATAGCAAAACTGACGGACAGGCATAGTGTATGCAGCTTCTTTTGTAGTTCTGTTGCATCTTTAAGGGTTCTGCCAATAAAACGCAGTTTCTGGTTAGCCTTTCCCACGACATCATCTACGTGTTATTTCCACTTTAAGTCTGAAGTAATAGTAATTCCTAGGTATTTTGTGGAGTTTACGGCCTTCACTTTTGATTGATTCATCTTGTAAACAAAGTTTAACGGATTTCTGTTCGTACTCATGTGGACGACTTTACACTTCTCATTATTTAGAGTCAGTTGCCAATTTTTACACGATAGTAATGTCTTATTCAGATCGTTCTGCAGTTGGTTTTGATCTTCAGGCGATTTTACTACACGGTAAATGACGGCGTCATCTACAAACAGCCTAAGAGAGCTACTTAGATTTTCCTCTAAATCGTTTATGTAAATAAGGAACATCAGAGGACCAATAGCACTACCCAGTGGAACGCCCGATATCACCGCTGTTTTAGTCGATGCCTTACCATCAATTACTACGATCTGTGTCCTCTATGACAGGAAATCCGCTATCCAATCGCAAATTTGGGGCGATATACCATAACCACGCAATTTGATTTAAAGCCGTTTGTTAGTTATGGTGTCAAAAGCCTTCTGGAAATCAAGAAATACGGAATCGATTTGCGAACCATTGTCGATTGCGTCCATCACTTCGTGTGAATAAAGAGCTAGCTGTGTCTTCATTAAATACAATACAGTATGGTATATATGACAGATATCCCAAAAGTAAGGTCCGGTTATTTATTCGTGTCATAACATCCAACTTCAGTGCAAAACGGGACACGTATATAGATAAATTATATGCATAATATTCACTATTAGCTGAAGTTACAACTAGGTTACATTGTTTACATTGGTTTCATTTAGAAGTGAAAGAAATGATAAACAATAAATGAAGCATTTCCGTCTTAAGGAAATTTACTATATTCGAACTGAGAATAAGCTCCAAAATTCTACAGGAAACTGATGTCAACAATATTGGCCTGTAATTATGTGGGTCTCCTCTATTTCCTTTCTTATAAACGGGAGTCACCTGCGCTTTTTTCCAATCATTATGAACTTTGCACTGAATTAAATATTCGCCATACATGCAATCTAAGTAAAGGGCCAATGCCGCAGAATACTCTTTGTAAAACCGAACTGGTATTCCATCCGGACTAGGAGACTTTATTGGGTTTAGCTCTCTCAGCTTCTTCTGAAATACCTGTTACTATGTCCTCCATTTCAGTGTCAGTATATTCATCAAATGATGGTACATTTGTGCGGTCTTCTTGCGTGAAAGATTTCTTATAGGTTAAATTTAGTTCTTCATCTTTCCATTTGCTGTCTTCTAGGATCAACGAGTGACTGGGTAGTGGGCTTTGTCCCGCTTATCGATTTTACATAGGACCAGAATTCGGGTTCTCGGAAAGATCTTTTGCTAAGGTATTTAGGTGGTAATTATTGTATGCTTCGCGCATCGATCTTTTTATAGACCCACGAACCTCTACTAACTTTTGCCTGTCATCATTTGCGTGTTCTTTTTGTAATCGAGAGTGCAACAGTCTTCGCTTTCTCAGCAGCTTTCTACCATTATTTGGCCGAGGAGACTAAGGCGCTCCAGTCACGGTCTGTATGGCCATTACGGTCGGGGGTTCGAATCCCCCCTCGGGCATGGATATTTGTGCCGTCCTAGTTCGTAGGTAGTTCATAAGTAGTTTGTAAGTTTAGGAACTGATGACCCCGTAGTTAAGTCCCATAGACTTTACAAACATTTGAACATTTTCTAACATTATTATACCACGGTGGATCTTTCCTTAATCGTTTATACTGGCACATATTTCTCTAACCCTTTATTTACAATGCACTTAAATTTAGTCCACAATTCCTCTGCTTCCATAGTTCGGAACTAAATGAGGCCCATTTATTTTCTAAGTGCGATCCTAACATTTGTTTACCCGCTCTTCCCAACAAAAACACGCACCTAACTTTCTTGAATGGTGTATGAACTTTGGTCACCATCGACGCTATGATGATGTCATGATCAGTAATTCCTGTCTCTACAGAGACATCGTTAATAAGGTCAGGCCTGTTCGTAGCTATAAGGTCTAAAATATTTCCATTACTCGTGGGTTGCCGGTTTAACTGCTCAAGACAGTTTTAGTGTGCAAAAGTAGCTCGCAAGACTGCTTGTCTGCGCCACCTGAAATGTAACTAGAGAGGTCCCAATCTATACTCTTCAGGTTGAAGTCTCCCCCGACTAATATTACATGGTACAGATAACTTCACAGTTACTTTGAACTTTGAACTGTTTGTCTACAGTGATAAACACCCCCCCCCCCAGTTGTGTTCGATCTATCTTTCCCATATAAATTCCACGCCTCGCTAAATTTTTCTGAACTTGCCACATCATGATTTAGCTTGCTTTCGGTGCCTAAAACTATTTGAGCAGAATAATTTCCACGAGGCGCAGCAAATACTTGAACTTCGTTTTTAATGCTTTGAAAATTCACGGCTAACATTTTTACAGACGAATTTTTGTGCTGAATGCAGTCTGAATTCGCTGTCTGACTGTTGACAGGCGAGTAACCATCAGAGCTAGCGCCGAGCCTAAAAAAAACTACCCGAGTAGCCGCTTCCTAAGTGTAGTGCACCCCTGATCTATCTAGGGGCGTCCTACAAATCGCCACCCGAAATAGCAGATCCAGAAATATGCAGCCATGACTGTCACATAGTCGGCGAAGCCTGTAGTTCAGACCCTCTACTCGGATCCAAACCAAAGGATCAAGTCAACCCTGGGAACAATGCTACAAATCGACAGCTCTGCTTGCACCCCGGGTGCGAGGGCAGCAGCCTTCACCAATTCTGCCAGCCGCCTGTAGGAACGTCAATGGTGCCGATGTGAGCCACCACTTGCAGCCGATCGCACCCAGCACCTTAGATAGCCGCCGGCAAGGCCGCCTCCACATCTCGGATGAGGCCCCTCGGCAGGCACACCGAGTGCACGTACGACTTCTTTCCGGATCTCCATGATATCTGCCTAAGGGGCGGCATCACGAGCCTAACTTTGGATCTCCCAATAACTAATAATTCCCGTCCCTCCTTGCAACTGCTCGGATCCTGCTGAAGGAGTGTCAACTCACAGGACGAACGGGCGTGGTCGGACGGCCAGCCTCCACATTGGTCTTCCGTCTCGAGCGACACGAACGCCGTTCGACCCGCCACTCCCCTTGCGTAGAGGGCGGCTCGAACACGTCCGATACACCTGGACTCGGTAGCAGGGACAGAGGGCGAAGCATGAGCCACCTGAGGTGTCCCACTCAACGCAGCCGAGGTCTAAAGCGCTTCGCTGTGGAGCGCGCGGTTGCTCGCCGTCGGAGGTTCGAGTCCTCCTCGGGGCATGTGTGGTGTGTGTGTGTGTGTGTGTGTGTGTGTGTGTGTGTGTGTGTGTGTTGTCCTTAGGTTAAACTTGGTTTAAGCAGTTTGTAAGCTACGGAATAATGACAACGCAGCTTGGTCTGATAGATTTACAAACATTTGAAAACTCGACGCACCAGACTCCCCACCGCCGCTGCAGCCCGAGACAGCATCCTGAAGACTGCTGACCGTAGCCAACAGCACACTCAGCTATTCGCGAACTGCGGCCAACTACTCCTGCGTCCGCAAGGAGGAGTGCGAGGAAGAGTCAGTTGGTGTGCAGCCGGGAATGTGGTGTAGGTTCAGCGGCGGTACTCAGGACAGACACCGGCCGGGCGTGCTGATAATGTTACCCAGTGTTGTGCCACTTGACGGGCGAGCGGTGTCGCCTAGTGTGTTCCATGTGACGACGGCAGCCTCATGTACACTGGAGCCTGGGATCTACCTGTTTCTTAACTTGGATTAAAACAGACTCGCTTCCATCTCCGATCAGTCTATCTTGGCACCCTTGCACGTCGTGTACAACTTTATTGAACTTTGGAGTTACATCGCTTGGTCATGTCTAATTATTTGCGTTAGTTGGCGCCTTTCCGTCCTGGCTCGCCATGTACTTGCCTGGCTTTGTGACCACATATTAGTTTAGGGTGGTTAGCTGAACCACAGCGGTTTTCCACGCCTATGTCCTTTACTTTCATGACCGATAGTGGTTGTCGTGCTTGATAACGACTACGGCTGCTTGAGCGGCTATTCGCCCATGAAATTTGTTCTGGTTGCAACATACTTAAGTGTCTGGGATTTTTCCTGGTAAAATTTATTCGATTGTTATTTCGTGGCCGTCTGTAACCATAGGCGGAGTGTTTTCTTTCTACAGGCAAATTATGCTAACCACAGTCATATTTTTGGGCAAAGGTGTGGGAAGTTACAGCTTCTATCGGGTTAAGGCTGTAGCTCCTTAATTCGTTCGGACACTCATTAAACCGCGCCATTTTCTTTTTTCTCTGTGGCCACTCGCCGTTCTGTTGCTGGGAAAGGCATTGCTGTTTCGAGTTTGCTGCAATGGGAATTGATTAGTGTTTACCATTGATGTTGCGTGTCCTCTGTTTTAGGCAAGTTAAAGCTTGTATATCTAAAGCTTGTATATCTATCAGGTATTGGCTATTTAAAATGGCTTGTTGTTTTGAAATTTTACCTATTACTTGCAAAGGCCTATTGAAATGATTGTTTTGTCATTGCTGCCCTTCAGGCAAATGGAAGAATTTCCTTAAATTTTACGTTTGGCAAGCTTGTGTATGTGTCAGATATTGGCCATTTAAAAGGGCTTGTTGGCTTGACATTTTATCTAAATGATATTGGAATAGGCCTATCGTAATTAATTAGTATCATCGGGTCCTCCACCGCAGCTACTGTTGTCATTGGTTTCAGGTAAAGGAACGAATTCCGAACACTGTATTGCAAAAGTCCAACGTTGCAGCAGCAACTTCAGATGACTTCATTTGGGGCAAGAAATGTTTACACAATTTTTCAGTAGTGCTTGGCAGATGATACCTTAACAGTCTTTGTTTTCCGAATGGTCATGGATGTTAGCACATCGTCGTATACTTTCTTTAGGAAGGTTTTTATATTCTGCAAAACACTGTATGTTGCATGGCAGAGAACACATAACAAAACACTTATTTTTCTAATCACCCCTAATGTTGAAGTTTGAGGGGGGGGAGGGAGATGCATTGAGGAGACTGTCTAATGAGCCGAGGAAATGGGCATTGAAAGGGGGAAGCGGAAATGAAGCAGAGAGATGGAAAGGGTGAGATGGATGTAGAGAATAAATAAATATCCGTCCAACCCTGGGTTTTCAGCTACAACGCATATAATTACTGCTTAGACTATGTCAATGTGTGTGTGTGTGTGTGTGTGTGTGTGTGTGCGTCGCGAGCTTACGTCTTGATTGCGTGTGAATGCAACTGTATGTAGGTTAGCGCTGCACTGTGAATATAAAAATTAATCTGGGTGTCGGTAATAGTATCAGAATAAATATAATGATTAATCAACCTCTCATTGTCTGATTGCGTCATGTATGGCCCTGTTAATTCGCACAGTTGCCAGAACGTCCGTATGACTGAGATAATCCAGCTGATGGCAAGTACAAAGTGGAATTAGTTAATATGACAATCAAGTAATTAATTAATTAAACAGAGTACAGAGGAATGTTTAACACTAGTGTGATATTGAATATAGAGATTATCGGGGATGAGGCAAACAATATCTAACAGTGAATAATGACAGCAGAGCATTCATTAATATCGCACAGAGTGGAATCGCTTGACAGTCATATAAATCGTTAATTGAACAGAGAAGAAATAAATCAATTTATTACAATATCATTACATATTTTTGGAAACATATTTGTTTCAATTTTTGAGCAACAGCATTCTTATTTAAATTTATATATAAAGAACAGTCTAGAGTGCAAAAAAATTATTTTCTTTCGACCAGTTTAGATCTTCTTTTAGCCCATCTTCAGGATATTTAGCTCCATGGATGTTGTGGAGCTGGCAGGAAACTTGGAGCCTTCAGCATGAGCAGTGGTGCATTAGAAGCCTAGAAGTTTCCTGCCAGCTCCAAAACATCAATGGAGCTAAATTTTCTGAAGATGGTCTAAAAGAAGACCGAAACTAGTCAAAAAAGTAATTTTTTTTTTTTTTTTGCTCTCTAGACTGTTCTTATATATACATTATCATTACCCACCAGATGCAAATGGTTGTTTACAGTTACGTGTTTCAATACTTGCGAATAAACTTCAGAATGTTGTATTTGCTTCCGTTACCCGCCTTGTCTGTGTTGTGACTAATATTAGACAAATAAATGTTTAATTCTAGTATGATAGCAAAACTTAATGTGTACTTTGCTGACAGTACCGGCGATTGATGTGCCACATAAATTACAGTAGTGGCCAAGTAGTGTAATTAATTTTAGTGTTTCGAACGCTCTCCCATTCTAGAAATTCTAGAAAATGCCTGAAGTTATTGGTTTACTTTCGATAACAGAATGAAAGTCCGTGAGTAGGTAGAGGATCAAAAAATAACTGTAGTGAACAAATAAATTGACAGACTCTCTTTTCTCCTCGTGATCCCAAACGTAAATAAGTTTAATTTCATTCACCTTTTTCTGTTGACAGTAGCCTCACCTCATGTAATGCATTGAGAAACATGTAAAAATTGGGTATCGTGTGTAATCATGAATTAAAAAGGTACATTGTTGCATATGGTTCATTGTTGAACACAGTTCCATTTCACAAGTTGTAACTCACTTTACTGGTAATAGCATTACACCTAACTGTGGAATACAATGTATTACAGACCATCTATAAGGTACAATGCACATGCATAACAAGCTAACATAAGAAAATGTATGGTATGTAAAATACATCTTATTGACTCTTTTCTAATTTGTCAATGTTATATTTCATAAGGTAAAGCAGTCATCAATCCAAAGATTGGTTTGAACACCACAGTGCTTTACTAGGCATGGTCCTGTTTGGAGGTTGTATGCCGTTGCCTTCCTCCGACCTTCGAACTGACTTACCCAGCCAGTTATAGGGGGACCTACAGTTTAACGTGGGTTCCGAACCACGGTGCCCCTAGGTATTTTTCACATGAGCAATACTGCCAGAGGTGAAAGAAGTGGAAAGTGACAGATAAGAATCCGAGGACCTGGTGGGGATCGAACCCGCGACCATCAGTTTGTAGTCTGGCACTCTACCACTAAAGTCAAAACTTGTATTTCCCCTGCGGTGACTGTTAAAGGTGCTCGTTAATACTGCTGAGAAAATTAATTATTTAGTTCATGAATATCATAAAAATTCCTATAGAACCTAAGGAAATGCTGAATATGGAAAAATCCTTTTCACCTATTAACTGAAAAAAAATTTCATTTCATTTCTGTGTATTCTGAGTGCATCAGTTATAAATATTATTGATTTCAAATTCAAAAAAGGAACGAAAAGTTTCGTCTAAGATAGTGGCTTAAAAATAATCTTAGCTGATAAAAAAGAAAAAAAAATGCAGTTTTTTTTCAATTTTCACATTGCTTATTATTAGCTCATCCAGTAAATTCAAAAAAAGAAAGGAAAGTTTTGCCTAGCATAGTGGCTTAAAGTAATCTTGACTGATAAAACAAAACAAAAAAAATCCAGTTTTTTCTCTAATTTTCACATTGATTAGTATTAGCTCATCCAGTAACAAACCCTACTACAATGAACATTAAGAGAACGACATTATCTCATTACAAGTTCCACCATTAACTTCCATTATGTTTAATATTTTATTGTTCAACAAACGTTTGCAAGAGTAAATATTTTGTACGAAAATCTTCATAGTCTCTACCTCAGTAAAAATGTTACACGTCCCATCTCTACAGCAAACAAAGAACGGACAAAACACTCACAACAAATCACTGTTGACAGCTGCCTAGCATCTGTGCAGTTAAACCACTCCGTAGCAACTAATATTGCTGACCGAAGTCAGTGACAGTACAAAAAATGAACTGTTGCCACGCTTCAACTTCGCTATTAACTATGACGCTCAGCAGCTGAAGATATTATTTTGTGCAGATTAGTGTGCTCATGTTTACATTTGCGTAACAGCTGTTCAGGATATGACAAGCCAACGATTTGTGTTTAAAGTCAGTTTATAATGCAGTTAATCGGAGAACTAATTTCGAGTTTGTTGTCTGTTTTAAAATAGCCTTCAGTGATGCGACAATTCAGTGTATGATAGACATCAAAGATTTGTGTCTCAAAAAGCTTTTTGAGTGCATCTGAGGTATGCAATTATTTTAATAAAATATGAAATAATTTCATCAATCATTCCATTCTTTTTGACAGTATCATTTTAATCTGAATCGCAAAGAGAAGGAAAAAGAACCAAACGGTTGGATTTCAACAAGAAACAAAAAATTTGTATACTACGTCGATAACCGTTACGCTTCCAAGCAACTGTTGCAGAAGCTCGTCCAGCAGAATTAAACTATTTCGACAATATATATACATGTGGCGTCTGTTCCGAAAGAACAGACGCCACTTCTGATCCTGCAGCTGTTATTATTTAATATTCATAGAATATATGACTTCAACTGCGATTGGGCAAAGCTGAAAATGTGTACCAGCCGGGATTCGAACCCGGGTCTCCTGCTTTCGGTTTCGAATCCCGGCTGGGTACACATTTTCAGCTTTGCCCAATCGCAGTTGAAGTCATATATTCTATGAATATTAAATAATAACAGCTGCAGGACCAGAAGTGGCGTCTGTTCTTTCGGAACAGACGCCACATGTATATATATAATATGCCGGAGACGGGCAATGATCCTATCGTTAGTGGGGAGGGGTGGGCAAGTTTGAAGCCCTTACTCTTACGGGAATTAGTTAAACTACGAGTTTGAGTACTATGGGCAGGGCGAAGCTGGGAATTTGTATCTGACGGGAGGCGTGCATGGGTAGTCCTTGCAGGTGCGGTGATCACTGTGTCCCCAGTGGTGGCCGGGCGCCGTGGCTCAGCGCGCCCGGTCAGGGAGCTCAACGCCCTCTGTAATAAAAAAGCTGAGCCAACCCTGCAACGAACCACCACGAACAAACTAAACGAACGACCGCGACCCATCTACCAGACGAAGGAAAAAAAAAAAAAAAAAAAAAAAAAAAAAAGTGGTGTAGGGGTCAGCGCAACTGCCTAGAAAGCAGGAGACCCGGGTTCGAATCCCGGCTGGGTACACATTTTCAGCTTTGCCCAATCGCAGTTGAAGTCATATATTCTATGAATATTATTTCGACAATGTTTTCCTTGGAAAATATTTAAAATTGCCACCTAAGCCAAAATTTTTATCCTCTTATTTTAGACCTTTTTTTAATCTCAAGTTCTAATTTAACACCTCAACTATCCTTGAAGCCAATAAGCGCGAAAAAAATGCATATTGTAATGATATCATGTGGAAAGTGACTATTGGGCAGGATTATTTTACATGTACCCACGAATTTATCTGTATCCTATATGGATATATGGGATTGCACTTACCATGTAATTTTTACCACGGCTGCTGATAACAGGATACAATTAAAAGTGAAATGCATTTGGTGGGAAAACGAAGACCGAATGCAAGGCATAATCCTTATTTACACACATTTATGACTTATAACAAATTTATGTTCAGACTAGAGTCCGTCTATTTGCACAAACAAGAAAAGATATTTCAATGTAGGTATATTTTAATTTAAACAGTTTTTTTACTGTCAGCATGTAACAACCTGAATTGTGTTCGAGAATGTGTGATTTCATAATGCATCAACATTCGAAAGATTTCCAATATCAGTCTCCAGCGATTTCCTTTCCGTTCTTACATAAAAGTGGTAAATGCATTTTAAACACAAACACACACACACGCACACGCACAAAAATACTATACAGTACCTGAAATGTACGCAGAAATTATACCGGTAAAACCTAGTAGCTTTCGTTAACATTGCTGTGACATACACGTAGAGTCGTATTCCTCGTATTGTGTGACGTCACCACAGCGTTAGCCAGTAACAGACTGTATTAGATCACATGATGTAATTTTGAAATTTAATGAATTTAAATCATTAATATCAAAATAGTCATAAATGTTTCGCTAGACTAACGTTAAAATGCCGTTTAGTGTTACAAACATACAGAACAATATTAATGCTATTTATTAAAAGAGGAAAATAGCGTATTGCACTACTGACTATCGAAACTGCAAAACCGTGAGAGAAGCATCCACATCAGGGGGAAAATGCAGCATGCGTATGCAGTTGCATATCATGGACGCCAGTAACTTCATTTGCAAGCGCTATATGCAACCACTGAGAATAAAGTTCGGAGAATACTCTTGTAACATTACAGTAGATGAACTATGAACTACAGTTACCTTACTGTTTTTTGAAATAGTCACCTCCCATAACTATGCACCGCCGAGCTCTGCGATCCATCTCCTGCAGACTTTATAAGAGTCTTCCTTTGCGATGATGTTCAAAATACTCGTCGCGTTTCACTGGATGTCATGAATACATGTTTTGAGTTTGAGTCGAGGAAATAGGAAGAAGTCTGGAGAATTGAGATCTGGCGAGTATGGTGGATGTTAAAGTTGCACAACCCCCCTTTATTTGCCAGGAACTGTTCGACAACACTGACTGTATGTGAAACTTGAACATCCACCATACTCGATGGATGTCAAAGCTCCAAATTTTTCCAATTCCCTCGACTCAAACTCGCTTTGAAACGAAAGAAATTTGACGATATTCTTGGCATCCAACGAAACTCACAAGGCTTTTGAACACCATGTCAAAGGAAGCTTTCGTGCAAACTTTTCAGGACATTATCACAGGGTTTAGCGTGAGGCCAACGAGAAAGACAGGCCGCGGCGCATACGTCATGTCACGTAAGCAAAGTAGTCCTGAGCCAGCGCGATCGCTTGCTGATTGGCCGGACGCTGGGGCACAGCCCACTGCCTCCTAGCGGCCAACCACTCAGCTGGCGACCATACTGGCTCAGGACTACTTTGCTTATGTGACATGACGTATGCGCCGCGACCTGTCTTTCTCGTTGGCCTCGGTTTAGCGGTGCATTGTTATGGGA
The DNA here is from genome assembly GCA_026315105.1 of Locusta migratoria. Classification (NCBI taxonomy): domain Eukaryota; kingdom Metazoa; phylum Arthropoda; class Insecta; order Orthoptera; family Acrididae; genus Locusta; species Locusta migratoria. The sequence continues at coordinate 732,512,871 of CM048744.1, read as the reverse complement.
GGTTACTATTTCGGAGGACAGTAAGGTAACTGTAATTCATAGTTCATCTCCGTTAATTTAGAGTATTCGCCGGACTTTATTGTCTGAGATTGTGGAAGGGCAAAGAGGACCCTTTGGTCGTTCTAGAATTATTGATTCTTATCGCTGATGGGCGTAAGCATCTTAAGTATGCCTCAGTTTTCCGAAGTTGTTTCGGAGCTCTACTGTGGGGAATAGATGCCTACAGGGAATGTGTATTACTCTTCAGAGACGTACACGAGCAACATTGATGGGTATCGGGTAATCGATACATAAATGTGAGAAAATAACTGGGTAGATTGCACCCGCCTTATTGCACCAGAAGAAAGATGCCTGTTTCATTTCGAAGTGGTGTTTAGTAACTACAAATGGCAGAATCTGAGAATCCGCTAGTAAGAACTGAGCATGAACGTGATTCACCTAAAGTGCCTCATTGAAACGAAATAAGTTTTTGCTTCTTTTTCATCGAAGGTGCGAGGGTAGATGGGCAGACATATATGGAGATGTAGCTGCCAGTGAGCACTGAAATAAATCAAAGAACTCAACGAAAGCCATCCAAATATATTATTTCATTCTGCCAACGACAGTACTTCAGAACCTAGATATCTCAACTGATCCATCAATTATTTTGAATAGTGTACATATGTCCTTGCCCTAGTATTTACTTTCCGCTGTTCACCCTCGCCGGCCGCGGTGGCCGAGGGTAACTGCGGCGCGTCAGTCACGGTCTACACGGCCACAGCGGTCGGGGGTTCGATTCCCCCCTCGGGCATGGATATTTGTGCCGTCCTTAGTATTAGTTAGTTCATAAGTAGTTTGTACGTTTAGGGACTGATGACCCTGTAGTTAGGTCCCACATGCTATACACATATTTGAACATTTAATTTTGTTCACCCTCATTCAGCAGTAAACACGAGAACCATAAGACTACTTACAATTGTGGCTGAAACGTCGGTTGATTTTAACACATTGCTGATACGGATGCGGTACATTTCCCCGAATTTCATTGTGAATGACTACTGCCTCAGAAGCCTTCTTTAACGAAAAAAAAAAGAAAAAAAAAAACAAATATTTAACGGTGTCGAATTGTTGACCTACAGATTTATATAATACAGTGCAAGCTTTCACGGCCGGCGTTAACTTCTGTTAAAATTTCCGGGGTCTGAGGCCGTGGTCGAATTGGAAAACTTTCCTTTAACTTTTCATCTCTGTCGCAGAGGACATCCTCGGAGGTCAAGTGGTGAAATTTAAATGAAGCTACAGAATTACTGTCTGGCACTTCGCCACCGAGTAACAGAGCCACACAACTGTAAAAGGAAAAAAAAGGCAATAGAACTACGGGTGTAGCTTATTTTAAACTAGCACTATTTGAACATTATTGAATATCAGGAGAAGCGTTGAATTAAAATTCATGCTGTGGCCAGGATTCGAACTCAGAAATTCGTGCTTAATGGGGAGACGCTATAAACGGAAAAAGCCGTCAGAAGATATATTTTGAAATGGTAAAAGCCGTCTGGTGTTATTTAAATAGACTGTTGTACTAATTCCCAATCTAAGCGCAATGTTGGATAGGATTGCCACAAAAATGTATCTGTTACAAAAAGTGTCACAAATTCTTGTCATAAATGAAGTCTTTAATAATAATTTATTATGGGCCTATTCAAGTGTATAAGTGTATAATTTAGAAGAAATATAATTATTGTGGCTTACGTGAATGAAATCTTTTCTTTTACAGTACAGTGTATAGCATGCATGTGGCTAACTGACTGAAATAAATCCGATAGGAATATCATTCACATAAATAATTGTCTAGCCTCTCCACAGATACCCCTCCGCTGTGGTTGCACCTACGGTACGGCTATCTGTATCGTTGACGAACGCAAGCCACCCCACCTCGACAATGTCTGTGGTCCATGGCAGTGGGATAGGTAACTACTCACCGTAAAGAGGCTTGCTGAGCTGCTGACAGACACGAAAACAGATAATCACATCGACACAACTTTAAATTTTCGGCCATGGCCTTCGCCAGAAAAAGAAACACATACAGGAAAGTGAAGTTCTGGAGAATTTCAGAGGGAGATTTAGGAAACAATTGACAGAAACAGGGGGAAATAAAACAGTAGAAGAGGAATGGGTAGCATTGAGAGATGAAATAGTGAAGGCAGCACAGGACAAAATAGGTAGAAAGGCAAGACCTACAAAAAATCCTTGGATATCACAGGAAATACTAAATTTAATTGATGAAAGGAGAAAAATATAAAAATGCAGCAAATGAAACAGGCAAAATGGAGTACAGACGACTAAGAAATGAGATTGACAGGAAGTGCAAAATGGCTAAGCAGGAGTGGCTAGAAGCCAAATGCAAATCTGTAGAAGAATGTATAAGAAGGGGAAAAGTAGATACCGCCTACAGGAAAATAAAAGAGACATTTGGGGACAAGAAAAGCAACTCTACGAATAACAAGAATTCAGATGGGAAACCAGTTCTCAGCAAAGAAGGGAAAGCTGAAAGATGGAAAGAGTACATAGAGCAGCTCTACAAAGGAAATGAACTAAAAGACGAAGTTGTAGGAAGGGAAGAGGAAGTAGATCAAGATTAAATAGGAGATGCTATACTGAGAGATGAATTTGACAGAGCCTTGAAAGACCTAGGTCGGAACAAGGCCCCAGGAGTAGATGACATACCCTCAGAGCTACTAAAGTCTCTGGTAGAGCTAGCCATGACAAGACTATTTGAACTGGTGTGTAGGATGTATGAGACAGGCGAAATACCCTCAGACTTTAAGAAAAATGTAATAATCCCCATTCCAAAGAAATCAGGCACAGACAGGTGTGAAAATTACAGAACCATCAGTTTGATAAGTCATGATTGCAAAATTTTAACACGAATTATCTACAGGAGAATGGAAAAGCTGGTAGAAGCTGACCTCGGGGAAGATCAGTTTGGATTCAGGGGTAACATAGGAACCCGGGAGGCAATACTCACTTTACGTCTTATCTTAGAAGATAGATTAAGGAAAGGCAAACCTACATTTTTAGCTTTTGTAGATATGGAGAAAGCATTTGACAATGTTGACTGGAATACACTCTTGAAAATTCTGAAGTCAGCAGGGGTAAAATATAGGGAAAGGAGAATGATTTACAACTTGTACAAAAGCCAGAACGTAGTTATTAGACTTGAAGGGCATGAAAGGGAAGCATCAGTTGGGAAGGGAGTAAGACAGGGTTGTAGCCTTTCTCCGATGTTATTCAATTTGTACATCGAGCAGGCGGTGAAGGAAAGCAAGGAAAAATTTGGAATAGAGATTAAAGTTCAGGGGGAAGAAATAAAAACATTGCGTTTTGCTGATGACATTGTAATTCTGTCAGAGACAGCAAAGGACCTGGAAGAGCAGTTTAATGGAATGGACAGTGTGTTGAAGAGAGCGTATAAAATGAATATTAACAAGAGCAAAACAAAAATAATGGAATGCGGTCTTAGAAAATCAGGCGATGTTGAAGGAATTAGATTAGGTAACGAAACAATGAAGGTGGTAGATGAGTTTTGTTACTTGGGTAGTACGGAGGATATAAAATGTAGAATGGTAATGGGAAGAAAAGCATTTTAGAAAAAGAGAAATTTGCTAACATCGAATATTAAAGTGAAAGGAAGTCTTTTCTGAACGCATTTGTGTGGAGTGTTGCCTTGTACGGGAGTGAAACATGGACGATAAGCAGTGCGGACAGAAAGAGAATAGAGGCTTTTGAAATGTGGGGCTACAGAGGAATGCTGAAGACTAGGTGGGTAGATCGCATAACTAACTGAACAGAATTGGCGAGAAAAGGAATTTTTGGCATACCCTGACTAAAACAAGGGATCGCTTGGTAGGACACATTCTTAGACATCAGGGAATCGTAAATTTAGCATTGGAGGGAAGTATGTGGGGTAAAAATCGCAGAGGGAGACCAAGAAACGCGTATAGTAAGCAGATTCAAATGAATGTGGGTTGCCGTTCTTATGAGGAGATGAAAAGGCTTGCTCAGGATAGAGTAGGGTGTAGAGCTGTATCAAACCAGTCTCCGGACTGATGACCATAGCAACAGTGTTACCTATTCACATTCCTATCGAATTTTCCATTGTTGAAATTAATCTGACTGCGAGAACAATTCTGTTGTATCGGAAAACGTGAATTTATATCACCTGCTCTATATAATGTAACGACAAGCACTTTCATTTAATAATGACTTTCATCTAAGGAAGTATTGATTATTTCAGACAACAATCACAATCAGTAACATTCATTTATCATTTTGTGCTGAATCAAGAAAAGTGATTTTTAGAAACTAATCAGTATGATTTATCCTGTACTCAATATTTCTTTGAACATCTATCATAAGTTGAAAGAAAGGGATTAGGCAGCTAACTACCTGAATGAAACAATGCTGCAAATAAGATTAGGAATTATTATTTTCCATTCTCCTGTAGATAATTCGTGTTAAAATTTTGCAACCATGACTTATCAAACTGATGGTTCTGTAATTTTCACACCTGTCTGCGCCTGATTTCTTTGAAATGGGGATTATTACATTTTTCTTAAAGTCTGAGGGTATTTCGCCTGTCTCACACATCCTACACACCAAATAGTCTTGTCATGGCTAGCTCTCCCAGAGACTTTAGTAGCTCTGAGGGTATGTCATCTACTTCTGGGGCCTTGTTCCGACATAGGTCTTTCAAGGCTCTGTCAAATTCATCTCTCAGTATAGTATCTCCTATTTAATCTTGATCTACTTCCTCTTCCCTTCCTACAACATCGTCTCTAAGTTCATTTCCTTTGTAGAGCTGCTCTATGTACTCTTTCTATCTTTCAGCTTTCCCTTCTTTGCTGAGAACTGGTTTCCCATCTGAATTCTTGTTATTCGTAGAGTTGCTTTTCTTGTCCCCAAATGTTTCTTTTATATTCCTGTAGGCGGTATCTACTTTTCCCCTTCTTATACATTCTGCTACAGATTTGCATTTGGCTTCTAGCCACTCCTGCTTAGCCATTTTGCACTTCCTGTCAATCTCATTTCTTAGTCGTCTGTACTCCATTTTGCCTGTTTCATTTGCTGCATTTTTAGATTTCCTCCTTTCATCAATTAAATTTAGTATTTCCTGTGATATCCAAGGATTTTTTGCAGGTCTTGCCTTTCTACCTATTTTGTCCTCTGCTGCCTTCACTGTTTCATCTCTCAATGCTACCCATTCCTCTTCTACTGCAAGAGCAGCTATGTACATTACCTTAGTTTTCAGAGCATAGTACAAAATAGCAGATACAAGGAGTGGTCTGTTCTGTCCTTCCAATAAACGATAATGCTGAGGTACAATTTCTATGTTCAGTTGCTCCACACAACTCCTCACAGCCACTGAACTGAACTGATGCTACTGCAGAGCAGCCTACACTGAAATTCTTTGATACACACCACATTCTGAGAAGTTTGCTATGTCACAGATGACACATAACAAAACTCAAAGTTATACAAATTCCAATGATACGTGTTTCATCAGTCCACAAATTCCACAATACGTGTTTCAGCCTCTCAGCTAATAAGGCGTGAAGAATCACGTCTCACTCCACACCACATACTCTAATTCTGCCTCAATGTTCCCTTGTGAAATACGTGTCAATTTGCCAGAGCTCTCCTGAATTGGAATAGCAACCCAGCAATTAACGTGAATGGGAACAATCCCGCACAGGATTTCCATTCAACGCCTCTCCTTGTATTCAAAACCTTTGGTATAATAAGACAATGTTTGTTACAAGGAATTGAATTATGGTTGATATTTACATTACCTCTGCCTGAGGAACAATGTGGCGTTGTTCCCATTTACGTTATTTTCTGGGTTGCTATTCCAATATAGGACAGCCCTGGCACTTTGATGCGTATTTGACAGGGAACATCGAGGCAGAATGAAATTATGTGATGTGGAGGGAGACGTGCTTGAAGAAATAGCGGCCACTCCTGCAATGCGCATGCGCCAACAGTCTGTATACGCGCGATCTCTCAAAAGCAACTGGAGAGTGGATACAATACAAGTGACCCTGATGCGTTAGTGTTAATTCCTGTGTGGCGCATTGAATAATATGCCGTTTGCCATTGATGTATAGGAGCCAGTCCGCTGACACCTGTAGCAGTAAATTTTCATTCCGTTAGTGCAAGTTTCAACACCACTAAATGTAATGGGCGAAACTATCATTGGAGTCAAAATCCTCTTTCCAAGAAGTGAAATCACTGAATGACTGAAACCATTCTTCCTGATACGTCAGCTGCGGCGGAATAGGCGAGCGCACTGAGGCAGCGGTGCGCGCGGCTGTTCGCCGTGGAGGCTCGAGTCCTCCCTCAGGCATGGGCGTGTGTGTTGTCCTTAGGTTAGTTTAACTTGTAAGCTACAGACTAATAACCAAGCAGTTAAGTCCCATAGATTTATAAATATTTGAACTGATACGTCAGTTTAACATAGTGATTTTTTATTTTAAATGTTCGAGAATGTCCACTTTCATAAAAACTATGAAGTCATAAATACTGCAAGTAGTAGTAGTAGTATTGTAGTCACGAGATAAATTTCCTGAATGGAACAGTCTTTCATGTCGCCGAAGAGCTGACACTTGGGAGATTTTTTTTTTTTTTTACAGGAACTGCATATAATTCTCTCCTTCACCTTTGTTCTTTATTTTCTTTGGCAGAATTTCTTCTTCCTTAGAAGAGTATGTTTTTTAACATGCCTCCGTAAACCCGAGTGGAGTTCATATTCACGTTGACATAAGGGACACACAATATGATAAAGTAAATTAGTACTCACTATTCACACAAAGTAGATCACAAGGCGCACTACAAGCAACAAACGGGACACTAACTTCGCGTAAATCCCAAGGCGCGCTACGGGACGGCAACTTCGGACATGCATCCTGGCGGCAACTACGCGCATGCGCAGTGTGGCAGTGGCACGAGGTATCCCCCTACCTCTTGCCGCTAGTGCTTGAAGCCATATTATCCACAGTGTTAGCTGAGCTGTTTAAAATGCCGGCCTGGTAAGCAGGAAGTCGCCGGATCGAATCCTGGCACAGCAAAAAATTTAAATCAACGTCTGTTCTTATATTCAATACCTGCGGTATAATGAGAAGAATTATTGTTGATACCATTTGAAAACTTCATCTGTCTGTACTTTTTGTATAAGGTGCATCATAGTTATTACGGTTCTGTGTTTTCTTCTCAAAGCAGCTACTGATAGAAACTTGTCGTTTGTTCTAAAAGAACATACTGCGTTATAGAGATTGCAGCACTGTACGGCTCATTGAATTCTAGCGGCAGCGGAGAGATACTTGAAGTGACCTCAGTACAAGCACAGCAGGTATACATTCGTTTTCTCAATATTTATGGTATTCCACTGACTGAAATTCGCCACTTACGTAAGATATCTGCCGATAATATCATTGATGTGTCCGAAAAGTGCGTTCCTGGGCAAAACAGTTGACAGATGGAAGAACGTAGCGTGGAAGCACATAAAGAAATTCTCGGTGCCGCACCAGCTGCTCTGAAGGCATGACAGAGCCAGTGGAGACAACAGTTTTGGGGGATCGCCGAAGGTCTGTGGAACACATGGCGTCCTATACAGCCAGTCTTGCGCGAGAACCAGAAAATGTGAAAAGTATCATCCAGGCGGGTGCCGCGAATGCTGATGGAAAACCACAAGGCAGTGTTGAAGCTCAATGAAGGCACGAATGGCCTTTGTATTTTTGTGACGATGGATAAGAAGCAGATGCCGTTTTTCAGTCCAGAAACATCAGTAAGCTCATATTTCCATTGCTGAAAACGTACTCTTAAAGAAATGTTTGGAGTGTCGTCGAGTTGTGAAAAATGTTGCCAACTGCATGGAGATTACGTTGAGAAGTTTCATTAGGGTGATTAGTTCGTGAGAAAAAGAAAGGGAGGTGGTATAACTTGAATGCTCCTCGTACATTTGTGGCATACACAAACACAGAAAGTGAGATGTTCAACCCTTTATTTGGCAATGTTACTCTAAAGCAACATCAAAATGTCATGGTTTTCCGCAACAGTTTCAAGTTTCATCACTGGATGGAAACCAAACATTTAAGCTCACGAATAGGATAATGTGTCGTAATTTTTTGCGGTGTGTGTGTGTGTTGTGGTCTTTAGTGCGCAGACTGGTTCTCCACGCTGCCCTGTCCTGTGCAAGTTCTTCATCAGAATAAGTTCGGCAACCCACATCCTTTTGAATCTGCTTACTGTATTCGTCCCTTGGTCTCGCTCTACGATTTTTAACCCACAAACTTCCCTCTAACGCTAAGTTGACGATTCCTTGCTGTCTCAGAATGCGTCCCACCAATCTATCCCTTTTCTTAGGATATCCCAAAAACTCCTTTTCTCCCCAGTTATGTGATCCACCCATCTTTCATCATTCATCTGCAGCACCACATTTCAAAAGCTTCTATCGTCTTTTTGTCTGAACTCCTTACCGTCCACGTTTTACTCCCATATAGTGGCACACCCCAAACAAATGCTTTCAGAAAGAACTTCCTAACATTTAAATTAATATTGGATGTTAACAAGTTTCGTTTCTTCACAAACTCTTTTCTTCCAATAGCCATTCTGAATTTTATATCCTCTCTATTTCGGCCGTCAGAATTTATTTTGCTACTCAAGTAACAGAACACCTCTACTACTTTTATTGTCTCATTACCTAATCTAATTCCTTCGGCATCGCCTGATTTTCTGACGCTACATTCCATTATCCTTGTTTGACTCTCGTTAATGTTCATCTTATAATTACCTCCTTTTTAAGACCCTGTCCATTCCATTCAATTGCTCTTCCAGATACTTTGTAGCCTATGAGAGAATTACAAAGTAATCAGCAAACGGCAAAGTTTTTATTTCTTCTCCCTGAACTTTAATTCCCTCTCCAAATTTCTCCTTGCATTCCTTCATAGCTTGCTCATTGTACAGATTGAACACCATTGGGGAAATGCTACAACTGTCTTACACCCTTCCCAACCTTAACGCCTCTTTCATGCCATTCGACTCTAGTAACTGCTGTCTGGTTTTTGTGTAGGTTGAATGTAACTCTTCGGTTCCTGTATTTTACGCTTGCTACCATCAGAATTTGAAAGACTTTATTCCAGTCAACATTGCCAAAAGCTTTCTCCAAATCTACAAATGCTAAACACATAGGTTTGCCTTTCCTTAGCCTATCTTGTAAGATAAATCGTAATGTGAGTATGGGCTCCCGAGTTCCTACATTTCTGTTAAATCTTCCCCAAGGTCGTATTCTACAAGTTCTTACATTCTTTCACAATTGTATGATTCTATAGCAGACTCTGCAATCATACGTTTCTTGGGTAGTAGTTTCTTTCGATTTTGTGACGACATTTTTGCCTTAATATGGAAATCTTTTTATAAATGGGAAGGAAACCTTTTGAAGAAGATTTATTATGCAAAATTACTCACGAATTCTTATATGGGAAACTGCAAATTGACTATTATTGGGAAAAAGAGGCCTGGTAGACAGTACTGAATGAACGAGAAGTCCAGAAGAAGAGGGAAGGAACATTCACCTCACCAGTGAAACAAGTACGATATGCACGATTAGGTCCTTTGCCAGTTATGGGCCAGAACCAATAAGTAGTGGATTCGTTTATAAATAATAATTCTGCTATGACTCACCATTTTTTTTTAAATTTTATTTAGCGAGAAACGTTTCGGGAAATAACTCCCAAATTCAGGCGCGTCTTTGGTGTCGGCCTATTTAGTTGCGGTGTTTCTGATTTGTGAGGATCTACATTATTTTGTCGTCTTTGCTGCAATGATTAAAAAAGTGGTAATGTTTAGTTATTGTTCTATCTTTGGACATAGTGAATGGCGAAATCCTTTGAAGAAAGTCTACTTAAAGTTCCCTTATTGTTCATTTGTGTAGGTTCTCAAAGACATTAAACATCACTACTAACAATCTGCACACAGTATAGGTCAATATTAACGAATGAAACGTCCGTAAATGACAAAGATGTTCTTGGATGGAGTTAAAAGTCCAGCAAACCAACAAAATTTTCCGTCGACTAGATGATGATTTCGTGTGGCATTTTTGACCGCTAGAACCCCAGCTGGGATCGAGTTCGGCCTCCCTGATGCAAGTCTTTCCGTGACGCTTCTTGGGCGAAGTGCGCGTCGAAGATGAAGAAACAGCCATCCACCGAGTGGAGAAAATCTCTGATCAGACCGTGAATCAAACCCAGGCCCCTTGCATTGCTGATCTACGACGCTGTAAAATGTATGTGTTTGAACTACTGGTATTATATTCACAGCACAGGAAGTATGAAGATAATCATTGCAGTTAAGACCACTACATAATGCAGAACCTCACACATCAAAAACACCGCAACTAAATGGAAAAGTACATAAAACGCACTTGAAAAATGGGAATTACTTCTTGAAACGCGTCGTGCTAAACAAAATATAAAAAATCGAGAGTGGTAGCGGAATTGTTATTTACAAACATACCCACAGTCGCAGGCTTTAAAACTCCATTTTCAAACGGATAAAATGAAGTCAAAACAAATATGTACTTATTGCCTTCACAGGTACTTCACTGAAAAACGTGACTATTGTGCGACATTTCCTCAGACATTTCGCATGAAGCAGCCCATAATACAATAATTTCTAGTGCCTTCGAAACAACAGTGTAGTACTTACATTGTAGCATCCATGCACATCTTTCGGGCGATACTACTTACAGGCAATAAAGTATAATTCTGAAAAGTTTATGTAAAATTGTTCACCTGGCTGTATAAGTTTAATATCGCTATATGAATATTTTTTCTTAGAACCATTTTTGTGCGTGCCAAATAAAGGGTTAATTTTAAGCGAATTTACGATTTTATTCTATGTTTTGTACTATACCACTTCTTTTTACTTCTGAACAGAAGTGATATCTAGCGTTTTCCAGGGAAGTATTGCTAATCTTTATAAGAAATTTAGGAAATGATTTGAGCATCTCTCTTGGACTGTTCCGGGATTATGTTATCGGTTACTAAAGTCAACAGAGGACCAAAACCAATGAAAATGATTTAGATAAGGTATCTGCATTGAGCATACAAAATTATCAATTGACGCTAAACAACGAGCACAAAGAGAATTCAACTAAATACCTAAGAAATCAATTACGAAAAACTGAAATAGAAAAGTTTTGTGTCCCGACTTCGTCGCCGCTTTTGTGTCCCAGCCTCGTCGTAGGTGTCGGTGGCCGAGTGGAACGAGACTGACACAGTAACAAAGACAGCACGCTGGTGCAGGTACGGAGGGGAGCAGCCAGAAACTATAAACACTCGAGTAAATTAGAAAGATATATATTGCACAGAATATAACAATACTTAACTTTTACATAGTACTGCAGAATGTTGATACATAGTTGTTAGAGGCCTGCCTAGTGCCTGTACAATAGCAAAGTCTTCACTCGTGCCTATCGGATTACGAAGTTCCTAACTCGTTGCTATCTCAGTCCGAAGTGACCGGTGTCTTTCCGTGGTGGCCACGAGCGGGGTTCCAGCAGAGGGCGCTCGTGGCTGTCGTCGGAAGAACGCCGCGCCGTGCATGCATGGCGGCGCGCGGCGAAAGTAGGTGGCGCGCACTTTGTACTTGTGCGACACCACACCCCTCCCCCCCAAACCGCCGCGCCGTCGTGGCGTAGGGCTGAGGGCCACGGCGACGGCACTGGGAGGAGGGCCTGGGCGGGGGCGTTACTGGTGGGACAGGCGTCGTAGCTGAGGCCGGGATCGAGACGCCGTCCGCGCCCCGGCATCCGCCTTGCGATCCTCCAGGGAACCCGCCGAAACCTGGGGAAGGGCGCCCGCCCCCGCCCAGAGGGAGCAGGTCATCTTCTTCTGAGGTGCGTGGCCCAAGCTGGGGGGGCCCGCACGGTCCCGGAGTCCCTCTCGGTGACGCTGTCATCTGCGGCGGCGACAGCGGCGGCGACGACTGCGTCGGATGTACGTCGACGTCCATAGGGATCTCGTAGTCCGGGGACGAACGATGTGGCTGTGCTCCCTGGCGGTGAACTGGGTCTGGAATCAAGAAACCGGAGACAGGATCGCGCGGCCTGTGCAGGCGCAATTGGTTTGCGTGGCGCCGCAGCTCCGACCCTGTGGAAGAACGTACAACAAACATATTGCGGCCAAGCACGCGCTGAATGGTGCCCGGCAACCATGTCTTCTTGTTTCCAGCAAACACCCTGTACAGCACCGGTGTGGAAACCTGAAAACGCGTAGCGCCATACGAACCGACTCGGTGCGTGGGAGGCTGCAGCAGGTGAAGGAGAGTGCGGTGACGGCGGCCGTGTAGCAGCTCGGCAGGAGACGGGCCGTCACGTGGCATGCACCGATACGTAGACAGGAAAATTTGAAGAGCTTGCTGCCTGGAGTGCTGACCTTTCATCTTCTCCATGTGAGACTTGAATGTTCGAACGAAACGTTCTGCTTCACCATTGGACTGAGGGTGAAAAGGTGCGGTGGTGATATGCTGAATGCCATTCACGCGACAAAACTGTTGAAATTCCGCACTAACAAACTGAGGTCCATTGTCACTGACGATAGTTTCAGGCAAACCTTCGATGCAAAACACTGATGTTAAGGCACTGATTGTACTAGAAGCTGTCGTTGAGTTCATGGCAATCACAAAAGGAAACTTGCTGAAAGCGTCTACAACAATTAACCAGCGCGTATTCCAGAAAGGTCCGGCAAAGTCAATATGTAAACGTTGCCATGGTCCCTTGGGGCGTGGCCAGTCTGAGAAACGTTGCGGAGGAGCCGCCTGATGCTCCGCACAAACAGTACACTGTGACGTCATGTTCTCTATCTGAGCGTCCATACCAACCCAGGTACAATGACGTCTGGCCAATTGCTTTGTCCTAACAATACCCCAATGTCCTTGATGCAGGAGGCGTAACACTTCTCGTTGCAGGGAACGAGGAACAATCACTCTTGCTTGGTCGTTGTCGGTATGCAACAACAGTACACCCTGACTTAAAGATAATGCATGACGTTGTGCAAAATAACGTCGAACCAGAGGCCGATCAATGTCTTTGGCTCTGGCAGGCCACCCTGAGCGAACAAAACGTGCTACCACACTTAAGTCTGCATCCGCAGCTGTTTCCTGTGCAACCCGACGAGAGTTCAAAGGAAAGTCTGCGACAGCGGAAGCATCTTTGGAGTCTATCTGACAACATGCTATTTCTGAAGAATCAAACGAAACATCCTGGCCAACCGGAAGTCGGGAAAGTGTGTCCGCGTTGGCATGTTTAGTGGTAGGTCGGTACAAAATCTCATACTGATAATTTGACAATATCAAGGACCATCTCTGAAGCTTTTGTGCCGTACGTGGCGGAATTGGCTTTGTGGGTGAGAACAAAGACGTGAGAGGCTTGTGGTCTGTCAACAAATAGAATTTTCTGCCATAGAGATAATGATGAAACTTTGTGACGCCGTAAATGATTGCTAAGGCCTCCTTTTCTATCTGACTGTAATTCTGTTGCGTTGGCGTCAGTAGCTTGGATGCAAAGGCAATAGGACGATCATGACATCCAATACGATGTGACAGAACCGCGCCCACACCGTACGACGAGGCGTCAACTGCTAACACTACAGGCTTCTGTGGGTCAAAGGGAATCAAACATGCATCACTGAGTAGTGCTGACTTTAGTTTGTCAAAGGCAACCTGACAATCTTTAGACCATACAAAAGGAACATTCTTCCTACGTAAGTGGTGCAGTGGAGCTGCAATCTGAGAGGCATTGGAAATAAACCTGAAATAATAGTTAAGCTTTCCCATTACTGCTTGCAATTCATGCACATTCTTAGGAGGAGGCAAGTCTTTGATTGCTCGAAGATGTGACTGTAAGGGATGAATTCCTTGGGCATTAATCACATGGCCTAGGTACTCTATTTCAGTTTGAAAAAACGAACACTTTGCTTTATTGCAACGTAGACCTGCTGCAGTCAACACTTTGAAAAGGCACTCCAGGTTTGCTAAATGTTCTTCAACTGTACGTCCGGATACCACAATATCATCTAAATAGTTCGAACAACACGGTACAGAAACTGTCAGCTGTTCCAAAAAACGCTGAAAAATAGCGGGAGCGGAAGAACTGCCAAAGGGTAGGCGTTGAAATTGAAAAAGGCCCATGTGAGTATTAATGACGAAAAATTTTTTTGACTCGTCATCAAGTGGAATCTGTAAGTATGCCTCTGCTAAATCAATCTTGGAAAAGAAGCGAGACTGTCCTAATTTGTCCATTAGTTCGTCAGGTCTGGGCAGGGGATAAGTGTCTACAATTGTTTGACTGTTCACTGTTGATTTGAAGTCCGCACAGAGACGAAGTTTTCCCGACGGCTTGGGTATAATTACTATAGGCGAGGCCCACTGACTCGCAGACACAGGAGAAATCACACCACTATCTTGCCAACGTTTAAGTTCTGCAGCAACTGTATCACGCAAGGCGATAGGCACTGGTCTAGCTTTACGAAATTTTGGAACTGCAGATTCTTTTAAAGTCACATGTGCCACGAAGTCTTTTGCACAACCTAGTTCCGGCGAAAACAGGTCACTGTATTTGTCACACAATGCATTGATTTTATCCCGAGGTACTATTGACGAAATTTGAAGCACATCTCTTTGAATTGATAAACCAAACAAGTCAAAAGCATCTAGTCCAAAAATGTTCTGTGTCGATTTGGCCTGAAGAACAACAAAAGCAACTGTTTTCGTAACACCTTGAAAAGAGGCAGGCAGGCTACACGTTCCTAGCACGGGAATATTTTCACCTGTATAAGCTGTTAACACTTGCTGTGACGGCGACAGTTTTGGCGAACCCAGAAGTTCATAAGTATCTTTATTAATTAATGTAACAGCGGAACCAGTATCAAGCTGAAATTGCACAGTCTTATTTTCTATAGAGAGAGTAACAAACAGCTTGTGCTTCTGGCGCACGACCGGTGCGCGAATGTGGGCAACGTCTAATACATATCGTTTTCTGCGCTTGCGCGAGTTGCGTGCGGTAGGAAGCGGCGCATACTCGGCACACAGCGGATTAACCACACAGTCACTAGATGACACTACCGCCGGATCGGCGTCCGCGTAATGCGAGGCTACTGCACTAAAATTACTTTGAGTAGCTACACCAATTCTACTGTCACTAGCTACACAGTACTGGGCACTATTACAATTAGAAGTTGCAGAAGGCACTATTTTCACTACAGGAATGCACTGTTCATAGTCATTTTGCTTGTCCCGAACCCGTTTCCGTTGCACTGTTTTACGCGCTCGTTGGCGCTTGCTACGTGGTGCACTATATAGTTTTGCCATAGGCGCAGAACTACTCTCTTGCAATTGAGATCCAAGGAAAGCAGTGTTCAATTCCACAGCCCGTATAACATTTACAGAATGAACTGTTCTCGCACTCTGCGAAGCACTGTTTCTAACGGTACTGTTCTTTGAGTTTTGAATTTGCATACACACAGACTGCACATGTCCCAATTTGCCACATTGATAACAGGTTGCGTTGCGACTAGGGCAATGAGCACGCTTGTGGCGAGACACACTGGGGGCAAGATTTACGTACATTTTTCTGAAATGAGCGTTGGCGCCCGTTATTCAAATTACTGTTTCTAACACGACGGGGCGACCTTTGCATCGCACTTTTACACTGGCTACTGTTCACTGTCTGTTCAGCACGGCCGGTAGAAAAATAAGAATCACTAGTGCTATACTGAGAACTACGGCTAGGAAAGCGTCCGTTGCGGCGCACTGAATTTACACTGTGGCTTTGCATTTCTACATCTGCTAAGTCAAAAGTATCATGAGCTTCAATAAGCTGCAGTACACTGTCTAATGAGGGGTCAGACTGTTTCAGAATTGCTGCTCTAATTCTGGGGTCCTGAATATTCTGCGTAATCGCATCCCTCAACATCACGTCACTATACGAAAGTCCACATGAGCAAGTAAATTTACATTGGCGGGTTAAGCCCTTCAATTCCGTAATCCACTCTTGGTGTGACTGCTGCGGTAATTTTTTAAGTCTGAAAAATCGGTACCGTGCAGCGGCTACAAGAACTTTTCTCTCATAATGAGCATTCAGTGCATCTACTATTTGTTCAAAGTCTACATCACGAGGAGATGCGTGCGGGAATAGTTTCTGCAATAATACGAAGGTCTGGGGGCCCACAATCGATAAGAAAAGGTTCTTCACTCTCTGACCTGTAATTTGATGAGCCGCGACGAGTTCTTGAAACTGTGCGAAATAGTCGCTCCATTCTTCCTCACGTTCGTTGTACTGGCGGAACGTCGGAAGCGGTGCGGCGGCAGGTGTGGGCTGCTGATGTGACGACTGTTGTTGTTGGTGAGCAGCCTGTGTCGTCAACTGCGACACGGCCTGGAGAAGCTGGGTAATTTGCGCCGTCTGTAACTGAATAATTTCCATTAAGTTTGGGGTCGGGGTAGTGGCCATGCTGACCGATTAGGCGCCGCGTATACAAGTAAATTAGTACAAAACACAAATGCAAGATAAATGAGGACGCTCTGCAACAAAAAAGTCCACAAACACGTAACTGAAAATGTTCCCCCAAAAATCTTATAATAAGGGTGGGTGGGCGGGAGCAATTTTTGCGTGCTCCGACTGCTGCTGTCTGGCTGCTGCAAGCGGGCTGGTCCAAGGTTCTATCACTCCTCGTCGCCACTTTTGCGTCCCGACTTCGTCGCCGCTTTTGTGTCCCAGCCTCGTCGTAGGTGTCGGTGGCCGAGTGGAACGAGACTGACACAGTAACAAAGACAGCACGCTGGTGCAGGTACGGAGGGGAGCAGCCAGAAACTATAAACACTCGAGTAAATTAGAAAGATATATATTGCACAGAATATAACAATACTTAACTTTTACATAGTACTGCAGAATGTTGATACATAGTTGTTAGAGGCCTGCCTAGTGCCTGTACAATAGCAAAGTCTTCACTCGTGCCTATCGGATTACGAAGTTCCTAACTCGTTGCTATCTCAGTCCGAAGTGACCGGTGTCTTTCCGTGGTGGCCACGAGCGGGGTTCCAGCAGAGGGCGCTCGTGGCTGTCGTCGGAAGAACGCCGCGCCGTGCATGCATGGCGGCGCGCGGCGAAAGTAGGTGGCGCGCACTTTGTACTTGTGCGACACCACAAAAAGAAAACACAGAAAATATTGTAAGGAAGGCGGATGAAAGGTTACGTTTCATTTGCAGAACACCTGGAAGGGCAACAGTTCTACTTAAGAAGCTACACTACACTTGACGTCCTATTTTGGAGTATTGTTGCCCAGTCCCCATGAAGTTGGACCGACGGAATAATAGAGAAAGTTCAGTCAGAGAAGGGCAGCTCTTTTGTAATATCGCCATATAGGGAAGAAGTATCAAGTTGGAACGAAAATCATTAAATGAAAGCCGGTATTCGTTGCGACGAGATTGATCTGCGAAATCTCTGTCACCATCTCTCTCTTCCGAATGCGAAAATATTTTGTTAGCGCCCACGTACATACGGAGATATGATCATGATAATAAAAAAGAAGAAATACGATTAAAACGGAAAGATTTAGGGTGTTCTTTCTTTCCGTGCGGTATTAGAGAATTAGACGCGCGGGAGTAGCCTAGCGGTCTGGAGCGCTACGTTACGGATCGCGCGGACTCCCGCATCGGAGGTTCGAATCCTCCCTCGGGCATGGATGTGTGTGTTGCCCTTAGGTTAGTTTAACTAGGTTTAAGTAGCTTATAAGAACAGGGACTGAAGACCAACGTAATTTAGTCCCATAGAATTATAATTTTTTTGTTTTTCGTTTTTTAGAGAATTAAACGGTAGATAAATATCATACAACCGGTTCGTTGAACCTTCTGCCGTGTACTTCAGTGTTGATTTGAAGAGAGTAGAGATTACATTGAGAACTGATGACAGTTTGCGCGTAAATAGTTAGAGAGAAAAAATAATCAGAGGTAAAATAAAAAGTTTCAGCTTGGAAGGCGATGTGAAATATTTATTTTACAAAAAATTACATGTCGATTTGTTTCTTATTATAGAACATCTTCAGTGCAGAATTGTAAGTCGTCATGATTCATGTACCCTGCATAGAACAATCACTACTCATATCCATTAAACAATTAAAAGGTCTTTCTGGTACACGTCGTAAGTTTTTTTTAATTCTTTTTTAACTTTATGACGTACGCCAGAAAGATCTTTTAATTGTTTTATGGATATGACCAGTGATTGTTTTGTGGAGAGAAGGAAATCGATATGTGAATTTCGTATTTCATATCGCTTATCAAGCTGAAACTTCTTTATTTTATTGCAATACCAGCTTAAACCCGCGGATCAGCTCGTGTGTTGGTTGATTATGATAGATAATGCGCGAAACGTCAAATCGATTTTTTAAAGAGATATATTAAAAGAAATTCATTTTTACCGCTTTATTTATTTATTCTTATATTTCCTTATTCGTATGCGAATCCTTACAGAGAAAGAGCTGAAGACATTGTAGCACACATAAACCAAAGATATGGTCTGTGGCATCACCATTGATCTCCATACACTATGGATGATGAACTTCAGTTGTATTAGCGTGCCAGCCATAGATATTCATATTTAGTTTCTTGCCAAATTCAAACATGGCTGCTAAGAAGCATTTCAAGAAAAAGAGAAGAAAGAATGTTTTGATTCCGCTCCCATATCAGCCCAAAACATCGAATATTGAATTAAATTCCAAATCAAGAGGTAAGCAAGCAATTCTTTGTCACATAATAACTGATGAAAACTCGTTTGCCCAATTTAAACATGGAGGACAATGCGAAATCGCGTGCAAAACATATGAATGTACAGGCACGCTGAGTTCTATTCTCAGACACCAGAGTTATGGCATCACGTATCGCTGTATGTAACCTCCTTGCTATAGAGACGCACACGTCATTGCTGGCCTTCAGTCCGAATTTCTTTTTATAATTTGACGACTTTCAACCACCATATCTTCCACCCCCTTATAGCTATCGGCATGGAACTGCTATGGTGTACAACGGGAGACTTCGGACAATTACACACAGACCATTAGTTTGCGTTCTGTAGTTTTCTCTGCAGAGCGAAACATTAACACAGACACGTACACACACACACACACACACACACACACACACACGTAGAAATTTATATACACCGATAACTTTCCATCCCAATATACTCCCCCCTTTTAGCTTTATCAACCCTCATGCAACAATACAACCAATAAAACCGTATCCAAAGAGTAAATATAATTTTCAAAGAGTAATTATTGTTCCGCATTTCGCGTTATATTCTTCAAGTTTCTAAATATGCATCAGATCGCTATAAAACCGTGCCTAAAACCTCTCCCAGGTATAAATTAGTATCTGCACAAATATTTAAGTCTCTGCGTCTTATGGGCCGGATCTCAAACAGCCCGCTCTACTCCTCGGAGTGGAGAATGAAAAGAATAAGGGTTGTTTTTTTTTTTTTTTTTTTTTTTTTTTTTTTTTTTTTTTTTTTTTTTTTTTGTAGTTCGCACGTGATAAGCGTACACCGAACAAAAAAAAAAGTTCAAATGTTTGTTAAGCTTATGGGACTTAACTACGGGGTCATCAGTCCCTAAGCTTACAAACTACTTATGAACTACCTAAGACTAGGGACGGCACAAATATCCATGCCCGAGGGGGCATTCGAACCCCAGACCGTAGTGGCCGTGCAGACCGTGACTGGAGCGCCTCAGTCCCCTCGGCCACCGCGACCGGCGTACACCGAACACACATTCACATTACAGGGTGTTTCGCTAAGTGTGTTTGCCTCTGTATCTCATAAAATAATAGGTGACGGGAAATTTTAATGCGGTAGGTCAACACAACAAATGTTACACTTTCTGCGGAGCTATGACCATAGTTTATTGTATCATTTTCCAAAGAGTTACACCACAAAGATATAATTTTTTTATATGGAACAATAGTTTTTTATATCGTGCATTGGATTCGTTGAAACCAGCTGCGTCCAAATCAATTTAAACTACATTCCTATTACTGTTAGTTTGGGAGCTACAACCCTTCAAAGTTCCGAGGGTGGAGGCTGCGATAGCGTCGCCGACTGGCCGAGTGGCTATCCCCTGGGGCACGGCCCACTGTCTCATGACCACCAGCCAGTCAGATACGCTGTCGTAGCCTCCGCCCCCTAAACTTTGAAGGGTTTTAGGCACTAAAATTTCCCGTCACCTATTATTTTATAAGTTACATTGGCAAACACAGTTAGTGAAGCACCCTGTATATATATATATATATATATATATATATATATATATATATATATAGCTATCCAGTCGCCATAAAACCGTGCCCAAAGCCTTCCCTGGATAGACATTAGTAACTGTACAAATTTTTAGCTCTTTATGTATTGTGGTTCAGACGTGATAAACGTTCACATTTATAGATATAGATTGTGGTGGGCTGGCACAATTTCCGTAATGGAATTAAGTTAAAAAATCCAGAGATGCTATAACTTGACTGCATCACGTACAGTTACGTAAGCAAAGAAAGAACCCTAAGAACTTTGAGTGAATTTCACGTTTCATTCTGTGTTTCGTCGTATCATCCCTTTGCTTTCCTTTCTGTAAACATGGCGGGGTACCGTTCCATTTGGTTGAGTGTGTTTGCGGTATTGTGTCTCTGTTGTTCGGTCCCCTTGGTTTCGCCGACAGTCCCACGCAGACGCAGCAGGAGGCACCGAGTCGGCCTACTCCTCAGCGCGCGCTGCCGATCTGTGGACACCCTGGGGAGTCGTGGCGGCGGCCACGGGCCGTGGCGGCGCTGCAGTCGCGGTAGCGGCCGCCGTCTAATCAACTTAGCAGGCTGCGCGACGCCTTGACGGATCTCCTGATTGGAGCAGACGCCGGACAGCCCCCTGGGAGGTCCTAGTCCACAACTCCGCCAACTACCGCCCCTTGTGTTCCGGCCGAGAACAGGCCGGGGGTCATTAACGCGGCTGCTTCCAGAAATAGCGGCGCGCCTCCAGTCACCTGACGCCGCTAACTTCGCCGCAAACTTTGACGTGCCCTGCTCGCGGTCGGAAAGGTATCCGTTGATGACTAAAACGCCGCACTCCGGTTACCTCCCGTAATTGCACGTCCTTTGACGTTAATGAGGTATCACTTCCTCGGGTCATCAGACTACACTCATTCGATCTCTTAAACGGCTGCATTACGCCCTGTATTTTCCGATAGCAGTGATTTCCGTGATAGCTCCTTTTATATTACCGTGATTCTTAAACGTAATTAATCACGGTTTAAAATCGCTGTGTGAGGAACTCACGAAATGTATCACTCCGCGATTTCCGCTATTCCCGTTATTCCGTGATTTCTATGATTCCGCTATTCCGTGATTGAATCGCGCCGATGCCTGGCTTTCCTATTACATCTGCAATCCCGAGACTTGTGTGATTTACCATGGAACTGTCAAAAATTGAGTTTGATAGTACTGTTATAATGTTTAACCCACTAATAAATAATTTATCTTTTTTTTCTCTTCATTGTTATTTCATTTCTCAGGTGGGGTGGGCTGGCAGCACATGAGGCGCTCTGAAGCCTACAGAAGATAGACATGGAATGAAGAATATAACATAAAATCTTCAAATGTTTGTACAGCTTATGGGACTTAACTATGGGGTCATCAATCCCTAAACTTACAAACTACTTATGAACTAGTTAATACTAAGGACGAGTGGGGATTCGAACCGCCGACTGTAGTAGCCGTGCAGACTGTGGTGTCACACAAGTCTGAAGTGCTTGCCTCGTACTTTGCCGCGCGCCGCCATGCAAGCAAGGCGCAGCGTTCTTACGACGTCAGCCACGAGCGCCCTCTGCTGCAACTCCGCTCCTGGCCACCACTGAACTTGATCGGTCACTTGGCAATAGGAATCGAACAGACCCTCATCAGTAGGCAGTCCTCTATCTAGTTAAACATCTGCATTCCACTAGTCTTCAGTTAACAAAGTGAACTATTGTACTGTCTCTACGAAATATATATCTTGTACTAATCTAGCTTAGTGTTTCTAGTTTCTGCTCTCCCATCGGCTGCTCATCCCAGACTCAGTACCCGTACACGCGCGCATCTTATTTCCCTGTGACAACCGGCGGGAACGAGACACAAAACAGTCTGTGACTAGCGCGCCGCAGAACGTTCGTCCACCGCGGCCGGCGAATATAACATAATAAAATGGAGTACAAATAGAGATAATACCTGTAACACCGCAACGTATTGGATAATGAGCATCATTTGAAATGGAGTCTTGATGTGCAGTATTACATAAAATCACATGGCGTCGATAATGGAGAAACAGTACACTGAAGCGATTAGTCACACAGATAGTTAAGACACAGGCGTCGGCTGCGGGATGGCCGTACGCAGTTTCATTAAAGAACACTGATAATTTACACTCCGACCGAGACACAGACGATGCACGCACAGATGATGATGATTGTGATAAGTGTAGTGTAGATGGGGAAAAGAGGGGGGGTGAGGAAGGGCTACAAGGAGGGACGAGGTAGGGCCATAGGGCCAGGGGAAAGGAAGAGGGTTGGATGTCCCCAGAAGCTGTAAGGAGGGAGAGATGGGATTCCAGAGGGACTGGTAGGAGGAGGGGGCGAGGAAGGAGGGGAGTGGAGCCCAGAGTGGGGCCCTCTTCGTGGGATCTAGGACCGAGGGTTGGGGGCAGGAGGAGTAGGGGAGGATCAGAGCTGGTACGAGGGATGGATGTCTGGGCAGAGCAGAGCGCATCATCAGGGAGGGCATGTGTGTGGAAATCGCCGCTGGAAAGGGAAGGAGGTTGTACAAGTGAAGAGCAGGGGTGAGGGGATACAGTGGTAATGGCACGGCAACAGAGCGGGATTGGTATGATGATAATGGACAGTAGGGTGAAGGGGATCAAGTTTACGGTAGAGGAAACGGAGATGAAGGTGCTCAATGAAGTGTCCAAGGGGGGGGGGGGGGAGGAAATGTCATAGAGGAGCCGCATTGGGGTTGAAGGGATATGGAAAGCATTCCAGGATCTCTAGAGGGCAGAGATCTAGGCAGGGTGGGAAATTCAGAGAATTGGGCAGATGAAGCATTTCTAATCCCCAGGTTCCCTGGCCACTCGGGGATCAGTGGCAACGAACATGCTGACAGATTAGCCATGATGGGGGCAGAGACTCCATTTATTGGACCGGAACCTGTCCTGACAATCACCAAGGCAATGATCAAATTGGAGCTACGTAACTGGCTCAGAAAACAGCACGTAGAATATTGGACCAAAGTCCATCAACGAAAACATGGCAAGGTAATGATGCCAAAGCCATGTTTTAAAAGAAGCTCTGCAATCCTGGGTCTGAACAGGAGAGAGATTAGACTCATGGTTGGATTGCTGACAGGCCATGGGAATTTCAAAAAACACCTACGTACAATGGGAATAACAGAAGAGGACCCTAAATGTAGGATCTGTGATGACGGTGATGAAACTGCATCACATATAATCTTCAAATGCATTGCATTGGAGAATAAAAGGCATAGAATATTTGGGACAACCAGACCCGAAGAAATTATGTCTAATAAAGAACTGGTAAAGGGACTCCTTGCACTGTTCAAGGGCGTTGGTTGGCTTTACTAGATATACAGGGAGCGATATCGCACAATAAACTTAGTTTCGGTGCGGGCAGTGGCGGGCTGGTCCAAGACTGTTTTGGCTTCCCCGGAAAAATCAATCAATCAAACCCCAGGTTTGGCCAACAAGGAGTTTGAGGAGGCAGACGTGGGAGTGTGCTTTTTCTTGGACGGTGTGTTGGTGGGGGTCCAGGAGATGGTGTGATATATGGTGAGGCCCAGGTACATGAGGGTGGGAGTGAGGTGGGCGGGACGGTTATGGAGGTCGAACACGATACTCTTGCAACTTCTGGTAACCCCAAAGCAAGAGATCTAATAAAACCCCATGTCATTCCAAGCTTGTGTGTCAATTTTTACCTCTCTATCTACATTATTCAGTGACTTATTAAGTTTTCAAATTTATACTAACTTTTTGATCGCCTGGTACTCAATCTTTGCTCGAATCTCGATTTTTTTTCCATCATCGCAAATCACTACCACCATAGTTCTCTCCCAAGAGGACTGACGAGGCACGTGTTTAGAGGCAACAGCACAGCACGCAGTGCTAACTCCACCTGTGAGTGGCGTTTCTCTACAATTTTTATCTTGCAGAGGTAAGATTTAAAATGTTTGTATTTTATTCCACTACTTGGAGTCAGCCACATATGGCTACTTGATTTTATTCAACAACTACTTCAATGTGAACTAAGTGAAAATCATCTGAAAAGGCAAAATTACTTTTGCTGAAACCTGGATCAAGATTCACTTATATAAACCATTTGCAGCTGGTTGGCTGAAATTTTCAAAATGTTTGTAAAGCTCGTAGGACTGAACTGCGGGGGGCATCAGTCCCTAAACTTACAAACTATTTATAAACTTATACTAAAGACAACACAAACATCCATGCCAGAGGGAGGATTCGAACCCCCGACGTCGAATGGCCTCGCTTATCATAGCATAGCGCGTCAATGCGCTCGGCCGCTCTGCCGTGGCGCTGATATTTTGTTCAGTATTTGATCAACATGCTGGCGCTGACCTTTCGTGGTGATTCAGAGACCTTTTCAAACCACCCTCGCAGTATCCCCCAAGTGGCATCTGCCGTCATTGGATAGAAATGGGCGTCGTTTCTACAGGTGTACTATTTTCTTCCCCTGCAGTATACATCAATCGCTATCGACAAGTGAAGGATCTTTGCCTTTACGAACGAACAGTATCTTTTCACAGTAGAAATAACCGAAATATTGTTGTTGTGGTCTTCAGTCCGGAGACTGGTTTGATGCAGCTCTCCACAATTGCCTCTTCATCTCCACATAAGAACGGCAACCCACATCTGTCTGAATCTGCTTATTGTATCCATCTCTTGGCCTTCCTCTGCGGTTTTTACCCCACACACTTTCCTCCAACGCAAAATTCACAATTTCTTGATTTCTAAGAATGTGTCCTATCAATCTATCCCTTCCTTTAGTCAAGGTATGCCAGAAATTCCTTTTCTCCCCAATTCTGTTCAGTACCTCCTCATTAGTTACGCGATCCACCCACCTAATCTTCAGCATTCTTCTGTAGCACCATATTTCAAAAGCCTCAATCCTCTTCTTGTCCGCACTACTTATCGTCCGTCTCACTCCCATACAAGGCAACACTCCATACAAATGCCTTCAGAAAGGACTTCCTTAGGTTTAAATCAATATTCGATGTTAACAAATTTATCTTTTTCAAGAACGCTTTTCTACCCATTGCCATTCTGCATTTTATAGTCTCTGTACTGCGACCATCATTTGTTATTTTACTGCCCAAGTAACAAAACTCATCTACCTCCTTTATTGCTTCGTTTCCCAATCTAATTCCTCCAGTATCACCTTATTTTCTTACACGGCACTCCATTACCCTAGTTTTGCTCTTGTTAATGTTCATCTTATATGCACCTTTCAGCAGACTGTCCATTCCGTTCAATTGCTCTTCGAGGTCCTTTGCTGTATCTGACAGAATTACTATGTCGTCGGCAAAACGCAATGTTTTTAATTCCTTCACCAAATTTCTCCTTGCTTTCCTTTATAGCTTGCTCAATGTACAAATTGAACAACAATGGAGAAAGACTACAACCCTGTCTTACTCCCTTTCCAACCCTGCATCCCTTTCATGCCCTTCAACTCTGACAACCGCTGTCTGGTTTTTGTACAAGTTGTAAATAACCTTACGTTCCCTATATTTTACTCCTGCTTTATTCAGAACTTGAAAGAGTTTATTCGAATCAACATTGTCAAAAGCCTTCTCGAAATCTACAAAAGCTAGAAATGTAGGTTTGCCTTTTCTTAATCTATCTTCTAGGATAAGCTGTAAAGTGAGTATTGCCTCCCGCGTTCCTACATTTCTCCTGAACCCAAACTGATCTTCGAGGTCGGCTTCTACCAGCTTTTCAATCCTTCTGTAAATAATTCGTGTTAATATTTTGCAACCATGACTTATTAAACTGATGGTTCTGTAGTTTTCACACCTGTCTGCACCTGCTTTCTTTGGAATGGGGATTACAACATTTTTCTTAAAGTCTGAGGGTACTTCACCTTTCTTATACATCTTACACACCAGGTGAAACAGTTTTGTCTTGGCTGGTTCTCCCAGAGACCTCAGTAGCTCTGAGGGAATATCATCTACTCCAGGGGCCTTGTTTCGACACCAGTCTTTCAGTGCTCTGTCAAATTCATCTCTCAGTATAGTATCTTCTATTTCATCGTCATCTACTTCTTCTTCCCTTCCTACAATATTCATTTCCTTCATAGAGCCTCCCTATATACTCTTTTTACCTTTCAGCTTTCCCTTCTTTTCTGAGAACTGGTTTTCCCTCAGTGTCCTTGATATTCATAAAGCTGTTTTTCTTACCTCCAAATGTTTCTATTATTTTCCTATAGACTGTATCTATTTTCCCCCTATTTATACATTCTTCTACATCCTTGCATTTGCCTTCTAGCCACTCATGCTTAGCCATTTTGCACTTCCTGTCAATCTCATTTCTTAGTCATCAGTACTCCATTTGCCTGTTTCATTTACTGCATTTTTATTCTTTCTCCTTTCGTCGATTACATTTAGTATCTCCTGTGATATCCAAGGATTTTTTGTAGGTCTTGCCTTCCTAACTATTTTGTCCTCTGCTGCCTTCACTATTTCATCTCCCAATGCTACCCATTCCTCCTCTGCTGTTTCGTTTTCCCCCGTTTTTGTCAATTGTTGCCTTAAAGCTCCCTCTGAAATTTTTAAGAACTTGAGGTTCCTTCAATTTATCCAGGTCCCATCCCCTTTTTTCGTACCTTTTTGTAGTTTCTTCAGTTTCAGCCTACAGTTCATAACCAACAAGTTATGGTCAGAGTCTGTATCTGCCCCTGGGTATGTTTTATAGTTTAAAACCTGGTTCCGAAATCTATGTCTTACCATTGTAAAATCTGGTATCTCCCGGTGTCTCCTGGTCTCTTCCATGTAAACAACCTTCTGCCACCGAACTTCACTAATCCCCACTATATCTAACATCAACCTGTCCATCTCCCTTTTTAAATTTTCTAGCTTTCCTACCCTATTAAGGGATCAAACATTCCACGCTCCGATCCTTAGAATGCCAGTGTTGTCTTTCCTGATGATCACATCTTCCTGAGTAGTCCCCGCCCGGAGATCCGAATGGGGGACTATTTTACCTCCGGGATATTTTACCCGAGAGCATGCCATCATCATATGTCCATACAGTAGAGCTGCATGTCCTCTGGAAAAGTAACGGCTGTAGTTTCCCCTTGCTTTCAGCCGTTCGCAGTAACTGTGTGGCAAAGCCACATTAGCTGATGTTACAAGGCCAGCTCAGTCAATCATCCAGACTGTTGCTCCTGTAACTACTGAAAAGTCTGCTGCCCCACTTCAGGAATCACACGTTTATCTGGCCTCTCCACAGATACCCCTCCGCTGTGGTTGCACCTACGGTACGGCTATCTGTATCGTTGAGGCATGCAAGCCACCCCACCTCCGCAATGTCTGTGGTTCATTCGAAATATGTCAGGAAAACCCTAATGAACACTAACGGAAGTATATACTTTGCAAATCACGAAATTTGTGCCAGACCGGGACTCGAACCCGGGACTGCAGTTTTTCGCGAGCGGTCGCCTTAACCACTCGGCCACCCGTGCACGCTCCCCAGCCAGTCCCAAGCTTCCATATCTTCCACTTGTCTCTATCCCTCACATGGTCACACAGGCCTTAGTGTGAGTCCCTCAACAGGGAGAGACACAATTCAACCACTGTAAGCCTGCCATGGCAGTGATGTTTATTATTAAATGTCTGTTCCATGGCAGTTTGGGTCTGACAGGGGAGCGTGCACGAGTTACCGAGTGGTAAAGGTGACCGCTCGCGAGATGCGGTAGACCCGGGTTCGAGTCCCGGTCAGGCACAAATGTTCATGTATATGCATGGATATACTTAGAGGTAAACTCGGATATCCGTGGATATATCTGCGGATATCTGCAGTATTTCTTAAATTGCGGATAAAATTTTCAGCGACACGGATGTCCGCGTGTTAAATGCGGAGAAAGAGCAAGGTAACTACCCAGTACGTCTGTCGAAATGTTAGCTGAAAACTTCAAGCCTCTGGACATTCTTGGAATCCTTGCAGGGCCCAGGTAGAGCGGAAGTCTGTTGTCCTCATCTCCTGGCCATAGACACAGAGTATCTTTGTGCCACAGCAGACGTAGCTGCACCCGAGTGACCTGCGGCTAATCCGTTCAAGCGACCGTGTCTTATCTGCGGTCTGTCGAGTGCTTTCTGGGTGACAAACCGGCCCACTGCCCACCAGAGGTGGCATGCCAAATTTCCGCTGCCTTCAGTTAGCGCTTTGTAGTGACCGAGTGACAACGTATATCGTACTGAATATAGTGACAGTTCTTTCTTAAAAAGAAAATGACATCAGTGGATACTATATCATGTAAAGAGAAAAGAGGTGATTTGACATTAGTTAAGGAAAACAAATTGAAATCTTCAATTTGGAAAAAAGTTTGGATACGCATTTGATGGCCTGTTTTGCGTGTAAAATAGTATACAGGGTGATTCAAAAAGAGTACCACAACTTTAAAAATGTGTACTTAATGAAAGAAACATAATATAACCTTCTGTTATACATCATTACAAAGAGTATTTAAAAAGGTTTTTTTCACTCAAAAACAAGTTCAGAGATGTTCAATATGGCCCTCTCCAGACACTCGAGCAATATCAACCCGATACTCCAACTCGTTCCACACTTTCTGTAGCATATCAGGCGTAACAGTTTGGATAGCTGCTGTTATTTCTCGTTTCAAATCATGAATAGTGGCTGGGAGAGGTGGCCGAAACACCATATCCTTAACATACCCCCATGAGAAAAAATCGCAGGGGGTAAGATCAGGGCTTCTTGGAGGCCAGTGATGAAGTGCTCTGTCACGGGCTGCCTGGCGGCCGATCCATCGCCTCGGGTAGTTGACGTTCAGGTAGTTATGGACAGATAAGTGCCAATTTGGTGGCGCTCCATCCTGCTGAAATATGAATTGTTGTGCTTCTTGTTCGAGCTGAGGGAACAGCCAATTCTCTAACATCTCCAGATACTGTAGTCCAGTTACAGTAGCACCTTCGAAGAAAAAGGGACCAAAAGCTTTATTGGCTGAAATGGCACAGAAAACGTTCACCTTAGGCGTGTTACGTTCATACTGGGTTGTTTCCCGCGGATTCTCAGTGCCCCATATACAGACATTGTGACGGTTGACTTTCCCGTTAGTGTGGAAAGTTGCTTCATCACTAAACACAATCTTTGAAACGAAAGATTCATCTGTTTCCATTTGAGTAAGGATAAAATCACAGAAATCGATTCTTTTAATCTTATCAGCTGCAGACAGTGCTTGAACCAATTTCAGACGATAAGGTTTCATAAGTAACCTTTTTCATAGGACTCTCCGTACAGTTGATTGTGGAATTTACAGCTCTCTTCTAGCTCTGCGAGTCGATTTTCCTGCTGGATGCGTGCTACATTTTCATGTCTTGTTCTCGGCCGTCCAGAACTTTTCCCTTTGCACAAACACCCATTCTCTGTAAACTGTTTATACCAACGTTTAATACACCACCTATCAGGAGGTTTAACACCATACTTCGTTCGAAATGCACGCTGAACAACTGTCGTCGATTCACTTCTGCCGTACTCAATAACACAAAAAGCTTTCTGTTGAGCGATCGCCACCTTAGCATCAACTGACGCTGACGCCTAGTCAACAGCGCCTCAAGCGAACAAATGTACAACTAAATGAAACTTTATAGCTTCCTTAATTCGCCGACAGATAGTGCTTAGCTCTGCCTTTTGTCGTTGCAGATTTTTAAATTCCTAAAGTTGTGGTATTCTTTTTGAATCATCCTGAATTATTACGCTGGATACAAAAATGGAACTTTATATTTGCTGAAACATTCGTGTGAGGCAGGAGAAAGTAGCATAATTACTTATATTTTTACCCCTACATCGATAGTTACCTCAAGGACGGAATAAGTGCACCAAATTTGGTTAAAATCGGTCCAGTGGTTTAGCAGATGTGCAACATTGGCACGTGATGCAGCAATTTACTGCTCATTATATTATGCCATATCTCCTGAACTATGTGTCTTACAGTCATTTAATTATGTTAATAACCGCCGCGAAAGTGCAAGCAATGTGTTGGCAAAGTTTCATTGCAACCGAATGAACGGTACAACCGCGCATGAAATACGAAGAAACATACAAACAAACATTCATGTATATGCAAATGATTGGTAAATGAAGGGAAGGAAGAACGATAGGAAATAAAGGATTGACAGTGGCCTCATTTGGGCATTGATATTAAGCAATTGCGACAAGTGTAAATATGAGCCGGACCGGGAATCGAGCCTGGGTCTCCTGCTTCGGGCGCTTCGGGCCAGCGGTCGCCTTAACCACTTGGCCACCCGTGCTCGCCTTCCGTCCGTGTCAAACTCTCACAAGTCACACACTATGTTTATAGCGCCCCTATCGTCCATGCCCTCTTACACTCGCCAATCCGGATTCCCGTGCGAGGTCGGACGTATGACCGTATCTGCGGTGAAATAACTGAAGCTAACGCCGTCTTCGCGTCTAAATACTTATTGTATATGTATTAGATAAATGGCGACGGCAGTAATAAAGACTGACAAATATCATTTTATAGCAACTTTCATAATCAGATACGGAGTACAGTGAAAGTAACGTATTTAAGAAGGTAAACAATGTTAGATTGTATAGTCTGGCCATAGCAGCAGCCGACATTGTCTCTTTTTGCTGACAGTTACCAACTGGAAATAGAAAGCAGTTTTAACACTTGAAATACTATGCTTTGTGTCAGATAACCTCTTGTGCATTAATATGGGGAAAATAAAAGTGTCCCTTTTGTAAAACTCAGAAAGAACAGTTTCTTTTTTTGAATGTAAACACAGTAAAATCTCCTTTAAGCCGATCAGTTTTAAGCACTGAAATTTACGAAGATGCCCGTATTAAACATCTGACGTTGTGCTGCGACCACACGGAAGCGCTACACTGTGTGTCCAGAGCGCCAATGTTTTCATGTTTGGAATAACCTGTTTTGGCGTAGGTGTAGAACATTTGCCTTGATTCGAGAATTAAAAGTAGTTAAGTTGTCTCAGAAATGACACTATAACAATAATTATATCATTACATACCATGGTTTTAAATATTGCTATTACTATTACCCATTCAAAACTTTGCGGATTCGGATACCGAACTTCCGAATGCGGATATGGGTCTTGCGGATGTAGTGCGGATGCGGGTAACGCATTTCTTATCCGCGCAGACCTCTAGATACAGGGTGTTACAAAAAGCTACGGCCAAACTTTCAGGAAACATTCCTCACACACAAAAAATGAAAATATGTTATGTGGACATGTGTCCGGAAACGCCTAATTTCCATGTTAGAGCTCATTTTAGTATTTCTCTTTAAATGCAAATTGAAATAATCCGTGCATACAATTGTCAAAATACCCAATTGTCTCGTTACTATCCGCACGCGATTGTGCAATCACGTCATCAACACAGATTTTCTGTGAACGTTTTGGCAGGAATTGTTGGTGATGTCTTGACTGGGCCTCATGTTCTTCCACCTAACCTCACTGGAGCACTTAATCATGATTTCATACGGGATACTCTACCTATGCTGCTAGAACATGTGCCTTTACAAGTACGACACAAGTGTTTCATGGACGATGGGGCTGCTGCAGATTTCAGTCGACGTGTTCGTACGCTTCTCAACAACAGATTCGGTGACCGATGGATTGGTAGAGGCGGACCAATTCTATGGCCTCCACTCTCTCCTGACCTCAACCCTCTTGACTTTCATTATGGGGGCATTTGAAAGCTCTTGTCTACGCACCCCTGATACCAAATGTAGAGAATCTTCGTGCTCGTATTGTGGGCGGCTGTAACACAATACGCCATTCTCCAAGGCTGCATCAGCGCATCAGGGATTCCATGCGACGGAGGATGGATGCATGTATCCTCGCTAACGGAGGACATTTTGAACATTTCCTGTAACAAAGTGTTTGAAGTCTTGCTGGTACGTTCTGATGCTGTGTGTTTGCATTCCAGGAAAAATGAGATTTGAAGAGAAGTATATAAAATGAGCTCTAAGATGGAAATTAACCGTTTCCGGACACATGTCCACATAACATATTTTCATTCTTTGTGTGTGCGAATGTTTCCTGAAAGTTTGGCCGTACATTTTTGTAACACCCTGTTATCTCAATTCTGACAGAATGGCCGTAGTGAAAGACAAAACGAGCGTGTGATGATATTTTGCGGTCATAACGATTTGAAAGATGATTTTCGACCACCATCTAAGTTCAACGTTCCGTTGGCGTACGTGTCTGTCGTGTCACATGCAGTTGTGGCACGTCATATTTCGGTCAGTCTGTCAGGACTGTGGAGGACCGGTATATTGAACACAAACTTCATATGCGTTTGGAACAGCATAATTCTACTAGTGCAGAAAAGTACAGTGACGAGTCACCCTATGCAGTACAACAACGTGGAGATTCTGATATGCACCTCCAGCCTTTGTCACCGTGTTATCAAGAAAACAATTGAAATTAAAGTAGCCAATAGCCTTATAAAATTCTAGACACCCTGTATAATTATCACTGCTGCGGATCATTACAAACGTCTGTTCATTTTGAACATTTGGAACAGACATTTAGTAATAAACTAACCGAACTAATCCAGTGCAGTTCACATGAAGGAAAATGTTCGCCGGCCGCGGTGGCCGAGGGGACTGAGGCGCTTCAGTCACGGCCAGTACGGTCGGGGGTACGAATCCCCCCACGGGCATGGATATTTGTGCCGTCCTTAGTATTAGTTAGTTCATAAGTAAACTTGTATCCATTCTGGAAGTGTGGAACCTGCGACTGTGTTGATTAAAGAAATCAGAAAATAACAGCAACCAGTCACCTTTTGTATGTATTTATTTCCACAACCGGTTTCGAACTGCCTGGCAGTTCATCACCAGGCGGTGTACATGGTTTAGAAGTTGCTTATAACATTGTGGAATACGTTTGGCTGTGGTGAGATAGAAAATGATTATGTGTGAGCTTTGTCATTGGCACTAAATTTCAATATTTGCAAGTATAAATTGGTTTAAAATAATATCTATGCATCAACTGTCATCTTTGACAATTAGCTGTACATATCTCTGAATTGTTTACATTTGTAAAACATGTGGAAAGCGAGTGTTGTGTTGTGTGTGCATCTATTGAGCACTAAAATGCTTGAAAAATCACAGACCATCAATCAGAAATGTGAACCAACTGTAAGTAGCTATTTAGACTACAATTTAAACTTGCAAATATTGCAATTTAGTGCCAATGACAAAGCTCACACATAATAATTTTCTATCTCACCACAGCCAAACGTATTCCACAATGTTATAAGCAACTTCTAAACCATGTACACCGCCCGATGATGAACTGCCAGGCAGTTCGAAACCGGTTGTGGAAATAAATATATACAAAAGGTGACTGGTTGCTGTTATTTTCTGATTTCTTTAGTTCATAAGTAGTTTGTAAGTTTAGGGACTGATGACCCCGTAGTTAAGTCCCATAAGCTTAACAAACATGTGAAAAGAGTGATACTATGGATATTTTGAGGTTGGAGGGTTGTGCTGGTAAAGAAACAGGGGAGTTCGTGGTGCATCCTGCATCCTTTCCTCTGAGCTCGGCTGCAGTGCTCCAGGCGAAGACGATGGAGGCCTAGTGGCGCCAGTGCAGTGGCGCGCGGCGGCAGATAGCGTCTGCTGGCACCACTTGCCGCCGTAACGACGGCCGGCATTAGCGTCGCGACGGCGGGAGTCGTGCGGAGCGCCTTATCTGCGGCGCACGCGCCGGCGCTACGTGCTAATTGGCGAGATGCTCCCGCACCAGCGGCAGCGGCGCCGTCTGGCTGCCGAAGCCGGCCGTCTCACGGCGGAATCCACTGACCTCGAAACGCAGCCAGCCGCGCCCTACCAATCCACGCACTATCTCCCGAATGGAGAACTTAGTAATAGGTAAGGTAAAGCAGTCAACAATCCGAAGATTGGTTTGAACACCACAGTGCTTTACTAGGCATGGTCCTGTTTGAAGAGATTGTGACACTTGCGGGGAGTGACACTTGCGGGGAAAGGGAATATGTAGACACTTGCGGGGAGACCCGGACGCTGCAGGTAGTGAACAGGGTGTTCCAGAAGTAGGGATACACCACCCCCTACTCCACGTCCTCCAGCCGCTACCTGTGCATTATTCAGGGAAAGGCCAACCGAGCGAGGTGGAGCAGTAGCTGCCAATTTCGCTTTATTTTTCCTGGAAGTCTTGCAACTTGTTTCTCCCTGTTGGTTTATGCCAAGTTCGGAGTAAAAAATGGTTCTATATGACGGTGATAGAAAATAGAATTTATCTTTAATATTTTTCGTCTGTGACTTACACATTCCGTATTTCATACATTTCTTAGATGTATTTGTAATTCGAATACAGCCAAATCGTTTTGGGGTCTACGAATAAACGCTTCAAGTATGTAAAATACTCCTTGACATATTATGAACGTTTTTTAATTGAAGGTTTAAGGTTACGTCTCCTATTAAAAAACATAGTAGCTATTTTTAAGCCGGCCGCGGTGGCCGAGGGGACTGAGGCGCTTCAGTCACGGTCTGCACGGCCACTACGGTCGGGGGTTCGAATCCCCCCTTGGGCATGGATATTTGTGCCGTCCTCAGTTGTAGCTAGTTCATAAGTAGTTTGTAAGTTTAGGGACTGATGACCCCGTAGTTAAGTCCCATAAGCTCTACAAACATTTGAATTTGATTTTTTTGCTATTTTTAAAGAGATGGAAGTTGCGTGATAGTGGGGTTAACTACATAGCGGTCATTACATCAACGAATCTGTGCAGGATACCTAATATATTTATT
This sequence comes from Locusta migratoria, assembly GCA_026315105.1. Lineage (NCBI taxonomy): Eukaryota > Metazoa > Arthropoda > Insecta > Orthoptera > Acrididae > Locusta > Locusta migratoria. Next base: position 732,477,703 of record CM048744.1, on the reverse strand, counting down.
GCTTGCGCAGGTGTCTTGATATGCTTAGTGTTCTGAATAATATGCTTTTAGGAGGTATGACTGTGGAAAATCATCGTCTTGTAGTAGCACAGAATGTCTTAATAACTCTCCAAACATTATCACTATTAAAATACCTTTTTGTTTTCAGTAGGAACACTCAACGAATTAATATGTAGTTAGAACAAGTTACTATATTGCTCTTCAGCTTGCAAAGGGTTGTACAATTTCACTAGGTTTCGTGTTATGTTGACAGTGTTGAAACTTAACTGCAGTGCTAGACTTCTTGGTGTGCTTGTACCCAGGAAAAGCCATTAGCCGCCCCAACGGCCCCGGCTTCCACGCAAGTGTCACTCCCCGCAAGTGTTCCAACCCCCTGTTTGTCGTTGCCTTCCTCCGACCTTCGAACTGACTTACCCAGCCAGTTATAGGGCGACCTACAGTTTAACGTGGGTTCCTAACCATGGTGCTAATCGGTTTTTTTCACATGAGCAGCACTGCCAGAGGTGAAAGAGGCGGAAAGTGACAAATAAAAATCCTAGGACCTGGCGGGAATCGAACCCGCGACCTTTGGATTTGTAGCCTGGCACTCTACCAATGTGCAGCCGAGGCGCACTAAATGGTAGTAACGAAAAAAAATCGCACTCACGTGTTTTACGGCCCACCTTAGATCTATAGTTTTATAGGTTTTTGCAAACATTTTGCACGAAAATAATAATCTAAATAATAAAAAATCAATTAATATGAGTGTCTGAAACCCTTTAGGGGAAAAAAAATAGGCAGTGTCGGGTTCAGAAATACTTACCTTCAGCATCCCAGTCCAACGCATTGCCCACTACACTACAGCTAACAATTACAAATTGTGTTCTTTAATCTCATACTATTGATGGCTGTTGTTAACTGATGCTAATATTGCATTTGTAGACACTAGATTATCATTTATCGTACGAAGAATGGCGCGTTTTTGTTAATTCTTCCGTGCGCCATTGCTTTGAAATGATAACGTGTAAGTTACAATAAGAAAAGCATCAAATACGCAAGATTTCTTATACCAGAGAGAGTTCTGGGCGAGGAATGTCACGTGACATCTGCGAACGGCTGGTTTCGTTAATTCAATGGAGGGTCTCAAAACTCCGTTATTTTTGCAAATATGTCTCAAACGATACGAGATAGGAAAAAAAACACAAGAGAACAAAGTTGTAGAGAATTTTCTCCTATACAAAGTCGATTATTAAATTTTCGCGTCAGATAAACGGTTTATTTGCAAATAAAATTACATTACAAACGGCTTTTTTTGGCATTACTAACGTATTTCCTGTCCAAAAAATTTTAAAAAGGGAGGTTCTGGTCTCTGGCAGCCTAAAATCATGTCTGTAAAATTTGGTGCTGATCGGTTGAACGATTCGACCTAAAAAGTGGGAACACGTTACAGCCAATCAGACATCGTCAAATCTCCTTTATTTTTGCAAATATCTCTGCAACGATGCAAGATATGAAAAAAAGATAACAGAGCAAAGCTGTAGAGAATTTTCTCCTCTACAAATTCGGTTATTCAATTTTCATGTCAGATTAATTGGTAAGCCGCTATTTTTATTTACATTTCGAGCTGTCAAGACGATCGCAAAGGCCCACTTATAATGTTACTACCGTAACCTAAAGTGGGCCAATAATACCATCAGCTTTGTTCAATATATTTGTTTAGCTACCAGTTTCGACGGTCGATGCCGTCATCTTCAGACAATATTAAAGTCAATATAACTGGTATCGCACATTCGTCCAGTTACACAGAAACAGTCCCTGTTGTTCCTTGTTGCTGTAATATTGGACGAATGTGCGATACCAGTTATATTGACTGTAGCAATATGCAGATTTCGTATTTTAAGGTTCTGAAGATCACGGCATTGACCGTCGAAACTGGTTGCTAAATAAATATATTGAACACAGCTGATGTTATTATTTTTCGTTACAACATATACAGCTGAAGCCCCTGGTCTGTAATTAAGATTGACCAAATAGGAATAAGTATTTCCGGTGTAGAGGAGCAGTTCAGAGAGTTGAATACAAAAAAGTCTCCCGGTCTGGATGGAATACCAGTTAGGTTTCACAAAGAGTAATCTGCGGCATTGGCCACTTACTTAGGTTGCGTTTATCGAGAATCTTTAATTCAGCGATAAGTTCGCAGTGATTGGACAAATGCGCAGGTGACTCCCCTTTATAAGAAAGGTAAAAGAACTGACCCACATAATTACAGGACAATATCGTTAGTTTCTTTATTCTCAGTTCGAATATCGTAAATTTCCGTAAGACGGATAAGCTTCTTTCTTTCTATAAATCAGCACGCGTTTAGAAAACATCGTTCGTGTGAATCTCAGCTTGCCATTTTCTCACATGACATCTTGCGAGCCATGGATGAAGGGCAAAGGCAGATTTTCTCGATTTCAAAAAGGCATTTGACGAAGACTGCTAACGAAGAGACAAGCATTTGTAATAGGTTCACAGATTTGTGACTGGCTGAATGACTTCCTAAGTAATACAGCGCAGTACGTTGTTTTCGACGGCGAGTGTTCATAAGTGACGAATGTAGCGTCAGGCGTGTCCAGGGGAGTGTGATAGAACCGCTATTATTTTCTATCTATATAAATGATCTGATGGACAGAGTAACTTGTAATTTGCAGCTGTTTGGTGATGATGCTGTGCTGTATGGGAGTGTGTCGTCTTTGACTGTAATAGCATACTGGATGACAGACAAAATTTCTAGTTTCTGTGAAGAATGGCTAGCTCTGAATGTAAAAAAATGTAAGGTGGTGCACATGAGAAGAAAACACAATCCCTTTATATTCGAATACAGCATTAGTAGTTAGCTTCCTGATACAGACGCGTCGTTCACATATCTAGGCGTTAACATTGCAGAGCGATATGAAATGGAACGAACATATAAGGACAGTTGTGAGTAAGGCGGATAGTCGACTTTGGTTTATTGGTAGAATCCTGGGAAGGTGAACGTCATCTGTAAAGGAGATCGCGTATAAAACGCTTGTACGACCACGTCTTGAGTATTGCCCACGTGTTTGGGACCTGCCGCAGGTCAATTTAAAAAATGAAATAGAAGCAGTTCAGAGGCGAGCAGGTTCGTTACTGATACGTGCGACCAATGCGCGAGTGTCACGGAAATGCCCCGGGAACTCAAATGGGGATCGCTGGAGGAAAGACGACGTTCTTTTTCAGAAATTATGTTCAGAAAATTTAGAGGGCCGGAATTTGAGGCTGAATGTAGAACGATCTTCCTGTCGCCTATTTACATTTCGCGTAAAGATCACATAGGACGTAAGAGAAATACTGGCTCGCACAGAGGCATATACATTTTCTTTTTTTGCTCGTTCTATTTGGGAGTGGAATAGGAAAGGACATGCTTAGTAGACATGCTTAACTCACAAGCGACTTCTAATGAGATTGCGTGCTTATAGAATATCGCCCCAACTGTGTGACTGGATTCACGTTTTCCTATCAAAAGGACACAGTTCGTAGTAATTAACGGTAAGCCATCGAGTAAAACAAAAGTTATATCTGGCGTTCCCTAGGGAAGCGTTAAAAGTGCCCTACTCTTCCTCGTGTTTATAAACGATTTAGGAGACAATCTGCATAGCTCCCTTAGACTGTTCGCGGATAATGCTGTCATTTATTAGTTTGTGAAGTCAACAGAGGATCAAAAGCAACTGCAAAGCGATTTAGACAACATTTCGACCTGTCGACGAAAGTTGGCAATTAACACTAAATAATGAAATGTGTAAAGTAATACACATGACCACTAAAAGAAATTCGCTTAACTTCAATTACACGATAAATCAGTCAAACCTCAAGATCGTAAATTCTACAAAACATCTTGGATTTACAATTACGAACAACTTAGAATGGAAGGAAAACACAGAAAATATTGTGGGGAAGGCGAACCAAAGGTTACGTTTCATTGGCAGAACGCTTCGAAGATGCAACATCTTCTTCAAAGAGACTGCCGACATCACAATTGTGCGTTCTCTCCTGGAGTCCTGTTGCCCAGTATGAGACCGTCACTAGGTGGGACTGACGGAAGACATTGAGAAGGTTCAGAAAAGGGCGGTTCGTTTTGTTTTATCTCGTTGCAGTAGAGGAAGCGTCAAGGTAATGTTGCACGACTTGAGATAGAAATCATTAAAAGAACGACGTTATTCGTTGCGGCGAGATCTATTTGCGAAACTTCAAATACCGACTTTTACTTATGAAAGTATTTTGCTAGCACCCACCTAAAGAGGGAGACATGACCATCCCAATAAAATAAATCAGATAGAAACCGGAACGATTTTGGTGTTAAATGTAAACGAAGGCTTCCGCGGCCGTTGTCATTGTATATAAAACTCTTCTGGGTGTTGGACCGCATCGTCAAAATATCAAACACTTCACCGACGTTTCGGCCACTATTGCAAGTGGCCATCTTCTGGGTGTTACATTTACTGACACCCAGAAGATGGCCACTTGCAATAGTGGCCGAAACGTCGGTGAAGTGTTTGATATTTTGACGATGCGGTCCAACACCCAGAAGAGTTTTATATACAACGATTTTGGTGTTCTTTCTTCCCGCGAGCTATTAGAGAACGGAACTTTAGAGAAAGTTTATGGAAGTGGTTAATGAATTCTCTGCCAGGCACTTAAATGTGATTTGAAATCTTTGTAGATGTCCACTCCTGTGAACCATACACATTGCTGAGGTTGGGTGGCTTGCGTGCCTCATTGATACAATAAGCCGTACCGTACGTGCAGTCATAGCGGAGGAGTATCTAGCGAGAGGCCAGACAAACGTGTGGTTCCTGAAGAGGGGCAGCAGCCTTTTCAGTAGTTACAAGTGCAACAGTCTGGATGATTAACTGAGCTGGTCTTGTAGCATCAACTAATGTGGCTTTTTCACACAGCTACTGCGAACGGCTGAAAGCAAGGGGAAACTATAGCCGTTACTTTCCCGAGGACATGCAGCTCTACTGTATGAATGTATGATAATTGCATCCTCTCGGGTAAAATATTCCGGAGGTAAAATAGTCTCCAATTCTGATCTCCGGGCGGGGAGTACATCAGGAAGATGTGATCAACAACAGTAGCATTCTACAGATCGGAGCGTGGAATGTCAGATACCTAAATCGGGTAGGGAAGTTAGAAAATTTAAAAAGAGAAATGGATAGGTTAAAGTTAGATATAGTGGGGATTAGTGAAGTTCGCCAGGAAGAGAAACAGGGTTTCTGGTCAGGTAAGTACAGGATTATAAATACAAAATAAGTTGGGGGTATTACAGTAGTAGGTCTGATAATGAATATGAAAATTGGGACACGGGTAAATTACTATGAGCAGCGCAGTGATCGCATTATCGTAGTCAAGATAGACACGGAGCCAACAGCGACCACAGTAGTACAGGTTTATATGGCAATTAGCTCTGCCAGTGATGAGGAGATCGAAGAAATGTATGAGAAGGTAAAGGAAATTATGCAGACAATTAAAGGAGAGGAAAACTAAATTTTTATGGGAGACTGGAATTCGGTAATAGGACAAGGAAAGGAAGGTGGTAGGTGAATAAGGTCTGGGCAAGAGGAATGAAAGAGGAAGCCACCTGGTGGAATTTTTCATGGAACAAAATTTAGTTATAACAACCACTTGGTTTATGAATCACGAAAGAAGGTTGTATACGTGGAAGAGACCAGGAGACACTGAAAGATACCAGATAGATTATGTAATGGTAAGACAGATTTCGGATCCAGATTTTAAACTGTATGACATGCCTAGGGGCAGTATAGACTCTGACCATAACTTATTGGTCTTGAACTGTAGGCTGAAACTGAAAAACTGCAGAAAGGTAGGAAAATAAGGAGACTGTACTTGGATAAGTTGTGGTAACGTGGAGTTCTTAAGACTTTCAGAGGGAGCTTTAGGCAACAATTGGCAGGCAATGAGATGAAATAGTGCAGACAGCAGAGGACAAAATAGGTAAAAAGATAAGACCTACAAAAAATCATTAGGTATTACAGGAAATCCTAAATTTAATTGATAAAAGGAGTAAATATAAAAGTTCAGTAAATGAGACAGACAATATGGAGTACAGAAGACTAAGATATGAGATTGACACGAAGTGCAAAACAGCTAAGCAGTAGTGGCTAGAAGGCAAATGCAAGTCAGTAGAAGATTGTATAAATAGGGGATAAATAGATACCACCTACAGGAAAATAAGAGACAAGCAGCTGTATGATCATGAAGAACTCGGATGGAAAACCAGTTCTCAACGAAGATGGGAAAGCTGAAAGGTGGAAAGAGTATATAGAGCGGCTCTACGAAGGAAACTAACTTACAAACAATATTGTAATAAGGGATGACGAAATAGATGAAGATGAAATAGGAGTATACTGAGAGAAGAATATGACAGAGCCCTGAAAGACGTAAGTCAAAACAAGGCTCTTAGAGTAGAAGACATTCCCTCATAAATACTAAGGTCTCTCGGAGAACCAACCATGGCAAAAATTTTCATCAGGTGCGTAAGAGACAGGCGACATACCATCGGACTTAAAGAAAAATGTAATAATCCACATCCCAAAGAAAGCAGGTGCAGAGAGGTGTTGAAAATTACAGAACTATCAGTTTAATATGTCATGGCTGCAAAATTTTAACACGACTTTATTTACAGAAGGATGGAAAAGCTGGTAGAAGCTGACCTCGGGGAAGATCACTTTAGATTCAGGAGAAATGTAGGACCACGGGAGGAAATACTCACTTTACGGCATATCTTACAAGAGAGATAACGGAAAGGCAAACCTACTTTTGTAGCTTTTGTAAATTTGGAGAAAGCTTTTGACAATGTTGATTGGAATACACTCTTTCAAATTCTGAAATCTGCAGGAGTAAAATATAGGGAATGCAGGATTATTTATATCTTGTGCAAAAGTCAGACAGCGGTTATCAGAGTTGAAGGGCATGAAAGAGATGCAGAGGTTGGGAAGGGAGTAAGACTGGGTTGTAGCCTTTCTCCAATGTTATTCAATTTGTACATTGAGCAAGCTATATAGGAAAGCCAGGAGAAATTTGGAGAAGGAATTTAAGTTCAGGGTGAAGAAATAAAAACATCGCGTTTTGCCGATGATATTGTAATTCTGTCAGAGACAGCAAAAGACCTGGAGGAGCAATTGAACGGAATGGACAGTGTGTTGTAGGGAGCATATAAGATGAACATTAACAAGAGCAAAAGGAGGGTAATGGAGTGCAGTATTAGAAAATCAGTCGATGCTGAATGAATTTGATTAGGTCACGAAGCAATAAAGGAGGTAGATGAGTTTTGCTACTTGGGCAGTAAAATAACAAATGATGGTCGCAGTACAGAGGATATAAAACGCAGAATGGCAATGGATAGAAAAGCATTCTTGAAAAAGAGAAATTTGTTAACATTGAATATTAATTTAAGCGTAAGGAAGTCCTTTCTGAAGGCATTTGTGTGGAGTGTGGCCTTTTATGGCAGCAAAACATGGACGATAAACACTGTGGACAGGAAGAGGATAGAGGCTTCTGAAATGTGGTGTTACAGAAGAATGCTGAAAATTAGGTGGGTGGATTGCGTAACTAATGAAGAAGGTACCGAACAGAATTGGGGAGAAATGGAATTTCTGGCACACCTTGACTAAAAGAAGGAATCGATTGATATGATTCATTCTTAGATACCAAGGAATCGAATTAAGCATTGGAGGTAAGTGTGTGGGGAAAAAATTGCATAGGGAGTCCAAGGGATGAATATAGTAAGCAGATTCTAACGTCCTCCATCGGTAATGCTGGAATTCAGTAGGGTGTTGGCCCACCCTTATCCTTGATGACAGCTTCCACTCTCTCAGGCATACGTTGGAAAGTTTGTTAGGGAATGGCAGCCCATTCTTCATTGCGTGCTGGACTGAGGAGATGTATCTATATAGGTCGCTGAGACCTGGCACGAAGTCGGCGTTCCAAAATATCCGCCTCTGTGGAGTGACCGAGCGTTGTAAGGCGCCTTACTGCGGAGCGCTCGGTTCCTCCCATTCGGAGGTTCGAGTCCTCCCTCGGGCATGGATGAGCAGCGGTGAGAATAACAAGAACATAGATGGAAAACCAACACTAAGCAAAGAAGGGAACGCTGAAAGGTGGAAGCAATGTAAAGAGGACCTATACAACGGAAATGGAGGCAGTATTGTAGAAATGGAAGACAAAGTAGAGGAAGATGAGATAGGAGATACTTTACTGCGTGAAGAATTTGATAAAGTGCTGAAACATTTAAGTATAAACAAGGCCCCTGGAATAAATGACGTTCTGAGTGAACTGCTATTATCGTTAGGAAAGCTAGCGATGAAGAAATTGTTCCACCTGGTATGCAAGATCTGTGAGACATGGGAAATACCCTCAGACTTCAAGAAGAATATAGTGATTGCAATTCCTAAGAAAGCATGATCAGACAAATGTGAAAATTACAGAACTATCAGTTTAATAAGTCATGGCTGCAAAATACTAACACGCACTATTTACAGACGAATGGAAAAACTGGTGGAATCCGTTCTTGGGGAAGGTCAGTTCCGATTTAGGAAAAATGCAGTAATACGCGAGCAATACTCACATTACGACTAACCTTAGAAGATAGGTTACGGAAAGGCAAACCTACATTTTTAGCATTTGTGGACCTGGAGAAAGCTTTTGAAAATATTGACTGGAATCCCTTTTCCAAATTCTGAAGGTGCAGGGGTAAAATAGAGGGAGCAAAGAGTTATATTTTCAGGTTGTTCAAAAACCAGACAGATATTATTAGAGCCGAATTACATGAAAGGATCACAGTGGTTGGGAACATAGTAAGACTGGGTGGTAGCCTTTCCTTAATATTGTTCAATCTGTAAATTGATCAAGCAGTGTAGGAGTGCAAGGAGAAATTTGTAGAGGGAATTAAAGACGAAGGAGAGGAAATAAAAACCTTGCGGTTTGCAGACGACGTAGTAATTCTCTCAGGAAAGAACTTCAATTACATGGATTGGACAGTGTCTTCAAAGGAAGATATAAGATGACCATCAGCAAAAGTAAAACGAGGGTAATGGAATGTAGTGTCACGGCGATTCCACGTGAAGTGTCCAAGGGCTCCCAACGCGACCACCTTCCATTTTGATGAAATGGGTACAATATGTACCTTACGGCCTGAAATGAATGTTTCCGAAGTTTCAAGCTCACCTGTAACTTGGTTCACTTACTAGAGCCATTTTTGTGAAGACCACTTTTACCGACACAGAAAAGTCGCGAATAAATCTTAAAATTTAGCATTCCATTGTTCCTAATGTAAAAGAACATGACCCTTGGTTCTTGGTGTAGTGATAGAACTCTTTGTTCTTTATACACAAATGATGCAGATAGATTTCAGAAAGCAAAGCATTTGGCATAATCTCAGTTCAAAGTGGGCAACAATCGTGTAACGAGAAATTTGTCCTATAGTTTAACGAGGCATAAGTAGTTGAAATACTGCGCTATGGACCTGGTCTTTTGTCAAACTATTGTCTGTCTGGGTGTTTACTATATCACCAATTTGGAATTGGCTTGTGTGTTTAATCACTGTGCTACGATTCTGTGAATATGCTGAGAACCATGTGTGTGTCAAAACATGCTTGTGTTCAAAGTCATGTATCTCAAAATGGACACCTACCACGTTATTTTCATTGACACCATTTAACAGAGTACATTTTATTCTATTTACTCCTAGACCACCAGGAATATAAAAAAGAAACGTCATCTATGTTTCTTTAACCCCCTCTTTCAAATATAATAAACAAATTAAATTCTGTGCAGTAGGAACTGCTGCACAAAATGCAGAGAAACCTAAGACGTCCACATTCACCCAGTCCACAATCTGTTAATATATCCCTTGATGAATGACGAAAAATTTGCTGGCATTTCATGGGTAGCGTCCAATACTCGTCCCATTCCTCGGAGAAGGGCAAGAGGTAATGGTTTACATTGTGGAGCTATGAAAATAATTTATAACATAAGGAGAGGCATTGAATTAAAATTTGTGCTGTGGCCAGGATTCGAACCTGGTACCTCCTACTTACTAGGTAGGTGCTTTAGACCACTCAGTTATCACAGAATTGTAATCAAAGTATCTACACGGACTGTTTTAAAGTATACAGGGAATATGAGGCAGGAGTAAAGTATTTGGTGTGGAGGGAGGTAGACTTAAAGTCAGTCCGTGTAGTTGCTTTGGTCTCAACGCTGTGTTAGCTGAGAGAAAATGTTCAAATGTTTGTAAAGTCTATGGGACTTAACTACGTGGTCATCAGTCCCTAAACTTACAAACTACTTATGAACTACTTACGAACTAGGACGGCACAAATATCCATGCCCGAGGGGGGATTCGAACCCCCGACCGTAGTGGGCGTGCAGACCATGACTGGAGCGCCTTTGTCCCCTCGGCCACCGCGGCCGGCTTAGCTGAGAGCCGGGCTCCGTAGCTCAGCGTGCCCGGTTAGAGGGCTAAACGCCGTCTGTAATAAAAAAGCTGAGCTAATAACATATCGAACAAGAACGAACATTCAGGATCAGCGTCCACAAAGAGCACAAAAAAAAAAAAAAAAAAAAAAAAAAAAAAAAAAAAAAAAAATTGGGCTGAAATTGGACTGAAGCACCTACCTAGCAAGTAGGAGGTCCCGGGTTCGAATCCTGGCAACAGCATAAATTTTAATTAAATGCCTCTCATAATGTTTAATACCTTTGGTATAATGAGACAATGTTGTCTAAAGGAATTTTATTATTTGTTGATAATTGTTATTAATTACGTAAAGCTTATGGTATCGTAATCGAAAAGTATGCTGAAGTTCCTCTTTGGATGTTTACATTTAATAAAATGTAATATTATCTCTATTGAAATACATCTGCACCTTTAGATTTACTTACTTTGTAATGCTTTACATGTTACATTATATACGTCATAATTTATCTCCTTCGCCCCGAAAAAAAATCTGACTACGGGCTTGCAGTAGGAGACCGAAAAAACGTAAATCCTCCACTCTCTCGCTTAGCGAATCAAGCAAACAGTGACATACAAACGATTAAGTTTCAGCATTGTGAGAATAGTTCTGAATTTTGGTTGCGACAATCCTAAATGCGAACCACTATCGTGGACTCCCATTTACAACAAATAGACCTCCAAATTATTTTTCCGCTGACATCGACCACTTGCAGGTTGGAATAGGCCTCTGGGGGGTCCATATAGACCACTTTGGGAATCACTGATCTAAGGCATTGAAGATTGTGTTGTTGCAAAGTGTTGTGTGTTCATTCATTACGGTTTTGCTTTCCTTTATGGCTTTTAGAATGTGATAATTTTGTAATATCGTGATTTTCAGTTTTAGCTATTAATCAATTATTTATTTGTAGTTTTGCTGAAAGTATGTAATATATCTCGCTTAAAGCCATCATATTAAGATCAAAGTATTGCTTCAGTGCAGCCGGTTAGGACCAGTAGGCGACAGATGGTAAAAGCTGGTGAGAACCACGACAGGTGGTACAATAGGTCGACTTCTCATGGGAATGAGCACTGGCAAATTTCCCCGAATTCTAGGGAAGTCACCGAGCGGCAGACACTGGACGCCGATTGGCTGTAGCACTGGCGGTCACGCGCCAAAATGCATTCATATTTTTGTTAATATTTATTAAACTAATAATATATTCAAAGTCAAAATCAATTTAGACTCACTCCTCAGAAATAAGCTATGCCCTGAGTAGGTAAAACATATAAACAAATGCTAATTATATAAAAAAACAATTAATTTAGGACGGACGATGACGGCAGCCATGTTTGCGCGACAGACTGCGGAACGAAGGCAGCCTTGCATCGAGCCGTCACATTTCAGTTCAGAACAGGCGCTCGGTAGAGTAACATGTGACTTTAGAACACGCACTCGGAGGAGTAACATGCGGTCATAAAACACTGTTTAATCATCTTAGATCAAGGCTAAATGACTTTTTATTTACTTTCACAGTTATGACAATGTGTGTCAAGTGGATATTGTTATGCAGTTTACTGGTTTTCTTCTAAATTTAAATAAATCAGTTGGCATTCCGAACTACCACAGTTTTATTCGTAGATTGATCAGTTCTTGCCAATAGTTTCCCAATTTCAGCCTCATTCAAGAACTCCGACCTGTGTGCTATCATCTGCCTGGGGACATCTATAGAAGACGTCAGGTAGGTGAACTTTTAGAGTTTCTACTCTTCACACAGTGCAGTGGGAAGTTACTACAAACCTCGCGTACACTGTCATTGCGGTACAAACGCAAACTGTTGTGCGTCATCCATGGCAACATGGAGGAGGAAAAGAAATGATATAGGACTGGTTAGCTCAACCCCCTGTAATCGTTTTCCAGTTGTAAGTAGTGTGCTATACAAACGAAAACTTGCGCCAGACCGGACTCTCGCTTTTTCGCGATCGGATGCCTTAAACTGTCGCCACCGAGCGCGCTGACACACCCACATTCGAATTCCGGTTCGGCACAAATTTTCATTTGGCATGAAAGATCACCATCAAAAGTGCAGCTGAGGTAGGCAACTTGGACAAAACTGAGAATAAGTGATTCTTTGATAACATCATTGCATTGCAGAACACGGTCATCGTCGCGACAAAATTTTCCTGTATGGAAAACATTACATATGAGATTTTGTGTGAGCAAGAAGTATGAAACTACAGAATACGCTCTCAGCAAGCAGTAAGTTTCAAACGACCGTAGATATCCAGCGTACGGTAGTAAGTTAACTGCGAGCTGCAAGTGAAATTTCTTAGTGAAAGAAAGGACGGCGAGTTTCCGCCTACTACAAGCCGGTGTGCTGGTCTCGTCGCAGCCGGCTTGGCTGTCGGCCGCATTCCGCCGCAGTGGAGCACAACTTGAGGACGCGACTTGTTTCCCTCCCAGTCCCCGCTGCCCGCGTCTCCAGCGAATTGGGCTGCCATTCGTCTGGGCCCTTGAAAGGGTTATTACGGAAGTAAAACTTTTCCTGCAGAGAGGAACGCTGCACAGGCTCCTTGCAGAGTCCGAGCGAAATAAATATTTTCTGCCAAAGAAGATGTTTCGCGCTGTAATATAATATTACTGTAAATAAGGCCTGTCTTTTGCGACAAAATTACTTCGCTGATTTTTACGTTCATCGTTTACATTTGGACTGGAAAGAACGTGTAGATAATGTCGTGGGAAAGGCGAACCAGGGACCGCGTTTTATTGACAGAAGCCTAAAAAGATGCAAGTACTAAAGAAACTTCATACACTACGCTTGTCCGTCCTTTTTCTTCCAAGTATTGCTACCCAGTGTGGGATCCTTATCAGGTGGGTTTGACGGAGGACATCGAAAGAGTCCAAAGAAGGGCAGTTCGTTTTGTATTGTCACAATAAAAGGGAGACAGCGTCACGGAAATCAAATGTTCAAATGTTTGTGAAGCGTATGGGACTTAACTGCGGGATCATCATTCCCTAAACTTACAAACTACGTATGAACTACATTATACTAAAGACAGCACAGACAACCATGCCCGAGCCCCCGCAGGTGAACGGCCTCGCGCATCGCAGCATAGCGCCTCAATGCGCTCGGCCGCTCCGCCGCGGCGTCACGGAAATGATACAGGATCTGGGATGGTGATCATCACAGCAACGGCGCTTATCGCTGCGGCGTGGGCTACTTGCGAAACTCCAATCGTCAACATTCTCCTCCGAATGCGAAAATATATTGTTGATTTATCTTACATAGGTAGAAAAGATCAACAGAATAAAATAAGAGACATCAGAGCTCGAACGGAGAGATTAAGGTGTGTGTGTGTGTTTTTTTTTTTTTTTTTTTTTTTTTTTTTTTTTTTTTTTTTTTTTTTTTTTTTTTTAAATACTAGCTGGCATCCGGCGCGCTGCTGTCGCAGAAGAAATAATTGAAATAATTGTGCAAAAAACGTTTGGAATTTGATAGTGTTAGCTTGTTTAATTACGAATAGTGGATAGTAAATACATTTATTCGAATTTAACAACACATAAAGAGAAGTATAAATGACATTCATTACATTTAGTTACTCAAGTGCTTTATGGTAGGCTAATATATATATACGCGACCTACTGTTATTAACTGTACTACGATCATAACCTTCGCGTAAAAGTAAGAAGTAATTTAACGAAGTTTTATCGTTATTATATGCATGTTATGGTAGCGCATAAAATACGAAGAAACGAACAAATATATATATGTTTCAAGTCTGCCATTGACCATCTCCTCTTTCCCCCTCTCTCTGTTAACCTGCTCCTCCCCCTCCCCCGTCTTCTTCCGTTCCTTTATTTCCTCGTCCCCCACCCTCTGTTCATCTCCTTTCACCTATCTCTCTCTCCTCTCTCATTCTCCTCCTCTTCCCTCTCTCTTCTCTCCCCTTTCTGTTGGTCTCCTCCTCTACCTACTCCTCTCCCTCTATATAAATATACATATATGTTAAATTCACTGGCTTGCAGATTATAAAAATATCCTTCATGAAACCAGACATTCCTATATGTGCTGACTTGAATTTAGATATTTGTTGTAGCAAACCCTCCGCCATGCACCATGTATTAACTCGGAGTGTAAGCTATGTCCACTTCAAATTTCATTCAAATCTGTCCGTTCCTTTCAGCATTAAGGAGTCACAAATATATTAACACATGGTAGGGTACCCTCCGCTACGCACCATACGGTGGCTTACGAAAAGTAGCCCACGTAATAATCACGGTATAAACTCCTCTGTTCCAAATTTGATTCATATCGTCCAGCAAATACAGCGTGAAGAAAAGAGCACAAAAAGACAAACAAACAAACATTAATTTTTATATATTAGATTACATATAGTAAACAAGCCACCGTCACTAATAACTGAAATTTTTGCTTTACACCACTAGTTTCAGTGCATTATGGCGTCATTCTCATGTATATAGATAAAGAAAGGAGTCACAAATGACACGTTTCATAAAAGGAAATATAAAATTTTCTTTGTACATGTGATGTATCGTTCGTATATTGGTTTGACTTGATAACGGGGCTCAGGTAATCCCGAAAATAGTCGCCAATAAAAAGAGCCAGCTGTGTGCAACTTTGGTTGTTTTTTGAAATTATTAATAAAAGTAGTAAGTTGCTGTCCTGAAACCATCCATGTTGGAATTTCATAGATATTCAAATATTTGTAAATCTGTGGGACGTAACTAGTATGGTTATCAGTCTCTAGGCATACAAACAACTTAAATTAACTAACCTAAGACAAACACACACACCCATACGCGAGGGAGGACTAGACCCTCCGACGGGTAGGAACTTAGAGCTTCGGTGCAAGACACCTTAGAGCGCTCCGCCATTCCACCGTAGCAGGTGATACAGGCATACAGGCTACTTAAACTAACTTATGCTAAGAACAACACACACTGAGACAAAATCAAATGTTTGTATAGCTTATGGGACTTAACTACGGGGTCATCAGTCCCTAATCTTACAAACTACTTATGAACTAGCTAACACTAATGACGGCTCAAATATCCATGCCCGAGGGAGGATTCGAGCCCCCGACCGTAGTGGCCGTGCAGACCGTGACTGGCGCGCCACAGTCCCCTCGGCCACCGCGGCCTGCCGCACAGACACACACACACACACACACACACATACATACACGCGCGCGCGCGCGCGCGCGCACACACACACACACACACATTCCTGACAAAGGACTCAAACATCTGACTGGGAGCGGCCGCGCAATATATTCCAAGACCACCACGGCCATTCCCGCATGGTCAGATTTATTCAATGCATTTTCGTTCCACGTTTTTGTACACGGGTCGCTTTGGATATATTTACCGTATGTAAACAGTAGAGTGTTGATTTTCAAGTTGCGTAGTCGTTATTTAGTTTACTTTGAAGTTTTCAAGAGTATTTACTGGTCTCTTTAATAAACTGCGATACACTGCTATAATAACCCGCAGTTATTATGCATCTTAACGTGTAAGTGAACATACTATAGACGATGTATAAAACATTATTCAGCCGGGAGAACGCAGTCCTTTATCATAGAAACGTAGAATGTATTTACGTATCGGTGCTCCATGCATAAGAGTGTAGCAGACACTAACGGCTTCTATGTACGGCTTCTATCCATATAATTTTCTGCATATTCAACATCTTCGATCAGCAGAGGAAGATAGACAAGTGCAATTTTGTCGCTGGATACTATAAAATCACCAAGTGTTCCCAGTTGATACTTTTTACTCATGAAACCACTTTCACTCGTCACGGCATTGCTGACACTCGTAATCCACACTGTGGAGACACATTTTCAACGAAACTTTTGTGTAAATGTCTGCTATGTTGTCATAGATTGTTGTTTACATTTTTAAGATATTCAGTTGTCTGTTTCTTGAGAATCAGCTTCTAACATTGGAAGAGATTCATTTGGCTATAAGAATGCGTATTTTCTTTTCGAAACGCAAAGACGATACCAGAAGAGCTACACGTTCTGTTATCAAGAGAAGTGAAAAGTGCAATGAAGTAGTGTCATCCGTCTTTTATATATATAAAATTGTGACCGAACGACAGTTATAGTAAGGTAAGTGTCACCTTCTGACGGAATGGCCGTAGTGAAAGACAAAACGAGCGTTGCGCTGTAGACGAACTGCGCTACGTGTGATGATATTTTGCGGTCATAATGATGTGAAAGATGAGTTTCGACCACCATCTCATCTAAGTTCAGGGTTCTGTTGGCGTACGTATTGATTTATCGAGGCTTGATCAAGTCGTGTTACATGCAGTTGTGGCACGTCATATATCGGCAGTCTATCAGGACTGTGGAGGCCCGTTGTATTGAACACAAGCTTCATACGCGTTTGGAACAGCATAATTCTGCTAGTGCAGGAAAATACAGTGACAAGTGTCACCCTATGAAATGCAGCAACGTGGAGATTATGATATGCAGCCTTAGTGACCGTGTTATCAAGAAAATAGTTGATATTAAAGCAGCAGATAGCCTAATATTCACCACTGACAATTGAGGGGTCTGTTGACAGCGGAAGCTATGCTGCACAAGATGAAAAACTGAGCTTTGGCCATTTTCGTATTTCGTATTCTCATCTTGCATCTACCCTGTGTACTAGAACCGCATGGCGTGGCTTCAGCTCTTTCTGGAGCAGTAGTTGTAAGTCCTTGATTACGTCCTTGGGATCATTTTGAGTGAGAGGAAGAGCGATGCCACTTAACGGCGTTGACCCTATTTCAGTTGCAGACGTACCAACACACAAGTGTTACAGATTGGTTTACCAGTTATAAGGGAAGAACATTTTGTTCAAATATGTAATTGTAGCTTCTACATCCGTCTTCAAGAAGATGCTAGGTAGTAGCTTAAAGAAGAGGAAAGATCCCATGGTTGGTCATTGTTATATGATTACACATCTTTTGGAAATATCCACACAAACGATCTGTACCAACCCTGACGATAAAAAATCTCAGGACGCAAATGCCATACATTCTTCCACTTTTTACAATGTTTACCAAAAACTGAAGTCCACATTTACTGGACAATGAGGGTACTCGAGATGGGATATGAAGTTTCGTATGGTTGTTTGCAGTTTAAGCCTAATAACATGATTTGCACTTGGGTACCAGTATTTCGACCAGGATAAAACTTCTTGATATGTACATAAAATTTGTGTTTTTTTTTAATGTTGTTGTAGTAATTAAAGACTAACATGTCATAATCATTGCTACTTACATTAATGTACATTTTTTCTGTTGCATAATTTCCATAACAATATCTTAAAACTGAAAACGGGATCCCTTTATTGTACAAATGAGGTGTTAACACAATAATTTAGAAAACTAAATTTACCTCCATTCCTCCACTGTCTCACTAGACCCGCTCAATATCGACGTTTAAAATCTTAGCTGACAATAGGTGGCTCCAGGTCACGAATACTTGCCGGAAGAAAGGAGTGTTTACACTGCTCGGGGGTGTTACCTTTCCTGTTTTCATTTGCAAAGCGAAGTATTAAATTCTCACACACAGTGCTTGCTCTCAGCAGTTGTGCCTCAAAAATGTCAGGGTCTCCTGCCGAAATATCGACGTTCGTCGACGTTGTTACGCGGTCCCATACCCGCAAGTTATTTGAACATTCAACTCCCCGAGAGAAACTAAGGACTCGCGAAAAGTCGGTAAAATAAGGGCGTGGATTGCCGGATACCATTTTGATTTTTGGAATTTAATATACTTAATATATATATATATATAATATACTGGTATTACTTAACGTTAAAATAACCGTTGCACGTCCTACATAGTTTGTAGAGGGTATTAGGCCATTCACAAAATATATATTAGCTATATAGGTCGCCAAGGCAAAATAGAACGATTATTAGCAATGAAAGAAAGGAAGTGCAATGTCGTACACAAACATCACATTCATTTATGAAGTGCAATTGTGCACTGTAATTGTATTTATATGATGAATAGGTAGTTACATGCTGTTTACATCGGTTTTACAATAATTCCACACATTGTTGACCATAGGTACCTGAACAATCGGCATAGTACCAGTCTTAACAAAGATTACATTGCACTCACTGTTCATTTGTACATCGTCAAAGAATTTTCGTGAACAATATGCACATATCGCATCTCCAGTTTGTTTGCCAGGATTGTGGACATCAGCTGGCAAACTGCTGCTAACATTTTGAGTTTTTTCACTTTGTAACAGTATTTTTGCGCATATGTTGTGGATTTTTGAAGCAGCTTGCAGTTTGTTCCCTTAGTAATAAATTCCTCCCGCTGACGCTTGTAAGGGATCGTGTTATTACAGCTGCGGAACTTTTGGGTCTGCCACGCTTGGATGCTGTATTTCTCAGAGTATGAAGTGGTGATGTATCTTCAGAAGTGACATACCTTTTTGAAGTTCCTGGAACTCCACGTTGGGCTGTATTCAGATTACTTTTCTGAGGAACTGATAGTGGCGTAGATGCTCTCCTGCTGAATGTTGTCAATACATGGTCATTATCTACAATCTGGACGCTTGGTTCATATGGTTGCAGCACTTTGATACTTTCTTCTACTGCTTCGGTTGCATTAAAATCCTGGAAAATGTTTCTGTAGTCCCGCAGCCTTGAATTCGTTCGGAGCTATTTGACCTGTCTGAAACTTTAATTACGCTCTACTAAATAGGTCGAAAACTTCGTAATGCATTACTGCACTTTTGTTTTGCAGTTGCCAGTTCCAGATTTCCTCGTTGTAGTAATGCTTCAATTGTACCATGAAGGTCTTATCAAAGGCCTGTAGCTTGTGACTTGTATGAGGTGGCCGACAAATAATGTTGACATGATATTCCCGACCTCTGCTGATGAGAAGAAGATTTCTTGTATGGCTGTAGCGGCCGTCTTGGAGGAGGAGAACTGGACCGTCTCTGAAGGTTTTGTAGTGGAAACGAAATGGTGAAACCAGTCCAGAAAAGCTTCAGAACTGAACCACCCAGACGGCTGGCATCTGAAAATGGACCCTGGGGGAGCCCCTCTTGCCAGAAGACGATTGAAGTTTTGCGTGGAAATATAAGGAGGAATAAATATTCCACTTTGCCACTACAACTGTAATTAAGGATCACCTATCAGCAGATGTCTTTGACCCAATTTGCCTTTTATCTTTTGAAGCTAGGACTTTAGGCAGTTTGGTCCGGACTACAGTTAAGCCTCTTTCATCCACGTTAAATATACATGACGGACTACAGTTATTATCTTCAAACGCTTCTTCGAACAGATCAAAGAATTTTGTCACGCTTTCTCTACTGAAGCCCTAGCA
The DNA here is from genome assembly GCA_026315105.1 of Locusta migratoria. Classification (NCBI taxonomy): domain Eukaryota; kingdom Metazoa; phylum Arthropoda; class Insecta; order Orthoptera; family Acrididae; genus Locusta; species Locusta migratoria. Next base: position 732,457,848 of record CM048744.1, on the reverse strand, counting down.
ACAGATCTACCAGTCAGTGTTGTTGTTGTGGTCTTTAGTGCGCTGACTGGTCTGATGCAGCTCTCCACGCTACCCTGTCCTGTGCAAGCTACTTCATCTGAGAATACGGACGGCAACCGACATCCTTTTTAATATGCTTACTGTATTCGTTCCTAGGTCTCCCTCTACGATTTTTAGCCAATACACTTCCTTTTAATACTAAATTTAAGATTCTTTTATTCTCAGAATGTGTCCCACAAACCTACCCCTTCTCTTAGGATATGCCCAATTCTGTTGAGCGCCTCCTTATTAGTTACGTGACCTACCTATCTAATCTTCATCATACGTCTATGGCATCACATTTCGAAAGCTTCTATCATCTTTTTGTCTGAGTTCCTTATCGTCCACGTTTCACTCCCATACATTGCTACATATGCTTTCAGAAAGGACTTCCTAATATTTAAACTAATATTGGATGTCAACAAATTGCGCTTCTTCAGATACGTTTTTCTTGCCATAGCCATACCAGTCGGAGTACGCAGCGATATTTTGCCATTACGTCTTTGCACGAAGCGTTTGACCCAGTCTTCATCTGCAACTTCTTTCACAACGGTAAATGTAATGGCAATGATATTCAATTGAGCAGTTGATATGCAAGTCTCTTAACATCACTTCGTGTGCAACCAAAACATTTCTTTTCCGTTATTAGCAAATAGACAACTAGTTTTTTTTCAGTTTCTCTGGTAAATCTGGTTCACGTCCAAGCTCAGTCTTTATAGTGTCAGTGGTCTTAGCTTTAGATCGTACATGCTCAAATAATGTTGAACGAGGTTTATTTAATTTCTTGGGAGCTGCAAGATAGCCTACTCTTTACTCTCATACTGCGGCAATGGCCATAATCACATCATTGGCACTTCACTTTTTCAGACTGCACCTCGTTTTTTCTTTGTCTTTTGGCATTTGCGGACATCACAAAAAGAAACATTCCATTAATTTCGAAGCGTATAATGATGAAGAAAATATTTAATAACTAAATAGAGATGAATAAAAATGTATTTATTAATCGTGAGTTTAAACTATCCTTTAAAACCCGTGCGGTACTGATATGTAGCAGCTACTATCGGATACTTTTCGACATTGCCGTAAGCTAGAATCCGAGATTACCCAATTACACACGACAAAATAACAAGACTTCCAACTGACACATGTTGTTTGCAGCATTTCTACATTTCGGGAATTAAGAAGCCACATTCATGGTCTATCAAAGAATGCATGTTACACAGGACACATGTATTAATAACTACCAACAAAAATATCAGTTTACTTACCCTTCAAAAGTTAGTTATTTGAACTGGAAATGAGGCTTCTTGCTCCAAACAGAGCACTCAACCATAATGGTGGCCCTTATAATTATATGTTTGCCTACTTGTAGACGCCGTAATTCGCTATTTTCACATCAGGTGGCAACACTGCATGGTCACGAAACTTGCTGTCCAACATTACTGGACCTATTCGGCAATCCCCTCCGTTACTCTGTTGTTGTTATGGTCTTCAGTCCGGAGACTGGTTTGATGCAGCTCTCCACCCTACTCTATCCTGAGCAAGCCTTTTCATCTCCTCATAAGAACGGCAAACCACATCCACTTGAATCTGCGTACTATACGCGTCTCTTGGTCTCCCTCTGCGATTTTTACCCCACACACTTCCCTCCAATGCTAAATTCACGATTCCTCGATGTCTAAGAATGTGTCCTACCAAGCGATCCCTTCTTTTAGTCAGGGTATGCTAAAAATTCCTTTTGTCACCAATTCTGTTCAGTACCTCTTCATTAGTTATGCAATCTACCCACCTAATCTTCAGCATTCTTCTGTAGCACCACATTTCAAAAGCTTCTATTCTCTTCCTGTCCTATAAAAATAAAGCAAATACCTGTTTACTCATGTTTAGAAATTACATGTTGACGTACGACGCAAATCGGGAAAAGTTACACATAGAACTATGCTAGCGAAACTCATTTTCTCATTAGAACCATTAGGATGCACTGACAACAAACCACACTCTTACAAATGTAAGTAAAATAAACAAAAGATGAAATATCAAATATATAAAACGGTACTTTTCAAATTCCTGTAAAATCCGATCACAAACGAATAGAATCCTCCAAAATACAGTTGCCAAAATAACAGAACATCTAATAGCACACACGACCTATACTGAACTGTTACTGAGAAAACGAAACGGCACCTTTAACGTGAGTCAAAATAAATCTCTTGTCTAATACACATTTTAAAATTCATTTGCGATTACATAACAAAACACACACCAGAGTAGAATAAGAAATGAAATAGTTAATATATAGAAATGATCTGTGTCAATATTATTTAATGTTTAACAGATTGAAAAAAAAAATATTTCGTAACGTAGAAGTTTAGTTGATTTATGATGTGGAAGGAGTCGTAAGGTAACAAACAGCCATGTTTGTCATTGTGTGCCATGATGCAGACCGAAGTGGATATATGCTGAGGTGTGGAAAAGTTTTGGAAGATTAAAGTGGTTATATGTGTTTGTTAACTACATTTTTCGGAAATAAAAAGAAAGATGAAAAGTGAAGTGTTATTATTAATTCATATCCTGGAAAAGTCCAAACTGCACTGAGCATAACTACGCAAGAGTTCGAGACTTTATCGGCCTAAACAACAACATGAAAAAAAGATGTGTAAGTGCTGAAGTTAAGGTGTAATTTGATTTTCCTTTAGCTTTGGGCTTCCCTTAAATTTGTCAGGGAGATAAACTTTTCAGTCACCCAAGCCTACGTCTATATAGTGTGTGAGGGACTAGTAACTTGGCAGCTGTTGCGATCAAAACATGAGGATACAATTTTAAGGCCGTATTACACGATACACCTGAGGCGTACGCCTACGCAGCAACGCTACGTACTGCTTCGGGTAGACCTTCGGCGGCGGCGGAGTGGCCAAGTGCATTGAGGCGCTCTGCTACGATGCGCGAGGCCGCTCCCCGTGGGGGGTTCGATTCCCCCCTAGGGCATGGATGTTTGTGCCGTCTTTAGTATAAGCTAGTTCATAGGTAGTTTGTAGATTTAGGGACTGATGATCCCGCTGTTAAGACTCTTAAGCTTAACAAACATTTGAACCTTTTTTTTTCGCCTAGACGTATTAGCGCGGTGGATATTCCTTGGCGCGAATTCGCGTATGCGCAATAGACAGCAATAATGCGCACGAAATGCAAATCAAAGTGAGCTCTTGTAATCGTTCATTCATTCCTCACAAGAACGCGAGGGAAACTGTGATTTCTTGGAACGTCATTAATTCAAATTATTCTGTGAGATCAGGGTTCCGATTTAATATAAAGTTGTAATTTTTTATATTGAGTATTTGTTTTTCTCTTATGTAGTTAGCACGGAATTGAGTTACTACTGCTTTGAAGTACAGACTCAACACTTTCATTTTATATTAAAGTTCAAAGTATGTGTAACTAAGGGCCAAACTGCTTAGGTTAATCGTTTCCTCAAATTAAATACTGCCTTAAACTTATACCGAGGACAACATGCACACAAATGCCCGGTGGGAGCGCAATTCCTGCCAAGAAGTCTCAGACTGCGCGGCCGTTTCATCTTACGACACTTCGTTGCAAAAGTGTATGTCCATCTAAATTTAGATTTGTACAGTATAATGCACATAGCGGACATTTTGTTGGGGCTATGAGAGGAAATCTTCAGATTTGGGCACCGCAACAACGAAAAGCCAGACGTGGGTTCGATACTGGCCGAAAAGAAGGAAGGCAGGGGAATATTCACAGCTAATAAGAGAATTGAGTCCCGAATATCTGCAAGAATTTCGAAACTTCGTGAGGAAGGACGTGACTTGTTTTGAAAAGCACCTGTCGGTAAAGTTGAATGCATATCACTGAAGAATAAACGATTGCTGACATCACTTATTATGATAAAGGGATCGTGTGGGTTATACAAACACCTTTCCCCACACGCCTGAACTAAGACGCAACGGCTCTCTGTTCAATCTCATTTGTAAAGTATGAAGTATCCAATATAAGAATTCCTTTTCACAAGAACGTAATATTAAAATCTTCTGGCAAACAAAATTGTTATTTATTTAATTATTGCATTTATTAAATTGTACACACTAAAAATTGGCAAAATCCGTAACACGGAAGTCTGAAAGCACACCTAACAACGAATGACACAACAGTAACACAAATAGAAAGTCTACTGCAGTACTCGCTTCTGCGCATGCGCGTATTCACGGGAGTTCAGAACTGTATTCCGACGTGCAGATAGTGTCTGCTAATAATCATGGTTCCGCGGTAGTTCCACCTCTACCTTTCGCGGCGGATCGTCGTGTAATAGGGCCTTTAGTGTCCATGTGGGAGGTAATTACTGGCAACCCACACCCGATTGGAACAGGAAATGGAAGGAGTATCAGTGATACAGAACCCAATATCACAGGTGGCTCACGGAGAACAGATGCCGACGTCGAACCGTAGGTGGTGGACCAGTTACAGTGACTACATCTTATTATTATTATTATTACTATTTCAGGATTAATTAATAACAACATGTTGTCGTATTCCTGTTATCCTCCGCCAAGCCTCTTTATCCAGCGCTTCTTTCTTGTCGATGCCGCGATGTTCCATCACTCGATTTATCTGGTCTGTCCAAGAGCATCGTGGTCTTCCGCGTTTACGACTTCCGGGTGGTTTCCATTCATAAACTATCTTAGGCCACCGATGATCTGGCATTCTCATCATATGTCCGTACCATTTCAGTGATTTTCTTTCAATTCTATCACTGTATCATCTGCCTTCATTGTAGCTCTTACTTCATCGTTAGTTTTTCTTTCGATTCTTGATATTCTGGCACTCCTACGCAAATAGTCCATTTCCACAGTTATTAGTCTTCTTTTGAGATCCGCATTTAATATCCATAGTTCTAATCCATAGCATAGCACTGATTCAACCATTATCTTACGTACTCTTTTCTTATTATTGTTGGAAATATTCTTATCCCACCAAAAAGAATTCAAACACCCTAATACCTTTCTGCTTTGCTTTATCCTGTATTTTATTTATGTGTGGCCCAATCCATTTTTATATTTGCCCCGAGATATGAAAATTTCTCTCCCTGTCTCATAACTTCTTCGTCATTGATGTTTAAGTCAAATTTAGCATCACTATTCACAACCATATACTCTATTTTTGTTAGACTCATTTGTAGCCCCCAGTTGTATTCGTGATGTAATCGTCGTATCATGAACTCAATGTCATAATCATCTTGTGCTATAATGGCTTGATCTACATCTTCTACAACTAAAAACTATAGATTTGAAATCAATGCACTGTCTATTGGAGGTTAAAAAAGGAAACTCCCCATTGTCACACATGCGGCGTATTCTGTCAAGTCTGGCCAGGGGGGCGGCGTGGTCTGCCGCTGACCGCCTGGCCACACGGCAGCAATGTCATCCGGGCCCTCGCCCTGGGGGAATGAGAAACGTGCCCTGCCCTTACAAAAAAGATGGGCCAGTATCGGTCACCAGACGCGCTGATTGGCTGCGAGCCGGCGTCTCGGCTGTCACCGACATGGGCCTAACTTCCATGTCACGCACGGGAGGGGTAGGAGGGGGGGAAGAAGGGGGAGAGGTAGTTCGAGGGGGCGGACGGCTCGCCCACGCTGCACAGCGGTCGCTGCCCACTCGCTGTCCACAAGCAGCGGTCGCGATGGTCCACGGCACACGGCGCCTGCTGCATCTACGTCAACACTCTGCAAATTACATTCAGGTGTATGGCCTTCATCGAACCGCTTCTATGATATTTTTCTACCCTTCCATTCTCCAACAGCGCGCAGGAAAAAAGGAACGACTAAATTATGAAAATTAAAATGCACAATTTTATGTTTTGAATGCTTTGGTGAGGCGAGAGTCAACAGCCGTAATATATTTCATAAAATGCATTTTTATAAAAACCATCAGCTGTTTATTAAAAACCTTATTCATCTACTAGTTTCGGTCATGGACCATCTTCAAGGATAAAAAGGTGTTAACAGAGAATGGTAAAATACATGATGTATTTTACCATTCTCTGTTAACACCTTTTTATCCTTGAAGATGGTCCATGACCGAAACTAGTAGATGAATAAGGTTTTTAATAAACAGCTGATGGTTTTTATAAAAATGCATTTTATGAAATATTATGTTTGTTCTACAGGTTTGTTTATTTCTTTTTGTCCGGAGACTGGTTTGATGCAGCTCTCCACCCTACTCTATCCTGAGCAAGCCTTTTCATCTCCTCATAAGAACAGCAAACCACATCCACTTCAATCTGCTTACTATACGCGTATCTTGGTCTCCCTCTGCGATTTTTACCCCACACACTTCCCTCAAATACTAAATTTATGATTCCTCGATGTCTAAAAATGTGTCCTACCAAGCGATCCCTTCTTTTAGTCAGGGTATGCCAAAAATTCCTTTTCTCGCCAATTCTGTTCAGTACCTCTTCATTAGTTATGCGATCTACCCACCTAATCTTCAGCATTCTTCTGTAGCACTACATTTCAAAAGCCTCTATTCTCTTCCTGTCCGCACTGCTTATCTTCCATGTTTCACTCCCGTGCAAAGCAACACTCCACACAAATGCCTTTAGAAAAGACTTCCTTACACTTAAATTAATATTTGATGTTAGCAAATGTCTCTTTTTCAAAAATGCTTTTCTTCCCATTGCCATTCGACATTTTATATCCTCTGCAATGCAACCATCACATGTTATTTTACTATCCAAGTAACAAAACTCATCTACCACCTTCACTGTTTCGTTACCTAATCTAATTCCTTCAGCATCGCCTGATTTTCTATTTAGTTAGCGAATCGATTTAGTCAAAGAACTTGCTTTGTCAACAAACCAGAAGAAATGTTACATGCAGAGAAATACATTATCTTCTTTGATGGAGCAGTTACAATGTAACTAAATATTTACATTAAAATTTATAAATTAATAGTACTACAAACGGAAACAGTGATACTATACATCGAGAAATAGTGCAAGCATAACAATTTCTTGACAACAGTGACTACAGTGAAGAAAATTAAATTAAACAACAATCTTTAAGATTGAAGGATTGTTCAAAACACAAGGTGACCCAAAACGTTACAAATATAGAATAAATATAAAAAACCTGGGACACTTTTATAACTAAATAAACAAAAAGACAAAAAATAGTGGGGTTTGATAGCAGGGAGTAGGTGGGGTGTATTGGATAATTATGAAGCTTAACAAATCTGAAGTATGCACTCTACCTGAAAAACAGTGAAAATAAACACATTAAATAATAGTGATTACAATTAAGGAATTAATGTAAGGACAGAGTACAGAATAATTTGGAATATTAGTGCTAACAAAGGAAGATACAAAACAGGTGTGATACATTGGAGAGCTAGACTGATATCAACACAGAAAGTAGATACCAAATTTAAATTAGATTTACAGCTTCATATCATTAGAGTAATTGTAAGACAAAATACCTGAAACCTATTACAAATATACACTGACTCAAAATCGGAGTAAGGTAAAGTAAGACTATATAAGAATTGGAGGAATAAAATGGAACAGGCAGCTGTACTGGAAATTCTGAGGGTGGTTTCAGAAATGGTGATGTATTGATGACTGTTGTTCATTTCATATTGACCTTAGACTGTGAGCCAGATGTTTGTTTATTTCTAAGGCCTGTCATAGACTACGTTTCTGGCCTTTGTGCTACGTAGAGTACGTGGAACTGTGGTTGGTATCTGTGGCCCTCACTCAGAACATGTTCAGTAAAAGTAGAGTCTTGATTTTGCAACCTCCAACTGCACTTGTGCTCTCTTAGCCTAGTTGCTATGTCCCTACATGACTCGCCAAGGTAAAACTTATCACAATCTGGGCAAATTGTGTACCCCAAGATTGGCTAGCAGCTTCGGGTTGTCTTTGCTATTGAAAATAAACTGGACAGTTGTGTTATTGGCTAGCAGGAAACCCTGTAGTTGCAGAATTTGGCTACACTTTGTGATACCTGTCCTAGATATGAAAAAGTTTTCGATCTGATTTCTGTTATTTTGCAAATTCATCTCGCCGCAACGAATAACACTCTTATTTTAATGATATTCATGCCAGTTGCCGCATCATCCCGTGACACTATCTTTTTAGTTCTCTGAACTTTCTCTACATCATCCGTCAGGCTCACTTGATTGGGATCTCACAATGCAGAGCGATACTCAAAATTAGGACGCACAAGTGTGGTGTAGGCTGTTTCTTTAGTAGAACTGTTGCATCTTTCAAGTGTTCTGCCAATGAAACGTAGCCTTTGGTTCGCCTTCCGTACGATATTTTCTGTGTGTCCTTACCAATTAACGTTCTTTAGTTGAATTTAATGCCTTTGAATTTGACTGATTCACCTTGTAAATGAAGTTTAACGTTCTCCTCTTTTGGATGACTTCACACTTATCATTATTTCTACATCTATATGGGTACTCTTCAAGTCACATTGAAGTGCGTGGCAGAAGGTTCATCCAACCTCTACTAATTCTCTACAGTTCAATTGACTAATAGTCGCGGGAAAGTAAACATACATTTTTTTCTCTTATTTTATTATGATGAGCAAGTCTCCCTATGTAGGTGGGTGCCAATAATATATGTTGGCATTCTAAAGAGAAAGTTCTTGAAAGAAATTTCGCAAATAAACTCGTCGCAACAAATAATTCCTTTCTTTTAATAATTTGCACTCCAATTCGTGTCACATTTTCGCGATAATACAAAACGAGATGCCCGTCTCTGAATTTTCTCTAAATCGTCAGTTAATTCAGGGACTCAGAAATACTCCAAAATAGGTTGCACAACTGTAGTGTAGGTAGTTTCTTTAGTAGAACTGATGCATCTTCTAATTGTTATACCAATGAAACGTAGTCTTTGATTCGCCCTCCCTACAATAATTTCTGTGTTCTTTCCAATTGTTCGTAATTGTTACTCCTAGGTATTTAGTAGCATTGGAGGCCTGCATTTTTGACTGATTTATCGTGTAATTGAGGTTGAACTGATTACTTCTAGTTATATTATAACGTTGCCCTTGCTTAGTATGATGCCATAATTGTTAAAGTAGATTCCGCGATTATATTTTGGACAAGGAATTGATGGTACCGAATTTTTTGAACTTGAAATAATTTAGTTAAAGTACAGCACAAAATGAACATTAAAGCAAATAAACCGCGGGTTGCATATTAATGTTGGGCAAATTACAAGCAACAGCACGTTATAAGACTTACGGAAACCATCTAGCTGGATCCTGCATTTCGTATTGTAGAAGCTGGAAATGACAACTAAATATTTAATACGTGAATGTTAGAGATACTTTCCGTAGTAGATCAATGTTCAGACTGTTCACTTCGCTTTTCATTGTGGTGTGACCGCGGGTGGAACATGAAGTTACTGTTAATGATAGAATAATTTAAAAAAATGATCGGACTTCGTGAAATTACAAAAGAAACGACTGCAGGTTATAAAATAAAGCAAAGTATTGTGTAAAGATGATTGATTGATTGAAATTTTGCAGACAATGCGAAGCGATTGTAATGGCGTCTGAACATTAAACTATTACGGCTGCGAAGGAGCTGAAAACATTAAGAAATTGAATATTTGACGTGGAGGAGTTTGATTTAAATGAAAACCAAGGAGAGGGAATGCTTTTAAATTTAAATAATATATTTTCAGCAACAACTTGAATCATACTTACATTAGTGGATACAGGTATGAAAGACGTCTACACCGATTAGATACAGACCAGAGAGTGAGTAAAACTACTATCACGGTTCCGTCTTCTCGCTTGTTTGAGAGTAAAAAATGACGAACGAAATTAAATTAGTTGCATTGTGAGACAGAGGGAACCGGAGGCGATAAGCATCGTTGATCAAAGATAAACAAAATAAAAAATAAAATAAAAAATTAGTGTATCGTTACAATATTGATGACCTCACACTTATCATTATTAATGGTCAATTGCCAATTTTTGCACCGTGCTGATATCTTATCTAAATCATTTTTCAGTTGCTTTTGATCTTCTGGTGACTTTACTAACCGGTAAATGACAGCATCATCCTTGAACAGTCTGAGAGAGCTACTCCGATTGTCTCCTAATTTATAAAAATAAGGAATAGTAGGTGTCGTATAACACTTCCCTGTGGAACGCCCGATATCACTTCTCTTCTGCTCGGTGACTTATCGTCAGTTTCTACTTACTGTGGTCTTTCTGACCGGAAATCGCGATTCCAGTCGCCAAATTGTGACGGTATTCCATAAGCATGCAATTTGATTAGAAGCTGCTTGTGAGGTACAGCGTCAAAAGCCTTCCGGACATCAAGAAATTCGGAATTTATTTGACATCCCTTGTCAATAGAACTCGCACATCATGTGAATAGAGAACTAGCTGTGTTTCGGTGTTGATTATGGGTCAATAGGTCGTTCTCTTCTAGGTAGTTCATAGTATTTGAGAAAATTATATGTTCTAAAATCCCACTGCAAACTGCCGTCAATGATATAGGCCTGTAATTTTGCGGATCAGTCCTATTTATGGTCAACTCCGAATTTTTGCACCGTACAGGTATCTCAACTAAATCGATTAGCCGCTGCTTTTGATGTTTTTGTAACTTCAGTAACAAGATAAATTACAGCATTATCCACGAAGTCTCAAAGAGTTGCTGTGATTGTCTCCTAACTCGTTTACAAAGTTAAGGAACAGTAGGGACCCTATATCACTTTCCTTTGGAATGCCAGATATCAGTTCTGTTTCAATCGCTGATTTTCGGTTAATTACGCCGCACTGTCCTATCTGACAGTAAATCACGAATCCAATTGCACAACTGTGACGGTGTTTCGTAATCGCACTACTTTATTATAAGACGCCTGTGAGGTATAATGTCAAAAGCCTTCCGGAAATATGAAAATATGGAACCGATTTGACATTCTGTCCATACCACTGAGTGCTTTATGTGAGTAAAGAGCTAGTTATGTTTCTCAGGAACCTTATAAATCCGTGTTGATTAATAATCAATAGGTCCTTCTCTTAGAGATAGTTCATGATGTTTAAGAAAAGTATATGTTCTAATATCTTACTGCAAACCGACCTGAATGATATAGGCCTCTAATATTGTGAATCACTTCTAAGTTGACTACGACGTAGGCACGTGAATACGACTTTAGCCTGGCTGCAAGAAGGTGTCGTTGAATCAATGTTTCAACCACACACTTACGTTAAGCATTTCGTCAAAATTTGACACTCGGACATAGTTTTCGGAATTGTCAAACAATAAACTACAGATGATACAAATTACTTGTTAAAATAATGGATGTGTGAATGAATGACTGACCGTTAATAAACTGCAGTTGTACAGGAGTGGCTAGAGGACAAATGCAGAACCGTAGAATAATGCATAACAAGGGGAAAGATAGATACCGCCTACAGGAAAATAAAAGAGATATTTGGAGACAAGAAAAGCAGCTGTATGAATATCAATAACTCAGTCGGAAAACCAATACTAGGGAAAGAGGGGAAAGCTGAACTATGGAAGGAATATATAGAGGGCGTATACAAAGGAAATAAACTTGAAGGCAGTATTTTAGAAATGGCCCTGGAGTAGATGATATTCCGTCTGAACTGCTGATGTCGTTAGGAGAGCCAGTAGTGAAAAAATTGTATTACCTGATGTGCAAGATGTATGAAACAGAGGAAATACCCTCCGACTTCAAGAAGAATATTGTAATTCCAATTCCAAAGATAGTAACTGCAGACAAGTGCCATGGGTGCAAAATATTAAGTCGAATTATTTACAGACGAATGGAAAAACTTGTGGAATCCGAACTCGGGGAAGACCAGTTTGGATTTAGGAGAAATGTAGCAACACGGGTGGCAATACTCACATTACGACTTATCTTAGAAGATAGGCTAAGGACAGGGAAACCTACGTTTTTAGCGTTTGTCGATTTGGAGAAAGCTTTTGACAATGTCGACTGGAATACACTCTTCCAAATTCTGAAGGCATCAGGGGTAAAATGTAGGGTTATATTCAACCTGTACAAAAACCAGACAGCGGTTATTAGAGTCGAAGGCCAAGAAAGGGACGCAGAGGTTGGGAAGGGAGTAACGCAAGGTTGAAGCCTTTCCCCAATGTTGTTCAATCTGTACATTGAGCAGGGAGTGAAAGAATGGAAGGAGAAATTTGGAGAGGGCATTAAAGTGCAGGGAGAAGAAATAAAAACATTGCGGTTTGCCGATGACATAGTAATTCTGTCAGAGACTGCAAAAATCTGGTAGAGCAACTGAATGTCGTCTTTAACTGATTGTAACAGCATACAGGATGACTTAGACAAAATTTCTAGTTGTTGCGAAGAATGGCAGATAGCCATGTAGAAAAATGTAAGGTGATGCGCATGAGTAGGAAAAACAATCCCATAATGTTCAAATACAGTATTACTAGTGAGCTTCTTGATGCTGTCGCGTCGTTCAAATAGATATTTGCAGAGCGATATGAAATAGAACTAACATGTAAGGACAGTTGTGAGTAAGGCGGACAGCCGACTTCGGTTTATTGGGAGAATTTTGGGAAGATGTACTTCACCTGTAAAGGAGACCGCATATAAAACGCTTGTACGACCAAGTCTTGAGTATTGCTCAAGTGTTTGGGACAATAAAGCAGATCAGTTTAAAGGAAGACATAGAGGCAGTTCAGAGGCGAGCAGCTAGGCTTGTTACTGGTAGGTCCGACCAATGCGCGAGTGTCACGGAAATGCTCCGACAACTCAATTGGGGATCGCTGGAGGAAAGACGACGTTCTTTTCGTGAATTTCTATTGAAGAAAATTTAGAGGGCCGCAATTTTAACCTGAGTGTAGTACGATCTTGCTGTCGCCTACTTACATATCGCGTGGTGATCACAAAGACAATATAAGAGAGGGCTCATACGAGGCATATAAGCATTCATTTTTTCATCGTTCTATTTGGGAGTGGAATAGGAAAGGAAATGCCTAGTGGTGGTACAGTGTACCCTCCGTCACGCACCTTACGGTGAATTGCGGAGTATGTATGTAGATGTAGAATGGGATGGACAGTGTCTTGAAAGGAATATATATGAACATTAACAATAGGAAAACGAAGGTAATGGAATGCAATGTCAGAAAATCAGGCGATTCTGAAGGAATTAGATTAGGTAATGAGACAATAAAAGTAGTAGATGAGTTTTGTTATTTGGGTAGCAAGATAACTTCTGATTGTCGAAGTAAAGAAGATATAAAATTCAGAATGGCTATGGGAAGAAAAGCGTATCTAAAGAAACGACACTTGTTACATCCAATATTAATTTAAATGTTAGGAAGTCCTTTCTGAAAGTATTTGTCTGGAGTGTAGCATTGTATGGGAGTGAAACGTTGACGATAAGGAGCTCAGACAAAAAGATGATAGAACCTTTGGAAATGTGGTGCTACAGACGAATGATGAAAATTAGATCGGTAGATCACGTAACTAATGAGGAGGTGCTTAACCGAATCGGGGAGAAAAGGAGTTTCTGGCATATCCTGACCAAGAGAAGGGCTAGATTGGTTGGACACATTCTGAGACATCAAGGAATTGTCAACTTAGCATTAGAAGGAAGCGTGTGGGGTAAAAATCGTAGAGGGAGACCGAGGGATGAATATAGTAAGCAGATTCAAAAGGATGTACGTTGCCGCACGTATTCTGAGATGAAGAGCCTTGCACAGAACAGGGTAGCGTGGAGAGCAGCATGAAACCAATCTGCGGACTGAAGACCACAACAACAACAACAACAACAACAACATGCAACTACAACATGCAACTGCTTGCGGTCTTATTCGAATTCATTAAAAAAAATAAACTCTTAACTTTCCTAGTTTGATTCCATTTTGGATCACTGTACTTGAAACAGTCAAAGCTTTCCAAATTGATTTGATTTTTTTATTTGCAAGGTAATTATACATCTCAATATTTCGTTTGTTTACTTACTATTCATTTCATTTCAGACTAACCCATTAAAAACAAACTGTACAAAATTTTCAACGCAATCCATAAGCCGCAAAAAATAAAAGAAAAAGGGAGCAACATTATGCAAAGCCAAGTCTGTTGTTTTAATTAGTATTTATGGAAGCGCCGATTCAGGAATTTTGTCATTTTGCCATTTTTATGTAATTAGTTACCTAAGAACATTTATATCGATCACATACCAGACATCCTCATTTCATTAAAACCAAAGGTGGATGAGTTGCGGCCTGTGGTCTGTATCTTCCTGGAGGCAAAGTAATCGTTTGTTCGCTTTCTTCATTAATCTAAGGACTCAGGTGAGCTTACCGTTTCTCCCAAGCGAGTTTGGGAGATCTCTACTACTTTGTTGTTTCTATTATACTCCACGAGGAATTCCCCATCTGCGCTCCAACCACTCACGAAATAAATTCTCAAGTCGCGTGCAGTGTACGCAGAGGTCGATCAGACTGATATGAAAAACAAGGTACGTGGGCCTACAGTATTTAATCACGTATGCAGAAACGTCTCTCGACTTGAAACAGGCCGCCCCCTCACAATTTTTATCGCTTCCGCCACTAGTCGGTATCCTTCAGTGGCGATCTACGCAGAGGAACGCTTGCTGCTGAAGTGCCATACAGTAGTTTCCGCTCACACTGACAGTGGAGTACCAGTATCTCATCACTATTCCGTGAATACTGCACAGACGTGATGGTACTTGTGTGCCATCGATCTCGTTTCGAGATGCGGTAAGCACTCGAACCTGCTGCTACTGATACCCGTGAGCTGCACACGGATGTTGACTGCCCTTCAAACAGAGTAAATCAACTTATCTTAATATCATTACCATTATTATTAACACCATATTTATTTCAATTATTTGTCAGAGAATAAATTTTGGTCCGTTGTTCACATACCTTCCGAGAATCTGGCCTTATTTTCATCAAGATTTTCGCCTATATATGTAGATATACTTATCAAGAGAATGCGTGCAAAGATCTTGTATTTACTATATTATTATAATATCCTTCTGTAATAATCACACTAGTTCTATTTCCTTTTGTATTGGTGAAATTACTGCTTATTGCCATTCATTGGACACCTTCCATTTCTCAGAAACAGCAGCAAACTATGCAGTGCTTTACTGCACGCTTGTCCAACTTGCTTTAATAGTTCCATTGCCATGCCATTTTCCTGATTTTCATTTTCCTTATTACTTCAACTATTTCCCTCGATGTAGGTGCTTGGACTTTTACAATGTTTGTAATTAAAAACAGCGACCAGCCACAAAAATGGTATAAAATATTTATTTATTCAAACCATTACCGGTTTCTGACGTTCTTACACATCCATGTGAAGGTGGTTGACATGTTTCCAACTGGAGCCTCGTTTTAAGGCCCGTTAGAGTTTTGCAGCCCTAGGATAGACTAAAACTAGTTTAAGATTACCTGACAAAGTCGGGTTTTGGAGGTGATCTAATCGTTTTATAGTTTTCAAAATGACAAGCCAAGATCGCACATTAACAATTTATTAAATGACGACTTGTTTCGCTGCACTGTGTCACCATCATCTGGTCACATATATGTTATAATCTGGTCATCTTGTTAAAAAATTGGGTATAAAATAACAAGTGCAACATTGCACTTAGTCACTATATAAAAAATACATAAGTTAAAAACACGACAGCTTTGCAGTATTTTGTAAGCTGTCATGTTTTTAACTTATGTATTTTTTATATAGTGACTAAGTGCAATGTTGCACTTGTTATTTTATATCGAATTTTTTAATAAGATGACCAGATTATAACATATATGTGACCAGATGATGGTGACACAGTGCAGCGAAACAAGTCCTCATTTAATAAATTATTAATGTGCGATCTTGGCTTGTCATTTTGAAAACAATAAAAAAATTTGTTTATTTACTATTTGCTGAAGTTTACGTTAGGTTCCCACATTTTCGCCTCTATCATCATATTTATAAAAGGGTTTTAAAGGTAAAAGTTACGTCTTGTCTCCTTGTCTGTGACTAAATCGTCCTGTATTCGTCTTGGTGTACTTTAGGGTAATTTACATTACAAGCATTCACTAAGTCTGGCCCAGTTTCACACAAGAAACATAAGCATTGTTTACTTGTTAGGTTTTAGACGCTCAGCAAGTGAGTGGGTATGGTAATACTTGTCTTTGCTTATTCAGTTAGATTAACTTAAACATACAAATTTAGCAGTAAAATTATTTACAATATTTGTGATAGGGCGTTCTGCTAACTAGTTAAGGCAACACATACAAAATTAAATAAATTGATATAGTACATAAAATCATATTTTTGATGAAAAAAATGTGATTGACTTATAAATCTATGGTCACACTGTATATAATAATTATTGGTCTAATAGATTACTTATCATCGGTTTCACTTTCCTAAAAAGAAAATAAACCTATGAAAGTATGAATTTTTTAATATGTAATTTTGTATGTGTTGCTTCAAGTACTTAGTACAATTAAATCACTGTTGGGAGAAATATATATAATACATTATGTAAACTTAGGCTTATAATTCAGTCACAAGATATTAAAAAAATATATCGATTCTGCCTCTGTACTGTAATTTTTTTATGTGTTGCTTCGTCTAGTTAGTAGTAGCACTCTTATAAATAATTTAAATAAATTTACTCGTAAACTTCAGTGTTAATATCGATGAATAACCAAAGACAAGTTTCGCCATTCCCCCACAATTTCGTAGCTTCTGCAGGCCAACAACTTCTCTACTATAATATGTTTGCGAACAATACTTATGTGAAACTGGATCACGTCTTGTGATTGGTTATACTCTGCATTACCTTATATTGTGACACGGAGTCATATAATGTACTGATCAACAAAGCAGCAGTCATATAGTGCACGTTCGAAAAAAATAAATGTTTAAAATACGTAACAGGAATACATGACCATTTCGTCACAGTGTGTAACAATGCGTAACTTTTAGCCAAGGTTCATGAAATCTTTCACAAATGCGGTAATAGGGACGAAAATAAGGAAACCTAATGTAGACTTTAGCAAATAATAAACAATATAGTAATTGTAGATATGAGGGCTACAAAACTACAACAGACATAAAACTATACTCCAGCTGGAAAGCATGTCAACCATCTACATCTACACTCCGCAATCCACCGGAGGGTACTCTGTACCACTAGGCACTCCTATGCCTCTCCCAAATAGAACGAGGGAAAATGAATCTCTCTATACCTCTGTAAGAGCCCTAATTTCAATTGTCTTTGTGGTCTTTACGTCAAATGTAAGTAGGTGTCAGAAGGATCGTTCTGCAATCAGCTTCAAATTCCGACTCTCTAAATTTCTTCAACATAATTTCTCGATAAGAACGTCTTCTTTCCTATAGCGATACCGAGTTCCGGAGCATTTGTGTGACACTAGCGCATTGGTCGAACCCAGTAATGAACCTACCTGCTCACCTCGGAACGGTTTCCATGTCTTCCTTTAAACTGACCTGCTGCGGGTCCCAAACATTTGAGCAATAGTCAAGACGCGGTCTCCTTGACAGATGTACTACTTCTTCGCAAAATTCTCCCAATAACCGAAGTCGGCTGTCCGAATTACAGACAACTGTCCTTACCTGTTCCTTGCATTTCATATCGCTCTGCAATGTTACGCCTAGATATTTAAACGACGCGACTGTATCAAGAAGCTCCCTACTAATGCTGTATTCTAACATTATGCTATTGTTTTTCCTAGTCATATGCATCACCTTATATTTGCATTTATATGCATTTATGCATATATGCATTTATAGCTAGCTACCATTCTTCACACTAACTAGAAATTTTGTCTAAGCCATCCTGAAGATGGATTTGTAACAAAGTCTACGGTTCTCAAACTGTATTTTTTTTTTCGTTTTTACAAAATAGCTACTTCTACGTTTACTTGGGGTCCTTCATTTCCTCGTTTTGTGAATCACCTACTTCATTGTAGGGACATTAAGCAATTTTTCGAAAAAGTCCTTTCATAAGTTGATGCCCTCTTGTTAACTTGCTACACAATCACCTCTATTAGTTCCCATTACTACAATTTACGGTTTGTACTCTACCGTGAAATACCTTTGTACATACAAATAATTATGTGACGTTGATCTTGTTTCGGTATTCTTCAGCTTTTACGAATTACATATCCATGAACTCCCGCTTTGATATTCCTACTATTTATCTTATCTGACGTGCTGCTTTCGCATTTTCTTCTCATTTTATAGACTCTTTCAGGTCGTCGTTGAACTATATATTGTCCATCCCTTTTCTTTCTTTCTTCCTTAGGTTTTCCTTTGCAGTATAATCATAGTATATCTCAGAAGTTTCCAGCTGTTTTCTTCCTCGTTTCTTTCTCCTTCTTGTAGTTCTTCCAGAGTTTGAATTCGATTCTGTAGCTTCAGTTTGTACTAGTTACTCCCAGTACACTTACACCCACCCTCTTGATATTCTTTGTTTGCATTTAATTAGCACCAGATTATGGTCACTTCTTACTTATGCGCTTCTTATTGCTTTGACAACTACGTTGTACGGGAGTTAAAGCTGGATGGATACAGGTTACCTGATTCATAAGGTTTAGGTTACAGATATGGAAGTAGAAAGAATGATTGCTGGTACCAATAGATGGGAACAATGGTAGAAGGGTGTCCATAATGAGGAAATCAAAGAAAAAGTTGGAACGGACACCTTAAATGAAGCAGTTAGAGAGAACATGCTGAGACGGTGGGGTCATGTTACACGCTTGGAAGGAGCAAGGTTACCTAAGAAACACATGGGCGCGGCAGCGGAGGGTAAGAGGAGTCGAGGTGGTAGACCAAGGAGAAAGTATTACGATTCGGTGAAGAATGATTTTGAAGTAAAAGGTGTAACATTAGACGCATCAATGTTAGCATTAAAAAGGGGATCAAGGAGAAATTTTATTAGGGGGATTATGCTCCAGACTAAACGCTGAAAGGCATAATCATTCTCTAATGATGATGATGATGATGATGTAGAAATAAAAAAAAAGAAAAGAAAAAAAGAAACAAGAAAAGAAAAGAAAAAAAGAAGAAAGAAAAGAGGGGTAACATCGTGGCTGTACAACCATAGAGTCGGTGGTTCGAGCTCTGCAGTGACATATCTTTTATTTTTATTATCCTATTTTTTTCCATTGTGTTCTAATACGTCCACAATTTTAATGTCTAATGGTAATTTCTACCAAAAATGCAAATATATTTGTTTATTCGTAATTTTCTATAATTTATAAAAGGTTATTAATAATGATGGTTTCAGTCAAAAAACATAACTCACATTTTTACAGTATTTGGAAAGTCATCTCCATAGCTGCTAATTGCTTCCACATACGTAACCTACTATCATCGTTTCAGTTGATGGCCGCTCGTCTACATACACAAAAACAAAAATTGTCACAACACGTGCAATTAGAGATCCTAAAATAATTTATATAACTGCATTCGGAAACAACGAAAAAAATATTTGTTACAGCGAGATTTGAACCAACGACTGTATGTTTGCCAGGCCTGAAAGTTACCGCGTAAGCTACACCGACTGTACTGTTGTGCTATTAATTTTAATTATTGGTACTTCCTTGTACTTTGCGACGTACCCTCTCATCTTTATTCTTTTTTCGTTCTTCTTTTCTGTTTAACTTTTTTTTTTTTTTTTTTGTTACTACTGGGTGGGCCTATCCAAGCGCTGTTCAACTGACAGCAAGGGCTTCCATACACTGTATGAAATTTCGCATAGGCTTTATCCTAAGCATGTATCTATACTGGTTCACAATACTGGTTCACAATTATTTCGGTCTATGTTCACATGAACATACCAGCTTGATTGAAGGTGTAAACTTGACAGATGAAAATGGCCGCAACGGATAACGCATTTTTTTTTTTTTTTTTTTTTAAATCCACCACAAGAAAGGATACGTCTAGTTTTATACCCCCAGGGTAAGTTCGTAGAAATACCAATTTCAACCATAATGATTGTGAGATCCTTCTGTTTCCCGTCCAAAAGGGGGAGCATAGAAGTAGAAGCTGAGGGGTAAGTCAGTTATTCTGACATAAAATTTAACCTTTAACTAACGTGGTGGCAAAAATGGGACACTAACACCGTGGTGCGGTCAATCTGACCCCCTTACTTATAGGTGGGTATAATGTTAACAATATGAACAACTCTGAAATTCTCTGTTTTGTATATGAAAGAGTCTTTAATACAAAGTAATTAAACATGAAAAAACAGAACATTAACATCAAATAGTTACTGATGAACAGGCATTCAGAAGTGGTTACTGCACATATTGTACACTAATACATTTATACGTTTTCCATTAGCTAATAATGACATTCATACTTTGGTATATTTTGTATTTCTTCTTAAAGAACTAATGAAACAAAAAATGTTAAATTTTTAACTTGAAGAAGTACCATATGAAAAATCAGAGACGTTCAAATCACAAATTCTCACAACAGTGCTTGCAGACCTGGGAACAGCACTGCATGCATATGGGCCTCTTGCAGACGTAGCAAGCATGGGAAGTCTTCCTTTTTTTGCTGGCTGGGCAGATTCTGCAAGTTTTCCTGTTCTTAGGACCTAATTCTGCTTCCACTGCTTCTTCTGTTGGAGAATCAGGGCCTAAAATCCGGCGGGTCGTTAGTCGTAACTCCTGCGGAAGTCGTGGGTTCTGAGCTCGCTTTTGCATATGTTTCAGCACAAGACTACGGGCCAGCTCTTTCAGGAAGATGCCTCTGTCGACAGGAGCTTCATCTGATCCACTCTTCTGAATAACATATGCATTTACTGTGCTGATGTCCAGTAAACGGTAGAATAAACACATTGGCCAACGTCGAGTTCTCCGACTGCAGGAGTATATGGAGCACTTTTTGTCGAGTTCATCGACGCCTCCTTTAGTGGCGTTGTAGTATGATATAATTTCTGGTTTCTGAGAAGTCAAATCCTCAGCAGGGCTATGATGCATGGAAGAGACAAGAAGAACCGCTTTGTTTGTCTTTGGCACATGCGACAACAGAGTGGTGTCCTTCGTAAAACCGTATAAAGACGAACCAACTGGCCTATTCTTATTTGGTTGGAAGGCTTGCGGAATCTCTCTCTTATTCTTTTTTAGAGTTCCAACAAAAGTCAATCCTCTTTTCATTAACTCTTCTACAGCTTGTATTGAACTGAACCAATTGTCAGCAGTAATGTTGCGATTACTGCCATAGATTGGTTTACACAATCGCAACAGAGACTGCGTTGGTATCATCATTTTCTTATCATTGTCCGGCATAGTATCACCATCAGAGCCTTTTCCAGTGTACACATACCCATTATAGAAGTAACTGGTCCTTGCATCACACAAGGACATTATTTTTAAACCGTATTTACCAGGCTTCTTTGGCATGTAGACCACAAATGAGCATTTACCACGGAAGGAAACTAGTTGCTCATCTACAGTAGCACATGTGCCTAAATTGAAATATTTTTGGGAATTTTCCACAATTTTTCTGAAGAGAAAAGAGGCTGCTGCCATTTTGTCAACTTTGAGCCTCTCTTTTCTGGTTCGAAAGTCATCAAACCGTAAGCAGTTCAACAACATTAGGAAACGGTTCCTAGACATGACACATTTGAAAATTTCCCGACCTGAACCATCAGTTGCAAATATATAATTTACATTTTCGTGATTGGATTTAAAGACAGAAGAATATATCAGAAGTCCTAAAAACGCCAAAAGTTCATCCAAATCCAGGTTCTGAAGTTCAGCTTTGCTTTCGTCAGAGTACTTCTGCCTGACGCAATCTATTTTAGCATTTGTCCACAGTAAGATGTGATCGAGAACTTCGTCATCAAAATAGAGATGCCATAATGAAAATGGGTCTTTTGGAGCTCCTGTAGTCAACGTGGTGGATGGAAATTTCATGATGATGTTATGGCGAGGAGTTCTAACAGCTCGGGTTGGCGGAGCTTTGGCCCATTTGTACTGATTCTTGCCATAGACGTAATTGCTTATCCGTTGGTCGTCAGATGGATCACTACTTTCACTACTTTCGTCAGAGTAATTTTCTGTTGCACTTTGTTCTGACAATGTGTCATGATCACTCACAATTGGTTCAGTTTCTTCAGGATTATCGTCACAGTCACTATCATCTGACTCTTCCAACCATCTGCTCACAGTTTCCTCAAAGTTACGGTCTAAAGTGTTCACACACTGTCTGTTGGTTGCAGCAGATCCTTTACCTGTAGAAGTACTTGGTTCCTCCATATTTCAAAAGCTGTGAAATGGAAGATATCGAGAATATGTAAGGAAAGTCACAGCAGAAAAAATTACACAAACAACGTAGTGCGGTCAAAATGACCGCGACCTATTTTCAAACGGACGTCACTCACGTTATAGAAGCTCTGGAACAACACCACACGCTTTGCCGGTCCACTCACAACTAAACTCGAAGCTACTGAGCCGACGGGCGCAGTAATGGGTAGGGAACTGGCTAAATCGCAATTGTTGATGAAAGCGCGCGGTCAGATAGACCGCACCACGTTAGTTAAAGGTTAATCATAAAGGGTTTACTTTACCTAATCATTACAGGAACTAGTAAGTACTGAAATTAGAAAGTTCATTTTGAATGGTAAAGAAATAGTTTAATTCACTTATATTAAAACATTGTGACCCAAATATTACTTCAAAAAGCAATATGACATTTTTCTTTTGAGACAATTTATTATAAATACTGCTCAACTGGCGTCCTACTGCTTTTAACTACTCTTTGCACTATTCAATGTCACACATGGTGGGTGAGGAGGATGATAGGAAATCTGCACACAAACGGAATAAGAATACCCACAAAAAAAAAAAAAAAAAAAAAAAAAAAAAAAAAAAAAAAAAAAAAAAAAGTCACTCACTGCATGATTAGCGCAAAGCTCTATACATATACTATTCAAACTAATCCTGCTGGTCGAACAGTAAGTGGGCTTGTTGACGCAATATACCGAACAAAACTTACGATTACTTTAAAAAAATGGCCCGATATTCTCACCTTTAACATCTGAATAGTTACTTGTAATTGCCGCACACATGTAAAGAACAATCGGTAGCACTTGTAGATGCATAACCACCAAACAAGTATGAAGAAAATGGGGCCACCAGCTCAACACAATGAAATCCAAATAAAATTCACTCAGAAATGCGAAAACTCAGTCCTCAATTTTCACTTCCCCACTTATCACTGTAAAGACTCAATGTATGCTATCTACCCACCGAATTATATCTTGTGCCGCATTTCTTACCACATTCTGGAGAATTTTGCGGAACATGCAGCACCAGCGTCCGTACATCTTGATGGTCTCCTTCCAACCCCTTAAAGATGGCTTCCCTCTATCTCAACCGTCTGCCAATTCGAATCACGCCAAGAAGACGCGCCCTGATTGGCGGAGGCAGGTGCAGCCAGCTGGGCACCTTCCTTTTACTCGTTCGCGAATCCACCTGCCTACCATCGACCAGCAGCAAAGCTTGCTAAACTCTTTGCACCACTAGCTGCCTACACAAGATTTGGCTGGCAAAAAAAGCGAAAAACTCACAAACAACTGCCACCATTATGCTAAAGTACCCTTACTAGTTCAAATATGCTCAACCACCCTTCCCCTCATGCTGTGATGGGACACATTCGAGTGTGACATGAATAAAAAGGAAAGGGAATAATAAGAAAACACAAACTCGCCCTCTCTGCTTCTCCTTCTTTGCCCTCGCCAGTCGGCCAGGAAACAACATGATAATGCTCAAGTTAAATCAATGTATATTGAAGATAGCAAACATTACTAATACAAGTGAAAAAAAAACCATGAGCAAGGTAAGAGAAATTGGAAAAATCGATCAGGTGGAGCAATTAGGCGGTATGACAGTAACGTCTCAACTTGCAAGACTTCAAAGTGGATTTTGTAGAGATTTTTCTTAATGTTGCGTCAAATGGCTTAGGCTGATTGTTATTTAGGTTTTGAACTTCTCCTGCTATAAATATAAAGTAATTCTAAAATCCGAAAAACCATGTCGTGTACTTGTAAGGGAAGTATTGAGAGGACTCCGGTATAGCACCAGAGATACACAAAATAAATAGACACGCAGATAGCATACGACGGCTTCCGAACATTTGAAAGAGGTGATTATCAACGAGCTTAAATTTTATAGAGCGGCGATAGGTCCGCCTTCTTTGGCCAAGTTGAACTGGCGTCCGCCATGTTATTTGGGGTATCGGCTGACATCTGGTATGCCACACGCACTTGTGAATCATACCTATTTACAGTTCCACGTTTTAAATAAAGATTGACTATTGAATACGGACGTGCATCAAGTTCCGGGACTTTCTCTAAGCTGCGAATTGACGAGCCTGGTAGTATATTTCCTAAATATGCGGGAATGAAATATAACGAACCTGTCAGTATTACAGTTACAGTTCGAAGTATAACAGATGCGGTTTACAACAACAACGAAAGTTCCGCTGTGAAAATATTTGTGTAGATTTTAATGCAAGTACATGGCCTAAACGAGCTGCGAACAACCATGACAATGGATTTGCATCTGTTGTTAATGTGTTGTAACAACTGCTTTCATAAAATCTAGTACAGATTTATCTTGTGTTTACTAAACCCATTAACTCTACTAACTTGTAAAATTTCTGTCAAAGGGGTTGTTTGTTCATCTTACACCGTTGGCGTCGTTTAAGAAGCGATTTTTTTATATTCCGTCCCTAAGGGGGTCAAATAGGAGATGAAAAGTTTTTTGAAAATACACTGTTATCCAGTCAATTTTGAAGCTAGACCTACATAAATTGGTATGCGGATTCTCGGTTAGAGTTTTTAAAAAGGCGTCTATCAGCTTCTTCTGAAATTGAGCCATGAAGGGGGTGAAATAGGGGATGAAAAGAGTTTTGAAAAGAAAAGCAAATTTTGAAGCCTGAACTACTAAAGTTGGTATTTGGAGTCTTGGTTACAATTAAAAAAGTACGTGTATATCTCCCCTTTCCGTCTTCGTCATTGCCTACCCTTCCTGTATGTCGTCTTAGAAATCTAAGCTAGAACCATGTTTAGTCTTATGTTCAAAATCTTATATCTCCGAAAGTTCTTGACCGAATGCTTTGAAATATTGATACAACTTACTACAGGATCACGCGCATGTTTTTGCATACGTATGTTTTAAATATATGTCATATACGAATTTATATAAATTTTACAATGTGGAAAAGTAGTTCCCAAAACTCGCAAAAGTGTCATATACAGGGTGTTACAAAAAGGTACGGCCAAACTTTAAGGAAACATTCCTCACACACAAAGAAAGAAAATATGTTATGTGGACATGTGTCCGGAAACGCTTAATTTCCATATTAGAGCTCAGTTTAGTATTTCTCTTTAAATATAAATTTAAATAATTCGTGAAGACAATTGTCAAAATATCCAATTGTTTCCTTAGTATGTACTGTACTTCCTCGATTCACCGCCAGTTGGCCCAATTGAAGGAAGGTAATGTTGACTTCAGTGCTTGTGTTGACATGCGACTCATTGCTCTACAGTACTAGAATTGAGCACATCAGTACGTAGCATCAACTGGTTAGTGTTCATCACGAACGTGGTTTTGCAGTCAGTGCAATGTTTACAAATGCGGAGTTGGCAAATGCCCATTTGATGTATGGATTAGCTCAACAACAGATTCGGTGACCGATGGATTGGCAGAGGCGAACCAATTTCATGGCCTCCACGCTCTCCTGACCTCAACCCTCTTGACTTTCATTGATGGGGGCATTTGAAAGCTCTTGTCTACGCAACCCCGGTACCAAATGTAGAGACTTTTCGTGCTAGTATTGTGGACGGCTGTGATACAGTACGCCATTCACCAGGGCTGCATCAGCGCATCAGGGATTCCATGCGACGGAGGGTGGATGCATGTATCCTCGCTAACGTAGGACATTTTGAACATTTCCTGTATTTTGACAATTGTCTGCACGAATTATTTCAATTTACGTTTAAAGAGAAATACTAAAATGAGCTCTAACATGGAAATTAAGCGTTTCCGGACGCATGTCCACATAACATATTTTCTTTCTTTCTGTGTGACGAATGTTTCCTGAAAGTTTAGCGTAACATGTTAAATAAATAGGTATCTAAAAACCTCCGTGTGTTATCGTGCAACGTTGAGACAAATTTGGAGCTCAAACAGTGAAGAACTTTTTGAGATTTTCAAGCATACACAAACCAAAACAATATTTTTGTATTTAAAGATTTTGTCAATAAAGTCATTTCAAGAAACATAAGAGAAACGGCACTAACCATCATGGAGAGCTGAATCAAAACAGCTTGCTTATTCAACCAAACAACAGGTACAGTTCCTCAAATCGTCCATATCGTAATGTCCGTGTGTGGGTATGTTGATGAAATGGCGAGCTGTAATCCAGTTTCGCTTTTGTTTACATTTAGTGCGAATGACGTCACGTTCCTGCGCTGTGCGAATCTATTCCGTTTGCTGGCCAGTGATCACGTGCACTACCGTAGAGCAGTGGTTCCTGTACACGGCGCCCAGAGGGCGGCAGCTCTGCACAGTGGCTACCTGGCCGCTGCTCAGAAACACACCGTAACATGATCAGCCAGAGTGGCTGCTGCCGCGACGCGAATTACCTGCCGAGCGCCTCTGTGGAGGGCAGCGTTTACTCAGCCACGGCGGGTCCAGCGAATCCCTTATCAGGAAAACAACTCGACTTAACTGAACGTCGATCGAACGCAATGGACCTCTGCCTTTAGTAGACAAGGGATCACGTTGTTTTCATTGTTGAGAGCAGGTACCAGAAAGTTTCTGAAACAAAAAACTTTCAATTTAAAAATGAGCTCTAATAAAATATTTTAAGGCATTCGTTAGTCTCAAAAGCAATAAGCATTTGCGTTATTATTGTAATAAAAAGTTTTAGGAAAATAATAAATTCGATTTGCCGAAATGTGATTTTAAAACTTTCTTCTTATTTTCAGTTTCGGATATCCAAGGGCTAATACGTTGGTCAAAGGTATACGCTTATAATCATTTACCTTCAATCGATTCACAGATTTGTTTTTAAGCAGGAAACCCTTACAATTATAAGAAGGTTATTACTTTAATAACCAACGTTTCAACTAACGCTACAGTGGCCTACTGGGTATGAAACTAAAAGCCATCTTACATTGTGGTTCGGTATGACACCCAGAAAATTGTTATGTCACGAAACCCTTGTTCACTTGAATAGTTCGTGTACGAATCGTAATAAGTCAATTTGCAGAATGATATTAATTCTTTGAGTTTTACAGCACAGCTGCCTAAGAGGATGGTTTCAAATACGTTCTTACAATTTCTGTAGTTTAGGAATTGAAATGTTTGTTAAGCATAAAGCACTTAACTTCGGGGTCATTAGTCCCTACGCTTATAAACAACTTTTGAATTACCTTATACTAAAGACGAAACAAACATCCATTCCCGAAGGGGGGGGGGGGGAATTCGAACCCCCGACCGTAGTGGCCGTGCAGACTGGGACTGGCGCGCCGCAGACCGCTCGGCCACTGCGGCCGGCATTTAGGAATTCAATAAACATTCACAACCCTGGGAAACGAATATATTTCGAATGGTGCCGATGTTATTCACTTCTATTACGATGTTGGCAAGTTATCGTGGTTACATAGTACACTGTCTGGCCACGTAATATGGATTTAGTAATTGAAAATGAATAAAATTTTGAAACGTTTTATCTTTTTTGGATTATATTTTAGCAATTTCGGAACACTTCTGGTCCACCGACGATATCTCTGGAAGCACAAAACTCTCAGTATGGGCCTGATTACAGTTCAAATAGTGACCAGTGCCCTGTTCCAAATCGAGAAAGCCCACCCGTACCATTCTGTCCTCGAAGACATTCACGACACTTTCGGCAATCCTCCCCCCCCCCCTCACCCCTCGCACGTAGGATTTTGGTTAAAGTTAGAAGTTATAAGCATGAATTTTCGGTGACCAAGACTACCCGTTAGCTATAATTCCTAATTATAATACTCTACACCTTACAGTAAACGAAAAATCGCACTGACGTGTTTTACGGCCCACTTTAGATTTGTAGTTTTATAAGTTTTTGCAAACATTTTGGACAAAAATAATAATGTAAACAATAAAAAATTAATTAAAGGAGTGTCTGAAACCCCTTTAGGAAAAAAATTTAGGTAGTGGCGCGTTTTGAACCACTAACCTTAATCGTCACAGTCCAACGCATTGCCCACTACGCTACATTTTTTTTTTTTTTTTTTTTTTTTTTTTTTTTTTTTTTTTTTTTAGGCAGACGTCTTAACCGTTTTTTTTTTTTCTAGCCCAGCCTTTCGCTCTCCATGATCGCCTTCATTGGCGAGGCTTCATTGCCTGTAACTGAAATCCATCTCCTTGGATTTAAAGAAAATAAATGTTTTCCATTCGGACTAAAGGAGTTGTTATAGTGTCGTCTCCAATGCATTTCTTTATTTCCACAACAGATGGTCGTATACTTCTGACGAAAATAATTGGGCTCCTGCCCTATAAGAAAATCAAAACAAATGTTGGGATCCTCCATAAATAAATAGATAAAACGTAAGAAAAACCGAATAAAAAAGTGAAATTGAATAAATTAAAAATCCTTCTCCCACGGTAGTTTCGTCTGCACAGTGCTTCAAAGCTCGTCTTCTCGATAAGGTGGGTTAATATTCCGTGTCTTCTATACGTTACTCTTAGAACATTATACCTGTGTTGTTGTGTGTGCAGTTTGTCATCTCTTAACTTTGATGCGTCCGTGCTCCGAAATTTCCGAGGTCATGAGTAGTACATTTCACATTTTCTTTTTTTTTTTTTTTTTTTTTTCCTCTGTTTCTATTGTGCTACTTTTTTTTCTTTTTTTTTCAGTTTGTCTGACTTGAACTATCGTCACATTTGTACCATAATTTGCAGCATGTTACCATATGTGTCCTTGTAGTCCCGGAGTCCTTGTATGGCGCTGTGTTCGTATTCGAGGTATGCTCGGTAATCGTCAAGGGTGGTGTGACGATTGTCAAGAGCGTATACAGCCGTGTGGCCTAACATCCAAATCGCAGCGTTGTGTTTCCTTCGTGGATAACGTAACTTGTAGGGTCTGAGTAATTCATTGACGTCGACGGTGTGTGGAACCGTACGGTCGATTATCGCCAGGCGTTGTCGCATTTCTGTAATAATCTGTCTCGTTGTTCCACAGGTGAGCCTGTGAGGTAAAGTGTCAACGAGACCACATGTGGCGCAAGCCGGCGAAGGACACATCTTGATGTTGTGGCGCTTTTCGGCCGTGGGAACTTTATCATTGACGATCATGTACCACGCAGATCTAATGCGTGATGGCAGTACAGAGCTATGGACATTCTTCCAGATGATGTTCCATTTGACATTTGGGTACTTCTGTATTACTCTGTTATCACTTATTTCTCTGGTGAGAAAGTCGTAGATCTTGGCGTTCGTATAAGGTGGGAAAACGTCGTCGGCATGGTGGATGTAGCTGAATTCGCTGTAGTAATACCGGATGTGACGGAGGGCTATCGGTATCAAGTCTTCGTTTAGCGGAGGGCTGAAGCTGCATGGCCTCAAGAGAGATGTGAGATCCTTTATTAAACTCGGAGAGGTTGTGGTGACGGTTTTATGTATACGGTTTATTAGGAGAGTCCGACACTTGTGTTTGGCACTGATGAGACCAAGTCCTCCCCGTGAAGTTGGTAATGTTAGTGTTTCAAAACATACTTTGAAGAGATGGCCTCTCAATACGTACCAACAAAACGCTTGTTGTATGCTTGTTGCGAGTGGGTCGGATACTGGCAGGATTTGGCCGAGGTAGCACATTCTGCTTGCTATGGAGATTTTAACTGTATGAACTCTTTGCAACAGATCTAATTCTCTGTCGGAATAAATACGCGTTGTAGCCCTGATCTTGTGCAGCATGCCGGTCCAGTTCTTCGTTGCCATAGCATCTGGCTCCGCTCTCCAGAAGACGCCGAGACTTTTATGTTCAGTCGCTGTCTCGCACCAATCAAGGTGCGTAGCATCACCAATTCCTGCACCTATATTCAGCAGTATCGTCTTCCTGGAGTTGAGCTGTGCACCAGTAACCTCGGTAAAATCGTTTACAATGGTCCGCACCGCCATGAGGTTTGCAGTGGATTCAACAGCTAAGCAGATGTCGTCAGCATAGGCAATACAGGTCACCTTTTTGGCTCCTATGTTGATTCCTTGTGATCGACAGTTAATGTTGACAAGCAGAGGTTCCACTGCAATGGCATACAACGCCATGGATAAGGGGCAGCCTTGCCGGATAGACCTTTTAATAGTTATTTTGTCTGTCAGGTGTCCATTGAGCAAAACACGCGAGGGAGCATCAGAGAGGAAGTGCTTGATTAATTTGACGAAACGCTGGCCAAAACCCATCTTCGTCAGTACTTTAAGAAGGTAATCATGGTTGATGCGGTCATATGCCTTTTCGAAGTCTAGGAAAAGAAGCGCGCCAGGATCTTGATTGTGCTTCAGAGTGCATATGACGTCCCGTAACTCGCAGGCAGCTGTTATCGCGCTGCGCCCAGGCACTGCAGCATATTGATGTGGTCCCAGTATTTTTTGGAGCAATGGTTGCAGTCTCTGTTTAGCAGCCCTCGTTATGATTTTGAAATCTGAGTTTAACAATGTGATAGGTCTCAGTTCGGTGATCTTTTTACTATTGCCTTTTTTGGGTATAGGCACAATAAAACCTTCCTTAATTTCGTCCGGAACAGAGTCGAGTTGCCACATTTCATTGGCCAGTTGAATCAGTGTTTGGGCCAGCAGATCCCAAAATTGTTGGTAAAATTCAGCGCAGAGTCCGTCAGGTCCGGGAGACTTTCGCTTCGCGGCGTTGAACACGGCCTGTTTTATGTCGTCTTCAACAAATGGGCTCTCAAGTGTGGCAACGTCTTCACGTGACAGGAGGCAATGTATTTCACTGAGGACTTCATTGCAAAGTGCTTCATCGATTTCGTGGGTGTCATATAGTTCTCTATAATACCTGCATACGTGTGATATAATGTCCCGTTGTTGTGTGACTGCGTTCCCGCCACTATCTTCGACCACCTCGATTAACTTTGCTTTCTGACGCTTCATTATCCGTAACGTATGATAGAGGGAAGCTGTTTCTTGCGACGCAATGTCCTTCGGTTGCGACCTTGTGATCGTGCTTTCCATTTGTTGGCGATACAAATTCGTTATTTTCGCTTTATATTTCTGTATTCGGCGGTAGGTATCTGTTATCGGAACGTCAGTAGAATGGTACAGCTCGCGGAGACATGTGAAGTAAAACTCTATTCTTTGTTTGTACCAGTATGATTTCTGGTAAGCATATCTTTTAACCGTTGCTCGAAGCTTCGGTTTGGCGCAAGATAGCCACCATTCTATGGTCGTCCGGTACCTGGTCTGAGAGCGCTTGGCCTGCTCCCACGCCTGTTGCACTTCTGTGTGCAGCTGTTGGTCGCGCAACAGACCGCTATCCATCCGCCAATAGCCTCTGCCGCGAAACACTTGCGGTCGTTGGAGATTGACATAGCACTGGTGAGCACTATGGTCGGAAAAGCTGACGGGTGCAATATCACTATTGGCTACATTTGTGCGAAGGGCGTCAGAAACATAGATCCGATCTATTCGACTGGCGGAGTTGTTGGAGATGTGTGTGTACGCTATGCGGTCGCCGTGGATTATTTCCCAGGTGTCAAGGAATTTCAGTCCTTGGATGAGGTGGTCGAGTTCGATACATTTATTAAAATTCGGAGTTTGGTCTTTTGGTGAAATTACGCAATTAAAATCTCCTCCAATAATACAGTTATTGGCGTAGGTGTTAATTAGAAATGGCACATCAGTTCTGTAAAACGAGGAGCGTTCTTGTCTGCGATTACTGCCGGATGGTGCGTATAAGTTGATAATCTGAATGCCATTGATGTTACAGGAGATGCCGCGTCCATTCGTAAGCCGTATAATGTTTGAATGAGGGATTCCGTCACGTAAAAGAATTGCAGTTCCAGTATGATCCTCTTTGCTGATGTTCGCGATTGTGAGAAATCCCGCCACCTGTGGTTCTACACAGACTTCTTGTAGTAGCCCAATGTCGACGTTAGTATTATACAGGAAGGCCGTGAGGGCTCGAAGTTTGACGCGGTTCTCAATTCTATTGATATTGATCGAAGTAATGTTGTATGTAAAATTAACAGACATTAAATTATCTTTTATGTGTGTAGCCATAAGCACGCACAAGTAGGATTAGGAGCAGACACACTAACAATAGAATACTACTTATCCACGTACACATACTTGAACACTTGCAGTAATACGCTATATCAGTGTTCCTTATTACCCTCCATGTCATCGTCCGCAAACCACACAGGGTCCGGCGGTTTTTCTCTCGTGTCGTCGGACTCCATAGGCTCGCCACTAGTAACTGCGGCCACTTTCGACGTTTCCGACTGGTTGTTTTTGAGTTTGACAGCTACCCGCTGCGCTACCATACGCAATTCCTTAGTGGCCTCCGTAACACCTACGCGAGCAACACGAACTTTCTTTTTCTCAGGCGACGAACGGCCTGTCGCATCTTCCGGTAAGTTAGAAGACAACTTCTTCGATTTCTTGGAAGTGGGAGTTGCAGGTGCAAGAGCAGTCGAAGTTGAATCACTTGTCTCGGGAATATCACGAGTGGCAGGTGTAGGTGAGGGAGGGTCTCCTCGTTTTTCAGTTTGTAATTGTTCCATACTGTTCAACGGCTTAGGTGGAGGGACGTTTGTGGCATCACGGATGGCTTTCGCTGATTCACGGGCCTCATTCTCGTCTCCCTTGACAGAGTCTGCTACATTGGTATCGTCAGTGAGGTAATCTTGTGCGGAACGCGTTTCGGAAACAAAAGGGGAGTGCGCGTGTTCCGCGGAGGCTGCGTGAGCGCCGGACCTGTGCACGTCATCTTGTACGGCGGGTGCGCTTGGCTGCGGCGCGGCGGCAGAGGTTGCCGCCACAGTGACGTCACCGGGCAGGTTGGCCGCGCTCCGCTCGCGCGTAAGCAAACGGCTGGCGACTGAGGCGTACTGGGCCCGCGGTCTGCCGTCCGCGTCTACCTCGGCAGGCAACTGTACAGGTTTCTTGCGCGGACATTCCGCCCTAAGGTGGCCTGGCAAATTACAAGCAGAACAGGTACGCGGTTGTCCCTCGTACACAACAAGGGCCCGGAATCCAAATACGTTCACAAAGGACGGTATATGACATTTCAAATCGATCTTCACAGTTCGTACACCGTTGTCAACCTTGTAGTGCATGTTACCTCCCCATTTATCAATAGTTACGCCATACACGGTGCCGTACTTCGAAAGAGCCTCCGCGATATATTGCAGATCTAGCTCAAACGGTAACAGGTGAACTTTAACGGTGCGAAGGCCTAACCCGGCATAAGTAATGGTAACTCGACTCACCTCACCAGAGCTGGTCTTGTACTAGGCACTCCCGTTGGTCATGGTCATTATCTTCTGACAGATTTCGTCGTTCCTCAGTTTCACCACATATACGTTGCTCAGGAAGTCGTAAGACATACCAAACAGATCTTCTTCAGGTACGTTAAACTTTCCGAAGAACCAATCGTCGAATTCGAATATTTTTGGACGTTCTATATCAAAACTAAAACCAAACTTCAAAGTATACTTTCTCAATTGTGACTCCATTTCAAATTAAGAACTTATCAATGCAAGCAAGCGCGAATGTAAACACCAGTGAGCGGCACTGGCGAGAGAGCTCCGCACATGCGTCCGACCGCTGCGACGGCCGAGCCGCGACTGCATCGAACTCCTAGAAGATGCATACTATTCATGGTCGTTGTTAACTGATGCTAATATGGCATTTGTAGACATTAGATTATCATGTGTCGTACGAAGAACGACGTGTTTCTGTTAATTATTCAGTTCGCCATTGCTTTGAAATGGAAACGTGTAAGTTAAAATAAGAAAATCATCAAATACGCAACGCAAGATGGCTTATGTCAGAGAGAGTTCTGGGCGATGGATGTCACGTCACATCTGCGAACGGCTGGTTTTCGTTAATTCAGTGGAGGGTGTCAAAACTATGTTATTTTTGCAAATATCTCTCAAACGATACGAGATATGAAAAAAACATAAGGGAACAAAGCTGTAGAGAATCTTCTCCTCTACAAATTCGGTTATTCAATTTTAGCGTCAGATGAACGGTTTATATGCAATTAAAATTACATTACAATCGGCCTTTTTTGGTATTACTAACGTATTTCTTGTCCGAAATATTTGAAAAAGCGAGGTTCTGGTCTCTGGTAGCCAAAAATTATGTCTGTAAAATTTGGTGCCGATCGGTTGAACGGTTCGACCTAAA
The DNA here is from genome assembly GCA_026315105.1 of Locusta migratoria. Lineage (NCBI taxonomy): Eukaryota > Metazoa > Arthropoda > Insecta > Orthoptera > Acrididae > Locusta > Locusta migratoria. The sequence continues at coordinate 732,423,349 of CM048744.1, read as the reverse complement.
AGTGGGAACACGTTACAGCCAGACATACATCGTCAAATTGCCGTTATTTTTGGGAATACCTCTGCAACGATGCAAGATATGAAAAAAAAATAATAATAATAGAGCGAAGTTGTAGAGAATTTTCCCCTCTACCAATTAGGTTATTTAATTTTCGTGTCAGATGAACGGTTCGTTTGCAATTACAATTATATTACAAACGGATTTTTTTGGCGTTACTTCCGTACTTTGTGTCCGAAAAATTTGAAAAAGGGAGGTACAGGTCTGTGTGGGCCAATAATTATGTCTGTAAAATTTGGTATTGATCGGTTCAACGGTTCGTATTAAAAACGGGGAACACGTTACGGACAGACAGACAGACATACATACATCCCAAAACCGCCGTTATTTTTGCAAATATCTCTGAAACGATACGAGATATGAAAAAAAAAAAAAAAAAAAAAAAAAAAAAAAAAAAAAAAAAAAAAAAAAAACACATAAGAGAGCAAAGTTGTAGAGAATTTTCTCCTCTACAAATTAGGTTTTTCAATATTCGTGTCAGGTGAATTGTTAAGCCGTTATTTTTATTTAAATTTCGAGCTGTCGAAAAAAGATCGCAAAGGCCCACTTTTAGTGTTACTACCGTAACCTAAAGTGGGCCAATATTGGCAATCGAAGATTGCTGACTTCTGTCACTCATTCACTCTCCGATCATCAGAATGCTAAGGTACTTCTAGTAGACGTACAAACTGTCACATTTCGTATTCATGTGGTTCGCATGCAGAGAAAGGAGAAATTCAAATATCCGTAAACATCAATGCCATTTTCTAACGCACTTTAGCTTGACGAAAGAGTATCTGCTAACTTGGCAGAAATATCTTCTTATTGGTCTCGAAGTACAAGATCAAAGAGGACTATTGGGGAAGGATGTTTGGTTCCGGCGTGGTATGCTTCCCAATATGTATTACAGTTTAAAACATGGTTTCTAAACGGATGACATAAAGGTTTTCTGGGTGTCGTACTGCGTCATGATGTAAGAAGGCGCCGGCCGCGGTGGCCGAGGGGACTGAGGCGCTTCAGTCACGGTCTGCACGGCCACTACGGTTGGGGGTTCGAATCCCCCCCTCGGGCATGTATATTTGTGCCGTCCTTAGAATAAGCTAGTTGATAAGTGTAAGTTTAGGGACTGATAACCCCGTAGTTAAGTCCCATAAGCTTAACAAACATTTGAACATTTTGTAAGAAGGCAATTACTTAAATAACCAACGTTTCGGCCAGTATACCCAGATGAAGGCCACTGTAACGTTGGCCGAAACGTCGGTTATTTAAGTAATAGCCTTCTTACATCATGACGCGGTACAACACTCAGAAAACTTTGTCATCTGACTCAGGCCGCGGAAGCCTACGTAATTATATAGTTTCTAAACCTTTGTCTTACCATTATAAAGTCAATTTGTACCTCCCAGTGTCTCCTGGCCTCTTCCACGTATATGACCTTCTTTCATGATGATTACACCACGTTTTATTTAAAGTGTGCTCTGCACAAAATTCTACCAGGCGATATCCTCTTTCATTCCTGTTCCCCAGTCCATATTTACCTACTACATTTCCTTCTCTTCCCTTTCCTACTACCGAGTTCCACTCCCCCATCAGAATTAAGTTTTCTTCTCCTTTAACGGTGTGAATAATTTCTTTCACATCCTCATTCATTTCTTCGATCTCCTTATCATCGGCAGAGCTATTTGGCATATAAGCTTTTACTACTGTGATAGGTGTTGTCTTTGTGCCTATCTTTGCTGCGATAATGCGTTCACTATACTATTCACAGTAACTCACCAGCATTCCTATTGTCTTATTCACTATCAGACCTATTCCTGCGCTACCACCAGTCAGTTGGAGAAGTCCTTTCTGAAAGCATTTGCGTGGAGTGTATCATTGAAGGGAGTGAAACGTGTACGATAAGGAGCTCAGTCAGAAAGATGATAGGTTTCGAAATGTGGTGCTACAGGCGAATGATGAAGATTAGATGGGTATCACGTAACTAAGTTGAGGTGTTCAATAGAACTGGAGAGAAATGGAGTTTCTGGAATACCCTGACTAATAGAAGGGATGTACAGACATTTGGATAACATATGATTTGAGATTTACAGTGAATATATTAGGCCTGCGTTTATTTACATATCTACATAAGGTTACTGACAGGATTTATATGTTGCTTTTATTAAGAAATGACGAGTTTGACAGCTTGTATTTTCGCTTCGATATTATCATACAGTATAGACCTATGTGGCTGTTTAGTACCTTACTATGTTGGAAATGACAGCGTTTTGTTTTGCAGATGACAATCTGTGAGTCATTGCTTAATATATGCAGCATACAAATCTTACCAATAATTCATGTAGGTATGTAAATTAAAGTAGGACAATTATATTCAATGTAAAACTTAAATCACAAGTTATCCAAATGCTTGTACTTTTCAAAAATCTGTAACATTTAAAACAATTTCAGAAAGTAAAGGCACAAAACACGACACAATAAGCACCCAAACATGCTTGGCTGATAAAAATATACCAAACAAGGTGTCTTTCAGAAGGTCCACATTATTGCAGCAAGCAGGGAAGAAAGAAGATAAGCACTATCACAAGAAGAAAGTAAATTGTACAGCATGTGTGATAGAAGGCCATGAATAGCGGGGTAGGCCGTAGACGGAATAGAATAATAATGGAGGAAAGGTTGAGAACTAAGCTGTTTACAAATACAGCTGGCATGGGCTAAAACAGGATTTCTCAAACTTTTGGAGTTGCGGAGCATCTCAACTAAAGGCGGAGCATTAAATTTTTAGTCGAAGATATATACTGCATTTGGTAAATTAAGTGACAGTATTATAGACAAAACAAGATAAATTCACAATTAATGCACACAACACATTAAGGTCAGTCTCTGTAAATGTTTATTTCATCCTCAAATTCACATTTCTTATAACTCCATGCCATACAAAAAACAGTGACAAAACATTTGAGACTAAATTCAGCAGAACAAGTATACTCACAATTTTTACACACACAAATAAATAGTTATTTAAAGACAAGCTTTCTTTGGTTTAGGTAAAAGTCAACGATTTCAATGAGATGTATGAGACTATACATGTAGCGTCTATTCTGAAAGAACAGACGTCACTTTCTGATCCTGCACAAAATATATGACATCAACCGCGTATGGGCAAAGCTGAAAATGTGTACCCAGCAGGAATTCGAACCCGGGTCTCCCGCTTTCTAAGCAGTTGCGCTGACCACTACACCACTGGGACACACCTGCAAGGATTGCTTAAACACATTGGCATATATATATATATATATATATATATATATATATATATATATATATATATATATATATATATGACGTCTATTCCGAAAGAACAAACGTCACTTTCTGATTCTGTAGTTGTTATTCTTTCATATTCACACAATATAAGACATCAACTGCGTGTGAGGCTGTTTTAATTTGCACAATGACTATATCTTGCTGAATATCTTGCTCTACGTTAAACGGAATGTGTATTGTGATTCACTTGAAATATACACAGCAAACCCAGATTCGCATAAATATGTGGTTCATATGTGATATAAAATTTTAAACACGTCCTTTAGCGTACATCAAAATTTCGAGAATGATTGCTTTGTTTGAAACTTTGTAGTTATTTGGAAATCTGACGTCAAATCAAGCAATCATTCATACTGCGCGACGTCAAAGAGACTGGCTCTTTTTTTAATACAAAATACGGATTTACACCCCACACATTTTCTTTAATTATTTCATACAACCTCTCAGGAAAATAAGAGTTCAGAGAGTGAAGCCAACATGACAGGAGAACTTCGAACTCATTTACGATATACTCTGGAATGTCTAATTCGAGTTCATCTCTGAAGACGTTTGTCAGTGTAAAACTATCCAGGCTTCCATTTTTTGAGTGATCTGCCCAAAACTTTAGCTTCTTTTTATAAAAAATCCTTCGCATTAGCATTAGCATCAAAAATAGTCGCTGTTTCTCCTTGAATGGACAGACAAAAAGCATGAAGTTTTGTAAAAATATCGGCTAAATACGCCAACTTCTTTAGCCAATGATCGTCACACAACTTCTCCCCCAAAGCGAAGTAATTTTCAGTCATGAAGACTGACTTCATTTCTCAGTGGAAAGAGGCGCATTAAAATTTTACCACAGGAGAACCACGTTACATCTGTATTAAGTAAAGACGTATACAGACCACCCATGTCATCACACATGGTTTAAAATAGCCTGCTAATTTTAGGTAGTGATTTTATAAAATTTATTATTGGGACTGTTTCGTCCAAAACTACTTTTATAGAAGGTGGTGTTGCCAGAGCGTGACGGTGAAGTATGCAATTATTACTGCTGCACCCCTGGACTTTTTCTATTATTTTGCGTTGGCTCTAGACGTGTTAACAGGCATCGCTTTTGCACCATCTGCGCACACGTGCAAAAAAATCGCTACATCGCAATCTTTGTCCCACTTATCATCGTCATCATTAGTGACTGATTATGCCTTTCAGCGTTCAGTCTGGTACATAGTACCAATAATAAAATTCCTCCATGATCCCCTATTCAATGCTAACATTGATGCCTCGTCTGATGTTGTGCCTTTTACTTCAAAATCATTCTGCACCGAATCTAAGTACTTTCCTCTTGGTCTATCTCGACTCCTCTAACCCTCCGCTGCCGAGCTCATGGGTCTCTTAGGTAACCTTGCTTCTCCCATGCGTGTAACATGACCCCACCATTTCAGTCAGTTCGCTCTAACTGCTTCGTCTATGGTGTTAATTCCCAGTTTTTCTTTGATTTCCTCATTATGTACACCCTCCTGCCATTGTTCCCATCTATTAGTACCTGCAATCATTCTTGCTACTTTCATGTCTGTAACCTCTACCTTATGAATAAAGTAACCTGTATCCACCCAACTTTCACTCCCATACAATAAAGTTGGTCGAAGCGGTGCACTACTAGCTTACTCTTAGTACTTACTTCTCTCTTACAGAGGAGAGTAGATCTTAGCTGACCTCTCATTGCATTAGCTTTGCTGCACCTCGATTCCAGTTCTTTCACTATGTTGCCATCCTGTGAGAAAATACATCCAAGGTACTTGAAAGTGTCTACCTGTTCTAACTTTGTTCCTCCTATTTGGCACTCAATCTGTTTAAATCTCTTTCCCACAGACATTACATTCGTTTTAGAGATTCTGATCTTCATATGATAATCCTTGCACCTCTGATCGAGCACTGAAATATTAGTTTGCAACATTTCAATCGAATCGGCCATTACAAATAAGTCATCCGCATATGCAAGACTGCTTATTTTGTTTTGACCTATTTTAATCCCGCCCTGCCAGTCTACTGTTTTCAACATATTATCCAGGAATAGTATGAAAAGCAGAGGTGACAGGTTACAGCCTTGTCTTACCCCTGAAACTACTTTGAACCATGAGCTTAATTTGCCATCTACTCTAACTGCTGCCTGACAGTCTACGTAAAGCCTTTTAATTGCCCGCAGTAGTTTGCCTCCTATACCATAATCTTGTAGAACGGACAGTGGCTTCCTCCTGGTAAAACGGTCATAAGCCTTTTCTAGATCTATGAAACATAGATATAATTCTCTGTTCCTCTCATTGTACATTACCTGCCGTAAGATAAAGATCTGGTCCTGACAGCCTCTAAGAGGCCTAAACCCACACTGATTTTCATCTAACTTTGTCCTCAATTAATACTCGCACTCTCCTTTCAACAATACCTGGGAATATTTTGCCTATTCAAAAAATTAAAATATCCTTACCTCTTTGCGGAGCATCTGGAGTTCTTTCGCGGAGCACTTGGTGCGCCGCGAAGCACAGTTTGAGAAACTCTGGCCTAAACTAACATAGTCAGTTTGGTAGGAATGGAGACTGTACGTGGAAGCTTGTGTGATCTATTGCCTCAGAGACACGAAATGGCCACCGTCTCGATTGCCATCGATCGCATGGAGGCGTTAAAAGTGTCTTCTGTAACCCGGAAGAGACCTTTGCAGTCGAGGGTGACGGCGAATTGAATAGGGGTGCCGATCTGCGCTCCAGCCGGCACAGGGTTAATCCCCTCATTCCGGGCTCCTCTATTGTACGGCTCGAAGCCTCCCTTGCTGCCTCTGAGGCGTTACTTCTCCAGCGTGGCGACGACTGAAATATAACTTGGCCGGGTGTAGATTGCAGCCGTCTCAGAAGTTAAGAACTTCATCCGAAAATAGCGAGTATGGTACATAAGGGAATTATACAGAGAGCGAAAGAAAGGGAAGTTGTGATGGGATCCTTAACGTGGCAGCGGAATAGAGCACCGCTTTCGGGAAATGGCTTCTACGTGAACAACGGAAGTGCTGCGCCAACACACGCGCATCAGTGAAGAGGAAGGTGGATAGCTGAAGTGGAAATTTCTGAGGGGTACACCACAAAAACAGCGAAATTTTAAAGCAGTTGACCTTGCGCGTACAAACCAGTACAGAACTTCTGATTACTTCACTAGTACTAAATATTTGACGTAAAGTAAAAGGAAAGCTTGAAACGTGTCCATAAAAAATTATTTTTATAAGAAAATGTCTAATATTGTGCCTCCTGTTTTGTATCGAGTAACTTGCTTGCAAGAAAATGTATAATATCGCTTCTACTGTATGTATCGATATGTGTAAAGCTTCATCTCTGGCAAAGATCATGTATTGCATAGCATTGTAGCTCGCACTGAGAGAGAGAGTAGCACTAGTGGTTCAGCTCGCTTAGAGAGCGGTTGGGTTGTGTGTATGGCTCCGATGTAGAGCAGAGGCTGCTTTGCCAGCAAGTCAGAAGTTGTATTATGTAGGTAATGTAATGCTGTTTATCAATAATAAGTAACTTAACCCTGTTTCATATTTCATTTACGTAGTTAGAAAATTAACCCACTTCCTTCATTTGATAATTACTTGATTTAGTGGAGTGTTGATTTGAATAACATTATTGAACATATTCCATTATTGGTGCGATAGTAAGATAATAGTTGATTTGGATTTCAATAATAACTGATCGACATTAATTCTCACAGTCAAGCATTGAGAAAGTGATTTGTGGTTTTTCTTATATCTTTCTCGCAGTCAAAATTTTTGAGTATAGTCAGTGTCTGTTTCAAAAGGTTACATGTCACAGTTGTTTACTTAAAAGATCCGTTGCGCACAAAATCAATTTAATGCACTGTTTCTTGTACATTAAGATCAGGGCCATAATTAAACCAAATAGCTGAGTTAATGAACAATTTATTGTCTGATTTAACGAAAGGTTCAACATTACAAAACACGCGTACAGTTTTTATCTGGCGCCCTTTCTGCCAGGATAGTTCACAAACAGGATCGTGACGTAGTTAGATACGTAGTCTTATTTCAGTTAGTTTGTCTTTTCCACTAACCAACTTACCTTTTGGCTCTTAATTTAATTTTTGTAGCACCATCCTCTGTTGTAGCAACAGTAGCATAGTAATTGTTTCTGTAGTCTGTTACTTACCATTCTTGAGATTGTGTAGTATTGTTTATAGTAGATGAATTGAATATACAAATAATTGCATTACTACTGAACAAGCCTCTCTTTTATATTGCCTGATGTTTGTTGTGATGAAAGTTCTAGTACCGCGGAACTCGTGTGATAATTAACGGTTTGCGTAATCTCGATTGTGATTGTATGTTGCACTAGCCCGATTCAACCTATTGTTCTCTCATAATTACTGTGTGTAATTTTCAAAAAAATTAGCAGTAGGTGAAAATAAATATTATTGGTCACTTTACTGCAAAATTCTGTTAACAATGTCGAAGAATAGGAGAGTCCGCGCTGATGCTAAAACTACTTCCGAAAATGAGACCTTGAATGAAGCAAGGAGAGAAACTGAATTTTTACAAGAGTCTTCTCACTGCACTGATACAAATACGACAGTAAATACCGTGTCTGAAAACGCGGAACAGATTAGTTCGGGAACAGACAATATGGATAATGACAAAGTACAGGATTTGACAATACAGAATTCCGATTCTTGTAATGTGGTTGCGGAAAATAATGCATCGGTTCCGCCTAGCTCTGCTACAAAAAATACTTGTGCGACGGCTATGGAAAACGTATTACCAAATGATTTCATGCAAATTTTATTGTCACAGCTCTCTAAATTAAATGAGAATAGTCAATTACAATCTCAAGAATTTCAGAAATTAAATGAAAAACTTGAGGAACAATCTCAGAAATTAAATGAAAAACTTGAGAATAGTCAATTACAATCTCAGAAATTAAATGAAAAACTTGAGGAACAATCTCAGAAATTAAATGAAAAACTTGAGAAAATTGAACAAACGTGCGATTCGAGGTTTGTGAGTATTCAAAGTAGTTTTAATAAGATAAACGAGGACAACAATCGGTTCAGGGAACAACTGCTCAATACTTTCAAACGTGAATCTCAGCAAATAAGACAAGATATTCGCGACGAGATTAACCCGGTAGTGGAAAGCCTTGCGTCACGAGTCGAAAATATGGAAACTACTGAACTCGCTCAATTGAAGCAACAGAGTAATCTAGTTGTTGAAAAGTTGCAGAACTTCCAGTCAGTCACGACGGAACAGATCAATAAAATTAATAAACAGTTTGAGGATATTACTGTTAAGATTACCCAAATTAGTGATAACACTGACAAAAGTTCGGATGTAACGTATCCTACCCCGTTTAATGAAACTAATGAATATCTCGCCCTTGACCGTTTCAAACAAGGTCAAATGACCATTAATCAGCAATACAAGGCTGAGGTCAGAAAATTAGATGATCGCGTGGCGCGAATAGAGAGGAAATTTGACCACACTTGTGGAAATCCATACGAAGATGTGGAAGAAAATTTGAACGAAAATGACAATGATGATTCGAGCCAAGTAGGTCGCTTGGTACGTGAACGAAGTGTACCTCATAGTAACAACAATGAAGACGCAGTGCGTAGTTTACGCTCACTTACGCCGCACGGGCGAAAGGAAGCGTTTGACTACAAGCATTTCCTGACTGTACGTAAATTCAAGACATTTAAAAACTCTCCGAATGACTTGCACCCTAAAGAGTGGTTGCAGCAATTCGATTATTGTCTTCCCCCGAATTGGCCACTTGAGCACAGATTAGAATTTATATGTGGTTATCTGGAAGGCGAGCCAGCCACCAGAATGAGAGCTATTGCACAAGAGTGCTATAGCGAGAATCACTTCCGACGCTCATTTCTATCCGCATACTGGTCGGAAGCGGCACAAGACCGCGTTAAAAACAGTATTGCGACTTTCAAAACTTTTGAGCGATCAAATTTCTCGAGCCCTGTGGAATATTTCCAAAACTTAGTATACAAAAATCAATTTTTATCGGCACCTTACTGCCCTGCGGAATTAATCAGAATTTGTTTGAACAAATTGCCTCTACACTTGCGTCAAATTGCCATTGCGGCACGATGCAAGAATGATATTGAAGCCTTTAGAAATCTCTTACAAGACTTAGAAGAAGAAGACGAGGAAAATTCCTCGCGCAGTCGATATTTTGAAACAAACAGATATGATCGCCGGTCGCAACAAAGCCCGCCGCGTACTAAACGTTATTCAGAGCACGACGATAAACCAAAAAATAACTCTTTCACTAATGAATCTTACAAACAAAGTCGCGACAATGAGAACGGTGAGTTTCATGATCGTGACATTAACCGTGGAAGTTTCCGTGGCCGCAACCGAGGTGGTGGTTTTGGTCGCGGAGGACGCTACAATAATTACTATCATAACAGCAATACTTCGAATGATACTAATTGGCGTGATAGACGCAATACTGATAGTGATCGCGAGACTGAAAATCACAACAATAACGCTGAGAAGCGTAGTCGGGAGGGCACACGCGATAATTCTCGTGATCGCCTTCCACGATACGAAAACACAAATCGGGCCCAAAGCAGATCGCGTACCCCAGAAAGACAAGAGCAAAGCATTGAAATTCAGTAATTTTGCTGGGGTAGAGAGTCCATTGATCTGTTTTGGACACACCAAGTGGCGATTGGTGCCCCGTTCTCGAGCTGAGTGTCACTATTCTTCCGCTTTTCCTTAGTGCGCTCTATCTACCTCTTTTTCTCACTGTTACTTTTCTCTAACTCTGAATACTTATGCTCTGTGCTACGCTGGGATATTGTCATACGAAACTTTGATTATCTTGCAATTTGCATATAACGAACTCTGTGGCTGTGCAAGACAAATAAAATTAATGGAAATTTTTGATTGTGTAATCTAATCAAGTTCCTATGTTTCAGAAAATATCAGATTTTTCTTCTGTGTTACTAATTGCATAACTTACGAAGTTCTGAGCAAGTGAAGAAGATTTTGAGTTGACATGAGCATTTGGTAAGCCAAGAACATTATGGAGGATGATGAGTAAGGCAATACACAATATGTCATGGTGGTCTTTAAAATGCATTATTGTTTATGGATAAATGATGGTAAGGAAGGTATTGGTAACAGTCAAAGATGTTTGATAAATGTAATTATGTGGACGAGATTATACACTGATTATGAAGCAATTATGAGGAGAATCGCTATGTTGCTAATGATGACGAGATTATACAATGATTATGAAGCAATTATGAGGAGAATCGCTATGTTGCTAATGATGCTATGTTCTGTTCTTTTCTTATGTGCTTACTCGCACTGCCCTTTTGTGTTTTCTCTTTGTGCTTATGTGCACCATTTTGTATATTGATGCATTGTGCCTTCAATGGCATGTGTGATTGGTGAGATTCATATCCTTCTGATGATCTGTAATTATTTGTAATTATGTGTAATGAATATTTCTAATTATGCTTGCAGCTATGCGTATTGCTCTTGTAATCAAAGCTTACCGCTATGCTCACTAATTATATACCTAAGCCCTACCACTATGCTAATTAATTTTATAATGAAGCTCAATGACAATGTATGGTTATGCTTATACGTTCCACACAGCCATCTATCTTGCAAACTTGCAGCTATGCCATAAACTGCGCCTAGTTAAGTCTAGAAAGATAATGCACAGAAATATTTTGCTTTTGCTTACTACTATCTTCCAAATTTTATTGATGATCTTGTTGATGAAAATCTGCAGCTATGCCTAACGAATATTACGTCTGTGTTTATGTTATTGGATGATTTACTGTGATGTACATCTAGTACTGTGCCAAGATTTGCACTAATTGTTTTGTTTGACCCTACTGTTGACCCAGACAGACACAGACATGACCTGTTGACTTGAACCTCTTTTGATATTCTCACGAAACTACCCTGATGTGTTATACCTTAAGGCAATGAAATATGTAGCTCAGTTGAGACAAAAGCCTGGCCATGGCAACTTATGTAATTTAAGTGTTATAATTTGTGGTAATGTAATCACCATCATAGTGATATATATTAATTTAAAGAGATATGAACTAATGGTAATTGGAATGTCAATTTAAGTTATATCATGCCAAATTGATGACAAGCACCCTCAATGTCTTTCATACGATTATGTGTTTGTAAAGCAATATGTACATAGTATGTAAAGCCTTGTGCTTATATGAAATGACACTAATGTTGTAGATACTCTAAAATAAGAATTAAATTACTCATTAGTATTCAAATGTATCCGTCTTCAAGACACTACTTGTAATGTAAAAATATGGTTTAATACCATGACCCCATTTGTACCACTTGAATTTATGGGAAAATATTTCTGTAGATATGTTCTAATCAATGACTTTTCTTTCAGTCTAAACTGAAATATCATGACTATGTTACTAATTTGTGTGTAAAATGCTTTATTTCATGTACTTTGGACACGCATGGGAAGTGGCGATTTCGCACACGAGATTCCAGTATGCACACAGAACAATGGACGAATTACTATACACCACTGATTTTGGGCCTTTTAATGAAGATGTTTGTTGGATGATGTTTGGCCACACAGTACTGTCCATTGCAGCCTTGGCCACCCACCACCAGTTTGCTCTAATTTTGGCTATGCTGATGCAGTCTGCTAATAGCTCTGTTGGTTGGAGCACACTTGGTTGTCGAATTGCATGGAGGAATACATCAGAACCTTTTCCCCATGACTTCCACTTCAATGCAACCAGCCAGCCCGCCTACAGTGTGGTGTAATCTTACAGTGTTTTGTGTTCGTGTGCAGACCTAAAATGAATGTTAGGAGCTAATGTGCTATTCGTGTGCATATACTATTCAGTGCCTCCCATTGCAAACGTTGTCCACAGGTTCATTACCAGTGTTTAGGTATATTTCATGGTTCTTTCACAGTCAGTGACCAAAATAAAATTGTGCTCTTGATAGATACATATACTTAGTCTGAAATGTCATTGTGCCTATTCGATTGACAAACGTTATATTGAAATCCTATTGTGCTGAAGCAGTAACATTATTTTGTACATGATCAGAAGCCTATGTAGTCAAAAATTTTACATGTATGTTCTAGCATCCATGAAAGTATAGCATTTTAAATGCATCACAGAATACAAAACTGACACTTTATCTTATACTAAGTGCACTAAAAATTTACATAGACTACATTGTGCACAAGATACAAATGTTCATTTTATGTTCCCAAAATACTGATCTCTTGTACAAAATGTAAACCCATGGAACTTACACTACTGTGTGTATTACTTGTAATTACCACATTTTCCTTAAAGAATGATGACATTAGTTAAAATATCTTTTGTAAAACTTTGTATATGTTCATGTTTATTATTGTATATTTTTTTCCATTTGTGTATTACTTCTAGCTATCTCATTTTCTCCACTATATCATTTGTCAAACTATGTTTTCTGAAATTCTATATATATACTTATGTTTACCATTATGTATAATTGTCATATATTCCACTTATTGCTGATGTTCTGTAAATTTTGACATTTGCTTATGCCTGTCACACCCTGTACCTCTCCATGCATGACTTTTGATGGTACTGTTCTGTAAAATGGCATGTATTTATGACTGTCACATTTTTTTTTTAAATTTTCTATGTACTCCATCTGTTGTTTTGATCTTGTTAAATTTTGGATGTCATTAATGGATTTTTGGACTTGAAATTCAGTAATTTTGCTGGCTAGGCAATGCCATTGGCATCACCCACCCTACAAAATTTTAATAGGTAGGAGGGGGGTGATGAAACGTGTCCATAAAAAATTATTTTTATAAGAAAATGTCTAATATTGTGCCTCCTGTTTTGTATCGAGTAACTTGCTTGCAAGAAAATGTATAATATCGCTTCTACTGTATGTATCGATATGTGTAAAGCTTCATCTCTGGCAAAGATCATGTATTGCATAGCATTGTAGCTCGCACTGAGAGAGAGAGTAGCACTAGTGGTTCAGCTCGCTTAGAGAGCGGTTGGGTTGTGTGTATGGCTCCGATGTAGAGCAGAGGCTGCTTTGCCAGCAAGTCAGAAGTTGTATTATGTAGGTAATGTAATGCTGTTTATCAATAATAAGTAACTTAACCCTGTTTCATATTTCATTTACGTAGTTAGAAAATTAACCCACTTCCTTCATTTGATAATTACTTGATTTAGTGGAGTGTTGATTTGAATAACATTATTGATAGTAAGATAATAGTTGATTTGGATTTCAATAATAACTGATCGACATTAATTCTCACAGTCAAGCATTGAGAAAGTGATTTGTGGTTTTTCTTATATCTTTCTCGCAGTCAAAATTTTTGAGTATAGTCAGTGTCTGTTTCAAAAGGTTACATGTCACAGTTGTTTACTTAAAAGATCCGTTGCGCACAAAATCAATTTAATGCACTGTTTCTTGTACATTAAGATCAGGGCCATAATTAAACCAAATAGCTGAGTTAATGAACAATTTATTGTCTGATTTAACGAAAGGTTCAACATTACAAAACACGCGTACAGTTTTTAAGCTTTATATTTTATTCTTTTCATCATTAATATGGATATGGGCCTGTGACTGGTCTAAATTACATTGAACTGAGTAACCAACAGCCGTAGACTACAATTTTTTTTCTACCATTTTTGCCCTTATAATAAAGCCATCTTCAGACCGTAAAACTGATATTGTGTACTCCTAGATGGTGACGAATGCACCTTTTTCCAACCACAGCTGCGGTGGACAAGCCGAGCGGTCTAAAGCACCTCGCTGCGGAGCGCGCGGTTGCTCGCCGTGGAGGTTCGAGTCCTCCCTGGGGCATGGGTGTGTGTGTTTGTCCGTAGGTTAGTTTACCTAGGTTTAAGTAGTTTGTAAGCTACGGACTGATGACCACGCAGTTTGGTCCGATAGATTTACAAACATCTGAACATTTTGAACATCCAACCACTAACAGCAACTGTCATTGTGGCTGGGGAAGACACATCGGTCACCAATCTAGGAATCCACTATACCAATTTTATATATGAATCCCGTAATACAAGGTAGTAGAAAGGGTCGAATAATTTGGGATGTTGTAGTACACATCGACAAATAAATAAATACTAGAGGACCCGTGCTAATACTACGCATCATTAGTGAAATGACAGAAAAGTTGGAAAAAAAGTAAGTAAAGTTGAATGTTCACTCATACCTTTCTTCAGAATCAATCAATGCAAGTGTTTAAAAGAACAAATTAAAGAGCTCGATCCGCTGTTTTATGTCAAAAAGAACTGCGTACCTTAATTAGAACCGGAGATATCGTAAAACAAACCGATTAAAGTATTCAACGCAAGGACATAAGGATACCGCGTTTGAATAAAAATAAAGGATGGATAGACTTAATTTTGTCATTTGATGACAAATCTGCCAATGAATACATTTCGTTTAAACCAAAAATGAAGGAAATCGGTCGGATAGAATGGCCTGACCAACTGTCTTTAGCAAGGACATCCCCATAAGAAATATACAGAAGAAAATCGCGTTTGAGTATAGAAAAAGGAAGGCGAGAGTTATGTATTTTTTTATATAGCTGAGTAGCTGTAAACCCGGCCTTGCCCGGGTGTTTATTTATCCTACACTCTCGTAGTCCACATACCCCTTCCCCCCTTTCTCAGCATCCACCTCTTTCTCTCCCATCTCTGTGTTCGTTTCCATCTTTCCCTCTCTCGGCAAAATTTTCTGCAAGATACCCTCTGTCATGTACCATACAAACATTTATGTACCCAGTGATCTTTCTTTTGGTGTTAAGGTCATGTGTGCAAAAATTCATAAATATTGGAGCAAAACTATGCATTTTGTGAAATCCGTAAGTTAAGTACCCGTAACCATGCACCGAACGAAATTTTATACAGACTGTGATATTCCTCTTGTTTTGAAGGTAGAGTGTGCAAAATTTCATCAATATCGGAACAAAACTATAGATTTCTATGCAATAGAGTCGCAGGGTCACATTGAAAAAGGCACTTCCAGATTTATTTCAGACAACCCTTCTTCTGAGCATAACAAAAACAACAACAACAAAAAAGGATCTGTAAAATCTGTCGAGCCGTTCTCAAGTTATGGTGCGACCAAGGTTAAGCGTGCGAAATTCCATAAAGATCGGAATGTAACTATAGATTTAATGAGTCTGTAGGAGAAGTATGCTCCGCCATGCGCCTATCACGAAATACTTTCTTAGCTGACGTTTTCTACCTATAAACTATATTCCTGTCAAATTTCCGATTTCGTGTTTCGTCAGTAAGAGTGTGTCCTTTCACTTTTATATAGATAGATTAAGAAAACAGATTGCTTAATTTTCGATGCAAGAGAATTAAGGGAGACTTGCAGACAAAAATACGGCATCTACAGTGAAACTGTTGTGGGCGGTAAACTTCTTTTCATCATTTTGTTTGTGTGTGTGGGGAGGGGGGGGGGGGGCGGCGATGAGGGGTCATTTATTAAACGTTTCACAAACGTCCGAAATTACAGGCAAACTTTATTGCAGATCCCTAACTACTCCCATTTTCCTATAATTTACGCATAAATCTGGGTATCCTCACGCGGTGACCTCTCATATCTCCTGAGCTATATGTCGTGCTCTTTTGCTTTTGGGTCAGGAACCTTCGTGGGCGTACGGTGAACAGTTCACCAAAGTTTCACTGCAATCGAAGGAATACTTTCTGAATACATAGAGCACATTCGGACAAACACTCATTTTAATATATATAGATGACAAATCTGTAGATGAATACCTTTCGTTTAAAACAAAAATGAAGGAAATCGGCCAGGTAGTTTGGTCTGACCGACTGCTTTAGTTCAAATATCCCAATATTGGTAAGGCTTAAGGGACTTAACTGCGGGTTCATCAGTCCCTAAACTAGTAAACTTACGAACTACTTATGAACTACCTGACACTAAAGACGGCACAAACATCCATGCCAGAGGGGCGGGGGTGGGGGATTCTAATTCCCGACGGCGGACCGCCGCGCGCACCGCAACACGGCGCTCCAGCACGCGCGGCTAATCCTCCGCGGCATTGCTTTAGATTCTTTTAATAGATTCTTTTAATATTTAAGATAATAAGATATGGATATGGGGGTGTGGCTTGTCTAAATTATAATGAATTAAGAGAAACCAACAGCCATGTACTACAATATTTATTTGGCGAATAGTTTTGGCCTTGTGCATAAAACGTACTCGAGGCTTCATCCTCCTTGACACTTTGTAAAACTGGTATCGTGCATTTCTAGACTTGGCAAGACGTTCGACACCGTTCCCCGCCGTCACCTGATGAAGAAATTGCGAGCATATAGAAAATGCGATCAACGGAGTTACTGGGTTGAGGCGTTTCTAGCTAACAGAAGGCAGTGATCTCAGGCGAGCCCCAGGGGAGTTTTGCATGACCTTTGCTTTTCGAAGTATATACAAATGACCTCGTAGAATACATCGGAAGTTCAATTACGCTTTTCGCGGATGATGATGTAGCCAGGGGCAAGAGGTATTTTTTATTTTATTTTTTTAAATTATTTTTTATTATTATTATTTGCGTAGCCTGAGAATTAGATTTTTTGCAGGAAGAAATCTTCAAACAAAATTTAATATAAGCTAGAAAGACTGCAAAAGTAACTTAGTTGTGTTGTTACCAATATTGCTACCACACAGATGTTGCTATAAATAAATGCATTGAAACACTTAACAAAACACTGTAACGCACAGCAACTCACCGTTACATCCTTTTGTAATTTCGTTGTATCCTCCTGTCCTTTTTCTGGGCGTAGACATCAACAACGCGAGTTATGAATTCCTTCCGTTTGGTTGACGATTTCAATGTTCCCTTCTCTATACGAAAAATCGCCAAGTTTGACAGTCTCTCATTGTGTTGCGAAGGTAAGTTTTAACACATTTTAATGTGGGACTTAACTGCGGTGGTTGGTGGAATTGTAAGAATTAACGACAGTAATTTCACACAAGAAAATATCACATTTTTAACTAATTGTTCATTCTGTGGTATATTTAAGGCGATCCCGCGGTTGTAGATGTTTATTCTCAATGCTGTAAATAAAAGTAAGTTCTCCTTTCAGTTCTTCACTGTCAAATAAGGGATACATTTTAAGCAAAATTTCAAGCTCACCTGCCGGAAAACTGTTTGACCTACTATAAATTGAAAACTTTTTCTTACTTACAAGTTCTGTAAATTCTATTTCCTGAAAGTCTTTGAATCTAGTTTGTATGCTTACCAGTACTGTGTCAACTATTTCGAATGCTAGCTTCTGAATACTGCCCTTCTTGTTCTTTCTGTTTGAAATGAACACTGAAATTAACAGTTAATTAATCGCTGTTGAATCTTCCGGGTTATGTGGTCGTGGTCGAAGAAACATATCTGCTCCTGACATTTCGTCTAGAACCGCGCTGGACATCCTCAGAGGTGCTACTGGTAGCGGTGAGTCTTGCCGTTTCTGGACTAAGCGTCAGTAGCAGATATGTTTCTTCGACCACGACCACATAACCCGGAAGATTCAACAGCGATTATTTCAGCCGGTCGTGAAAGCCTTCACTAACAGTTAATTGTTTCTCATAGTGCTCTGGCGGATGCCAAGAAGGTTGTCGGCGGGTGAGGATGCCATGTGGCGCTGTCACCACTGAACGACTCTTTGTTCCACCATAGCGTATAGAATGTCCAAGCATGTATACACTTGCCGGACAGAAGAGGGAGCAAATGGAATGCCAGTTTTTAGAAGTCGTATGAAGGCTGCGAAAACCCTGTCAGCCATAGGAAAGAAACATTTTACTGCTCAATCTGTGACGTAAATGCCATCGTTGTTTAACGTGTCACTAGCGACTGTATCCTCGGTAATGGCAGAGTACAGAAGACAAGATAAAACATCGCTGAGGAAGGGAAATGACATCGACGTCCAAAAATTAAGAAAGCTTGTGACCAGATAAGATAAAACTATCATGTCAAAAACAACAGCGTATCTCATTTGAGTAACACTGTTTAGATAAAAGTCGTGCGAGTCGAGTTAAACACTCATGGGAGGGTAGCAGATGCGAAACACTTAATAACGGAATCCAACGCAAAGCTATGAAGGAACTGGTGCTATGACCATGAAACCTGGACACTTAATGAACAGGATTTATGTCGTACAGACAATCTACTTTGACACTGCTTCCTACAAAAACCGATTTTATGTATCGAAAACCCCAAATTAAACTTACGTCACGGCAGCCTACTTCTTTGAGTCAAGAATTTTTGGAGGGGGGAGGGAGAAGATTCAGTCACGTTTTTGGCATCTATAAAGTGTTATTCAACAGTTTTTATCATTCCTCTGTCTTACAAATGTGAATGAGTATCCCACCATCCTCGACAACGTACTGTTTACGGTGACTAATGTACTGCCAACAAACACAGTGATCCTCCGAAATAATAATGCAACGACACACGGAGACAGGCAGGTTCAGGAATTCTTTGCGTAGCAACAGTATCAAAAATTCGTGCACGGCATGAGAATCGCCACGCTTCAACGCAACTGAACCGTTATCGTCAGTCTTAGAACAGAGACTGAGGACCAGATTTAGAGCTCCAAGTTGAAGTGATCGTCGGATGTTTTGGAACATGAATTGATCACATTCTGTTGAAGACGATAAAGAAATCTGTTCATCGAGGAATTTCTACTGTGCTCAAAGCCAAAGGATATCTCCTAACTAATAATGAATATTGTTGACATACAAGTTTTCTGGGTGTTGTACCGCGTTGCTTTTAACCATCCCTGGTTGCTTAGCGAGTATTCTGGCATCCTTAAATTTTATCCTTTTGCTGCAATCTAGCTGCTGTTCGTCTACTACAGATTTATTGTGTTGACCTAACCGAATGTAGCTTTCATGTTCGTGTATGCGCGTTGCCACTGCCCTCCCTGTCTATGTTTACTTTCCCACACTTGCATTCCACGTTGTATACTCCTGCTGCGTGTAGTGTCTCTATCCTTTGTGGAGTCAAGTACATCCTGGATCTAGTGACTATTATATACGAAAGACTGGATACCAACCCGGCGAAGATGTTTAACAATACGATGTCACATTTTTTTACATACAGTAAGCGTGCTGCTGGCTGCTTTTTATCGACTTCCTGCCTATTGCGGTTCCTTTTATTTGTATCCATGAGCCGCGGTGGAGTAGCCGAGCAGTCTTAGGCGCTTCGCTGCGGAGCGCGCGGTTGCTCGCCTTCGGAGGTTCGAGTCCTCCCAGGAGCATGGGTGTGTGTGTGTGTGTGTGTGTGTGTGTGTGTGTGTGTGTGTGTGTGTGTTGTCCTTAGGTTAGTTTACCTAGGTTTAAGTAGTTTGTAAGCTACGGACTGATGACCACGCAGTTTGGACCGATAGATTTACAAACATTTGAACATTTTTTTGTATCCATGACGGTGTGAATCACTTTGTAGTTGTATCCAATGGCCAGAAATTGTGATTGTAGTTTTATGAGCTCAGCTTTTTCGTTGCGCGCGAATCGCCAGTGAGCGGATGACTGAATTCTTCTGTGCTGGGTGGTGGTTTGAATGGGCGTGCAAATACCTGTAGGTAAGTGTTTGCTTCCGGTATCCCCTGTACCCAAGACTGCCATGCATCGTTCTGTAAACTTCCACATCTAGTAATGGCATAGCGCCATCCTTCTCGATTTCAAATGTAAATTGGATCTTCTTGTGCAATTAGTTCAGGTGTAGCTCCATCTCACCGTGGAGCCATACTGCAAACGTGTCGTCTACTTATCTGAACCAGCATCGCGGGTGTAAAGAAGCGGAACAAAGTGCCGTCGTTTCGAAGGCCTCCATGAATTTGTCGGGCTGCTAACGGGGATAAGGGAGACCCCATTGTTACGCCGTCAGTTTGCTGATAGTATCTTTATTGCCATTTGAAGAAGTCGAACATAATTGAACCAGGTCGCATGTCGAGTTCTTCACGTACGAGTCAGTTTTACCAACTAGAGGTCTTAGTATGGAGGTTAGCAACTTTGTCAAATTGAATGTAGGCGAGTTAATTCCATCCACAATGGGTCGTAAAAGTTGGCCATCCTTGTGTAACTCTGTCACTCCATAAATTCTACGAGGACCTGGAACCCTAGGAGGGAGTCCCTTGTCTTTGTCAGCGTCAATTCTTGACTCCTTAATTGCACTCTTCGTCTTTTGAATTATCTTAGCCTTGGGGTACGTCTTCAGTTCGTTGAAGATGGGATCATTTAATATTTTTTTCATCCTATTCTCATACTACACTGTGTCCAAGATGACCGTGGCGTTTCCTTTATCTGCCTGTAGTACCATTATTTAATTGTTTCTCTTTAGTTCTGTGATAGTTGCCCTTTCCCTCGCGTCTGAGGTTGCGCTTCGGCGGCTTGGCACGTGATAGTATTCGGACGGTTTCCTGCCGAATTTTCTCTGCTTATGTCTTAAATGTGTGACGGAGGGCTGCTTCCACGGACTCGATGGTTCCTAATGAGGGCACCCGCTGACGTCCTGTCCTAGATGCATTACGTGTCGTTTTCTCGAGCTGCTCAAATTTCCTCTTCTGACGCCTAGCAACATGCTTGCAAGTGAGCGATTTTGTCGACGTTACCACAGTCATTCGGCGACAGTGAAGCTGATGTATTTGCAGTAATCTTCTATTGTGAGAATAATGAATATTGTTGTTTATGATAATGTTCGCATTATCTTGTCCAACCACTATAAAACACTACAATGTGTGAGAGATTAAATGTGGCCGGGCTGTAATAGCCGAGCGGTTCTAGGTAACTTGCCAGGGACTGTGGGTCTGCTCCCTCCGGAGCTTCGAGTCTTCCCTCGGGCATTTGTGTGTGTGTGTGTGTGTGTGTGTGTGTGTGTGTGTGTGTGTGTGTGAGTGTGTTGTAACCTAAGTTTAGTTTAAGTTACTTTAAATAGTTTGTAAGCCTAGAGACTGATGACCACAGTAGTTTGATCGCATAGGTTTAAGAACATTTGGTCGGCCGCAGTGGCCGAGGAGACTGAGGCGCTCCAGTCACGGTCTGCACGGCCACTACGGTCGGGGGTTCGAATCCCCCTCGGGCATGGATATTTGTGCCGTCCTTAGTCTTAGTTAGTTCATAAGTAGTTTGTAAGTTTTGGGACTGATGACCCCGTAGTTAAGTCCCATAGACTATACAAACATTTGAACATTTGTAATTTTTTTTTAAATGTACCGTGTTATAAAGGACCTCTGATTAGGTTACGTGAGATTACGATTATGATTTTATAAGCATCACCAGGAATGCTCATGGTTGCAGTCTTCTTCTTGTTGCTCCGGTTAAGAGGTGTAGACTCTAGAACCAGCATCGGAACTGAAACGACAAAATTACTGCGAAGTTTACAGTAGCCTCCTGAGAATATCCCCGGATGAAAGTTCGATCTCGTTTCCTACTTGTACCGAAGAAGACAAGGTCGTTAGTGGACTTTAGATAGCTTTTTAATGGGATCGTCACTTCGATGTTTACAGGAGGGAGGGCTAGTAACGTGAAGTGGATTCGAAAGTAACAGGAATGACTGGAGGGTATGATCGAGGCCTGCGTTAGCTGATTGGAGCATAAATTTAGGGGGGAATCAATATCTGCCGCGAGAGGGCGCCGTACGCCGCCACGGCTGCCAGGAGCGAGGCCCTTGGCCGTCAATATCAGGCCTGGGTCTAAGTTCCGCTGCCTGCGATTAATACGCCACCCTTCGCACTTGAGAGCACCGTGCGATAAATTTCGCCCCCACTCGTAATAGCGAAAACATTAATTATCTACCTTCCTCAGCGAGCTGTGCGCTTCGAAATTGATTTCACCCGAAGCAAATAATTATAAGGATTTCATGGCGAACCTAACTATCGGTGGAATCGTTATGGAACGGAATGGAAATTTAACTATACGAATCCTTCATCGAATATTATGCAGATTTCATAGGCAGAAAACTTTCTTTCGTGAATGTTAAGCCGTCAGTTGACAGTTATTAAAATCTTAACAGTGAACTTCCTCTTTCAGTCCTATGCCTTAGTCCATTGTTTCCCATCCTGTTTCAATACGCGACCTCCTTTCAACTAAAAATATTTTGACGACCCCCTACCCTCTCCCTTAACCATAACACAAACATATGTGTAATTTCATACGAATGGAATTTAATTTTCTTCTGTTCATACAGCTTTTTTCTGAAAAACAATAAAAAACTGCAGTATTTAATTATTTAAAAAATAGTCTGCAGTTCAACAATTTTCTTTTATAGAATTATATATATTAACGACGTTACAGCATTCATTTTTAATTAAATAAATCGCAATTTGCGATCACTAGGAAAGAGATATCGTGGCGAATGGACATTTGGGTTTATCGGGATACGTGCAGGAAGGAGTCCTCTGCAGTCGCGTTGGTCACTGTGTCTTCGGTGGCGGAGTGGTCAACGCGTCTGCCTAGTAAGCAGGAGATCCCGGGTTCGAATCCCGGCTGTGCACAAATTTTCATTCGACACACATTGGTATTACATCTAAACCTAGTACAGTGAAACCAAAGTGATTGCAAAGTGGGATTTATTTCATTAAATTTTATTTTATTCATCTTGTTTCAGTCCTTCTTTTGGACCATCTTCAGGAATTTAACATCATTGATGTCATGGAGCTTGCAGGTAACTGAGAGCCTTCCGGTGCGTCTCTTTGAACAGTGATGCACTGCAAGGCTCCCAGTTACCTGCAAGCTGCACGACATCAATGATGTTACAATTCCTGAAGAGACGCAATGCTGCGATGCACGTGGCCGTTCCCCGTCGGCCGTTCGAATCCCCCCTCGGGCATGGATGTTTGTGCCATCTTTAGCTAGTTCATAAGTAGTTTGTAAGTTTAGGGACTGATGACACCGTAGTTAAGTCCCATAAGCTCTACAAACATTTGAAACTCCAGTGGAAGACGCACCAAGAGACATTCTGTATGGCGGTGCGGCTTCTGCAGGTTTCGAGAGCATACGTTTCTCGAAAACAATTGCTTCCTCCTGCGTATATCTCGCGAAAAGACCACAAAAAAATTGAGCGATTAAGGCATACACAAAGGCATACTGGCAATCGTTTCAGCCGCTAACCATACGCGATTGGAATAGGAGGAACTAAGAATGGTACGCAAAGTACACTCCGGAACACGTGGTGCCCAGCGGAACACGGATTTACATGTAACTGAAATAAAGTAATATATTTTAGAATGAGGTAACCAAACGTATTTAATTATAAAAATGAGGTAAGGTATTTAGATATAGAATAATTACGCGCTTCGGTTGCACAGTGGTAGAGTGCCAGACAAAAATCCATCGGTCGCGGGTTCGATCCCCGCCAGGGCCTAGGATTTGTATCTGTCACTTTCACCTCTGGCAGTATTGTTCATGTGAAAAATACCGAGTAGCATCGTAGTTTGGAACCCACGTTAAACTGTAGGTCCCCCTAAAACTGGCTGTGTAAGTCAGTTCGAAAGTCGGAGGAAGTTAACGGCATACCACCTCCTAACAGGACCATGCCTGATAAAGCACTGTGGTATTCAAACCAATCTTCTGATTGTTGAATGCTTTACCTTTTACGCCCACAATAAATCCAAATAATACAAATAAGCTAAAAAAATTATTAGCAAATGATCTTCGGTGACAACGGCGTATCATCTGCGTGTGGGAGGGGGGGGGGTTTCATGAGGGGCGGTCGCTCCGCCCCCCTCCCCCCCTCCCCGCTGTTGTGGCGTAAAGACAGCGATCGACGGAAAGCCAATAACAAGAAGGCGCCGCGCATCCTGGAGGGAGTAACCGAAGATGTGCGCTCTCTACAAGCGGCTATATCTAGGCCGACATACGTTTGGACGCCCGGCAGTTACTATGAGGAATTACTAGAGAGCAATCGGCAGTTACTAGTGAGAACTCGGACAGTTAACTAGACTGCTACGACGACAGACGTAGGACAGTACTAAGTAAGAACGCGCCTACGAACTTAGCAGTAACTAGGTCACAGCGCAGCTAGTATCATACGGACAACGCCACGAGAAACAAGAAAAGAGAAGAAACAGACATATGTTCTAATGTTGAGTATTATAAAATTCAGTCAATAAAACTTGTATTTTTAATCTGAATAGTTGTTACAGATTACATAAATTCCTGCACCAGTCCCTTTCCTAACAACTAGACCGGGACGAGTAAACAACAAAAGGCGACGAGGTCGCAACACCACCCACTCATAACACATTTCAAACTCCGGGGGACTGCGCAACACTGGGCAGAGCCAGAGTTAACTATGCTGCTATCAGTAATTATCAGTATTTTTGTTGGCAGCTATTTTTGCCTTTTTATGAAGAATCTTGTAACAGTTACTACACACTGACCTCTCCTTTTGTCCCATCTTTTAGTCTGTGACTCCTAATGGGGAATAACATCTGTGGGTATAAGTAACAAATTCTGCACAGTAGTTGAGACTGATCGTGTTACGAAAGTTAGAGAGATGCCTCCGATACAGAACAGACACCCAATACAACGAACTAAGCATAGAAAAAGACCACGATTTGGAACATGGAATGTACAGTCTCTATACAAACCTGCGGTGGCAATAACTTTAATTAGAGAATTAGAAAAACAGAAAATGTCAGTGGTGGTCATGCAGGAAGTTCGCTGGGAAGGTACAGGGACAATATACGTAGAAAATTACACAATATTCTGTGGAGAAGCAGCGAAGCACAGTTTTGGAAGTGGTTACACATTTAAAAAATTCGTTGTATCAATGGTAAAGAATTTTACGGCAGTGAAAGAATCTCAGTTCTAACTTTATCAGTGAAAAACCACCAACTTACCTTTGTGAACTGTCATGCATCAAGAGAGGAAAGTATGATCAAGTAAATGATATATTCCATGCGGACCTAGAAGATGTTATGGATTTCATCCCGAAAAGCTGTAGAATTCTCATCGGCGACTTTAATGACAAGATAGGAAAGGAGAACAGCTTTACTCCCACGATAGGGAACAGTAATGACAACGGAATAAGGCTAATTAGCTTTGCTACGTCAAAGGGCTTGTTTATCAGTAGTGCGAACTTCCCACATAATCAGGTGCACAAAGGATCTTGGGTGTCCCCAGATGGAAAAACTGTCAACCTAATAGACCACATAGCAATTAACACAGAAGCCAGGAATTGGATTACAGATGTGAGAAATTCCCGTGGGCTGAGTGCGATTCCGACCATTTTTGGTTAAAAGTCAACTCAGAGTCACCCTGAAACCAAACCAGGAAAGTAAACTAAAGAAAATAGCACGTTTAGAAATAGGAAAAGTGGTAAAGGAAAAAAGCAGAAAAGAACTTCGAGATATGAGGAATCGTTTCTCAGTACTGCCGGAAACAGAGAACCCAGACGTAAATCAGAAGTGGGGAGAAATTAGACACGTGGTTACAAAGGCTGCAGAAGTAGTCATTGGAAAAAGAATGGCGAGGAAGAAGAAATGGTTCAACGACGTCTGTGAAGAGGAGGTCAACATGAGAAGCCCGTGACAAGTGGTTACAGTCAGCAACTGACAGAGCAGTAAAGCAGAATTTGACAAAGTCGAAAGAGAAACGCAAGCGGTATTACGGAGAGAAAAGAGAAAGTTCGAGAGTGGGGTTATTACAGAAGCAGAAGACGGCTTTCACGGAAGTGGGATGAAGAAAATATAAAGAAGGGTCAATTATCAGAGGAAAACAAATAAACCCACTCAGAAAGTCATTAAAAATGCCAAGGACAGATGCTGAAAAGTGAATATCAAATTACAAGGGGATGGGAAGAATATTTCAGAGACGTTTCATTGCGATGACCCAACGACACTTTTTAACTTCCCCTATCACAGACAGCAGACCCTGAATACCTACCACCAACCGTAAAAGAGATCAGGAAGCAGATAAAAGGCTTAAAAAGGACAGAAGTCCAGGAGAAGATGGCATAAATGCTGAAATAATTCAGGAAGGGGGTGAATACTTTTTCGCAAGGTTCCAGAAATTAATAGAGACCATTTTGAAGACTGAAAACATTCCAGAAGACAGAGGACTGCACTAATCTGCCCCATCCACAAGAAGATTGACCGAATGGCATGTAAAAACTACTGTGGTGTCGTTCAGCTCAATATTTGTTGTATGATCTCAAACTGTCTTCTAGATCGAATCCAGCCTTTGGCAGACACTATCATTGGAGAACATCAAGGAATATTTCGGCACGGGAGATCCGCTGTCGACCAAATCTTTGTCCTACGTCAGATCGTAGGAGAAGGTGAGAGTTTGGTGAAGAACTACACATGCTGTTTGACAACTTCAGTAAAGCTTATGATTGAATTCATCGGGCAAGTATGCCGAGGAGTCTGAAAGAGTTTGGAGTTGCCAAGAAATTTGTAAGCCTCACGAGGCTTGCATCATAGATACTACAGCAAAAACAAAAATTGGAAATAAGGATACAAAATAAAAAACTGGATTACTTTCAATCTTGTATTAGAGAAGGTAATGCGAGAGATGAAATCTAATGAACTCTGAGAAGGCCAGATCAAATTCAAATGTTCAAATGTTTGTAGAGCTTATGGTACCCAACCACGGGGTCATCAGTCCCCAAACCTACAAACTACTTATGAACTACTTAATCCTAAGGACGGCACAAACATCCATGCCCGAGGGGGGATTCGAACCCCCGACCGTAGTGGCCGTGCAGACTGTGACTGGAGCGCCTCAGTCCCCTCGGCCACCGCGGCCGGCAAGGCCAGCTCGGGGATGTGAACATCAAATACCTCGGATATGCTGATGATATAGTGCTACCATCTAGACTTGCACATAATAGTTCTCAATCTGGGGCGTTCACTTCGCAGCTCTGCCGCGAATTAATTCGTTTTTTTAGTTCGTTCGCTCCCAGTGATGGCTGAGCGGCGTGGTCTGCGGATTAAGGTGGAGGGAGACGTTCCCCCACCTAGCAGCTTCATGCGCTTGCTGCTTGAGCCGCTAACGATATTACGCAAACCAAAAGAAAGTTTGTTGATAATTTCTAGCGTTTAAATTTAGAGTTATGTCTATATCTTGGCATTATGGAATTTATTAGTCAGATATTGCAGAGTGCAGAATACTTCAAAGCAGAAAGTTTGTAGCAATGAAGTATGTAATCTAGCAGGCAGACGCTAACCTCGAAATGGCTCTCACCAGCAGAACGCAAACACGTGATTTTTAATTCTGCTACGCGCCCTATTGCCCGTCGGTCTTCGGAAAAGAATCCAACGAACTAAGAAGCGAGATACGTTTCGCAAAATAGTTCTCGACCGGTAACGCATGTTTTAGTTCGCGTCCGATTGTACATATTTTAGTTCGCAGCCGATTGCACATATTTTAGTTTGCAACCGATTGCACATATTTTAGTTCGCGGTCGATCGCGCATATTTTAGTTCGCGATCGACCGCGCATATTTTAGTTCGCGACCTATCACGCATATTTTAGTTCGCAACCTATCGCGCATATTTCAGTTCGCGACATATCGCCCATATTTTAGTGCGCGACTTAACGCGCATATTTTAATTTGCGACCTATCGCGCATATTTTAGTTCGCGACCGTTAGCTCTCCTTTTTGTTCGCAGCTCGGCCGAGAAGTAGGTCGCTCTTTTTAGTTCGTCCGCTCGTTTTGGCATTTGCGACCGCTACTAGCAGCAGCTCAGCTCGAAATGACGGCAACTGGCAGAAGGGAATCACGCGATTCTGCGCGCTCTCGCGTCCTCTCGCTGTCACCCGTCAGTCTTCGGAAAAGGAGCGGACGAACTAAGAGGCGAGTGATCTGCGAACTAGTTCGTGCAGTTCGCCTGTGGGATCGCTCTTCCGAACTAGTTCGCTCGCGAACTACACAAGAGTACTACTACCTGGGGCACAAGAAGAATTAAGAGAAATGGCGGACATTCTGGAAACAACACCGAGGAAAATTGTAATTCAAATCAATCGTTACACGACAGAATAAATGGTTCTACACTATAGACATAATGGAACTCAAGAACCTCTTCCATCCTTACAGACAACTGCAGGTTCTTATCGTCAAGTAAGGGTGTTCAGATATCTGGGCGCAGTATTCAAAGTTGAACCATCCAGTAAAATGGAAACTCAGGCAAGACTGCAGGCAGATAATCGCAGTTACCACAGTCTTAATGCTCTCCTCAATACCAGAAGTTTGTTAAGACGTTTCAGAATAAACATCTACAACACACTCCTACAACCAGTAGTACTATATGGATGTGTGACCTGCAGTACAACCAAGCAAGATGTGAATAGACTGATGATACCTGACATGTGAGTTCTTCGGAAGATTTATGGATCAGTTTATGATAATGAGAGTGAAAACTGGAGGATGCGTCACAATACATAGTTATATGATATTTACAAAGAGCTGGACATCGTTGGTATAATGAAGACACGACGACTCCAGTGGGCAAGGCAAGTTGCTCGAATACGGGACACACGATGGCCGAAAACGGTACCCAACACAAAACCATCCAGCAGAAGGCCCGTGGGAAGACCCAGAACTCGATGGAGTGACTGCATATGCAAAGACCTTCAGGTAGTGGGACTGCTGGAAGAATGGCAGGAAAGAGCCGACGACAGGCTGAAGTTCACCCCTAGAGTTACATTACTTCCGTACTGTTATGCACATAATTAATCCGAGCCACAGCTCCTTGTCCTTTGTGCTCTCCTGTAAAGTTAGCGAAACGTCACAGTAGTTTGACTCGCAGGACAGTGTTTGTCAAATATTAAAAATAACAAAAGGTCTCCCGTGGCGGAGTGGCCAAGCGCATTGAGGCGCTATGCTCCGATACGCTAGGCCGTTCCCCGTCAGGGGTTTGAATCCCCCCCTCGGGCATGGATGTTTGTGTCGTCTTTAGTATAAGGTAATTCATAAGTAGTTTGTAAGTTTAGGGACTGATGACCACGCAGTTCAGTTCCTTAAGCGTCACAAACACAAGCAAAACTCTAAGTGTAGCCTGTTGAAATCACAGTCTAAATATGAACTCCATTTTGTAAATGGTCTCGAAACGAAGTAAGACCAATGTCTTTCCAGATAAATGACGTTTTTTTATAAATAAAAGCAAGGAAATTGTTTTCATGAGCACGACTTAAGAGCTGCTTCTCTCTTTGGGGCAAGATAGCCCTGATTAGCTAATTCACATTCCCACACTACGAGTATACTTTTATCCTTAACGGTTGTTGAAAGACCAGTGTGTATTTCTTCCTTTTGTATTGCAGTTCTTGTCCGTCTTCCTTCTATCGACATATCTTAAATTTTTCCATGCAGCGCAGGAAGACCGCGTTTCTTGATCTGGAAGTGTCTTCACCCTCAACGGGTGACTATCCGGCGTGCAGTGTCCAGTCACGGAACAATCGGCGCGATATTCATTGATGGCACAGTGAGTACCGAACGGTACATGAAGGTGTTTTTAAATGATTTCATCCCAATTTCGCCAAGATGCGGTTCATGCTCGACCCCATCGAAACAGGAAAGCGATTGATGTCCTGGAGATGTTGGGGACCGCATTCTGGCTCTCAGATATCAAGAGTTCACCGGCATGAGCTTCAATTGGCCGCCATGTTCTCAAGGGGTTTGGCTGTATTAAAAGTGTACAACAATAACTCCAGAACCATTTAGAGCTGAAAACAATCATTTAGGAGGTTACCAAAGGCACCTATGTAGCGACACTTCAGGGGGTCATGAAGAATTTCGCCCTTCGTGGGCGCCACATAACCGGCACAGAAAGTATGTGTATTGAGCATCCCAATTGCTAAAGTGATGTTTATATGTTGAATAAAGTAAAATCATGCTCATAAATCAACGATAATTGCAGATTGTGATGCCACACAACGTGGCACTACACAAAACTGGCTCTAATAGCATAGGCACAAAGGGAACTCACACGACATGGATCTGTAAGTCCACGGTATTGGTGATAAGTTTAGAAAACTGTCCCGAAACACACATCCTACAAAACGCCACTGTTTCCTTCGTATGTACCCCGACATCAGTATGAGATATGATCACCACTGTGCACTCGTACACAGGCTGCACAACGGGTTGTCATACTCTGGATCAGGTGGTCGAGCAGCTGCTGGGGTATAGCCTCCCATTCTTGCACCAGTGCCTGTCGGAACTCCTGAAGTGTCCTAGGGGTTTCAAGACGTGCAGCAATACGCCGACCGAGAGCATCCCAGATGTGTACGGTGGGGTCTAGGTCTAGAGAACAGGCAGACCACTCCATTCGCCTGATATCTTCTTTTTCAATATACTCCTTCACGATGGCAGCTTGGTGGGACCGTGCATTATCATCTATCCATCCATCCACCAGGAACAAAGTGAGACCCACTGCACCCCTGAAAAGTCACCCCTGGAAAGGCGTGTAAAATGACATTCCAATATACCTGACCTATTACAGTTCCTCTGTCAAAAACATGCAGGTGTGTACGTGCACCAATCATAATCCTACCCCACACTGTCAAACCAAGGACATTACGGGGTTGGTATTTGGTTACTGGTTCACGCCAGATGAAAAACCGGCGAGAATCACTGTTCAGACTGTACCTGGGACCACTATTCCAATGACCATGTACTGTGTTCTTGACAGCAGATTTAAGGGCTCTCTTTTTACCACGGTTCAGTGTAATGCACCTTGCAGTTCTCCAGGCGAATACACCGTGCCTGTTCTGTCGTCTGTAAACTATATGTCGAGAGTCAACTGTTCCAGTTGCTTCGGCATCGTCCGAAGCAAGGTTACCTACAATACTCCGTGACCATCTGCAGGCACCGATGGTAAGATATCGGTCTTCTTGTGGTGTTGTACGCTTCGGATGTCCCGTACCGTAGCGCCTAGACACGCTTCATGACTGCTCGAATAGTTGTCTTAATATTGAGATCACACTTTGTGGAAGACAGAGGGCCCGTGCTTCAAACTGCCCTAGTATTCTACCTCTCATAACGTCGTCAATATGTGTTCTTTTATCCAGTTTCAACAGTCACCATCAGGACGTCTGAAAACGTCTCCACATTTACTCTGACATGCACCAACACACCTCTGCGTATATGGACTGCTGCTAGCGTCACCATTCAAATACCGCAGGTTGAGAATAGCCTGTTATTAAAATAAGCAAGGTCTCAGGCATTTGAGATCTGCAAATGTAAGTTAAAACGCTCACTAATGCTCTAAATTACAATATGAGTGGCCACAATACATGCGCAACGGAAATTTATCTAACTGCTCGCTTCTTAAGGGAGCAACCAACGTTTTAACAAACACAAAATCAATAACTTGTTATATCTCGGGCCCACAGTGTTAAAAATGTCGTATATTGACATAATGCAAAAGTATAAATTTTAACAAAATCAATGTTAAAAAAATAAATTAATAGATAATTAAAGATGGGACAGGGAGCATGAAATCATAAAGCAGAGGTTTGATAGCTTAAAATCATAATCTATTCAGTAAAATAACAAGCAAATAAATGTGGGGCGCCCAAATGAAGCACACACATCTTACAAAAGTGAATTAAATCATATAATTACTGCCCGTATTAAAACTGTCTCTGCCCCTTTATTAATATGGAGATAAATTGGGAGGAAATTTTCAGATACACGATCAGTAGCTGAAAGCACAGTCATTCATTCACAGACACACGCATAAAGCTAGGTGGTACATTACAATGCTGGAACACATGAAGTAAGCGTCTTGACGAGATGGCAGGTGTCTTGATCACCAAATTGATTATACTGTTCACTAAACGAACTCATGTTCAGGGTGTGCGACCATGCCAAATTTCATAGCATTTATAAACAGAAATTAATTTAGAATAGGCGAGTAAAGCACACGCAAGAATTCGTATAGAAGAAAACTACTATTAACAAAAGCATGGTTGAAGGCTGAAGTATCGACCGTTACGAAATCACGTGGTGCAATCGGTCATACAAGACAGGAAAGACGGAATCAAATGAGAAAATCTGAGAAATGTTTTGCAGACTCGCAGATACAGACGCTATGTGAAAAGTTAGTTAAAAACACGAAGGAAATGCAAACATACAAGGTTCACACAAAGGTTGAAGGCCACACTCATGTCTTCTAACTTGAGCAAAACCGGACATACAATCATCACTGGAATTAAAATGCAAATAATAAATTTACACTGAATTTACTCGAGTTCTGTAAATTAAAAAACACTTCGCTTTGCACAGCGAAAGAATTACTCAAAAAACTGAGAAAACAAGACTGTCCGATCACAAATAAATCAAAGTCCTATCAGCATGTCTTCCCCTCAGC
The DNA here is from genome assembly GCA_026315105.1 of Locusta migratoria. NCBI lineage: Eukaryota > Metazoa > Arthropoda > Insecta > Orthoptera > Acrididae > Locusta > Locusta migratoria. The sequence goes on along the minus strand of CM048744.1, from coordinate 732,390,598 downwards.
ATGATTCGGCGAAGTACTTACTTCCTTAGTCGTCGGAACCAGAATGAAGAGTGATGACTACAACTCTAAGGCCTCGGAAAAACCTTCCCCCACCATACACTGGATGTAGAGCGCGCTAAAAGCGACGCATAGCGCGTTCAGAGACTAGTGTTTACCAACACTTGCTACCTGGCCAAGAAAATTCCCTCTACAGCTGCTCCCAGCTGCTTGACCTCTTTCGGTCAAGATTAGGTTAGCACGACACTAATAACACGCCCACCTCGCCATCTTGCCAAGTAAGCTTGTCTCTGGCCACCCAGCAGACGCTAGCGCAGACGACAAATCAAGCCATGCATTCTTAACTGCCGCAGTGGAGTAGCCGAGCGGTCTAAAGCGTCTCGCTGCGGAGCGCGCGGCTGCTCGCCGTGGAGGTTTGAGTCCTCCCTGGAGCATGGGTGTGTGTGTTTGTCCTTAGGTTAGTTTACCTTAGTTTAAGTAGTTTGTAAGTTACGGACTGATGACCACGCAGTTTGGTCCGATAGATTTACAAACATTTGAACATTTGATTTGCATTCTTAACTACAATAAAACGAGGCCAAGAGCGCGAGGCGGCGACTGTAAGCCATTGCGCGGCAGTCAGTCAATATTAAAAGCAACCTTCCACATTCACATGAACACACACGTTCAATCACACGGGTGGAAACATATATAAACAAGGAGCAACCATATACAAACATGGGGCATTGATCATAAAAAAGAATAGAATAATTAAGACACAGATAATTAATTAATGGTGCAGAAAGCCTTTAGGTTAATGAATAAATCAAAATAGAACACGACCACACATTCAGTTGACGTGTTTCATCATGAAGGCTGACTTATTTATTTCATACATCATTTGTACTGGAGATAAATAGTCACAAGTTGTCGGAATGTTTATAACTTTTCCATGTAATAGCTTAAAATGTTAAATTAGTGTGGGAGTGGTCGAAGTTGAGTAAAAACAAATCTTTTCTGTTAAGAGCTCTGCAAATTTTGGAAGACATGACGATCTGCTAATGAGAGAGTGGTTACGGCAGAAGACTGCAGTGATTAATTAAAATACTTGGACGTTTCGTTTGTAGAGGTCTGTGGGGGCTGGAAGAACCAGGGGGCAAGGTTAGCTGAAGCGTTTCATTTGCGGCTGTGTTAGAATTTGCGCGGCAAACGGCCACTATTTTTGAAATTTAATACTGGCAAGGGTTACTTAGCAACAGCGTAAGTGCTGGAAGATTTTGAGCTGGCGATTATTTTGTGTTGTATGATCACGGAATGGACTTAGAGTTTTAGTACCGTCAATGATTATTTGGTTTGGAATTTTGCTACCACTGTCACAACGTACTTAACACATTCGTTTTCATAATTAAAGGAAGCTTTCTATTTTATTCCTTTGTTTGTTCCGGACCCCTTTCATTAAAGCAATAAACATCTTTGAACAAACATTATTTGAGTTTTCTGCGCTTACGTACTTCATTTCCAAACATTAGAATTAAATCTCATTTATTAATTAATCATTTATATTTATTATGTATTTTAGGAGTATTTCGAAAATTTTAGCCTATACACAGTGTTTGACTGTAGGATCAAAGGTACAAGGTAGCAGTTACTGGGTATGAAAGCAGACACTAAATTTCCGCCCTTATACTATATCGAGACATAATTCTATTACAGAGCTGTACATACCACAAGAAGTGCGTTCGGCAAATACCGCTTAGTTAGGTCAACCCGTGAAGGCACGTCAAGTCGCACCATTCACTTTTTTTCGAATTTTCTATCCTTTATACGTGATTTAGTGATAGAACATTCCGCGCTCTGACCGGTAGAATTCCCGGTTATCCGAATGGAGAATGTAAGACTATTTCACTGCAGAATATATTACCCAAGAGGACGTCAATATCTCGGATACCTGCATATCCTCGGGAAAAGTAACGACTTTAATATCCCCTTGCATTCAGCCGTTCACACTAAATGCATGGGAAAGCCATGTTAGCTGATGATACCAGGCCAGCTCAGTCAATCATGCAGCACGTGTAACCACTGAAATGGCTTCTGCCCCTCTTCTGGAACGACACGTTCTTTTTTTTGGTTCTCCACAGACGCTCCTCCGCCTACAGTACAGCTATCTGTATCACTGAGGCTCGCAAGCAACGCCACCTCGGCAATGTTTGTGGTTCATAAAGGTGGACAGCAATACGTTACAGTAAAAGCTAATTTATCTGGCGTTATAATGCAAATGGCTCAAGGAATACCCTTGAATTAACTTACAAAAGACACAGTGATACTACGTGATACATTAACATCTATAAAATGCCGTAAAAAGCAGAATTGACGTATTCCCTTTCTGTGGATGTATCCAAAAGAGTGATGATAAGTTATACACTACAAACAAATTCAAAGACGCCTTCTGTCATCCAAATGCAGGTTTTGTTTGATTCAACCTAATTCGCTCATCGGAAAAATGGGGATGATTGCTTTGAAACGACACTGCCGATAGCCTTCCCTATCCTTAAAAGAAGAGCTTATACACCCTCTCTGATGACCATGTTACTGACGGGACGTTAAAGTCTAAACTTCGTTCCTTCTTCCTTCTATTTTACAGTTCTAGAATTCACGTTCTAATAGTTACGTATTCTATAGTATCAGAAATACGTTCATGTTATGGTAATCTCAGGAAAGGACTATTAAAAGGAAACGGATGGTCTAAATATGATGGTAGCTCACCTTGTCGGTGTCAGAGAACCGTAATCTTATATATCTGACAACAATGAAAAATGTCTCCCACAAAATTTCTTCCTGCGCATATTTCCGGCAGTAAATGGAAGTCGAAGATTAAGATGGGTGTGTGTCTCATACTTCAGTGTGTTCAGAATTACCCTACTACACCAACTAACTTCTAGGAGATGTGGGAGGTGTCTTGAAGAACAAAGTGAGCATAGAAACCCATGCCCGGAAACGTCATCCAATGATGCTACAGAGCGTGGAAGTTGCTGGAGCGGTTGTCTAGCGGCAGGAGCTGGTGCCTGTAACTTGGACTCTCCGTAGCGTCGTTGAATGGCTTTTCCGAGCATGGGTTTCAATGCTCATTTTGTTCCTCAAGACGCCTAATACATCCCTTAAAAGTTTGTTGCTGTAATTATGAAACACGCCGACGTATGGAACACACAGCCATCCTAGTCTTTGACGTCCATTTACTGGCGGAAATATGCGCAGGATGAAATTTTGTGGGAGACATTTTTCATTGTTGACAGGTGAGGAAACGCGCTGCGAAGCCCGATAGCGCGAATTTAGATTCACCCTGTATAAGCGGATGAAGTGTGCGCAGAGCTGTTGGCGAGTTCCATAAGAGGCTATGTGCATGCGCCGTATTGCAGCTTATGTGTGTGTCGGTTTGTCGCCGATAGCTATTATAAGCGTTTTTCCTTGAAGTAACTGAGAAAGAGTAGTGCTCTGTGGTAGAGCTGATCGATATTCGTCGCTGTTAGATATTGGTGTTAAAAGCAATTTTTAAAAATATTTTTAGACATGCTATTACCATGAGTGAAGGAAATATATTACAACTGGAGACTTAGCACAGATATTCTCAATCACAATTTATAATCTCAAGAACAGCAGTCAATTCTTTTGACTGCCGGGCCGTTACTAGTATCAGTATACCTGAACATGCAAAATAAGTGGAGTCCACGAGTGTAAGAATGGATATTTGCAACCCGGTTGGAGGACTGAGCAGTGGTCATACCCATGCTTTGTGATCATAGTAAATGACGATATATCTTTCTGACAAGGGTGTAATATACAGCACGTTGGTTCACTGAAACACGTGAGCATCAGCGGTGCGGTTGCGTCCACCGCTGGGATGTCCGAGGTAGCTTTCCAGAAACTTCTATTGCTTTTGGATGCGGTGTGCACGTTTACTACAGTGTTGGCCATGATAGCTCTCTTACGATGAGATCTGATTCACACCGTCCTACTTCGCACCCCACAAAGCTTAGATACTGTTGTGGAAACCGTAACTCCATTGTTTATGAAGATAAACTTTTGAGGCTAGTCTGGATTTAAAGTGGGTGCAACACGCGTAGGAAAGGAGAGGGCAAAGTGGAAGACGCGGCCAAAGCGGAAATTACCGACTAATTCGAACAATGGAAACAGGGCACGCGAGTCGCGGCGCACACGATAAAAGGGACCATCTTGAATCTAAGAACGACATTGAATCGGACTCGCTTCCAGCAAGTGAAGAGTACAGGCGGTATGTTTCTTTTTCAGTGGATTCTTACGAACATTGTATAGATTAATATGGAAAATTGTTAACGGTTTTTAAGTACTTCAATTTCACACTGTCGACACGCTTTTGGAAATTTTGGAAATTTATATTTAACCGTTTTATTCCCAGTGTTCTTCCTGGACAACAACGTATTAACAGTTGATTTATAGCGTATTTTGTGCATCAATCCTAAAAGTTGCACTTTTGTTGATGAACAACATGATTCTACCACGACATTTTGCCGCTTAGTACGGCGTGTAGCCACTTCTGAGACATTAATCTGTCCATCTTGGAGGTTGTATTGCGTTGTCGTCAGTACGTAGCTAAAAGTGTGAATGTGAGTTTGAGTCTGGTTCCTTTTACTTTATTCCAGCAGTGAACTGTCTTGTCGTTTGTTCTGTGGCGAAGATTATGCTAGTATTATTGATCTGGCAGTGTTAAGTATCAACAAAATAACGACCAAATAATAAAATGCCTGTATAGAAACGTCTGTGTTGTGCCCGGAGTGTGCGCTGATATGAAATTTCATGACAGATTAAAATTATGTGCCGGAACAGGGACTCGAACCTGGGACCTTTGCCTTTCGCGGGCAGGCGCTCTACTACTGAGCTACCCCGACACGACTCACGGTGCCGCTCCACGACTTCAATTCTGCCAGTACCTCGCCTCCTACTTTCCAAACTTCGCAGTTCTCCCGTGAAGCCGGCCGCACTGGCCGTGGGGACTGAGGCGCTCCAGTCACGGTCTGCACGGCCACTACGGTCGGGGGTTCGAATCCCCCCTTGGGCATGGATATTTGTGCAGTCCTTAGTGTTAGCAAGTTTATAAGTAGATTGTAAGTTTAGGGACTGATGACCCCGTGGTTAAGTCCCATAAGTTCTACAAACATTTGAATTTCTCCTGCGAAACCAGGTTCGAGTCCCGGTTCCGACATACAATTTTCATCTGTCAGGAAGTTTCATATCAGCGCACACTCCACTGCAGAGTGAAAGTTTAATTCTTGAAATATCCCGTAGGCTGTGGCTAAGCCATGTCTCCACCATATCCTTTCTTCCAGGACTGCTAGTATTGCAAGTTTTGGAGGAGGACTTCTGTAACAGGTTCGAGCCCTCCTTCGGGCATGGGTATGTGTGTTGTCCTCTTAGTGTAGGTTAGTTTAAGTAGGTTGTAAGCCTAAGGTCGGATAACCGCAGCAGTTAAGGTCCTTAGATTTACAGACATTGGAAAATTTTGACCTATCTTATGTGGAAGTCTGTGGTTTCATACCCAAATAAGGAAACGAGACAGGGCGGACAAGGAGGAAACAGTATTTCATCACCGCGATGAAAATTTAAAGGAGAAGAGAGAATAAGGAGCTTGTACGCAGTGTAGTTCATGTTGATCAGTGCTGGGTCTTTTATACTTAGTTGTTCTTGTCGCGGTCTTCGAAGATTGGTATGATGCAGCTCTCCACCATTATCCTGAGCAAGCCTCTTCATTTCTTCATAATATCTGCTTACTATATTCGTCTCTTGGTCTCCCCCTGTGACTTTTTCCGCCTCACTCTCTCCAATACTAAATTTACGATTCCTTGATGGCTAAGAATGTGTTCTACCAATCGATCTCTTCTTTTAGTCTATGCCAAAAACTCCTTTTGTCCTCAATTCTGTTCAGTTACGCGATCTACCCACCTAATCCTCAGCATTCTTACGTGGCACCACATTTCAAAAGTGTCTATCCTCTTCCTGTCTAAACTATTTATCGTTCAAGTTTCACTTTTGTACAAGACAACTATCCACAAAAAATCCTTCAGAAAAGACTCCCTCTTACTTAAATTAGTATTTGATTTAGCAAATTTCTCTTACCCAAAAAATCTTTTCTTCCCGTTGCTATTCTACACTTTATATCTGCATTTACATAGATACTCTGCAAATCATATTTAAGTGCCTGGCAGAGGGTTCATTAACCAATTTCATAACTTTTCTCTACCGTTCCATTCTCTAATGAGGCAAGAAAGTACACCTAAAGCGTACCGTTTTCGATGTGATTTATTTTATTGGGATGGTCATGTCTCCCTAAGTAGGTGGGTGCTAGCAAAATATTTTCACATTCAGAAGTAAAAGTCGGTGATCGAAACTTCGCAAACAGATCACGCCGCAATGAATAACGTCTTTCTTTTAAACATTTCCACCCCAATTCGTGCAACATTTCTGTGACGCTTTCCCCCCTGTAACGTGATAAAACAAAACGAGCTGCCCTTCTCTGAACCTTCTCAATGTCTTCCGTCCGTCCCACCTGGTGAGGGTCCCACAAGGGGCAACAGTACTCCAGGAGAGGACGCACAAGTATGATGTAGGCAGTCTCTTTGGTGGAGCTGGTGCATCTTCGAAGCGTTCTGCCAATGAAACGTAACCTTTGGTTCGCCTTCCCCACAATATTTTCTATGTGTTCTCTCCAGTCAAAGTTGTTCGTAATTGTAACTCCTAGGTATTTGGTAGAATTCACGACCTTAAGATTTGTCTGGTTTATCGCGTAATTGAAGTTCAGCGGATTTCTTTTAGTGGTCACGTGTATTACTTCTCACTTTTCTGTATTTAGTGTCAATTGTCAATTTCCGCACCATGTAGAAATTTTATCTAAATCGCTTTGCAGTTGCTTTTGATCCTCTGTTGACTTCACTAACCGATAAACGACAGCATCATCCGCGAACAGTCTAAGGGAGCTATTCATATTGTCTCCTAAATCGTTAATAAACAGGAGGAAGAGTAGGGGACCTATAATGCTTCCCTGTGGAACGCCAGATATCACTTCTGTTTTACTCGATGACTTACCGTCAATTACAACGAATCCTCTGTACTGCGACCATCATATGTTATTTTACTGCCTAAGTAACAAAACTCATCTGCCACCTTTATTGTTTTGATTCCTAGTCTGATTCCTGCAGCATCACCATATTTTCTAAGATTGCATTAAATTACATTTGTTTTGCTCTTGTTAATCTTATACGCTCCTTTCGGCACACAGTCCATTCCGTACAGTTGCTCCTCCAGGTCCTATGTTTTCTCAGACTACTTCTTCGCCTTGAACTCTGTTTTCTTCAAATTTCTCTTTGCTTTCCTTCACAGTTTGCTCATTGTAGAAACGGAACCACATTAAGAGAGACGATATAACCCTGTCTTACTCTATTCCCAAACACTGCCTCCTTCTCATGCCTTTCAACAGTAACAACAGCTGTCTGGTCAATGTACAAGTTGTAAATAAACTTCCGTTCCCTATGTTTTACTCTTGCTGACTTCAGAATTTGAAAGAATGTATTCCAATCTAAATTGTCAAAAGTCTTCTCTAAATCAAGAAAAGCTAGAAATGTAGGTTTGTCTATCCTTAATCTATCTTCTAAGATACATCGTGAGTATTGCCTTCTCCTAAATCCAAATTGATCTTCCCCGAGGTTGGCTTCTACCAGTTTTTCCAGCCTTCTGTAAATCATTCATAACCATTAGTTATTAAACCGATGGTTCTGTAATTTTCACAGTTGTCTACGCCTGCATTCTTTGGAATGGGGATTATTACATTTTTCTTAAAGTCTGAGAGTATTTCGCCTATCTCATACATCTTACGCACCAGGTGACATTTTATCATGACTGGTTGTCCTAGAGTGTTCCGTAGCTCTGAGGGAATGTAGAAGATCTAATTTCTCTTGGTTTGTGAAAGACAGTTTCTTCCAAACCACCCATTTCTCGTCACTTGTAAACAAGAGAGAATACAAGCTCCTTATCGTCTTTTGCCCTTATATACCAGCATATTTTTTTATTTTTTATTTACCAAGAAAGGTTATGCAGTATAGTGTTTGTAACAAAGCAGAAATTTCGTAATTATTATTGCGCACAATGATATTACATGTGTGCATTTTGCCGGCCGCGGTGGCCGAGGAGACTGAGGCGCTTCAGTCACGGTCTGCACGGCCTCTACGGTCGGGGGTTCGAATCCCCCCTCGGGCATGGATATTTGTGCCGTCCTAGTTTGTAAGTAGTTCATAAGTAGTTTCTAAGTTTAGGGACTGATGACCCCGTAGTTAAGTCCCATAAGTTAAAAAAAAAATGTGTGCATTTTATTTCACTTACTGTATTACAGTCCCTGTTTGTCACTTATTCATCGGTATATGATGCAGTGAATGAGCCCATTTTGAATTAATGTTGTAGATTCAGATTTTCTTTCGACGTGAAAATTAACTACTATTTATTTCATTGTCGACTAGGTCTACATTTTCATTCAAAGTTTGCTTTTTTAGTCAAATTTACTAATAAGGAAAATATACGGATCCACTCAACACACAGAGGTCTTGTAAGATGTCAGTCAGACCGTGCAAAATGCCTATTAGACGCACTTGTATTAATTGCCTCCGTTGCGGTCGAAGTAAAAGATATAAAATACTGAATGGGTATGGGAAGAAAAGAGTTTCTGAATAAGCGAAATTTGTTGATATCCAATATTCATTTGTTGATATGATACGAATACAGTAAGCTCATTCAAAAGGATGTAAGTTGCCGTACGTAATCTCAGATAAAGACGCTTGCACAGGACAGAGTAGCGTGGAGAGCTGCATCAAACCAGTTTGCGGACTGAAGACCACAACAACAACAGTGACTTTACTAAACGATAGCGTCATACGCAGTCAGCCTGAGATAAATTATCTCATAGATCGTCTGAATATAGACCTATATAGCATTTTCTTGATGAGCGCCATCTATCACTTCTGCTTCACTGGATGAGTTAGTTACTACAAACTGTGACTTTTTCTGAAATCACGAACGATATTTCATAACTAAGTAATTTAATGAAAAGAAGCTTTGGAGGTAGGTTAAAAATATCGTTTCGATTTGAGATCCTTTGACAACTGCAGTGACCATATTATTTGAGTAAACAACTGGCTGTGTATCATAAGAACGGTGCTTGATTCATTGTTGACTGTAGGTCAGTAGTTCTTTCTCTTCAAGGTAGTTCATAATGTTCAAACATGTTCCATATCGACGTCAGTGATATGGGCCAATGATTCTGAGGATCACTCCTATTGCCTGTCTGAATTTCCATTGTCTGGATGCGGGTCTTCTGTTTAGCGAGTGTTTTTATATGACAGGCAGGTGTGGAGTTATTGCATCAGCGTACTCTTAAAGGAACTTAATTGCTATACAGCCTGGACCGAAGACTGGCTTTTCTTAAGTGATTTCAGTTGCTCTTCTTCCCCAAGACTACCTACTTCTAAATTACGCATATTGCCTACTATTCTTGATTCGAAGTCTGGTGTAATTACTTCGTCTTCGTTGGCGGTACAAGCTGCCTTTAAAAATAAACAGTGAACAAAAATGTGTGACGTACGTCAAGCAAACTATATCGGGCTATGGAACAGGGCCTACTGTAATGTGTAGGTCTTTGAAACGCGTGGTGACTTCCGAACGTGTGGAAGGGAAATTTGCTTGTGCACTCGTTTTAATTTACCCCTGTAATACCGCAGGTCTTGTAAATATCTACTGAAAGTAACCTCTACAGCATGTAATGAAATTACGTCTGTTTGTCCCCAGCATGGTCGTAGTAATTTTAAAATGGAGCACCCAGTGGCGTCTGTTACTGGTGATAGGAGGTCGGTGGATTTTTATACAGGTTGGCAAACAAGTTCTTTCTGGAACACTGAATGTGTTTCATGTTATTTTATTTTCATAATAAGAGCTACATCTCTGGGCCAGTAAGACTGGCATGTGGCAGCTATGGAGTATCTTTGGGGTACCGATAGGAGCTTGTTACCTAGTAACCAAAAGCGCCAGAGATACACAAATTCTCCTGTAGAAGGCAGTAATGCAGAACTTGAGATTTATTCCAATTATGTTATATGATTAATTTTATGTATTACAATTATGATAATAATTATTTCTATAGCTAATAAATGAAGTCTGCAAATAGTTTCAAGTCACAATGATGTGTATTTCTATAGTTATTAATGCCAAAGCAATGCAGTTTTAATTACGAAGCAAACTTTTTTAACACTTTCAAATCAGTAATTTCATTGGCCGCTAGTGATGGGTAGAGATGGCGTAGGAGTGGTGCTGGTGCTATTTGGGTGCAGCAGACCTTGGCCTCTTCAGCACCTGAAGGCTCGCAGCGCCTGCGCTTCTCACCACCAACTTCGTTATAAGATCATTTTATTTTGTTTTCAATTATTTCAGTTTCATGTAATCAGATATGTAGCTCCTTTTTAGAAAACCTCTGAATGTATAATACAGAGAAATATCCCAGAAGATGGCCCAATATTGGGCTGAAACCGGCTGGCAATAAAGAACGATTATTACGCTCTGGAATATTTTTTATATATTACCTTATGGCTTCCATATCATTTATTTGGTGATTCGGCTCCAGTATTTATTCAACTGTCGTAATTTTCGAAGCATTTGATGAAGTGCTTCTTAGTTTTCTGGATCATTCCTTTCTCCCGCTAGCTACTGCTGAGGATGTATGGCGGAAACCACCGTCTACCTTTCCGTTACTACAAACAACACAATCCTCACAATTAATTTTTTTCCCTGTACATAAAATGCGGCTCTTAAACAGTATCTCCTCATCCTGGAAAGCAGATGCTCATTTGTTCTTTCTGCCGTTTGCACTCCGCATATTTCCAAACAGAGTTTTCAGAAGTTCCAATTCGTAACTCTTTTGTCTCTCTTAGATTTCTGGCTTGAAGTAGCAACAGGATTGTACAGCATGAAGCTACCAACTACTACTATCTCGAACATCCAGATTAATATAAGACGTCACCACGATTTTAATTTAGTTATGGAGCTGTAAGATCCAAAACACGTGTAAGGTATTTCCGATCCACCCAGGATTTTATGAATCACACGCCTTTATGGATTATTCTTATGTTTCCGGATTTTGACCTTCATGGGTTGTTTCTCTCTGGTGCTTTGGGTCCTTGCCTTATAGTTATATTAGTTGATGTCTCCGCAGCGATAAACGCCGTTGCTGTAATCATTCCCATCCCAGATCATGCACCATTTTCGTGACGCAGTCTCCCGTGTATCGTGACAATACAAAACGAGCTGCCCTTCTTTGGACTCTTTTGATGTCCTCCGTAAAACCCATCTGATAAGGATCCCACACTGGATAGCAATACTCCAAATAAGGACGGACAAGCGTAGTGTATGCATTTTCTTTGGTAGTTCTGTTGCATGTTTTAAGGGTTCAGCAAATAAAACGCAGTTTCTGGTTCGCCTTTCCAACGACATTATCTACGTGTTCTTTCCAGTTTAAGTCTGAAGTAATAGTGATTCCTAGATTTTTGTGGAGTTTATGACCTTCACGTTTGATTGATTTACCTTCTAAATCAATTTTAACGGATTTGTTTTCATTCTCGTGTGAACGACTTCATACTTCTCATTATTTAGCCGCGACGAATTATCTGTACATACTGGAGCTCCATGTTGCTGTGCGTGCGGCAGTTCGCCGTCGGTGGCTCGAATCCCCCGTCGGGCGTGTATATTTGTGCCGTCTTTAGTATAAGATAGTTCATAAGTAGTTTCTAAGTTTAGGGAATGATGACCCCCGTAGTTAAGTTCCATAAGCTCTACAAATATTTCAACATTTTCTCAATATTTAGAGTCAGTTGCCAATTTTTACACCATAGTGATATCTTATTTAGATCGTCCTGCAGTTGTTTCTGATCTTCAGATGATTTTACTAGACGGTAAATGACGGCGTCATCTACAAACAACCTAAGAGAGCTGCTTAGATTTTCTCCAAAAACTTTTATGTAAAAAAGGAACAGCAGAGGAGCAATAACGCTATCCTGTGGAACGCCCGAAATCACTTCTGCATTATTCGATGCCTTACCATCGATTACTACAAACTGTGTCCTCTCTGACAGTAAATCCTCTATCCAGTATCAAATTTCGGGCGATATACCGTAACCACGCAATTTGATTAAAAGCCGTCTGTAAGCTACGGTATCAAAAGCCTTCTGGAAATCAAGAAATGCGGAATCAGTTTGAGATCCATTGTCGACAGCACTCATCACTTCGTGTGAGTAAAGAGCTAGTTGTGTTTCACATGAACGATATTTTGTAAATCCGTGTTCCAATGTTCCAATGTTTGCACAGTATATGGGACTTAACTACGGGGTCATCAGTCCCTAAACTTAAAAACTACTTATGAACTACTTAAGAACTAGGACGGCACAAATATCTATGCCCGAGGGGGGATTCGAACCCCCGACCGTAGTGGCCGTGCAGACCGTGACTGAAGCGCCTCAGTCTCCTCGGCCACCGCGGCCGGCGATTATAGCCACAGTCACGCTTTATGAGGTCGTCACTTGTGCGAATTTGAATAGCCTCTCTATCGACGCAGTCCCAGTATCTCGTCTGTACCAGAATCATAGTGCGTTCATACTCCATCGCGTGATTCTCCGACAAACAATGTTCAGCGACCGCCGACTTGCTCGGATACATCAATCGTGTGTGCCTCTGGTGTTCAACGCATCGTACCTCAAAGGTACGCATAGTCTGTCCAATATATCACTTGCAATTTATTTATTTATGGTAAGTCATATATTGGGCAGACGAAGCGTGCCGTCGAGGATCGATGCGTTGAACACCAGAGGCATACACGATTGATGTATCCGAGGAAGTCGGCGGTCGCTGAACATTGTATGTCGGAGAATCACGCGATGGAGTATGGACGCACTATGATTCTGGTACAGACGTCGAGATACTGGGACTGCGTCGTTAGAGAGGCCCTTGAAATTCGCACAAGCGACGACCTCATAAACCGTGACTGTGGCTATAATCTTAGCAAAGTTTCGGAACCAGCGATTGGGTTAATTGAGAGTAAATCTAGCCAATGTAAGTAGTGACGACCACGGCGGACAGAGCCCTCACATCGACGTCATCTCAAACGCCGTCGCATCGGTTCCACTACGCGACCGCGGCGCGCGGCGGGGACCACGGAGGGGTCGCTCCGCGGGCCGAGAGTATTTAAATCACTCGCTACCGAGCTAGAATACAGTTCCCTTCGAGCCGCCGTAGCATGCGGATCTCCGTGCCGGCGCGTTTCCAGGTGCTCAGTCGATCAGTTCACCTGCTGATGGCGACATGTATGATGGCCGAAATATTGTGCCCGTTGGACACAATACACCCGTGGATATTTTGATTATCAAATACGCCGGGAGAAACTCAAGAATCCCAGATTTCTATTTGATTATGCCGAAGCGATAGCTTCTTACTTGACAGCCACATACAACCGCTCTGTATGAGATGTGTACCAAAAGACTAGAAAGTTGCACAGTTCACACCTATATTCAAGAAACACAGTAGGAGTAACACACTAAACTACAGGCCTACTTCACTGGCGACAATTTGCAGCAGAGGTTTGGAAGATATCCTGTACTCCAATATTACGAATTATCTCGAACAGAATGATCTGTTGACACAAGCCCCTCCGCGGGCCGAGGGTATTCAAATCACCCGCTACCAGGCTAGAACCCAGTTTCCTTCGAGCCGCCGTAGCGTGCGGATCTCCGTGCCGGCGATTTTCCAGGAGCTGAGTCTGTCAGTTCACCTGATGATGGCGACATGTATGATCGCCGAAATATTGTGCCCGTTGGACTCTGTAGACCGGCAGTACACCCGTGGATATATTAAACAGAAATCTAGTTGATATACAGTCCGGACCGAGCGGTATCTTCAAGAAGCTGACGCCTTATCGTAGTGTCCGTACCTCTGTCCGTGTTGGGACGTCTGCGGCGGTGAGTGTTTTCCTGCATGCTGGAGTGTCCGCCGCACGCCGCCGGGTCCGCCACAAGAACACGCGCCTCGCGCCCGCCACGCACCGACAATCGATAGCGACTGAGTCGGTGGTCGGGTAGCGGGCGCGCCTCGGCGGCGGCGTCGCCGTGCTGGCTGCCGTGCCGCGTGGCGTCGCGTGCGTGCGGGGGCGGCGGCGTGTCTGCCGGCGGCGCGGCGGGTGGGGCGGTCTGCGCATGCGCACGCGCGCGCCACACCTGCTGCCCCGTTGCCACGCTGCCTCCGGCGATGCGGAAGCGAGCGTATAATGACCAGGCGGAAAAGGTCAAAGGCGCTCCGCTGTAGCAAATACGCCGGAGAGTGCGACGCCGTAAAAAGGAAGAATCTTGATTATAAAAAAACTTAGCCTGCAATCTTGAGAATTTATTGAATAGCACTGACGCTGTGTTTGGTTACTCTGCAGAGGGTAACCGGAGGGTTTGTTGACTTTAGAATATGCAAACCAGAGGCGCCGGCTTGAGGCGGCGTGTACAAGCTTCCTAGGGTTTTATCTGCAGACGGAGAAATTGATTTGATTTGATTTGATTCTTTCAGGGAAGCCAAAACAGTCTTGGTCTAACCTGCCACTGCCCGCACCGAAACTAAGTTTATTGTGCGATATCGCTCCCTGTATGTCTAGTAAAGCCAACCAATGCCCTTGAACAGTGCAAGGAGTCCCTTTACCAGTTCTTTATTAGACACAATTTCTTCGGGTCTGGTTGTCCCAATTGTTCTGTGCCTTTTACTCTCCAATGCAATGCATTCGAAGATCAGATGTGATGCAGTTTCATCACCGTCATCACAGATCCTACATTTAGGGTCCTCTTCTGTTATTCCCATTGTATGTAGGTGTTTTTTGAAATTCCAATGGCCTGTCAGCAATCCAACCATGAGTCTAATCTCTCTCCTGTTCAGACCCAGGATTGCAGAGCTTCTTTTAAAACAAGGCTTTGGCATCATTACCTTGCCATGTTTTTGTTGATGGACTTTGGTCCAATATTCTACGTGCTATCATCTGAGCCAGTTACGTAGTTCCAATTTAATCATTGCCTTGGTGATTGTCAGGACAGGTTCCGGTCCAATAAATGGAGCCTCTGCCCCCATTCTGGCTAATCTGTCGGCATGTTCGTTGCCACTGATCCCAGAGTGGCCAGGGACCCACAATAGGTTTACTCTATTGCTTTCCCTAGCTCCACCAGAACCCTGTGACATTCTGCAACAATTTTAGACCTTGTTGTAGGAGCTGCCAGTGATCTCAGGGCTGCCTGGCTGTCTGAATAGATATAGATGCTACGATCTTTGTAGCATATACGCAAATTCTCCTCCACACATGCCCTGATGGCAGTGATTTCGGCCTGGAATACTGGGCCAGTTTTCCTAGAGAGATGACGCCATCCAGTCTTGGCTGCACCCTGTATACCCCAGCCCCAACGCCTTGGTCTGATTTCGACCCGTCAGTGAACCAGACAATATCCCCCGTACGGTGTCGAACTATTTTCTCCCACTGCTCCCTACTTCCAATTGTTATACTGAAAGGCTTGTTGAAGCAGTATGGGGTTATAATATAGTCGGTTGGCATTTCCCCAACCTTTCCTATATTTACCTCACTCACTATTTTAGTGCGTGATTCTGGATATCCCAAAGAGTTCCAGTTGTTGACAGATTTGAGTCTGTAGGCACCAGCTGCCGCCTCCATCTTGACCCAAAGGTGTAATGGGGCCATATCCAGCATGGTTTCCATCCCAGCAGTTGGTGTGCTGCTAATTCCGCTTGTTATGGCTAAGCAGGCTAGTCTCTGCACGGAGAAGTTAGTACTGCTTCCTCCCACAAGTCCCCTAAAACCTCCGCGTCCTTGTGGATGCTGTTGCGTAGCAGTGTGCGTTTTTACCGCCCTACAGTACGCATGAGGTGCCCGTAGTTGCTGTCCATGTCTTTATGGAAAGCATAGAGTTCTGCCTAACCAGTAGTCTTCTATAGTTGTGTCCCCAGCGCAGAAGATAGTACAGAGGTCGCTGGTTCTTCTATAGCATACAAGTGAGGCTAAAATAAGTTCTTTGTGATGGAAGCATAAGAAGCGACTCGCGAGATTTTTAATTTTCAGGGATGCCATTTATTAATTAAATAATATAATATGAGCAACTATTGTTAATATGACACGGCCTATGCTGCCCGTAGTTCATGTTGAGACCTCGACTGTTATCACTATTACTCATGACCGGCGCGTATAGTGGTCAGCTCGAGACTGAAACTGCGGCGCGTTGCGAGAGGGCACCTGACGCTCTATTTCGCGCAAAAACAGGGCCCTCGCGCGCCTTCTGCAAAATCGCTCTTCTCTTGTTACAATAAGAGAAGGCAACTTAAACTTTTTAAACTGTCAAAATCTAGACTGCCCTTGAGAGATATTTATCACAAATTCTCAGCTCTGAATAATTAATATTTAGTATATAATGAACAAAACTAATTTCATAAGAAATCACGTGACGTGAAATGCAGCAGCCAATGCGAGGAGAGCACCAGTAACATAGGCGGCCTTTACCACGGGAACCGGCACCTACTGTGCCATATGCTACTGCTCCCCACCCCACATTTCAACATATGCTGCACTTCTGTCGTTCTTCCGCGTTTAAGACACGTACAATGTTATCAAAGAAACGGCCAGCGGCCAGAAATATGAAGTGGCCACAGGATAGGAAAATCACACATCCCCTTCCTTCGGAGATTTCCAAACTTGGAATGTTCTCAAAGACAACAGACAATTTGGAAGTAAGGAACACTTTAAATTTTGAAAAATATTACCCATTATCTCCCAAGAAATTACATAAATCTTGAAACAATTACTACTGAATCTCCCCATCTAAATAAATAAATAAAATAATAATAAAAAACGATTACACAAAATAAGTATGGAAACATCAACATTATAACGTTGCCTAAATTGAACTTCGGCAGCTGTGAATTAACTAACTTTACAATATATGAAACTACATATAAATTATGATATACACCCTTAAGACACGTCCAATGTTAGCAAAGAAACGGCCAGCGGCCAGAAATATGAAGTGGCCACAGGCCAGGAATATCACACGTGAAGTTACTATTTGTCCTCCGTCCCCCTCGATATTTAAAGTAGGGTTCTCGACCCGCCTCTTTCTCGATGTGCAAGCTGTGTTACTTGGCGTACGGTTTGTTGGCGCTGATATTGCGCTCACATTAAGCTGTCTACACTCCGTTTACTGGAACGAGAAACAGCTGTAAACACTCCAAGGTGCGGACAAACGCCGTCGCTCGCTCAATGTTGTCGTATCCATTTCAGGTGTAACGTCGATGTATTATATCCGTGTGCTACGGATTTTCGATGTCCATCTTAATAGTACACTCTCTTCGAAAATATGCGAGGTGCTCTTTCTCAAACTATGATCGATACGGGTGTGTGTGTGACGCTGAAACACTGACGTGACAAAAGCCTTGGTACACTTCGCGATATCATGTGGGACTTCCTTTTTTCTTGGAAGAGTTCAGCAACTGTTCAAAAGGATAAATTCGTCGTACGTTCCACGTTGATCCTTATCCTTTATTTGCCACGCGGGTGGCCGTTGCCGTCAATGGGTCGGGTCCTCTCTGGGATTTGTGTGTGTGTGTGTGGTGTGTGTGTGTGTGTGTTGTCCTCTGCGAAAGAAGTTTAAGTAACTTCCTGGCAGATTAAAATTGCGTGCCGGAACCGGGACTCGAACCTGGGACCTTTGCCTTTCCCGGGCAAGCGCTCTACCACTGAGCTACCCCAACACGAATCACGATGCCGCCTCACTGGCGGAAGTAGAGTTGTGAGGCGGCATCGTGATTCGTGTACGAGTAGCTCAGTGGTAAAGCGCTTGCCCGCGAAAGGCAAAGGTCCCAGGTTCGAGTCCCGGTTCCGGCACGCAGTTTTAATCTGCCAGGAAGTTTCATATCAATGCACACTTCGCTGCAGAGTGAAAGTTTCATTCTGAAGTTTAAGTAGTTTCTAAGTCTAAGGACCGATGACCTTAGTAATTTGGTCCCTTTGGTCGACAAACATAAAAAAAGGTTATTTCATGCTCTGTGGTTTGGCTGTTCACAGTGAGAACTTCACTGAAATGCCATAGGACTCTGTCATTTGGCTGCATTGTCTCACGTGACAAGTAATGCCTGAGATTTTATATTCATGGTTCACTCACATATAGGATTTCGGGACACTAAATTCTTCAAAATGTTTTTTTCTAAATGGAAAGTCTCACACCTCTAGCTCCTGCTACCGTTCTTTGATCATTTTGTTAATTTCCGTAGTACGGCTATAATCACGTCGGAACTTTGTGTCGCTGTTGTGATCTTCAGTCCGGAGACTGGCTTGATACAGCTCTCCACCTTACTCTATTCTGAGGAAGACTCTTCATCTCCTCAGAACGTCAACGTACATCCGTTTTAATTTCCCACCAATTAATCCCTTCTTTTACACAAGATATGCCGGAAATTCCTTTTCTCCCCAATTCTGTTCAGTTCCTCCTCATTAGTTACGTGACCCACCCACCTACAGTATTCCTCTTTTGCGCCATATTTCAAAAGCTTCCATCCTCTTCCTGTCCACACTGCTAATCGTCCAAGTTACACTCCCATACAAGGCAACACTCTACACAAATGCTTTCAGAAAGGTCTGCCTTACACGTAAATTAATATTCAATGTTAACAAGTTTTTCTTTTTCATAAACGATTTTCTTCCCATTGCCATTCTGCATCTTATATCCTCTGTACCTTCACCATCCTGTCTTATTTTGCTGCCCAAGTAACAAAACTCATCTATCAACTTTATTGTTTCGTTACCGAATCTAATTCCTTCAGCATCGCCTGACTTTCTCAGAGTGCACTCCATACCCCTGTTTTCCTCTTATTAATGTTCATCTTATACTCACCTTCCAATACACTGTCCATTCCGTTCAACTGCTCTTCCAGGTCCTTCGCTGTCTCTGACAGAATTACAATGTCATCGTAAAAACGCAAAGTTTTTATTTCTTCTCCTTGAACTTTAATTCCTTCTCCAAATTTCTCCTTGCTTTCCTTTATAACTTGCTCAATGTACAAATTGAACAACATTGAGGAAAGGCTACAACTCTGTCTTACTCTCTTTCCAACCACTGAATCACTTTGATGCCCTTCAACTCTTAACAACCGCCTTCTGGTTTTTGTACAAGTTGTAAATAACCTTCCGTTCCCTTTTCTCTTGCTTCCTTCAAAATTATAAAGAGTGTATTCCAGATGAAACACCCCGGTGGTATTCCTACAGTACACTCACACTTACACAACACGAAGTTATGCGCGCGTTATGTACTGTGAAACACTACTGTTATGTTAATACACCTGTGCCAGGATTTTAGTTTTAACCGTGTTGTGTATCTAACGGACAAGGAATCCTTTTTCAACTTCGTCTGTAAAGAATTTTTGTTTCGAGAGGTAATGCCTTTCAAATAATGCTGTTAGGTTCAGTATAAACTGCAAATTAAGTGAAGTGTAATGTTTAACAAAATCAGATCAAGTGAATTTGGGCCAACATTAGTTATCACAGCTTTCTAAAAACTTCAAGGCAAAAAGAAAGGAAACATTTATGGTAGTAAAACTTGAACAATTACTAATGTATACAACACTGTGGTGCAGTCAGTAATCTGTTTAAATCTGGAACCATTACCAAGATAGGGCTATATGAATGTTACTGGTTAATAAAACAAACAAGTTAATGTGCTGCATTGTTCAACACTTATAACTACAGTATGTTCAAATCTATCGCAAAGAAAAACATCAATTAGCACTAATGGAAAATCTGATACTTTGAATATTTAGTAACCTTATGATTGTTTTAAGCAATGGCTACAAGAATAATATTGAAAATAACTGCACTTTCATTTCTTTACCTGTCCTTGCAGTTTATTTACTAAACAAAGAATAGTACTTTTCAATGGTTTCGTGTTTCTAAAAGATATTTGAGAACTAGCTTTATTCTGAATTTTATAGACAATAAATGAAACTATTAATCCTTGAAACCTCATGAAAGACTTGGTGCTAGCTACACTTTTGATAATGCAAATATATTTGTTTGCTGACTAAAACTTTAGAAAACATAACTTTCAACAAAATATTTAATATTAAACTTTCAGTTACTTTTATCTATCTGAACACTATTCAAATAATTGGTACTTGGTTACTCTACTGATAATATTGTACACTAGTATTGTTCTTCTTAAAACACACACACACACACACACACACACACACACACACACACACACTGCATTAAAAGTTCTTGCAAATAACAATATTTATTCTCAGGATTCTCGGAATTTGCATCACCAAGAAGGGAACCTACTTGATAGTATGACTTGGGAGAATCATGGTTTGGTACAATGTTTTTTGATGGATCTATTGTGAAACTTTAAACAAACTGTTGGTTCATGCATGAATGCAAAACTAAAGATACATTACTTGTAGTACTGTAGGTGGCTTATTAGGTGATTTAGTGGCCACAATATGCTTCCAGAAACATTTCAGTAGTTGGTGTGGCTGTGTGAGCTCATATCTTCTTTGTGGCGAAGTTAGTATTGCACAACAAGCCAACATGACAAAACCCCATTACTTCGGAAACATGCGAGGCTATTGGTAACTTGCAGCAAATTAATTTAGCCTCCACAGTTTCTTCTTAGTCTCCAATACGTTTACCACAAAAGCCAATATTGCCACTTAATTTGGTTGTTGACTTCTTCTGTACTTCATAGTCGATTGCTCACGGCTACCTCTGAACTAAGACTACGCCAAAATTGCCTGTTACCACCTTTCTAGAAGCGTCTCCCATCATCTAAGTACCTTTTACCTTGCACTGGTCATCTTTCCGTTCCTAGGTACTGCACTCCATCTTTTAACTACAATTACTAAATTTGCCCTAACATGAACCAGCACACATTATTCCATATTTTATACAAAACAATTTATATAATAATAACTGCCGTATGTTGAAACAGAAAATAAACATTGTCACAGACAAATTACTAAGTTTTACATTTTCTGTCAGAACACTTACTTCTGCTAAGTCAAGGATTATAAATACACACATCAGTCATTACAATACAATTGACAATCGATATATATCAAATTATTAAAATAAATAAGTTAATAACAATTGCATAAAACAATAATAAACAAAGGATTATCAGGAAAAGGAGTATGTTATAGTGTAATTCAGTCAACATTGTCAAAAGATTTCTCCAAATCTACAAAAACTAGAAATGTAGGTTTGCCTTTCCTTAATCTACTAAAATAATCCGTAAGGTGAGTATTGCTTCGCGTGTTCCTACATTTCTCCTGAATACAAACTGATCTTCCTCAAGGTCAGTTTCTACCAGCTTTTCGATCCTTCCGTAAATAATTCGTTTTAAAATTTTGCAAGCGTGACTTACCAAACTCCCGACGGGGGCGGCTGTGCATTCCTTGACACAGGGCGCCTCAAACCTACAGTATCGCTCTCCACCCCACACTGCTGCAAGTTTCAAAGACCTCTTCGCATAATTTTTGGCGAGGATACTGCGATGAATCGGCACTTCCGTTATGTTTGGCTTCGAATGTCCCTAGATCTAAGTCGGGGCGGTTTTTGTTTCTGGGGTTACGCGAAGACACCCGACGTTATTAGTGGATTGATGCGACATGCAGCCCCCCTCGATCTTCAGTAAATAATTTAATTTCAGAGTTACACTCTTACCCTACAAACTCAGCTGCTGGATGAATTCCTTGTCTTAATCTATCCCCTCCCCCCTCCCTTTTTTAACCCTCTACAGCTCTTTCTAGTACCATGGAGATATTTCTGTCATCAGTTTTACATATGGTCCTTCCTTCATCCATTATGCTGGTAACGTTCTTATTCGTTACCTTATCATTCCACCCAAATTTCAATATTCTACTTCAGTAACACCTCAGCGCTCTATAAGGAACTAGGATAAACGACGTAGAACTCGCGCAGCTAGTGTATTTAATATGTGCAGCGCGTCCATTTTCTGCCATCTCTACGACAAATAGTTCGTCCTTACTATCAGAGCAAGTTAGGATTTGAGAACCATCTGAGATGGCAATCTAATAGCGGGAAGGCAAGTCTGTGTCATGGTCGACTTCATAAAAGGCAATAAACGTATTTAATTCAAATTTATTGTTGCGTCTACTAGTATATTTTTTGGCTACGGGGCTGCTTCGAGGGAATTCTGAAGACATTTGCCCTGCAATACTTGCACTTACGCTCGCTTATGGACGTATTTGGTGAAGATTCCAGCACCTTAAGGGAACCACACAGTGGTTGAGGTCGAAAAAATCGATTTTCTGTTTTCATCATATTTCGAAAGATTAAAGTTTTATTTAATTACTCTGAAAAGGATTTTGCTGACAATTTTTGAGCAATTAGAGATCATTTTCCTACCACGTGTACGGTACATCAAATATTTGGGCAATGGTGACAGTAAGGCATACAGCAATGTGGTGAACTCTAAGCCATATGGAGATGCCATTATTAGCAAATTAGAATGTGTAGGCCATGTTCAAAAACATTTGGGAAGAAGGCTGAGAAAACAAACTGTTGATATGAGAGGGAAAAAATTAGAAGATAGAAAATCGTTGACCGGACACGGTCGGTTAACTAAAACTGAAATAGAAAACTTGTAGGTATACTACGAGCAATTACGAGAAATAAAGAAAATATGGAGTTAATGAAGAGAGATGTTTGGGTCATATGGTCCATAAGTCCTCTACTGATGATAAGCCATGTAATGCATTGTGTCTATCAGAAGAAAATTCGTGGTGCAAATACAAAGGACTCAGGCACCTGGAATCTTACTCTCACCAGCATTCTCTTCCTGTTGCTGTCATTACAGGAATTAGACCTAGTTTCAGAGACTTGGCTCATCCTGACCTTCTAAGGAAATGTCTGCATGGGCAGACACAGAACCCAAATGAATGTTTCAACAGGATAATTTCGAACCTCCTTCCTGAAACTGTATTTGTAGGCATGCAAACAATGAAACTGGGAATTCAAATTGCTGTTTTTGCATTCAATTGTGGTAATCTTTGAAAGTTTTGGGAACTGAAAAAGCTGGAAATTAATCCTGGTGAAGATATGATTACTGGGCTGCAACATTTCGATAAAATGAGGATAGCCGATGGAGACAGGTGAACTGCAAGACTAACAAGAAGGCAAGACAAACATCCAGGAAGGTGAATAAGAAGCTGGTAGACCTGCTAGAGGCCAAAGAAGGGACATCATCTGCAGCAGGACAGTTGAATTAACTGTAAGTAACAAATTTCAAAAGTATTTTTCTTTAAGTCAATTTCCCGCAAACTAAAATGTTCATTACATATGCTCCATAATATCAGAAACTATCATAGATAAATGGAGGAAATTTTCAGAGGCGCTGCATAACATAAAAAAAAAACCACTTCTGGTACAACATTTATTCATATTCTCCCATTAGGAAGTTCACAAAAATATTTTATGCAGAAAAACTTTTGTTAATAAATTTAAAAAAGTATTTCTTAAACACTATAAAATGGATAAAGTAGATTTTAGTACAGTTGACTATTAGCATCGTATAACATACAGTGAAACTATTAAGGTCCTGCATCAAATAGTGTTTTTCATAAATGGGTCAAATACTTGCCTAAATTAATATGGATTCGATAGGCAGGGTGTGGCCCCATTAAGTCTATTATTTTTTACATTGTTATATTTTGTCATTTGTGTTGAATAAAGCTAAGAACAAACGTCGTCCACGGTCTCAGCGCCGCCTGTACCTGACCTAACCCACCTTCTACACTTTGAAGCACTGCCAGGAAAGTAAACTGTTTGTCTCCATGCTGAATGGGAAACAGAGTATGAACTGTCCGCGTGATGTGTAGTCCAGTAATCTAAATATTATTCTCTTTGAGAAAACACAGAGACTGTGAAGTGGACCCTACACATCTACCAGAACAAGGAACTAACGTTTTGCACGCAAACGTGTGTATAAACTAAACTGTAAACTGCGGAAATAAGAAAAGTTAAAGAATAAGATTTATGTCTGAAGAGAAACATCGTTAAAGAAGTAGAGCATTTCTTGGGTGGGAAATATACTTGCAGGAACTGAAAACAATAAAAGCTTATTATATTGAAAATGAAAATATTTTCATATATGATGTATGTAATTAAAAAACAAAACAGAAGTAGAAGAGAATACGATATATATATATATATATATATATATATATATATATATATATATATAGAGAGAGAGAGAGAGAGAGAGAGAGCAATTAGCATATGAATTATTGTTACTGTACTTCACAGTCACGTACAGGTTCTATAAGAAGTACTGCAAAGCGGCGCAGTTGAGTAAATAGCATAGCTGAGAAAGTAAATTTGGAGATGAAAAGATGTAAAGGAATCTTCCTTTTGCGTTAAGTAAGATGAATTAATAAACTGATTTTCCATAATCTTCATATGTAACACATTATATAAATTCACAAAGCTACTTTGTCTGCGTGTAAAATTTCTTGTCTCTATTATCTTCTTAGTCTGTTTTCAAACAATGTTTCAAACAACGGTTTATGGTAAAGCATTTTCATACAGCTTATTCCTTAACTTTAATTTTTACTGCCAATTTATTTCAGAATTAATACACCCAATTAACTTTGAATAACATTGTGTGATACCACGTTCTTTCTTATACCGTACTGGCGTTGACCGGGTTTTTATTTATCATACGCTCTCGTATTCCACATCCCCTTCGACCCTGTCTCTGCATCCATCACTTTCTTTCCCATCTCTCTGTTTGTTTCCATCTTTTCCTCTCTCCGCAAAGTTTTCTGCATGGTACCCTCTAACATGTACCATACAAAATGCGTGCAAAAATTCATACAGATTGGTACAAAAGTATGCATTTTGTAAAATTCCATAAGTACCCGTCACCGTGCACCGAACGAAATTTTATACAGACAATAACATTCCTTTTGTTTTTAAGGTGGAGTGTGCAAAATTTCGTCAATATCGGGGCAAAACGGGTCAGATTG
Source organism: Locusta migratoria (assembly GCA_026315105.1). Classification (NCBI taxonomy): domain Eukaryota; kingdom Metazoa; phylum Arthropoda; class Insecta; order Orthoptera; family Acrididae; genus Locusta; species Locusta migratoria. Next base: position 732,365,446 of record CM048744.1, on the reverse strand, counting down.
AAAACCGCACTTTGTTGTTCTCAAATATTTCAGTTTTATTTCATATGACCCTTGTTCGGAAATAACGAAAAAAAAAAAAAAAAAAAAAAAAAAAAGTAGCCGTGAAATCGGTCGAGCTGTTTTCAGTTATGGTGCGACCAAGGTATTTAATTTAGGCATCCATTTTTATGTTTGCAAAGTACCCTCCCCAATACACCGTGTGAAACTTATGGTACACGGTGACCTTCCTCTTGTTCTGAAGGTCACGCGTCCGAAATTTCGTGAAGATCGGAATTAAACTGTAGATTCCGTGAGTCTGTAGGAGAAGTATGCTCCGCTATGCACCCATCACAAAATACTTTCGTAGCTAACATTTTCTACCTATAAACTACATCCCTGCCAAATTTCAGCTTCATAGGTGAAGTAGTTTTCGAGATTTCGTGTTTAGTCAGGAAGTGAGTGAGTGTCCTTTCTCTTTTATATAAACAGAGATTAAGAAAACAGATTGCTTAATTTTGGATACAAGAGAATTAAGGGAGACTTACAGACAAAAATAAATACAAACATGCAAATCTGTAACTCTAACTTTATTTGATACAAGGTCATGCCTGATGCGACAGTTTCACGGCATATAAAGCGAAACTGTTGTGAGCGGTAGACTTCTTTTCGTTTCATCATTTTGTGTGGGAGTGGGTGTGGATGGGGGTTCAGTAACAAAATGCTTCATAAACGTCCGAAATTACATACAAACTTTGTGGCAGGTCCCTAACTACTCCCATTTTCCAAATTGACGCATAAATCTCGGTATTATCACGCGGTGGCCTCTCATTATTTATGACTTCATATCTCCTGAGCTATGTGTCGTGCTCTTTTTGTTTTTGGGTGAGGAACCTCTGTGGGCGTACGGTGAACAGTTCACCAAAGTTTCAGTGCAATCGAATAAATGGTTTATGAACACATAGAGGACATACAGGCAATCTAAAGACAGACCATTAAATGTCACTATTTGATTACAGTTAAGCTAGTTACTGGAATATAACTTTCGTAGCCTCCTTCCAACTACGTGTTTCCTTCATTATGCAACATAGTCTTTCACATGTTTTGGCATATTTTCTCGATATACAGTCACTGTTTTTGTTTATATTATCTTTCATCATATTCGTGTTTGATTCACTATTCTTTCAGTCATCTTATGTAATTAAGAAAAACTTAAAATGGCTGTTTAAGTCTGTTATTAATGAAGAGCTGCTGGAAACTGGTTCCAAGAAAAGACTTACCTATTTAGGGCATAAGGAATTTACATTGTGTGATATTTTTGCTGTTAAGTGGGTTCCTTCAAACCAGGTGGTAAATTCAAGATATCTCAGGAACACAAGCCGCTAGAACGGTAGACTTGGTGTCAATAAGCTTGGATTCCTTTGGTGAATATATTCCATGTAGTGGATGATTCAAAAAATCAGTGATAAAGGAGAAATATGCACCACTTGTGTTCACTGATCTATATGTGGCATATCATATGTTGTTCCAGAATATCTAACTTTATTCGTGACAAGAGTGCTTTACGGGGAAAAAAATGTTGAACACTGATCTGTGATTCAAGAATGTGTAGAAATTACGTTTTAATAGATTCCTATATCTACAATAACTGTTCTCTTGTATTGTTCTACGCCGCGTCAGAATAGCCGTGAGCATTTAGACGCCCAGCTGCGGTACGCACGGCTGCTCGCCGTCGGGGGTTCGAGTCCTCCCGTGTACTTGGGTATTTGTAAAGTCAATAGCATAAGTTACTTTAGTTAGTGTAAGTAGTTTATAAGCTTAGGGACTAATGACCACCGTAGTTCACTCCTTTAGATTTACATATATTTAAAAAAAATAGATATTGTTCTACGTTGAATTTCAGTCGGTTGTCAACGTTTATTATGGACAACAGTGAAAATTGATTATAATTTTTATATTATGAATACCAGTTTCGGCAGATTAAACTGTATACTGAAATCGGCAATCTAAATATCTTGGTTGTTTTCCGTATTAGATTCATTGAACAGACGGACCCCAAATATAACAAATGCTTACAGGATTATTGATAGAGCTGAAGCATTGAATTAAAATTTGTGGTGCGGCCGGGAATCGAACCCGGACCTCCATGCTTACTAGGCAGACGTCTTAACCGTTAGACTACCACACCACTAACGATTAAGGCGCCTCGGAATAGTCTATGTACGATTTCCCTCCACAACACAAACTTTAATCCAGCTTCTTTGTTCCAAAGATAATTGCCACTACTGCCAAGGCTCTCCATGCAGCGGAATAGCACCTCAGCGATGGACATGGTGGAACAATCCTGTTATGGTGATATAAATATCAAATACAATGAAAGAATCCCTGAGACGGATTTACGTCTCAAATATGTCAAAGACATTATTGATAGAGCTGAAACATTGAATTAAAATTTGTGGTGCGGCCGGGAATTCAATGCTTCAGCTCTATCAATAATGTCTTTGACATATTTGAGACGTAAATCCGTCTCAGGGATTCTTTTATTGTATTTAATTGATGCTTACAGGATTATTGAGGCATGCGTATCACAAATTTTCGAAGTTACAGCAATATTCATATTTTTATAAAATGATTGTCTAGTTTGATGACAGAAAAGAAAATAAGGCAAGGTCAAGTACCTAGGTGATACTAAGCTTTCTCTGTTAGAAATTCAAGAACTTTAGACAATGGATATATTGATTTATATCATTTGAAAGAAGGATATCCTACAAAGTATGTCTGACATATATATAACAAATATCGACTTGTTATTTCTTGCAATTAACTTACAATTTTTGGTGGTAGAAATCGGTAACACCGTGATTTTTAAATAATGCCAGGATCGTATTGAAATTACTCCGTGATATTATGTTATTTATCATTGAGAATACCATTTAAGCTTTGGTAACTAGTTTTTAATGTAATGTAAATTTTCAAATCATATGTAAAAGTATATGTTATCTTTTATTGGCAATTAAGAAACATTCTACTCTTCAAAAACAGCAACAAAAAATCCCTGAAAATATGCACAAGCAAAATTTCAGCTCTTGTTTTAGCTCTACCGAGCCATTGTTAGTCACTACGAGAGTCTTAACACTCATCACACATAAAATTAACACTATCTAAAACTTTCTGGCACTTCACATGATGGCAGACTTTACAAAACTGGAACTCGATCCATTCGGCTCCATTTTTCTTCTTAACATCATCTGCATATGAACCACCACATGCACCACATCCACTAACATAATTTTTCTGTGGTCAAGTAAACTTGTTTACTGATTTTTTCTATATTCCTGATCCTGACGTCAATGGCTTGGTGGTCTATTTTTGCAGAAGAATCACGCCTTCCTTCTATACGCTCTTTTTGGCACACTCGCAGTTTTAGAACGTCTTCCACAGTAACTGTCTTTTTGTCAGATAACTCCTGTTTCTATCCTTGTGTAACAAAGAAAGGGGCCAGAGCATCATCAGAAACAATATGCCTGTTGTAGGGGAATAGCCCAGTCATTGTAAAGGTGTTGCAGATAGTGGTGGCCTGGAAGGCTTCTTGGTAAGCTGCAGCGAGAAGTTCAGGTGGTATAACGAATGGCTTTCCAATTTTCGAAAGAGTTACACAGTTACACTCTCTGGAACAGAGAAAAATTTCATGTGATTATCCTTGAGTGTACGCCTCGGGATCGCAAAACATTTACTAGCCTTGTAAATCGTCCATCCTTTATTCTGCACCATGTGAAAAACTTCTTTAAGCTTTTCAGCTGTGTACGATTGCGCCGCTTTGTTCCGCTTTGGTCCCATTTCAGCGTCAAACCTAATACAAACCAAACCATTGCTAAGATCATACACTATCAACGCAAGGTCTAACTTAAAAATATACTTGAATGAGACATATCTTACAGGGTGTTCAGCAAAGGACTCCCTCATTTCAAAATTAAATATCTCGAAAACAAAGATCGATAGAGGAATGCAGTAAACGGTATATTTATTGTGAAAGATGTAAGAAGTTTATACAGCAGTTTGAAATAATAGAAAAGCTGCAAACAGATGCTGCTGTAATCGCCATCCGTAATGCCTAGTATAAATAGTGATCCGAATCCCAGAGGGATCAGTTCCACTATTGAAACGTGAAAGGAGGTTAGCTTACCGAAGAAAGAGATTAAAACCATGTACTCCATTAAACAACGCATTTTTCTGGTGCTAGAGTACCAAAGGTTAGAAGGGAGTTCTACGGCAACAAGGCGAAGTTTTCAAGCACGATTTAATGTTCCAAAAGGACCCGATGCGGAAACCATTCAACGAACAGGCAGCGTAACTGATGATCTAGTGGGGCATGTTGGTCGCAAGCAAACCGCAGTTACGCCAGAAAATATCGCCACAGTTTTTGCAATTATTCAGAGAAATCCAATGTCATCTGTCTGTAGAATTGCATCTGAGATTGGTTTGAAGCGTTCCAGCTAGCAGAAAATACTGAGAAAGAGCCTACACATGTTTCCATTCAAAATTCAAATGCACAGGCCATACCCGTACGAGGTGTGCAACAAAGGATTGCCTTTGCTAATCAGATGCTCACAATGATTGATAGTGAAGGATTTGATGTCGGCTGCATCTGGTTTACAGATGAAGCACACTTCCACCTGAATGGATACGTGAATAAGCAGAACTGGCGATTTTGGACTTCCGAAAAGCCATATTGGTGTGAAGCGAAACCCCTGTATTCTCCTACAGTTACTGTGTGAGCTGCAGTATGCAGCAGAGGCATCATTGGCCCTTTTTTATTCGAGAAACGGTCACTGGTGCACGTTACGTTGCAATTTTGGAACAATTTGCCGCCACACCGCAAGCGTTAGAGGATCGACCAGATACTGAATGGTTTATGCAGGATGGAGCCCGACCACATCAGACCGAACAAGTGTTTCGCTTTGTTGAGGAATACTTCTGGAATCGAGTCATTGCTTTGGAATGTCCCAAATTTGCTGGCGCAGTCATGGATTGGCCTCCATATTCGCCGGATTTGACTCCCTGTGACTTTTTTTGTGGGGCACAGTGAAAGACATTGTCTACCCGAAGCATCCCGCCACGCTGGACGAGCTTGAATCGGCGATCTTTAGGGCATGGGAATCCATTTCGGTGGAGACACTACAAAATGTGCCACCTCCGTAGGAAAACATTGTGATGTGATTGTTTGCAGTGTTTTCATACGATTATTTCACTTATGTATGCTGATATGAGCAGTACAGTGTACAGCGTCATCTGTTAGCAGCTTTTGTAACTATTATTTGAAACTGCTGTATAAACTTCTTACAGTTTTCACAATAAACATACCGTTTACCGCATTCCTCTATCGATCTTTGTTTTCGAGATATTTAATTTTGAAATCAGGGAGCCCTTTTCTGGACACCCTGTACATTTTCCTGCTGTTATAATTGAACTTATACTCTGGAACACCCGCGTGTATGAAATTGATATGTCCTCTAGCGTCTTCACTGCCTGTGCGTAACCCGCTCTCGCGAAAATACTGAAGGAACACATGTCTAAAACACCTGAAAGATAGGGTGTGAGGTCTTCCTAGAGTCTTGCATTCTTCGGTCATATGCTACCAAAATCTAGGAACCCTTGGAGTTGAGGTTACGTCATGAAATAATGCTTATCACGGAATTACTACATAACACGGTGTAACTTGGCTTTATCCTACTGGCATCTACAGAGTTCAGCACTCGCAATTATGTTCGTTGTTTCTTCTGAGAAAGGAAGTTACTTTACACCACACAACGTGTGGTTATCAGCAAAGTACAGATGTTTGACATGAGGTTGTAGTGACCCGACACACTGTAATATAATTCTATGTTCGCCGTTCATATGTGAAGTGTGGAATTTACAGAGCGGAAGGGATAACTTTATAAAAGTATTTGAACTCCCAGGGCAACTATAAAATAAAATAAATAATACTACCTATTTTATGTATGTTTCACGTTGCCTTCTGAAACGTAACAATTACACGTGATCGAACCTTTCTGCGTTCCAGCTTTAAATCCTCGTTCTATGCATATCCTTAGATGAGGTGCAGGTCGTGCCTCTTGCTAGCACGAATTCCCACTTCTGCCCATTCAACATGTTTCCATTCAGTTCACTTGCGATTCAGACATTCCGCAGGGAGAGGAAAGTGTCCGACATTGTGTGAGCGTCAAGGAGCTGATGAATGCTCCCTCCAGCTCTCACGGAGCTTTTGAGGCGCTTTGCATTTGATGCTGCCCGTAAGTATTCTTTTGTCCAGTTGACACATGACCACACCGGCGGACAAAAAAGCTGGCTATCTCACATCCGCCGAAATCTCTGCTATAATATCTTCAGACGCTATCACAAAAGCTTCTACCTCACTTATTTTATTTATTTGCCGTCTGGATTGGTTACTACGTTTACGCAGATTACTTGCTCAATATCAAATTTACAGCAACGCCATAACTCTACGCCAAGAATCCTTGAGAAATAGGGTAATTTAGGCCTACATTCAGCCACCAATTTTCCTAGCATTTGAATGCTTATGCAGTTATTGAGTGCATTGGCTGAACAACTTTGCCGTCACTAAAGAGATGCACCAATCTCTCACCTCTCCAGCGTTCAGCTGGAACATGTTACTTACGCGTATGAGCCATAATTTTTTTGTCTAAAACACCCTATTTTTGGGTACGTTGCTAGAAGAGAATGTTAATTGTCAGATTCAACATATATTTGTGAAAGCAGCAGTGTTAGACAACAAAAGTCGAAAAGCACAGCGTCCAGGCTTATGTTCACTGATACTTCCTTCGGTTCTTGGTAGAAGGTTATGATATTGAATTGAAAGCACATTTTGTGTATTTTTCTCAAGTCTAATTAATTTTGTTAAAAGGTTTTCCACATACAAAGCTATCTTCAAATTAAATTGTTTTCTGTCAAAGGCAGCAAAAGTCGGAAGATTGCCTTGTAAACCGAAATCTGGCTAACAAAATAATAATAAACCTGTAGAATATACACAAAGAGTCACCGGATTTAAGTGGCCTTATTCATGGAATTATAACAGTACAGGATGTATACTGAAGTTTTAAAGCTGTCCACATATATTCCCGCAATATTCAATCTATCTTTTATTTTTGTCGTAGCTTTAAAGTTGTTATACCTTAAAATAATTGAAGCAGAAACTCTTTTCCTTTTTGACACATTTGGAGAAGAGTGGGTGAGCTCAACCTCCACCGACGTGATTTCAGAAGTATTATGAGATTTTTAGTATGTATTCGGTAAGTTATTCCAGTTATCTTTTTGTTCGACAAAATATCTTCACTACACCGCACCTCCCTGTAACATTTAATCAACAAAACTTGCAACACCCTCCCCCCTAAAGAAACGTCTGTCAACGTTAAAATAAGCCACATAATTATTTGAGTACAATGTAAAAATTTATAAAAAAAATCTTAAAATGACGTGGATTTGGTTGAAGCCGGAAACGAGGGCACAATCAGAGCGACAGATGGCAATGGGCAGCAAAACCTCAGAGCCACCGCATGAGAATCGTGTAAAATTACCTGTTATCAGAGAGTAAGACAGAAACAGAGCTTCCGAAAATCTAACAACTGTCATTGAAGGCCACATACATTACGCGAAAATTAGGTCCGGTAGGGGTATACTCTATCAATTGACATCGGAAGTAGTTTCTTAGCCGACTCTATTCTCGGCTTTTTACAAGCATGAAAACACAGAATTACGTCGATATTTCCACTGTGTGCAGATTTTTTCAGTGAAATATAAACTATTGTCTGTATAGTGCATAAGAAATAGTGGATAAGAAATCAAAGTAGCCTGTTATGAACCATCTCAGAACATTAGCCCTTTTATTCCATAAGTAGAATTTGCCCCAAACTTTGTCCACGTGGATCTCCGACTAGAGATGTCTCCTGAATCTAATACAGGTACACAATTCTCAATACTTTCCTTCCTCTTCTCTCTTTAAAGATGGGTACCTCTAGTAGTTCCATTTTCTCTAGAGAATTCACAAAATTTCTTTTCGCTCAGCCCCTTTCAACCCACCCTCACATCTCCACCCTCTGGATTCGCGACTGTCTTGAAGTTATGTACAGAGGTGGTTTAAATTTAACTCCACAATCTTATCAATACAGCTTTAGTGTAAACTATATCAGCACAGTAACGTCAAATCAACAAACTAGTGAAAGATAACAGGTACACCGTTTCAATAGTAAATTGGAAAAAAATCAAATGTTTGTTGATCTAAGGGACTTAACTACGTCGGACATTAGTCCCTAGGTTTACAAACTACTTACACTAACTTAAAGTAACTTATGCTAAGGAACCACAGACATTGCCGAGGTGGGGTGGCTTGCGTGCCTCAACGATACAGATAGCCGTACCGCAGCTGCAACCACAGCGGAGGGGTATCTGTGGAGAGGCCAGACAAACGTGTGGTTCCTTAAGAGGGGCAGCAGCCTTTTCAGTAGTTACAGGGGCAACAGTCTGGATGATTGACTGAGCTGGCCTTGTAACATCAGCTAATGTGGCTTTGCCACACAGCTATTGCGTACGGCTGAAAGCAAGGGGTAACAACAGCCGTTACCGTTCCCGAGGACATGCAGCTCTACTGTATGAACATATGATGATGGCATCCTCTCGGATAAAATATTCCGGAGGTAAAATAGTCCCCCATTCGGATCTCCGGGCGGGGACTACTCAGGAGGATGTGATCATCAGGAAAGACAGTACTGGCATTCTACGGGTCGGAGAGTGGAATGTTAGATCCCTTAATCGAATAGGAAAATTAGAAAATTTAAAAAGGGAAAACGATAGGTTGTAGTTAGATATAGTGTGGCTTAGTGAAGTTCGGTGGCAGGATGAACAGGATTTCTGGTCAGGTGAGTACAGGATTATAAATACAAAATCAATTGGGGGTATCACAGGAGTAGAACTGATAATGAATAATAAAATAGGAATGCGGGTAAACTACTATGACCAGCACAGTGATCGCATTATCATTGTCAAGATAGATACGAAGCCAACACCAACAACAGTAGTACAGGTTTATATACCAACTACCTCTGCCGATGATGAGGAAATCGAAGAAATATATGAGGAGCCAAAGGAAATTATTCAGACAATTAAGGGAGAAGAAAACTTAATTGTTATGGGAGACTGGAATTCGGTAGTAGGACAAGGAAGGGAAGGGAAGATAGTAGGTGAATATGGTCTGGGCAAAAGGAATGAAAGAGGAAGCCGCCTGGTAGAATTTTGCACAGAACATAATTTAGTTATAACAAACACCTGGTTCAAGAATCACAAAAGAAGGTTGTATACGTGGAAGAGACCAGGAGACACCGGAAGATACCAGATAGATTTTATAATGGTAAGACAGTGATTTCGGAACCAGGTTCTACAGTGTAAGACATACCCAGGGGCAGATATAGACTCTGACCATAACTTGTTGGTTATGAAATGTAGGCTGAAACTAAAGAAACTACAAAAAGATAGGAAAATAAGGAGATGGGACCTGGATAAATTGAAGGAGGAAGAAGAAATTCAGAGGGAGCTTTAGGCAACAATTGACAGGAACAGGGGAAAATAAAACAGTAGAGGAGGAATGGGTAAAATTGAGAGATGAAATAGTGAAGGTAGCAGAGGACAAAATAGGTAGGAAGGAAAGACCTACAAAACATCCTTGGATATCACAGGAGATACTAAATTTAATCGATGAAAGGAGAAAATATAAAAATGCAGTAAATGAAACAGGCAAGATGGAGTACAGACGACTAAGAAATGAAATTGACAGGAAGTGCAAAATGGCTATGCAGGAGTGGCTAGAAGGCAAATGCAAGTATGTAGAAGAATGTATAAATAGGGGAAAAATAGATACAGCCTACAGGAAAATAAAAGAAACATTTGGAGATAAGAAAAACAGCTCTATGAATATCAAGGACACTGATGGAAAACCAGTTCTGAGCAAAGAAGGGAAAGCTGAAAGGTGGAAAGAGTATATAGAGGGGCTCTACAAAGGAAATGAACTTCGAGACAATATTGTAGGAAGGGAAGAGGATGTAGATGAAAATGAAATACTGTACTGTACTGAGAGAAGAATTTGACAGAGCCCTGAAAGACCTAAGTCGAAACAAGGCCCCTGGAGTAGATGATATTCCCTCAGAGCTACTGAAGTCTCTGGGAGAACCAGCCATGACAAAATTGTTTCGCCTGGTGTGTAAGATGTATGAAACAGGTGAAATACCCTCAGACTTAAAGAAAAATGTTATAATACCCATCCCTAAGAAAGCAGGTGCAGACAGGTGTGAAAACTACAGAACCATCAGTTTAATAAGTCATGGTTGCAAAATATTAACGCGAAATATATACAGAAGGATGGAAAAGCTGGTAGAAGCCGACCTCGGGGAAGATCAGTTTGGGTCCAGGAGAAATGTAGGAACACGGAAGGCAATACTCACTTTACGGCTTATCCTAGAAGATAGATTAAGAAAAGGCAAACCTACATTTCTAGCTTTTGTAGATTTGGAGAAGGCTTTTGACAATGTTGATTGGAATAAACTCTTTCAAGTTCTGAATAAAGCAGGAGTAAAATATAGGGAACGTATGGTTATTTACAACTTGTACAAAAACCAGACAGTGGTTGTCAGAGTTGAAGGGCATGAAAGGGATGCAGGGTTGGAAAGGGAGTAAGACAGGGTTGTAGTCTTTCTCCATTGTTGTTCAATTTGTACATTGAGCAAGCTATAAAGGAAAGCAAGGAGAAATTTGGTGAAGGAATTAAAAACATTGCGTTTTGCCGACGACATAGTAATTCTGTCAGATACAGCAAAGGACCTGGAAGAGCAATTGAACGGAATAGACAGTGTGCTGAAAGGTGCATGTAAGATGAACATTAACAAGAGCAAAACTAGGGTAATGGAGTGCAGTGTAAGAAAATCAGGTGATGCTGAAGGAATTAGATTGGGAAACGAAGCAATAAAGGAGGTAGATGAGTTTTGTTTCTTGGGCAGTAAAATAACAAATGATGGTCGCAGTACAGAGGATATAAAATGCAGAATGGCAATGGGTAGAAAAGCGTTCTTGAAAAAGAAATTTGTTAACATCGAATATTGATTTAAACCTAAGGAAGTCCTTTCTGAAGGCATTTGTGTGGAGTGTTGTCTTGCTTGGGAGTGTGACGGACGATAAATAGTGCGGACAAGAAGAGGATTGAGGCTTTTGAAATATGGTGCTACAGAAGAATGCTGAAGATTAGGTGGGTGGATCGCGTAACTAATGAGGAGGTACTGAACAGAATTGGGGAGAAAAGAAATTTCTGGCATACCTTGACTAAAAGAAGGGATAGATTGGTAGGACACATTCTTAGACATCAAGGAATTGTGAATTTAGCGTTGGAGGGAAGTGTATGGGGAAAAATCGCAGGGGAAGACCAAGAGATGGATACAGTAAGCAGATTCAGGCAGATGTAGGTTGTCGCTCTTATGTGGAGATGAAGAGGCTTGCTCAGGATAGGGTATTGTGGAGAGCTGCATCAAACCAGTCTCTGGACTGAAGACCACAACAACAACAACAACATGCTAAGGAAAACACAAATACCCACGCCGCAGGGAGGACTCGAACACCCGACGGCGATCGGCCGCCCGCACCGCAGCAGGGTGCCTCAGTGCGCACGGCTATTCTGCCGCGGCAATCATTTGAAGAATGCCTATAGATAACAGGATAAAATTGTTAACATTAATAATATCATCTCAAAATGTTCGAAAATACTACTTACTACGGATATTATCTTTTATATCCTGCCGCGGTGTAGTGGCCGAGCGTTCTAAGTCGCTTTGCTACGCAGCGCACTGTTGCTCGCTGTCGGAGGTTCCAGTCGTCCCTCGGGTACGGGTTTGTCTGTTGTCCTTAGATCAGTTTAAGTTAGTTTAAGTTGTTTGTAACTCTAGGGACTGATTATCAAATAAGTCTCAGATTGGCAGACATTCGATTTCTATCATGATTCATATAGTCTCGGTCTTTGTATTTGTCGCATAATCCCATTCCCTCTTCTAACCCAATCCTTACACATAAACAAAACAATTCTGTTCTCAGATGGTATATTGCTCTCTGTAGCGGAGTGTGAGCTGATATCAAACTTCCTGGCGAATTAAATCCGTGCGCCACGATAGGCAAAGATACCAGGTTCGAATGCCGGTCCGTACACTCCGCTGCAGAGTGAATATATCATTCTGTAAACATGCCTTAGATTGTGGGAATCAGTTCTTCCAGGAGTGGTAATCTAGGAAGGTTTGTAGGAAGACATCTGTGAAGTCTGGAATGTAGGAGGACAGGTACTGCCGGACGAGGTCCTTTCTCGCGGTTGTCTCAGCGAAGGAAGTAATCATCGGGACAGCGCCAGTGAAAAATTTGGGAGCCTTTCACGTAGAAGTAGTACTCGTGAAAATAAGCTGTGTCAAACTGCAATAAACGAGTTTATTACTGAGGGAACCGCCTTCAAGGATACGATAACCTCTGTCGTATCGAGGTGATGCATGTACCAAATGCCTAACATCAATGCAACTTTAAGAACCGAATCCAATTTTGTGGCAGTAGTTGTGAGGTGGCAATAATATGCAGTCAATTTTATTATTATTTTTTGGGCAGATGGGGAAGTTCACTGTCGTTTTGATACACAGTCTTTATTTAGATTTGATACCACTTCTGTTTCTATGGGGCCATTGCGTCTAAGGAAAAGTCCTTCAATTCTGACAGTTTATTATTCAATTTTTCTACGATTACATTTGATATCTGCTGTCCAGTGGACAGCCTGTCGACGGCAAGGGGACGGCTGGCGTGCTTTCTCTCACATAGCCTCGGCAGTTGGTATATTGGGGTCAATAAATTTGCGTGATTGGGCATTTGCCTTCGTAGAATTTATCTGTTGCGAAACTGCCATCTCCTGTCATGGCCTGGTACCTGTGAGGTCCCGTTCGGTGTGCAGTGGATGGAGAGACCGGTAGACAAGGGTCGAACGCGGCTACCTGCGAGATATTGGTTGCCATTACTGATAGAGCAAGACAATGCTCTGCAGGATGTCCGCCAAAACGTCGTCGCTGCAACACAATGGGACGTTCCGCCTCAGGGCAAGTTTCGGAGAAATGTGAATAGCACCCTCGCCAGAGCGGCGTGTCATTTTCACAGTCACGAATGCCTGAACGGTTTCACAGAATTTTTTGAGGTTGGTTGTTGCGGAAAAGTTCTTCTGTTTGACGAATATTAGGTATCCAATAAGTTTCGGCGTGCAGGCACGCGAATTCATGTTCCTCCAACATTTCGGCCGAGTAACGTCCGGCTATCTTCAGGGTGAGCCGCAAGACTGCCGACAAGGTGTCAGGCGCGGCGGCACTGCACATGCGGGTCACAGATGTTGGTCGGAGGCAAAGAGGTATGTACACTAACATGCGCGCGCCCCCGTGGTGGAAACAATCAGCTATTCGATTCGCCTATCGATGTATGCTCGGCGCCAGCAGTACTGTGACGACGTCTTTGCAATTTCATTACATTTAGAGCCGGGTTCCATGCCTTATAAGTGCCGCCGGGCTGGAGCATATAAGGCCGCGCCTGGCGCCTTGTCGGCAGTCTTTCGGCTCACCCTGAAGATGGCCGAACGTTACTCGGCCGAAATATTTGAGGAAATTGAATTCGTGCGGCTGCACGCCAGAAACTTATTCGATTATACAATACGCCGCGGAAAGTTGAAAATGCCCATCGAATATTAGGCAGTTTGCTGGGCGCATAGTTGGTCGTCTGGGCCAGCGGGGGCCTGGCGCCTATGGTTATAAAATTTATGTATTTTGAGGCCTGGAACCGAAATAGAGAGTCCGAAAATTCCAGAGAGGGCATGGACTTACGGTAATGTCTCTGTGGGAACTTTGCTCTTGTGGGAGGAGCTTGTAAGGGTGTCTGCTGAATGCTTAGTATTGGGCAGGCAATTTGCTGAATGTGGTAATTGGAGAATTTTGGCCAGGAACTCTGCCATAGGAAAAGATTTTTAGAGGATTTCGCTGGTAGGTTGAGACATGCAGTCCATCTCTCATCTTTATTGTGTACTTTAACGTAAGATTAAACATGTAATCAGTTCATTAAACTTAATTTGCTGTTGATGCAATATTGGAGCAAGGCAGTTTTATGTGTGAAGGGGAGTTGTTTGGCTATTTCGGTGTAGGACGAAGGCCCAGCGGGTTTCTTTACCTGCTGGCGCTGCCCAGGGGTCCGAGGGTTACAGCAGACGCCTTGGACCGAGAGCTTGTAAAATTGTCCGGCGTGCTTTCCAAATTGCGGCAGGTGGAAGGCGAGTATTGTGTGAACTTTTAAAGAGCCGATCTCGCTGATTTTGAGAAAAGATAGCAACACGACGGAACGTCCCCTCTCCTCTCTCGAGGAACGAGCTCTAAATCGTGTTTCATAAAAAAACTGGAGATAGGCCGCGGATGGAGGTCATAATGACCTTTGTTAACGGAAAGATTCCTTTGCAACCCAAGCTGAGAATGAGTCTGGTGGACGTTTACGGAAAGCGTGTGAAACGTGCCGTAAAAGGAAGGGATAGCTTACAAAAAAAAAAAAAAAAAAAAAAAAAAAAAAAAAAAAAAAAAAAAAAAAAATAATAATAATAATAATAATAATAAATAAATAAATAAATAAATCTTGCACGGCAGACGGTGTGAGGACTTCACGTCATGGTCTCTTGGAGTACAGCGGGACTAAGCGTCGTTCTCTCTTCGAGTGCAGACGGGTTTCGTGCTGTCCGTGGGTACGGAGCTGGAGATTTGCTTTAGCCGATTCTTGGGCTTGGGAATTTGTACAAATTTCAGAGTGCGATCTGAGATTCGAACTGGTACTGGTGGTTCTTGTTCAGTGAGAACAAGGTCAGCCAGCCATAATTAGTTGCACCGAGACAGTAATTACGACATACTCAGCTTTCTGGAGTCTTTTAGGCCTTCAGTACTTGTGCATACTTCTCTATGGTCACTGAAGTGGCCCAGAGTTGGCAGAACTGCTTGAGGTCGCAGACACTGTGTACTACCGAGAACACAGTGGCTGATATTAGGCAGTACAGCTTCCGAATATCGGAGCGAGATTTATTTCGTGGTCGCGCACTTTCCAACTTATAACAGCCAGGACCCCACGCCACAGCGGCGCAGAGAAGTCGCCCAGCAGTTCGTCGATTGGGTAATGTATGGCTTGTGCACGCCAGCAGCAAGTGGCAGCTGTATCAGGTTCACCAGTCTAAAGGGAAAGTATTGTTTATAAATCTACCCTGCTCAGAATATTTCGTTACGACAACGAACTTGTACGCAAATTTCCGTCTGTTACGACGTTTACCGTTTCCAATAGAGGGTATTTTGACTTGCCAATCAGTATTAAATTCATGTTGTCGGTGTTCAGATTAATGTAAAGCATTGACGTAGTTTTATTTTCCCATTTATATCGAATTTTTGTGAATATTGATGTCCATTTTCGAGATATTCGAGTTTTTGATATGAAATAATATGAACATAGTGGTTATAATAAACATACAGTTGAGAAAGTCTGTTAACGAATTCATTTATTTTTGTTTCCCATCTTTCATTCATAATTTTTTGAAAGGAAAGTCAATATTAATTGGATAAAGGCGTGGATTTGTCTCTGTGACTGGAGATGGTAGTAGGTTGCTATACAGGGCCAAACATATTATTGATAATTCAATGATAAACTTAATTGCATAACATTAATGATTCAGATAATTTATTGGGGATCTGCCACTTCTGTCCATAGTTCCTTGTTCTAACTATCCACCAAACACGTCACTTGACGTCCCTCGCCTCGACCCTAGTGTCAACTCTCCTACAAATATTTTAAAACGACCCACACTTTACATGGTCTCCGCAGTGTGCGGATCGATGTAGGTCTCGCATCGAGCACTCCAAAGTGTTCCAACCTCTTGATTTCCAGGTTTAATGGTGCTATTGTCTGAACTTTGATTTTTGTCCTGTGGGTTCGCTTACGGAGGTTACAGATGATTTTTGGAAGTCTCACTTTGAGCATTCGCACTTTGCGGACTGCGCATATATTGAGATTTTGTGTCGCAAGTTTGACTTGGTGATTTGCACTTGTGAACACTGTTTAACAAGTACACTACGATCGACTAGGGTGCTCGTGATATAAGTCTATGCAGCCATTGTCTGTCTAGCAGCTGTTATTTAGACATCGTTTCTGCTCCACAGAACGAAGTGAGAAAACGGCCGTGTTTAATTTCAGCTCTGATCTGCTGCCATCACCTGCCGCTGCCGACTCCTGTGCTTGCGCACCTTATGCTCCAAATATTTGGTAATGTGTCGCCTGCATCATTGCTAGGGCCAGTATATTACTGTTTTTGAAGGATTTTTTTTAAAGTGGCGTTATTTGTTGAAATTGGGAAACTTCATGTGCCCTTTGAGTTTGTGTATCTGCGGTAGTAGTTTGGATAATTATTCTGCCTGAATTGGTTTCCTTCTTCCTTGTCTCAGCCAGTCATTTGTGATGATAACATATAGCCAACGTAACTTCATGCTGTTGTCATTTTTTTTTAACTGTTGCGTATAGAATCGCATTTTTTTCAAAGTGTGCGTAATGTTCCTTTAGCTTTGTCATGTGACAGGATGAATTGTTTTGGTAAATAAATTGCACCTGATATATAAGTTTGTAGCGACTTTATGATCTTTTCCCTTCATGTTCTTGTATTTTTAAATAGCTGATCCACATACGAAGGAAAATTATAATATTTTTTATAATTATCACATACAAATATACACATCTGTTGCGTAATGTGAATGTCCTTTCATATGTACAAGATTATTGTTCTTGACATCAAGGAAGTGATACTCAAATGTCACATCTAGAACGCCATCTGGCACCAACTTTTGAGTTTCGATGGCTGAGTCATTCAGGATTGTTTTTAACTTAGTGACCACACCTTATTACAGGATGCTGATGATCAAGTTTTATTAATATGTTGAGAAGCCAACAATTAAGTTGGTGAGTAAATGTGTTTTTAAAAGCTTTTAATAATAATGTTCTGAAGAATGTAATTCAAGGTGGGTTCCCAAAGTGGGTATTAAAAACAAGTATTTCTCTGGTTTGTTGTATTAGTGCATTTTGAGTATGATTTTTGTGTGCACTTTCAGATCCGAAGATGGCAGTTAACCCTCGGGCGCTAGCGCCAGTTATTGTAACTTCAGCAGCAGCGCATTGCAGATTTGCTACCACTGTGTATTCCGTGTTACAAACGTAGTAAGTAACTACTAAGTGATCGAAATGACAAAAATAGTTTAATATGCAGGTAGAAATATCAAATTTGTTAATATCTGAATAAGTATATCAATTACCTTCAGTGTATAAATATAATAAATGTAACATTATTCCGAAAGTGGACAATAATCATGTATAATAGAGCCAGCAGTACTATCATTTCCTCTTTCTTTACTTCTCTGTAGTTACTGTCTCATGAGTAATTAGTGTCAGCTTTTTTCTCCGTTATGTGGAACATAGTGCACACAATTACCTCGTCAATCATACCATCATCTCATGAATGAGAGAGCTTGTGTCTCTGACCTCACGCCCCTTGCGTTCCCTTTTGAAGCAGTGGAAGGTACTTTTGATATTCTTTTTCACAGAATAGTACCGTCTTCAATATCAGATTATTCCGTCTGAAATCTTGTTCGGTATCGGTACTAGGATCTATATTTTAATAATAGCATCCTGTTCATGATCTGATGAGTAATCTACACAAAAATCACTAAGCCCTTCATTACTCGTTGAAAGAAGTGTATTTCCTCGTCTGTTAGACCCATACCACGTCTACGAGACCTGAGGATTAAATTATGTAGTAGAATAACAGTCACTTTCACATTGTGTAAGGCTTAAAAAGGGTTAAAAATGAGATTGACGGAAACTGCATTATGGCTAATCAAGAGAAACCAGAGGAAAATTTATCGAAACTTCTATTTACGACAAATTAAATTTTTGAGCAATCTAATATGTAGGGTAAAATTTATACAATTAATATTTACTAGGAACAGCCTCAAATCCATTTACAAGGGCCGCGGTGGAGTAGCCGAGCGGTCTAAAGCGTCTCGTTGCGGAGCGCGCGGTTGCTCGCCGTGGAGGTTCGAGTCCTCCCTGGGGCATGAGTCTGTATATTGTCCGTAGGTTAGTTTACCTTAGTTTTAGTAGTTTGTAAGCTACAGACTGATGACCACGCAGTTTGGTCCGATAGAATTACAAACATTTGAACATTTTTGAACGCTTACAAGGAAAACTAGACATGAGACAAAACAATTCAATTCTACTTACATGACAGGAAGCGCGGTGCAAATTTGCTACCAGTGATGCACTAACAAACATTTTTTAAGTGGAGACAGCTGTTCACTAGAAACTCAGAAACTTCACTGACATCATTGTTAAGGCTTAATTGAGGAATAGCTGAAGCGGAAATACGGCATCTCCATTATTGCGACAACAGCGAGCATTTAAAGAAAAGTGGTAGCATATTTGCACCAGCGCTACCGCTCGAGAGTTAATCTGTCGAAACCGGTAATCTAAACAAAAAAGCTATCTTGGCTCTTTCCTTCAATTAATTGATTAAAAGTCGCCCCCAATAATGAAAACCCTTTATAGATGTAATTTCTTTAAAACTCTTTTTCATGGAAAAGCATCGACCAAATACACCTTTACAACAAGTGTATGTGTAGTTAGTGAGAGAAAAAGTCACTGATAGATCGTCGGAAGTTGGTACGCAGTGCGCATAGTCATGCTTGAACGGTTCGTAAAAGGAAACCATAGAGGTGGACTTTTGTCCGCGCTACTACGTCGAGATTCACGCGCGACTTGCGCCAGGGGAGGAAGTTGAGGGTCAGAAGTTTGAGGCGCCCGGCAGCCGGGCGAGGCACAGCGAGGCGCCGATTGAGTCCGGAAGACGAGGCGGCAAGCAGCGGCGGCTGGAGGGAGAACTGTCCACCTCGCTGCTGACGGCTTCCCTCTAGTCTGCTCCGCCGCCTAAGGGTGGTTGCTCACACAGCGATTTTGACGGGGGGGGGGTAAATATCGGTCGTCCATATTCCAGCAGACGTTCATTGCAGGACTTCTAGCTCGCACACTGGCCAATCACGGTCCGGCAGCGGTATAAATCCGGTCAGCTGCCGGCGACTGACAATGCGGACCGCCGGCGCCGGGCCGGTGCCGGCCATACAGTGGCGCACGTAGGCAAATGGAAGCTGAGCTGCACACGCAACGATTTTTACCAGCCGTAACCCCTCCCAGGTTTTCGTTATTCCTTCCAGCCACATCCACATACATACTTCGCAATCCACTGTAAGGTGCGGTGCGGACGCTACAATATACCACTACAAGCATTTCCTTTCCTATTCCACTCCCAAATAGAACGAAGAACAAAAATGCCTATATCCCTCTGTACGAGCCCTAATTTCTCTTGTCTTTGTGATCATTACGAGAAATGCAGGTAGGTGGCAACAAGATCGTATTACACTCAGCTTCAGATTCCGGCAGTCTAAATTTCCTCAACAGAAATTCACGAAAAGAACGTCATCTTTCTTCCAGCGATCCCCATTTGAGTTCCCGGGGCATTTCTGTGACACCCGCGCATTAGTCGAACCTACCAGTAACGAATCTAGCTGCTCACATCTGAACTGCTTGCATATACTAACCTGCTGCGGGTTCCAAACACTTTAGCCATACTGAGGCTCGTACAAGCGTTTTTTTACGCGGTCTCCTTTACAGATGATGTACATCTTCCCAAAATTCTCCCAATAAACCGAAGTCGGCTGCCCTCCTTACATGTTCGTTCCATTTCATATCGCTCTGCAAAGTAACGCCTAGATATTTGAACGACACGACTACATCAAGAATCTCACTACTAATGTTGTATTCGAACATTATGGGTTTCTCCTACTCATGCGCAACACCTTACATTTTTCATTGAGAGCTAGCTGCCATTCTTTGCACCAAATATTACAGTCAATTAAAGACGAAACCCTCCCATACACCATAGCATCACCAGCAAACAGCCGCAGATTACATGTTACTCTGCCATCAGGATCATTTATATAGACAGAAAATAATAGCGGTTCTGTCACACTCCCTTCGGGCTCGCCTGGCGATACACTCGTCACTGATGAACACTCGTCACTGATGAACACTTGCAATCGAGAACAACATACCGCGTTCTATTACTTAGGAAGACTTCCAGCCAGTAAAAAAATCTGTGAACCTATTCCATAAGCTCGTATCTTCGTTAGCAGTCTGCAGTGTATCAGCCGCGGTGGAGTAGCCGAGCGGTCTAAGGCGTCTCGCTACGGAGTGCACGGTTCCTCGCCGTAGAGGTTCGAGTCCTCCCTGGGGCATGGGTGTGTGTGTGCTGTCCTTAGGTTAGTTTACCTAGGTTTAAGTAGTTTGTAAGCTACGGACTGCGTCCTCCGTTTTGGACTTAGTACGTTGATCAAATGAGGGTACATTTGTGCGGTCCTCCAAGTGAAAAATTTCTTAAAGGTCAAATTTAGAACTACAGCTTTCCGTTTGCTTTCTTCTATTACTGACCCGGAATGATTGAGAGAATGGATAGTGGGCTTTGACCCGCCTATCGATATTACATTGGACCAGAATTTTTTCGGGTTCTCGGAAAGATCTGTTGCTAAGTGTGATGATACTGCTGGCCCCCTCATCTCAATGTTATCGTACGATACCGTCTACATCGAACCGTCCTCTCATCTCAATATCATCCTACGATACCGGCTGCGTCGGATCCGGAATCGTGTGGTTCAATAGTGATAAAAGTTGCGTCTGACGTTAGTTAAAAACGATATAGCCACCCTAATAATCAGCGTAGGACAGTGTATCGCTGATACTGTGATTAAAACAAGTGATAGATTTCATTAATTAAGAGATTTGTATAAGACGTTTCCAGACAGTTCTATAAACAATACTTTTATCATTGTACATTATTTCAATAAATAGACAGACGAAGGGTACAAACTTATTTAAAACATAAAGTCATGAAAATAAATAGCTTTGTGTATATGGTAGGCTCATAAACAACTTGTGTTGACCAGCTAATTGTGTTATTTCGACTATTACATTAATTATCAACATTGAATTCTTTGTATATATTGACTGACGTGAGATTTTGAGTATATTTTGTGAATGGCCAGGAGATTTGATAGTTCAATATATGATAGGAACATGTATGATGTACTCATTAACAAATTAATTGCCATTTTACATCACACTTTGTTCTCAAACAGCGATTACCGTGATGTGGATATTTTTGTCATATGTTACTTGTGTATTTTGTTTTAATGCTTAAAAAGGTCAAACAAGTTCAGTGTGGCAGATTCTTGAGTGTCAGCTGTTCCCAATTCTGCTCTCTGCTCTTGGCAGGCCATACCCTTGTCACCTACTTACTGCACTTGGAACTTTCAGGATCTGGTGATGCTGTGCGTGTGGACTGTACTGTGCCAACCCCAGACAGGACTAAGTGAGGTACTGATGCAGCCAAACCAGCCACCGGATCCTAGCCATCCAATGTAGGTGCTCTACTCTTACATCACCTCGACGTATGAGGGCGTCGTCGAGCTGATGGGGGGGGGGGGAGGGGGGTATTGTGACGATACTGCTGGCCCCCTCATCTCAATGTTATCGTACGATACCGTCTGCATCGAACCGTCCTCTCATCTCAATGTCATCCTACCATACCGACTGCGTCGGATCGGGAATCGTGTGGTTCAATAGTGATAAAAGTTGCGGCTGAAGTTATTTAAAAACGATATAGCCACCCTAATAATCAGCGTAGGACAGTGTCTCGGTGATACTGTGATTAAAACAAGTGATAGATTTCATTAATTAAGAGATTTGTATAAGACGTTTCCATACAGTTCTATAAACAATACTTTTGTCATTGTACATTATTTTAATAAATAGACAGACGAAGGGTACAAACTTACGTAAAACATAAAGTCATGAAAATAAATAGCTTTGTGTATATGGTAGGCTCATAAACAACTTGTGTTGACCAGCTAATTGTGTTATTTCGACTATTACATTAATTATCAACATTGAATTCCTTGTATATATTGACTGACGTGAGATTTTGAGTACATTTTGTGAATGGCCATGAGATTTGATAGTTCAATATATGTTAGGAACATGTATGATGTACTCATTAACCAATTAATTGCCATTTTACATCGCACTTTGTTCTCAAACAGCGATTACCGTGATTAAGACTTAAAAAGAAGTGTGTCATTTAAAATTATTGTATGTATTGTTTTCATTTTATATTGTGATTATTTTTGTGTACATGTAATTTTTTACTTGTGTGTTTGGTAATTGTAAATTATTATATTCTATTGTTATGAACAATGCTTAATGTAACGTCATTATTGTCAAGGTTTGTGTGTTTGGTAATTGTAAATTAATATATTCTATTGTTATGAACAATGCTTAATTGTCAAGGTTATATATTTGCCTCACCGCCTTGCGTGGGGGAGGTCGAGTTTTGTCTTTTGTCGAGTACTTTGGAATCTATGTCAGTGTGTGTTGTAGTGGTAATTTGTGTACGTTATTGTAATGTTTTGGTGGAGAAGAAATTTGATTTAAATTAAAGAAGAAGTGAAAAATTGTACCTACGAGTATTTATTTCTACCACGACGCCCCAGGAGAATAATGTTGCAGTGAGCAGAACCCCCATACATCGTGATGTTGAAAAGATGAGTATCATTTGGAAGTGGTAGAAAGGAAGTGTAATTACTTAAAATCTATTAAAATGTTAAATAAGGTGTGGCTGCGGTAATTATTATATGCTATCTATCTTTTTATAGACGCAGGAATCTTTATTAACTTTTGCCTGTCATTATTTGCATGTTCTATTTTGAACCGAGAGTGCAACAGACTTTGCTTTCGCAGTAGCTTTCTAACATTATTATTATACGACGGTGCATCTTTTCCATCCTTAATCGATTTTCAGGCACATATTTCTCTCACCCTTTATTTACAACGCATTTAAATTTATTCCACAATACCTCTACATCCATTTTACCGGAACTAAACGATGTCCATTAATTTTCTAAGTGCAATCCTAACAATTGCTTATCGACTCTTTCTTAAGATATATATAGACACGCTCGTAGCCTTCTTGATTGATTTATGAACTTCGGTCACCATGGATGCTATGACGATATCATGATCACTAATTCCTGTTTCTACACATACATGGTCAATAAGGTCAGGCCTGTTCGTAGCTATAAGGTCTAAAATATTTCCATTGCGCGTGGGTTGTCGGTTTAACTGCTCAAGGCCGTTATCGGAGAATGTGTCTAAAAGTAGCTCGCAAGACTGCTTGTTTGTTCCGCCTGAAATGTGACTAGGGAGGTCCCAAACTATAGTCTTAAGGTTGAAGTCTCCCCCGACTAATATTACATAGCCTGGATACCTACGAACTACCTGGTGTAGACTTACTTTGAATGACTCTAAAACTGCTACAGCATCAGTGAGGGGGGAGGGGCGGTAAAAACACCCAACTATTAATACATGTTATACGTGCCCAGATAACTTCACAGTTACTTTCAACCTCGACCTCAGTAGAGTCAATACCTTTGTCTACGGCAATAAACGCTCCCCCTCCAACTGGGACGATCTGTCTTTCCGATAGACATCCACGCCCCGCTAAATGTCTCTGAATTTGTCACATCATAATTTAGTAAGCTTTCGGTGCCTAAAACTATTTGAGTACAATAATTCCCATGCAACGCGGCGAATTCGGGAACTTTGCTTTTAATGCTTTGAAAGTTACTAAGGGTAATCAGAGTATGACTAAAACGACTGAAAACATAAAATGACCTGTGACCCCCTCCAAAGTCGAACCCGCGATCCGCCCCTGTTTCTATGGCAGAGACCATTTATTCATACTGTAGCATGCAGACACAGTTACAGTATTTATAGTTTTATTCCAAAGTTCGTTGGCCTGGTGTAGCAACAGTGAATCCAAATTTGAATCGAAAAGTATTCTGTTGCAAATTATAATATTTTTTTTCTTTTTTACGCTTTTCGCACTTTTGGCGCATCATTAGAACACTGTAACAGGGAAAATATACAAATGTCAGTTTCATGTCGCGGACCTATCCACTACAATATTAGAAAACAATGACTATCGGCTGTCCACGCATTTACGTTTAATAATGTGATGTATCGATTTTCATTCTGTGAACGCGGACCTATCCAACACAACGCTGCTGATGTGGTAAGTTATACATCTCCACACTCGCTCTGCTTACCACTGTCCATTCACAATTATTTTCTAAATTCTCTAACTTCCATTTTAGGAACTTTTTGTCCCACCTCTTATAACTCTTGACGATGCTTTTGACTAAATCTTCAGATTTTATCCAGTCCAAAAAGCTGAGCATCGTACGCTTTTACGCCAACTAATGCCATCCAGTTGTGTCTGAGTTATGTTCACGCCCCCAATTCATTGTTTCCTGTTATTATAGTGGATAGGTCCGCGACATGAAACTGACATTTGTATATTTTCCCTGTTACAGTGTTCTGATGATACGCCAAAAGCGCGAA
The DNA here is from genome assembly GCA_026315105.1 of Locusta migratoria. Taxonomy (NCBI): domain Eukaryota; kingdom Metazoa; phylum Arthropoda; class Insecta; order Orthoptera; family Acrididae; genus Locusta; species Locusta migratoria. Next base: position 732,340,789 of record CM048744.1, on the reverse strand, counting down.
ACGCGTTAAAAAGAAATAAATATTATAATTTGCAACAGACTACTTTTCAATTCAAAATTTATAGTTTTCTCCTAGAACAGGGATGTTCTCGTTTGCCGCATTGCAGATGCAGAGGTTATCGAAAGGCCAAAAATTCCAAAATTCATTCATTACTTACTTTTGCATTTCACAAAATGTATAATTTCCACCATAAAAATCAGTAAATATAAATAACATAGTCATAGTATCCTTCAATTTAATTTACTTTGCTAATTTCGTAAGATTCCCAACTATATATGTACCGTAGTTTCAGGACAAGTTTAATGAGACCAATGCATCCTATTACACTTTTGCACTGTTTTTTTTATCAAGAGTTCCGTTGCTATTTTAAAGTCTCAGCAAAGCCTGCAATTCAGTAAGGTTTGGTACTTGATAATATTGATCCTGAAACAAGAATAACTTTGTTCACTAATATAATAAGAAATAAGGAGAATATTAGCCCAGCTAATTTCTTCATAAATGGAATATTTTCAGTTGACAAAGATTTTAAAAAAAGTCAACTAATGTCACAGCATTTTAACATTTCTTTCACTGTGCGATCTGCCCGCATGTCAGTAAGTCGCAGCTCATCCAGTGCTGTATCAACATCAGCGGTGACAAGTTACAACAGCAATTTTAACTCGGGGTCAATTTTCTACATCAACGTCTACAGGGATACTTTGCAAATCACATTTAAATGCCTGGCAGAGGGACGCCGGTATTTTATTCTGATGGTCATTTCTACCGATGTAAGTTGGAGTCCACAATATTTTCGCATTCGGAGGTGAATGTTGGTGACTGGAGTTTCGTAAGTAGACCACGCCGCAGCGATACCCGCCGTTATTGTAATGATTCTCATTCCATGTCCTCCATCATTTCCGGGGCGCTGTCTACCCTGTATCGTGACAATACAAAACGGGCAGCTCTTCTTTTGACTCTTACTATGGCTTTCGTCAAACCCAGTTGATATGGATCCCACAATGGGCAGCAATAATCCAAATGTCGACGGACAAGGGTAGTGTCTGAAGTCTCTTTAGTAGTTCTGTTGCATTTTTAAAGTATTCTGTCAATAAAACGCAGTCTCTGGATCGCCTTTCCTACGACATTATCTACCTGTTCTTTCCAGTTTAGGATTGATGTAACTGTAACTCTTAGGTATTTAGTAGAGTTTACGGCCTTCAAATTTGATTGATTTATCTTTTGGCTGCGCGGGACTAGCCGAGCGGTCTGGAGCGCCACGATGCGTATCGCGCTGCCTCCCGCGTCAGAGGTTCGAATCCTCCCTCGGTCATTGATGTTTGTGACATCGTTAGTGTAAGTTAGTTCATAAGTAGTTTGTAAGTTTGGCGACTGATGACCGCACAGTTAAGTCCCATAAGCTTTACAAATATTTGAATATTTTGAATTTATCTTGTAAACAAAGATTAATGGATTTCTTTTCGTACTCAAGTGAACGACTTCATATTTCTCATTATTTAAAGTCAATTGACAATTTTACACCATACTGATATCTTATTTAGATTGTTCTGCAATAGGTTTTGATCTTCAGTTGACTTTACTAGATGATAAATGGCGCGCGTCATCTGAAAACAACCTAAGAGAGCTGCTCAGATTTTCTCCCAAATCGTGTATGTAGATAAGGAACAGCAGAGGACCAATAAGGCCGGATATCACCTCGGTTTTAGTCGATGCTTTACCATCGGTTACTACAAATTATGTCCTCTCTGACAGGAAATCCCCTATCCAGTCACAAATCAACATAAGCCGTTAGTGGGGTACGGTGTAAAAGGCCTTTGAAAATCTAGAGATGTGGAATCAATCCATTGTCGATAGCACTCATGACTACTTTTGAGTAAAGAGCTAGTTGTGTTTCACATGAATGATATTTTCTAAATCCGTGTTGACCTTGGATCAATAGATCATTCTGTTCGAGATTGTTCATAATATTTGTGGAGAGGCCAGACAAACGTGTGATTCCTGAAGAGGGGCAGAAGCCTTTTCAGTAGTTACATGGGCAACAGTCTGGGTGATTGACTGAGCTGGCCTTGTAGCATCAGCTAACGTGGCTTTGCCACACAGTTACTGCGAACGGCTGAAAGCAAGGGGAAACTACAGCCGTTACTTTTCCCGAGGACATGCAGCTCTACTGTATGAAAATATGATGATGGCATCCTCTCAGGTAAAATATTCCGGAGATAAAATAGTCCCCCATTCGGATCTCCGGGCGGGGACTACTCAGGAGGATGTTGTCATCAGGAAAGACAATACTGGCATTCTACGTATCAGAGCGTGGAATGTTAGCTCCCTTAATCGGGTAGGAAAATTAGAAAATTTGAAAAGGTAAATGGATAGGTTGAAGTTAGATATAGTGGCAGGATGAACAGGATTTCTGGTCAGGTGAGTACAGGATTATAAATATAAAATCAGTTGGGGTATCACAGGAGTAGGACTGATAATGAATAAGAAAACAGGAATGCGGGTAAACTACTATGAGCAACACAGTGATCGCATTATCATTGTCAAGATAGATAAATGTTCAAATGTTTGTTAAGCTTATGGGACTTAACTACGCGGCCATCAGTGCCTAAACTTACAAACTACTTATGAACTACTTACGAACTAGGACGGCACAAATATCCATGCCCGAGGGGGGATTCGAACCCCCGACCGTAGTGGACGTGCAGACCGTGACTGAAGCGCCTCAGTCTCCTCGGCCACCGCGGCCGGCTGAAGATAGATACGAAGCCAACACCGACAACAGTAGTACAGGTTTATATGCCATCTAGCTCTGCCGATGAGAAGATCGAAGAAATACATGAGGAGCTAAAGGAAATTATTCAGACAGTTAAGGGAGAGGAAACCTTAATTGTGATGGGAGACTGGAATTCGGTAGTAGGAAAAGGAAGAGAAGGAAAAATAGTAGGTGAATATGGACTGGGCAGAAGGAATGAAAGAGGAAGTCGCCTGGTAGAATTTTTCACGGAACATGATTTAATCGTAACAAACACATGGTTTAAGAATCATAAAAGAAGGTTGTATACGTGGAAGAGCCCAGGAGGCACCGGAAGCTATCAGATTGACTTTATAATGGTAAAACATAGATTCCGGAACCAGGTTCTAAACTGTAAAACATACCCAGGGGCAGATATAGACTCTGACCATAACTTGTTAGTCATGAACTGTAGGCTGAAACTGAAAAAACTGCAGAAAAGTAGGACAGTAAGGAGATGGGACCTAGATAAATTTGAAGGAAAGTGAAGTTCTGGAGAATTCAGAGGAAGATTTAGGCAACAATTGACAGAAACAGGGGGAAATAAAACAGTAGAAGAGGAATGGGTAGCATTGAGAGATGAAATAGTGAAGGCAGCAGAGGACAAAATAGGTAGAAAGGAAAAATCTGCAAAAAATCCTTGTATATCACAAGAAATACTAAATTTAATTGATGAAAGGAGAAAATATAAAAATGCAGTAAATGAAACAGGCAAAATGTAGTACAGAATACTAAGAAATGAGATTGACAGGAAGGGGAAAATTAGATACCGCCTACAGGAAAATAAGAGACATTTTGGGACAAGAAAAGCAACTCTACGAATATCATGAACTCAGATGGGAAACCAGTTATCAGCAAAGAAGGGAAAGCTGAAAGGTGGAAAGAGTACATAGACCAGCTCTACAAAGGAAATGAACTGAGAGACGATGTTGTAGGAAGGGAAGAGGAAGTAGATCAAGATGAAATACGAGATACTATACTGAGAGATGAATTTGACAGACCTCTGAAAGACCTACGTCGGAAGAAGGCCCCAAGAGTAGATGACATACCCTCAGAGCTACTAAAGTCTCTAGGAGAGCGAGCCATGACAAAACTGTTTGAACTGGTGTGTAGGATGTATGAGACAGGCAAAATACCCTCAGACTTTAAGAAAAATGTAATAATCCCCATTCCAAAGAAATCAGGCGCAGACAGGTGTGAAAATTACAGAACCATCAGTTTGATAAGTCAAGGTTGCAAAATTTTAACACGAATTATCTACAGGAGAAAGGAAAAGGTGGTAGAAGCTGATCTCGGGAAAGATCAGTTTGGATTTAGGAGGAACGTAGGAACCCGGGAGGCACTTTACGTCTTATCTTAGAAGATAGATTAAGGAAAGGCAAAGCTATATTTTTAGCTTTTGTAGATTTGGAGAAAGCGTTTGACAATGTTGATTGGAATACACTCTTTCAAATTCTGAAGTCAGCAGGGTAAAATACAGGGAAATGCAATTTATTTACAACTTGTACAAAAGCCAGATCGCAGTTATTAGACTCGAAGGGCATGAAAGGAAAGAACCAGTTGTACATCGAGCAGTGGGTGAACGAAAGCAAGGAAAAATTTGGAATAGGGATCAAAGTTCAGGGGGAAGAAATAAAAACATTGCGTTTTGCTGATGACATTGTAATTCTGTCAGAGACAGCAAAGGGCTTGAAGGAGCAGTTGAATGGAATGAACAGTGTGTTGAAGAGAGCGTATAAAATGAAAATTAACAATTGCAAAACGAAAATAATGGAGTGCGGTCTTAGAAAATCAGGCGATGCTGAAGGAATTAGATTAGGTAACGAAACAATGAAGGTGGTAGATAAGTTTTGTTACTTGGGTAGTAAAATCACATGCGATGGTCGCAGTACAGAGGATATAAAGTGCAGAATGGCAATGGGAAGAAGAACATTTTTGAAAAAGAGAAATTTGCTAACATCGAATATTAAGTGTAAGGAAGTCTTTTCTCAAGGCATTTGTGTGAAGTGTTGCCTTGTACGGGACTGAAACATGGACGATAAGCAGTGCGAACAGGAAGAGAATAGAGGCTTTTGAAATGTGATGCTACAGAAGAAATCTGAAGATTAGGTGGGTATATCGCATAACTAATGAAGAGGTACTGAAGAGAATTGGTGAGAAAAGGAATTTTTGGCATACCCTGACTAAAAGAAGGGATCGCTTGGTAGGACACATTCTTAGACATCGAGGAATCGTAAATTTAGTATTGGAACGAAGTGTGTGGGGTAAAAATCGCATAGGGCGACCAAGAGACGCGTATATAAGCAGATTCAAGTGGATGTGGGTTGCCGTTCTTATGATGAGATGAAAAGGCTTGCTCAGGATAGAGTAGGGTGGAGAGCTGCATCAAACCAGTCTCCGGATTGAAGACCATAAAACAACAACATTTGAATAAAGGACATGTTCCAAGGCCCTGCTACAAATTGACGTCAATAAAATGGGTCTGAAGTTTAGTGAGTCCTTAAATCTTCTTGTTAATTCAGCTTTCGAACTCTGAAGATGATCCCTAATCTTAGCATAAACATCTTCTTGCATTTTCTGTTTTCCTAGTAAAGGGAAATAAAAATTGCTTTCATTAGCTTCCCTTGCCAATAGACCTAGTTTTGATATCAATTCTTTTACATCTCTCCACACTTCATGTAACCACACACGTTATCAGTAATGCGTATATGCCCCCAAAAGGCAGATGACAGTGTCAATGCGGACGCATTAATAAGCTCGATACCTTGCGGCAATCCAGTGTAGTTGGGAACAAGAGGAAGTATTGGTCAGGGGGCATTACGATCGTAATGTGCTACAAGTCGAGACTTTAGAGGAAGGGAAGAAACCGCTGCCCCAACCGGTATACCTGGGCTGGAATCCGGCTTAAGCACAAATTTTCAACTTCACCGTTGAATTGATTTGCAATGCTTGATGCGGTCGAAACTGTTCGAAATTTCGAATTCGTAAAATTTCGAACATTAATGTCAACCACTGGAGTCGTTTCGGATATGTCCGAAAGTACAGAAACCGTATCAATACAGGACAACTTTGTCCGGGAACATAGAATCTGCATTTTGCTTGCTTATGACGTCCATCCTAAGAGAAATTTTTGCTCGCGCGGGGAAGGAAATTTCGTTTCTCCGAAAATCATTGTCAATGTCTTGGCGGGCCGCACGAAATCCTTTGGCGGGCCGCATGCGATCCGCGGGCTGCATTTTGCCCACACCTATCCTAGAGGGTGGTACTGTTCCCCATACGTCATACCATAGCGCCTCCTTCTGCCATTTTAATTTATAACGTTGTGCCCGTTTCTCTTCTCATGCTAACTAATTTTTGTATTGGGTGTGACACAACGTTGCCGCCAAGGAAAGATAAACACAAATGAGCGGCAGGCAGCAAGGTTGTAACGGGAGACCAACCCCCCGTCGACAATAAATGCAGCATTAAGGTTTGCAACACTGCTTCGCCCTCTATCTGTGACAGTGTCGTTAAAGGACACCAGATTTGATGGAAAATGTGGTTACCTCTGTTGAAGGCGATCTCCGTGTCTGTACCAGGCAGTTAGCCCGCCTGTACAGGACAAGCCAGATCACCGTGTGGAACATTCCACATGACAATCGTTAGACAAGATGGAAAAATTACCCTCCAAAGAGTCTCCGACTATCACTCTTCCCCGACAGCAACTCGCCTGCAGATCTTCTGTTCAAAGAGGTCGGATATCGTCTCTTACAGCAGGGGTTTCAGCGCCTGGTAAAGGGTTTTCAAAAAGTAACAGAAAGGTAAGCTACAGACAATGAAAGGCGGGATAGCCAGTCGAAACATATATTAAAATCAAAGCACATAGAGGCGAGCTAGCCCTGCCACAAATTTCCATAAACCTTCATACACTGAATGCAGCCAATGGGCGTGGAATAGATTTGCTGTAGACCAAGTCGCAAAGTGTATGCAACAGTAAGGATATAAATAAGAACCAGTCCTCAGAGAGAGAGATTAAGACAAAGGTAAAAAAAGTGGCCATGAGCTCGCTCACGATAATAACAACAGGGGTCGGACCTAGACAAGGAACATGCTACATACCGAAGTAGCAGCACCCGAATAGATGGTGCAAAAGCAGAAGCAAGGCGATCGCGACCACGGAAGATGCGAAGTATGACGTACCGGTGATCATGTCGAGTCCGGCTACTTGCTCCCAAGGTAATGGGAAGCACCTGTCACTAAACGACGGTAACTTCCGCACGCTGATCTCCCGATGTCGATACCTCCAGGAACTGCAAAGGAATGGGCTCGGGAGCTGCTCTCCAGGCTATTTAAAGTGCATTCATGTGCACCTCCACGTTTGGCGAAAAGGTCCCTGTAGCCAACCTAACAGAGAAGTGAGGACTCACCGTTACCTGTCCGCCGGCAGCGGCGGAGTTCCATCCGTCATGTTGGATGGCCTGAACTGGCGCGGATTCGTTTGACGCGGAGACTCCTCTCCTTCCGTCACCGCGTGCTACAGCGTCGACGGTTTGAAATAACGACTGAAGGGAAACTAAAAGAGATTTCGCCACCTCGGCCATTTTCTGTAATAATTAAATGTGCAGTACCTAAATTATGTTGCTCACTCCATCCATTGCTCCTCTATGTAGGCAATAACATCGGTAATATCTGTGGGCCTGGAAAAATTAGTTTTCGCCTATAATCGTGCAATGAAATTTTAATGACTATTAATTAACCGGTCTGGATTCAGAATTTATATATATATATATATATATATATATATATATATATATATATATATATATATATATATATATATATTCTGTGGCCTTTTAGCGTTACCGGAATTCAGTGCGTTACAAGCTTAGTAGCGAGGGATTTCCCACATCCAGGACACTTTCGGCACTAGTTTATTCAGTAGGCGACCATGACTCGGGGATTTCACAGATTACGATACCTTTACGTGGAGTGATACCTATAATTTTAAATATATGAATCTGAAGGAGATGCACTGATTTAAAATTTGTGCGACGGCTGGGTTTCAAACCCGAGATCTGCTCAATAGGCAGGCGGTGTACCAACTATTTATTCCGGTTTTTATTTGTTCTTGAGGTAGATCTATGATTTGCGGTCGTTGGTTCAGTTCATTCTTGATTGTCCGTTGAATATTTAAGTCGGCTCCTTTATTACAAATAGCGTTTAGCCCCCGGACAGGGCGCGCTGAGCTACGGCGCCCGGCAACCACTAAGCCACCGTCTTTAATTGCATACGGCGACGGCGCGGATTGTCTTAAAGCATGTCCCATCCATAGAAAACTTCAGTTCTGCCTCATGTTCCCCCACATAAAAACGCATTAATGATGCCGAGGCTATCTTCAATAGCGGAATAGCACCCCAGCAATGGGAACGATCCTGCCTTGCCCCTCAGGCACAGGTGATATAAATATCACACAATAAATCAATGTGCAGTTGCTGTATACATTAGGTCACGGTAGTTCAGTGTTTGCCGGTCAGAGGCAGAACGCTAGCTATAATAAAAAAAGTAAATAAATAAAAATTTAAAAAAAAGCTACGACATAAGAAACAGTAGGGGCCTTAATACGTTTCCCTGGGGAACGCCAGATATCATTTCTACTCGCTGACTTTCATCAGTTACAACGTGTTGAGTCCTTTCTGACATGAAATCACGGATTCAATAACACAGTTGTGGCGATATTCCATAAGCCAAGAGCAGTCACAGCACAAGAAAACTATTTGTCCTACGTAGCGTTGCGCTGAGTTTGGGAATACGTACACGGTGCACACTGTGATTCAGAGTGTTCCTAATGTTATTTGTGAGATTCACAGACAAATTTGATTTGGTATAAAATAGTTTTGAACTATTAGTAAGATATCTTACCGATATTGGAATCGGATGATTCATATTAGGCATTTTGTCTCATACCAGCAAATATTTGCACGGAGACTCACGTAGTTAACACTAAGAACATTCTGAAATACAGTGAGCAAATTGTACGTATTCCTAAACTCCGTGCAGCGCTACGTAAGACAAATAGTTTGCTAGTGTTCTGACTGCTCTTGGCAGGCAGTGCACAGGCGTTGAATCGAGGTGGTGTTGGCCAAGAACGCATCGGACAGCAACGAATAAACACTATCAGTGACCGCAAGATACTGAACTACATTGGTTTATTGTTTGATACCTTCAACTTTCGTAGCAGTCATCTGGTAACTTATTGTAAAACTGCAACATAATGTGTGTGTGCCGTGAAAATTGACAACCGTATGTTGCGACCAGTCTTCCTTCTACAATGCCGTAAATATTGGCACCTGTTGCGGGATATTTTCGACTGCCCTGCTGGAAGAAGTGTCATGGATGATTCGAAGGGTTACGGGGCTGCTACATGATGGAGCTCGAGCCCACTTCGTCGTAAAGCCCGTACGAACCTCAGTTTTCTCCTCCCTGGTCGATTTATCGGACTGGCCTGCTCCTTCACCGAATCTTAACCCGTGCGAAATTTGGTTACGAAGCCATCTCGAAACTACCGCGTATGCAGAGCCCATCGCGAACGTGAGGCGCTGGAGCAGTGTATTCATGCTACCTCTATCCGGATGCCAGCTGGCCGATGTGAACGTCTCACAAAGAGACCACATGGGTGTCTGATTTTATAATTGTTTTATATTTTTGAAGTTCAGAACTTAAATAACAATCAGCCAAAGCCATTCGACGCAACTCTCAAAAATTCTCGAGAAAATCCAATTTCAAATTTTGTAAGTACACCGAAGTATCAGTAATTAAAGCAATTGTAGGATCTGTCCGCGTAGCTTATGCGGTAGCGTCATTGCCTTTCAACCCTGGGGTCCTTGGTTGGAATCCTGCCACGACAGATTTCTTTTTTTTTTTTTCTAATTTTAATTTCATTTAATTTTTTTAAAATCTTTATTCGTTGTGTTCGGGTACTTACACAATTTTAATATCTGATGGTAATTTTTATCAAAATTGCACGAATTTCTATTTATTCATAATGTTCTATTACCTATTTTTACATTATTGGCCTCACTATTACTTGGCGGCGGTTGCCTTTGATTCAGCTTCGACGCTGTTTTTGGAAAGTCACCTTCTTAGCTACTAATGGCTTTCCAAGCAGCTAACCTACTCTACCATCGTTTGAGGTGATGTTCAGTTCGTCTACATACACATAACCAAAAACTGACACAACAAGTTTTGTGTAACTGCATTTGAAATAGTGTAAATTTGTGTACACCCTTCAAGAAGTTACTTGTTGTTATTGTTGTTTATAGGGGACTAAACTACAAGGTCATTAGTCCCCTGTTCCAAGCAATGATGTGACCTTTGACGAAATGAAAACACAGAGAGAACACGGATGAGAGAAACCCCTGATGGGTGTAGAACAAAAATAAGCATTTCACCGAAACACACAGGAGTGCACAAAACGGATAAAATTACTGGTGCAGGAGACTAAAATTTCACAGCAGGATACAATGGCTGGCTGATCCTAGGATAAAAACGGATGAGCGAGCCATGCTGCACACACTAAAAACCACCACAACCGAAAAGGAAGAGGCTATCAATAACTTAAAAGCACTGTAAAACAGAGCCTTAGAATCATGCATAAGCGCCTTCCATTAAATGGAATGGTAAAAACTAGATGCGCGAATAAAATGTAAAACGGTAGTAGCCGTGGAGGCATTGTCACCTAAAACTAAAGGCAGCGAATCTGGTTTTGCCACAAATATGAATTTTTCCTTGTTTTTTGTGTTATCTCCTTTCTAATTTAAATCATTATTAAAAATACCATTAGGTATTAGACTTGTGTAAGTATCTGAACAGAATAAAGATAAAAAAAGTATTTCGCAGCGGGATTCGAACCACGGACCCCAGGGTTAAAACGCAACGACGACCGTTGATTCATTTCGTTCTTGGTCGTTCGTTGAATATATGCTTTTTTTATTAACAGAGGGCGTTTTGCTCCCCCCCCCCACCCCCCCACCCCCCTCACCAGGCGCGCTGAGCCACGTCACCTGGCATCTACGCTGAAGGGACACAAGCTACAATTGCGTTAATTACCGATACTTCAGTGTACTTACAAAATTTTTACCAGTCGATAACTGTTACCATTAATCTGTATCGGTTTGACTGCGGAAAATATCGTGCGTTGTTTAAATCAGCAATCCAATATTATGCATCAAATAATAGTAGGAAGAAAACTTCATTCCGAAAGAAAATGTCGCAGGTTCGAATTGTGATAGAGAGAGCTAGGGCAATAAAAACGTGTGTGTCGTATCGTACGTCAACACTCATCTCTGAACAATACGCTCAATACAACATAACCATTGAATGAAGCTCTAATATAACATTTATATCATAATAAAATGGAGCAAAGTAAAAAGGTATTTTCAACGGAATGAGAGGACGACTTTTGAATAGATATAAAATTATATGAAATTCAGAGAGTAAATAGAATTGCACGGGGTGCAGAACAAGAGTTAGTCAAACTTCTTCTCACCATGAATAAAAGTACAACTTTTAATTGTCCTAACCAACATTTCTCTAACTTACTCAGTGATATTACATGAAATTTCAGAAGTAATAAAATGTGTTACAGATTACACTAAACGTTGTTACTTTCGTGTCTCTTTTTTACCGTAGGACCTGATTGTTACACAGTGCTGCAGTCACCAGCACTTCGCTTTCCATGTTAACTCATTATGTTATTAGGGTGATTGGTGAGAAGAAAGGTAACATACAGTTTTAAACATGGCTGCGAAGGAAGCAAACGCAAAGACTTTTCTGCCGACGGATTATAGCACACTGATTTCGTTAATTACACATTAATAGTGATCATAGTTTCGACATGGTGTCATCTTTAGAACAAATTAAAATTATGTATAAAACATGATTTAGAGTGAAACGGATCATGTCACGTAAAATTACTCCAAATATAAAAAATAAAAATTAAAAGCATATTAAAACCGGGTCACAGCCCGTGTGTGAAATATTTTGAATAGTGAATTCCGGCATGACGCTATGGGCTGCAGGTTTCAAAAGACTGAAAAGCGCGTACTCTGCAAAACAAATCGTGACATCTAACTGGTAACAGTGAACCCGCTTAGCCTAAGATGGAATGTCGGCAATCTGTATTCATTTTATTGCACAGACTGCAGCTATCCAGTTTTAATATGTTTTAATTTTTGACAATCCATTGAAGTAATTTAACAAGACAAGAGCGTTGTCGCTCTAAGTGGCATACGTTTCATGTTTAATTAAAAATCACCCTGAAGAAGACACCCCTAGTAGGTATCAAAACCGTGGTCAATATTACTGTGTACTTTGTTATATGGATTGCCAAGACCGTATGATTAATGAAACCATGGGGTTATAGTCAACTGACAAGAGATATGAAGACATCTACTTCACTTTGTCAATCGTAAGGGTACGTACGGACATTATTACTGTATTTTACACGTCTGTGGCAAAAGCTCCTCTCGAACTAAATAATTTTTATTGGCCTCCTTGTATAATTAATATTAGAGATCGGCACTTAAGTTTCTATGTGGACGTTTTAATATTATGATGCCAGACTAGGCTGCATGTTAAATATTGGGGACCCGGCATTTACTAACTAAAGCGATTGAAACGAGACACGTGCCAACTCGAAAGATGTGAACGACTGACCAGGAAGAAAGGAGGACGAAGTTATACTTCGAATGTCATAGCAGACATTTCTCAATTACGGGTGACCATCCATAACACGACGAATCAGACCTCCGTCCTCGGTGATTGCCAGATAGAAAAGCAAGCAAACATCCAACCTGGGTCAGAGCACGTAGCGTTTATATCCGCTCAGCTAGCTACTTCACCGCCTTTCCTAGAATGTCGGCCAACCCGTCGTTATGATATCAAATGGAGAGAAGTTTTAACGAGCAGCGATACTAACGCACACAAGACTTGACACCATTTTACATTTCAGGACATTTCAACCAAGTTACCATCTTCTCACAACTATGATAGCTTGTGAAATTCCATCAGATGTGTACCATCTCTGCAAATAGCATTTCATTATGAATAACTGTATCATCTGCAGAAAGTCAGTTGTCGGTTATTATGGCCTGCCTTATGAATCAGACAACCACAACACGCGTTCTCGAGGAACGCATGACATTGATTCAGATTTTACTGTTGATTCATAATTTCAGACAAACTACACACTTCCTAATGATAAATGAGCTAAACACAAAATCGTTTTTTGTTGCTACTGGTTAGCCGCGCCGTTTAATGGTTCTCAGCCGCGACGGAGTGACCGTGCGCATTGAGGCGCTATGGTCCGATGCGCGAGGCCATTCCCCGTCGGGGGTTCGTATCCTTCCTCGAGCGTGGATGTTGTGTTGTCTTTAGTATAAGGTAGTTCATAAGTAGTTTGTAAGTTTAGTGACTGATGATCCTGCAGTTAAGTCCCTTAAGCTTAACATTTGATCACTTCTAATGCGCCTCCTTCCGGAATGTGGTGATATGCGGGCCCCACTTCAGATCCATCTGGAGGAGCAACGTCATGGGTCGTTGCGCCGGCCTGCCAGGTTGTGGTTGTTAGGAGATTTCAGAGATCCCATTAAGTAATTGTCGGGCTGGTATCAAGTCCCATGTTGGTAATAAGTTTCGTAAACATTTATAACTGTTTCGCAAACATTTATCAATGTTTCGCTCACAGGTATACGACGCTATAAGTTGGAGAGGCCATTAATGTTCATGGAGAAGAAAAGTTGGAGAGGGCATTAATGTTCATGGAGAAGAAGTAAAAACATTGCGGTTTGTCGATGACATAGTAATTCTGTCAGAGACCGCGAAAGATCCGGAACAGCCATTGAATGGAATGGACAGTGTCTTGAAAGGAAGAGATACAAAATGCAGAATGGCTTTGGGAAGAAAAGCGTATCTAAAGAAGCGAAAGTTGTTAACATCCAATATTAATTTAAATGTTAGAAAGTCCTTTCCGAAAAAATTTGTCTGGAGTGTAGCAAAAGTGGACGATAAGTAGTTCAGAAAAAAAGATGATAGAAGCTTTTGTAATGTGGTGTTACAGATGAATGATGAAAATTAGATGGGTAGATCACGTAACTAATAGGGAGGTGCTTAACCGAATCAGGAAGAAAAGGAGTTTCTGGCGTATCCTAAGAGAAGGAATAGATTGAAACTTCCTGGCAGATTAAAATTGTGGGACCAGGAAGTTTCACATCAGCGCACACTCCGCTGCAGAGTGGAAGTTTCATTCTGGAAACATCCCTTAGGCTGTGGCTAAGCCATGTCTCTACCATATCCTTTCTTCCAGGAGTGCTAGTCTTGCATGGTTCGCAAGAGAGTTCTGTGAAGTTTGCAAAGTAGGAGACGAGGTACTGGTGGAAGTAAAGTTGTGAGGCGGCATCGTGAGTCGTGTCGGGATAGCACAGTCGGTAGTGCGCTTGCCTGCGAAAGGCAAAGGTCCCAGTTTCGAGTCCCGGTTCCGGCACACTATTTTATTCTGCCAGGAAGTTTCATATCAGCGCACACTCCGCTGCAGAGTGAAAGTTTCATTCAAGGAATAGATTCTGAGATATCAAGGAATTGTTAACTTAGCATTAAAAGGAAGCGTGTGGGGTAAAAATCGTAGAGGGAGACCGAGGGACGAATACATTAAGTAGATTCAAAAGGCCGTACGTATTCTCAGATGAAGAGACTTGCACAGGACAGGGTAGCGTGGAGACCTGCATCAAACCAGTCTGCGGACTGAAGACCACAGCAACAACAATCAGAAAATTGACGTACAAGCATTTACTCCTGGCGACAGTTAGGGAATCGGGCCACTCCATGAAAGAAACCTCCCAAATCCGAAACAATCACGCCGACCTTCCGAAAGGCAAATCACAAAACAATAAAAAATATAAAGTAAAATAAATAACAATGATCTAGCCAATTCCTGTACCAGTTGTCAGTTATATAAAATTGTCAGTACGACACGTTTCGGGACCAACTGAACGTAAAATACAACTTAAAAGTTAAGATGGGAACACACAAAACAATTATCCTTTCCAGGATAACTTCCCTAAAATTAAAATGAATCAGCTATTAGACTACGTCCACCTTGAAATGTATGCAGCATCGTTGCATTGTCATGCAGTAATTTGACAAGTTGACATGTTGTCGGTTTGAAGAACCACAATGAACTGCAAGTTAACTGCACTGTTGTTTCAGAGATAATCTATGAGCAGCGATATGTCAGAGCTGACTGACGGCCTGACTCTCACGGACGGGGCCAAATGTGTTCCAACAACATTATTATTTAAGAAGGCGCTGAAAAGGGTCTGAGACATGAATACATAGCTGAATATCTATAATTGCGATATAAATTTTGTTATTTTTCCAGGAGGACATTACCCCTCGACGCAGAGAACACCGCGCTCCCGGGTGCGGTTCCTTTAGGGAAAGGATTGTCCAAGGTAATGGGGTCTAGCTGATCTCTACGAGTTTACGAGAGTAACTCGGGTGACCGATTTCTGATCGTCGGTAGTGCATTCGTGCTCCACTGATGATCTATTTTTAGTCTTCGGGAACGTTCCAGAAATAAAGTAAATCGCTCCCAATCCTCCGGTTCCGACTAAGGGTTTCCTTGATTAAATAAAGCGTATGTCGGAACTGGTAAGTCCTCCTACTTATTCCCAGTTGGGATTCTCCTTTGCCCCACTATCAGCTTGTCTGATAATTGGCTGAATAGAACCGCGACTCTTTATGGGTCGGATCTCCGCTCCTCGGAGTAGAGAATGAAAATAATTTTTTTTTTCAGAAGGAAATTATTAAAATGGGCCCAGAAATGCCCTTTGGGCAGTTCCGTCTTTTTATTTAATACAGTCTTCGACACTTTCTTTATTGCGCAGAATATCTCTTATCTCTTCTAAATTGAAGATCAACCAACCTTTGACTTCGTAGCGTAATATCCTCAAACTATGATTGATGTTGGCCAACGAGTGTTGATCATCCTTCAGGTGCCTAGCCACTCATTATGAGTCATTTCCACTGTCTATATGGCAATTTCAGATCTTCAGCTATGTATTACTTGCAGGTGATTTTGAATCTGATAACATCATTTTGTATCTGCTTGTATCTATGCCTTGTGACTGTATTGTAAGATTAGTAATGTTTCTAGTCGATTGTGCAATTTGCACTGAAGATGGCAATTTGTAGCCGAAATCTATCTTTAATAATAAATAAACAAATTTACGACCACTGCTGAATTTTCTTTGGAGATCTGTAAATTTTTTTATACAATCTGACACGAAATCTCTGTCATTGAAGTCGCAATATTATATGTTCCTGAACGTCGAAGTCAAAGGAACGAAAATATTAACTTCTGAAAGGAGTTAAGAAGTTAGTCTAAACAATACATTTAGACCTCATACATTTATGTAAGATTTTTGTATGCCGAGCAGTAGCCTCCCCACCCTCGAAAATCTGGCGTGTAGTATTGGCAGTGATAGATGTATAACTGTTGTATAATTGTTGCATAATATTCATGCATCTTTCCAAGTCTTGCATATAGGAGGAAGTGGGATAAGAGCGTGTAGCTGATCTTGTAAGTTATTTTGGAGCTGAACTAACTGAGAGATGATCAAGAATGACAAAATTAAATAATTGTTTATTAGTACAATTCATGATTCCGAAAAAGAATTTTATTTCATGAAAGGGGTTTAGAATTAAAAAAGTCTGATACCACATTTTGTGTATGAGTGTGTAGTACGTATACTACATTTATGGGGATATAAGAGAACTTTATTTTCAGTGTGAAAGCAGCAGATACGATTATTAAAATATAATTTAACCAAGTACATAATTTACAATATTCATATGTTAAGTAGTAATCCTCATCATTTGCTCCACTGAATGAACCCAACGGTGGTGCAACAAGAAGAATTCACGTGTTGAATTTTGCCTTCTCCTTCAAATGAGTTTGGAAGTGTCAACTCTCAGAAGATGCAGGCAACTTCAAATTGGTTTTATGTTCATACATAGAATAATTGTCGATGCATGATTTTGTGTTTGTGGGACATACACAATTTTGATAAGATACTTTTTATGGTGAATAAATCCGCTGTAGTTGTATTATTGTAATTTTTATTTGGGAATGGTCTTACACGATCGGCTTTTGGATTTCAATTCCATCTTCAAGTGCTGGTGATTGGTCGGAGCATATGATATTCAATCAGCACTTCATGATCTGATTTAAATCCAGAAACTTGTCGTGCAGGTCCGTGCACATGTAAAGAATAACATTAATACAACTGGAGCGGATCTATTCACCGTGACAAGTTGTTGAAAAACTGAGCATTTGTTGGTGATACCATTTTTGTTCGTTTTTCCTGTTTCCTTTGATTGATTTTCTTTGTTGGTTTCTTTTTCTTCTGATATTCAAAAAATATATCTTTTTCCTGCGATTGTGAAAGTATTTATATGACCCACAGTTAAATAAAGAGACGGAAACTTCCCCTTCTTCTGTTGGTAGGAATTCCGCGTATTACCAAAAGAACGTTAGTCCCTTGATCCCGTAAAACAAACGTATCTTCACTCACGCAATGACATGAACAGAAACAGTAGGCTGATGGGGTCATTATTTCAACTCTGTAAGTGAACTGTGTCTCTCCACCACACTTACAGGGTGTGACTAAATAGATGACAGATCAGCTGAAACAACGGAGCCGTCCACGCGCCGCACATCGACCGTCCAACACAGGGCTGGGCAAATGCCGTTTCGCGAGCGCGAGCGCTCTCAGCGGCTCACGCGGCCTGCTCGCGGCTCCCCCCACTCCGCCAGCCAGCAGTGCCCCCCACTCACACTCGACTAGCCGCGCACGTCACTACACCACGCGGAACCACTCGTTCTCGATAACTTCGAGATGTTGGTTCAAAATCATTTCAAATAAATCCAGAATGATGTAAATTAATGCTTATTTCTTTTTTGTTCGTAGTACCTCTCCTCTGGAGTGACAATTCTTTTATGTGTACGTCACCTTGTTGTTTATCTTGACAGGAAACTGATAGGCTTTGTGATCATAGAGTTTCTTCCCCTTTATGTTTTCTATATATCATAGGAGTTAAGTTTAGTTATCCCTTTTACTTCCTCCAGGGAGAAGGTTTTTGTTTTACACTTGATAAATTATACTTATCTTAATAGTTCCTAGGTTTTTGCTTCCAGCAGCAGGGATATATTATTTTCCTTTAGCTTACAAGTTTTCCAATGTACTTATTTGGTTATTTTTGAGAAGTTTTTTATCGTACCACGACAACTTCGTTGTGGTAACACTGACAAAGGCAGGGAACTTTTTCCACTGCTCTCAGGTGTTGAGTTCTGGAATTTTTCCCCCTTCAGAATGGTGTCAGTTTTCATCCTTTCCTAAGGATGTAATGAATCTTAATAATTGTTACCTACTGACCGACCACCCAGTTTCTCGTCATTGTAATGAAGCAGGATTTTAGTTGCAGGAAGTTCAGTTTTGTTACATTTTGTTTAAAAAAATCTACAGAATCCTGTGAAAATATAACGTAAAATTTAGAATTAAAGAGTCATTTCTTAATTCTTTACGTCTATGTCCTATTTGTGGCCACGAAAGTAGATTTTACAGTGGTTCGAAACTGTGCTTCATCCTTACACGAGCAACCGTTGCATGATACACGATACACAATTTTCGGGTTAGCACTATTAACACTTACTTCCCACTCAAACATGCTGTGGCAGATATGACTGTACCGGTGCACTTTTCACGGAAGTCGCATCAGCTTGAAACGACTTCGTGTGTTTTCTACGTGCAGTAAGTATTTCAGCTTGTCCTTACTCAGCTTACAGTTGCCCCCTACCCGTGCACTGTGCACAGCCTGCTACCCGCACTGCTGGCTCTCAAGGCCGCTCAGCGCTGCCCTCGCGGCTCTCGCTGCTCGCGGGCAGCCGCGCGAGCAGCTCTCGTGCCCACCCATGGAACATGTTCCCACATGCCAAGCGTACCGGTACTGCTGACATCCTTGGTCTAAGTACTAACGCACCAACTGCAAGTTACGAATAAGTGTGGCTTACAAAATGACCTTCAAGTGATGCCATAATCGTAATTCCAATGGAGGAAAACAGGGAGACGACGCTGGCTGTCCGTGGAACTCTATTTATTATTTCCTAATCGCTGATGTAAAATGATGCGGAGTATTGCCTCTTGCATTACAGTTCCTGGTAACCATTTTGAGCGCGTTTTATACGAACTGTACGTAGTAAATTACATTATATCAATACAGATGCCCAAGTTACAAAAGTGATGTGGTCTGTGCTATGTGCACTAAAATAAATGTCTGTAATACGGTAATGTAACATTTTTGTAATGTATCCCTAGCACCACTATGTTGAAATCATGGTTTAAGGACTGAATTGTTTGAAACTTCATTTTAAAGTTTATTTTTACTGTCACTCAAGAGTTATTAAAAGTCTCAATATATAGTAATTTACTTTTTATGACAAAAACTCATGTTATTTTGTGCTATTTTTCTGAAAACTGTAGT
Source organism: Locusta migratoria (assembly GCA_026315105.1). Classification (NCBI taxonomy): domain Eukaryota; kingdom Metazoa; phylum Arthropoda; class Insecta; order Orthoptera; family Acrididae; genus Locusta; species Locusta migratoria. Next base: position 732,321,426 of record CM048744.1, on the reverse strand, counting down.
CACAAAGGGAGTTTCAGAAAAGTGAACGCTGATTTCTGAAATATATTGTAATGCCTATGAAACAAGTAAATTCCACGTAAGTCTAAATTTCAGAATTTAAATATGTGCAGTCTATAGGTACAAAAAGAGTGTCTGCAAAACTGACACTCGCATTCAATACACTTTTTCTTTTTTACCAGTTACAATACATTAATATTAACCCTAGCAGCACCTAGGTATTTTAGATTACATGCAGAACCAAGCAAGGGGGAATTTTGCCCGTATTACAATAATCTGTGAATCTTGTAAAATACATTTATTTTTTTGTTTTTGCCATCATCTGTTGTCTTGGATTACCTGCCGATATAGGACCGAAAGAGTTACTTTCGTAACATTGGTAAATTTTGTTCATATACTATTTTTTCAATAGCCTCAGCAGTTACTAGGCTCGTAAATAGCTGCGATATACTGAAATTAAAGGTGATGCACACTGATTTTACAATAACATTTTTCTCCATGTTTCGTGGTTGTAGGGAAGACACGAAAAATTATGATCACATGGAGTACCTACCCAGGGCAAAATGTGTTTTTTCTATATTTTATTTGTAGTGTTTAATATTGTAACAATAGAAATGTACGGTGTAGTTCTTTATAAGGTGAGAGATGAATAGAAAAAGGCCCATAAACAAAGAAGGATTTTTTTAATGAGGGGAAATTTTTGCCCGTGATTGGTGCTTGCAGTGTTACATTACAATAAGTATATAATTTAAACACTGAAGAAACATTTACTGTTTACTGAAGACACAGATGTTTTACACCTGACGTTCTGAAAGATATTACACACCCTTTTTTTGGAGCACTCAAGACTAATAGGACTCGTGCACATTTTACACAGAAACGCTGTTCCCTTTTGCTTTTCCTTTGGATCGCAAAGTTAGCACGTCGTCTTCTCGTCAAGACGGGCGTCCGCTGCATCCACTGGTTCAGTATCTCTACCCCCTTGTAGAACTCTCCCAATATTAGCCCTTAGTTCACATATGGTAGATATTTTGAATTCTTCTTTCACTTGAGTAACATGTTCCATCGCAAGGTTACAAGACCAAAGAATGCTTTGAGTTCAGCCATACCCACATCCCTCATATCTACAGCATTTGTGCTTTTCCATTTTATCCATTCACGTTGAATTTGATGTTCGTGAATCGTAGTATTCTGCCCAACATTGTGTCATCAGTTATTAAGTTCCAAGTTCTTTCAAGCTCCACATGACGCTCGAGAGCTCTTGCTGCTGGACAAAGACCAGGTAGCTGCGAGGCAATATTGTGCCTCGGTGTTCTTGAAACTCAACTTTGCAAAGAATCACTAGAGCTCTAGAAATAATTCTTGCTGTACTAATATTGTTTCTGTGTAGCCGATCCTGACTCTTCTCAGTCAGAAGAAACAGAGTTCCATCACCATATTCTTGAATTCTTCCTCTGTATCAATATCTTATTAATTAGCAGAACTGTGACCACTGGTGACTGCAAAATCATAGTATATTTCTTCGTCTATATCACTTAAATCTTCCTCCATTCACTGTCTAAAAATGTTATCAAAATTAGAATCGTTTAAATTGACAAGTTTCTGCGAAGGCATGTAGCACTGCACAGTAGATAAAAGGTACGTAGTTAACCAGGCGCGGTCTAGGAGTTCGCTACATATGTTCACAACAAACAACGAAGGCAGTGACGCAACAGACCATAAAACATAGTCGTGATTAAATGAGGGTAGATGGAGCACAGCAGCATCCCCCGCCCCCCAACCATAACAGTTGAAGAGCGAGTCCGAAAATTAACGTGTTGTCTGAGATACCGCACCTGATGAGTTAAAGGTTAGCTACACTCTGTATATAGAGCAGTGGCAGCGCGTCCTATGTGTTTACTGTTTCAGTGAACCCCCCGGAGAAAAGATGGTCGCAAAGAAAAAGTATATAAATAAATCAAATGAAAACTGTTTCTAAATTATCATCCTTTGATTCATTCTTCTACACATCATTTTATATGCACATTCAAAGTATTTTTATCGCATGAGAAACTTTTTACGTAGCAGAAACAGCACGCATACGAGTTGTAGCGCGGCGCTTGATATAGGCAGCAGTGGCCGCAGCGTTGCAATGCACATGCACGTGTGAGATTTAAATTCTGAGCCCCCTGGAGGCAGCATATGGGCGAGGGGAAACGCCGCTTTTAATACTGACGTTGGAGCTAGTTGATGCACTAGCTCCTGGCTACTCGAGCTCTGGCGGTTACGCACGAATGGTCCCGAAGCTAGACCATGGAGCTACTGCGCATCTCGCCTTGCTCATGCGCAAATCCACCATGAAGGCAACTTCCGCTGTTCATATTTGTTTTTAACGCATTGAAGATTCATCAAAAACACGTCATATTTCCTAAAATGTCTTATAACTTAAAATTAAAGACGCATCAACTGTAAAAGCCTTCAGAAGATCTGATAAAATGAATAATAATGAAGTCACTATTCTGCAACTAGAAGGAATAACAGTGTGGTTAGCGGCATCGCGCTGCACCGTCGAAGGTAAAGTGTTTGAAACTGACTGCAATCCATTTTTATTAAACCCAGTCTTCATTTTGACAGGTATCAGCACAACAATGATTTTTGTATTGTTACTTGCCACATATAACCGGACGTTTTAGAAAATGTGTCACGATTTTGATGGTTAATGATATTTACACTCTTCGTGCTAACAAATATTTAACTGTTTGGAAAGAAGTGGGGAGAGCAGCCTATGCGCGTGCGTGAGGTATGTTAGGAGGGGGTGCTACTTATAGTGTCACGAAGGTAGCTTGTCTCTTCATCGTCACAGATTCATTTTGTTACAGTTAGTTAACAGTGCAATCAGTTACTTATGTGTACTAGCCTTCATGTGTATACTCATACGTTCTTTGTGTTCATTATCAAAGAAAAATGAACAATGTTCAGTATCTTTTAGAGACAAATTACACAGTTTTAAGCTTGGAACAAAAGTGTGAAATAAAGAAGCTTGAAAAACCTTCACCCCAGCTCGAGTTGAAGCAAGCGCAAACAAACCGAAGTAAGACATTTTGCAGATCTTTTAACGAAAAAGTGGGGGGAGGGGTGGGGGGGGGGGGGGGCAAACGAGAGCGCTTTCCTCCCGGCGCCACTCGCAGAGATGTGCCAGATTGTCTCTCTGGACGCCGAGTGGGGGTAGAAAGGGGGGGGGGAGGTGCGGAAACATTGACGCGCCGAGCGACGGAGGATTGGTGTGACTTTCAAGATCCGGCACTAAAAGAAGTGTACCTCCAATCATCTGAAGCACCATCCGCCACTTATATAGACACGTAAGAAACAACGTTTCACTCCACTACCCAGCCTGTCTGACATTCCCCTAAAGAGGCATTGTGGAATAGATTAACAGGAAAGAAACTTTTGTTTTTGTCCTAATACCAAATATCCGACGTTGATAATGTACACACATATTCTGAAAATAATCGTACAGAGCATGGCGGACTGTACGTCAAGGAACCACCATCGTCCCCTCCCCTTTACCTTCTTTTCTACCTAACGGGGTGAACTACAGTCAGTGCGCACCTCCGTGTAAGTATTCTCTCATTCCCTCGTTCAGTTTTCTTTTACCAGACGCCTCCATGACGACATAAGATTTCGATCGCTACTTCTTGGAACGGACTCTCTCAGAATTTGCACAATAAACCAACCCCTTATGCTCAACGCTTCTCTTGTAGAACCCGATATTTCAGTCTAACGAGCTTCTCTGTAAAACTTTCATCCTTGCTAAACGAACCTACACCGCAACGCGCTGTCATGAAGGATATTCAGAAGATTACGTTACGAACTTCGAAGACTCATAGAAGGGAGTGATTACACAATATTTTGAAGAACCCATTTCGCGGAAACGCCCTGTTCGCGTAGTACAAAGGTTTCAATTCAGATCTGTAACACTTCTTCCCACACCTACTGGCGGATGGAGAGAAATCTTAGAGTTGCTTGTCCTGGCAGGCAACGGGTGGAAAGGATGACGTATACTACGTTAGACGGTCACCTGATGTCACGTTACGTGTGCCTTGCCATCTAACATATTTAACGCCGTTGCGTCTCCATTACAGTAAACATGATTCGGTACCCGTTGTGTACGGTGGTCAAGGTAACGGAAGAGTCGAAAGTCGGCCCTATCACGTACGTTTTTTGCCACATATCACCCTATTAATCAAATACTTGCCCACGCTACGAAACGCCTCCGACAAACAGGAATATACACAGTGAGGACGCAGGAGTTTGGCGGTCCTGTGCGCCGTCGCACGCCCGGATTTGAAGAAGTGCTGCCGCATCAGGCAGAAGAAAACCCACTAACGAGTAAGCGAGCAGTTGCGCGTTTGTCGCGTTATCGTTAGGGCTTGAGCCACAGATACTACCGTACCATTTACAAAGGGTACCCGCTAAGCGTCCAGCAGATTTTCCACAACTCGTTGCCTACTGCACGCGGTCACTGGCAAATCGAAGTCTTAATCAATTATTGATAAGAAACAGCAGAGACACATTTACGTTCTCAGAGGAGGAAAGTTTTTCAAAAGGACCCCTATCTTACAATGTATCGCCTTGCGAATTACGGTGGTGAACACTTGTTTACAAGATATTCAGGCTTTTGATAGTCGTGGTTTCAACTGTAGTGGTTGCAGTATTTGTCAAAGAGGAAGACTTAATAGGCTAGTTTTGTATGTTCAAAATATGATTTGAAATATCCTTATTCTGACTTATTATGACGTTTAAATAGTATTTTCTGTCTTTATTCTTACAAAAAAATTGTTATTTTTCAGAAATTGACTAAAAATAAAAATAAAAATTGAACATTAGGCCAGGGGATTGAAAACGCTTTCTCATTGGTGGCTTAAGCTCTGGTGATGTGTTACAGCACTATTAGTCAAATTCACATTTTTTTTCATATTCTTCTGTGCATGTTTTTTGTGGTGGAAAACACATGCTGGCCGCGGTGGCCGAGGGGACTGAGGCGCTCTAGTCACGGTATGTACGGCCACTACGGTCGGGGGTTCGAATCCCCCCTCGGGTATGGATATTTGTGCCGTCATAGTTCGTAAGTAGCTTATAAGTAGTTCGTAAGTTTAGGGACTGATGACCCCTTAGTTAAGTCCCATAGACTATACAAACATTTGAACATTTTGAGAAAACACATTTGCATCTTTTATGTAAGAATAGAAAATAATCGAAACCTTCTGAAAGTAGCTGTGTTTTTCGAAAACAGTCTAATCATCTACGGACCGGGAATAAGAACGGTGGAAACTGTGTTCAAAGTAACATAAATGTGCAACAGATTTCCTCTAAAGATACGATCTATTATACACGATAAACGTGTGTAAATAAGCATTGCATCTTAGATTACGTCTTCGTTTTTCTACCAAACGTGTTTCAGTTTTAAATCAACACTGTTATTAGTCGTCAGTATAAGAATTACTCGGTAAGTGCCCAAGCATGTAGTTACAGATTAATTCTTACGTATACGTAAATTAATTTTGTGCACTCTTGCATAGAAGTATGAATTTTTTCATGCTGATTGGATAAAAAATAGTAAAAAGAAAAAAAAAAGAAATTGACAGGTTAAATCGGAATTTGGGGTGCTAAAGAAGGGTGAAAATGGGAGGAACAATATTCTGCCGTAGTTCCCAACAATAACAATTTTCGATAAAAAAAAATAACGATCGTCGTTTTGTACTTCCTGTATCTGTGTAATCAAGTTATTTGCTCCCAGTAGCTGACAGCGTAATGGTTAGCTTTATACATACCGGAGCGGTAGCTCTGCGTGTTGATTCAGAGGGTTCTTCGCACTCTATAATAAAAATAACTGAGCCAAGTATTCCTCAGATAACAACAAACAAATACGATCAAGACCGCGAAGAACTGAACAGCAAAAAATGAAAATAATAATAGAAAAAGAACGATAAACATAGAACAAAACGAACCTACGTCCGCAAAGGACCGCTGAAACCGAATAAAATAAAATAAATTAAAAATACTACAAAATTTTAGTTCCGTGATCAAATCCAATACTCTCTTACATTTTTCCCTCTCTTTTCGTTGTCGCGGAAGAATGTGATAATCTGAAACAGAATCGAATTATGGACGAAAAATTGCCAGTATTAGTAAAAATTTCACATTTTATTAAAAACAGTTGAATTTACCAGATGCGCTCAAAGGCGTTATTGAAACGGTAATCGCTGATTTATGCATCATATATTGACAACGGCATCACTGGTGTAAATATTTAAATTGACAACCAACATGAACTTTGTACGCTCACCAGCTTCATTAGAAAATAATTTTAAATACAAATAGTTGTTGTGTAAAATCGTTAAAAGCTGTTTGGGAAACGTAAACATCAGCTAACTAATATGTACAAAACAGACTTTACACATTTGTAGCTGTTAACTGGTAGACTAATAATTACCGGACGGACTGTTTACTTACATCAAAATGATCCTCACAGATATAAACTAAGCGACCACTAAAGTAATTTCGATCTGGTGCAGCGAGTTTCAATCACGTTTTACGTATTTCTCAAAGCCTGGAATATGCAAACCAAATTTCCTGGAGGTTTTAAGACGTAGTTACGATTCAATATTTGATGATAGTTTTCAGAAACGTTAGTTTTCTGTTACAAAATACATCGATTCCAGAGAGGAAAAGGTATTAGCACAAGATAACGTAATTACCTAATTACGACGACTTCCAGAAATCAATCAAACACCCTATTGTTCTTATGAGAACTGCAGTTTTCCACTGGGAAACGTTATCCAAATCACAAAAATTGAGATACTACTAACGTCAGTTTATGGTTGAGCTGAAATCAGTCACAGGCCAGAACAGCTTTACAGTTTCACAGCGGAAAGTCGAAAACAGGAACTAAGCAACAGACGCTGACACCAGAGAGAATGAGAGGAATGCCAGTAATTGTAATTGTTTATGCCAAAGAACAATTCAGAGCATATTCCTTGTCTCTTGAAGATAGGGTAATTACAAGTTCCTTCAAGAGAATGGAGAGTGAAAGAATTAGTGACATAACACAGTATTCATAGATTCATTGTTGTATGATTGTGATTAACACAAGTGTGTTACAAAAGAGTCCGAACTTTGGCACACGAAAAATTAACAGGTAGCCTCCTTATGCAAGGAGTTTAGTGTTTGCTAAATGTGATGCAAATAACTGAGCTTGTCGTATTATGCAAATAAATTAATGGTTATAGTATCTGTTATAAGAATTGAGAAAGTCCAAGAATTTATTTTCTAAATATTTTTGACAATTTTAATTAATGGTCTGAAATGGCTTCGTTAAAGTTTGTTAAAATTTCAAGACAAAAATACTGATTCTCTTGATTTCAAATGGGAAAATATTAAATTTGGTAAGGGGTTAGATGTGTATGTAATAACAGGAATACATTAATTACAGGTAGAAATTGCATTTTGTTGAGGCAGTATAAAGAGTACTGTTTAGCTGATAATTTCAAGAATTACAGTGCATAGTCATACGCTGACATGCTGATCACAGTTTGCGATTTAAGAAGCCTTGTAATAGATAGGGCGTAATTTCAGTGGAGAAAGATGCGATCAGAGAGTTATCATAGCCGCTAAAATAGCAGAAGGTTCATCGGTACAGTTGTGGGCCAGTTACAAACTTCAAGAGTTGCAGATACCTTTTTTTAAGGTAATTACATATCAATCAGACATATACAATGTAATAGGTAAATTGATAAAGAATACAATACTTTAAACAGAGTATTTATTTATTTATTTATTTTCCTTGTTATAGTTGTACAAGAGACAGAGGATAAGAATACAGATAAACAGGATCCCTTCATGGATGTCTAACGACCTGAAGATGATGATTGAGGGAAAGAAAAATCTATACAAGAAAATTTTTATCATCTAAGTCACAGGAAGATAGCCTAGAGAGGTTAAGATGTAGAAACAAATAAGAAAAAATTGGGAAAATGTAAGTAAAGTTGAATGTTCAAGCATAGCTTTCTTCTGAGTAAACCAATGCAAGTGTTTAAAAGAGGAAATGGAAAACTGTGATCCGCTGAGTTTTGTTAGGTCCAAACGAACTGAGTTCCTTAATTAGAACCGTAGATATCGTAAAACAAACCGATTAAAATACTGAATGCAAGTACAGAATGATACCGCGTTTGAATAAAAATAATGGATTCAGAGATTTCCGTTAATTCTGATACTTGATGACAAATCTGCGAATGAATACTTTTCGTTTAAAGCAACAATGAAGGAAATGGATCGGATAGAACTGCCTTACTGACTGACTTCAGTTTACAGCAAGGACATCTCTGTAAAAAATATACAGATGGAAACAGCGTTTGGGTATAGAAAAATAAAGGCGAGAGTTATTTAAATTCTGATACATGATGACAGATCTGAGGATGAATACCTTTCGTTTCAAACAAAACTGAAGCAAATTGGGTAGTTGGGTCTGGACGACTGACTTTAGTTTTCGTAAATTCTTTTAATACTCGTGCATAAGATGTAGTCTCAGAAATTGGAAGAACAGCTGCAGAGAAATAGGAATCAACGTTAATGATGTCCAGATGTTTTCATTAAGTTTTGCTGACGATAAAGCCATTCTAACACGATTATGATCTTGAGTTTATGATACGACGGCTATTTCAAGAATATAACAGATGGTGACTACAGATGAGACTAACGAAAACAGAGGATCCGGTGGTGAATAGTGACATTAAATTTGTAGTGCACATCATTTACAAAGCAGTTATGAGACAGGTAGAAAAATTTAATAAATCGGTGCATATATCAATTAAAAATAATGAATCCATAAAGAAGTGAAATACAGTATACAACAAGGCAGAAAAATGTTAGGATGTATGAATTCTTTTTGGTGGGACAATAAAATCTCTTCTAGCAGAAATAAGAAAAGAGTGGATAACATAATTGTGGAATCGCTGCTGTGCTATGGATCAGAGCAATGGATGTTAATCGTTCATTTCATAAGAAGACTACTAGCTGTGGAAGTGGATGCGAGGGGTACGAGATTATCTAGAATGGAAAGAAAACTAATAATGAAGTAAGAGATAGAATGACGGCAGATGAGAGAGATGGAACTGAATGAAAAACATTATGGTCATATGTTTAAATTGCCAGATCATCGGGGCCCGAAGAAAATCCATGAATGGAAACCACCAGGCAGACGTTATCGCGAAGACCACGACGTTCTTGGACGGATCACATAAATAAAATAACGGAACGACTCAGAATACGCACGGAAGACGCGCTGGATAAAGAAGCTTGACGGAAAATAACAGGAATACGAAAACATGTTGTTATTAATATTTGTGTTAATTAATCCTGTGGCAATAATAAATAAAGTTTCCCTTTACAGCAAGCCAGACACATGTATTATTCAGAAGATTTATAATTTATCTATATTTTACATGCGTAAATAGTATTAACAAGGTAACTATATTTAAATATTAAAAAAATCAAAATGGCTGCAATAAAAATGATACTCGTTTAATTTAGACAGCTGTGGTGGAGTGGACGAGCGGTCTAAGACGCCTTGTTGCGGAACACACGGTTGCTCGCCGATGGAGGTTCCAGTCCTCCCTCGGGCAATCGTGCGTGTGTTTGTATTTAGGTTAGTTTAATTTAAGTTGTTTGTAAGCGTAGGGACTGATAACACAGTTGTTAAGTCCCATTGATTTCCAAACATTTGAACTTTTAAACATTTTTTGTCTCAAACTGTTTCTAAGAATACATTTCCGGATAAATCAACAACACTACGTATGACGGTAAGCTTTTGAATTTTGGGTTCGTGGAACGCATCATGGGTTTTGCTATTTACGATTCTTTTTGTTTTTCTTAGTTTCTGGTTGTTCGTGTTTTCTATGTAGTGTGTTTGTTATTTATTTTCCACATATTGTATGTGGTATATGTTACGCCTGTGTTAATATTCGTCGCATGGATACGGCTGAAGTCTATTAAGTTGCTCACTGGATGTTTTGTTTTGCTGAGTTGTTTGCGAAGTTCGAGTGGTAACTGTTATGTCGTGTTAGATTTGTGTGTTGACAGGAAAATCTAGAAGTGAAACAGTATTGTCAGCGGGTTTTTCGAGTTTATATTTCGTGTCTTTTTCTGTGTGTGTGTGTGTGTGTGTGTGTTTGTGTGTGTGTGTGAACGAAAATATCAGGCGTATGGTGATATTTAGGTTTTCTTACTGTTTCTGTGGTGGTGGTGATGTATGTGAATAGAGGATGTGTTTTGCTGTGCAGATGACAAGTTAGTAAAAAAAAGTATTATTACAACACTACACTTGTAAAGTTTGTACAAAAAGCGTAACAGTCGTATTTTGGGTCTAATTTTACAAAACCGATAGTGTTACTAATTACGCCTGAAAACCTAAGCAAAGTTTACAGTGAATGAATCTGTAAAAACATTGTAGATGTACCTCAAAAACAATTGTACAGTACCCTAAAATTTTTTGAAAATCGCCGCGTGGGAGTGGCCGAGCGGTCTGGAGCGCCACGTTGCGGATCGCTCGGCCTCCCGCGTCGGAGGCTCGAATCTTCCCTCGGGCATGGATGTTTGAGATGTCTTTAGTGTAAGTTTAACGATTGATGACTGCGCAGATGAGTCCCATAAGATGTATAGTCGCGGCGGAGCGCCCGATTGCATTGAGGTGCTATGCTACGACGTGCGAGGCCGTTCCCTCCCAAAAAATGTTCAAATGTTTGTATAGCTTATGGGACTTAACTACAGGGTCATCAGTCCCTAAACTTACAAACGACTTATAACTAACTAGTACTAAAGACGACACAAATATCCATGCCCGAGGGGGGATTCGAACCCCCGACCGTAGTGGCCTTGCAGACCGTGACTGGAGCGCCTCAGTCCCCTCGGCGGCCGTTCCCCGTCGGGGGTTCTAATACCCCCTCGGGCATGGAAGTTCGTGCCGTTTTTAGTATAAGTAGCTTCTAAGTTTAGGGACTGATGACCCCGCAGTTAATCCCCTTAACCTCTACAAACATTAGAACATAAGTTTTATAAACCATTTTGGAACATTTTGAAAAATCAATAAAAATCAGTGATGATAGCATGAACTGTGCTGAAAGATGTGTGAGAAATGAAAACTAAAATTGAAGTGCCTCACCATTTATTTACACAAGTATAGAAAAATGAAGAGCATTAACATCAAAAAGATGATTACCACACGCATGAATTTGACAAAATAATGGTTTTTCTCCCTCCAAGTAAAAAATTCAAAAGTACAACTTCTATTTATATTTCAACGATACTGCTTTATTTTCATAGTGTAAGAAATTGAAAGGTACATAAACGATACGGTATTACTATAAGTAGAGGTGGAAGCTTAATCTGTAAGGTAAGGAAAATTGGAAGGGATTACATTGTGCGAAGGTGTGGCCTGGACGATTTGGCGCAGGTTAATCGCGTGGAGCGGTGGGAAAGCAGACATTAGGCAGGTGGGGGCGGGTGGCATCGACCCTGCTGAATGGCGCGGCAGCGGCTGCGGTGGCGACAAAAGCCGCTCTCAATTAGCGCGCGCCGCCCTTTGACTGGCAACTCCACTGGCGGCGGTGGGCGGTGGGACCGAAGGGCGGCGAAAGCGACAGACGACTGCGTGACACCGACTGACACCTCCTCCTACATACCGGCTGCCGCGCTGTCACGCATAGTTCGTCAATAAACGTAAAATAGTGCAGCAAATGGTGGACGGCTTACGAGGAAAGTGAAGTTGATCATGAACTTCAGAACGTCTCTCAAGAAGACAACTTTACTATTCTTTCATATCGTTCAACATCACGTCGATATTTTCTTTTACATCTACGTAAATGCTGCGCAAGCCTACCATAGGTGCCTGGTGGAGGGTACTTCGTACCTCGACTAGTCATTTCTTTCCATGTTCAAATCCTAAATAGAAAACTGCAAAATAGGACGGTCTGTATCACTTCGAAAGAGACTTAATTTCTAATATTTGTGATTGTTAAGCGATATGAACCATACTTTCCCAAAATTCGTCCGATAAACGACACTCGAACATTCGTATTCCACAAAACTGTCCATACAAGCTAGATTCATTTCGTATTGCTCAACAAGTTATGCTTACATATTTAACTGATTAGATTGTATCAAGAACCACTGAATTCGAGCAACACAGCATTGCTTTTCCTGCTCATAGATACTTATAATGTGCCTCAACGACGATACCTCCCTGTACATCAAAACATCATCGGGGAAACAGCTGCAGACTTTTACACACTCTGTTCGTCTTATTATTTACGAACGTTTAAAATAAATGCTGGCTTATCATACTGCCCTGGGGTAGTTATGACGATACTCTTGCCTCTGATAAACATACTATGAAATGTTCAAATATTTGTAGTTCTTATGGGACAAAACTACATTGGTCATCAGTCCCTAGAATTACAAACTACTTAAAGTTAAACTAACCTAAGGACAACACAAACATACAGGCCCGAGGGAAGATTCGAGTCTTCGACGCGATATGCAACGTGGCGCTCCAGACCGCTCGGCTACTCCCGATCGGCAAACATACTAAGAACTATCAATAAAATTCTTCCGGGTATGAGGCCGCGTCGTGCTGTCCAAGCCGTACGTATCTTTCATGTTCAGAAAGCCTCGAGGAGATTGCTCGTTCGGTCTCTCCTATAAAAACCAGCCTACCCCCCAGTTTATTTCATAAACGCTGGCATTACTCACTTTGTCAACTGCGTCCTCAGTTGAACCTAGGAAATCGTGACTGGCTTGATGCCTGCAGGCAGAAGCACAAAGCATCACCCTATTACCTTACATGTACGGCGTCACTGAGCATGTGGGCAAGGTCCTACGTCGGGCAGGCATCAAGCCAGTCTTCCGCAGCAAAAATAAGACTAAGGATTTCCTAGGTTCAACTAAGGACGCAGCTGACAAACAGTAATGCCGGCGTTTATGAAATAAGCTGCGAGTGTGGGCTGGTTTATATAGGACAGACCGGACGAGCAATCTCCACGAGGCTTTCTGAACATGAAAGATACATACGGCTTGGACAGCACAGAAAGTCAGCGGTTTCTGAGCATCATAAACAGTGCGGAAAACGGTTATCTTTCGGCGAGGCCCGCGTGCTGGCGAAACAACCATTCTCAACTAGGAGGAAGATTAGAGAGGCTACAGAAATAGTCAAGCGTCCCGCCAATATGAACAGGGAGGATGGCTACAGGCTGCCGGCGTCTTGGCTGCCAGCAGTTGCAACGCTACGTGACGGCACCGCGCGCGGAATGACTCGCGCAGGCGCCCCGGAGACCACAGCGACCGCGAACACGCAGAGCACCGGCCCGTCGCCGTCTGCGCCAGACGACAAGTCAACAGCGGCACGCCACAACCGCTGTCCGTTCTCTCAGGTCCATTCCGCCAATAGCAACTTGTAATGCAAAATCCAATCGGAAACGTCCATTTTGACCACTAAGGGAGAAGAATGCAGCCTCCAATTATATGAAAAACAAGCCTTTAAAACACCAAACATCATTGCCGCTTTCCACCAATGTCGTGCAATAATATAACCACCAATAAAGGAACACCAACGTCCCCCTTCCTCTCCCTCATCCGCTGCTATATAAAACCCAAGCTATCGTATATTCAGCAGTCAGACACAGACCCTGATGAAGGCCGCGTGCTACAGAGGCCGAAACGTGGGTAGAGTTTATAAAATGACAACGCGGTCTCATACCCGGAAGAATTTTATTGATAGTGACAACCGCCGTGAAAGCCTACGTTTGCATTTAATACTAGGAACTGTTACTTAAGAAGTCTTCTAATATCGGTGAATTACTATTTTAATAAGCTCGTAAATTTGTAATAATCCCCATTCTAAAGAAAGCAGGTGCAGACAGGTGTGATAATTATAGAACCATTACTTTAATAAGTCATGGTTTCAAAAATTTTACACGAACTATTTACAGAAGGATGGAAAAGCTGATAGATCCCCGGGGAAGATTCGTTCGGATTCAAGAGAAATGTAGGAAAACGGGAGGCAATACTCACTTTACGGCTTATCTCAGAAGACTGATTACGGAAAGGCCAACCTACATTTCTAGATTTTATAGATTTGAAGAAAGCTTTTGACAATTTTGACTGGAATATACTCTTTTATATTCTGAAGTTATCAGGTGTAAAATATGAAGAGCGGAAGGTTACTTACAACTTTTACATAAATCAGATATCCGTTATCAGAGATGAAGGGCATGAAAGGGACACAGTGGTTGGGAGTGGAGTAAGACAGGGTTGTAGCCTTTCTCCAATGTTATTCAATTTGTACATTGGGCAGGCTGTGAAGCAAAACAAAGAGGAATTTGGAGAAGGAATTAAGGTTCAGGGTGAAGAAATAAAAGCAATGTGTTTTCCTGATGACACTGTAATTCTGTCAGAGACAGCAAAGGACCTGGAAGAGCAATTGTACGGAATGAACAGTGTGTTTCAAGGAGCGGATGAGATGAACATTAACAAGGGTAATGGAGTGCAGTCTAAGAAAATCGGGTGATGCTGAAGGAATTAGATTAGGTAACAAAACAATAAAGGTGGTAGATGAGTTATGTTACTTCGGCAGTAAAATAACAAATGATGATCGCAGTACAGAGGATATAAAATGCAGAATGGAAATGCGAAGAAAAGCTTTATTGAAAAACAAAAATTTGCTGACATAGGATGTTAATTTAAGTGTAAGTAAGTCTTTTCTGAAGGCATTCGTGAGGAGTGTTGCTTTCTTCGTTAGTGAAACATGGACGATAAATAGTTTAGGCAGGAAGAAGATACAGAATTTTGAAATGTGGTGGTACAGAAGAATGCTGAGGATTGGATGGGTAGATCGCGTAACTTATGAAGCGGTACTGAAAAAAATGGGGAGAAAAAGAAACTTTTGGTATACGTCGACTATAAAAAGAGATTGTTTGGTTGGAGACAGACGTCAAACAATCGTAAACGTAGATTTGGAAGAAAGAGTGAGGGAGAAAAATCGCGGAGGGAGACCAAGAGATATAGTAAGACGAGGCAGATGGATGTGGTTTGCCGTTCCTATGAGGAAATTAAGGGGTTTGCCGAATGTAGAGTGACGAGGAGATCTGCAACAAACCAGTCTCTGGCCTGAAGAACACAACATACCATACGTAAATTCGTTAAGCCGTGATTCTGTGGCCGAGCGTTCCAAGGCGCCTAGCTGCGGAGCGTGCCGCATTTCCCCGTCGGATGTTCGAGTCCTCCCACGTGCATGGGTGCATGTGTTGTACTTAGTTAGTTTAATCAGTTTGTAAGCCTAGTATCTTATGGCCAGAGTAGTTCAGTCGCAAAGATTTACAAACATTTGAACATTTGTTTGAAATTCATTAGGAGACTTCACTGAGATTCTATGTCGAATGTCTTTTGGAAATCAAAGAATGCGCAATTAATAAAATGTTCTTGGGTTTCAAGCCGCATCGGTTGGTTCACTGGCCACGAGATGCTCTGCAGTTGTCAAGTCCTACCGGTGATGCTGTGTTTATACAGTCTCGCCGCTGCTTATGTAACCCGGTTTAAGTACTTGAGCACATTGGGTAATGAATCTATCACTCTGCAGCGGAGTGTGCGCTAACATGAAACTTACTGGCAGGTAAAAATTGCCTGCCGGAACCGGGACTCGAAGTTGAGACCGGTGCCGGCACCAATTTTAATCTCCCAGGAAGTTTCATATTAGCGCATACTCCACTGCAGAGTTTCATTATGGAAACATCTCTTAGGTTCTGACTAATCCATGTCTCCACCATATCCTTCCTTCCAGGAGTGCTAGTCTTGCAAGTTTCACAGGAGAACTTCTGTGAAGTTTGGAAAGTAGGAAGCGAGGTACTGGCTGAAGTGAAGTTGTGAGGACGGACCGTAAGTAGTGTCGGGATAGCTCAGTGTTAGAGCGCTTGCCGGCGAAAGACGAAGGTCCCACGTTCGAGTCACGGTTCTGGTACGCAATTTTAATCTGTCAGGATGTTTCATACTGGGGTAATGTTTTGGTGGCTTGGCCAACGCGCCAACTCCAATAACAGGTTTCCACACCTTACTACACTGTAATCTGCCGCATTAAATGTATGAAAACACCCTCAATAAAGGCGGCAGTACAGTTTATTAAGGTTTGGGAAGCTGTTATTGGATTGGGCGCTGCGGCCACACTACCGAAGCATTACCCAATATTAAACTTCCTGACAGATTAAAATTGCATGAGATCTAAATGTCTGAAAACACCCTTAAAAAGATCTCTATCGCCTCGTTTATTACGCTATCGCAGAAGTCGTTCGTCCAGTTAATAATAGACACTTAGGTGTCTGCGTGCATGTGCTCATTTTAACCGTGTTGGTTGTATTTTTAATTTTCTTCATTACCGTACCCTTTATAGACTACATTACATTACAAACTGTTACGGTTACCACTCCTTAATGATCGACAGATACTTAATATCTTATATTGCGGTGAAACAGGGCACATCTGTTTTAGGTTTACAGATCTCCAAACAATTATTTTGGGAGGGCAGCGACAGCTCAAAGACATTACGGCTAAAAAAACACACATTCAACATCCAGTAATAATTGAAATATCATCAAACATGGTAATTAAAAGTGAGGAATGAAGAAACCAAGCTAGCTCCTGTAGGCACATGAGACATATTTCAGTATTACTTACGGAAGTTTAACTTCCTTACTTTGAGTAAGCAGTCAATTAAACAACATTTCAGATATGCATCTTCTGAACCGTTATGTGAATCACGGTCCTATATGGCAAATATAAGGTAATGCAAATAAAATGATCGGGAGGAGAGGATACAATGAAATGTGAATTGCGCAGAAAAAAAATGTGCAAATGTTTTTTAGGGCTTGTGGGACTTAACTACGGGATCATCAGTCCCTAAACTTTTTAAAGATCACCGTTAATTGTAAGATTAAATCTAGGTGCAAAGAGCCAGTTAAAAGCTTAATTTAAACCTATAATTCTGGCCGTAAATAGCAGCTAAAGGATTCGCGTGAACTACCAACTACTTCCAGCAACAGAATCTTGTTCCCTGACCCCAGAATTTAGAACTGACTCGAAATTTATTTTAGCAGCAAGAAGACAAAAAGACGGTGGCCAACAGACATCGTAGATCACGATAATTACACACAATCATTTATATACAGGCCACCCCGAACTAAACCATTTCATGAAGATGGCTGTGAGAACATTTATAGCGCAACGGAATTAAAAATGTGATAATATGCATCTGAATTTGTGCTCAGTACTGATGAAAAACAACATTAAATATAAGGTTAATGTATTCATTAAGAAATATACAAAAGTAGGATGAAATTTCACTGACAATAAATTATTTATTCAGTTAAAACATGAGCAAGTGGGGGAACCAATTTTTTTTAAACAATAAAAGTGCATCCCATTGAAAAACTCACTTAAGGTAATCTGAACTGAACATCGTCGGGAGAGGGATTTACAATCAACAAGCATTCATCCACTCACACGCGCGAAGCAAAGCGAAACTCACCCAACTCAGCGTGCTGGTACGAAGCAGAGGCAGGCGCCGCTATCGTTGGCGAAATTCAGAGAACCAGGATGTACCACACAACACAAGAAAAAATAAAAATCGCAAGTCGCTCTGGTCTGTCTTTCTTTACTTGAGATGGTACGCATTAACAGGGAGATAAATGTCCATTTAAATCAATCCGTGGGCATGCAGAATTATTGAGACACACGACACGTGTGTGCTGCCTTACATATTTGCACCCCACTGAAGGCGAAGTGCTTAAAGATAGCACTCATTTCAACAAAAACCAGCGGAATCACAGATTACGAAGCAAGAATACACAATAGGAAGGCACTGGAGTGTGAGCAGTGGAGAGAACTCAAGTGACTAACTATAAATCCTTGAAGTTGGAGTTCGGAGCCGTGTGGTTCCGAAAACCAGTAATAATACAAAAATTTAATTTCGGAAAAATAACGAAAAATAGTTACGGCATGAAGCCCTTAAAAGAAAGCTATAGAAATGCAGTTAGACGCCATTGGGAAGGTTTTATACGGTTGAATGAAGTCCAGTCTTCAAAAATCAGAATAGTTGAATAAATTCAAAGTACGAGTAAATTAGCTAAGAAATACGGCCTGCAGCCCCTAGAAATACGTAGTATTTCATAAGCAAGCTAATAAAGGGGGTCGTACACGGCTAGAAGAGAATTTACTGACGGAGTCCTAATGCAAAGTACAAGTTGGGAAACGAAACACCAATTAAAAATAGACAGAGAAGATCGGGATGTAATAAGGAAAAACAGAAAGATACGTACATGATTTCTTGCCTGAAGGGCCTAGAAACAGACACAGGGGTAGCTGAAGGCTTTGTTCTAAGAACACACCACGTGGAGTACATGTTACTCGCTGATTGATGAACAGAAAAGAATATTTCACAGGCACTACACAGAAAAAATATTCCCGTATATTAGTCTCGTTCCACAAAGCCAGAAAGAAATTAAACAGTAAATACACCGCCAGCTATTCTCACACAGGTTACTGATTCCCACCCGTTATCAAACCGAATTAGTTGCATATTCACCGCGTTTACCTAGGCAAAATCACCGAAATGAACCTGAATACATTTCCGTACATGATTGTAGAAACTTATCCCAAAAAATGAACGTAAGATCTGAAGTCTAACAACCCAGACAACAAATCGCTATCATATCGAGGGAAGAAAGAAAATCCAGAACGTCTTAGCAGGTCGAAGCGCAGCCACAGAATGTCCAGACGGCCCACGAGCCCGCCACCAGCGGCCGAAAATCCAAAAGAAATCGGAAAACCCCCGGAAATACGAGGTGGACGGGGAGAGCTGAAACTCGCGTGTCCAACTGAGGCTCGCTAACTGGGCATTGCTAACCCAACTTGTAACCAAAGGGTGGATGAACCTCTTTGGTAGCATCAAACCAGAGGTTGGTAACGACTATCTATCTATATGAAGCCAGAGAAACACTAGTACCGAGCAGCCAGCAGCCGGCGACGAAACTTCTCATACATACACACAGACTCCTATGCTAGAAGATTCTCATACATGCACATACAGAATAAAGCAAGTACACATTCTCACAGGGACATTGGCGTCATGAAGGAGCTGTTCATATTGCAACATTAATTGACACAATGATAAATTATTAGCATAATAAAATCCCATCAATATTACCGAAACTTACATTTAAAAACATAAACGCAATGATAAATTATTAGCATAATAAAATCCCAGCAGTATTACAGAAACTAACATTCGAAAACATAAAATGAAATGCTATTGCTCATCCCTCTGAACGAAAGGGGTTCTCGTTTAGCTAAATAGTCCGTCTGGTGAGCTTAGATAAATTAAAAAGTTAAAAACCTAGGGAAGACATCAGACAGCCGTCTTACAACTTACAAACTAATTATGAACTACCTTATACAAAGACGGCACAAACATCCATGCTCGAAGGGGGATTCGAACCCGCGACGGGAAACGGTCTCGCGCATCGTAGCATAGCGCCTCAATGCGCTCGCCCGCTCCGCCGCGGGTAACGGAAAAGACATACAGTTACTTTCAACACGACGGAACAACTGTCCATTCAGCCGACAGATCCTTGGTAGTCAGAGGGTCACCTGCAGAATTGCAGCAGATCATTATGTCTATTTCTATGTCCGATTGCTTCATACAACTCGTCACAGCCCATGAACACAGCATCTGCCACTACTGAACTCTAACAAAACTACCACCAACTGATCCTACTGCAGAGCAGCCTACAGTCTGAAATTCTTTGACAAAGACACACCACGTCTGGGAAGATTGGTATGTCACGGATCAGAGATGACAAAGTTCAGTCAAACTTACACAAATTCCAGTGATCACTGCACAAATTTCACAATACGTGTTTAAAATCTTGTAGCTTTTTCAATGTCATTTTGGCTCCCTTTAGGCTACGGTAGTAACACTAAAAGTGGGCCTTTGCGATCGTCTTTTGACAGCTAGAAATTTAAATGAAAATAACGGCTTAACCATCTGACACGAAAATTGAATAACCGTATTTGTAGATGAGAGGATTCTCTAAAAACTTTGCTCTCTTATGATTTCTTCATATCTCGTATCGTTTGACAGATATTTGCAAAAATAACGGTGTTTTGACACCCTCCATTGAATTAACAAAAACCAGCCGTTCGCAGATGTCACGCGACATTCCTCGTCCAGAACTCTCTCTGGCATATGCGATCTTGCGTTGCGTATTTTGATAATTTTATTATTGTAATTTACACTTTGTCATTTAGCATCAGTTAACAATGGCCATCAATAGTACGAGATTAAAGAACGGAACTGTTAACTGTAAGCCGTAGAATGCCGGGCACCGTGGCTCAGCGCGCCCGGTCAGGGGGCTCAACGATCCCTGTAATAAAAAAAACTGAGCCAAATATTCGTCGAACAACCATGAATGACTTGAACCAACGACCGCAAAACATAGATCTACCTCAAGAAAAAAATAAATAATAATCATTATCATCATTAGAGACTGTTTATGCCTTTCAGCGTTCAGTCTGGAGGATAGTACGTCTGATGAAATTCCTCCATGATCCCCTATTCAATGCTAACATTGATACCTCGTGTGATGTTATGCCTTTTACTTCAAAATCATTCTTCACCGAATCTAAGTACTTTCTTCTTGGTCTACCTCGACTCCTCTTACCCTCCGCTGCCGAGCTCATGAGTCTCTTCGGTAACCTAACTTATCTCATGCGTGTAACATGACCCCACCATCTCAGTCTGTTCGTTCTAACTGCTTCATATATATGGTTTTCATTGCCAGTTTTTCTTTGATTTCCTCATTATGGACACCCTCCTACCATTGTCCCCATATATTAGTACCTGCAATCATTCTTGCTACATTCATATCTGTAATCTCTACCTTGTGAATAAGGTAACCTGTATCCACCGAACTTTAACTCCCATACAACAAAGTTGGTCGAACGATAGAGCGGTGCACTGCTAACTTAGTCTTGGTTCAAATGTTTGTAAAGCTTATGGGACTTAACTACGGGGTCATCAGTCCCTAAATTTACAAACTACTTATGAACTACTTACTAACTAGGACGGCACAAATATCTATGCCCGAGGGGGGGATTCGAACCCCCGACCGTAGTGGCCGTGCTGACCGTGACTGGAGAGCCTCAGTCACCTCGGCCACCACGTCCGGCCTTAGTCTTGGTACTTTCATCCTTCTTGCAGAAGAGAAAATAAATAAATAAATAAATAAAATATATATCGTAGTGGGCAATGCATTGGACTGTGACGCTGAAGGTCAGTGGTTCGGAACCAGCCACTACCTAAATTTGTTTTTTCGTAAAAGGGTTTCATACACTCTTATTAATTAATTTTTGATTATTTAGATTATTATTTTTGTCCAAAATGTTTGCAAAAACTTATAAAACTTCATATCTAAAGATGGCTGTAAAACACGTCAGTGCGGTTTTTTGTAATAATGATCATAGGTAACCTGTATTCACCCAACTTTCACTCCCATACAACAAAGTTGGTCGAAAGATAGAGCGGTGCACTGCTAACTTAGTCTTGATACTTACTTCCTTCTCGCAGAAAAGAAAATAAATAGATAAATAAAAATAAAAAAAAAAATAAAAACGTAGTGGGCAATGCATTGGACTGTAACGCTGTAGGTCAGTGGTTCGGAACCAGCCACTACCTAAATTTGTGTTTTTCCTAAAAGGGTTTCAGACACTCTTATTAATTAATTTTTTATTATTTTTGTCCAAAATGCTTGCAAAAACTTATAAAACTTCAAATCTAAAGATGGCCGTAAAACACGTCAGTGCGGTTCTTTGTAATAATGATCATAGCTGAACGACTAAATTGCGGTGATATCGAGTTCGAAAGACGTGCAGTTGAACAGTCGAATTACTGTGAAACTGGAAGGACGCAATCGTCGCTGTGGGAAGGCCAGCCGAGCGTCTTGCAAGGCGAGGAGCATCACGTGCTCGCGCGGGGAAGGGCGCTGCGGTGAAGGGCTGTAGCACAGAGTAGAGTAACATACAGAGAAGCAGCCACCCCTAAACCACTGTCCTACGCTTCCCTCGTAGTCCCGTAAGATGCTAGCAGGTGTCAGGCGGTTCCCTGGCTTAGTACCGGTAGACCACACCAGAGGCGCTTCTGAGGATATCGTGGAGGGGAGGCTGAGGGGAGAGCTCGTTCCGCCTGCCACGAGGCCACGGCTGTGTCCGGCTTGCTGGCGTTTGAGGGGAGGGGGTGGTGGGGACAGCCGCTACCTGCCGCCTGCTCTGGCCAGTTTAAAGGGCTGCTTCTGACAGCAGCGCCATCATGGGACATTTTACGGAACTGCAGAAAACCCCCCGCCACGCACCCCTGAGCGTGGGACCGGGCCCTTAAGGAGGTTTCCCGTCTGTATATATTTGTCTGTGGGCTGTAGCACAGTGTAACATATAGGCTGTAGTCGCCTCAGTGCCATCGGTTTGTAAACAGAGGAGCTGTGCGTGGGCGTTTCGGCGCGCCGTCGTGGCGCCCTCATCGGGAGCGAGGTCTGGCCGCTTAATTGCGGTCGGATGAGCCCCCCCCCCACTCCCCGCCACGCCCCACCGGCTCGATCGCATCCGAGGCCTGCCCCTAATACGCCGGCGCCAACTTTCGCCGATGTCAGCCGACCAGCAGTCACACGATTATCACAACCACTCGTCCGGCGGCAACTGGGTTACCAGGTAATACGGCGGCTGCGGCCGCATCCGGGTCACGGCCTCCGGTGACCGTGGCGCGCAGAAGCCAAGCTGCGGGCTCTGACGGGTGCCTGTCTGAAAGCCGTCCCGCACTTTCATACGATGCACCGTGATGTCGAGAGATTGAATTCACAGTGTCGCCCCCTGTAGTGGCACAAACGTTGATGAACACCATTTTCCTACATCAGCCCTGGTTATTGTTGTTGTCTTCAGTCTGCAGACTGCTTTGATGCAGCACTCCACGCTAACCTATTCCGTGCAAGCCTCTTCATCTGAGAATACTTTCGGCAACCTACATCCGTTTGAATCTGCAGGCCGCGGTGTCCAAGGGGACTGAGGCGCTCCAGTCACGGTCTGCACGCCCCCCCCCCCCCGCCCTCTCGGGCATGGATTTTTGCGCCGTCCTTAGTCTTAGTTAGTTCATAGGTAGTTTGTAAGTTTCGGGACTGATGACCCCGTAGTTATGTCCCATAGACTATACAAATATTCGACAATTTTTTTTTTATTTTTTTTTATTTTTTTTTTTTTTTAAATCTGCTTACTGTATTCGTCTCTCGGTATCCCTCTACGATTTTTACCCCGCACACTTCCTTCTAATACTAAGTTGACGATTCCTTGATGTCTCAGGATGTGTCCCACCAACCTATCACTTCTATTAGTCAGGGTAATCCAGAACCTCCTTTTCTCCCCGATTGGGTTAAGCACCTCCTCATTAGTTACGTGATATACCCATATAATTTTCATCATCTTCTTGTCTGAACTCCTAATTATCCACGCTTCACTTCCATACAATGCTACAGTTCAGACAAATGCCTTCAGAAAGGACTTCCTAACATTTCAACTAAAATTGGATGTCAACAAGTTTCGCTTCTTCCGAAACGCTATTCTTCCCATAGGCATTCTGAATTTTATATCTTCTTTACTTCAGCCATCAGAAGTTACCTTGCTACCCAAGTAGCAAAACTCGTATACTACTTTTATTGCCTCATTACATAATTTAATTCCTTCAGCAACGCCTGATTTTTTGACGCTACATTCCATTATCCTTGTTTTACTCTTGTTGATGTTCATCTTACAACCTCTTTTCAAGACATTATCCATTCCATTCAATTGCTCTTCCAGATCCTTTGTGGTCTCTGACAGGATTACTATGTCATCGGCAAACCGCAAAGTTTTTATTTCTTCTCCCTGAACATTAATTCCCTCTCCAAATTTGTCCTTGCATTTCTTCACTGCTTGCCCAATGTACAGATTGACCTTTGCGTCCCTTTCATGCCTTTCGACTCTAATAACCGCTGTTTGGTTTTTGTATAACTCTTCGTTCCCTATATTTTACCCCTGCTACCTTCAGAATATGAAACTGTGTATTACAGTCGACACTGTCAAAAGCTTTCTCCAAATTTACAAAAGCTACAATCGTAGATTTTCCTTTCCTTAACCTATTTTCCTAACTTCCACCAGTTTTTCCATTATTCTGTAAATTATTCATGTCAGTATTTTGCAACCATGACTTATTAAACTGATAGTTCTGTAATTTTCACATTTGTGTGCACTTGCTTTCTTTCGAATTGGAATTATTATATTCTTCTTGAAGTCGGAGGGCACTTCCCCTGTCTCATATATATTGCGTACTAGGTGGAACAATTTCTTCATGACTGGCTATCCTAACGATATCAGCCGATCAGACGGGATGTCATCTATTCCAGGACCTTGTTTCTACTAAAATCTTTTAGTGCTCTGTCAAATTCTTCTCGCAGTATAGTATCTCCTCTCTTATCCTCCTCTACATCATATTCCATTTCTAGAATACTGCTTTCAAGTTTATTTTCTTTGTACACACCCTCTATATATTCCTTCCACCTTTCAGGTTTCCCATCTTTGCTTAGTACTGGTTTTCCACCCGCGTTATTGGTATTCATACCGCAACTTTTCTTGTCTCCAAATATCTCTTTTATTTTCAGTAGGCGGTATCTATCTTTCCCATATTTCTACATTGTTCTACGGTCTTGCATTTCCCCTCAAGCCACTCCTGCTTAGCCAGTCTGCACTTCCTGTCAACCTCATTTTTCAGACTTCTGTACTCCCTTTTGCGTTCTTCATTTGATGAATATTTGAAGTTTTGCAGGATACTTATGAAAAGGTTAATTGATGACATAAAGGTTTCCGGGTGTTGTACCGCGTCAAGATGTAAGAAGGCCATTACTTTAATAACCGACGTTTCGGCCAACGTTACAGTGGTCTTCTTCTGGATATACTTACGTGAGTTGGTTGTTACTATAGCTTATCATAAAACTAACTGAAAACCCGGCGTTGATCGGGTATTTATTTATTCCTGCCATTTTTCAGGTATATGTTCATTTGTATAAGGGCTGTATGTCAGTAAAATCTCGCGGGAATACAGTTAATAGTAAATAAGTAATAGATTAAAACTTGGTTCGGGAAGAGGCGGTTTCCATGAACGTTACTGTTTATGTGCTCATATCTCACGAACTACGTGTCGTAGTGTGATATAATTTAGTACCAACACTCAACTATATGCGTGTATACTGACTGTAAAATTTACTGCGATTATAATTTATAGTGTACAAATTATAAGTTGTAACGTCATACTGAATGCCTACTCCCAAATAATTTATGCAATTAACTGCTTCCAGTTGCTGACCTGCGATAGTGTAGCTAAATGATAAAGGATCTTTCCTTCCATGTATACATAGCACATTACATTTGTCTATATTGAGATTCAATTCCCATTCCCTGCACCATGCGTCAATTCGATGCAGATTCTCCTGCAGTCCAACACAGTTTTCCATTGTTACAACCTCTGTATATACTACAGCATCAATCACAAAAAGCAGGTTATTTATATTGCGAATAGCAACGGTCCCACGGCACTCCCCTGTGGCACACTTCGGAAATATTCTCTTGATTGAGAATGACATGCTGCGTCCTGTTATCTAGGAACTCCTCAGTCAAGTCACACAACTTGTCCGATAGTCCATATGCTCTTACTTCGACATAAAAGTTTTCTGGGTTTTGTACAGCTTCATGACGTAAGAATGCTATTTAATAATCGACGAAACGTCGGTTATTAAAGTAACAGCCTTCTTACATCGTGACGCGGTACATATCCAGAAAACTTTTATGTCATCTGACACTGGCCGCGGAAGCCTACACAATAATAAAAAGGTTAATTGTTGTTTGCTGATACTGTGAAATCTCTATCTATATAAAAGCGAAAGGATACTCATTCACACACTCACTCACTCACTTACTAAACACGAAATCTCGTACAGTACTTCACCTACGAAGCTGAAATTTGCCAAGAATGTATATTATAGACAGAAGACGTCAGCTACCAAAGGATTTTGAGATAGGGCCGATACGTCAGGAGATATGACGTCATAAACAATTAAAACGTCCCCGTCTTGCGGCATGTGATAGTGTGACTTCATCAGTCCATTATTTGAGAAGAAGAACACTTAGCGATTTGCAACAAACTTTAAACATAGTATCATACTGTTAGGAAACTTTTACTCGCTGAGAACTCCAGAAAAATCATGAAAGGAAAAAAAAGTTTGCCACTTACTACTTTTTGGCGTTCAAGCAGTAAAATTACGGCATTTGGCATGACATTACGAGTTATTACTCGTACAATATATTTGTATTCGCGAGAAATGTTACAGACAGTATAAACACATACCACTGAACGTACGTTCGAAATTTTACACATAGTTCACGAGATATGACGTGAGAAAAACAATTACATCACGCGAAAATATTCCACATTTCCTCCTAAACCACTGCACCGATTTCAACCAAATTTGTTACACATATTCCTTATAATGAGGTAACAGGGTTAAGAATCACATACGGAAGCAAGGAATCTTAGGATATAACGTCCCGTCAACTGCGTGATCATTAGAGACGGATTTTTGGGTAAGGATGGGAGAAGGAAATCGGGCCGTGCCCTTTGAAAGGAACCATCCCGGCATTTGGCTGGAGTGATTTAGGAAAATCACGGAAAACCTACATCTGGGTGGCCGGAAGTGGATTTGAATGACCATCCCTCCGAATAAGGGTCCAGTGTGTTACCACTGCGCCACCTTGCTCGGTAATCACATACGACATACGGTTCAGGACATATGACATCATAACCAATGGGAAGCGCAAAAAACTGCATACTGCATAGAGAGTTTATTTATGCACTGTATCAGAATCAGAGTACATAGCGTCTTGCAATGAACTTTAAAGATAATTTCAAACCTTTATTATACTTTTTCTCACTGACAACCACAGTAAAATGATGAACGAAAAAAAGTTTCTAGCATACTACTTTTCTGATGTTCATGGAGTAAAACTACGGCATTCGGTATGACGTTACAATTTATAATTTCTATGCCACAAATTGTAGCTGTAGGAAATTTTACAGGCAGTATGAACACATATAGCTGAATGTACCTTTGAAATTGTATCACAATACGACACGTAGTTCATGAGATATGAGCACATAAACAGTAGCTGTCATAGAAAACCGCCCCATCACGCACACAAGTTTTAATCTATTACTTCTTTACTACTAATTGCATTCGCAACAGATTTCACAGATATATATCACATATAGAAATGAATATATACCTGAAAATTATACATTTTTACAACGTATAAGTCAATAAGTATGAGGTCGTACGTATTTTATATGTCATTTGTATGTTGATTACTAACTATCTTTCTTTGGATACTGCACTTTTTACATTGTGCAAGACATCCGTATTTCTTAAAATATTCTCCCATAAATATAACATGCTTTCAGAAGAATGACAAAGAGCGAAGGGTTAGGAGAAGTCTTAACTCAAGGCTGGAATAAATAAATAAATAAATACTCGGCCAAAGCCTTGTTTTCAGCTAGTTGTATACGTTGTGTTGTTGCTTTGGTCTTCAGTCCGGAGACTGGTTTGATGCAGCACTCCAAACTAATCTATCCTGAGCAAGCCTCTTCACCTCCTCATAAGAACGGCAACCTACATCCATTTGAATTCATCTCTTGGTCTGCCTCTGCGATTTTTACCCCACACACTTTCCTCCAGCCCTAATTTCATAATTCCTAGATGTCTAAGAATGTGTTTTACTAATCGGTCCATTCTTTTAGTCAAGGTATGCCAGAAATTCATTTTCTCCCCAATTCTGTTCAGTACTGCCTCATTAGTTACGCGATCCAACCACCTAATCTTCAGAATTCTTCTGTAACACCACATTCATCCTGTCCGCACTGTTTATCGTCCATGTATCACTCCCATACAAAGCAACACTCCACACAAATGCCTTCAGAAAGGACTTCCTTATGCTTAAATTAGTGTTCGATGTTAACAAATTTATCTTTTTCAAAAACGCTTTCTTCCCATTGCCATTCTGCATTTTATATCCTCTGTACTGCGACCATCATTTGTTATTTTACTGCCCAAGTAACAAAACTCATCTACCTCGTTTATTATTTCGTTACCTAATCTAATGCCTTCAGCATGGCCTGATTTTCTTAGGCTGCACTCCATTATCCTTGTTTTGCTCTTGTTAATGTTCATCTTATATACTACTTTCAACACACTGTCCATTCTACGTCTACTACATCTACATGGGATACTCTGCAAATCACAATTAAGTGCCTGCCAAAGGGTTCATCGAACCACAATTATACTATTTATCTCCCATTCCATTCTCGAATAGCGAATGGGAAGAAAGAATACCTGAATCTCTCTGTTCGAGCTCTGATTTCTCGTATTTTATTCTGATGATCATTTCAACCTATGTAAGTGGGAGTCAACAATATATTTTCGCATTCGGAGGAGAATGTTGGCGATTGGAGTTTCGTAAGTAGCCCACGCCGCAGCGATAAGCGCCGTTGTTGTAATGATTCCCATCCCAGATCCTGTATCATTTCCGTAACGCTGTCTCCCCTGTATCGTGACAATACGAAACGAGCTGCCCTTCCGTTCAATTGCTCCTCCAGGTCCTTTGCTGTCTCTGACAGAATTACAATGTCATCCGCAAAAAGCAGTGTTTTTATTTCTTCACCCTGAACTTTAATTTCGTCTCCAAATTTCTCCTTGCTTTCCTTTATAGCTTGCTCAATGTACAAATTAAACAACATTGGAGAAAGGCTACAACCCTGTCTTACACCCTTCCCAACCTCTGCATCTCTTTCGTGCCCTTCAATTCTGATAACTGTTGTCTGGTTTTTGTACAAGTTGTAAATAACCTTCCGTTCCCTGTATTTTACTCCTGCTGATTTCAATATCTGAAAGAGTGTATTCCAATCAACATTATCAAAAGCTTTCTCCAAATCTACAAAAGCTGGAAATGTAGGTTTGCCTTTTCTTAAACTATCTTCTAAGATAAGCCGTAAAGTCAGGATTGCCTCCCGAGTTCCTACATTTCTCCTGAATCCAAATTTATCTTCCTCAAGGTCGGCTTCTACCAACTTTTCCATCCTTCTGTAAATAATTCGTGTTAAAATTTTGCAACCATGACTTTCATGGCTGTCTCTCACAGAGACTTCAGTAGTTCTGCGGGAATGTCGTACACTCCAGGGGCCTTGTTTCCACTTAGGTCTGTCAGTGCTCTGTCAAATTCTTCTCTCAGTATAATATCTCCTACTTCATCTTCATCTACATCCTCTACCCCTCCTACAATATTGTCTCTAAGTTCCTTTCCTTTGTATACCCCCTCTATTTATTCTTTCCACCTTTCAGCTTTCCCTTCTTTGCTGAAAACTGGTTTTCCATCTGAGTTCTTTATGTTCATACGGCTGCTTTTCTTGTCTCCAAATGTTTCTTTTATTTTTCTGTAGGCGGTATCTATTCTTCCCCTATTTATACATTCTTCTACTGACTTGCATTTGTCTTCTAGCCACTCAAAAATGTTCAAATGTTTGTAAAGCCTATGGGACTCAACTACTGGGCTATCAGTCCCTAAACTTACAAACTATTTATGAACTACTTACTAACTAGGACGGCACAAATATCCATGCCCGAAGGGGGATTCGAACCCCCGACCGTTGTGACCGTGCAGACCGTGACTGAAGCGCCCAGTCCCCTCGGCCACCGCGGCCGGCTCTAGCCACTCCTGCTGAGATATTTTACACTTCCTATCAGTCTCATTTCTTAGTCGCTGTACTCCATTTTGCTTGTTTTATTTACTGCATTTTTTTTTTATATTTTCTCCTTTCATCAATTAAATTTAGTATTTCCTGTGATATCCAAGGATTTTTGGCAGGTCTTGCCTTTCTACCTATTTTGTTCTCTGCTGCCTTAACTATTTCGTTTCTCAATGTTACCAATTCTTCTTATACTGTTTTATTTTCCCCAGTTTCTGTCAATTGTTGCCTAAAGCTCCCTCTGAAATTCTCAAAAACTTCATGTTCCTTCAATTTATCTAGGTCCCATCTCCTTATTTTTCCTACCTTTCTGCAGTTTTTCCAGTTTCAGCCTACAGTTCATGACCTACAGGTTATAGTCAGAGTCTATATGTGCCCCTGGGTATGTTTTACCAATTACGAATAGAAAAAATGAAATTTTTATTGGGATCTGCTTTTCAAGCTCCTTAAGAATGTCTGATATCGACATTAGACACGCAGTACTTGATGAAGTGATGCTACAAGTGTCCTTGTGATGATTGACACCTGACCATTACCTCTCTTCAAACGTGATATCTTACCGCCAAAAAAAGTTCAGTGTTCTGATTTAATGTTCTGGATGCTATTTATAATGTCATGGACGCTTATTTGAAACCTAAAATAGCGTCATGTACTTGCCCACAGTTAAATACGACGACTTTTTAATTTATATCGAATTTTGAAGTTGTGCATATTACAACTGCACTGACAGTTACTGTAATACAGTTAAACCCCTAATTACCAGATACACTCAATCAGAAATTACAACATGAATCTTGTTACTTCCTTTCTAAAATCCACGTGGAAAGTGTTTATGTGCTATTCCATAATCTGAATATACCGCCAGCAGCACACTTATGTCCGCATTTGTAGAATAAAATAGGCTGTTGTGTTACTATAAATCTGCCTTCACTAATCACTCGTTAATACCCATTTAGTACACACAAATCTTAAGCATACACTGATAAAGAACATCATAAAATACGCAAATGAACTACATTATGTTCATTAAAACTTTGCCCTGCATTCCGATGTCTCACAATCACTGTTACCCAACAACCCATACTTAAAGGCACATATTTTTGAAAGATCTTTAGTTTGACGAGCAATTAAAACGCACATTATGTGTAAAACGTAGGCATAAGTACACGAAAACACCAAATACAGCAATAGCCTTCAAATAAAGAAGGCGACGGTTTGTTTTGATTCTGAGAACTGGCGTCAAAAAGTTCAAATGACGGTAACTTTGAAAAGTGACGACATTTGGGTAGGGCCACACAAATATTTGCAACTGACACTAGCATTTTTCGTGACACAAGACAAATGAGACTTTTTTGTGGCCACTTTCAACGAACCTTAACATATACAGTCACGACACTCTCTGCTATGAAAGCTGTTCCCAACTGACAGTTGCAACTTCACTAGCTCTCCTAGTGATGGGCAAGGTGCCGTAAGAGAAATGTTTGTTTTCAGTTACTTATCTGCGTAATTAACAAAATAGTTTCTAAAATTTCTGCGTTCCGTTATCAGTAAAATGTCGAGATACATAAATAATCGTGAAATAAATGTGAAATCAGCTGTATTTTCCTGATTCAGTGATCTAAACAACAACTTATTGATAAGGAAATACCTACGGATTTGTGAATATTTTGTAGCCTTCTCCGCTTAAAGTGCGAGAATATAAATAAAAAAGAAAAAGTAATTCCTGTTGTGGTCTGCTCCAATAAGACAGGAACTTTCTTTGACGTGTAAAAATTCGATAAGTAGTCTTATGATTCGAACACTTTTACACTTCACTCGTCTTTGTTACAAAGCCACATTATTTTGAGTATAATTACTTTTCATTAGAAAACGAATGTCTTGAAGATTCTTGCCGTTTGTGGTTCAGGTGTAGTAACAATTGTGGAATTGGTTTCTGCTTTGTTGGGGTACTGTGTTTTTGCTTTCGATGTTATATTGTCACGTTTGTGTGCACTTCCCTTTAGCCTCAGCGCTAGTGCCTCATCTGGTACATTTAATAATGTAGGTAATGCATTCCTTATAAGTTTCGTATGTTCAACACTTACAGAAACTTAAATTCTTGATTAAAAAATCGTGGATTTCAAGACAATCTTAAATAAACTGTCCTGCAAAGTACCCTTCCACATCCTCCAATGGTCCCGAGGAATCGTCATACAGACAAATGTGGAGTTATTACCTATTTTTGTGACACTACATACCTTCCCCGTCGTAAAACGTATGTTAATAGAAATTTAAACTACATTATTCACACTCATCCGATATTGTATATATATCAACCCTCGCTACCTGAGAGAAATAATATCCTATACTACAGCTCCAGAAAGGTCTCTTTTGTCACCTCTTTCGTCCATGATTAAGTTGGTACTACACTAAGAACAGCCCACCTTGCCAAGTAAGGATGTCTCTGGCTTCCCAGCAGACAGCAGTGCAAACGACATACGAAGCCATGCGTTCTTAACTAAAGTAAACGAGACCCAAAGCGCGAAGCGGCGACTGTAAGCCATTTCGCGGCAGTCAGTCAATATTAAAAGCAACCTTCCACATTCATACGAACACACACGTTCACACACACGGGTGGAAAAATATATAAACATGGGGCATTGATAATTAATAAAGGAATAAAATAATTGACATACAAATAAACAGTATTAATGTTGGAAAAACACTTTATAGTAATGAATAACTCATAATTGAATACGACCACACATTCAGTGGACGTGTTTCAATGTAATATTCCTATATAACTGGAAAACAAATAAGTCAATGATCTTTTGTGGTTGCATATAATAACAGACAACGCCAGGTTTGTCCTTCTTAAGGTGTTACGTTGTAAGTTCAAGTATATCAGTATGTTAAGAATGCACTGGAACATAGATCTTTTACTCAGTGACGATTCACATTGCTATGCATTTGTAAACCTATCACTCTCAAGAATGACTACTTGGTTACGTACATTCAGCAATTATTGCAACTTATTGCAAACATGATAATGGAACCGCTGTGGCAATCCGGATTGTGACGAAATATAATAAAATAATATAGTCAAATGGCGGGGAAATCATTTAATAACTATTGCTAGACTGTGGCGCTCGCATGCAACAAAATATTTTGTAAACGAAGTTGTCTACAACCAACAACACGGTGTGGACCACAGCTCTTCAGGACGCACGGTCATGAATTTAACGACGATAGATGCTCACGGTGCAATGTCTGCACTTAAGAAAGGTCTTCATCACTCACCTCCATCGCGGGATATTCCTATCTGTTCAAATGTTTGTAAAACTATGGGACGAAAGTACTGTGGTTATCAGTCCATGGGCGATACAAGCACTCAAACCAGCGTAAGGACAATACATATACATACACACATTCACGCACGCACACCCCATTGAACCTCCAGTTCCTGACACAGTGCGTGCAAGCATGCTGCCATAAACGCTCCTATCTGTGATATAAGCGGTGTCGAACAACTTGTCCGTCCGAAAACTGTCTTGACCAGTTAAACCGGCAACCCACGAGCAATGAAAATATTTTAGATCTTATAGCTACGAACAGTCCTGCCCTTTTAACGATGTCTGTGTACAGACAGAAATTAGTGATCATTATATAGTCATAGCGTCGATGGTGACCGAAGTTCATAAGAAGGCTAGGAACGTGTTTTTGTTGCGAAGAGCCGACAAGCAAATGTTAGAAAATGAATGGGCGTCGTTTAGTTCCGGGACTACGGATGTAGAGGAATTGTTGACTAAATTTAAGTGCATTGTAAATAAAGGGTTAGAGAAATATGTGCCTGTAAAGACGATTCAGGTTGGAAAAGATCCACCCTGGTATAATAATAATGTTAGAAAGATGCTGAGAAAGCAAAGACTGTTGCACTCTCGGTTCAAAAAAGAACACGTAAATGATGACAGGCAAAGGTTAGTAGAGATTCGTGCTTCTATAAAAAGATCAATGCGGAAAGCGTACAATAATTACTACAGCCATACCTTACCAAAAGATCTTACCGAGAATCCGAAAAAATTCTGGTCGTATGTAAAATCGATAAGCGGGTCAAAGCCCACTATCCAGTCTTCGTTGATCATTCCGTGGCAGTAATAGAAGAAAGCAAACGGAAAGCTGAAGTTCTAAATTTAACCTTTAAGAAACCTTTCACGCAGGAGGACCGCACAAATGGAGGACATAGTAATAGGTATTTCCGGTGTAGAAAAGCAGCTGAGAGAGCTAAATACGAAAACGTCTGCTGGCCCCGATGGAATACCAGTGCGGTTTTACAAAGAGTATTCTGCTACATTGGCCCCCTGCTTAGCTTGCATTTATCGCGAATCTTTAATTCAGCGCAAAGTTCTAGTGATTGGAAGAAAGCGCAGGTGACTCCCGTTTATAAGAAAGGAAAGAGAACTGACCCACATAATTACAGGCCAATATCGTTGACATCAATTTCCTGTAGAATTTCAGAGCATATTCTCAGTTCGAATTTAATAAATTTCCTTGAGACGGAAAAGTTTCTTTCCATGAATCAGCACGAGCGTAGGAAACATCGTTCATGTGAAACTCAGCTTGCCCTTTTCTCGCATGACATCTTGCAAGCCATGGATGAAGGGCAACAGCCGGATTGTGTTTTTATCGACTTAGACGCGGTGCCACACTGCAGACTCCTAACTACGATACGAGCTTATGAAATAAGTTGACAGACTTGTGACTGGCTTTAAGACTAACTAATAGAACGCAGTACGTTGTTCTTGACGGCGAGTGTTCATCAGAGACGAGTGTATCGTCAGGCGTGCCCCAGGGGAGTGTGATAGGACCGCTATTATTTTCTATATAAATGATCTGATGGACAGAGTAACTTGAACTTGTAATTAGCGGTTGTTTGCAGATGATTATGTGGTGTATGGGAGGGTGTCCTCTTTAACTGACTGTAATTGCGTACAGGATGACTTAGACAAAATTTCTAGTTCGTGCGAAGAATGCCAGCTAGCTCTCAATGTAGAAAAATGTAAGGTGATGCGCATGAGTAGGAAAAACAATCCCATTATGTTCAAATACTGCATTAGTAGTGAGCTTCTTGAAGCTGTCGCGTCGTTCAAATATCTAGGCGTAACATTGAAGAGAGATATGAAATGGAACGAACATGTAAAGACAGTTGTGAGTAAGCCACACAGCCGACTTCGGTTTATTGGGAGAATTTTGGAAAGATGTACTTCACCTGTAAAGGATACCGCGTATAAAACGCATGTACGACCACGTCTTGAGTATTGCTCAAGTATTTGGGAACCGCATCAGATCAGTTTAAAGGAAGACATAGAAGCAGTTCAGAGGCAAACAGCTAGGTTTGTTGCTGGTAGGTTCGACCAATGCGCGAGTGTCACGGAAATGCTCCGGCAACTCAATTGCGGATCGCTGAAGGAAAGACGACGTTAATTTCGTGAATGTCTGTTGAGGAAATTTAGAGGTCCTGAATGTGAACCTGAGTGTAGTACGATCTTGCTGCCGAGAGAGAGACTGACACTTGAAAATAGGATGCACGCGTGTGCGGGTACGGAGGTGACCAGCCAGTGGGACAGCAGAAACTAGAAACACTAAGTTCGATTAGAACAAGATGTATATTTCGTAGAAATTATACAATACTTAACTTGGAGGGCAGCAGACTAGTGGAATGCTGGTACATAGTTTAGCTACGTAGAGGCCTGCCTACTGATGAGAGTCTTTCCTAGTGTCTGTCTGATTCACAAGTGACCAATGCAGTTCAGTGGCGGCCACGAGCGGAGTTGCAGCAGAGGGCGCTCGTGGCTGACGTCGTAAGAACACCGCGCCATGCGTGCATGGCGGCGCGCGCCGAAAGTACGAGGCGCGCACTTCGGACTTGTGCGACACCACATTAGGCCCATCTTCTCGGACCATATATGGAGAGCTGTGAACGTTACATCAAAATCTCGGCAGTCGAATTAATCATCATCAACTTGATGAGGATGACATGCTGAGATTCGATGTGGTGGCACTGTTTACAAATGTGCCTATCAATGAAGTGGTTGAACTCTTCAGACAAACTGTTACATTTCCCTATTTTCTATACAACGGCCAGTATTACCAACAGAAGTACGGCATTGTAAATAGGTAAGCCGCTAGCTCCAGCTGTTTCAAATACTTTTTACCGAGGATATTGCGTTACATACACTGGACCATTAAATCCTCGTTGTTTCTTCCGACACATTTACGATACGTTCGTGATTTGCCTCCATGGATGTATGAAATCTAAAGATTTCTTGGAACATCTGAACACCGCGGAGGTTGAAGATGGCAATGCATTGCCCTTTCTCGACGTCGTTATCCGACTTAAACTAAGTTTATGACTGGGCCACAGGATCTACAGTAAATCTCACACCAGTCTACACTTACATGCCACCCTCCTGTATTACAGACATTAGCACATCGTGCAGGAACAATGTCGCTGACAAACTGCCGCATGCAATACTTATGCAAGGTATTGGCATAAAATTAATAGCGTGATATGAGCTACAGATCACAATAAACCATCGACAAGCAGGAAGAGACTAAACTTGCTTTCTTACCTACTGTGTCGGGCAAAGAAAGATACCTGCTGAAAAGACGAAACATGAAACCTGCTTCAGGTCCCCGATGAAAAAAACGGCAGATATTGAGACCAGTGAAAGACGAAGCAGAATATCTGGGTCTACGAGATAAATTGCTAGTCTGTCCAGTCTTACGTCTGACAAAAAAAAAAAAAAAAAAAAAAAAAAAAAAAAAAAAAAAAAAAAAAAAAAAAAAACACAAACTGTAGAACAACCCAGGAAGGTACACGAGAGGTTTTGTCGTTTACGATACCGAGAGAAATCTGCTCGCGCTAACTGATTCTGAAATTGTATCGTTAAAGAAGCCTTTGAAATTAAAATCTCCGACATCTTCAATAGAGACGGCGACTTGAGATACAACGATCACAACGTAGAAACATCGAAAGCCGATGCGACACTTACCCTTATGTCGTAGATACTAGTCACAGCACAACTTGGTGAAAGCGCAAATAACGGTTAACAGCAGTCACCACTGATAACAGCCATTTTTTTTATTTTTTTTATTTATTTATTTTTTATGAGACTTAACTACGGGGTCATCAGTCCCTAAACTTACAAACTGCTTATGAACTAGCTACGACTAAGGACGGCACAACTATCCATGCCCGATGGGGGATTCGAACCCCCGACCGAAGTGGCCGTGCAGACCGTGACTGGAGCGCCTCAGTCCCCTCGGCCACCGCGGCCGGCTAACAGCCAATAATTGCTTGGCTGAAAACTCGTGGGGTTTTAACCACTTGACGCAAATGGAAGACCGAGAACTTATTATTTTTACTGCCTATCGAAAAAAATACCCGTGTTTTTTTTAATTTATTGACATTTTAAGGACGTTATCCTACGATGAAGAAGAACATCAGTATGTAATCAGACACGCATTGTTGCTGTATATTAACAAGGATATTCATCAAGAGAAATGTAGGGCAACGAGTTGTAAAAACCAGAAACCGTCGTTTCCAAACTATAGACCGTTGTTCCGTACTCGTCGACCGATGGCAAAAATTGTGGCAACTACCGGCATCACCGAACTTTCGCCAGAAAATATAGGGGATGGGATCAGTTCTCAAGTTCATCCGATCACAAGCAAATGTACAAATGTTTGCTAAGCTTATGGGACTTAACTGCTGTGTCATCAGTCCCTAAATGTACAAAGTACTAATATATTACCTTATTACCTTATACTAAAAGCAACACAAACAGCCATGTCAGAGGGGAGATTAGAACCTCCGCCGAGGAGCTGTCTCGCGCTTCGGAGCGTAGCTCCGCAATGCGCTCGGCCACTCCGCCGCGGCCGTGCAGAATCCGAACTATATCCAGTAGGACTACAAGCTGTTTCAATTTTTAAAATTTAGAACACGTAGCATTGTAAACGACTAGAAAATGGCTATGGGTATGCCCCTGCGTAGGCGGACCCCTAGTCCTTCCCCCCTCCCACCCCATTATCTATGACGCTTCTTTTTTATAGCAACAAACAGATCTGGAATGCACTATATATGGTAGACGACTTGTATGTTTATTTCATTGGTATTACTTTGACGTTGCTGTTGTTTGTTGTTGTGGTCTTATTGCCGCAGACTGGTTTGATGCAGCTCTCCACGTTACCCTCTCCTGTGCAAGTCTCTTCATCTGACAATACGTTCGGCAAACAACATCCTTTTCAATCTGCTTACTGTATTCGTGCCTCGGTCTCCCTCTACGATTTTTACCACACACGCTTTGTTGATGTCTCAGAATGTGTCCAACCAATCTATCCCTTCTCTTAGTCAGGATATGCCAGAAACTCCTTTTCTCCCCGATTCGGTTAAGCACCTCCACATTCGTTACCTCATCTACCCATCTAATTTTCATCATTCGCCTGTACCACCACATTTCAAAAGCTTCCATCATCTTTTTATCTGAACTCCGTATCGTCCACGTTGCACTCCCATACAAAGCTACACTCCAGACAAAAGCTTTCAGAAAGGACTTTCTAACATTTAAATTAATATTTGATGTTAACAAATTTTGCTGCTATAGAAATGCTTTTCTTCCCAAAGCCATTCTGCATTTTATATCTTCTTTACTTCAGGCAGCAGAAGTTATCTTGCTACCCAAATAACAAAATTCATCTATTACTTGTCTATTAATTGTCTCATTACCTAATCTAATTCCTTGAGCATCGCCTGATTTTTTGACATTGCATTCCACTACCTTCGTTTTACTCCTGTTAATATCTTCCATTCCATTCAATTGCTCTTCCAGATCTTTTGCAGTCTCTGACAAAATTACTGTGTCATAGGCAAACCGCAATTGTTTTTATTTCTTCTCCCTGAATTTTAATCCCCTCTCCAAATTTCTCCTTCCATTCCTTCGCTGCCTGCTCAATGTACAGATTGAACAATATTGGCGAAAGGCTACATACAACCCCGTCTTACCCCCTTCGCAACCTCTGCGTTCCTTTCTTGCCCTTCGACTCTAATAACCGCTGTCTGGTTTTTGTATAGGTTGCATATAACTCTCCGCTCGCTATATTTTACCCCTGCTACCTTCAGAGTTTGGAACAGTGTATTCCAGTCGACATTGTCAAAAGCTTTTTCCAAATCGACAAACGCTAAAAACGTAGGTTTCCCTTTCCTTAGCCTATCTTCTAAGATAAGTCGTAATGTGAGTATTGCCTCCTTTGTTCCTACATTTCTCCTAAATCCAAACTGATCTTCCCCGAGGTCGGCTTCCACAAGTTTTTCCATTCGTCTGTAAATAATTCGTGTAAATATTTTGCAACCATGACTTATGAGACTGATAATTGTGTAATTTTCTCACTTGTCTGCATTTGATTTCCTTGGAATTGGATTTCTGGACGTTATTGTACGAAAAATATTTTCGGTGGTCGTTGAACTTTCACTCTTGCCTAGAGTGGTAGTCTGTTGCAAATCAGGTTGGTGGACGCAAGACGACGGATGCACAACCACGGAGCTGCAGTATGTCTTATATATTTCTGTTTATATATCCACCACCTCGGGTAGGTCGGTATCCTTTAACGTCGGTGTAAAAGTCTGTATTATATTTGCATCTACTAGGATTTATTTTATCAGTTTTACTGAAGGTGAAGCTTCTGGCTTTTTCGAGTGTTAAATTCGCTATGCTGTTGTCTCCGTCAGCATATATTTTGCGAACACAGCGCTATACAGTAAGACCGCGTTAATCCGCTACTCAATAATCCCCCGGGCTGTACAGTCAGGCACGTGTCAGAAATTTTCCCCTATTTTTAACTCGGCACCAGTGCTGCCAAAAGAATGCAGGGGAAATCTAGAGCGCTCTGCGCAGCGCCTCGTCAAAAACAATTTGTCTGCCTCACTAAGCAGTTATACTCTCATCAGGGTAATCCGGGAGCAATGTTACCTTCTACAGCCTCATCGTTACTTTGCAAATCACACTAAGTACTTGACAGAGGGTTCATGGAACCACTTCCATCTTTCATACTATACTCGTGGAAAATAAAAAAAAGAAAAGAAAAGAAAAAAACAATGAATTCGTTAACCCAGCAGAGTAAAATTTTATTGACACATTCTTAAGGATGTAAACAACACACGATCACGCAGTCAGAACCATACGCACGTCACTACAGTCACCAGAGAGTGCACGATGTCGACGCTAGTATTGTTTTCCAACAATGCAGGGCGCGACTTCCTTATGAAAACGATCGTAGAGGTGGCGAATGAAGTCTTACGGTATGGCCTGCCATGCAATTTTCATTTGATGCCTGAGACCAGATCTCGTGCTGGTCGTGTAAACCGCGCCAAGATGAAGTTTCATGCGGTCTCATACATGCTCATTTGGGGACATATCTGGGGATAATAATGTGCAGGATAGTTGACGTACACGGAGAAGAGCACGTTGGGTTACACGGAATACGTGTGGACGTGAATTTTCCTGTTGAAAAAGCACATCGCGTTGTTGGTGCATGAGCCGCGACGGAGCGACCGAGCGCATTGAGGCGCTATGCTACGATGTGTGAGGCCGTTCCCCGTCTGGGGTTCGAATCCCTCCTTGGGCATGGATATTTGTGCCGTCTTTAGTATAAGGTAGTTTGTACGTTTAGGGACTGATGATCCCGCAGTTAAGTCCCTTAAGCTCTACAATGGGAACTTCGAGCAGCCGTAGCGTGCGGATCTCCGTGCCGGCGCGTTTCCAGGAGCTCAGTCCGTCAGTTCACCTGATGATGGCGACATGTATGATCTTCGAAATATTGTGCCCGTTGGACACTATAGACCGGCAGTAGACCCGTGGATATTTTGATTATCAAATACGCCGGGAGAAACTGAAGAATCA
Source organism: Locusta migratoria (assembly GCA_026315105.1). Classification (NCBI taxonomy): domain Eukaryota; kingdom Metazoa; phylum Arthropoda; class Insecta; order Orthoptera; family Acrididae; genus Locusta; species Locusta migratoria. The sequence continues at coordinate 732,280,500 of CM048744.1, read as the reverse complement.
TTTTTTTTTTTTTTTGTTGGTGCATGAACGGTGGCAAGACAGGTGAATGATGGTTTCAATGTGCCGTGTACTGTTCAATTTTCCCACAACACCAGAGGAGAACGGACATTGTAGGATATGGTTCCCCACACCCCGTTTGCCTCTGTCGTGTGCACTCCAGATTTTCGCACTCCGGTGGCCGAGGGGACTAAGGCGCTCCAGTCACGGTCTGCGCGGCCACTACGGTCGGGGGTTCGAATGCCCCCTCGGGCATGGATATTTGTGCCGTCCTAGTTCATAAGTATTTCATAAGTAGTTTGTAAGTTTAGGGACTGATAACGCCGTAGTTAAGTCCCATAAACTATACAAACATCTGAACATTTTTCGCACTCCCCTGCACGACACCACACTCGCGTCGACCATCATTGGCACCGAGGCAGCGACCACTCTCATCACTGAAGACGACACGTCTCCAGTCGTCCCGTCATAAGCGCCAACCCTGAGACCGTTGGAGGCGAGCTGAACGATGTTGGGGAATGACACGAGGACACTCTAACGGCACACATGATCGTGCATCACAGTGAGGAGAGCTATATTCTACACTCGCCATTTTCCTCCAGTGATCATCTAGAAAATATTGAACACCGCACGGTACACTGAAACCAAAATTTATCCCATTTTGCTACCACTCATACACCAACAAGGTGGTATGCAACAGGACAATGCAGATCCACATGTATCCCGTACCACCCAACGTGCTCTTCAATGTGTAAATCAACTACCCTTGCCAACACGATTTCATTGAGCATGTTTGGGACCGCATGAGACATCATGTTGGGCTATTTCACATAACCACATTCCAAACCTCTGCGATCGTTTCCATTAAATAATTACATCTTGCATTGTTCAAATATGATGGTAAACACGGTATTAACGCCAACATTGCGGACGCTCCGGTGACTGTACTCATGTGTGCACGGCTCTGCCTATTTGATCGTGTGTTGAATAAAACCTCAAGAATGTGTCAATAAAATTTCCCTCTGCTGGATCGACGAATTCATGGTGTTGTGTTTTTCATTTTCCAGAACTGTATTCATCTTCCATTCCATTCTCTAAAATCATGTTGGTAGATAGAATATCTAAATATCTCCATTAAAAGTTGGATTTCTTTTTTGATTTGATGATTATGCCTCAATATGTAGGTCGGAGTCAGTAATGTATACGATAAAATTTCGTATTAGATCTTGCCACAACGGAAACCGCTGTTGTTTTAACGATACCCACTACCTCTCTTGTATCACTTGTGACAAACTATCCGCTATAAAGTGATAATACAAATCTGTAGCGCACACTCTTTTGATGGTTGGTTGGGGGAAGAAACAAATGAAACGAGAGTGTGGAATTAATTAACCTGCTTGTCTTCCACTTCCCAATTGACAGGTGGCTAACTTGTTAAGCTTGTATTGCTGTGCCCGTTTTTAGCATCGGTCATCATCTCTTCTAGCAGGGGTTTCTTTCAAATAATAAGGATGGTACCGACAAGGAAAGGCTACAGACCAGAAGTCAGACAGTTCAGTGAAATAATAAAACCTTCAAGTGTCTCACAAAACTACGAGGTTGCCTGTTACAGGTTAAAATACGTTACTAATTGTTGCTGCAGATCAAGACAAACAAAAGGAGAGAAAACATCGAAAAGAAGAAACATTTAATTAATTCGAACAGCCTTTAACGTGAAAGTGGGAATGGAACTATTCATTAGTGTTGAGTACAATACAATGAGGCCAAAGCAGGGGCGGCACGAACATTAAAGAGAGAGAATTTTAGTGTTCGTCACGCCTATCGTCGGATATGAAATACGTTGCATATATGAAACTTACTGGCAGATTAACAATGTGTGCCGGAACCGGGTTTCGAACCTAAGACTGTGTCTTTTGCGGCCAAGCGCTATACCAACTGAACTGTCCCAGCACGATTCACGGTCTGATCTCACAACCTTACTTCTGCCAGTAACTCGCCTCCTATTTTCCAAACTTCACAGATGTTCTCCTGCGAACATTGCAAAAATGGCATTCCTGGAAGAAAGAGTATGGTGTTTCCAGTAACATCCCTTAGGTTGTGGCTAAGCCATTATTTCCAGGAACATTCCTTAGGCTGTGGCTAAGCTATATCCTTTCTTCCGGGAGTGCTATTCCTGCAAGATCTTCAGGAGAGCTTCTGTAAAGTTTGGAAAGTAGGAGGCGAGGTATAGGCAGAAGTAAAGTTGTGGGGACGGACTGTAAAGTGTACTGGGATAGCTCAGTCAAAAGAGCGCATGCAGGCGAAAGGCAAAGTTCCCAGGTTCGAATTCCGGTTCTGGAATACAATGTCAATCTGTCAGGAAGCTTCATATCACCGCACACTCCGCTGCAGGGTGAGAGTTTCATTCGTATCATATTTAATAAACTAGAGACCGAATGCAATTACCTCAATCGCGAAAACATGCTCGGCCGAATTGTGATGACGGTTAACGCGAATAATGGCCAAGATCGTACATGGCGGCTACGTTTGTACATTAGACGATTGCAGACCTGTCCCCCAATGAACTGGAAGCAACTGAGGGCGGCCACGTCGCTCACACAGATTCTTTCCCCGGAAAAACTAGTGACCGAGAGTACTGTTAGAGTTCGGTCTGGCCAGCAAGGTCCCGTTTCACGCCGCCTACCTTAGCTGCAACCCTATAGAGAGGGCGGGAACGTCATGTGAGCTCTCCGGATTTGAATTTAAAGATTACGACAACATTTGTGGCTGATCGTCATTTTGTCAAATTATGTTATTAATTATTCCAGGACCCGGAAAATTATTTCGGCCCCACGAGACGATGGTCCTCTGATCAAGAAAGCAGGCGATGATATTATTCATGCGATGAAGGCTTTCACGACCGGATGTCATAGTTGCTGATAGAACTTCCGGGTTATAAGGCCGTGGTCCATAAAACATTTCAGTTTTTCCTAACGTTTCGCCCAGAGCTGCCGCGGACATCTTCGGAGGTCTTCTTACTTCCGTTGAGTCTTGCAGACTGATGAGTCGTGTGTCTGAGAGCGCTATATATACTGTGGAATGTGGGCGTGGCCAAGATGTTACGTTACCAGCAGAGATAGTTCTTGTCAGAGAAAAAAACATCACTATCGATTGCAATCGCTCAGAGATGAAACCTGACTATCTCTTAAAACTACTGTCCATATGTCGCAAAGATTCATACCTTCCTGTTAAAATGTTCCTTATGTTTATATATTTCAATAGCTTCCATGTATTATGAATAATAATTCGTCATTGTAGATAAACTGATATTTCCGAAAACCTCACTATATTGCTTCCAGATTGAAGAGAATGTTCTACCACAGCCGATTTCTTTGTTTTTCCTAGTCGGCAAAGAGTTTTGTGTTCCTTCAGCTTAATTTCTATATTTCTTTTTGTGGGCCAAATGTAAACTTTATCACATGTACACGGAATTTTATAAACGCCACAAGCAGAAAGAGGAGGTCGTTTATCTTTCACAGAACAGAGTACTTGACGTATTTGCTTTGTTGGTCTGAAAACTGATCTCACGATGTGTTTGCGTTAAATTTTTCCTATCTGATCAGTTACTTTTCCGAAAATTGTCAGGAAAACTGTGTTCTTCCATCGCTTTGTTTGATCACTTGTTCTTAGACTATTGTTATTTGGTCTCAGAACCCTGTTTATTTCTTTATTTGAATAGCCATTTTTCTTGAAAGCTTGCTTTAGGTGTTTCAATTCAGCATCAAGGTGTTCCCGAGTGCAAATTTTCTTAGCTCTGTCAACGAGACTTTTGATGACACCTCTCTTCTGCTGTGGGTGATGATTAGATTTCTTATGCAAATATCTGTCTGTGTGTGTGTGTGTGTGTGTGTGTGTGTGTGTGTGTGTGTAGCTTTTCGAAAAACTTTATGTTTCAGTTTTCCATCTACCTCTCTCATCAGTCGGCAAGACTCAACGGAAGTAAGAAGACCTCCGAAGATGCCCGGCGCAGCTCTGGTCGAAACGTTAGGAAAAACTGAAATGTTTTATGGGCGACGGCGTTATAACCCGGACGTTCTACCAGCAACAGTGATATTATTGTCGGGAAAAATTAGTTTTATGTGAGGTTTCAATACTCATCTCATACTAGCTTAAATCCGCGGCTCCGCTCGCGTGTTGGTTGATGATAGATAAGCTATCTTTCGGTAGTGTGCTATGAGACTGGTTTTAAAGGATGAAATGAAATACAATACCTTCTTTAGAAACAAAGTGAAAACTATTCCTACCAGATTGCAGAAGTCTATGCACTTACCGTTTATCAGGAAAGTAAGTAGTGTAGATCAAATCACACCTAAAAATGCACTCGTTTCGAAGAATCCAATCACGAAATTCAATAATAATGATTGTAATAATATCACAGATCGATCACTTGGTATAATGCGCGAAATGTCAAATCGGTTTTTTAAGAGGTGTATTAAAAGAAATTTCTTTTTTACTGCTTTATTTATTTATTCTTATATTTCCTTATTCGTATGCTTATCCTTACAGAGAAAGAGCTGAAGACATTGTAGCAAGCATAGACCAAAGATATTGTCTGTGGCATCACGTTTCGTTGTATGTAACCTCGCAAACGTCATCGCTGGCCTCCAGTCCGAATTTTTTTTTATAATTTGACGACTTTCAACCACCATATCTTCCACCCCCTTATATCTATCGGCATGGAACTGCTATGGTGTACAACGGGGGGTTCGGACAACAATCACACACGGTCCATTCGTTTGCGTTCTGTAGTTTTCGCTTTAGAGCGAATTGTTAACATACACTCGTAGAATTATATATACACCTATAAATTTCCATTCCAATATACTCCGCCCTTTTATCATTATCAACCCTCAAGCAACAATGCAACCAATAAGACCATCTTCAGAGAGTGAATATAATTTTCAAAGAGTAATTATTGTTTCGCATTTCGCGTTAGATTCTTCAAATTACTAAATATATATCCGATCGCTATAAAACCGTGCCTAAAGCCTTCCCCGGATAGACATTAGTAACTGTACAAATTTTTAGCTTTTGATGTCTTGTGATTCAGACATGATAAACGTTCACCGAACAGACATTCACATTTATAGATATATATTTTAAATCAAATAGATGTTTTTATGGGTGAGTGTGCACGAGAGTGAAGGAGGATTAAGCAGTGCCGATTGTCAAAGATCCTTGTTGACTCTCTTTGTGAGTTATGTAAATATATATTGTTTTGAATCGTACGCGGAGAATCCCGTTATATTCGTGAACGTTTCGTGTCCGTTACACGCCCGCATGAAGCCATTCAATACCGCCCTGCCTTGTGCTGACGACTGGCACCGTCCGGATCACGTATTGAGTGGAGACGTGAGCTGGAGACTGCTGTTGGATTTATGGCAGGCCGCTTGGTTCAGCACTCTTGCGTAGGCGCCCGGTGCGGCGACCGCTATCTGTTATGTATGAGGGAGCCCACGCGAGAGGCAGAGCTGATGGGAAGTGGCTGTCGTGCGCTCCTCCCGAGAAAGCAGAATTACGGCGTTTGTGGCAGAACCGGGGAATAAAAGATGCATGCAGCACCGCGGTACACGCCGAGTGGAAGAGCCGTGACCTTTGATATAGGCTCCCACACGATTGCATCCGTTCTTTATCCAGGCTCGAAAACTTCTCGGTTGTTTTTAATATTCGGCCGATATTTAACAGAAATGATACATCAAATAATTGGCAGAACGCTTCGAAGATGCAACAGCTCCACCAAAGAGGGCGGCTCGTTTATTTTATCTCGTTACAGGGGGGAAAGCGTCACGGAAATGTTGCACGATTTGAGGTGGAAATCATTGAAAGAAGGATGCTATTCGATGCAGTGAGATGTACTTGCGAAATTCCAATCACCGACTTTTACTTCTCAATGTGAAAATATTTTTCTAGCTCCCACCTATATAGGGAGACATGACCACAACAACAAAAAAAAAGGAAAAAAAAAGTTAGATAGAAAACGGAACATGTATGAAATTTTTTTTTGAAAAGTCTTGGTCGCAATTAATTTTATTTCATATGACGCGTTTCGAGAACATCGTCATCAGAAAAAGATTTTAAAAAACGATGGGAAATACAACCATCTTGGTATAGATGCCTGATTACAACTTAAAATATCATCATGGACATCTAGTGACAGTGTTGAACCAGACTCACATGCCCAACTGTCAGTCTGGTTCAACACTGTCACTAGACGTCCATGATGATATTTTAAGTTGTTATCAGGCATCTATACCAAGATGGTTGTATTTCCCATCGTTTTTTAAAATCTTTTTCTGATGATGATGTTCTCGAAACGCGTCATATGAAATAAAGCTAATTGCTACCAAGACTATTCAAAACTTTTTTCATACATGCCAGCGTATGGTCGCTTGTCCACAAAAATGGAAGGTTTTATAAACCACGTGAGAAAACGGAACGATTTAGGTGTTGTTTCTTCCCGCGCGCTATTAGAGAGTGGAACGGTAAAGAAAGGTTATGAAAACGGTTAACGAAGCCTCTGCCAGGCACTTAAACATAATTTTCAGAGTATCTATGTAGATGTAGTTAGATATACCCGTCATCGCTTCGCAGTGGCTCATTCTTATATCAGATGAGTACGAAAGTAAATAAAAGAAGTCTTGTAAACATACATGCACTGAGAAAATACATCACTCATATAATTACTACGCTTTGTTCTAGTATTGTATTCGTAATTGTAAAGCCAGGGATTTACTAATTTCCATATCGCTCTTTACCTGCATACACATGTTTTCGCAAGTAGCCTTGGAAACACAATTGACGTCTACATTCTATTGATCTCCTTTTCTTTGTGTCTCATGCTGCCATTTCTATCTACATCAACAGCTATACTCCGCAAACCACCTGACACAGTTCTCCCTCCTACTCCAGTCTCGTATTGTTCGCGCAAAGAAAGATTCTCGGTATGCATCTGTGTTCACTCTAATCTCTCTGATTTTATCCTCGTGATCTCTTCGCGAGATATACGTAGGAGGGAGCAATAAATATACTGCTGGACTCCTCGGTAAAGGTATGTTCTAGAAACTTCGACAAAAGCCCACACCGAGCCACAGAGAGTCTCTCTTGCAGAATCTTTCACTTGAGTTTAGCGATCATCTCCGTAACGCTTTCAAGATTACTAAACGATCCTCCAACGAAGCGCGTTGCTCCCCGTTGGGTCTTCTCTAACTCCTCTATCAACCCAACCTTGTACGGATCCCATACCGGCAATATTGAAGCAGTGAACAATTGAACTCTAATCTAGTGCCTTTGTTTTTGGACTGCATTTCCTTACCATTCTTCTAATTAATCTCAGTCTGGCAGTAGCTTTACCGAAGATTACTTTTATATGGTCGTTCCATTTTAAATCATTCCTAATGCCTACTCCCAGATAATTTATGGTATTAACTGCTTCCAGTTGCTGACCTGCTATGGTGTGGCTAAATGTTAAAGGATCTTTCTTTCTCTGTGTTCGTAGCACATTACACTTGTCTAAATTGAGATTCAATTGCCATTCCCTGCACTATGAGTCAATTCGATGCGATCCTTCTACATTTCAATACAGTTTTTCAACCCCTCTTTGTACTCAGTCTCAAAGCCTCAGTGAACTTCCGATGTTATCCACAAGGTCATTTATATATATTGTGAACAGCAACGGACCGACGACACGCCCCTGTGGAACATCTGACATCACTCTTACTTCGGAAGACTTTTCTCCATTGAGAATGACATGCTGCGTTCTGTTATCTAGAAACACAATTGGTCCGATAGACCATATGCTCTTAAATTGTTCATTAAACGACTGAGGGAAGTCAAGAAACACGACATCTACCTGGGATCCCCTATCCATGGCCCTTTGTGTCTCGTGTACGAATAGCGCGAGCTGGATTTCACACGATCACCTTTTTCGAAACCCATGCTGAATCCTGCAGAGCACATATCTGGTCTCCAGTAATTGTACATCTCCCCCTGCTCCTTGTCTACCCCTTGCTCTACAGGTAGAAAATGTGAGAAGGGGGCGGGCTACCCAAAGGCCGCATTTCATTGGCAGAATTGGGCTGAAGCCATCTGTTGGCTATTAGTAAACTCGGATTCAGAAAGCACTGTTCTTGTGAAACACAGGAAGCTGTATACGCATTGTATGTAATGAGTGCTATTAACGGGAGACACCAGATCGATTTCATATTTCTAGATTACCGGGCGGCTTTTGACACCGTACCTCACAAGTGACTTCTAATCAAATTGCGTTATTATGGAATATTGTCTCACAATCAGTTGTGCTTCTGGTTACACGATTTCCTGTCAGAAAGGACACATTTCATAGTAATTCACGGAAAGTAGTATCAGGCCTTCCAAAGCGATTTTTATAGGGCCCAAATAAATACCCAGAAATAATTTAAATTGGAAAGAATATTGTGGAGAAGGTAAACTGAGTGCTTTGCTTCTTTGGCAGAACAGAGGATGCACCGGTTCTATTTAAAGAGACTGCTTACTCTACACTTATCCACCTTAATTTGTATTATTGCTGGCCACCGTGGGATCCTAATTAGGTTGGACTGACGGCGGAAACAGACAAAGTTCATAGAAGAGTAGATCGTGTTATCGCGATGTGGAGGAAACAGTGTCTTGGAAATAGTGCACAAATAGGGATGAAAATCACTAAAAGAATGAATTTTTTTGTGCGGAAATCTTCGTAAGAAGTTTTTTCAGAACGTTTCTCCTCCAGATTCGAACATCTTTTGTTGGGAGCCATCTATGATATTCAGAATGTAATAAAGGAAATCAGATTTAAAACGAAAAGGTTTCTGTCTTCCTTTTTGTCATGCGCTATTCGAGAATGGAACTATCTACCAGACATGAGAGAAAATATAGTACCTATGTCGAAAAAAAAAACATTTAAAAAATTGTATACCTGAAACACCAATCTTCTTATCGGTCCCTAGATTTGGTAACTACCTATCTGAGACTAACTACGTAGATAGCTCGCGCTCACACGCACACACACACACACACACACACACACACATACAGACACACACCTGCCCGAGAGAGAACTCGAACCTCCGGCGGGAGCTATCATGCAATCCATGGTAAGGCGCCTTAGTCCACACGGCCATTTTCGCGAGGCGAGTTGCTAAGTAAATATGGAATTAGATGTATCAAGTCGCGGCGGATTGGCCCTGCGCATTGGGGCGGCTTGCTGCGGCGCATTCGGCCGTTCGCCGTTGGGAGTTCGTCGCCCCTCTGGGACTAATAACCCAGCAGTTGAGTACGATAAAATTACAATCATTTGAACATATAGATGTATTAAATCCATCCCTTCTCTGTTCGCATCGGTATGCTCTTCTTCGCCGCGGTGGCTAAGCGGTCTGCGGAGCGATAGTCACGGCCTACACGGCCACTACGGTCGGGGGTTCGCATCCCCCATTGGGCATGGATTTTTTTGCCGTCATTAGTAATAGCTATAAATAGTTTGCGGGTTTAGGGAGTGATGATCCCGTAGTTGGGTCCCATAAGCTCTACAAACATTTGAACATTTATGCTCTTCTTCCCTCTCATTTTTTCATTAGGGGGCGTCAATTAATTTAATGAGATGATTTTAGTGTCTTACGACCTCCCTCCCCGCTGGTGAGATGTCGTGAAAATTTCCTCGATATCCCCCCCCCCCCCCCGCCATCCGCCCTCTCCGCCATACTATCACTTTACCGCAATAGATATTGTTGTGTAGGAGATCTTATATAAAGCAGAGTGTCCGTATATTTGTGTGTTCGTATTGCATACAAATCTGCAGTTTTCTTTCAATGTTTATGAAATTTTGCACAAGTAAGCTTCAATCCATGACGACGGTCGCCGATTACGTACAACATATGAGATACGACGTCATAAACAATGAGATGCGCGAAAAACTGTTTCCATCAAACGACAGTGTTGCACATTTCCTCCTAAACCACAGGCCCGATTTCAACCAAATTTGTTGCACATATTCCTTACCGTTAGGTAACAACGCTGTCTTGGTAAGAATCACTTAAGACACAAAGGATAAACAATATAGTTGCAAGAAACTTCCACATACAGCGATGAGACTTTATTCACACACTGTATGAGAATGACAGTACTTAGCGACTTGCAACAAACTTTAAACATAATTTGAAACGTTTATTGATTTTTTATTGTTGACAACTATAGCAGAATTACGAAAAGAAAAAAGTTTCTTGCTTAATACTTTTCCACTGTTCACTGACTAAAACTACGGCAATAGATATGACGTTAAAATATATAATTTCCTCACTACAAATTGTAGCCGCAGGAAATTTTACAGACGGTATAGACACATATAGCATCTTCGAAATTGTATCACAGTACGACACGTAGTTCATGAGGTAAGAGCACATAAACAGTAACGTTCATAGAAAACTGGCCTATCATGTTCAAAAATGTTCAAATGTTTGTATAGATTATGGGACTTGACTACGGGGTCATCAGTCCCTAAACTTACAAACTACTTATGAACTAGGTAAGACTAAGGACGGCATAAACATCCATGCCGGAGGGGGGATTCAAACCCCCGACCGTAGTGGCCGTGCAGACCGTGACTGGAGCGCCTCAGTCCCCTCGGCCACCGCCCGGCCTATCATGTATCAAATTCTAATCTATTACTCCCACGTGAGATTTGCTGAGATTCGGTTCAACCCACTCGCGCCCCTCCCACAATCCCCCTAAACACCTAACGTAATTATTGGACGCCCCTTTACATCCTTTTTGTACTAGCCATTCAGAATTAAGAAATTAAAAATGAAGACGTTACTTCAAATTTTCAATTAACGAAGGCCAACGACCAGATAGTTACTCTTGCTGAAAAAAAAAGTAAATCAACGCCAATAAAATACATTGTTAGTACGATGTTTTGGTTTCTCCTGATGGCAGCGTATTGAGCTAACAGTTGTGGTACTGTACGAGCGCAGTCCGGAAAGTAAGGCATTGCTTTTTTCCCCAGCCGAAAAAAAAATGTTGCGAACGCTAAACGTTACGGATGAATAATTTCAAGTTTCTTGAGTAAGCATGCAACATTTTTGGCTCGTCCGACAAATAAATTTTGCAGCTGGAAGTCTTCAAAATGTTGGCTGCATGTGATGTACGATAAAAGCAACCTGCCCTCATCACGGGCGCCGACTTTTGATAATCAGTTTGCGTGCTTGTAATTTCATTTCGCAGTTACTACTCGGGTCACAAGGTTCGAGAATGAGCTAAGCATTGAACTCACATAGCACTTGGCTCAAATTTTCTGATTTTTACTTGTAATCTAGAAAACATTTCATTTATGTTTGTTTCTCCGCCACTAGCAATAACTAGCGACTTGATATATAGATATTAATGGGAGAGAACGTCTATTATAATTGGTAACTGAGGTAGATTCAGTATTATAGAAAACAAAAAGGAATTCGTTAATTTGAAAATTATGAACAATGGATTTCAGGAAATTTAATTTAGTTTTAAAGAAGTTGGGCAACTGAAAAACGTTAACCTCATTTGCCTCTCAGAGTAATTCAGACGTGCACGCTTTGATTTGGTCACGCATATTTACTCTTAGATGCTCTTCGCCTTCGCCTTAAAGATGTTACAGTGCATAATTTTTATATCAGTTTTCATTTCCGACAATGCACTTCTTTCATATAGAGAAAAAGAGCTATTTTCTCACGATCAGCAATGAAAAATCTCAAAACATTTTTCACGACTAAGCCAACGAAGTGTGCTGTGCTAAGGTATGTACTCATGTTCCGTTTGAGATGCTGCTTATTTATACCGTATCAAAGCACAGAACTCGCACATTTGACAAAATCTTTCATTATAGCACTTAGTTCCACTGCTGTAGATAACGGTAGTGAATAGTCAAAACGAGTTTTCCGAATTCACTTTAAAGTTCATGTCTGTATCTATGTGATTATTGAGCTCCGCTGCTAGCTGATGGCGTGCTTAGCCTTCTACCTGCCTGTGATGTATTACGTGAAAACGTGTATATTGTATGTTGGACATCTTAGCACAACTAAATACTTTGACATACTAAACTATGCGAGTGTCCATTCATCTCAATAAAAGAAATTAATGGATTAATGGATCTTCAACAAATAAACATGTCTCTCAATGAACTCTGATTGTTGCAGTTACGACGCCATGCAGGCAGGGTACAGTGAACTCACCGTCCCCCCCCGTCCCCCCCCCCCCACCTAACACTCAGTGGGGCATAGTTCGAACAGCCTGCCGGCTAGATCGTACTTGCGAGACGGCGATGTCTAAATATGCGTAATTGACAGCTTTGAATTCTCCTCATTTTGTTTTAAATCTTATTTCCCTTCCTCATTTTGTGTGGATGCTGAGCACCATCAAAAATTTCGAAGTCGACACCCCTGGCCGTCATTATATTACCCTACGTAGAGAAAAACTGTGCGGATTATTCACAAAGGTTTGTGCAAAGGTTTTGGAGCAGCTGTTGTCGACAGGAGTCCAGCTGGTCGCTGGGCACAGAAGGTGACGTCATTAAAAAGCCTCTGATTGGAGCTCCAAGGTTATCAGCTGTAGGGGAGACCATCCACGTGAAATCTTGCAGCGAGCTGATATTGTCATTCGTGTGGACAAACACATTGTGACTGCGCAGTTGGCCCTGAAAATGTCAATCAGCAAGGGCAGCGCCGGCGCAATTATCCGCACTATTGGATACTCAAAAGTGCGTGCAAGAGCGTTCCCGCTAACGGTGGATATCACGGGAAAATATTTTTCCGGTTTCTTTGTTTTGAAGCTAAAGGAGAGGCCTTTCTGTCCCGAATTGTGAAAGGTGATGGAACTTTCCCGCAGTGAAGAAATTTCTCCACGACCAGCACAAGGATTGATTCCGACAGGGCTTACATGACATCTTTCGCACTGGATGAAGGCCATAGAATGGGAAGGTAACTACGTGGATAAAGAGTGGGGTAGATGAAATAACTTTCAGTCGTGTGTGTAATTATGTGCAATAAATATGTGTTGTAGATAAAAAACGCGATGCATTACATTCTGAGAAATCTTCGTAGTTGCCCTTCATGCGTGTATTACTGCAAGTGAACCTTTTAAACATCAATGTCCCTACAATGCACCTTTCTTACTGTGTTCTGCCTAATGGTAACAATGAAATTTTAATAAGCCGATCGTTTCCGAAGAAAAGTGAACGAAATTCGATCAGGGGAGATGAGTAACGAATTGCTTCAGAAAGGCCACGTACTCGACCCACTCAACTTAAATGAAAAACTGGGTAATAATGGTAAAGTAGGGCAATTACTACTGTCGTATATTGTGGTCTATCAAAGCTATCACCGAAGCCCACATCTAATGCAACCAGAAATAAAGAACATATATTAACAAAAATACAAAAATAAATAAAACTGGAAGCCAGTTTCCGTCATGAAGAATTAGGGCGTAGTGTGGGATATGTCTCGTTCGCTTCAGTTCAACAGTGGGAGAACAGAGCTTCGGACGCTCACTGCCGCAGCTTTGCTAATGTGTGGAGAAGGGAGGGGTGGGGTGGGGTAGTGTGCCAAACAGCAGGCCAAGGCTTCGAAATCCTCGTCGCAACACAAGCACGAGTGCTTCCGAAATGTGCCGAACGGACACGACTCGCTGTTGGCGAACTCCCATCAGTTTAAACCAATAAAGCGCATGTTTGTGTGTTTGCTTCGTTTCACAGCAGCTGTATTGGTGTTATTTATTCCATAGTGAGGAGTTTACTTTGACAGTTTTAGTGCTAATTCCTCAAAACACTATCTCGTGACATCTACCAAATCGAATGAAACACAAACTATGATCGTGCTATCAGGCCGCGGCAATGTAGTTCGTTGTATCTCAATGATTGGGACTGTACCGACCTTCACGCAATTGTTCCTCAATGTTAACGATTGCATAGAGAGAATAGATATGCTGAAGAAGCTCGTTAAAGGTTCATTTTTGCCGATTACAACGCCATTTATCAAGAAACGAAAAAAAAAAAAATCATTAGAAAGTTACATATTTTTTCTTGAAGAATCCAAATCTGCAGTAAAAAGTAGGCGTTCCTATAAAGGATTTCAAACTCTCCTCCCACCACCCATCAAGGGTTTCGATAGGGGGTGGGGGAGGATGAAGGGGACGAGTGTAATCATGTAATGTCATTGTATGCCCCCTCAACGCTTTAACATATGCCGGTAACCGTTTCTTCGTTTGCTGCTAATTTCTTGAGACATTTGGCACGGTCACTACCAATATCTCGAAAATAGCGCAAGATATCGATTTTTTTCTTAACATTTCTTTCTCGATACAGCGTTAGAAAGGGGGACGGTAGTGATAGCCCAAGTTACAAACACAGCATTCGCCACTGGCAATTACGCTCGTCCAGTATGTCACAAAAAGGGCTACCACGTGTTTCGAATACCAAACAACAGTTCTGGATTAATTAATTTAGACATAAGTATTACGGTCGCCAGACCGATTGGGCGCTGTTTGTTTGCTGCTTAATTAAATTAACTGACAGCAATGACAAACTGACGGCGGCAGAAGTTTGATAAACACGATTCAATATTAAAAAAACTCTTTACCAAAAACTGATGAACGAGAATATTAATTTAGATTATATAATAAAGGAAATCAGAATGAATAATTCAGAATTGTAACAAACTGAACGGCTAGTCAGAAAATTATTACTGGCGATTTTAGTGCGTTTGAATGTAACTTCATAGTTATGAAAGTTTAACCAATTTTATGAACTACGTGAACATATAATTTTTACTTTCTACACAATTTACAATAATACAAGGTAATGTTCATTGAATTTCAACGTTAAATGCGAATGGGTGAAGTTGAAATTGTGTACACAGCTGATTTGATAAAAATTTAAAACTTCTGCTATCCTTTTTCTGTCTGCTACCAGCAGTGATCAACGAATGACTGGATAGAGGCCTTTAACTCCCTTGTAGGACCAGAATTTTCTCGAGTTCTCAGCAAGATCTTTCGCGAAGGTATTACGATGGTAGTTATTGAATGCTTCACGCAACTATCTTTTCACACACGTGCGCACCTCTAACATTTGCCTGTCTTTATTTTCTGAACTGGGAGTACATCTTTGCTCTTAGGCATGTTTCGGACATTGTTATTAAAGCATAGTGGGTTTTGTCCAACCATATTCCATTTGGTTGGAACATATTTCTCCAAAGCTTGATTAACGGTGCATTTAAACATTGCCCGTAATTCCATGGTATCGAAACTAAACGATATTCATTCATTCTTAAGTAGGACATCACCATTTACTTGTAAAGCGTCTCTAAGAGAAACTATCTCCTAGCCATTTTGTCTGATTTATTAACTGACCATAGTCGTTATCTAATATATAAAAATGAATGTACCAATTGTGATGAAACTTCGTTAACATATTGCTTGCACTTTAGCGATGGTCATGGGCACCATTAAATGACTGTACGAGAAACCGTTCAGGAGATGTGACGTAATAAACAATTAAATTCGCTGAAAAGTGCTGCATCATGTGACGTCTGCTTCTAAACCACTGTACCGATTTCAGCCACATTTGGTACACATATTCCTTCCATGAGGTAACAATTGACGCAGGGGTAAGAACTGCTTACGACATATAGTTCAGGAGATATGACGTCATAAACTATTATATGGTTGAAAACTTTTTCCATCATGCGACATACGGATAAGGACACTTTATTCATCCTAAAATATTCATGTGACATAAAATTATTGATGGTGCATGACGGAGGATACTTTACATATAGACTTCTTCAGATTCTACTATTGTATTCCGATCCTGATGAATTTTTTAAATATGGTTGAACAATTCAGTTTATCAGTTCAGTATTAATATATTCAGATTAGCTTCAATTATTTCAATTAATTAATGTGACTAAACAGTTAATTTTTAGATTTCGACGAAGATTCGAATGATATGAAGTTTCTGAAAATTGTAGCAGCTCTCCCTGGAAGTTACGTTATATTTTTCATGGTTATAATGAAGAAAAAAAATTAAAAGATAAATATTGTTCACACTATGTGAAATTTACGGAAGCCATGTAAAGTACTTTTTTTTAAAAAAAAATATGCTTCTGTGGAAAGCAAATTTCATTCAGATTTTTAAATGTCAATTTTTTGGCTGTCAGCTTTGATACGTACCAAGCGTACCGAATCATTGGTGTGAAAAGCTCCAGCAGAAGGAATTTGTTGTTACCAACAAAATCTACATTTGTATTCAGATCTTGATGGTAATATGCACACTTGAGTCTCAAATTATGAGGACGGTCATAATACTTTGTACGGTTTATGGCGGAGGGTACTTTACTTACCGACTTCGACAAAATCTACGGTTTTATTACAATCTTGATAAAATTTGGCACACTGCATCTTCAAACAACACTTCATTGTCTACTTAAGATTTCAGTTGGAGAGTAACTTGCAGTGAACTTAGACAAAACTTCACTGATCATCTTTAAAATTGACATAGTTATTTAATTTTTCACTGGTAAATGGAGGAGTAAATAGTCTGAGAGATGAGGCCACTTCCGGCAGATAAAGGGAGGATGGAGTTAGGCATTCAAATGGTAGGAGGAGACGAACAGACAGAGAGGAGAGGAGGAGATGAACAAAGAAAGCGGTGGAGTTGGACAAAGGTACGAGAGAGAGAGAAAGAAAGAAGGGATGAGGATGTGAAGATTGAAATAAATAAGCCCCGAGCAACGCCGGGTTTTCAGCTAGTGACGAATAAACGATTACTGACCCTATTTTTACACTGACGTCATTGAAGTCAGGCACTTCGCTATTGCTAAACGTTGAGTATATATTACCCTAAAACTCCCTCCCCCTTTTCTCCTTCCCCATTTACCTCAGCGCTCTAACGTAGGCTCTTTCAGTGAATAGCTTTCTATTCTGCTTCTCCATCTCCTCCTCTCGATGCCTTTCCACCCTCCTTCCTCTGTCGGACTTTGGGATGGTTTGCTTATTGCAAAGGAGAACTTGATTAGAAATTAAAGTCGCTTCAAAGGAGTAAACCATTTTGTATCATTAGCATAAGCAGCATAAAAAAAGTCTCCAGTTCTTGGTTTCTGCTAGGGCAGTATCTTCAGTGACTGTGACGTATATAAGTTTAATATGAAAATGAGTAAGATTACAAAGTTTATGGTGACTCGGAGTGCATCGTAGTTTTCTAATCATAATCCGATAATCCATAAACCCAACTTATCGAAATTATACGTAAAGAGAACAAAAATTGAGTTAAACGTTCGTACATACTGTATTTGGTACTGACTGGGAGGAAATGAATGAAACCCCGAATTTTCATAACAGAGCACAGCTGCAACAAGAAAATCTTTAAAGCGTCGTGCATCAGTACATATCGAAATTTTTGGTAACAACGCTTGCAATTGGTATATAACACATATATGGATATGTTGGTAACATACTGTATATCACCCACACCCATCTGAGACGAATATTAAATAAACCTATTTGTAAAGGAAAAGATTATCAATAATTTTGCTCATATATATTATTTCCACAACTAGTACCGGTTGTAAAAGTAACTGCAATTTGACACTAACACTTGAGTTCTATGCAAACCTGTACAGGCAAAGAAATTAAACTTGCAAAGAAGGTAAACTACCACGACAAGACAGGTGATAATATTTAACGGATAAAGGTAATGAAAATAGGGGAGACAATAGTTTAAAGAAGTAAAAGCTCAACTCATACATCAAATAATTTTGTCTATTTGTTAAAAAAACGGTCAGAGAGAATATTACGTGTTGAGTGCTTAGATATTACCACAATAGCAGAGTCGTAATCGTACCGTCCATCAAATTCCATTATTTATATTTTTTATTATTTCTGTCAGAAATGCTTGCAAAAAATCATAAAACTACAGGTAAACCATATCGACCTTGTTATTGCTCTGTCCCTCTTCCTCCCTTTTCCTATACACCTGTCCCTCCTACTTTCCGTCATGCCCTCCTCTATGCTCTCCGCTCCTTCTTCCCCCTCCATGTCTTTCCGCCTCCTCTGCCCCTCATAGCTAGAGTTATTTTGGTTGAGAAGGCAGTCATTCTCGTCGATTATCTGCTGATGATTAAACCACAAAGAACCAGCAAAAAACGACACAAAGGAAGTTTCGAAAATCGGAAAGAATAAAGAGATCAAACATTTATTGGAATTAGAATCAAATTCGTGATAAGAATCTGAAACGTCACACGTGTTTGCCCACGAGTCAGGAGATTGGCAAATTTTGACTGGTCAGTGATCCCTTACCCGCCGTATAGGCCTGGGTTAGCACCTTCTGACTACCTGTTCTTGTTTCGCCCAATGAAGAACAAATCTCGGGAACGACATACGTGAAAGTAACAGTGATGCAGTGGGTTCAACAGTGCAAACTAGAATTTTTACAAAGTGGTGTTGGATTAAATGTAGGCGGAAACGTTTGAATAGTTCCATCTCGGTATAATTTGAAAGACTGCCGGCATGTTTTCCCAATGTTACGCCCAACTTTTCATTACTTTAGGAACGATCCTCACACTATCCTCATGGTATATGTGAATACTGTCTAAAAATGTGACGTAACGAGGTAATGACATAAATCGCCACACAGTGGGTAAAATTTACCATAACATCTTCTCCACTCCCAACCACCGACTTCCACCCACCACGACGACACCAATAGTGCACAATGTGAGATTCAACCCTACTCTCATACGTTAACGTCAATGGTCAGCAATTAATAGGTTTTGCTACAAAGTGAAATGTAATATACAGTGTTTTTGGAGGAGTAGTAAACATTATAGGAGGTGGTAGTATAGTCGAATTGCAATGAAAATGCCGTATTACATGTCTCCAATTTTCATTGAGTGCAGGGATACAGCTGTTACTATGTAACGCAAACAGAGACAAATGAGGACGTTGCAAGTTCATTTCAAAACATTCCACCACCAACTTCAATTTACTTTTGATATCTCTTGTTATCTCCACGTGTTGGCCTTCTGAGTCAGTTTTCATTCTGCACTTTCCATGATCCGTACGATATAATTGACTCTTGTGTTTCCTTCTTCATTGTAGACTTCATTTCCCACAGACAAAAATCAAAAGGGTAAGTCGGAGTAATTGGTGGCTCAGAACGGGCCGATACCTAGCGGTCCATCTTCCAGGTAATGTTAATGTATCACCTGACGACTAGTCTGTGTAGAGGCCCCGTCATGTTGGATTCAAAGGAATCTCTTCCAATAATGCTGGAAATTCATTGTCCAGAAAGCGCAGATAACGGGATCCTGTAAAACAGTGCGACAACTCAGAAAGTCCTATCAATTTTTTGCCTATCAAATCACATTGCATGCCCATTATGGTATTTGGGATTTATTCGATTCACTAATCTTAATTACCAGGGAATATTCATAATATCCACGGGTGCACTGCCGGTCTATAGTGTCCAACGGGCACAATATTTCGGCGATCATACATGTCGCCATCATCAGGTGAACTGACGGATTGAGCTCCTGGAAACGCGCCGGCACGGAGATCCGCACGCTACGGCTGCTCGAAGGGAACTGGGTTCTAGCCCGGCCGGACAGAGCCCTCACACCGACGTCATCTCCGACGCCATCGCAATGGGTTCCACTGCGCGGCCGCGGCGCGGCGCGGACCGCGGAGGGGTCGCTCCGCGGGCCAAGGGTATTTAAATCGCCCGCTACCGGGCTAGAACCCCTCAGTCCGTCAGTTCACCTGATTATGGCGACATGTATGGTCACCGAAATATTGTGCCTATTGGACACTATAGACCGACAGTGCACCCGTGGATATTTTGATTATCAAATACGCCGGGAGAAACTGAAGAATCACCAGGGAATATTGATGCCGTCACGAGTGAAAGTGGCTTTATCAGTGAAGAGTAACAATGGGACTATTTCACATATTTAAAATTGTAAGGTTTGTGGAGAAAAGAAATTTTTGGCATACCCTGACTAAAAGAAGGGATCGCTTGGTAGGACACATTCTTAGACATCGAGGAATCGTAAATTTGGCATTGGAGGGAAGTGTGTGGGGTAAAAATCGCAGAGGGAGACCAAGAGATGCGTATAGTAAACAGATGCAAGTGGATGTGGGTTGTCGTTCGTATGAGGAGATGAAAAGGTTTCCTCAGGATAGGGTTTTGTGGAGAGCTGTATCAAACCAGTCTCCGGACTGAAGGCCATAACAACATAACAACAACAAGGCTTGTGGTGGACAGGAATCTTGTAAATGACAGGAATCAAGGCAGAGGACGTTAGATTAAAAGTTTGGTGGATATTTAGAACAAGAAATCACGGACAGGTGCTGCTGGCCCTCAATAATTATCTGAATAAGTAATGTTATGAACTATGCATATTTCGGCAACCAGACCTGTTGCGATCTGACTGCCACAAAAACAGATGGACCAGCAAGAATAACTTGTCCTCCAGTCCCATTGGACGTGGTAATTTCAACATCATCTATTGCTTTAAACACCGTCAGGCGGGATCGCCGAAATCTTCTCCTATAACGAGGCATCTCTGGAGCCGTTCAATGCTGTTGCCTGTGCGGCAGCTACACGACGACTGACGCTGACTTACCGGAAGCACGACTGATATAGCGGACCGCAGCGCTGCCTTATCACTTCCGGTCGGGAGCAATAGCGCGGCCGGCGCTAAGTAAATCTAGTACCGCCGGCCTCTCTCTCTCGCACACTTTCAAGGTCACGAGCTACAGCGCAGTATTGCGCATGCGCAACTCACGCGGTGCGGCTCACAGAGATGCCCAGAGGTGCCGCACACAGAGTGCATCCCAGAGTGCCCCTGAGAGCTACAACACCAAGAAGAATCGCTTCTCGGCTTTTGGCAAGATCAATGTGTGTGTGGTGGTTGTTTTTGTTTTTTTTTTTTTTTTTTTTTTTTTTAAATATAAAAAGGTAGGGATAAACTTTATTTAATTCCTCTAATAATATACACAATCTCCAACAAATTGTTGAGATGTACAACCGTGATATGAAAAATTCATATTTTACGAGTACCATGCCTTTCACGTTGAGGACAAGGAGTCATCGGAAAATTAATGAGCAAGAAGGTTGTTGTGTGTGGGTGAAAGGACACGGGAATTGTTATAACATAAAGTTTGTTGGAGATTGTGTATATTATTATAGGAATTAAATAAAGTTTATCCCTACCTTTTCCTTATCTTTTTATATAAAAAAAGGGGTGGCAATGCTTTTATCTGCTCCCTCCCCCGGCTGTTCCATACGCCGTCCGCGCCCCGACGTCTGCTGGCGGCGTCTTCGCGGTCCCTCGCTCCCTACGACGTCCGCTTGCGGCGTTTGCTCTGTAGCCCCGCTCTCGGCCGACGTTAGTTCGTTATGCGACATCTTTTTTTTTTTCTTAACTGTGCTGAATGCAGGTTTGCATGCTAAGTGCATAGCCGCTGTTGCGATTAATCTGCGGTTCCCTCACTCGCAACTCGATGCACTGTTTAATTATACAGTCCCAGAAGCTGGACGTCTGGGTCAGAACTCTCGTATTCTTGTAGTCCGTGCCATGTAATTCAGAAAGACAGTGTTCTGCGAATGCCGATTTGTTTGGCTGTTGTAATCTTGTATGTCGCTGATGCTCACGACAGCGCTCTTCGACGGTACGCAACATCTGACCAATGTAAGTCTCACCACATTGGCATGGGATCTCATAAACTCCGGATTTACGTAGACCCAGATCATCCTTCATCTTGACAATCAAAGCCTTAGTTTTGGCTGGTGGTCGGAAAAACGTCTTCACTTGACGTTTTCCTAGACTCCCTCCTATCTTGCTGGATAGTGCGCCACAGTATGGGAGGAATGTAGTGGCAGTATCCTCCTGAGGTTCCTGAACTGTTTCCGCCTGTGGTGCAATTGGTGTGTGTCGTAGGGCTCTCCTAATTTGCCACTCTGTGTAGCCGTTCTTACGGAATACAGCCTTTAAGTGGTAATGTTCTTCATTTGGACTGTCACTGTTCGAGAGGGTATGCGCCCTGTGTACCAATGTTTTCAGCACACCGTTTTTTTGCGCCGGATGGTGGCAGCTGTCTGCATGCAGGTATTAGTCGGTGTGCGTCTTGTTGCTGAAAACACTGTGCCACAGTGTCCCATCGGGTCTTCTTCTAACCAGAACATCAAGAAGGAAGCTTCCCTTCGACTTCCATTTCCATGGTGAACTTTATGTTCTGGTGTATGGAATTGAGATGGTCCAGAAATTGATTTAATTTTTCTCTTCCATGAGGCCATACGAAGAATATATTATCAACATACCTGAAAAAAACAAGTTGGTTTCCATTCAGCTGAATCTAGAGCTTCCTCCGCGAAATGCTCCATGTACAAGTTGGCGACAACTGGAGATAGTGGACTCCTCATGATCACCCCTTCTGTCTGCTCATAGTAAGAACCATCAAAAAGAAAGTACGTTGAGGTCAGTACGTGCCTGAAAAGGTTGGTGATCTTTAAGATCCGTCCAATAACTTCCAGTGAATCTTGTAGAGGCACTCTGGTGAAAAGGGAAACGAAACAAAGCTCACCAGCAGGTCAGACGTCGAGAGCCTAAGGTTTCTGAGGACTTCCACAAAATCCACTGAGTTTATGATGTGATGTGGACATTTGCCAACAAGAGGGCAACATTGGAGCTCAAATGTTCAAATGTTTGTAGAGTCTATGGGACTTAACTACGGGGTCATCAGTCCCTAAACTTGCAAACTACTTATGAACTACTTACAACTAAGGACGACACAAATATCCATGCCCGAAGGGGGATTCGAACACCCGACCGTAGTGGCCGTGCAGACCGTGACTGGAGCGCCTCCAATCCCCACAGTCATCGCGGCCGGCAACATTGGAGCATCAATATTGCTGACAATGGGGCGCAGAGGCACATTTTCCTTGTGGAACTTTGGAAGTCCATAAAGTCTAGGAGTTATCGGTGCTTTCACTCGTAACTTTCTGATAACTTGATCTGGCAGGTCAGAATGTTTGAGAAGTACCATGGTCTCCCTTTCGACTTTCTTCGTGGGATTTGTGTTGATTTTCCGGTATGCACTATCTTCTAGCAGGCGTTTCATCTTCTCACTGTAGTCTTGACGTGGAATGATAACTGTGGCATTGCCCTTGTCAGCTGGTACGTTCGGTTTCGTAGGTTTGGTGTTTGTGAGAGCACGATACGTTTCTCGCCGCACCTCTTCAGCTGCTCCAGACGGAAGACGTGCCGCCACCTGCTCTACTGCGCTGATGATGTCCGAGATAGCCTCAGTTTTAGGAGGAGGTGCAAAGTTGAGTCCTCTATTCAGAACTGAGACCGCATCCTTATCCAGTTCCGTAGTTGTAAGATTGATGATCGTCTTGCAGGGAGCATCAGGTGGTAGTTTTTCTGATATTCCTTCGAATTACGATTTTTGACGTTCTGTTGTCATCCTTGACACAGGGATCCGGCCGCACACCCGTGAACTTTTTCATCTAGAATTACGCTGGGAGAAGCTAAAGAATACATTA
This sequence comes from Locusta migratoria, assembly GCA_026315105.1. Lineage (NCBI taxonomy): Eukaryota > Metazoa > Arthropoda > Insecta > Orthoptera > Acrididae > Locusta > Locusta migratoria. The sequence continues at coordinate 732,256,886 of CM048744.1, read as the reverse complement.
GTTTAAGTAGTTTGTAAGTCTAGGGAATGATGACCAACGTAGTTTGGTCGCATAGAATTACAAACATTTGGACATATGGCTGCCCAGTGTGGGATCCTTATCAAGTGGGTTTGACGGAAGCCATAGAAAGAGTCCAAAGAAGGGCCGCCCGTTTTGTATTGTCACGATACAGGGGAGACAGCGTCACGGAAATGATACAGGATCTGGGATGGGAATCATTATAACAACGGCGTTTATCGCTGCGACGTATTCTACTTACGAAACTCCTCCAATCGCCAACATTCTGAAAATGTTAAAATGATTGTAAAGCTAATGGGACTTAACTGCGGGGTCATCAGTCCGTAAACTTACAAACCAATTATGATCTTAAACTAAAGACAACACAATCATCCATGCCCGAGGGAGGATTCCAACTTCCCACGCGGGAGGCCGCGCGATCCTCAACGTGGCGCTCCAGACCGCGCGGCTACTCCCGCGCGGTGCCAACATTCTCCTCCGAGTGCGAAAATATATTGTTGACTGCCACTTACATAGGTAGAAGTGATCATCAGAATAAAATAGGATAAATCAGATCTCGAACGGAGAGATTCAGATGTTCTTCCTTCCCACGCGCTATTCGAGACTGGAATGGTAGATGAATAGTATAAAGGTGGTTCGATGAACCGTCTGCCAGGCACTTAAATGTGATTTGCAGAGTTTCCCATGTAGATGTAAATTAATAATATCTATATACATATAAAAGAAAGTCGTGTTAGTTACACTTTTTATAACTGAAGAACGTCTGAACCGATTTGGCTCAAAATTGGTGGGGAGGTAGCTTAGAAGCAGGAGAAGGACATAGGGAGGTTTTTAGATACATATTTATTTTATATTATATTATGACACATCTATCTATATTAATAAAAATGAATTGCTGCATGTATGAAATCGCATCACTTGAGAATGGCTTCACCAAATTGGCTGATCTTTTCTTTGTTCTCTTCGTAATTCTCAGGACAAGGATTTTATGAAAGAAATTTTTTTTGGAAAATCTACGGTATAATATTAGAATTTGAGAATAACTGAATCTACGGTTCTATCTCGGATCATTTTCTAGATTCTCCAACAATCAGCTTATTCATATGCTACTCGCCTAGAGACCAAATACGCTGTAACGGACCAAACAAACACAAGGACGTTAGAAGAAAGGAGGGGCATTGCTTGAAGCCAGGAATTAACTGGTATGTAGGGTTTCATTTTAAATTCGCTACACAGACCTAGCGGGCCATGTTGGCAACAGCCGTTTATTCCGGATAATTGTGTTACGTCGCTGTTAGCAATCGGGTGATAGTATACAATATCCAATGAGATTTGCCGATTTCTTACCAGTACTACGTTTTTCGTTCATGGAAACACTATTGATTGTTCTCGTGGTTATAAGTGATTAGCATTTGTAAGACTATTTCCATAAGTGAAGTCCATTTCTCTAATACTTGGAAAACATCATCTTCCTCAGTAAGTTTAATGCGGATTTTAAAAATAATATCGTTTAGTATGATGAGAAAACAACTATCCCCAATTAAAATTTCATTGGCTCTATCAAGCTTTGCCACGATTCACTTACAGGTAAAGTAGCTAACAAGAAGTTCAACTGTATGAATTTTTATGCCTACCGTTTGATGATTCACCAAAACAAGGACAATCACATACTGAAGTGCCGCAGATTGGTTCATCAGTTCGTCGTTGATGTGTATGTTGGTACAATAAAATCATTAAGAGTACGGACATTAAAGCTACTAACCTCACAGATACAACAGGTCGAAAGTTCTCTCTAACAACCCGTTTCCATTACCCATCCTTTTTCACTTCTATTCCCAATACAGATCCAGATTGCAATAATAATATATAAGATCAGAGAGAGGGAGAGGAGGAGATACAGAATGGGGGAATGAAATGGATTTATAAAGGGGGAATGATAGGAGGGGGGAGGAGATGGATATGATGTTGGTTAAGAAGGAGTCGTGTGAAGTTACGGGGAGAAGGAGATGGACAAAGGAAAGTGGGAGGAGGCGATAGAGGAGCGTGGAAGGGATAGACATCGGGAGAAGAAGAGAAGAGATTAGGGTATATATTCCATACACATTAGCGACTGCGAAGCGTTGCCGGGTTTGCTAGTTAATAAATATACGATAAATTAATAATATGTTTCAGTAATATTAATATGAATTGCGTTTAAATAAGTCTTCATCCAAAGCTTCGCAAGCTGCGAGCACAGTACTGAGATATGGCTGGTTTTGAAAAATGGAATAAAGGGTTACTAGGCACTTCCTGTTGAAATGAGCAAACATTGCCACTGAGATAGAAGATTCTGTGGACAATTTATATGTATTATGTATGTAATTATCTATGTTTAGATGTATTAACGCCGCCCGCAGTGGCCAATGGTCTGCGGCGCGCCAGTCACGGTCTGCACATCCACTACGGTCGAGGGTTCGAATACCCCTCGGGCATGGATATTTGTGCCGGCCTTAGTATTAGCTGGTTCATAAGTAGTTTGCAAGATTATGGAATGATGACCATGTAGTTAAGTCTCATAAGCTCTAAAAACAAATGAATTTGAATATATTTAACTACTGTTTGACATTAAAGCTTATTCCGTTTCTACACGTGTAAGGTTAATTACGGATAAAAGTAACTAAGGCGCTCCAGTCACGGTCTGCATGGCCACAACGGTCGGGGGTTCGAATCCCCCCTCGGGCATGGATATTTGTGCCGTCCTTAGGATAAGCTAGTTGATAAGTAGTTTTTAAGTTTACGAACTGATGACCCCGGTAGTTAAGTCCCATAGACTATACAAACATTTGAACAGACTATCTGTTATCACCTTTTATGTCATGTATGACTGATAGGTTTTATCCAAGACGACCACAGTAATTTTTACACTTTTAGTTATACTGACTCCTGTTTATCTCAGTTGGATGTATTTTCATTCTGTTTTAACACCTTTTTATCCATGAAGATGGTCTATGACCGAAACTGGTAGACGTATAAGGATTTTAATAAACAGCAGATGGTTTAAAAAATGCATTTTATGAAATATTTTGAAAAAGTAACTTTCCAAACCCTGGATTTAATACGAGGTTAGAGGAAGATCCAACGCAGGTAGTTGGTGAGAATAAATTGTGTGGCCCAAGGAAATACAGAAAAGGACAGCGGCAAGGATCTGCGCGGCAGGGTCTCGCCATTAGCGGGAGGAGGGCTTTGAAAGGCGCCGGCGACTTTTGACGGCTGCCGCCCTCCTCTTCCCTCCAGGAAGTAGCCTCGCCCCGCGGGTCGCAGCATCACAACACCTCTTGAGTGCGTATCGGGTAACAAGCGTCTGCCTCTCCCGGCGACCTCCGCATAATGGACGGCGAGGACCCGCCCTCCGGAGAGCAGCCTTTGTCCTGGCCGCACACAGGACACAGGAACGCCCTACCACCGAGCAAGGGCGGAAGCGTCTCCCACATGCCCCTTACAGAGTCTTTTTATACGTGAAACGTCATTAAAGTGCCCTTCATCTTCTCGTGAGAAGCAGAAAATCGCTATAAATTTTAAGAGGATTCAGTTTACACCAGTGGCGTAACTAGGACTTGGCTTTTGGGGGGGGGGGGAGGGGGGCAGGATAGATCTGCTTGACGAGCAAAATTTTAGTCAGTTTCCAGAGATACTACCATCTACCACTCCCGTTGAAGAAACTAATTCACTCCTATCCAATGAAAGATTATGGTAAAACACTCCAAGTTAAAAAATCTTTAACTTTACCAGATTGCAGTTATACATTTTTTTTTTTTTTTGGTGGGGTTCCGTGGGTGGTTCTATCCCCCTCACCCCCCACCCATAGTTACGCCACTGGTTTAGACACCTTCTGCAAAACTTAATGTTTCTGTTTTTTAACTTTTTCAATCTGTATTTTTAAAGCTTAGTGTACTTTGATACCTTCATTAAATGAGCCGCTCGAGGTAAAAGTGGTGTAAGTCTACAAAAAAGCTTTTTTTTAGATTCGAGTCGTATTACACTCTGAATTAAGACCACTCTTCAGATGACTAGTGAATGGAATTCCCAGTTGATCCGGTTGTTGCCAGATGGCGGCACTTCACGTGGGAACTGAAACATCTGTTTATTATTTCAGAGCAAAAGTGAAGCACGTCCACGGTACATGCTGTTTTTCAACGTTGTGTTGCTCTGATATACGAAATAATCATTACTATGGCCATAGAAGGATGTTCAGAGGAAGCTGAAGGTAAAAGAATATACTATCGAACGTACTCAGAAACAAAACTCACGTTTTTATTAAGTACACCATTTGTATACACTCCTGGCCATTGAAATTGCTACAGCACGAAGTTGACATGCTACAGGCGTGAAATTTAACCGACAGGAAGAAGATGCTGTGACATGCAAATGATCAGCTTTTCAGATTTGGTGCCGATGGTGACACCTACAACTTGCTGACAAGAGGAAAGTTTCCAATCAATTTCTCATACACAAACAGCAGTTGAACGGCGTTGCCTGGTGATACGTTGTTGTGATGCCTCGTGTAAGGAGAAGAAATGCGTACCATCACGTTTCCGACCATAAAGGTCGGATTGTAGCCTATCGCGACTGCGGTTTATCGTATAGCGACATTGCTGCTCGCGTTGGTCACGATCCAATGACAGCAGAATATGGAATCGGTGGGTTCAGGAGGGCAATACGGAACGCCGTGCTGGATACCAACGGCCTCGTATCACTGACACTCGAGATGACAGGCATCTCATCTGCATGGCTATAACGGATCGTACAGCCACGTCTTAATCCCTGAGTCAACAGATGGGGACGTTTGCAAGATAACAACCACCTGCACGAACAGTTCGATGACGTTTGCAGCAGCATGGACTATCAGTTCGAAGACCATGGCTGCGGTTACCCTTGACGCTACATCATGGACAGGACCGTCTGTGATTGTGATGGTGTACGTAATGATGAACCTGGGTGCTCGAATGGCAAAACTTCATGTTTTCAGATGAATTAAAAAAAAAAAAAAAAAAAAAAAAAAAAAACAGCATCATGATGGTCGCATCCTTGTTTGCCGACATCGCGGTGAACGCACATTGGAAGCGTGTATTCGTCATCGCCATACTGGCGTATCACCCGGCGTGATAGTATGGGTGCCAGTGGTTACACGTCTCGGTCACCTCTTGTTCGCATCGACGGCACTTTGAACATTGGCTGTTACACTTCAGATGTGTTACGACCGTGGCTCTACCCCTCATTCCATCCCTGCGAAACCCTACATTTCAGTAGGATAATGCACGACCGCATGTTGCAGCTCCTGTACGGGCATTGGATACGGAAAATGTTCGACTGCTGCCCTGGCCAGCACATTCTTCAGATATCTCACCAATTAAAAATGTCAGGTCAAAGGTGGCCGAGCAACCCGCTCGTCACAATACGCCAGTAACTACACTTGTGGTCATCTGTACCTGTGCGCGCCATCCAAGCTCTGTTTGACTCAATGCCCAGACGTATCAAGACCGTTATTACAACTAGAGGTGGTGGTTCTTGGTACTGATTTCTCAGGATCTATGCACCCAAATTGCGTGAAAATGTCAGTTCTAGTGAAATATATTTGTCCAATGAATACCCGTTTATCATCTGCATTTCTTCTTGGTGTAGCAATTTTAATACTGAGCAATATATATGGTTTACAGTAAAGTAAGCTATATTTATTTGATAGGCTGAACGGTTTCGTTCTCTTCTGAGATCATCAACCGATCGATTCAACTCTATAAAAAAATAAAAGACAATATGCTAAAGAGGGAAACAGGTACACTAAATAATAGCTATGATAAGTTACATGCATTACTACAAAATTACGTGAAAGAGTATATCTCGCAGTTGATGCCGAGGCAATTAGCCCGGCGATTGCTAGGCTGCGAGATTTTTTTTTTTTTTTTTTTTTGTTCATTGATGTTTCATTCCCCTGATTAGAAGGCTGGCAGAGCTTATGGTGCTCTTCAACCTACGGCAGTACATAATAACGAAGAATTACAAAAAAAAAAAAAAAAAAAAAAAAAGCGAAGGAGTACATAAATGTAGCTCCTAGGTATTCGGTAGAATTTACGAACTTAAGGTCTGACTGATTTATCGTGTAATTGAAGTTCAGCGGATTTGTTTTAGTGGTCATGTGTATTACTTCACACTTTTCATTATTTGTTCATTGCCAATTTTCGCACCATGTAGAAATTTTGTCTAAATCGCTTTGCAGTTGATTTTGATCCTCTGTTGACTTCACTAACCGATAAACGACAGCATCATCCGAGAACAGTCTAAGAGAGCTATTCAGTTTGTATCCTAAATGGTTTATAAACACAAGGAAGAGTAGGGGACCTATAAGGTTTCCCTGGGAAACTTCAAATATCACATCTCTTTTACCCGATGACTTACCGTCAATTACTACGAACTGGGTCCTTTCTGATAGGAAATCGCAAATCCATTCGTACAATTGGGGCGATATTCCATAAGCACGCAATTTCATTAGAAGCAGCTTATGAGGTAGAGTGTCAAAAGCCTTCCGGAAATCCAGAAATACGTAATCGATTTGGGATTCCTTGTCGATGGCACGTATCACTTCATATGAATAAAGGACAAGCTGTGTTTCGCAAGAGCGATGCTTTCTGAATCGGTGTTGACTATTGGTTAATAAATCTTTCTCTTCAATGTACTTCAAAGTAGAACAAAGTATGTGCTCCAAAATCCTACTGCAAATCGACGGCGATGAAATGGATCTTTAATTTTGGGGATCACTCCTATTGCTTTTCTTGAATATTGGAGTGACCTGGGCAACTTTCCAGTCTTTGGGTACGGATCTTTCGCTGAGTGATCGGTTGTATATGGTAACTAAGAATGGAGCTATTGCATCAGCATATTCTGAGAGGAATCTATTGGTATACAATTTGGCCCGGAAGATTTGCTTAAGTTGTTTTACCACTCCAAGAACATCTGCTTCTTAATTTCGCCTGATGGCTGCTGTTATTGGTTCGAATTCTGGAGTGTTCAGTTCGTCTCTTTGGTGAAAGAATTTCGGAAAGCTGTGTTTAGGAATTATACTTTAGCAGTACTGTCAACGGTAGTACTACCATTGGTATCACGTAGTGAAGGTATTTTTTTCGTGTTTTGCCGATAGTGTACTACACATGTGACCAGAATTTCTTTGGATTTTCTGGCAAATTAAGAGACAGGATTTCGTTGTGGAAACTATTGTAAGCTTTTCGCATTGAATTCCTCGCTAGATTGCGAGTTTCTGTAGAAGATTGCCAGTCTTCGGGGTTCTGTGTCTGTTTAAATTTTGCATGCGTTTTTCTTTCCTTCTGCAGCACTAACCTGTTTTGCGTACCACGGGGGTCACCCCCTCTTTTATTAATTTACTTCGTATAAATCTCTCGATTGCTATTGATATTATGTCTTTGAAGGTAAGCCACAACTGATCTACACTCGCATTTTTAAAGACTGGAGACTATCACTCAAGAAAGTGTGAAGCGATTTTTTTCTGCTCTTTCGAATAGGTATATTTTTCGTTTATTATTGGTGCATTTGGGTATTTCGATATTCAGTCTTGCTACTACAACTCTATGTTCGCTAATCCCTTTCGGTAAACTGATTATATTCACTCCGACGAGACACGGACAATTCACACGCATACGTTTAATGAAACAAGTGAATGAGGATAGGGAAGAAGCAAGGGGAGGAGTTCATAGTGGGGACGGGGCAGGAGAGATGAAGGGCCACAGGGCCATACGGAGGAGGAGACGTATATTGACAGATGGCTTAATAACTGTACTAATCTACATTACTAACTGAATCATCGGGTATGTGTTGCTGCACCACATTATTGAAATTTATGATTATTTTCTTTAAGGTTCCTGTAATGCTTTTCTGCTTAAAGATTTTAAAATACAAAATTTATAATTAAAATTTTTCTTTTCACGTTTTCAATTTTTTTTATTTAATTTTTTTTTATTTTCTATTTTTCCTCTTCCTTGTTTTCACTTTTGGAGTGTTATTTAACCTCATTTTTACCTATCAATCATTTGCATTTTTGTTACATACAATTGATAAAATTAATGAGACATGTTTGCGGTTTCCGGTTTCCAAATGTTCAAATGTTTGTAAATCTATCATGCTCAGCTGCGTGGTTATTAGTTCGAAGCTTACAAACTACTTAACCCTTCTATGGAGTGTAGAAATATAGCGGCTCTTCGTTTAATTCTTTAGTGTTACCAATAACCCCAATGAGTATCGAATGTCAAACAATACTGCTGTGTACCAAACTCCTAATGTCTTTATGTACAGTGTTAGACACTAATAATCACCCACTGCGATATTTTGCTTCTTACACAACACAGAAGTATGCTGTCTGACAGTTGAACATGCCAAGTAATAACAATACGTTTTCTGCGATCACAACAATGCCTATATGTGGCAGTAACGTATTTTTGGTACTCCAACAAAATGTAATTGATTACAACCCAATCTAATTTAACGACACTTTAACGTAAACCGCATGGTCCATGGGACCCAGGTTATGTAAATGCACGTACGTAGTACATAAGGTAAAGCAGTCAACAATCCGAAAATTGGTTTGAACACCTCAGTGCTTTACTAGGCATGGTCCTGTTTGGAGGTGGTGTGCCGTTGCCTTCCTCCGACCTTCGAACTGACTTACCCAGCCAGTTATAGGGGGACCTACAGTTTAACCTGAGTGCTACTCGGTATTTTTCACATGAGCAATAATGTCAGAAGTGAAAGAAGTGGAAAGTGACAGATAAAAATTTTAGGACCAGGCGTGAATCGAACCCGCGACCTTTTTATTTTTATTTTTTAACGTCTCAAACTTTTTTTTATTATTTTTTAATATATATTTATAGGTGGAACTTCAGACCGCCACTTTTGCCCTTAGAAAAAAAAAATACTTGATCACTTCAGGCCTTGGCTCCTACCTTATCGCCGGCCGCGGTGGCCGAGGGGACTGAGGCGCTCCAATCACGGTCTGCACGGCCACTACGGTCGGGGGTTCGATTCCCCCCTCGGGCATGGATATTTGTGCCGTCCTTAGTCTTTGCTAGTTCATAAGTAGTTTGTAAGTTTAGGGACTGATGACCCCGTAGTTAAGTCCCATAAGCTATACAAACATTTGAACATTTCCTACCTTATACTAGCCCCAGTCCAACTAACCTAATTCTAATAGGCTACCGAAAGCAGAAAAATAATAATACAGAAAATAAAATAACATAAAACTCTGGAGATTTGGAAGAAATAACTGGGAAATCTTCTTTTCTTTAGTATTCTTTATTTTTATTATTATTATTATTATTATTATTATTATTTTTGGTGCGCCGTAGTGTTACCGTCGGCATAGGTAGAAACGTCCAAACGTGTCTTCTCGTTGATTATTCTGTTCCGTTGTGGGTCATGTTCAGTTCAACCTTTGGATTTGTAGTCTGGCACTCCACCACTGTGCAATCGAAGTACGTAGTGTTGGTTAATTTCCGTACATACACACACACTCCCACACACACACACACACGAGATACCTTGCAACCCTTAATAAATATTTATTGCGTTCTTAAGACCATCTCATTAAATGAAATGTTTCAGAGTAACGTTAGTTCTTGTGTTATCATCGTTCTGTTCAAATGTTTAAGTGTAATGGTGTGGCGTTTAACTGACGTCTAACTAACAGAATGCCAATAAAGAGGACTGGTAGAGTCTCGCTGTGTACTGTTACAGGAGATCCCGTGGACAGGCCATTTGTCAGTATGTGTCGCTGGGTATGAAATTTCCATACCGTGCAGGCACGGCGGCGGCACAATAGGGAGTCTGACAGCGCGGTGCAGTGGCCCACTAAAGCAGCCAGAAATAGCGCAGTGGCCCGCCCGCGCGCCGCTACTGGGACACACAATTCCAGCGCTGTCCGCCGGCGGCTTCCCATTCAGTGGCGGGCCGGCGTTCACTGCGGACCGCGAAATTGCTTTCCGGAGGTACGAGCGGGCTATCGAAGGCAACATTGGCTCCACATACAGGTGATGATTGGTGTTTCGCAGAAGAACTGACGTAGCACAAAAGTGGGTATTTATGAACATGCGGCGAGATACAGCCGTATGTAGGCCGAACGTGACAATGTGAAAAGTATCAACAATTTTAAAACTATGCATATAATATAAACGAAGGCTTCCGCGGCCGTTGTCATTGTTTATAAAACTCTTCTTGGTGTTGGACCGCATCGTCAATATATCAAATACTTCACCGACGTTTCGGTCACTATTGCAAGTGGCCTTCTTCTGGGTGTTACGTTTACTGCAGTAAACGTAACACCCAGAAGCTGGCCACTTGCAATAGTGGCCGAAACGTCGGTGAAGTATTTGATATATTTACGATGCGGTCCAACACCCAGCAGAGTTTTATAAACTATGCATATAATAATATCAGTGGAGGTCTGAGAGGATAAGAAAAGTGCTATCCGCATCCGCACCACATCCGCAAGACCGATACCCGCAACCGCATCCGCGGCACTTTATCCGCATCCCCAAGTTCGTTATCCGCATCCGCATATATTCAAGTTTTGAATGTGCAATAGTAATAGATAGCAGTATTTAAAACCATGGTACGTAATGATACGAGGCGCGTCCAGATAGTAAGTTCCGTTTCAATCTATCTCCGCTGCAGCGCTGCGATTGCAGTTCCGCACATGCGCTGTAGACGATATGTATCAAGGAGAAGAACGTGCGCCATTTGGAGATCGCTGTCAGTTTCGTACACTTTGTTGTGCTTGTTTGAAATGTCGGCGTTGATTGAAAATCCAAAAATGTTCAAATGTTTGTTAAGCTTCTGGGACTTAACTACGGGGTCATCAGTCCCTAAACTTACAAACTACTTATGAACTACTTACTAACTAGGACGGCACAAATATCCATGCCCGAGGGGGCATTCGAACCCCCGACCGTATTGAAGATCCCGCCGCCTGTGAAATCAGGTCGGTGATTCGGTTTCTGCATGCGAGGAAAGTGAAACCAAATGAAATTTATCGGCAAATTTGCGATGTTTACGGACCAAATGCGATGAGTGATTAGATGGTGAGAAGATGGGTCCGACAGTTCAGTGGCGGGCGTAGTGATGTGCACGATGAAGAACGAAGTGGGCGTCCACCTTTGGTGACAGAAGAACTGGTTCATGCGATTAATGACAAGATCCAGGATAACCGTAGGTTTACAATTAGTGCTCTCGCTATGGACGACGACCTGAAAGAAACTGTTTCCTACTGGTTGAAGACACAGGCGGCAGATTTCTATGAAGAAGGTATACAAAACCTGGTGCCACGCTATGACAAATGCCTGCAAAATTTCGGCAGTTATGTGTAAAAGTAGTTAAGAGTTGTTGAATTTTCTGCAATAAAAATTTCTTCTGTATCTGTGTTCAATTTCATTTTATTACCAAACGGAACTTACTTTCTGGACGCGCCTCGTATAATTATTGTTAGTGTCATTAATGCGACAACTTAACTAGTTTTGACTTCTCAAATCACGGTAACTGTTCTATACCTACTCCAAATCAGGCCATTCTAAACAGGAAAATATTGGCGCTCCGGACACCTGTGTGGTCGAAGCACTACGTCAGCTGTTTAATACAGGCATCTTCTTAAAATTCAGTGGTTAAAACCGATCGGCATGGAGGTTATTTTACTGTGTTTTCATTCAGAAAAAAGAAACAGTTCTTTCGGAGTTTTACAAAAGGGGCACTTTATTTTCCCCATATTAACGCACAAGAGGTTATGTGAAACAAAGCAAAGCATGTAATATCAAGTGTTAAAACTACCGTCTACTTCTAATTAGTAACTGCCAGCATAAAGATACAATGTTGGCTGCAGCTACGACCAGCCGATACAGTCTAACATTGTGTACCTTCTTAAATACGTTACTTTCATTGTACACCGTACCTTATTATGAAAGTTGTTATAAAATGCTATGTCAGGCTTTATTACTTTCGTCCCCATTTATCTAATACATAAGCATGAATGTTTGTTCGCATTTTAAGCGCGGCGGTACCGTTCATTTGGATGCGATGAAACTTTGATAACATATTGCTTGCACTTAAGACAAATAGTTCAGGAGATACGCCCCCCACATCAATAAGAAATTGTGCCGTCTCGAGAAACCCAGATACACATGCATCTTCAAACGATAAAATGTCAGCTGACAAGATGATAAGTTTTTCGGTTGCTGTTGTCCTCAGACGTCAGGAACATTTGCATCTGTCTTGGTATTTAAATAAGTAATTATGCTACTTTGTCCTCACACAAATGTTTCAGCAAATTTGAAGTTCCATTTTTGTGTTCTCTGTAAGAATATACGTTTTTACACACAAAACTGGGCACTACATCGTTGATTTTTTCCTTGCCATCAAATACGTATCGAAACTTTTTTCCAAATTGACGATTTCAATTTGTTTTCCTTAACTAATATCAAATCGTCTCTTTTCTCTTTACACGATATGGTATCCTTTAATGTCGTGTTTATTTCAAGAAGGAACTGTCACTGTATTCACTACGATATACATGGTCACTCGATCACTAAAAAGAGCTAACTGAAGGCAGCAGAAATTTGGCATGGCACCTCTGGTGGGCAGTGGGCCGGTTTGCCACGCTGAAAGCAGTTGAGAGACCGCAGATAAGACTAGGTAGCGTAAATGTATTAGGCGCAGGTCCCTCGGGTAGAGCTACGTCCGCTGTGGCCAGGGGATGAGGAAAATAGACTTCCGCTGTACCTGTTCACTGCAAAGATTCCAAGAATGTCCACAGGCTTGAAGTTTTCAGCTAACACTTCGACAGAAGTACTGGCCAGGTACTTCCCTCTTTATCCGCATATAACACGCAGATATCCGCTTCGCTCACAATTTTATCCGCAAAGTAAGAAATACTGCGGATATCTGCGGATATCCGCATCCGCGCAGACCTCTGAACATTTTATGGCCATGCACCATAATAGTTCCTAAAGCCTGTCCTTTATTATATACGGCGACTGTTCAATAAAGAATGATTCTTTCTCGATAACAAACGTTTCTGCCAGTCTTCACGTACATGCTGGAAACCGTTCTTTCTGAGGGCTTGAAAATCGCCTCCGCGACATTCATCACTGCTTCTAATAACAGATAATGCCTCCCACGAGAGCGTTTCTTCAAGGAATAGAAGGAATAGAAAAGCGGCGGTTTAGTAGACGAGCGGTCTGAGGCGCCTCGCTGCGGAGCGTGCGGTTGCTCGCCGTCGGAGGTTGGAAACCTCCGTGGGACATGGGTGTGTGTGTTGTCCTTAGGATGATTGAAGTTAAAGTAGTTTGTAAGCCTAGGAACTAATAACCAAAGCAGTTCAGTCTCATAATTTACAAACATTTGAGCATTTGGAATAGAATTTGGGGTTAGAAAAAAGTGACATGGCCTAAATCCGGAATATGCGGAGGGTGAAAGAAGCACTTCACGTTGATTTGTTCAAGACACTGTGCAACAACATTGGCAATATGCGCCCGGCATTAGCATAGTGCAACATCCAGCTCGCTTCACTGAAATGTGGCACCTAATGAAATGATCGGTATTTCAAAAAGTGATGTTACTGTAATTCGGTGATCCTCTTTCAGAACGAACATCAGCAGTGTTGATGGTTTTTTTTTCTCCATAAGAGCTGTAACTGGAGCACCGTGATCCCCTTATTGTCTGTCCCCCTTTAATGGAGACGGAAGGGAACTGGGCTCAAAACTTCGATTTTTAGGTTTTAGTGTATTTGAAATGCCTGGTATTTCCTACGTGAAACAGTTTTTGTTTTATATAAATCCGACAATTTTTTCCTGAGTTATGATTGTTTATCTGACGCTCTGTGCAATCTGGCCACGCCTTCCGTTTTGCGCCATGCTGAGAAAATGCACACAGCATTCTTGTACTCCTTGTATATTATTTCATGCTTCTATTGTTTTTATCGCTTCAATATTTCCTACCCCGTACTATCGATTCTTTTTGTTCCGATCGTGTTTGTTATTGTTTTCGAACATTACCAAAATCTGTATTTGTTCAGATCACAACCCTCAAATTTGGTGTTTTTGATGCTATTTTATGCTTCAATGATGGTGTAACTAGAAAATTGGATGTTTTTGGATTATTGGGCATACAATCTAGTGGAAATATTGCAAAATCCTTGGTGCAAATAGATAAAGAGAGAATTCGCAAAGCCGATATTCCTAATTTAAAATGCACAAAAGAAGCGACAGAAAAGAAGAGGGACCGAGAGAAGAAAAGAAGATCAGTATGATTCAGATGATACTCAATATGGCACAGGAAAATATTAGTGGTAAGTAATTCTCATCAATAACTCTACTAGAATTGCAATATTAAATTGATTTTTCTCAAAACTACATTTTTTTAAATTTCAGATACCATTATTTGATAAAATAATGGGGTTAGAAAGATGAAATTTGGTCTTTTTGTACTGACTGAAGAAGGTAATAAACCATTACAAGTAAATTGAGAACCAAAAAACAATGAAATGTTCAAATGTTTGTAGAGCTTATGGGACTTAACTACGGTGTCATCAGTCCCTAAACTTACAAACTACTTATGAACTAGCTAATACTAAGGACGGCACAAATATCCATGCCCGAGGGGGGGGGGGTTCGCACCCCCGACCGTAGTCAAAAAACAATCATCACGTGTTTTGTAATAATTAATGTATTACAAAGTTTCTTCAAAACCATTAAAGTTATTATGTTTATTTTAATGGTAAATTGAGACATATATGTTATATATATATATATATATATGCAGTAAAATATCGTTGTTTTATCACTTATAGTTCCTTTGAAAAGTGTACCTATATAAAGGGTAAAATAGCATTGGCAGAATGGGGATAAAAATGCCTTCCGTCTCCCCTTAAACTTTTCAAACCACCTCCTGTACCGTTGTATAGGCCTCAGCTGACCCGGTTTTGTTCCTTGCTTTTTATCTCCATTGCAGCGGTAGGCGATACTGTGAATTTACGGAAGTCCGTAGAGTATCGCAATTAGTGTAAGTAACGGTATTGTGTGGAAAGATGAAGGGCCAACATTGGACTGTGGCAAGCGGTTGGACAGGTGGTAAAGAGGCCAGGATAGGGACTGATGACCCCGTAGTTAAGTCCCATAAGCTGTACAAACAATTGAACATTTGAATTGAGAGAGGCCAGGTATGGGTTTTGGCGGAAATCTGGGAAAGGCACATGCTTGGTTCTCAAAACTAATGAGGGATGTTAGCCGAGCGTTTCGTAAGGCTGTCTAGAGGACTCCTGCGAGTTCCACTCTCCAGTAATTCAATTTTGTTATATTCATATATTGTGAACATTTTTCACTTGTCAACATATTCATTGTTGATTCACGAGAAGCACCTAATTTTTCTAGTATCGTAGATATCTTCAGAAGTGATGAGAACATAACACTGAGATTTATTATTTATTTCTAAGGGAAGATAGTGTATTTTCTAAATTTTCCAGAGAGTCCATTAAGGCGTATCCTGTCTTTCGCTTCAGGGTGCTCTGAGTTGTCTGGGAGGCGATGAGAGAGCACGGCATCCACGCCGGAATCGGATGTGTCTATGGCCAAACAGAAGGGCCAGTGCCAGGAAGACTGGTGGATTAGAGCCAGTGAGATAAATGAACTTTCAGACAGAAAAGTAAATGTTAAAATAACTAAAACACTTAAATTGGAAATCAGTGAATGAAAGGTCGTCAATTCACTTTACCTATATTTTATTTGGAGTTGTGGAGACACGCACAACTGGTTTCGCAACAAGTTGAAGTTGCACCTTCAGTTGTTTTCACAAGTGACTTCTAGGATGGTAAAAGGGGATTATGGTTAGATCGATCCGCTTTGTTTTTATTTTTTTTTCCCCTCAACTCGTCGGAGATCAAATGGCTTAAACGTTCGTGTTGTGTCATGCTGTAAAAATATAGCACCTCAAGATTCCAATTCAATTTGTTGCGAAACCGGTTGTGGGGGTCGCCACGGTCCCATTGTAACAGATCTGAAGTGGATCAATAGCCTTTCATTAATTTATTTCCAATTTTAGACTTTCATTCATTGTAACATCTAGCTATCTTCCTGGAAGTTCCTTTAATTATCTCAAAAGGTGGCTCCATTTCACCGGCCTTCTTGTCCCTTGGACACATATAATTCCAAAATGGATTCCATGCTCTCTCATCGCCTACCAGACACCTCAGAATACCCCATCCCCATCTGTCTAAGACCCTCACAGACACGCAAACGGAGTATTCGAAGATTGAAAAGGAAGTACTCACCATGGTGTAATTCTTCATGTTTTCCCGGCGAGATCTTGACATTTTGGATAAACGGGATTACAGCCGGATGTATGCGTCGTTCTGGCACAATATTTCGGCCGCGTAACTCGCTGCCTTCTTCAGGTGCTACCTGAGACTGCCGTTTTTGGAGGACCTTGTCCAGTATTCATGCCCAGCAAACGCTAGGCGCTTTGTCTGCGGTCCGCGCCCACCTAACGTTGCTTGTAGGGTGTTGTCTCTTCCCTGGCGTTCCGTCGGACGTCCGCGCCCCAATCGGCCGCCATTTGTGGCAGCGGCAACTCTCTGATGCCGCTCCCGCGTTGGGTGCTCCCTCCGCGGTCCGCGCCCGTCTGGCGCTGCACCTGAGGTGTTGTGGCTTCCCTTGTGCTCCGACGGATGTCCGCGCCCATCTTGTCCACCATCTGTGGTCGGTGCAGCTGTCTGAGGCCCTTCTGGCGTCAGGCCCTCTAATCTTGGTCCGCGCCCGCCTTGCGCCTCTCCTGGGATGTTGTGGCTGCCCAGATGCTCCAACGGACGTCCGCGCCCGCCTTGCTGCTATAACAGCTGCTATAACATCCGGCAGTAATCCCGTTTATCCAAAATGTCACTCACCATGGTGTTTGCTCATGTTTTTCTGCGAGAAGTTTGGTCCCATCCTCTAAGGAACGTCCTCTCATCTTCCGACAAAACCAATACAAGCCATCCTCCCGACTACCCAATAAAACGTCACACTTTTCCTGTTCCAAATCCGCTATCAATACACCTTCACCTCCATTCATGCCAATTCCGGCATTCTTTACTCTATCTCACAGGCAGCTGACACCGCTTTCAGATCTCCTCATCTTTGAGGAGACCCTTCAGGTGCTCTAATTACGCGCGACATTGTGATGACTGCTACCTCACCTGACGCGCTTCAGCATGTCGTCGTCTCACACGTCCTAAGCGGCTCGACTACTCTTTCTATCCTCGATCCCAACGTATCTCCATTATCCCATTCACACCCTGCTCACAGTGTCTGATGGTGTCCTCCACCTAGTTCAGGCCGTCACTTATCCATGCGTCGAGGTTCCCCGTTTCCTTCAGACCACAGTCCTCAGGGTCCTCCATCAGGATCACTCTTGAAGCCCACGCTCAAAGGTCCTCGCTCACCACTACATCCTGTAGATTGACATCAATATTGCCATCACAGAAAAGGTGTGCCAATGCCATTAGTGTGTACAATAGCTCCCGAAAAATCCTCCGTCCTTTATGTCTTGGCCGCCGTGGTTCGCCGTAGGAAAGGAGCCACATGGATTTCACTGGGAGTTTCTCCGTTAGAACGTGGCTGCTGGTCACCCATTATTACTCCCATTTTCTGTAGATAGTCTGCCATTCCTCGATTACTGCTGACGGCACTGGTTAAATCTTCTCAATAGTGGGTATGCTAGTGAGCTGGCAGCCAGGACTCTGCCCAGTTATGGATAAGGAACATCCGTCTTCACCTCACCTTTCCCACCTCTCAATTCGAAGGCCTGTTCCGGACTTTTAAGGCTCAGATAACAAATTACTAGGTGGGCCGGTCGGTTCATAAGGCGCGCATCCTTTTAAAAGCATCTATCAGCAGTGACAACCCAGTCTAACTGCTGCATGGTTCTTCACCTCCTCGTGTCGATTCCTCACCGACAACCGCCCGCAGGTTCCCTTTCACCGCCGTCTCTGGGGGAGGGGGGGGGGGGGAGGGACATGTATGATCCGCGTACAGTTGGCTCCGGACTTGGTCTGTGGTCAAGTAACCTCTTGGCCGTCAACTCTCGACGTTGGGATAGATGACCATCTGATGGCAAGACACCCCAAACAGCTGCTTCCCTAGTAACTGGTCGCCTCTCCTACACCTGCGCCTACCCTTCCTCCTGCTTATCCGCCGGTGGAACCTTCGCTGTTTCCATCTAAACGCTTCTTTGAACCTATTGCATCCCGCATGCCACTGCCGCCGAAGCATGTACCAACTCCAAGACCATCGATGCCACTGCTCCTCCATGTGTACCTGGCAAAGACGTACCTCAACTGCTGGTTCCTCTGACGCATCCGTCACAGCCCTCCTGGACTGTCTCGTTCATCTCACCGACCCTTACGCTACGAATGAGGACCTCCGCCGCCTCCTCCTTAATGCCGCAGCGGCAGAAACTGAGGACCTCGTTTCCAGTCGCTGCTCCCTCGCACAGCTCTACTGGTCAAGAACAGTGCTTTTCCGCAGCCCCTGCGCTTCCTGCAACACAACCTACGTCAGAGAGTACCGGGCAAGCAAATCACCAGGCGCTTCCAATGGTAACATTTCCAGCAGTAAGGGTCCAATAATAACAAGAACACTAAATAAGGACTGTCTCTGGCAGAGGAAGCCGCGTGACATCTGCAAGCAGTGTCACTAATCCACGCTTCGATTGGGTCGTGTGGTCTATTTAAGGGAACCTGGACGTGTACGGGCTGCAGTTTCACACCCTGCTTTCGATGAACATTACTCTTGATCTAAATGTGAAGGAAGTTGTGATTTTATACCAACACTTAATGACATTAACTAAAGCTGTACTAGGAAATTTATTGAAATATCTGTTTTAGTTTAAGAATTACAATATTTTGCCTAATATCTGTTTTTTTATAATATACGTTCTCAGTCAGGAAACATTGTCTGGCGCATCGTCATTCTGACAGCATTTAGGCTGAGGCATGCTGCTGTCAACATTCGTAGGAACATATTATGCTCTTGTTTTGTAGTTTTAAAGATATCTGAGGAAACAGAAAAACAACTTATTAACTTTATTACTATTTTATCTAAAACTTGCCGTCCAAATTATATACAGAATATCAAACATATATTATTTGTGGAATGTATTACGTATAACACAAAGATAGTTCCCCTTTCTTCAATTGGCAGAAATTTGATGAACACAGCTAAAACCATATGTTCGGAAAATGTTATTTCGATAAAATGAGAAAAGAATGTTCACAGTGTTTCGACTCACCATATGCCTCTTTCGGAGCATTTCAGTAGCCAGCTGCTTTTTTATCCTCTGCAGACTGTTTCAGGAGTCTTTTCCTTACTCTAGACTCCTCAGTGGTGGCTGTCGCAGCCCTTTCAGCTTCAACTAGTCGCTGACGATCTATGGCAGTCTGAGAAGCAATTGTATTATTTTCTGGTTGGATGCCTAATTTGTCCATTGCTTTTGTCCTGCCAATTACACCACCATTGAAACAGACAACACGCCTATTTTGTGTTCTCTCCATCCAAGAAACACTATTTTCGGTACTCGTTGCCACACGCAGCTGTTGAGACTCTCATTAGGGTTTTGTATACGGCAGGGAAACATTTGCTAAGAAATTTTTTATCTGCAAAGTCCATGTATGTTGGCTTTATTGTTTCCATGACTGTGGCTGGCATGGAATGATTATGGTGATACTTCTTGTCTGAAGCATCAACGTGCTCAGTATGCAGACATTTGTTCACTGTGAGTTTAAGACCGTAATAAATATTTAAAATTAAATAAACCATACATCTTTAGAAAAGGGAGATATTTGTCTTTGAGATGGAGGCAAAAAACATTTTTCGATTTTTCAGCGCGAGCCCGAACGAGGCCACGAATTGTGGAAGTACTACACAGATTTACCGAAGGACACATCCCTGAAGAAGATGTCTGTCCTATCTTTTGTGCGATTCCGGAATATGGATTTTGCCAGGTTAAGGACTTAGAATATACCACTGTACTCTTATGGTAAACAATTTGGAACTTTGTAATTCAAATGGATTAGTGGACTTGTCAATGGTGTAGCTGTTGGACTTAAAAATAAACGTTTGTGAAGATTTTAATAATCCTTTGTCCTATTCATTTCTCTTTCTGACTCTCCTTATAGTGGATATGACACTGCGTATTACATAATCTACATCTACATGTGATACTCTGCAAATCACATTTAGGTGCCTGTCGGAGGGTTCATCGAACCACTTTCATACTATTTATCTCCTATTCCATTCTTGACTAGCGTGCGGGAAGAAAGTACACCTGAAATTCTCCGTTCGAGCTCTGACTTTTTGTATTTTATTCTCATGATCATTTCTATGTAAGTGGGGGTCAACAAAATATTTTCGCATTCGGGGAGAATGTTGGCGTTTGGAGTTTCGTAAGCAGGCCACGCCGCAGCGATAAACGCCGTTGTAATGATTCCCATCCCAGACCCTGTATCATTTCCGTGACGCTATTTCCCCTGTATCGTACCAATACAAACGAGCTGCCCTTTTTGGACGCTTTTGATGTCCCCCGCAAACCCACCTGATACCTCAGAATGGGCAGCACTAATCCAAAAAAGACGAAAAAGCGTTGTGTATGCAGTTAATTTAGTAGTTCTGTTGCATCTTTTAAGGGTTCTGCCAATAAAACGCAATCTCTGGTTCGCCTTTCCCATGATATTATCTACGTGTTCTTTCCAGTTTCAGATTGAAGTAATTGTAAATCCTAGGTATTTAGTGGGGTTTATGGCCTTCGCTTTTGATTGATTTATCTTACAAAGTTTAACAGATTTCTTTTCGTACTCATGTGGACGACTTCACACTTCTCATTATTTAGAGTCAATTGCCAATTTTTACACCATAATGATATCTTATTTAGATCGTTCTGCAGTTGGGTTTGATCTTCAGATGATTGTACTAGACGGTAAATAAGGGTGTCATCGGCAAAAAACCTAAGAGAGCTGCTTAGAGTTTCTCTCACATCATTTATGTAAAGAAGGAACAGCAGAGGACGAATATCACCACACCGTGGAACGCCCGATATCACCTCTGTTTTAGTAGATGTTTTTACATCGATTACTATAAACTGTGTCCTCTCTGACAGGAAATTCCCTATCCAGTTGCAAATTTGGGGCGATATACCATAACGATGCAATTTGATTAAAAGCCGTCTGTGAGGTACGGTGTCCAAAGCCTTCTGGAACTCAAGAGATACCGAATCAATTTGAGATCCTTTGTCGATAATACTCATCGCTTGGTGTGAGTAAAGCGCTTCTTGAACGATATTTTCTAAATCCGTGTTGACCTTGAGTCACTAGATCATTTTGTTCGAGATAATTCATAATATTTGAATTCAGGATATGTTCCAAACCCCTGCTGGAAATTGACGTCGTTGAAGTAGGCCTATAGTTTAGTGGGTTACTCCTACTGCCTTTCTTGAATATAGGTGCTAACTGTGGAATTTCCAGTCTTTTGGTAGAGAGCCTTCTTTGAGCGAGTGGTTGTATATGGATGTTAAGTAAGGAGCTATCGCTAACCGAATAAAAATCTAACGTGTGTACAGTCCGGACGAGTAGACTTGTTCTTGTTACGTTATTTAAGTTGCTTCACTTCTTCGAGGATATCTACTTCAACGTTACTTATTCTGGTTCATCATTCCACTGAGAGCTCGTGTTTAGCGTGAACGGAAAAGGCAACGGGGTGGAGACAGCATGGTTATGTTGAGACACCTATCATTAATGCCCACAACTATAGCATTCAAACATTTGCATCAGTTTTTCGCCTTTTGTCTGATACAGGGTCACCTAAGGAAGAAGGAAATTATGAAAGACGGACTTCAGTACGTAGTCTCTCTCTCTCTCTTTGTTAACACTAGAAGTACCAGATTTTTCCGTAGTCCTAGGTACCATGTGCGTCATTTATGACCCATACTAGTAAACTACCATTTTATTGCTATTTTGCTGGCGTTCTGGGTTCTCCATGTTGGTATTACTTTCCTGGGTGCAAGAAAACCATTCTCCAACGTGCATAGTTCACAGTCAAAAGTAATTTTTCGGAAGTAAATGTTGTTTTATTTAAAATTTACAGAAGCAATTCGACAGTCTTCCATCAAACATCACTTAAACAAGTAAATAAAATTATTTTACAATGTTTATCTCTATTAAAAAGTTGAAACAGAATCCAAACATATATTTCATTCGACTACAAATAGTATTTGCGTTCTTTCCCTTTTTTCCCCTAGAGTTAAGGCAAGTTTGGAGTATTTGTAAACATGCAACATGTTCTCTTCCTAATTGCATCAAGGGACAAATATATCACAAAAAGGAATTTCACTCTATTATTTTAAGTTGGGGGGGGGTTACAGTTGTGACATTACACAACTGTTTTGGCTTCAAAAAATGTTCAAATGTTTGGGGACTTAACTGCTGGGTTATTAGTCCCTAGTTTACAAACTACGTAAACTAAGTTAAACTAATCTAACGAATACACGTACACCCATGCTCGAGGGAGGATTTTGAACCCCCGGTGGCGAACGGCTGCGCGCACCGCAGTACGACGCCTCAGTGCGCACGGCTAATCCGCCGCGGATGTTTCGGCTAGGCAGCTTTTGCACATGTACTTCTTGCACATGAAACATACATTCGGTGTTTTATTCCCCCTTGTTTTTTGCTTGTAGGAATCCTGGATTAGAAAATGCCTTATATTTCCGTATTGGCCAGCGCCGCCGCCGCGTGCTTGCAAGGGAAGGTTGTCTCCTAACTGCAGTCTGTAGGGAATGTGTGAGCACTGATCGTTGCAAAGTGGGAATGTTGTAAAAGACCTGCACTGGCCAGCAGTGGGAGCCAGTTAGAACACTGTAACGACTTATCTTTTGGTCAAACACACTGAGTCTACCATTTGTTTCATTATAAAACCTCACAGTTTCTGGAAGGGTTTCCTCTCAGTACTGTCATTGACCTGACGTTCAGTAGGCGCCATACTTAAAATAAAGAGGTTTATAAACTTAGGTAGAATGGTACACGCTAACATCGCGCAAGACATTTATCATCGTCAGATGTGTCTGATTCTTTTTCGCCCTTCATTTGGTGCATCTGAAATAGTTGATCAGCAGGTTCCACTGTGACAAAATTGTTGTCCTCCTCTGCGGTTGTCTCGCTACCAGATTCGTCACTCTACTGCAACGGTGAAATGAATGTGTTATAGATCCTCAGTATATGTAAGACTGCATCGTTTTCCCATCGACGCGAAGTCACGAATATAACCAACAACCTGACGTCGCTACAACGAGGCGCGTTTCGTAAGTAAGTTCCTTTTTGTTGTAGACACTAGCAGTTAGCGCACACACACCGTAACGAGCGCGTGCATCGTGTACCGGCATGCCTCTGGAACAACTGTGCTCAGTTTCTACATCTACATCTACATAGATACTCTGCAAATCACATTTAAGTGCCTGGCAGAGGGTTCATTAACCAATTTCATAACTTTTCTCTACCGTTCCATTCTCTAATAGCGCGCGGGAAGAAAGAACACCTGAATCGTTCTGTTTTCGATTTGATTTCTCTTATTTTATTGGGATGGTCATGTCTCCCTAAGTAGGTCGGTGCTAGCAAAATATTTTCACATTCAGAAGTAAAAGTCGGTGATTGAAACTTCGCAAACAGATCACGCCGCAATGAATAACGTCTTTCTTTTAATGATTTCCACCCCAATTCGTGCAACATTTCCGTGACGCTTTCCCCCCGTAACGTGATAAAACAAAACGAGCTGCCGTTCTCTGAACCTTCTCAATATCTTCCGTCAGTCCCACCTGGTGAGGGTCCCACAAGGGGCAACAGTACTCCTGGAGAGGACGCACAAGTTTGATGTAGGCAGTCTCTTTGGTGGAGCTGGTGCATCTTCGAAGCGTTCTGAAATGAAACGAAACCTTTGATTCGGCTTCCTCACAATATTTTCTTTGTGTTCTCTCCAGTCAAAGTTGTTCGTAATTGTAACTCCTAGGTATTTGGTAGAATTTACGACCTTAAGGTTTCACTGATTTATAGTGTAATTGAAGTTCAGCGGATTTCTTTTACTGGTCATGTGTATTACTTCACCCTTTTCTTTATTTAGTGTCAATTGCCAATCTTCGCACCAAGTAGAAATTTTGTCTAAATCGCTTTGCAGTTGCTTTTGATCCTCTGTTGACTTCACTAACCGATAAACGACAGCATCATCCGCAAACGGTCTAAGGGAGCTATTCAGATTGTCTCCTAAATCGTTTATAAACACGAGGAAGAGTAGGGGACCTATAACGCTTCCCTGTGGAACGCCATATATCACTTCTGTTGTACTCGACGACTTACCGTCAATTACAACGAACTGTGCCCTTTCTGATAGGAAAGTTTCAGGCTGAAACCTGCTCCATCAATAATAACAGGTTCTTGCATGTATTCTTGTAAAGTGAACACTACATTGCCAACATTAGCACACTACCCCCTCCAAAGTCGCCAAGTAAACTGTAGCCCTTCTGATAGGTGAACATTTTTATCGTCTGCAGTACACGCCAAACGGTACCATGTCCCGTTCCATTCCTCATAGCATATATTTATGGGTTAATAAATAGAAAGTAACGAGGTACCGATATTTATTTTTACGATCGTGAACTTTAAATATGTTGAGTAAATGAGATGAAAATGTGCGAGTAAGACTCACAAAGAACCTGTAGCATTATTTGCTATCGACACAGATGTTGTACAAGAGGTTTTAAACTGCTTACGGAAGCTTATTTCTCACGTCATATACTCGTTTTGTGGGGCATTCACTTGCATATTCAGAATCAGTTCAAAACGAAATGTGTCATATTACTGGATGAAATACGCATTACAATGCTGAAAAACGTATCAAACTGCCGTGTTCGCACTATTTTATTAATATTAACTATATAACTTTTAGTATCCAAAACTAGCTGAGCTGTTGCACGAACACGACAAATGAAGAACAAGAAGCATTAGTAAAAGACACTCTATTAAACGTTTCGTTTTACTCCAGTAGGCTATAATCGACTTTTCGAGAAAATTTCCAAAACCTAATAATGATAGCGTAAATTAACTGCAACGGTTAATTCTCTTCAATACTCAGTACTGAGTAAAGAGTATGGCGGCTATCGTTATACTGGTATGCCGATAAATGCCACTGATATTTCTATTACTTGTTTCCAATACTCAGTACTCCCCTGCGCCTACGGTTATCATAGTATCACGAATTCCGAATGGTCATTCTATGTAGTTAGATATAAGATTTCCACGAGAACGTAGTACACACTTCCACCAACAGATGGATAATTGGAAAACAATTATTACCCATGATTCTTATGCGGTTAATTCCATAGAATCTAGAATTGAAAAGTATTTTGACATGACCTCTGGTCGATACTGTGATGGAATCACTGATTAGTACCCACTTCTGTGAACAGATGACGGCATGGCGCTACGCACAGTTATTTCGATAACTGCCAGTATAATCGGTTATTCCAATAACGGCTCCTTATGAATAACCGGTGATTTTATCAGCTATCGTTATTTCTGCCCAACTCTAGTTTCAGCTCTGTAGCTAACCTGCAAGGTTCTGTTCTGTGCTTTCAAAATGTTTAAGACTATCAACTCGCCCGCCGCGTGTGAGGCTCGCTCAGTGATATGGTTTTTGTCACCAAGGAGACCTGTCTGCTGCAGAAGTTCATCGACAGATTTGCGAAGTGTACGGTGATACTGTTATGAGTAAAGGCAAAGTGCGTAAGTGGGTACAAGAATTCAAAGATGACTGTGACAACGTGCATGATGAAGACCGCTCCGGTCGCCCATCTTCGATAACAGACGATTTGGAGGTTTCAGCTGAAGCGAGGATTTGTGATGACAGAAGCTTCACAATAACAGGTCTCTCAAAGGAATTTCCTGACGTGTCAAGATCGGTGCATTAGAAAACGGCAGTGAACTCTTGGTTATCGGAACAGACGGCAAGATTGTATGAAGAGGGTATTTTAAAATTGGTTGATACGCATGATAAGTGTTTGAACAATCTTGGCGACTATGTCTAAGAATAAAGTATGTACTTTCTGAAAATAAATATACTTTTTAGAAATAACCTTTTGTAGTGTACTTCCGTTCAAACGGAACTTACTTAAAAAAACGCGCCTCGTACCACGAAAGCCCCTTGGGACTGACCATAGACATACGCGGAGAGGAACTGCTGTAAGGGCGACGCGTCTAACATCTGCTGTCGTGTCACAGAACCATTATTAGTGCCTGAGATAGACGTGCGATTATATCGGGGCTCCCGAGTATCACATCATAGGTCTCAATGTTACCAGTCAACAGAAAACCGAAAGCCGTGCTGATATAAGGCGTCGCCTGACCTACAAAGTTTTAGTATTTCACGTTATTTTTGGCCTAAAGTGTCGTAATGTACTGTAACATCTCCTGAATAACATTGAGGCACGCCCATAAATTATTTCAGGTCTAAACCCTGGTGTTACTGACGTCAAATTGGGTTAAACGGTGTAACATAAATGTTTCATACTTCTACGTGGCCTATGGAGAAGCAATTTTGGTGAGTTATACAACTCCGTAACTTAAAAGTTAGACGTTCGCCGTTGAAAAACTCAGGCGTTTATGAAATTTCCTGTGACACCTGCCCAGCCTGTTACATAGGACAGACTGGACGACCGTTCTCTGTCAGATATAAAGAGCATCCCTTAGGGAAAAAAGGCACAGACATATATAATTCGTCCTTTGCTGCGCACATTCTGACCACAGGCCACAAACGTAAAGAAGTTAACGATGTTGGTATTTAGCACACAGAAAAGAAAGGTTTCAGACTGGACATGCTTGAACAACAAAAAATTTATATTTTTCTCGTAATGGCCAATTTATTCTCAATGAATAATTTCTGTTGCGTGATAAAAACTTTTTGATGGCGTAAAACCCTTACTCAGAATCACGTAATGTGAAATAATGGCCGCGCGGGAGTAGCCGAGAGGTCTGCAGCGCCACGTTGCGGAACGCGCGGACTCCCGCGTCGGAGGTTCGAATTCTACCTCGGGCATGGATGTTTGTGTCGTCTTTTGTATAAGTTAGTTCATAATTAGTTTGTAAGTTTAGCGACTGATGACCTCACAGTTAAGTCCCATAAGCTTTACAAACTTTTTGAAATAATGTACCCAGTTTCCAGTCTGTAGCCTCAAACATTGTTTTTCTTTTTTCTCTTATTATATACTCACTGTGTGTAATTTTCAACTGTTTTTTTACTTGGTAAAGTGCTACTATTGAATAACAGATGTCGCGATATATCGTGGCCACGTGATAGCTTCGACACCGTGTTGCCTGTCAGTCTGATGCCACGTGCAGTGCTGGCAGCACACGCGACACTTGACGGCGCGTTGTCTCAGTTGTTTTTAAAAATTTTGTAATGTGTAAACTTTTTTAATTTTTAATGTGAATCCTATCGCTCAAGACCATCTTCTGACTATACATTCATATGTATTTGTGAAATCGTATCTTAGGATATGATGTTTCGTACTATCTCTGTAATTTGTATTACTCTTAATTTTTTATTCGTAGGTAACACAGTTTTACTTCTGATTAAGGCTCCCTTAGTGAAGCCGAAACATAGTAAAGTAAAAATTTTACCAAAACTTTCGGAACCGAAGAGCTGTTATCCAAGTGATTATTTTTATAAATTTCATAATTGATTTGTAGTAATACATTAATGAATTTTTTTATAAAAATAACTTGTGCGACGCTTGTCGCTGACTTCCGCCCTCTCTCTCTCTGCCAGCTTAACGATGAACATTTGATATTTGTCACGTTCAACTATTCTGTAACAAGCTGAAGAGAGAGAGAGAGAGCGGAAGTCCTCGGAACTTATTGTTTTCTCCTCGATGTATTAGGACGTGTTTCAGCCATGATTTTGCGTAACCATTGTAAGTGTGAGCTTAGTTCTTTTCTTTTTACTGATTTCAATAAACCCCACAGTTAATTTGAAATATCTTACTTATTTACAGTCCCATCTCAATTCTCACTAATTTTAAAGTTATTTATTTTCAGCATACCCAGTACTTCAGAAAGTGATGCTTGGGCACTGTTGCAGTTCGCTTCGCGATTGTGCAGCTTTAATTTATTTCGTGACTGTGAATGCTTTATTGCATTTCAATGCCTGCAAGAAAATCTTCGCGATGTTTATGAGGTCCGATAATTTTGTAATTTTTGGCGACTATCATGATTAATTTTTCAACACGGTCATAGAAAAATATCAAACGAAACGAACAATCCCAGCACCAATTTATCGATGTAATATTCCACTTATCTCTTCCATAATCACAGCAGAATATGGCAGAAATATTACTCAAAGGTTTCAATTAGGTAAAAATTTAGATTCCACCGACTTCTTCTGTAATTTTTCTTTCTGGTGTTGTATTTGGTACAAATATCACGACCGCTACCATTTATGGCGGAATCCAATGATTTTGTTTAAATTGTCCCTTCTTTTTCAAAATTGATCAGTATCTTCATTTGAAATATTTCACTATGTGGTAAAAATTTCATTTGCGGTTCCCAACCTCAACTTTAATACACAACACCCGTTTTCATACGAAAGCAGCATTACAGATTAAAAGTCACGAGATAATATGGTGCTATGATGCATATGGAAGGGGACAGAGTACTGGAAACACCCCCACATGGTATATCTCGTGTTAAAGTATTTTTCCAGCTAGTGAGAACCACCGCGAGAATATGATGGGAGTGACACGAAACGTTGCGGTATTTCAACGCAGCCTTCCGGCTAGAAGCCCAAAGATGTCATCACAAAAACCTAACTTTGTTGCTACAACTAACATAGAACTGTGAGAGCCACAATTATTTCAATGCAGAAGTCCACAACTGCATAATAACATGCGAAATCTAGCTGTTGGTCTCAGTCTGCGCACTCTGCAGACGGATGAAACCTCCGCGGTATTACCCTGCGTGCGTGTGCAGCGGCAGGTCGTTGTCCGGCGTTCGCTGTGGAGAGCGGCGGCTGTAATAGGCTCGTTGTGCTGCCAATATTGTCCCTGGCGCGCTATTGTCGCAGACACGCGTCGCGTCGGATGGCGCTCAGGTTTTAATTAACTGCACGCCATCCTGCACAAGGACGCACACGTGCCGTCATTACCCGACAGACACCCCAGT
Organism: Locusta migratoria; assembly: GCA_026315105.1. Lineage (NCBI taxonomy): Eukaryota > Metazoa > Arthropoda > Insecta > Orthoptera > Acrididae > Locusta > Locusta migratoria. Next base: position 732,227,569 of record CM048744.1, on the reverse strand, counting down.
TCCGAAACTCCCTTTACACCGGTACTTTGACCTTCGTTCTGCTAATATATGTGCTGTTATTTTTTTGTGATTTAGTTTTCGCGTAATTTTGGGGAACTGACTTCGTCCTAGTGACACGGAGTACTAGAGAAGAACGCCATTATCTATGACAATACTCGTACCCCACATCTCTCATAAATATTAAATGCTTTGAATAGCCGGACATCACCAGTTGGGATTTTTTGTGATCTCTCAAAAGCTTTTGATTGTGTAAATCATGGGCTTCTTCTAGATAAGCTTAAGTATTGCGGTATGAGTAGGACAGTGCACAAATGGTTTAAATCATACTTAACCGGAAGAGTGCAGAAAGTTTAAATAAGCAGTTCACATGATATAGATGAAACAATTAATTCCTCTAACAGGGGAGTTATCAAAAATGGGGTCCACAAGGTTCGCTCTTGGGTCCCTTGCTATTTTTAATATATATTAATGACTTGCAATTCTATATTCACGAAGATGCTAAGCTAGTACTTTTTGCTGATGATACAAATATAGCTATCACACCTGACAAACAGGAATTAACTGATGAAATTGTAAATGATATCTTTCAGAAAGTTATTAATTGGTTCTCTGCCAATGGACTCTCATTAAACATTGATAAAACCCAGTATATACAGTTCCATACAGCAAATGGAATGGCAGCATTAATAAATTTAGACTTTGAACATAAAGGTAGAATATTGAAAATTTTTAGGTGTTTGCATTGACGAGGGACTGAATTCGAAGAAACATATTGAAGATTCCTGAAACGTTTGAGTTCAGCTACTTATGTTATTAGTTATTGCAAAATTTAGTGATATGCATCTCAGTAAATTAGCTTACTACGCCTATTTTCATTCATTGCTTTCATATTCTGGGACAATTAAACATTGAGTAAAAAATTATTCATTGCACAAAAGCGTGTAATGAGAATAATTGCTGGAGCCCACCCAAGAGCATCCTGCATACATTTATTTAGGGATCTGGGGATCTTCACTGTAGTTTCACAATACATATGTTCACTCAACAAATTTGTTATTAACAATGCGACCCAATTCAAAAGTAATAGCAGTGTGCATAGCTACAACACTAGGAGAAAGGATGATATTCACTATTCAAGGTTAAATCTAATTTTGGCTCAGAAAGGGTTAATTATGCTGCCACAGAAGTCTTTGTTCACTTACCAAGTGGCATTAAAAGTCTGACAAGTAGCCAACTAGTATTTAAAAGTAAGTTAAAGGAATTTCTGAATGGCAACTCCTTCTACAGTGTAGATGAAATTTAAAAATAAAACTTAAATAAAAAAAAATAAAAAATAAAATAATAAAAAACAACAAAAATGTAATAAAAACTCCTTAAAATATTGATTGTCAAGTGTAGACAACATTTACTGGACTGACACGTTCCACATCATTACGTAATGTCGTATATATGATCTATGGAACAAGTATTGATCTAATCTACTCTAATATAATCTTTACGATAACAAACGTGACTGCAGCTTCTTCACTGGACCTTTTGAACAATTCTTTCTCTATCTCCTTCTTCGTTTCAGTCATACAAATTACCCTGTAAACACTGACTTATACAAATTCACTCTATATTGTAGGAGAAAGTGAACTTTTATTTTGTAATTAACTTCTAATAACAGACCGTCTTCATTTCAAATGTTGTTGACGCGTTTCGCCTTTTTCGGGGCATCATTATGAATCTGGAAAAACAAATTGGAAAAAGAAAACACTTTGATGATCTAGATTTATGGTGCACAATCATACTGAGTAAACATATCATTTTTGACCTTAAAATAGTGCTCGTACATCAGCCAGGCTACACTTTCGACTTATTCGAGCTTATTGTTTTCGGATGGCGTCTGCAAGAAGTTTCAGATGCTGACAACTAATGTTAGCAGTGATTAAGGGTGGAAAAGATTCACCGTGGTATAATAATAATGTTAGGAAGCTACTGTGAAAACAAAGGCTGCTGCACTCTCGGTTCAAGAAGTAACACGGAAATGACAGGCAAAAGTTAGTAGAGATTTGTGCGTCTATATAACGATCGATGCGCGAAGTGTACAATAATTACCACAAAATATCTTAGCGAAAGATCTTTCCGAGAAACCGAAAAAAGTCTAGTCGTACGTAAAATCGATAAGCGGGTCAAAGGCTACTATGCAATCACTCGTTGATCATCGGGAATCCACGCCACGGACTTGTAATTTGGACTCTACCGTAAATTCCGCATTGTACTGTGATTTGAGCACATAAATTTGAGTAATGCGGAGCGTCGGATACATCACTGTGACGCTCTGAAAAATAAACTAGTGGTACTGGTAATCATACCTGGTCTGCCACTATACCTTGAGGAAGCATTTAGTGGTACACTCGCTGTTCCACCAGATGCGACCTTTTCTCTTTTCCTTTGTGAATGCACGCAGATTTTTACGGCGAGTTTATGCTGTGTTAGGCTCAAACATTCGCTAATTTCTTATATCAGCACAAAGACGCACTTCTCGTAACGACGCAGATAGCTAAGGTCTGTTTTGTCCAAGAACAAGCAATGATGCACATATCCACTGATGACTGCGACTGTGACTTCGGCTTAGAGCACGCGGTATCCGTACACTCAAATTTTAACCTTCTCCATTATAGGAAAATGTGGCACCATACTGGAATGGTCATATTTTATCAGATATGGCAGTTCTGAAGTATGATATTGTCGCGTTGAAATGGAAGCAGGTTTGACATCGAAGGCAGGATTGATAACTGAACACAGCACTTACACTAAAAGCAGGTTTATAGCGAACTTAACACACACGCAGCACTAACTGCCTTTCGGACAGAGTGCTCTGCTATTTATACACAGACAGAACGTACCAGAACTTAGAAGAATAGTTAATATAATTAACTTGTACGTATTACAAGTGAACACGTACAATATTCTGGAATGATAATTACAGAGAAATAAATTTTTGCTTGTGACCGGAATTGAACCAACGCCCTTAAGCACTGCAATTTTTTATTTATTTTTTTATTTTTTCGCCTGACCGCTTTTAAGCAGTGCACACACACTACTACAGATTAACGAAACCAAACAAAACTTGTAGAGAGGAGGGAGGTGCGCGGTGCCGCGGCTACAGGAGGCCGGCGGCAGGCGTCTGGCCGCCCACACAACCCACCGTTACCATATGCAGTAGACTGCTTTTTTTTCGTTAAAAGCAACTGTTTAAAAAAATCTAGGAATAAACAGCAATATCCATTGCAAAACAGAAACAAAAGGTTCTTCTTTAAAATGTAAGTAAAACTGTTGCTTTTTTAAATGGCGACAGTAGCAGTAATTACAGTCCCAAGACAAAAAAGTTTATCCTATTCCAGCCTTTTCAAATGCTATATTTAGCATGTTGCTAAACTGTTTTTTTCTCATCAATAGTGCATATGATTCTCCATCTCGCAGTGTTCATGTACGATTGAAAACTTATGGGATTGTCTTCTGCAGGTCCGTGGAATATATAGTTTACATAATTACCGAGAAGCCACATAATTGTATTGTTCTTTGTTTTCGGGTAATAACTTCTTTCCGGCCGCATCAGTATTTCTGAAGTGTAACTAGTTTCGGAGGTTCTTGATAGTAATGCTATTCGTTTCCTCACCCACTTCCAGTTATCGATATGTCCGCTACAAGTGAAGCTATGGATTATGGTGTCCAGTAGTCCACATTTTCTGCACTTGTCTGTATCACTTTTTCCGATGCGATGTAGCTTTTCGTTCGTTGCTATCGTCTGATTGACGACTTTGTACCAGTTGGACGCAACCTCTGACGTGTGGATTTTAAGGCTGATGTTTTCCACACTGTCAACCAGTTTCTATGTGGAAACTTTAATGTAATACTGTTTGGCATATCTTTCTGTTGCCATATCTGTAGGATTTGGGTTGTAGTTAAAGTCGTAGATGGTACACGACTTTCTTTTAAGTAACTATACTCCAGGTAAAACAGACTGATATGTTTCAGACGGAAGTTATGATTGCTGATATCTATCGGCGGATTCATGCTCTTTGGCTGCAGTATTTTAAAGAGTTTTTCTGTAATATTACTGTGGTTGCCATGTATTAATCTTTCTGTTCGTCTAAGGTATAAAGCAGTTGCCTTCCTATAAATATCAGTGAGTGCGAGTCCTCCAGTCAATCTTGGTTTTCTTAATGTTCCGGGTGTGAGCTTAAAAATGTTTCCTCTCCACAGATACCTGGCTGCTAACTGCCTTACTTTATTTGCCTGTACTTTTGGAATCGGGAAAATCTGAGCCACATAGTAGGCCTTGGACAATAGATAGGTGTTGACTATCCTCACGGCTCCAATAAGGTTTAGTGATCGCCACGTTGCTTCTAAAGTAGTCCCTTGCATTTTGTTAACTGTCGCTCTCCAGTTCAGGGCCGCCATTTTTAATGGACATTTACCAACGATGATCCCTAAAGTTTTGTGTTGTTCGACGGTTTGTGCCCATGGCATGACTACGTCGTCGAACCCTCTGATATTTACTAATTTACACTTTCCCGTGTTAATTTTTGCACCTGAAACTGCACAGTAGGTGTCAAAGTCCTCTTTTAGGCTTGTGACCTCATCTACTGTTCTTAGTAGCACTCCCACGTCATCAGCATACGCCCCTGTAGTGAATTTAACACCCGAAAGCTGTAACCCAGAGAGTTTCGTGGTAACCTTTTTGAGTATTGGCTCCAAGCAGAGCACATACAGCAGCATAGAGAGAGGACTGCCCTGTGGGACCCCCCTTTCAATGTTTATAGCCCCAGTTAATTGTCCATTGACAGCTATTTTTGTCGTTATCCCTGTAATCAAATTTCGTACCACTTTTAAAACTCTTTCTTCCAGGCCTACTTCCTTCATTACTTTTTCCAGGTATTGGTGATTTACTCGATCAAACGCCTTATTAAAATCTATAAAAAATAGTGCACACTTTATATTTGTAACGGAGGCTACATCTCTGTAGGCAGAAATTGTGTTCATGACATTTCGTGCAGGGAAACAGGATTGGTGTTTTCCAACAATTTTACTTATGGGAAGACTCATTCTACTGGCAACTGCCCGGGCGATGGTTTTATAATCAAAATTCAGCAAAGTAATAGGCCTGAAGTTGTCGATGCATTTTCGTCCCTTGTTTTTTGGAACTAAAACAATTTTCCCTTCCTTAAACTCTTTAGGAACTACGACACCTTTTAATATTTCGTTTAGAATATCCGTAAAAGTTGGTCCTATAAGGTGCCAAAATTTACAATAAAATTCTTTTGGCAACCCATCAGGTCCAGGGGATTTGTTGGGCGGCGACCTTGAAATGAGATCTAAAAATTCACGTTCTGTAAACGTAGTTAATATGTCACTGTTATCATCAGAATTAATTTCCGAAGTAAGTACTAGAAAAAATTCACCTACTGCACCCTCATCAACATGTTCCAGAGAATACAATACTCTATAATGTTGATGTATTTCCTGTACTATGTCGTTTTGATTTACAAGCAGTCTACCATTTGACGTCAATAGCTCATCAATGAACGTCCGTCTTCGGTTGGTATTATGTTTAATTAAATGGTACAGAGACGTTATCTCTTCAACTACCAGAGAGCGTGATTTGGACTTTATTTTCAGACCCTCTAACTGTTTGCGCTTGATACTAAGTAATTTTGCTTCGATGCTCTTGATTTGTTGAAAGTGCGATCCATTGTTGTCACATTTATCATAGAGCTCTCTTAATATAGAATAATAAAATTGTGTGGTGTTTTTTATTTCCCTGGCTTTTTGTCTGCCGTAGTTTATCACACACTGACGAAGTTTTCGTTTTGCGTGATTTGTCCACCAGTCTACTATAATACTCCAGCCTGGCTATTAATTTTTGAGATTAATTTACAGAAGGAAGTGGTTTGAAGTTAGAAGCTATGAAAGATCCCAATCAGTAAATTGCGGGGAAAATTATTACATGAATTTAAATGAAATGGTAAGCTAATTAACGGTGGAGTGTTGTGCAGGCAGAACATTAACAATAGATCCATCGGTGGTTGAAATTTGGCTGTAAATGAAATTTTAATAATATGATAACCACTCGCCGAACAGTGGATGGCAGTTCGTCAATATTAAACTACGACTCGTGTAGCAAACAGTAAAGTAAGATAAGTGACATGATATAAATCGGATAGGAATATTACGTAAGTCAAACGCATCGGACTTCTAAAAATTTACAAGAAAATCGACTGCAGGTTCTATTGCCAGTATATGATAATATTATGGAATAAACTTTTAAACAAGACTGGCAGGCTACACGAAATATCACCATTCAATATTAAACAAAAACTATGCCATCCATTGTTGCGGTGATTCACAAGGCTGAAAAAGACATTATGGGCGGAGGGAGGATAGGGCAAAATTATTAATAAAAATTCATAAGTGCGAATTTAAGTGAGATGTGGGGGTTTATTTATAAATTTAAGATACGCGCACATCACATATATTTATCTGAATGTACATAATAGCGGCCACATAAAAATAATAAAGTACAGCTACAGTATGTAAGATGCTATCGCTACGAAGTACAAAGCAAGAGTGTCTTCTTTCTTACAAAAAAATTGAAAGTGTTGTTCCTAAATTTTCTTTCTCTGACTTTCATAGATAATTATTTTAACATGCCGAAATAATATAAAAATACAAAAGTTTCTCTGATAATATCGGGGAAAGGAAAACGTGTCATTATACTACTTTGGATTGATAGCGGGTGAGGGATCTGAGGCAAACGTTCCATGTGTGCCTGACGTCGTCTTCTAATTTTCTGTCTTGCAATAGCGAGATATTAAGAATCCATTATGATCTATATAGTTTGGTTGGCTGTTTATCGAGATCAAGTGTTACAGCAAGCGCACAATGGTCAGAGAATACTGCAGGGATTACTTCCGCGGCGCGAAGCCTGTCACTAATGTTATCCGTCACATATAGTCGGTCAAGGCGGCTGCATGAGTGGGCGGTGAAGTAGGTGAATCTCACCAGTGTGGGATATTTCACTTCCCACGCGTCCTGCAGCTTTATATGTTTTACAAGTTCGTGCAGCTCTTTACAGTAATTGAAATGAGGATGCTGATCTTTCGCATGTAAAACGCAATTAACGTCTCCACCTAATAATATGTATTGCGGGTTTTTCCTTAGAAGGTAGATAATCTCCTCCTTGAAATATCTGGAACGTTCAGTTTTATTAGAATTCCCCGAGGGAGCGTATATATCTACCACGGTGACATTATACAATTTAAAACTTATACCTCAACCGGATTCCAATTTTTCAATCTCTTGAAATGGAATACCGTCTTTAATTAAAACTGCAGTACCGGTACTGTTCTCCAGAGCTATGTTTTCTATGGTGTTGAAGCCCGATATACGGAGGTTCGTTGTTAACACCTCCTGTAACAGCAAAATATCGCCTTCAGATTCGTACACGAACTGTTTGAAGGCCGCGAGTTTCAGGTCAGAGGTGATTCTACTGATGTTCAGGGTTACAACTTTATATGCCTGCATCTATCTAGTCCAGAAAAGCACTACTTTTTAACTTTCCCCCCTCCTGCGTCCGCGTCTCAATCCTTTGATGCTTTGCCACTTGTTTTCTTAGTATCAGTCTTGTATTGAGAGTCAGAGTTTTTATCTTTCTTTCGCGCAGCGTTCATTTTCGGCTGTACTTTACTCCTACGCCTCCCACTGCTGGTGAAACCCACATCAGAAGGCGAGGTGGGCGGCTCGCTGCAGACGTCCAGCTCCATATCAGAGTGCGACAGTTGGCGGGCCACCGCGGCGGCAGGCTGCGGCCCCGCCGGCTCGCCACTTCCTGCTTCGCTTTCCATTTCCGAGCCCTGTTTATGTTTACGTCCGCTCTGTTTTGGACGCTGCTCTGACTTGGCGCAGTTTGTGTATTGACAACAGTATCACAGTCCGGGTTGTCTACTATCACTGGTTCGGTTTGTTGCTCTCCACTAACAACAGTGTCGGGTTTGTCTGGTGTCCTTAGGTCTAGGTGCTGTATTTCTTCTACTGATGTTTGCAGCACGGGTGATGGAATTTCTTCCCGTTGCTGCGGCTCGGATCCGATACTAGAACTGTTTGAAATCTCTGTGTCCGTACCGGGTGTAGGAACTTTAGTTTCTAACACGGTGTTAACGGTGCTTTTCCTGTTATCCTGTGACGAATATTCGAATTTGTCATCCACACTACTTTCGTCAGAGGTCCGTCTCCGTTTGTTAGTTATGGACTGGGTTTCAACTGGGGTAATAACTTTAGTGGGCACCTGATCTACGTTTACTTTTGGTGTCAGTGGTGGAACGTCTGCCGGGACGACAGGTGGTTGCTCAGAAAAACCGCTACTGGGTGTTGGGTCATCAACTTCCCGAGTTGGTGCTACTAATTCAGCTAACGTCAGTTTTTTGCGTTTCTGCAAGTTGTTTCTTAATATAACCGGTTTTTTCGGGCAATCCTGACGCCTATGGCCGCTTTGGTTACAGGTGTAACACGTTTCTTCCTGACCAGAATAAGTCACATGAGCCCTGTACCCACAGACAGTGATATGAGAGGGAATATTAGTTCTAACGTGCATTTCTACTGATCTTATACCACTGAAACACTGAAGTTTATGTTGCTTTGACCAGCGCTCGTTTCTAATTTGTTTAATATCGCCGTAACATGATAACACCTCTCTAAGATAACAATTTTCTACTTCTGGCGGCAAATTGAAAACGCGAACATTCTTATATTCAATATCGGCATTAGATATGGAAACTGTACTCACCGTTGAGTCTCGATGTCGAAATTGAGCAGATGTTCCGTGTTTCATCAGGATTTTGTCTAGTTGAACGGGTTCCAGTAACTTGACGTAAAAGCAGTATTCATCCAAATCGTAATAAGCGGTATGTATTTGTTCAGAGACGATTCCAAAAACGCTGTCGATCCAATCATGAACTTCTACCGAACTAGGTTGCTTATTCCTGGTTGCCTTATCAAACTCGAAACGCAGAGTGCACTTCCTGGGGACCTTCTTTTCCATATTTACGGTTTTAGCGGCCGAGACCGCTAACATTTACACAACACTCGTACCAGAACACTAAGTGACGATACTGCACAACAAGTTAACACTTAACACGAAAGAAAGCTGTTCGCGACTTGTGAACGCTTTAAACTGTGAGCACACTCCCGGGCGTCCTCACGCTACCGCGTCTCAAGCGCCACTGTACAAATCGGTGATGCTATCCATTGCACCACACCGGCAGATGGTTAACTTGGAGTCTCGCGGCATTGCTCCCTCTCCTGAAAGAACAGCGACCCGCTGTTAGGTTCCCTTTGGAGCCTGATGCAATGTTCTGGTAATTGAGTTTGTCATGGGTCCTCTGTATGGCAGTTCTGGAGAATCCGACTACCGACGACAGACGTTCCTATACTGGCTTCGTCAGTATCTTTACCGTCCTTAGAGTCCTTGAACAAGAAGCCATTTCCGCCTATCTGCTCTTCAGGATCGTAGTAAGGCTTCATGCGGAGGACGTGAATAATGTCTCTTCGTTTTTGTCGTTTAGAAGCTTTTGGTTTCTCGACTTGCGGTAATGTAAGCAAATGTCAAGACTGGCAGTATTGAATCCCAATCCTTCTGCTCACCATCGACGTACATCGACAGCATATCTGCTAACGTCTTGTTAAAACGTTCTGTGTCTGTGAAAGTAAAAGATGTCTGTTTGTTTGTGTGTGTAATCTCAGATAGTAGTAGGAGTCATCGTTTTTTGATGATTTCAGCTTTAATCGAAAAGTGAAGGGAGTAGCGATTTTGCTGTTCCATATGTTAATGTTGTTTAATATAGGCTATGTATTTCGTTGTTTCACAAGATTTTCTTTTCTGTTTTTATTTATTTATTTAATGTGATAATTTTCTTGTGGTGTTAGAAGGTGCTTTCTGTTGTTTATTCTAATTGTTTTCATGTCTTCTTTTCTGGATGTTCGTTTCTGGTTGTGCTTTCCTAAGTGTTCAGCAAATGTGGTTAGGATTAGAGAAATATGTGCCTGTAAAGTCGATTAAGGAGGGATAAGATCCACCGTGGTATAATAATAATGTCAGAAAGGTACTGAGAAAGCGAAGGCTAGAAGGCTGTTGCACTCTCTGTTCAACAAGAACACGCAAATGATGAGAGGAAAACGTTAGTAGAGATTCGTGCGTCTATAAAAAGATCGCTGCGTGAAGCATACAATAATTACCACAGCCATACCTTATCAAACGATCTTTCCGAGAACCAGAAAAACTTGTGGTCTTATGTAAAATCCAGTCACTCGTTGATCATTCCGTGGCAGTAATACAAGAAAGCAAGCGGAAAGCTCAATTTATAAATTTAACTTTTAAGAAATCTGTACAAAAATGTTCAAATGTTTGTATAGCTTATGAGACTTAACTACAGGGTCATCAGTCCCTAAACTTACAAACTACTTATGATCTAACTAATACTAATACTACGACACAAATATCCATGCCCGAGGGGGGATTCGAACCCCGACCGTAGTGGCCATGCAGACCGTGACTGGAGCGCCTCAGTCCCTCGGTCACCACGGCCAGCATGAAATCTTTCACGCAAGAGGACCGCAAAAATGTACCATCACTGGTGTTTCCGGTGTAGAGAAGCAGCTGAGAGAGGTAAATACAAAAACGTCTCCTGGTCCGGAATGAATACCAGTTGGTTTTACAAAGAGTATTCTGCGACATTGGCCCTTATTAAGCTTGTATTTATCGCGAAACTTTAATTCAATGCAAAGTTCCTAGTGATTGGAAAAAAGCGCAGGTGACTCCCGTTTATAAGAAAGGAAAGAGAACTGACCCGCATAATTACAGGCCAGTATCGTTGGCGACGGTTTCCTGTAGAATGCTGGAGCATATTCTCAGTTCGAATATTACTTGAGACGGGAAAACGTTCTATGAATCAGCACGGGTTTAGGAAACATCGTTCTTGTGAAAATCAGCTTGCTCTTCCCTCACATGACGTCTTGCGAGCCACTGTTGAAGAGCAGGAGGCAGATTGAGTTTTTCTCGATTTCAAAAATGCGTTTGACACGGTGTCACACTGCTTGAATGTTAACAGAGATACGAGGATTTGAAATTGGTTCAGAGATCTGTAACTGGCTGGAAGACTTCCTAAGTAATAGAAAGCAGTACGTTGTTCTCGACGGCGAGTGTTCGTCAGAAACGAGTGTATCGCCAGGCGTGCCCCGGGGGAGTGTGATAGGACAGCTATTATCTTCTATGTTAATAATCTGATGGGCAGAGTAATTTGCGGCTATTTTCCGATGATTCTGTGATGTATGAGAGGGTTTCGTCTTTAGTTGACAGTAATAGCATACAGGATGACTTAGACAAATTTTCTAGTTGCTGCAAGGAATATAAGCTAGCTCTCAAAAAAAAAAAAAAATGTAGGATGATGCACATGAATAGGAAAAACAATCCCGTAAGGTTCGAATACAGTATTTGTAGTGAGCTTCTTGATATAGTCGTGTCGTTCAAATATCTAGGCGTAACATTGCAGAGCGATATGAAATGGAACGAACATGTAAGGACAGTTGTGAGTAAGGCGGACAGCCGACTTCGGTACATTGGGAGAATTTTGGAAAGATGTACTTCATCTGTAAAGGAGACGGCGTATAAAACGCTTGTACGACCACATCTTGAGTATTGTTCAAGTGTTTGGGACCCGCAGAAGATCAGTTTAAAGGAATACATTGTAGCAGTTCAGAGTCGAGCAGCTAGATTCGTTACTGGTAGGTTCTACCAATGCGCGAGTGTCACGGGAACTCAAATGGGGATCGCTGGAGGAAAGACGACATTCTTTACGAGATATTCTATTGAGGAAATTTAGAGGACTGGAATCTGAATCTGAGTGTAGAACAATATTCCTGCCGCGTACTTGCATTTCGCGTAAAGATTACAAAGACAAGATAAGAGAAATTAGGGCTCTTACGGAGGCATATAGTCATTCTGTTTTTCCTCGTTCATTTGGGAGTGGTATATGAAAGGAAATGCCTAGTAGTTGTACAGTGTACCCTCCGCCACGCACCTTGTTCCACCTTACAGTGGATTGCGCAGTGTGTATATGGATGTGGATGGAAGGAGCAGCAAGAACCGAAGAGGGGGCACGGCGGGGGAAAATCGTTGCGTGTGCAGCTCAGCTGACATTTGCCTACGTGCGCCTCGCTACTGTATGGCCGGCACCGGTGCGGCGCAGGCGGGCCACAGTGTCAGTCGCCGACAGCTGACCGGCTGTTTGGCGTCGCCGGTCCTTGGTCGGCCAGTATGCAAGCAACAATGCATGTCAATGGACCACTGCTGCAATGTGGACGGAGGGTATTTACCGGCCGTCAAACTCGTTGTGTGAGCAACCAGCCTAAAGGCTAGTTTACACGACGACACTACGTTTCATGAAACTGCGCTACTGGCCAGTGCGCATGCGCGGCAGGCGTTCGTGCAACTCGTTGGCGAAACTAAACAATTTCGGCACCTTCCAACTTTGGCGAAACTGATTGCGCGTGTTTTTAGGTTAGGTTATAACCAATACAAAACAAAACACATTATAAAGGGGGGAACTAAAGAAATAATTCGGTTTTTGAAGAGATATGCGATGCATAGATGTTTGTGCGATATTAGGATGAAAATTTCAGGAATAAGCAGCGTCGTTTCAGTGCTCTTGAAGCAATTATTCGTGAATAAAATATTGATGGGTTGACGATTAGTTAATTGCAAACTAAAATACATTCAGTTCCAAATACCTGTACAAACGCACTTGTGGATTTGGGAACACGGTACATGTACTGTAGAGACGAATATCTACTTGACAAGTAACGTAATGCAATTCGTAATTTCAGTTCTGGTAATAATGCTTCACACATAACAGTATCTTGTTTCTTTATTGCATTACTAACACCGTTTAAAAGGAATGTAAACTGCTCTGGTGACATTCTAAGTTGATTAAAATAACTTCTAGGGTCTTAGATCACAATTTCTTTGAGCAAGGTCGCTAAGCAACCTAGCTGACGTCTTTTTTTTTTTAATCCAGTCACAAAACCAAACACGTTTCTTATTCTTTTTTATGTTTAGTCTTATGCAGCGACTTCACACAGAGAAGCAATAACTCCGTCACAACTCATTACAGCTACCAAAACTTTCATTCTACGGCCACTACGGCACTTACAGAACAACGAAACTGAAGTGTATAGTATTGGCGCCATGTCTACACACACGAAACCAGTTGCGCGAAATTCATTTCATGAAACGAGTGTCGCAACCTAGTGTCGTCGTGTAGACTAGCCTTTAGGCGTCCGAGCAGACTGGAGGGAAGCGGTGAGCAGCGTGAGGACAGTTCGCCCTCCGGTCGCCGCTGCTTGCCGCCTCGTCTTCCCGGACTCAAAACGGCGCCACTGTATGGACAGTTATGAGTAAGGCAGTCAGCCTTGGAAAGATGTACTTCATCTAAAAAGGAGACCGCGTGTAATATGCTTATAACACCACATCTTGAGCATTGCTCAATTTTTGGGACCAACAGAAGATCAGTTTAAAGGAATACATTGAAGCAGTTCAGAGCAGCTAGATTCGTTACTGGTAGGTTCGACCAATGCGCGAGTATCACGAAAATGCTCCGGGAACTCAAACGGGGATCGCTGGGGGAAAGACGACGTTCTTTTCGAGAATTTATGTTGAGGAAATTTAGAGATCCAGAATTTGAAGCTGACTGTAGATCAATCTTTCTGCCACGTACTTACATTTCGCGTTATGATCACAAAGACTAGAGAAATTAGGGCTCTTACGGAGGCATATAGTCATTCTTTTTTACCTCGTTATATATGGGAGTGAAATAGGAAAGGAAATGCGTTATAGTGGTAAAGTGTACTCTCCGCCTCGCTCCTTACGGTGGATTGCGGAGTATGTATGTGGATGTGGATGGAAGGAGTAGCAAGGACTGAGGAGAACAGACGCCACATGTATATATATAATATGCCGGTGACGGACAATGATCCTATCGTTAGTAGGGAGGGGTGGGCAAGTTTGAAGCCCTTACTCTTACGGGAATTAGTTTGATAACTACGAGTTTGAGTACTGTGGGCAGGGTGAAGCTGGGAATTTGTATCTGACGGGAGGCGTGCTTAGGTAGTCCTTGCAGGTGCGGTGATCACTGTGTCCCCAGTGGTGTAGGGGTCAGCGCAACTACCTAGGAAGCAGGAGACCCGGGTTCGAATCCCGGCTGGGTACACATTTTCAGCTTTGCCCAATCGCAGTTGATATCATATATTCTGTGAATATTAGACTGAGGAGAGGTTCCGGCCGGTAAAAATCATTGCGTGTGCAAACTGTGCTGCCGTTTGGCGACATGCGCCACTGCATGGCCGGCACCGGCCCGGCGCCGGGGTGTTTCAGTGTCAGTCGGCGGCGGCTGACCGGCTTTTTGCCGTCGTCGGTCCGTGGCCGGCCAGTGTGCAGGCTACAATGCATGTCAGTGGGCTACTGCTGGAATGTGGACGGAGGGTATTTACCGGCCGTCAAACTCGTTGTGTGAGCAACTAGTCTTAGGCGGCCGAGCAGACTAGAGGGGAGCGTTCAGCAGCGAGGTGGACAGCTCCCCCTCCAGCCGCCGCTGCTCGCCGCCTCGTCTTCCGGACTCAATCGACGCCTCGCTGCGCCTCGCCCGGCTGCCGGGCGCCTCAAACTTCTGCCCCTCAACTTCCTCCCCAGGGGCAACTCGAGCGTGAATCCCGATGCAGTAGCGCGGACAAAAATCCACCTCTATGGTTTCCTTTTACGAACCTGATAGCAGAGACACGGGATTCTGTGGGAAGTGGAGCGAACTGGTTTTATATTAAAAGTCAAACACTTTATTACAAGGTTTATTGACGTTCAATAGCCCAAAAAGAAGACAATGTTCTTACGTTGGCTGAACAATCAACACCGTGCCCTACCATTTCATTTTATCGTGCCCTTTAACTTAGCAGAGCTTTAAAATAAAGAATTACAAGAATATTGTAAATGGTAATTTTTAAACAACACCTTTGACTGAGCAGAACTTTAAAAAAGACATTAACAACAATATTAATAAACATTAATATCTGGAACACGGTACAGTGTACCCAATGCACTTAACGATTTTACTGTTTATAATCAGGTTATAGAGCTTTCAGTTATTGTAGAAAGATATAAAAAGGCCAAGACCGCTGATCATCAATTTTTATTTAAGACGACCGGTTTCGCTGAACTATGTCAGCATCATCTGGTCCAATAAAATCATTTTACAAGGCCATAATTTTGTAATGTCAATCAGTTGCTATATAACATAATTTACAGTGCACAGGTGCTATATGTCAGTATAATAAAACATAATTATCACAGTAAGTGACAACAGCAAACTCTGCACCTAAGTACTGTTTTTTTTCTTTTTCTTTTTTTTTAATGGGACTTAACTACGAGGTCATCAGTCCCTAAACTTACAAACTACTAAGAACGGCACAAATATCCATTGTCGAGAGGGGATTCGAACCCCCGACCGCAGTAGCCGTGCGGACCGTGACTAACGCGCCGCAGTCCCCTCGGCCACCGCGGCCTGCCCTATGCACTGTAAATTATGTTATATAGCAACTGATTGACATTACAAGATTATGGTTTTGTAAAATGATTTTATTGGACCAGATGATGCTGACATAGTTCTGTGAAACCGGTCGTCTTAAATAAAAATTGATGATCAGCGATCTTGACTTTTTATATCTTTCTACAATATCATAATTGGATCGCCTCCTAGAACATAAACAAACTCTTTTAGTTATTGCCCAAGGGTGCAGTGCTTCGGCCACTTAGGAAAATTAACAGTTATTTACAGCAATTAACAAAGCCAGTTCATCAACGCTTGCCGTTAAACATTAAAAAGTTAACTCAGTTCAAGCAAAACTTCACGAGAACATTAGATAAATATTTAAAAGCTCATCCAGAAAATTAACTGCTTCTATTCTCATGCAGTATTTATTTTAACAGACCCTGATGAACGCCGCCTGCAACAGTGGCCGAAACGTCGGTGGAATTTATAAAATGACGACGCGGTTTCATACCCAGAAGAATTTTATTGATAGTTTATTTTAACAGTTTACCACAAGAAATTCAATCAACATCTTATCATAAGAGCTCTCAGTGATATCCGTAATTACTACTCTGCCAATAGAAGGAACTTTCAGCAATACAAACAATAGCACACAGCGAGATATTACAGTAACATAAACCTGATTAAGGTTCCGAGAGAGAAAAACGCTCCGTGATTGAAATACGTCTTCGGTCAGTTAATAATTTTAGTTGTATAGTTTCAGAACTCATCACCTTCCTGTTGCAAGAATAGCTAACAAACGGGTCTTACGACAATCTGCATGTAGTGATCGCTGGTCCGCCTTTCCTCCACAAACAACGACCTTGAGAACCAGAGTTGGACCTTAACGCACGACGAATGCAGTCTACGAGACAGTGCCCTCCATGACTATGTTGTATGCGCAAACGACCGCCGAGAGCAGGAAATACCATCTTTCGTGGATCGCTATTCAGTGTTCCAAGTGATCCTCTGACGGCAGCTGTCGAGCCGAGTACGTCATGCTTTGACGTGAGTGCAAGATGAGCCAGACGTGAGCATGACCCCAGTCCCTCTGCTACTAACGGGTTGGCAACTGTGTTGACCGTTCTGGCGCTAGGAAACTCTCTTATCCACCGTGTCCTGCTACTGTTACCAATTCAATTCGACGACCTTGGCAGACGTCTGGGCTACATATACATGGGATACTCTGTAAATCACATTTAAGTGCCTGGCAGAGGGTTCATCGAACCACGTTTATACTATTCATCTCCCATTCCATTCTCGAAAAGTGCGCGGGAAGAAAGAACAGCTGAATCTCTCCGTTTGAGCTCTGATTTCTCGTATTTTATTCTGATGATCATTTCTACCTATGTAACTGGGAGTCAACAAATATTTTCGCACTCGGAGGAGAATGTTCGCGATTGCAGTTTCGTAAGTAGCCCACGCCGCAGCGATAAGCGCCGTTGTTGTAATGATACCCATCCCAGATCCTGTATAATTTCCGTAACGCTGTCTCCCCTATATCGTGACAATACGAAACGAGCTGCTCTTCTTTGGACTCTTTCGATGTCCTCCCTCAAACCCACCTGATAAGGATCCCACACTGGGCAGCAACACTCCAAAAAGGATGGACAAGCGTAGTGTATGCACTTTCTTCAGTAGCTCTGTAGTATCTTTTAAGGGTTCTGCCAATAAAACGAAGTCTCTGGTTCGCCTTTCCCACGACATTATCTACGTGTTCTTTCCAGTCTAAGTCTGAAGTAAGAGTAATTCCTAGGTATTTAGTGGATTTTACGGCCTTCACTTTCGATTGATTTATCTTGTAAACAAACTTTAACGGATTTCTTTCCGTGCTTATGTGGACGACTTTACACTTCTCATTACTTAGAGTCAATTGACAATTTTTACACAATAGTGATATCTTATTTATATCGTTCTGCAGTTGGATTTGATCTTCCGATGATTTTACTAGACGATAAATGGCGGCATCATCTGCAAACAACCTAAGAGAGCTACTTAGATTTTCCCCTAAATTGTTTATGTAAATAAGGAACAGCAGAGGACCAATAACACTACCCTCTGGAACACCCGATATCACATCCATTTCAGTCGATGCCTTACCGTCGATTACTACGAACTGTGTCGACTCTGATAGGAAATCCCCTATTCACTCACAAATTTGATTAAAAGATGTTTGTGAGGTACGGTGAAAAAACCTTCTCGAAATCAAGAAATACTGAATCCATTTGAGAACCGATGTCCATAGCATCCATCACTTTGTGTGAGTAAAGAGCTAGTTGTGTTTCACATGTACGACATTTTCTAAATCCGTTTTGACCTTGGGTCAATAGATAATTCTGTTCGAGATAATTCATAATATTTGAATACAGTATATGTTCCAAAGCCCTGCTGCAAATTGACATCAATGAAATAGGCCTGTAGTTTAGTGGGTTACTCCAACTGCCTTTCTTGAATATAGGTGTGACCTGTGCAACTTTCCAATCTTTTGGTACAGATCCTTCTTTGAGAGAGTGGTTGTACATGGCTGTTAAGTAAGTAGCTATCGATTCAGCATAGATAGAAATCTAATGGGTATACAGTCCGAGCCAGAAGACTTGTTCTTGTTAAATGATTTTAGTTGCTGTCTCGACTTCGTCAATGGATGTCACAAAGTTCACATGACCCCTGCAACTAGTATCGTTTGACAAATAATGGTTCACGTCCGACCAGTGTGGCAATTCTCCTAAAGGTCAATCCCGCCTCACGGCACTTGGGCGGACATTATGTGACCGCTTTCTACCTCGCTCAGTTGACTGTAGGAAGCAGGAGTGCATTTCCTTCCCACGGTCGTGTTTGCTTCAACCGTTGATGTCACACTCAGGCGTTTCCTACTAAAGCATATGCACAGATAGCGCGATCACAGTCTAACATATACAGTAACGACAGAATGATTTTTGTCTTAAGGCACGACGGCAGTGCTCTAAGCGGCTGGTATCGAATGAGTGTGAAACGTGTCGTTTAAATTGATTTTTTTACGTTATTTTTACACTGAGGAAGGTATGTAGTGCCATAAAAGTAGATAATAACCAGAAAATGACTCTACATTTGTCTTTATTAGTTTTCCTAAGAACCAATGGAAGGTATGAAATGGTTCTTTGCAGGTCAGTTTATTTCACATTATATTGAAATCTACAACTTCTTAATCAAGAATTTCAAGGTAACCCGTGTCCACCCAGCTTTCACTTCCACTTCAACCTCACCCTCTCAGTCAATAGTTTTCAATATATTATTCGTAAATAATTTAAACAGTGGTGACAGGTTGCAGCCCTCTCTTGTCTTTGAATCTACTCTGAACCAAGAACACAATTTAGCCTAAATTTTAACTGCTGCCTGACACAAAGATCTTTAATTGCCTTCAGATGTTTGCCTCATATTCCATGATCTTCTAGAACTGAGAAAACCTTCTCCCTAGGAACTCAATCTTGATCTATAAAAAATAGATACAATTCGCTGTTCCACTCATAGCACTTCTCCATTACCTGCCGTAAGTTAAATATCTGGTCCTGACTGCTTCTAAGAGGTCGAAACTCATACTGATTTTCATCCACTTTGTCTTCAACTAACACTGGCAGTATTGTAAATGCCAAGTAAAGTCGTCGAGGGGGCAGGCGACCGTGATGAAATGAATTGGTAGTGCTGCGAAAAGCTGGTAAGATCGCATATATTTTTATTGCTGGCCACAACTCACGTATGGTGTGACTTCAGTGACATGTTTCGGTATTACCATCATTAGAGTCGTATCTCCTGTCTATTGAACAACGTTTGTAAATCCAC
Organism: Locusta migratoria; assembly: GCA_026315105.1. Classification (NCBI taxonomy): domain Eukaryota; kingdom Metazoa; phylum Arthropoda; class Insecta; order Orthoptera; family Acrididae; genus Locusta; species Locusta migratoria. The sequence goes on along the minus strand of CM048744.1, from coordinate 732,208,082 downwards.
ATATTTGCAAACTGTAGCTACGGTACGGAGGAGCTACAAATTTGATGATCTAATATCGTAAAGCGTCACTGAATCAGCACTACACATGAAGTGTGCCCCCCCCCCCCCCAATAAAAAATAAATAAATAAAAAATTGCTTCCTAACCAGCTTTTCGCAGCACTACCAAATAATTAATGCTGGCAGGCTCCTGTAAACAATAACTGAGATTTTGCTCAGAAAGTTGATTAAATAATTCTACGTGTCTGGAGTGTGGTTTCGTGACCCCAGAAGATGTACGAAAGGTAGACAAAGATATTTTTGATATTTAATAATTTATACAAGAGATTTTTAGAAAATAAAACTGGTTTGTTTTCCTGCTAAATTAAAGAACGATAGCTTGAGCCACAATGAGCGCTCGCAGGTTGCTTAGATTGCACTCTTCATAGAGAAGGTCAGACCGACGATATTTCAGCTGCTGGCGCAGAAGATCTAGCCTGCAGCAGCATCAATGGATTGAGTTCAGAAGCAGCGATTCCTAGGAGAGATAAATATTGTCTGGGGACGGATCCGTGTCGTGAGACTTCATCAAAATTCAATTAACCTCAGCATAATCTAAAAGCAAGAACTCGCTTTTAGCTGAATTTATTGAGTAATGACAGCCGGAAGCAATTCACCAGCTCTGCTGATATAGCATCCGGATATCTCTGGACAACCTGCAATACACATGAGATTAAATGAATAACGGATACTGCCTGCGCACCATTGGTGCCGATATATGAGGGAGGGACCATTGTCTGGAAAAAGTATGAAACTAGGTTGACCACTGTCGACACTGTAATGACACGTCGTCGACACGTCGTCGACAATATACTTGTATTAAATAACTGTGTACTCTATATATTTGTTCCACAATAATATTTATTTTGTTGTGAACTAGCTTTCGACTTTTAAGGCCTCCTTGAGACAACTTAATACTGCAGATTATCCAAATCACACCGGCTGCTTTGTTTGGAGTTCAAAGATTTTACAAAAATATGTGTCTCTCATAGACTATGTAGCCTTTAAGTATTTTATAAACAATTAAAACTGTAACTAAGAAATAATTATACATTAATTTTAACAAAAAAGCTGAAACAAACATATGGTCCCGTGAGTATACTAGTAAGTACAATTGTATACTATATTAATTTATATACACGAACAAAAGCAGGAGGGGAACAGGAGAGTGAGGAAGACATAAAAATGAAATGTTGGTGGGGGACTATTATATAAGTATGTGGACGAAGAATAAAGGAGCATATTGAAGTATAAAGCCTATATTACAGTTCCCCGGTTTTTACGAGAATGGTGTAACACAAGGAAAGAACAGCATTAGTATGTGAGTGAGAGACACTATACAATTTCATCAAGCATGGTATCAGAATTATTCATAATAGCAGTTACTTTAATAATGGTAAATACTGAAACTGGGTTTGATCATTGAGAATTATTTTTTGTTTCTGAGCTTGGTGTTTGTTGATAGAGAGAATTTCAAGCAATGTTAGTTTTCTGCCTCTGTTTGTTCTGTGGGGAACATCACATTTAATGTCAAAATCATGACATTCATTTCAGGCATGTTCTGCAAAAGTGTAAGCTCTCTTATTTAGTCTCCAACTCCTCACATGTTCAGCCCGTCTAGTAGTTATAGCCCTCCCTGATTGACCTACACGTACTTTTCCAAAAAAGTTTGGAAAAGATCCTATGGATGCCACTCCTTTCCAAACGTGTGATCTTGTCTTTGCTATTGAAGAGCAAGTAGTATTTCTATTATAAAATTCTGGGGTGTATCTTCTGGATTTAAGATTGCTGGCAAGCCTTTCTGATGTTTTGTTGTTTATTGTTGTGGTCTTCAGTCCGGAGACTGGTTTGATGCAGCTCTCCACAATACCCTATCCTGAGCAAGCCTTAGTAACTCCACATACGAACGGCAACCTACATCTGTCTGCATCTGCTTACTGTATCCATCTCTTGGTCTTCCTCTGCGGTTTTTATCCCACACACTTCCCTCCAATGCTAAATTCACAATTCCTTGATGTCTAAGAATGTGTCCTACCAATCGATCCCTTCTTTTGGTCAAGATATGCCAGAAATTCCTTTTCTCCCAAATTCTGTTCAGTACCTCCTCATTAGTTGCGATCCACCCACCTAATCTTCAGCATTCTTCGGCGGCACCACAATTCAAAAGCCTCTATCCTCTTCCTGTACGCACTGTTTATCGTCCATGTTTCACTCCCATACAAGGCAACAATCCACACAAATGCCTTCAGAAAGTACTTCGCCGGCCGCGGTGGCCGAGGAGACTGAGGCGCTCCAGTCACGGTCTGCACGGCCACTACGGTCGGGGGTTCGAATCCCCCCTCGGGCATGGATATTTGTGCCGTCCTTAGTAGTAAGTAGTTCATAAGTAGTTTGTAAATTTAGGGACTGATGACCCAGTAGTTAAGTCCCATAGACTCTACAAACATTTGAACATTTTTTTTTAGAAAGTACTTCCTTAGGCGTAAATCAATATTCGAGGTTAACAAATTTCTCTTTTTCAAGAACGCTTTTCTACTCATTGTCATTCTGCATTTTATATCCTCTGTACTGCGACCATCATTTGTTATTTTACTGCCCAAGCAACAAAATTCATCTACCTCCTTTATTGTTTCGTTACCTAAGCTAATTCCTTCAGCATCACCTCATTTCCTTAGACTGCACTCCATTACCCTTGTTTTACTCTCGGTAATGTTCATCTTATATGCACCTTTCAGCACACTGTCCATTCCGTTCAACTGCTCTTCCAGGTCCTTTGCTGTCTGTGACAGAATTACTATGTCGTCGGCAAAACGCAATGTTTTTAATTCTTCACCCGAACTTTAATTCCTTCCCCAAATTACTCCTTGCTTTCCTTTATAGCTTGTTCAATGTACAAATTGAATAACATTGGAGAAAGGGTACAACCCTTTCTTACTCCCTTCCCAACCACTGCATCCGTTCCATGCCCTTCAACTCTAATAACTGCTGTCTAGTTTTTGTACAAGTTGTAAATAACCTTACGCTCCCTATATTTTACTCCTGCTTGCTTCAGAACTTGAAAGAGTTTATTCCAATCAACATTCTCAAAAGCCTTCTCCAAATCTACAAAAGCTAGATATGTATGTTTGCCTTTTCTTAATCTATCTTCTAGGATAAGCCGTAAAGTGAGTATTGCCTCCCGTGTTCCTACATTTCTCCTGAAGCAAACTGATCTTCCCGGAGATCGGCTTCTACCAGCTTTTCCATCCTTCTGTATATAATTCGTGTTAATATTTTGCAACCATGACTTATTAAACTGATGGTTCTGTAATTTTAACACCTGTCAGCGTCTCCTTTCTTTGGAATGGGGATTATAACATTTTTCTTAAAGTCTGAGGGTACTTCGCCTGTCTCATACATCTTACACACCAGGTGAAACAGTTTTGTCATGGCTGGTTCTCCCAGAGACTTCAGTAGCTCTGAGGGAATGTTATCTACGCCAGGACCTTGTTTTTACCCACAGGTAACATTTGTGCCCATTTTTTGTTTGTGTTATTTGTTATCTTCTCAGGAGAGTACAAAACTGCTATTGTGCTCTGTCTCTTTTTCTTACAACGTATGTTGTCAATCAGGATAGGACTACAACCATTGTTGAATGTAATTACTTGTAATACTTCCAGTTCATTATCGAAATCTGTCTTTGTCTGAGGTATAGATAATAGATGATGCACCAAGCTATGGAAGGCTGCATGTTAATGTGTTGCTGGGTGTTGGGAACTGTCGGGTATTACTGTGTCTGTAGAATTAGTGTTTCTGTTTACTTTGAATAAATGATTCTTCTGACTGATGTCTATTGTCAGATCCAAATAGTTGAGTCTCCTCCAACTTTGTTAATTGTAGTATGTTTTGAATTTAAGTTTTGGAACAACTTGTCTAATTAATCAAAACATCCATGGGTGTACTGCCGGTCTATAGTGTCCAACGGGCACAATATTTCGGCGATCATACATGTCGCCATCATCAGGTGAACTGACGGACTGAGCTCCTGGAAACGCGCAGGCACGGAGATCCGCACGCTACGGCTGCTTGAAGGGAACTGGGTTCTAGCCCGGTAGCGGGCGATTTAAATACCCTCGGCCCGCGGAGCGACCCCTCCGCGGTCCGCGCCCCGCGCCGCGGCCGCGCAGTGGAACCGAATGCGACGGCGTCTGAGATGACGTCGGTGTGAGGGCTCTGTCCGCCGTGGTCGTCACTTCGTTACGTTTGCTAGATTTACTCTTAATTAACCCAATCGCTGGTTCCCAAGCTTTGCTAAGATTATAGCCGCAGTCACGGTTTATGAGGTCGTCACTTGTAAGAATTTCCCTTCGAGCAGCCGTAGCGTGCGGATCTCCGTGCCGGCGCGTTTCCAGGAGCTCAGTCCGTCATTTCACCTGATGATGGCGACATGTATGATCGCCGAAATATTGTGCCCGTCGGACACTATAGACCGGCAGTACACCCGTGGATATTTTGATTATGAAATACGCCGGGAGAAACTATATAATCACAACTTGTGTAATTGTCTGTACCTGTCCACAGACACAGTACACCAAAAAATGTTCAAATGTTTGTAGAACTTATGAGACTTAACTAAGGGGTCATCAGCCCCTAAGCTTACAAACTACTTATGAACTAGGTAAGACTAAGGACGGCACAAATATCCATGCCCGAGGGGGGATTCGAACCCCTGACCGCAGTGGCCGTGCGGACCGTGACTGGAGCGCCTCAGCCCCTCGGCTCACAGTACACCATCCACAGACCTAGTCCAATAATGTACTTTAGAGCTTAGAGCTTTTGACATTAAATTTGCTGTTCTCCACAGAGCAAATAAAGGCAGAAAGCTAACATTGCTTGAAATTCTCTCTATCAACAAACCTAATTCTCAATAATCAAACCCAATTTCAGTATTCACCATTATTAAAGTAACAGCTATAATATATAATTCTGCCACCATGCTTCTTTTTAAAATTGTGTAAAGTCTCTCAACCACATTCTAGCGCAGTTCCTTTCTTGTGTTACACCATTGTCCTGAAAACCAGGGAATTTTAATATAGGCTATATACTTCAACATGCTCCTTTATTCCATATTTACAACCTTCAAACTTACGTAATGGTCCTCCACTAACATTTTATTTTATGTCCTCCTCATTCACATGTTTCATCCCTACATTTGTCCATATATGTAGGACACTCAATGGACCATATGTTTGTTTCAATTTATTTGTTAAATATTATTGAATAGTTATTTCTTAGTTAAAGTTTTGTTTTAATTCAGAATGAAACTTTCACTCTGCACCGGAGTGTGCGCTGATATGAAACTTCCTGGCAGATTAAAATTGTGTGCCTGAACCGGGACTCGATCCTGGGACCTTTGCCTTTCGCGGGCAAGCGCACTACCGACTGTGCTATCCCGGCACGCCTTACGATGCCGCCTCACAACTATACTTCCGCCAGTACCTCGCCTCCTACTTTCCAAACTCCACAGAAACTCTCTTGCGAACCATGCAAGAATAGCACTCCTGGAAGAAAGGATATGGTGGAGACATGGCTTAGCCACAGCTTAAGGGGTGTTTCCAGAATGAAACTTTCACTCTGCAGCGGAGTGTGCGCTGATATGAAACTTCCTGGCAGATTAAAATTGTGTGCCGGAACCGGGACTGGAACCTGGGACCTTTGCCTTTCGCGGGCAAGCGCACTATCGACTGTGCTATCCCGGCATTTAATTGGTTGGGCGTCTCTGTTTATAAAATACTTATTGGCTACATAGTCTATGACTGACACATATCTTTGTAAAATCTTTTTACTCGAAAGACATCAGCTGCTGAGATGTGCATAATCTGCAGTATTAAGTCGTCTGAAGATGGCCTAAGATATCAAAAGCTAGTTTACAACAAAATAAATATTATTGTGGAACAAATATATAGTGTACACGTTTATTTAATATGTCTATGTTGGATCAGGAACCGACGGAAGATTCCATAACTATAATTGTACGTTTAAAGCAGAAACACACACACACACAAACACAGACGCACGCACGCATGCACACTCACATTCTGTACACCAAAACAGGGAGGATGAGTACTGATACGAAGTTTTTGCACATAACAACTGGATCATTAGTGCCCCAACAAGTGTGAACCAGCTAAAGAGAAGATGAATGAAAACAAGGAACAGAAATAAAAAGTGAACAGAACTAGCGACTAAACTAAAACACAAAAAGGAGATGGATGAGGATTGCATTGAGAGAATTGTGCGTCATTACCACATCAATAATTTTGATAACTGCAGAAACTTCAGAATTGGTCATATTTATTTACTTTTGCAAATCGATTTCGACTACATTAGTAGCCATCTTCAATGAATGTACAATCCAGTAAGACCGACTAAGCGCTAAACAAAAATGATTTTAAACATGTCGACTGCAGCAACTGTGTGTTTACAAATATTTGACAAAGTTCAGACCAACCAGTTGCAAAAATTTGATAAAATACCTTGATCTAGATTTCGGCACCATCTAAGGGTGCCTTCATCAGAAGAATAAAAAATTAAAACCTAAAAACAATCATTGAGTTAAATTAGTTTACATTTTATTTGACCCACCCTGCGCAACTTTATTTCTTCTTTTCATCTACCAATCTTTAAACAAACATTCAGAAATATTTGAGTATACATGCCTACATGTTACAAACATTAGAGAATACCACCATTAGAGGTGTGGGGAATTGTGTACATAAATATTTTCATTTTCATTCTGAGATAAGTTACAATCATAATTAATGTTATTACTTGTATTTTGCAATCGATTTTACTTAAGTAACGCGGAATTGCTTGTGAGAAAAACGAATGTATTTTTAGCCCTTACACATATAGACAATTTTGTTGTAGAATTTCGTCTCCTCGCATATTCTGATGTGGTAACAGACAGAAAAACTTTGTAGTTCAAGGCAAGGGGTCTCGCGAATCACTGGCTGTACGCTTGGAACATGTTCTTGAATGAAAGAGAATCGCGATCTGTGATAAAATTAAGAAAATTGAGGCTCTAATCGTTGGTAAGTTGGTAACGAAGAAATTTGAAAATTAGATAGAAGGTTTCAGGCATAACAGCCAAGGAAGGAAGTGTGTAAGAAACATTGAAATCTTGGCTTAAAGGAAACAGCGATTAGGGTTTACCGTTCCGTCGACAGTGTTCTCATTAAAGACAAAACACAAGCTCGGATTGTTTTGATAAATGTGGTTAAGGATATCGTCCGTGTCCTTATCAAAGCAACCATCCTACCATGTTTATAGAGCGATTTAGGAAAATAACGGAAATCATAAACTTGGATAACCGGAGGCGAAATCTTACCGCCATTCTCCCAAATGCCAGAATAGTGTGACAACCAGTACGCCACTCACTCGGTTTAAGTAATGGTTATGATGACAGAGTGTGTGTTAGGAGGGAATCTCTTCCTTACTACTAGAGGCAGCTGTGTGTGATTAAGTCAGTGGAAGAAGACTGAAATTAGGAGATATCTCTGAACGTTAAGTGCGATTCCTACTCTGAGGCGGCCATATTAAAGCAGTCAGAGGAGTGAAATTTCACCATGATAATTTGAAGCAGGATAGTGGAAAAAAAGCTGAGCGAGTGCCAGAACAAGGTTTCCGTCAAGTCTTGTTTTAGAGGACACTTACCATGCTTAGGTGTACTCCTCGTGTCATCTGCGCAAAGGTTCACTACTGAGTTCTCTTGCATTTCTTCTGTGACTCTAATGAACTCCCGATAAACAATGGGTCACGCGGGAATGGCTACGCGGTCTGAGGCACCAAGTCACGAATTGCGCCGCCAATTCCGCTAGAGGTTGGAACCCTCCGTTGGACATGTGTGTGTGTGTGTGTGTGTGTGTGTGTGTGTGTGCGTGTGTTATCCTTAGCATATGATAGTTTAAGTAGGGTGTAAGTTTTGGGACCGATGACCTTAGACGTTGGATGTCATAAGGTGAAGCAGTCAACAATCCGAATATTAGTTTGAACACCACAGTGCTTTACTAGGCATGGTCCTGTTTGGAGGTGGTATGTCGTTGCCTTCCTCCGACCTTCGAACTGATTTACCCAGCCAGTTATAGGGGGACCTACAGTTTAACGTGGGTTTCGAATCACGGTGCTAATCGGTATTTTTCACATGAGCAATACTGCCAGAGGCGAAAGAAGTGGAAAGTGACAGATAAAAATCCTAGGAGCTGGCAGGGATCAAACCCGCGTGCTTTGGATTTGTAGTCTGGCACTCTACCACTGTGCAACCGAAGCACTATGACCTAGACGTTCGATGTCATAGGCGGTTGCTATACTAGTTAAGCACTGCCAGATTTGGCTTGTACTTGAATGGGCCACCGTCCATTCGTGCCGAGCGCTGTTGGCAATCGGGGTGCAATCGACCCCTGTAAGGCCTATTGAGGAGGACATGGAGGAATAGCGGCTACGGTCGCGACAAGCGACAACACGCTTGGGAATGAAGGACGCTGAGCCGGCCGCGGTGGCCGAGGGGACTGAGGCACTTCAGTCACGGTCTGCACGGCCACTACGGTCGGGGGTTCGAATCCCCCCTCGGACATGGATATTTGTGCCGTCCTAGTTCGTAAGTAGTTCGTAAGCAGTTCATAAGTAGCTTGTAAGTTTAGGGACTGATGACCCCGTAGTTAAGTCCCATAAGATTTACAAACATTTGAACATTTGAAGGACGCTGACCACGTCCCTCCCCATAACGCATTCGTTTATACCTTTGGGCGATGTGTGAAACGACGTCCAGTATGTTCCCATTAGACGCGTCGAGGTTTGTAGGAGTTCCTAACGTACAATGCCTTATTTGTATGAGGTTATTTATTTATCAATTTATCTTTACTCCGTACACGAGATTTTAAGCTGATTTTATGATGCGATAGTTTGGACCCTATTCTGCAGTGAACCATGACAACCATCCCTATAGAACAATGTCGAGGCAGTAATTTGTTCTCTGATCTCCTCGTACAGTTCTTATCGAGCTGCAGAAAAGAAGAGATGCTGTGACGCCAAATCCATTGAGCCTATTTTTCGAAGTTTAAAGCAGTTCTGCTACTTCAAAGTAAGAAAGGATTTTCTGAACTGATCTAACTTAATCCTGTTTCGGAATCTGTAATTTCGTTCCGTATCATATTATGCACCTAGAATTAATTCTTTATGTAAATGTTTCCTCACTTTATTTCATTTATAGTTACATATCATGGATTTAATCTCTTGAGGCTACGGAAAATATATCGTCTGTGAATACAAATGAATGGGATTTTCGTTTCAGTTCTCACCGTAATGTTTCGTCAAAAGAGCAATGGTATCTCATCAGTCATCTGATTATTATTATTTATCGTTAAATTTTGATTCTTGGAAATACCACGTTCTCCAACGCAGTGATTTCGAAACTTTTAGGAACTGCGACACCCCCCCCCCCCCCCCCCCGCAATACACGTAAAAATAATCCGGCGACCCTCTACCAAGAATAGCTTTTCTGCAGAACCCTCACATCACTTCTAGGTAGCCTAACAAAACTATTTTTGGCATCTCTGAGGCAACAAATTTAATTTTCCGTCTATCGATAAAACTTCCCTGAAAATTTTTGGATGTTTTTACGCATTTATTCCTATTTCTACATGAATACCATCGGAATATAAATTTTGCACAACTGGTGTTTCTCATTTTAGGCAAGAACTATACTCATTAAGATAAGCCCCACTCTATAAACACTTCATAAAGAAGTAGATCCTTTTCCGAATTTCTTAGATTTAATTATTGCATCTGGTTGATGGCGGCTTTATTATCATTAACAAACTGTATTATTAAACAGTCTACGTTCGTTTCCATTCAAAAATGTTAAACAAGGAATTACATACGTTAAAAAAAAAAAAAAAAAAAATTCACTGAGGCTTGTGTCTCTGTAGGGTAAGCTTTGGTAAGAGTACGCATCTGGTAAGAGTACGCAGTGTCACTTTCTCTAAAATGGCAGCATTGAGCAACGATGGGAAACTACATGCAACTGTTCTTTCTATACCGACGTCATCACACGGAATATAAAAGAACTCCGCCAGGTTTATTGGTAAATATAAGCAGGTAAATATAAGTTTCCGTTTCAGATGATGTAATATTTACGTTGTATGTCATAAGCAATAAGCAATATATATGAATTAACAGAAAATAACAAGATTAACTATAACCGTTGTATGAGGAACAAGTCATGGTACTACAAACTGCAGAACCGAGCAGTGAGTACCATATGTTGGCTGTTTTTTGAACGATATCATGCATCAGTTAAGAGTACGCAACATGGGGCCGGGAAAAAGCGCCACCCTCTGTGTTTCAAACATGCTATAGCGGAAATATTCTAGTTCATTCCGCATGTCTTCACATCAATAAGATTTCGCACTATCAGAAAAGTCAGAGAGACGAATGTCCGAAAACTGAAGAAGACAAAAGAGCTCAACAGGACACCAATAGGAAATGTTGCTGCTGTGGATGTGCAGTCATCACTACAACACCAGGAACGTGAAACAAATGAGAAAAGATCTGATGTACAGGCAGCTTTAGGCTTAGAACTATTCGAAATATATTCATTTCGAAAATATGATCGCGCCAGAACAAAGGAAGACATGGCAAAGATATCCAAGATTTTTTTCTACATCTCCATACAAAAATGCATTATTACAAAAACTATCAAAGTTACACAAAACCAAGAGCAGACAAAGCACAACTATGAGAAAAACGGAATCTCTAAGCCTAATCTGGATTTATCCGTCCCGTCAACTTGAACAACCAGCTCCAAATCGAAGGATGATTCTCATGTGTTGAGCTGCCCAGGATATGGTGAAGTCTACAAGGAGCCTATCGTAGAAGACTACATAAGGTTTGACAACTGCTCGAAATGGCGGCATGAATAATACACGGGTTACGAAGGAGATAGCAATTTTTTTTATTAATTAATTTCTCCTCTGTTTTAAGTGTTAAGTGCTCGGTGAAGAAAAATAAATCAGCAATACTTAATAAGATCAAACATGATATATATATATATATATATATATATATATATATATAGCAGTAAAATGAATCAAGCGTCTGAAACATAATTTGATTATTTTGTACAATATTTTGCATCTCCAATAGCAACATGAACGCCGCGGCGGAGCGGCCGAGCGCATAGAGGCGCTATGCTCTGATGCGCGAGGCCGCTCCCCGTCGGGGAGGGGGGGAGTTCGAATCCCCCCTCCGGCATGGATGTTTGTGCCGTCTTTAGTATAAGCTATTTTATAAGTAGTTTCTAAGTTTAGGGACTGACAACCCCGCAGTTAAGCCCCATAAGCTTTACAAACATTTGAACATTTAATTTTTGAGCAACATGAAGCTATTTTTCATAAATCACTGACACATCTAAACTCGTTACTAGAGCTATCTAGGCTATATGTCGATGGAATTTTGCTTGGCTCAAACGCTCATATTACTGTAGTACCTTCGTATGCCTTGAACACCACAGCACAGCAGTTATCGTACTCATACATGTTGTAATCACCATTCATTTAATAGGTGAAAGAGGTGGCCAAGGAAGGAGATCGTTAGCTGCTGAAGTGATGCAGAGATTAGAAGAAAGTTTATTGTAGCGAGGTTATGTCGTTTTCAGCAGTACGAGAACACACGAATGATACTGAACTCAGAATTATCAGTCATACCTCCACGCTTAATCGTGGTGGATAAGATGGAACTGGGCTGGAAATATACTGTATTGTGGTGACTCTTGTAAATGACTTAACTGAAGATCCAGGAAATGACCAACACTGTCATCGACAGAACGGTGTGATGGGTTTACCTTGCTGTGAGTCTAATATAACATTTCTGGTTGAGGGGGAGGAGGTAATAACATTACAAAAGATTTCCAGTTGGTGAGGATTATTTACGTGCATCTGTCCATTCGCTTTACCACATGAGTGAAAATATCAGTGAGCGAGATAAGGCGACCTACTTGGCCAGTGGATCGCTGATCAATTATCCCTCAGGGAACACTTCAGAAAAATATTTTTTTCTTTAATTTTCCTCCACCCTTAGATGTTCCGTCTATTGCAAGCAAATAAAAGGCGTGTTTTGTGCTACATGCGTTTCACTTCGTTATTTGCGAAGCAACATCAGTAGCTTGCAATACAGGTTTGTTTTTGTGTATAATATTTCACTGAAGAAATTTTATAAATATTTTTCTATGTTTCACAGTATAACATAAATCAATGCTAAGTTTCAATTTCTCAAATTCTAACAACAAGGTTAGAAACAACTGTAGCACAAGTTTTAGCGAATTTAAGTTTTGTATTACATACGGCTTTTGTGTCTTACTACATATGTTTTTTCGTGCTCTTTATCAATGTGTCCCAGGTGGGTGAATTTTTGTGATTCTTGATGAACACAGGTATTTCAAGACTTCACTAGGTACTGGTTTCGGCAAGGTTTCCTTACACTGTTTATTGTTGGCGACTGTGCCATTAATCGGATTTTTGTTTGTCTTTCTTGTATCTATGGGCGTTTATAGAAAAGAGCATTCTTTGATTTAATTTTAAATCAGTCATTAATGGTTGTATTATTATATGAACCTCACTATGGGTTCGAATACATGTAATTTTATCCTTATGGTCTTATCGTGAGATACGAGGTGCGACAATAAAGTAATGAGACTGATTGAAAAAAAAAAAGTTGCTTACCGTTTTAGTCAAGTTTACTTCCCTTTTTCCAGCACTTTTGCCATCGATGGTAAAATTTCTCGAATTCATCTACTATAATATCCTCCAAGAACCTAGTCATAGCTTTTTGGACATCTTGTGTAGTCTGAAAATGGTGTCACTTGACCGCCGTTTTGGTTCTTGGAAATTGAAAAAAGTCGCAAGGAGCGATATCTGGTGAATAAGGAGGCTGTGGTAATACTGAAATTTGTTTTGAGATTTAAAATTGCTGAACTGACAAGAACAGTGTCCGCTGGTGCATTATCGTGATGCAGAATCCATTTATCAGCAATGTTGGCATAAATAGGAAGAACTCTTTTACGAAGTCTTCCTCAAGTTTCTTTGTAGCAATATTGGTTATTTGTTTGTCCAGGAGGCACCCACTCTTTATGAACAATTCCATAGGAATCAAAGAAGCACACGAACATGCAATTAACTTTTGACTTTGATATGCGGGCTTTTCTTTGGGTGATCCCTTTGAGCACCATTTCGAACTTTGGCGTTTTGTCTCTGGATCGTACTAAAAAACCCAACTTTCATCACCAATGATAACACGGCTCAACAATTCTATAACAGACCGACTGCCACATTTTTCCGCGTTTCTCGCTGTTGTGGTGTGAGTTTCTTGGGGACCATTTTTGCTCAAATCTTTCTCAAATCAAATGTTTGTAAAGCTTATGAGACTTACAGTATATCGCCCCAAATTTGCGACTGGATAGGTGATTTTCTGTCAGAGAGGATACAGTTTGTAGTAATCGATGGTCAGGCATCGACTAAAACGTGATATCGGGCGTTTCACAGGGTAGTTTTATTAGTCCTCTGCTATTCCTTATTTACATAAACGATTTGGGGATCTAAGCAGCTCTCAAATGTTCAAATGTTTGTATAGCTTATGGGACTTAACTAAGGGATCATCAGTCCCTAAACTTACAAACTACTTATGAACTACTTATGAAGTAGGACGGCACAAATATCCATGCCCGAGTGGGGATTCGAACCCCCGACCGTAGTGGCCGTGCAGACCGTGACTGGAGCGCCTCAGTCCCCTCGGCCACCGCGGCCGGCTAAGCAGCTCTCTTAGGTTGTTTGCAGATGACGCCCTCATTTCCCGTCTAGTAAAATCATGTGAAGATCAAAACCAACTATAGAAAGATCTAAGTAAGATATCACTAAGGTGTAAAGATTGGCAATTTAAATAATGAGAATTGTGAAGTCGTCCCCATAAGTACGAAAAGAAATCCGTTAAACTATGTTTACAACATAAATCAATCAAAAGTCAAGGGTGTAAACTCCACAAAATACTATTACTTATGACTTAAAATGGAAAGAACACGTAAATAGTGTCGTGGGTAAAGGCGGACCAGAGACTGCGTTTTATTCGCAGAACCCTTAAAAGATGCAACAGAACTCCTAAAGAAACAGCATACACTACGTTTCTCCGTTCTTTTCTGGATTATTGCTTCCCAGTGTAGGGTTTGATGGAGAACATCGAAAGAGTCCCAAGAAGGGCAGCTCTTTGTATCGTCACTATGCAGGGGAGACAGCGTTACGGTAATGATACAGGATCTGGGATGGGAATCATCACAACAACGGCGTTTATCTCTGCGGCGTGGGCTACTACGAAAGTCCAATCGGCAACATTCTCCTCCGAATGCAAAAATATACTGTTGACTGCCACATACATAGGTAGAAAAGATTATCAGAACAAAATACGAGAAATCAGAGCTCGAACGGAGAGATTCAGGTGTTCTTTCTACCCGCGAGAATGGATGGGAGATAAATATTATGAAGATGGTTTGACGAACCCTGTTCGAGGCACTTAAATGTGATTTGCAGAGTATCAACCTGTGCGTGTAAATGATCCTCGATCCGTGCATTGTTTTTCTACCTAAACGGGGTTTGAGTTCCTTTTTTTTTTTATCATTGTCTTTATGACGTTCAAGTTTTGAAATATTCCTCAGCGTAATCGGTGGAACGTGAATTTTGGGTATTTGTATGTGTGTGTGTGTGTGTGTGTGTGTGTGTGTGTGTGTGTGTGTGTGTCCTTTCATGAGGTTTCACATCGGTTTCTTCAAACAACTTTCGGGTATGCTGCTGGGTGACGTCGTCCACCACTGTTGATATTTCGGCCGGTGCATACCCTACCATTCTCAAGACACAAATGCCTTACTGGAAGCAAAGTGCAAGCGAATTTAATACCTGAAAAGGATAAAAAATGAAGGTAACACACAGTCAAGTAACTGCGAGTCAACGCGACCTAAGATGACCATCATCGAAAGTATCGATGGAATCAACAGGTGACACAGCATTAATTCTGTCACGGTTTTTTTTTTTTTTTTTTTTTTTTTTTTTTTTTTTTTTTTTTTTTTTTTTTTTTACGAGAGGCAGGGCCGGATTCCAAACAGAATTTACACAAAAAAACCAAATCTTTTTATAAGGTCGCTTGCTAGTTTAAACAGCTTCCTTAATAACACTATCCAAATAGGTGAATACACCGGTCTTCCACTGTCCCGATTGACCAACATATGACATGCCACAACTTCAAGGAATACGACAGACACCGGCCTTATGTTAACTAAGATCATCCTTTACGGACCACAACAGCGCCTTTATCTTAGAACGTGGTCGAAAAACACATTTGTCATCAAAATGCGACCAATCCTGTGCGCAATGTTTCCTGCGTCAGGGCAAATATTACATAGATTTAAGTGCCACTTCTTTTCTATAGTCACTCACCCTTGGCACAGTAGGCTGATAAGGACTGCTGCCCGTCCACCAGAGTGTAACATATAAGTAGCTGAGGCAGCCGCTTTATGTTCACTCAGTTGTTATCTTGTTTGTGGACAAAGAAAATGCCGCAGTTTTTGTGAACAAGGACGATTACATTCTAAAGATGCAATGCCAACGTTCTGATTCGGCATATCGTAGAATCGGTGCTGGCCCTACAAAGAGTGTTGAGAGAACGAGTAGTAGCCTCCTGAAGAAAAGTACCTTGCCACAGGAGACTCTCAAGAGTCTTAATTATTACAACATCCGAGCAAATTCACCATTGCAGAACATTGTTTTGGCACCGGTCATCCTATGGAATCCAACAACATAGTAATTCTGGCATGTACTTCCATCTATTGGGGTAGTTGTATTAAGGAAGCTTTTGAAATTAATCTAGGAACTGACCTTATAATTGAAATGGCAGATTTTGTTTAAATTCTGCTTGGAATGTGACCCTGTCTGTCGACAAAAATCAGAGGGACAGGATTAATGCTGCCTCACCTGTTGATTAATAGTCACTATAGGTATTTGTGATATTGGTTGTGTTGATTTTCATTTACTTGTACTATGTGTGTAATCTTCCTTGTTTATCCTTTGCAAACAGAGATATTAAATTCGCTTGCACATATCGTCCTTGAGTGCAGTTGTGCCTTGAGATTGCCAGGTTGTGCTCCTGTCGAAGAATCGGCGGTGGTCAACGTCATTACCTGGCAGCATACCTGTAAGTTGTTTGAACATCATTACGCCTGGAAAAGTTAAGGTTTCACATAGTTTTCTTGTCTGTAAACGTCTTGTTTCAGTAGGTGTCGCTCGAATGTATGTGACACTGGTCGTTTGTTCTGCTCACGCTACGCCTGTGTTCTGTTCACATTTCTGTTGTCTGCCCGACTAAGGTCGTAATTTCGTGTGTGTGTGTGTGTGTGTGTGTGCGTGCGTGCGTATGTTGCTCATATATTGATATACTAGGCCCGTTTCACAACCCTTGCAGGGATGTCGTTATCCTATGGGCGGTGGTTGCCTCAGGAGGGATATATCAGGGGTAGCTTATCTGTATAATGATGTGTAATTTAAGTTTGTGCCGTTTTTCTTCGCACTGTTGTGAGTACCCGGAGCGCGGTCGTAACTCTGGTAGCGTGTCGATGTATTGTCGTAGTACTGGAAATTGTTGCTCATTGTGTCTTATCCGTAAGTGTTAGTTAATAAATATCTTAGTTCAGTGTGTTTGGCTCCAGTCAATGTGGTACTTGTTTGTTCATACTCGCGCTCTTCCTCTATTCTGATCCTTTATTCTATCTGTGTGGGTCTCTGCGCTTTCGAAGTTGTGCTCCAAATCTAGTTGTGAAAGTGCTTCTCTATCAGTGGCTTTTCTAGTATGTACCATTTGCATTACGGTTGCCTGTCAGGGGCGCGCATGATAATTAGGGTAATGCTGTGTTTCTTTTGTATCACAGTGGCTGCCCGGTTCGCGTTCGTAATTTGTGTAACATGTGCAGATGTTGCGACCCTTCTCTCGGTACTCACCAATAACAATTGGGCAATACATAACTCAGGGTAGTATAAGGTTTATGGCTCGTTTTCTCTGTTCATAGGGGTCAGTTATGTTTGTCAGCTTCTATGCCCTAAACAGCTACTCAATCTGTTTAAACAAGATCAATTATTAATCTGTAGTTTAGCCAGCTTATCAATCTGCATATGAAGACGCGAAAATATATTTAAAGAAATATAATTTAAACCTCTGAATAATCAACAAAATGGATTATAAAATAAACAAGTGATTCACTCACGAAGTAATTCTTTATAAACAGAGTTTATTACTCTTTTTGGACATGAAATATGGAGGTGGTCCTACTTGATGCATCGGTAATTAACTGAATATTTCCCCAACAGAATAAAAGTTCCTTATCACTCGTAAATTAATGAAGTCCATCGAACACTGCAGTTCCAAATTAATCCGCGATTACAGTATTTGTTATAAAACACAGTTTGTCATCACACGACTACACGATAGCTGATTTATCACAGTTCCACAGCCCTACTACCGTGCACAGTGTACCACTTTTCAAACAGAGACCAAGTTCTGCAGTCACAGTCCCATAAATTTTCTAAGACCACATATGCCTATCTTTTCAAATCACAAGTTCGTAACGCGGCTTCAACCGCCCAGCGTCACAAACTTTCACCACCGCGTCCAAGTTACGAG
Source organism: Locusta migratoria (assembly GCA_026315105.1). Taxonomy (NCBI): domain Eukaryota; kingdom Metazoa; phylum Arthropoda; class Insecta; order Orthoptera; family Acrididae; genus Locusta; species Locusta migratoria. The sequence continues at coordinate 732,190,303 of CM048744.1, read as the reverse complement.
TCCCTTCCCAATCGTTCGAAAGCGTGCTCTACCTGCTCCCAAAATTTTATCCTTCAGCGCATCCTAACGCCTGATCATTAAAATACTATTTCCCTTCCAAAATATTATACATTCGAATATCACACAATAAAATGCTTTGACCACCTCCCTATAAATGCTGTTTCCATTTAACAAACAAATACATATTTAACAGTTCTAAAATCGGTTGAAACTGAAGCTCTTTGCTCAGGCAGATATTAAGCGTGGCGTCTCACTGTTCAAATGTACTGCCGCCGTCGAAATAAATAAAATTACAATTAATTTGTAATTTATCATGGCTTTTTATGCATTGCTAAGAATAATATTACATATCATAAAATACATGTATAAATGTAGTCAACTTTGCTGGGTTCTTGTTTTGTGCCTCTGTGGTGGAATCTATGCTCTGATACAAGAATATTACTACCTCAACTAAAAGCATAACAAGAGAGTAAAATAAAGTATAAAGTTTATTGAAAGAATGCTGCCCATGTGCTTCTTAAACTGTTACTGATAAACACTATGTATCAATAATTGTGTCTATAAGTCTTACAATACTATTATTATAGTACTGAAATTTATCGTCTTTTTATCTGTAAGGGATATTGAAATTGTAAGCACGGCGTTTGATTCTCCCAAGTCTCCTGAATCCATACATATAAATATTTGTCATATGATCATTCCCTGATTTTATATGGATTTTTAGAATAATGTGTGTGGCTATATTGTATTTCAGTTTCAATCTGGGAGAGCCGCCTTCGCTTAGCCAAGACAGCCGTTTCCTGATTCCGAGCAGTTTAGGAAAACCCTGACTACCTGTATTCCATTCACTAGGTCCAAACTGTTAGCCGGCAGGCTGGGGAACCCAACATCCTGACAAAACCCGCCTTTCACGTGGAAACAATCAGCTTCCCCCTATATCTGTAATGTCACAGTGTTACCGGTTTGTTGGTACTTGTTGCACATCGTTCTTAAATTGTGTTTCTTTTGCCTATTGGTTTTGGTTTGTGTGTTCGTGGCGACGGTTCCATCCAGTTTCTATGCGCAAAACTGGGAAGGGGTGGGGGACAATTATGGATGTGGAATGGCTCAGGCCGGTTACTCAACCGCTTGCTATCTTAAAATGACTATTAACCAGGATTCATTTAGTGGTATAACAGGGAAGGAAAATATCTAATTTAAAAACACGAAAGTGCCTTAAGAAAAATATAACAGGAAGTTACACAGTTTAATTTTAAAACAAAAAATCTCAGTGGATCATTAACCAATACGTAAGTTTGCATAAGATCAAGAGCAAAGATTCTACACAATTGAGGGGTCTAGTGAGAGGGGGAGCTATGCGCTGTATTAAGGCATTAGTTATACAATAAAGGAGTCACTTTTTTCGTCTTAAATTACTGTTACGCAAATTATGCAAGAGAAAAAAAATGTCAGTTTTAATGTAAATAGCACTGTTTATTACCTCGTAGGATTTAATTAACTTGAATTCCCACTTATTTCATAACGCTGTGAAAGTAACACCACGTGTCAGAATGCTGTCAAATTGCAACTCTATATTACTGATGAAGGGGGAAAACGTATGGCAGAAGAAAAATAAACAGTAGCAATAGATGGTACTCTATGCACATTAATCCTTTCATGCCGGAATTATAAATAGCCTGAGAATTGACACCTGTCCGGCCGCGGTGGGCGAGCAGTCTGCGGCGCTTCAGTCACGTTCTGCACGGCCACTACGGTCGGGGGTTCGAATCCCCCCCGCGAGCATGGATATTTGTGCCGTCCTTAGTATTTGTTAGTTCATAAGTGGTTTGTAAGTTTAGGGACTAATGATCCCGTAGTTAAGTCCCATATGCTATAAAAACAACAACAAAAAACAAAAAACAAAAAAAATTGACACCTGGAGGCTTGCCAACCATCGCTGCCTTACATCCCCGCTGGTTAGCTAATCATGTACACTCTCACGTAGGGAAGTCTTCAAGTAGCTAACCAGCAGGGAAGCGGTGGTTGCTATACTCCAGGCGTCAGGTCACAGAAGTCTCTCTTCCATTTGTCTGAATTACGATTGCGTTTTTTACCAACTCTTTTCAATATTGTCTGATACACAATGATTTATGTTTAACGTACCATTATACAACAGGGCTGCCAACCAACCAGTAGTAGAACTTACATACACAGAAGAATGACATAACACATTTATTACAAGACAGAGACATAATGCAAATTATGTTTAATAGTTATAGAGGAAGATGATGTACGTTTTTGAACAATATGTTCTTCCCCTATAACTGACAAAACAATCCGTAACACTTCTATGTTTCTGCAACTGAAAAAGCGGACAACATCGGTAAGTGGCATAGCTCCTCCTGTCACTCAAAATGATAGCAAGGGCGCATTCAAGAACTTAGAACAATTGCCCCATAAGAGATCGGGAGCCATGCCACATGATTCTATTTAACAGGATAGACGCAAGATGAAAAAAAAATGTTTGTCTAGCTCATGGGACTTAACTACGCGGTCATCCGTCCCTAAACTTACAAACTACTTATGAACTAGCTGACACTAAGGACGGCACAAATATCCAAGTCCGAGGGGGGATTGGAACCCCCGCCGTAGTGGCCGTGCAGACCGTGACTGGCGTGCCGTAGTCCCCTCGACCACCGCGGCCGGCATGCAAGATGGCACGAAAATATTGAAAATGGACAAAGCTCAGTATCTCATGAAATGTGGCATAGCCCCCCCCTCTCTCTCACTGGACGCCTCAATTTAGTAAAAGAAGTCCCAACGAAAATGAAATATCGGCCAACTTTTTACGTTAAAAACAAATTTTGTTCACAATAGCAATATTAATTGAAGCACGCGTCCAGTAGACCATTGTTTACTTTTAACGCAAATATTGCGCACCAGTTAGCAATACAAGTTCCTGCCAAATCGACCAGTGGCCTCCGTGTATTATTTTTCTGCGTTAATGCGCAATTTAGCGACATAAATCCCGGCCAAAGTGATCAGTAGGGCAAACATAAAAATACAATTTAGCAATACACGTTCTAACCAAAATGACCAGTTGAACAATCTCCAAGTTTTACTAATTTACGACTGAAATCCGAAGAGCAAGCCTAATCTCATTATGTAAAAATAAATAAATAAAAATACATAAAATAAAAATAAATAAACGATGGAAATAGTAAATTTAAAAAAAAAAGGGACGAGTAATGACAGTACTGAAATTGGCCTCAAACTATTAACAATGGGCACTTCACTGGGGCATTGAATAATAATACAACACCAATAACAGAAGCTCAGTAACTATTCGGTTCATGGTGATGTAATATTTATGGCTTAAAGCCATCGTATTAAGATCGAAGTATTGCTTCAATGCAGCTGGATAGGTCCAGTAGGCGACAGATGGTAAAAGCTGGCGAGAACCACGACAGTTGGAACAATAGGTCGGGTTCTTATGGGAAAGAACACTGGCAAGTTTCCCCGAATTCTAAGGAAGTCCCCGAGAGGTCGATTGGCTATAGCAATGGCGGTCACGCGCCAAAACACAATCATATTTTAGTAATATTTAAAAAAACTAATTATTCATTCAATATCAAATTCAATTTAGAAAAACCCCTCAGATCTAAGCTATGCCATGAGTAGGTAAAACATATTAACAATTGCTAATTCAATGAAAAAAAAATTAATTTAAGACGGACGATGCACGGCAGCCATGTTTGCGCGCCAAATTGCGGAGTGAAGGCAGCCTTGCGTCGAGCCACCACAGTCCAATTCAGTATACGCACTCGGAGGAGTAGCATGTGAGTTCAGAACACGCGCTAGGAGCAGTTACATACATGCGTAGGCGGTCATAAAACATTGCTATATCAAGGCGAAATTACTTTATATTTACTTTCAGTTAAAAAAATGTGTGTCAAGTGGATGTTATTATGCAGTTTGCTGGTTTTCTGCTTTCTTTAAATATATCAGCTGTCATCCGAACTACCTCAATTTTATTCCGTAATTAGATCGAATGTTCAAATGTTTGTATAGTCTTTGGGACTTAACTACGGGTTCATCAGTCCCTAAACTTACAAACTACTTATGAACTAACTAAGACGGCACAAAGATACATGTCCGAGGGGGAATTCGAACCCCCGACCGCAGTGGCCGTGCAGACCGTGACTGGAGCGCCTCAGTCCCCTCGGCCACCGCGGCCGGCCGTAATTAGATGAAATCCCGCCCATAGTTTAATAATTTCAGCCTCTTTCAAGAACTCAGACCTGCGTGCTACCATCTGCGTCGGGACATCTATAGAAGACGTCCGGTAGAGTTTCTACTCTTCACACAGTGCAGTGCGGAGTTACTAAGACCTTCGCGTACACTGTTACTGCGTTACAAACGCAAACTGTTGTGCGTCGTCTTTTGCAACATGGAGGAGGGAAGAAAATAACATAGGACCGGTTAACATGTCCCCCCCTGTAAACTTTGTCCTGTTGTAGTGATCAGCTCGGCGGCGACCAAACACCAAAATAACGGCCACTGGACTGCGACATCCAAATCGTCAGTTATAAATCTGCACGATATTCAGAGATTTCCTTTTTTCCGCGTAAAACACCGGATGTGATAAGGCCTGGACGGAAGTATGTAACGAAATACGTGTCCAAAGACAGTTAACAGTGGCAAGCAAATGATAACAATTTCGGTTTACCAGGAACTTACACACCAACCAAAACCAACCAGTTAACACACAAACAATTGAAGAATGCTGTGCAACAACTACCAGCTCACCGGTAACACGTGCACACGCTACTCAAATTACGATTATCCACTGGGCAGTGCTGCGTAAGGAAAACAGTGCAACCTTAAATTACAGATGCGCCCCGGGCAGGCAACGGAAATGCGTACGGGTACAAACCAGAAATACGAACGTGAAGAAAATATTGAAAACTCGAACACCATCAACACAATGATTTACAAAAAAAAAAAAACCCTCACCGTTTCAGGTAGTGACATAAAACATGGAGCGAGAATAATTAGGAAATACAGCACGTAACTAGTCCGAAGCAGAAAAAGCAGCCGGAAATCAATGACGTGCAATTAGACACACACACGACGGACGGAGATGACAAAGGCCATCTTGGAACATAACGACCTGCTCGCTGGATGTTTGCCGTGCTCCATCCCCGGAGAATCCTGCGAGTGCTGCTCTGACACCAAGGCCACCGTCTGCCCCAGTGGAGAACTCCAGGCAACTGAGACAGGAACTTCTGCGGGCGTCGCGCGCTCCACCCTGCCTGCCGCGCTGTGCAAACCCTCTCTCCAGGCAACCCTCACTTTATTTTATCCATTACTTTTGTTTAGAGAATACCGCAACTGTATTCGTAATAATACTGTAGTAAATAAATACTGCAGCCAGGCTCGAAACTAGCAACGGCGGAAATAAAATATAAAAAATTAGTGGCTGGTTGCAGTATTTATTTCCTACAGTATTATAAACCTCACTTTCTTGTCACTATCTCCTTTCGGTCCAATCAAAGATCCACGCCCCCCCCCCCCCATAGAGTTCGCCTATAGCGCTGCACGGAGCGCGAACGAGAGAAGTAGGGATATATTGCACATTAGTCTTTTGTAGTTCACGAATGAACTAGTTCGGAAAAGCGCTCCCACAGGCGAACTACGCGAACTAGTTCGCAGATCCCTCGCCTCTTAGTCCGTCCACTCCTTTTCCGAAGACGGGTAACCGCGAGAGGACGCGAGAGCGCGCAGAATCGCGTGATTCCCCTCTGCCAGTTGCTGTCATTTCGAGCTGAGATACAGCTCAGCTGTAGTTTTAGTAGCGGTAGCAGAAGCCAAAACGAACGGACGGACTAAAACGAGCGACCTACTTCGCGGCCGAGCTGCGAACTAAAAGATGCGTTATAGGTCGGGAACTAAAATATGCGCGATATGTCGCGAACTAAAATATGCGCGATAGGTCGCGAACAGAATTAAAAATCACGTGTTTGCTTTCTGCTGATGAGAGTCATTTCGAGGTTAGCGTCTGCATGCTAGATTACATAGTTCAGTGCTACAAAATTTCTGCTTTGAAGTATTCTGCACTCTGCAATATCTGACTAATAAATTCCCTAATGCCAAGATATAGAGAGAGAAATTATCCTCAAACTGTTTTCTTTTGGTTTGCGTGATATCGTTAGCGGCTCAAACAGCAAGCGCGTGATGCAGCTAGGTTGGGGAACTTCTCCCTCCACCTGCATTCGCAGACCACGCCGCTCAACTGTCACTGGGAGCGGACGAACTAAAAGAACGAACTAGTTCGCGTCAGAGCCGCGAACTAAAGTGAGCGCTCTCGATCGCGAACTATTATGCGCATGGCTACTGCACATTAAGATTTGAACGCCATTCGCAAGTTTAGTGGGAAGAAAGCAAATATGAGCCTACATGGCTCAGCTGCGTGGTCTATGGCATCACGCTGCGGAATGGACGGCCGCTACCGCCGGCCTGTGTGTTGTCCTTAGTATACGTAGTTTGTAAGTCTAATGACTGATGACCGTAGTAGTTTGGTCCAATAGATTTACAAGCGACAGTTTGAGGAAGCATTTCATTGGTTGACTCTTCAAGAAACGTATGCGTTTGCAACAGACAGATGTCCGTACCGCAGTAACTAAAGTCCCTCTTACAGCGTCTGCTACAGGAGTTTACCAGTTATCACTATGACGCTTTCGCACATACCAGTGGAGCCGGTAAAGAAGTCTGTTGCTCTCTGTTAGAAAAGCATTGCCAAATTCAAACGGACACAAAATACCCAAGACTGGCAATCTTTTACTGAAACTAGAAATTTAGCTCGAATTTCGATGCGAGAAGCTTACAATAGTAACCATAAGGAAACCCTGTCATGTAATTTCGTAGAGAATCCTAAGAACTTCTGGTCGTGTGTAAAGTATTCTAGCCGCAAAACACATTCACTACTCGTTTGTGATGCTAACGATGGTAGTTCTGCTAGAGCAGAATTTCTTAACACAGCTTTTCGAAAATCGCTCATCAAAGAAGACGAAACAAATACTCCAGAATTCTTATCAAGAACATCTGCCAGCATGAGTAGAAGTAGATACCCCTGGAGTATTAAAACAAATCACTTCGCAGAAGTAAGTCTTCCGGTCCCCACTGGATATCAATTACGTTCCTTTCAGAGTATGCTGTTACAATAGCTCCACATTCAGCGAAATATCCGAACCCAAAGACCTGTAAGTTGCACAGGTAACTCGAATATTCAAGAAAGGCAATAGGAGTGATCCGCAAAATTACAGGCCTACATCATTGTCGTCGGGTTTCAGCAGGATTTTAGAACATATACTTTCCTCAAATATACTGGCTCGAAGACAACGACCTATTTACCCATAGTCAACAGACATTCAGAAAGTATCGTTCTTGAAAAAGCTAGCTATCTCTTTACGTCCAAGATGTGATGCGTGCTATCGACAAGGAATGTCAAATAGATTCAGTTTTTCTCGATTTCCGAAAGGCTTTTGACACTGTAGCACACAAGCGTCTTCTAATCAGTTTGCCCGCTTATGGAATATCGCCACATTTATGCGATTGGTTTCGTGATTTACTGTCAGTAAGGACAGAGTAAGTTGTAATTGACGATATGTCATCGAGGAGATTATATCTGGTGTTCCCCAAGGAATTGTTATAGAGCTCCTACTGTTCTTTATTTTTGTAAACGATTTAGGAGACAATCTAATCAGCTCCATCTGTTCGCGGATGATGCTGTCATTCATTTATCAGTTTGTAAAGTCATCAAAAGATCAAAAACAACTGAAAAATGATTTATATAAGTTATCGCCGGCCGCGGTGGCCGAGGGGACTGAGGCGCTCCAGTCACGATCTGCACGGCCACTACGGTCGGGGTTCGAATCCCCCCCCCTCGGGCATGGATATTTGTGCCGTCCTTAGTATTAGCTAGTTCATAAGTACTTTGTAAGTTTAGGGACTGATGACTCCGTAGTTGAGTCCCATAAGCTCTACAAACATTTATATACTATGAATAATAAGTTATCTACATGGTGCAAAAGTTGGCATTTGACCCTTAATAATAATTGGGAATTCATCCATACGACCACTAAAAGAAATCCGTTTAACTCTATTACAGGATAAATCAATCAAATCTACAGGTCGCCATTTCAACTAAATACTTATGAAATGATTACGAATAACTTAAATTAGACAGTACACACAGAACATATTGTAAGGAAGGCGAACCAAAGGTTACGTTTCAGTGGAAGATGAAGTAGAAGTTCTACTAAGAAAACTGCCTACACGAAACTTGTACTTCCTATTTTGGAGTATTGCTGTGCATTGTGGGACCCACACGAGGTGGGGCTGACGGACGATTCAGGGAAATTTCACAAAAGGGCAGCTCGTTTTGTTTTATCGCGATATAGGGGAGAGAGAGGGTATCATGGAAATGATGCACGAGTTGGGGTGGAAATCATTAAAAGAACGGCGTTATTCGCTGCGGCGAAATCTATTTGCAAAATGTCTTTCACCAACTTTCTCTCCTGATTGCGAATTTGTTAACACCTACCTACATAGGGACACATGATCACCAGAATAAAGTCAGATCGAAAACAAAAAGATTTACGTGTTCTTTTTACCGCGAGATACTGAAGAATGGAAGTGTACACAAATATCATAAAAGCGGTTAAATGAACCCTCTGCCATGCATTTCAATACGACTTGCGGGATATTTATGTAGATGTATACGTTTCGTCTTTTATCCATAACCTGATTATCAATACTGGAGCGTCGACCGAACTTACTTCCTCCGAGAGAATTTTGACGGTAAAATAAAAAAAATTAAGTACAGTTTATGACAGCGTACTACCAAGGACACAAATGATAACATTCAACACTTAGCATAGAAAAATATTACTAAATGTATATTCTCCTTGGTGTTCGTTGTGGGGAAAAATGAACAGTACACAGTACATTGAAACCATCATTCAACCCGAACAATCCAACGTGCGCTTCTAGGTGAACGTCATTACCCTGTCCATGATTATCCCCAGATCTGTCCCCCATTGAGAACGTCTGGGGCCGGATAACACGTCATCTTGGCACGGTCTAAACGACCGGCACGAGATATAGATCTGGTCCAATTGAGACATCAAATGGCATGGCAGGCCATACCGTAACACTTCATTCGGCATCTCTCCAATCGTCTTCACGAGAAAGTTACACTCTGCATTGCTGAAAAAGTAGGGTGTACACGATACTAGCGTCGACATTGTGCACGCTCTGGTTACTATATTGACGTGCGTATGGTTCTGTTGTATACAGAAGAATGTGTCCACAAAATTACGCTCTGCTGGGTTGCCGAATTCATGGTGTTCCTCTTTCATTTTAGGAGTATATGTCTTCATGTCACTCAACATCTTAGTCATATTTGAGCTACCATTTTTTCATTCAATTTCGAAGTGAGGTTTGGGAGTTACTAATTCGACTTCTATGGTCACAAATGGTGAACAAGTGGGAATCTGTTTCTGCAAAATCGCACAGGTTTAGTCAGTTCAGTTTTCCTGATTGATGAAGCGAGTCCTCGACAAAAGAAACAAAACGTGGAGATACGAAATCCCTGAACCCACTTCATTCATAAATGAACAGAACTCAATCATCGAAATTTCGTCTGGATGCTTTAATGATTCCACATCAGTAAATATGTAAGAACATCAATTTCTTCGTTTCTGATAACTCTTCGGTCAGAAGTCCTATACTTCACATTGGCAGGTAAACTGTTTTGTAGCTTTACTTTAATTGAGCGGTGTTCATGCTCTTTCCATATAGCTGCGGTTTTTGTTTACTTCTGTTCCAGTTTCGCAGTTTTTTTTTTCTGTATACTTGGTTCAGGGTTCTTCCTAAGCATTTTCAGTGTTAAACAGTTATTTAAACATGAGCAGTGTCTCCGCGAAACGTGCTTCGCAGAATAGTTACCAAATAGCAAGATAGATCAGTCACAAAAACTGAAAATTAGATTAAGACCTTGCCCTGCAACGTTTACTCAGGTACATCGTTGTTAGATCTGAGAAAGCCCGATAAAATAATTTTCCAGTTACCTCCGCTGAACATACTGTGAACATATGAAATTACAGATGACGTGGTGATGCACCAATATGAACAAGAAAAAAGAAAAGGACAAAAAAAGGATAAATAAATAAATTTCATCTACTAGTTTTACTCCCCTTAGGAATAAATAGCTGTCTTGAGATTTCACGCACTTGTGTCTATTTTTAGATACCTAATACTACTACTACCATTAATGTGAAGGTACACAGCTTTGAATTGGTCCTTGGGTCGCTCTGTGGCAATTCAGTTGCGTCTCCATGTTGTTACTGAATTACACACAAAAGTGATTCTTCAGTTTCTCCCGGCGTATTTGATGATCAAAATATCCACGGGTGTACTGCCGGTCTATAGTGTACAACGGGCACAATATTTCGGCGATCATACATGTCGCCATCATCAGGTGAACTGACGGACTGAGCTCCTGGAAACGCACCGGCACGGAGATCCGCACGCTACGGCTGCTCGAAGGGAACTGGGTTCTAGCCCGGTAGCGGGCCATTTAAATACCCTCGGCCCGCGGAGCGACCCCTCCGCGGTCCGCCCCCCGTGCCGCGGCCGCGCAGTGGAACCGATTGCGCCGGCGTCTGAGAAGACGTCGGTGTGAGGGCTCTGTTCGCCGTGGTCGTCACTTCGTTACGTTTGCTAGATTTACTCTTAATTAACCCAATCGCTGGTTCCCAAGCTTTGCTAAGATTATAGCCAGATGATCCCGGTTTGAGGAAGGCAAGCGTGTACCAGATTCCGTGTCAGTGTGGAAAGTCATATATTGGACAGACGATGTGTACCGTCGAGGATCGATGCGTTGAACACCAGAGGCACACACGATTGATGTATCCGAGCAAGTCGGCGGTCGCTGAACATTGTTTGTCGGAGAATCACGCCATGGAGTATGAACACACTAGGATTCTGGTACAGACGTCGAGATACTGGGACTGCGTCGTTAGAGAGGCCATTGAAATTCGCACAAGTGAGGTCCTCATAAACCGTGACTCTGGCTATAATCTTAGCAAAGCTTGGGAACCAGCGATTGGGTTAATTAAGAGTAAATCTAGCAAAGGTAACGAAGTGACGACCGTGGCGGACAGAGCCCTCACACCGACGTCTTCTCAGACGCCGGCGCAATCGGTTCCACTGCGCGGCCGCGGCGCGGGGCGCGGACCGCGGAGGGGTCGCTCCGCGGGCCGAGGGTATTTAAATGGCCCGCTACCAGGCTAGAACCCAGTTCCCTTCGAGCAGCCGTAGCGTTCGGATCTCCGTGCCGGCGCGTTTCCAGGAGCTCAGTCCGTCAGTTCACCTGATGATGGCGACATGTATGATCGCCGAAATATTGTGCCCGTTGGACACTATAGACCGGCAGTACACCCGTGGATATTTTGATACACACAAAAGTGTTGCAGACAATTATAGTGCCCTAGCACAACATAACCATGCAAGTATTTTGGCTTTCGCGACGGTGCTAATATTGGTAAAGTACAGCCTTTGCACGTTTTTGGAAATTTAACCGAAACTTACGAAATATTTTGAAACATTCGCAGTTATGAGACATAGTTTTCGATTTACGTCAAAGATGAAGCTATGGTATGAATACTTCAAATGCATTTAACAGCGTGAATTATTATTACTTTGATCATGATTTTTCACTGGTTGCCACTTGCTTCACTGCACGTTATGTTTAAATGTGCACAAGTTAATTGTTAATAGCCTGTTTAAGTGAACAGTCCAACGTATCTAAAAAATACCAAAAGAAAGTCAAAAGGAGAAATCCTCGTCAGATAATTTCTCTTGTGAAGAGGCCAGATAAAAACCATTTATTTTACTCGGGGAAGTATTTAACTACATCGCACGAAATATACTGTTACGTTTATTTATTTCGATTACCACCTGCTTCATATTTTATTTGCAGTTTGCCTGCAGTCTGCTGCTACACGACACACACACACACACACGGTAGATTGTTTGTCCTCTGCTTCACTGACAGGGGCCACTCTGCATCTGCTCATAAATATTTCTCTTTGAACGAATCGTCCGTTTGATTAATTCGTTGAAATTTTAATTCCTGTTACGTGGCAGAAAATTAAATTTGTACTCTCGTCATACGCAAAATCTCTCGTCAATACGAACAATAATGTATTTACTGTGCAAGAGAATCATATATCTAATTTTAAACTAAGAATTTCAGATTTGTTTATTCTGAAAAAAAAGAAAGAAAAAGAAAACAACAGTGGGACAAGTTTCGTTAAACACTGATAATGGACACGGTTCTTTTCATTTATTCATAATTCGTTAATTGCGACAGTCTTTATTCAATATTGTCTGAACTGTATTGTTCTATATGACTGGGATTCAGGAGACGTGGTCGAACAACTGTGTCCTCGGGATCCGGATTCGTTCTCTACGAACTGTCGCCATTTCAATATAACATTAGAACGATTCACATCAAACCATATGGTGATCCATTTGAGACAATGCAGCTTCCGTTCTTCGACTTGCCCTTGTGACACAACAACACAGTGACCAACGGTGCTTTCTAGTCATGTGTGCGTACAGGGTGATATATAAAACGATGCTTTATGTATTTTTCCTCATTATTTGTATTTTTTGTAATTTATTATGTATTTGTATATTCTGTTTCTGTGATATATTTGCATTGTCCTGCTAATTTCCATATAATATTGTAAATGTAGTAGACACGCTGGGTTAGCAAGGGCTTTGCTATTGTATAGAATCATCTTTGAGTAGGGAGTTTTATCGCTGGTAGCGCAGAGGCGCACAGCGAGAAGGAGTCGTTGTTGAGAAGTAGCGGCGGAGAGACGGATTCGTGACACGGTGCGCTCAGTGGTGTACGGCAAAAGTACGTGAAGGAGAATGCATGTTGGATTGGCACTAGTGGAGGAGACGGCGAAGAGGCAATATTACTTATTCATAAGGCCACAGCTCAAATAATTAATAAATGCATCAAGAGGAATGCTGTAGGCCCTAAATTGCAATTAACATTAGTCGCCAAGAAGAGCCTTCGTTTGCCAATTGTTAAGCGCCAACAGTATCCAATCAGCAGCACCACGTCTCACACCAAATTCAGTAAGATCTGCCCAGTTTGTCTTAGCATGTACAGCTAACCAGCGTATTAGTGATGACTGTTCAATAGCGAACACTGTTATTTGTGAACCTGTGTTTAAAAATCATTACCCATAGTCATTGTCCAGACAGGTTCCTTCCTCATCCATTGTTTTTCCGAGAATATTCACAAAGTTATAGAAAACTAAAAATCAGAGTCATTAAAGACAATGTGACAATCGTTAATAAAAAATGTGTTCAGAAAAGTATTACTAAATGTAGCTTATGCCAGTGTTGCTGATCAATAGGTTTGCTAAGTTGAACGAATCTGCTAGACTAACTTTCAATTTCAAGAGATATTTCAATAACAGTGTAAAAGATTAATTGTTTTCTACTGCATATTATTTTGAGGTAAAGTTTGTTTTAACTTGCAAGCACTGACTAGTGAGAATAGTAATTGTTTGCAAGTGTTTTAATGCTAATAATTCCTGGTTAAAGAAAAAGTTAATCGGAAGGTTAAATGGTTCTTTTCTAAATATTCAGTGTTATCACGACAAGTCATTAATTAATTTTTGAGCTTGCCATTAGTACAGTTAATAGTTCGCTTACAACTTGATTCTTGCTAAAGCGCATGGTATACTCGCTGTAGAATAATTTCTGGTACTTATATAAACAATTAATTATTTGAAGCTGTAAATAGTAAGTATTAAGGTGAGGGTTTTGCATGATTTGCTGCATGTTGCATTTGCGCGGCTATGGCTTGCATTTTGCTGTCTTACATTGAACCCCTGTGTTAGTGAACTATTTATCAGTAATTAGTACATTGTCAGTGTCTTTTGTACCGGATTTGATGCACATGCGGCCCCCCCCCCCAAATTTTACGTAATTTTTCACGTTTGTTAATTAACTTTGCTATTATTGACATCCCACCAAATTATTTGCTCGTACAACGAGCTGGCGACCGTAAAACAATAAATTATTCACTTTTTCCAAATTAATCCCTGTGTTCCGTTTGTTTCGCATTTTTTATTTAAACATTAATAATTGTATTCTAAATTTTACCTGCCATTTTTTTATTCCTATCGATCGTTGTTGTCTACCAAAGAGGTGCAGCAACATTCCGGTTATAGCCTCCTCTACATCATCGGCTTCATTACCGATAGCTTTTCCACCCAATTAAGATAATTAGGCACCCGGGTCATTTTTCTAATTATCATATTCTAACCGGTGGCGTAGGACGTGTAGGGTTATACCCTCCATTTCAGCAGTGCGATTCCTGGGTATATGGCTATATAAATATCGTGTATGCAGAACCCGTTCCTAATGTATAGTACCGGAGTAGCGTATTCTTCCTACCTATGTTCAGATGCAGCCTGGTCTATGCCGACCTGTGAAAGAAAACATACTGCGTCGCTTACAGCGTGCCTTGAGGCGATTTTAATATATACTCTAACTGTGGCTGCGTGGTGTAGCACGAATTAGTCGCCAGTCTCTGCAGCAAAGTATAAATGAGTAATGGTCTCTTGCAAATAAACCATGCATTTCCGGTTATAAGTTCACTAGGCCATTTAGACGTTATTTCTCAGCTGTTCCATAGAGTGCCTTCCCCTTTTTTTTCTAAACCACCAAATATTATCGTTACAAAACAAAAACTACTCTAATCGATTAAACCACTTCTCAATTATAGCAAGACTAAATGTATAATTCGGAACAAAACGTTCTAATTCGAATAATAATACTTCATGATGCCCAGTGATCTGATGCAAACTTTAGTCTCGAAGCCAATTCGACTCATAGCATTACCCGAACCTGCTCCAGATACCCAACCGGGAAAGGGGGACCTTAGGCCTAGCGTTTAAAGTGGGATCCGAAACACTTGTCACTTTTGGCGATTCCTTATGTCATTGAGAGATGGAGGGTAGTTAAAAACTGAAACTGGGTGAAATCCGTGATGCCAGCGAGTTTCGAATCCATAACATTTTGATCATTAAACGAGTACAAAGCTGAAAAGCATAGTTAATTAATTGTAGGATACATAATGAAGCTAGACAAAAACATTTGAATGCCAATGAAAATAATATTCAGGTTATTTATCGAGATGAAAATTATCTTATCTTTTAAGTTGGATCAGATCACACACACTGCGCAAAATTTCATTAAGATCAATCGAGTAGTTCCATAGTCAGTCGCGAATCAACAGCGTAGCACATTTTTATTTGTACGTGGCGTAACAAAATATTTGCGAAAGCTCCGAGATTCGACAGAGGATCCGGCATCAAGTAAAACATGTCCTTTAGATGTATGGTTAATTTGCTTTCGTTTCCGTCTTACAGGTATTTCTTGTTGTGTACTTAACACTTCATTGTGCAAGTTGGTTATTTGGCTCGGTAAAGTGTAATTTAATATGTCACGTTCTCTACAGAAGGAGCTCGAAAGGGCTACCAAGAGTTGTAATACAGGTATCTAAGCGCCACATCATCGACTGTCTCACCCGTCTCCATATGCCAGCCTTCTCTCGTATCTGCTTAAGACGTTGCTATATGCGGTGACGGAGCAATTCAATGTTATCAATAGATGTGGCATATACAATGGCTTTCAAATAGAAGTCTAATTGACTAACCTCGGTAGAAGCAGCTGCCTACGGTATCGGGGAATCACTGATGAAAACTGCTCTAGCAACACGAGAAAAATAAGACGGGTGTTCCATCATGCATGGACAAATGGACAACAAGCGCTGTGAAACTTTCCAGCAAATCAGGTACCGTGTATAACTGTTCAGTTTGTTTGTCAAGACGCCTTCCACAAAACTTAGAAGTTTGATGGTGTAATTGTTATTGCTGACACGTGAGGAATCGTACTGCGACGTCCGAGTGCGCAAATTTCGCTTCAACCTTTGTACGAGGTTCGTCCACAAAGTAAGTTCCGTTTCATTTTCTGTCCGCTGCAAAGCTACGATCGCAGTTCGGAGCATGCTCGGCAGTTACTCTGACTCAAGGAGAAGATAAGTAGGTATACCATTTTCAAATCGCTGCTGCGGACGTGTGCTTTGAAGTGCTTCTTTATAATATCAGCCGCCATTGAAAATGACGTCGCGGTGAAATTGTATGTTCGATTCCTTTTTCTAAAAGCAAAGAAAGTTGAACGAAAGGAAATTCATCGGCAAATCTGCGAGGTTTAAGGACAAGATGCTATGAGTGATTCAATAGTTAGAAGATGGGTCAGGTTGTTCAATGAAGGACGTGATCAAGTGCACGATGAAGAACGAAGTTGAAGAGGAGATTAAGCACAACCGTAAGTATACACTTGGTGCCCTCGCTATGGATGTTCCACAAATCTCACGATCACTAATTCATGAAATTGTAACTTGCAACACACTTTGTGGGTTAATAAGCTTTGCAGCTACCTATAGTTCAGGTATTAATATCCAATATAACGTGGCAGAGTTGCTACATATATTGAGATATCGATAACAAAACTCATTAGTTGCTACAGGCTTACGCTTACTACAAGGTGCACCTCTGAGAGGAATTTTCTTTAACCGTGTGTTATCCTAATGAACAAGGGCATCAGTGGTAACATTCACTGCGGTGAACATCGGTTGTATTGCGAAACAAAACAGTGATAAATTTACTAGGAGTCAGAAAGAGCAATATTGTCAAACAAAATTACCACTAAAAATTTCAATTTACGGTCGCCAGTCCTTTAAGGACCACAATTACCAAGTATCTCAATGACTCATAATTACTGAATAAAACTAAAATATTTTCTAAAATTTAGAGAACATTAACAGACGTAATTTAAATGCAACACTTTTGTAGTGTGGTCGCTTTCTAAGGTAGCAGACAGACTCACCATAATCTATACTTGTAAGTAAGCATTATATGGAACTGGAAAAAATCAATTAAACTCTTTGCTATAACCAGCAATGTGCTGAATGGAAAAATCTACTATTCTGTAGGTAATTATTAAACATCAGACACTAACCTAGTCAACTTTCAGTTCAGGCCTACTTCACAATATTCAAGAACGACTTTAAAAAATGTTATTCTGTGTTAGCATAGTGTAAGCACTCCAAAATAGCAATCTCTTAGTAAAGCACTGTTCAAGAATTATTTATAACACTAGCAAGCTTATATTTTCATTAACTACTGAATGTAAAATCGTTACGTAATAAATTACTTTCCTCTAAGTAGTTAATTGTCTTCAGTTCAACAATTTAGAAAACCAACACAGTATTCAAGAGTTGGTCCCTGAATCTGATACGCTACTCTCGTCTGCGCACAAATTACTATGCACTGAATTAACGTAACATCAAAGTTTATATCACTGCTCAAAATATATTTTTAATAATCAGATTTAAATTTACCACTTCAGAAAACCTCATTATTGAACTAACGGAAACAGCATTGGCTCAGTGGAGATAATAGTTACTCTACTGTTCACTTTCAATGCAAACTCCACTATATATTTAAGCAAAAGCAAATGTTATCGTTCATAGTTATTTCAGTGGGTCTCTCGGAATACTGTACCAAAGCATAGGACCCTACTTGGATAAACGACATTGGACAATAATGGGTTCAAAGTCAATTGTCGTTAAAAGAAGCAATTATTCAAAGTTCTGAACAAAATGAGGTTCGGAATGTTATACATAATAAAAAACTTTCCTACTTGACTGTGGAAGTTTGGCGCTGCAGTGTGGTGCAATATGTTGCTTTACTGGCTCTTGAAGTATGTGGCCAAAAACCAATCTTCTTAGTGTCGGAATATTAAGCCACCAATTGATGGCAGTACTTACAACAGCAACAATATTTCATACGTTTTGTGTCCCAACTTCGTCGCCGCTTTTGTGTCCCAGCCTCGTCGTAGGTGTCGGTGGCCGAGTGGAATGAGACCGACACGCTGGAGCCGGTACGGAGGGGAGCAGCCAGAAACTATAAACACTCGAGTAAATTAGAAAGATATATATATTGAACAGAATGTAACAATACTTAACTTTTACATAGTACTGTAGAATGTTGATACATAGTTGTTAGAGGCCTGCCTAGTGCCTGTACAATAGCAAAGTCTTCAATGGTGCCTATCTGATTACGAAGGTCCTAACTCGTTGCTGTCTCAGTCCGAAGTGCCGACTCGTTCCTCTCTCAGTCCGAAGTGCTATATATTTCCGTGGTGGCCACAAGCGGGGTTCCAGCAGAGGGCGCTCGTGGCCGTCGTCGCGAGAACGCCGCGCCGTGCGTGCCTGGCGGCGCGCGGCGAAAGTAGGTGGCGCGCACTTTGTACTTGTGCGACACCACACCCCTCCCCCCCAAACCGCCGCGCCGTCGTGGCGTAGGGCTGAGGGCCACGGCGACGGCACTGGGAGGAGGGCCTGGGCGGGGGCGTTACTGGTGGGACGGGCGTCGTAGCTGAGGCCGGGATCGAGACGCCGTCCGCGCCCCGGCATCCGCCTTGCGATCCTCCAGGGAACCCGCCGAAACCTGGGGAAGGGCGCCCGCCCCCGCCCAGAGGGAGCAGGTCATCTTCTTCTGAGGTGCGTGGCCCAAGCTGGGGGGGCCCGCACGGTCCCGGAGTCCCTCTCAGTGACGCTGTCATCTGCGGCGGCGACAGCGGCGGCGACGACTGCGGCGGAGATGCGTCGACGTCCATAGGGATCTCGTAGTCCGGGGACGAACGAAGTGGCTGTGCTCCCTGGCGGTGAACTGGGTCTGGAATCAAGAAACCGGAGACAGGATCGCGCGGCCTGTGCAGGCGCAATTGGTTTGCGTGGCGCCGCAGCTCCGACCCTGTGGAAGAACGTACAATAAACATATTGCGACCAAGCACGCGCTGAATGGTGCCCGGCAACCATGTCTTCTTGTTTCCAGCAAACACCCTGTACAGCACCGGCGTGGAAACCTGAAAACGCGTAGCGCCATACGAACCGACTCGGTGCGTGGGAGGCTGCAGCAGGTGAAGGAGAGTGCGGTGACGGCGGCCGTGTAGCAGCTCGGCAGGAGACGGGCCGTCACGTGGCATGCACCGATACGTAGACAGGAAAATTTGAAGAGCTTGCTGCCTGGAGTGCTGACCTTTCATCTTTTCCATGTGTGACTTGAATGTTCGAACGAAACGTTCTGCTTCACCATTGGACTGAGGGTGAAAAGGTGCAGTGGTAATATGCTGAATGCCATTCACACGACAAAACTGTTGAAATTCCGCACTAACAAACTGAGGTCCATTGTCACTGACGATAGTTTCAGGCAAGCCTTCGATGCAAAACACTGATGTTAAGGCACTGATTGTACTAGACGCCGTCGTTGAGTTCATGGCAATCACAAAAGGAAACTTGCTGAAAGCGTCTACAACAATTAACCAGCGCGTATTCCAGAATGGTCCGGCAAAGTCAATATGTAAACGTTGCCATGGTCCCTTGGGGCGTGGCCAGTCTGAGAAACGCTGTGGAGGAGCCGCCTGATGCTCCGCACAAACTGTACACTGTGATGTCATGCTCTCTATCTGAGCGTCCATACCAACCCAGGTACAATGACGTCTGGCCAATTGCTTTGTCCTAACAATGCCCCAATGTCCTTGATGCAGGAGGCGTAACAATTCTCGTTGCAGGGAACGAGGAACAATCACTCTTGCTTGGTCGTTGTCGGTATGCAACAACAGTACACCCTGACTTAAAGATAATGCATGACGTTGTGCAAAATAACGTCGAACCAGAGGCCGGTCAATGTCTTTGGCTCTGGCAGGCCACCCTGAGCGAACAAAACGTGCTACCACACTTAGGTCTGCATCCGCAGCTGTTTCCTGTGCAACCCGACGAGAGTTCAAAGGGAAATCTGCGACAGCGGAAGCATCTCTGGAGTCTATCTGACAACATGCCATTTCTGAAGAATCGAACGACACATCCTGGCCAACCGGAAGTCGGGAAAGTGTGTCCGCGGTGGCGTCAGTAGCTTGGATGCAAAGGCAATAGGACGATCGTGAGATCCAATGCGATGTGAGATTACAGCGCCCAGGCCGTACGATGAGGCGTCAACTGCTAACACTACAGGCTTCTGGGGGTCAAAGGGAATCAAACATGCATCACTGAGTAGTGCAGACTTTAAGTTGTCAAAGGCAACCTGGCAATCTTTGGACCAAACAAAAGGAACATTCTTCTTACGTAAGTGATGCAGTGGAGCTGCAATCTGAGAGGCATTGGGAATAAACCTGAAATAATAGTTAAGCTTTCCCATTACTGCTTGCAATTCATGCACATTCTTAGGAGGAGGCAAGTCTTTGATTGCTCTAAGATGTGACTGTAAGGGATGGATTCCTTGGGCATTAATCACATGGCCTAGGTACTCTATTTCAGTTTGAAAAAACGAACACTTTGCTTTATTGCAACGTAGACCTGCTGCAGTCAAAACTTTGAAAAGGCACTCCAGGTTTGCTAAATGTTCTTCAACTGTACGTCCGGATACCACAATATCATCTAAATAGTTCGAACAACACGGTACAGAAACTGTCAGCTGTTCCAAAAAACGCTGAAAAATAGCGGGAGCGGAAGAACTGCCAAAGGGTAGGCGTTGAAATTGAAAAAGGCCCATGTGAGTATTAATGACGAAAAACTTTTTTGACTCGTCATCTAGTGGAATCTGTAAGTATGCCTCTGCTAAATCAATCTTGGAATAGAAGCGAGACTGTCCTAATTTGTCCATCAGTTCCTCAGGTCTGGGCAGGGGATAAGTGTCTACAATTGTTTGACTGTTCACTGTAGATTTGAAGTCCGCACAGAGACGAAGTTTTCCTGTCGGCTTGGGTATAATTACTATAGGCGAGGCCCACTGACTCGCAGAAACAGGAGAAATCACCCCACTATCTTGCCAACGTTTAAGTTCTTCGGCAACTGTATCACGCAAGGCGATAGGCACTGGTCTAGCTTTACGAAATTTTGGAACTGCAGATTCTTTTAAAGTTACATGTGCCACGAAGTCTTTTGCACAACCTAGTTCCGGCGAAAACAGGTCACCATATTTGTCACACAATGCATTGATTTTATCCTGAGGCACTATTGACGAAATTTGAAGCACATCTCTTTGAATTGATAAACCAAACAAGTCAAAAGCATCTAGTCCAAAAATGTTCTGTGTCGATTTGGCCTGAAGAACTACAAAAGCAACTGTTTTCGTAACACCTTGAAAACAGGCAGGCAGACTACACGTTCCTAGCACGGGAATATTTTGACCTGTATAAGCTGTTAATACTTGTTGACACAGCGATAATTTTGGCGAACCCAGAAGTTCATAAGTATCTTTATTAATTAAGGTAACAGCGGAACCAGTGTCGAGCTGAAATTGCACAGTCTTATTGTCAATGGAAAGATTCACAAAAAGTTTTTGCTTTCGGCGCTCGACAGGTGCGCGAATGTGGGCAACGTCTGCTACGGTTTGTTTTCTGCGCTTGCGCGGGTTGCGTGCGGTAGGAAGCGGCGCATACTCGGCACACAGCGGACTAACCACACTGTCACTAGATGACACTACCGCCGGATCGGCGTCCGCGCAATGCGAGGCTACTGCACTAAAATTACTTTCAGTATCTACAACAAATCTACTGTCACTAGCTACACAGTACTGGGCACTATTACAAGGAGCAGTCGCAGAAGGCACCATTTTCACTACAGGAATGCACTGTTCATAGTCATTTTGCTTGTCCCGAACCCTTTTCCGTTGCACTGTTTCACGCGCTCGTCGGCGCTTGCTACGTGGTGCACTATATAGTTGTGCCATAGGTGCAGAAGAACTTTCTTGTAATTGAGAACCAACTAAATCACCGTTCAATTCCACAGCCCGTATAACATTTACAGAATGAACTGTTCTCGCACTCTGCGAAGCACTGTTTCTAACGTTACTGTTCTTTGAGTTTTTAATTTGCATACACACAGACTGCACATGTCCCAATTTGCCACATTGATAACAGGTCGCGTTGCGACTAGGGCAATGAGCACGCTTGTGGCGAGACACACACTGGGGGCAAGACTTACGAACATTTTTCTGAAATGAGCGTTGGCGCCCGTTATGCAAATTACTGTGTCTAACACTACGGGGCGACCTTTGCGTCGCACTTTTACTCTGGCTACTGTTCACTGTCTGTTCAGCACGGCCGGTAGAAAAATAAGAATCACTAGTGCTATACTGAGAACTACGGCTAGGAAAGCGTCCGTTGCGGCGCACTGAATTTACACTATGGCTTTGCATTTCTACATCAGCTAAGTCAAAAGTATCATGCGCTTCTATAAGCTGCAGTACACTGTCTAAGGAGGGGTCAGACTGTTTCAGAATTGCTGCTCTAATTCTGGGGTCCTGAATATTCTGCGTAATCGCATCCCTCAACATCACGTCACTATACGAAAGTCCACAAGAGCAAGTAAATTTACATTGGCGGGTTAAGCCCTTCAATTCCGTAATCCACTCTTGGTGTGACTGCTGCGGTAATTTTTTAAGTCTGAAAAATCGGTACCGCGCAGCGGCTACAAGAACTTTTCTCTCATAATGAGCATTCAGTGCATCTACAATTTGTTCAAAGTCTACATCACGAGGAGATGCGAGAGGGAAAAGTTTTTGCAATAGTACGAAAGTCTGGGGGCCCACAATCGATAAGAAAAGGTTCTTCACTCTCTGACCTGTAATTTGATGAGCCGCGACGAGTTCTTGAAACTGTGCGAAATAGTCGCTCCATTCTTCCTCACGTTCGTTGTACTGGCGGAACGTCGGAAGCGGTGCGGCGGCAGGTGTGGGCTGCTGATGTGACGACTGTTGTTGTTGGTGAGCAGCCTGTGTCGTCAACTGCGACACGGCCTGGAGAAGCTGGGTAATTTGCGCCGTCTGTAACTGAATAATTTCCATTAAGTTTGGGTTCGGGGTAGTGGCCATGATGACCGATTAGGCGCCGCGCATACAAGTAAATTATAACAAAACACAAATGCAATATGAAAGAGGACGCTCTGCAACAAAAAAGTCCACAAAATACGTAACAGAATATGTTCCCCCAAAAATCTTATAATAAGGGTGGGTGGGCGGGAGCAATTTTTGCGTGCTCCTACTGCTGCTGTCTGGCTGCTGCAAGCGGGCTGGTCCAAGGTTCTATCACTCCTCGTCGCCACTTTTGTATCCCATCCTCGTCGCCACTTTTGTGTCCCAACTTCGTCGCCGCTTTTGTGTCCCAGCCTCGTCGTAGGTGTCGGTGGCCGAGTGGAATGAGACCGACACGCTGGAGCCGGTACGGAGGGGAGCAGCCAGAAACTATAAACACTCGAGTAAATTAGAAAGATATATATATTGAACAGAATGTAACAATACTTAACTTTTACATAGTACTGTAGAATGTTGATACATAGTTGTTAGAGGCCTGCCTAGTGCCTGTACAATAGCAAAGTCTTCAATGGTGCCTATCTGATTACGAAGGTCCTAACTCGTTGCTGTCTCAGTCCGAAGTGCCGACTCGTTCCTCTCTCAGTCCGAAGTGCTATATATTTCCGTGGTGGCCACGAGCGGGGTTCCAGCAGAGGGCGCTCGTGGCCGTCGTCGCGAGAACGCCGCGCCGTGCGTGCCTGGCGGCGCGCGGCGAAAGTAGGTGGCGCGCACTTTGTACTTGTGCGACACCACAATACGAGGCCATATTAGGATCTTCTTGTAGGTAAAGGTCTCCAGAACATAGCCACCAAGAAACAAAGGCACCTCAGTACGTTCCACTGTCCCTACCACCACTGCAACTGCATGCTATCACGTCTTAAAAGTTTGTAAATGTTATGGGACTTAACTACGGAGTCATCAGTCCCTAAATTTACAAACTACTTATGAACTACTTACGAACTACGACGGCACAAATATCTATGCCCGAGGGGGGATTCGAACCCCCGACCGTAGTGGCCGTGCAGACCGTGACTGAAGCGCCTCAGCCCCTCGGCCACCGCGGCCGGCTATCACGTCTTAAACCGTAATCCCTTGCCACACACTAGCCACTGCGCCAGCCGACAACTTCCCGCGTTTTTCCCACCTTTTCGCTCCCACACAGTCAGTATCCGTTACTGTGGGGATGCGCCCCGTCTTTTCTACTCCAGTACAGTTTGCAAAAGCCCTGAGTCAGAAAAGTTTTTCAGCATACACAAATAATAACACAAATATATTGCATAAACAATGTTACTTATATATTTAACAAAACGCATTTTGCAACCTTCTTCAATATAAAAGATATTTTCAAAGATCATAAGTTTCAAAGTTAGGTTACTCATTTCATACATCGATATCTTGAACTCAGTATTTCCAGTAATAAATAGAAGCATAATAAAATAAATAAATCAAAAATTTAATTATGGTGTCACAAACTGAAACCCTGAAATTTCGAAACCTTTCCTCACGTTGGTACCCAAATTTCTTACTTGACAACACAAAAAACAACGGATGGGCAGTGCACTTTAATTTTTGATAGGCTACAATGAAGAAGGAGATGGTTTTCTTTCTCAGAGGGTCACGGGCAATGAAACTTAGGTATCGTGCGACAGCCCTGAAACAAAACAGTAATCAGTGGAAAGGAGGCACACTTCAGCCTAAGCAACTCTTGACACCACGAAAATTCATGTACACTGTTTTTAGGGACAGAAAAGGCATTTTGTTGATTGATTCGTTACCATGAGACCAGGCACTCAATTCACATGGCTGCTGTGAGACCATTAAGGAATTGCACCGCGCAATGCGGAATATTGTCAAAAAGTATTACTCTTTTCCACGGCAAAGACGGACGTCACACGGCGAATGTAACCAAACAATTCTTACGGGAAATTCACTGGGACAGGTTTCATCATCCTCTACACAGCCCGGACCTCGCTCCTAGCAACTTTCAACTCTTCTTACACCTAAAATCTGTTCTTGGTGGTCAACACTTCAACGATGATGACCAGCTGAAAGAACATGTTACCACATGGTTCAATACACAGGCGGCAACTTTCTATGAAGAAGGCATAGAAAAACTTGTGCCACGCGGTGACAAGTGCCTACGAAACTTCGGAAGCTACGTAGAAAATTAGTTTATATAATAAGGAATACAAGTTCTTCGTTTGTGTGGTCATAATGTCTGTAGTTGCTTTCATAATTATGAAACAGACACTGCTATTCATAATCAGGACTACAAGTGTATTCTAAGCCAGAGTTGCTTGTTAAAAAAGGAAATTTTTTATACTTCATGTGCAATGCACAATCAGTTTCGATGCACTATGGTATCATTTTCAAGTGCTCCAAAGTAAAGAAATATTTTATAAAAGTACAAAGTAAAGACAAAAAGTAAGATACATCACAATTTTGGAAATGGTCAAAAGAATGTTACAACATATGATCTTAAATGTATCACTTTGGCCAGCAGCTGTTTTAGGACCAAGTTGTACAGAAGCCTATGCTTGAGAGAGATGGTCAGTCCAATTCAACCTAAAAATAAATTGTGTATTACATTTCTTTCTATTATTTGTCTGGAATGCACAGTCATATTAAAAAAATTACCTCCCCTTTTTATATATATTTATAAACTGGATAAGAGTCAAAATTGTACTTAATTACAGATAGACATATGGAGCTCCTTACACAGCACTGTCAATGTAACGAAAGTTGCTTGACTATTTTCCTTGATTGGAACAATCTGACTTATAGGTAATTTTAAATTTTTGACTCTTATCCAGTTTTATAGAAATATATATAAAAAGGGGAGGTATTTTTTTAAAAATATGACTGTGCATTGTCAGTTAAATAATAGAAAGATAGTACACAATTTATTTTATTTTTAGGTTTAATTAGACTGACCATCTCTCTCAAGCACAGGCTTCTGTACAACTTGGTCCTAAAACAGCTGCTGGCCAAAATGATACATATAAGATCATATGTTGTAATACTCTTTGATCATTTCCAAGATATATAAAATGATGCCATAGTGCATAGAAACTGGTTGTGCATTACACATGAAGTATTAAAAAAATTTCCTTTTTTTAACAAGCAACTGTGGCTTAGAATAAACTTGTATTCCTTATTATATAAATTATTCCAGTTGCACTCCTAACTGACATTATGTCAAATTATATTAAAAGTTGTTTAATAGTTATAGATTTTTGTACAATAAATATTTTTCTGTATCTGAAGTACTTTATCCATTTCAGCAACTGTTCAGGTTATAAACCAATAAAATTCAGCAACCAGTTGCTTGTAATTATTTATTTTAGACGACCGGTTTCGGACGCTTGAGTGCCCTTCTTCTGGTCTATTTTAGTATTGTTGCTTAATGAATGTAGCTACACGCTATTACTAGAATCAACACTCTATCAACTATCAATACTAAAATAGACCAGAAGAGGGGCACTCAAGCGTCTGAAACCGGTCGTCTAAAATAAATAATTACAAGCAACTGGTTGCTGAATTTTATTGGTTTATTTTCTGTATCTGTTCACGTTTGTTTTTATATAACCAAACGGAACTTACTTTGTGGACATAGCTCGTATATATACCACGTCGATACATTTTGTCGCGGGTATCAGAATGAAAGTCCTCCCAAGGCCGGAGGTTTGTGAGCGCTAAGAAAGGACGTCTGGCTGGTGCAGCAGGAGCTGCGGCCGCGGCCGCGGCAGTAACTCAGCGGTCGCTACCTGGACCTGGGTACCACCTGCTGGCGGGCCATTTGTCGGCACCGCCACCAGCAGGGGCGCCAGACAAACGGGCCGGCCTGACCCCGGCAAAGGTCACCGACAGGGGTCACGGTCTGCGCCTGGCCTCTGCGGCCACAACACGTCCCAGTTGCCGGGGCGTGCAAGGACACAGTCACACTAACCAATTTCCTGATATTATGGGGTACAGTCTAGCGCAGGGGAGGACAAGCATTGGCCGTGTCCGGCGAGAAAGACAAGCCTCAGCGCACACATCATGCCACGTAAGCAAGGTAGTTCCGAACTGGCGCGATCGCTAGCCGATTCGCCGGCCGCTGGGGCACACCCCACTCATAGCAGGCAGCCACTGAGCTAGCGATCGCTCCGGCTGGGAACTACCTTGCTACGTGGCCTGACGTCTGCGCTGGGGCCTGTATTTTCTGTTAGCCGCGAACATTGGCGGTGTGACGGCTCACATGGAGGGACTCACCGTGTGACGTCACGCGCTGTGGAGAAACAACATGCAGCGTGTGGAGTGTAGCAATTTAGTAAAGGCAGGGAATAGATCTGGTGCGAAGAATACAGTGGAGTCTACGATATTGTAATTTAAAATAGACACAGATTACAGTCAATTATATATCGTCTTTATACTGTGAGAACTTTATAATGCAGGAGTAATTTAATGTAAGAATCAGTGGCGTATGTTGTGGGCTATCAAAGCTACCACCGAAGCCCATTGAGAACCATTATTGACAAAAATGGAAATAGAAGCCAGTTTTCGTCATGACGAATTAGCGTGTGGTGTGGAATATGTCTCTTTCGCTTCATTCCAACAGTGAGATAACAGGGCTTCCGACGCTCACTGCCGCAGCCTTTGCTAAGGTGGTGATAAGGGTGGGGTGGAATGGGGTAGTGCGGCCAACAGCGCGCCAAGGCTTTGGAATCCCGCGTCGCAAGACAAGCACGAGTGCTTCTGAAATGTGCCGAACGTACACGACTCACTCTTGACGAAATCCGCATCAGTTTAAATCAACAAAGAGCGTGTTAAAGTGTTTGTTACATTTCACAACAGCTGTATTGATGTTATTTATTTCATAGTGTGTAGTGTACTTTGACATTTGTTAGTGCTAATTCATCAAAATGAATGGGCAACGTGTAATTAAACCATTACTGAACAGACCATTGTCGCAGCCGAAATACGAAGAAAAGTTGGTTATCTTAAAACAGGGAAGGCCTACTCCAACTCTTCTGCACTTGCAGTGTGTGAGGAAAAAAAAACCCTCTTACTGCAATAAAAAGTTGACGTTCCAATGAAAGACTTCGAAGTTTCCTCCCATCAGCCATCACGGTTTTCGATAGGGGTTGGGGGGGGGGGAGGGGCGAGTGTAGTGTTATTCAATGTCCCCCTCCACGCTTTAACATTTGCCGGTAACTGTGTCTTTGTTCGCTATTAATTTCTTGAGATATTTGGCACGGTCACGATCAATATCTCGGAAACAGAGCAAGATATCGATTTTTTCATAGCATTTGTTTCTCGGTATAACCTTAGAAAGTATAATAGTAGTGGTAGCCCAAGTTACAAACCCAGCATACGCCACTGGTGAGAAAAGTACTGTTATAAGTGAAGAGAATGGAACATAATACAATTTTCTCAACAATTTAGAGGAAAGCTGTAAAGTACTATTAAATAAACATTTTCCGACATTTTCCACATCGTTTTTCTTTGGTTATATGTTAGGATGCAATGTTTCAGATATTTTTAATCGAAACCTGCATATTAGATTGTGATCTAACAAGGTGTTTCGGTATTGGGACTTTGCTAATTTCATAATAGAAAAGAATTATGTACACACATACGTCGAACAGAACGTACACAATATCTCTGATTCAAGGGTATACAACCTCGGAATTCTGTTTCGAGGAACATTCTTATAAATATCTGTCACGCCTTCATTGTGTTTATATTTGTCCTTCAATAAATCGTCATAGTGTAAATTTAACAGTTCCATTTGTAACGTGATAGGAACAATGTTAACATCCATTGAAACGGTGTTGGAAATAGCTGAAACATAGTAGACAATGTTTCCACATTTTCAAACCTCGACAATGAAACACGTCCACTGAATGTGTTGTCGTGTTCCATTTTGAGTTATTCATTATTATTAAGTGTTTCTCCGCCATTAATGTCTGTTGGTATGTCAATTATTTTTTTCTTTCATTAATGATGAATGCCCCATGTTTATATATGTTTCACCTGTGTGATTGAACTTGTGTGAATGTGGAAGGTTGCTGTTAATATTAACTGACTGCCACGCAATGGCTTACAGTTGCCGCCTCGCGCTTTAGGCCTCGTTTAGTTAAGAACGCATGACTTCGTATGTTGTCTGCACTGGCGTCTGCTGGGTGGCCAGAGACAAGCTTACTTGGCAAGATGGGGAGGTGGCCAGTTCTTAGAGTAGTACCAAAATAATCATGGTCGGAACAGGTGACAAGGAGACCTCTCTGGAGCTCTAGAAAAGGGTATTATCTTCTTCAGGTAGCGAGGGTTGGTAGACACTATGCTCTGAACGCGCTCTGCATCGCTTTTAGAGCGCCCTACATCCGGTGTGTGGAGGGTAGCGGCCTTAGGCTTCACTCTTGCCGCGTCCGCCAATGTGAGTATATCGTCAAATCATGTTAAGGGGATGGCATGCTGTTAGAACTTTACTTTGTTCGTGACCAGGCAGTCTTAGTTTATCAGTGACAGTTTTCTTGAATAATTCTTTCGGTATGCGAGTGAAGTGTTTCTTAATTTACGAAACTCGAGTAATTCAGAGTGAATTTAGTGTTTGCATTTTCATTCTGGTTATGACTTTGTATCTGATTTTTCTCAAGTTAGAATACATGTGTGTGGTCATCAGTGTTTGTGTAAACTTAGTATGTTTGAATTTCCTTGCTGTTTTTTAAGTAACTTTTTCGCGTCGTGTCTGCATCCGCGAGTATGCAAAATTTTTCTCAGATTTTCTGGTTTGATTCTGTCTATCCTGTCTTGGTATGACCGATTGCACCACTTCGGCCTTCAGCCATGCTTTTACTGATACTAGCTTTCCTCTATATGAATTCTCGTGTGTGCTGTACTTGCTTATTCTAAATTAATTTCTTTTTGTAAATCCTGTGTCATTCACCGTGGTCACACACCACGTGGTACTTACGGATAGTATGCCGCTGCCTCCCCACAGATGAGTTCGTTTGTGCATAGTTGATTTTTAGTTAGAGCTTGAAGACACATCTCATCAAGACGCCACCGATGCTTCGTTTCGCCGCTGCTATCAAGTGTTGCCCCATGAGTAATGTGTTGCAAGCATTATGCGCACGTCTGTGAGTGAATGAACGTGCTTTCCTTTGTCCACTGTGTATTTGTAAATTTCCTCCCACGTTACCTATATATTCATAAAGGGCAGAAACGATTTTATTACATGCAGTGAGTTTATGATTTCATTCACTTTTGTACACAGTGTGTGCTTTATTGTGCTTAGTATGGTCTCTCCACATTTATTTGTTTGCTCATTTTATTGAATAGGTAATGATTTAAAGTATCAAACCTCTGATTTATAGTTTCATATTCCCCCTCCCGTGTTTAATTATCCCTTTTTTTAACGTTTATTTAGTTTGCTAAAACGTTGGCTGCTCCCTTAAGGAGAGAGCAGTTAGATAAATTTCCATTGCGCAAGTACTGTGGCCAGTCGCAAGGTAATTTAGAGCAGCAGTGAGCGTTTTAACTTGCATTGACAGATCTCTACTGCCCGAGATCTTGCATAGAAAATTTAACAAGCGACTTAAACCATTTACGCAGAGCTTCCAGAATTTGCACGTGCTCTCCAGAGAGAGAGAGAGAGAGAGAGAGAGAGAGAGAGAGAGAGAGAGAGAGAGAGAGAGAGAGAGATCAGAAGCACGCATCTGCTGTTGATTCATGTACAGTTTCAGTGCCATTACGAAGACTTTAATTCTGTAGTACATAACTGTTATGAGGAGGCCTTTTCCTTGCAGTGAGTTTACGTGGCCTGTCAAATCGGCAAGAAATGCTAAGTAACAAATCCAGGTTTCGTCTTGCAACTGAGGAACAGGCTGATGTTGACTGGTCATTAATAACGCTATATCACAGAATCGATCTAGCACCTTGCCCCTACTCAGACAGCGCACATTACAAAAATAAGGAAAATCGCCATACTGAGTTCCATATTATTCAAAAGACTTTTAAATTGTCAATGTCTTGTGATCGGATGAAATCTGTAACTTGTACCACCGTCACATGAAATTTCTAATTTTCATATATTTTATGCATAGATTCTCTTGAAGTATGCAGTGGAGGGCAGCGATTTCTTGTGTTCCACCAGAAACATGTTTCGTAAGTTCTTTCACCGCTGTTATTAATCACACGTTAACTCCTACCATAGACAGAGCCCCATCTGTTTCGACGGAAACAAGCTTATTCCAACTCAGGCCAAGGTTTTCGACAGCTTTTGCAACACTTTTGAAAATGTCCTACCCAGCGGTTGTACCCTTGAGAAAGATTAAAAATTTCTCTGTAATATTCAGCTTATTACTGTGCAGTATCCGCTTTATGAGTACTCTCATCGACAGATAAAGAATAATTTAATATTCATAGAATATATGACTTCAACTGCGATTGGGCAAAGCTGAAAATGTGTACCCAGCCGGGATTCGAACCCGGGTCTCCTGCTTTCTAGGCAGTTGCGCTGACCCCTACACCACTGGGGACACAGTGATCACCGCATCTGAAAGGACTACCCATGCACGCCTCCCGTCAGATACAAATTCCCAGCTTCGCAGGTGCGGTGATCACTGTGTCCCCAGTGGTGTAAGGGTCAGCGCAACTGCCTAGAAAGCAGGAGACCCGGGTTCGAATCCCGGCTGGGTACACATTTTCAGCTTTGCCCAATCGCAGTTGAAGTCATATATTCTATGAATATTAAATAATAACAGCTGCAGGATCAGAAATGGCGTCTGTTCTTTCGGAACAGACGCCACATGTATATAAAGAATAATTTATAAACTTACGTGCCGTGACACCAAGTTCTTGTTGCACATGGGCAGTCATGTCCTGAATATGTCGCTTAATAGTTTTCGGAGACAGACTCACCTTTTCAAAGTCTTCTACCAAATGTGGACTCATTTCATGAACGTCTACCACAGTCACTTCTTTCGCAAAGTCACCTTCGGTAAATGGTCTAACTTGGCAACATGTAGAGCTATTCTGTAACTCAGAGGGACAGACGTTTGGTACTCTGACAGTCCTCCACACCAGCACATTCCGTTAATTCAGATATTACGGTGTCTTGTACTTCTACTTCAAATACCCTACACTCATTTGCGTGGGAAAGGAAATAATGATGCTGTAAGTTACTTTTTTATACTTCGTACTTCCTGTTACACACCAAACACTTTGCACCTTCGCCGCATTGCACAAAAATAAATATATTTCCCCCCTCAGAAAGAAAAAAAACCTCATTGCTCCGTTTTGATTGCATTAGCCATGCTATTGTCGCGAAGAGCGCTATTGCTGACTGAGCCCTCCGGCTCCGTACTCACAGCTGCGTTCATCTAGGCAATATTGCGAACACAGCTCTCGCCTGACGTCACGCGGTTTGACAGGCTTGCTCTTGCTGCTCACACGTCACACCGTCTGAAGTTGTCTTCCTCTGTTCTAACGCATGTCCTAAATGACCATCTACCATTAAAGTTGTATTGTCACGTAAAAGGATCGAAATAAATGTTTGTATAGTCTATGGAACTTAACTACGGGGTCATCAGTCCCTAAACTTACAAACTACTTATGAACTACTTACGAACTAGGACGGCACAAATATCCATGCCCGAGGGGGGATTCGAACCCCCGACCGTAGTGGCCGTGCAGACCGTGACTGGAGCGCCTCAGTCTCCTCGGCCACCGCGGTCGGCGGATCGAAATAAAACAGTCTAGCACAAGTAGTGTCAACTACATAAAATGTACAATTTTTCTTCTCACTCTGTCGTTTTGTCTGACACAGGAACCATGGATAATACGACGCACGTACCGTAAAGAAGTTTCCTTTTTTTTTTCAATGACGATATAGTTAATTGAAAATTGCATTAAAACAGCTACAACAATGTTTCAGCCTATCCATAAAAAATAAAAAAAGCAGCTTTGGTGCAACAAACAAAATGTCTTTTAACATAATCTTCAAACGAATTCAGACACTTGTCATATTGCGGGTTAAAGTTTTGATTTCCTTTTGAAGGTCTTCTATACCTAAAGGGCATTATTATTATGTTCTTCAAAAATGACACGCCAAGATCGCGAATTAATAATTTATTAATCTGGCACACTCCTCTCGTCGTCATTAATTGAATAATTAATTCGCGATCTTGGTTTCTTATTTTTGAAGAACATAAAAGTATCAGATCGCCTCCAAAACCTGCAATGTCAGGTAAAGTTATCGGATATTAATTGGGGAGGTAATGTTCATAACAAAAATCACTATCAAGGGGACTGATTTCTCTGCTTTGAAACTATCGTCATCTTTCAGAATAATACCGATGTTCCCCTGTAAATTTACCAGAATAAAATACATCATAAAATTTCGATAGATAGTTCTGTACCACTACACATAGTGTGGATAAAACAATGGTTCGTGCTGTACTTTCACTTAGCGCTGAAATTTCAGTCCCTTCCTTTACTTATTTACAGATTTTTCTTTAGCCAATATCAAGTATATGATATAAATCCACGTTGTTCAGAACTTCATAATTATGATGAGTAATCAAATGCGTGAAACTCGTTAGGAATTTTGTATGGAACTGATTGCAAACTAAAGTACGAGTCAAACTGTCTGACGTCGTATCAATCTGTTGTGAATGGTGATTGGTTTTAAATATGCTATTTTCGTGTAATTATCTATTCGGGAAACATACTGCCGCATAGAAGTAGCCGAGCGGTCTGGAGCGGCACGTTGTGGATCGCGCGGCCTACCGCGTCGGAGGTTCGAATCTTCATGAATATTTGTGTTGTGTTTAGTATGAGTTAGTTCATAAGTAGTTTGTAAGTTTAGGGACTGATGACCCTGCAGTTAAGTCACATAGGCTTTACAAACATTTTTTTTTTGAGAAACATACTATTGGTTAACTAGTATGTGTCTTATCAGCTTGTGTTTAAGTGTAACTCACAATGGTTTCAATAAAAAAGGCTACTTTTGTCATTTAACTAACTACAAGCTGTAAGAGTAATACAATACTTATATAATTGCAAAGCTGTGACATTGCTCCAAATCATAAATCTGCAAGCCAAATGCAGATACTAACCTCACTCAGGTGCTACGTGAGATTGTTGTAACTAGTATTTAAAAAAAGTCAAGTGCCAATAAATCATAAGAGATCAGCCAAGGAAGAAATCATGTAGGCAACCAACACTGGCTGGGTTTGGAATTTTAGTAATATCAAAGTTTGCACCAAACATGAACTATCACTTCCTTAATTGGATTTAAAGTATCACCACAACATTTAACCAAGATATTGTCCATCACTTAAGATTAGAAAGAATGACGAAAAAAGAAAATCACGTAAGTTTCCCCATAAAAGCAAACACTTAATTTATCATTTAGGTACTTTTTTGTCTGAATTACAAAAAACGAATTACTACACTACAAATATTGTTAAAATGTTAAGGGACTTAACTGCGGGGTCTTCAGTCCCTAAACTTACAAACTACTTATGAACTACCTTATACTAAAGACGACACAAATATCCATGCTCGAGGGGAGTTAGAACCCCCGACCGTAGCGGCCGAGCAGACCGTGACTGGCGCTCGGCCACTGCGACCGGCTGTACTCGACGAATAGAAAATAAAAAAATGTGGGTACCATAAAAAATGTAGTCGATATCCGTTTGACCTATGGCAGCGCCATCTAGTGGGCCAACCACAGCGCCATCTCTTTCCCCCTTCAAGCTAGAGAAGTTTTGTTCTTTGTAGTTTTTTCCGTTTGATGCTTATTACGTGAGATATTTGACCCGGTCACTATCAATGGACCGCCCTGTATAGAACTTTCACTGTGATAAAGCTTCAAAAACAAATATTTCAGCTGTTAACGACACTATGTTTCATGAAAAATAGCAAATATTTTAGGAGGTGGTAATAAAGACGAATTGCAGTTAAAATGTCATATCATGTGTCTCCAATTCAGACCGGTTTTCAATGTACTTTAAGGTCTGAAGATGGCCTACTAAACAGAAATCTGGATAACTAAGTGGAAAAGTTGAACATACACAAAATCGTACTTTTAAATGTTCAAATGTTTTTTAAGCTTAAGGGACTTAGCTGCGGGGTCATCAGTCCCTAAACTTACAAACTACTTATGAACTAACTTATCCTAAAGACAAAACAAACATCCATGGCCGATGGGGAATTCGAATCTCCGACGCGAGAGTCCGCGTGATACGCAACATGGCGCTCTTGGACGCTCGGTTACTCCCGTGCGGCCCACTAACACACCAAGATTGATAGTAGCATATGTACAAGTAAGATTTCTTCCGATACTCAACTTATATGCACTGAGGGCCGTATAGGCAGCAGTAGGATACAAATGACAGACCAGACTGCCCACATAAGCATAACTCACTGTCCTCTTTTCTGTATTCACATGGGCTGGCAGACAGAGCTTGCTAACTGTCTCTACTAAGCGCGGGCTCCACTACTACTGGTCGTGCATCAAGAAAACACTGGACGGCGATGAAAGCTGTACTGCACACAGTAGCAACTGACTAGCAACGAGACCATATGGGTATCTGATTTAAGAATTACTTTATATTTATAGTAGGTAAGTTCAGTACTTAAATAACAGCCGCGGTGGAGTAGCCGAGCGGTTTAAGGCGCCTCGCTGTGGACCGCACGGTTGCTCTCCGTCGGAGGTTCGAGTCCTCCCTAGGGAATGGGTGTGTGTGTGTTGTCGTTAGGTTAGTTTACCTTAGTTTAAGTACTCTGTAAGCTACGGACTGATGACCACGCAGTTTGGTTCGATAGATTTACAAACATTTGAACATTTTTGAACTTAAATAACAATCAGCGAAATCCAGTCAACGAAACTCTCAAAAATTCTCGAGAAAATCGACTTTGAAATTTTGTAAAGTACACGTTAATACTATTAATTAAAATCGTTGCAGCATTTGTCAGTGTAGCTCAGGTAGTAGCGTTGTGGCCTTCCATCCTCACGATTCCTGGTTCAAATCGTAGGGTCAAAGTTTTATTTTTTTTTTTTCAATTTTTTGTTGTTATGTTCGAATAGTTACACAGTTTCAATACCTGTTAATACTTTTTACGAAAAGTGCACGTATTTTTGTTTATTCGATTATAATTAGACGAAGGATGTGAAGGTCGGCCGGCCGCGGTGGCCGAGGGGACTGAGGCGCTTCAGTCACGGTCTGCACGGCCACTACGGTCGGGGGTTCGAATCCCCCATCGGGCATGGATATTTGTGCCGTCCTAGTTCGTAAGTAGTTCATAAGTAGTTTGTAAGTTTAGGGACTGATGACCCCGTAGTTAAGTCCCATAAGCTTGACAAACATTTGAACATTTGATTTGGGAAGGTCGTGTGGTCGTACACTGCTTTTTTTCACAATGTTGGACATTGCTGGTATGAACGATGTTATTGTGTCATACTACAAGCTTAATTCAACAGCACAGTAGATGCCAAGAAGGAAATTTTTGACTTCATGAGGCAGGCACTTATCAAAGAGCAAATGGATGGACGTGAAAACAGATACCGTCCAAGGGAGATGCAGCAGTTTGTTGCAAAAAATAGAGGTGGAGACGAAGGAGTGGGTAGCCCAGAGCCACGAGTCAGAAACGGGCGTTGTGAGTTGTGGCCTCGAGAAGAAAACGGAAAAACATAATCATCTTGTATGGTCATACGTTGTTTTGTTTGGAACACAATTTATGTATTTCCCACACTGTGCAAAATAACATGGCATATTTATATGCACATAATTTATGTATGAACACATAGTTGATGTGTTACAGATTCACGACTAACAATATGTAACCTATTTGACAAGTAAATGCAATCATTTGTGATCACATCTTACTTTCATTCACTTGGGTTTCTCAGACTCCTCTGGAGCTGTAATGCATTTTTTTCTCATTAGACCAGTTAAAGGTTAAATTAGTTTGTAAGATTAAGGACAACCACAGCGGTTAAGAACCCTTAGATTTACAAATATTTTTTTTTTTCCATTTACCTCCGAATGTACTAAGAAAGGAAAAAATTAACAGCCCTGCTGTACACCCTGTTCAATAGTAGGTCCATCTTGCTGTATCACTTGTTCAATAGAAGATTTTTCTTGATGTTCTTCACATTTCATCACATGCATGTAATCTCTTTCAGGAAAAATAGTATCTTATGAGGTGGTAGTATAGACGAGTTTCAATAAGAATTAGCATGTGACCAAATTTTATTGAATACCGAGTTAGGGCTGTTAGTATATAACCCAAACAAACTTAAGGCAAAGGCAAATTATGTCATTTTCACATATACTTCCATCGATGCTAGGTAGAACATAACAATACTGAATTAAAAGCACAAATTGTGTATTTCCATCTACTTTATGTCTGTGCAGATGCAAAACTATGCTCGATCCCTTACGGGAATACAGGACAGGCTGCGAGCAACAAGAACTGATGTTTGTGTGTGTGTGTGTGGGGGGGGGGGGGGGGTATGAACATAGCGAGCTATAAGTTAAGAATTTGCGTTGGAAGGGAAGCATTCCTGGATTGATGAATATCGGCTGACATGTGGATCTGCTGTGGAGGTGTGGCGGTTGATAATGAAAATACTTGCTTTTCTTTGTGTGCAGTTCAACATTCCTCTTTATCATTTCTTGTGTTTGCAATGTTGACCACAGCTGTTTACTTTATTAACTCAAAGATACCGAGAAGTGATATTTATTTTACAGTTTTTCAATTTTGTAACATGATATGTTAATCTATTTGCTAAACTCTGCTAGCGTTTGAGAATGGTACACTGACAGAAACCGGTAGCTTTGAGTTAATAAACAGCTATAGTCAACATATCGTTTTGTAAATACCTTAAATCTGTTAAAACCACCTTTTCCCCTTTCTAAATTTGTGTTGTTCATGACGGTGACAATATTTTATTTTTGTTCATTGTGTGTTAGCCTTACGATATCGTTATTTAGTCTATCCCGATCACATTTACCATTTCTCTTAAGTTTTTTGAACTTTAAATCATATTCGCAATCGTTTTTTACTCTGCTTAACGAATCACAAAAGCAGTTAGGTTCAGATAGTGTAGTGAGCAGGTAGTGAAATGGAACAACAATGTGATTACCTGAAGCTATCGCATGGAGAGCATTAGCAAGGTTCTAAGCGGGAGAAATCGCTTTCGGGAATGTGGCTTCTACGGACGGAGGCCCGTTGTGTGTGTTCCAGAGTAATGACGACACCGTTTACCTCGCTGAAACAGGGCGTTAAGTAAAGAGCTGAGACAGAAAAATATCGCACTGTGGCACCCGCAAATTAAAATCGTATCAAATATCTGAATAGATTACGTTAGCAGATGATATCTCACTTGATCCCCTAATTCTTTGAAGGAGTGTAGTTCCATATCTCACATCTCATACCGATGCATTCTAAACGCGATTAAATATTCTGTTTTTAATTATGTTTATAGCACCTTTTATCTGATTTCATGACGCAGGAATGGCCATGTCGTCTGAGCGTCACATTAAGCATAGCATGGACATTTGCGTAGGAGGTTCGAGCCCTGCTTCGGGCATGGATGTGTTTGTGTTGTGAGTCAAAAGAAAACCTTAAATTTGCAATAACAAATCATTTCGCACCGTTATCCTGTAAGTTGGTAAGTGTGATACATACAGCGTGCAGAATGGCCTGCAGGGGGCAGCATAGTGCACATGCACACATATCGTCGCAGTATCAGTATAAAGCCGGCCGCAGTGGCCGAGCGGTCTGCGGCGCCGCAGTCACGGTGTGCACGGCCGCTACGGTCGGGGTTTCGAATTCTTCCTCGGACATGGGTGTTTGTGTTGCCCTTAGCGTTTTAGTTCGAATTGGTCAAGTAATTAGTGTGTACGTCTAGCGACTGATAACCACATTTTATCAGCATAAACATGGCCGACCTACTTGCGACTTGCACCGGGGAAGAACAGCGCTCTGTTATTCGGTTGTTTTTCTTCGGATTTTGCGTAGTGAGGGTGTGAAACCTGTTGAAATTCGCCGAGGAATGAAGCTTCATTACGGTGAGGCATGTTTGCCACAGCAGCAAGTCTACGAATGAAGTTGGAAGTTCGCAAACAGCTTGACTTCAGTGGAAGATGCTTCTCATCCAGGTCAGGCACAACGAGTTGTGACTCCAAAGAACATAGCATCATTTGCGGCCTGCAATCAAATCAAAGCGACATGGATTGCTGTTTGTAGGTGTCCTTTTGAAACATGACAATGCAAGGCTCCACACTGCCAGTATAACAGTTGCAATAATCACAGACTTGCATTTTGGGTGTCTTCCTCATCCATCATACTCTCCTGACCTTGCCCCAAATTATTTCCAAATGTCTGGACCACTCAAAGAAGTAACGGGAAGAAAGAAGTTCCGTTCTGATGAAGAGGTACGTCCCGCGGTGCAACAGATTTTTTTTTTCTAAAGGAGTTTATGCACTTTGTAAGTGCTGGAGTACTTGCGTTGAGCGTAGGGGAGATTACGTGGAAAAGTGATACAGTTTTGTACTACTTCTGCACAATAATAATATTAAAATAATATTTAAGGTTTTCATTTGACTCATCCGCGTGAGCCGGCCGCGGTGGCCAAGGGAACTGAGGCGCTTCAGTCATGGTCTGCACGGCCACTTCAGTCTGGGGTTCGAATCCCCCCTCGGGCATGGATATTTGTGCCGTCCTTAGTTGTAAGTAGTTCATAAGTAGTTTGTAAGTTTAGGGACTGATGACTCCGTAGTTAAGTCCCTTAAGCTTAACAAACATTTGATTTTCCTCTTGAAAGTTTTGTCACCCTTACCACACAAAAGCTTCCATGCTGTACGCCAAGCGAGCAAGGTCGTGAGCAATGAGCTACAAGGTTAAGAGACGGGAGGAGAATGTAAGCGCAACAGAGACTGATGGGCAGTCGTCACGGCGAGTGTGTGGACCACAAATGGGGGCATAAGCGCCAGTGACAAAAAGCCGTCTGTATGGCCCGGTGCTTGGAGACTTCCACCACGGCTGTAGGTCGCCGCCTCTGTAAAGCCGTCGGCACACGCAACGGGATAGCTCACATTGACGTGCCGCTCTCCGTGATTTCTGACGTCACATCCTGCTTTTTTCCGTTGATGAGCCATTTTCTCCCGTGAAACGCAAAATAAATAGTGCGATATTTCGGTAACATGCCACATTAAGTCATGTTCCAACCTTTCCTGCTTCAGTTCGGTTTATTGTTTACTTCAAGCAGCATGGCTACTGCGTGGACTAACAAATGTGGGTTTTAATTGAAGCCACGAAGGAAGAACAGTCCTTATACAGGGTGTTTTACTAAGTGTGTTTGCCTCTGTAACTTATAAAATAAGCGGTAGGTCAACACAAGAAATGTTACACTTTCTGCAGAGCTATGAACATAGTTTATTATATCATTTTCCAAGGAGCTACAGCACAAAGATATAATTTTTTAAATGGAACAATAGTTTTTTTTCTATCGTGCATTGGATTCGTTGAAACCAGCTGCGTCCATATCAATTTAAACTACATTCCTATCACTGTTAGTTTGGGAGCTACAATCCTTCAAAGAATAGGGGGTGGAGGCTACGGCAGCGTAGCTAACTGGCTGGTGGTCATGAGACAGTGGGCCGTGCCCCAGGGGATAGCCACACTTAGTGAAACACCCTGTATAATAAATTGAAAACAATAGAAATAACAATATGGAAATACAGATGAAACACCGAAAATAACATGCAATAGCCGGCTGCGGTGGACGAGGGGACTGAGGCGCTCCAGTCACGGTCTGCAGGGCCACTACAGCGGGGTTCGAATCCCCCCTCGGGCATGGATATTTGTGACGTCCTAGTTCGTAAGTAGTTCATAAGTAATTTGTAAGTTTAGGGACTGATGACCCCGTAGTTATGTCCCATAAACTATACAAACATTTGAAATTTAACATGCAATAATAACATCTCACTGTATGTAAATACTACTTCCAGATAATTTAGGAGGCAAAATCACCCTGAAAACGAACCGTTTATTGAAGTTCTTGAATACGATCTAGCGTCAGTACAGCTTTTTCTCTTAATAATTAAGTATAATTACGAAACTTGGTGAAATATGGCGTGACAAACTAGCGAAGTGTAAAAATGATGTTTTGCGATGTTCTTTTGTTACCCAATGAAACGGAAGGAATGGAGTCTGTTTAAAGAGAAAAAAAAATGCTCCAAAAGAGTGCGACGAAAATCATGTTTCAGTTTATGTCAATATTGATATTACTATTGTTTTTCTATT
This sequence comes from Locusta migratoria, assembly GCA_026315105.1. Classification (NCBI taxonomy): domain Eukaryota; kingdom Metazoa; phylum Arthropoda; class Insecta; order Orthoptera; family Acrididae; genus Locusta; species Locusta migratoria. The sequence continues at coordinate 732,148,946 of CM048744.1, read as the reverse complement.
TAGAATTTCCCCGCCGAAAACCTCTTAATTCCCGCGGTAGTCCCTTTAAATACTCATGCATTTTTTCCTTGCTTACATTTATATTTGTGCCGTTATTTATTTCATGTAGTTATTTACGTCACATTACATTAGCACTGAAATATGATTGTCATTTATCGTCATGACGTTTTGCCTGCTGCCATGGATCAAAGCAGACGGTGGTATCGGAAGAACAAATATTGCCTATGAAGGGTTCTCCTGACATTATTTAGCCTCGGAATCAGCTCCCGTACCCATCATCTTCTGCGGGAGTTTCTCCTCTCCTCTTCGACAATAGCCAAAAACGTCAAATCAGCTAATTCAGTAGGGTCAATTTTAAACACGTACTCTTCGATGTGTGTGTTCAAATGTTCAAGTGTTTGTATAGCTTATGGGACTTACCTGCGGGGTCATCAGTCCCTACACTTACAAACTACTTATGAATTAGCTATTACTAAGGACGGCACAAGTATCCATGCCCGAGGGGGGATTCGAACCCCCGACCGTAGTGGCCATGCAGAACGTGACTGGCGCGCCGCAGACCGCTCGCCAGCGCGTCCGGCGATGTGTGTGCTCCGCGCTCCAAATGAGCTGTAGCAGACGACGATTGCGCGCTGAAAGCTTCCGCTAGAGAGCTGTGAAAGCACAAATCACGTTAAGCAGCTTGTCCCGTGTCCGACGAAGCTGTGCCTCGTAGCCTCATATTCCCCGTTCTCGCGTACACTCACGTTAACTGCCTTGTTCCTTGTGCCGACGAGTTCTGCGTTCGCGAAGTGGTTCAGAGGTGGAGTACCAAGGGCAAGCGACAAGTGCGCCTCATCACAGCGCAGAGCACCGACCGCTCTGCAGAGTAGAGGCAGGCCTCACAATGATCATTCATCGTATTCTGAAGAATGCCTGTAAGTTCCTAGAAACCTTAGTTAGCTATGAAAACTTCAAGTAAGTTCCTTGTTTAGTTTCACTGTACTCAAACATCTTAACAATAGATTTGAATATTACAATTTCACTATACCATTTAGGAATCTACAGATTTTGCGTACATTGCCCACATCAATAGAACAGACACCTAATAAAAATTAGTAAAGAAATTGTATGCCTACTTTTTCCCAGTGTAATAAACACTTCTTTCGGCCATTTTATGACCTCTGGAGATTTCACTTCATATTTCAAATCTGCATAAACTTCTTGACTGTTGATTGTGAAAAATGTCTAATTGGAAACATCCCTCTCTTTCACAACTTTTTGTTACATTGCAGATACATACTCCTTATGCCACATAATTATTCTAATTTTGGATTTTATGGAAGGCTGGGCGAAACACACATCTGCCGTTTAGAAGGGGGAGCCGACGTTTTCCTCAAGGAACCGCCCACACCGTGGTTCAGGTGGAAAAAATCGATTTTCCGTTTTTATCATATTTCAATAGTTTAAGGTTTTATTCCACTCCCATGAACCACAGACATTGCCGAGGTGGGGTAACTTGCGTGCCTCAACGATACAGATAGCCGTACCGTAGGTGCAACCACAGCGGAGGGGTATCTGTGGAGAGGCCAGACAAACGTGTGGTTCCTGAAGAGGGGCAGCCTTTTCAATAGTTACAGGGGCAACAGTCTGGATGATTGACTGAGCTGGCCTTGTAACATCAGCTAATGTGGCTTTACCACACGGCTACTGCGAACGGCTGAAAGCAAGGGGAAACTACAGCCGTTACCTTTCCCGAGGACATGCAGCTCTACTGTATGAACATATGATGATGACATCCTCTCGGGTAAAATATTCCGGAGGTAAAATAGTCCCCCATTCGGATCTCCAGGCGGGGACTACTCAGGAGGATGTGATCATCAGGAAAGACAATACTGGCATTCTACGGGTCGGAGCGTGGAATGTTAGATCCCTTAATCGAGTAGGAAAATTAAAAAATTTAAAAATGGAAATGGATAGGTTGAAGTTAGATATAGTGGGGATTAGTAAAGTTCGGTGGCAGGATGAACAGGATTTCTGGTCAGGCGACTACAGGTTTATAAATACAAAATCAATTGGGGGTATCACAGGAGTAGGATTGATAATGAATAAGAAAATAGGAATGCGGGTAAACTACTATGACCAGCACAGTGATCGCATTATCATTGTCAAGATAGATACGAAGCCAACACCGACAACAGTAGTAGAGGTTTATATGCCAACTAGCTCTGCCGATGATGAGGAAATCGAAGAAATATATGAGGAAATTATTCAGACAATTAAGGGAGAGGAAAACTTAATTGTTATGAGAGACTGGAATTCGGTAGTAGGACAAGGAAGGGAAGGGAGGATAGTAGGTGAATATGGTCTGGGCAAAAGGAATGAAATAGGAAGCCGCCTGGTAGAATTTTGCACAGAACATTAGTTACAGCAAACACCTGGTTCAAGAATCACAAAAGAAGGTTGTATACGTGGAAGAGACCAGGAGACACCGGAAGATACCAGATAAATTTTATAATGTTAAGACATAGATTTCGGAACCAGGTTCTACAATGTAAGACATACCCAGGGGCAGATATAGACTCTGACCATAACTTGTTGGTTATGAACTGTAGCCTGAAACTAAAGAAACTACAAAAAGGTAGGAAAATAAGGAGATGGGACCTGGGTAAATTGAAGGATCCTGAGGTTCTTAACAATTTCAGAGGGAGCTTTAGGCAACAATTGACAGAAACAGGGAAAAATAAAACAGTAGAGGAGGAATGGGTAAAATTGAGAGGTGAGATAGTGAAGACAGCAGAGGACAAAATAGGTAGGAAGGCAAGGCCTACAAAATATCCTTGGATATCACAGGAGATACTAAATTTAATCGATGAGAGGAGAAAATATAAAAATGCAGTAAATGTAACAGGCAAAATGGAGTACATACGACTAAGAAATGAGATTGACAGGAAGTGCAAAATGGCTTAGCAGGAGTGGCTAGAAGGCAAATGCAAGGATGTAGAAGAATGTATAAATAGGGGAAAAATAGATACAGCCTACAGGAAAATAAAAGAAACATTTGGAGATAAGAAAAACAGCTCTATGAATATCAAGGACACTGATGAAAAACCAGTTCTCAGCAAAGAAGGGAAAGCTGAAAGGTGGAAAGAGTATATAGAGGGGCTCTACAAAGGAAATGAACTTCGAGACGATATTGTAGGAAGGGAAAAGGATGTAGATGAAGATGAAATAGGAGATACTGTAATGAGAGAAGAATTTGACAGAGCCTTGAAAGACCTATGTGGAAACAAGGCCCCTAGATGATATTCCCTCAGAGTTACTGAAGTCTCTGGGAGAACCAGCCATGACAAAATTGTTTCACCTGGTGTGTAACATGTATGAGACAGGTGAAGTACCCTCAGACTTTAAGAAAAATGTTATAATCCCCATTCCTAAGAAAGTAGGTGCAGACAGGTGTGAAAACTACAGAATCATCAGTTTAATAAGTCATGGGTGCAAAATATTAATGCGAATTATATACAGAAGGTTGGAAAAGCTGGTAGAAGCCGACCTCGGGGAAGATCAGTTTGGGTTCAGGAGAAATGTAGGAACACGGGAGGCAATACTCACTTTACGGCTTATCCTAGAAGATAGCTTAAGAAAAGGCAAACCTACATTTCTAGCTTTTGTAGATTTGGAGAAGGCTTTTGATAATGTTAATTGGAATAAACTCTTTCAAGTTCTGAAGCAGGCAGGAGTAAAATATAGGGAACGTAAGGTTATTTACAACTTGTACAAAAACCAGACAGCAGTTATCAGAGTTGAAGGGCATGAAAGGGATGCAGTGGTTGGAAAGGGAGTAAGACAGGGTTGTAGTCTTTCTTCATTGTTGTTCAATTTTTACATTGAGCAAGCTATTAAGGAAAGCAAGGAGAAATTTGGAGAAGGAATTAAAGTTCAGAGTGAAGAATTAAAAACATTGCGTTTTGCCGATGACATAGTAATTCTGTCAGATACAGCAAAGGACCTGGAAGAGCAACTGAACGGAATGGACTGTGTGCTGAAAGATGCATATAAGATGAACATTAACAAGAGCAAAACTAGGGTAATGGAGTGCCGTGTAAGGAAATAAGGTGATACTGGACGAATTAGATTGGGAAACGAAGCAATAAAGGAGGTAGATGAGTTTTGTTACTTGGGCAGTAAAATAACAAATGATGGTCGCAGTACAGAGGATATAAAATGCAGAATGGCAATGGGTAGAAAAGCGTTCTTGAAAAAGAGAAATTTGTTAACATCGAATATTGATTTAAACCTAAGGAATTCCTTTCTGAAGGCATTTGTATGGAGTGTTGCCTTGTATGGGTGTTAGACATGGACGATAAACAGTGCGGACAGGAAGAGGATAGAGGCTTTTGAAATATGGTGCTACAGAAGAATGCTGAAGATTAGGTGGGTGGATCACGTAACTAATGAGGAGGTACTGAACAGAATTGGGAAGAAAAGAAATTTCTGGAATACCTTGACTAAAAGAAGGGATAGATTGGTAGGACACATTCTTAGACATCAAGGAATTGTGAATTTAGCGTTGGAGGGTATGTGTATGGGGAAAAAGTCGCAGGGGAAGACCTAGAGATGGATACAGTAAGTAGATTCAGACAGGTGTAGGTAGTCGCTCTTATGTGAAGATGAAGAGGCTTGCTCAGGATAGGGTATTGTGGAGAGCTGCATCAAACCAGTCTCCGGACTGAAGACCACAACAACAACAAGGTTTTATTTAAGTACTCTGAAAATGATTTTGCTGAAGCAATTTTTCCAGCATTTAAAGAGCATTTTCCTACCATGGGTGTTTATGTGTCACGCCCACTTCTCTGCATATATTTTAGATACTTATAACCCCTACATTGCACGTTAGGGATTTTATTTACTCCGGAGTGTGTTGGCTATCCTTGGAATGCAACGATCGGTGTCCTTGTTAAATCCTAGTGGACAGTGGTGGATCGCCCGAAACGGATAACTCATGCTTCTTAGGCCAGCTGAGACGACAAAGAAATCTCTTAATTGACGCTCAGGCAAAATCTTTAAAAGATGGGCACTCATTTGAATAAGGAATAAATTATAGATCTCAGTGTTCTGTTCGCATCAGTCGTGAAGACGTATACGATGTCAGAAAATTTTTGTGCGTCTCACGAAACAAATTAATTTTAATATCTTCAAAATTACGAAGCTAACGTATACAATATCTGAATACAGAAAAATTAATTTTAAATTTACGGTCTTTTCAATGCGTCATGCTATTTCAACAAACTTCATTTCGATGACACCTTATTACATCTAGCTATCATCTTGAAAACAACACACCTAGTCATTTACCGAGTTACTGCACTTGTTATATTCCATTTTTAATGTAAATTTAGGCAGATCATCATATCCTCTTATCATAATTGTGTAACTAACTACTGAATATCTGTAAATTTTGGCAGTACGTTTACTTAAATATTGTGCAGTATGTGCAGTGAAGCTTATCAAAGCTGGCAAGTTGATTTATTTATTACGATGGGGAGTTGGAATATAAGTTTTCCCGGTTGACTGTGTGCAAAGTTGCGTAAGAAAAGGGAAAAAATAGAATGAGACAAGAAGACATATCTTTATTTTTCTACATAATTTCCAAGTACATTGAGATATTCCTCAAACAGCTTTATAAGCTTCAAAAGCCGTCCAGGAAAAAAAAAATAAAAAAAAGACCGTTGCATACGGAAAAGCGTTGAACGGCTATGAAGCAGAAACATCCGTCAGCGGCTGTCCGAAAGAAGTTCAAATGCACTCCCTCTGCATGTAAAGTGCTACTCAGCGTTTTCTGGGTCGCCCAAGAAGTTTTTGCTGGACTTTTTGGAGGATGCAACCATCAATGCAGCGTGGTACTGTGCCACTCTATATAAATTGAAAGAGGTGATCTGGAAAAAGCGGCCTGGCCATCTCAGATCGACCTTCTGCTTTTGGATGACAATGAGAGACCACACTCGGCGAAGGCAACGCAAAACCATATTGCAACTCTTAGTTGGGAGCGCCTACACCATCCACCATACGGTTCTGATCTCGCAGCAAGTGGCTTCCATCTGTTTCCAGCTTTGAAGAAAACTCCCGGCGGAAGGCGCTTTGTAAGCTTTTCTGGCGTCAGACGAGCCGTTCAACGCTTCTTCTGTATGAAACACACTGCTTGTTTCCTGGATGGCTTTTTGAAGCTTATAAAGCGGCATGACAAATGTCTCAATGTATCTGAAAATTATGAAGAAAAATAAAGATATGTCTTATCCGAAATTTCTCATTCTATTTTTTTTTTCCTTTCATACACAACTCTGACCACAGCCGACAGGGAAAACTTATTTTCCAACTCCTCCTCGTAAATACTTTATTTGTAATTAGGGTTGCTGTAATCCAGGAACCAAAATCAAGGCAAAATCTTACTAAATAACTATGTATACAACTTTCTATACACTCTCAGACACTGTACTGCAGTTTTAATTGTCACATTACTTATATGAAACAAATTACTTTTAACACCTTTATTAATATCGAAGTAGTGGACCAGAACAGGAAATATTTTTACATTTTTATGACTACTGGTAGCTACACTGATACATATGTATTTCACATTTTATGAACTATTTGTAACAATGTCTTTTATGAAAGAAGATATAACGTTGTTATCAATTGCCTAAGGTTTTATTTTTGCTCATGGAAACTGAACAACTACTTTCGAATCATTAAAAGCTCAGTAACCAGATTTGATGTGGATGACGAAGAGTTATAGGAATGGTGGTGTTTCACGGCATGAAATATGAATGTGTCATCTGGTGCAGCAATCTTTTTCAATTCCGTCAGATTAACACTAAAAAAACTGGTCAACTGTTTGGAACTTGAAGCAGAATTCAATGCTTGTGTGTGTTTCTCCCTTGTGAAATGGTCGTTCAGAGCTTGTTTCCGCCCATTGGCGATTGAAATATAGCAACTGCAATGAAATAATTCAAGATCAGTTGCCATTTAACCACAAGCATGCCAATTAGGCCCTAAAATATTTAACTATTTGGTCAAAGTGCTGTTTCTAATCGGTCTATTTTTCTACGTGTAACACCCACAAATTATGCCTCAAAACTTGCGCTTTTGACGGTTTTTTCAGTCCCTGATTACCTTGAAAAGAAAACTAACAGATAACTACAGCCTGAGAAACTATTTTCGGGAGACGTGGTTCCTAACGGCCGGTCACATTTAAAATACCAGTTGTGGGATTATCTTTTTAACATGATGTACGGTAAACGTTTCAGAACTGAGCGTTGCCACACTAACTTTACGGGAAACAGCACTATTACATTGTGCACTGTTTCTATGGACGGTACTTACCCACACACTTTACAAAAAGTTTCATGTTCCCATCGTCCCCTTTTAATGCTTGGAAGCTCACCCATATATGTGTCTCTGAAGTGCACTTTTCATTATGACATTTTTACTTCATAATTCGGTGTAAAAGACGACAGAAAAATTGCACTCCAATTACCAGTAGCTGAATACATAGCTTAGACAAAGCCAAAGAATGTAAGACACTACACTAAAGACATTGGTTAAAAACAGCAGAAAACTGCAACATCCACAGAAAATCGATTATGACACAGATCCTCTGCAACTGTAAGAAACTACCGTAATAACAACAGTTTCAACGTCACGATAGCAAGGAGTTGTGAACTACTTGATCCAAGAGCGGTGGCAAAACTGAAGTTACAAAAAAGAATTTTAGCCACACACTATTTTCGCGAACATTTCTCTCTTCGTCCGGGACATCCATCTTCCAGCATAAAATCGCGGACTGTCTGCGAAACCCACGACGTATGACAACCCTATTTGTACTGCACCTCTTATCCTCATGTTCGTGTAACTTTTTAATGAATCACATTTTGCCATAATGTTTTCTTCATACATTATTTGTACTGCTGATAAATAGTCCAAATGTGACTGAATGATACCACTTTTCTAGTTAATATTAAGTTAGTGCGGAAGTGGTCAAAGTAAAAACAAATCATTTCTGTAAAAATCTCTGACACTTTTGGAAGAGGTGTCAATGTGCCAGTGAGTGGCTAGGGCAGAAAACTGCTGTGGTCAAGCCACGGCGTAGTGCTCGAGAGTATTGAGGCGCTATGCTGCGATGCGCGAGGCCGTTTCCTGTCGGGGGTTCGAATCCAACCCCTCGGGCATGGATGTTTGTGCTGTCTTTAGTATAAGCTAGTTAATAAGTAGTTTGTAAGCTTAGGGACTGATGACGCCGCAGTTAAGTCCCATAACGCAGTTAACGCATCTGATATGATAATTACTGTTCAGCTAATGGTTCCACATTTACGTGCACCTCTCGGATTTTATTTTACGAGCAGAAAACCTGATTGCCTTGGAGTATTCGAAATCATTTCTACATCTGAAAGTTGTGGGAATTGGTTCAGACTTTGCCTAATAAATGAAGAGTCAAAACTATATTTCTTCACATAATTACCATTGATCGATGCCTACGTAAATTGTTTTAAAGTACAGCTAAAAGTAAATTCGTACTGAGAAAAAAAAATTGTTGGTGAGGTACCACTTTCCAGCCATCTCACCAACCACGGCCAACAGAGAATGGATCTTTCCTTAAAAGCTGAACTGAGAATTCTCTTAAATTTTGCGTAATTCTGTAAGAAAAAACTTAATATCCAAAGTAGCGTTTGAAATTAACACTAGCGATACATACCTCTGTTACCGGGGAAGGGTGTGTTCTTGCTATAAAATAAGTTACGATATATCGCTGAGACTTTTATCAATCACCGGGGAAACATGTGTGTAGTATTCAAGTACCATTCACGAAATTCAAGAGGACGCAATTTCGAAATTTCACAGCAATTTTTTCTGTTTTACACTCTGGCTTCCATCTAGTCAATATCACCAATGAAGTTGAAAAACGCTATTTCCGAAGTCATTATACAGTTCAGGAAATAATTCTTTTTTTGGTATTGTAGTCATTATTCTCGTGTTTTAAATATTGCTCCACTTTTTCCCACGCCTGCGCTCCAACTGCATTCAACATTTTCTAGTGCATCAAATTTCTAAAGCTTCCATCACATTTTCGTCTGAAATTGTAATCGGCTACGTTATATTCCCTTACAACGCAACACTCCTGACAAATGTTTTCAGAAAATATGTCTTAATAATCAAATTATTATTGGTTGTCAATAAATTTTTCCTCTTCAAAAATTATTTTCTTTCCATAGTCATTCTGCATTTTACATAATCTTTACTTGGGTCATCGTAAGTTATTTTGCGACACAAATCACTAAACAAATTTACTACTTTTGTTATCTTGTTACATAATCTAATTCCTCGGTCATCGCCTGTGTTTATACTTTCCATTACCCTTATTTTGCTCTTATTAATGTTCATTTTCTCCCTGAACTTTGAATCTATCTCTAATTTTATACTTGCTTTTCTGAACAGTCTGCTCAATGTAGAGATTGAAAAGTATTGGGGAAGGCTTACTCCTAGCCGGCCGCGGTGGCGACGGGGATTGAGGCGCTCCAGTCACGGTCTGCACGGCCACTACGGTCGGGGGTTCGAATCCCCCCTCGGGCATGGATATTTGTGCCGTCCTTAGTTGTAAGTAGTTCATAAGTAGTTTGTAAGTTTAGGGACTGATGACCCCGTAGTTAAGTCCCATAAGCTTAACAAACATTTGAACATTTGCTTACTCCTATCCCCACCACTGCATCCCTTTCATGAATTTCGACTCATATGTATGCGAAGAAATTTAATGCGCTGAAAGACAGAAACCTTTAAGCTCACGAAAAAGTAGAGTCCGCTCCAGTCTGGGAATACGATATAGATGTAGATATGCAGCAGGGATCAGGAACCCGACATACTCAACGCATTTCTGTACAAAAGATGATCGAAATGAACTCAACTTGACCATAGGTGTGTATGGACATAGTCTGAAAATGCCAGCTGAATTGCAGACATATAAAACAGCAACAGTAAGATTCGAAGTACATTGAATTTCGAAACTGTCGTAGTGAATCCCGGATGTGCCGAGGAATCCCTGACGCATTATTTATGGTTTCACAGCCTTCCATATTATAGACAGGGAAACTCTGGATATCTCATACTCGGGTTCCATACACAACAGCTTTCAAATGTGGGCTATGTCTGGAGAGCGTGGAGGGAAAGTAATAGGTCCACCTCTGCTTATCGGTCTATCACAGAAACTGTTACTGACAAGGGAACCTCCTCATCGCACCCCTCTCAGATTTAGTTATAAGTTGCCGCAGTGGATAGGCAGTGAAAAACTGAAAACAAATCAATCGAGAAAACTGGACGTTGTGTGGAACTATGGAAAAATTAAGCAAAATATAAAAACTGAGCAGTCTATGTGACTGATAAGTAACGTCCAGCAGGTTGTGAACACAGAAGCGCTGTGGTCCTGTCACAAGCGTGAGGCGCTGCGGAGAGAGAGATCCTTGGTTCGAGCCTTCACACAGGCGAAAATTTTAATTTTTTCATTTTGAGAAAGTTATTATCTGTCCGTCCGTCCGATTCGGGGTAACTGCGCCGTAGTATGGGAACATGTTCAGATTTGCTTGGACATATGCAGGATTTGACAGTCTACACACAGAAAAATTCGAAAACGTTAAACCACATGTTTTGACAGAGCACAAGGAAAAATGTGAGACTGTGAAAGTGTTGCATTCATTTGTTGCAGTTTATGTGACCAATTCTTATGTTTTCATCATTTCTTTTGGAGTGATTTACGCATCTACAAGAATACCTAAATCGGGCGAGGTAGAATCTCTTTATCCATTCACCAAGTGTACAAGTTATGTGGATTGATTAGAGATTCCTGTTATATGACCAGTGTCGTGTAGAATGAATCATATGTGTTTTCCTGTGGAGGAATTGGCTTACCTTTCACATTGCGATCAAACGTTTTAGATTCCCATTGTGGTCACAAAACACGGATACTAAACTGATTACAGTGAACAGAGTCTTAAATGAACGGACGGACAGATCATAATTTTGCGGCAAAAAGAAAAGTTTAGTTTGAGGGAAGGCTTGAAACAAGAACATCTCGCTCCGGAGCTCCTCATGCTTGCCACAGGACCACGGCGCTCCACTACTTATATTCTGCTCGACGTTGTTCATATTTCACATGGACCGTTCAGTTTTCATGTTCTGGTTATTTTTTTCATAGTTTTACACAACTTCTTCCAGTTTTGTCGACTCATCGGTGTTCAGTTTTTCACGGCCTATCCACTGCGCCAACTTATAACTAAATCTAAGGTGGCGGGGGGGGGGGCGATGGGGAGGTTCCGTTGTGAGAAGTCAACGGACATTGACACTAAAATAAAGAGGTGCTCCATCGTGTATGAACTACAAGTTTCGTCCAACAGCTAAAAGCACATCCAATAGTAGAACAAGTAGAACATTGTCTGCCAAGTTATGGTAACTGTGTCGATTCCATCTCGGAGGGTACACTTCAAGCCCTACCAAATATCAACAATACCGGCCCAAAAATTGTTCATGCATTGCTCTATTAGGTGGGTGAATTTGTGACAGACCGTAGTACATGCCGATTGTGAAAATTGACATCGTGGACTAATTGAAACGTTGCCTCATCTGTGAAGAGACAATGAGGTGTAACAGAAACAAAGCGTGTCGGGGTTCCCGTTCATATAATATTAGGTCTATGTGTGAGGAATATCTCCTGAAATTTGTGCTGTATAATTTGGTTACACCTTGCACCTGCACCATCAATGTGACAAAACAGTGTGACCGTGGAATTTCAAAAGAACCCAAATGTCTAAAGTGAGCCTGACAACTTAGAAAGAATGTGAAACTTATTTATACAACCCAGCGATCAATTATTTTTTAACGTTGAGATTGGCAGCCCATCTCTCATCTCTATTATCGATGTTAATTGTTGACGTATTGTCTTAATGAGTCCTGTACATACAATTTTCTATTGCTGTCGGGAATACGATGCAGGCAAGATTTTTGCTAAGGTGAGATGCAGAGCTGACTTGGCCCTGAGGGGGCGAATTCCTTCCTACCTGCGCCCTGCACCGCCGTAGGAGGCTGGGCGCGCTGGCCTTGGGTGGCACACTGGCAGGGCAGTAGGTCGTAAAACTGTAGCCTTGTGTCCCAAACTGTAAAGGAGGGGCATCGTCTGCGCTTTTGAGAAGATAGCAGGGCACACGGCTGTGGCTGAGGGTCCGAAAGGGAAAGCGACGGAATGTTGCTGGAGGCTAGGCAGCCGCTCCCACGGGCGACGGTCAGAGCCGTTTAGTGAGAATCGCGCCAAAAGTGTGTGTGGAAGGGATGCCGTCTTTGATGTTGAAAGCGCCAGTTTTTCGAAATCAGCGGCTGTCTTGTGAGATTTTACTGGCTGGAGTTCGAGAACTCGACGCTGATTGGCTTTACGTAAAAACGGCGTTTCTCCAGGGGGTCTTGCGCAGAGACGCGGTGATAGAGAAGGGACTTCGTGTTTCGTAGCGCTGGAGTACGGACGCGTCTGGTGGCGTCCTGGCATCCCAACGTGCGGACTTGGAGATTTTGCTTATTGAGCCGATACTTGGACGAGTGAACTTGTATAAGTTTCAGGGTACACTCTGAGATTTGTACTTGAGCGGATTCTTGTTTTCGGTTTGAATAAGGTCAGCCAGCCAATACTAGTGCACCGAAGCACTAGTTGCGATATACTCAACTTCTGGAGTCATTTAGACCTTCAGTACTCGTGCGTACTTATCTACGCTCACTGAAGTGGACCTGACTTGGCAGAATTGTTTGAGATCGTAGGCACTGTGTACTGACTAGCGCACATAGGCTGATAGAAGGGAGTACAGCTTCCGAGCGACGGAGGGAGTTTTTCTTTTTTATTTCGTGGTCGCACAAATTCTCAGCTCACAGTCGCCCTGCCCCCACGCCACTGCAGTGCAGCACCTTCACACGCAAGTCGTCAGTTTGGTAATGTATGGCAAAGCGCTTGCCAGCAACATGTAGTCGATACATCAGATTCTGCCTTATAGTGGGGATTGTGTAGTTAGGAAAGTCAACTGCACTGGTATTCCGACTCGATTATCCCGCTAAGAACATTATTTCACGATAGGGGTTTCTGACTTGCCAGTCGTTACTAATTTCCAGTTTCGTAATAATTTGAGTAACTTCATATGCATTAGATTGTCCTTTCTTATTTGGTTATAAATGTATTCTTGTTGTTTATGATTTTAGTATTGGATTTATCATTGTGTCTTTTATCCTGCTTAAAAAGGTGTAATAAATATTGCTGGATTTGAAAGATTTTTTTTTTTCAACATTATTAGTCGTCAGATCCCAGTTAGTTCGTTAGATTTTTGGTGGGGACAAAGTATTAATTATATTTTATGCCACTTGCAGGAAGTGGAAGAGTCTCATTACAATTAGAACTGAAACAGGGCAAATCATGCAAATTATTTGATGTGATGTTAAATATCAGTAATTCAGGGTCAGCCGCTCCTGTCTTCCTATTGTATTAATCCACATTAATCTTGCCCAGCTGGAATCATTCCTAACCATTTTTTTTTTTTTTTTTTTCACCACCACACCTTACAATGGGTCAAACTGCAGTCGATGAAAACGTGAATGACTTATGTGTAGTTATGTGGAGCAAAAGGACGATGTCTCATAATATTGTAATAAGTTGATACCATGAAGACTCAGCCCTGTGAATGTAAATCAGCAGACTACAGAGGTGACAATCGAATGGCTAGAAGACGTTGTTATAAAAATGTTCAAATGTTTGTACAGCTTATGGGACTTAACTACGGGGTCATCAGTCCCTAAACTTACAAACTACTTATGAACTACCTACAACTAAGGACGGCACAAATATCCATGCCCGAGGTAGGATTCGAACCCCCAACCGTAGTGGCCGTGCAGACCGTGACTGAAGCGCCTCAGTCCCCTCTGCCACCGCGGCCGGCTGCTATTGTATCTACAGCAAAAATGTAAAAAAAAATAGTGCTTCTGGTCAAGGCGGTATGTAGCCAAAAAGAAATTTAATTTGAAGCAAACACAATTACAAAATGTCAGCATTAATCTTGGAACTAGATTTTTATTTTTTATTTTTTTTATTTTTCATTTTTTTCTAAATGCGAGAGTAGAAAAGACGATTGACAATGAACACATGAACGAGACATGGACTTAAGTTTTGTGTACGTATTCTTTAATAACAAGAAGTCTGTTGAAGATGAAAAATACAAGAAACCAGGTACTACAGGTAATGCCCATTTCAACAATTCTATACATTAATAACTTTCGTAGAGACAAAAAGAAGGTAATTATTACTGTTATTGACGGTGGAATTACAGTACGGTTTTACAACACTTAAAAAAATGGCCCACCCATTGCTATTAAGAGATATGCGTTTCACCCTATAGCACTGTCTTTTATGTCACAATAAGGTCTCTTTAAGAGATTGTATTCGCCGTTGCAAAGCGACTCTGGACGGGCTAACGATTTGCACGCGCTACCAGTTTAATTAGGTCGCTGTATGTGAACAGGTTAATGTGCTATTTCCGTCCATGCACCGTAGTAATGCGCATTTAAAGCGGCAAAAGCGCTGTTTAAATGAACACAGCTGATTACATTTCAGTATTTGAGCTTCGACGTGCAGTGAATTACGCAGGCAGAAGCTTGGCTCGACAGTTGAGTATTACTGCGTAGGCTCGTACTGTTCCATATGAATGCGTTGATCCCGGGAAACTGTTTGACGTAGATGAGGAACTCTGCAGACAACACAACGAGCAGATTAGCTGACCTGTTTGTTCTCTGCCGCGTGATAAGTAATAATCATGGCGGAATCTCTCCCCTCATTGCCTTGTAGTATCTCATTCACGCGCAACAGTGCGACGAAAAGCACAAGTTATTTAATTTTGAGTGACGAAACCACTAGCGTATTGTACTTTCTTTTTTTACAGACATCTACAGTATTAGGAAAACCTAGACTACTGCACATGTTGCCCGTAGAGGACTATATACTGGATACAGCATCCTTTGATTTACGGACATAGATGAATTACAGAACTTACGCAAGAAGTGTGCAATCATAATTACAGTTTTAAAGTAACTCAAGACCTGGCAATAGCAGATTATATAGAAACCCAGTATATACAATTGATCCGAAAGTGCAGAACGCACCCACCCACACCCACATATCAATGCATCCCCCCCCCCCAAACACACACACGAAACTGTTTCATAATTGATAAATATGGATACGAATTTGATTTACATCCTACGTCTCCTAATCTCTGTTGGTATCGTCTCACCTATGCCTGTGGCAATTTTTTACCTTTCTCTTTCTCCTCATAGACCTTCCTGTGTTAGTTGCCGGAAAAACCGACGTTCTACATCTACATGGGATTCTCAGCAAATCACATTTAAGTGCCTGGCAGAGGGTTCATCGAACCACCTTTATACTATTCATCCACCATTCCATTCTCGAATAGCGCATGGGAAGAAAGAACATCTGAATCTCTCGGTTCGAACTTATTTCACGTATTTTATTCTGATAATCATTTATACCTATGTAGGGACAGTCAACAATATATTATCGCATTCGGAGGAGAATGTTGGCGATTGTAGTTTCGTAAATAGACCACGATAAACGCTGTTGTTGTAATGATTCCCATCTCAGATCCTGTATAATTTCCGTGACTATCTTCAGTGTATCCTAACAATACAAAACGGGCGGCTCTTCTTTGCACTCTTTCGATGGCTTTCGTCAAATCCACTTGATAGGATCCCACACTGGGCAGCAATACCCCAAATGAGGACGGACAAGCGTGGTGTATGCAGTCTATTTGTTCTTTCCAGTTTAAGTCTGACGTAATAGTAATTCCTAGGTATTTAATGGAGTTTACGGCCTTCACATTCGATTGATTTAATCGTATCTTGTAAACAAATCTTAACCGATTTCGTTTCGTACTCCTGTGGACGACTTCAGACTTCTCATTATTTAGAGTCGTTGGACAAATTTTTACACAAAACTGTGACACGCCCGGTATCACTTCTGTTTTAGTCGATGCCTTACCATCGATTAATACAAACTGTGTCCTCTCTGACAGTAAATCTCCTATCCATTCAGTCATAAATCTTGGGTGATATTCTCCCCCCACCCCCCAAGAGCGAGATGGCGCAGTGGTAGTGGTAACACACTGGACTCGTATTCTGGAGGACAATGGTTCAAATCCACCTCCGGCCATCAAGATTTAGGTTTTTCATGATTTCCCTGAATCACTCTAGGCAATGCCGGGATCGTTCCTTTCAAAGTGCCCGACCGATTTTCTTCCACCTCCTTACCCAAAAGTCTGAGCGTTAGCTCCGCCTCTAATGACCAAGCTATCGACAGGACGTTAAACCCTAAGCTTCCTTCCTTCGCACCCCCCTCCCTCCCCTTCGGTTCACCCATCCATTCCTCTGTCATTTCTCACCCCGTTTCTCCACTAATCTATTCTTACCCCTGTTTCTGTTTATTAACTTCCTCCCCTGTAAGTGATAAGTTACATACATATTTCGCAATGGTCAACCAAAGGAAGACGGGAATAAGCCTGTGATGTACCCTTCGATGTGCACGGCACGAAATTTTATGTAGACTGTCCAATTCCTCTCTTTTTCATATTCAAATGTGCGAAATTCTGACGCAGTTAGATGTACGGTATTACAGTGAATAAAACACGACTCTTATCCGAAGCTATCAAAATTAAGAATTTCAGTAATTTCGAATTTTCTGCACCACCTACTGGGTCCAATTATGTATCAAATCCAGCGAGGAACCCACTGATAAATTTCGTCTAGCGTGGTCCTGCCTTTATTTTTTCTCACCTGTATTGGTGTTACCCTATGCGGGCTCGCAGCAGCTTTCCACGCCACTAATTAGCGGTATATACTCACAGAATAAAATCAGGAGAAGTATATAAAAAACGGTGACAAAATTTATATTAAATATAAAATCGCAGACAAGTTTTGGAGACAATTTTAAAGCAAACGAACACTAAAACACATTGAAGCAATTTGATTAAGACACGGTGTAAAATTCACTAGAGGGACGGAGCACGGTTACACCCACTGAAGAGCCCAGTTAAAACAACAATATCGAAACTTTTTCTGTCATATTCTGCGATCGTAAAAAATACACTAATATGGACCAAGCACTACAACAAACACGAAACACTGCACTAAAAACATTCCTACAGGGTGGGTATCTTGCAGAATAAAGATAGGGGTATGACAACCGCAGGGAAGAGGTAATGGGAAGGGAGATAAGAGGCGAGAGCGCCCTTTCTAAAGGGGGATAGGGGTGGCATGGGATCACAATTGGAAAGTGGCCGTCATCTGGGACAGGGAGGCAGTGGAGAGGCCCTGGGATTGAATATGGAAAGTGTGAAGGAGGAGTTGGGGGTGGGTGGGGGAATTGGAAAATGCAGTAATATAGGCGTGACAGATGCCCAGGAAAGTGAGGAGGGGAAGTGGGGATAAGCTTGTGGGTGACATAAATGATGCCGAGGTGTTCAAGAAACTACAGGAGTTGAAGAAAGGGTATGAGTTTGTAACGGATCCGTATGTAGGGTGGAAGAAGGATATGGTAGGTCAGGTGGAGAGCTTGGCGTCCAAGAATTTGTAGAAAGAAGTTGGGGGAGGTGGAAATCCAGGAAATGCTAGAGCAGCAGAGTATGGGGCTGGAAAAGGGAGCGATAGGTATAAAGGAGGGTTGAAGTCCCAATTGAAAATTGTTGTTAATTAAAATATTAGAATCATTGTTATTAATCAAATAAATCTATAATGATTAGTATTGTAATTAAAACAGTAATGTTTAGTATTGTACTCTCAGCTTGTCAACAGAACTGTTTGACTTTACTTCAGTGGCTTTCCAAACTATTGATTCGTAAGTAGTTGTGTGTGTATGGGTAGCTATATAATGAATTTGCACTTCAAACTCAAACTCTGAAGGAACACTTTATCCAATTAGTTAAGCATGACTTTGAACAAAAACCAAGTATGTAATAAAAACCAATTTTGACCCTGTGACTTTATTCATAGAATGGGCAATTTTACCTCCAGTAGAAAATAATCTGTCTCATTAAAGATTGCAATTGTTTGGACAATAGGACACCAGATTGCTGCAGAAGCGACTGATTGCCAATTAGATCTGAGTTCGACAATTATTCCTCAATTACGTCTCTCAACGGTTTACACTGATTTTATAGCTTATCTGTGCGCAAGGAAACATGTGCAACTGCTCTCAGATTTACTGTCAACAAATGCTGTTGCTGCAAAGTGAAAAACAAGCTGCAGAATTCGCAGGTGTGCATTTAGAATTCACTAACTACACAAATAGTAAAAAAAAAATGTTGAAATGTTTGTTAAGCTTAAGGGACTTAACTGAGGGGTTATCAATCCCTAAACTTACAAACTACTTAAGAACTACTTACGAACTAGGACGGCACAAAAACCCATGTCCGAGGGGGGATTCGAACCCCCGACCGTAGTGGCCGTGCAGACCGTGACTGGAGCGCCTCAGTCCCCTCGGCCACCGCGGCCGGCCACAAATACTACTTTTGTCCATCTCTGTAGTATTTAAAAAAATAATTAATAGCTTTTCGGGATGAATGACTAACATGAAACAGACTTCAGGCTGGAATTTAAACTGAAGCACTTAAAATCTTTTTCATAAAAGGAGAACATGAAGTAAAACAAGATTGTACAAAAAATGATGATTGCAACTTGGGAATGCCTTACACCAATCTTTCCAGAAAGTCATTACTTTTATTATCATTTTCCAATAAAGATCAACCTCCTGTTACTAGCAATAAGAGAAAAACAGCTAGTACATTATACACTGTAAATAAAAAAATCGAAATTGGGCTCTGGGACGACGGCATCAGCCGCGGCACAAGTTTGTGACAGAAGAGGTGACAGGCCCCCCCGGCCGCGGTGGCCGAGGGGACTGAGACGCTCCAGTCACAGTCTGCACGGTCACTACGGTCGGGGGTTCGAATCCCCCCTTGGGCATGGATATTTGTGCTGTCTTTAGTCTTAGCCAATTTCAGCATCTCCTCAGTGCCATCTTCAGGCCATCAAGACATTCAGAATGAAAATGTGCTACATATGGAGGGAATAAACTGGATTCACAGCCTTCCTGTGGATGCGTGTACACCATCCACATTTAAGACAAATTCGATCACCAGTTGTCATACTCTCCGCATTAGTATGGGGCTACATCTTTTAATACAAATGAGACATTCAATTCCAAAAAATCATTAATGAATTCAATATTCAGCGTACCGCAATGTTACGAGGTACCGTGAATACAAATTCAAACATTATCAGTGACCACGGCAACTCGTCACCATTTCGGTTAGTTCCTTGAAGACTGGAAACCAGTCGTGATTTGATTGGTGAGTGCTGATAACAGGGTACGAGTCTGCGTAGACGCCACGAAGACAAGGAAGCAAATTGTCAATACGGCACTGTGTCAGCTAGTGTGTCTTCATATGGTGTGGGATGGTTTTTTCATGCAATGGATTGGCACTCTTCCTCTAGCTGAACCGATTATTGACAACTACCAGCGGCTACATAAGGGCTGTTTGCTGTGTTTAACCTAATATGCTAGAAAAACGATGACATTAAAGAAGACAATAAGGCACTGGAAGACTGCAACAGATTTGATCTGTAGCTCGTTACTGGCTTATTTGGAAGTTTCGAGAACATACATTTACCGAGGAGTATAGCAGTATACTGCTCCCTCCTACGTATATCTCGCGAAGAGATCATGAGGATAAAATCAGATATTAGAGCCCACTCGATGGCATACCGACACTCCTTCTTTCCGCGAACAATACGAGACTGAAATAAGATAGTGGTACTCAAGGTACCCTCCGTCATACACTGTCAGGTGGCTTGTGGAGTATGGATGCAGATGTAGATTACACCGGTTCGCAATTGTTCGAGGCTGATCAATGAACTCACTGGAACATTTCAGCGAATAACTTGACACCTAGGTCGTCGCCAGGATGAACGCAATAGGTCATTTATGTGTCAAAATAAAGAAGTCAGTTCGCGCGACAGAATTCTGTACTGGCAACACTTTCGCAAATATGGTCGATTATAGAGGCAGTATGTCTCAATGTTCGTGCAGAGGACATCCAACGACTTGTACAATTTATACGACGTCGAGTTTCGCCGGGCGAAAGGAAATCCAAAATGGTTTACATGTAAATCTACATAAATACATTTATGTGCCTAGCACAGGGTTTATAGAACCTCCTTTACATTTCTCTAACTTGCGCGTGGGAAAAAGGAACACCTAAATCTTTCCGTTTTCGATCTGATTTCTCTTATTTTATTATGATGATACTGCGTCGCTATATAAGTGGGTGCTAACAGATCATGTCCGCAATCGGAGGAGAAACACTAAAAGAAATTTCGGAAATGGATACCGCCAATCTGTTAATTATTTTCGTACCGACTCGTGCATTCTCTCACCTGCATCGCGATAACATAAAACAAGAGACCCTTCTCTGAACTTTCTCTATGTACTCAGTCGGTGCAACTTGCCTGGGATCCCACAATGCCCAATAGTAGACTCATTAGTAGCACTATTCCAAGTCTTCCACCAACGAAAAGTAGCCTTTGAATCGTCTTCCACGCTATATTTTCTACCTGATCTTTTCAATTTTTCGTATTTGTTCTAGGAATTTAGTTGAAGTTATGGTCTTTATATTTGATTGATCTATCTTGTGAATGGCGTTTTACAGGTTTCTTTTATTGCTCCTCTGCAGGACTTCCCACTTATTCCTCCTTAGGGTACTTCTGATCTGTGACAAATAAACGAACGCATCATCGGCGAATAGTGTAACAGATTGTCTCTTAAACCGTTAATAAAGACAAGGAACAATTGGGGCCTGTGTAATACTTCTCCTAGGTAGCGCCATATATCACTTCTGTTCTACTGCATGACATTCCTTCATTTACGACGTATAGCGTCCATTCTGATATGAAATTGCGAATCAGATCGCACAC
Source organism: Locusta migratoria (assembly GCA_026315105.1). Lineage (NCBI taxonomy): Eukaryota > Metazoa > Arthropoda > Insecta > Orthoptera > Acrididae > Locusta > Locusta migratoria. Next base: position 732,127,865 of record CM048744.1, on the reverse strand, counting down.
CTCTGGCGATATTCCATAAGCAATTTGATTGGAGCCATTTTTTAGGTACATTGGTCTAAAGCATTCCGAAAATCTAGAAATATGGAATCGATTTTAGATTAGTCGGTAGCACTCTTTACAAGAACGATGCTTTATGAATCCCTTTGATGCTATGCTAGACTGTGCTGCCACTACAAAAATTGATAAAAAAACCGATTAATATAACCAGCGCTGCTGCACATATACAGATAAACACCAATAGACAAGCATAACAGCAGCTTTAAAAATAAATTTGGCAGCAAATAAATGGCAACGTTATTATAAGTACCAACTCCTGAATATGGCTTAAGACCGAAATAAACTAATTTTGATATAATAAACGTTCTAAAGCAGTGTAAGAATAATTTATAATTGTTGTGTTATTGAACATGTCCCTCAAAGGCATACTCAATACTGCGGCCCCATGAACGGAAAAATGCAAAGGCCGTAAAATATTGTTCGAGCAAGAATACAGCCGCATGGCTACTCAGATAGTTGCATGAGGCTATTGTAGTTGTAAAGGAAAGCTAAGATTTATTAACGTAATTCATATAATCTAGAGAGATAATTCCAACGTGAGAGCCATCTTACTTTTGCATGAAGAAATAGGGAACGATGAAGGCTTCTCATATATTCGCACAATATTGAGAAAAGTATTGGCTTCAACGGCCGCGATTTTGTGTAACTGACTAGCTTATTTACCGCTGCTTCGCATGCGTAGACTGGGTGGTCTGCATTAGTTGTTTCGGCATCTAATCATAAATGTTCATAGATTTAGCTTTAAAAGTTTTTTCCTAATCAAGTATTTTAGTATAACTTGCCATCCCTTATTACACCATAAATGGTAGAATTCAAAACATTCCGAAACAGATTTTTTTAATGGTTCTAAATCCAAATGTTCGCATTTCTAACATCAAAATAGTCTTATTAGCACACTTCAAACTGTTTCTCTTTTTGCACACGCTTAAAGGCTGAATTTCCAAAAATATCTAAACACGTGTTATTAAAATTCCAATCAAAAATCTAAATCCGAAATTTTGTATTTCTTGATTCAAAATTGTCTGAATAGCAACGTATTTTAAAAAAAACCGTTCATCACCTACTTCAGCACCTTAGGGATGGAAATATCGAAAAATCGCTGATGCCTACAGTGTAAGATAAACAACGTCTAAAAATCTCAAGTGTCTATCGTCTGTAGATTCACTTTTCAGCGCCATATTCAGTCTTTTAGGTACAGATCGAGAACGCGAAATTTATTTCTTACGCTTTCGGATTTTTCTTGGCAGTTTACTTTTCAAACTGTAATATGCACTTATTTTTATTTATTCGTACGCTTGTTGCAGGAAAGCAACTGAAGAACGTGCATCACGTTTCACATTATATAATCTCTTTGCTATTATAGTGTCGAAAGTCATCGGTGGTCTTGAGTTCGAATTTTATATAAGCTGACAACTTTCAGCCATTATATCTTCCATCCTTTTATAGCTATTGGCACGTAACTGCTATGGTGTACAACGGGAGACTGAACTACAACAACACAGAGAGATCGTTCGTCTACATTGTGTAGTTTTTGCTGAAGAGCAAAATACTGACACCCACACGAAGAATTTATTTAAGTCGGTAAATTTCAACTCCCGTATCTTTTACCCCTTATCTTTATCAACCCTTTACCACCATAGTACACAATGGGATTTATACCTACTACCACATACAAACACTATTCGTTTGCGTTGTGCAGTTATGAATGCAGGATAAAATATAGGCACAAACACCTGAACTTTATATATATTCAAAAAAATTACACTGCTTCGTCTATAACCTTTCTGAAGAATTTGTTTCATAGACAAAATATTTTTATGGAGAGTGCAATGACTATTCCTGCATTTGAGTTTTATTTTCATGGTTGCTCCAACCTTTGGACTCGTCATAGCTTTCGCACTATATGCGCACACATCGATAAAATTACTCCATGAAATTTCCATGGTCTTTAAAAAATCGTCCAATAAACGAAATATTTTAGCATCTCTTGTATTGACATGTATTGGTTTGCACAATATGAGGTCGTCAGTGGAACATCCTGAGTATTCATAATCGTTAAAAGCCAATAAAAGCGCTAATCCCGATCTGAGTATCCGTAGCGGACAAAAGCCAATAAAATCGCTAATCCGTCAACGACCGTAGGTTATGCTATTCGGACAGAATATGAATTGGGTTCGATGTGAGATACCAGAGACTGTCACGTTATTTGACATGTCAACAATGCGTCTCTCGACAGTATTGTTTGCTGGCTGCACAGAAGATACAAGTGTTAATGCGTTTTAAGGAGTATTCATAAAATGCTTTTTCATGAGTTTTCATGCAGTTTTGAGAAGCAGCTAATTTCAGTGTCCTTCAACTTGAATAAATTCAATAAATACAATGAGAAACGCAAAGTATGCAATTTTTTTTCTCAAGACGACCGGTTTCGACTCTCAATGGTATCATCATCTAGTCTGTGCTACACTTGACATATGAGGGGTCTAGCGAGAGAGGGAGCTATGCCACTCTGTGGAAAAATGGTGATAAACTGAGTTTTCTAAATCACTACATTAAGGCATTATTTATACAATAAAAGGGGTCACTTTCTTTGTCTTAACGTACTGTTATGAAAAAATGCAAAAGGAAAAATATCAATGTTAATGTAAATAGCTCTGATTATGACCTTGTAGGCTTTAATTAACTATAGCTTGGAAGACAACAGCCATCTGCACGAACAGTTCGACGACGTTTCCAGCAACATGAACTATCAGCTCGAAGACCATAACTGCGGTTACGCTTGACGCTGCCTCACAGACACGAGCGCCTGCGATGGTGTACGCAACAAAGAAGCTGGGTGCACGAATGGCAAAACAATTTTTTTGGATGAATCCAGGTTCTGTTTACAGCATTAATTAAAAATGTTTGTAGAGCTTATGGGACTTAGCTACGGGGTCATCAGTCCCTAATCCTACAAACTACTTATGAACTAGCTTATACTAAAGACGGCACAAACATCCATGCCCAAGTGGGGATTCGAACCCACGAACGCAACGACCGTGCAGAATGGCACCCCGCAGACCACTCGGCCACCGCGCCCGGCTGTTTACAGCATCATGATTGGCCGACATCGCAGTGAACGCACATTGGAAGCGAGTATTCGTCATCGCTATACTGGCGTATCACCCGGCGTGGTGGTATGGGGTGCCATTGGTTACACGTCTGTCACCTCTTGTTCATATCTACGGCATTTTTAACAGTGGGCATTACATTTCAGATGTGTTACGACCCGTGCCTCTACCCATCATTATATTCCGCGAAACCCTACAATTCAGCAGGATAACGCAAGACCGCATGTTGCAGGTCCTTTACAGGTCTTTCTGCATTTCTTCTTCGAGTAGCAATTTTAATAGCCAATAGTGTAGTCTGCGAATTGACACCCGGAGGTTAGGCAACAATTGCTGCCCTACATCCCCGCTGGTTAGCTACTTATACACACTAAGGGCCGGTTTGTCAATGTTTCGTCAAGTTCCAGTTAAGATTTTAACTTATCGTTAGTGGAGAATTGCGTTATGAGTTAACCTCAGGTTAAAGGACTTCAAACTGGCCGTTAAGTTAAGGAGTAAAATTCTGCTCGTTACACAGCTAACGACCCGTTAAGTGAGAATCTGTATCAAAATGGCAGGATTCCAAAGCGCTAAAATACATAAATATATTCACGTGAAAAAGATTTATCGAACAAAATAACAGAAGCACTGCATGTATGAAAAACTAGTGTGAAAAGCAGCTTTATTGGTAAATTGTATCGTCATATTTCTCGCCCTATCCATTTCAGTAGCGGTTAGATGAGTTTGATACATTGGAGATACGCAACATAACCTAAAAAATTTTGTTGCGATATCAAAATACAAACTTACGGGTAACGACTAGTTAAGTAATGATGAAAATGGCTGGAATACGATTTCGTTGACAATTACTACGATGTCAATATTTTGGATGCTCTAGAGGACATTGCCCCTATAAGGCCTCCTAGACGTCTTTATGTTCGTCCAAATCATTTTGAATGCTGGGATGATGCAGAATTTGTTACGCAATTTCGTCTTCGAAAAGCCACTTTGGTAATGGTACATGAAAAACTACACGACCATCTGAAGAGACCAACATAAAGTTATGAATTTTGTAAGTTATCTGTTGTAATAAAAAGCAGAATACATTATCTATGTGTGCAAACTTATTAATTCAGTATTTAGTTACACTTGTTGCACCTAGTGTAAGGCCTAAAATGTGATTTCGTTCTCCGATCTACAGGAACAGTGCACTTTCGGCTACGTGCAATTTATTGCTTGCACTAAGGTAAAATTTTATGACACTTCTCGCCGGGCTCCAGTGCTTATGATGGCAACAGATGAACAATGAAGTGTAGAACTGCGTTAATATTTTTCACGAGCTACAGAGTAAATGTTATTGCTGCTCGTTTCACTCGCAGCAAATTTAATACTGTACCTGCTCTATGGTCGACAGATTCTTGTATGTACCCTTGTCCGTTCAGAAAAAAATAATTTTCGTTTTAATTGCAGTTGTCACGAAAAAAACATTTATTGGTCATCTGAGTTGCCATCATTACCATTGGTGCCAACATAACCACTGCAGCCCGGCGAGAAGCGTCGAAGAATTTAACCTGCACTAACGTTCTTTCATGTTTGTTTGCCATAGCACCAAATAACAACTGTCTGCTAACCTCTTCCCTGATAGTCAAATATGGGGAACAGCTGTTTATTCAGACTGCACTTTCATTTGTTTCTATTGCCAACATAGTCGAAATGTATCGTACCTTCTCGTTTTCTGCAGGTTAGCAAAGGAGAGGTGTATGTGGCAATGACAAGCGCAGTGCACTTAACGAGCACATTTAACGAGACGTTAAATGCATCTTCTCGTTTACTAACTACAAGATTAACGAGAGATGGACGAACCGGCCGGGCAGCGGGACATCCTCCAGGCGTAAAGTGCCAAAAGTCTCTCTTCCATTTGTCTGGATTAGGATTGCGTTTTTTACTACTTCCTTCAACATTCTCTGATACAAAAGGATCCCTGTTCGACGAACTATTATAGAACAGGGCTACCAACCAAGCTTACAACTTTCATACACAGAAGAATGTCATAACACGTTTATTACAAGATAGAGACAAAATGCAAATTATGTTTAATAGTTATAAAAGAATATGGATTTAGGAGAAACTAGTACGTGTTTTGAACAATATGTTCTTCCTCAATAACTAATAAAGCAATCAGTAACAATTCTATGTGTCTGTAACTGAAGCAGCGAACAACATCAGTAAGTGGCATAGCTCCTCCTCTCACTCAAAATGATCGCAAGGGAGCATTCAAGAACATACAGCAGTGCTCCAGAAAGAGCAGCAGCCATATCACGTGATTCTAGTTAACAAAATTGAAGCAAGATGGCACGAGAATACTGAAAATGGACAAAGCTCAATATTTCATGAAATGTGGCATAGCCCCTCTCACTCATTTATCTGCCTTGTAAAACTCTCCATAGTGTCAAGTGTAGCAAGGAACGGAATTTAATACCACAGTGTAAAAAATTAAAACAAAACATTCCCATCTTGGAATTTTATCATTATATTACTGTAATAAGATATTCCCTACGATGAGCAAATTAAGTGAAAAATCAATGTTCTTTTTTTTTTTTTTTTTTTTTTTTTTTTTTTTTTTTTTTTTTTTTTTTTTTTTTTGCCTGAAAGTCCGAATGAGTACCCTAAAAATGACAGCGCATTTTAATTGTTTTAATTGGAACCATCGAATTGTTCGGAAAGACGCCTGCGCAGATTGCGCACTGAGCATTACCCAATTTAAATATCTCTCGATGTACTTAAGCTTTTTTGATATTTCATTTCCCAAGTCTACTGTGACTAATATAGCATTTTCAGAGTGTGTGGCATTTCATGTACCTGATCCATTTGGCCGCGACGGAGTGGCCGAGTGCATTGGGGCGCTACGCTCCGATGCGCGAGGCCGTTCACCGTCGAGGGTTCAAAGCCCCCTTGGGCATGGATGTTTGTGCTGTCTTAAGTTTATCAGTAGTTTGTACGTTTAGGGACTGATGACTCAGCAGATATGTACCATAAGCTTAACAAACATTTGAACATTGGATCTTCATTTGGCAGTCTTCTCTCCTCATTAATATCCACCGGGAGCTGCCCTTGCTGTCACAGAAGATCAGAAGTACCCTAAGGAGGAATAAGTGGGAAGTCCTGCAGAGGAGCAATAAAAGAAACCTGTAAAACGCCATTCACAAGATAGATCAATCAAATATAAAGACCATAACTTCAACTAAATTCCTAGAACAAATACGAAAAATTTAAAAGATCAGGTAGAAAATATAGCGTTATTTTTATGTTACACTATTCGCCGATGATGCGACAAAGAAACTGCTCACTTCTTCAGTAATCCTGACTTCAGCGAAGAGGTAGTGCACTGTCACATTACTTATATGAAACAAATTCTGATATGAAATTGCGAATCAGATCGCACACCTCTGGCGATATTCCATAAGCAATTTGATTGGAGCCATTTTTTAGGTCAAGCAAGGTCTAAAGCAAGTGGGCGCCGTTTCACAGTGCTCAATGCGTAGTACATTTTTGCGTATCATATTTTCGGAATGCTGCACATATACAGATAAACACCAATAGACAAGCATAACAGCAGCTTTAAAAATAAATTTGGCAGCAAATAAATGGTAACGTTATTATAAGTACCAACTCCTGAATATGGCTTAAGACCGAAATAAACAAATTGTGATATAACACAATAATTATAAATTATTCTTACACTGCTTTAGAAACGTGTAAGATCACCTAGAAGGAACAAAGGGAAAAGTATGCCAAGTGCTTTTTCACCAGTAAATTACTTCCAAAGTGGATTTTATGCCTCAAAGGCATACTCAATACTGCGGCCCCAGAGAACGGAAAAAGTGCAAAGGCCGTAAAATATTGTTCGAGCAAGAATACAGCCGCATGGCTACTCAGATAGTTGCATGAGGCTATTGTAGTTGTAAAGGAAAGCTAAGATTTATTAACGTAATTCATATAATCTAGAGAGATAATTCCAACGTGAGAGCCCGCCTCATTTGTTAATTGATTTGATATAAAGTTTTCAGTACATTCCGATAGCGAGTATTATAGGTGAAACGTTTCCCTTGTAAGACAGAAAATTAAAGATAAAACAACAGTAAGAAAAGTTGCTAGTCCATTTCTGAATGGCAACATTCCAATCCAAATATTTGTAAAGCTATGTGAACAACCTGCACTGTCATCAGTCCGTAGACTTACAAAGCACTTCAAGTAACATATGCTAAGGACAACACTCATACACATACACACAAGGCCGAGAAATAATTCAACCCTCCGACAGGGAGCAGCCGCACAGTCCACAGCAAGGTGCCCTAGAGTGCACGGCCATTCCCGCGCGGCACAGCATTCTAATTCCACAGACATGTAAATATTCCCTGGTATTAAATATCGTTTCCCATAGACAAGTACAACGACCACCGATAATATCAATTAGTGGGAGCGGAAGGTCATCCACAAAAAGAAAAAATCTTTCCAATCACAAACACCTCACGTGGAAGTGAAAACAGAAAGGGTGAAGCTTATTGTGAGGTGGCGCACTGGTAACACATTCGTATTCGTGAAGATGTGGTTCTTTAAATGTAAGCGACATCTGGTCTTCACTCACGTTGTTAGTGTCGAAAGACTTTAGACGTTGAGGAAAGCGTTAATATAAATGTATCTGTTTTTTTATTATAAAATATATTTTTAGTACAATTATGCTCAATTTAGTAATTTAGATATTCAGCCTCTCTACTAATCCAATTATTTATGTCCGGGTTCGATTCCTGGCCGCACAACAAGTTTTAATTCAATGTTTACCTTTACCTTTAATGTCTTTGACATTTCGAAACGGAAAACAGTCTCTGGGTATATAAATTTATAATGATATTTATATCAGCTTAGCCAAGGTAAAAGGAAGCAATGTTCGGATATGTCCTTGGCTGAGGTGCTATTCCGCTGCACGAAGAGCCTTGTCAGTAGTGGCAGTATTTCATGGAACACAGAACCTGAAATAGAGTTTGTGACGTGGAGGGAAGTCGTGATTAGACTATTCCGAATCGCCTTAAAAGAAAAAATGAAAAGCGGTTAAGACGTCTGCCTAGTGAGCATAGAGGTCTGGTCTCGATTTCCGGCCGCAGCACCAAGTTTAATTCAATACTTCACAATGAAAATTAAAATAAACAATTTTGTGATTGTTGTACAGTTTTTATTATTTTGTTAATCGATTTTCGGCTTCTTAGGCCATCATCAGACATTTACTGAAGTTCAATCACAGAACTAGCGTTGTCAATAAACCAGAAGAGATGTTACATACACAAAAATGAATTATCTTCTTTGATGGAACAGTTACAGTGTAAATACATATTTAAATAAAATATGTACATTTATAGTACTGAAAAAGGGGAACATAGATACTATACATCGAGTAACAGTGCAAACATAAATTCATACAACAATGACTACAGTGAACAAAATAAAATTAAACAAGAAACTAATATTTGAAGGGTTGTACAAAGCACAAGATGACACAAAGTCCAAGAAATGGGGAATAACTATTAGAAACCTGGCACACTGTTATACCTAAATAAACAAAAAATGGGGATGGCATAGGAGAGTATAGGTGGAGTGCATTGGAGATTATGAAGCTTACTCGTAGGTATGCAATCTAACTGAAAAAACGGTGAAAATAAACATGTTCAGTTATAGTGTTCACAATTAAATAAAGAATTCTGTAAGGACAGTAAAGAATAATTTGAAATATTAGTACTAACACAGAAAGATACAAATCTGATGTGATACATTGAAAAACTAGACATGTGTTGACGCAGTAAGGAGATAAACAGTGGCTGTACCAAATTTTAATTAGATTTACATCTTCATATTAGTAAAGTAATTGCTAGACAGATGTACTGAAACCTATTACAAACATATTCTGACTCAAGAACAGAGTAAGGTAAAATAAGAGAATACAAGAATTGGGGAAATAAAATGAAAACAGGCCTGGTGAGTAGTATTGGATATTCTGTGGATTATGGTGGGTTCAGAAGTGGCGATGTATTCAGGACCGTTTGATCATTTAATATTAAGCCTGGACTGTGAGCCAGAAGTTTATTTCTAAGGCCTCTAGTAGATTTAGTTTCTGGCTTTTGCTGGCTAAGTGTAGTACGTGGAACTGTTGTTGGTATGTGTGGCTCTCACTCAGAACACGTTCAGCAAAAGTGGAGTCACGATTTTGCAACCTCCAACCGCGTTAATGCTCTCTTAGCCCACTTTCTATGTCGTTACCTGATTGGCCAATGTAAAACATATCACAATCTGGGCAAATACGTTTGTATACCCCACTATTGCCTAATAGTTGGGACTTGGCTTTACTATAAATTTATAAGACACATTTGTTGTCTGTCTGTCTGTTCTCTTATAACTCAAGATCCAGACAAACAAATAACATGTAATTTGGTACATGTACACAAAATTACATTGGTAAGGTTCTTAAACAGGTTTCGTTCCATTTTTGGAAAACCAACCGGAAAATATGAGAAAAAGTGAAAGTGCGTTTTCAATGTAAATCGGTATCTTGGCACTGATCTTGATGAAATTTTGCACAATTGACCTTCAAATCAAGAGGAAGGGCACTGTCTACATAAAATTTCGTTCATTGCATGGTGGAGAGTACTTATGGATTTCGACAAAATCCACAGTTTTGCTCCGATCTTGATGAAATTTTGTACATTTGACCTTGAAAACAAGATTGAAAATAAACGGTTTTGTACGCTTCGACAGAAAACCTTATTTCAATTCCGGGCAAACCCGGGTACTTCCAGTTAGTTGAAAATAAACTGGGCAGTTGGTTACTGGCATGTTAGGAAACCCTATAGTTACAGGATTTCACAGTTTTGGCTATACCCCGTGATACCTGACCTAGATATGGGATAATTCACCACTTCTTGAAACTAGTGGCCCAGCAGGAGAAGCATAGAGGAGAGGGTAGAAGTTTCAGTTTTTGTTTCCTCTGCAATATATGATCAATTAGAACTGGATCACAGTCATTGGTTGAGGCAATAAACTTATTGACTACGCTAGTTCCTTGACTGAACATCAATAACTGACTGTAGAAAGATATAAAAAAGCCAAGACCGATTATCATCAATTTTTATTTAAGACCACCGGTTTCGCTGAATTATGTCAGCATCATCTGGTCCAATAAAATCATTTCACAAGGCCATAACCACTTTATTGAAAGCTCCTATGCCGGGCTGGGCAACATGTTGAGTTGGTTTATGTTCTAGGAGGCGATCCAATTATGATATTGTAGAAAGATATAAAACAGCCAAGATAGCTGATCATCAATTTTTATTTAAATATAAATTTTTATTTAAATAAAAATTGGTGATCAGCGATCTTGGCTTTTTGGTTTATGTTCTAGGAGGCGATCCAATTATGATATTGTAGAAAGATATGAAAAAGCCAAGATCGCTGATCATCAGTTTTTATTTAAATAAAAATTGGTGATCAGCGATCTTGGCTTTTTTATTTCTTTCTACAATATCAGAATTGGATCGCCTCCTAGAACATAAACCAACAATAAATGACTGATTATGGCCTAAGAAGCTGAAAATCGATTAACATAATAACCAAAGCTGTAGACCAAACACAGAATTGTGTATTTTAATTTCCATAATGAATTTTTTCTATCAAGAAGCGACGGAAGAATGATAAGAAGTGCCACCACAGCTCAGTGCTTCACCTTTATCTTTAATGTGTTTGACAGTTCCAGACGCAAAATCGTCTCTGGATACACAAGTTTATAATTATAATGCTCTTTTTATTAGATCAGGATTATTTGTAATGGAAGGTATCCTTGAGTTTTATCACCTCGTTGTACGACTGTAGGCTAAGTGGTAGTTGTGGGCACGTGCGCGGCACAGTTCTCGCGGACTGCTAGCAGCCGGCTACAGCCGGAGTACCATCATAGCGCAGCTGACCAGGTGTCGGGATTCGCGAGCGTGCCAAGCGATGAGTGTGTAGTGGAGCATCTTTGTGGGGCTTCGGGCGGCGCGCCAGCAGCTGCGCGGCCAGACGTGGTCTGGGGCAGGCAGCAGGCACCAGACGCCAGACGCCGCTCCAGGTCACGGCCGCCACGGCGCACAGTGGGACGCAACCAATAACACGTGGCCAAAACCCCAAGAACACGTTCAATTAACACAAAAATCATCACGCGGTTTTTTTTAGGTCGCTGATTACGAATTTGATGGTTTAAATTGTCCAAACGAAATGGCGTAGCTAATAAAGCAACGTGACCTTTCAAAATCCATAACCATTTATTATTAAAAGCGTATATATAGTATTTAGACACTAATAATTAATGCATTGCCAACGTGATTTGTTTATTATAACGAAATGACGGAATGTTGTTGTTATGGTCATCAGTCCGGAGACTGGTTTGATGCAGCTCTCCACCCTACTCTATCCTGAGCAAGCCTTTTCATCTCATAAGACACATCCAATTGAATCTGTTTACTATACGCGCCTCTTGGTCTCCCTCTGCGATTTTTACCCCACACACTTCCCTCCAGTGTTAAATTTAAGATTCCTCGATGTCTAAGTATGTGTCCTACCAAGCGATCCCTTCTTTTACTCAGGGTATGCCAAAAACTTTTCTCACCAATTCTGTTGGTACCTTTTCATTAGTTATGCGATCTACCCACCTAATCGTCAGCATTCTTCTGTAGCACCACATTTCAAAAGCCTCTATTCTCTTCCTGTCCGCACAGTTTATCGTCCATGTTTCACTCGCGTACAAGGCAACACTCCACAGAAATGCCTCCAGAAAAGATATTCCATGTTACCAAATTTCTCTTTTTCAAAAAGGTTTTTCTTCCCATTGCCATTCTGCATTTTATATCCTCTGTACTGCGACCATCGTACGTTTTTTTACAACCCAAATAATAAAACTCATTTACCACCTTCATTGTTTCGTTACTTAATCTAATTCCTTTAGAAACGCCTGATTTTCTAAGACCGCATTCCATTATTTTTGTTCTGCTGTTGTTAATGTTCATTTTATACGGTCTCTTCAACATAATGTCAATTCCATTAACTGCTCTTCCAGGTCCTTTGCTGTCTCTGATGGAATTACGTCATCAGCAAAACGCAATGTTTTCATTTGTTCTCCTTGAACTTTAATCCCTATTCCAAATTTTTCCTTGCTTTCCTTCACCGCCTGCTCAATGTACAAATTGACAGAATAGTTGTCGGAAATACCGGGTGATCAAAAAGCTAGTATAAATTTGAAAACCTAGTACATTAAGGAAAATGTAGATAGAGAGGTAAAAATTGACACATGCTTGGAATGAAGCAAGGAAGAAAAAAAAATCGCTTCACCTGATCAGAAAAGCAATAATTAGCATAACAAGTTAAGATAAAGCAAAGATGATGATCTTTACAGGAAATGCTCCATTTGTTCTCCATCATTCCTCAACAATAGCTTTAGTCGAGGAATAATGTTGTGAACATCACTGTAAAGCATGTCCGGAGTTATGGTGAGGCATTGGCGACGGATGTTGTTTTTCAGCATCCCGAGAGATGTCGGTCGATCACGATACACTTGCGACTTCAGGCAACCCCAAAGCCAATAATCGCACGGACTGAGGTCTAGGGACCAGGTAGGCCATGCATGACGAATGTGGCGGCTGAGCACACGATCGTCACCAAACGACGCACGCAAGAGATCTTTCACGCGTCTAGCAATACTATTTTTTTTATTCTAATAAAACCCCATGTCATTCCAAGCATTTGTGTGAAATTTTACCTCTCGTGATTTATTAAGTTTTCAAATTTATACTGACTTTTTGATCATCCGATATATTGGAAAAAAATTCTTTGATACCACACGCATTGTAATTCTATAATGTAATGGGACAATCTTAAAAGTCGCTAAAGGAACATAAATAATAAATGTAATAGTATAGTCATTGGTAGAAGTAGTAAGTATAGTTAAGAAAGACAATGGTTCTTAACATTCAAAAGTTAATATAATTGAATATGTTGTTCTGATGCATGCAAAATGGTCAGTAGCTGTTGTGTCCCACTGAAGAGTCCCCAAAAAATGTTCAAATAGTTGTGAAGCTTATGGGAGTTAACTGCGGAGTCATCAGTCACTAAATTTACACTTATGAACTATCTTATATTGTAAAGACAGCACAGTCATCCATTCTCGAGGGGGGATCCGACCCCCGCACATCGCAGCATAGCGCCTCAATGCGCTCGGCCACTCCGCTCAATACCACCTAGAGACAAGGCCTCACAAGCGGCCGTGATACGTCACACATAACGTAGCGCCCATAAGTTCTTAGGATTTAAGACGTTAACTAAAATATTACGCGAGAGCTTTGAATAGGAGAGAAACGGAGGATAAATGGAGGGTATTATTTTAAAATATTCTATGATTAATTTTGTATAATGTCAGAAATAAGGGAAATGTTGGCGGCAACTGCATCTAAAACAGTCGACAAGCTTTACCTACATCGTTACCATACACCGTTTCGATTATATCAGCCCAGAAATCTGTAAATTACAATGAGAATAATTGAAGGTAAAACAACATCGTGACCTGGAATTGGACGGGTGGAATTTTTATGTGCAGCGGACCGTGTCATAAATTTTAGCTGTGGACTCCGCGTTTGCGGTTGGTAAAACATTGCAAGGATAAAAATTTACGACTTCCTTATATACTACAGCTTCATAAAAATGACTGCAGTTTCCAAAAGAATTTGAATACTATTGAGAAGGGGAAAGATTGAAATCTAGTGGTAATAAAATGTTTAACAATCACTGCACTGTTATTCATCAGACGTAAAGGCGTCCAATTCCGTAACACGCAAATTGTACGAACCATCTACACCACTAGGAGGCGGAAAATCAAATAAAAACACACCCGCCATTAAATTAAGAAACTTATATATTACAGGTAATATATTTTCTCATTTAGCACTATTCCTACAGCAATTTTAATGGTGATCAGGGAAAGCTGCTAGTAACGCGGAAAAAAAAAAAAAAAAAAAAAAAAAAAAAAAAAAAAAAAAAAAAAAGATACAAAGCTGGTGTGATACATTGGAAAACTAGAGTGGTATTGACGCAGAAAGGAGATAACCAGTGGCTCTACCAAATTTACAACTTCATATCAGTAAAGTAATTGCTAGACAAAAGTACTGAAAACTATTACAAACATATCCTGACTCAAGAACAGAATAAGGTTAAATAAGAGAATACAAGAATTGGGGAAATAAAATGGAACAGGCCTGATGCGTTGTATTGGATATTCTGTGGATTATGGTGGGTTTAGAAGTGGTAATAAGCTTCTCGCTCACAGTCCAGGCTTAATATTAAATGATCATTTAATATTAAGCCTGGACTGTGAGCGAGAAGCTTATTTCTAATGCCTCTAGTAGATTTAGTTTCTGGCCTTTGCTGGTCAAGTGGAGTACTTGGGACTGTGGTTGGTATGTTTGGCCCTCACTCAGAACATGTTAACCAAAGTGGAGTCATGATTCTGCAACCTCGCTGTTACTTTACTGATATGAAGTTGTAAATTTGGTACAGCCACTGGTTATCTCCTTTCTGCGTCAATACCACTCTAGTTTTCCAATGTATCGCTGTTCTTTCTCTCCGGTGGTAAAACAAGGGAATGTAGGATTTTCAGAGATGATTTTTTTTTTTTTTTTGTGTCCCAGCCTCGTCGCCGCTTCTGTGTCTCGTTTCCGTCGTAGGTATCGGTGGCCGAGTAGGAAGACCGACACAGGAATAAAGGAAGCACGCTTGTGCAGGTACGGAGGTGAGCAGCCAGTGTGACAGCAGAAACTAGAAACAGTAGAGTAAATTAGAACGAGATATATATTGCACAGAATTTATACAATACTTAACTTTTACATAGCTCAGTACTGCAGAATGCAGATACATATTTGAACTAGAGGCCTGCCTAGTGCGTATCCGATAGCCAAGTCTACTCTGGTGCCCATCTGATTCCGAAGTGTTAGCTGGTTCCTATCTCAGTCCCAAGTGAACGATGTCGATCAGTGGTGGCCACGAGTGGAGCTGTAGCAGAGGGCGCTCGTGGCTGACGTCGTAAGAACGCCGCGCCGTGCGTGCAAGGCGGCTCGCGGCTAAAGTAGGTGGCGCGCACTTTGGACTTGTGCGACACCACCATTTTTCTTTAGGGAGATAAACGATCCTTGGTGGTATCTGTAAATCTTCGACTCGCGAAGTTAGCGTTTCACACACTGAATGGCTGTCCGCTGGGGCACGGCCACTGCCACGTAGCGACCAGCCAGTATGACAGCACGGGCTGTTGTGAGGCCTCGTCTTTAGGTGGTGTTGCTCCGCCGCGGATGACGGGTCCTGAGAGGGAGTGGAAGGACTGCAAGCATGCGCGTCTAAGAACTGAAAATTGGCAGGAGGCGTCGTGATCGTGGACTGCCTTCTGTGCACTTGCTCCATGAAAGAGATGGCTGTAGGGTGAGTTGCAATATGGAACTCGGTTGGGATCTCTGGGTACACTGCATGCAATCATAAATCATCGGATGAGGACATGTACACTGGAAGCACTCCTGGCACATCCGTCATCGGCTCACAACTGTCCTTATATATTCGTTCCATTTCATGTCGCTCTGCAATGTTACGCCCAGATATTTGAACGACGAGCCTGCTTCATGAATCTCACTTCTTATGTTGTATTCGAAAATTATGGGATTATTTTTCCTACTCATGCGCATTACCTTCATTTTTCTACATTTAGAGCTAACTACCGATCTTCACACCAGCTAGAAATTTTGTCTAAGTCACCCTGTGTGCTATTACAGTCAATCACACCCTCCCATACACCACAGTATTATCAGCCGCAGATTATAAGTTGGTCTGGCCATCAGATCATTTATATAGGTAGAAAATAATAGCGGTCCTGGGGCAAGCCTCTGATGAACACTCGCCGTCGAGAACAATGTACTGCGGTCTATTACTTAGGAAGTCTTCCAGCCAATCACAAATCTGTTAACCTATTCCATATGCTCGTATCTTCCTTAGCAGTTTGCAGTGTGGCACCATCAAACGCCTTTTTGAAATAGAGAAAAACAAAATCTGCCTGTTGCCCTTCATCCATAGATCGCAAGATGTCATGTGAGAAAGGGGAAAATGAGTTTGACGACAGCTATAATTGGTATTGTAGCCTTGTGGAGGGGGGGGGGCAAAAAACGTATTGTTAACCGGTGAGGTTTTCAAAATCCCGTATCTGTGCCTCCTGGATTAATACAAGCGTTATCAAATGAAGTGTGTATCTTGCAATTATAGTTACTTCAAGCAAGGTTTGTGGTAGTCTTGACCTAAAAATTAATAATGCAGTGACGTCACAGAATTGCAGATAAATTCTATAGTACAGAGTGCTTGTTACATTCTTCATCTGCATTAAAATATCACATGTGGTTGAATGCAACTTTTATATGTAATTGATATGTTTTGGTTTTTTATATATATTTTTTTCTTTTCTAATGTTCGAGTGTTATTCTAAGAATGGTTTGCTGCAGTTGCGGTTGTTCTAGGTGAAACGTGACTCTTGTTAGGCAGAAAATTAAAGATATAACAACAGTAAAACAGCCATGCACTGCGCAGCAAGGCGCCTGGGAGCGCACGGTCTTTCCCGTGCGACGCAACATTCGAATTAGACAATCATGCAAATATTCCCTTGCATTTTTCCCATAGATAAATACGACGAGCAGATACAATATGAATTTGTGGGACCGGAAATTGATTCAATTAAGAGAAATCTTTTCAATCACAAACACCACACGAGGGAATGAAAACTTAACGGGTGAAGCTTATGCCCACCAAGTGAGGTGCCGCACTGGTATCCACATTCTCACTCGTAAAGACGGTGGTTCAATTCCACCTCCGGCCATCCAAATTTAGGTTTTCCATGATTTCACTAAATCACTGCAGAGTAATGTCAGAATGGTTCCTTTGATAAGGCAATGACGATTTACTTCCGCATTCTTATCCAAAAATTCGAACGTGAACTCCAATGTTCAGGCTGTCGAAGAGTGGTTAAGCCGTAAGGTACGTTTTCTTTTTTCTTTTTTTAGTCGTTTTCCAGAAGTGCCTGTACCAACTCTCCTTCAATACTGATGAAGATGGAGCGTATTAAAATCTCGAAAACGGATGTTAAATTATGAGTTTTGACGATACCACCAAGTTGCAATGTTCGCTACATTACGAGAAGCTGGCACATGAAGGGTACAGATAACACTAACATTAGAAAATATATATATATATATATATATATATATATATATATATATATATATATATATATATATATATATATATATATATCGAAAAGTGTCTATTACATGAAAAAGTTGCATTCAGCCACATGTGATATTTTAATGCAGAGGCAGAATGTAACAAGCACTCAATAATGAGAGATCTGCATTCTGTATCGTCACTGCGTTATTACATTTTTAGGTCAAGACTGCCTCTCCTATTAGCCTATCCTTGTTATGTCTGATACATCTCATTAAAATATTTATTATATGTAGAACTTTAAATGGAATTGTTGACATAACTCTTATGGGTATTGGACCGCATCGTCAATACATCAAATATTTCACCGACGTTTCGGCCACTATTGCAAGCGGCGATCTTCTGGGTGTTACGTTTACGTATAAATGGAATTATTTTGTTCTACAAAAGAAGGTCAAATCAAATGTTCAAATGTGTTTTAAAGCTATGGGACTCCGTTTGTTATTAGCCCCAAGACTCACAAACTACTTAAACTAAGGTAAACTTACCTAAGTACGGACACACACACCCATGTCCCCGGGAGGACTCGAACCTCCGACGAAGAGCAACCGCGCGCAGCGCAGCGAGGCGCCTCAGACCGCTCGGGTAGTCAACCGCGGCTTTTATTCCGCACTGGACGATATTTAGCTTATGTCTGTGCTGTTCTGAAATTTATCAACAAATTTGTATTATCTTAATCGGAGGTAATTTTATCCTTGTGGTGAAATTTATTGGTACAGATCATATTAACAGAAATACGATTCAGTGATCTGTATCAGTTTGTAATCTGATTGCGAAACTTAATAAATTTGAAACGAGGTACTTTGTAATTCGTACGACTAGTAGGGTTACGTTTATACGCGGAATAGTCAATATTTACCGATGTGGAAATGAAACAAACTGATATTTGGCTAGCATCCTGTATTAAATTATGTCCTGTATACGCAAGATTTAGTGTCACTAAGAACTGTAGTCAGTGAAGTCACAAGCCAACAGTTTTTTTTTTCTCTCTAAGGGGCCGTCATACTATTTTGGTCTGTTAGTGGTAGACGTCGTTTCTATTGCAACACTCCCCCACCCCCGCCATACCAGTTCTCCAGGTTCCTTCCAGGACGTAATTTATCACCCCTAATATGTGCACAACGTAAAAACCACGCCCAGGCCGGCGGCAAAGCGCTATCGTCGTTAATTGGCCGTGCGAATTTGATGTGGCGTCAGTGCTCTCTCAGGATTCTCGAAGCAACGCATTAACGGGCGAGGCTATCCAAGTGGTTTTTGAAATTAGTGCCGAATCTGTTCATATGAGAGCCAGTTTTTCCAACAACCCGTCTTTGAGTCACCCGCATTGTTCCTCGTGAAATTCCCATTCTCGTTATCCTGGCACTTACAATTTTGGAAGTGATGTCTCAGTACCCTTCATCTGCCAGCTTCACGTAATGTAGCGAACATTGCAACTTGGTGGTATCGTCAAAACTTTAATATTTAGACATCCGTTTTTGAGATTGTAATACGCTCTATCTGCGTAAGTATCTTCATACATACTTCGCAATCCACGGTAAAGTGCGCGACGGAGAGTAACGCGTACCAGTGATAGTCATTTCCATTCCTATTTCCCCTCCCAAATAGAACAATGGAAAAATGAATTCCTGTATGCCTCTATAAGAACTATAATACTCCTTATCTTTGCGCTCGCAACGCAAAATTTAAGTTGGTGGCAGTAGAATCCTCCTGTAGTCAGCCCTTTGAATTTCCTCTATAGGGTTTCTGGAAAAGATCGTCGCATTATCTACAGCGATTTCCATTTGAGTTCCCGAAGCACTGATCAACCCTACTGTGAGATTACCGCCCAATAGAAATATTGGCAATTTATAGCATTTGATAATTAAACAGTATGAGGTTCACTGCAAACATTGACCATGCCAATGTACTAAATGTTACACAATTTTAATCTTATTAACGGACGGCAGTGATCGTGGGGACTTCGCAAGTCGCCAACGGAGCGTCGGGGCCCAGCAGCTTCGATTCTACAAAGGATAAGGGATGCAGTGAGGACATATTCCAGCCACAGCTTCTACAACAGACGGCAGCGAGCGTTGGGGACGTCGCAGCTCGTTGCAGCAACTTCTGGATTAAAAGATAAGTAAAGCAGCTGGCGCTATAAATTCTTGTGTGTTAATAAAGCTTTCTTGTGATACCGATAATGGATAGTGTTTTTAATAGGTCGCCAAGCGACGTAATTTCAGAGAATAGCATATGAGAAAGTCCAGAGAGGGTAAATACTGGGGGAATGCTGTTGACACCGGAGATGTTAGCAGCCATGTTAGCGAGTTTTAGCTCAAATTTAGAATCAAAAATAGGATCAAAAATAGAAAATTCAAACTCAAATTTAAAATCAGAAATAGAAAATTCAAACTCAAATTTAAAATCAGAAATAGGAACTGTAAAATCAGAATTGAAAGCAGACTTTAAGGCAGACATTGGGGCACTACAAAATTCAATGTGTGCATTAAAGGCAGAAATAATCACAGACATTGACAAAAAGATAGGAAGTCTAACAGAACGGTTTGATAATAGGGAAAAGGAGATACATGCCAGAATTGGTGCTATTGAGACTGAGGTAGGAGACAAGTTAGATGCTGTGAAACAAATATGTGATCACAGGATTGAGGGCACTATGCAGGCGTTGGCTGAGGTTGACAAGAGGATGGTGGCAGGTATTGAGGAAACAAAAACTTTGTTGTCAGGAAAATTAGAGAATACAGAATGTAACTTTAGGAAAAAGATAGAACAAGTAGTGACAGTAAACAATACTGAGATTGAGAAGGTGAACACTAGAATAAATAATCTAGAATTGGGTACTGCATCAGGAAACACTAATTGGTCCATGGTACAGACACCTAATGGCAAAAAGTTTTCAGGAGTAGATTTTTTGGCTGCATGCAAGGACCAATTTGTGCCTGGTATGTCAGACCAGTGTAAAGTGAAGTTAGCAAAGAGAATGCTTGACTGTTCTGCTCAATCTTGGGCAAATCAGTGTGCTGATAAATTTGTTAGTTTTGAGGCGTTTGAAAAATTGTTTTTAAATAAGTATTGGGGGGAGGCCAAGCAAGCTAAGATACTAAATGAATTCTTGAACGGGCCAAACTATGTGAAAGGGAGACAGAGCATGAAGGAATTTTGTCAGGAGGAACTTGAGAAACTATTGCATTTAGATACACCTTTGAGTCTTTTAGCAGTAATCTCCACTTTGTGTAGGAGGTTACCTGCAGATTTGCATTGGCAGTTAATTCACCATCCCACAGATTCAGCTGAGAATTTCATTGAATTTGTAGAAAAGATAGACCAGGGTTTAGTTATGGAACGACAGCTCAGGGAAACACAGCATGTGAACCACAAGAAAACAGGGACAGTAGAGTTTCCAGTTACCGGGGTACGGATAAAGAATGGTACTGGCAGTTATAGCAAACCAGTGAATAAGGAAGTACTGTTAGACTTGATGATTGAGGATGAATTATTTAGTCAAGGTTTGCTTGTCATAAAGGGACTAGTGTTGGGAAATGATTTTTTGTGCAAATATGGGGCACAACTAGACTATAAGGACAAGGCTATAAAATTGAATGTAGGGGGTCATATGAAGAAGATTAAATTTAAGAACTCTGTTGATAAAAAGAATCTGATGGCATGCATACAGATAGCCCAATGTGTTGTGAATGAAGCTGAAGTTGAGGAAGAAATACGGAAGAAGGTAGATGAGACAAAGGGGATAAGTGAAAGTCAAAAGGGGGAATTGTATTATTTATTGTCTAGGTATAAGAATGTGTTTTCTGAAAAGCCAGGAAAAATCTTAGATTTTGAATATGAAATTATGGTAAAACCACATGAACCAGTTAAAGCTAAGCCTTATGCTATAGCCATATCTGAAAGGGAATCAGTCAGAACTGAATTACAACGGATGCTGGACTGGGGCATAATTGAAAGATGTAGAAGCGAGTACAGCATTCCCATGGTAGTGGTAAAAAAGGACAAATCTGTGCGGTTAGTGTTAGACGCCAGAAAATTAAACAAAATTATAGTTCCTGAAACAGATCATCCAGAGAACATGGATGAACTGATTCAAGGGTTCCATAATGTGAAACTTATGACCAGCATGGATCTGACTGCCGGATTTTGGCAGGTGCCGCTGGCTGTTGAGAGCAGGAAATACACGGCTTTCTTATTTGAAGGCAGGGCCTATCAATATAAGGTTGTTCCTTTTGGTTTGTGTATTTCTGTTGCTGTTTTCATTAGAGCTTTGAGTTATGTGTTGGGAGATGAACTGATGAGAAGGCTTACAATTTATGTGGATGACATATTGGTTCCTACAGCTACTTGGAAGGAGCATTTCCGTTTATTGCAGGATGTTTTTACAGCTTTACTTGCATGGGGTATGACACTCAAGCTTAAAAAGTGTGAATATGTGAAAGCAGAAAAAAACTTTTTAGGTCATGTGTTATCTTCAGAAGGATTTATGCCTAATGGGGATAAGATTAAGGCAATAGCAGAATGTGCAAAACCTAAGAACCGGAAGCAGTTAAAATCGATTCTCGGCATGGCTAGTTTCTACAGAAAATACATAAGTAATCAAAGCCTGAATTCTCCAAATTTGTCACGGTTATTGAAGAAAAATGTGTCCTGGGTGTGGTCTGATGAATGTGATAGGGATTTTGAAAGAATCAAAACCAGTCTGTGCAATAGCAAACTCTTACATTACCCAGACATGTCTCTTCCATTTTACTTAGCCACAGACAGCTCCGACTATGGAATAGGAGTTGCTCTCTTTCAAAGAAAAGAAGTGGATGGTGAGATTGAACATAGAAGCATATCATTTTGCAAGCAGGGTCCTATCAAAACATGAGTGGAGATATGGTATTTCGGAGAAGGAACTTTTGGCTATAGTTTGGGGTTTTCTAAAATTCAGAATTTACGTGCAAGGTCATGAGACAATTGTTATGACTGACCATAAGGCATTGAGCTATTTGCAGGATTGTAAGTTACTAAATCAAAGGCTGGCACGTTGGGCACTAATACTCCAACAATTCCAGTATAAGATAGAATACACAAAGGGAACTGAAAACGTAGTTGCTGACAGCCTGTCCCGTTTGCCTATTAAAGGGGATGAATCTATAGAACTTGAGGGTGAAGGCACTGAATTCCACATGATGTACATGAAAGGTGTTGATGGGGAAAAACATATTAGGGACATCTGTAAGGACATGAGACGGATACAGAACACTGATCCGATTCTCAAACTGGTCAAAACAAACATGAGTACAAAAGGGCACGAAAAATTAGATAAATATTACAAGATCTATAAGGGGGTATTGTTTAGGAGAAAGAATGTTGACAAAGAAGAAGGGCGGGTATGTTGGCCAGAGGAACATGTCCAGTTATTGATAGAATATATACATTTGTCACATGGTCATTATGGACCACAAAAGTGTTTGGAAATATTACAGTATTATGTTATTTTTAACAATAAGGATAGAAGTGTTAGGAAACAGTTAGGTGCTTGTGATAAATGCAGCGTGTGAAGCATAGCACTGTGGCTAGCCAAGGTGAAATGCAAAGCATTTTACCTAAGGGTGTGGGTGAGTTGTTGGCAATTGACCTTTTTGGACCATTGCCAGCAAGTAGGTGTGGACAAAAATATGTCATACTTACTGTTGGTGTGTTTTCAAAATATGTAAGGCTATACGGTATCAAGGAGGCTACCAGCAAAACAATAATCCGTAAGCTAGAGCTAGATTATTTAAAAAAAAAACATCGAAAACCTAAGGCATTGCTGTCAGACAATGGTTACCAGTTTACATCTAAGGCATGGGAAGATTTTATGCAACAGTCAGGTGTAAAACATATAAAAATTGCAGTTTACCATCCGGCGAGCAATCCTGCCGAGCGATACATGCGCGAGTTGGGACGGTTATGCCGAACATACTGTAGTAATAACCACAAATCATGGGCAGAGTACATTGTTTCCTTTGAAGATGTCATGAACAGTGTTAAAAGTAAAGCAACAGGATATACACCATATGAGATAATGATGGGCAAAAAGGCACCGAATCGAATAGGTGAGATTGTAGATTTCCCACCAGGGGATCAGGTGACACCACAGGAACGGATAAAGCTGGCGACAGAGCAGATGGCTAAGGCAGCAGCTCAGAGGAAAAAGAGACATGACAGTAGGTACAAGCCAACTAAGTACAAAGTCAATGACCTAGTACTAGTGAAAACTAAAGAAAAGTCTAGTGACATTGATGGAGAAATAAAGAAACTTTCTGAGTTATATCATGGGCCATTCCGGGTAGCAGCATGTCCATACCCAAATGCTTACCGGTTGGAATACCCCAAGTCTGGAAAACCGTTGGGGTTAAGAAATACTACTGAGTTGAGGCTATATAAGCAACTGGATTAAGTCAGTTTGCAGCCTCCTGTGAATATTAGGTTTAGGATATGTATGTATTTTTTTGTGACTTATGTATGTCTAGATTTAAGAGTTTTTGTGGAGTAACTTGACAATTTGATAATTATTTTGACTTGGTTTATTCTCTATTTTTGCCTTGCTTTATTTTTGTTGTTTATGTATATGTGTTGGTGAAAGGTGCAATTGTTGCCAGGACTCATTCCTAAAAACAGCAGCTGAGAGGGATATTGTGTTTATTGTGTCATCATAATTTATGTATGAGTAGTGAAACTATTTATTTAGGTAATTCTATGAATGATAATTAAATTGTTTTTATTTTTGTTAATACATACTAATCTGAAATCAGGACTACAGGACGTATGTATATTGTATTCAATTGATGTTCACAGGCTGCAGGTGTTGTAGTTACTGTGAAGTATAGACGTGCTAGGATTAACTTAGGATAGTATGGGCCAATTAAATCTCACACCAGCAAAAATAATTTTTTTGGTGCGAGGGGGTAGGATTTGTATTTATGTTTGTAGGTGTCATTATGATGGAAGAGAAAATTCTCTATGATAACATTCTTTTGGTAGTATTATTTGAGCTTTAAGATATATTTTTGACATGGGCAGGTTTTTTTTTATTTAATGGAGTAATACTCCAAGTAGGCCACGTATTCTCTTGTCTGATTCATCTGAAGCTATGGCTGATGAGAGTGCAGGCATGGTGGTTTGGGTTAATCTGATAATGACTAACACCAGCCACTTTCAGTTCTTAATTCTGTTGATTTACATGTTACTGTACATGTCTCAATGCTTAGTTTCAATTGCACCAAGTCTGGATGGCAGGGGGTGGGATACAAATCCAACCGAATCCTGGTGTCCAGACAAACTTTTGTCTATGTTGACTCATGAGTGCCTTCTGATCTTCCTGTTCCATGTAGGGTGCATATGACGTGTGTGAACAAGAACGCTTGATCCAGTGCCATGAATCTAAGCTGCAACAACATGTTGGTTGAAATGACGGAATCATAGGACCGTACACCATGGACCAGAGTTGCTGCAACGATGACTCTGGGGTTCTCAGTGTCAAAGTGGTGAGAGATTTCCTTTAAACAAGTGCAGTGTACACCGTCAAAAGTTTTTTATAGTGATGATTCTAGTTTTTCCATGTAGAAGAAGGTCCTCTAAAGACTAAAGGTTAATACTATTATAAATTTGGTGCCAATACTGTATATAAACAACAGGCACACTTAAAATTCATGGATGTAATTAGTTATAAGGATTCTTTTCTTAAAAATATGCACACTCTATAAGTGGTCTTAATGGTACAAATATTGGGAAATAATCTCACTGCCCTGTTTATTTATTTAATTATTTTGCATTAGTTGAGGTCATAATTGGTATAGTGTTTGAGTCAATCCCATTCCATAATTTCGTAATTTTAAATTTTGCTCATTTGAAAGTATTAACTTTGGTGCTACTTGCGCCAACCTGCACATGGTTTTTATGCCGCAAGTGGGGGTAATGTGAGATTACCGCCCAGTAGAAATATTGGTAATTTATAGCATTTGATAATTAAACAGTATGAAGTTCACTGCAAACATTGACCATGCCAATGTACTAAATGTTACACAATTTTAATCTTATTAATTATGGTAGCAATGTATGTACGCAGTTGGGTGACAACATTTATAGTTAGGCCAAAGGTAGAAATTCTCCACGTTGCGATTTGCTGTGTGCTTGTAGCTGATGGGAGGCCAGCGAGCAGGCCGACGTTGGTGGCTTGTTCTAACTTACGATTTTCCAGTTCGTTTCCGGTGAGGGGAGAGAGGGACAATGGCGAGTGCCAGGCGCAGTGCAATGCACAAATATTGTAATACTACTGGCATTTGAAGCAATACGATGCAGTTAGGAACCTTTAAGGCCCTCATTACAAAATAGCCTGTTGACAAATAAACAATACATTAGCTGATATAGTCACATCTAACGTAATATGTTTAATTGACAATGAAAAGGAATAAATTACCAACGAAGACAAGACAGTTACACAACTAGCATGGCAATGTTTGTTTATAAAAATAATATATTAAATATTTCCCATTTTACTTTCAATTAATCTTTTGTATTTTATCTTAAAGTATTCAGTTAAATCACTTATCTGTGGTATAAGAAATTGCACGATTATGATAAACAGTACAAAGGATGTTTATACTAATATAAAAACGTAAGAAAATATTTGTTAATGTGTAGTGTAATTATTTTGATTTTAAGTAAAGTTTTAGAAATGTATTGGCTGAGCGCTGTACGTTAGCAAATCGGTTAGAACAGTTCACATGCGGAAGTTGATGACGTAGGGGAAAAAACCCCGGCAGTTGAGCTTTTGGCGCGCGCGCGCGCGCGCGCACGCGCAAGGACAGGAAGGGAGGACTCCAGAGCACGTGGTGTGGCTGGACGGGCGGCGTCGCTCTGCATCAGTCGGCATGTCGATCTCGAGGTGGTGACTTGATATTTGTCTGTGGCAATCGCCAAGTGTGGTTGCTCGTCGTAGACTGCACCAAGTTAAATCGAGTGCTACTGTGTGTTTGTGAATATTTAGCCAGTGGAACAATGTGTGCATCGCATTGAATTAAAGTGACTGTGATTTGTTAATGTAACACGTGTTGTCGCATAGGCATGAACATAAACGGTGTTTGAGACAGCCACGTGGTGTGAAAACAATTCACGACAAATATTCATTTTGTCTGGGGGCTCTCGAGCTATAACTTTATTTGATAAATGTGCCGACGTACAGACGTATCAGCCACAGGGTTCAAGTATTGTGAAATAAACAACATAAAGTGAACTTTCACGTGTTTTCAAAAATAGTAGTTAGTACACCCTTTTCTCTCATGAACTTGAATTTATTGTGAATTTGTTTTGTTAATCATATGCAGGGAAGGAAAGCTGCGAACGTGTGATATCATCCCCTAGAAAACTAGTCAAACAGTCGCAATAAGAGTTCCAGTGTTTTTGCATGTTTAGGAATTTGGTTCGCAGCTGGTGGTTGTGAGTTTCAAAAATTAAACTTTCTCTAATTTAAACTCTCACCCCGACCTTCACCCTCGCACTACCAGTAACCTGTATACGAACGGAGTACATTGTTTTACATTGTCTCACTCCGAAACAATAACCTGAAAATAATTTTATTTTCGAAATGTTCAAAAGTTTGTAGAACTTATGGGGCTTAACTATGGGGTCATCAGTCCCTAAACTTACAAACTACTTATGAAATACCTAAGACTAAGGACGGCACAAATATCCATGCCCGAGGAGGGATTCGAACCCCCGACTGTAGTGGCCGTGCAGACCGTGACTGGAGCGCCTCAGCCCCCTTTTTTATTTTTTTATTTTTATTTTTTTTTACTTCTCTAAATACAGAAATTAAAGTTAAATGTCTTCTTCAAACAAAAAATCATATAAACATAATTGAAATGAAAGTAATAACGCTATGGAACTCAGTTCTTGTATTGCACTGTCGCTGGCTGCTAAGCTAATATTAGAAGTGCACCTCGCCGATCCTCAACGCGCCTCGTGTAGGAGTCGGGCACGTCTTCTCGATAGATTTTAGAGTGTTCCATTGTCCTGATCGGTTCTAGCTCTAAGTCGTCGAATACATAAATTAACTTCTCATACCCGGTACTCCCCAACTGCGCGGGGGATCGCTCATAGCACTTCCTAGAATGTTAGCAAAGTAAAGTTTGTATTTCTTGTGGTTCTTGATCGTAGAATGACGTTCTTGTAGAAATGTCCAAAAGTCAAGTACGTTCTTGGGGCTTTCTCTGAAAAGGTAGAGGACTGTCAATCCTCGAATCCAAGTTACTGCGTTGGTCTTTGTTCGGGGGTAGTATGTCTCGTCCGGGTAGAGTAATATCCGTGGATCGATATCTTGCGGAGCAACTCGAAGGAAAAAAGCTATAATTTTTTGCGCCAAACTCCACGCTTCTGCGAAAGTGCCGCATGTCAGGCGATGTTCTTCATTATCCAGTTCATTGCACTGAATACACAAAGGAGTGTCCACTCTATGTATAGCATGTAATCGGGCACGCGTCATGAATTTTCCATTAACGATCTGATACCACAGCGTACGTGTCTCTGTGTCAAGAAACGCATGGTGCACTGCCCGCCATACCACTGTCCACTTTACTGTCGGGTGCCGTCTCTCTATCACGTTGCCTGGTTGTCCCCGTAACAGTAAGCAATATATATCGCGTGCTGTTGTGGTCCTGGTAGTCGGTAGGTCCGCTTGTACATAACTGTATTCGACGAAAAAGGTACGAATATGGGCAAGAGACGGCGATATGTGCCCGACCATAACTGGCGCTCTGTGGGAAGGTGGCGCTAATTCCTCTATCAAAGTGCCGGACAGACTTGACTGGTGTCGACGCCACATCTTGACCATCGTACTGACATAGAGAGCCACAGCGCGGTCGCGGACGTGGACAAGTACGAGGCCCCCTCCCTTAATAGGGAGGGTGAGAGTTTCGTATCGGACTTTGAAAATTAGACCTGCGCCCACGAAGTATCCAAAGACCGCTAGGAGACAGCGTGCCATAACCACCGGCATCGGGAGCACTTGCGCCAAGTGTGGAATGCGCGATGCCAGGTGAGTATTCACAAAAGTGACCCGTTGCATCATGTCTAATGCTCTTAACGTGTTATCTCGAACACTCGTTCTGATAGACTGCAGGAGCCGTCTATAGTTGAGCGCTGCCGTGCGTCTGACGTCGTTGGTGAATGTAATTCCCAAACATTTCATTGTGTCCATTAATCTCAATGGTGCCAGGCTGTTATCTGGCAGCCCTCGTCCAATGTTCATAGCCCCAGACTTCGCCATATTAACGCGACTTCCTGTAGCCGAACCATACAGATCAATCCAGCGTAGTGCCGTTCGTATCTCGTCCCCCGACCGCGACAGGAAGGTAAGGTCGTCTGCATATGTTCTGCAGATGAATGTGTGCCCCCTGAATGTCATTCCTGTTAACTTGTCCCTAAGGCCACAAAGTAACGGCTCGATAGCGATGGCGTAGAGTATCGACGACAGCGGACACCCTTGCCGCACAGATCTGGCGATTTTGATAGGTCCTACTGCACGCCCGTTCACGAGCACTGTGGAGGAAGCACCGTGGAGTAGTCGCATTACTACGGTAACGAAGTCTTGTGGAAAGTTCATTTTCGTCATCACTTTTGTCATGTACGCATGGCTCACTCTGTCAAAAGCGCGATCAAAGTCCACGGACACCAAAACAGCATTGAGACGACAGGTTGTTGCTAATGCTATCACGTCGCGGTAGTCACTGAGCGCTGTCTGAATATTGCTGTCACCACCGAGAGACGTTTGATCAAGGGAGATAATTTGGCGGAGGACGCGTTTGATGCGAGCTGCAAGCATCCTTGTGTAGGTCTTAAAATCTGAGTTGAGTAGTGTCAGCGGCCGGTAGTCTTGTATTCCTTTCCCACCTGACGGTTTGGAGACAGGAATTATCATGCCCTCCACAAAGGCAGATGGAAGAGGGGTATGCGGAGACGTCAGTTCTCGATACATATCAGTCCACCGAGGCAGCATGAGAGTTTTGAATGTTCCATAAAATTCTAACGGGAGACCGTCCGGTCCCGGTGATTTGTTTGCTGCGCCTTTACCCAGAGCTTCTGTCACTTCATCTTCCGTAACCGCTGCCTTGAGGAATCCTTCCGCCGTCGCATCAAGGGTACCCTACAGTGTCTGTGGAACTTCATCAAACGCTGCCTCATTGTGTTCCACTCTGCCGTAGAGATGTCGGTAATGTTCCAGAAAAGCGGTGGCAATATCTTTTTGCGATGTTAGACTGTTACCATCCTGCAAGTCGACGGCATGTATTAAGGCTCTCCGACTGCGTCGTTTCTCCCTGATGACGTGGTGCATCGATGGTGGTTCTCCCTGTACTCGGTCAAAAACTCTAGCTCGGACGACAGTGCCTTCTAGGTTGCGGCGCATTATAGACGTTATCTGAGCCTGTACCCGTTTCACTGCAGATTGCCGATCTGGTGAAGGTGCCTGTGTCGAGAGCTCCCGTAGCGTAGTAAAATAAAAGTCCACGGTGTTCCGTCTCCACAAGGATTGTTCTCTTCCGTATGCAATCATAGCTCGACGTATAGCAGGCTTGGCGCAGTCCAACCACCACGGTAGAATCGTGGGGAATGTCGGTAGGCGTCGCTCGCAGGTGTTCCAAGTGTCTTCTATTAAGCGTCTGCACTCCGGATCCCGGAGGTGTGCGACGTTCATTTTCCAGGTACCTCGACTCCTCCACACCTTTTGGCGTTGGAGTTCGATCGTGCATATGTATGCGGTATGGTCTGAGAAGGCAACGGGCCACAATTCTGCATCAAGAACAGCATTTGTGAGACCACGTGTAACATAAACTCGATCAATACGACTTGCTGAATGACTGGTATAGTACGTGTATCCGGTCCGGTTGCCATGGACGCGTTCCCAAGTATCGATCAAGTTCATATCTCTCACCAGCAGTCGTAACTCTTGACACGAGGTGTAATGTGGGTATTGATCTTTCGGGGCAAGCACACAGTTGAAATCACCTCCAAGTAAAAAGTGATTATATCGACCCAAGAAAACAGGAGCAATCTCCTCAGCATAGAATCTGGCACGATCCCGCCTTCGGTCTGTACCTGACGGAGCATATATGTTGATGATGCGGAGCCCAAGTACTGTCAGCGCAAGCCCCCGTGCTGACGGCAGATATACCACGTCTTCAGCATCGATACCGTCACGTAAAAGTATCGGCGTCCCGCTGGCGCTGTCATGCGTTGGTGTAATATATGTGTCGTACCCATATAGTGCGGGAAAACTGCCGACATCGACTTCTTGTAGGAGGACTATATCAACATCCGACGCCCTCAACATGTCCTTTAATAGCTGTAGTTTGACGTGTGCTCTAATCGTATTGATGTTGATGAATGCTATTCGATATGCCTGCTGCCGCACTGCACGGTGGAAAGCGTTCATGATGTTTGAGTTTGTTGGTGTGGAGTTGAACATCTTTTGATTGCTGTCGTGTCCTTCAGAATCTTCCGCATCTCCTGAGTGACTAGTGTGTGGATGAGGTCGCGGCCGCTGCCGCGCCCGTGTCGTCGTTCATTGAGTCATAATCATCGTGATCCTCGGACCAGATGATATGAGGCGAATCTCGCTGAGATATCCCCGCGTGGCTTTGCAATGGCGGTGGATCTGTATCAGGGTTGGGCGTCGGACTCACTTGTTGGTCTCCGATGAACGACGTCGGATGTTTCTCGTGCACTGAGCGGTTCACGTCATTCTGTTGTGCGGTGAGAAGGGACTCCACGTGTGTGCTTTGAATTTCATCATCCTCTCTGTGTGTTGCAGCGTCTCCCGTGGAACAGGTGTCCGACGGCGATAGACGGCGTTTCTTGTGCCGCTTCGGCGATCATTGCATGCGTGTGTGTACCTCCGTATCAGAGTGCTGCAGCGACTCCCGGCGTTCAAGAGCGACGGCGGGTGTGGGTGCTGCCATGTCAACGTCCATTCGTGCTTCCGGCTCTTTCTCTTCAGCCGTCGATGTCGACGGAGATGTTGTGCTCTGGTTGTTCGGAAGCACATCTGTGTCAGCGGCCACCAATCCTGACGGTTCTGGTATCTGTTCTTGTTGAATGGGTGAGTCAATATTCGGCGTTGCGTCTCTCCGGAGCACATTGACGTATGACAGTGGGAGTGACGTCGGCGCGGGCGTTAGCACAGCTTCTCGTGTTGGTACTTGTGCGATCCTCCGCTGCATGCACTCAGAGCGAACGTGTCCTTCTTTACCACATCCTGAGCATGTCTTCGGCTGGCCGTCGTATATGACTACGGCCCTGCATCCTTCTATGAACAGGTAGGACGGGACGTGTTTGGTAAGTTCGATCCGGATTTGCCGTACCCCGTTAAGAACCGGGTACGTCGTAAAAGTGGACCACTTTTCCGCAACATGACTGAGCACCATACCATAAGGTTGGAGCGCTTCAATCACGAGTTCAGATGGCACTTCGAATGGGAGTTCAAAAATGCGTATTGTATGTAGTCCGAGTCCTGCATGATCAATAACCACATCGCCGACATGGCCGTCTGCATGCTTAAATTTGAGTCCATGCTTATTAGCTCGAATTATTCTTCCACATATTTCTTCGCTGATCATTTTCAAGTAGACAACACTACTCAAGATAGAGAGGTGTATACCTATGATATCTTGTGGATAGAGTTTAACCTCTTCTCGGATAAAGCGTTCGATTTCGTGAGCTTTAGGTCGGACATATTCGTTCGAAAAGCTGATCTTTATCGTCGACTTGCGCCATGAGTGAGCCACTTTATAATAGGAAATACTACATCCGTGAGAGCGGCCGAACACGTAAACAAGCGCGCGTGCGAGAAGCTCTGCGGCGGGACGTAAACACGCCCGTCCTCACCGTTGCCTGACGCAGACTGCCCCTTCGGCCACCGCGGCCGGCAATTTTATTTTCGCTTACACAGTTTATTCACAATGAATCGCGTACTTGTGCTGTTGTTGACACCTTCCACACGATGGTTCAACTGTAAAAATATGTACGACGACCGCCCTGGTGTCTTCATTCAGGTCAACTTCGCAGTTTATAGTCAACATTCCGTAATGTATTTGCAGTCGATATAAAGCCTGTTCACCGGCTAATTTTAGCATTTTAGCAGCGCTGAGAAATATAGATAAAAAATAACAGCGATCCTATCACACTCCCCTGGGGCACGCCAGACGATACGATTGTCTCTGATGCGCAATCGCCGTCGAGAACAACACACTGCGTTCTATTATTTAAGAAGTCTTCCAGCCAGTCACAAATCTGTGAACCTATCCCATATGCTCGTACCTTCGTTAGCAGTCTGCAGTGTGGCACCGCATCAAACGCCTTTTTCTACATCTACATACATACTCCGCAATTCACCGTAAGGTGCGTGGCGGAGGGTACGCTGTACCACTACTAGGCATTTCCTTTCCTATTCCACTCCCAAATAGAACGAGGAAAAAAAGAATGCCTATATGCCTCCGTACGAGCCCTAATTTCTCTTG
The DNA here is from genome assembly GCA_026315105.1 of Locusta migratoria. NCBI lineage: Eukaryota > Metazoa > Arthropoda > Insecta > Orthoptera > Acrididae > Locusta > Locusta migratoria. The sequence continues at coordinate 732,094,816 of CM048744.1, read as the reverse complement.
TCTTTGTGATCACCACACGAAATGTAAGCAGGCGGCAGCAAGATCGTACTACACTCAGCTTCAAATTCCGGCCCTCTAAATTTCCACAACAGAAATTCACGAAAAGAACGTCGTCTTTCCTCCAGCGATCCCCAATTGTGTTGCCGCAGCATTTCCGTGACACTCGCACATTGGTCGAACCTACCAGTAACAAACCTAGCTGCTCGCCTCCGAACTGCTTCTGTCTTCCTTTAAACTGATCTGCTGCGGGTCCCAAACACTTGAGAAAAACTCAACAAGCGTTTTATACGCGGTCTCCTTTACAGGTGAAGTACATCTTCGCAAAATTTTACCAATAAACCGAAGTCGGCTGTCCGCCTTACTCAGAACTGTCCTTATATGTTCGTTCCACTTCATATGGCTCTGCAATGTTACGCCTAGATATTTGAACCACGTGACAGCACCAAGATGCTCACTACTAATGCTGTATTAGAACATTATGGGATTGTTTTTCCTACTCATGCGCATCACCCAACATTTTTCTACATTGAGAGCTAGCTGCCATTCTTCGCAGGAACCAGAAATTTTGTCTAGATCATCCTGTATGCTATTACATTGAAAGACGACACCCTCTCATACACCACAGCATCATCAGCAAACAGCTTACTCTGTCCATCAGATCATTTATATTGATAGAAAATAATAGCGGTCCTATCACACTCCCCTGGAGCACGCCTGACGATACATTCGTCTCTGATGAACACTCACCGTCGAGAACAACGTACTGCTTTCTATTACTTAGGAAGTCTTCCAGCCAGTCAAAAATCTGTGAACCTATTCCATAAGCTCGTATCTTCGTTAGCAGTCTGCAGTGTGGAACCGCGTCGAACGCCTTTTTGAAGTCGAGAAAAACACAATCCGCCTGTTGCCCTTCATCCATGGCCCGCAAGATATCATGTGAAAAAAGGGCAAGCTGAGTTTCACATGAACGATGCTTCCTAAACATAGAGAGAAGCTTTTCCGTTTCAAGGAAATTTACTATGTTACAACTGAGAATATGCTCCAAAATTCTACATGAAACTGATGTCAACGATATTGGCCTGTAATTGAGTGGGCCAGTTTTCTTTCCTTTCTTATAAACGGGAGTCACCTGTGCGTTTTTCCAATCACTAGGAACTTTGCGCTGAATTAAAGATTCGCGATAAATGCGAGCTAAGTAGGGGGCCAAAGCCGCAGAATACTCTTTGTAAAACCGAACTGGTTTTCCGTATTTAGCTCTCTCAGCTGCTTCTCTACACCGGAAATACCTATTACTATGTCCTCTATTTCGAAATTAGTACGTTGATCAAATGAAGGTACATTTGTGATTTCTTAAAGGTTAAATTTAGAACTTCAGCTTTCCGTTTGCTTTCTTCTATTACTGCTCCGGAATGATCAACGAGTGACTGAACAGTGGGCTTTGACCCGCTTATCGATTTTACATAGGACCAGAACTTTTTCGGTTTCTCAGAAAGATATTTTGGTAAGGTATGGCTGTGGTAATTATTGTATGCTTCACGCATCGATCTTTTTATAGACGAACGAATCTCTGCTAACTTTTGTCTTTTTTTGAAATCGAAGCCACAGGAAGCCACGCGATTTCGTCGCGAACTCCGGCATAATCTCACGACAATGATCATCTAGCCAATGACGTAAACTCTATGTAGCAGCAATTGGTTTCCCTTAAAAATTGTAACCACAGCAAAGGCGATCTAGAACGCGCGGCCATTCCTACGCGGCTCTTTACTTCCCAGTCAGGCACTGCTTTCTGCGCCCGTACCTACTAAATATGTGCCGCAACTTCCACTTTACGACCCGCTATAAATTATAACTGTGCAAAACTCTGTATCTCGCACACACGGGCGCAAGAACTTGCCAGTTAGTTACGAGACCGAAGCAGCCTGCAGGAAGGGGCCGCTTCACACGCCTTCGTTGTTCAATACCTCGCTCCACCGCAGTTATTCCTTAACGACAAAATGTACAGTGAAGCATCTGCTACCGTCTGTATAATTTTAAATCTAAAGTTGCAGTACAGTTATTATTAGCTTCTTTAGAGCTAATGCATCACACAATTAAAAAAAGAGCGACAATGACTTTTAAAGCTGTCTTTCACTTTTATTAAAAACAATTTTACTGCTTAAAATTTCTCTAGATCGTAGCTTTCTTTCTATGCTTTGTCTTATCCGTCTCACAAGGAGACCTCATGTTAGTATTACTTTTTTTTATCATTACGGTACGTGAAGTTCAGAAATTAAATAACAATCAGCCAAAGCCATTCGATGCAACTTTCAAAAATTCTCGAGAAAATTGACTTTGGAATTTTGCAAGTACGTGTTAAGTGCCAATAGTTGCAGCATATGTCGGTGTAGCTCAGGTGCCAGAGTTCTAGCTTCACAACCATAGTGTCGGTGGTTCGAATCTCATTATGACAGTTACCTTTTGTCATTGATTTCGAATTCGGTTATGTAAAACTTTTTGGAATCCCTAATTCCACGTGTAGTGTCAATTTTTGTTTAAGAGTATGTAGACGATCTGAACAGCTCGTCGACACTTAAAACGAAGGTTGAGTAGGTCAGCTGCTTGGAAAGCCATTACTAGTTATGGAAATCACTTTCCACAAACAGCGTCATAGCTATACACTGAACAATAAAAGACAACCGTTGTCAACTAATAGTGGAGCCTATACCGTAAAAAGATGTAACTTATGTTTTTCTGATTGAAATCATCATCACTAGCATCATTTTGTAAAATAAATAAAATTACGAATAAAAAAAATAAAAAATAAAAAATAAAAAAAGTGCACGTTTCGTAAAAATTGTTGTTGTTGTCTTCAGTTTGATGGTTTGATGCAACTTTCCACAATACCCTATCCTGAGCAAGCCTCGTCAACTCCACATAAGAACGACAACCTACATCTGTATGAATCTGCTTACTGTATCCACCTCTTGGTCTTCCTCTGCGGGTTTTGCCCCAAACACTTCCTTCCAAAGCTAAATTCACGATTCTTTGATGTCTAAGAATATGTCCCACCAATCTATTCCTTCCTTTAGTCTACGTATGGCAGAAATTCCTTTTCTCCCCAATTCTGTTCAGTACCTCCTCATTAGTTACGCGATACACCCACCTAATCTTCAGTATTCTTCCGTAGCATCACATTTCAAAAGCATGTATTCTCTTCTTGTCCGCACTGTTTATCGTCCATGTTTCACTCCCATATAAGGCAACACTCCACAAAAATGCATTCAGAAATGACTTCGTTAGGCTTAAATCAATATTCGATAGTAAAAATTATCATTAGATATTAAAACTGTGTGAGTATTCGAAATAATATTAATAATAATTCACTCATAGCGGGATTTGCGCCATATACCATATTGTTCTGAGGCCTGAACGCTACCATCTGAGCTACACCGACGGATGTTGCAGTTATTTTAATTTTTGGTACTTGTATGCACTTGCAAAATTTCAAAGTCGATTTTCTCGAGAATTTTTGAGAGTTGCGTCGAATGGCTTTAGCTGATGGTCATATGAGTTCTGAACTTCACATACCATAAATATAAAAAAATTCTAAACGTCGATTGTGGTCTCCTTGTCAGTATTCCGAAAAACATAAGCCTACATTGAAGTAGCCTTGCTTAAGATTCACAGATACTTTCTGAACATATCTATATCTTACTCTAAGCATACAATGAGAAAAGCCTGTTCAACCCATTTACCAACAGCGAAATAAAAATGGAGTACGTGGAATCATCTTGAGAAAAAGAACAAAGATAAAAAACAAACACAGCACAGGTTTCCAAAGAGCATTTCAAGATATCTTTGTCTGCGGGGGATATAATCTGCCATTATTAAATCTTTCATATTGTTAACCCTTTATGAGTCGATGTCAGCCGTTGATCTTGCATAATAATACCAGTATTCCGGGATCGTCAGCGGGTTGAGTTAAAACATCCTACGAAAACATATAAAATACTTTTGAAGATGTCCCTCATACTGATTCACCTAATAACGTATGTCAGAAGTAAGTGGTACAATCAATACATTCTGAGACTTGACGCCTGAAACATAGGCACCCACGCGACTGTGTGTTGCACATGTTGCCGCATTACACGGCATTATGGCAAAGTGAAAGTGGAGAATGGCACAGGTCCTCGGTTCGAATTTGGATATGGCACACAGCTTTAATATGCCTGGAAGCTTCATAACAACGCATATTTCACTGCAGAGGGAAAATTTCATTTTGTGCTACCTTTCGTTACTGTGTGCGTCTCATGTATAACCAGTTATAGGGCACGGTGGTCATCTGTTCAGATGTGTGGCAAATTAAGTTAGTTGAAATGTCGCATATTGTGAGGCAACCAAAGTGTACTACACTACAGTTAGGCCCGAGAGAACAGTCACAATTGAGAACTCGGGATGCACAATCTTACAAGAAGTGTAGCGATTCGAACTCATGGACGCGAATCCTGATTAGCCAATCCGTAATTACACAATCAGTGCATACGTCATGGAAACAAACTGTGCCTTGCATCCATACAGACTGCAAAGAGGTTTTCAAATGCGTGATCGTGTTAGCTGTGCTACGATCCATCAAATAGATTTAGGACAAAGTGTCCCGCTACGCGGCACATTACCTCAAAAATTACCTCGGTAATGACAGATTCGCGCGGACAACAAAATCTTTGCAGTTTGAAGCCTGGACTTTATCAGTCACACTGTTCTACAGTAGAGAGGGATTTTTCAATTGTTATAAGTTCCTCAATTCTTGTTAAGGTTGTGAGATCTTTCTCTTAAAGTGTATCTAAGCACGTCTACCATACAACACTTCACAATACTAGTAAGCCTCATTTCCGTTTCACTCTCTTTTAATATCGCCACCCAGTGTCACTTTTGTTCTATTTTTGTTTGTCAACAGGCGGATACACAAAAATCAATCCAGAGGCTCCATCCCGCATCTATACTACTGCTACGCGAGTCTTTCTAAAATGTCTCCAACCAGAGAGGCCAATTTTTTTTATTTTTTTTTTTTTTATTTTTTTTTTATTTTTTTTTATTTTTTTTTTTTTTTTTAAGAAGCCAACAACTTAAGCACTCGCATGTAGCCGCTCCATGAGCCCGAAAATTAGACTTTTAATGATGCCACATCGTTTCCTGACACTAGTATTTGTAGAATTCATTTTGTCAAAATTCTCCCCTAAAGAGTATCTTAAAAAATAGAGTAAAACGCATCGAAGTACAAATGGTAACAGATTTCTACGTGTAGGAAAGTAATCACTGGAGCGCAGTAGCCGAGTGCAGAATTAAAATTTCTGTAGTCTGGAGGATCGTGCGGTATACGGTTTTTGGTTTCAAAAATGTTCAAATGTTTGTATAGTCTATGGGACTTAACTACGGGGTCATCAGTCCCTAAACTTACGAACTACTTATGAACTACTTACGAACTAGGACTAGGACGGCACAAATATCCATGCCCGAGGGGGGATTCGAACCCCCGACCGTAGTGGCCGTGCAAACCGTGACTGGAGCGCCTTAGCCTCCTCGGCCACCGCGGCTGGCGGTTTTTGGTTTAGCTCGGACCAGTGCTACTTGTGTAACCATTTGAACGTTGCCTTATGTAGCAGATTACTTGAGTGGTAGGGCTGGGAGGAGGTGAGAGTAACATCACTTACAAACATAGTCTATTGTACTGTTTAGAAAAATGCAATGATTTGTAAGATCTTTATAACCAAAACCTGGAAACCTGATGGAACAATTTTTACAGCAAGTTTAAGAATGTCATTTTTAACAGAATAAGTTTCTGAAGTAAATTTCAATTAACAGAAAAATAGATCTTCTGCCCCTCAAGAAAATAACAACTTACGGCATTATAAATAATAAACAACTAGATGACCCAGTGAACTTCGTATCACTTACCTCTTAATATAAATCATACTTATTTAAATCATATGTATTTTAGGCCCAGTAGATTTATAAAGGCATTGGCTTTGAACGCCAAATGTGCAAAATTTTATCGCAGTCGTACGAATGATATTGATATCCCAAAGAAAAGAGCTCTTTCAGTTCTCCACAAATTTTCCTATTTTCTGGCCAACTACTCCAAACGTTTACTTCACTCAAACCTTCCTCTCGCTTTGAACGTCGAACGTGCAGAATTTTATCGCAATCTGATGAATGGTATTGATATTTCATAGAAAAATCAGTTTTTTCTGTATTTTCCAATTGTCTGGGAAACTATTCCAAATTTTTATGTCATAAGAATGTTACTCTTGCTTTGAACATCAAATATTCAAAATGTTATCGCAACCAGACGAATGATATTGATATCCTACTGAAGAAAGCTCTTTCAGTTTCATTTCCAAATTTTCCGGGTAACTTTCCGGAATTTTTATTTCATAAGAACGTTCGTCTTTCGTTTAATTTCAAATGATCAAAATTTTATCGCAGGTGGATGAACGGTTCTCAACTTATAGTATTAAGTACATTTAGAAGTTCATTGAAAAAGAAACTTGGTTCGAATTTTGCGACTTTGTAAATGTATCTTATTTTAAGTGAAAACTTTTCCAAACCATAAGGCACATAACAAAAGAATTACCCCTCTCCGTCGTAGGAATAGTAAGTTATTGTGTTCATTTTAATCAAAAACACATTTACAAACTAACTTTCAGTTTTTCACAAATTTTTCAACTTTCCGATAGACTCTCCAAAAAAATATTATTTCATACAAACCTTGTCCTGTCAAGCCGTACTCAAGTGATTTCTTACAACCATGAGCCAATTTTTTTTCCATAGAAAAAAATCGCTTTCTGTTTTTGCTAAATTTTCCTACTTTCCGGGCGACTTTTCCAAATTTTTATTTGATGCAAACCCTCCTCTTGCTTTCAACATGAAATGTTCAAAATTTTATTGCAGTTGGACAAACGGTATTGATAGCTCACTGAAAAACTATTTCAGTTTTTCGCGATTTTACTCTTTTCCGGAGTACGTTTTCATATTTTATCACCTTTTAAACCTTACCTGCACTTTCACGAACATTTCAAGACTAAAATTAGCCAAATCGTTTCAGCCGTTCTCGAGTTTTAGCGAGACAAACGAATATCAATTCGTTTTTATATATATAAGATTAAGCTAGAAATAACCCTTCACAGAAGGAAATAATAACGCACATAATCCATCTTAACTTGTAATAAGTTCCTATTAATAGACAAGTACAATGTTTTCTCTCGGCAGTTTCACTTTCGACTGACCTAACGAAATCTCACTGTTACCAAGGAATGCAGTTTGTAAAACAAGGTTTATAATTTCACCCCAGAATATAATATATTACTAATCTTCTAAAGTATTCAGTTTATTATCAACATGGTTGGTTGGTTAGATTTTAAAAGAGACTAAACGACAAAGATTATCAGTCCCTTGTCAACATGGTCACCCGGGTTTACGGCCCCTTCCACCGGGACTCACTGTTGAGAATACATTTGACAGAACAACACGGCACGTGCAGCGCGTTCAGACACCGGCCTGCGAACCTTGTCAATCATTACACATCTCTGAAACTCAACATAGCGATTACAAATAGCAATCATTCACACCGACCAAGTCTCGCTGTCGGCATCAGGACGTAGTCCAGCGTGACGACACCGCGCCCCCAGTCTTCCACTGTCGTTCTCTCCACATTGCCCTCGTGGCGCTCCCGCTGATGACGTCCGCCGTCCACAGGGAGCGAACGCAGCTGAGTCTCGCTGGTGACGCCATCCTACAGCGCGCGCAGGAGGTTGCGCGCAGCTCTTCAAAGGCGTCGCAACATGTGACCATCTTACGGTCGGCACACCTTACTAAAAAAGGAATGTCAACTGGACTGAAATTAATGCTCAATCCGGTTTTATTACGACTTTAATTTTCCTGGGAGGTTTTTCAACGAGTACCACTGCTACCATTTTATACACTCGTATATTAAAAAGATATGTCAATTGGGCTGAAATTAATGTTCAGCTAAGGGCACCTCTTTTATTTTCACCATTCGGCTTTTATTCCGATTTTATCTACATCTACATGGGATACTCTGCAATTAACATTTAATTGCTTGGCAGAGGGTTCATCGAACCACCATTATACTATTTATCTCCCATTCCATTCTCGAATAACGCGCGGAAAGAATGAACACCTGGATCTCTCCGTCCGCGCTCTGATTTCTCGTATTTTATTCTGATGGTCATTTCTACCTATGTAAGTGGGAGTCCATATTTTCGCATTGGGAGTAGAATGTTGGCGATTGGAGTTTCGTAACTAGCCCACGCCGCAGAGATAAGCGCTGTTATAATGATTCCCATCCCAGATCCTGTATCATTTCCGTAAAGCTTTCTCCCCTGTATCGTGACAATACGAAACGAGCTGCCCTTCTCTGGATTCTTTCGATATCCTCCGTCAAACCCACCTGATAAGGATCCCACACTCGGCAGCAATATTCCAAAAGTGGACGGACAAGCGTAGTGTATGCAGTTTCTTTTGTAGTTCTGTTGCATCTTTTAAGGGTTCTGCGAATAAAACGCATTCTCTGGTTCGCCTTTCCCACGACATTATCTACGTACTCTTTCCAGTTTAAGTCTAAAGTAATAGTAATTCCTAGGTGTTTTGTGGAGTTTACGGCCTTCACTTTTGATTGATTTATCTTGTAAATAAAGTTTAACGGATTTCTTTTCGTACTCATGTGGACGACTTCACACTTCTCGTTATTTAGAGTCAATTGCAAATTTTTACACCATAGTGATATCTTATTCAGATCGTTTTGCAGTTTGTTTCGATCTTCAGATGATTTTACTAGACGGTAAATTACGGCGTCATCTGCAAACAACCTAGGAGAGCTACTGAGATTTTCCTCTAAATCGTTCATGTAAATAAGGAACAGCAGAGGACCAATAACACTACCCTGTGGAACCCCCGATATCACCTCAGTTATAGTCGATGCCTTACCATCGATTACTACGAACTGTGTCCTCTCTGACGGGAAATGCCCTACTCAGTCGCAAATTTGGGGCGATATACCATAAGCACGCAATTTGATTAAAAGCTATTTGTGAGGTACGGTGTCAAAAGCCTCCTGGAAATCAAGAAATACGAATTCGATTTGCGAATCCTTGTCGATAGCGCCCATCTCTTCGTGTGAAAAAAGAACTAGCTGTGTTTCGCATGAACGATATTTTCTAAATCCGCGTTGACCTCTGATCAATAGATCATTCTGTTCGACGTAATTGATAATATTTGAATACTGGATATGAAGTAATTTATCCATTTCAGCAACTGTCCAGGTTATATATTAATAAAAATCAGCAACCAGTTGCTTGTGATTATTTATTTTAGACGACTGGTTTCGGGCGCTTGAGTGCTCTTCTTCTGGTCTATTTTAGTATTGTTGCTTAATGAATGTACATGTCATTAGGAGAATTGATTCTCCTAGTAACATGTACATTCATTAAACAACAATTCTAAAATAGACCAGAAGAAGGGCACTCAAGCGCCCGAAACCAGTCGTCTAAAATAAATAATCACAAGCAACTGGTTGCTGATTTTTATTAATTTATTTTATTACCGGATATGTTCCAAATGTTAAAATGTCTTCCCGAGAGATTTTTCGACGCTTGCTGTTCTCCTTTAAACTTGTGAGAATCGGTTCCAACTTTGCACAAGCCTGGGAGGTTTGACTTTCGTGGACAAGCGCTCTGTTGCAGCCTTCTTTGCTCCGTAGCGAACGTGTGTTCGTTTACGTTTGATGTTCACCGTTGAATTCAGTTTGTTTCTATTAGAGAATACGTCCAGCCGTGAGCTATCGCGACACGTTTCACGGTCCTTCTTACAGCTTTACTTCCGGCTGTACCTCGCTTCCTATCTTCAAAACTTCACAGACGTTTCCTGGAGGACTGGCACTACTGGAAGGAAGTATTTGGTGGAGACATGGCTTAACCACAGCCTAGGGGATGTTTGCAGAACTATATTTTCACTCTACAGCGGAGTGTGCGCTGATATGAAACTTCCTGGTAAATTAAAACTGTGTGTCGGAAAAAGGGCTTCGAACCTCGAAACTTTCCCTTTCGCAGGCAAGATCGACTGTGTACTTAAGCGAAGGCTAAACCCTTGTAACTATGTATTTTAATACTGAGACCATCTGTCAGTCATTTAATCTGATAATGCCCTACTAATGGTCGAAACGTTGAAGAATAACAAAGCACTTTGCAACCAAGACGGCTATTATTGCAAGCCGCGGTGGAAGTATACGGGCGTTCGAAGGTGCCTTGCTGCAGATCGTGCTGTTCGAGTCCTCGCTCGGGCATGGATGTGTGTGTTTGTCCTTAGGTTACTTTATATTACATTTCATTCCATTCCATGATGGTGGTGGTGGCGGCTGGTGCAGCAACAGTGTTAAATAATTAAATAATTCTCAGTCTCTGTAGCAATATTTTTAAATTACGCGGTTCGCGCTGTTAGCGCTTCGTCAGACTGGAAGAAGACAAATGTTTGGTTACAAAGTACGTTAACCTCTTTGCAGCGGCCCAATGACAAAACAAATTGTTAAGCTACCTCCACCACAGCTATAGATAGTTCTGTGGCTCCATCTCCGCCCAAGTAAGTCCGAATTTTCAAAATTTACTTACCTTCGCCACATTAGATTCGCTGCCCGCCAGGTACACGGACTGTAACGAAACATTTGTCTTTCTTCAGTCTGACGAAGCGCTAACAGCGCGAAACGTGTAATAGGAGAATAAAAATATTGCAACAGAGACTGAGAAATACTTTATACTAGATTAAGTAGTTTGTAAGCCAAGAGACTGATAACCGCATAGATTCACAAACATTTGATTTTATTGTAAAATACAACTTCACTGGTTGCTGTACGACACCATGAACAGTAAATCAAATAGTGTGCGCGAATTTGTCAACATTTTTGGATTTAAATGTATCGAAATAAGCCAGACAAATGGAGAAGCTATTTCTGCTCTTTTAAATCTTCAACCGGAGCTTATTCGCCTTTCGTTGTGCTGCGGTACGACCGTTTTTCATTAGGATTTGTAGTGTTTGATGTAACTACATAACAGCACATAGTGTTCTAAAATTGTCAGGTGTGTCATTTTGTTGCTGCAGCAGCGTCAATCCCTCCAGCTATTAAATCAGCAGCATCCCGAAGCGCAACATGGCAGTGAATCCAATAATGCGCGCGCTGGCTGGCACGCAGCTGACCTTTGACCGATGCGGGACTCCCTGATGTAGAGGGTCCTCAGAGGCCAATAAATCTCGACAGCCCTATTTGCGAGCTGCGCAGGAACCTGTCCGCGCGCGGCCTGCTGTCGGCTGTGGCTGGGGACCGACGCCTGGCCCGCTAGCGTCATCGCTGTTGGCAGCGAATCAGTCTTCCTCCCAGCCTGTTCGTTGTGCTAATGCGGCCAACTTCCGAACTCCATAACTCCCACATTTCGTAATAATCTTTGAATCATTTGGCAGTATATGAGAGATATAATCCCACTAAAAAACATAAGATGTTAAATAGTTTTGAAAATAAAAAGCCAAGATCGCACAGTAATAATTTATTAAATGAGGGCCGGTATCGGTGCACTGTGTCACCATCATCTGGTCATATATGTTATAAGCTGGTCATCTGTCAAAAATATAAAAGACATGCAAGAAATAAACATGAAAACATAAAACATAAAAAATAATATACATTTGGGATTAAGAGGCACTTATCCTACCTTGTTAAAAAAATTGGGTATAATATAACAAGTGCAACGTTGCACTTGGTCACTATATAAAAATACACAAGTTAAAAATATGACAGCTTACAAAACACTGACAGCTCTGAAGATTCCACTTTACATTTTGGCGCAAGGTGGCAGCACCATAGCTGGATAGTGTTTGTAAGCTGGTTTCACAGAAGTCAGTTATTACATAAAAACAAATTGCAACATAATTTTGGTCAAAGATGAAACCCATATTCTATGTTTGGTGACATTACAATTACATATTAATTTTTTTAAATTTTTTAAATATTAATTATAATACATATGGTATATCTTGTGTGCTTCGGTTGCACAGTGGTAGAGTGGCAGACTACAAATCCAAATTTTGCGGGTTCGATCCCCGTCAGGTCCCAGGATTTTTATCTGTCACTTTCCATTTCTTTCCCCTCTGGCAGTGTTGCTCATGTGAGAAATACCGAGTAGCACCGTGGTTCGGAACCCACGGTAAACTGTAGGTCCTCCTATAACTGGCTGGGTAAGTCAGTTCGAAGGTCGGAGGAAGGCAACGGCATACCACCTCCTAACAGCACCATGCCTAGTAAAGCACTGTGGTGTTCAAACCAATCTTCGGACTGTTGACTGCTTTACCTTTATGGTATATCTTATATAGGAGTTCAGTTTTTAATTAAAGATTACAATTCGCTGAAAGGGTCGTCATTTAACAAAAATTATTAATGTACGATCTTCGCTTTTTATTTTGAAAACTATTAAACGATCAGAACGCCTCCAAACCCGACTATGTCAGGTAATCATAAAATGTTAATTAAAAGTCTCCAAACGCAGTCATTCCACCGCAGAAAATTGTGAGAATTTATGTTACTTTACTTACTATCTACGGCAGTCTGTACAGGGTGAATCAGTTAACACTTGCACTCCAAATGTGGCGGAAACGTAAAGGGCGATTTATGTGCGGTTTTCACAGAATGGATTCGTAGTCAAGGACCTGTATTGTTAGCAAATAAACAGGTTGTAAAAATTCGTAGAAAGTGTATTTTTTATGCAAACATAAAATTTTTCAAGTGAAACAATGGTTGTATCTATCGTGCACTGGAACGTTTGACACAAACTGTGTACAAAGACTTTTGAATGCCTTTTTTATCACATTTAGTTTGGCAGTTACAACCGTTCAAAGTTTTGGGGCCAGAGGCTACGACAGGGTATCTGACTGGCTGGGCCGTGTCCCAGGGGCTAGCCACTCGGCCAGTCAGCTAGCTATCGCAGTCTCCGCCCTCGAGACTTTAAACTTGTGGTGTCGCACAAGTACAAAGTGCGCGCCACCAACTTTCGCCGCGCGCCGCCATGCACGCACGGCGCGGCGTTCTCACGACGACAGCCACGAGCGCCCTCTGCTGCAACCCCGCTCGTGGCCACCACGGAAAGACACCGGTCACTTGGGACTGAGTTAGCAACCAGTTAGGACCTTCGTAATCAGATAGGCACCAGTGAAGACTTTGCTATCGTACAGGCACTAGGCAGGACTCTAACAACTATGTATCAACATTCTGCAGTACTATGTAAAAGTTAAGTATTGTTACATTCTGTGCAATATATATCTCTTTCTAATTTACTCTAGTGTTTATAGTTTCTGGCTGCTCCCCTCCGTACCTGCACCAGCGTGCTATCTATATTCCTGTGTCGGTCTCATCCACCCGGCCACCGACACCTACGACGAGGCTGGGACACAAAAGCGGCGACGAAGTCGGGACACAAAAGTGGCGACGAGGAGTGATAGACGATCCGTGGACCAGCCCGCTTGCAGCAGTACTACAGCAGTAGTAGTCGGAGCACACAGAAATTGCTCCCGCCCACCCACCCTTATTATAATAATTTTGGGGGAAGATATTTTGTTACGTGTTTTGTGGACTTTTTTGTTGCAGCGCGTCCTCTTTCATATTGCATTTGTGTTTTGTTATAATTTACTTGTATGCGCGGCGCCTAATCGGTCAGCATGGCCACTACCCCGAACCCAAACTTAATGGAAATTATTCAGTTACAGACGGCGCAAACCACTCAACTACTGCAGGCCGTGTCGCAGTTGACGGCACAGGCTGCTCACCAACAACAACAGCCGTCACATCAGCAGCCCACACCTGCCGCTGTACCGCTCCCTACGTTTCGCCAGTACAACGAACGTGAGGAAGAATGGAGCGACTACTTCGCACTGTTTCAAGAACTCGTCGCGGCTCATCAAATTACAGGTCAGAGAGTGAAGAACCTTTTCTTATCGATTGTGGGCCCCCAGACCTTCGTACTACTGAAAAAAACTTTTCCCTCTCGCATCTCCTCGTGATGTAGACTTTGAACAAATTGTAGATGCACTGAATGCTCATTACGAGAGGAAAGTTCTCGTAGCCGCTACGCGGTACCGATTTTTCAGACTTAAAAAGTTACCGCAGCAGTCACACCAAGAGTGGATTACGGAATTGAAGGGCTTAACCCGCCAATGTAAATTTACTTGCTCTTGTGGACTATCGTATAGTGACGTGATGTTGAGGGATGCGATTACGCAGAATATTCAGGACCCCAGAATTAGAGCATAAATTCTGAAACAGTCTGACCCCTCATTAGACAGTGTACTGCAGCTTATAGAAGCGCATGATACTTTTGACTTAGCAGATGTAGAAATGCAAAGCCACAGTGTAAATTCAGTGCGCCGCAACGGACGCTTTCCTAGCCGTAGTTCTCAGTATAGCACTAGTGATTCTTTAATTTCTACCGGCCGTGCTGAACATACAGTGAACAGTAGCCAGTGTAAAAGTGCGACACAAAGGTCGCCCCGTCGTGTTAGAAACAGTGATTTGAATAACGGGCGCCAACGCTCATTTCAGAAAAATGTACGTAAATCTTGCCCCCAGTGTGTGTCTCGCCACAAGCGTGCTCATTGCCCTTGTCGCAACGCAACCTGTTATCAATGTGGCAAATCGGGACATGTACAGTCTGTGTGTATGCAAATTAAAAACTCAAAGAACGGTGCCGTTAGAAACAGTGCTTCGCAGAGTGCGAGAACAGTTCATTCTGTAAATGTTATACGGGCTGTGGAATTGAACAGTGCTTTAGTTGGTTCTCAATTACAAGAATGTTCTTCTGCACCTATTGAAAAACTATATAGTGCACCACGTAGCAAGCGCCGACGAGCGCGTAAAACAGTGCAACGGAAAAGGGTTCGGGACAAGCAAAATGACTATGAACAGTGCATTCCTGTAGTGCAAATAGTGCCTTCTGCAACTGCTCCTTATAATAGTGCCCAGTACTGTTTAGCTAGAGACAGTAGACATAAAGTAGCTACTCAAAAGTGTAGTGCAGTAGTTAGTAAATCTGGAGTAGCTTCGCAGGCTTGCGCGGACGCCGATCCGGCGGTAGTGTCATCTAGTGACAGTGTTGTTAATCCGCCGCGTGCCGAGTCTGCGCCGATTCCTTCACTACGCGGCCCGCGCAAGTGTAGCAAACAAACCGTAGCAGACGTTGCCCAAATTCGTGCACCTGTCGAGCGCCACAAGCAAAAGCTTTTTGTGAATCTTTCCATTGCAAATAAGACTGTGCAATTTCAGCTTGATACTGGTTCCGCTGTTACATTAATTAATAAAGATACTTATGAACTTCTGAGTTCGCCGAAATTGTCGCCGTCACAGCAAGTGTTAACAGCTTATACAGGTGAAAATATTCCCGTGCTAGGAACATGTAGCCTGCCCGCCTCTTTTCAAGGTGTAACAAAAACAGTTGCTTTTGTTGTTCTTCAGGCCAAATCTACACAGAACATTTTTGGACTAGATGCTTTTGACTTGTTTGGTTTATCAATTCAAAGAGATGTGCTTCAAATTTCGTCAATAGTGCCTCAGGATAAAATCAATGCATTGTGTGACAAATATAGTGACTTGTTTTCGCCGGAACTAGGTTGTGCAAAAGACTTCGTGGCACATGTAACTTTAAAAGAATCTGCAGTTCCAAAATTTCGTAAAGCTAGACCAGTGCCTATCGCCTTGCGTGATACAGTTGCTGAAGAACTTAAACGTTGGCAAGATAGTGGGGTGATTTCTCCTGTTTCTGCGAGTCAGTGGGCCTCGCCTATAGTAATTATACCCAAGCCGCCAGGAAAACTTCGTCTCTGTGCGGACTTCAAATCAACAGTGAACAGTCAAACAATTGTAGACACTTATCCCCTGCCCAGACCTGACGAACTAATGGACAAATTAGGACACTCTCGTGTCTTTTCTAAGATTGATTTAGCAGAGGCATACTTACAGATTCCACTTGATGACGAGTCAAAGTTTTTCGTCATTAATACTCACATGGGCCTTTTTCAATTTCAACGCCTACCCTTTGACAGTTCTTCCGCTCCCGCTATTTTTCAGCGCTTTTTGGAACAGCTGACAGTTTCGGTACCTTGTTGCTCGAACTATTTAGATGACATTGTGGTATCCGGACGTACAGTTGAAGAACATTTAGCAAACCTGGAGTGCCTTTTCAAAGTTTTGACTGCAGCAGGTCTACGTTGTAATAAAGCAAAGTGTTCGTTTTTTCAAACTGAAATAGAGTACCTACGCCATGTGATTAATGCCCAAGGAATACATCCCTTACAGTCACATCTTCGAGCAATCAAAGACTTGCCTCCTCCTAAGAATGTGCACGAATTGCAAGCAGTAATGGGGAAGCTGAACTATTATTTCAGATTTATTCCCAATGCCTCTCAGATTGCAGCTCCACTGCATCACTTACGTAGGAAGAATGTTCCTTTTGTATGGTCCAAAGATTGCCAAGTAGCCTTTGACACATTAAAGTCTGCACTACTCAGTGATGCATGTTTGATTCCCTTTGAACTCTCGTCGGGTTGCACAGGAAACAGCTGCGGATGCAGACTTAAGTGTGGTAGCACGTTTTGTTCGCTCAGGGTGGCCTCCCAGAGCCAAAGACATTGAGCGGCCTCTGGTTAGACGTTATTTTGCACAACGTCATGCATTATCTTTAAGTCAGGGTGTACTGTTGTTACATACGGACAACGACCAAACAAGAGTGATTGTTCCTCGTTCCCTGCAACGAGAAGTGTTACGCCTCCTGCATCATGGACATTGGGGTATTGTTAGGACTAAGCAACTGGCCAGTCATTGTACCTGGGTTGGTATGGACGCTCAGATAGAGAGCATGACGTCACAGTGTACTGTTTGTGCGGAGCATCAGGCGGCTCCTCCACAGCGTATCTCAGACTGGCCACGCCCCAAGGGACCATGGCAACGTTTACATATTGCCTTTGCCGGACCTTTCTGGAATACGCGCTGGTTAATCGTTGTAGCCGCTTTCAGCAAGTTTCCTTTTGTGATTGCCATGAACTCAACGACGGCGTCTAGTACGATCAGTGCCTTAACATCAGTGTTTTGCATCGAAGGTTTGCCTGAAACTATCGTCAGTGACAATGGACCTCAGTTTGTTAGTGCCGAATTTCAACAGTTTTGTCGTGTGAATGGCATTCAGCATATTACCACTGCACCTTTTCACCCTCAGTCCAATGGTGAAGCAGAACGTTTCGTTCGAACATTCAAGTCTCACATGGAGGAGATAAAAGGTCAGCACTCCAGGCAGCAAGCTCTTCAAATTTTCCTGTCTACGTATCGGTGCATGCCACGTGACGGCCCGTCTCCTGCCGAGCTGCTACACGGCCGCCGTCACCACACTCTCCTTCACCTGCTGCAGCCTCCCACGCACCGAGTCGGTTCGTATGGCGCTACGCGTTTTCAGGTTTCTACGCCGGTGCTGTACAGGGTGTTTGCTGGCAACAAGAAGACATGGTTGCCGGGCACCATTCAGCGCGTGGTCGGTCGCAATATGTATGTTGTACGTTCTTCCACTGGGTCGGAGCTGCGGCGCCACGCAAACCAATTGCGTCTGCATAGGCCGCGCGATCCTGTCTCCGGTTTCTTGATTCCAGACCCAGTTCACCGCCAGGGAGCACAACCACATCGTTCGTCCCCGGACTACGAGATCGTCCCGATGGAGATCGACGCGACGCCGCCGCTGTCGCCGCCGCAGATGACAGCGTCACCGAGAGGGACTCCGGGACCGTGCGTGCCGCCGCCGCCGCCTGGGCCACGCACCTCAGAAGAAGATGACCTGCTCAATCTGGGCGGGGAGGTGCGCCCTTCCCCAGGTTTCGGTGGGTTCCCTGGAGGATCGCAAGGCGTCTGCCGGGGCGCGGACGGCGTCTCGATCCCAGCCTCAGCTACGACGCCCGTCCCACCAGTAACGCCCCCGCCCAGGCCCTCCTCCCAGTGCCGTCGCCGTGGCCCTCAGCCCTACGCCACGACGGCGCGGCGGTTTGGGGGGGAGGGGTGTGGTGTCGCACAAGTACAAAGTGCGCGCCACCTACTTTCGCCGCGCGCCGCCATGCACGCACGGCGCGGCGTTCTCACGACGACAGCCACGAGCGCCCTCTGCTGCAACCCCGCTCGTGGCCACCACGGAAAGACACCGGTCACTTGGGACTGAGTTAGCAACCAGTTAGGACCTTCGTAATCAGATAGGCACCAGTGAAGACTTTGCTATCGTACAGGCACTAGGCAGGACTCTAACAACTATGTATCAACATTCTGCAGTACTATGTAAAAGTTAAGTATTGTTACATTCTGTGCAATATATATCTCTTTCTAATTTACTCTAGTGTTTATAGTTTCTGGCTGCTCCCCGCCGTACCTGCACCAGCGTGCTATCTATATTTCTGTGTCGGTCTCATCCACCCGGCCACCGACACCTACGACGAGGCTGGGACACAAAAGCGGCGACGAAGTCGGGACACAAAAAAACTGTTGTAGCTGCCAAACTAAACGTGATAAAAAAAGGCATTCAAAATTCTTTGTACACAGCTGGTATCAAATATTCCAGTGCATGACAGAAACAACCATTGTTCCATTAAAAAAACTGTATGTCTGCATAAAATACACTTTCTAAGTAATATTACAATTTGTTTGTTGGTTAAAAATACGAGCCCGTGACTATCAATCTATTCTGTGAAAACCGCACATCAGTCGCACTTTCCGCTTCCGTAACATTTGCGGTGCAAGTGTTATATGTGTCAAGTTGTATTTTACAACTTTAATTTATCAAATCAAATGTTCAAATCTTTGTTAATCTTATGGAACTCCACCTCTGTGGTTATCAGTCCCTAAGCCTACAAACTTCTAAAACTAAGTTAAACAGAAAGACAACACAGACACCCATGCGCGAGGGAGGACTCGAACCCCCGACGGCAAGCAACCAAGCGCTCCGCAACATGGCACTTTAAACCGCTCGGCCACTCCAGCGCGGCCATTAATTTTTATCTATATTTTTACTTACCATCTTTTAAAATGCCTGGATAAGTATTACACATCATTACCTTAATACATATATAAATTGAGATGGCTATGCCTATATTTAACTCTTCAGCCAAAACTATACACTCCAAACGAATAGTGTTTGTATGTGGTAGTAGGTATCATTCCCCCGTTGTGCACTATGGTGGTAGAGGGTTGATAATGATAAGGGGATGGAAAATATGGGAGTTGAAAGTTACCGAATTATCTAAAATTCTACGTGTGGGTGTCAATAACTGCACGATGGAGAAGAACGATCTCTCTGTGTTGTAGTAGAAAGTCTCCCGTTGTACACAATAGTAGTTCCGTGTCGATAGTAAGAGGGTGGAAGATACAATGGCTGAAAGTCTGCACCTTATATACAATTCGGACTGAAGACCAGCGATGACTTTTGACACCATAATAGCAAAGATGTTATATACAACGCAACGTAATGTACATTCTTCAGTTGTTTTTATGCGACAAGCGCGCGAATAAAGAAAATTAAGTGCTTATTGCAGTTTGAAAAGTAAAAATACCAAGAAAGTGGCCAAAGCGTAAGAAAGAAATTTCTCGTTCTCGAGCCGTTTCTGAAAGATAGAAAACAGCATTGAAAAGTGAATGTACACACGACAGAAACTTGAAATTTGTAGATATTGTTTTTCTCACACTGTAGGCATCAGTGATTTTTCGATATTCCCATTCGTAAAGGGGTGAAATAGGGGATGAATGGTTTTCTGAAAATACATTGCTGTTCAGGCAATTTTTAAGCAAGAAATACAAAACTTCATATTTAGATTTTCGATTGGAGTTTTAAAAACATGTGTTTCGATATTTTTGGAATGTCAACCATCAAGCGGGTGAAATAAGTGAAAATCTTTTAAGGGTGCTACTGAAACTATTTTGATACTAGAAATGCGCAAATTTGAATTTGGAACCATAGTTAGAATTTAAAAAAAAACTTTTTTCGGAATGTTTTGAATACTGTCATTAATGCTGCAATAGGGTGTTGTATCAAAATGCTTGATTAGGATAGCATTTTTAAAGCTAAATCCTTTATCTGAAGATAAAATATTCCTGTATTCGGAGCCTTGAGGGAGGGGGGGAGACTTTGGTGACAAATTTAATTTACTCATTATTATTTTATACATTATTTATTTACTCATTTATTTAACCCGACAAGATTAGCGCCCCCAGGTCGTCTCCTACACTTAAGAAGGCGATCTACATATTTTATTATGCCACAATTGTTATACCACTTCTAGAAGAATTAAAATTTTCAAACAGTACAGATGACCAAAAACAATCATACTGTTGATATTAGTACTTGATAAATAACAATCAAAAATGTCAAGTTTACAAAACGGTAGGATTATGATTACGAGTGCTGGTAGAAATGATAATGAAGGAAAGAGACAAAAGGGAGGGAAAGTGAGTGTAATAATAGATGAAGAAATATGACGGAAGATCTATGGTGAAAGAAAGAGGAGCAAGAGAAATAACGAAGGGTTGCGAGAATAGCATACGTTTTACCATGAGCTGATTGTATGCATGAATGAAAGACTAAAATAAATATTGATGTAAAGAAAATTATAAAAGAGGAGAATGGTCAGAGGACTTTCTGACGACAAGTATTGTACATGGAATGTAAGAACACTATCACAAACTTAAATCTTAAAAGAGAGGTAAAAGAGTAGCGTGAAACTGGTAGGAGATGATAAGGTCAGATGGGGTGGATGTCAAGAATTGCAGTCAGATGAATACCTAATATACTACTCAGAAGGCAAATTAATGGAAGAAATGAAGTAGGAGTGATTGTGTCTAAGAATGTGGAAGAGGTAGACTCTGCAAGTGATAGACGTATTGGTGTAAGGATGAAAGGTGTACAAAAAACCAATCATGGCGCAACACTGATACATACAATGTTGAAAAATGAAATGTGTAGGAAAAACAGAGCAGGCTGGGGAAATATGGCCTAAAGAGGTCTGCGAAAAAGTTGTGTAAAAGGTCACGAGGGCAATCTACAAAGATATGAGGAATATTTAGAGGAGCTATGTGATGCAGATCACAAACTAACATCGCTGGAATTTAAATCATTGAACACTATGCATGATGATGAGAAAGGACGAATAAACATCATGGAAGAGTGCAATGAAAAACGGGAAAGCGGCAGGTACGATACACGGTGTTCTAAAATGTTTGAAACGCGGAGGAATAAGCGAAATATTGGAGACTTCTAATAAAATATTTGACATAGGAGAATGGCCAGAGGACTTCCTGACAACCGTTGTGATACCAGTGACAAAGAACCAAGATAGAGTAATGGATATCTACATCTACATAGATACTCTACCAGTCACATTGAACTGCGTGGCATAGGGTTCATCGAATCGCTTTTATGACATTTCTCTACAGTTCCATTGTCTCATAGCTCTAGGAAAAAAGGTACATCTATGTATATCTATTTTCGAACTGATTTCTCGTATTACATTATGATGATGATGTCTCCCTATGTAGATGGGTACTAACAATATATGTTTGGAAGACAAAATTGGTGAAAGAATTTTCACAAATAGATCACTCCGTAACAAATAACGCCTTTCTTTTATTTCCACCTCATCTCGTGCATCATTTCCATGACACTCTTCCCCTATATCGTCATATACGAGCTGCCCTTCTCTGAAATTTCTCTAAATCGTCCGTCAGTTCCATCTGGTATGGATCCCACAATATGCAAAAATTGAACTTTGAGGTTTGATTCCATTTCAGGGCATTCATAATGCTTGTTTGAAGGAGACTGAAGATGGTCACTAGGTGACTAAAACCGATCTAGTGGTTTTTTTTCTTAATAAACATCTTTTAAACATCTGGTGTGTTCAAAAATTGAACTGTTGCATCTTCTAAGTAGTCTACTAATGGAACACAGTCTTTGTTTAGCCTTTCAAAATGTTCAAATGTTTGTTAAGCTTATGGGACCTAACTACGGGGTCATCAGTCCCTATACAAACTACTTACGAACTAGGACGGCACAAGTATCCATGCCCGAGAGGGGATTCGAACCCCCGACCGTTGTGGCCGTGCAGACCGTGACTGAAGCGCCTCAGTCCCCTCGGCCACCGCGGCCTGTTTAGCCTTTCCTACAACATTTTCTACGTGTTCTTTCAAATTTAAGTTGTTCGTAGTTGGTATTGCTAGGTATTTAGCTGAATTGACGGCCTGTAGATATGATAGATTTGATTGATTTATCGTGTAACTTAAGTTTAGCGAAATTCCTTTTATGGTCATATGGATGACTTCACACTTTCCCTTTTTAAGGGTGGATTGCATGTGTCTTATTTTCTTCGTTTTGCAGCTTCTTTTGATCCTCTGGTTACTTTACTAACTAATAAATGACAGCATCATCCATTAACAATCTAAGAAAGCTATTGAAATTGTCCTCTATAAAACTGAGGAACGGTAGGGGTACCATAACACTTCACTGGGAAATTGCCGATATCACTTCTATTCTATTCTATGAATTTCCGTCAATTACAAGGTTCTAGGTATTTCTGACAGGAAATCGCACAACAGTGGCGATATTCCATAAGAAATACTGAATCTATTTGGTATCCCTTGTCGATAGCACTCATCATGTGAGTAAAGATCTGTGTTTCACAAGAACGATACTTTCTGAATCCGTTTTTTAATAAGTCGTTCTCTTCTAGGTAGTTCATAATATTTGATGAAAGAATATGTTCTTAACTCCTGCAAACCGATGTAAATGATATAGGAACACTCATATTGCCTTCCTTCAACATTGGAGTTACATGTGCAACTTTCAAGTCTTTGGGGGGTGTAACGTTCGCTGAGAGAGCGGTTATGTATGAGATAGCTAGGATGGGGATATTGAATCAGCATACTCTGAATGGAACCTAATTGGTACACAATCGGTCCCGGGAGGCTTACTTTTGTTAAGTGATTTAAGTTGCTTTAATACTCCCGCGATATCTACTTATAAATTACGCATGTTGGCAGGTTTTCTCGATGACAATTCTGGAGTTTTTTTTTTCGTCTTCTTTGGTAAAGGATTTTCAGAAAGCAGCATTAAGCAAATCTGTTTTAGCAGAACTGTCATCAGTATCACCACCATTTCTATCCTATAATGAAGGTATTGATTGTGTTTTGCCGCTAGTATACTTAACATACGGCCAGAATTTCTTAGAATTCTCTACCAAATTATGTGACAGAGTTTTGTTGTTGCAACTATTGACACTTCTCGCATTAAAGATCTGGCTAAATTTCTAGTTTCTGTAAAATACTGTCAGTCTTGGGGATTTTAAGTCCGTTGAAATTTGGCATGCTTTTTTTCTTTGATTTTGCAAGAATGATCTGACCTTTTTGTGACCCACGGCGGGTCATCCCCCTGTTTTGTTAATTGGTTTGATATAAATCTGTCAATGGTTGTCGATATTATTTCTTTGAATGGAAGCCACATCTGATATACACTCAAAGTTTTAGTTTCGAAAGACTGCAGATTCTCACACAGGAAGCGTAAATGGAATTTTTATCTACTTTTTGAATATATATACTTTTCTGTTTTGGTGGATTTGGAAAGTCTAATATTCAGTCTTGCAATGACAATTGTGTTCACTAATACCTGCATCTGTTTCGATGCTCATTATTAGCTCCGGATTATTTGTTGCTAAAAGATGAAGTATGTTCACATAAACATTTGCAATTATAATGGGTATGCACCCAGTAGAATATAGGACGATATTTTATGCTGGCCTCCGGTTTAGAAAATGTATTTTTCCAACGTATTGAGGGTAAGTTAAAATCGCTACCAATTAAAACTGTGTGCTTTCGGCACGTTTTTGAAATTTGATTCAATTTTTCTTTGAATAATTCTTCAATCGAATCGTCCGAGTCAGGGAGTCCGTAGAAAGAGCCAATTATTAATTTATTGTGGTTTTCAGATATAACCTCTACCTATACTAAAACACAGGAACAATCTACTTCAGCTTCAC
Organism: Locusta migratoria; assembly: GCA_026315105.1. Lineage (NCBI taxonomy): Eukaryota > Metazoa > Arthropoda > Insecta > Orthoptera > Acrididae > Locusta > Locusta migratoria. Next base: position 732,070,696 of record CM048744.1, on the reverse strand, counting down.
TACACGATAAACCGCCTGTGACTGCAATAAATACGCCGCCACCTACTTTATTCAATCTTTTTCTGAACACCATTTGCCCCTTTGTAAAAATTTCAAGTGAACTTATATCAGGCTATATCCAGCTACCTATAATGCCGGTACCTATAATGAAGTGAGATCGAGTACCTCTTGTTAGCTCTTGGAGCAATGGCACTTTCTCCAGACAGCTACGACAATTTACAACTGTTAGACCACAGGTTTTTAGATTTGTGTTCGTCCTAGCTTTGACCTCTACCCTTTGAGATTGAAACCATTTCTCTGTAGTCTCGATTCAGATATTATGAATCATTAATCAGACACAGGGAAAGGTAATGGAGGAGAAGAGCAATTTTTCTTTAGACGGAATACAGGCACAAGATATGCAGCCGGAATGTTGAGAATTTTAGGCGAAAGGTTTATTGAAAAGGGAAGGGGGCTTTAAGTTTGCTTTAGAGATCTGGAAACGTCCTTTAACAGTATGAATTGGGGCAGGCTGGTATCTATAATGAGGAAAAAGAAAACAAAGAAAAATAAAAAGCAGATGGCTGAGAAATTCTTTATATTTAAATCCAATAGCGTCAGTGAAAGTTAGAGGTGATAGTACTATTTGCTTGCATCTTACGGAGGGATAAAAGAGAAAAGGCTGGGGGTAATGTCTTCAAAGTTCGAGAAAGTTAATTATTTGAAAGTGATTACGTAAGTTTCCAACTTTTACCCTTCTTTCTATCCTCGGTCCTTTTACCAAGACACTTCGTGCCAATGTTTCTGATAGAAAAAAGCACTTTACGTGAGGGACCGTATTGCTTCGTACCTTTCAGGATATGAAAACGATAGTTTCTTTTCAATAACGTGATCTTTCGCTGCTGCTGCTCACTGCACAGAAGCAGCACTCAGGTCGTTGATCCGTTGTTTCTTGATGTCGCTCGGGAGTAGCCAAGTTCAAGTGTTCAAGTGTTTATTAAGCTTATGGGACTTAACTACGGGGTCATCAGTCCCTAAACTTACAAACTACTTATGAACTACTTACGAACTAGAACGGCACAAATATCCATGCCCGAGGGGGGATTCGAAGCCCCGACCGTAGTGGCCGTGCTGACCGTGACTGGAGCGCCTCAGTCACGTCGGCCACCGCGGCCGGCCGGGAGTAGCCGAGCGGTCTGGAGAACCACGTTGTGGATCGTGCGGCCTCCCGCGTCGGAGTTTCGAATCATCCCTGGGGCATGGATGTTTGTGCTGTCTTTAGTATAAGTTCATGTTTCTACGATCATATCAGTCTCGCGTACCAGCAGTTATCTTGGCTACGTGCAGATAAGCGTCGAAGCTATCATACATTATGTTTGCTGCATCGCTTTCTCAATCATTGCAAACCTTTATTATCCTCAACGATTATATTACACCACAGCAGAAACACACGCTCTCACCAAAATAAAACTCTCTCTGTACCGTCACATAACACTGCAATCTTCTCTAAATCATTTTCTGTATCGGGAACACGTCTGTGGAACAATCTTCGTCGAAAGATAAGAGAGATAAAATCAATTCAGAACTTTTAAAGACAGCTACGGTTTCATCTTGTGTCACAATAGCCGTCTTTTTCTCCACTTACCAGTCTGTAGCCCACTGTTGTCAATTCCTCCTCCCCCCATAAATGTTTCCATTTCCTTTCGTCAGCAGAGATCTCTATTCATATATTTCCACTTCCTCACAACCATTGGCACTGTCATTTTTCAATCTTCTCCTCTTTCACTAATCATTTTCCCCCTTCTGTTTATATTAAACTTAATTCAAATGTGTTAAACATCTATCTCCATGTAAATATCTCTTGTTATTATTAGTATTACTTTGATTTTTGTGTTATTATTATCATTATTGTTATTAGTATTATCATATATTGCTATTATTGATATTATTAATACAGTATTTTTTTTTAAATTAAATCCTTTATTTATGTTGTTCCTGATCAGATGTAAAAGAGGGCCCTATGGCCCTAATCTGGTCAGGTTAAATAACCAAATAAATCGGGCGCTGATAACCTCGCTGTTGAGCGCCCTAAAACACCAATCATCATCATCAACCAAATAAATAAATAATAAATTAGTAGTTGGTAAGTTTAGGGACTGATGACCCGGCTATTAAGTCCCATAAGCTTTGGAAACATTTAAACATTTGATTCATTTCTTGATGTAAGGCTGAAATAGTTGTGTAATGTGCCTAGGTTTTAACAATAATGAATGTTACGCGAAATTTCAGGGTGCCAGTGGCTTTTCCTGTTTTATTAATGATTCACCGTTCTCATGCAGAAAGCTACGACTGTATAATAGAAATTTATAAGTATTCAACAACTTTATATCACAACATGTGCCGGCCGCGTTGGCCGAGGGAACTGAGGCGCTCCAGTCACGGTCTGCAAGGCCACTACGGTCGGGGGTTCGAATCCCCCCCTCGGGCATGGATATTTATGCCGTCCTTAGGATTAGCTAGTTCGTAAGTAGTTTGTAAGTTTAGGGACTGATGACCCCGTAGTTAAGTCCCATAAACTGTACAAACATTTGAACATCACAACATGTATGATACACGCACGCGATTGAAATGGATGTAATGCGTCTGAGGCCCTTCGTTCGGCTCTTAGATGTTAACGGCGCTCAGCTCGAATTACTGCTACAGGAGCAACACTCCGCGCATGTTGTACATTTTTGCGCCAACGGAACATTCTACATTGTTACGCCTGTCATCTTTCTATTACACAAACATTTAATTAATTTTTAAATAACAGAAACAAAGCGTAAAACAAGACAATTACATTGTATAAATAGACATATTTAAATTACATCTAGTTACATATAATCAAGTTCAGTCCAAAATATTTGCACACCTGTATTGCAAGTCACAGACGCTCCACTACCTCAAGCGTTTCCGTAACGCGGACAATCTCGCGTAACTGCAGTGTAGAGTTGCGTCAGTTCCGACTGCAAGGTCTACATTTTCATTCAGCACCTGGCAGGTCACGCCCGCCAGCCACGCTTTTGTATTTTGTGTTTCATTGCTATGACTCAGTTACCTATTTTAAGTTTCAACTGAATTCACGTTCGTTTTTCTTATCAAACGGACACACTAAAAGGATCTTGATTTTGAAACTGATATTAAGCTTTCCTTATATGAAATCGTGTTAGCCAATCATTGAGTATAATTTCATTTGAATGACGATAGAGAAATGTGTAGAAATCATTTTTCTTTCGTATTTCTTCGGTGTGATTTTTATAGTCGCATTCCATATTCGATAGACCAAATCCTTTTTTCCGACTGAAAGTCTCTGTTCTACATCTACAAATCACATTCAAGTGCCTGGCAGAGGGTTCATTAACCACTTTCATAACTTTTCTCTACCGTTCCATTCTCTAACAGCACGCGGGAAGAAAGAAGACCTAAATCGTTCCGTTTTCGATCTGATTTCTCTTATTTTATTGCGATGGTAATGTCTCCTTAAGTAGGCGGGTGCTAGCAAAATATTTTCACATTCAGAACTAAAAGTCGGTGATTGAAACTTCGCAAACAGATCACGCCGCAATGAATAACGTCTTTCGTTTAATGATTTCCACCCCAATTCGTGCAACATTTCCGTGACGCTCCCCCCCCCCCCCCCGTGACGGAGCTGCCCTTCTCTGAACCTTCTCAATGTCTTCCGTCAATCCCACCTGGTGAGGGTCCCACAAGGGGCAACAGTACTCCAGGATTGCAGTGTATTAAATATTAATAAAAATACTGGAGTTTTTTAACGGATTGAGACTATTTGTTCCAGTCAATCGGATTTTAGAAGGGAATATGGACGAAGTTTGTCCACGGGATACCTGCTCACCGTATCATATGCTCTATGGTTTACTCATGATACGTATTACGCAATGCTCTTCCCAACATAGTAAAGAGGTCTTACCGAATGAGACTATGAAAGAGCAAGGTAATGACTACAGATCAGCCCCGTCATAATCTAGAAAGAAGAGTGACACGAGGGTGCTCTGTCTACCACATTTTTCAGTGATTATAAGATGTGATTGACCGCTGTGGACTAGATAAAGGGGGACAAAATTGGAGGAAGAAAAACGTTTGCTTGAAATTTGCGGACGACATAATCCTTCTAGAAAAGATGAAAAGGAATTACTAGACATATTGAATAACATTAATAATCAGAGAAATATTTATTAAATACAAAGAAAACAAATGTAATGTTACCAGATGGAAATAAAAAAGTGAACAACATTATATAAATATGCTAACACGAAACTGAGGGTACAGATTTTTGATATTAATCGTACAAGAAGACCTATTAAACGTATATAACTCGAACGGTGGTTTGTCATAGATGTTTTGAGTATAAAAGTAATGTGTGAACGTAGCCGTTAAGAGTGTAAAAAGAAACAGAAATTTTAGTATGATACTCCAAATTCTTCATAATATAACCCGTTGTAAGGGGCATATTATTACAGGTATAATTAGCTCAGTCAGTTAGCGCTTGACGTTCCAACTTAAAATTCCAGGTTCGATTCCCACTGTCCTGTATTTTTTTTTAAATTGTTCATAATGTTAAATGTAGTTTTTAAATATAATTAACACCACAACTACAAATTTGAATGAAAACCCACGAGCGGGCTTGCTGGGGTATTGAATACGCCATAGGAGAATTCCGTAGTGCTGCAGCATAGCAGTGTTACTGCAAAATATAAATATTTACTTGGTTCGTAAGGGAATTGTAATTTAGAACAGAAGGTGATGTATTAAGTGCCCCACGCGCATTCTCGTGAAAGGAAACAAAAAATTAAAAATGTAAACAATCGACGCGCCTGCTGGAGCACAAAAGATGCCTAAATTACCTATGTCGATCTATTCTACGTGGTGAGACATTGATTTCTTTTCGTTAAATTAGCATAAAGGCACTATATGCCAACACCAGTTGTGACAGAGGTTTCATTCTTAAAATACTTGCTGACAAGCAAGCAGAATGTACATAAGGCCAACCGTTAATTTTTGTGAACCTCGCTTAGAGCGTACGATATCCACACAGCCCATTGCATGGAAATGTCATGCCATGCAGTTCATAATGTGTTCCAGTTATCTAGTATTCTGATTTGGAGTGTTTGTGGATTAATGTGTTGAAAGTACCTTTAACATGGAACATGGAACATGGAACTAAGATAATAAGGATTCTCTTTAAAACGTGAAACACATTTTCTTCTCCAGATCTGTACTGTCTCTCAGCAAATGTTTCTTACTGCCTACTCGTCTAACCCCTATTGTCGATAATGATCCGATATTTGCGCTTGACTCTCTATTTATTAGCTAAAAATCGATAAATAGAGCCATAGTAACCGAAATACAAATTTGCAAAACAACTACGCCATGAAGATTTGCAACGATCGAACACAACAGAGCAACCTACATCTGCGTTTAAATTGTGTCAAGCATCGATCTCTGTGTTTCCATGTTTCTGCCCACGCATATGTTGAGCCAGGTATTTTGATTGCGATATGTTGAAATAGGGCAGCGGTGACTCTTCGTGGTGCCCTGCCCTCCGTTTTAGCTGACGACGAGGTGAGTGTAACGACAGTTTTAAATTTCTGTGAACTTTCTGGACTCTGGCCTAAGATTTTAGGCTGGAGGTTTTAGGATCTTAACGAATTACTCGCCCACCACTACCATGGTACAGCATTTTGAGGACGTCTACGACTGTACTCGTTGGACAATCAAATTCTAATATTACCTTGCCATATTTGTTAGGGTCTTTGCTTTGTTCTCTTTATCGTTTGTCTAGTTTGGTTACTTCCTTTTCTGTTCCCTATTTGTGGGTCAGGTCAGGTCAGACGTATCGCCTAATTATCTTGTACGGGCACTAAAGCCCTAGTTGTCGTGCGCCCATAACATCCTATCCAATCCAATCCAATATGACGAGAAAATACATAATTGTGATATCTACATCTACATCTACATACATACTCCGCAATTCACAGTAAGGTACGTGGCGGAGGGTACACTGTACCACTACTAGGCATTTATTTCCTATTCCACTCCCAAATGGAACGAGGAAAAATAAAGAATGCCTATATGCCTCCGTACGAGCCCTAATTTCTTTTGTCTTTGTGATCTTTACGCGAAATGTAAGTAGGCGGCAGAAAACTCGTACTACACTCAGCTTCAAATTCCGGCCCTCTAAATTTACTTAACAGAATTTCACGAAAAGAACGTCGTCTATCTTCCAGCGATCCCCAATTGAGTTGCCGGAGCATTTCCGTGACACTCGCGCATTGGTCGAACCTACTGGTAACAAATCTAGCTGCTCGCCTCTGAACCGCCTCCATGTCTTCCTTTAAACCGATGTCTTGCGGGTCCCAAACACTTGAGAAATACTCAAGACGTTGTAGTACAAGCGTTTTATACGCGGTCGCCTTTACAGGTGAAGTACATCGTTCCAAAATTCTCCCAGTAAACCGAAGTCGGCTGTCCACCTTACTCACAACCGTCCTTACATGTTCCTTCCATTTCATATCGCTCTGCAATGTTACGCCTAGATATTTGAACGACGCGACAGCATCAAGAAGCTCACTACTAATGCTGTATTCGAACATTATAGGATTGTTTTTTCTACTCATGCGCATCACCTTACATTTTTATACATAGAGAGCTAGCTGCCATTTTTCGCACCAACTAGAAATTTTGTCTAAGTCATCCTGTATGCTATTACAGTCAGTTACAGACGACACCCTCCCATACACCACAGCATCATCAGCAAACAGCCGCAAATTACAACTTACTCTGTCCATCAAATCATTTATATATATAGAAAATAATAGCGGTCCTATCACACTCCCCTGAGTGCAGCCAGTCACAAATCTGTGAACCTATTCCACAAGCTCGTATCTTCATTAGCAGTCTGCAGTGTGGCACCGCGTCGAACGCCTTTTTGAAGCCGAGAAAAACAAAATCCGTCTGTTGCCCTTCATCCATGGTTCGCAAGATATCATGAGAGAAAAGGGCAAGCTGAGTTTCCCATGAATGATGATTCCTGAACCCGTGCTGATTCATGGAATGAAGCTTTTCCTTTTCAAGGAAATTTACTATATTCGAACTGAGAAATGAATCGTATATGAATTATTCAATAGGTAGTAGTTGCTGTCCTCGAAGAGATAAACGCTGATGAAGAAGTAGATGACTGACTTTTACTTCCCATCGTCACACCTTTGCTGCTGTTAATGCTGATCGGGCCACGAACTTGTGGCAGGGCTAACACGGGCTTCACCGTGGTGAGGATCGGTGACCTCTGCGCGCGACGCAAGCGCCGTCCACGCCAGGTGGCCGCTCCCGTAATTACACCATCAACAGCGGCAATCGAGAGCCATCAAGTGTTCCAGTGCTGAAAATTACCACGTGTGACCACTCTGCATTTACGTACTGGGGCACATAAAAAGAGAACGCGCAGTTTCCACTAGCGAGCGCAGAATAACACAGAGAGGCGATACCACCTACATCAGCGTACAGGCAGTGATGCCACGGCAGCCACTTTGGATGGGTGTAGGAAGGACCGATAAATGCGTAGTTCATCAAATGGCGCTCGCCTCAATTGCATTGTCATTTGAACCCCTTAGGATAGGAAAAAAATTAACCAATTTTTCACGCAGACAGGTGAATACTGATGGAATGCAACAGTTGAAACTGAAATTCTTTTGAGCTATTTGCCACGTCCAACTTTTCGGCTCCGTTACACGAGTTTTCCTCAGGAAATCAACAGTGTTCTTAGCGAATACAGTACGTATTATGTTTGTACAATAATCGAAACTATTACTTTTATATGAAGTAAAAATTATGACTTGAAAATGTTAGTCGGCTGCCAGTTTTTTTGTTTTATCGTTACGATATTTTCGTCAGCGAGAAGGTTGTAGATAATGTTGTTAACGTAGCTTTTTATTTAAACTTTTTTTATAGCTCTCATCGTTTTCACACTAAATTGGGTAGAATAGAGCAGTGGAATCTTCCAAATTCTACTCGTTACTTTCAGCGCGCTTGCCCACCAACGAGCACAGATTCTGGTAATATTTGTGAAGCTTGAGGGATTTAACTGTGGGGTCATCTGTCCCTAAACTTACAAACTACGTATGAACTACTTTATACTAAAGTCGGCACAAACATCCATGTCCGAGGGGGGATTCGAACCCCCGTCGGGGAACGGCCTTGCGCATCATAGCATAGCTCCTCAATGCGCTTTTATAGATCTTTGTGCGTTCTGCAATCAATACTATCTGCGCTGCTCTATCTCTTATAGTTTAGGCTCTAGAGCTGACTAAAGTGCAGAAGTGATAAACGTTTCTACGTTATGATTCTTATTTTAGCTTCTTTCATATATTCGTATTGACATTAAATATAGCCTAAGATTTTCCCATGATTCTGAAGAAAAAATTAAAAGGAACCACATGGCGATACATTCAGTACTCCTCAAATTATAAAAGGTTAATGGGACAGGAGGAGGAAGGAAGCTGTCCCGTCGACAGCGTGGTCATTAGAGACGAACCTTAGGCTCGGAGTTTTGGGTAAGCATATGGTAGGAAATCGGCCGTGCCCTTTGAAAGGAACCATCCTGGAATTTGCCTGGAGTGATTTAGGGAAATCACGGAAAACCTAAATCTGTATGGCCGGACGTGGATTTGAACCACCATCCGCCCGAATGCGAGACCAGTGTGTTACCACTGCGCCGCCTCACTTGGTTTTAATGGGACTGACAGAGGAAAAAAGTACTTCTATTTTATACAGCAGTATGATTTGATATCCCTAGCTGAATTATTTATGGCAAAAATAGATTGTCAAAGAAGGAACGCCTTAAGGTGAATGAAGAAGGGATTATCAGACAGGGGACTCAATAATCTACCCTGTGCTCGCAGCTGTGGCCGGGTGGCGCTCGGCACTACGATTCATACCCTGCGGCCGCCATGTTGGATGGGTGTCGCAATCTCAGCCGCTTTCATTTCTCTGTCATTGTAATGCGTCTCCGTTATTCTGTGCTCGCTGTTTCCCACACACAAACACACTCACAACATTGTTGCACCTATACAACACCCAGGTGTAACGTGTAGCCATACCAGCACGTTGCATGGCACGACAATTTCATTGACTTTTTTTAACTTTTTGGTAGCCATAAACAGTGTCCTGTCCTATGAAAAGGAAACTGATAATACAACACTGTCAGCTTTTAATGCAATTTACTTACGCGAGAAATTTCAACGATACTCTTCGGCTTGCCATTTTGTTGCCCTATATGAATTTACAATACTGACAGCGTATTCACAACGTAGTGCAGGAGGTAGTATAATTAACAAATTAATTATATATAAGAGTATCAGCATAATTGTAACAGTAACACAACAATGTAGACAGTAACACGTGTTGTATCAGAAGCAAGAGCAGAAAGAGAGTGGCAGTGTGAGAGAAAATAAATGGAACATAGACATTGCACAATGGTAAGAGAGAAAGAAAAAGTAGTAAAGGCAGTGGTAAGGAACATCGAGAAAAAGGGATGAAGAGGATGATGTGGGAGAGACCGTCAGGTCAAAGTGCCATTGGAAGGAATACGAGACAGTCGATGAGAGATATGTAGACAATGGGAGTAAGGGTGCTTTTTAAACTACTGTCTACATAAACTTCATAATAATGAGAACAGAAATAGAGGAGTTAGCGTGTTTTGTGATAGAAGAGCGTGAATATGACTTTTGCAGACAATGAAACATACTAGATCGGCCCCAGAAGCTGACACATTGCATCATACATTTGCACGAGGGTTGGAACTTAGTGACAAGTATTTATTTACAAACCAAACAAAAGCGTTACAGTTCTGTTGATGGTGCGAATGGAGAGGTCTACTGCTTGTCCAATATCTGGAACAGTTCTGAAGGTAATTCCACGAAGTGTTTCCTTCATCTTCAAAATTAAATCAAAGTCACGAGAAATTAAGTCTGGGCCGCGGTGGAGTAGCCGAGCGCTCTAAAGTGTCTGGCTGCGGAGAGCGCGGTTGCTCGCCGTGGAGGTTCGAGTCCTCCCTGGGGCATGGGGGAGTATGGTGGATGGTACAATAGTTCCCAATCCCATCAACAGAGCACCCACAGCTTGTGCTCTATGCGCCAGCGCATCGTCATACAAAATGATGGGTGGGTTGCGCAGAAAGTGCTGCCGCTTCTTTCGCAAAGCTGGTCGCAGGTGATGCACCAAAAACGAACAGCAATAGTGTGAACTGACGGTCTGTCGTTGTTCCTCTTTCGCAAACATAGTGACACCGTTACGTTAGCCCGCTCGTTCTTAGTGAATGTGTTTCCCTCGATTGTACGCACGTCGCGACATGGGAAGGGTGGGTCCATTTGCTCGGAGGTAAGGTAGTTATGTCAACGACGTGTGCTATCAGCGATAATAGTGGATTCTGTTGCATAGTGTCTCTAAAGCAGCGTCGCCACTATATGTATCATGTTGGTTATATGACTTAACAACAAAGGTAAACAATAACTTTCAATCTCAGACAGTGAGAATAAAGTAATAAAAGAAAAACAAGGATTAAGAGATTGTCATGTGACTGCAGTGTCGTATTATTATGAATGGTTATGGATCAGACCAATAATATAGGAAAAGTACAAAATTTGTATATTTTCAAAATTTATTTATTTATTTCCTTGCTTCGGGCCAGCTGCATTTGGCTATAAATCAGGTTAATTTACGTAGAAAGTTGAGTTTAAAAATTACTGTAATGATGATTGGGATAGTTTAGTTAACCATTTTTTGTTAAATATTTAAATTTTTTACATGATTGATTTTAGCTAAATTTTTGCGTTACACTATATATAACGCTTAAAGAAAGAAAAAAAAGGGGGGAGGTTAGAGAAAATGGATATGACTAAAACAATTGAAATTGAAACTGAAACTAAGGAATTTGGTATTTAAGAAGGAAGAAAAGGTCGGGGTTGTAGAGAGCGGGTAGGCTGGGCTGCGACCAGCCGAGCTCAGAGGCCTCGGAATAGACCTCGAGCCCTGTGACCCTGGTGGGTCGCTGAGGGTAATCTATTACGTTTATATTCTACGTTTGTATTACATGCATTTTAGGTTTCTATAATATCATTAACATAGCGAATTTTATTTAATATTTACAATATTAAATTACATCCTACATTTAAATCTACAACTGAGAGGTAACAGAATTTATTTACACTTTGTACACAATTGAGGATTTGGGTGCTTTGTTCCGTTTTTTGAACATTTGAGGTTTGTATTTGTTTCAGTCGCTGTCGGTACCAGTGGTGGGTGTGCCATCATTTAAATGTTGTGTCTGATGTGTTCCGATCACTCGATCATGCCAGGAGTTATCTGACCTGTGGGTTACACGTCGGGCGATCTGGTGTCTACGTGTTTCATTGTATTCGATTTGTTTGAGTGTGGACAGATTAGATTAGATTAATACTTGTTCCATAGATCATATATACGACATTTCGTAATGATGTTGAACGTGTCAGTCTAGTAAATGTTGCCTACACTTGACAATCAATATTTTAAGGATTTTTATTACATTTTTTGTTGTTTTTTTAATTGTTTTAAAGTTTTATCTAAAACTTCATCCACATTGTAGGAGTTGCCATCCAGAAATTCCTGTAATTTCTTTTTAAACACTAGTTGTCTATCTGTCATACTTTTGATGCTACTTGGTAAGTGGCCAAAGACTTTTGAGGCAGCATAATTAACCCCTTTCTGAGGCAAAGTTAGATTTAACCTTGTATAGTGAATTCATCCTTTCTCCTAGTGTTGTCGCTATGCATACTGCTATTACTTTTGAATTGGCTCGGATTGTTAATAACAAATTTCATGAGTGAATATATGTATTTTGAAGCTACAGATCCCTAAATAAATGTCTGAAGGAATCTCTTGGGTGGGCTCCAGCAATTATTCTGATTAAACGCTTTTGTGCAATGAATACTTTTTTACTCAATATTGAATTGCCCCAGAATCAGTGGCGTAGCTATCATAGGGCAAGGCGGGGCAGTGCCCCGGGGCCCCCGAGCTCCAGGGGCCCCTCGGCCTTCGTGAGCGACAATCGATAAAAGTTACAGTAGAGCATCGAATTTTTTATTTAATTCTTTTTAACCCTCCCACCCTATCGTCCATCATATCCCCTTCCCCTCAAACCAAGTTCCCCACAGTAGCCGCGCTGGGCCAATGACTGGTGGCTGGCGGAGCAATGCTTCTAATTGGGCCTTCACAAGACGCCACTATGTGGCGCTGCCGACAGGCGAAGCTGCCAGCCAATGTGGCCAACAATCGGCACACTTCAGTCCGTGCAGCAGCAGAAGTAGCGGCAGCATCAAAGCAGCTCACAGCAACAGCTGCGTCTTCCAAGTGTTGAGGCGTGCCGGCTCGGCGCAATGTGAAGGACCGCGCTCCTCCAAATACAGTATAAATACATTTACTGTACAGTACTTCTTATTGGCAAATAGAAGTGTGCCGGCCGTGGTGGCCGAGGGGACTGAAGCGCTCCAGTCACGGTCTGCACGGCCACTACGGTCGGGGGTTCGAATCCCCCCTCGGGCTTGGATATTTGTGCCGTCCTAGTTCGTAAGTAGTTCATAAGTAATTTGTAAGTTTAGGGACTGATGACCCCGTAGTTAAGTCCCATAAACTATACAAACATTTGAACATTTGAAATAGAAGTGTACAGTTCGAATATCCGAATAAACCGGTTTTCCTAATATCCATGTCCCCAAATTACTTCGGATAATAGATGTTATACTGTATTTAATATTTTAGTTGAATGAAGGAATTTCGGCTTTTAATTTCTCCTGGACAGTTCGCCAATTATGTAAGGCAATTATAACAAAATATGCATTATTAGAATCGGAGGTTACGGAAGTATTTGCCGCAGCTTTATTCTTCTGCAGCAGCCGAAAGGTCGTTCAGCAAATTAAAAATTATCAAAACGCATCTGAGGTACAGTACGGCTCAAGCTCGTCTCGGACATTTGGCACTCATAGCAATCGAAAACAAGGCTGCAGCAAGTCTACGTTTAACCTACCTTATTGATGATTTTGCAAAAACCAAAGCCAGGAAAAAATTGTAAAACAATTGTTAAAATAAAATTAATTACTTTTTAATTGTGTACCCATGTTACTATAATGGTCTGCAGTAACGAAAACGCTTACCGATAATTACCGATCAGAAATTTTATCTTTGCCAACATCTGCAATCTAACAGTTTGAAGCATTGTATTACTCCAGTAGGTATTCTTTCATTCGGACTTTGGTGCGTGAGGAAACACGAACAAATTCCCCACGACTCGAAAAACGTCACTCATTAAGTTCTTGATACACAGTAGAGCGCGAAAAATAATTATGAAGTTTTTTCAAGAACTAATAGTATTCGTGTTACAAGAAATAAAAATATTCCCAACTTTTAGAAAACCATGTATTAACACATTGACTGCCATGTGAGTTAAATATAAGTTACAGGAAGTCTTCTCTTGGGGCCACGTGAAGTAAATACAACTCAAGGACATTTTTTCCCATTCAAAGCTCCGTGGTGCAGTTGTAATTCAACTGCGGTTTGGTGTTACAGTACGTTATGGCCCCAGTAACAAATCATGTTCGTGGCCTCCAGTTTTCAAGAGCTCAAGAGTAGTTATTGACACTTGAAATCGTGCATTATATATCGCTCATATGGCCCAGTCATATTGGAGTTTCCTTGTTTTTATAATTTCAAAAATTGTTCAAATGTTTGTAAAGCTTATGGGACTTAACTACGGGGTCATCAGTCGCTAAACTTACAAACTAGTTATGAACTAGCTTATACTAAAGACGGCTCAAACATCCATGCCCGAGGGGGGATTCCAACTCCCGACCGCAGCGGCCGTGCAGACCGTGACTGGCACGCCGCAGACTGCTAGGCCACCGCGGCCAGCTTTTATAATTTATTATTTGGTGTTACATATTACTTATATAGTAGACTGTATATCAGATAGAGGTTTAATTAAGTTCTCCAACTCTAATTGCTACAGACTGAAAAAATTGGGTAATTACAGTTTGTATCTCTAACATATGCATGCACTGTGCTTTATGAAGAAACACTCTTCGCAAAAATATGAGTCACTATTTCTTACATTTCAATGTAGTTTGTTTGACAACTTGCTCTCGTCCAAATTCATTCTTCATTTTTTCGTAACATCCGTACACCTATGACTTGCTGCTCCCATGCTCACAAGAGCACAATCTGCAGGCAGCTCGGTGCCTACTGTGAGAGATTTCTCAGGGTCATCGGCATCTTCTGTATGGAGTAGTCTCATAGTCACTTCCTCTTTGAATTCTGTAATTGAGATGATCTTGTTGTTGATATGGTAATCACAAGAGCATTTACCAGTGCTGACCCTGTCAACAGTTCAATTGCAAGCTTCCTGTACCATTTCACACACCGCCTTCATTTGGTGAGAGAGATCTATAAATGACTGATTATAGTCAGTTATCATTGCTGTTTTTGTCCTTGTGCCCCTCTTGGTTTGAACTTCAGCTTCTTCCTCTCCATGAACAGCACTCAGCGTTAACACATTCGTCTTATTTTTTTTCCATTTCAGTAGCATCTTCATCTTCTTCACTTATGTCCATAACTTCATGCCTTTGTTCATCCACATAACTTCTACGAGACTCTATTTCCTGCTACAATGTCACTGTGTTACGGAGCAAACAACACCGAATAGAGACTGTAGTAACAATGCAGAAAAACAATAATGGAACTGTAAGCAAATAATGTTGTAGTATGATAGACTTACAGGAATACCAACCCAAAATTATTAGCGACATAGCAAATGACACACCTGGCATTTTACTCTGGCGCCATGTGAGTCATATGTAACTCACACAAAAGCATAAACTAAGGTACTAAACTGCAATATTTTCAACTTATTTGTACTTAAATGGCTTACCTCAAGCAAACTAAAGTAGAATAAAGCAGAATATAGAAAAAAATGAAAATGGTCCCCGGGGGTCGGTAACCCAAGTATACCTTTGGCAGCCAATATTTTAATATAGTTATTGTTAAACAGAATGAACTAATACAAAATATTAAATGTATACAGCATATTGTCTGGATGATTGACTGAGCTGGCCTTGTAACATCAGCTAATGTGGCTTTGCCACACAGTTACTGCGAACGGCTGAAAGCAAGGGGAAACTACAGCCGTTATTTTTCCCGAGGACATGCAGCTCTACTGTATGAACATATGATGATGGCATCCTCTCGGGTAAAATATTCCGGAGGTAAAATAGTCCCTCATTCGGATATCCGGGCGGGGACTACTCAGGAGGATGTGACCATCAGGAAAGACAATACTGGCATTCTACGGGTCGGAGCGTGGAATGTTAGATCCCTTAATCGAGTAGGAAGAATTAGAAAATTTAAAAAGGGAAATGGATAGGTTGAAGTTAGATATAGTGGGTATTAGTGAAGTTCGGTGGCAGGATGAACAGGATTTCTGGTCAGGTGAGTACAGGATTATAAATACAAAATCAGTTGAGGGTATCACAGGAGTAGGATTGATAATGAATAAGAAAATAGGAATGCGGGTAAACTACTATGACCAGCACAGCGATCGCATTATCAATGTCAAGATAGATACGAAGCCAACACCGACAACAGTAGTACAGGTTTATATGCCAACTAGCTCTGCCGATGATGAGGAGATCGAAGAAATATATGAGGAGCTAAAGGAAATTATTCAGACAGTTAAGGGAGAGGAAAACTTAATTGTTATGGGGGACTGGAATTCGGTAGTAGGAAAAGGAAGGGAAGGGAAGATAGTAGGTGAATATGGTCTTGGCAAAAGGAATGAAAGAGGAAGCCGCCTGGTAGAATTTTGCACAGGACATAATTTAGTTATAACAAACACCTGGTTTAAGAATCACAAAAGAAGGTTGTATACGTGGAAGAGACCAGGAGACACCGGGAGATACCAGATAGATTTTATAATGGTAAGACATAGATTTCGGAACCAGGTTTTACAGTGTAAGACATACCCAGGGGCAGATATAGACTCTGACTATAACTTGTTGGTTATGAACTGTAGAATGAAACTGAAGAAACTACAAAAAGGTCGGAAAATAAGGAGATGGGACCTGGATAAATTGAAGGAACCTGAAGTTCTTAAAAATTTCAGAGGGAGCTTCAGGCAACAATTGACACAAATAGGGGAAAATAAAACAGTTGAGGAGGAATGGGTAAAATTGAGAGATGAAATAGTGAAGACCTCAGAGGACAATATAGGTGGGAAGGCAAGACCTACAAAGAATCCTTGGATATCACAGGAGATACTAAATTTAATCGATGAAAGGAGATAATATAAAAATTCAGTAAATGAAACAGGCAAAATGGAGTACAGACGACTAAGAAATGAGATTGACAGGAAGTGCAAAATGGCTAAGCAGGAGTGGCTAGAAGGCAAATGCAAGGATGTAGAAGAATGTATAAATAGGGGAAAAATAGATACAGCCTACCGGAAAATAAAAAAAATAAAACATTTCGCGATAAGAAAAACAGCTCTATGAGTATCAAGGACACTGATGGAAAACCACTTCTCAGCAAAGAAGGGAAAGCTGAAAGGTTGAAAGAGTATATAGAGGGGCTCTACAAAGGAACTTCGAGACAATATTGTAGGAAGGGAAGAGGATGTAGATGAAGATGAAATAGGAGATACTGTACTGAGAGAAAAATTTGACAGAGCCCTGAAAGACCTAAGTCGAAACAAGGCCCCTGCAGTAGATGATATTCCTTCAGAGCAACTGAAGTCTCTGGGAGAACCAGCTATGACAAACCTGTTTCACCTGATGTGTAAGATGTATGAGACAGGTGAAGTGCCCTCAGACTTTAAGAAAAATGTTATAATCCCCATTCCAAAGAAAGCAGGTGCAGACAGATGTGAAAACTACAGAGCCATCAGTTTAATAAGTCATGGTTGCAAAATATTAACACGGATTATATACAGAAGGATGGAAAAGCTGGTAGAAGCCGACCTCGGGGAAGATCAGTTTGGGTTCAGGAGAAATGTAGGAACACGGGAGGCAATACTCACTTTATCCTAGAAGATAGATTAAGAAAAGGCAAACCTACATTTCTAGCTTTTGTAGATTTGGAGAAGGCGTTTGACAATGTTGATTGGAATAATCTCTTTCAAGTTCTGAAGCTAGCAGGAGTAAAATATAGGGAGCGTAAGGTTATTTACAACTTGTACAAAAACCAGACAGCGGTTGTCATCGTTGAAGGGCATGAAAGAGATGCAGTGGTTGGAAAGGGAGTAAGACAGGGTTTTAGCCTTTCTCCAATGTTATTCAATTTGTACATTGAGCAAGCTATAAAGGAAAGCAAGGAGAAATTTGGAGAAGGAATTAAAGTTCATGGTAAAGAATTAAAAACATAGCGTTTTGCCGACGACATAGTAATTCTGTCAGACACATCAAAGGACCAGGAAGAGCAATTGAACGGAATGGACAGTGTGCTGAAAGATGCATATAAGATGAACATTAACAAGAGTAAAACTAGGGTAATGGAGTGCAGTGTAAGAAAAGAAGGTGATGCTTAAGGCATTATATTAGATAACGAAACAATAAAGGAGGTAGATGAGTTTTGTTATTTGGGCAGTAAAATAACAAATGATGGTCGCAGTACAGAGGATATAAAATGCAGAATGGCAATGGGTAGAAAGGCCTTCTTTAAAAAGAGAAATTTGTTAACAGCGAATATTGATTTAAGCGTAAGGAAGTCCTTTCTGAAGGCATTTGACACAATGTATGGAGTGTTGCCTTTTATGGGAGTGAAACATGGACGATAAACAGTGTGGACAGAAAGAGGATTGAGGCTTTTGAAATGTGATGCTGCAGAAGAATGCGGAAGATTAGGTGGGTGGATTGCGTAACTAATGAGGAGGTACTGAACGAAATTGGGTAGAAAAGAGATTTCTGGCATACCTTGACTAGAAGAAGTGATACATTGGTAGGACACATTCTTAGACATCAAGGAATTGTGAATTTAGCGTGGGAGGGAAGTGTGTGGGGTAAAAACTGCAGAGGAAGACCAAGAGATGGATACAGTAAGCAGATTCAGACAGTGAGCAGATTCTCAGTGAGAATTCACTTCTGCACGCAATGTTTTAAGGTTCGTTTCTACCCGCATACTATTTGTTTATTCTGTAATTTAAAGGTTTATTTACATTCACGGATCAGAAGTTTGTGTAATAATTACTTTGTCTCAATAGTGAATTGTGCATCAAGACGCTGCAGTCCACCCCACTGTCATGATAATAAGCGAAGACATCGACTTAGTTATTTTACTTATTACTTTTTCCTGGCCAGACATTAACATACACTTCAAGAAGCCTGGTAGGGGCACGGCTCAATCCAAAGTGTTTCATCAAACAAAATCCGGCAACTTACTTTGTCTTACCCCGATCCAACTCTATCTCTGGCTCTCAGCAAAATTTCATCCAAATCACCTAGTAATTTTTGCGTGAAAGCATAACAAACAAACAAACTTTCACAATTGTATTAGAGAGTACGATTAAATATTATCTGCTGCGTGACACATAATAATTTACTTCGTAGTATTTAGGTGTACCTTATTATGTCGTCCAGTGGGCGGTAAGGAGCTGATGATATAGTTTTGTATCTGTATAGTTTTACTTTAAACAGGGCCCCAATGTCATTTTTGCCCCGGGGCCCTTGGTGATATAGCTACGCCACTGCCCAGAATATGATCCCATATGAAAGTAATGAATGAAAAAAGGCGTAGTAAGCTAATTTACTGATATGTATATCACCAAATTTTGCAATGACTCTGATATCATAAGTAGTTGAACTCAAAGATTTCAGGAGATCTTCAATATGTTTCTTACAATTCAGTCCCTCGTCAATGCGAACACCTAAAATTTTGAATATTTTACTTTAGCTACAGATTTATGTTCAAAGTCTAAAATTATTAATGGTGCCATGCCATTTACTGTATGCAACTGTATATACTGGGTTTTATCAGAGAGTCCATTTGTAGAGAACCACTTAATAACTTTCTGAAAGGTATCATTTACAATTTCATCAATTAATTCCTGTTTGTCAGGTGTGATAACTATACTTGCATCGTCAGCAAAAGGTACTAGCTTAGCATCTTCGTGAATGTAGAATGACATGTCATTAATATATATTAAGAACAGCAAGGGACCCAAGACCGTACCTTGTGGGACCCCATTTTTGATAACTTCCCCGTTAGAGAAGTTAATTGTTTCATCTATATCATGTGAGCTGCTTATTTCAACTTTATGCACTCTTCCGGTTAAGTATGATTTAAACCATTAGTGCACTGTCCCACTCATACCACAATTCTTAAGCTTATCTAGAAGAATCCCATGATTTACACAATCAAAAGCCTTTGAGAGACCACAAAAAATCCCAGCTGGTGATGTACGGTTATTCAAAACATTTAATATTTCATCAGTAAAGGTATATACAGCAATTTCAGTTGAAAAGCTAATTTGAAAACCAAACTGATATTTTGTTAGAACTTTATTTTTACTAATATGTGAAGCAACTCGAGAATACATAACTTTTTCAAAAATTTTTGATAAGGCGGTAAGAAGTGAGATGGGACGGTAGTTGTTGACATTGGACGTATCCCCTTTTTACGCAAAGGTTTAACGATAGCATATTTCAGTCTATCCGGGAAAATACCCTCCTTTAAAGAGCTATTACAAATATGACTGAGAATCCAACTTATCTCCTGGGAACAAGTTTTTAATACCCTGATCGAAATGCCATCAATTCCATATGACCGTTTACTCTTGAGAGAGTTTATTATTTTCTTAATTTCTGAAGGAGAGGTGGGTGGAATTTCGATTGTATCAAATTGTGTGGATATGGCCTCTTCCATTAATTGCCTTGCTCCTTCTAATGAACATTTTTTCTCAACACCATTTTAAAAATAATCATTAAAAATGTTTTCAACTCCTGACTTTTTGTTAATAAAGTTTTATTTTTTATGGTAATACCCTCTTCCTCTGCTCTTGATTGCCCTGTCTCTCTTTTAATAATATTCCAAATTGTTTTAATTTTATTATCAGAGGAGCTAATCTCAGACATGATGCACATGCTTCTTGATTTTTTAATGACTTTCCTTAATGTATCACAGTAGTTTTTATAATATTTTATTGTTTCTTGGTTATTACTCTACCTTGCAGACATATAGTTCCCTTTTTCGGTTACAAGATATTTTTATTCCTTTGGTAAGCCATGGTTTTTGCATGGTTTCTTAGAATTATATTTTACTAATTTCTTGGGGAAACAGTATTCAAATACCCTTACAAATGTATTGTGAAAAAAGTTACATTTTTAATTAATATTATGTTCCTTATAAACCTCATCCCAGTCTAACTGCTGTAGACTTTCTTTGAAATTTCTAGTTGTTAAGACATTAATCGAGCGTACAATTCTGGAGGACTGTTTCGAATTACTGAACGGAGCAATGTCATATATTGTTACTAGCTGTGCACCATGATCAGAGAGACACCTCATCAGCGATATGGTTTAGAATGTTCAATTCCTATTTGTCTCTAATCATGATGTTAATGTTGATATTGTCCTATAGTAGGGTATGTGATTGTGTTCTGTATATGTTACAATTTAGGAGTGTGTGTTTTGGGATTCCCTGTTCCCAACATGTGCAGTCTCATTGTCACTTAACCCTACGCGGCTCAAATGCGTAGGGTAGGGACCGTGCCCCATCAATAAATAAACCATACCCCGGCCAGGACTGTTCTGGTCCATTCTCAGACGTTGCCTGAGGTTCGCGAAGAAAGCGTGCACTCGTCGTGCTTTGTCACTGTTATCCCACTCCTCTTGCCATGTGTCCACCCGTGTCCAGATCCTTTCGACGGCGCATTGTAATAATGCATTGAGGAACATGGACACACATTTGAACATCTCATGTAAATCAACTTTCCACCGCCATAACATCCATCACCCACCACACAGACATGTATTATGTACAGCGTGTGGTATCTGCCCCTGAAACTTAGAAGGGTTGTAGCTCCCAAACTAACAGTGATAGTAATGTAGTTTAAATTGATTTGGACGCAGCTGGTTTCAACGATTCCAATACACGATAGAAAAAACTATTGTTCCATTTAAAATTATATATCTTTGGGGTGTAACTCTTTGGAAAATGATGCAATAAACTATGTTCATAGCTCCGCAGAATATGTAACATTTCTTGTGTTGACCTACCGCATTAAAATTTCCCGTCACATATTATAAGTTACAGAGGCAAACACAGTGAAACACTCTGTATATATGCTTCTTCACAGTGTTAGTCAAAATAATAGTTCCACATGGCAAAGCTTTGGAATAAAATGCACATTTATTACTAGACATGTTTACACTATGAAGGCAAAAAAACTCTACGTTGTGCAGAAACTATTACAACAGAGTCACATTATACCACGTGTAGTTATGTAGCTAACACAAAGTAATCAATAATATTCAAAAGAATACCAAACCACAGAGTCGAAAAAATAGAGTCAATTGACACAAATAATTTGTCGGTCCTATGAGATTTACAGGAACAGTATTTTTTGCATAGGGGTGCATTAGTACTTCGTGGGATAACCATAGTTTTTGAGGATGCCCTGCACCTCTTACCCATAGAGTCTACTAAACTCCTGCGTTCGTCGCTACTGATCGCATACCAGGCTCTTTGGATTTCTTCCCAAAGTTTATCTACAGATGTAGCTTTTCAGCGGTTAATTTTATTTTCTACTATCTCCCATAAGCTCTCAATGGGTGCTGCGTCAGGGGATTGAGGTGGCCACTCTAATACTTCGATATTGTGATCTTGAAGAAACTGCATTATGATACTTGCAGTATGCTTTAGATCGTTATCCTTCTACATTCTTATACCGTAACACTTCCGCTACCGTTTTTATACGGTTTTTAAACTACACTTGCGATTAAATTCCCGGTTTGGTGGGCGACGCACATAGACTTTTCCGTCTGAGGCAAACCTATTGTACTTAGATTCATCGGACCAAAGGATGTTCCTCCCCAAATATTAGGTTTTATTCATTTCTTCGGGCAAAGGCCATCTTTTCCGAACATTAGCATCTGTCTCGCAATGCGCTCATTCAATTTTGCAGATCTCAGTCGCCTTTGAATCGTTCAGGTTGATGGTTGAACATCATGTTTGTCGCTAAACAAAATGGTTTTCAGTTTCAAATGTTTGTATAGCTTATGGGACTTAACTACGGGGTCATCAGTCCCTTAACTTACAAACTACTTTTGATCTAGCTAACACTAAGGACGGCACAAATATCCATGCCCGAGGGATTCGAACCCCCGACCGTAGTGGCCGTGCAGACCGTGACTGAAGCGCCTCAGTCCCCTCGGCCACCGTGGCCGGTGGTTTTCAGTCATGGGTTGACAAACATGGGTGTTTCTTTACTTCCCTAGTGGTGAGTCTGTGTACGCGAGGAGTAATTACACGAGGTCGCCCCCTTGTTCTCTACCTGTAGCTTTGTTTTGACCGTCTAACGGCGTTCTGGATAATCCACTTTTGAACATCCGGAACATTACTATACGCTCATAATCACTTCCATACTTTGCTCTGAACATCTAGACGAATGTAAACAAAACCAAACGTCAATTTACATACAAAAGAACTGCAAAAAATCAATTTGAAAGGGACATCTGTAAAACGGCTCTATTATTTTGACCGATAATAATCTTACCTTTATGCCTATTTTCGCACTTCTAGCTCAAACGCTTCCTTTCGCAGGACTGCAGATGGCAGCGCCGTCTCCTCTGATGTCTAAAACACGGCACTCGTAGTGATTTCGCGAATAGTTATCCCAGTTCTAAATCTCATCAACAGATATGGCTGTATTATTTTGATCGCCAGCGTGTGTGTGTGTGTGTGTGTGTGTGTGTGTCTGGAAACTCACACGTTAGAAGCACCATTGAGTACTATATTGTGTAAATTAAAAGCCATTATAACCACTGTACTAATGTACGTACGACATATAGCCCTTGGGCAGGGTACCTCAGAGGATTACGTGATTCAATAATAATAGTTGCAAAGATCAAAGCGTAATCTAGATAAATGCACATCCGAGTGATAAAGGCTAAATATTTCTTGTTTATAGCTATAGATCTCATCCATTGTACAGAGAGATGGCTTGCACTGCTATTAATTAACACATGTACAACTTCGACCTCAAAGTGTCATGTGCCGTCGCCCGAACTTAAGACATTTACAGAGAGTTTCGATCGGGTGAAATTTATTGATTTTTTAAAGGTTTAATTTCAGAAATGTAACTGATGTTTTGTAGAAATGACCAAGAATTATCTTTGAATCTTATAATCATTCAGAACAAAATGTATCCGAACCATGTTCTTAACACAGAAAAATAGCGGATTATTGTCCATTGTTGTCAAATGAGGTTATTTTTTATGCTGGTTGACTCAAAATTAAAAACGGAATTCATTTAGAAGGTCTACTAGTAATTATGGCGTGGGAAATAATACATCCAATTAGAAAAAGAAGATTAAAGTCGTAAGTCGCTGCTGCAGCTAATATGCCATTCAAGAAGAATGTTAGTTCCGAATACAAGCCACGTGGAATTAGTTGTGATTTTAGAATTTGGCATTTATTCAAAGTAATATTCATAGGGGGAAAACCACTAGTATAATAATTTGATGGTTGTAGGTTCGGATCCACTTTCACATGATATTACGTAATGTGTCTTGCAGTCATTTATTCCTTGAAGTACTATTCTTAATAATAATTCACAAATTATTTGTCCAATGAACTTACTAGTTTGTTAATATACAAGTAGCATATTAATTTCAACGTGGAATAAATAATAAATTTAAAGAGAAAGACTTCCATACTTCATTATTATTATTAACGTATGGCCCCAATATGGCCACACAAGGTACAATCAATCAGTGTGGATTTTGATTGTTTTCCTTTCTTCGTGACCAAATTGTTTCTTCATTTCATTAGATCAATGTGTTCCAGTTCGCTTTATAAGCTCCCTCTGACCAACTTTCTGTCTGAATGCTTTCCATTTGCAACGTCTGCCTCAGTTATACCAGCTACGTAAGGATCCCCCTTAATCAATGCGATCCAATTAACTGTCTCAGTTTGGATGTTATTTCTATTGCGCAGATTTCTACTATTTGTTTTGTCAGCCTAGGGGGTGCCACTCCTTTAATTTGACATCAAATTTAAGTCATCGTTTTTTCATGTCACCTTGTATTTTTTTGAATTCTTCTATTGACTTATTACTTTTGAGACTATAATTTCTCTATCAGTAATTTTGGGGCTCATATGTTCCTAATACTATTTATATTTTAAAAATATCTTCACTATTTTCCTTTCCATTACATGAAAAATTCTGTTTCATAAAGACATACAGGTGTGATTATACTCCTGTAATGCGGAAGTTTCCTCAATTTAGAAATAAATTTTAGTTATACATGTTTTGCATTTATCTGAATGCAGTTGCCATTTCTTTTTAAAGCGAACATTGTTAGCCGCTTTTCCCAGACTTTATTATTGTATGATTACTGTGGATTTACTGTCACCTGTACTCTTTTCGTTCCTAGTTTACCCGGAAACGGTTAAGATAAGGGGCATATCTTTATTATAGGTTAATTGTTCAGAATCACCAGTAGTATTACCCCTCAAAGCATGTTCCTTGCCAACTGACTCACAATGTAAATTCAGCATTAATCTAATTGAGAAACTGAATACGATAAGAAAGGATATTATTATTAAGGAAACCTTAGTTTTGACTACAGTCATAACTATGGTTCCTTTATTACTGTCTAATAGGGAGAAAGTGGAAGTAATTGCGGGATTAAGAACCCACTTGCCACATAGATAATGACGACCAAATATTGAAATGTTGTGGGAGCATCCAAGAAAAGGAAACTAACAGTAACTGAAATAACATTATTCGGGATAATCACAAACACATGTCACGTCAGATAAGTACTACATTTTTTTTAAAAAAGGCGGCTTTCCCTAAGATACTGAGAAGAACAAAACAACAATACTGAGCAAAGAACAACCAATTATTGATGATACGTGTGACTCGTATGTAGAGTCAAAGTTTTCTCTCACGCAACAGGAATATGATTCACGTCCTCCACAGGCCGTCACATGGTTTGCGGAATATGGATGTGGATTTAGTAGCAGTACTTCATCACAAGTGTAAAAAATGACTGATTAATCAGTTACGATAACACAGTCTACAGTTATGTAAATCGTGCACGACGCAATGCGAATTAGTTTTTATTGGAGGCTGAAATGCATTCACGCATATTTGCGATTAATATCAAGTAAAAATGCAACTAGACATTTTAATATGCATAACGCAAACTCTCGCCACATTTTTATTCTTTTTATTTTTATGCAGATGAGATAACTCGGCTTCCATGAATTTTAATTGCCTGCATTGATCAACAAATAAAGTTTATTTAGTACAGTTTCTGTTGTGCCTAATAACTGAAGCTGTTAATTTAGTTTCAATAACTGCAAGCCTAAGACTTTTTAACGTCAAATTGAACATGATATTTTTTGTCCAAATTACGTTCTCTCGTTTCAGATGATGACATTGTCCGCTCGTCATGAGTTAATGAAACAGTCGTTATAAAAGTGTATCATATCGTCATGCTCTTTCTGTTAAAAAGCTCAAGACAAAGTAGTACCACTAATAAGCAGCCTTGGAGGCTGACAAGAGAAATAACAATATCGAGCAGAACAAAGCGGATTTTACATCAAAATGTTAGAAGCAGTCAAAATTAAGCAACAACGGCTCATTACACACAGTATTGTAAAGTTCCGAAAAATGTCATAAAAAGGCAAAAAGTGTGTGTTATGCCGAAAGAATAGCTAATTCTCAGGATAAAATTAAAACTACATGTTCAGTCATGAAGGAAGTATCTGGTTACGAACACAAAGTTGAGGAGTCAGTGCATAATGGAGATCTAGCTGTTAGTGATAAGTCTGGTAGTAATTATAATAAATAATAATAATAATAATATGGTTTTCTGTTCCGCAAGGCCTAATTGAGGAGTAAGACTCCATGGTCATGGAACAAGTCAATACATGAAGTTCAACACAAAAATGGTAACAGAAAAATTGTAAGTAGTCCTATGCACACAGCAATCTTAAGATTAAGTGAAAAGAATCAATATAAAAGGAATTAGCTTCTTTGTTCAACTTTTTCAGGACTTCCTCGACAGAATAAAATGAGTGAGCCATGACTTAACTCTTCAATTTAGATTTGAAAGCGCGCAGGTTAGTACTAAGTTTCTTGAGTTCTTGTGACAGCTTTTTGAAAACGATAGCTGCAGAATACTGCACACTTTTCTGCACAAGTGTCAAGGTGGTGTGATGCAAATATAGATTCGACTTCTGTCTAGTATTCACCGAGTGAAAGCTACTAACTCGTGCGAATAAGCTGATGTTATTAACAACAAGCGACATTTTATAAAAATACGTATTGTGACGCCAGTGTCAGAAGTCTCAGACAATTGAAAAGGGATCGACGTTCGTGAACTTGCACCACATACTGCTCGAACCGCCCGTTTCTGAGCCAAAAATATCATTTTTGTATCAGTCGAGTTACCCCAACAAATAACGCAGAACGTCATAAGTGACTGAAAGTAAGCGTAGTACTTTTCGTGTTGAAATATCACTTATTTCAGATATTGTTCTGATGGTAAATAAAACAGAATTTAATTTTGGGACAAGATCCTGAAAACGGGTTTTCCACACAATCTTACTGTCTATCTCAACACCTAGAAATTTGAACTGTTCAGACTTACTCATCGTATGCCCATTATGTGTAATCAAAATGTCAGCTTTCGACAAATTATGTGTTAGAAATTGTAAAAACTGCGCTTTACTGTGATTTAACATCAATTTGTTTTCTACAAGCCATGAAAGTATCTCTTAAACTGAATTATTTGATACTGTGTCAATATTACTAACAAAGCCTTCACTATCTATATGGTACCATCAGCAAACATAAATATTGTACAATCAACTGTTATAATCTAAGGCTTACCATTTATGTAAATATATGTACAATATTATATAATCACTTTTTAAACATAGCAGATGAATTAAAGACAACATTAGCTTTTGCAGGTAATCATACAACTCTATTAGACAGTAGCATTGCGAGACTGTTGCCTGAGGTAGACCTCCGTGGTGCTGACGAGGTGGATTCAATAAATAAGGACTCTTATGGAGATGATGTGGTATCTGGCAGCATATTCAAGAATTATTACGCCCATGCGTAGCCTTATTTGTAATTTCTCCTTTCGGGATGATTAGTTTCCTGACAGACTGAAATACTGTGTAGTGATACCACATGATAAAATAGGAGTAAGGGATAATGTAGACAACTTGAAACCTATTTCTATGCCATTTGTTTATATTCGAGGTCAATTGATCAATTCACGTTATTTGCTTTCAAATATACGGTTTAGTTTTAGATTTAACAACTTATAATGCCACGTACTCTTTTCTTCGTGAGACTATTGATGTATTAAATGTGCAACTGCGAACTCTAGCCGTATTCTTTGATTCAACAAAAGCGCTTGATTGTGGTGATCACAAGACATCGTTGCAGAAGCTTGAACAGTACGGAGTAAGGAGAGAGGCTCCCAACTGAATCACTTCACTGATCATTTGCAGTGTTGAAATTGGCTGTCACATGCACTCTTTAAGTGCACAGTTAACGGGTGGGGGGTGCCCTGGGGTTCTGTTCTGGGGTCATTATTGTTTCTCATTTAATTAAATTATATGCCTTCTACTACAAATGAGAGTTGTGACATATTTCTGTTTGTTGATGACACTAGCTTACTTGTGTAAGATGTTGTTGGTAACAGTGATGGATGCAGTATAAAGTAATATCTTTAAATAAGTACGTGGCTTGTATGAACTACCACGAAGATACCTACCTAATGACCCATAGTAAATACCTATTCAGAAAGTATCGTTCTTATGAAACACAGCTAGCTCTTTACGCACACCATGTGATGAGTCTTATCGACAAGGGATGGCAAATAGAATCCGTATTTTTAGATTTGCGGAAGGGTTTAGACACTGTACTTTACAAGCGTCTTCTAATCAAATTGCGTGCTTAGTGAGTATCGCCACAGTTGTGCGATTGGATTTGTTATTTCCTGTCAGAAAAGACACAGTACGTTATAACTGACGGAAAGTTATCGAGTAGAAGTAATACCTGGCGTTCCCCAGGGAAGTGTTACAGGGACCCTGCTGTTCCTTACTTTTATAAACGGTTTAGGAGACAATCTCAGCAACTCTTTTAGGCTGTTCGCGGATGATGCTGTCATTTAGCTGATAGTAGGGTCACTGCAAAATGATTTAGGTAACATATCTGCATGGTGCAAAAACTGGCAATTGACCGTTAATAATGATAAATGTGAGGTAATCGTTTAAACTTCAGTTACAAGATAAATCAGTCAAACCTACAGGACGTCCTTTCTTCTAAATACCTAGTAGTAAAAATTACAAAAAACTTAAATTGGAAAGAACACATAGGAAATACTGCAGGAGAAACGAACCAAAGATTACGTTTCGTTTGCAGAACGCTTATAAGATGCAACACTTCTACTGAAGAAAATGCCTACACCACACTTGAGCCTCCTATTTTGGAGTATTGCAGCGCGCTGTGGGATCCCCACACAAGATTTAGAGAAAGTTCATAGAATGGAAGCTCGTTTTGTAGTATCGCGATGAAGGGGGGAGAATATCACAGAAATTGTGCACTAGTTAAGGTGTAAATAATTGAAGGAAGGCGTCATTTGTTGCGACGTGATCTATTTTCACCAAATTTCTCTTCCGAATGGAAACATATTTTGTTAACACCCACCTACGTAGGAGGACATGATAATCAAAATAAAATAAGAGAAGTCAGATCAAAAGCAGAAAGAATTCCTTTTTCCGGCGAGCTATTAGCGAATGGAACTGTAGAGAAATGTCATAAAATCGGTTTGATGAAGCCTCTGCCACGCACTTCAGTGTACCTTGTTGAAATATTAATGTAGGTGCATATGTAGATGACGATACAAAGTTTTAATTATTTTTATTTGTTTATTTTTGTATTTAATTTTGTTCGAAGGTCCCTCACATCTGCAGTTCCTCAGAGCTCATGTGAGTTCCTGTGAACGGAGACTTGCTTCACTAAATTATACAAACTAGTATTGTCTGTGGTCGAAAATCAACCAATTGTGTTTACAATGGTCAATGGGGGTTCGTTGTTCGTTCGCTCAGTAAAAATAATTGCCCTCGTAAAACGAAGATTCCATGAGAAAATATCAGCGTTGTCAAGCGATTGGCTAAAATGAAGACTCACAGGATTCTCACTATTCAGCATCTGTTATTATAGGAGGCCGCTGGGATATTTGGTAAAATTTAACCGGCACTGGGAGGTATGCAACGGTATCTTTTTGTGTTAAGGAAAATGTCTAATAACAACAAATAAAAACGGAATGCCATTTTTTAATTATATAACTTTTATTAGCCTAATATTTGAAGTGGAACTACAATTTCGGTGTTCGTATATTTATAAAACCCCAAGAAATAATGTTATTTCGATACTGCAATATTCAGAATTCCAGAGCTGACAACATGTCGACTTCGTTGTTCCACCCGTGCACCGCTACATGCCTCTCCCGACGGATCATCATTTATATCGACATTCTCGACTTCGTAGTTCCACCTGAGCACCGCTAGATGCCTCTCCCGTCGCATCATCCTTTATGTCGGCATTCATATGAAAACATCAATTTCCTTTAACCACTCATAATCACTGCGAAAATGAAGCATTTTAACGGGACAAGAAAGTGAGTTGGGAGCACTTCATGGTTCGATATTCACTTATTTTAATACGTTATTTTAATACTGCAGATGCGCTCCATTACAGCGTCTTTGGTCGAAGCGAATAGCCAATCAGTGAGCTGATTGTTGGAGAATGTAGAACTTGATCCAAGCTGTAGATAGGAAAATTTCTACTTCCTGTTACCACTTTTAATGGCTAAATGCACACATAATATTTATAGTCGTGAAATCTACGACAAACAATCTTTCGAATTATGTAACTTTCATTGGCCTTCTTGTACGAATAAATTAGTAATCTGTACCACAATTTTCGTGTTAGCGTATTTATATAATTATGTTTGATAGCTGTTTTGACTAAAGTTCAACCACTGTGTTTCCAAGCTGGCAAGATTTTGACACAGGATAGTCTGGAAAACCGTTGTCCCTGTAAGAAAGAAACAGAACGAGGTGGCGCCATTTGGAAGAATGGCTATTCGTGATGTCCATAAACCACTCCAAACTAACCCTTTGTTACGGCATGGCTGGTTTCTTTCGTCATCTTCATCGGAGCATTAGGATTATGCGCTCCGTCCGTAATGAGACGCTGTCGACGGGACGTTAAATCACATTTGTTCTTCCTTCTTTCTAATATAGAAGGAAAGCAAAAATACAAACGTTCTTAATTTAGTGTTGAGCAACATAAAGAGCAGTGTCAGACGATCATATTCAGGCGTTTACCTGCATATGATTCTGTAAGACTACTAAATATCTGGCTCAACAATAATTAAGCATCAGTTCCATTTTCCTCGCAATTTCTCCTTGGAGATTAGTTACCAAACCTAAAGTTATATTGAACAACTAAATAGAACCTATTTCCTTCAAAATAACCGTTCACTTGGTGAGCAAAGACAACACGCTGTGGCGCGGATTTCCCGCGTGGCCTAAGGCGTCATGTTACTGACTGGGCGACCGTTTCCACCTGAGGTTCGAATCCTTTCAGCACGGGTGTGTGTTTTTCCTTCGTGTAAGTTACTCTAAGTAGTTTGTAATTCTAGGAACTGAGCCATAGTAGTTTGATCCAGTAAATACGCTAACACGAAACTGAGGGTAAAGATATTTAATATTAATCACACAAGAAAGCCAATCAAACGTACATAATTCGTAAGGTGGTTTGTCATAGATGTCGCGAATATAAAAATGATGTGTGCACGTAGCCGTTAGGAGAGATAAAAATAAAATAAAATTTTATGATGATACTCCAAATGTTAAATACGTTTACTATATTATAACCCGTTGTAGGCGGGATATTGATGCATGTAAAATTTGACCAGTCAGTTAGTACCTGGAGTTCCACTGCTCCCGAAAATTTTTTATTGTTTGTCAAGTTCATTTCTTAACTTACAAATATTTTTAAATATAATTAAACAATTCAGATATCACTATGGTGTAAAAATTGGCAATTGACTGTAAAAAATGAGAAGTGTGAAGTTGTCCACATGAGTACGAAAAGAAATCCGTTAAACCTTGTTTACAAGATAAATCAATCAAAAGGCCGTAAAATCCACTAAATACCTAGGAATTACTATTACTTCAGACTTAGACTGGAATGAACACGTGGATAATGTCGTGAGCAAGGCGAACCAGATACTAAACTTTATTGGCAGAAACCCGTAAAAGATGCAACAGATCCACTAAAGAAACTGCATACACTACGCTTGTCCATCCTTTTTTGGAGTACTGCTGTCAGTGTGGGATCCTTATCAGGTGGGTTTGACGGAGGACATCGAAAGAGTACAAAGAAGGGCAGCTCGTTTTGTATTGTCATGATACAGTGGAGACAGCGTTACGGAAATGATACAGGATCTGGGATGGGAATCGTTACAATAACGGGGCTTATCGCTGCGGCGTGGCTACTTGCGAAACTCGTATCGCCAGCATCTCCTCCGAATGTGAAAATATATTGTTGACTCCCACTTACATAGGTACAAATGATCATCAGAATAAAATACGAGACATCAGAGCTTGAACGGAGAGATTCTGGTGTTCTTCCCGCGCACTATTCGAGAATGGAATGGGAGATAAAATAATATAACAATGGTTCGACGAACCCTCTGCCAGGCACTTAAATGTGATTTGCAGAGTATCCCATGTAGATGTAGAACCCAGTATTTTAATAAGTCTTAAGGACAAACATTTGAAAAAGTTAGCATTCTATTAAGAAAACCACTTTTCATAGACGGTCAGCAAGTAGCAAGTTTAGCAAGTAGAGTTGCAGCCATTGATGGTTTGCAATTTTATATTTTTAAACATAAAGAACGAGGACATTTAGCGAATGATGAAAGGATTTTTACGAAAATGTTGTTTTTACTGATGTTTTGTAATGCTAAATTGTGAAATAAACCAATTAATTCCCTCATTTGTGTCTTTCATTCTCTCGTGTTTCCTCTTTGCCCTTTCTTTCACCTGTTCTCATAGCATTCACATAAAACCTACAAAATTTACAGTGCTCCATAAATCCCCAATACATTTTTTTTTCTATTCACTTGACTTTGCAAATACAACTGGTCGAATTTCGACCACAGACAATACTAATAGGTATAACAACATTTGAACAGTGCCTACTAGGTCAACTGCCCGCTAAACAAGATGTGAATCTGCCACGTTTCAAGACCTGCTTCACGAGGAACGTTACGAGATTTATTTGAAGGATTAGTTAGTTGAAATGCCCCGTAAGAAAAAGTCTCTGAATCCAGTGCAACACTTTATGAGAACGCTGAAGTGCACTTGTATGGCCTCGTATGACTTAAAGTGCTGCAAGTGAATTACACATGAAGGACTGGAAAAAGGCTTCTAAAAGGCAGGCAGAGAAGTAAATCAAACGTCAGTGTGTGTGTGTGTACGTGCATGTGTGTGTTGTAGGCCTGGGCGCAGCTTTAAGGATTTTGGGCTGTGCCAGCCGCCGTGCCTAACAAAGGAAACTTGTTACGGCAGAGATCAAAGGAATTTCACGCGCCGCTCGCGCTCGGAGTGGGTCACGACGCAGGGCACGTACGCGCGCCGCCTCGCCCTGGACCTCTTTGACGTCACCGCTTTATGCAACAGTCACGCACAGTGCACCTTATAACGTCCAAACAGCACGGCGAGGGCACTTCAAAACGGTACAGGGGGCCTCTCTCCTGTTCGCGTTCGGCATCGCCGCGATCGGACAACAACCGTCCTGGCTCGTTAGTTGAGCTTGTCAAACACCAGGAAAAAATAACTTGATTTTGAAAGTTTCTTAATCACTCCGATGAAGGGTTGCCACTGCTTAAATGCCCGCCGTAGTCATTGTTTCAAGCACAACGAGGGGCGTTTGAAAAGTCCTTGCAAAACGGGGAAAAACCTAATGTCTTTGGGGAAAACCATTATTATTATTCGACATAGTTAAGGCGGCCAACAGTCCCCGATTCTGCGGGACAATCCCGCATTTTGTCTCGTTGTCCCGCATTGGTATTGCTATGTAAAATAATAAGCAAAATGGCAAAAGCGACCTGCATTTGTTTTATCACGTTACGGGGGGGGGGGGGGGGGGAGCGTTACGGAAATGTTGCACGAATTGGGGTGGATATCATTAAAAGAAAGACGTTGTTCATTGCAGCGTGATCTGTTTGCGAAGTTTCAATCACTTTTACTTCTGAATGTGAAAATATTTTGCTAGCACCCATCTACTTAGGGAGACATGACCATCCCAATAAAATAAGAGACATCAGATCTAAAACGGAACGATTTAGGTGTTCTTACTTCCCGCGCGCTATTAGAGAATGGAACGGTATATAAAAGTTATGAAAGTGGGTAATGAACCCTCTTCCAGGCACTTAAATGTGATTTGCAGAGTATATATGTAGATGTAGATTCCCGCTTTCAAGTAATTTTAAAATTGTTGGTCTAAGAGTACAAACCTAAACTATTTGTGTGCGGCACGCTATGTCATACTGCTTGCAAATCAACTTCACAATGCATCATCTACGAATCAATGATAATCATTTTACATTAAATATAAAATAAAAAGAAACGATATATATCATCTGACCATTTCAAAATGAAAAATTCGCTAACAGTTAAAGTTGTTTTTGTTTTAAGTTGGTATTGCACTTGGTGATAGGATGACTTATTAAAAATACTGTTTTGGCATATTGTCTATGCCTTCTTAAGTACGTTTCAACAAGTGTAATGAAATATTTTTCGGTGCTCAAGGTGGCAACGATGATGTAATATTATCACTATATGAACGTATTTAAAACCTGACATGCAAATACAACATCAGGCTTCATCTTACATCCTTCAGGAATAAAAAGGCGGCGAAATTCTGAAAATGCAATAACGAAATGAGTGAGCATTGCATGTAATAAGGCACAATTAAACTCTACGCTTCATCGTGGTATTAAAAAATAGTATTTGCCCAATTTAATTCAAGGTTATTGCAAAGGACAATTCTATGGGTGTATTAAGCTACTTATCACAATGTGTGGAGCACGATGCTCTAAGAACTGGAACAAATAAAAGTAGTACAGAGAACGAAGGTGATATGAAAAAAGTAACTTAGAAAGAATATGTAAAAATTGCCAAACTCTAAAATTCAAGATAGGAGCAAGAGAAAATATTTATGAACTGTACATAAAGATTGAAAATTAAGAATAATATATCACTCAGATATGTTACTTTAAAAGTAACTGAGTGGGCCTATGCTCGCCTAAATTTCTCTCCTAGTTTCAGAATAACTGGCAGAATGAGTTACGTGACCTTAGTCGTCCTTCACATACTCTAAATGTCCCGCATTGAGTTTTGAAAAAGTTGGCTGTCTTAAACATAGTCTCCTTTTACAGTGACACACTTCGTCCAAAGCTGTTCTAATTTGTTGACCCCTGTTGTCCAAGTCTGCAAAATAGCTATTAGTTTCTGCAATCATTTGAATTTTCGTCCCACCATTCATTTCTTCAAATTGGGGGACAAATGGTAGTCTGAGGGAGCCAAGTCTGGAGAATAGGGGGGGGGGATGTGAAACGAGTTCGATTCCTGTTTCCAATATTTTTGCGACCACAACTGCCGAGGTGCGTGATGATGCATTGTCGTGATGGAAAAGGACTTTTCTGTGAGCTAATCGCCGGGTTTTTTCTTGCAGCTCGCTTTCAAAACGGTCTAATAACAGTGAATAATATGCACCTCTAGTAGTTTTATCCCATACCAGATATTCGATGGAGATTATCCCTTGTGAATCCCAGAACACCGTCGCCGTAACCTTCCGGGCCGAAGGACCGGTCTTCACTTTTTTTGGCGTAGATTCTCACTTGGTATCATTGGCAGTCTAAGGACGAGGGGAGGGGGGGGGGGGGACCGTCCCAGGCCTCTCGTCTTGGGCGGCCGCCAAATAACTCAAAAGCAGTTTGCTTTTCTTCAGCGCAGTTCTCGTTCTGAGGCCTCCAATACTCGGAAACTATTTTTCTTAGATTGTCCCGTTCCTCTCGTCCTCGGGTGGCTCCAAATCTCAAAAGTTACTTTTTTATATTACTACATGTATTTGCAAGTGGACAAAGGGCCTCATTTTTTCTGCCTCCAAAAGCCTCAGTCCGCCACTGCTTGATAACCCATTGTTTTGACTGTTCTTTGGTCTCAGGAGTATAATAATATATCTATGTTTCATTCACAGTGCCGAAACAGCGCGTGAAATCCTGCGGATTCTACCTAAATACATGCAAACCTCCCTAGTAACACTTCAAACCATTCCGTTTTAGTTCAAGCGCGAGCGATCGCGCCACACATCTTGCGCATAGCTTTCTCATGTCCAAATGTTTATCAAAAATATTATGTAACCGTTTATTCGAGATGCCCACAGCTCTAGCAATGACACGCACCCTAACTCTTCTGTCATCCACCACCAAATCATGGATTTTATCAATGATTTCTGGAGTCGTAACCTCCACAAGGCGTCCAGAACGATCAGCATCACTTGTGCCCATATGGCCACTCCGAAAATTTTGAAACCACCTATAAACTGTTGTAATGGAAGGTACAGAGCCACCATAATATTTATGTAGCTTGTGTTTAGTCACCTGAGCCGTTTTGTCTTTCATAAAGTAATGTTTAATCACCACAAGAAATTCTTTCTCATCCGTTCTCGACTTCCTTGATTCACACGAATGCCAAACACAAAGATATAGACCAATATGGCTGAAACTTGATGTGCGTTATTTCTAAAGAACTAAACGTGATCTCGATACGCGCCGGTGGTGCCACCTCTTGGACTTTGCACTGACTTTTAAAACGTCCCTCGTAGATTGGTAAAAACAATGCTGTTTTACTTTTGGAGTACGTTCTCTTTTATGTGATAATTATTATCCTGGAAGACGGAAGCATAGTACATCTACTGAAAATTCTTTTCGAAATACGGATATCTAGTCTCACTGTTTGGCAGTACGTGTGAATTGAGGTTTATATAATTTTTATTAGTGGAATGCTATAATCTCTTTACAGCTAAGTGGTTGAATACGTTCATTCGTAGAAATGTCGAGCGATTTACATTTATCACAGCAAAATCCTGTCCACTACATACAGACTTGATCAGAAACAAAACCTATTAATTACTTATTGTCACCAATAAGTGATCATATGCATTATTATGTGTATACACTTTTGTTTGCGATTTCCATATTTTAATACTCATATAGGAACCTTAATACAATTATTTACCATATACAGTCATATACTTGGCCAGAGTGCTAATTGGTAGAGTAAATATATACTTGATTTAAGCATCAATTAATAGTGTTCTAGAGAAATTTAGTAGTGAACACAGTAATCAATAATTATATGCCAACAGTAATATTGTTACAGTAATCATTTTCGTCAGTTCTGTGTCTTATTAAACTGTACTAAAAAGATCTTAAGTGTAATATATATTTGCTACTGATGTTACGACTTGAAGGTCAGTATAGCTTTTCATGAAATAATGTAGTTGTGGGTTACTTCGAGACTTATTCCTGAAATTTGAAAGTAGATGTCAGTCGTTACATGAAATATTATTGTATCTTGAAATGATACACTTACAGGGCACAGCTTTCAAAACAAAGTTTCCAACTTCTACTGTGGTATAATATACTTTTAGATATATATCAGTGCAACAATATTGTTAGAGATTTCACTGGTGTATGGTGTACCTGTAATGTCAAGATAATTTATACATTTTAATTAGAGGTTTCTCATGTCACAATATGTACCTGCAGAAGAGTCAAAATTATTACATTTGCCACATCATTACTGTGGCAGGTTCTTTCATCACTTTTCAACAGACACCTGTAATATTTATTTCAAAGCAAATAATTCCACACCTACATATAGTTTACATACATCATCTTTTGATACATATTACATTTCCATAAACATTACCTTTGCTTATCTCATCATCATTACAATTATCATTCCTTACCTTTCATTCCTTACATTTCAGTCGCAGTACATACGTTACCTTGGTGCACTGCTATGTTTGACTTCACATTGAGCCAAGTTCTATTCCTGCTGGAGTCGAAAGATGATTTCATTATTATTAATTTTTGCTTATTGACTCCTCAGTACCTCTTTTTGAAAATCAATGTTAGTATCAAATGTAGTAACTTTCTGAAACGTTAATTCTGGGTTATCACACTTTTATTCTCAGTATGTGACACAACAACACAATGACCAACGCCACTTTTCGTTTATGTGTATATACTTCATTAGCTATAATGGAATGGTTTACTCTTTTATTGTCGTTTATACTCACGCAATTATTTATATCTTTATCTTGTATCTTTTTATTCTGTATATGTCTCAAGACACATTTTGTAATGAAGCAGACACACTGGTTTAGCAAAGGCTTTGCTATTGTATAAAGTCATCTGTGAATAGGGAGTATTATCGCTGGTAGCGCGGAGGAGTGTAGTGGGACAGAGAACAGATTTTGAGTGCTGGTCAAAGTCGGGCGTAATAGTGAAACAGTGCGCTTAGTGGTGCCTCGTAAAATTATGTGACGTGCTTATGTCGGCTTGGCACGAGAAGAGGAAACGGCGAACAGGCATTACTATTAATCTGTATGTGCACAGCATAAGTAATTATCAATTATGCATTAAGAAGAATGCTGTGATCCTGAACTTGCAGTTATATTCGTCGCTGAGAAGAGCCTGTGTTTGCCAATTGTTACGTTCTTATAGTCTTCATTAGCAGCACCATCTCGCACACAAAAGAAGTAAGATCCGACCTGTTTTAATGATTTAGTATGTATAGCTAAGCAGCATAGTAATGCTAATGTTTCAATAGTGACAAATGTGTGATTGTGAAGTAGTGACAGAATTTTCAATATCATCAGTCATTGTACAAACAGGCTCCTTCCTTGTCCATTGTTTTCACCGAGAATACATTAAAAATTACATACATTATAGATTAATAAATCCACAATGCCAGTCGAACAATATTTAATTTGTCGAGAATAGTTTCTGTTAATGCAGTTAACAATATCAGTGTTGCTAACTGTAGTTGCGCGGTAGTTGCCGAGCGGTCTGGACCGCCACGATTCGGATCGCGCGGCCTCCTGCGTCGGACGTTCGAATCTTCACTCGGACATGGATGTATGTGTTCTCCTTAGGTTAGTTTAACTTAGTTTAAGTAGTTTCTAAGTTTATGGACTGATGATCAACGTAGTTTGGTAACATAGGAGTACAATCATCTTTAAGATCTTTACCTATATAATAAAAGATAGACAAATTTTCATTGAATTTCATTTAGAGCAGAAACTTTGCTAACAGTCCGTCCCCTCTGTCGCTTCCACTCTTTTGTGTCCCAGCCTCGTCGCCGCTTTTGTGTCTCGTTTCAGTCGTAGGTGTCGGTGGCCGAGTAGGAATACCGACACAGGAATAAAGGTAGCACGCTGGTGCAGGTACGGAGGGGAGCATCCAGAAACTAGAAACACTACAGTAAATTAGAACGAGATATATATTGCACAGAATGTATACAATACTTAACTTTTACATAGATCAGTACTGCAGAATGTTGATACATAGTTGAGCTAGAGTCCTGCCTAGTGCCTAAGTGATAGCCAAGTCTTCACTGGTGCCTATCTGATTCCTAAGTCTTTACTGGTTCCTATCTCAGTCCCAAGTGAACGATGTCGTTCAGTGGTGGCCACGAGCGGAGTTGTAACAGAGGGCGCTCGTGGCTGACGTCGTAAGAACGCCGCGCCGTGCGTGCATGGCGGCGCGCGGCGAAAGTAGGTGGCGCGCACTTTGTATTTGTGCGACACCACACCCCTCCCCCCCAAACCGCCGCGCCGTCGTGGCGTAGGGCTGAGGGCCACGGCGACGGCACTGGGAGGAGGGCCGGGGCGGGGGCGTTACTGGTGGGACGGGCGTCGTAGCTGAGGATGGGCGAGACGCCGTCCACGCCCCGGCATCCGCCTTGCGATCCTCCAGGAAACCCACCGAAACCTGGGGAATGGCGCACACCCCCGCCCAGAGGGAGCAGGTCATCTTCTTCTGAGGTGCGCGGCCCAAGCTGGGGGGGGGGGGGGGGCGCACGGTCCCGGAGTCCCTCTCGGTGACGCTGTCATCTGCGGCGGCGACAGCGGCCGCAACGACTGCGACGGAGGTGCGTCGACATCCATACGGATCTCGTAGTCCGGGGACGAACGATGTGGCTGTGCTCCCTGGCGGTGAACTGGGTCTGGAATCAAGAAACCGGAGACAGGTTCGCGCGGCCTGTGCAAGCGCAATTGGTTTGCGTGGCGCCGCAGCTCCGACCCTGTGGAAGAACGTACAACATACATATTGCGACCGAGCACGCGCTGAATGATGCCTGGCAACCATGTCTTCTTGTTGCCAGCAAACACCCTGTACAGCACCGGCGTGGAAACCTGAAAACGCGTAGCGCCATACGAACCGACTCGGTGCGTGGGAGGCTGCAGCAGGTGAAGGAGAGTGCGGTGACGGCGGCCGTGTAGCAGCTCGGCAGGAGACGGGGCGTCACGTGGCATGCACTGATACGTAGACAGGAAAATTTGAAGAGCTTGCTGCCTGGAGTGCTGACCTTTTACCTTTTCCATGTGAGACTTGAATGTTCGAACGAAACGTTCTGCTTCACCATTGGACTGAGGGTGAAAACGTGCGGTGGTGATATGCTGAATGCCATTCACACGACAAAACTGTTGAAATTCGGCACTAACAAACTGAGGTCCATTGTCACTGACGATAGTTTCAGGCAAACCTTCGATGCAAAACACTGATGTAAGAGCACTGATTGTACTAGACGCCGTCGTTGAGTTCATGGCAATCACAAAAGGAAACTTGCTGAAAGCGTCTACAACGATTAACCAGCGCGTATTCCAGAAAGGTCGGGCAAAGTCAATGTGTAAACGTTGCCATGGTCCCTAGGGGCGTGGCCAGTCTGAGAAACGCTTCGGAGGAGCCGCCTGATGCTCCGCACAAACAGTACACTGTGACGTCATGCTCTCTATCTGAGCGTCCATACCAACACAGGTACAATGACGTCTGGCCAATTGCTTTGTCCTAACAATACCCCAATGTCCTTGATGCAGGAGGCGTAATACTTCTCGTTGCAGGGAACGAGGAACAATCACTCTTGTTTGGACGTTGTCGGTATGTAACAACAGAACGCCCTGACGTCGAACCAGAGGCAGATCAATGTCTTTGGCTCTGGCAGGCCACCCAGAGCGAACAAAACGTGCTACCACACTTAGGTCTGCCTCCGCAGCTGTTTCCTGTGCAACCCGACGAGAGTTCAAAGGGAAGTCTGCGATAGCGGAAGCATCTCTGGAATCTATCTGACAACATGCCATTTCCCAAGAATCAAATGACACATCCTGGCCAACCGGAAGTCGGGAAAGTGTGTCCGCGTTAGCGTGTTTAGTGGTATGGTGGTACAAAATGTCATACTGATAATTAGACAATATCAAGGACGATCTCTGAAGCTTTTGTGCCGTTCGTGGCGGAATTGGCTTTGTGGGTGAGAACAACGACGTGAGAGGCTTGTGGTCTGTCAACAAATAGAATTTTCTGCCATAGAGATAATGATGAAACTTTGTGACGCCGAAAATGATTGCTAAGGCCTCCTTTTCTATCTGACTGTAATTTTGTTGCGTTGGCGTCAGTAACTTAGATGCAAAGGACATAGGTCGATCGTGAGATCCAATACGATACGACAAAACTGCACCCAGACCGTACGACGAGGCATCAACTGCTAACACTTCTAAGGCTTCTGAGGGTCAAAGGGAATCAAACATGCATCACTAAGTAGTGCAGACTTTAGTTTGTCAAAGGCAACCTGACAATTTTTAGACCATACAAAAGGAACATTCTTCCTACGTAAGTAATGCAGTGGAGCTGCAATCTGAGACGCATTGGGAATAAATCTGAAATAATAATTAAGCTTTCCCATTACTGCTTGCAATTCCTGCACATTCTTAGGAGGAGGCAAGTCTTTGATTGCTTGAAGATGTGACTGTAAGGGATGAATTCCTTGGGCATTAATAACATGGCCTAGGTACTCTATTTCAGTTTGAAAAAACGAACACTTTGCTTTATTACAACGTAGACCTGCTGCAGTCAAAACTTTGAAAAGGCACTCCAGGTTTGCTAAATGTTCTTCAACTGTACGTCCGGATACCACAATATCAGCTAAGTAGTTCTAACAACACGATACAGAAACTGTCAGCTGTTCCAAAAAACGCTGAAAAATAGCGGGGGCGGAAGAACTGCCAAAGGGTAGGCGTTGAAATTGAAAAAGGCCCATGTGAGTATTAATGACGAAACATGTGTTTGACTCGTCATCAAGTGGAATCTGTAAATATGCCTCTGCTAAATCAATCATAGAAAAGAAGCGAGATTGTCCTAATTTGTCCATTAGTTCGTCAGGTCTGGGCA
Organism: Locusta migratoria; assembly: GCA_026315105.1. Classification (NCBI taxonomy): domain Eukaryota; kingdom Metazoa; phylum Arthropoda; class Insecta; order Orthoptera; family Acrididae; genus Locusta; species Locusta migratoria. The sequence goes on along the minus strand of CM048744.1, from coordinate 732,028,802 downwards.
GGGGATAAGTGTCTACAATTGTTTGACTGTTCACTGTTGATTTGAAGTCCGCACAGAGGCGAAGTTTTCCTGACGGCTTGGGTATAATTACTATAGGCGAGGCCCACTGACTCGCAGAAACAGGAGAAATCACACCACTATCCTGCCAACGTTTAAGTTCTGCGGCAACTGTATCACGCATTGCGATAGGCACTGGTCTAGCTTTACGAAATTTTGGTACTGCAGATTCTTTTAAAGTTACATGTGCCACGAAGTCTTTTGCACAACCTAGTTCTGGCGAAAACAAGTCACTATATTTTTCACACAATGCATTTATTTTGTCCTGAGGCACTACTGACGAAATTTGAAGCACATCTCTTTGAATTGATAGTCCAAACAAGTCAAATGCATCTAGTCCAAAAATGTTCTGCGTAGATTTGACCTGAAGAACTACAAAAGCAACTGTTTTTGTTACACCTTGAAAAGAGGCAGGCAGGCTACACGTACCTAGCACGGGAATATTTTGACCTGTGTACGCTGTTAACACTTGTTGACACGGTGACAATTTTGTCGAACCCAGAAGTTCGTAAGTGTCTTTATTAATTGATGTAACAGCGGAACCAGTATCAAGCTGAAATTGTACAGTCTTATTTTCAATCGAAAAAGTCACAAAAAGTTTTTGCCTGTGGCGCTCGACAGGTGCGCGAATGTGGGCAACGCCTGTTACGCCTTGTGTGATGCGCTTGCGCATGCGCGGGCTACGTAGTGAAGGAAGCGGCGCAGACTCGGCACATAGATTAATATCACTGTCACTAGATGGCACTACCGCCGGATCGGCGTCCGCGCAATGCGAGGCTACTGCACTAAAATTACTTTGAGTAGCTACACAATTCTACTGTCACTAGCTACACAGTACTTGGCACTATTACAAGGAGTTGTAGAAGGCACTAGGTTCACTACAGGATTGCACTGTACATTGTCACGTTGTTTGTCCCGAACCCTTTTCCGTTGCACTGATTTACGCGCTCGTCGGCTCTTGCTACGTGGCGCACTACATAGTTTTGTCGTAGGCACAGAAAAATTGTCTTGCACTTGAGATCCAAGCAAAGCACTGTTCAAGTTCACAGCGTGTATGACATTAACAGACTGAACTGTTCTCGCAGTCAGCGAAGCACCATTCCTAACGGCACCGTTATTTGAATGTTTGTTTTGCGTACACACTGACTGAACATGTCCCGATTTGCCACATTGATAACAGGTTGCGTTGCGACTAGGGCAATGTGCACGTTTGTGGCGAGAGACACACTGGGGCAAGACTTACGAACATTTTTCTGAAATGGTGCCCGTTATTCAAATTACTTTGTCGAACACGACGGGGCGACCTTTGTGTCGCACTTTTACACAGGCTACTGTTCACTGTCTGTTCAGCATGGCCGGTAGAGTTTAAAGAAACACTAGTGCTATACTGATAACTATGGCTAGGAAAGCGTCCGTTGCGGCGCACTGAATTAACACTGTGGTTTTACATTTCTACATCCGCTAAATCAAAAGTATCATGCGCTTCTATAAGCTGCAGTACACTGTCTAATGAAGGGTCAGATTGGTTCAGAATTGCTGCTCTAATTCTGGGGTCCTGAATGTTCTGCGTGATCGCATCTCTCAACATCACGTCACTATAAGAAAGTCCACAAGAGCAAGTAAATTTACATTTGCGGGTTAAGCCCTTCAACTCCGTAATCCACTGCTGGTGCGACTGTTCTGGTAATTTTTTAAGTCTGAAAAATCGGTACCGTGCCGCAGCTACGAGAACTTTTCTCTCATAATGAGCATTTAGTGCCTCTACTATTTGTTCAAAGTCTACATCACGAGGAGATGCGCCGGGGAAAAGTTTTTACAGTAACACGAAGGTGTTGGTGCCCACCACAGATAATAACAGATGCTTCAGTTTCTGACCTGTAATTTGATGAGCCGCGACGAGTTCTTGAAACTGTGCGAAGTAGTCGCTCCATTCTTCCTCACGTTCGTTGTACTGGCGAAACGTAGGAAGCGGTGCAGCGGCAGGTGTGGGCTGCTGATGTGACGGCTGTTGTTGTTGGTGAGCAGCCTGTGCCGTTAACTGCGACACCGCCTGCAGGAGTTGAGTGATTTGCGCCGTCTGTAACTGAATAATTTCCATTAAGTTTGGGTTCGGGGTAGTGGCCATGCTGACCGATTAGGCGCCGCACATACAAGTAACTTATAACAAAACACAAATGCAATATGAAAGAGGACGCTCTGCAACAAAAAAAGTCCACAAATACGTAACAGAATATGTTCCCCCAAAATTCTTATAGTAAGGGCGGGTGGGGGGGAGCAATTTCTGCGTGCTGCTGTCTGGCTGCTGTCTGGCTGCTGTAAGCGGGCTGATCCAAGGTTCGTCTATCACTCCTCGTCGCCACTTTTGTGTCCCAGCCTCGTCGCCACTTTTGTGTCTCGTTTCCGTCGTAGGTGTCGGTGGCCGAGTAGGAATACCGACACAGGAATAAAGGTAGCACGCTGGTGCAGGTACGGAGGGGAGCAGCCAGAAACTAGAAACACTAGAGTAAATTAGAACGAGATATATATTGCACAGAATGTATACAATACTTAACTTTTACATAGATTAGTACTGCAGAATGTTGATACATAGTTGAGCTAGAGTCCTGCCTAGTGCCTAAGTGATAGCCAAGTCTTCACTGGTGCCTATCTCATTCCTAAGTCTTTACTGGTTCCTATCTCAGTCCCAAGTGAACGACGTCGTTCAGCGGTGGCCACGAGCGGAGTTGTAACAGAGGGCGCTCGTGGCTGACGTCGTAAGAACGCCGCGCCGTGCGTGCATGGCGGCGCGCGGCGAAAGTAGGTGGCGCGCACTTTGTACTTGTGCGACACCACACACTCGGGAAAGTTGAGGGGGATTTACAGTCGCTGAAGGCAGTTGATAATCGTGTACAGGTTGCGATTTTTTACTTTCTCTAACGACGCGAGTGATATTTTGAAACGTCATAAACTGTTGCATTACAACTCAAGGTGTTTACGATCCTTTACGTAAAAAATGGAATAGGGATACACAAGAACTACGTTTCATTTCTCTGTATTGCTCATGAAAACAGAAAGTGACTAGTTTTAGTGTGATAATCAAGACATTGAGTTTGTTTCCCACTAGTACACTAGTAAATGTTAAAAGACGACCACTGTACGTAACAAGAGCCTTGCATTGTCACTAAAATTAGCAAATAAGGTCCGTGTGAACTATCGGTTACTCCCTGCTATAAACCCTTATTCCCTGGCCCAAACTGAGAACTGACTCGTTTCGAATTACTACAATAACAGCAAGTTAATACTACAGTCGTCAATATGCATAGCAGTTCACACGTTATTACACAGACATTAATAAGTAAGCCACCACATTTGAATTTATCTCAGAAAGGTGGCTACGAAAACATTTATGGCGCAACGGAATTTAGATATGAGGAAAAATTGCATCTCAACTAGTTCTCAGCACTTGTGAAGAACAATATTAAATAAAAGAGGGAAGGTGCTCTAAAGCTGCCATTTATAGGCAACTTACGAAATATGCTGAACTTAAACTTGTTTATTCAGATAGAAAACAAGCAAAACGGGGAACCAATTTTGGTAATATAATAAAAATGCGTCTCTTACATGGATTAATATGGACGGTGCCCAGCCTAAATTATACATGATTTAACGCTAGTGTATGTTGGGAGGGGGGATTCACAAGCAACACTCATTCTCTCACACATACGCAATGCCACAGCGAAACTCACCAAAAACAGCGTGCTGAGACGAGGCGGAAGCAGGCACCGCTATTGCAGACGAAATACAGCAAGTCGGAGGTAGCACAGAACACAATATACAAAAACACTGAAACTGGCTCTGGTCTGTCGTGCCTGTTCTGAGATGGTGCGGGTGTATAGCAAGTTAAATTACACCTGAACAGAAAAAGCGAACAAACATGCTAACGGCGACAAACGGCTACGTTACATGAACGCACTCCACTGAAGGTGAAGTGGTTGAAAATCGGATTCAATAAACAAAATCACGGTGGATTCTTAAGTTGCAGTCTGTTAGAAATCGAGCTAGGTACTGGTTTTATAAGAGAAGTGGCGTGAACTCAGGTGACTAGCTGTATACACCGGAAATCGGAACTCGGACCCACTTGGTTCCGAAAACCGATAAAATTAAATAAATTCAGTTTCCGAAAAATAAAGAAAATTAACTACTGCATGTAACTCACAGAAATGCTTATAATTATATAATTAAGCGAATGAAATACGGCTACACGTGATAGGGGGCGCTTACAGAGACGGATGAAGTCCAGTCTAAAAAACTCGTAAAAGTGAAATAATTACAAAGTCGGAAAAATAAAATTAAGAATTATAGCATGCAGCCCATAGAAATGTTTAGAATTCCATAAGGAAGCTATCGAAGTGGGTTGTACAAGGCTCAGAGAGAATTACTGACAAGACAGAGTGCGTTATACAGGTCGGAGAGGAAACAGCAACATTAAAATAGGCGGGGAGAGCGCGAAATATTAGTGAAAATCAGAAGGATACCCGCATACTTACTTGCCTGATGGGCATGGAACAAACAAGAGTGGAAGCTGAAGGCTTTGTTCTATGAACCAACCAAGTGGAACACATGTCACTCACGGAAGGAAACGATGTGAAGATTTTAACTTGCACTGTATAAAATGAACACATCGCCTATTAAAAATCGGGCCCCACAAAGCTAGAAAGTATTTACACAGAGTTCATACACTGCCACATGATCACAAAAGGTTTTAACAGACCAAGTCGTTATAAAACTGCAACTAGAATCACGCACACCGCATTTATCTATTTGAAATCACTAAATTGATAAACGAGAACACATTTTCGCACACGATCGGAGAAAATATTCCAAAAAATTATTCTAATTTCACGAATCTAAGTTAAACGTGCTAGTCAAGAAACGCTACCATCTCCGGAAACAAGAGCAGAACCAACTTTACCTCACCAGACGACCAGCTCAGAATGAACAGCCGTGCGGCCCCTGGGGCGCGGGAAGACGCGGGATGTCACCGGAACCTGAAAAATCAGTGATGGTGGGGGACCGCGAGACTCGCCAACCAGCTCGAAACCAAAGGGTATGGAAACCTCTTTGGTAGTATCAGCAGTTATCGATACTGAGCCAGAGAGAACGATGCAAAGCGAGCTGTCAGTCCCCCCATTCAAACAGCCATAGATTCTCGCACACACTTAAAAGTAAAACAACTGGACATTCTCACAGAGACAGTGGCGAAGCGGAGAAGACGTACTTATCCCACATTAATTAATATAATAATAAATTATTAACATAACAATATTAACTAATATTTTAACACATAAAATAAAAATGTTATTTCTCAAGCCTTTAAAAGAGTGGGGTTCAAGTTTTAACAAAATATAATCTAGCGACAATAAATGAATTATAACTTTACAGAAAGTACACAGAAATATATGGAAGACGACAGACGGTAGCGTTTCAATGTTCAAATGTTTGTAAAGGTTTTGGGACTTAACTGCGGGATCATCAGTCCCTAAACTCACAAACTAATTTATACTAAAGACAACACAGACATCCATGCCCGAGGGAAGATTCGAACCTCCGACGCGGGAGACCGCGTGAGTATGAGTGTCGTCCGTAGCGTAAGTTATTTTAAGTAATTCGTAATCACCATTACAGTTTGGTCCACAGCTTTACGACACTGAGAAAAATTAGTTCTTAACACCGCAACGTGATTCCCGGGTTGTGCATTGAGCGTCAGCAGCTCATGCTGGCAAGACGCTTCCAAACATACTGCCTGCAATCCAAGACGGCTGTCACTTTTTATACATTAGGCTGAGCTAACAAATAGAAATCGTAAATATTGCTTGATATACACATATTTTATATAATTCGGTTCCAAAGTTTTTGACCATATCAGTGCTGTAATAACCACTTTGCTAGAAAGAGCAATTTATTCGTTTTTTCAGCTTTCTATCCATTATCTATATCTATAAATGTGAATGTCTGTTCGGTGTACGTTTATTACGTCTGAACGACAAGACATAAAGAGCTAAAAATTTGTACTGTTACTAATGTCTACCCAGGAAAGCCTTTAGGTACGGTTTTATTGCGATCGAATAGCTATTTAACTATATATATTAATGTGAATGTCTGTTCGGGGTACGCTTATCACGTCCGAACGACAAGACGCAGAGACTTCAATATTTGTACAGTTACTAATTTATAACTGAGGAAGGTTTTAGGCACGGTGTTGTAAGCGATCTGATAGATATTTAGTATTTTGAGGAATATAACGCGAATTGCGGAACAATAATTACTCTTTGCAATTTATATTTACTCTTTGAAAATGGTTTTTTTTGGTTGCATTGTTGCTTGAGGGTTGATAATGATAAAAGGGTGGAGTATATTGGGCTGGAAGGTTATCGCTGTATATAAAATTCTAAGTGTGTGTGTGTGTGTTAATGTTTCGCTCTGCAGCGAAAACTACAGAATGCAAACGAATGGTCTGTGTGTAATTGTTGTTCCAAGCCTCCCGTTGTACACCATAGCAGTTCCATGCCGATAGCTATAAGGATTGTAAGATATGGTGGGTGAAAGTCGTCAAACTATTAAAAAAAAAAAAAAAAAATCGGACTGAAGGCCAGCGATGACGTTTGCGACTCTATAGCAAGGAGGTGATATACAGCGAAACGTGATGCCACATACCATATGTTTGGTCAATACGTGCTACAATGTCTTCAGCTCTTTCTCTGTAAGGATAAGCATACGAATAAAGAAATATAAGAACAAATAAAGAAAGCAGTAAAAAAAGGAATTTCTTTTAATACATCTCTCTCAAAAAATCGATTTGGCGTTTCGCGCATTACATAAAGTGTTCGATCTGTTATATTATTACAATCATTGTTGAATTTCGTGATTGTATTCTTCGAAACGAGTGCATTTTTACGTGTGATTTGATCTACACTACTTACTTTCCTGATAAACGGCAAGTGCATAGACTTCTGCAATCTGATAGGAATACTTTTCAGTTCCGCTTTATCAGCGGCATTTCCTCAAAAATGAGTGAAATTAATTACATTAATTGTTATTTAAACTTCATAGATAAATATTCTCAAAAAACGTTACTTTACACGTATTACAACAGTACATCCACTTTTAATAGATCACATTCATACAACTTGCCTCGGAAAAGGAAAATGTCATTATTTTTTATATATTCTCCGATAATGATATTAAAAAAAGGTGATGGACAGAGAGAGAAGCAATAGGAGAAGTAATAACTCAAGGAAGGAATAAATAATTACCCGGGCAACGCCGGGTTTTCAGCTAGTTGTAGTTAAGTGTTGCAGTACCTTTCATTATTTAAATAAATTTTGTTGCTACAATTACAAAATATAGTAACGAAAATAGTTTTCATCTCATAATTCACATTAGGCAAAAGTTAATTTAGTTCGGAAATCATAGTCTCTATCGGTTCTATCCATTGCAAATTCATTTACAAAAGCACTTCCATCGGATATTTAATTACAAGTTTTTTAAATATATACTATTATAAATTTTTAATATAGAATAATTACCCCCCGAGAACCACAAACATTGCCGAGGTAGGATGGCCTCGGCGATACAGATAGCCGTACCGTAGGTGCAACCACAGCGGAGGGGTATCGGTGGAGAGGCCAGACAAACGTGTGGTTCCTGAAGAGGGGCAGCAGGTTTTTCAGTAGTTACAGGGGCAACAGTCTGGATGATTGACTGAGCTCGCCTTATAAAATCAGCTAACGTGGCTTTGCCATGCAGTTATTGCGAACGGCTGAAAGCAGGGGAAACTACAGTCCTTAATTTTTCCGATGACATGCAGCTCTACTGTATGACTCAATATACGACAATGTCATCCTCTCGGGAAAAATATTCTGGATGTAAAATAGTCTCCCATTCGGATATCCGGATGGGAACTAATCAGAAGGATGTGGTCATCAGGAAAGAGAATACTGGCATTCTACGGATCGGGGCGTGGAATGGTATATCCCTGAATCGGGTAGGAAGGATAGAAAATTTAAAAAAGGAAACGATTACGTTGAATTTTTATATAGTGAGGATTATTGAAGTTGGACGGAAAGAGGAACATGATTTTTAGTCACGTGATTAGAGGTTTACATGTACAAAATCAGTTGGGGGATTACGTGAGGCTGCGTGGGAGTAGTCGAGCGGTCTGGAACGCCACATTTCGGATCGCGCGGCCTCCCGTGTCGGAGGTTCGAATCCTCCCTGTGGCATGTATGTGTGTGTTGTCCTTAGTTTACTTTAACTTAGTTTAAGTAGTTTGTTAGACTAGGGACTGATGACCAACATAGTTTGGTCTCATAGGATTACAAACAGTTTAAAATTTTTATTTGATTACGTAAATAGTTCTAATTAGGTGTAAAAATCTAGGAATGGGGGAAACTATAATGAGTAACGCAGTGATCGCGTTATGGTAGTTAAGATATTTACCGAACACTGTAGTTCAAGTGTATGTGCCAACTAGGACTGCCGAAGATGAGGAGATCGAAGAAATGTATCAGGAGGTAAAGGGAATCTGGTAGTAGGAAAATTGGGGAAAAGGAATGATAGAGGAAGTCACCTGGTAGAATTTTGCGCTGGACATTATTTAATCACAACACCTGGTTTAAGAAACATGAAATATAGTAAGACCAGGAGACACCGGAAGAAACCAGATAGATTTTTTAATATTAAGACAGATTCCGGAACCTGGGTTTAAAATGTGACACATATCCAGGGACCGATATAGGCACTGAACGTATCTTATTAGTTATTAACTGTACACAGAAAATGAAGGAACTACAGAGGGGCATGAAAGTAATGGTACCTGGATACATTGATGGAACATTTAGTTCTTGTGAATTTCAGAGGGCGCTATAGGCAACAATTGACGAAAGGGGGGAGGGGGAGGGGATAGTACAGCAGAATATGAGCTCAGAAGCCGGTTGCCTCCACTTTTTACCAAATAGCAGATAATGCTAAATGTATCAGTTGAACATATCGTGCACAAAAGAAGTACAAAAATAAAATGTGAATATTGATGAAAAGAAACAGAGCGATATTGAAGATATCACTACTGTTATGAGCTGATTACATGCAAAAAGTCTCCCCTGAAACGATACTCCTGTGTAGGAAAATGTTCATTATGGGCCATTATGGGATAATTAGTTTTGCATGCAATTTAATTGCTCTCTCCTATTCCTAAGATGAAGGAATATAAAAAAAGACAAATGAAGTTTGTCGTTTTCTGTTGAGTTATCTGAAGCGACTAGGAAGAACATAAACGTCATTGCCCCTCGAAAACGACCAAACATTTATGGCAAGTAACAATACAATAGGTATTGCTGGTTTCGAATATCTTATAAACGCGAAGATAGAGGAAAGTATTAGGTCGTCGGACGAGAAACCTGTTCCTTCTACTTTATGACGCGATGTCTTTAAGTACACATGTCTTCAAGTAAAAATGTCTAAGATTTTCAAAAATAGCAACTAATTTTTATTAATTAGAGGACTCGTGAGAATATTTCACAGCGTTAGTGGAATGACAAAAGAGTTGGGAAAAATGGAAGTGAAGTTGACTGTTAAAGCATAGCTTTCTTCAGAATCAATGAACGCAAGCGTTTAAAAGCGCAAATAAAAGGGCGTGATCTTCTGAGTGCTGTTAGGTAAAAAAGAACTGCGTTCCTTAAATAGAATCAAAGATATCGTAAAACGACCCGAATAAAATATTCAATGCAAGGACAGAAGGATACCGCGTTTGAATAAAAATAAATGATGGAGAGCCTTAAGTTAATTCTGATACTCGATAACAAATCTGCGAATGAATACATTTCGTTTAAAGCAAAAATGAAGGAAATCGGTCGGATAGAACGGCCTGACCGACTGACTTTAGTTTACAGCAAGGACATCCCCATAATAAATATACAGAAGGAAATCGCGTTTGAGTATAGAAAAAGGAAGGCTAGGTACGTGATGACAAATCTGTGGATGAGCAGCTTTTGTTTAAAACAGAAATGAAGAAATCGGCCGACTAGTTTGGTTTGGCTGACTGCCTTTATTTTTCGTAGATTCTTTTAATATATAATATTATCTTACGATCTTATCGACGCTTTTACAGCTAATTGATCAGTAGTTCACAGTGATTTATGTGTAATTTTAGAACTGTCACGTGTTTTTGATAAATCTTGAATGCACCGGGAAATACTCTGAGGCGTGAATGTTGCCTTCAGGGACGCATTCAGCATAAACAAAGTGAAGTGCAATAACTAGCTACACTGCCCTGCGTCCGTCCTAATTCGTACGTTTCCGTTGGAATCCGGGTAGCGTAGGAAGGAGGATGGAAGTTTACAGTTTAACGTCCCGTTGACAACTTAGAGACTGAGTTAACGCTGAGATTTTGGGTAAGGCTGGGGAACGAAATCGGTCGTTCCCATTGAGACGGAAAATTACAAAATTTGTCTGGAGTGATCTAGGGAAATGACGGAAAACCTAAATCTCCCCCTGCCCAGAGCAAGGCCACCAATATTTTAGTGCACTGTCAACTACGTACAGGAACGGGAAATTTTTCGTATTTTTCCTCCGCGCTGGCAGTGACCGACTGTGCATTGGACTTTTCTCATCAGCCTCAGCCTGCGAGGTGGTTCACTACTGCTGGCCAGGGTGTTCTACTGTCTAACAGTTGGCACCATTGGCTCACCAGTCAGTGATCCCATGCAATCATGTGGCTGCCGGGCACGAAGCCTTGCTGGCCCGACCGTTCCGCCAGGTTCTTTCTTCGATCTCTAGCCTCCTCCATGATAGGATGTCCTGATTTTAAGCTCCGGCCAATTCCGCTTCACCTTTGGCCATGCCCCACAGGAGCAGCTATTCCACCTTCCTTACTCTGACTGCCATCTCGAAAATGTACATTTTTAATCGTTAAAATGTAAAGTCATATCTTCCTTTTTTTATTCCACATATTGCCACATGCCCACACAACATCATCCTTCCTGTTAAAGGTGATACGAAGCATCGTTTTCCCCAATGCCAGACCAGTATGTTACCACTGCGCCACCTTGCTCGATAGGTAGCATAATAATTAGTGCTTTCACCAGTGAAAACACGAATGCTACTAGTCACGTTTAACCCCGCCGAAGCAACACCCGTAGGCCGGCTCAGAAACTTCATAAGATAATCTGAACCTCACTATTCCTTGGTAAACACTATGGAACATATGCGTAAGACACGCAGACAATAATTTTTTGTAAAGGAAAACAAAAATGATCTAATACGAGAATGAAACGACGAATGATAGTTTAAATTTTCTGGGGATTCAGTAATCCCGTGAACACATAGGACGATTTTGATTTATTGAAAGTATTGAACTATGTGAAGAAAAATAATTGAAAAGTTATTGAATTTTAACATTGTCTTCAGATGTGGCAAGCTCAAGTATGCAAACTGTTAATAGGAAACTTCAAGTTTAGTAGTCAGTGAACTTCGATGTGAGTGTCTTAAAAGAGCGATATCAGTTTACGTTGCCTGTGAGTGAATTTTGAGAGTGAATATATAGTAACAGTTTTAAACTTAATCCTCGTGCCCCGCTCGTACAAGGACCACATGTCTAATTTTATTTTATTTCATTGAAGAGTAGATTTTTTTTCCTTTTTTTAAAAATTCTTGCTGGTGGTGCGGAACTTCGGATCGAAGTTAATTACATTCACGGAAAAATTAACAGTTAATGTTGCTAGGTAACAGAAAATTTCATTTCAGCAGCTATCTAACAACCAACTGATACTTAGTGCAAACATTTTTAGTTTGAAATGGCGTTCAGTAATAACTTTTATGGACTTGAATGACAGTTTTATCATCGCCCGTACCCCGTTCCACCGAACAGGACACTTGCAAACAAAGAAGCACAGAGAAAATGAGAAGTGTGTAACAATAAAAGGTAAAGCAGTCAACAATCCGAAGATTGGTTTGAACACCACAGTTGCCTTCATCCAACCTTCGAACTGGCATACCCAGCCAGTTACAGGGGGGACCTTCAGTTTAACGTGGGTTCCGAGTAACAATACAAAACTTTAATTTGCTCGTAGAAGTGAAAGTGATCTTGTGATACATGCAAAATGTTCAAATGTTTGTTAAGCTTATGGGACTTAACTACGGGGTCATCAGTTCCTAAACTTACAAACTACTTATGAACTAGCTAAGACTAAGGACGGCACAAATATCCATACCCGAGGGGGGATTCGAACCCCCAACCGTAGTGGCCGTGCAGACCGTGACTGGCGCGCCTCAGACTCCTCGGCCACCGCAGCCGGCTGTGATACATGCCAAGCACTTAATGACATCGTTTATTTTAGAGCACAATTTTTCAATCAAAAGCAATGACCATGTAGGGAACGTGTTACGTAAAATTTTCACTGATGAATGTGAAGCAGAAAAATACAGCTGCACAGTTTTTTTTGTTTTAATCCAAAAATCAATCAAACTACGTAAACTGCCTACAAATAAGAATTATATAAATGAACGTTTGGGTTACTCAAGAGGTTTTTATTTATTTTTGTAATTATTTGTTAGCTACTATAAAATGGAGATGCTAGATCTTAGGCAAAAATTAAAATCATTTCACATTTACATCTGCATCTACATGGGATACTCTGCAAATCACATTTAAGTGCGTTGGAGAGGGTTCATCGAACCACCATTATACTGCTTATCTCCCATTCCATTCTCGAATAGCGCGCGGGAAGAAAGAACACCTGAATCTCTCCGTTCGAGCTCTGCTTTCTCGTATTTTATTCTGATGGTCAGTTCTACCTATGTAAGTGGGAGTCAACAATATATTTTTGCATTCGGAGGAGAATGTTGGTGATTGGAGTTTCGTAAGTAGCCCACGCCACAGCGATAAGCGCCGTTATTGTAATGATTTCCATCCCAGATCCTGTATCATTTCCGTAAGCTGTCTCCGCTGTATCTACATCTACATCTAAATACATACTCCGCAATTCACCGTAAGGTGCGTGGCGTAGGGTACACTGTATCGTGACAATACGAAACGAGCTGCCCTTCTCTGGACTCTTTCGATGTCCTCCGTCAAACACACTTGATAAGGATCCCACACTGGGCTGCAATACTCCAAAAATGGACGGACAATCGTAGTGTATGCAGTTTCTTTAGTAGTTCTGTTGCATCTTTTAACGGTTCTGCCAATAAAACGCAGTCTCTGGCTAGCCTTTCCCACGACATTATATACGTGTTCTTTCCAGTTTAAGTCTGAAGGAATAGTAATTCCTAGGTATTTTGTGGAGTTTACGGTCTTCACTTTTGATTGATTTATCTTGTAAACAAAGTTTTACGGGTTTCATTTCGTACTCATGTGGACGATTTCACACTACTTAGATTTTCCCCTAAATTGTTTATGTAAATAAGGAACAGCAGAGGACTAATAACACTACCCTGTGGAACGCCCGATATCACTTCTGTTTTAGTCGATGCTTTGCCGTGGATTACTACGAACTGTGTCCTCTCTCACAGGAAATCCCCTATCATTTATCTTGAGGTTTATACTAAAATGACTTGCAGTTTTTGATATTACACGCCTCCTGATTTATTGAAGTTTTTTTTTTTTTTTTTTTTTTTTTTTTTTTTTTTTTTTTTTTTTTTTTTTTTTTTTTTTTTTTTCAATCGGATCTCCTGATCTTTACATTTTGAAGATTAGCAGGTATGAATTTTTGCTGGAAATTTCACCCGATTTCAAAAATTTCCTTCAGCTTGTTGCATTTTGGATGTCAACAGTATGCATTTATCTCGAGCCGTCGCTGTGCTGAGGCAAACTACGACCTGGCGTAGCAAGAAGGAGAAATGGCGGTGGATCACTCACCGCTGCTGCGCCACGAAGGAAGCGCGGGATGAAGAGGGCGGGGTCGTATGTGTGCCACACGTGGCAGTGACCCAGTTTGCCGCGGGTGGGCGGGCGCTATTTTGTGCGCGGCGCGATCCGATAAGCTAGCCATGCACAAAGCGCCGCAATAAATAAGGGCTCCCAGCCCAGCCCAGTGGCGCTGCACTGTGCGGTCTCTTCGCCCGGGGGAGCAGACGCGACGCCCCGCGGGGGCAATATCCGCCTCCGCCTCCGCTCCGCAGAGAGGTTCGTCAAACATCGCGGCCGCCCCAGCTCCCCCACACTAGGAAACTGTCCGCACGCGAGCAACCGACGCCGGCACTTCCTTTCACTCCACTTCCCGCTCTAGCCTCCGGGTCGTCAATTCGTGTCACTGAAAAACGGAGTATTCTATCACTAGGTTCCTGGACGCTGGAGCCGTCCGATGAAGTGTCAGCTGGCTAAGCAGGTTACTATCTCCAGTCCGTTGGCGATTAGTCTTCCGGAAAGCGATCTACGACTGGAGTTCCTTCGGAAGATATTTAACCTTTGGAATTCCGAGTGGGTTAACTCTGCTCAACCAAACGAGCTTCGTGCAGTGAAGCTATCTACGGGCGTATGGAAGTCCTCCCTGCGGTCATCTCGTAGGGAGTCGGTTGTTTTCTGTCGCCTACGAATCGGCCACACATGGCTGACACATGGCCACCTTCTTCGGCGGGAGGACGCGCCACAGTATGACTGTGGCGCCCCCTTGACAGTGGTCCACATTCTGGTGGATTGTCTACTCTTACTTGCCTTGCGACAACCTTTTAATTTGCCAGATGCGCTTTCTTTTACGTTAGGAGACAATGCTACTATGGCTGACCGAGTTTTAGGTTTTCTTCGCGCAGCTGGTTTTTACCATTTTATTTAGGGTTGGGCACATTTGCTTGATTTCTCGGGCCCACTACCCCTACCGAATTTTTAATTTGTTGTCTTTTTTTTAAGTGTCTGTCAGGTTCTTAACTGGAGATTTTAAGTGCATTTAGAGTGGCTGGCCGCGGTGGAGTAGCCGAGCGGTCTAAAGCGTCTCCTCGCTGGGGAGCGCGCGGTAGCTCGGCGTGGAGGTTCGAGTCCTCCCTGGGGCATGGGTGTGTGTTTGTCTGTAGGTTAGTTTACCTAGGGTTAAGTAGTTTGTAAGCTACGGACGCAGTTTGGTCCGATAGATTTACAAATATTTGAACTTTTTTTTTTTTTTTTTTTTTTTTTTTTTTTTTTTTTTTTTTTTTTTTTTTTTTTTTTTTTTTTTGCAGACTGGCTGGCTCGTCCTGTATTATCACCGTGATCAGCCAGCCACACTCGTCTACTATAATATTTTAGGTTCGTTGCCTATTTGGTCAACAACTAATGTGCTTTCCATTTTAAATCATCATTTTACCATCGATTCACACTTTGTCCTCAGCGTATACTGGTAGAGTGCTACATCTGGTGTGAATTCTTAGCTGGGAAAAGGGGACTGATAACCCAGCAGTTTAGTCCCCTCTAAACATCCAACAGCAACGACAACAACGATCAGAGTGAATTCCATGCAGTTGCTGAAATAAACGAAGGGCATGGTGTTTTGTGACTAAGGAACCCCTCACAAAATTTTATTTAGGCTATGTAGTCTAATAAGGGTAATAGAGGGTGATCAGTCCTAAGCGCAACCGCCGGATGCAGGTTTTTTTGTGCTGGCCAGCGGCCAGCCGGTGGCCGGCATGTCAGGCCGCCGACGGTCGCAGGTGGAGGTGGTGGGGAGGTTTTTTTTTCTGCTCCATTGCGAGGTCTTTGTTTGTGTTGCATTCTTGTGAAAGTAGAACGTGTTCCTCAGACGATGCTATATTGCAGGGGTAGGCAACTGCAAAGTCGTGGAGATCTATTATTCCGTACCATTCTATCAGAGTGCTCTACTTTTTTAATAATAAATTAATTCCTAATTTTTTTTTTAAATACTAGTATTGCCTATTGTCGAAAATCGACCAATTGTGTTTACAGTAGTCACTGGGGGTAAAATTTAATGTATCATGTCGGCGGCCTCGCGTGATTATGTTGGCAACATCAACAACACGATAGAAAATCTTTGCCCATTTGTTCGAACCACGTAGAATGACTCGATTAGTGTATCGTACAGACCATGAAGTAAACAAATAATGCTGTTCCTGCTTTATGGTTGACAGGTTCTTGTTTGTACCCTCGTCCGCTCAGTAAAAATAATTGCCCTCGTAAAACGAAGATTCCACGAGAAAACATCAGCGTTGTCAAGCGATTGGCTAAAATGAAGACTCACAGGATTCTCACTATTTAGCATCTTTTGCCAACATTATCATAGGAGGCCGCTGGGATATTTGGTAAAATATAACAGGCACGGTATTTTTTACGTGTTGAGGAAAATACCCGACACAATAACAACAAATAAAAACGGAAGTATTTACTTCTCATCCCATTTTCGAATTATATAACTTTCATTAGCCTAATATTTGAAATGGAACTACAATTTCGGTGTTCGTATATTTATACAACGCCAAGAAATAATATTATTACTATACTGCGATATTCAGAATTCCAGAGCGGACAACATGTCGACTTCATAGTCCCACCCATGCACCGCTGCATGCCTCTCCCGGCGCATCATCATTTATATAGCCATTCTCGAGTTCGTAGTTCCACCGGAGCACCGCTGGATGCCTCTCCTGGCGTATCATCCTTTATATCGGCATTCATATGAAAACATCCATTTCCTTTAACCACTCTTAATCACTGCGAAAATGAAGCATTTGCACGACACAAGAAAGTGAGTTGGGAGCACTCCATGTTTCGATATTCACTTATTTTAATACTGCAGATGCGCTGCATTAGAGCGTCTTTGGTCGAGGCGAATAGCCAATCAGTAAGCTGATTGTTGGAGAATGTAGAACTTGATCCAAGCTGTAGATAGGAAAATTTCTACTTCCTTTTACCACTTTTAATGGCTAAATGCACACATAATATTTCGTGAAATCTACGACAAACAATCTTTCGAATTATGTAACTTTTATTGGCCTTCTTGTACGAATAAATTAGTAATCTGTACCACAATATTCGTGTTAGCGTATTTATATAATGATATAAGCAGTGCAAAACAACTATGTTCTACAATAAACGCCGCGGAAGAATAGCCGTGTGCACTAAGGCACCTAGCTGCGTTGCTCGCGGCCGTTCGCCGTAAGAAATTCTACTCCTCCCTGGGACATGGGTGTTTGTATTGTCCTTAATAGTTACTTTAAGTTAGCGTAAGCAGTTTGGAAGCGTAGGGACTGATGACCAAAGTTCTTACGTTCCTCAGATTTACAAACATTTGAACATTTGAACCACAATAGGAAGGAAGGAAGCTTAGGGTTTAACGTCCCGTCGACAGCGTGCTCATTAGAAACTGAGCTCCCAATCAGGTTTTTGGGTAAGGATGGAGAATGAAACTGACCGTGCCCTTTCAAGGTACCATCCCGGCATTTGCCTGGAGCGATTTAGGAAAATCACGGAAAACCTAAATCTGGATGGCCGGAGCTGGATTTGAACTACAGTTCTCCCGAATGCGAGTCCAGTATTTTACCACTGCATCACCTCAGTCGGTCAAATCACAATACACGTTTACGTCAGCTCTATTTGTTCAAAACATAAAAAATATTCCATTTAACCTTAAAATTGAGTAGATGTTTAGTTAACATTGCCCTATATATTTGGTGTATAACGCGTTACACTTACGCAAATACAAGAATTGAGGTGTTAGTCATTCCACTTTGTCTGCGTTTATTTTTAATAAAATTCGTAGTTGAAAAGAAGTACAACACAACAACAAGAAGCAAACAAGGCATTTATTCTAAGTGTAACATTAACTAATACACGGTATTTCTTCTGGTGAATTAGAGCCCAACAGTTTTTGGGTTCTGAAGTACTTTTAAGAAACAAAGAATTTTTATGTTATTTCAAGATCATAGTACAAGGAGCTTTTTGAATATCTTAGTGAAAATATATGTCGTCCACAGACACACAGTATAAACCCCAAAAGTTCGTAGTTTACTGCACCAGAGAAGTTAATATTCTAATTTTCTTGAATGGCATGAGGTATGAAACTCGAACGCTTTTCTAAGCATGTACCTAACCAGTACAACACATTGCACAAGATGAATCAAATAGTGTAGCAACGAATGGCGCGCAGTAGCGGCAGATTGAATAAATGCGGGAAAACACAGTTGTAAAGGTTCAAGCTAGATGTTGGTAATAGTTCTGCGCGATTTTTATAAGTAAGATACACTTTTTTGTCGAACAACCACACTTTCTGACTACTGCGAAAAACAATTGTCAATATTACTCCACAATCTTACTTCTGCGCTTTCAGTACTCACAAGCCGGCCGCGGTGGCCGCGGGGAGTGAGGCGCTCCAGTCACGGTCTGCACGGCCAATACGGTTGGGGGTTCGAATCCCCCCTCGGGCATGGATATTTGTGCCGTCCATAGTATAAGATAGTTCGTAAGTAGTTTGTAAGTTTAAGGACTGATGACCCCGTAGTTAAGTCCCATAAGTTTAACAAACATTTGAACATTTTTGAAGTACTCACAATATCTACCAAATACGCATTCGCGATCTACCACTAGATCGCGATGGCCATGTTACCGACCCCTGCTGTATTGTATGTTGTGTGACAGTGTTTATAGGGAAATGGTGAAAATCACTTCTTCTATTCGCCGAAGAGTATTCATCTATGATTCATATGTGAGCACAGAATCAGCGCGTGAGGTGCAGAGATTATTTCGTGACGAATTTCCTAATGGTCGTGTTCCTAATCAGAGTACGATACATCGATTGGTGGCTAAATTTCGCGAAACGGGAACTGTTCTAGACAGGAAACAAACAACCACGTCCAGTCCTCACAGAAGAGACATTGATTAGCGTTGGACAAGCTGTGGAAAGGTCTCATAGAAAATCAGTTCGACGCCTTTCTCAGCAGATTGGAATTTCCTAAGGCTCTGCTCAGACAGCTACGAAGCTACTGAAGTTACAACCATATAAAATAGCCTCAGTATATGAACTTAAACCGGGTGAACCAGCAAAAAGGTTGTGGTTTTCTGAATGGATTCTGACCGAGGAATTGAGCCGAACTTTCTTTTCGGGCGAATCATGGTTCCACCTTAGTGGGTATGTTAATTCGCAAAATAATCGTTACTGGAGTTCGGAAAAGCCTAATTCACGAGCAGCCCATACACGATCAAAAAATAGGACTGTGGTGCGTTGTTAACGGCAAGAGAATAATAGGCCCTATAATCTTTTCGATAACAATAGAGACAGGTATGTTGAAAACATATTGCGGCCTTTTTTCCCCAATTAAGTAAGAGAGAACGTGCTATCGTGACATTTCAACAAGACTCTGCGACGGCACATACAGCAAACTTATTATTACGGGAAACAGGTAATGTGTTCGGTGAAAGAATTATTACTAAGAACATTTGGCCCCCTCGTTCTCCCGATTTAACAGAGTGTGATTTCTATCTGTGTGGAGCATTAAAAGGGGGGCAGTTCCAGCACCTCCTTGCGTAATACAGGTGAGTAATAAACTTTTCTTCCTTAGTGTTTGTGTCACAAATAACTTACGCGCCAACCCGTATTAAATTTAGTGCGGACGTCGGGCGGCCCGCTAAATGGGCACCGCAGCTGCCATCGCCGGCAAGCCGCACGCTGCAAAGCGGTTCTACTGAGAGCTGATCACCCTGTAAAATGTATTGTAACGAAATTACGTGATTCTGAAGGAATTAGACTGAGAAACTAAACAATAAAGATAGTAGAGGCAATCTTTGAGTAAAATAAAGAGCTCTAGTGGTAGCACACATTCTTACAAGGTGACCACATGCGTATCGGATTTTAGAATTTCTTTATATTTATGGTACGTGAAGTTAATAACTTAAATATGAATCAGTCGGAGTCATTCGACATAAATCTCAAAGACTCTTGAGAAAATCAACTGTCAAGTTTCGCAAAGTACTGTAGACGTAAGTACCAATAAGTAAAACTGTTGCTGCGTCTGTCGGAGTAGCTAAGGTGGTAGCGTTCTGGCCTCCCAACCAAAGAGACGGTGGTTTTAATCCTAGCGTAACAAATAGTACTTTTGTAGTTTTCTAATTCAGTTATATAAAACATTTTGGTATCTCTAATTCCACGCGTTGTACCAATTTTAGTTTATGTGTATGTAGATGAGCTGAAAACGTTGTCGTCACATAAAACGATGGTTGAATAGTTTAGCTTCTTGGAAAGAAGATATGGAGATGACTTTCCAAGAAGAGTGAGGTAGCTCTTCACAAACTGAAAAATCATAGACTACCGTCGTCAACTAATAGTGAAGCCAATATTGTAACTTAAGTTTTTGATTGACTCCATCAGTATTGATAAATTTGAAGCATAGAATTAAAATTTGTGGTGCGGCCGGGAATCGAACCCGGACCTCCATGCTTACTAGGCAGACGTCAAGGGAAATCGTACTTAAAATATTCCGAGGGGCGTTAATCGTTGGTGGTGTGGTGGTCTAACGGTTAAGATGTATGCCTAGTAAGCCTGGAGGTCCGGGTTCGATTCCCGGCCGCACCACAAATTTTAATTCTGTGCTTCAGATTTATCAATATTGTCTTTGACAAATTCGAGACGAAAATCCGTCTCAGGAATTGTTTACTTGTATTGAATTGATATTCCCATCAGTATTAATAACATTCTATAAAATATAGAAAATTACGAATAAACAAACTTCGTGTACTTTCCGTAAAAATTACCATTGGAGATTAAAATTGTGTCAGTATTCGAACACAACGAAAATATAAATAAATAAAAAAAAGTCCCTCCGGCAGGATTCGAGCAACCGACCCTTCGGTTGCAACGCCAGATTTATGCAACCTGAGCTACACCGACAGATGCTGTAATTCATTAAATGATTTTTACTTATGCTTACTTGCAAAACTTCAAAGTCGATTTTCTCGACAATGTTTTAGAGCTGCGTCGAATGGTTTTGGCTGAAAATTCTAAAATCAGATACCCATGTGCTCTCCTCGTTAGACATAAAGGAATCGTGAATTTAGCATTACAGGGAAGTGCGTGGGATAAAAAATCGAAGACGGAGACCAAGACACGAATTTAGAAAATAGATACAAATAGATATGTGTTGCAATTCTTATGAGCAGATGAAAAGGCTTGCTTTGCATAGCCGCGGTGAAATAACTGAGCGCTCTAATGCACGTTACTGTGGAGCGCGCGACTGCACGCTGTCGGAGGTTCGAGTCCTCCCTGGAGCAAGAGTGTCTGTGTGTTGTCTTTAGATTAGTTTTCAAAGTTTGTAATTCTAGGGACTGATGACCATAGTCGTTTGGTCCAATAAGTTTACAAACATCTGAACATTTTGGCTCTGGATAGAGTAGTGTGGAGAGTAGCATTAAAACAGTCTCCAGACTAAAGACCACACTAACAACATAACCTCACAACTGTAAGTAATGAGAGTACGTCGTTTCATCACGGAATAATATCTCGACATAGAAAAAGCAATAGTTAAATGAAGTTACTACTGTCGTTAATGGAACTAAAGCTCTTCCACAGCACAGAAGCACCGAGGAAACACGCGGTGTCCGCAAGGTCTCCTTTACGAATCTCAGAGAATTACTCGCAGTCCACCCAAGCAGAGTTCAAAGACGAATTTCCCTGTGGCGCCGGACTCATAGTCAACGAGAAGCCGAGCGTGAATATGGAGTACCAGTACCGAGGGAGTCTGGAAGCGTGTCTTCTCGTAATCCAGACTTCTGTTCCAGCTGCGTGCCTGCCTAGATACAGCCGGCTGCAGCCAGTACGGCACGTCTTTAGTGAGACTGAAGAGATGTTTTTCAGTGTTCTCTGCCTCGAGCTCCACCAAAGATTCAAATGATTGCAACCCTATTAGTAGTTATCTTTTGTTGGTCCTGGTTCAAAATTCAAGATGGCGGCCGGTAAAACCCTCCCCCATCTTTGTACACCAGGCTATAGGCCATCAGGAGGGAAAGTGAGAGTATTAAGGTCAAATAAAAAGTACTCGTAGCCGGAGGGCTTTTCGGGTCATCACGGTCGCTTTAAACACATGACGCGAGGGAACACTACCGCCGTCTCCTGCATGTCCGGCTATCGTTGCATGCAGGGACATTAGGAGGGAACTTTCTACTGCGTCGCTGACCACCGCCAGCAGCCTCCGATTAATTTTATTAAATTTGTATATCAAATTAATTTTGAGTAACTTAACCACCACTGTCCGCCACCGCCCCCACTACCGCCCCGTACTCCATCCCACTGACAGTCCTAAAGCTTGTAGCCCCCGTGAGACCCGGTCCGGGACTCGAACCCGCGCCCCTAAAATAAAAATTCCAAAAATTATTACTTTCGACCTACACCAACATTGAGAAAAAAGGAGTCAATTATTATTGCATACTTCGGACATTACAAGTATCGGGAGTTTCGTAAACAAATTGACCTCGCCAGCCACCAGACCATCCATCACCGATCCTGATTATTAATTGCGACACCCACTACGTCGCTACATATCGTTTAATACATCGAATCAGGCTTTAAGAAAGTTTAATTGCGTTGTATGCCTTGGATGGACTTGTTCTTCTGCTTAGACGTTAATAGAGAAGTGATTCGAGATAGCATAGCGATTAGGTATCACGCATCTGGGTCCTCCTACGTATACCCAACTAAGGAATCTCTCCGACCTGTTACAATGCAAACGATTCTGTACAACAGGTCAAACACCGATAATCGAACACCCCATAAGATGTTTAAACTCTTTTATACAACGGAGAGTTAGAATAAAAAAAAATGCACGAAATAATCTACTGATTTCCGGCCGTCTACACTATAACTTTTTTTCTCTCGTAAGCGTTGACCTAACAACACCCTTAGTCGACAATACAGCAACCACGGACCGAGGTGGTACTTTACCTGCCCAATGCAACACTGATTTTCAGTTATGTAGAGCAAACTCAACCAGCCCTTTAACCACAAAACTTCATACTCCAAGTTCCTTTCTTGTGATCTCTTTTATCATTCCACTAAACCGAACTCGGATTTTTTTTTTTTTTTTTATTACAAGTAGCTATCTATCGCAGACGAGGATGCTAACCTACACAGCGTAATGCTTGTTCCATAAAAGAACATGGTGTGTCTACACTATTTTGTTACAGTACAACCGAGTACGTGCAACGTAATGTTCGCAGACACTTATATCGCATCCCAACGCCCGCAAACAACGATCGTAACGTGATCTCTAAGGAATGGGTGGGAGTGACACACAGTGCAGGCCGCACTTTGTAAATATTGGCTATCCCCATTTTCGATCTAGTCCGTAAGTGTATATTGCAACCTCCAACCCGAAACGCCTGTTATAAAATAGATGAGTCGACAAATAAATGTATTCGGAGGCAATCGATTCCAACTGTCCTATACCGCCTCCTTCCAAGCGAAAGTCACGGGTGGATACTAAGCTTGTGATGCCCAATAAGACGAAGGTAGAGGTGAGAGCTCCTAGTTTAACAGCGGCTAGCGTCACTTTATAAGGTACAACCAAATGATTCCCTAGAGATGTTCTCCAGTGCTTCATTGTCGAGTTTCGCTCCAATATGCCGATGGCTCTCACAACGCAGCTGCAAGCTAGGCGAAATGATAACTTCGCAATGTCTCCATGACGAACTTGACGAACTTATCGAATTTACTACACATGTATAAGTTAAAAGATCAGCAAAAATTTACAATCGCATACCACTCGTAAATTAAACACCTCTAACACACGATCAGACAGACAATGCTTTGTATCGTACACAGCGCAGAGATCTAAGAAAATAATCCTAAATAGACCTTTAGATCTCTATCGCAACATAACATCATCCACTACTGCTGCTCATACTTTAAACACTTTTTACTTAAATTCTATCCCAACTAGCCTACGACACTATGTAACAACAACCACCTCCAACCAAACGACTGAACCACAACACTAACCTACTACAAACAGCTCTTTTTTAAATGTTTGTAAATCTAAGAGTCTTAACTACGATGGTCATTACTTCCAACGCTTGCACACTACTTACATTAAGGACAACATACAAACACCCATTCCCGAGGGAGGGCTGAAATCAAAGGTCGAACGCGAACGGATGCAGGCATCGCAGCAGGACGCCTTAGTGCGCATGGCTATTCTGCCGCGGCAATTATTTTCTACTAAAGTTCTAAACTAACTGGCAAGCGGCGACAATCTAGATATCTCTGTGTCGTGGGCGTATCCCTCTCAAACATCTTATCGACTGATCATGTATCTGTTTGCATTGCATACCCCATCAGACAGTGGTCACTAGACCACATACCTAATGTATTTAAGGAGCTCTCGCACACAAGCAGCCATCGTATCCCCCTTCTAACAAATCATTACTCTCGATAAACAACCACTTACATCGTAAAAATGACTGACGTGCACACAGAACAGGTAATTGGAACGATCCAGATCAAAACCAAGTTCTTTTTCTTATATTCCGTACAACCAACAACGTAAAATAGTCAACACCATTTCGAACTAATTCAACACCCGAAATTTTAATCGAATGCCAAGATCAATCCTTTAAGACACTAAACAAACGATTAAATGCGCCTCTCAACCGAGGTAACTACCCAGCTTTAAATCGCCTAACCATAGGGTTTATTGAAATCGATGCTTCTCGACCGACCGAAGAACAATAATTTACCACCGCAATCATTACCGCTACGCTACCGAGAGACGACCATTCGTAAAGTAAACGAGATAAAGACTCCACAGCCCAACACTACTAAGTATCAATACGCAGTCCACAAATGTAGAACACCCCTTAGGTTGCAACGAACCGTAAAACTAAAATCGAAATCGGTATTCCGCACAAGCCAGGATACATCGTACACACCATATTACGAATACAAGAGAGCTAATTATACGAAGAAAGAATGCTACATTATTTATATCAACAGCCATAAGAATATGAAAAAAGAACGACTTGTCACAGTTATACCAGTGCTCTTAATACAAAATCGACACAATAAAGGTCATCTCTACAGGGCATAAAGAGACATATGCGCACAATCGCATTACCGACAAATACTACAACACTTCTACTTAAACTAACTTGCCCTAAGGAACACACTTACAGACCCATGCGGGCTCTGGACGCCGCACGGGAGTAGTAGAGCGCACTGAAGCGCCACGTTACGGAACACGTCGGAGATTCGAATCCTCCCTCGGCCAAAGATGTGTGTGTTGTCCTTAGGTTAGCTTAGCTTCGTTTAAGTAGCTTGTAAGTGTAGGGACTGATGTTCAAATTTTTGTAAAGCTTATGGGACTTAACGACGGGGTTATCAGTCCCTAAACTTACAAACTACTTATGAACTAGCTACAACCAAGGACGGCACAAATATCCATGCCCGAAGGGGGATTCGAAACCCCGACCATAGTGGCCGTGCAGACCGTGATTGAAGCGCCGCAGTCCCCTCGGCCACCGCGGCCGGCTAGGGACTAATGACCAACGTAGTTTGGTCCCATAGAATTACAAACATTTGAACATTTTGAACAAACAGATTAGAAGAAACTTAGTTTTCGATGACCCCTAGACTTCCAACTGTTCCCGTGAAATATGGATCAGAGCACCACCACCTAGTGAGAAGGCCGCGGCGCTCTCGTGTGAAATCGGGCAGAGTATTCACGCTAGCAAGTTCAGCCCTGCGTCACACAATCGTGGATGGACTATATGGTAACGTGTTTTAGTTACTAGTTTCTACACTGGGTGCCACCAGCAGTCGGCGATCGTCCAGTACACTTACAATGGCATCAAGAAAGCGCACTTTCAAAGGTTTGTCTATATTGTTATATAAATTTGGATTCGTTCATTTTAAAGACATAGATCTACAGCAGGTAGATCATTTTACGTAAATATCTCTTAAATTATTCATTGTTTTTGAAATTATTGTAGGTATACTCTGAAACATTAGCACATTCAGATGTGTGCGTGTTGAGTCTCATTTTTATGATAAAGACTTGTTGACAAAGTGCCAATATCCTTATTTGTTTTGACATGTGAAGCTATCATATCTAACAGCCAGTTGGTTTTATATGATCATCTGATGTTATTATGCTATTTCTTTCAAAATATCACCCAATGTGGCAATTATCATGAATCGAAAAATAAAAATTACTGGTGCAATTTCAGCACCTTTGAGTGGTTCTGCAATCGCTGCTTTACTCAACTCGTCACATGTAGAGAATTTAAGCAGTGATGACGATACCCTCTACTCCACTTGGCTCCCAGTGCAAAGAAGAATGTTGTAAACCTGTGGCAAAGTTCCTCAGGATCGTCCTCTTAGGGTGACGATTTTGGACAAACATCTGCTTCAAATGAAAATGAAGGACATGGCATGTGTGAATTCATGGCTGCAGTACAGTCATGACAGTAAATCTAATGAAGTGTGACGAAAAGACATACATGATGTTCTTGAATTCCGGATGGCTGTCAGGAATACCTGGTCTTACCAACAAAAGGAATGCCATTCACTGTCGAATAGCATGATGAAGATGCCGAAGACGTAAATTCAGCTCAAAAGAAACGGTTCACGTTGGACAGACAAGCGACTGAATAAATTTGTTCATTGGCTTGTTGTTGATGACTTGAAATCTTAAGGATGTTGTCTCAGAACCATTGGCAATTGGCGTTTAAAATGTTCAAATGTTTGTAGAGCCTACGAGACTTAACTACGGGGTCATCAGTCCCTAATCTTACAAGCTACATGTTGTTGTTGTGGTCTTCAGTCCGGAGACTGGTTTGATGCAGCTCTCCACAATACCCTATCCTGAGCAAGCCTCTTCAACTCCACATAAGAACGGCAACACACATCTGTCTGAATCTGCTTACTGTATCCATCTCTTGGTCTTCCTCTGCGGTTTTTACCCCATACTCTTCCCTCCAACGCTAAATTCACAATTCCCTGATGTCTAAGAATGTGCCCTACCAATCTATCCCTTCTTTTAGTCAAGGTTTGCCAGAAATTTCTTTTCTACCCAATTCTGTTCAGTACATACTCACTAGTTACACGACCCACCCACCTAATCTTCATAATTCTTCTGTAGCACCATATTTCAAAAGCCTCAATCCTCTTTCTGTCCGCACTGTTTATCGTCCATGTTTCACTGTCATACAAGGCAACACTCCGCACAAATGCCTTCAGAAAGGACTTCCTTAGCCTTAAATCAATATTCGATGTTAACAAATTTCTCTTTTTCAAGAACGCTTTTCTACCCATTGCCATTCTGCATTTTACATCCTCTGTACTGCGACCATCATTTGTTATTTTACTGCCCAAGTAACAAAACTCATCTACCTCCATTTTTACTTCGTTACCTAATCTTCAGCATCACCTGATTTTCTTAGACTACTCCATTACCCTAGTTTTGCTCTTGTTAATGTTCATCTTATATGCACCTTTCAGCACACTGTCCATTCCATTTTGCTGCATCTGACAGAATTACTACGTCGTCGGCAAAACGCAATGTTTTTAATTCTTCACCCTGAACTTTAATTCCTCCTTGCTTTCCTTTATAGCTAGCTCAATGTACAAATTGAATAACATTGGAGAAAGGCTACAACCCTGTCTTACTCCCTTTACAACCACTGTATCCCTTTCATGCCCTTCAACTCTGACAACCGCTGTCTGGTTTTTGTACAAGTTGTAAATAACCTTACGCTCCCTATATTTTACTGCTGCTTGCTTCAGAACATGAAAGAGTTTATTCCAATCAACATTGTCAAAAGCCTTCTCCAAATCTACAAATGCTAGAAATGTAGGTTTGCCTTTTCTTAATCTATCTACAAGCTACATATGAACTAGTTAATTCTAAGGATGGCACAAATATCCATGCCTGAGGGGGGATTCAAACCCCCGACCTTAGTGGGCGTGCAGACCGTGACTGGCGCGCCGCAGTTCCCTCGGCCACCGCGGCCGGAAACTGGCGTTTAAGAACAAGAAGTGATGTGTACTTGTGTTTGTCAACATAGGGAAACTGTTTTCGTTTATATCGTGTGAAGAAATGTGTATGAAGGCAAGTTACTGTGCAAGATTGTGCAGACCAGAAAAAAATTATGAGATAAACCGCAATTTGGGATGTTATGGCTTCACTGTACTAGGCTTAGATTTAAGCGCGGCGAATGAAAATTTGTGCCCGGCCGGGATTCGAACCCAGGATCTCCAGCTTATTAGGCAGACGCGCTGACCACTCCGCCACCGAGGGCAAAGTAACCAGCCCCGCTGCAGAGGACTCTTCCCTGCACGTCTCTCGCCACACCCAAATCTCCATTCGCCACGCTGTCTCTTTACTATACCACAGCCATAACTGATAGCAAATTGCGATTTATTTCATTCTTTGAAACCTATAACGTCGCCAAAATTGTGTAATTATAAAAAATTATGGTGAAGGCCCAAACCACACAATTGTCAAGGCAATAAATTGCTGGAAATGTTTGAAAATAAATTTATTTTCTTCTTTGTAATGAAGTACTGTATGTATCTTGTATCTCAAACGTCCCTCTCTATATTAATGAAACATCACCTACAACGTTGGATCTGAAAGGGCTAAAGCGCCTTATTGTGGAGTGCATAGTTACTCGCTGTCGGAGTTTGGTGTCCTCCGTGTGACATGGTGTGGTGTACTAGTTTGTAGTACTAAGGACCACAGCCATTTGGTCCACTAGGTTTACAAACATTTGAACATTATTACTCTGGATTGAGCAGTGTGGAGACCTGCACCAAACCAGTCTGAACTGAAGACCACATTAACAACATACCCTCACAACCTAGGGAAAAGAATAGATAAATGAAGTTTCCACTGCCTGACGTGAACTATGCGTCCAAGTATTTTTTTTTTTCCTGGGAAAAATATTGTTAGTCTGCACCTGTAATCCGTTAACACCAAATTCCGTGGCAGTGTCCCAGCAGATACGTTCATCATATGGCTCAAACTGACATTAATTACTTAGTTACTTAACGCAGTGCTGCCTGTGCTATAGAACTGGCAAATCCATGCAGACCTGTCTGCGCTAGATCATTAAATACAGACCGCCGGCCACTGTT
Source organism: Locusta migratoria (assembly GCA_026315105.1). Lineage (NCBI taxonomy): Eukaryota > Metazoa > Arthropoda > Insecta > Orthoptera > Acrididae > Locusta > Locusta migratoria. Next base: position 731,999,673 of record CM048744.1, on the reverse strand, counting down.
CTATGGTTAGAGGTTATGCCTGAAATTTTGTGTTCTCGGCACACTTTCAATCCGTTTAAATCTACCGGCCATAATCACATCGGAAACACTTTCACATGATTATTTTGTCGTGTTTTTACACAATTTTTGTAGTTGACCCTACTTGACAAAATAATTAAGTAATACAAGCGCGACCTCACATCCATTATGGATATAATTAACTTTCACATGAATCACTGGAGAAAGAATGAGAACCGCCCGCCCCCATCCGTGCACCATACTTTTATATACTTTGAAAGCGATGCTTTCGCCATCTGTATCTGTGCATATAGCTATTCCATAATTTTCCTCTCCCCTTTCCCCCCCCCCCCCTCAATGCAGTAAGTTCGTATTCGCACACGTACATTGTACGATATGCTGTAAGGACTTTTTTGTCTCAACATTCAAATCGCACTTTTATTAAGACTAAAAAAAAAACTGGAAGTAAATAAAACCTAGGGAAGAAATCATATGTTCAGGGAGAAGGTATATAATTGTAGGGATGTGAATAACATTCTAATACCGTCATAGATGGCACGGCACATCTAAGATCAGTTTGTAGCGAAGGAAGTTGTAGTCGACTCGGAGGACTTTCTTGAAGAAACCGTCTACGCTGCTCTATCCTGTAGAAAACTCTTCAAATTTGAATAACTAGTGCATTCTATAATTCTATAACCTTTTCAACCTGCTTATTGCACTCATCTCTTGGTCAACCTCTACAGTTTCTACCTCTCCCTATTCCACTTCTCTCAAATACTAAATTAACTATTCCTTATGTCTCAGAATGAGCCGTATTAACCAGTCACTCCTTTTAGTCATGTTGCAGTGTAGTTTTTTGTCCCTAACTATATTCACTCGTCCTCATTGGTTACATAAACAGCTCTGTTACTGCTCGCAGTGAGGCAAACACAACAAACGCGGTCGCGTGAGAAGTTGCCCCCGTGAGTGGCTGGCAGTGAAAAGCTTCCTGGTTACACAGCTTCGTCGGTTCGTCTTTCCAATAGGTTTGAGGCGCTAGCAGTGCCGAACACTGTTCCTGGGCCAGATGGTCTCGTTTTTCCTGAGTTCACCTGGAAGGCTGCAAGATTCAGGCTATCACAGAAGGTGGGCTTACATCTAGCTGGGAGCTCTAATGTTATGCGGGTAATAGATCCCTTTAGGGATACGGTTGCTAGGAGAGGGAGAAGAAAAATCATGGGGTCATTCTAGATGGGATGTCAGAAAGAGTTCAGGGGGCAGCTAACTACAGATGGTGGCTCATGACGGTATCAACAATGTCTGTCGCTTTGGATCGGAAGAAATTCTCTCCGGTTTTGAGCGGTAAACGTTTCCAGTGGTGCTTGAAAGGTGAAGGCAGAGCTCACAACCTCCAGCATAGTTGGCAGGATTGACTGTGGACCTCTGGTGCAGAGACGGGTGAAGGTTCTGATTCAGAGGTCAGAGACAGTTCTGAGACCGCTTAGGTCTCCTTAGATTCCTCGACTTTCGCCATCGGGTTGCGTCCAACATACGCAAGAAGTGGCTAGCTGGTTGGTAGAGGGGTCTGTGTGGTGTGGACTAGGTCGTATTTTAGGTTAGAGGGTCTTGGGAACACACAAAAAGGTTTTCGAAGGTTACAGGTCACAAAAAGGACGAACAGAGATCTAACAAGGGAAACTCCCCATCGCACCCCCTCAGATTTAATACTGGGTTGGCGCATTGGATAGGCCGTGAAAAACTAAACACAGATCAATCGAGAAAACAGGAAGAAGTTGTGTGGAACTATGAATAAAATAAACAAAATGTATATCTGAGTGATCCATGTGAAAGATAGTCAACGTCAAGAACATTGTAATCATAGAAATGCTTTGGTCCCATGGCTAGCGTGAAGAACTGCGGTGCGAGGGGTCCTTGGTTCAACCTTTCAGTCTAACGAAAATTGTAATTTTTTAATTTATTTTTTATATTCACAAGATTAAGATCTGTCCGTCCGTTCATTGACGTCTCTGTTCGCTGTAATCAGTTTAGTGTCTGTGTTTTGCGGCCGCAACCCGCAGCAATAAGAAAGGTAATCTTCGTCACCACACTTACTATTTACCAACAAATGTAGGAAATGCTGATACAAATGTTCGACAATCGTTCGATCGCTTAAGGAACTGGTAGATTCCTTAGAGTTCGGAAAATATTCATTGCCCTTGTCAATGAAGTCGTGAACTATATTTGCTGGATTCATATTGCCCACGGAATACAACTCGCGTATTTAATACTCTCTTGTCCAAAGTCAGGAACAGGCAACTAGCAGCCAGGGAGCCTCGTCAGCAGGAATACTCTCTCCGCCGTGCACTGCAGCCGACTGACGTCGTGTGGATGTTTGTTTAAGCTCAGCGTCCCATACTACGGCGCAGTTACCTCGCTTTGAACGGACAGATTATTTTCTGAAAAAGGAAAAAAATAAAATTTTCGAGCGTGGGAAGTCTCGAGCCAATGAATTCTTCCTCCACAACTCCTCATCCTAGCCACAGGACCACGGCGCTCTGCAGTAAGAACCTGCTCGACGTTGCTTATCTTTCCCATGTTCTGAACAGTTTTTATCATTTGCTTTTATTTTTCATTGTGCCACACAGCGTCTTCCAGTTTTCTCGATTGATCTGTGTTCAGTTTTTCACGGCCTATCTACTGCAACAACTTATAACTAAATCTCAGGGGGGGGGGGGATGACGGGGACGTTCCATTGTAAGAACCGTTGCTCTAACTGTTGTTAATTGTCGTATCTGGGTGGGGAAAGTACTACAGTGCAAGCGCTAATAGAAAATGCTAAAGCAAAAATCATTAAAAGTATCTCTTCCATATACCAGTACAAAACTCTCAATTTCTCCTCGCCCACAACTTTTCCCTTCCCTCTGTTCAACACAGGTCTTTATTGACATCTTTGTTCATGTCACTCTCATTGGAATCTTCTTTCTTTAATCTTGTTGCACAGATTTTATTAGACATGGTTTGTTATATGCTAAACATATGTATATTCCTTAGTTTCTTTTACTATTATTACTGTGAATTTTTGTAACGTTTTCCATATGTGTTGTACCTGGTCTGGTGTAAGAGAGTTCCGGAAGAGCCCTATATAGGTTAAATAAGCAAATAAATGAAATAAAATAAATATAAAATTACTTATTACCAATGGTATCAAACATATGTTGGACAAACAAGTAGGGACCTTGGAACGGGATTTAGAGAACACATTAATTCGAACGTCAAATAAACTGTGAGTATCCACCCTGAAATACATACTAGGAGATATAGAGAAGAGCGTGAAAGTCAAAAACAGTTATGCAGCCATTAACGCCTTGAGATTGGCAGGCTGTGCTCCTGCAAAATATCGGCCGATGTCGAGTTTCATACGTGGCTGCATACTTGTAAGTTTTTTAAACACTTTTTCTTGAAGAGGTGGAAATAAGTACTTGATTTCAAATCAAAATGTTTCAAATGTTTGTAATTTTATCTGACCAAACTGCGTGGTCATCAGTCCGTAGCTTACAAACTACTTAAACCTAGGTAAATTAACCTAAGGACAAACACACACACCCATGCCCCAGGGAGGACTCGAACCTCCACGGCGAGCAACCGCGCGCTCCGCAGCGAGACGTTCTTCGGCTAGCTTTTTCCGCTATGATTTTGTAAATTTATATTATTTCTACTTTATTTTATTATTTTTTCTTTTATTTTTCATATATTTTTTTTTTTTTTTTATTAATGCTATTACTGCTAACTGACGTCCTCAAAGTTCGTCTTCTCGTATATAATGTGCTGCTTACGCAGTGGACTCCACAATCGAATTCGATTGCGTAATTTCATTCTTTCGATAATTCTTTTCCTTTTGCGTCTGCTCATAACTTTGTGGTCGTCTGCTGCTGTATGTACCACACTAGGTTTTTCCGTATTTCTTGTCCCGTTATTTGGGGCAAAGGTTGCACCATATAATGTAAGTGTGTAAATAAGATAAAGAAATGAATAAGAGACTCTTCTGTGGCTTTTCGTAGTTACTGTACATTTATTTTGCTAAAAATATTTATTTCAGTTCATAATAAAAGAAAAGATAATTTCCTATGAAGTAAATATTTCAAAATTTCCTTCAGGTTTTCCATTGTTGTCTTCGGTTTATCACTCTGATAACTTTTTCACTTTCCACGAGTAAACGACTTGCTAATATTTTGATAACGTCTTATTTGTGTTGCTGTTTACCCCCTTTAGGTACAATGCAGTGCTGTTTTAGGGTTCTACTGAGGCCTTCACGGCTACCGTAGTGGCGAAGGGGCTCACTAAGTCCCCACCGTACTTCACCCTCAGCAGCAATCCCCTACTTTGGCATGCTTCGTACCTTTCCCAGACATCATTATTCGATTCCCTCTCTCTCGAAAAGCATCTGTCGTCTGTTCCCAAAGTACTTTCGATAACTCTTTTTCCTTTGCATTCTGTAGTATTCGGTGTGTATATATTGATCATATTCCATTATGTTATCTGCACCTTTGTTATTAATGATATAATTGACACAATGTCCAAATATCCAAACCATTGCATTATTTTTCTGTTCAGGGGACGATACAAGTTGTGGTAGTATTATGTTATTAACAGTTATGTCTCTGCCATCACTTCCCTTTATGAAGGCTATCTGTTTCCTAACATTATCCCAAATAATTTTGTGGCCTTTACAGACAAACCGGTGAATTATGTTATCTACGGCAAAACATTTCTGGCAGACATTGGTATTACTTAAACCAATATAGCATAGCCTGTCATTTGTGCAAACGATATTATTTACGACTTTGTACCACGCTGCATTGGCATCCATAGGCAATACTTTATTGTGTATATTTTTCCAAATGGACTTCCAGTTTTGGTGTGGGTACGTTTGTTCCATTTTATTTAGGTTGTCTTTGGTTATAAGGCAGTCCATGATGTAGTTGTAAGTTCTTATTTTTTTGTCCTCCATAATACCGTCCAGATACCTTATATCTAAGTAGAACTGTCTAACATACTTCAGGTTATAATTGATTCGACTGATATTTGCTGGTGGTTGCAAGCTTTCAGGTTGTAATATCTTGAACAGTCTGGATGTGACACTATCTGGAGAGTTGTCTATAATCTGAAGTGTTTTTTTAATAAAAAGTGCCGTGACCTTGCGTCGGATCTCGGGGAGTCCTAGGTCCCCGTCTTTTGGTTTCAAGGTTATACTGCTAGCAGCCACCGTGAAAATCTCGCCTTGCCAGATGTATTGGCAGATAGTGGTCATGATAATTTTCGATATTTCGATGGGTATTGGCAATATTTGTCCCACATATATTGCCTTTGATAGGACAGCACAGTTTATAATTTTAATTTTCTGGATCAGATTTAAATTTCTGATACGATTTAGTATTACGACACCTCTAATGTTTGTAGAGACCTTCCTCCAGTTGAAAGCCATCGTTTTTTATATATCTTTGTAGAACGTCACACCTAAATCTGTGTGATGTTCCACTGATTGCGCCCAATCTAAACTTACATTTCTGAATCCATTAAGATTCAAAAGCGAACATTTTGTGTCATTTATTATTGCTCCTGTTGCTCTGCAGTAGAACCGAACAAGCGTTGTCAGATTATCTACATCGTCAGAACTCCTCACGAGCACACCTACATCATCGGCATAAGCGTTGGTTGCTAGAGTTTTGCCCAGTATCGTTATGCCCTCTAGCTCATTATTCATCCTTCGCAATAAGGGTTCTAGAGCTATGATGTATAATAATATCGACAGTGGACTGCCTGGAGGAACGCCATTTTTTATTTCTATGGGCCGAGTATAAGTCCATTCAGCAAAACTTTTGTTTTTATTCCCTTTAAGAGATTTGTTAAAACAACCAGGAAATGTTCATGAAAACCCATATATGACATTGCATGGAACAAGTACTCATGGTTTAACCTTTCAAAAGCTTTCGAGAAGTCCAGAAAAGCTAATCCTGCCCTGGCCAAGGTTGTCGAAAATATCGCAATTATGTCCCTGTATTCACTCAAAGCGTTAAAAATACTCCTACCAGGTAGACACGCTTGATGAGGTCCTATTACTTCATCTAAGACAGGTCTTAGTCTTTCTTTCATTACTCGAGCTCTAGTTTTATAATCGGAATTCATTAAAGATATCGGCCTCATTTGTGAGAGTTGTTTTACTTCTTTGTTGCTTCCTTTAGGCAACAGCACAGTTAAGCACTCCTTCATTTCGTCAGGGACTTGTACACCATTTAATGTTTCATTAATGACGTCTGTAAATTTAGTTCCTATTATGTGCCAATAAGTTTGATAAAACTCGACGGGTAATCGATCTGGACGTGGCGATTTTTTTACAGGGGAATGTTTTATTATATCTAAAATCTCCTCAGAGTGTATTTCGCTCTTTAGACTCCTATTCTGTTCTGCTGTGACATTATCCTCGACATCACTGTTTCGAAGTAATTCCATGGCCTTGGATGGTGTGTAGTGGGCTTCACTGTATAGCGAGTTATAAAATCTATGGGCCTCATTTAAAATTTCCCTTTGTTGAGCTAATTTCCTGTTATCTTCAGTGCGGAGTTTCTGTATAAATGTTCGTTTTCTGTTTTTTTCGTGTTGAATTAAATGATAGTGATGCATTTTCTTCTTCTAAAATAGTTTGCACATGCGATTTTATTTTGAGTCCCTCCAACTGTCTTCTTTTAAGACTTATAAGGGTAGCTTTTACCTTATTTATGTTTAACTTTACTTCCTCGGACATTGGCATCTCATAGAGATCCCTTAAACAAGAATAATGGAATTCCAATTTAGACCACCTCGCTCGTTCTCTGCCATAAGACATCAGTGTTGTCCGAAGTTTCTTTTTTGCACAAAATGTCCCCCAATCAATAGTGGACCGATATTTGTGACTCTGTCTTAGGGCAATCTCCTAAGATTCTGCTATCTGCTCCGCTAAAGCAGTGTCTCGAAGCATATCGATATTCAGCTTCCATAAAGGTCGGACCCAATACTTCTGCTTGAGAATTTGGATGCTACACCTTACTGCAAGGTGTTTCGAAAAGGTGGTAGGTATGACCTCTACTCCATTAATTTTAGTACCCAGACTTGAAGTTACGTATACACGGTCGATCCTGCTTTGCGCTTTTTTGCTCACGTAAGTGAATTTAACAGATGTCGGGTATTTTATTTCCCTACATCCTTCCATTGTAAATTCTTTACTAGGTTCATGAGTTCATTGGATACATTGAAATTTGGCTGTTGGTCTTTTCTATTTATTACGCAATTCCAATCTCCGCCAATGATAACTTCTGCAGGATTTTCCTTTAATAACGTTTCAAAATCATTTCTTAAAAAATTTGCCCTGTCCTGCCGAGCAGTACTTCCGAAGGGTAAGTATACATTTATAACCATGACATTTAAAATCTTACATCTAATGCCCCTCCCTGAGTCTAAAAAAGACACATCAGTAACCTCTATTCCTTATTTCACCAGTATGGCAGTTCCACATGCTCTTTCGACGGCCACGTTTAAAATTTCTTTGTATCCTGCTATATTTAAGTTGGTAAAAAGAACTTCTTGTAATAGCGCGATATCCGTATCTGACTGATAGACAAAGACTTTCAGTGCAGCAATGTTGGCGTCGCTCTGTATCCTGTTAACGTTTAATGTCGTGACGTTATATGTTTGGTCCACTTTAATGAGCTATTCTACAGGTACATGTTTCGCGATGTGTAACTCCAGTTTGGTTTCCCTCGTCTTGTTGGAGATTTTTGTGTACCGTCATCTTACACTGATTCAGTTTTGAATTTCATTTGTTTCTTCCATATGTATTACTTCTTCCTGTTGATCTTCTGACCAAGCAGGCGTGCTTGAGCGGAATATGTCTTCAGCAGACCTTGGCACATCGTCTACAACTGGTGTTTCTTTCCCGGCTGGGTTGGCATCTTCATTCATATCTATAATCAGGCGCGTCCTGTCATTTCTTCGTTCCATTGGTTGTCCGCCGTCCGCTTTGGCCTCTTCCCTTATTGTTCGCAGCCTCTCTCTTAAGGGAGGAGCTCAGGTTTCTGCATTCTGATGCGCTATCCTTCTCTTTTTATTTCGTCTCTTAGACTTCCGGGGCTATCTTGACCGCTCAGGAGATGTATCTGGGGACTTCTCAGACGAATCCGGCGAAGAAGTTATTAATTGAGAACCTTCCTCTCGTTCAGGGAAAAAGCTGTTTTCTCTTGTTTCACCTCGTTCAAAATACGTTCTGATCTCTTAAACGCTGGATGAATTGCCAACACTGCCTTCCTCTGTCAGTGTGTCAACGGTTCCTCCATTCACATTTTCGTTTTCATCTACTTCGATATTTAAGTGGTGCTGCGTAACTTCAACATTTTCTTTAGTACCTGATCCTCCTCCTCTGTTATTGTCATTTCCGGTCGGTGAAATGTGAGTGTCTGCTGACCGATCACTCATGAGTTCTGTCTGTACAGACAACTCAACGGATGTATTCGGGTTGCCTCCCATAAGTGTAGAGGTATCTGCACCGGGAACGTTGTCCTGTCCGTGAAGTTTATCTTTGACAACATCGGTTTCGTGCTTTGGAAGAACTGTTTGGTTTTCCACAGTATCTTGGGCAACCATGCGATTTGCAGCATTTTCCGGGCTCGTGGATGGTGCTACCTGCTCCGATTATTCCTGCTGTACGGCCTTCGCGGTGAGGTGACTGCAGCGTACGTCAGTTTCGTTTGTACCACAAGTCCTGCAGTGGTACCGTCACCAGTTGAAAGCTGTGGGACCCTTCTTCTACTGCATTCAGCACGGATATGCTCTGTTGAGTTGCATAGAGCGCATGTCCTAGGCTGACCATCATAAATAATTAGAACTCGATACCCACATATGTTAACAAAAGATGGAATATGCCTCTGAAGCTTTATTTTAACCTGACGTACGCCGTTTAGAACGGGGAACATGTGGGGTTCGGACCATTTTTCGGCGACATTAGATAAGATTTTGCCGTACGTCCTAAGGACACTTTATTTCTTCTGCAGGTATCTCGAAGCGAAGTTCAAACACCCGCACCGTCCTTATTCCCATCCGAGCAAACAACCAACACGTTACTAATTGTACCATTAGAATGGTGAAACTTAAGTGTGTCTCCACATTTTTCTACAACTTAAGCACATAAATCACAACTCGAAAGTTTGACATAGACTACAGGACTCACTATGGACAAGTGAACACCGACAATATTGTCTTGAGGTATCTGAAAACCATGACCTAACTTCTATAGCTTTTGGACGGGTGACATTTCGTTCAAACGTAAACTTTGTCGTGTCTTTCCTCTGATAATGTGTTACACTCATGTTCTTCTTCTTACTCAGATAGTAAATAGGATAGCAGTTAGCGCGCCTGCCGAAGCGACTAATATGGAGCGCACGTAAACAACTCTGTTGACAGCGAGGCGTTCGTCCGAGGCCATCACACGTCCGTCCAGCACCGCAGCTGTCACTCGAATACCGCTCGGCTACTCCACCGCGGCACTTTATTTCAACCACAACAGCTTATTTATTTACAAAATCATATTTCTGACTTCCTCAAAATTTTTTTTAAGTAATTGTTTGTTGGTTTTGATATTGTCATAGAACTTTGTAGTTGTAACTAATGATCAACAAATCCCTTACACATTGTACAGACATTCGGTTTCTTTCATCAGTCCATTGTGTATTTAACAATGAAAATACCCTTTCCACAGCGGCATTGTGGGCAGGGATTGAATATTCATCTCTCGAACGATGATCCATGAACTTACGCCATCTATCAGATTCAGTTTTGGCCCACTTTAGGTTACGGTAGTAACACTAAAAGTGGGCCTTTGCGATCGTCTTTTGACAGCTCGAAATTTAAATGAAAATAACGGCTTAACCATGCATCTGACACGAAAATTGAATAGCCGAATTTGTAGAGGAGAAAATTCTCCACAACTTTGCTCTCTTATGTTTTTTTTTTTTTTTTTTTTTTTTTTTTTTATTTATTATTATTATTTTATCTCGTATCGTTTCAGAGATATTTGCAAAAATAACGGCGATTTTGGGATGTATGTCTGCTCTGTCTGTCCGTAAGGATTTCCCTGTTTTTAAGACGAACCATTCAACCGATCAACACCGAATTTTGCACACATAACTGAAGGTCGCCAGAGACCAGAACCACCCATTTTCAAATATTTCGGACAAGAAATACGTCAGTAATACAAAAAAAGCCGTTTGTAATGTAATTTTAATTGCTAATAAACCGTTCATCTGACGCGAAAAATGAATAAACGAATTCTCTACAACTTTGTTCCCTTGTTTTTTTTTTTTTTTTTTTTTTTTTTTCTCTCTCTCTCTTTCAATTCTCGTATCGTTTGAGAGATATTTGCAAAAGTAACGGAGTTTTGATACCCTCCATTAAAATAACGAAAACTAGTCGTTCGCAGATGTCACGTGACATTCCTCGCCCAAAACTGTCTCTAGCATACGCCATCTTGCGCTGCGTAATTGATGATTTTCTTATTGTAACTTACACGTTGTCATTTCAAAGCAATGGCGCACTGAAGAATAAACAAAAAGACGTCGTTCTTCGTACAATAAATGATGCTATAGTAGCATCAGTTAACAACGGCCATCAATAGTATGAGATAAAAGAACGCATTTCATAACTGTCAGCTGTAGCGTAGAGGGCAAAAAGTATTTTAATTACCTAAGAATGTCGATTGCGTCCTTTGACGAGTTATTGAACATAGTTCATGATGACCTTTCACCTAGTGGGAACTATGTTAGGGATAGTATTTCACCAGAAGAGAAACTCGTAATCACATTGAGGTAAGTTTATTTATCAACTGATATTACATGTACGGTATAAATTATTGTATATAAAATAACAAATTGACAAGACACCAATTTAAAATTTTTATTCTTTCTTAAAGTAAAGAAAATCTTTCAGTTCTTGTTCAAATACAAAATTTCGGAACTTTGTACAGATGTGCAATTATCTGCTGGTGAGGCGGCCTCTTGTGGTCGTAGTGGGGTCTGAGTTGCATGTGTGGGAAAAGCTCCTGAGCGTACCTGGCCATATTGTATATTCGGCAATTGTTGAGACCCTGCGTGTGAGGTGAAAAATCAAATGTTTGTTAAGCTTATGGGACTTAACTACGGGGTCATCAGTCCCTAAACTTACAAACTACATATGAACTACTTACGAACTAGGACGGCATAAATATCCATGCCCGAGGGGGGATTCGAACCCCCGACCGTAGTGGCCGTGCTGACCGTGACTGGAGCGCCTCAGTCACCTCGGCCACCGCGGCCGGCGTGTGAGGTGACCGGTACTTGTGGAGACCGAGAAGTTTGGGCTGGAAAAGCACCTGGGTATACTTGGCCATGTTGAATACTGGAGAATGGTTGGTAGTGCACAAGGTAAAACAGTCACTTTTGTGTAACTGTACTGATCCACTGTGTAGCTTAACCTTAATATTAAAGTTGCCTCTTACCAAGAATTTTCTTCTGTTCTTCTGAACAACTCTCTTCAGCAAACAACTCAACCAATTGCTGCCATACTCTGTTCTTGTAGTCCGCACTTCCCATATCATATATAACAGGACGACTTTTCACTTCTTCAATGAAGATCTCAAACGTACGTTCCCCCATGATGAGAGCACCAAAGCGCGCGTTACGACGTGGCGTCATTTCGAAGCGCGCGTTGCATGTGTCCGCAGTCAACGGTTTGTTGTTTTTCAACAGCGCGCGTTGCATGTGTCCGCAGTCAACGGTTTGTTGTTTTTCAACAGCGCGCGTTGCATGTGTCCGCAGTCAACGGTTTGTTGTTTTTCAACAGCGCGCGTTGCATGTGTCCGCAGTCAACGGTTTGTTGTTTTTCAACAGCGCGCGTTGCATGTGTCCGCAGTCAATGGTTTGTTGTTTTTCAACAGCGCGCGTTGCATGTGTCTGCAGTCAACGGTTTGTTGTTTTTCAACAGCGCGCGTTGCATGTGTGCGCAGTCAACGGTTTGTTGTTTTTCAACAGCGTGCGTTGCATGTGTCCGCAGTCAACGGTTTGTTGTTTTTCAACAGCGCGCGTTGCATGTGTCCGCAGTCAACGGTTTGTCGTTTTTCAACAGCGCGCGTTGCATGTGTCCGCAGTCAACGGTTTGTAGTTTTTCAACAGCGCACGTTGCATGTGTGCGCAGTCAACGGTTTGTTGTTTTTCAACAGCGTGCGTTGCATGTGTCCGCAGTCAACGGTTTGTTGTTTTTCAACAGCGCGCGTTGCATGTGTCCGCAGTCAACGGTTTGTAGTTTTTCAACAGCGCACGTTGCATGTGTCCGCAGTCAACGGTTTGTTGTTTTTCAACAGCGTGCGTTGCATGTGTCCGCAGTCAACGGTTTGTTGTTTTTCAACAGCGCGCGTTGCATGTGTCCGCAGTCAACGGTTTGTTGTTTTTCAACAGCGCGCGTTGCATGTGTCCGCAGTCAACGGTTTGTAGTTTTTCAACAGCGCACGTTGCATGTGTCCGCAGTCAACGGTTTGTTGCTTTTCAACAGCGCGCGTTGCATGTGTCCGCAGTCAACGGTTTGTTGTTTTTCAACAGCGCGCGTTGCATGTGTCCGCAGTCAACGGTTTGTTGTTTTTCAACAGCGCGCGTTGCATGTGTCCGCAGTCAACGGTTTGTTGTTTTTCAACAGCGCGCGTTGCATGTGTCCGCAGTCAACGGTTTGTTGTGTTTCAACAGCGCGCGTTGCATGTGTCCGCAGTCAAGGTTTGTTGTTTTTTAACAGCGCGCGTTGCAACGCGCTGCCCATAACGCTCGTTGCAACGCTATCATGTGTACAAGGCGTAAGAGACCGCAGGCAGCTAGCAAGTAATTTTAATCGAAGTGTAATAGAAAGTTATTCAACGTTCAGCTGCCCCATAAACGCGAGGTTCAGCTGTAAGCGTTGGTGAGAGTGATCGTGACAACCGACACCGCCCTCCCCTCGCCACTCGGTAGTGATAGTGCGGGAGCAAGGCAAGGTAAGCATCCTGACTTTCCTCATAGCCACTGCGCGAATCGTCAACTTATCAGGAACAAACAATACTCTACAGAAGCGGAACTTGTAATTATGCCGTGTGCCGCGACAGTCGACACTCATCTAGTTGTCAGCTTATTTTTATCTCTCCAGTTTTACTCCATCAAATACGTACAGGTACGTACAGTTCCTCTCCTGTTCGCCATCGTAGTGTAATGTGGGTCACTGTTTCCATCACAATCCCCAATGATGTGTAAAAGACTTGCTGTTTTGATTATTATGAGACACGCATCTTGTACATTTGTCTCCAAGGGTTATCATAATATGCGCCATTTTGCACACAAGATTCCAAATGCGCATTCAAAACATTTTTGAACATGAGAGACATTTTCATTGTAACACCTTCTTGTATCATTCAGAGTTCTTTCCAGAAATGTACACATTAAGTTTGTCTTCAGTGGGTGTGCCTCATCAGGAATAAAAACGTATATGGCAAAGGACTTGTGTTTTGAGACATTAAGCCTGGTGGCGGTATATTAAGATTTCTACAGGTTGTAAAACCACAGAGAAATCATTCTCATAATTATAATATGCTGATCCAGACTGATATGGACAAATGATTTTACAATGATTTTCGTGAAGTGCCCCAAAGCAGTTGGGAAATTTCCATAGTCTGTTATACACATCTGCAATTTTCTTCATTTAATTTTGAGACGAAGGTGCCCTGTCCGTTTCAACAAGTTCTGACCATATGGCTTCACTTATCTCATGCACTATTGTTTCTATTGGTTTTCCCATGCGGAAGCCAAAGGCCAAAACTCTGAAAGTTACTCCTGTAGCAATATATCTGTAACAAAAGAAAGGCTGAAAATGTATATTTCAGTATCTTTTTCCTTTCTTTCATATGAGACCCTGAAAAAAACAGTGGAAGTACATGAAACGGGCAATGTAAATACTGAAATCGACATGCAAGATGCTGTAAGTTGTAAGTTCCAGCTCAAACATCACAAAAGCTTCAGACACTTCAGCGGCAGTCGAGTATTCTGTCAGCACCCCCCCCCCCCCCTCTCACCGCTGTCAGCCCTTGTGCTGCACGCTGTAGCCCCCCCCCCCCCCTCCCACCGCTGCTTCACGTTCCTCTTTACGCCCCGCTGCACTCAGGCCACGGCCTTAGTCAAAGCAAGGTCGCACTGCAGTTCGTCGATTGGGTAATGTATGACTTGCGGACGCCAGTAGCGAGCGGCATTTGTAACAGGTTCGCCAATCTAACGGGAAAGTGTGTTTATAAATCTACCTTGATCAGAGTATTAAGGCTAGTCTACACGACGAAACTAGGTTGCGACACTCGTTTCACGAAATGAATTGCGCGCAAGTGGTTTCGTGTGTGTCTTTAGACACGGCGCCAATACTTTAAAGGCTAGTTTACACGACGACACTACGTTTCATGAAACTGCGATACTGGCCAGTGCGCATCCGCGGCAGGCGTTCGCGCAACTATTTGTCGAAACTAAACAGTTTCGGCACCTTCCAACTTTGGCGAAACTGATTACGCGTGTTTTTAGGTCAGGTTATAACAAATACAGAACAAAACACAACATAAAGGAGGGAACGGAAGAAATAATTCGGTTTTTGAACATATATGCGACGCCTAGGGGTTTGTGCGATTTTAAGCAGCGGCGTGTTAGTGCTCTTGAAGAAATTATTCGTGAATTAAATATTGAAGGGTTGACGATTAGCAGCCTAAATACATTCAATTACAAATAACTATACAAACGAACTATGGCATTTGTGGATTTGGGAACACGGTACAGGTACTATAGAGACGGAAACGTAATGCAATTTGTAATTTCAGTTCTAGTAACAATGCTTCACGCATAACAGTATCTTGTTTCTTTATTGAATTATTAACTCTGTTTAAAAGGAACGTAAACTGTAACATTCTAAGTTGATTAAAATAGCTTCTAGGGTCTTCAATTACAATTACAATTTCTTTCAGGAAGGTCGCTAAGCAACCGAGCTGACGTCTTTTTTTAATCCAGTCACAAACACAAACACGTTTCTTATTCTTTGTATGTTTAGTCTTATGCAGTGACTTCACACAGGGGAGTAATAGCTCTGACACAACTCTTACAGCTACCAAAACATTCATTCTACGCCGACTACGGCACTCACAAAACAACCAAACTGAAGTGTATAGTTTTGGCGCCGTGTCTACAGACATATAAGAAACCACTTGCGCGCAATTCATTTCATGAAACGAGTGTCGCAACCTAGTGTCGTCGTGTAGACTAGCCTTTAACGTTAGGAAAACGAACATGTAAGTAAATTTCTATTCTGTTACGAAGTTTATCGCCTTCCATTAAGGGATATTTTGACTTGCCAATAAGTATTAAATTCATGTTGACGGTGTTCAGATTAATGTAAAGTTATGAAGTAGGTTTATTTTCCTTTTTATATCGAATATGTATAAATATTGACGTCCATTTTTATTGAGATATTTGAGTTATCGCTGTGAAATAATACGAATATTGTGTCGTTATAATAAATTTACTGCCGAGAAAGTCTGTTTTTTTCTTAATGAATTCATGTATTGTTGTTACCCATTTTTAATTCATAATTTTGGCTGGGAAAGTCTTTATTAACTGAAATTGTTGTTGATTCGTGTGTGAGTTCTTATGCGACCAAACTTCGTGGTTATCAGTCGCTAGACTTTAATTACTTGACTAACTTAAATTAACTTACACTAAAGACAACATAAACACCCATCCCCGAGGGAGGCTTCCAACCTTCGATCGCAGCGGCCGTGCAGACCGTGACTGGCGCGCCGCAGACCGCTCGGCCACTGCGGCCGTCGTTGATTTGTCTGTGGGACTGGAGATGATAGAAAGATGATAGAAGGTTGCTATGCTACACCAATCATGTTATTGATCACTGAACATTATTCTGTCAGCATAATTCAATAACATCTTTATTGATTAAACAACATTATTGATTCATATAATTTTATTGGGGGTCAGCCGCTCCTGTCTTTAATTCCTTGTTCTAAATACCCAACAAACATCTCATTTAACGTCCCCTGCCTCGACTCATGTCAATCTACAAAAAAATACTACAGACTTACACTTGAGAGGCATAAGAAAAATTTGAACACGATCGGACGTATGAAGTTTCTTCCAACTTGTATACTTTCCTTTGTAGGAAAACTCCACATTTTGTCGATCTGTGAAAGAGACTGCTCATTTACATCCTAAAAACACACTCACTACACAGTATGTCTGTCCTACAGGTGTGATAGCCCTGGTTTCCGTGCATATAGTTAACCCTGTGGGCCACACCACCAGGCTCCTACGTCTGGGTCACACCATAGGCCTCTTTAAGAAATTCAATGTCATGATAAGGATGAGGGTATAATAATTTAAATAACCTCGAATATCATAAAAGAAATATATATTTACTCAAGAAACCACAAAACAAAATAACCAAACACTCATAAATTAAATAGTAGTCTAACTTCATATAACGCAAAAAATTCATCATATTCGGAAACCATTTACATTTAATAATGTTAAAAACTAAAATTGGTATCACAAAATTCAGCGGAACTTTCTCATTTTTTACCGGTACAATGGGCACAAATTTTTTTATGGTACTGACCACACACTGACAACTTACAGACATCACACTGCATTTTTGATTTCCTTTGTTTTTTGTAGTCACAAAACTTACGATAAATTCTTTTGGGAATAGCTCCTTGCTGACTCTGCAGGTAGTCATGTTTGGGCATCTGTAAATACCATCCCGTAGGTCACGGGGAATTGCTGTGTCAAGCCTAGCCTTCATCCAAGGTGCTGTAAGGTGTTCAGAAAGCGTCAACATAAACTAATATCGGGACAATGGTTTTGTTTCATCGTTTTGTCTCCCTTTCCCTTAGTTTTTGTAAACTTATGGAGATCTCTGAGGCCTAGTTGTTTACCTGAACGGGCCGGCAGAGGCGGAAGTGTTGTGCACTGTACACTGGCTCAGAGACAACTAACTAGAGGAGCCTTACATGCTAGTCACGGCCCATCCAGCTGTGTTGGAGGCGGATATGACAGGTCTGAGTGAGCATCTGGGCCTCAGAGGCCCATGGTGTGGCCGGCAGGGTTAAATACGGCGGTGCCCAATAGAAAGTTATTCACGGAAAACACCTCAGTTCGCTTAGTTTCGGCGTATAACAGGTATGACAGCCACTTCGCGGTTAATTATAGCATGAAGTTGTTCCGATATGAAACTTTTGCGTGGATGCGTGAAACTGTAAGAAGTTTCCAGCTGGCTGGTAATCATGTTTTGCAGTATAGGCGGCACGGGAGGATATTCCTGTCCCTCCTTGTGCCAGAGAAAGCGCTTGCGGCATCAATGCGTGGTCTCGTGCGGCAGCATGGCCGTGTGTCCGTCCAGCTGAACGGGCCACCGCTGCCCACGCCACGCAGGCCCCGGGGGAAATCCCAGGCTCTGGCCGAAGGGGCGGGGGGGGGGGGGGAGCGGGGGCGAGCTGGGGGAGGGGCTCGCCACTCTACATCTACAAAGGTACTCTGCAAATCACACTGAAGTGCCTGGCAGAGGCTTCAGTTAACCACTCTCACAACCTTTCTCTACAGTTCCATTTTCTAATAAAGCGCGGAAGGAAACAACACCTAACACATTCCGTTTTCAATCAAATTTCTGTTATTTTATTGGAATGGTCATGTCTCCCTATGCAGGTCGGCGCTAGCAAAACATTTTCATTCAGAAGTAAATTGAAATTTCGCAAATAGATCTCGCCGCAACGAATAACATCGTTCTTTTAATGATTTCCACCTCAAATCGTGCAACATTTGCGAGACGCTTTCCTACCTGTAACGTGATAAAACAAAACGAGCTGCTCTTCTCTGAACCTTCTCAATGTCTTCCGTCAGAGTGTCTTTGTGTTCTTGAGGTGTTTCATCTTCTGTTCAGTAATAAAACATTTTGAGTGTCTACATCTTCTTCAAAAAGGTTCTCAACTGTCGTTGACAAATCCTTATCGACAATGGTTGACATGTAATCAGTGCAGTGTGGAAGCAGTAATAACAGCCACAATTTTTCGCTTGTTAAATGTCTGTTTTCTTCGCAACAAATATTTACTTATCTCACAGGGCAAGAAAGTAAGTTATTAACAATACGTAGGTTTGTAAGTGGTAGATTCAATCAATGCGCAAGTGCTACTGAAATAATTTTGGAACTTAAATGGGATTCGCTAGAGGGAGGCGACGTTCTTATCCAGAAGTATTGTTGAAGAAATTTAAAAGGCCGGAATTTGAGGCGGACTGAAGAACGATTCTACTGCCGCGAACCCACATTTCGCGTAAAGACCAGAAATATACGTTGAGAGAGATAAGGGCTCGTACGAATGCATACAAGCATTCGTCTTTCCCTCGTTCTATATGGGAGTGGAACAGGAAATCAAATAGTGGTGCTGAGTACCCTCCGCCATGTAGCTGTAGATGCAGATGTGACGTTATATAGGCGTGGATGCTTTTCTGGCAACTCAGCCAAGCGCATTTTTAACTGCAGTATTTTGTTGTCAGTTTCGTCGTCCACGAGACCACAACAGAACCATTTGACAGCAATTTTACAAATTAGTGGACTTAACACGTTCAATAAACGTCAGATATATGTTTACTAGACATTATGAAAGCAGTTGTTACAACAAATTAACAACAGATGCTAATCCATGATTGTTCGTAATAACCATTACTGTTCAGTGTATAAGTTTCGCAGCACGTTTAGAACATGTAGTTGCATTACACTCAACAGAAATATTGCCGATTGCTGGAGTGGCGCATTGCTGTCCTGAAGGTCGTTGGTTCAATCTCGTCCACCGGCAAAAATTCCTTTATTTATATTAACATTTCCAGCACGTTCTACATGTTTCTTATGTTAACTACTCCTCTAATTTCTAGTAGATTCTGTGTGTGTATAAATAGCAGAGCACTCTGTCCGAGAGGCAGTCGGTGCTGCGTGTATATTTCAGTTCGCAATAAACCTGCTTTCAGTATTAGTGCTGTGTTCTGTTGACAATCCTGCCTTGGAAGTCAAGCCTGCTTCCATTTCAACGCGACAATATTTTCAGAGCGTCAGTTTCGTTGTTGTTGTTGCAGATCTCAACTAACTTTTGTACTTCGAACTGGACACAAATTAACAATTTGTTTCCAGGTGTATTAATGACAGGTTAATGAGATTTCATTACCTCACTTTTAGGAAATACACTACCAGGCTCGTCAATTCGCAACTTTGATAAAGTCTGGAGACACGGACGGAACTTGATGCACTTCCGTATGCAATAATCAATCTTTATTTAAAGCGCTGAACTGTGTAAATAGATAAAATTCTCTAGTGGATGTGGCATAACCGTTGGTAGCCGATAACCGAAAATAACATGGCACACGCTAGTTCCATTTGCCTCAAACAAGGCGGACCTACCGCCACTCTGAAATACAAGCTCTTTGATCTCTGTATTACCCGGATGTTGAACATCAGCTGTCTGCGCCGAGGAGGCTAGAATATAAGGAGAAGTACTTACGCTGAAAAAGTGAAGCCTGTCCGCCATATTGCTAAGTTTTGGAGAAGTGCTCGTATTGTAGAGATAATGTTTTACGTCACTTGAAACAGGAATAAAACGTCCGACGATTTTGCCGTGATGTTAAAAGAGTGCACATTAGCCATTAAAAATTCAAAAAAGGGTGTTGTCTGAATGTACATACATTTATGTGACTGTCAGGCCAATGTAATAACAGTTGTAGGGTGAACTTCACGCATGGTCTTAACGAAGAAACAGAATTCCAAAACTGACCAAGATGGCGGACAGGCTTCAACTGACGCACAGGCATATATTACTAGACCGGCAATGCCATATACAATATCATTGGTGTCAGTAAAATCTCGCCGCCATGTTTCTATACTATAAACGTGTAAGCTGTCGTTTGCGTTATTACGGAAAACAGTTGAAAAATACCGATGAACTGACGTAACTACGCTGTCCTTAGACTTTTGACACATGGGATATTTGTGTGTTGTAAGTGGCTATAATTTTTTCAGCTGGAGTAATCTTTCACACATGCCGTAGAGTAGTGAGTTGTATTGATTTACTGTAATAATAACAGTACCTATTTCATTCATCTTCGGAGTTTCTTTCAGTAGTGTGGTCATAAAAAAGTGTTTATTATGGATAACACGTGTTAATTTGAGAGTTCTTAAGGAATCTACTGTCTGCTTTGAAACATACACTACTGAGTCGCATTTCCTGTTTTTATTAATCCGTTACTAGTTTCGATCAACTTCTGTTTTTTAATAGTATGGCCGTTATAAATGTAATATTTGTCGTGGATAACACACATCTTTATCCTTCTGAGTATTTTTCAGATACGTACAGTCTGTTTTAACTGTACGTAACAGTAAAATTTTACTTACCGTTCCAGCTGCCTCACATGATTATCTTGGCAACATCAACAAACGGTAGAAAGCCCTCAACAAGATGTTAATATTCTTAGAAATCCACACAGACTAACTTGATTAGTGTTTCGTACGAACTATGAAGTAAATAGATAATGCTGTTTCTGCTCTATGGTTGACAGGTTCTTGTATGTACCCTCGTTCACTGAGTAAAATTAATTGCCCTCGTAAACGAAGACTTCATGACAAAACATTTGATTTGTTATGTGATTGGCTAATGCTAACGTCACATGATTGACAACATAATCACTCGAGGCCGCCAGGACGTAAAGTAAAATTTAACAGTACGTAACCCATTTTTCTCATAACAAAATTCGACAATGTACGCCTATGTGTTAAACTACATTATAGGGGAAGCATTAGCCCAAACGCAAATCATGTTCAAACCAATTAGTAAAGCTTACAACGTCATGTTGTTCCAAAAGATCATAGTAGTATTGCACGAAAGCTTTTTGACCTGAGGTGAGGCAAGATGGCGGTGTCAGGCTTCAGTCACAGAGGGGCGTTTGCCAGTCTAGTAATGTATGTCTGTGAACTGACGTATGTGCTCGGCATAGATATTGCCATCTCCCTTTACTCTAACCTCCTTGGTTTGAGAATGTCAGTCATAGATGTTAATATTTCTTTTCTCGGTATATTAAAACTGGCTGCTATGAAGTATTACAAAGAAATGGAACGAAAATACCTTTCGATTCCGCTTCCATATACGCCTATTACGTTGCATATTCAGATAAATTTTCAATAAAGATGTAAGCAAGCAACTCTTCATAATATAATAACTGACGGAAAGTCGTTTGCAAAATTAAACTATGGCCGGAAATGTGAAATCGTGCGCAAAAAGTACGCTGCAGTTTTCGCTCAGACAGTTTTCGCAGTTTCACATGCAATCTATACAGTGATGATCGTAGATGACATTGTTTCTTTCGCAACTATTTACGAAACCAAATAATTTGTAAAGAAAACGTAAACAGGTATTTCCAGTGAGCTATCAATACCGTTCGTCCAATTGCGATAAAATTTTGTAAATTTCATGTTGAAAGCAAGAGGAAGGTTCGAATCAAATATAAATATGGAAAAGTCTCTCAGAAAGTACGAAAAGTTAGGAAAAAACGAAAGCGATTTTTCTGTATGAATAAAATTCAATTGCCACATGGTTGTAAGAGCATCACTTGGGTACGGATTGACAGGAAAAAATTGGTATGAAATAAATTTTTTGGAAGATGTACCAGAAAATTTGAGAAAAACTGAAAGTGCGTTTTTTATTGAATTCAGCACAGTAACTGACTATTCGCACGACGGAGAGGGGTAGTCTTTGTTCTTTTTTTGTTTTTTGTTTTTGTTCATTATGGTCTTGGAAAAGCTTTCAGTGAAAAAAAAAAAAAAATAAAATAAAAATTGAAAGGAAAGTCGCAATATTCGAACCAAGTTCCTTTTTCAATGTGTTTCTAAATGTACTCAACGCTATAAGTTGAGAACCGTTCATCCGATTGCGATGAAATTTTGATCATTTGCCGTTCAACGTTCTTATGAACAAAAGATTTGGGAAAGTTACCCGGAAAATTTGAAAATTCGCGAGAAATTTGAAGTTTTATTAAACGGTATATCAATATCATTCGTGTATACTGCGATGGGTAAGAACCTTTCACATCTATAGAGCTACAGGGAAAGGAACAGAATGAAACAATGCACCGAATACCCATTGTTTTGCGGCACATGTAGCTTTTAACTTCAAGAGGCTGTAGTTTATAGTGAGACTTACATTTTCTTTTACGATTAGTAAAACACAGGGAAATCTATTAAATACTACAGAGTGGTTTTGACAGCTCCATATTTCTCACAAGGACAACTACATGTCGCTTCCTCAGGGGAGGACTCACAAAAAAAAATTATTCATATTAGATTTTGGACCAGTAACAAAAACTATTACTCATAATCAATTTTTGAATTAAATGTACTATTAAGGTTATATATCATTTGTATCTTGATGACTGTCTTTGTTCGTTTGGATACTGAAGTTGTTATATATATGTCTCGAGTGCAAAAATTTTTTTCGACTAGTTTCGGTCTTATTTAAACTATCTTCAGGAAATTAAGCTCCGCAACATCATTGGAGTTTAATTTCCTGAAGATGGTTTAAATAAGACCGAAACTAGTCGAAAATAATAATAAAAAAATTCACTCTAAAGTGTTTTTATATATATAAATTTAAATAAGAGTTCTGTTTCCCATAAGTGGAACGAAAATGTTTCCAAAAATAAGTTATTATTTTGTACGTTATTTCTTAAATACTTTCGCATAAGTATTACATGTTATTAAAAACAAGGGATGGACAGAGATAGAAGGGATATGAGAAGTACTAACTCAAAGCTTGAATAAATAATAAAAAAAAAATACCCTGGCAACGCCGGGTTTTTAGCTAGTTACTTAATAATAATGTGATACTGTCGCTGAGTGAAAGGTCTTCTGTGAATTTCCAGGACGAAAAAATGAATTTCTCTTTTAGAGCAGCCGGTAAAGAGAGCTGTTTTGGGTCAAGGCTTAGTATTCTTCACAAAAAGAGGGATCCCTGGCAGAAACGGATGGCTGCCATCGTCGCGTCCAGTGAGAAGACAAATAGCTGCCAGTCTACGCGAAACGCGCCGCAGAAAGAATTTTGTTGAATACGCTTTCAGGTGCGACACTTGGCTGGAGGCTGCAGCTGACAGATGTTCCGGAACGTGAGTAACGACGCCGCCTCAGCACCGAAGGACGGGCCTCTCCATGACGTACGCATCTGCCACTCGCGCATTTGCTGCCCTTTTACCGAGATTGCTTGTGTCCTTTCTCGGAATTTCTGTCTCCAGCATCTGGAAACGGTTCTACATTTGTTAGGCAATTTAGTCAAATAAAATCAAAGTGCTGGAAGCCTATATTGAAAAACCACTTCACGACATATGTAAAAAGTATGTACACATGAGAGTGTGACACGTTTTTCAGAAAAGTGTTCTGAATCCACCCATGTCGCTGGCATACAATAACTCTCAAAGAATGACTCATTGGCTTTAAAGAACACCCTGCGGTTTCCATGAGGCTATGCCAAATCCCTGTATCGTTTTTATTATTCATCCTTGTAGTGTTTTCTTCTAGTTTCATGTAGTCACAACTAGCTTAACTCCCGCTGCTTCGCACGCGTAGACTAGATGGCCTGCATTGGTTGTTTCTACTTCTAAATATAAATTTTCATAGATTTAGTTTTATAAATGCTTTGCTAATCATGTATTCTGATACAACTTGACAACCCCTATTGCACCATTGATGGCAGATTTCAAAACATCCCGAAATACATTTCTTAAATTCTAACCACCGTTCCAAATCCAAATTTTCGCTTTTCTGGCATCAATATAGTAGCACCCTTAAAAGATTTTCCTTTAATTCACCTGCTTAATGGTTGAATTTCCAAAAATAACAAAACACGTGTTTTTAAAATTCCAATGAAAAATCTAAATCCGACTTTTTGTATATCTTGCTTCAAAATTGACTTAATAAAACGTATTTTCAAAAACCGTTCGTCCCCTATTTTATCCCGTTGTTGTTGTGGTCTTCAGTCCGGAGACTGGTTTGATGCAGCTCTCCACAATACCCTATCCTAAGCAAGCCTCTTCATCTCCACATAGGAACGGCAACCTACATCTGTCTGAATCTGCTTACTGTATCCATCTCTTGGCCTTCCTCTGCGATTTTTACACCACACACTTCCCTCTAATGCTAAATTTACAATTCCTTGATGTCTAAGAATGTGTCCCAACAATCTATCCCTTCTTTTAGTCAAGGTATGCCAGAAATTTCTTTTCTCCCCAATTCTTTTCAGTACCTCCTCATTAGTTACGCGATCCACCCACCTAATCTTCAGCATTCTTCTGTAGCACCATATTTCAAAAGCCTCAATCCTCTTCCTGTCCGCACTGTTTATCGTCCATGTCTCACTCCCATACAAGGCAACACTCCATACAAATGCCCTCAGAAAGGACTTCCTTAGGCTTAAATCAATATTCGATGTTAACAAATTTCTCTTTTTCAAAAACGCCTTTCTACCCATTGCCATTCTGCATTTTATATCATCTGTACCGCGACCATCGTTTGTTATTTTACTGCCCAAGTAACAAAACTCATCTACCTCCTTGATTGTTTCGTTACCCAATCTAATTCCTTCAGCATCACCTGATTTTCTTACACTGCACTCCATTGCCCTAGTTTTACTCTTGTTAATGTTCATCTTATATGCACCTTTCAGCACACTGTCCATTCCGTTCAACTGCTCTTCCAGGTCCATTGCTGTATCTGACAGAATTACTATGTCGTCGGCAAAATGCAATGTTTTTAATTCTTCCCCCTGAACATTTATTCCTTCACCAAATTTCTCCTTGCTTTCCTTTATAGCTTGTTCAATGTACAAATTGAATAACATTGGAGAAAGGCCACAACCCTGTCCACTCCCTTCCCAACCACTGCATCCCTTTCATGCCCTTCAACTCTGACAACCGCTGTCTGGTTTTTGTACAGACCTTACGCTCCCTATATTGTACTCCTGCTTACTTCAGAACTTGAAATAGTTTATTCCAATCAACAATGTCAAAAGCCTTCTCCAAATCTACAAAAGCTAGAAATGTAGGTTTGCCTTTTCTTAATCTATATTCTAGGATAAGCCGTAAAGTGAGTATTGCCTCCCGAGTTCCTACATTTCTCCTGAACCCAAAATGATCTTCCCCGAGGTCGGCTTTTACCAGTTTTTCCATCCTTCTGTATATAATTCGTGTTAATATTTTGCAACCATGACTTATTAAACTGATGGTTCTGTAGTTTTCACATCTGTCTGGACCTGCTTTCTTTGGAATGGGGATTATTACATTTTGCTTAAAGTCTGAGGGTACTTCGCCAGTCTCATACATCTTACACACCAGGTGAAATACTGTTGTCATGGCTGGCTCTCCAAGAGGCTTTAGTAGCTCTGAGGGAATATCATCTACTCCCGGGGCCTTGTTCCGCCCTAGGTCTTTCAGGGCTCTGTCAAATTCTTCTCTCAGTACAGTATCTCCTATTTCATCGTCATCTACATCCTCTTTCCTTCCTACAATATTGTCTCGAAGTTAATTAACTTTGTAGAGCCCCTCTATATACTCTTTCCACCTTTCAGCTTTCCCTTCTTTGCTGAGAACTGGTTTTCCATCCATGTCCTTGATATTCATAGAGCTGTTTTTCTTATCTCCAAATGTATCTTTTATTTTCCTGTAGGCTGTATCTATTTTACCCCTATCTATACATTCTTCTACATCCTTGCATTTGCCTTCTAGACACTCCTGCTTAGCCAATTTGCACTTCCTGTCAATCTCATTTCTTAGTCGTCTGTACTCCATTTTGCCTGTTTCATTTACTGCATTTTTATATTTTCTCCTTTCATCGATTAAGTTTAGTATCTCCTGTGATATCCAAGGATTTTTTGTAGGTCTTATCTTCCTACCTATTTGTACTCTGCTGCCTTCACTATTTGATCTCTCAATGCTACCCATTTCTCCTCTACTGTTTTATTTTCCTCCGTTTCTGTCAATTGTTGCCTAAAGCTCCCTCTGAAATTAGTAAGAACTTCAGGTTCCTTCAATTTATCCAAGCCCCATCTCCTTATTTTCCTACCGTTTTGTAGTTTTTCAGTTTCAGCCTACAGTTCATGACCAACAAGTTTTGGTCAGAGTCTATTTCTGCCCCTTGGTATGTCTTACACTTTAAAACATAGTTCCGAAATCTATGTCTTACCATTATAAAATCTATCTGGTATCTCCCGGTGTCTCCTGGTCTCTTCCACGTATACAACCTTCTTTTGTGATTCTTGAACCAGGTGTTTGTTATAACTAAATTATGTTCCGTGCAAAATTCTACCTGGCGGCTTCCTCTTTCATTCCTTTTGCCCAGACCATATTCACCTACTATCTTCCCTTCCTTTCCTTGTCCTACTACCGAATTCCAGTCTCCCATAACAATTAAGTTCTCCTCTCCCTTAATTGTCTGAATAATTTCCTTTAGCTCCTCATATATTTCTTCGATTTCCTCATCATCGGCAGAGCTAGTTGGCATATAAACCTGTACTACTGTTGTCGGTGTTGGCTTCGTATCTATCTTGACAATAATAATGCGATCACTGTGCTGGTCATAGTAGTTTTTTACCCGCATTACTATTTTATTATCCCGTTATGGATGGTAATATCGAAGAATCACTGTTGCTTACAGTGGAAGATAAACAACGCCTACAAATTTCTAGTTTCTATCGTCTGTAGATTCACTTTTCAGTGTCGTTTTCTATTTTCGATGGAGAACGCGAAATTTCTTTCTTTCGCTTTGACCCCTTTCTTGGTAGTTTTACTTTTCAAACTGCAGTTTGCACAGATTTTGTTTTACTCGTACACTTGTTGCAGAAAAACAACTGAAGAATATGCAACACGTTTCGCTGTATATAACCTCTTAGCCGTTACAGTGTCAAAAGACATCGGTGGTCTTCAGTCCGAATTTTATCTAAGCTGACGACTTTCAACCACTATATCCTCCACCCTCTTATAGCTATCGACACGGAACTGCTATGGTGTACAACAGGAGACTTTGTACTACAAAAACACAGAGAGATTATGTAGGTTTTGCAGAAGAGCAAAATATTGTCGCCCACGCTTAGGATATTATGTAAGTCGGTAACTTTCAACTCCCATATCCGCCACCCCCTTATCTTTATCAACCCTCTACCATCATACAGTACAATGGAAGACTGATACCTACTACCACACTCAAACACTATTTGTTGTGTAGTTTTGGCTGCAGAGTGAAATATAAACACAAACACCTCGATTTTTATATATGTATAAAGACGAAGGGAACATTTGTCTGGTACATCAAGAGGGCTGTGCAACATTATTAAATAGAACTGTATTTGGTATTCCGAGTTTCTAATCGATTTAGCCATCTTGTACACACCCTAACCGTTGTAGCTGTTGCGACACTCGTTACTCGTCAGAGAACGAATGGGGACTAATGACCTCGTAGTTTAACCCCCCCCCCCCTCAATTACAGCAACAGAGAACGAATGAAATGATTTATTGGACAAATCAGTAACTACACCTGGACTCCAGCGAAATTTTCTTTGCAGGTTTGATAAATTTGTCTTTTAAGGTTTCTAATTGTCGGATTGATTTTACAGGTGGGGTTACTTTACCATTGTAAAATTTGGGATAATTTCTTTTCTTTTGAAGAGATTGGGAGGTTTAGCTTTTACTCTTATTCGCGTTAAATAAGGTCAGATCAAATTATTTTATTTATATAAATAACAGTAATCTGCCACTTTTTTGAACTACGAATTTATTTCGCCATAACCCATTTGGCGTTTTCATAACATAGGGGAATGTTAGTACTCTTCTTTATGAAATCTCAAAGATAAAACACACGAAAATAAAAATAAATAACGAAATTAATGATATTGTTCAGGCAAACTGAACTCCAAACTGTAACCACTGAAGAATGATATACAAAAAGATCGCCAACTGATGATGGGTGAAAACCCGAAACGCGTTTTGGCGAAATAAATTCGTTGTTTAAAAAAGTGACTGGTTGCTGTTATTTACAAAAATAAAACAATATAATACACAGACACGGAGCTCAACAATCAATAAAATGGATAAATTATTAACGTCAGATCAATATTAGATGCTTTCCTATCTTGGCCCTTTAAAATTTCTTTATGTACGGGCACCCGTACGGGCTGATAATTCTACTTACGTTTTGGGCACAGTCTTCGTTCGAAATAACGTCAGTGTCATGCGAGCTTTCACTTTCCTGCTTGTTATTTTCCTAATTTCAAAGTAAGAGGTGGGCGGAATTACAACTAACAAGTACATCAAAATGCACAGTGATTTCCTCATTCATTAAGAGCGTTGTCTCTTCTAATGATTATCCAAATCTTATTTTATCGACATCGTTAAACAAAGATTATTAAATAATTTTGTTACCA
Source organism: Locusta migratoria (assembly GCA_026315105.1). Taxonomy (NCBI): domain Eukaryota; kingdom Metazoa; phylum Arthropoda; class Insecta; order Orthoptera; family Acrididae; genus Locusta; species Locusta migratoria. The sequence continues at coordinate 731,971,103 of CM048744.1, read as the reverse complement.
AACTTGACATTCAGATTGTTGGTAATACTGTTCTTCCTGTGCTCCGAGTCGCTTTATTTCCCTTTCAATAATATCCTTTTTTAAATTTGTTTAATATTTGATGGTTTATGGGCAATCACTCTTTCTTTCTGTTAGATATATTTTCCTTTTTTTTGTTACGATTCTAGAGCGTTATTTAGTGCTGTGTTCAATATCGAATATGCACGAAATGTATGAACCAAATGTTTTAAAATTTTGGCGCATCGTTTCGTTGTTATAAGTGAATCTTTCAATGCATGTAATTCTTAATTTTTTCATTGTAAAGACATATGAAGTTTATAATGTAGAAATGTTGTTACAAAAGGTCAGAAAAAGGTACGATTACAAAGATTATGTTTAACATGAGAATTTGATAACAATCGGCCAAGAATAGCCAGAGATTGACGATTTTGAACGAACCAACGGTTACATTTTTGTAACGTTTCTTCTTTATGACCTATATGTTAAATATAACGATATACGAAGTATAAAGCACGTCCTTACTCGAATGCAACAGTGTGTTAAAATTTCGAAGCAATACGTGAAGAACTTACGGAGAAGCTTTGAACAAAAGCATATTTATATTTACATTTGCATTTGTATGGAAATTGTAGTTGTTCCTAACCGCAAATTTCCGAAAGTTGTTGATCGAATGCTTTGAAATTTTGACAGAATTTTGCACTTGAATATGCAGTTTTCGTATACCCAATTTTTAGTAAATATAGTATATGAAACTGTCGCGCGGATGTATGGCGGTTTTACTTACTTAAAATGCCGTTTTTGTTCTAAGATTACTGTATTTTAAAGCCCTTGTATATAATTACTTTATTCCTCTTTCTCTTTTACCCCCTACTAAGTGATTTATCCAAAGATGCTCATGTTAGCTGCTTATTTTGCGTAATAAATAGTAACCTCTGCATTTAATGTTCAGACTTATTACACCACAAAGTTGAACATGTAGGACAAAAAAGTGTAAGAAAGTAAAATTTCTGTGATATGAATTTATTTCCTTTTACATTTCTTTACTTTTTTCAGAATACAGTAGTATAGTTTATTATCATTTCAAATTTTGACGATTTTTAAGAACGATTTTATATACACTATATCTCTTGTCCCTATAATTCTGAGCTTGTACTTCAATCTGCCCTATAATATTTATACTTGATATTATTACGTATCTGTTTTCCTGTACAGAGACTTAGAGAAGGGCAATAATTGCCTGAAACCGGTTGCAAATACGTCTACAATCCTGTACCTAGTTGCTGTCTTTTTTAACCAAAAAACCACACTGGTGTGACGGATAAAATACTGTTATCAGACAAAGTCTTGATATAGATATGGAAACGTCATGGTCAAAAAACAATTTTATATTGGTTCTAAAATGGCTTATAGGTTTCTGGAGAAATATCTTAGTTGTTGTTAATTTATTGATAAGTAATCTACTAACAACAGCTAAGGGATTATTCCTATAAGCAATTTCAGAATCATATTAAAAATGGATAATGTACTCATTATGGATATATATAAATTTTAAAACGAGGAGATATTCTTACATAAACCTCAAAATATTAAATATATTATAGAGGTAATATTCCGTACTTAATATCTATACAGGGTGGTCCTAAAATTTATGTCAAAAATGAAACGGCAGGTGGAGGAGACCAAAACAAGTAGATTTGTTATAGGAATGATATATGATAGCGCTACTATCTACAGAAGTATGAGAGGAATCAAAAGAGAAGTATATATATTCTTTACGTAAGGTGCTCGAAAGAGCGGCCACCAATGGTAATACAAGATTCACGAATTGGTGAACATCAGAAAAGACGTCAGGCTTGTCGAGCACATGTCCAGCAGCAACATACACCCAGGCAACTTCAGATGTGATGGGACTCTGATACACCAGGATTTGATAAGACCCAACATAATGAAATCCACGCAGCGTAAATGAGGTGATCGGGGTTGCCAGGGAACTGGTCCGCCCCGTCCTGTCCACTGTCCACTGTTAGCCATAGATGCGTCCATGTGAATCCTGACGCATCCACTGACGTTCACTGGGACTCTATCGAGCTGAAATCTCCTTTATCTTTGAGCAGTTAGTGGAACATTGTCCAGAACTGCAGGTAAGACCACCTTTAGGTATATTTTTTCGCCTTTTCAGTTTCCTTTCTCTCATACTTCTGTACAAGTTAGTTCAAATGTTCAAATGTTTGTTAAGCTTATGGGACTTAACTACGGGGTCATCAGTCCCTAAACTTACAAACTACTTATGAGCTACTTACGAACTAGGACGGCACAAATATCCATGCCCGAGGGGGGATTCGAACCCCCGACCGTAGTGGCCGTGCAGACCGTGACTGGAGCGCCTCAGTCCCCTCGGCCACCGCGGCCGGCTACAAGTTAGTGGTGTCATATATTATTACCGACAACAAATTCCTACACGAAATCTGTTTATTTTGGTCCCTGTAACTATCATTTCATTTTGGGCATATGTTTTAGGACCACGACGTATATTTCAAAACGTTTCTGTGTGATAATCCAATGTTGTGTCAAAATTTCCCAAAAATCTCACAATAACTTTCGGAGATTAACGGTTTTGCACAAACAAACGTTTGTTTATTAGGAACGGAAGAGAAAATAGATGAAGATGAGATACTATACTGAGAGATGAATTCGACAGCCGGTCGCGGTGGCCGAACGTTCTGCGGCGCGGCAGTCACAGTCTGCACGGCCACTACGGTCGGGGATTCGAATTCCTCCTTGGGCATGGATATTTGTGCCGTCCTTAGTATTAGCAAGTTCATAAGTGGTTTGTAAGTTTGATGACCCCGTAGTTAAGTCTCATAAGCTCTACAAGCATTTGAACATTTTTTTATGAATTCGACGGAGTACTGAAAGACCTAAGCCAAAACAGGGCTTAGAGTAGATGACAGTTCGTCAGAGCTACTGAAGTCACTGAGAGAACCAGCCATGACTAAGCTATTTCCCCAGGTGCGTAAGATGTATGAGACAGGCGAAATACCTTCAGACTTTAAGAAAAATGTAATTGTCACCATTCCAAAGAAATCAGGCGCAAACAGGTGTACAAGGTAGAGAACCATCAGTGTAATAAGTAATGGTTGCAAAATTTTAACACGAATTATTTACAGAAGGAAGGAAAGGCTCATAGATGCTGACCTCGTGGAAGATCGGTTTCAGGAGAAATGTAGCAACGTGGGAAGCAATACGGATAAGTTTAGAAAATAGATTAAGGAAAGGCAAACCTACATTTCTAGTATTTATAGATTTGGAGAAGGCTTTTCATAATGTTGATTGCATTACACCCTTTTAAATCCTGATGTCAGCAGGAGTAAAATATTGGGAACGAAAGGTATTTACAACTTGTACATCAACCAGACAGCAGGTATTAGAGTGGAAGGATATGAAAGGGAAGCAGGTGTTGGGATGGGAGTAAGACAGGGTTGTAGCCATTCTCTAATGGTATTTAATTTGTACTTTCAGCAAGCTATAAAGGAAAGCAAGGAAAATTTTTGAAAAGTAATTACAGTTCAGAGTGAAGAGATAAAATCTTGCGTTCTGTTGATGACATTGTAATACTGTCAGAGTAAAGGACCTGGAGGAGCAGTTGAACGGAAAGGACAGTGTGTTGAAAGGAGCGTATAAGATTAATATAACAAGAGCAAAACAAGGGTAATGGAGTGCAGTGTGAGAAAATCAGGCGATGCCGAAGGAATTAGATAAAGTAACGAAACAATAAAGGTGGTAGATGAGTTTTGTTACTTGGGCAGTAAAATAACAAATGATGGTCGCAGTACAGAGGATATAAAATGCAGAGTGACAGTGGGAAGAGAAGCGGCTTTGAAAAAGAGAAATTTGCTAACACCGAATATTAATTTAAGCTTAAGGAAGTATTTCTGATGGCATTTGTGGGGAGTGTTGCCTTGTACGGAAGTGAAACATGGATGATAATTAGTTCAGACAGGAAGAGGATAGAAGCTATTGAAATATGGGGGTGAAATCTAGTCTCCGATACCCTTTTGACCAACGTCTATCTTTACGTCATTCCGTCCCGCGCGTGGTTTCAATACCGGTACTCACTGTTTACCTGTCTGATATCTTTGAAGACACCCTATATTTCACTTTAAAAAAAGTTATCTGTAGCGTAGTCCTTAGAAGGTTAGGTATAGGTTAAACAAGAATTTTTTATTTAGTACGTGAGGGCGCATAGCGCCCGAATCACCCGTTCAGAAACACTCAATGGATTTAAAGTTGTATGTTCGGCATAAATATATTTCAGGTGTGCAAGCTTTCTTTATAATTACCTAATTATTAAATGTATTTTGAAGACGTGGTATCATTAAGTAGATTTGACCTCTTTAGGTGAAATCTAACTACCGATTCCGTGTTGTGGTAAACATGTGTTCCTAGTATCTCTCGATTATGTTTGACGTCATTCGTCAAAGCTGTATCGGAGACCAGAGTTATCCAAATATGGTGCTACAGAAGAATGATTAGGGAGGTATATCGTATAACTAACAAAGAGGTACTGAACGGGATTGGTGAGAAAAGAAATTTTTGGCATACCTTGTCTAAATGAAGGGATCTATTGGCAGACATATTCTTAGAAATCAAGGAATCATTCATTTAGCATTGGAGAAAAGTGTGTGTGGGAAAAATCGAAATCGAATAGGTAAACCAAGAGACGAATGTAGTAAGCAGATTGAAATGGATGTGGGTGCCGTTCTTATGAGGAGATGAATTGGCTTGCACAGCATAGAGTAAGATGGAGAGCTGCATCAAACAAGTCTCTGGACTGAAGACCACAACACACACACACACACACACACACACACACACACAGATATGACTCTGGTTATTGGTAAACCTCATTCCACCCTATATGTTGCAGGCTTTCCTTCATCTTTTCTGCTGTTACATCACTAACTGAAAACGGGTCTCGAAAATACTGTACGCAGTATTTTGGAGACCCGATTTTAGTTACTGTCTGGAGCTACGTCGTATACTGTAAGTAGTCGCGAAATGTTGCGCAAGAGTAAGTGTCCTGTGCAGCTGGCATCGCTTGAACAGCTCGGCTTTAGGGCTGGGCAGACCGCGGCGGATACGGCGTGTTTCGCCGCCAGCGCTTGGCATTGCATCGGTATACAGGCTGCCTGCGCGGCGCCCCATTGCTCTTGAAAGCACTAGACGCGGCGCCCCCCCCCCCCCCCCCCCACTAGCCATCCTACCTCACGGCGTCAGCGAGTGCGTGCCGCCTCACTGTCCTACACACACTCCTGTCCTGTCTGCACTGGAACCGTCTGCGGTTCTGCCGTAACCAGCGGTGGAAACATGTTTCCTCGACAACGGTACTGCTCTCGTATTTCGTTTGTAATCGATTAAACTTTTCGTAACACAGCCATTTCAAACATGAAACGACTGTTACAAAATAACACTGTACCAGGCTTAGTCGCCTGGACTCGGACTAAGTGGTCATCCCAGGCTGCGTTTAGTTGTAATTACGAGGCGCGTCCAGAAAGTAAGTTCCGTTTCAATTTATCTCCGCTGCAGCGCTGTGACTGCAGTTCCGCACATGCGCTGTAGACGATGTGTATCAAGGAGAAGAACGTGCGCCATTTGGAGATCGCGTGTCCTGGGGAGTCTCTGGTCATCTGTTCTGACTCCCTGAGTGGCTTGCAAGCCCTCGGCAAATGTTTCCCGAAACACCCTTTGGTGCAATCCATACAGGAGTCTGTTTCCAGGCTTGTTCGGTCTGGTCGCTCAGTGGTCTTTCTTTGAACCCCAGGCCACATCGGCATTCCTGGAAACGAACGTGTGGATCAGCTGGCTAAGCAGGCTACTTCCTCCAGTCCATTGGCTATTCGTCTTCCAGAGAGCGATCTCCGACTGGAGTTTCATCGGAAGATCCGTAGCCTGTGGGATTACGAGTGGGCTAACTCTGCTCAACCCAACAAGCTTCGTGCAGTGAAGCTCTCTACGGTCGCATGGAAGTCCTCACTGTGGTCGTCTCGTAGGGAATCGGTTGTTCTCTGTCGTCTACGAATCGGTCACACATGGCTGACGCACGGCCACCTTCTTCGGCGGGAGGACGCACCACAGTGTGACTGTGGCGCCCCCTTGACAGTGGTCCACATTCTGGTGGACTGACCACTTTTAGTTGCCTTGTGGCAATCTTTTAATCTGCCAGATGCGCTTTCTTTAATGCGAGGAGACGATGCTGCTATGGTTCTACGTGTTTCAGATTTTATTCGCGCAGCTGGTTTTTATCATGTGATTTAATGGTGGTGCTTTTTTTTTTTTTTTTTTTCTTCCTCGTCTTTCCTTGTATCCTTTCCTCATATTTACCAGTGATTTTTACTCTTTGACTTGTTAATGCATTTCCTTAGGAACGCTTAACACAATGTTTTATCTCTCAGAACGGAACAAGGGACTGATAACCGTTGCTGTTTAGTCCCTTCAAAAATCCAACAACAACAACAAGCTGTCAGTTACGTACGCTTTGTTGTGCTTGTTCGAAATGTCGGCGTTGATCAAAAATCCCGCCGCCTGTGAAATCAGGTCGGTGATTCGGTTTCTGAATGCGAGGAAAGTGAAACCAATTAAAATTTATCGGCAAATTTGCGATGTTTACGGACCAAATGCGATGAGTGATTCGATGGTGAAAAGATGGGACCGACAGTTCAATGGCTGGCGTAGTGATGTGCACGATGAAGAACGAAGTGGGCGTCCACCTTTGGTTACAGAAGAATTGGTTCACGCGATTTATGACAAGTTCCAGGACATCTCAAGTCTTTCCTTGGCGGTAATTACTTCACCAATGACGACAAGCTGAAAGAAACTGTTTCCAACTGGTTGAAGAAACAGGCGGCAGATTTCTATGAAGAAGGTATACAAAACCTTGTGCCACGCTATGACAAATGCCTGCAAAATTTCGGCAGTTATATGGAAAAGTAGTTTAAGAGTTGAAGAATTTTGTGCAATAAAAATTTCTTCTGTATCTGTGTACAATTTCATTTTATTACCAAACTGAACTTACTTTCTGGACGCGCCACGTATGTTATGCACTGTTAGCAACATTGGTTATTCCGCGATGGACCGTTAGTACTGTCGCAAAAGCATAAAGATAATTTTCATCTGGAACTAAGCATACCTCAGGCATGGTTACAAGAGGGGGTTGTTTCCATTAACGTTCACTGCTGGGATACTATCACGCTATAGCAGAGCCTCGGCATTATTAATACAATATGGAACACTAGCCAGAATTTAAGTTCCTGTTGTGGAGGTAGATGCAGTTTTAAGACAATCCATGCAGTCATGGTATCTATAAGGCAGTTGTGGCGGGGTGCTAAAAGCGACTGTCAAGTGAGCAAGACGTCCTGTGTACGAACGCCGTGTTGTCATGCAACCGGCACGCTACGCTAAGATCAGTGTTTTCACTAATTTTTGTCTTGGTATGTCATACTTACTATTAATGAATGAAATGTTCCAGAATTATTGGCAGTGTTTTTTGAAACGTTGTCTGCCTGTGAAAGATGTATGACAATGGATTTATATTTTCAACAAATCAACAGATTTAAATGGTAATTACGAATTCTGTACAGAACCTCTCGTAACCAGTCGCAAACACAGTAAACTTCTGTATTAATTCTTCCGTCACTTGAAAAATTCCATATTTCGAGTTAAAATAAAACCTTTTGTTCGACTGATTTTTTTATTCATTTCAAAATAAATTTCGCATTATTAGGACATATCAGGAATCAGGAGAAAACTGACTAGCGTTGACAAGAAACGCTACTTCTTTGATTTTCAAACATGTACATAAACAAAAGGTCTTACGTTACGAAATCCTTTGAAAAGTTTTCACTTACTTCTCAGGTTACAGGTCCAACTGTTCAAATGTTTGTAAATCTATCTGACCAAACTGCGTGGTCATCAGTCCGTAGCTTTCAAACTACTTAAACTAAGGTAAAACAACCTAAGGACAACACGAACACTCATGGCCGAGGGGGGATTCGAACCCCCAACGGCGAACAGTCGCGCACACCGCAACACGGCGCTCCAGCACGCACGGCTAATCAGCCGCGGCTATAGACAGTGTTCCAATGAGCTTGCTTATGGTCAATTATTCACATATTGTTTCAGAAAGTGCTAAGGATCCACATTACTTATGCTGCCTAAAACACGTAATATTATTGTAATATCAATGGTTGATATTTATGTGGGGTCGTTGCCTGTGTTTGGAATTGTCATAGTGAAAGCTTGTTACATTTGTTGTGCATCAGACGTTACAGTTTACACACTGTGCTACATCCTGTCGTGATACACTTAATGAAATTTTACAATTTCTATATTGTTTCTGCAGTAGCTTTTTCTGAGTCAACAAGGTAGGTAAAGTAACTGTGTTTATTGGTGTAGCAGTATTTACTTACCGTAGAACGTATTAATCATCACGCTAAATTTCACAACGAATGTCGCAACGTAAGACCTTGTGTTTATCTGTATTTTTAAGTAAAGAAGAACTAGCGCTTTTTGTCGACGCTAGTAGGTTGTTTCCTGATGATGGCCTATAAGCCGAAAACTAGTATTGAAGTGAATGAAATATCTCACTGTCGTGTTTTACGGTGTACTTTAGATTTTCCTGTAGTTTTATGATATTTTTGCACATTTTTCACACAAAAATGATAAAGATATAAGTAACAAAAATTGTGGACGATAAGATTACAACTCTATTATTGTGACAATATCTATGTACCCAACACGCAATATTCTTTCTGACCGTTATTTAAAAAATAGTCAAAATTATTTGACAATTGAGTTTGGCTTTGCCAGACATACTCTTTTTTTTCTTTTCTTTTCTTTTCTTTTCTTTTCTTTTCTTTTCTTTTCTTTTTTTTCTTTTTTTAACTTTTACCTATTATTATAATATCTCTCCTACATTTCTATTATCTTCTTCTGTCAATATGTTATCAATTATTGCTTTGGTAGTTTGTACTGGTTACGAATTGCTGTAGCCTGGATGAAACGCAGCGTTCATTTGGGGTTCGGACATCAGTTACGAGACATCACTCGCCCGAAACCTTACCTGAAATTCTCTTTCGCATACGCCATCTTGCTTTGTGTGTTTGATGATTTTCATTTTATAACGCAAGAGTTTTTATTTTAAAGCAATGGCATACTGAAAATTGTCAAAAACTTGTCGTTCTTAGGGCAATCAATTATAATCAAATATCTAAAATAATAACTGTTATCGATGGCACGAGAATTATGGATTAGATGAAAGGTAATACAATCTACGTTAAAAGCGTCCATAGCAACCATGCCAAAGACCAACATTTTAATAGACACAATGATTCTATTTAATGCCTTTGAACATATTTCATAAATAGTGAATAGGCTAATGTCTTTAAAAAAAAGTAGCAAGGTAATTTGTTGCGATGTATACGTCATAGTGAATGTGGAAGTTCCAGTGAAGGTATACCTTCACTAGTGATGGTGCACCTTCATTGGCCCTAAAAGCTGTGTACGGGTAGTTTGATGTTGAACCTAATGTTAAATCAGACAACAAATTGTTCATTAACACAGCTATTTGGTTTAATTATGGCCCTGATATTGATGTATATACTGTTAAATAAGAAACAGTGCATTAAACTGATTATGTGCGCAACGGATGTTGTACCAAAACAACTATGACAAGTAAAAATGTTCAAATGCTTGTTAAGCATATCGGACTTAACTGCGAAGTCATCAGTCCCTAAACTTACAAACTACTTATTTACTACCTTGTACTAAGGACGGCACAACTATCCATGCCCGAGGGGGGATTCGAACCCCCGACCGTAGTGGCCGTGCAGACCGTGACTGGAGCGCCGCAGTCCCCTCGGCCACCGCGGCCGGCTGTGAGAAGTAACCTGAATGAAACACACACTGACTATACTCAAAAAATTTGACTCCGAGAAATATTAAAAACACAAACCACTCTCTTAATATTTGACTGCGAGAATTTTATGCAGATCAGTACCTGATTATGAAAATTCAGTATCACAACTATAGTGTTGTATAACAATCATTTACTATGGCCCAAATAACGAAATCTGTTCAACAAGATTACCAAAATCAAAACTGCAGTTTAAATCCACAAAGAACTAATCATCAAATAAAGGAAGTAGGTTAATCTTCTAGCTACGTAAATGAAACAGGAAAGAAAGGTCAACTTTGTTACTAATTATTAATAATGACCATTATATTAGCTACATAATACAACCTTTTCATAATGACATGAAATCCAATTACTTTCATTCCAGCGGGGGTACATCGTTTTTATAGTAATAAAAAATACAATATAAATTCCAAATACAATCAAATCAACTTGCTGGCACAGCATCCTCTGCTCTACATCGGAGCCATACACACAACTCAACCGCTCTCTAAGCGAGCTAAACCACAAGTCCCTCTCTCTGTCTCTCTGCACGAGCTACAATTCTATGCGATACGTAATATTTGTCAAAGATGAAACTTCAGTGATTTATGTACGCATATCGATACACACAGTAGAAGCAACATTATACATTTTCTTGCAAGCAAGTTACTCGACACAAAACAGAAGGCACAATATTAGACATTTTCTTACAATTTTTTTTACGGACACATTTCAGCCTTCCAGTGGATTATTGCTTCCAGTTCGGCGTTGCCAGTACACATTCACAAGGGACTGTGCACCATCGCTAGTGAACGTATAACTTCACTGCCAAGAAGCAGGGAACGTGGACCGTGGCTGCCATAATATAAACCTCCATTCCGTTTCTTAAGGAACGACATTTGCCCCAGAAATCCAGGACTTCATATATATATATGAAACTTCTAAAATCAGCACATTTTTTAGAATATCCGTTGGTACAGTATCCTCCTGTTCAATTCCAAATATTACAGAACATAGCTCTATTTAACTTTTATTATATTTTATTTTTATTTATTTTGCTGTATGGCTTGTTTTGTTCCTTATGGTCGCTGATCGTGTTTGTTCGTTGCTGTTCCACTTGTTCTTGGCTCAGCTTCTTTATTGCAGGGGGCGTTCAGCTGTCTGACCGGGTGCGCTGAGCCACGGCGCCCGGCGTGCACTAAGGCGAACAATTACAAGATGTTTGTTAATAGCCGTACTATTTGTGGCAGTTGTTAACTGATAATATGGCATTTTATACACTAGATTATAATTTATCGCACTAAGAACGACGTGTTTTTGTTAATTCTTCAGTGCGTCGTTGCTTTGAAATGAAAACGCGAAAATTATAATTAGACAATCATAAAATACAGAAAGCAAAATAATGCATGCCAGAGAGAGGTCTGGGCTAGGAATTTCGCGTGACTTTTCGAACGTCTGGTTTACGTAAAATCAAGGACGGCGTCAAATCGAAGTTATTTTTGCAAATATCCCTGTAACGGTACGGGTTATGAAAAAAGAAAAACAGAAGAGAGCAAAGTTGTATATTTTTTCTCCTTTACAAATTCGTTTATTCAATTTTCGTGTCAGATAAACAGTTAAGCCCTTATTTTCATTTAAATTTAGAGCTGTCCAAAGGTGATTGCAAAGGCCCACTTTTAGTGTTACTACCGTAACCTAAAGTGGACCAAAATCCTTAGAAGGAATACAGTTTATATTTAATCCGAAACACAGAAGCAATTGGCATATAGTAAATGTAACATGGAAACTATGAGAGCAGTGCGCAACGTGACGGCGTAAATTTTGAAGATCCACGTAATCCACTGCTGTGCAGAACTCTTTCTATAACAAGAGAATCAACAAACTGTAAATAAAATGAAACGAAGGTGCTGTTTCCCCCATATGTTGCACTGTCTACCTGCCTGACTACTCCTTGGTTTCTGCGCGCGCGCGCGCGCGCGCGTGTGTGTGTGTTCGTGTGGTATAGCTTGCTAATTTTGACTCACAGTAAGAGAATAAGTCTTCATCTGTTTTTTACAAACTCTTCTCGTAATCGTATTGCTTAACAGATGGCGATACAAAATCAAAAATTTGATTTGGTAGTTGTTAACTGTCATTTAAATTGGAGGAGAGGAGCGAGACGAGAGCAGAGGAGTCAAGTGGGTCTACCTGTGCCCAACGAAAACACTAGGTTGACACTTCTCTCCAAGTTACAAAATAAAAATTCTAACTACGATCTCGCAGATGTGCAATTCAAGACGATCTAAGTACAAAATCCATCTCATGAAACATATTAAAACCAACATTTATACATCTGATTTGGTTCAAATATGTTCAAATGTTTGTAGAGTGTATGGGACTTAACTACAGGGTCATCAGTCCCTAAACTTACAAACTACTTATGAACTACCTACAACTAAGGACGGCACAAATATCCATGCCCGAGGGGGGATTCGAACCCCCGACCGTAGTGGCCGTGTAGACCGTGACTGAAGCGCCTCAGTTTCCTCGGCCACCGCGGCCGGCTCTGATTTGGTCTTCTGACTCACAAAGCTGATATCCCGAGACATGGATTAATTTAGATGAACGACAATATTTTCAAATCAGACCTCACCTGAAAAAAGAAACAAATTTACTTTTATATAAAGTATTATGTCTTCAACACACAAAGTCCTCACAATGAAATTGCATCTTGAAATTGACGAATTAAAACATTCTCTTGTAGTACACAGAAGTTATAAGTGCGATTGGTCATGTTACACTATTATACATCTGAAACTTTCTTCTTCGTAACACTTCATTTGAAACGAAAATTGAATAAACGTATTTATAAAAGAGAAAATTCTCAATAACTTTGCTCTTTTTATACAGTAGATACACCACTGGCAATTAAAATTGCTACACCAAGAAGAAATGAAGTTGATAAACGGGTATTCATTGGACAAATATAGTATACTAGAACAGACATGTGATTACATTTTCACACAATTTGGGTGCATACATCCTGAGAAATTAGTAGCCAGAACAATCAACTGTGGCCGTAATAACGGCCTTGATACGCCTGGGCATTGAGTCAAACAGAGCTTGGATGGCGTGTACAGGTACAGATGCTCATGCAGCTTCAACACGATTCCACAGTTCATCTAGAATAGTAAGTAGCGTATTGTGATGAGCCAGTTCCTCGGCAACCATTCAACGTTTACAATTGGTTGGAGATATGGAGAACGTGCTGGCCAGGGCAGCAGTCGAACATTTCCTGCATCCAGAAAGGCCTGTACGGTACCTGCAATGCATGCGATTGTGCATTATCCTGTTGAAATGTAGGGTTTCGCAGGGATCGAATGAAGGGTAGAGCCACTGGTCGTAACACATCTGAAATGTAACGGCCACTGTTCAAAGTCTCGTCGATGCGAACAAGAGGTGACCGAGACGTGTAACCAATGGCACCCATCCATCACGCCGGGTGATACGCCAGTATGACGGCGACGAATACACGCTTCCAATTTGCGTTCACCGCGATGTCGCCAGACACGGATGCGACCATCATGCTGCTGTAAACAGAACCTGGATTCATCCGAAAAAATTACGTTCTGCCATTCGTGCACGCAGGCTTGTCGTTGCGTACGCCATCGCAGGCGCTCCTGTCTGTGATGCAGCGTCAAGAGTTAAGTATAGTGACTGACATTTGGATATTATTACTTACAGTATTTCGTGGATCCTGCTTTACATGTAGTGCTGATTGGTGACTTCAGATGGTTTTGCTTCAATTATATTTCTTTTGAGTTTTTGTTTATCAGTACTTTTCGAATAATAAAGCAGCTATGGAAGACCGGACAAATAGGAACTAACAATGTTGCAGTCTTATTTTTTTTTCATAAATCGTACTGTTCCAAAGTTATTTGCAAAAATAACAGTGACATAACACTGTTGCTTGATTTTACGTAAACCATTATACAGGCAAAGAAAATAAACTTGAAAAAGTGGGGAAACTACCACGGCAAGACAGGTGATAACATTTTAACGGAAAAAAAGATATTGCAAATATGGGAGATATATTGAAATAATAGTTTATAGTGGAAAAAGCTAAAGAAGCGTATGTTTGTCAAAGCTAAACTCAAATATCAAATACTTTTGGGTGTTTATTAAAATACGGTCAGAAAGAATATTACGTGTTGAATGCGTAGATATTAACGACCATAATTTTTAGTTAGTTTTATATTATACATATTTTTTCCAAGATTTTTCCAAAGAATAACTCACAAAAGTTTAATAAAACCTAAAGTAAGTCGTAAAACCCGGCAGTGCGATTTCTTTCACTGACGCTGTTACAGGCAGAATCTTGCCACGTCATCCATTATTATATAAGACTGAGGATAAAAGTTCGAGCGTTTCATACGATACAGAAACCGCTGTTACACCGCCTAGCATCTGCCGACTGAATTTGGTACTAGTTTACATTACTGGCACTGTGTTTTTTAGACTCAGTACGGCGGTGGGACTCAGTTCACACGAAAGTGCAGTATTGCTTACACTCTGTTTTATTTCTTCAGTGTAGGTATGAGTATGAATGCAAATTGAAATCACTTCCGGTGATATTACGCTCTCGCCGTCAGCTTGCCGTTGTTCGGGGCAGAGCGTTTGAAGTAATATCGCCTCACTACAGGTTTGAATATATTCCGAGTACAGTATTATATTTGGAAAACAAGAACGGGTCATCTGGCTGGTCATTGACAAGAAGAACGAGTACTGAACATAAAGGGCGAAAATTCCTTCTGAGTGCTGCTCCTCAGATTTTACAGAAACATTTGAAAGCCGGGGTCAGCAACGAAGCCGACTTCCTCTTCCGGGTTAAGCATTCCTCAGCTTTGCCGCCGGGTGAGTCCAGGAGCGGCATCTGCGGGTGCACCGAGGCGCGGTCGAGAACTCCCGGCTACGGCCGGGTGGAAAAGGGCGGAGAAGAGGGGAGGATGGGAGGCAGAATTCTCTTTCCGCGGTGGGGCTTCTGGCGACTACAGGCAGACGCATCGCCTGGCGAAACAATGGCAGCCTTCTCCCCCTGGAGACGCCTCCTAATTGGGTCTGCCAACTCTCCCTCTCCCCCCAGATTCCAGCAGCCCTCGACACGTCGCTACCGAGGGCCAGGTCTGAGCGCTGCCGAGACGAAGCGCCGAATAGGTTGTACTCCGGGACAAGTTATAAGCCGCGGGTCGACAGTGAGGAGGCTTCATTACATACCCGGAACACGAAGGCAGATTCGACACCTAATACAATCTACTGGAGGCAGCAACCCGCAAGCGGATGTAAAATATCTTCATTAGTCATTGTCGTATATTGTAGGAACAGTGTCGCAGGTACAATACGAGAGTTAATTTTTTTTCCTTTTTCAAATTACGATGGACCGTAACAGAATAACAATCATTGATCTCAAAATCATTTTATTACCAGTCGTCAAGATCTATTTCAGTTGAAAATGTTCAAATGTTTGTATAGCTTATGGGACTTAACTATGGGGTCATCAGTCCCTAAACTTACAAACTACTTATGAACTAGCTAACACTAAGGACGGCACAAATAACCATGCCCGAGGGGGGGATTCGAACCCCCGACCGTAGTGGCCGTGCAGACCGTGACTGGAGAGCCTTAGTCCCCTCGGCCACCGCGGCCGGCCTATTACAGTTACTCATCCACGTAGGCTGCATGAAGATTAAGGCATTTGTCATATCGATAAAGGAGCTATCCATTGCCTACTTCATAAACAGTTGTCATCACTACTTTCAAGTATCATTTTGGTGCGAAAGTGTTGACCTACCATCATCATCATCAGATGATACAGTATGTGTTTCAGCGTTCATTCTTATTGATGTTCCCTTTCAAATTCCTCGAATTTCCCTCTATTCAATGCCTACATTGGTGTCTTATCTGATTTTAAGCCTATTTCTTCAAAATCATTTATGATCGACTCCAGGTACTGTCTCCTTCGTCTAACCCGACCTTCCAACACACTATTGCTTAGCCCATGTCTTTGCTAGGTAACCGTGCTTTTCCCAAGCATTTAGCATGATCTCACCATCTAACCTCTTCGCTCTGATTTATAGTGTTCCTTCTCCGTATTTTCTTTGATTTGCTCATTATGGACAGCCTGCTTCCATTGTCCCCATCTATTATACCTGCAATCATCCTTGCTACTTTGATATCTGCACCCTAAATTTTATTAATAAAGGATCCACCCAATATTCAGTCCCATACAACAATGTTGGTCGAAATATTGTACGCCGCGCGGAAATCGCTGCGTGTTCTAAGGCGTAATGCTACGGGTTATACGACCATTCCCGAGGTTCGAGTCCTCCCTCGGGCATGGTTACGTGTAATGTCTACATCTACATACATACTCCACAATCCACCGTAAGTGCATGGCGGAGGGTACACTGTACAACTGCAAGGCATTTCCTACCTATTCCACTCCCAAATTCAACGAGGCAATAATAATCCTTGCTACTTTGATATCTGCACCCTAAATTTTACTAATAAAGGATCCACCCAATATTCAGTCCCATACAACAATGTTGGTCGAAATATTGTACGCCGAGCGGAAATCGCTGCGTGTTCTAAGGCGTCATGCTACGGATTATACGACCATTCCCGAGGTTCGAGTCCTCCCTCGGGCATGGTTACGTGTAATGTCTACATCTACATACATACTCCACAATCCACCGTAAGTGCATGGCGGAGGGTACACTGTACAACTGCAAGGCATTTCCTACCTATTCCACTCCCAAATACAACGAGGCAATAAGGAATGTATCTACGCCTCCGTACGAGCCCTAATTTCCCTAGTCTTGTGTTTGTTATCACTACGCGAAGTGCAAGTAGGTGCCAGCAAGATCATTCTACACTCGGCTTCAAATTCTGCCCCTCTAAATTTCCTCAACAGAATTTCACGAAAAGAACGTCGTCTTTCGTCCAGCGATCGCCATTCGAGTTCCCGGAGCATTTCAGTGAGACTCGTGTATTGGTCAGTAAAGAACCCTAGCTGCTCGCCTCTGAACTGGTTCTATGCCTTCCTTTAAACTGATCTGCTGCAGTTCCCAAACACTTGAGCAATACTCAAAACGTGGTCGTACAATCGTTTTATACGCGATATCATTTACAGATTCTCCCAATAAACCGAAGTTGGCTGTCCGCCTTACTCACATCTGTCCTCACATGTTCGTTCCATTTCATATCGCACTGCAAAGTTACGCCTAAATATTTTAACAACGCGACAGCATCAAGAAGCTCCATGCTAATGCTGTATTCGAACATTATGGGATTGTTTTTTCTACTCGTGCACATCACCTTACATTTTTCTACATTGAGAGCTAGCTGCCATACTTCGCACCAACTAGAAATTTTGTCTGTCATCCTGTATGCTATTGCAGTCAGTTAAAGACGACATACTCCCATACAACACGGCAATATCAGCAACAGCCGCAAATTACAACTTACTCTGTCCATCAGATGATTTATATAGATATAAAATAATAGCGGTCCTATCACACTCCCCTGGGGCACGCCTGGAGATACACCCGTATCCGATGGACACTCGCCGTCGAGAACAACGCACTGCGTTCTGTTACTTACGAAGTCTTCCAGCCAGTCACAAATCTGTGAACCTATTCCATATCCTCGTACCTTGGTTAGCAGTCTGCAGTGTGGTTCCGTGTCAAACACGTTTTTGAAGTAGAGAAAAACACAATCTGCCTGTTGCCCTTCATCCATGGCTCTAAGATGTCATGTGAGATAAGGGCAAGCTGAGTTTCACATGAACGATGTTTCCTAAATCCGCGCTGATTCATGGAAAGAAGCTTTTCCGGTCTCAAAGAAATTTACTATGTTCGAGCTGTGAGTATGTTCCAAAATTCTATAGGAAACTGATGTCTGTAATTATGTGGGTCAGTTCTCTTTCCTTTCTTATAAACGGGAGTCACCAATGCTTTTTTCCGATCACTAGGAACTTTTCGCTGAATTAAAGATTCACGATAAATGCAAATTAAGTAAGGCCATAGCATAAGTTACAGTATAAATAGTTTGTGAGGGACCGCTGACCTCATCAAACATTTGACCATTTCCTTTCGAAATATTGAACGGTGCACTACTAATTTAGTTTTGGTACTGACTTCCATTCGTCATGCTTTGTGACGGTTTATCGGACCTTCGGAGGTGACTGAGTCCCACCTCTGATTGGCCTTGTTTCATCAGTGCAGAAAGCGATGAAAGCTCTAAGGCGGTATGTATTCCGGGAGATCAATAGTTCCCAGTGATTAAATTGAAAGAACATGGAGAATATCGTATGAAGGACGCACAAAATACAGCGATTTCTTGGTAGAACTCCTGGAATATGCAGCAGTTCTACTAAAGGAATGCCTACAGTACAATTGTCGAGCCTATTATGGCCCACTGTGAGATGCTCTGCGAGATGGGTCCGAAAGGGAACTTAATAGTCAGAACGTTTTGCTTTATCGCGATACAGGGCAGAGACTGTCACAGAACCGATGGACGAGTTGGTGTGGAAGTCATTAAAAGAAAGGCTTTATTCGTAAAGGTGATATCTGTTTGCGAAATTTCTCCCACCAACATTCTCGTCCGAATGTGAACATACTTTGTTAGAAACCACTTACATAGGGAGACAGGATCATCATAATGTAATGAGAGATATCAGGTTCAAAAACGCAACGATTTAGGTGATTTTATCCGCATGTTATTAAAGAATGGAACGGTAGAGATATATTATAAAAGCGGTATATGAACCCTCTGTCAGGCACATAACTGTGATTTGTGGAGTAAATACGTAGATTAAGAAGCCGTCTATTTGCCGCAGCTGTATTCTCTCTTGTTGTGGATCAAAACAATTTCAGATGACAGCACACCCCTTCTATTGTGTAAGGCTCCACGAAGGGCCGAGCGTTCTTGTGCGTCTTTCCGATGCGCGCGGTCAGTCCCGCCGGAAGTTTAAGTCCTCCCTCGGGCATGGCCGGGTGTTTAGTCCATAGTACACGCTATTTTAAGTAGATTGTTCCATAAACTCCACAAGCAACACACCTATCTGATCCCAGAAAACATAGCTATTTTCTTCCTGTTTCTGAAAGTTTGTTTGAACTTTATGGAATTTGGTGTGTGCGTCCATTATTGAGATGTTCAGGGTTGAGAGGAGCCATGGAATGTAAAGGTCTAAACCATCATTGCGTCAAAAGGATAGCGACCTGGAATGTGCGATGTCTCTTGCAGACAGGAAGGCTTGCCATTGTGGAGAAAGAAGTAGATCTAAATGAGCTAGACCGTACTTGAACTCTACGAGAAACATTCGAGAGGATGTGAACACTTCATGACTCAGTCAAAGAATACTACGTATTTTTCTGGATGTGAGGATGTGAGAGGAAATGGTGTTGCTATACTGATTCCTAAGCAACTCTGTAATGGTGTGATGGGTCATGAGCTCGTTTGCGATAGAATAATTCATTAAAATGATTGCCTCTTCGTGCTTTATCAACATTAATCATGCTCCCACAGCTATCAGATGGATGCCCAAAAAGGAAATACTAGTCATCCATGGTGACTTTAATGCAAAGACAGGTGAGACCGTAGATGATGGACATATGACATCTGTGGTTGGACTTCATGGCTTGGGAGTGAGAAATGAACGTGGGGAGCGGTTACTGGAATTTTCTGTGAAGAATGCACTTATCTATCTGTAATACCCTCTTTTAACATCATCCAAGACGTCTAGACACCTTGATTTCTCCTGGGGATAGGGTTAGAAATGAGATTGATTTCACTGAGACAATGTTGGCGTATTTTGCTCCTGGATAGCAAGATCTACCCTGAGGCAGACTGTGGCTGTGACCATATCATGCTGTACATGAAACTGCGGATAAGACTGAAGTTGATCAAAAAGAAAAGGCTAAGAGAGAGATTGTCTAACAAACAAAACGATCCTCAAAGAACTTATTGAAACAATAAGACCCAAACTCCAAAAATTAACAAAGGAAGAAGTAGTTTGCAGAATCAGGAAAAAGTGGAAGAACAATCATCTCTCGCTGAACAGGTTACTAACACCCCTGAAGCCAAGCATCCCAGGATTTCGAACAATACCATTTTTCTCATCGAAGAACGGAGCACACTAGGAAACGCGGCGTACAAACTGCTCAAAGTGAAGAAGCATACTAAGTACTTTGCCGTAAAATATAGCGCAGCTGCCGAAAGGACATGACACAGTTTCTTTCCAGTATTTGTGATGACATAGATCAACATAGAAAGCTTAACACTTACAGCAAGGCGCCCGTACGGCATAGGAGCCCGCTCTAGACATTGCTTGGTCATTAATACTCCTTTCAGCTTGTTGCAATAAAATCAGCTTCCCTGTGGCAATGACAGCGCCACCTCTTTCAAAGCTTACTGGAGCAGCTCATCCAGTCCCTGTCCGCATTTTTAAATTATCGGGATTCATACTTGCTAACAGCAAAGGAGACAAGGACCTAGCTTACAGCTTGTGGAAACCCTTTCCACAGTCGTCCAACAGGCAGTCTGAAATGCCACACAGGCAAAATTTATGTTATTCAGGTGATAGGATATGTATTCGCTCTTTCTGGAATTCTGTTTATGACAGAGTATGTGGACGATATCCAACTCTTACCTGTATCTAACTGAAGTTCATTCTAGGACTGCTCAACTACTACCGCCCTTTTAGTCCACACACAGCTGCTATTGTAGAACCATTACACCACATTCTTCGAAAGAACATGCTGAAAGAGTCGTTTAATCGACCTACTTTCTTACACCCCTCAGTATCAATTGTACTACTGGCCGACGTCTCAGATTATGGGTTGGGCGCAGTTTTCTCTCATGTAATTGATTTTTGGGGAAAAAATGTACGAATAATTACAACTCGTTTTTCCCACTCCTTTATTAATCACAAATCACAGACCAAAAGATGTTCAGGACTTTGATATCTTACATACAGAGAATAAAGGAATAAAATTTGACACTCTTGAAGAATTTCAAATGTTTAAACAATTTTCTTTAAGTGATAATTTCATTATTAATCAGCAGTTACAATTACGTAATAAAAAAATTATAGTGTTCCGAAACCGACGCACAAGGACCCTTCCAGTTTTCTTTTTGTCTTGGGTTCTTCACGTAGACTACTGGCATACTGACAAGAGTCTTCTTTATATTGCACCAGTGTACTAATGTCCAATTTGTCTGATTTTAGTTTACTCTCATTCAAATTTGAAAATAGTCTGTCACTTCACATAATCAAGTTTACTCTTTTATAATTGGGCAAGTGTGAGATTACCGCCTAATAGAAATACCGGTAATCAATAGCATTTCATAATTAAACAGTATGAAGTTCACTGCAAACATTGACCATGCCAATGCACTAAATGTTACACAATTTTAATCTTATTAATTATGGTAGCAATGTATGTACGCTGTTGGGTGACAACATTTATAGTTAGGCCAAAGGTAGAAATTCTCCACGTTGAGATTTGCTGTGTGCTTGTAGCTGACAGGAGGCCAGCGAGCAGGCCGACGTTGGTGGCTTGTTCCAACTTAGGATATTCCAGTTCGTTTCCGGTGAGGGGAGAGACGGACAATGGCGAGTGCCAGGCACAGTGAAATGCACAAATATTGTAATAATACTTGCATTTGAAGTAATACGATGCAGTTAGGAACCTTTAAGGCCCTCATTACAAAATAGCCTGTTGGCAAATAAACAATACATTAGCTGATATAGTCACATCTGTCGTAATATGTTTAATTGACAATGAAAAGTAATAAATTACCAACGAAGACAAGACAGTTACACAACTAGCAGGGCAATGTTTGTTTATAAAAATAATATATTAACTATTTCTCATTTTATTTTCAATTAATCTTTTGTATTTTATCTTGAAATATTCAGTTAAATCACTTATCTGTGATATAAGAAATTGCACGATTGTAATAAATAGTACAAAGGATGTTTATACTAATATAAAAACGTAAGAAAATATTTGGTAATGTGTAGTGTAATTATTTTGATTTTAAGTAAAGTTTTAGAAATGTATTGGCTGAGCGCTGTACGTTGGCAAATTGGTTACAACAGATCACATGGGGAAGTTGATGACGTAGGGGAAAAAAACCCGGCAGTTGAGTTTTGGCGCGCACGCGCGAGGGCAGGAAGTGAGGAGACGCGAGCACGTGGTGTAGCTGGCCGGGCGGCGTCGCTCTGTGGCAGTCGGCATGTGGATCTCGAGGTGGTGACTTGAGTTTTGTCTGTGGCAATCGCCACGTGTGGTTGCTCGTCGTAGACTGTACCAAGTTAAATCGAGTGCTACTGTGTGTTTGTGAATATTTAGCCGGTGGAACAAGGTGTGCATCGCATTGAATTAAAGTGACTGTGATTTGTTAATGTAACACGTGTCGTCGCATAGGCATGAACATAAACGGTGTTTGAGACACCCACGTGGTGTGAAAACAATTCGCGACAAATATTCATTTTGTCTGGGGGCTCACGAGCTATAACTTTATTTGGTAAATGTGTCGACGTACAGACGTATCAGCCACAGGGTTCAAATATTGTGAAATAAACAACATAAAGTGAACTTTCACATGTTTTCAAAAGTAGTAATTAGTACACCCTTTTCTCTCATGAACTTGATTTTATTATGAATTTGTTTTGTTGATCATATGCAGGGAAGGAAAGCTGTGAACGTGTGATATCATCCCCTAGAAAACGAGTCAAACAGTCACTATAACAGTTCCAGTGTTTTTGCATGTTTAGGAATTTGGTTCGCAGCTGGTGGTTGTGAGTTTTAGAAATTAATCTTTCCCTATTCTAAACTCTCACCACGACCTTCACGCTCGCATTTGGGTGCTCGTCCGGGATAAGTTCACGTTGGACTTGCTCGGACGGAGAGATTAGGGTGTGTATAGGACAGTGAACAGTTACGAACAGTTGCAAGCAGATACGCAATCGCGTCGCGCGGTTAACGACGGTTAGTGACGCAGAGTTCGGGCGCGGGCATCCGTAACCGGCGTTCGACGGCGCATCGGACCGGCAGCAGTGAGCGGTGGCGCGTGGGTTCAACGCATTCAAATTTCATCTTCTGCAACGGACGGCAGTGATCGTGGGGACTTCGCAAGTCGCCAACGGAGCGTCGGGGCCCAGCAGCTTCGATTCTACAAAGGATAAGGGATCCAGTGAGGACATATTCCAGCCACAGCTTCTACAACAGACGGCAGCGAGCGTTGGGGACGTCGCAGCTCGTTGCAGCAACTTCTGGATTAAAAGACAAGTAAAGCAGCTGGCGCTATAAATTCATGTGTGTTAATCAAGCTTTCTTGTGATACCGATAATGGATAGTGTTTTTAAGAGGTCGCCAAGCGACGTAGATTCAGAGAGTAGCATACCAGAAATTCCAGAGAGGGTAAATACTGGGGGAATGTTGTTGACACCGGAGATGTTAGCAGCCATGTTAGCGAGTTTTAGCTCAAATTTAGAATCAAAAATAGGATTAAAAATAGAAAATTCAAACTCAAATTTAAAATCAGAAATAGAAAATTCAAACTCAAATTTAAAATCAGAAATAGAAAATTCAAACTCAAATTTAAAATCAGAAATAGAAAATTCAAACTCAAATTTAAAATCAGAAATAGAAAATTCAAACTCAAATTTAAAATCAGAAATAGAAAATTCAAACTCAAATTTAAAATCAGAAATAGGAACTGTAAAATCATAATTGAAAGCAGACTTTAAGGCAGACATTGGGGCACTACAAAATTCAATGTGTGCATTAATGGCATAAATAATCACAGACATTGACATAAAGATAGGAAGTCTAACAGAACGGTTTGATAATAGGGAAAAGGAGATACATGCCAGAATTGGTGCTATTGAGACTGAGGTAGGAGACAAGTTAGATGCTGTGAAACAAATATGTGATCAGAGGATTGAAGGCACTATGCAGGCGTTGGCTGAGGTTGACAAGAGGATGGTGGCAGGTATTGAGGAAACAAAAACTTTGTTGTCAGGAAAATAAGAGAATACAGAATGTAACTTTAGGAAAAGATAGAACAAGTAGTGACAGTAAACAATACTGAGATTGAGAAGGTGAACACTAGAATAAATAATCTAGAATTGGGTACTGCATCAGGAAACACTAATTGGTCCATGGTGCAGACACCTAATGGCAAAAAGTTTTCAGGAGTGGGTAATTATCATCCAGTAGATTTTTTGGCTGCATGCAAGAACCAATTTGTGCAAGACCAGTGTAAAGTGAAGTTAGCAAAGAGAATGCTTGACTGTTCTGCTCAAACTTGGGCAAATCAGTGTGCTGATAAATTTGCTACTTTTGAGGCGTTTGAAAATTTGTTTTTAAATAAGTATTGGGGGGAGTCCAAGCAAGCTAAGATACAAAATGATTTCTTGAATGGGCCAAACTATGTGAAAGGGAAACAGAGCATGAAGGAATTTTGTCAGGAGGAACTTGAGAAACTAGTGCATTTAGATACACCTTTGAGTCTTTTAGCAGTAATTTCCACTTTGTGTAGGAGGTTACCTGCAGATTTGCATTGGCAGTTAATTCACCATCCAACAGATTCAACTGAGAATTTCATTGAATTTGTAGAAAAGATAGACCAGGGTTTAGTTATGGAACGACAGCTCAGGGGGACACAGCATGTGAACCACAATGAAAACAGAGGCAGTAGAAATGGGGGTCACAACCAGGGAAACCACAATAGAGAGAGGAATTTAAATGAAAATTGGAGAGGTAACAATAACAGATGAGACAACTGGGATAACAGAAGCCAGAGGGAAACATGGGAAAATGATTGGAGAAATCAAAGGCAGGAAGGTGGAAATAGGAATGGGGATAACAGTAGGAGAGAAAATCAGAGACAGAATCAGGGAAACTAAGATTTGTTCCAAATGACGTCCGTTTTGGGACAAGGAACTATTCTAATAATAGGACCAGAAGATGGGATAACAGGGGATCCAATGACCATAATTACAGTAGGAATAGAGATGGAGAGAGAAGGGAGGAAAAATTATGTCACATGGACAGAGATAATGATAGGAAAGAGGAAGTAGGAGTTCACAAGGGCAAGGATAAAGAAAAGAGGGAAGAAAACATAAATAGAGTAAACAAGGAAAGTGAGAAAAGAGAGTAAAGTATGTGTCAGATGGATGCTGTTATAGGTAGTGAGGAAATTTTTGTGGATTTGTTTTTGCAACATGACAAGAGAAATGCAAACAGGAGGAGGAATGATAGAAACAAGGACAATAAAGGAGAGTATGAAGTGGGAAGTTTATTTGATAACAACATTAAAGAGGATAAAAACAGTGTTGGGTTAGCCATAATTTTCGATAGGTCAGAGGCACAAGTGTTGACTGAATGTGAAAGTATGAATGTAAATATTGATGATACTCTAGCCAGCATAAATGTTATGGAATGTATGAATGAGAGTGAATGTTTTTCTAAATTAAATGTAAATAAATGTGGTCCAGTAGAGACAATAAATGACAATGGACCTACTGTAAATGAAGGCCAACTTGACAGTGTAGATGCACAAACCAGATATTTAATTGGAAAAATAAACTGGATTAGGAAATGGGCACCAGATAATTGGCTATTGCACAAATATGATTACTTCGATAGACTAGGCAAGCAATATAATAGGGACCAGACTTATTACAATGTGTTGAAAGAGTTTGGGGACAATGAGCATGATCAATTAAGGGGATTAGGCATGTGTACCCCAGATCATGATGAGAGAAGTGAGGGACAGAGAGTTGTACAGCAGGGGTTAGGTGATGATGAGGAGAAAATACAAGTTTTTATGGTTCATAATAATGAACAGTGTCATGAAATGGATATTGATGGGTTAAAGTCAGGTTGGCTTAATAAAGAAGTACATGAGTATGGGCAGGATAATTGGATCCAATTCCTCAAACATTTAAAAACAATAGAGCCAGTGGCATGGGAAAAAGAAAATTATGCTTTTGCAAGAAAAATAGGGATGTTAAATGCAGGGAACTCAGAATTTGAAGTAATCATTGAGGAGGAGTTGTTTATTCAAGATTTATTGGTGATGAAAGATCTATGTTTAAATCTAGTGTTAGAAAGTGATTTTCTGTGCAAATATGAAGCTCAGTTGGAATATAAGGATAAAGTGCTAGAATTAAGTCTTGAGGGATGCATGAAGAGGGTGAAATTCAAAAATGTTGTAAGTGATAAAAATTTAATGGCATGTTTACACAAGTAACTGCCATAAACCAGTGTAAAACATGAAGTATGAGATTCAATGCATTGTAGATAGTAGGTTAAGTATTTGTGTATATTTATTCTGTGGTCTGTGTTAGTATCTACTTGTGTGTTTAGATTTAAGCATTGGGGTCAAGTTTACAAGTGTTCTTTGTAAATGTTTTTCTTTTGGTGTTTGTGTTAAAACATGTGCTTGTATCAGATTTGCAGTTCAACAGTGGTACATGAGGTAAATATGTATGTATGTATGCCAACACTAAAGGATAGAGGAAGTGGGAGTGTACTGTTTATGTGTGTGTATACGTAAGCAGGGCTGGATATGTGGTGTGAGTTGTGGGTGTGACTCGGAGAATCAGAAAGTGGTGGTCATTGATGCAGGCAGTGGGGTCTGTGGCTTAGATAAATTGTGATGAAAATGTCAGCTGACAGTGTTGCATATGTGGGTGTGACTGACCATATGGGTCAGAAGTGAGGAATGGATGTTTGTTGTGGCTGTTTTGGCTAAAGGTGGGTTGGATTGAGAACTGATTCAATGAGAGAATGTGTTTGCTCTTTAATGTCTGTCTCTTTGGGTGTTAGGTAGGTAACGTGTCTAATAGGGAATGCTCTGTAGGGTTATAGTAAACTGCTTCTGATAACACATTTTGGTTTCTTTAATGGTGCTCAACTGTTGACTGAACAATTTCTGCAACAACAGTTGATAAGAACTATTTTTCTGTCTAGTATGAGTATCAATAGGGTTTGGTGATATTTTATTTAAAACTTTAGATGTTTTGTGATAAACTAACTTTGAGATTAGATTTTAACCTTAGATATTTTATTGTGGGGAGTACTTGTGGAAAGCACATGAAGCTGATGATGGGGATGCAAATTTAACCTCACACCGGTAGAAATAATTTCTTTTGGTGCGAGGGGGTAGGATTTGTATTAATGCTTGTAGGTGTCATTTTGATATAAAAGAAAATTCTCTATGATAACATTCTTTTGGTAGTATTATTTGAGCTTTAAGATATACTTTTGACACAGGCAGGTTGTTTTTTTTATTTGATGGAGTAATACTCCAAGTAGGCCACATATTCTCTTGTTTGTTTCATCTGAAGCTATGGCTGATGAGAGTGCAGGCATGGTGGTTTGAGTTGATCTGATAATGACTAACATCAGCCAATTTGGGTTCTTAATTCTGATGATTTGCATGTTACTGTACATGTCTCAATGCTTAGTTTCAATTGCACCAAGTCTGGATGGCAGAGGGGTGGGATACAAATCCAACCGAATCCTGGTGTCCAGACAAACTTTTGTCTATGTTGACTCATGAGTGCCTTCTGCTCTTCCTGTTCCACGTAGGGTGCATATGCCGTGTGTGAACAAGAACGCTTGATCCAGTGCCATGACTCTAAGCTGCAACAGCATGTTGGTTGAAATGACAGAGACATAGGACCGTTCACCATGGACCAGAGTTGCTGCAACGATGACTCTGGGGTTCTCAGTGTCAAAGTGGTGAGAGATTTCCTTTAAACAAGTGCAGTGTACACCGTCAAAAGTTTTTATAGTGAGAATTCTAGTTTTTCCATGTAGGACAAGGTTCTCTAAAGACTAAAGTTTAATAATATTATAAATTTGGTGCCAATTCTGTATATAAACAACAGGCACACTTAAAATTCATGGATGTAATTAGTTATAAGGATTCTTTTCTTAAAAATATGCACACACTACAAGTGATCTTAATGGTACAAATATTGGGAAATTATCTCACTGTGCTGTTTATTTTTATTTATTTATTTTTGCATTAGTTGAGGTAATAATTGGCATAGTGTTTGAGTCAATCCGATTTAATACTTTTGTAATTTTAAAATTTGCTCATTTGAATGTATTAATTTTGGTGCTACTTGAGCCATCCTGCACATGGTTTGGATGCCGCAAGTGGGGGTATTGTGAGATTACCGCCTAATAGAAATACCGGTAATCAATAGCATTTCATAATTAAACAGTATGAAGTTCACTGCAAACATTGACCATGCCAATGCACTAAATGTTACACAATTTTAATCTTATTAATTATGGTAGCAATGTATGTACGCTGTTGGGTGACAACATTTATAGTTAGGCCAAAGGTAGAAATTCTCCACGTTGAGATTTGCTGTGTGCTTGTAGCTGACGGGAGGCCAGCGAGCAGGCCGACGTTGGTGGCTTGTTCCAACTTAGGATATTCCAGTTCGTTTCCAGTGAGGGGAGAGAGGGACAATGGCGAGTGCCAGGCACTGTGCAATGCACAAATATTGTAATAATACTTGCATTTGAAGTAATACGATGCAGTTAGGAACCTTTAAGGCCCTCATTACAAAATAGCCTGTTGGCAAATAAACAATACATTAGCTGATATAGTCACATCTGTCGTAATATGTTTAATTGACAATGAAAAGTAATAAATTACCAACGAAGACAAGACAGTTACACAACTAGCAGGGCAATGTTTGTTTATAAAAATAATATATTAACTATTTCTCATTTTATTTTCAATTAATCTTTTGTATTTTATCTTGAAATATTCAGTTAAATCACTTATCTGTGATATAAGAAATTGCACGATTGTAATAAATAGTACAAAGGATGTTTATACTAATATAAAAACGTAAGAAAATATTTGGTAATGTGTAGTGTAATTATTTTGATTTTAAGTAAAGTTTTAGAAATGTATTGGCTGAGCGCTGTACGTTGGCAAATTGGTTACAACAGATCACATGGGGAAGTTGATGACGTAGGGGAAAAAAACCCGGCAGTTGAGTTTTGGCGCGCACGCGCGAGGGCAGGAAGTGAGGAGACGCGAGCACGTGGTGTAGCTGGCTGGGCGGCGTCGCTCTGTGTCAGTCGGCATGTGGATCTCGAGGTGGTGACTTGAGATTTGTCTGTGGCAATCGCCACGTGTGGTTGCTCGTCGTAGACTATACCAAGTTAAATCGAGTGCTACTGTGTGTTTGTGAATATTTAGCCGGTGGAACAAGGTGTGCATCGCATTGAATTAAAGTGACTGTGATTTGTTAATGTAACACGTGTCGTCGCATAGGCATGAACATAAACGGTGTTTGAGACAGCCACGTGGTGTGAAAACAATTCGCGACAAATATTCATTTTGTCTGGGGGCTCACGAGCTATAACTTTATTTGGTAAATGTGTCGACGTACAGACGTATCAGCCACAGGGTTCAATTATTGTGAAATAAACAACATAAAGTGAACTTTCACGTGTTTTCAAAAATAGTAATTAGTACACCCTTTTCTCTCATGAACTTGATTTTATTATGAATTTGTTTTGTTGGTCATATGCAGGGAAGGAAAGCTGTGAACATGTGATATCATCCCCTAGAAAACGAGTCAAACAGTCGCTATAACAGTTCCAGTGTTTTTGCATGTTTAGGAATTTGGTTCGCAGCTGGTGGTTGTGAGTTTTAGAAATTAATCTTTCCCTATTTTAAACTCTCACCCCGACCTTCACGCTCGCACGAGGCAACAGTTTCTGTTAGACACTAATGGACTCGGTCACTGCTTATATGTGCAGCACCTCAGTCTGATGCTGCTACAGCAGCAGTCGCCACAGCTGTTCTTTGCGGCTAGCCATGTTTAGTTAACATATATTAACCAGCCGCCATTTGCCTAGGACAGAGTGACTTATTATCGAACAACTACAGTCAATTTTATCTGCTTTGCACACAGTGTGCTCTAGGTAATCATATGAGTACCCAATTTACCTGTTTGATTATTTTCTTTTCATGTAACGGTTTTCTAATATGGCATATCTAATCCTGGGGTAACATTTTTATTAATACGTCTGATGAAGTCACCCCTAGTAGGTTGTGATACCTGGTAAAGCATTTTAAATTTTGTCACGCAACTTGTAAGTGGGTAATTTGTATATTCGCCAAAAACTGTGTGGCCTTTTGACCGGAAGCTCTCCAATGACGCAGAATTTCACAAGTACTGATTTTGCTGCATGACCTCACTACTGCAGGGCGACCTTCCCATTACTGCCCTTGGTCGTATACTTTCTAAACATACACATTGACTTTGGTGGCCCCTTCCTCGGACTGTTGTGTCTTGTCATGGTAGAAGCGATAAGTGGTTCCTTTTACGTTTCCCAAATGCCGATACATCATCTGAGCGTAATACGCAACTGTTTCTCACCTCTTCACCATTGAATGATTTCCGATATCAATTATTTCCTACAATGGTCGTCAGTTTATCTCTGCAATTTTGTGAACGCAATGCTATCTCTCTAATCAACATGACCTTTTCCAAGCGGCTTTGAAATGTCTGGTGGACAGATACGTATAGACCTTCAAAGCCCCTTATGAAGGAAATCTGGAAGCACCGTTCCTTGAAAGTCACTCTCCTTTTATTCCTAATGTCCTATGGAGAAACACATCAGGATAGCTCCTCCTCATAGAAGAATCTACAGGGTCGCAAGCAGTGGTCCCAGCTCTCTCAGCTCCACTTAGTCGAAGACGTCACCAACATCGTTCTTCCAACGCACGACCCTTTCTGGGTCTTCACATTCGCCCGAGGCCGACGACAATGGCTCCCTCCAATAGTACCCCGCATTGTGGACGTCTCTTTGACATACGACTCCCTCTGCCAGCACCACGTGTATCACCGCAAGACCATCGTGGACATCGTGTAATTCCAACCTCTTTCCAGAGCTGCCGCTCTCCCACGATCTCACGCCAGAAGACCCAGCAGCTTGCCTCGTTGCAGATAACTCCCTCCGAGGTCTGACGCATAAATCATCGGCGTCAACGCCAGAGATCACCAACAAGAACCACGATCACCACGAGACTACCTTCCGAGACCGACTTTACGATGGGCTGTCACCTAGCAACTTCCCCAGGGGGAAATAGTCACTTGTTTGTATTTATAACTTTCACAGGACCGAATTGAAGAGCAAGACTTCATCATGGAACATGTCAGTACACCAAATTGTGACAAGAGTAGTTGAAGATAAAGTGAAACGTAAGTAATCTTATGCACACGAAAGGCCTAAGCACTAGTAAAAACTGTCAACAACGTAATACAGCTTAACATAGCTTAACGTTTTAACTTTTTCGGGACCTCCTTGCCAAAATAGAAACATTCACGGTTTTAAAGAAGAATGTAGTAATACCAATTCCACAGTAAGAAAGTGCAGACAAATTTGAAAATTATAGAAGTATCAGTTTAATAAATCATGATTAAAAATACTAATACGAATCATTTAGATATGAATGGAAAAATTGGTGGAATATGACACTGGGAAAAATTAGTTTGGTTTTAAGACATTTGTTGCATGTGGAAACACGGCAGACAATTCTCATATTACGACATATCCTAGAAGATATGCTAAGTAAAAGCTAACAAACGTTTTTAGCATTTGTATATCTGGAGAAATCTTTTGACAATGTTGATTGGAATACACTCTTTCACATTCTGAAAGTAGGAGGGGTAAAATATAGAGAGCGAAGATTTAAATTCATCTTGTACAAAGCATTTAATAAAGTTGAATGGCATGAAAGATACGCGTGTTTGGGAATGGAGTAAGACAGGGTAGTAGCCTTTCCCCAGTGTTGTTCAATCTGTACATTGAGCAAGTAGTGAAGGAATGCAAGGAGAAATTTGGAAAGGGAATTATAGTTCAGGGATAAGAAATAAAAACTTTGCGGTTTGCCGATGACATCGTAATAGTCATTCTGCCAGAGACAGCAAGAGACTGGAATAGCAATTGATTGGAATCTACAGTGTCTTGAAAGGAGATTATAAGACGAGCATTAACAAGAGTAAAACAAGGGTAATGGGATGTAGTGTCAGAAAATCAGACGATGCTATTAGTTAATAAGGCAATAAAAGTAGTAGATAAATTTTATTATTTGGGTAGCGAAATGACTTCTGATGGCCAAAGTAAGGACGATATAACATGCAGAACAGCTATGGGAAGTAAAGTTTTTCTGAAAAAGTTAAATTTTTTGAAGTCCAAATCAATTGAAATGTTACGTAGTGGCTTCTGAAAGCATTTGTCTGTATTGTAGCATTGTATGGGAGTGAATCGTGGACGATAAGTAATAAAGACAAAAAGATGATAGAAGTTTCTGAATTGGGGTGCTACAGACGAGTGTTGAAGATTAGATGGGTAGATCACGTAACCAATGAGGAGGTGCTCAACAGAATTGAGGAGAACAGGAGCTTCTGGCATATCCTAAGGGAAGTGATAGTTGGTGGGACACATTCTGAGAAATCAAGGGATCGTCAACTTAGCATCAGAAGGAAGTGAATGGAGTAAAAATCCTAGAGGAAGACCGAGGGACGAATACAGTAAGCAGATTCAAAAGTATATAGGTTGCCGTTTGAATTATCAGATGAAGAGGCTTGCGCAGGACTGGGTAACGTGGAGAGCTACAAAAAACCAGTCTGCGGACAAGACAACAACAATATAGTCGAGAGTTAACTAAAGCAAAACTATTATGCCATATTTGCTTGCCGTTTTATCATTTGGAATATACAGTATAAAATTGCATCTCTCTCCAGAGCCTGGAGTTTCGTTATCGACTGTGATATTTTGTGAAAGCGAGTAAAATGTGTGACAATTCCCAACAAATTATCTCACAGTAATTCTTATAAGATCTAGGCGATTAGTTGTCCTTCGTTCTTGTATGATTTCAATACCATAAAAACTAGTAGTTGGCTTTAAGAATTGTTATTTCTTTTTACATTCATGACAGTCGTAGAGATTCAGACGATTCGAGTTGTACACCTCATCGAAATAAAGTCGCCAGAGTGAGGCTTTCATTTCCACTCGGTCTGTTGAGCATCTAACGTCCATCACCTCTTTTCGGAATGACTCAAACTGAGCCCTAATATATTCCTAAATAACGGAAATGTTTATTAGTTCTCAGTCTATAACGAAATCATTCCACTGTAGGTGAAGTTGAACTTATCTTATAAGCTGGCTGAAGTCCATTGCGTTGTGATTTGTCTTCGGCATTCACTAAAGAAATTGATTCTACAGGATATTTTCATAAATTAAATTCTTCTTAGTTGATATGGAAATGATTTTATTTCCATTTAAACATTGCACAATCAAGAAATGCAGCAGCAAGCCAACACAGCTGCTTACAGGCTTCTGGCCACTCGGATACTCTATCCACAACTCACTATCACCGACTGACCAAACAATGGTTTCTCTCCAACATTTTTCTGCTTAACCACGTATTAAAAATGATGACAAAGTTTTGTAATTCACTATTAAACAATATTCTTTTACATCAAATATGCCAAAATACAGAAATAAAAACATTAGATTTAAGCTTTGACTATTTATGTCAATATATGTACTAGTTTCATGAATTTTGTATTTAAATGTAGTACACAAATTTAACGTCATCCTTTTGACTAGTGTTTACAGTCGTCAAATTATTTACATTATGTGTGTTTTTGAAATGCACACATATTTGTTTTGCCAATAGTGTGTAGGCTTACTATTATTATGACATATAATTTTAATGAGTTTCAGTTTGCGGTCAAATTATTTATTAATACGGATTTGTATATGGTTGTCGTAGTTTTGTTAATTTCGAAGATAGTTTCTTAGTACCAAACGGATTATTAATTTTAGTGCATGAACAATTATCAGTATTTAATTTAGGATCTAGTGATATATAAAACATGGTCTGCCCTAATTTATTTAAACAAAAGGTATATATGAAATCATGTTATGCAATAGTTTATAACATGTAGTATTATTGTTTTTATACAAATTAGTATCTATTTAGGTTCAGAAATATCCAAAACGGAGTGTAAGGCATTTTTTAGTGTTTGCAGCTATTTTTTACGAAAGTATAAAAAACTGAAAATTACGTAAAAGGTCAGGCAAAGTTATATTTAAATGAACGTACTATTTCTTAAAAGTGTTTTACTAATAGTGTAAATAGAATTTCAATCTGAAGGCGAAAGTGTGAAATATCACATGTCCGGTAATGAAGTTTTATTTTAGGCGTCAGATATTTCGTGTTTCAATGTTGGCAACGGATTTTTAGGAGTGTTCAACATAGCAGAAACGTTACACACCCCCCTACATAGTGTACCTGAAATGTAATGTAAGGTTCACTGTGTACTATCGTTTCAATATGTTGTGATTTAAGTGTACATAGTGAGTCTGTATTAGTTTAGGCTAAAATAAAAAAAAATGTATGTTGATTGTAGTCTTGCGAATGCTGGTGGTGGTTGATGTTGCATGATGCGCCGACAGTGGTGTATCTGCAAACTGCTGTTGGTGATGTAGTGGCTCTCAGCTTCAGCTGACTGTAGATACAGGCATTCCTATAACATGGTTGTATCTTTCTCAGAACCACATACTATTTTTCCCTAACTACATACATAAATAAGCATACTGTTATCAGGCTATTGGAAAGAGTAATCAATTTTCTCTATACGCGTATTTAAAACAAACAAAATTATGGGTTCAAATTAACCCTTAAATGTTACTGAAAATTAACGAGAAATCTCTCATTTACTTTAGTTTGAATAATGAAATAGCAAGCTTTTACAACTTTTTTTTTTCAAGAGCATTGATATTTATATTGTAAACAGTTATGTTTGGTATTAATTCATATAAAAAAATATTTTATGCAGAATAACTTTTTCTATGTGAACATGTATGTAAATGCCATTATGTGAGAACTAATCTCCTAATTCCTCTAGAAAGGGTGTTGTACATTGTAATACTTCAAAATTTATAGTCAAATTACTAAATGAAAGAATGACATAATTAAATAGTAAAACAATGGATAGAAACAAGCTCTCAGTGAGCACAACAAACAATTATCATTCAGAATTATGGTATAGTTAAAATGGTTATATAGACAGAAAATGTAATCGTGGTTTTGAATATTTCTCATACAGATTAGAGATTAGAATGAGTAATAGTAAAGAGTATAAACAATTATTGAAAAAACATATGCATTAATAAAAATTCAAAAACTAACCCCCCTGCGAGTAGTTAGCAGTGGCAATGGTTAATCACATAGCTCAAATCAAGCACGGAAATTAAAGTAATAAGTGTCAGTTCTCAACTGATCCACCAAAGTGTTAAATTTTTCCCAAATCATGGAAAAATTTAAAGAAAAATGAAAAAGTTTTTTAAACTGCCAAACTACACCCACTCTCAAGGCAGTAATGAATAAAAAATGAAAATTAAACCTTGCATCAGCCAAAACTGTCATATGTACAATATACTATAATATGGTCATCTTAAACCAGTATTAAATATTTTCCTACTAAGCTGTAAGCAAAAGGATAGAAATTGAATTTTACATTGGTCAACATTTGTGTGGTCTGTGTGTCCTCCCATGCTTATAGTCACTTTTGTACTAATTGTTAGCAAGTCTCTCGACACATCAACGTACAACACAAAATTCAACCAACAACACAAAAAATACTAATGAATGACTAACAAGAGTGAAAAGAATTAAAGAGTTTGAATTGTAATGCACTGTGGATGTGATTAATAGAAAGATCACATTACATAACTGAGGTAAGCATCTTCTCATATATACAATGACATTTCAAGCCATAAACAAATAATGAACACTTCAACATACCTTTGACTATGCATGAGGTTAATAAATTAGTTATTGTGTGCCATATTCATAAATAGTATCAAAATTATCTTCCTTATAGGTTTCAGAGTAAGAGCAAGGTAAAATTCACAAGACAATTAACTTTTCTGTAGGTAGGATTTAAATGCATTAATCTATCTGAGACCGATCAACTTTATGGATCGTGGATAAACAAAACTATACGCATACAGCTAAGGGTTTCAGTTAACTTCAAGAGGCTCAATTTATACCTGTAGATAAACTTCAACTCAGATCTTAACAAATGGACTACACACATAGTGAAATAGTACTTTGTTTTCAGGTTCAGTTACTAGATTTTTTTTTTTTAAACTTCCTCATAATTATTCATGTTCATGTTACTAGAATCACAACTTAAGTTGACATTGACAGAAGGTATACTTTCATATTTGCTTTCAATTAATTCTTTAACTAACACTTCAGTAGATGACTTAACATTTATATCAGGGTTTTGGAACTAACATTTCTCAGTACATTAACACTATCATTTTGAGATTTCCTCAGCAGTATCAAGCAATTCAACATCTTAGACTTCAAGTAAAGCATCTGTTCAGAGAATACACTAATCTTAAATACTACATCAACATTTTTCGTTGAAATATTCATTATTTTCATAGTCATTTTCTTTATGACATATCAATTCTTTCTTTCAATATTTGAAGCATTTTTCACTTCCATTTCAATATCTTAATAACTATTTGTTCAGTACTTTCACTGACAATTCTTAACCTAATTTCTCATGAACAGCACTTCCCCTTTTTCTAACTCTGTTAACATCTTTTGATGACTACTCAAAGACTTCCACATTAGCTAGTGGTTCATAAACATCATAACATAAGTCTCCAAAATTCCTATCAAACACATTAAATAAACCCCATCATCTACCTATTTTCTTTTTCTGTACTTAAATTCACATAGTATTTTAATTCATAAATCCTCAATGTTTGTTATTATTTGCAACTGTATTAACTGTAAACATGAATTCACTATTCAGTTGAAACTGTATTTCAGTATATTTACTTTTTAGCTTTTAAGTCCATTGGCCTATACATTGACATAAGCAATAAATCTCATATTGAAAACCCCCAACTAGTATCTCAGATTAGGTACAGTATTATTATTTGGTATAAAGTTCTTTTGAACTGATGGTTAACATCCACCTACACATTTTTTTGTTCATATTTTCTCTAAAATTCTTACTGTAATAAAGTTTAGGCTTCACATATTTTAAGTTTCAATAAGCATATAGGAAAAATGTATATATCAAAAGGTATGTCTCAGCTGTTTTCACTTGTCAGTGGTAATTAAAACATTTTGTCAAATAATCAAATATTTACACTGAAGGAAAACTTATATACTACAATTTTTTCTGTACTGTGAAAATGATTCATAGAAGTACACAGCACACGACTGGGGACCTGAACTGTTGTCAGCAGTTTCATAACTAAAGAGTAGTTATGCCCCTAAGGTATTACATCAGTACATAGCCTGATGCATCTCATTTTGTCTATCATCAGGTAGAATAGGTAGTAGTAGATTAGGATTAGGTCCAAAATTAAATGCAAACAGTTGGGTCTGGTTTGCCCAAGAACCTACTTTACACCTTAGACTTTGCTTAAGCAACATAATTTCTAAAGTGTCATTCAAATCTGAATGAAACCAATCATTGTCCTGTGGCATAAAATAAATAGGACGAAATTTCTTTTTAGGCCTACCAGGTAACTTCACTACTGTTAAACTACTTACACTAGTACACCTAGGAATACTCAAAGTTTCAGTATGTGACTTTTCTTGAATTTCGTCTACACACTCTGGTAATTCTGTGACTGTACATTTACTTTCGATTTCTTGCTCAGGGTTATCTATAACACAGTTACATTCAGTTTCTACTTTAAAATCAGAAATATCAAGTTTGCTATTACATTTTTCTTCAACATCGAGAATCTTTCCAGTTAACTCTGTTTTAGTATCCTGGCTCTGAGAATTTACATTACATGAACTGTCATCTATTTCTTCAACATTGTCACTCGTCTGAGAAACTACTGAAGTAGTGGCTACCACAACAGTTTTTTCTACACTATTGAATCCAGTACTAAAATTTGTCACTAGACTTCCAATGTATTGTTTTAAATCGGTCACTGAGTCATTTGTTTTACTAATTTCAAATTTAATTGAATTTGTTAGTTCAGTTTTCATAGTTTCCATTTGTAATGAAAGTTTGGAGTTCCTGGTATCCATTTTTAATAAAAGTTCCAAGATTGATTTATTTTCTATTTCTGTGTTTGCTGCCATATTACTAATCTGTTGTCCAGTCTCTTGTAAATCACTAGAAAATGGGACCTGCTGCTTTCTTGTAATCGGTGTAGAACTCGCTATACCAGAACCTTCTACCCCACTGTCAAAGTCCGAAACTTGAGTACTATCATCTCCCTCCTTTCTTACTGTATCCATTTTAAAATAAGTTTTCAGTCCACATAAAACCCCTATCACACAAACAGTCACTAAAAAAAAAGAGAAAAATGAGTACTTAACTTCACACAAGGATGCGGCGATACAGGAATCTAGTAGTCCAAATTATTGCCATCTTCCTCCATTAAATTTCGACATCGTAGGTGTGGATAGTATTGTAGTCGAATTCTGCACTTTTATGATGGTTTTACTGCACATCCATCATATACATTATTTTCCTTGTATTCTGAAACACATTCTTATATTAGCGAATACTCATTAAAATCGTTTGATCACGTCACCACTTTAAACACTTTACATTAGTGAATACGCTTTTAAAATCCTGGTCACACGGCACCACATCTAACGTCCATCACCTCTTTTCGGAATGACTCAAACTGAGCCCTAATATATTCCTAAATAACGGAAATGTTTATTAGTTCTCAGTCTATAACGAAATCATTCCACTGTAGGTGAAGTTGAACTTATCTTATAAGCTGGCTGAAGTCCATTGCGTTGTGATTTGTCTTCGGCATTCACTAAAGAAATTGATTCTACAGGATATTTTCATAAATTAAATTCTTCTTAGTTGATATGGAAATGATTTTATTTCCATTTAAACATTGCACAATCAAGAAATGCAGCAGCAAGCCAACACAGCTGCTTACAGGCTTCTGGCCACTCGGATACTCTATCCACAACTCACTATCACCGACTGACCAAACAATGGTTTCTCTCCAACATTTTTCTGCTTAACCACGTATTAAAAATGATGACAAAGTTTTGTAATTCACTATTAAACAATATTCTTTTACATCAAATATGCCAAAATACAGAAATAAAAACATTAGATTTAAGCTTTGACTATTTATGTCAATATATGTACTAGTTTCATGAATTTTGTATTTAAATGTAGTACACAAATTTAACGTCATCCTTTTGACTAGTGTTTACAGTCGTCAAATTATTTACATTATGTGTGTTTTTGAAATGCACACATATTTGTTTTGCCAATAGTGTGTAGGCTTACTATTATTATGACATATAATTTTAATGAGTTTCAGTTTGCGGTCAAATTATTTATTAATACGGATTTGTATATGGTTGTCGTAGTTTTGTTAATTTCGAAGATAGTTTCTTAGTACCAAACGGATTATTAATTTTAGTGCATGAACAATTATCAGTATTTAATTTAGGATCTAGTGATATATAAAACATGGTCTGCCCTAATTTATTTAAACAAAAGGTATATATGAAATCATGTTATGCAATAGTTTATAACATGTAGTATTATTGTTTTTATACAAATTAGTATCTATTTAGGTTCAGAAATATCCAAAACGGAGTGTAAGGCATTTTTTAGTGTTTGCAGCTATTTTTTACGAAAGTATAAAAAACTGAAAATTACGTAAAAGGTCAGGCAAAGTTATATTTAAATGAACGTACTATTTCTTAAAAGTGTTTTACTAATAGTGTAAATAGAATTTCAATCTGAAGGCGAAAGTGTGAAATATCACATGTCCGGTAATGAAGTTTTATTTTAGGCGTCAGATATTTCGTGTTTCAATGTTGGCAACGGATTTTTAGGAGTGTTCAACATAGCAGAAACGTTACAAGCATCACTTGAACTAGAGTAGGTCTCTTGTAGGAAGACATTTGCTTGTATTATCTACCATCCTTTGAACTATTGTGTGAGATATGAGACATTTCCATGAATCAAGAGTATTAGCAATTTTTTTTTGCAGGGAGATGAAGTAAAATACTTTGTCGAGATTAATTTCGCCTGTTCCTTATTTTGTCGCATTCCTATCATGGATAATATTTACATTTTTCCTTTGAACGACTTGGGTGCTTTCATCATCAACGTCTTCTGAGCTAGACTGAGCGTTCATTTCCCCATCAGGTTATCCATATGATACGCGAACTTCATCAGTATCACTGTCCTTTATAAAACGGTTGTCCTGATAATTCTCGTAGTCGATATGTCGCAGAATTGCCTTTATTAAAGCTTCAGCATTAAATAGATTCACATATCCACATCAGACGCACAGGATGCCGTGCCCACGGGTTCGGTTCCTGTAGGGGGATGCTTGTCCACTGTTGGTCAAGCTGATCTCTACGAGATCTCTCGACAATCCATTTCTAGTCCGAGGTGGCTCCCGGAAATAAATTAAATTGGTTCCACTCCCCCGGCTCCGACCAAGGTTTTCGGGAGGTTTTCCTTGGTTGTAGGGCGTATGCCGGAGCTGGTAAGCCCCTCCCACTTATTCTCAGTAGGGATTTTCCCCTTACCCGAAGCAAGGTAAATTTAACAATGCCCCAGACAAACAGCTCACCATTTAAGATACAGACGCACTGCCCAAACCAACACCTAGATATTTTCGCTGTGCGAGGATGCTGGAAGCGTTAAACGAAGCCAGTGGCTGCGACGCACTCTAGTTCCGCTGCCCATCTGCCAACGCATGATAGTTGGCTGAATAGAACCGCGACTCTTTATGGGCCGGATCTCAAACAGCCCGCTCCACTCCTCGGAGTGGAGAATGACAAGAATAAGATACGAAATAGATTCAGTAAATTGTACGTAAGAAATTATAAGTAAGAGAAAAGTGCGAGGGAAATATTAAATAAATAACATGATCTAGTCATTGCAGGTTGCGCGAAATTTAATAAAATTCGCTGATGTCGGCCATTATCACGTTTAACGTTTAGCGAAAGCGAACTTACCTCACCAGAAAATGACTGAAAGCGGCCGAGCGGAGTCCCGAAGCAAGATAAATTTAACAATGCCCCAGAGAAACAGCTCAGCATTTAAGATACAGACGCGCTGCCCAAACCAACACCTAGATATTTTCGCTGTGCGAGGATGGTGGAAGCGTTAACTCTTTCAGTCTTGGTGGTTAGTTTTCGATCACGGTACTTCTACGCCATCTAGCGATAAACGATTGAATTAGTACGTTCGTTTGGACTGTGCTTCAAAACAAAAGACAGATTCCGGATACAATGCATAAATGTTAGTGCATACCAGTTACATTGAATATAGCGCTAACGTACCTTGTCTCGAGTGTCTGATAAAAACATCAATACAACGAGTACGTAATATGTTTTCTGTAATGTATTTTATTGAACGTATTCTCATAGGCCTATTTTATGTGTGTTGGCATGCAGGTACTGTTACTTTTGTGTTTTCACTGAGTAGCTACAAAGGGAATGTGGTGGTTTGCTTACAAACCACCATGACAGTGGCGGGTTAGCTTATGGATGTAATGCCATTTTTTTTCCACATTCTTTACAGTATGTCGCGCCGCACGCGCCGCTTAGGAGAGAACGAGATTGGACAATACTTGTTTGAAGACATCCCTTCAGGTAACGAGAGCATTTGTAGCTCTGACGATGACGAAGAAGAGGCAGCAAATCAGCCAAATCCGATGGTGTCAGGTGATCTGAGTGGAGTTCAAAGTGCTCCTGACGACAGTTATGATTCTGATGATGACCTCCCTTTGTCTAGCCGGTTACAACGGACACCTGATTCTACAGAGTCTAATAATGTACGTACAAACATGACGGTTATGATTGCTCCAAAATGGACGAAGTATTATAGAATGGATATGCTTGGTTCGTTTTCTGAGAGTATTTCGGGGCCTACTGGCACCAGCATATGTCAGAGACAAACACAGGCCGGATTCAACGAACAGCAGCTGTAATTCCGCGGCCACATCTTCAGGACATGTATTTATAAAACACCAAAAACCTAGAGTCCCGCAGGAAATTCGTCTAGAATCCAGTCGCCATCAACCTGGAAGAAGCACATCAAGAAGATGATGCAATTGTAGCTCCAAAATATCTACCGTGCGTACTGTATGGCAGTGTAGTACATGTAAAGTGCCTCTTTCTTACGCAAAGGTAAAACATGTTTTGCAGATTTTCATAAAAAAATAATTTGTTTTTGTTAGTTTTGTACGTTTGTAATGATGATTCGTCTAATAAATAACGTTCACAATCATCCTAGTATTATTTATAGCAATATAGTGGTTAGCGTTAATGACCACCGCACTCCTTGAAAGCCTGAATACCTATATTATGTTTCCTCTATTGTCTGTGATATTTCAGTTGTAACAGTTGCTTCAATGAACAGACATTGATAATTATGTTCCTGTTGTGCAGATATTGGTAATTATGTTCCTATTGTAAAAGTGTGACTGAAAGAGTTAAACGAAGCCAGTGACTGCGACGGACTCTAGTTCCGCTGCCCAGTCGTCAGCCGCCACGGCGTCGCCAGACCAGATATATATGTGTGACGCACCAGATCGCCTCACGCCGACTCACTGTCCGCCATCCTCTTCCCGGAACCGCGCTCCACTGCCCCCGTTCTGCCCGTGTCGCTCGACCCTCCATCTTCGGGGAACGCGCCGCATTCAAGAGGGAGCTGGCCAACCACGGCACCGGAAAGCGAATCGGAAAGCTGAGACACTTTCCCGCAGCAATAAAATCGCAAAAATAACGACTCAAGAACCGAACTGCACGGTTGTTATAAAATATACAGACTTTTAAAAATCTTTTGAAATAACTGACGTCACAGGAATAGACCTACAGTTGTATATATTGTCCCTTTCCTCCTTTCTTTGTCAAATTGTTTAACTACCTAGTACTTAAATCTGCCAGGAAACAGGCGACTCCGAAAGGAAAAATTGAAAATATGGCTGAGTAATGGACTAATGGAAGAGGAACAATACTTATGAAAAAATGTTGAAACGTTTGTAAGCTACGGGATCAAACTGCACTGGTTATCAGTCCCTAAGCTTACAAACTATCTAAACTACCTTATACTAAGGACAACTCACGCACCCATGCGCGAGGGAGGATTCGAACCTCCGACGGGATGCAGTCTAAAGGAGACCGCGTATAAAACGCTTG
The DNA here is from genome assembly GCA_026315105.1 of Locusta migratoria. NCBI lineage: Eukaryota > Metazoa > Arthropoda > Insecta > Orthoptera > Acrididae > Locusta > Locusta migratoria. Next base: position 731,927,836 of record CM048744.1, on the reverse strand, counting down.
TACGACCACGTCTTGAGTATTGCTCAAGTGTTTGGGACCCGCAGCAGATCAGTTTAAAGGAAGACATAGAGGCGGTTCAGAGACGAGCAGCTAGATCTGTTACCGGTAGGTTCGACAAATGCGCGAGTGTCACGGAAATGCTCCGGCAACTCAATTGGGGATCGCTGGAAGAAAGACGACGTTCTTTTCGTGAATTTCTGTTAAGTAAATTTAGAGGGCCGGAATTTGAAGCTGAGTGTAGTACGATCTTGCTGCCGCCTACTTACATTTCACAAAGACAAGATAAGAGAAATTAGGGCTCGTACGGAGGCATATAGGCATTCTTTTTTTCCTCGTTCAATTTGGGAGTGGAATAGCAAAGGAAATGCCTAGTAGTGGTACAGTGTACCCTCCGCCACACACCTTACGGTGAATTGCGGAGTATGTATGTAGATGTAGTCTCTCGCTCCACATTAAGGCGCCTTAAAGTTCACGTCCATTACCGCATGGCAGTACTTAACAATTCTGCTAGATACTCCATCATATCTTTAGTGATTTAACTATCGACTCCGTCTCTCCCTGTTAGTGTTAAGGAAGACTGTTTTAGTAACTGTCTCGGAATACTATTCTAAGAGAGATTTATGATTACCTGTATGAGTTTAGGTTCTATTTAATTCACCTATTATATTTAGAAAGTGATTTCAATAATATAGAGTATTTAATATAATACACATATCTTTGATTTATTAATAAATATATTAGATTATGCACTAACATTAGTTGCTAAAAACTTTCTGCTGCTGTCCTGATACTTCCATTACGACAGACGATATGATTTTAAATTTATCCCGGATATTAAGTTTTCTGTTTGCATACCACAAACTTCCTGCGTTCTTTATTACATTTTTCAGAATCTTACTTTACTGTTTGTAAGGGGAAACCACAGCTTGATTGTAACTGCTTCTAGTATTTTGATATAATTCTTCTTTGTTCTTATTCCTCTTCTCAGACACCCAGGCTGATAGTACTAGTAGCTTGTTTTGAGCGTTTGAACGCAAATCAGCTTCTAAAGAGCCAATAAATATTTTTAAATACGCATTGTATTTATCGCTTTAGTATCAGCACTATAAATATCCTACCGATTTTCTCCCTTAGGTTGAAAGACAAAAGTATCTATTGCAACTGGATTAGCATTTTCAAATGGTTTATAATTATGTTTAGCAAGTGCTGAAGCACAAATCCTTTTAACGGTAAACTTTTGTCCATCTTGGTCTGGAAGGCCATTAACTCACATCCTCACGGAATAGACCTCTAACAATAAAGAGAACAAAATTGTTGTGTATGGTTGTGCATCTGTTCCCTTGCACTCTCGCTAGATACACTATTTACTGAACCCGATAATAAGAACGAAAGAGATGTAATAGCATACTTTCCCTTGCACAATCACTTACCAAATTAAAGTTGAAATCACAACATACAACTAATTATTTGTGCAACCTATCAAATTGGCATAGACCCTTGTCTACCTTGAGTAAAAATGTTTTAAAATCAGTATCAGGGGACCTATAAATAAAACAGAAGTTTATTTTCACTAAATTCAATCACACCTGCACAACATTAACAGTTCTTTTCCATGCAGTATGTTGAAACATCGATGGACATATATGACCAATTCCGCACACTGCAAAGAACTCTTGGAAAATCTGGCGGCTAACTTGTACCCTAATAAAGGAAGCATCTAAGTTGTGAGATTATCTAAGAAAAATGCTCTGAAATAGCAATATCTTCAGAGTTAATATGTATAAGCATTTCACTAACTATACAATATCTTGTATATTTTATGAAGTGTGCTAATTCCTCTGTTACTTGGATAGGTAACCTTTGTTCAAATTAGTTTCTTTGTTAGAAACAGACTTCCATTCGGCGGTAATACGTATCAGCTGATTTCAGTCTAAAAATCGTGTACCTTTAACATTCACTACAAGGAATTTTCCTATCAGTGATCCCTCTATCCCTCTACCCTTCCTAATACGATGTCACTTTGGAGCCTTGACAACCTGCCCTTCCCATACCATTTGATGTGTAGGCCACGCCTAGTGAAACCATGAGCTCATTCTCATACGCCTGGACGTTGAATAAATACCGATCATGACACTGAAACAGTTCCGCGAAATGCACATTCCTGCCACCAGATTCCAGGTGACCACCTATGTCGTACGCCCCATTTAGATCACTCCCCAGCTCCACCCACTGGCACAACCTCATCATTTTTTGAAAAATTATTCCTTAACACCCCTACATGTACGAATATCTGATACTACCCTGCACTAGGCTGTACAATTCTGGTAACCTGGTACAAACTCCACAACATTTCCTGCAAATGCTGGCTTACACCTCTGCCATGCGTGCTAAGCAACAGCAGAAAGTTCGTGTTTATATTAGCATTTGCTACCATTTTAAGTATCTAACAGCTGAAGTTCGCTGATTACCTACACCTAAACCTACAGGAGGCTCCTTTCCACTTAAATCTGACAGTTGGTCTAATGTATTGCCAACTATCTGAAAATCGCCTCCTCCTAGCTGCCTTCTGTCTATCTGCCAAATTACTATTACCTATCCCTCTTTTCCCTCTTCAACCTACCTAATTCCACTCTTGAGTTCTGAAACGCACCTGAAGGGAATGCATTTTACACTCCTGTTCACTAGCGACTTATTCTTGCTACATAACTTACAGTTCCAGAAGAGGACCTCTCTGGAATGCCCACTGGCTTCGCCACTACGATCCACTCTCCCACGCCCACCCTCTACCATCCCGAAATTGAAATACTTTGAAGAACCATCTCACCGAAAAACACTATTCATTACTCTCGGTAGAGCCCTCACTTCTCACTTTTGGTAGAATTTTCAGTTACTGAATAAAAAAACTAAATGTTAATATTCTGTAATTTCCCACACAACAGAAGAACGATTTTAGGAATTAACTACAAAAATAAAAACAACAGGAACAAAAAAACACTTTCTGCTAATAAAGTGACTACTACTTTTTTTTTTTATCGGACTTAACTACGGGGTCATCAGTCCCTAAACTTACAAACTACTTATGAACTACTTACGAACTAAGACGGCACAAATATCCATGCCCGAGGGGGGATTCGAACCCCCGACCGTAGTGGCAGTGCAGACCGTGACTGGAGCGCCTCAGTCTCCTCGGCCACCGCGGCCGGCGACTACTACTATTAACAATATTAATGTAGAGCAAATAAAACTATAACCAAATTTTCACGCAACTGGTTGTCTAGAACAAGGAAGCTCAAGCGCCCGTTGATACACTGACAAAACTCTACACGCCAAAAGACAAAAAGTTAACGTATACAGTAAGCGATAGTTCTGCTTTTACAGCGAGAACTGGAAGAAAAATGCTAGCTTTAATTACTAACAACCGCACTCTCAGACCTCTTCATAAGTACTAAATTCAATAATTGACTACAAGGCACAAACAGCTTAGCCGCGCGGGAGTAGTCGAGCGGTCTGAAGTGCCACGTTACGGATCGCACGGCCTCCCGCGTCGGAGGTTCGAATCCTCCGTCGGGCATGGATGTGTGCGTTGTCCTTAGGTTAGTTTAACTTAGTTTAAGTAGTTTGTAAGACTAGGGACTGATGACCAACATAGTTTGGACCCGTAGAATTACGAACATTTCGAACAAAGAGCTTAGAAGAATGGTAAATGCGACATGAAGTCGTTGAGGAGGCAGGCGACCTTGATGAAGCTACCGCTTTCTATAAATGTAATTACACCTCCTTATGTAAAGTGCTTTGTGTTAATTTTACGACTATTATTTGTTCTATCGTTGGCTACAGCCAACTGTCATTAGGAATGCTAATTATATTTTTGAAAACACCTCTGACAATGTTCTGGATTTGTCGAGCTGTCCATCTCACTTTAAATGAAATAGTCTCTGTCACCTAATTTATTTTTTATTTTTCTTACATTGTTTTAACTTTGACTACATGGTGCTTGTATAGCGTGTCATGATCAACAACAAAACTGTTTAACAGCTGAGAAATCAATAGTAATTTTTGTTTTTTAAAAGCCTTTGTACAATTGTTCTTTTAAAACCTTTGTATATTTTATACTTTGTACGCCGGTCGCGGTGCCTGAGGCGACTGAGGCGCTTCAGTCACGGTCTGCACGGCCATTACGGTCGGGGGTTCGAACCCCCCTCGGGCATGAATATTTGTGCCGTCCTTAGTTGTAGCTAGTTCATAAGTAGTTTGTAAGTTTAGGGACTGATGACCCGTAGTCAAGTCCCATTAGCTCTACAAACATTTGAACATTTGATACTTTGTACAATAAGTGCACAACCGCCCTATGTAATTAATATGCATAACCTTATGTGATCTGGCGCCACTATACGCCTTGTAATGCCACCTGGTGGCAATAAATGTCTACCTGCATATTACCGAATGTGTTAAAGTTTGTAGTCGGCTTTTGTATGTGTATCAAACAACTTCTTACATCTGTTCACGTGTGCACATGGCACGGAAGAGGTATAACACGACGTAAATCATCATTTTTGATATGAAATGTAACTTAATACTTTTTATGTCATGTGAGAAAGTGGCCGGCCGCGGTGGCCGAGGAGACTGAGGCGCTCCAGTCACGGTCTGCACGGCCACTACGGTCGGGGATTCGAATCCCCCCTTGTGCATGGATATTTGTGCCGTCCTTAGTTGTAAGTAGTTTCTAAGTTTAAGACTGATGACCCCGTAGTTAAGTCCCATAGACTTAACAAACATTTGAACATTTCTGAGAAAGTGTGTTATTTTTTATGTTTGTAGATGCTAATCTGATGATGGTAAAGCCGAAACGCGTCATTTTTTAGGTCATGCTATACCTGACGTGTGACCTATAATAAAGAATTTGCGACCTAACCAGCTTCACAGCAGAACTACCTAATCAACTTAGAAGAAACTTAGTTTTCGATTACCCCTAGACTTTCAACTGCTTCCGGGAAATACGGATCAGAGACGTCGATGCACAGTGCCGCAAAAAGTCGCGAACGACACTCCAATTCAATAACAAATAAATTAATTAATTAAAAAAATTAAAATAACAGAATAAACGCCGAGACGACTGTAAAACCACTAAAAAATATAGAGAAAAGGTTAATGATGTCAAATGGACCTTAGCGATTTAAATACAGTCCAGCATCTTTGATATCTCAGGCGTTCGCCTAGTGGAACGGCAACCTCCCAGACAGCTTGGGTATGCGTGCTGCATACTCAGCGCCTGCATCAAGGCGAGACTGCTCTGCGGTGTGAGGAGTGGGCGGCCACGGCTCCTGCAGAGCACGCTGCACGCTGCCCATAAAACCCTTCGTCCTACGTGAGCGGCGCGACGAGAGCGCGGTGGAGTTTGGGGCTGCCCGAACGGCGGGTCATGCGATGCGAAGCGGCAGCCCTGTCCTACGCGCGCAGCCGAACCGCGTGACGGCTGATACCAGGCCATGGCGAAAAATACTTTTTCGATTTTCTTGCTGTAAAACTGACTGATTGTGTATGAAACCAAGCTACACATAAACTTTACTGTATAATAAATCTATATCTATAAATGTGAATGTCTGATCGGTGTACGTTTATCACGTCTGAACCGCAAGACGCAGAGACTTAAATATTTGTACAGTTACTAATTTATACCTGAGGAACTTTATAGGCACGGTTTTACAGCAATCTGATGGATATTTAGTAATTTGAAGAATATCACACGAAATGCGGAACAATAATTACTCTTTGAAAATTATATTTACTCTTTTCGAAAATTGTTTTATTCGTTGCATTGTTCCTTGAGGCTTGATAATGATAAAAGAGTGTAGTATATCGGAATGGAAAGTTATCGGAGTATATAAAATTCTACGTGTGTGTGTTAGTATTTCGCTCTGCAGCGAATATTACAGAACGCAAACGAATGGTCTGTGTGTAATTGTTGTCCGAAGTCTCCCGTTGTACACCATAGCAGTTCCATGCCGATAGCTATAAGGGGGTGGTGCAAAAAAAAAAAAAAAAAAAAAAAAAAAAAAAAAAAAAAAAAAAAAAAAAAAAAACTGAAGGCCAGCGATGACATTTGCGACTTTATAGCAAGGAGGTTACATACAGCGAAACGTGATGCCCTAGACTATATCCTTGGCCTATGCGTGCTACAATGTGTTCAGATCTTTCTCTGTAAGGATAAGAATACGAATAAGGAAATATAACAAGAAATAATGAAATAAAGGCTAATTCCGCCTGTTATGGCAAGGCAGGCTAATCTCTGCACTACATATATACACTAATAACGTCCCAAATATAAATACCCGAGCTGATAAATACGTTAATATTCCTATAAAAATCCAATATTGCGTATAGAAAAATCGTTAAATATATAACGAACGTCATAAGGTTTAACTGGAAACTGTGGCGTAATCGAGAGGAATATTTCGATACCAAATTTCTTTGAGTTTTCCTAACGTTTCCAATAGTCCTAAAACGTCAACACCCTTTGACACGCTAGTAAACGCAGGTGATACTGCGCTGGGTGGCCATGCGAGCAACACGACGACTGGGCGGCAACTGTGTGCGTCGATTGCTGCAAGTCGCGGACGCGGAGGGAGTTCAGCTTCGTATTTCAGAAGCGATATTTAACTAATGTCAGCCAACTTTGATGCCGGTCAGTTGAAATGTTCGACACGTTACAGACAGACAGACAAACATCGTCAAATAGCCTTTATTTTTGCAAATATCTCTGAATAAAATTGAGAGAGAAGAGTTGTACATAATTTTCTACTCTTCAAACTCGTTTCACTCACACCAGGACCTCTTTGCCGGACACAAGCAACCCGTCGTAACGAATTTGTTGTGCCAGCGGTAAGTGGCCTACCTTGTTGACAGCTTCGTACTTAGTTCTAAACACCCGATGATCAGCTGTAGCACACGTGTTTTTGTCGGACTCCAACTCACATAAAATTTGCTCCGCACTTGGACTTTTTTGCGACTAGTAAAGTTGTGGCGATTCGTGAATAAGTCGTTCATTTGAACTAATACAGATAAGGAATCGTAAGAATCGAATCGTGTTCCTAGGGAATCATCGTTCAAAAGACTAGTCTCGTGACGATTCCAAAATCGAACGATTCATGATTCGAAATGGCTAATCGTTCAGTCAAGGAGGAGGACGTGTGTGAACGAAGGAAGCACAGAACGAAGATCGTGAGCCGTTAACTATTATTCACGAATTACGGATTACGATTACACACATATGTATGTATATGAACTTACCGGTAGTAGCAATTATATTGACAACTTACAAGTATTCACGGTACGATAATAAACAATTTTATAATTTTGTCCTACTTCAGGTTAAGGTATTAACTCTAAAATTGGGCCTTTCCGATCGCCTTTCGACAGTTCAAAATTTAAATGACAATAACGGCTTAACCGTCGATCACACACGAAAACTAACTAAATGAGTTTGAAGAGTAAAAATTATGTACAACTCTTCTCTCTCAATTGTTTTCAGAGATATTTGCAAAAATAACGGCTATTTGACGATTTTGTCTGTCTGTCTGTAACGTGTCGAACATTTCAACCGACCGGCATCAAAGTTGGCTGACATTAGTTAAATATCGCTTCTGAAATACGAAGCTGAACTCCCTCCGCGTCCGCGACTTGCAGCAATCGACGCACACAGTTGCCGCCCAGTCGTCGTGTTGCTCGCATGGCCACCCAGCGCAGTATCACCTGCGTTTACTAGCGTGTCAAAGGGTGTTGACGTTTTAGGACTATTGGAAACGTTAGGAAAACTCAAAGAAATTTGGTATCGAAATATTCCTCTCGATTACGCCACAGTTTCCAGTTAAACCTTATGACGTTCGTTATATATTTAACGATTTTTCTATATGCAATATTGGATTTTTGTAGGAATATTAACGTATTTATCAGCTCGGGTATTTATATTTGGGACGTTATTAGTGTATATATGTAGTGCAGAGATTAGCCTGCCTTGCCATAACAGGCGGAATTAGCAGCACACCAACTGCTGGGATGGAAACCATGCTGGATATGCCCCTATTACACCTTTGGGTCAAGATGGAGGCAGCGGCTGGTGCATACAGACTCAAATCTGGCAACAACTGGAACTATTCGGGATATCCAGAATCACACACTAAAATAGTGAGTGAGGTAAATATAGGAAAGGTTGGGGAAATGCCAGCCGAGTATATTATAATCCCATACTGCTTTAACAAGCCTTTCAATATAACAATTGGAAGCAGGGAGCAGTGGGAGAAAATAGTTCGACACCGAACGGGGGATATTGTCTGGTTCACTGACGGGTTAAAATCAGACCAACGTGTTGGGGCCGGGGGTATATAGGGTGCAGCCAAGACTGGAGGGCGTCATCTCTCTAGGGAAACTGGCCTCAGTATTCCAGGCGGAAATCACTGCCATCAGGGCGCGTGTGGAGGAGAATTTGCGTAGGTGCTACAAAGATTGTGGCATCTATATATATTCAGACAGCCAGGCAGCCCTGAGGTCACTGGCAGCTCCTGCAACAAGGTCTAAAATTGTTGCAGAATGTCACAGGGTTCTGGTGGAACTAGGGGAAAGCAATAGAGTAAACCTATTGTGGGTCCCTGGCCACTCGGGGATCAGTGGCAACGAACATGCCGACAGATTAGCCAGGATGGGGCAGAGACTCCATTTATTGGACCGGAACCTGTCCTGACAATCACCAAGGCAATGATCAAATTGGAGCTACGTAACTGGCTCAGAAGACAGCACGTAGAATATTGGACCAAAGTCCATCAACAAAAACATGCCAAGGTAATGATGCCAAAGCCTTGTTTTAGAAGAAGCTCTGCAATCCTGGGTCTGAACAGGAGAGAGATTAGACTCATGGTTGATTGCTGACAGGCCATGGGAATTTCAAAAAACACATACATACAATGGGAATAACAGAAGAGGACCCTACATGTAGGCACTGTGATGACGGTGATGAAACTACATCACCTCTGATCTTCGAATGCATTGCATTGGAGAGAAAAAGGCACAGAACATTTGGGACAAGCAGACCCGAAGAAATTGTGTCTAATAAAGAACTGGTAAAGGAACTCCTTGCACTGTTCAAGGGCATTGGTTGGCTTTACTAGACATACAGGAACCGATACTGCACAATAAACTTAGTTTCGGTGCGGGCAGTGGCGGGTTAGACCAAGACTGTTTTGGCTTCCTGAAAAAATCAAATCAAATCAATATATGTAGTTATCATAGTAGGAAATTTGTTTTTCGGCCAAAAAGAATATTTAAATGCAAAGTAAAGAAGGAAGTAACAGTATGGAGGATGCAATAGCCTCTGATATATTCTCCATGTTGGGGTATAAAAGCAAAATTCCGAGACTGTTACAAAAAATTTGCTATTATTTTGGTTCGGTTCGGAAGTGCGTTTTTGAGAAGTTTAGATTAAAGTTTTATTTCAGTTAGTTGGCGGCTGATGAAGATAGAACAGTCGAAATCACATCGCATCTAAGACTGATACGGAATAGCCTGAGCAATGTGGAAAACATTATAAAACAAGGACAGATTTTAATCATATAATTTATGCAATTGAGTGACCTCAATAGCAATGAGAACTTTAATTTAGATTATCAAGGATGATTAGGTATCACTTCATCATCAGTCATTTCATCTTAAGAAACAACTTTTAAAATATACGGAAGTGAACTTCTACTAATCGGTACAAACATTATTTCGCGAGTGTATCTTTGGTGCGAACATTATCCGAACATTTGAAACACGGAAATCTTGTTGCGGGAATGTGTTATTGTGCAGTGTTATTAATTTGAATATGTATAATATAAAACAACAGTGCATTCCGTAAAATGATAGAATTTAAACCGGAACGGAGTAAGAAATGTGTAATAAAGCTACTAAATAAATGTATCGCCAGGCAACTATAAGTAATATCTCTGACTTAATGATACGAACGAAATACGGACTAAAATTTTCTTGAATCAAGGCATAAAATTGACAAAACGAAGAATTCTGATGAACTTTAATTCAGCGAAGAATCGTCTTGCCTTGTCCATCAAGTGTTATGACCCAAATCCTTGAAAGCTGTAACTACATGGCTAGGCTTAAGTGTAGTGGAAAGGAAGGGAGGAGCGTCATAATATGGGCGGTCACAATTATCCTCGAATTACCGGTCTGTTTTGTATACTATGTTCGTTAAAACAGATCTGTGTTCATTGTGAATTTTACTTTAAACTTTGACGTTCGTTTGACTTCAGGGAATAAAACGAGTCAAAACAAATTACTTTCCTCAAGTCATTAAAATTAGTTAGCCCCCATTACACAATTTTGGATGGGTTTCATTACTTGGGAATTGGAGTTAAATCCATTAACTGATGGGGCTTCCACTCTATCCTTTAATATCAAGTGAACACAACCATTTACATACTCCATTTGCGTACCGTCCTTTCTCTTCCCTTCCGTGCCTTTTTATTTTGCAACTTACCCTTTTAAAACCTTGAGTGGATGAACACAAATCTTGACTCATCTGCGAACATAAGATAGCGCCATTGGTTCAATCCTGATGTAGCTACACACAGTTTACGCCGGCTGAACTGTGTCGAGGTTTTACTTGGACAGACACCGTACACATCCGTTCGTAGAGGCCGCATTCCCCAAGGTGATTTCGGACTGTTAGGTTAATATTGCTGCCTGGAGGTGCGTTATAGCTCAAATACGTACAGTGCATTCAACGGTGGGTTGTTAACGATCAGCCGGCCGCGGTGGCCGAGGGGACTGCGGCGTGCCAGTCACAGTCTGCACGGCCGATACGGTCGGGTGTTCGAATCCCCTCTTGGGCATGGATGTTTGTGTCCTATTTAGTATAAGGTAGTTCATAAGTTTAGGGACTGATGACCCCGCAGTTAAGTCCCTTAAGCTTAACAAACAGTTGAACAGTTGTTAACGATCATCTTGGGCTGATCTTACCTGTGGACGATCTTGGACTAGTGTTCCATGGACGGTCCCTGTTGTCTGAAATCGTGTCCAGCTCCTGAGAATTGCAGTTTGGGACACTCCAATAGATAAAGCCGTCTATTTGTCCATCCTGCTTCTCACCTTCCTATGGCTCTCCGTGCTGTAGCTTCGGGTAAGTGACTTTGTTGTTGGAATGCACAACCTGCTCACTGTACAATCCGACACTGTTGCTTGAGTAATTCGTTTTGTAAACACAACACTCAACTACTCAGCAGCATCTTTCTGTTATTACCACTATCTCGGTTGCGGAAATGTTGTTGTCTCCACTCCTTAGACATGACAGAACCGTCGAACAATTTTTGTTTACTCTGCTGATGACTGTACTTCAGTAGTTAAATATGTCAACTGATCCCCTAATTGCTTTAGGCAATGTATAGTATGAAAAAAGATTAAAGTTTTAAATATAGCAGCTATTGTCAGCGACCGTTACAACGACAATGGATAAACAAGCAGCTCTCGGTCGCAAATTAAAAATTATTTGTCCAGAATTTCGGCAATTACTAAGATTGCCTTTATCAGCAAATATAAAACAAAATAAGTCACATAATAAAATATACTACTCAGGTGTATAGCTTACGTCACAAAATTTGAAAAGAAATTAATTTTTAAATTTTGTGACGTAAGCTATACAGCTGAGTAACATATTTTATTAAGTTACTTGTTTTGTTTTATATTTTCTGAGGAAGGCAATCTTAGTCATTGCCGAAACCTGGGCAAATAATTTTTAAATTGCGACCGAGGGCTGCTTGTTTATCCATTGATTATGAAATAAGTATCTGTGACAATTTCCAGAAAACAAATCCCCTGTTTGATGTGGCAGAGCGTTCAGTAACGCAACTATTTCTCCTCGTAGAACTCAGAGACATGCACCAAAGACACTCGCCATCTTGTATGCGTCACACTTACTGAACAAAATCGCAAGAAATAACAACTGCACGGAGCAAATGTTCAAGTGTTTGTAAACCTATTGGACCAAACTTCTATGGTCATCACACCAAAGACATCAAACACACCCACCTTCGAGGGAGGTCTTAAACAGTGGACTAAGCCGATCCGGCGGTCTGTCATCATCATCACGATCACCATCATCATTTTCCATCTCCAGTTTCCTGGGTATGGCTAACAAGCTGTCTTCATCTCATCCGATCTTGATATAGCATTTGGTCCTGGACATCATCCCAGTTAAAACCGTTCTTCTCTACGTCTAATTGTACTGCCTCTATCCATCGTCTCCTTGGCCTTCCTCTTGGTCTTCTTCCTCCCACTTGCATTCAGAAGTAATTCTAAGCTGTTCGTGTACTATCCATTCTAATTACATGGCCATACCACTGCAAGTTTCGTCTCCCCAAGATGCTGGCAACAGGAGCCTTGATCCCAGCTGTTTCTCTGTGTACCTCATTTTTGATCCTGTCTCTCCCGGTACTTTGATTCATAGTCCTCATAAACCTAATTTCTGTTGCTTGGATTCTGCTTTATCCTCTTTTAAAATTGTACAAGTTTCCAAGTCATATATAACGATTCGAGTAAAGTGTGATATATTGTTAACTTTGCTGCCTGGGGTACTTTTTTTTTGTACCAGAACAGGTCCCGAACTTGCATGTAAAATTTTGATGCTTTTTGTGTTCTGTTTAGGATTTCTTGCCGGACGGTGTTGTCCTTGGAGAAAATACTTCCAAGGTACTGAAAGTGGGAAAATGATTCAATTTTTCTTTCCTCCAAGTAGATATTTGAATTTGTTCCCTCTCTGTTTGTGGTCATCTCAAGAGTCTTGGTCTTGCTGAATTTTAGTTTAAATTCTTTAAATTTATTGTTCCAAACAGTCAGTCTCTGCTGCACTTCTTTTTCTGTTTACACCCGTATTACAACACCGTCTGCAAATACCAGTGATTGCGACTCATTTGCAGTTTCCTTGATAGATTTTAGAATTCTGTCCATTAAAATAATGAACAAGAATAGTGACGGAGCACTTCTCTGCTGGACTTCTCTCTTCGTCTCAAACCATTCAGAGCGACCATTTCCTATTTGGACACTACTTGCTGCGGCGGAGTGGCCAAGAGCATTGAGGCGCTATGCCCCGATTCGCGAGGCCGCTCCCCGTCGGGGGTTCGAATTCCCCCTCGGGCATGGATGTTTGTGCTGTCTTTAGTATAAGTTAGTTCATAAGTAGTTTGTAGGTATAGGGACTGATGGACACGCAGTTAAGTCCCTTAAGCTTAACAAACATTTGAACATTTTTTTGGACACCACTATTGGAAGTTTGATACAGCATCTTCACTCTGTCAATGAAGTAACTGGGCACTTTGAGATCTTCCAGGCACTTCCATCTTTTATTACGAGGGACTCTATCATACGCCTTCTCAATGTCCAAGAACACCATCACTAAGTTCTTTCCATGTTCCCAGTACTCCTCTGCCAAAATCCTTCCCTGAAACCATGCTGTTCTTCTTCAACAGCTTTAGGGTATGTGACAGTAGCGTGTGACAGTAGCGTGATACCTCTATAGTCTGCACACTTCTTTCGGTCCCCTTTTTTAGACAGTGGTATGATGATTCGTTTTGTCCAGTCATCTGGAATTGTGTTGTTTGTCCAGATGACTGACAAGACTCTATAGATTCATTGTAGGCCAGGTATTCCGGCTGCCTTTATCATATCTGAGCTTAGCTCATCAAATCCTGAAGACTTTCCGTTGGGAATAGTTTTCAGAGCAGAAACAACTTTCAGCCAAGTTAATGATTGTAGAACCTCTTGTGTTTCTTCAGCTGGACAATATCATCACTAATGTCAACATTCCCATTCAACAGCAAGTTGAAATGGTTCCTCATTTTATTCCTAATATCGAATTCTGTTCTCAGTAGCTTCCCTTCCTCAGTTTCCAGAGCAACGATGTTAGTACGCTCATATTTTTTATCCTTGACTACCTTATATTGTAGTTTTCTATTGCCTTGGCAGTCTTCTTGTAATTTGGTGGTGAAGTAATCCCAACATTTATACTTCCCATTCTCGACCAGCCTTTTAACAGCCGACTTCTTGTATCGATATTCCTGAGACAGATGTTTAATTTCAGTTTCATTTCTCACATCGATCCACCAGCAATGATGAATTCAATATTGTTGGTGGAAACGGGACAGCGGCTGGTCAAGAGTATGAAGGAGCATAATATCCGTACTTAATTGATATTATGCTCCTACGCTCCTGAAGATGGCATAGAGGCCGGACGCAGTGGCTGAGCGGTCTGCGGTGCGGTAGTCACAGTCTGCACGGCCGCTACGGTCGGGGGTTCCAATCCCCCCTCGGGCATGGATATTTGTGTCGTCTTTAGTATAAGGTAGTTCTCAAGTAGTTTAGGGACTGATGACCCCGCGGTTAAGTCCCTTAAGCTTAACAAACATTTGAACATGGCATTGTGCAATGCCGAAACTGGTAGTGAATCAATAAATATTTTTATTATACATACGGCTGTTGGTATCTCACTTTTTCCATACTCTAAAATATTTTGTTTTTCCCGGTTTAATTTCTGCCCCCCCCTCCCCCCTGAAATAGTTCTGGCAGTCGGAACTACTCGCAGCAGCAGACGCATGCTGCACACTTCACCTGGTTTCCATAATTCCTTCTGGGTAGCCAGAAGCGGCTTTCGTCCATCATCTGAGGAAAGACCACTTCCTGGAGCAGTGTGAAGGCTCCTTAGGAAGCGTGCGATGCGGCGGCAACCATTCCCCCGTCGCCCTCCTGTCCGGCAGTTCGTTCAGCTATGGCCTAGCCCCTGCCCGGCTGCTATCGGCAGAACAGCCGCCGGATCATTCGATAATCTGAACAAAGCGTCGGGGCGGCCCCGGGATGGAGCGCCCCCCCCCCCCCTCACACTCTCTCCGTTCCTCTCCTTCTCTCTCAGGCGGCCTGGAGATAAAGCGGCAGCTCGCGGACCGCGGCCCTCGCCCCTCCTCTGGGAGGCGCGGCTCATTACCATAATGCACCCCCTGGGTGCCCTACAGCTGGCCCACATCCGTCCACAATATCTGGGTCACCAACCCTGCAGTTGAACTATTCCGGAAGCTCTCTTAGGTTGTTTGCATATAGTAAAATCATATGAAAATCGAAACCAACTGCAGAACGATCTGAATAAGACATCACTATGGTGTAAAAATTGGCAATTGACCATAAATAATGACAAGTTGTGAAGTCGTCCACATGAGTACGAAAAGAAATCAATAAAAAGAGAAGGCCGTAAGCTCCACAAAATACGTAGGAATTGAAACTTCCTGGTAGATTAAAATTGTGTGCCGGAACCGGGACTCGAACCTGATACCTGGGTCAGGCACAGGCACACAATTTTAATCTGCCAGGAAGTTTCAAATCAGCGCACACTCCGCTGCAGAGTGAAAGGTTCATTCTGGATACCTAGGAATTACTATTACTTCATAGTTAAACTGGAAACAACACGTAGATAATGTCGTGGGAAAGGCGAACCAGAGACTGAATTTCATTGGCAGAACCCTTAAAAGATGCAACAAAACTACAAAAGAAACTGCATACACTACGCTTATACTTATGCAGTATTGCTGCCCATTGTGGGATCCTTATCAGGTGGGTTTGACGGTGGACATCGAAAGAGTCCGAAGAAGAGCAGCTCGTTTCGTATTGTTGCGATACAGGTGAGAAAAAGTTACGGAAATGATACAGGATCTGTGATCGGAATCATTACAACAACGGCGCTTATCGCTGCGGCGTGGGCTACTCAAGAAACTCCAATCGCCAACATTCTCCTCCGAATGCAAAAATATATTGTTGACTCCCACTTACATAGGTAGAAATGATCATCAGAATAAAATACGAGAAATCAGAGCTCGAACGGTGAGATTCAGGTGTTCTATCTTCCCGCGCGCTCTTCGAGAATGGAATGGGAGATAAATAGTATACAGGTGGATCGATGAACCTTCTCCCAGGCACTTAAATGTGATTTGCAGAGTATCCCATGTAGATGTAAAGGTAGATGTAGACTGACAGTTGCTTATAGCAGAACACTGATGAGACAGTAATGTCATTCTTGGAGATGCAAGTGTCGCTTTAGCGTTATTAACAAACGAGGGGGCTGACCTGTAGTGGAACACAGGTTATATCACTGTTACAAAAAGCAAATAAAAAAACATGCTAAATTTAAACGCACATAAAATCCCCAAGTTTGGCAATCTTTTACTGAAACCAGAACTTTAGCTCGAATTTCAATGAGAGAAGCTTACAATATTTACATCAACGAAACGCTGTCTCCTAGTTTGGTAAAGAATTATAACAAATTCTGGTCGTATGTAAAGTGTACTAGCAGCAAAGCACAAACAACACCGTCATTACACGATAGAAATGATGATGCTGTAGCACCATATCTTGGGCTACCTAACTGCTGACGGAAGTCAGAGGCAAATGACAGATACTCCAGACCTGTGACAAAGGGCATAATAAAATTAATCTCGTGATTTTCAGATCAGATGTTCAGATGTTTGTACAGCTTATGGAACTTAACTACGGGGTCATCAGTCCCTAAACTTACAAACTACTTATGAACTACTTACGAACTAGGACGGCACAAATATCCATGCCCGAGGGGGGATTCGAACCCCCGACCGTAGTGGCCTTGCAGACCGTGACTGGAGCGCCTCAGTCTCCTCGGCCACCGCGGCCGGCCTGATTTTCACAGCAGATTCGGTCCTTACATGAAATTACGAATATAATGATATCGGTCTCTGGCTGATCGGCCCAGTACTTTACAAGTAGTATAAATTAATTGGCAATTTAGTCGCATATAGTGAATTATCCCCGACAAGTAAGAACCTCCACAGGTTTGGCTGACACCTTGGCTAACTACTGGCGGAGAATTTATAATTTTATCAAGTACCATTTAATTAATACGGAAATGAAGCAATATGGCGTACTTTTGAATGAACCATTTGGCCGTTAGTTTAAATTCGTTTCTTCCTCACCAACGGCGGAGGGACACACGCCTTCGTGCCGTTTGGCTGAAGAGCCGCTAGTCCAGGTGTCACAAACGCCCAGGGCGCCGACCCTGCCCTCACGGGCCGAGGGAAGGGCGCAGAAGGCGCTTTGTGAGGTTGGCTGCGGAGCCCCACTTCTTCCCGGCGAAGCGATACAGTGTCCTGGAATAAAAATGACGGGAGACGCTCCCGACATCCCAGTCGTGCGCAGTTCTACGCCAGTGCTAGTTGAGCCAGCAGTCATCCGCTATTTATCGGTTATGTTTCCACCGGGACGAGTAAACGCGTTTGCCAAACAACGGACGAAAGTGTACGGAATGTTCGGAATGTTACCGATAGGACTGTAGCCGTCTCCCTTGCCTGGGCTGTTCCGTTAACTCTTAAAATATACGTTATGTTTCTCAGTGCACTCTCTCTCTCTCTCTCTCTCTCTCTCTCTCTCTGCTAGGGGTTGGGGTATTTCAGTTTGATTGATTTTACTGAATTGACTTTCATAGTGTCTTGGTCGTGCAGCGAGACTAGTTATTATTTCTATATTTGATTACAGAAGTAACCATCTTTAATATGTAACAGGCTACCTCACATTCGTCTTGCTTAAAGGGACAATACAGACAATTATATCAGGTAAACCTCTTTGCTTACTTGGTCTGTAACTCCTCCACTGCTGTCCTATTACTAATATCAGTAGCACTGATACCCTGCTGAAACAGACGGAGTTCGATGCCAGCCACGGTCAGGCAGCAGCAGAAGTTCAGGAGAGGTGTTGATCGCTACTTCTCTAGGGGTAGCAAGAACATTCCCATCAGACAACCAAGGGCTACAATGCTACAGATGACAATTCTGCTAAAGCAGAATAGCTCAACACAGCTTTACGGAATACCTTCACTAGAGAAGACGAATCAAATAGTCCAAAATTCCTATCAAGTACAGCTTCCACCATACGTAGAAGTAAATATCCCTGGAGTATCAAAACAGAAAAGAAAATTTCCTACTCCCGACTGAATACCAATTAGGTTTCTTTCAGATCATGCTGATGCAATAGCCCCATACTTATCGTATAGAACCGCTCGCTCAGCGAACGTTGCGTACCCAAAGAGTGGAAATTTGCACAAGTCGTTCCAATATTCAAGAAAGGCAATAGGAGTGACCCGTAAAATTACAGGCCTATATCATATGCACTACCTCGAAGAAAACGACCTATTACCTCACAGTCAACGGGTTTAGAAAGTATCGAACTTGTGATGTGATGAGTGCTATCTATAAGGGATATCAAATAGATTCCGTATTTATAGATTTCCGAAAGGCACAACTTGTGGCTCTGCAGCAACACACCTCACACGTCCGCAGTTGGGCTAGTATGCTCGGTGGCAGAATACTGTGCTCCTGTACGGATTAACAGCCCATATACAAACAAGACTGATGTGGTGCTAAATGATTCCATGCGCACTATCAGCGGCACAATTAAATCCACACCTACTGTATGGCTGCCAACCCTGATTCATATTCCACCACCAGAGATATGGCGAAATAATGCTCTTCTTAGAGAGTACAGTAAACTAACATCCCCCAGCTCCTCATACACAACGATGTGGCTGACTTGGATCGCAGCAGACTAAGATCGAGAAGACCAGCGTTACTCTCCGCTGAAGAGCTGACGAACTCCCAATTTGATGTCCACAGTCTCTCGGAACAACACTGGCAAAGACACTGCTCACCAAAATGCCAAACGTCAATGAGAAACCACCTGGCTTCAACCAACCACGGAAAGTGTTGACAACACTGAACCGCATACTACTGGCCATGGAAGAAGCGCTGACGCCCTCCACAAATGGGGAAAGATGCCAACGCCAAATTGCGACAGCGGTGCAGAGAGGCAAACGATGCAACATACATTGGAAGAATGCCCAATCCGAACCTTCAAGGGACCCTTCATCGATATCCTATCTGCAACAAGGAAGGCCACTGATTATATTTCATGTCTTAAGGTCTTTTTAATTATTGTATAAAATTATGAGATTTTTACAATGGACGCCATACAAAAATAAAAAAAATAAAAATCCGAAAGGCTTTCTACACTGTACCTCACAAGCGCCTCCTAATCAAATTTTTTGCTTATGGAACAACGCCACACTTGTCCGATTGGATTCGTGATTTCCTGTCAGAAAGGACACAGTACATTGTAACTGTTGGTAAGTCATCGAGTAAGACAGAAGTGATATCTGGCGTTCCCCAGGGAAGTGTTATAGGCCCTTACTGTTCCTTATTTTTATAAACGACTAGCTGTAAACCCTGCTTTGCCCGGGTGTTTATTTATCCTTGACTCTCGTAGTACACATCTCCTTCCCCCCGCTCTCTGCATCCTCCTTCTTCTCTCCCATCTCTTTGTTCGTTTCCACATTCCTCCCTCTCGACAAAATTTTCTGCAAGGTACCTTCTGTCGCTATCATTTATGTAACCAGTGATCTTCCTCTGGGTTTAAAGGTCATGTGTACAAAAATTCATAAAGATCGGAGCAAATCTATGCATTTTGTAAAATTCCGTAAGTTAAGCACCCTCCACCATGCACCGAACGAAATTTTATACAGACAGTGCCATTCCTCTTGTTTTTAAGGTCAAGTGTGCAAATTTCAGCAATATTTGAACAAAACTATAGTTTTCTATGTCATAGAAACGCATGGTCACATTGAAAAATGCACTTTGTTGTTCTCAAATATTGTAGTTTTATTTTATACAACCCCGAATCTGTGAAATCGGTCGAGCCGTTCTCATGTTATGGCGCGACCAAGGTATTTAGTGACCTATTTTTATGTTGCAAAGTACTGTTCCCCATGCACCGTATGAAACTTAAGACAGACGGTGACATTCCTCTTGTTTTGAAGGTGAAGCGTGCGAAATTTCGTGAAAATCGGAATGAAACTGTAGATTTCGTGAGTCTGTAAGAGAAGTATGCTCTGCCATCCACATATCACAAAATATTTTCTTAGATGACGTTTCCTACCTGTAAACTACATTCCTGCTAAATTTCAGCTTCATATATGAAGTATTCTTTTTAGATTTCATGTTCAGTTATTGAATGAGTGAGTGTCCTTTCGCTTTTATATAGACAAAGATTAAGAGAACAGATTGCTTAGTTTTGGATGCAAGAGAATTAAAGGAGACTTGCAGACAAAAATAAATAGTACCATGCAAATCTGTAATGCTAATTATATTTGATACAAGGTCATGCCTGATGCGTCAGTTTTACGGCATCTACAGCGAAACTGTTGTGAGCGGAAGACTTCTTTTCGTTTCATCATTTTGTGTGTGTGTGGGGGGGGGGGGGGTCAGTAACAAAACGCTTCATAAACGTCCGAAATTATATGCAAACTTTGTTGCAGGTCCATAACTACTCTCATTTCCAATAATTGACGCCTAAATCTTGGTACTCTCACGCGTTGCCCTTTATTACTAATGACGTCATATCTCTTGAGTTATGTGTAGTACTCTTTTGTTTTTAGATCAGGAACTTTCGTGGGTGCACGGTGAACAGTTCACCAAAGTTTTCATTGCATTCGAATGAATGATTTATGAGCACATAGAGAACAAACAGACAAACATTTATACTTTTAGACTGTTCGCGAATGATGCTGTCATTTATCGGTTAGTAAAGTCACCAGAACATCAAAGCCACTGCAAAATGGTTTGGATGTCTGCACGGTACAAAAATTGGAAACTGACCCTTAATAATAAGTATTAGGTCATCCATATTACCACCAAAAGAAATCCGTTAAACTTCAGGGTACACGATAAACCTTGAGGCGGTAAATTCAACTACTCAGGAGTAACAAATACGAACAACGTAAATTTGAAAGAACACATAGAAAATATTGAAGGGA
The DNA here is from genome assembly GCA_026315105.1 of Locusta migratoria. Lineage (NCBI taxonomy): Eukaryota > Metazoa > Arthropoda > Insecta > Orthoptera > Acrididae > Locusta > Locusta migratoria. The sequence goes on along the minus strand of CM048744.1, from coordinate 731,906,928 downwards.
AGGCAAACCAAAGACTACGCTTCATGGGCAGGACACTTATATGATGCAAGTGTACTACTAAAGAAGCTGCCTACACGACACTTGTGCGTCCTATTTTGGAGAAATGCTGCGCATTGTGGGATCCACATCAGGTGGGACTGAGTGACGATTTAGAGAAAATTTAGAGAAGGGCAGCTGCTTTTGTATTATCACTTTAAAGGGGAGAGTGTGTCACGGAAATGATGCACGACTTGGGGTGAAAATCATTAAAAGAAAGGCGTTATTTGTTGCGGCGAGATGTATTTGCGAAATTTCTTTCACCAACTTTGTCTTCAGAATGCGAACATGTTTTGTTGGCACCCACTTACATAGGGAGACATGACCATCGTAATAAAATAAGAGAAATCAGACCGAAAACAGAAAGATTTAGTTGTTCCTTCTTCCGCGAGCTATTAGAGGGTGGAACTATAGAGAAATATTATAAAAGGGTTTCGATGAAACCTCTGCCATGCACTTCAATGTGATTTGCAGAGTATCCATGTAGATGTAGAAGGCAGGCGTAATGTTATAATTATCACCTCAAAAAGTACCCTGTCATCAGAACACAGCACATTTTTGCAAAATTTTTGAGGGGATTTATTCATTGTGAGGCATACTTAATTTAATTAATCACATGAATATCCAAATAATGTCATCATTTCGACACAGTTTCACAGTATTATGCAGAGTGTATCTGAAAATAATGTAGAAAATTAGATGGCTGGTGGAGTTGCTCATAACACGCGTAGTTCACATAGCAACCCTTGTCCTAATACTTTAGCGTACGGCGGTACTCGCCGGTAATGGCGTCGTGTGCCGGTACGAGTAAGGCACACAACATGCCATCCGAGTGGCCACAGTAGTGGGACTGCAGGAGAACGTATTGCATGTATTGTAGCAGCAGCATAAGTGAGAAGTCGGGTAGAAAAGCTATAATCTTTATCTGCAAACGCTTTAGTTGATATAAATGCAGATATTACAGGCGGAACAGCACTACGATTGTCCTATGTTTACTGGGACGTGAACACACTGCTTTTGGCCGTCCACACGCTTGTTTGATAGGTTTTCCATAGACGATAGTACCTGTACACGCTGCGCAGCGGTGGAGTGGCCGAGCGTTCAAAGGCACCTTGTTGCGGATTGCGCCGCATCTCACCGTCGGTGGTTCGACTCCTCCCTCGGGCAAGTTAGTTTAAGTAATTTGTAAGCCTAGGGACTGATGACCAGAGTATTTAAGTTCCATAGCTTTACCAAACATTTGAACATTTTTGGACACACTGCGGAGTCTGATTCGCCCTGTTACTGTGTAGAGCGGACAGAAAATGGAGCGCCGTTCCTGGACGGGATGGGCAGAAGCGCACTGAGCTTACGGGGCGGCGGATGGAGATACGCTGCACACGGTTCCCAAACACAAACAAATAGGCTAATATGGCTGGAACATGGTGTGTGTTCTTTCCAAAGATGCTTCTAACTAAACATGACCTCGATATGCCGATGGTGGCATCACATGGAATTTGTACGGACTTTATATATAGGCATGTGTTACACAAACAGCATGGTTTATATGTCGTAGCTATGTGTCCTTCAAATTACAATGACTCAGCAATTCTTCCAGGAATGAGCGCACATAGGAGTAGTGGTGGAAAAAGAAACGTATGTAACGCAGCCTATGCTCTCTACGACATTTTTAGACTGAAATTCTTGTCATAGGTATGCAACCTTCATTGTGAAATTTTAATAATTATTCTAAAATTGCTAGAGATTGCTTGAATAATCAAAAGATGTTACCAATAGATTATTTATTGTCAATTCACAACATGTTTCGGGCATAGCCCATCATCTAGTGATCGATATTATATAAATTTAGATTTGATATATTCAAATTTGTCATATTAAATACTATTGTTATGTATTGACAAATAAGTTTTATTCAGTAATGATAAGTAGCTTTTAGGAGAATAATACAACCTGGTTAGGATAGTACCGGTATGTCTGTCTGAGTAGCTCTTTGGCTTGTCGAGCACTGCGGGTGTGGCTCAGCTTTCCGGATCAGTCAGTAATGTCTTAAAATTAAGGGGAACACGGTGTATTAATTTTTCATACCTGAGATACAGAGGATGATTTTTATATTGACATTATTGGAGAATGATGTAAGGAGTCATTTTCTTAATTTTGCGTGGCTAGTTCAATTATTTCAGAGTGCCACTACTTAAAGATTGTCGGGGACATAACTTTTTTTAAAATTATTTTGAATCCCTCTAAATACTACAACGATTCAGTGAACAGGTTAAAGACAGGCGTTTTAAATTTAATTATCTGTCAAAATTTTAGTTTCAAACGTCATACCTGAACGTGAACTTAGATTGTTAGGGAGATTAGGCTGTTTCTGAAATTAATTTATTTCCTTTATAAATAATATTTTTTTTTAATTTTTAAGCTTATGGGACTTAACTACGGGGTCATCAGTTCCTAAACTTACAAACTACTTATGAACTACTTACGAACTAGGACGGCACAAATATCCATGCCCGAGGGGGATTCGAACCCCCGACCGAAGTGGCCGCGCTGACCGTGACTGGAGTGCCTCAGTCACCTCGGCCACCGCGGCCGGCTTTTATAAATACTACCACCATTGTGTAAGATAGGTAATAGATGTGTTTTTCTTTAATTTAATTACCAGTCAAATATCTACTTTTAAACTTCATTCCGGAAAGTGAATGTAACTCATATTATCATGGATGTGATTGTAACATTTGTTTTAACCTGCTCAGAAAACAAACGATTCATAAAAACTTGAAGATCATGTAGTCTTAGAGATTGCAAGCCGATGATTTAACAATGGCTGAAAGAATTTGCAGCATAATTAAGAGTAGAAATTAGCACTGAAAATTATTTACAGCATTGTATTATGAGAGAAGTGTTTGGCGTTCGCAATTAGAGAAGATATTTATTTTATTTATAGTCGTCAGTTATTGTCAGGGCCTGACCATTGTAATTGAAATGATCTAGAAACACAGTCATAGTTCGGTGAAATATATTACGAGTGTTTATCAATCAGATTTGAAGTCAGTTTTTCTATTCAGTTCAGGTGTAGTTACTGTTGTGGCGTCGCTATTCGCCACAAAAGTCGCTGCATGGTACTTTGGCCGCCAAGGGCACCCGCAGTGTCGGTACCTCTTTGCCTGCTTCGCGTCCCGTCCAGTAGGAAGAAGGGGTCTCGCCTAGATATGCCGACACACCACACCCGGGGAGGAGGGGGGTGCACATTGCCTGCGCAGATGGGTGAACATTTCACCGTTTTGCGCATGAAGTCACCGTAGAAGCACACGGTGGCGCGCGGCTGCATTTTTGCATCGAGACGCGTAGTAGAGTTGTGTTGTTCGTTTTATTTTGTGGCGTTATTTTCGGTTTTTGACAGAATTTTTCTGTTAAATGCCTGGCTGTGCTGTAATAGGGTGCCTGTCTTACAGCAGGAAGACAAAAGGAGCGGATTTAAGCTGCCATTCATTTCAGAAAGACATTCAGCTTCAGAAAGTGTAGATTTCGGTCACAGGAAAGATGGCTTCAATGTTGCGACGTTCAACATTTGCGTTGCTCCACATTTATTTAAGTTTATGAGGAACCACTTTCTGGACGAAGGAATTAGGCTTCAGAGTGGAAAATTTGTTGGAAATCAATTACTGAAAGACTGCTCGCATTACATAGCACTGAGGTGAAATTAGGTCCTAAATTGTCACAAATTCACCTCATTGTGAAGGGCAGAGAACGTCAAAGGGTTTATTTAGCTATGCAGCTTCTTTCAAATGCAACAGTTAAAGCTATTAGGTACATAATGCCAGAGGAAGTGGAAACATCAAACTTTTTTTGAACTTGTAAATGTTGCGTTTGACATCCTGAACGTCAGAAGAGACAACAACAACGCATTAGCGTATAGTTATGGGATGCTCAAGAATGTACAGGAAAGAATTTTAAGGAATCTCTACTCGTGTGTGGAAAAATGCGTGTAGGCAGTAAAAATAGTTTACTGGCGTTTCAGGAAGGAATAATGACCACAATTTGTTCTTTATTATGACTGTCGACAGCCTTGCAGATCAAGTACATTTTAACGGCACGACTAAACAAGGATGCAGTGAACAATTTTTTCTCAGATAAGAGGCATCGGTTATTTTCTTTTGAAACCCTCTCCAACTGGAGTAAAACATCGATTGCGGCTGCTACTCTTGGGTCACAATGCAAACAGTATTCCTCTGTTAAATGAAATTTCAGTGGAGGCAGTTGACAGTGACGGATTTCGTCACATCTGTTCAAAGGAATTTGCCCGACATGAATGAAGCACTAGAAATGATCGATGGCGAAAAAGAGTTGCATAGCATTAACTTCCCTGTTCAAACTGTACCACAAGAATCTTCTGTCAAAGAGGAATCTGACTGAATTGCAGAAGGATCTCGTTATTTGACTGGATACATCGCATATCGTGAAAAGAATACGGACAACATTCTGGGAACACTTTCTAATGATATTTTAAGTCCTACAACAGATGCTGGAGATCTTAGTTGGATTTAAGTTCTGTCTCCCGGTTTCTTACAGAACCGAGAGATGAATGGTTTCACAAAAGTGTCTCAGTTTTCAACTGATTTTCAATGAATTTAACGGTTTTGACATTATTTCTAAGGAAAAAAATTATGTGAAAACCATCTGTGCCTCTATCAAAGCTAAATATCGAAACATTTCCCTGGACATTATAAAATCTTATGTCAAAACTAGACTGTTCATTCGCATGAGGTTTCTCAATACGAAACTATAAATGCAAAAATCAGCAGCAGCACAAAAGCGTAAATCACGGCAGTGGCATTCTTCATCCGCTAGAAACATCTAAACAGGTTAATTAACTGAAACTTCCTGGCAGATTAAAACTGCGTGCCGGAACCGGGACTCGAACCTGGGACATTTGCCTTTCGCGGGCAAGCGCACTACCGACTGTGCTATCCCGACACGACTCACGATGCCGCCTCACAACTTTACTTCTGCCAGTACCTCGCCTCCTACTTTCCAAACTAAAAAAGGTTAATTAACTATTTGAAATCATGTTATGATAACGTATAGCAGTCATAAGTCGTTATTTGTGTTTGAAAATTACTTGTTTGCTTGCCGCTGCCGCAGCCGCTGCCTCGCTTTGCTTCTACGGTTGCGTCACAGCGCTAGCCAATCGCAGCACTCCTCGCTTTGGGTCCAACCTTCCTTTTAATAATCTTGCAGTTCTATGATCCAGAAGTTTCGATCCAGAAGTTCAACAGGAGAGAGCCAGCAGGCTCTGCGCAAAAAAGTTCAAATATTTGTAAATCAATGGGACTCAACTGCAGCCTAGCAGAGACATAAAAGTTACAGAAACACAACACAAACATAGACGATCAGTATTGTACACCTATTTAATATTAACTCGACAGCTTTTATTGATTTCAAATTGGTCACGTATACAGGCACGCATTCACAGCCCCTCCCCCCCCCCATACACACACACGAGCAGAGAGAGAAAGAGAGAGAGACGGTGGGGGAGAGGCAGACAAATAACTCACAATTTCGTATGATGCATGGCGGAAGGGTCTTATTCACTTTGATAAAATCCATAGTTTTTCTCGAATCATGATGAAATTTTTCACACTTAAACTTCAAAAGAACAGGAATGTTACCGTCTATAGCGCGGCACTTGGTGGAGGATACTACATTTGCGGACTTCGCAAAATCTACAAGTTTGGTGACGGTGGCGGATATATGCGGGAAGATTATATTTATAAACTCCCACCCTCATGAACCACAGACATTGTCGAGGTGGGGTGGCTTGCTTGCCTCAACGATACAGATAGCTATACCGAAGGTGCAAGCACAGCGGAGGGGTATCTGTGGAGAGGACATACAAACGTCTGGTACCTGAAAAGCATATTCAGTAGTTACAGGGGCAACAGTCTGGTTGACTGAGCTGGCCTTGTAACGTCAGCTAACATGGCTTTGCCATGCAGTTACTGCAAACGGCTGAAAGCAAGGGGAAACTACAGCCGTTACTTTTCCCGGGGACATGCAGCTCTTACTGTATGAATATATGATGATGGCGTCTTCTTGGATAAAATATTCCGGAGGTAAAATAGTCCCCCATTCGGATCTCCACTACGGTCGGGGGTTCGAATCCCCCCTCGGGCATGGATATTTGTGCCGTCCTAGTTTGTAAGTAGTTCATAAGTAGTTTGTAAGTTTAGGGACTGATGACCCCGTAGTTAAGTCCCATAGACTTTACAAACATTTGAACATTTTTCGGATCTCCAGGTGGGGTATCCTCAGGAGAATGTAATCATCAAGAATAACGAAACAGGCATTCTACGGATCGGAGCGTGGAATGTTCTAACCCTTAATCGCATAGGTAAGTTAGAAAATTTATAAAGAGTAATGGACAGGTTAAAGTTAGATATGGTAGGGATTAGTGAAGTTAGGTGGCAGGATGAACAGGATTTATGGTCTGGTGAGTACAGGGTTATAAAGACAAAATCAGTTGGTGGTAGCGCAGGAGTAGGGTTGATAATGAATAACAAAATAAGAATGGGGGGAAGTTACTATGAACAGTGTAGTCAAAGCATTATCGTAGCAAAGATAGACGCGAAGCCAAAACCGACTACAGTAGTACAAGTTTATACTAGCTTTGCGGATGATGAGGTCATGGAAGAAATGAATGAGGAGATAAAAGAAATTGTTCAAAAAATTAAGGGAGAGGAAAACTTGATTAATATGGGGGACTGGAACTCGGTAGTAGAAAAAGGAAGAGAAGGGAATTATGTAGGTAAATATGAACTGGGGAAAAGAAATGAAAGAAGACATCGCTTGGTAGAATTGTGTGCAGAGCACAATTTAATGATCTCAAACACTTGGTATAAGCATAAAAAATATGTGCTAATAGGAAAGAGAAAGCGTTGCGAATGGAGATTTGGGTGTGGCGGGAGACGTGCAGGGAAAAGTCCTCTGCAGTCAGGCTGGTCACTGTGTCCTCGGTGGCGGAGTGGTCAACGCGTCTGCCTTAGTATGCAGGAGATTACGTGTTCGAATCTCAGCCGGGCACAAATTTTTATTCGCTGCACTTTGGTATTTCATCTAAAAGCAGTACAGTGAAGCCATAACTCATAGCAAATTGCAATTTATTTCAATCATGAACGAAGGCTGTATATGTGGAAGAGACCAGGAGAAACGACAGTACCAGACTGACTTTATGATGGTTAGGAATAGATTTAGAAACCGTGTTTTGAACTGTACGACATATCCATAAATTATTGGTAAAGAGCTGTAGATTAAAACTTAAGAGGCTGCAGAAAGGTAGAAAAGTTAGGAGATGGAACCTGGACAAACTGCAGGAACCAGAGGTGGTTGAGGGTTTCAGAGGGAGCATTAGACAAGGGAAGAATGGGTAGCTCTGAGAGATACATAATTGAAAGCAGAGGAGGAGCATATAGGCAGAAGGACAAGGCCTAATAGAAATCCCTCGATAACACAGGATATACTAGACTCAATTCATGAGAGGAGATAATATAAAAATGCATCAAGTGAAGCACAGAAAAGGGAGTACAAACTTCTGAAGAATGAGATTGACAAGAAATGCAGACTGGCTAAGCAGGTGTGGCTAGAGGACAAATGCAAAAACATAGAGGAATGTATAATCCGGGGAAAGATAGAGACCGCCTACAGAAAAATAAAAGAGATATTTGAGGACAAGAAAAGCAGCTGTACGAAAATCAAGAACTCAGACAGAAAACCATTAGCAAGCAAACAGGGGAAAACTGAACTGTTTAAGGAAATAAACCTCAAGGTAGTATTCTAGAAATGGAAAACGAAGTGGAGGAAGATGACATAGGAGATACGATACTGCGAGAAGAATTTGATAGAGTGCTGAAAGAGTTGAGTCGAAACAAGCCCCCTGGATTAGATGATATTCTGTCTGAACTGCTGATATCGTTAGGAGAGCGAGACATGAAGAAATTGTTTTACCTGCTATCGAGATGTATGAGACAGGAGAAATACCCACCCACTTCAAGAAGAATATAGTAATTTCAGTTCCAAAGAATGCACGTGCAGACAAATGTAAAAATTACAGATCAGTTTAATGAATCATGGTTGCAAAATACTAACACGAATTATTTACAGCCGAATGGAAAAACTTGTGGAATCCAACCTTGGGGAAGATCAGTTTGGATTTAGAAGAAATGTAGGAACACGAGAGACAATACTCACATTACGACTTATCTTAGAAGATAGGCTAAGGAAAGGCAACCGTACGTGTCTAGCATTTGAAGATTTGGAGAAAGCTTTTTACAATGTCAACTGGAATAAACGCTTTCAAATTCTGAAGGTAACAGGGGTAAAATATAGGGAGCGAAGAATTATATTCAACTTATATAAAAACCACACAGCGGTTTTTAGAGTCGAAGAGCATGAAAGAGACGCAGAGGTTGGGAAGGGAGTAAGACAGGGTTGTAGCCTTTCCATAATGTTGTTCAATCTGTTCATTGAACAAGCAGTGAGAAAATGCAAGGAGAAATTTGGAGAGGTAATTAAAGTTCAGGGAGAAGAATTAAAAACTTTACGGTTTGTGCCGATGACATAAAAATTCTGCCGGAGACCGCGAAGGATCTGGAAGATCAATTGAATGGAAAGGACAATGTCTTGAAAAGAGGGTATAAGATGAACAACAAGAACAGAACAATGACAATGGAATGTAGCGTTATAAAGTCAGGCGATGCTGAAGGAATTAGACTAGGTAATCAGACAATAAAAGAAGTAGATGAGTTTTGTTGTTTGGGTAGCAATATAACTTTTGAAGGCCGAAATAGAGAAGATATAGAATGGGAAGAAAAGCATTTCCAAAGAAGCAGAACTTGTTAAAATCGAATATTAATTTAAATGTAAAGAAGTCCTTCCTGAAAGCATTTGTCTGGAGTTGTATGTGAGCATTGTATGTGAGTGAAACGTGAAGGATAAGGATTTCGGACAAAAAGATGATAGAAGCTTTTGAAATGTAGTGCTACAGGCGAGTGATGAAAATTAGATGGGTGGATCACGTAACTAATGAAGAGGTGCTTAACCGAATTGGGGAGAAAAGGAGTTTCTAGCATATCCTGACTCAGAGAAGGTATAGATTGGATGGACACACTCTGAGACTCAAGGAATTGTCAACTTAGCATTGGAGGGAAGTGTGTGGGATAAAAATCGTAGAGGGAGACCGAGGGACGAATACAGTACGCAGATTCAAAAGGATGTAGGTTGCCGAACTTTTTCTGAGGTGAAAAGACTTGCACATGACAGGGTATTGTGGAGATCTGCAGCAAACCTGTGTGCAGACTGAAGACCACAACAACAACATATATAACTCAAGTTTATTCTGTTATGATAGCCTCTGGGATCGTAAGATGACATTGCATTCCCTCAACTAGTACTTTCGAGTACAACCTATTATTTCAGGCAATAATCGAAGGCTCTCGAAGTTCTTCTTCACTAGCAATTATTTCATTATCGTGAGCTGTATTCCAAGCTCCCTTGGACGCGAGTAACAGTTCATTCGGATCGTTCCAATGCATATAACTGACATGTCCAGTATGAGTTTTCCAATTTTTAACTTTGAGATCATTTTCGTTCTCCCCATACCCGTCCAGCTTCATCCTTCTTTATCCAACACACCTTTTTCTAACAAGGGGCGAATTATGTTAGTATACTTGTAACCCTTGTTGACATTTATTGGTCTGCGGGAATTTTAACTTTGTGTATATGCATTGGTAGCAAATAGTATTTTAGCACAATCACGAAGATCCATAGCAATATAACTTTTTACACTTGGTTTGTTTTTAAACAAGAGATTACACAATCCTTTCGTTGCAGAATATTTTACTTTATGAATTATTAAATAATCACCATCAACTCGTACTGGGTATTTCCTTCATTCTCGTCAGCACTATCATCATCATTATCATCATCATCCCCTCCTCCTTACTCCAAATCTTCCTCTTCTTCTGGTTGTTTTTCATTTGCATTTAGAGCTGTGTCATCTGGTTTTATGAATGCACGTTTCTCATCAATGTCTTTAAGTTCATTCTTTTTATCCACAACTCCAGGCTCGAGCTGGTGGGTCTCTTGATTCAAATCTCTGTAGCGGTAGAGTAATTGGTTTCATTACTTTGTTCAGTACACTCTCAGCTTCTGCGTCATGTCCTTGTAGTAAAGCCAATTTCTTGCGTATAGCGCGTCGAGCTTCTAGTACTCGCTTGTTAAGTTTTAGCTTCTCATCAAAGCGAGCATGCTTGTCTTTGTAGTATACACAATTTCTTGCTTTTAGCACACCTTTGTAGTAAGTCCAATTTCTCGCGTTTAGCACGTCTTTGTAGTACATCCAATTTCTTGCGTTTAGCACGACGAGCTTTCAGTACTCGATTTCTATGATTTATCTTTTCAGGAATGGAATTGTGCTGCGACATGACGGCAGCTGGATAATAAACGCTTATATACACACACAAGAACACACACATGTTTTTATTGCAATGGAGACCAGGATATGTCTCCATCATACATGCCACATGTCAAGCTACGTATTCTCTGCTGGAGGGCCATCCGCTAAGAGGTTACCCAAGCTGTCTGTAGCAGACCCCTCTACAACGTGCTTGGCTTGTAGCACGCACGCACGCACACACACACACACACACACACACACACACACACACACACACACATACACAACCCGTTCAATGCAACTCCTATACTTTAATACAAATATACTTACCAAATTTACAGCGATAACGACCGTTATGTATATCGTCATCTTTACTTATAACTAGGAAATTATGCATGTTACCACTCCATACCTCTTTACCCAAATCAATGAATGCATTAAACTTCATATCAGGAGTAACGTGATTACTGAAAACATGCAGCATATTACGTTCATTTTGTTTGAAGAGAACAATAATATTAGCATTATCTCTAATTAACTGTTTCGGAATGTTGCTATAAGTCTGACATAAGGAAAAACAGTATATGCCATAATGGCGATCCATCGAAAAGTATGCTCTCATATTATCCCGTTTATCGCAAACAGTGTCATCAAAAATTAAAATGGAGTGTGGAAGTGTTTTATCCGGCGATATTACATCATTACTAGTGAACGGGAAATATCCAATATCTCCAATGCCGTCAACCACTTGAGCTAGAAATTTGTATTTATATTGCTGCAAAGATTTGGAGACTACATGATGTGGTGTCGCACAAGTCCAAAGTGCGCGCCACCTACTTTCGCAGTGCGCCGCCATGCACGCACGGTGCGGCATTCTTACGACGACAGCCACGAGCGCCCTCTGCTACAACTCCGCTCGTGGCCACCTCTGAACGACATCGTGCACTTGGAACTGAGAAAGGAACCAGTTAACACTTCGTATTCAGATAGGCACCAGTGAAGACTTGGCTATCAGATAGGCACTAGGCAGGCCTCTAGCTCAACTATGTATCAGCCTTCTGCAGTACGGATCTATGTTAAAGTTAAGTATTGTGTAAATTCTGTGCAATATATATCTCGTTCTAATGTACTCTAGTGTTTCTAGTTTCTGGCTAGCACCAGCGTGCTATCTTTATTCCTGTGTCGGTCTCATTCCACTCGGCCACCGATACCTACGACGGAAACGAGACACAAAAGTGGCGACGAGGCTGGGACACAAAAGTGGCGACGAGGCTGGGACACAAAAGTGGTGACAAGGAGTGATAGAAGAACCTTGGACCAGCCCGCTTGCAGCAGCCAGACAGCAGCAGTCGGAGCATACGGAAATTGCTCCCGCCCACCCACCCTTATTATAAGATTTTTGGGGGAATATATTCAGTTACGTGTTTTGTGGACTTTTTTTTGTTGCAGAGTGTCCTCTTTCATATTGCATTTGTGTTTTGTTATAATTTACTTGTATGCGCGGCGCCTAATCGGTTAGCATGGCCACTACCCCGAACCCAAACTTAATGGAAATTATTCAGTTACTGACGCCGCAACGCTTCCTACGTTTCGCCAGTACAACGAACGTGAGGAAGAATGGAGCGACTATTTCGCACAGTTTCAAGAACTCGTCGCGGGTCATCAAATAACAGGTCAGACAGTTAAACATTTCTTTCTCGCCGTAGTTGGCACCAAGACTTTCGTGTTACTGCAGAAACTTTTCCCGCAAGCATCTCCTCGTGATGTAGACTTTGAACAAATAGTAGAGGCACTAAATGCTCATTATGAGAGAAGTTCTTGTGGCCGCGGCACGATACCGATTTTTCAGACTTAATAAATTACCTGATCAGTCGCACCAAGAATGGATTACGGAATTGAAGGGCTTAACCCGCCAATGTAAATTTACTTGCTCTTGTGGACTTTCTTATAGTGACGTTATGTTAAGAGATGCGATTACGCAGAACATTCAGGACCCCAGAATTAGGGCAGCTATTTTAAAACAGTCTGACCCCTCATTAGACAGTGTACTGCAGCTTATAGAAGCGCATGATACTTTTGACTTAGCAGATGTAGAAATGCAAAGCCACAGTGTTAATTCAGTGCGCCACAACGGTCGCTTTCCTAGCCGTAGTTCTCAGTATAGCACTAGTGATTCTTATTTTTCTACCGGCCGTGCTGAACAGACAGTGAACAGTAGCCAGTGTAAAAGTGCGACACAAAGGTCGCCCCGTCGTGTTAGAAACAGTGATTTGAATAACAGGCGCCAACGCTCATTTCAGAAAAATGTACGTAAATCTTGCCCCCAGTGTGTGTCTCGCCACAAGCGTGCTCATTGCCCTAGTCGCAACGCAACCTGTTATCAATGTGGCAAATCGGGACATGTGCAGTCTGTGTGTATGCAAATTAAAAACTCAAAGAACAGTAACGTTAGAAACAGTGCTTCGCAAAGTGCGAGAACAGTTCATTCTGTAAATGTTATACGGGCTGTGGAATTGAACAGTGCTTTCCTTGGATCTCAATTGCAAGAAACTAGTTCTGCACCTATGGCAAAACTATATAGTGCACCACTTAGCAAGCGCCGACGAGCGCGTAAAACAGTGCAACGGAAAAGGGTTCGGGACAAGCAAAATGACTATGAACAGTGCATTCCTGTAGTGAAAATAGTGCCTTCTGCAACTGCTCCTTGTAATAGTGCCCAGTACTGTGTAGCTAGTGACAGTAGACATCAAGTAGCTACTCAAAAGTGTAGTGCAGTAGTTAGTGACTCTGTAGTAGCCTCGCATTGCGCTGACGCCGATCCGGGGGTAGTGCCATCTAGTGACAGTGTTGTTAATCCGCTGCGTGCCGAGTCTGCGCCGCTTCCTTCACGACGCGGCCCGCGCAAGTGCAGCAAACAAACCGTAGCAGGCGTTGCCCACATTCGCGCACCTGTCGTGCGCCAGAAGCACAAACTTTTTGTAAATCTCTCCATAGAAAATAAGACTGTGCAATTTCAGCTTGATACTGGTTCCGCTGTTACATTAATTAATAAAGACACTTATGAACTTCTGGGTTCGCCAAAATTGTCGCCGTCACAGCAAGTGTTAACAGCTTATACAGGTCAAAATATTCCCGTGCTAGGAACGTGTAGCCTGCCCGCCTCTTTTCAAGGTGTAACAAAAACAGTTGCTTTTGTTGTTCTTCAGGCCAAATCTACACAGAACATTTTTGGATTAGATGCTTTTGACTTGTTTGGTTTATCAATTCAAAGAGATGTGCTTCAAATTTCGTCAATAGTGCCTCAGGATAAAATCAATGCATTGTGTGACAAATATAGTGACTTGTTTTCGCCGGAACTAGGTTGTGCAAAAGACTTCGTGGCACATGTAACTTTAAAAGAATCTGCAGTTCCAAAATTTCGTAAAGCTAGACCAGTGCCTATCGCCTTGCGTGATACAGTTGCCGAAGAACTTAAACGTTGGCATGATAGTGGGGTGATTTCTCCTGTTTCTGCGAGTCAGTGGGCCTCGCCTACAGTAATTATACCCAAGCCGTCAGGAAAACTTCGTCTCTGTGCTGACTTCAAATCAACAGTGAACAGTCATACAATTGTAGACACTTACCCCCTGCCCAGACCCGAGGAACTAATGGACAAATTAGGACAGTCTCGCTTCTTTTCTAAGATTGATTTAGCAGAGGCATATTTACAGATTCCACTTGATGACGAGTCCAAAAAGTTTTTTGTCATTAATACTCACATGGGCCTTTTTCAATTTCAACGCCTACCCTTTGGCAGTTCTTCCGCCCCCGCTATTTTTCAGCGTTTTTTGGAACAGCTGACAGTTTCTGTACCGTGCTGTTCGAACTATTTAGATGATATTGTGGTATCCGGACGTACAGTTGAAGAACATTTAGCAAACCTAGAGTGCCTTTTCAAAGTGTTGACTGCAGCAGGTCTACGTTGCAATAAAGCAAAGTGTTCGTTTTTCCAGACTGAAATAGAGTACCTAGGCCATGTTATTAATGCCCAAGGAATCCATCCCTTACAGTCACATCTTAGAGCGATCAAAGACTTGCCTCCTCCTAAGAATGTGCATGAATTGCAAGCAGTAATGGGAAAGCTTACTTATTATTTCAGATTTATTCCCAATGCCTCTCAGATTGCAGCTCCACTGCATCTCTTACGTAGGAAGAATGTTCCTTTTGTATGGTCTAAAGATTGTCAGGTTGCCTTTGACAAACTAAAGTCTGCACTACTCAGTGATGCATGTTTGATTCCCTTTGACCCACAGAAGCCTGTAGTGTTAGCAGTTGATGCCTCGTCGTACGGTCTAGGTGCAGTTTTGTCGCATCGTATTGGATGTCACGATCGTCCTATTGCCTTTGCATCCAAGCTACTAACGCCAACGCAACAGAATTACAGTCAGATAGAAAAGGAGGCCTTATCAATCATTTACGGCGTCACAAAGTTTCATCATTACATCTATGGCAGAAAATTCTATTTGTTGACTGACCACAAGCCTCTCACGTCGTTGTTCTCACCAACAAAGCCAATTCCGCCACGAACGGCACAAAAGCTTCAGAGATGGTCCTTGATATTGTCTAATTATCAGTATGAGATTTTGTACCGACCTACCACTCAACATGCCAATGCGGACAAACTTTTCCGACTTCCGGTTGGCCAGGATGTGGCGTTTGATTCTTCAGCAATTGCATGTTGTCAGATAGACACCAGAGATGCTTCCGCAGTCGCAGACTTTCCTTTGATCTCTCGTCGGTTTGCACAGGAAACAGCTGCGGATGCAGATCTAAGTGTGGTAGCACGTTTTGTTCGCTCTGGGTGGCCTGCCAGAGCGAAAGACATTCAACGGCCTCTGGTTCGACGTTATTTTGCACAACGTCATGCATTGTCTTTAAGTCAGGGTGTTCTGTTGTTACATACGGACAACGACGAAACAAGAGCCATTGTTCCTCGTTCCCTGCAACGAGAAGTGTTACGCCTCCTGCATCAAGGACATTGGGGTATTGTTAGGACAAAGCAACTAGCCAGACGTCATTGTACCTGGGTTGGTATGGACGCTCAGATAGAGAGCATGACGTCACAGTTTACAGTTTGTGCGGAGCATCAGGCGGCTCCTCCGCAACGTTTCTCAGACTGGCAACGCCCCAAGGGACCATGGCAACGATTACATATTGACTTTGCCGGACCTTTCTGGAATACGAACTGGTTAATTGTTGTAGACGCTTTCAGCAAGTTTCTTTTGTGATTGCCATGGACTCAACGACAGCGTCTAGTACAATCAGTGCCTTAACATCAGTGTTTTGCATCGAAGGCTTGCCTGAAACTATCGGAATTTCAACAGTTTTGTCGTGTGAATGGCATTGAGCATATCACCACCGCACCTTTTCACCCTCAGTCCAATGGTGAAGCAGAACGTTCCGTTCGAACATTCAAGTCTCACATGGAGAAGATGAAAGGTCAGCACTCCAGGCAGCAAGCTCTTCAAATTTTCCTGTCTACGTATCGGTGCATGCCACGTGACGGCCCATCTCCTGCCGAACTGCTACACGGCCGCCGTCACCGCATTCTCCTTCACCTGCTGCAGCCTCCCACGCACCGAGTCGGTTCGTATGGCGCTACGCGTTTTCACGTTTCCACGCCGGTGCTGTACAGGGTGTTTGCTTGCAACAAGAAGACATGGTTACCAGGCATCATTCAGCGCGTGCTCGGTCGTAATATGTATGTTGTACGTTCTTCCATAGGGTCGGAGCTGCGGCGCCACGCAAACCAATTGCGCCTGCACAGGCCGCGCGATCCTGTCTCGGGTTTCTTGATTCCAGACCCAGTTCACCGCCATGGAGCACAGCCACATCGCTCGCCGCCGGGCTCAGCGTTCCCGGACTACGAGATTGTCCCGATGGAGATCGACGCGCCTCCGTCGCCGCCTCAGCTGCCAGCGTCAACGAGAGGGACTCCGGGACCGTGCGTGCCCCCGCCGCCTGGGCCACGCACCTGCTGCATCTGGCCGTAGGGATGCGCCCTTCCCCTCGTTTTGGCGGGTTTTCTGGGGGATCGCAAGACGGATGCCGGGGCGCGGACGGCGTCTCGATCCCAACCTCAGCTATGACGCCCTTCCCACCAGTAACGCCCCCGCCCAGGCCCTCCTCCCAGTGCCGTCGCCGTGGCCCTCAGCCCTACGCCACGACGGCGCGCCACCTACTTTCGCCGCGCGCCGCCATGCACGCACGGCGCGGCGTTCTTACGACGACAGCCACGAGCGCCCTCTGCTACAACTCCGCTCGTGGCCACCTCTGAACGACATCGTGCACTTGGAACTGATAAAGGAACCAGTTAACACTTCGTATTCAGATAGGCACCAGTGAAGTCTTGGCTATCAGATAGGCACTAGGCAGGCCTCTAGCTCAACTATGTATCAGCCTTCTGCAGTACGGATCTATGTTAAAGTTAAGTATCGTATAAATTGTGCAATATATATCTCGTTCTAATGTACTCTAGTGTTTCTAGTTTCTGGCTGCTCCCCTCCGTACCTGCACCAGCGTGCTATCTTTATTCCTGTGTCGGTCTTCCTACTCGGCCACCGACACCTACGACGGATACGAGACACAAAAGCGGCGACGAGGCTGGGAGATAAAACATGAACGTTCTTAAATGACAGCCATTCTCATGCACAAGAAGATTAATTGTCACATTCGTTTTTCCACAGTTTGAAGGGCCGGATATAATAAATGGTATCTGGAAATAGATCATGTTTGCGACTCCGTGCAGATGATGCCCCATCATTCTTTTCGGTAATAGGAGCAATGGGGAGTTGGCGTGCGTGCTTCTTGAAGAGCATCTTCTAGTTAACTAGTGAGTCTTATATAAGAAGAGTAACGGTATTCATATATTCGAAGTTGCGCGAAGAAAGCGGGGTGGATTACTTCTTAATAGCGCAATCAATCGCCTACCTAACGAACTACATATACCTGGTTACTCTTATCGCGAACCAGCCGCTAAGTTAGCAAAACGACTGCAAAGAGGTGATGCTGGAATCAATAAATTAACTTGCCCTGCCGTGTCGTATTCCGCCCGAAGGCGTAAACTGGTGCAGGGTGGAATGGGTCGTGGCCAGCGCACCGCACTCTCGGCCGTTTTCCCGGTTTCCTTCACCAGAGCCGCTACTTCTCAATCAAGTAGCTCCTCATTTGACCGCACAATGTCTGCGTGCAACCTGCTTGCCAAACAGCGCTCGGCAAGCACATACGTGACCGATCCAAGTGTTAAGGAAGCCATACAATGCTTAACCTCGGTGATGTAGCAGGAACCCGTGCATTCATCTAACACGGCAAAGCTATACTCGGAAAGGATCTTGAAGCTTCTGAAGCCATATGACAAATGTTTGAATGTATACGGAAATATACTGGAACTAGCCTGGCTTGCATTTGTAAGAAAACTGGATAGTTTATATTTAGAGAGTAATTAAGATATTTTCTCCATATAATCTAGGCACTTCTAACAGAGGCGACTTGGGAAAGTAATTTGGGCGCACGTCAGGACTAAAATTACCATGAAAGAAATTCGACCGCACACTAAGAAGCATAATACATGCATCCCTTTCAGTCTGTACATAAACCAAAGGGAGACGCCACTGTGGTGAGACGAGACAGCGTGTGCCGGCCGCGGTGGCCGAGGGGACTGAGGCGCTTCATTCACGGTCTGCACGGCCACTACGGTCGGGGGTTCGAATCCCCCCTTGGGCATGGATATTTGTGCCGTCCTTGGTATAAGGTAGTTCATAAGTAGTTTGCAAGTTTAGGGACTGATGACGCCGTATTTAAGTCCCGTAGATTCTACAAACATTTGAACATTTGAGACAGCGTGAGTTTTGCCTGGCTGTGTGACCGAATTTGTAGACTTTACGGCCACAAATCTCATAGTAGAAGATTGTTAATTTAGAGGAACTGCATGGATGTCGTTTGGCTGAAGGAAAAACAATGAACTACCATTCGAATGCGGTGATTTTTACCACCAGAAATATAACTCACTTAAGGTTCTCACTAACACCATGAATTTACTGTTCTGAAAATGAACGTGAAAATGAAATTATTTGGACTGAAGTGAGGAACGGAGGTGAAGTGTGTGCAGGAACAATCTCCTTTGTACTGGTTCGTAGCCTACCGTTTTACCTCCTAGGCAGTATACAAGAATAGTGAAATAGTAATGCAATTCGAACGACCCCAACGACATTTAATAAAAGTCATTTGCAACATATTGCCCGAAGATATTTAGTTATTACAGATTCTTGTTGCGGTTTATTGCGGGCGCAAAATTCTTTTTGATTCTAACAAATCTTTATTTACTGTGTCGTCATCTTTTTTATTACGGGTGGAGGGGGATCACTCACAGATAATCTACGTTTGTCTCATCTACGAAGAGTATCAGCTTGTGAGCTTGTGTGTACACGATCTTAAATTAGCACAGTATTATTGTTTAGATTATTATTTTGGTCGAAAATGTTTGCAAAAATTTATAAAACTACAAACCTATAGTGGGCCGTAACGCACGTCAGTCCTTTTTTTTTTTTTTTTTACATTTGGTCTAGATGATTTATAAGTAATAGAAATATTTTAAGAGTAACGGTCGAAGGACTTATGTCGGCGGTATAATTAGAAATTCCATGCAGTGTGAGGTTTCAATAGAAACCGACTGCTCTAGCCTGGAAGTCTTTTTACGATAGAGAAGCACTAGGAGTGGCAGCCGCCGTCCTCTGCCACCGGCGGGATCGACCAGCGCGGGACGTGCCCGCCCTCCCGTGCAGTGCCCCCTCGCCCAGACACGGCCGCCGTGACACGGGCGACGGTCGCCGGGCGACCCCCTGCTCCCCTGCTCCCCTGCTCCGTGCGCGCCCAGTCTTCGCCGTAATCCGCCGCACGTGCGCTCCCAACGCCACCACCACAGCCGCTGCCCGCGAGACGTCTGCCAGAGGTCGGCAGATCCCCCGACTAGCGTTTCGAGACACCACGTCTCCTCCTCAGGCGGCGAGTGTTCACAGCCGCAAGGGGCGAGTCAGACCTTCCGTGCGCTGGCCTGCAAATATTTACAGAGCACGTGCCGACGTGTGGAGTCGCATTCAGGCTTAAGCTGCGACTGGTAATTCGATAAGTTGAAATATTCAACTGCTTGTAGACCTAAGGGGCCAAATTGCTGAAACATCGCTCCTTAGGCTTACTAAGTTATGCTAAGGACAACAGACACACACACACACACACACACACACACACACACACACACACACAGGCCCCAGGGAGGATTCGAACCTTTGACTGGTTGCGACCGTGCAGTCCATGGCAAGCACCTTATACAGCAGGCTATTCCCATGTGTCGACTCGGAAAGTAAGTTCCGTTATTGTGAGGACTTTATTATACTTCAGTTGAAATGTTATCTTTTAATTTTCTATGTAACTAAATGTTACTCTGTATTTATTTCATGTTATCATTTTTCTCTTTTCAGTATACAACTATTTTTGTGCATCTTCAAACAAATGGTTAATCTTTCTGAAGAAATTTACATTTATCCAGAGATTTTTGTTAAATTTGAACTATTTGGGAAATTTTCTACTGTTACCTTCTTCTTGCTAAGAGTCAACTGTCTTCCTACGTAATGAGCAGATGGTGATGTAAGTGTCTCTTAGTATGGGAAAATATGTTACTCTTCAATTTTTATTTTCATGTTTCGTTTATGCTCTCACGTAAACTCCGTAGTGAGCGGTTAATGTTACGGGCAAAAATTACGTCTCGCGACTACTTTTCAGTAAGAAGATAAATAATTTTTTATTAATGATTTGCATTTAGTATTACAATAAATTAGATATAGAAGAAGTTGTTTATGTTTGCGTATGTTTATGTACGGCGCGGGAACAACACACAGTGAGGGCAGTCTTCGTGAACACTTGCGGGGAGTGACACTTGCGGGGAACCCGGGGCCCTTGGGGCAGCTAATAGCTTTTCCTGGGTACAGGCACACCAAGAAGTCTAGCACTGTCAACATAACACGAAACTTGTTCTAACTACATATTAATTCGTTGAGTGTTCCTCCTGAAAACAAAACGGTATTTTAACAGTGATAATGTTTGGAGAGTTATTAAGACATTCTCTGCTACTACAAGACGATGAGTTTCAACAGTCATACCTCCTAAAAGCACTAAGCATATCAAGACACCTGCGCAAGCAATAAATATATTAGGCATCCTGCACAGATACGTTGATGTAATTTACCGCTATGTAGTTAACCCCACTATCACGCAACTTCCATATTTTTTTTTTTTTTTTTTTTTTTTTTTTTTTTAAATAGCTACTATGCTTTTTAATAGGAGACGCAACCTTAAACCTTAAATTAAGAAACGTTAATAATAAGTCAATGAGTATTTTACATACTTTATGCGTTTATTCGAGACACCAAAACGATTTCGCTGTATTCGAATTACAAATACATCTAATAAATGAATGAAAATACGGAATGTGTAAGGGGATGTCACACACCGAAAAATGCTAAATATAAATTCTATTTTCTATCACCGTCATATAGAACCATTTTGACTCCAAACTTGACATAAAACAACAGGGAGAAACAAGTTGCAAGGCTTCCAGGAAAAATGAAGCGAAATTGGCAGCCAATAGTTGGTTATAAATTACATTGCCTGTTAACTGTATAAATATAAATTACGGAATACGCGGAACTCCTGTTCAGTACAGTCAAAAAGGTCTAAGGTAATATGCAGTGGTTTACAATCAGATATCCGTATCACTCTCCTCCTCAAGAAGTCTGTGAGAAGATTTATATCACAGAACATTCAAGAAAAAGGCTACTGTGGTGTTGAAACTACAAGAAGCAGCTTATTTACTCAGGAAGGGAAAACGTTATGGTGGCCGTAAATTTGAATGGCTGTATCTCTTGTAGTAACATTCATTATTTGATAAAATGTTAAAATAAAATAAAATAAAATATACCATAATTTTTTTTTTCTAAACTCAGTGCTAACTTTTTTGTCGAAATTTATGCAGGAAGTAGTCTTGACGTGATTTCATACTTCTATGCATTAATATTATCGAACATGTAATTTGTGTCACAAATTGCGCGGCCGGTCCGCTGAATACGGCACAGGTAGCGGCTGGAGGGCGTGGAGTAGGGGTGGTGTATCCCTACTTCTGGAACACCCTGTTCACTACCTGCAGCGTCCGGGTCTCCCCGCAAGTGTCTACACATTTCCTTTCCACGCAAGTGACACTCCCCGCAAGTGTCACAAACTCCTTCGTCCGTTGTGGCACAAAATGTAGTCTCTGGCATTACCGGCGACAGTCGCTGACGAATCGAAGGCCACCGAGGGTAGAATACAGGGAAGATTGGGCCTTGCTTGCCTTGTCAATGTTAAAACAAACTTAGAAACCCAGTTATTTACACTTCATTGTAAAATTAACTGTAGAGTGGGTAATAATGGCGATTGAAAATCAGATGAACTTGCAAAGTTGTGAGCAGTTTCGGACAGAGGCAGGAGTACGTGACCAAATGCGAATGTTGCATGTTGCATCAGAAACAGAAGGAAGCAGTGAGCTTGAGCACCTGTCGCCGTCAAACGGGTAAACAGCAATACACGGTCGGCGAAAGCTGTCATTGACTACAAGCTAAACCTGCGTTACAGAAGTTATCGTCCCGGAAGACAATCAGCAGGAACGGGGCAGCCGGCGGAATAGATACCGGCCTAAAGTGAGGGTTGGCAGAGTTCGCCGGCGAGCAATAAAGTCAGAGTTCGTTGGCGATCAGTGAAGATTGTCGGGGTCCGGCAACGCCGGGGTCGTCGGGCACTGAGGGGCTGGCAGCGGGGTACGAACCCAGGAACTTCGCAAGAAGAGCTGGCCGGCTCGCGGCCACACCCAACGACCGCCGCCTCGCTGTCAGCCAGGATGTCCCCGCAACTGGCGGCGCCAGCCGCAATTTGTAGCAGCCCGCTACCTACCGCGGGTGACTTCAACGGGAAGAGCACCTGAACACATCGAAGCAGAGGGCGCCCGTTCGATTCTCGGCCAGCGCACCATCCTGCGCGATATCGCGAGGGGAGACGAGAGGCAGTCTACAAGCGCTACGGGGCGCGAACACGGCACCACCGACATGGAAAGCGTGGCAACTCACTTGTGGCCGACCGCGGCCTGGAAGCGCAATAGGTCGCAGACAGCAGCGGGTCACCGTCACATCTACATCTACATGGGATACTCTGAAAATCAAATTTAAGTGGCTGGAACAGGGTTCATCGACGTACGCCTGCTGATGCCCACTCTTCGTCCTGCCGCATCAGCTCCAACGCTGACTCAGCGCAGCGGCCGGTCAGTCGGTTGGCGGCCGCGGCCTCTATGTATAACGTAGGCACGGCCTGTTGTAAGGCCTTGTCTTCTAGGTGGTGTTGCTATATGCCGGGGAAGCCAGGTTGGAAACATGTTCAGTGTATGTCAACAAATGTTGTTTTAATTGAAGGCTGTTTCACTCATGCTTCCACCCGGAGTCGATATACGTCCGCGCCTTACAGCAGCCCTGGTCATGCCTGACAAATATTAATAGCATTTCCGGTTCCTTCCCAAACACGAGTCCCCTCTTCCACCCACAAAATCCACCCTGTTACAGAACTAATGTTCAGTTAAAATTGAGAGCGCAGTGAGATCTGAAGGGGTCAAACGCTGTTGTTTTATAATATTCACCTAATATGTCCAATTATATAGCGTTGAGCATAATGTGCAGTAAAATATGCCAACAGTCATTAATTCATCGTGTTGGACATCATGTAACAAAATTTGTTCCTCATGTAAAGAAATGTTTAAGGGTAAATACGGTTCAGATTAAGAATTGCAGTTTCGAACGTTACCAATGTTTCGTAAAACAATATACTTTGTGGTTCTGAGTTATAACATAGGACGCGAGGTTAGTCAACTACATTATTAACCCACAGTGATGTAAATCAAACCGGACTGGAATTCCGTAAGTTTTGAACAAAGTGTAGAATACATCTGCTTTTTCATTTTGTGGACAAAAGGTGATTCCTAAGATGCGGAAGCAAGTAGTTTGTCGGCCTGCTTTAAGAACGTGTAGATGATGTCTTTGAGCTGATAAATAAGCAACGTCCCTAGTGTTCACAGTTGTTAAAAGTGTTTATATAATATAGAAAATTTTTTTAAATCACTCTCTAAATATGAAGTCTTGAGTTCTCTTACAAGTGCAAGCCAAAAAAAAAAAAAATCGGACTGACTTGTGTTACGGCCCACAATAGATTTGTAGTTTTGTAATACTTTGCTAATTTAAGATCGTGTACACACAAGATGATACGCTTCGTAGATGAGACAAACGTAGATTATCTGAGAGTGACCCCCCCCTAATAAAAAATTACTTAATAAGAGTGTCTGAAACCCTTTACTGACCTTCAGAATCACAGTCCAACACCTTGCCCACTACGCTACAGCTAACAGGAGTTGCGTTCTTTAATCTCAAACTATTGATGGCCGTTGTTAACTGATGCTAATATGGCATTTGGAGACACTAGATTATCATTTATCGTACGAAGAACGACGTGTTTTTGTTAATTCTTCAGTGCGCCATTGCTTTGAAATGACAACGTGTAAGTTGCAATAAGAAAATCATCAAATACGCAACGCAAGATGGCGTTTGCCAGAGACAGTTGTGAGCGAGGAATTTCACGTGTCATCTGCGAACGACTGGTTTTTGTTAATTTAATGGAGGGTGTCAAAACTCCGTTACTTTTGCAAATATCTCTCAAACGATATGAGATAAGGGAACAAAGTTATAGAGAATTTTCTCCTCTACAAATTCGTTTATTTAGTTTTCGCGTCAGATTTATTTGCAATTAAAATTACATTACAAACGGCTTGTTTTGGTATTACTAACGTATTTCTTGTCGGAAATATTTCAAAAAGCGAGCTTCTGGTCTCTGGTAGCCAACAATAATGTCTGTAAAATTTGGTGCCGATCGGTTGAACGGTTCGACCTAAAAATTGGGAACACGCTACAGCCAGACAGACATCGTCAAATTGCCGTTATTTTTGCAAATATCTCTGAAACAATACCAGATATGAAAAAAAAGACAGAGCAAATTTGTAGAGAATTTTCTCCTCTACAAATTCGGTTATTCAATTTTCGTGTCAGATGCATGATTAAGCCGTTGTTTTCATTTAAATTTCGAGCTGTCAAGATACGATCTCAAAGGCCCACTTTTAGTGTTACTACTGTAACTTAAAGTGGGCCGAAAGTTATAGCAACCGTTCCTGAAATATAAAATTAACACTTAAGAAATACAGCTTGAAAGTATCCCGCATACTCGTTGCTTCTTATTTCAGGTTGCAATGGACTAACGAAAGTGATAGTAGGTGTTCCTGCTCGTCTTAATTTAGTTTCCCTTCCAACATCTCTCACTCTCTGCGTCCCACGCTGCGTGGAGGTGTCTTACACGGATCACGAACAAATACTGATTCCGCGATCACGAGAATAAAACAGTAAAAGGAGAAGTAATATAATTAGCGCAACGGATAACGACTTCAGGAAATGGATCCACCGAGCATGCAGAGCGTGTAGAGATGTTGTTACGGGCATTACAAGATCATAAAGACATCGTCGCAGCTGGTGTATGTGCGCAGAATGGACAATTAATTTGGTGACTAGGAGGGGGATATGGCAGTTGCAATGTACGGTATTGATAGAGATAAATTTACTTTTAACAGGAAAATTTAATATGAGATTAAGTGGTTCGTCTCCCATATTAAAAATACAATTTACATTCGTTATACATGGAATTATGCAACCTCCCTAGCTCGGTGACACAATCCGCATCTTTAGGTGAGTTGGAGGAGAGTCAGAAGGTACTACCAACACAAACCATTAACACATATAGGGACCTAAATCAAGATACAGAATATGAATTGGAAATAACATTTAGCAGGTCAGAAACGAGCCTTAGCCGGGAGGTAATACGGTGATTAGAGTAGCATTCGCCACGAGTTCTCGATATCGGCCTAAGGTCGACCCATCCGTACATTAACGTAGGCAACGCGTGCCTGAATTTAAAATCTCAACAACGAAGTCGCTTTGTGAAATCTAAGGCAGGAGCGCAGCGTGTCTACTCACCAGACCACCGACGTCAGAGTGCCCGTTTGAAACAGCAACGGCCAGAGACCGGCTAGGGAACCTGGAGAGGGGAGTTGCCAACCCCTGGGGTAGAAGAATTTTGCGGGGGCGAGCGACAACTGTCGTCTCTGACCTGCCTAACGACTATACTGTTAATCTGGCAGGGGAACATGCATACGACGGAGCACCTCTGATGACTACTGGAGAGAATTTGAAAACTCTTGACTGACTCTACCCTTAGGATAAGGTAGAGAACGAACTGTATCACCCAGGTACTAAACAACTGATACAACCAACCTTTTACTTTCCTTCACCATAGGCAGAGGCAATAGACAAACATGAACCGAAATCCGGGGGTATAACAAATTGCCAGCACATTAACTGAAGTTCATTAATGAAAGAAATAGACAACAGTTGAAAGCGGGTCCAATTGACCCCTTTCAAGATCATCGGTCGCAAAGTAAGTAATTGCTTAGTTGACCATGGTTTCAGTTACGACTATGGAAGCCATCATCAGGAATTAAAATTAAGTAACCTATGAATAAAAGTCAAAAGTATTATAAAGGAAACCGTATAAACTACATATAATAAGGTGTGATTGAAAAAAAAATACTTACATGTAAAGAACAGTCAGTTGAGCATCAGAGCTCACGTTAATGTTACAAATAAAGTTTGCACATATGTTGTTGTTGTTGTTAACAAAATCTAAAACCAGTAATGTGCACCATGACTAAACGCATCGCGTGTGCGGCCAGCACTGTAGGTGGCATCCAACTGACTGATAGATCACAGATTGTGACCAGGGAAAAGAAACGACCAATGTCCAGATAGCGATGGAAGGACTGGATCAAGACGTTCAAATCAAATGTCAAATAACGATGCTAATTTATTTACTTTAAGAAGTGACACAGTTTGAAACAATATACAGTAATAAGAGTCTTTCAATAACATAGTAAAACTGCCCATTAATTAAAAGCACACAAGGACACACTCATCAATGTCAAAATTAATCTGACATCGACAATTTGAAAAGTTAAACAAATTTACGAAATCTCAATACTGATTAAGAAACACACTGGCACAAGCCCTCAATAAACACTTTGAGGGGAGAAGTGGAGCTACCACATTTAACAATTAAAAAACACGGGGCGAACAGCTCACAAATTGGGAAATAAAAGAAAATATCAAGTAATCACTTAACTAAAACCCCAGAGTGAGGGGCGGCAATCAGATACTGTATCACAGGTACAATTTCAATAACAATAATTAAATACACAGGGACAACTGCCCACAAATTTGCAAAATTACAATGAAGCAATCAGATTTAAAGCAGGTTAGGTATGGCTCCATAAAACTCTGCACATTAACATCAGACCATAAATAGGAAAAGGCTTCTTAACAAACAAGAATCCAGTGTGCTTTTGAAAACTGCAACACGTGCCTTTTCACTAGTTTCGTTTTACAGATCAGTTTTAATACACCATGCCACCAGAGAAGCTGGCCTAATTTTCTAAGTCACAACAACTGAGAATACAACTACAAAAATGTTCAAATGTTTCTGTAGCTTATGGGACTTAACTACGGGATCATCAGTCCCTAAATCTACAAACTACTTATGAACTAACTAATACTAAGGACGGCACAAATATCCATGCCCGAGAGGGGATTCGAACCCCCGACCGTAGTGGCCGTGCAGACCTTGACTGGAGCGCCTCAGTCCCCTCGGCCACCGCGGCCGGCAGAATATAAGTACCTAGAAGCTTTAAAGTCAATATCAAACTCAGTTACACTAAATGAAACAGCAGTCACGCTTCAGATCTCCTTACGTATCAGGATGGTGCAAGGCAACGAAATCAAATGTAGTAATTACCCTGCACGAGCACAGCGTGATGGCGAGGAAGGCCCACAAACATTGAGGTGACTCCACAAGGAAATTTAGGATGTGGAAACTAAAAGCATATAGGACAACCAGTGCAGAGAGGGGAACTTCAGCAATGGAAATCAAAATTTGCCTAATTACATATACGGGTAGGCAGCTCACCCCACAGAAGGATTCTGCCAAATAATATACGAACGGTTCCCCGGCAGTTGACGAGGACACGAAAGGGCACTAACGAGGATCCTCTTACTTTGGAAGACTTCTCTCCATTGAGACTGACATGCTGCGGTGACCTGCGCTATGTTCCAATATTTTGGAACGCTACGCTCTTCTAGAGACCTACGATATACAACTTCAAGAAGGGGGGCAAGTTCCTTCGCGTACTCTGTGTAAAAGCAAACTGGTGTCCCATCAGGTCCTGCGACCTTTCCTCTTTTAAGCAATTTAAATTGTTTTTCTATCCCTCGGTAAATTATTTCGATATCTGCCATTTTGTAATCTGTGGGCAATCTAGGGAAGGAACTACAGTGCAATCTTCCTATGTGAAACAGCTTTGGAAAAAGACATTTAGTAATTTAGCCTTTAGAGTGTCATCGTCTGTTTCAGTGCCATTTTCGTTACAGAGTGTCTGGACATTTTGTTTTGATCCACCTACCGCTTTGACATAAGACTATAATTTTCAGCCAAGTCAGTACATAGAACTTTACTCTCGAATTCGTTGAACGTCTCTCGCATAGCCCGCCTCACACTATATTTCGCTTCGTGTAATTTTTGTTCGTCTACAAGGCTTTGGCTATATTTATGTTTGCAGTGAAGTTACCTTTACTTCCGTAGTAGTTTGCTAATTCGATTGTTGTACCAAGGTGGCTCCTTTCCATCTCTTACGATCTTGCTTGCATGTTGTACGATGGCTTTGAACTGTGAACACTGTTCCTCAACACTATCTGTACTTGAGATAAAAGTGATGTGTTGAGGCGTCATGTACTCTGAAATCCGCTTTTTGTTACTTTTTACGAACAGAAAAATCTTCCTACATTTTTTAATATTTGTATTTGCAGCTAAAATTATCGATGCTGTAACCGCTTTACGAACGCTGATTCCCTGTTGTGCGTTAACTGTTTCGAATAGTTCGGGTCTGTTTGTCACCAGAAGGTCTAATATGTTGTCGCCACGAGTCGGTTCTCTGTTTAACTGCTCAAGGTAGTTTTCAGATAATGCACTCAAAAAAAGTTCACTGTACTCTTTGTTCCCGTCATAAATGTACGAGTCTCCCAACCTACATAAGGTAAATTAAAATATCCACTCGAAACTATAACATGATCGGAAAATCTACTCGGTATATTTTCCAAACTTTCCTTTGGTGATCTGCCACAACCGCTGCGGAGCCCGGAGGCACTTTTTATCGCTATAAACACGCCTCCACAGCCCAGTCTATCTCTACGGTATACATTCCAGTCTGAGTTTAGAATCTCATTACTGTTACGTGCAACGTCACACTGACCAAGCTTCGGCCGCCAGCTGAATGGTTGGCTGCTGGGGCACGCCCCTTGCCTCGTGGCGGGCAGCCAGTAAGCAGCCGGCCGTGGCCTGATCATTGTGACGTATCAAGGGCTGTTGCTTCTAGGTGTTGCTCTTTCAGCCGGCCGCGGTGGCCGAGGTGACTGAGGCGCTCCAGTCACGGTCAGCACGGCCACTACGGTCGGGGGTTCGAATCCCCCCTCGGGCATGGATATTTGTGCCGTCTTAGTTCGTAAGTAGTTCATAAGTAGTTTGTAAGTTTAGGGACTGATGACCCCGTAGTTAAGTCCCATAAGCTTAACAAACATTTGAACATTTTTGCTCTTTCAGCCAATCTTCCGTCCCTAGTACTATGTGGGCATTGTGACCGCTTATTAATGAGAGCAGTTCTGGGACCTTTCTATTGACGCTACTGCAATGAACTAATACTAAAGTGATCTTTTCATTCCTTGTTGTGTGCTGTCTACTGCTACCTTGCCGCAGCTAAAGAGGCGTCTTGTCGGGCCTAGGAAGGGAATTATCTAACCTAAAAACTCCCATGTACACTCAACACGTACTCCGCTACCTTTTTAGCCGCTTCCTGCTTGTAGTGAACGCCTGACCTATTCAGGGGAGCCCTACATTTCTCCATCCCATAGAAATTTGGACTCCAGATCTCAGATCTGTCTGATCCTCTGGTTTGTCTTCCACTCGGGTCCAGATCAGAGGACTGCCATCGGTTCTGGGAACGACACTACAAATAGCTCAGATTCCACCCCACGAGAGAGGCTTTCAGCCTTCACCTACTCCGCCAACCACCCGTATGAACCTTTGAAACCAGCCGGCAGGAGTCATTGATGACGACATAACAATTTGCAGTCGGGTGCAACCAGTGCTCCATATCGCAGCCTCCTCCACATCTCATATGAGATAACATAACAGATTGCACACTGGCCTTCTTCCCCGATATTTCCGCTATTTCCCTAACGGGCTCCATCACCCGCCTAACATTAGAACTCTCAAGTGCTAATATAGTCCTCTCCTCGTGTGCCTGCTTGGACCCTGCTGAAGGAGCGGCCACATGTTCTCTAACAGGCAGAGCGAGCGATGCCGCACGGCCAACCTCCACATTGACGCGGACGCCGTTGAACTCGCCACACACCTTGAAGAGAGGGTGGCTCAACCGCTTCTGGTTCGCGCGAAGATGTCCCTACAGCAGGGACCATGGGTGAAGCCTGTGACACCTGTGGTGTCCCATGCGACGCACCAGAGCCCCCACTGCCGAAATACTTAGAGGCAGCAGCTTGGAGACGGCTGACCGTGGCCAACAGCACGCTCAGCTGCTCGCGAGCAGCGGCCAACTCCTCCTGC
The DNA here is from genome assembly GCA_026315105.1 of Locusta migratoria. Lineage (NCBI taxonomy): Eukaryota > Metazoa > Arthropoda > Insecta > Orthoptera > Acrididae > Locusta > Locusta migratoria. Next base: position 731,876,519 of record CM048744.1, on the reverse strand, counting down.
GTCCGTACGCAGCAGTCACACACCCTATCCATCCTAACAAATAAACTATTGCCTCTAGAGATTTATGTACAAACTAGCGCGAGTTTATAAAAAATTTACACTGCTCATCCCACAATTAAGTGACAATAGTTCGCTTCTACTTAGCTATATCTCAGCTGGTGCTGCTGACTATGCGGCCGGCACGTCCAACACTATCTACCAAATACGCGAGAATAAACTATTAAAACAGTAGTACAAACGAAATCTGCCAGGTACGTGTGAAAGAAACCTTTATAATAGAAGTACTAACGAAAATGAAGAACTTGACTGCCAAATTAAATGTCACACAATTTAAATTATGATACTTAGCGCTGTTTACATTGTGACACTGGCAGCAGCTGGCACTGGACTGAGTGATAACTAGCTGCTGTAACGCTGAATTAATTTTATTAACATTAGCATGAGTAACATGTCGGGAGCGAAGGGTTACTTGCAACATGTACAAAAACCAGCAGCAGTTATCAGAAAAGAAGGGCATGAATGGAATGCAGAATTTGGGAAGTGAGTACGACAGGGTTGTAGCTTTTCTGCAATGTTATTCAATTTTTACATTGAGCAAGCCATAAAGGAAAGCAAGGAGAAATTTGGAGAAAGAATTAAAGAGGTGGAGAAATAAAAACAATGCGTTTTGTCAATGACATTGTAATTCTGTCAGACACGGCAAAGGACCTGGAGGAACAGTTGATTGGAATGGACAGTGTGTTGAAAGGCGCGTACAGGATGGACATTAACAAGAGCAAACAAGAGTAATGGAGTGCAGTCTAAGGAAATCGGGCAATGCTGAAGATATCAGATTAGGTAACGAAACAATAAAGGTGGTAGATGAGTTCTGTTACTTGGGCAGTAGAATAAATTATGATGGATGCAGTACAGGGGATATAAATTGAAGAATGTCAATGGGTAGAAAAGCGTTTTTGAAAAAGAGAATGTTGCTAACACTGAATATTAATCTAAGTGTAAGGAAGACCTTTTTCAAGGAATTTCTGTGGAATGGTGCCTTGCACGGGAGTTAAACGTGCACGATAAACAGTGTGGAGGACAGGAAGAGAATATAGGCCTTTGAAATATGGTGCTGAGGAAGAATGCTGAAGATTAGGTGCGTGGATCGCTTAACTAATGAGGAGGTAGTGAACAGAACTGGGGAGAAAAGGAATTTCTGGCATACCTTGACTAAAAGAAGAGAACGATTGATAGGACACATCCTTAGACAGCAATGAATCAGATTCAAATACCTGTAGGTTGTCGTACTTATGAGGAGATAAAGAGGCTTACTCAGGGTAGAGCAGGGTGGAGCGCTGCATCAAACCAGTCTCCGGACTGAGGACCACAACAACAAATATGAACTTCACACTCCGATGCTGGCGCCCCTAAAGTCGCGCGGATGCTGGCCCAGGATCTGTGGGATCCATTCACTCAAATTAACAATTCTTTAAAAACAAATCACTTATGGACGAGCTCCAGGATCGTGTAATTTACTGTATTTATGTTTAACAATTTTATTATAGAAGTATTGCATACACATACAATATAGAAATAGGGAACTACGCTTGGAAAAATACTATGTTCAGGAAATGTTTTACATGGTACGTACGACATTCAAAGTCCTGAAAAGTAACTTACAACTAAAACTATAACAAAGAACAGACATTTTCATCTTGCTTCTGGCGGAGCATCGAATTCGCATCCTTCTCGGCAAACAATATCACAGTGCTGAAAACACAAATGCTGTCCGCAGGATTTACACGAGTATTTCATCAGTCTTCTTGCACTAGTTGTGAGACAGGGTTTGCAGCGCTTCCTTCTTCCTTGATTGTTGTCGGCATTGTCGCTTTTCTTTCCAACAAGACCTACAGGTCGGCGATTTTGCGGTAGAATTTCAATAATGCGCGTAGTCAGGGTCCGAGGTAGATTAGAAAGCAGGCTGCGTTTTACCAATTGATCTTCCAAGAATTCTCATCCGAGCTGAAGAAGAAACAGCCGTCGGCGGTGACTTTCGTTCCCATTCCCATATAAATTATATGGGAATTTATACCGGCAACATTCAGTATCAGGAAAAATAAGACCATGGGTCTTCTTCGTGTGCCCCTCTGAACGTTGTAGGCAGAGAACTACTTGTCAACAATATCAACTCCAGTTTTGTGTGTGTTATAATAAGTTAACATTACAAGTTTCCTTATATCTTCTGTGTTTTCGTCAATTTCATAGTCATAATGTATACTTGAGATCAATAAAACCTTTTCTTGTTATTTTTATTTTATGGGACGTAAGGAACCTTCGTACCTTCTTTTCTGTAAGCAAATATGCTAGAATTTGCAGCCCTGATTTTCACTTCCTTCATTTCTTTCGGGATCTGCCATTTATTATTATTGTTATCATTATTTTATCAGGGTTCCAACATATGACAGCCAGTGATTCTGTAACAAATCACGGAGCAGATTTACATCGCTAAACCAATTAAAATTTTCAAATAAATCTCTAATTGGCACCAGGCGGACTACTGCTTTGCGTTCACTACGTGGCTATCATCAAATCGCAGAGCTTGTAACAGAAAACAAAACCTGTACTCACTCAAGATCAACCGAAATATCTCGATTCCGAACCCCTTGGAATCTTGAATTTTTTCCTTCCCGCCTCGTGCATTCCACCTATGTACATAAGTCCAATGAAATCTCGTATCTCGACTATGTCAGTTGGGTGAGCGTTTCGTTCCCGCTGGTAATTGCTTCGTATAATTTCAGTGTGTTGGTTGGTGTACTTTACAATTATTTCCAGCATTTCCTGGTCAATTAAGCATTCATTAAATATTTTTTGCTTTCCCAGTGATACCAGAAAGCCTTATGCAGAGAATGTTGTTGTTGTGGTCTTCAGTCCGCAGACTGGTTTGATGCAGCTCTCCATTCTACCCTGTCTTGTGCAAGTCTCTTCATCTGAGAATACATTCGGCAACCTACATCCTTTTGAATCTGCTTACTATATTCGTCCCTCGGTCTCCCTCTACGATTTTTACCCCACACGTTTCCTTCTAATGCTAACTTGACAATTCCTTGATGTCTCAGAATGTGTCCAACCAATCTATCCCTTCTCTTAGGATATGTCAGAAACTCCTTTTCTCCGTGATTCAGTTAAGCACCTCCTCATTAGTTACGTGATCTACCCATCTAATTTTCAACATTCGTCTGTGGCACCACATTTCAAAAGCTTCTATCATCTTTTTATCTGAACTCCTTATCGTCCATGTTTCACTGCCATACAATGAATGCTACATTCCAGACAAATGCTTTCAGAAAGGACTTCCTAACATTTAAATTAATATTGGATGTTAACAAGTTTCGCTTCTTTAGAAACGCTTTTCTTCCCATAGCCATTCTACATTTTATATCTTCTTTACTTCGGACATCATAAGTTATCTTGCTACCCAAATAACATACTTCATCTACTACTTTTATTGTCTCATTGTCAAATCTAATTCATTCAGCATCGCCTGATTTTCTGACATTGCATTCCATTACCTTCGTTTTACTCTTGTTAATATTCATCTTATATCTTCCTTTCAAGACACTGTCCATTCCATTCAATTGCTCTTCCAGATCCTTTACGGTCTCTGACAGAATTACTAAGTTATCGGCAAACCGCAATATTTTTATTTCTTCTTCCTGTACTTTAATGCCCTCTCCAAATTTCTCCTTCCATTTCTTCACTGCCTGCTCAACTACAGATTGAACAACATTGGGGAAATGCTACAACCCTGTCTTACTCCCTTCCCAACCTCTGCGTCCCTTTCTTGCTGTTCGACTCTTATAACCGCTATCTGGTTGTATTATATTGTATTTTTTGATTTTTATGCGGTTCGTGTATGGTGTGTTTTTCCAGTCGAATGATTCCATTATTTTCTTTCCTCTCTGACTATAACAACGATACTCATCGCCATCTTCCTATCCGATCTTACATCTGTGTCACTCTGTTCGGTCCCTGGGTAGTCTCTTTCTTCTATGCTTTCTGAGGAATCAGTATCGATCTCTTAGTCCTTCACAGCGAGAAAGGAGCCTTCTATGCAGCATGTTCGCGCTCGTCGTCGCTGTCATCAAACAGAATTTGTTGGATTGTGTTGTATCGCGAATTTTTTAGCCCATGTCCAGACAAACAACAGACCTGTAAACAATGTTAACATTCTATAGTTGCTTAAAACAGTAGTTGATACTATTGTCAAGCAACGAGGAAGACTAAAACGTAAATGCTGGCGCCCGATCTAACCGATCCAGCACCAGTTTCTATTATATAAGTAAGGAATAATAATTTCCACTTCACACACAGTATGCTTTTATGTAAAACACAGATATTAAACTGAGGATAAATACTTACGGTAATGCTGGCTTTGTATCTGTGAGATCCGTCGCTCCTGTATACCTATGGTGTTACTCTTGCGGAAGTAAATACCTTATTGCCTGTCGTGGACGGCAGAGTCAGGAGGCTAGGAGAGAGTGAGTAAACCACCGCAGGCGCTGAGACGTAGGCACAAAAACACTATCTGGTGGATCTGTGAGATCCAGCGCCAGCATCCGAGCGTTAAGGACAGGCTCATGTCTCTAGATGCTTCCAACTAATATTAGGAGCTACAGAATGTATTAATTACTGAAATCTTGAAGGTAAACTATTATTTGAGAAATTTCTGCTTGTCTCAAGAAGCCCGCTGAAGGAAACTACACAGAGGACACACGACAGGCATTAAAAAAATAAGCACGTAATGAAAAACTCAGAGAAGGCATGTCATTTCACCAGTCATGCCAATGATTCACACTTCCTTTCTGGAATCTGAATTCTAAACAATCAACTGTCCAAATACAACATAAGGGATTACGTGGTGAGGCCTATAACTCCATACTAATATTATAAATGCGAAAGAAGCTAGTCTGTTAAGGTTTCACGATTAAACCGCTTAACTGCTTTGATGAAATTAGGTATGGAGATAGCTTTAACTCTGAAGAAGAACATAGGCTACTTTGTGTATTTCAAGATATTTGTCAATTCTAATTATATAACTTGAACTATGGAACAACTTAGCATCCACTTATCTCTTATAGCTTTTGAGACGCGTGAAGACTCCTTGGAAGAGCTATTTGTTCTCTCTTCTTTGAAATTTATCACATTTTAAAAATTACTTTCAATGATTGGTGTGTTATACGTAATACGATTGAACATAATAAATACAATGCTTACACGATGCGTCAACGTCTTAAAGCCATGGAACCGATTTGCATGACATTGGAATCTTACATAACTTGAACGTTTTATAACGTATAGCTTCTTCAGTCAGCAGTTTAGTCACGATGTATTAAACAAGTTTATTTTCGTGTGTTATGATGTCCTGATTCAAATGTTCAAATTTTTTTAATTCTTTGGGACCAAACTACGTTGGTCATCAGTCCCTAGTCGTACAAACTACTTAAACCAAGTTAAACTAATCTACGGACAACACACACATCCATACCCGAGGGAGGAATCGAACCTTCGACGCAGGAGGCCGCGCGATCCGTAACGTGGCGCCCCAGACCGCTCGGCAACTCCCGCGCAGCAATGTCTTGATTTTCATCGCTATAATGGAGGACAGTATTTACTGTCATTCTATACACGGTTTATACGAGTTATGTCCACAAAGTAAGTTCCGTTTGGTTACATAAAACAAACGTGCAGAGATACAGAAATAAGTTATTGTACAGAAATCTACAACTGTTAAACTACCTTTCTACCTAGCTTACGAAATTTGGCAAGGTACAAGTTTTTGTAAGTCTTCTTCACATAAGGATGCCGCCTTTGTATACAACCTTGTGGTAACATGTTCTTGCAGCTCGTTATCACTGTTGAAGTGTTGACCACCAAGGACATATTTTAGGTGTAAGAACAGACGAAATTCTAATAAGAGTTATTTGGTCACATTCGCCGTGCGAGGCCGCGTAGAGAAAAAAATAAACATCTTTTGACAGTAATCCTGGACGCTTGTTCTGTATTGCGAGGCGCCATTTCTTAATGGTTTGGCAGGAACGATGTGCATTGATTGTTTGGCCTCGTAGTAGGAAATCAATCAGCAAAATGCATTTTCTGTCACTAATAAAACGGTACACCTGACTTTTCGATATGTCAAGATTTATTTGGGCATAACCTTCGTTTTGGGATGAAGTGTGCTTCCTCTCCATGGATTGTAGTTTTGTTTCAGGAGTGTCGTACGATGCCCAACTTTCATTCTTCTTCATTTTAGTGTGTCAAAAACTGAAGTGCACTGTTCATCCGATGTCGTTTGTGTTGTTTAGTAAGAAATTTGGGAACCCAACATGAGCAAAATTTTCGAAATTTCAGTAACAGTTTCATGAATTTGTGATCGTGAGATTTGTGGAACTTCCATACCAGGAGCACTATGTGTAAACTTACGGCTTTGCTTACTTTTCTCACCAGTTATGTGATCCAGTTTATCGGTAACCACAGACGGGCGTCAACTTCGCTCTTGATCGTGCACTTAACCACGTCCTTCATTGAACAGTCTGACCCATCTTTTAACCATTGAATCACTCATAGCATTTTCTCCGTAAACCTCGCACATTTGCCGATGAATTTCCTTTGGTTTAACTTTCTTTGCATTTAGAAAACGAATCACAGATCTGATTTCAAACGCGGCAGTATATTCAATTACGGCTGACATTTTAAACAAGCACTACAAAGTACATGTCGGCGGCAGCGATCTGAAAATGGCGCACGTGTCTTTTCCTTGAGTAAGAGCAACTGCCGCTCAATTTCGGAACGGCGAATGTAGCACTGCGGCGGATAGAAATAGAAACGGAACTTACATTGTGGACTGTCCTTATATTTAAATTGGAAAATTGCAAACTTTTCTTTTATCTTTTTCTTGGTCATAATTTAAGGAAACGTTACGAAACTATCCTAAGGACAACACATACATCCATTCCAGAGGGAGGACTCCAAACTCCGACGGTGAATGGCCGCGTGCACGGCAGCACTCCGCCTCAATGCGCATGACTATTCCGCCGCGGCGTATAAGTAGGAATTTCAACCCATGTGACAGGAGGTATGGACAAATACAATCAACCAAAGCACTGCCACCCCCTCCCTCTGTTAACAGCGCACCTCAAGTGCAGTAAACACGGCCCCGCTCGCCAGCAGTCCTCGAAGTCTGCAGGCCAACGCCCCCGCGTGCACGTCGCGGCCACTGCTTAACAACCAGTACCCCACCATTCAGAGCCCAGATGTCTGTTTCGGCGCGTACCCTGCCACCATACGGTTTCCTCGCCAATCGCCGTCTCTTGCTCCTAGACCGCTGTCATCTAACTAGGCTTCCAAAGAGCCGACGTCCTCAAGAACGAAGCTAGCGATGTAACGAAACACCTGTTGATACACGCTGATTTCTATGCGGACTCATCAGCTGGAAGGACACTTGAAAGAAGCAACAGTTCTGCAATATCTTAAACACGGTAAAATCATGAAAACCAGAGGAACTGAATAGGTTTTGTTAATGAATGCTACTGGCTATAAGTTTTTCCACGATAGCGCAATACTAAAGAAACCCTCTACAGTAGTTCTGTCCGTTCTATTTTGGAGTATTGTTGCGCAGTGTAGGGTACTTATTAGGTGGGCCTGCCGGAGGGCGTGGAAAAAGTACAAAGAATAACGGCTCGTTTCGTATTACTACGATATAGGGGAGAGAGTGTCACGGAAATTACGCACGAGTTGGGGTGAAAATTATTAAAAGGAATGTGCCATTCGCTGCGGTGGTAGCAATTTGCGATATTTCTTTCACCACATATTTTCTCCGAAAGTAAACATTTTTCTACACACATCCCTATATATGGTCATCATAATGAAATAAGATTAATCAGATCAAAAATTGAAAGATTTAGATTGTATGGATTCCCGGCGTTAATACAGAATGGAGTAGTAGAGAATTATTATTATTAAATCTGTTCCACCAGCACTGTGCCAGAAACTTAAGTGATTTGCAGAGTAAAAAGTACCGTAAATTCCTATAACTATAGTCGTTAAGCACAACTCTTGTCCAAATTGGTTTTGACGACTCTACACAGTACAGTTTAGTGACAGCCGAGCGCTCCCATCGCTCTCGAAACACTGAGGGAGTCTGCTGTCCACTGAAAGCATGATTAACTAATTGTAATGTCGCGCACGGTAAAGCATCACAGTAGGCATTGCCATAACGTGAAGAGGCTCATTTTCAATTTAGTCGTCCAAATTTCTTTCGTACTGAGTGTAAGGTAGGAGATAGCTCTTTTGAATTCTCTATTATCTGCATTTTAATATATTTAGAGTACATTATATTTAGCTTGGTGCTTATCTGCAGACATTACACGTAATAAATTTGCAATAAAATTAAAACGTGCGAACTACAGCAAATCTATGGTCCACTTTCCAGGAAGGATTTTAATTTTCAGATTCCAAAGAAGACGGTGACCAGTAGTGGTGATGAGGATACAGCATCGTTAGTATCAGATGAAGATGATACCTTTTATTTGAAGTCATAAGAAATTGTCGATGGTGTAATGAAGTTTGTTGATACAACAGCAGTGTTCGTGCCCCAAGTAGGTGATGATTGATAATTCAAAAGGAGGGGGTGGGGGTGGTAACACTGGCCTGGTGGTGTTCTGAATGTGCATAAATCATGCACCGCAGTTAGCTTAATCGAGAGAAGTGAATTTCTTGCAAAAGGCGAACTGTAAAGAATATTTCAACGTATGAAATGTATGTAAGTGTGGCAGTGAAGGTCTCTTCAAGAAGGGGCTTGTACGGTATCCCAGGGATTAGAGACAAAAGGGGTTTAAAGGGATAGATTGGGTTTATATAACATTGTGCCAGTTGTTATTAGAGATTTTTGAGGTGGTGTCTCCTCTATATTGTGACTTCATTTTTTATTAAAATACTTTCTACATAGTCATGAATGTAAAAAGTAGCGAACTAAATAGTTAAAGTAACGACATCATTGATCCAGCATATAAAAATCTTAGTGGACTATAGTTTGGCACTTGCCATACAACAACGTGCCACTTTTAGGCATGAAGTTTCACCAACACATCGACAGTGTTGAGTCAAACTCTCACAGTGATTTAATTTCTTTTCTTACATAAATGACCAACTAAAAAAAAAAAAAAGTGGCTTTTGGAAATTATACAATAAGGCTACGCATTAAAATATGTCAAAAGTAGTGTATAGTTGCGGGAAGTTTTTGCAGATGTATAACTTCTAAAATATAGCAATGCAAATTCACAACATGTGTTAAGTCATTTATTTGCTATCACCTAATCAATATATGTTTTACGCAAGAATTGAAAATGCTTATGTATCATTAAATAATTCTCAGTCTCTGTTGCAGTATTCTTTATTACACCAATTACGCGTTTTGCGTTTCATCAGACTGGAAACAGACAAATGTTTTATTACAGTCCGTGTACCTGGCGGGCAGCGTATCTAATGTGGCTAAGGTGAATAAATTTTGAAAAGTCAGACTTACTTGGGCGGAGATGAAGTAATAGAACTATATAAAGCTGTGGCGGAGGTAGCTTAACAAGTTGTGTTCTGTCATTGGGCCCCTGCAAAGAGGTAAACGTACAAAGTACGTAACGGCTATTTAAATTGGAATAACTAGGGACTAAAGGGGTACAGTATGGAAATTAATAGAATGCTTTTTATATGATAAAACTCACCATAGCAGCAGAGGAGTACTGTGGTTCCATCTACGCCCAAGTAAGTCTGACTTTTCAAAATTTACTCACCTTAGCCACATTAGATTCGCTGCCCGCCAGGTACACGGACTGCAATAAAACATTTGTCTGTTTCCTGTCTGATTATGCGCTAACAGCGCGAAACGCGTAATTGGAGTAATAAAGAATACTGTAACAGACACTGAGTATTATTTAATTATTCAACACTGTTGCTGCACCAGCCGCCGCCACCACAATCATGGATTGGAATGAAATGCTTATGTGTCGATTATAATTTCATTAAAATTTAACTAATTACCATTACCACAGCGGCTATGTGTTTGCACATACTGCGCGGTTGTTTGGTGCGGCCGCAGGTTCGTGGCCTCGCATTGAGGCTTACGCGAGGGCGGAGCAGCGGTTAAGTAGCGTAGCAGCGTAATTACGCCGCTAAACACCGGGCGGCGAGCGGCGGCGATTAATGCGCTTGTCGATGCCGCGGCCTCATGAATAACACGGACGCCCACTCGGCGCATCACCCTCATGATGCCATCACACACCTGCCTGCCAGCCGCTTAGCATCGGCGCAGCGCCGGTTTTCGTCGCATCTCATCACCAGTACGTAATTCATCTCTATATATAAAAGGAAGTGTCCCGATTGACTGACTGACTGAATGACTCATCATCGCCCAGCCCAAAGCACTGAAGATAGAAACTTGAAATTTGTGGAGGGTTTTGATCTTATTCTGTAGGCGTCATTTAAGAAGCGATTTTTCGATATTCCGTCGGTAAGGGGGTGAAATAGGGAGGAAATATTTGTTGAAAATACGTAGCTATGTAGGCAATTTTGAAGCTAGAACAACAAAATTTCGGATTTTAATTCAGGGTTCGAATTTAAAAGACACGTGTTTCGGCATTTTTTGAAAATTGTCAAATAAAGGGGTAAAACTATGTGACTCCAAAAATTGATTTTCAAAAATATGTTGCTGTTCACTCAAATTTTAAGCTACAACTACAAAACTTCGGATATGGAATCTTGGTCAGGATTAAAAATCCATGATTTTTAGTATTTTTGGAAATTCAACAAGTAAGAGGGTTAAATAGAGGATCAAAAATTCTTTTTGAAAACACGTTGCTATTGATACAATTTTGAAGCTAGAGCTGCAAAAATTGATAGTTGTATAGTTGGTTAGACGTTAAAAAATACGTGTTTCGGTATTTTTGGAAATTGAACCATCAACGGGGTTAAATTGGAGAGGGGGTGTTTTTGGAAAATATGTTGCTATTTAGGCAATTTTGAAGTTAGAACTACAAATTATCGGATTTGGATTTGGGTTCGAATTTAAAAGACAAGTGTTTTGGCATTTTTCGAAATTCAACCAATAAGGGGGTAAAATGCGAGATGCAGAAATTGATTTTCAAAAATATGTTGCTGTTAACTCAAATTTCAAGCTGTAACTACGAAACTTAGGATATAGACTCTTGATCAGGATTAAAAAGACACGAGTTTTGGTATTTTTGGAAATTTAAAAACTAAGGGGGAAAAGAGGGGATCAAAATTCTTTTCGAAAACACTTTGTTGTCAAGACAATTTTGAAGCTATAGCTGCAAAAATTGGTATTTGTATTGTTCGTTATGATTTAAAAAATACGTGTTTCGGTATTTTTGGAAATTCAACCATCATGGGGGTTAAATTGGAGAGGGGATGTTTTTAGAAAATCTGTTACTATTTAGGCAATTTTGAAGTTAAAATTACAAATTTTCTGATTTTGGATTCGGGGTTCAAATTTAAAAGACACGTGTTTCGGTAGTTTTGGAAATTCGACCAATAAGGGGGTGAAATGCGAAACGTAAAAAATTGATTTTCAAAGATATGGTGCTGTTAACTCAAATTTCAAGCTATAACTACGAAATTTAAGATATGGATTCTTCGTCAAGATTAAAATGAAACAACTGGTGCAGACCAACCAGCCTACGAATGCGAAGCAGCGGTGGTTCAGCCAGTTAGATAATAAATTGCAAGCAGCAGGTATTTTCTGTGATTTGTCAAACGCATTTGATTGTTTGAACCATAACATCCTTTTAAGTAAATTAGAATTCTATGGGGTCACGGGAAATGCTGCAAAATGGTTCAAGTCGTACCTCACTAACAGGAAACAATGGGTGTCAGTGCAAGTGACTAGTGACTTAAGCCAACAGTCATCATCGGATTGGGAAGAAATTACATGTGGTGTCCCACAAGGATCCATCTTAGGGCTATTGCTTTTTCTTGTGTACATTAATGATCTCTCATCAGTTACACTACCAGAAGCAGAGTTCGTTTTGTTTGCAGATGATAGAAGTATTGCAATAAAAAGTACGTCAAGCATAGTGATAGAAAGGTCTGCTAATGATATTTTCATGAACATTAATAAATAGTTTAAAGCCAACTCATTGTCATTAAACTTTGAAAAGTCTCGCTACATGCAGTTCAGAACATGTAAGAGATTTCCTGACAGCATATGCATTAAGTATGAAGAAAAGCAGATAGAAGAGATTGACAGTATTAAATTACTGGGATTGATAATAAATTTAGTTGGGACGAGCACACCATAGAACTGCAGAAACGACTCAACAAATCTGTATTTTCAATACGAGTGTTATCAGACATAGGAAACATAAAAATAACAAAGCTTGCATAATTTGCTGACTGTCATTCCCTAATGTCATGTGGTATAATATTTTGTGGTAACTCTTCAAGTCAGTCCAAAGTCATCAGAGTCCAAAAACGTGTAATAAGTATTATTTGTGGAGTAAATTCACGGACGTCTTGTAGAAGCCTCTCCAAAGAATTGGGTATATTAACTACTGCCTCTCAGTATATTTATTCCTTAATGCAATTTGTCATAAATAATATATCCCTTTTCCCAACAAACAGCTCAGTTCATACATACAATAAAAAATGATCTACACAAGGACTTAAAAACACTTACTTTAGTTCAAAAAGTGGCCCACTACTCAGGAACACACATTTTCAATAATTTACCATCAAGTATAAAAAATTTAGCTACAAATAAAGATCAGTTTAAGAGGAACCTAAAAGACTTTCTAGTGGCCAACTGCTTCTACTCCATTAGTGAATTTCTAAATTGTACCAAATGATGCATGCACTCATACTATATTAGTATTATTAGATTATCAGGAAAAAATAAAAATAAAATTAAAAAATTAAAAAATTAAAAAATAAAAAACTTAAAAATTTATGTATCTGTATTTATATTATAAGTGTATGTATTTGTATTTATAGGACATGTTCCACATCCACGAGGATCCCCTCAACATGGATCTACGGAACGAATAACTAATCTAATCTAATCTACTGCGTCTTTCAGATATGATATAAACCACTATATGGAGAGCTTCGACTCGTAGTTCGCTTTACAAAGCTGCTTCCATGACCCACAAATGCTTTTATTATCGGTAAAAATTTGCCAACTTCTTTGTAAAATGAATTCACAGGTATGAAGAGCGCAACGATACTGATGTTTAGATAAATAAGAAAAGTTTGAAAGCCGGCCGCGGTGGCCGAGGGGACTGAGGCGCTCCAGTCACGGTCCGCACGGTCACTACGGTCGGGGGTTCGAATCCCCCCTCGGGCATGGATATTTGTGCCGTCCTTAGTATAAGATAGTTGATAAGTAGTTTGTAAGTTTAGGGACTGATGACCCTGTAGTTAAGTCCCATAAGCTTAACAAACATTTGAACATTTGAAAAGTTTGAAAGAGTAGAGACAGGAAGATCATATTCACAAGAATTGTTCATTAGTAGGTTCTGAATAAATGATTAGCATTTCAGTCACCTCAGTTCAGCAGACATCCTGTTACAAATTAGGTACAGAGTCCGCCACGGGCCGTGATAACTCGACCCATGCGCAATGTCATCGACGCTAGCAAGGCGAGAAGGGCCAGCTAAAAGACGCGATTACACCCGTGTGCATCGGCGTGTCGTGTGTGACGTCATCGGTAGGGAGCTTCGATTTAGACGGGCGTGCGCATCAACTTCTACTGCACCAGCAGCTTCCGGCACCATTTTTGTTCCAAGCGGCGACAGCGTGGGCTTCTCAGAGACGGTGTTCTTTGTTGTTATTGCTTTGAAATATCGCGTGCTTCACTTCTGATACATATATCAAGAAGTAAATAAAGCTATGGATTAAAAATTAATCTGGTCATAATTATTTTATAGTTTTCCATATGAAAGGCGGGTTTTGTCAGGCTGTTGGGTTCCCCAGCCGGCGGGCTAACAGTTTGGACCTAGTGAATGGAATACAGGTAGTAAGGGATATCCTAATCTGCTCGGAAACGAAAAACGGAGTCTTTGGATGAGCGATGGCGGTTAACCCAGATTGCAACTGAAATACAATATAGCCACAAGCATTATTCTAAAAATCCATATAAAATCAGGGAATGATCATACGGCAAATATAATTATATGAATGGATTCAGAATACTTGGGAGAATCACACACCGTAATTACAGTTTCAATATCCTTGACAGACATAAAGCCGACAAATTTCAGTACTGTAATAATAATATGACTTATATTTACAATTAATGACACGTAGAGTTCATCAGTAACAGTTTATAATGCAAATGGGCAGCATTGAACCACGGTACCTATCTTAAAAGACGCACAACGTTATTTCTGTATTTTTTTTAATAAACCTTTTTTTTTTTTTTTTTTTTTTTCATGTTCTGTTTTTCGTTGAGGTAGTAATATTCTTGTGTCAAAACATAGATTCCACGACAGAAACGCAAAACATGCACCCAGCAAAGCGCATGACATTTATACATGTATTTTATTATATTTAATATTATTCTTAGTAATGTTCATTTTATGTTGTATACTGCCTCTGAAATATTTCAAGACCGACTAAAAATAATAGATATGCAGCAGATAATCTATACATATACAATTAAATGTATTTGTGGACAAGAACAGAATATATTTGCACAAAAACCATGATGAATTAAATATTAATTGCGTAACTATATTTCAACGACGGCAGTATAATTGAATAGTGAGCCGGCACGCTAAATAGCTGCCTGAGCAAAGAGCTTCAGCCTCAACCGTTTTTAGTATTATGAAATATATAGTTGTTTGTTAAATGTAGCCGCGGTGGCGTAGCTGAGCGGTCTAAGGCGCCTCGCTGCGAAGCGCGCGGTTGCTCGCCGTCGGAGGTACGAGTCCTCCCTGGGGCATGGGTGTGTGTGTGTATGTGTGTGTGTGTGTGTGTGTGTGTGTGTGTGTGTGTTGTCCTTTGGTTAGTTTACCTTAGTTTAAGTAGTTTGTACGCTACGGACTGATGACCATGCAGTTGTGTCCGATAGATTTACAAACATTTGAACATTTTTCTTTGTTAAATGTATACTGCATTTGTAGGGAGGTGGTCAAAGCATTTAATTCTGTGATATTCATACGTATAATACTTTGAAAGGTAAATTGTATTTTAAAGATGAGGCGTTACGATGAGCGGAAGGATACAATTTTGGGAGCAGGTAGAGCACGCTTTCGAACGCTTGGTAGGGGACTCGTGACTTGGACGCGGTGGTGATAGGTTGTCACTATGGGCGGTTTGAAGCCGTGTTATAAACTTCTGATATGAAGAGGTAGGCTTATGTGGACTTAAGAAATTTAGGGTACTGTGACGGCAGAACTTAGTGTCTGGTCGAAAAGTGGTAAACTATGAACGGTGGTAGGGCTGTGGAACTATGAAAATTCAGCAATCGTGTACTCGGGTGATGACAAACTGAATTTTATAACAAATACTGTTATTAATCACGATTAATTTGGAAGTACAATGTTGGATGGATCTCATTAATCTTCGAGTGATAATTTGGAACTTCTCTCTCGAGTGCGTGTGATACTTATCGTGCCTCTCATGAACAATAGTTGGGGAAATATTCGGTTATTTACCGATGTATAAAGTAGGGCCACCTCCGCATTTTCATGTCCAAAAAGAGTGATAAACTCCATTTATATAAAAAATTACTTTGTGAGTGAATCTCTTCTAAACATTATCTTAGAATCCATTTTGTTGATTATTCAGAGCTTTAATTTATGTTTGTTTAAATACATTTTTCGCGACATATGCAGACTGATAGACTGGATAACCTACAGATTAATTATTGATCGTATTGAAACAGTTTGGGTAGCTGTTTCGGGCATAGAAACTGAGATACATAACTCACCATTATGAACAGAGACAACGAGTCACACACCTTTTACTTTCCTGATTTACGTATTGTCCAATTCTTATTGGGGAGTAACGATAGGAAGGTCATAAGTTGATTTCATTGCGTAGTGTCTCCATAGCAGTGTTGCCACTACTTACTTTCCAACCCTGGTAAATGACAACGGTCTATCACTCCTGCGTAAGAGACGCAGAACTGTCCTGCAATCGGGATGAGATGTCGCACTTCACGCAGGTTGCAGGGGGGGAGGGAGGGGGGGGCGGATGAGTCTGGGTGACGCAACCGAATGATGTCGTCGTAATCAGTTCCATTACGCGTACACACACCGGCTGCACTGCCGAAAAACGTCGTCCCCCATTTTCCAGATGGCTGCATCACATTCTCTCATGCCAGTTATGCTGCCTCTTTCAAACTCAATGATAATTTAGTACGGTTCGCACTTTGTCTGCAAGGCATTCTACTCGTCTTTTCGAGTAAATGTAAAATTTCTTGTCTTTCAAGATTTCTTTTCCTGAACGTGTATGTAAATTGTTTCAGAATGCAACAGTAATTTGTCATTGCTGATTTCGTAACGTATTTGATTCTTGTGGTGCATTCGATATGAACTTCATGCCGGAGTACCTCAGCAACAACAGACTTCACTTCCTGCAAGTGGGCAACTACTCTGGATGATCTCGCTCTTATTAGTTTACTGCAAACGTGTCTTCGAGAACACGTTATGACTGTAAAGTTTCATATGGATGATATGAGAATATCCCGAATCTGATTACCGCACTAAGGGTGTTACGATTCTCTAGAATAGAAATTTAACAGAGAAACGATTCGCACAGATTTAGTGGAGGACAAACTTGGAATATTGTCTCCTATTAGTATCGATAAGCGGGTCAAAGCACACTATCCAGTCACTCGATCATTCCAGGACAGTAATAAAACAAAGCAAAGGGAAAGCTGAAGTAGTAAACTTAACCTTAAACAAATCTTTCACGCAAGAGGACCGCACAAATGTACCATCATTTGATCATCGTGCTAATTCCGGAGGACATAGTAACAGGTATTTCCGGTGTAGAGAAGCAGCTGAGAGAGCTAAATACGAAAAAGTCTCCTAGTCCGGAAAGAATGCCAGTTAGGTTTTACAAAGAGTATTCTGCGGCATCGGCCCCTTACTTAGCTTGCATTTATCGCGAATCATTAATTCAGCGCAAATTTCGTTGTAATTGGAAAAAAGCGTAGGTGACTCCCGTTTATAAGAAAGGAAAGAGAACTGACCCACATAATATCGTTGACATCAATTTCCTGTAGACTTTTGAGCATATTCTCAGTTCGAATATAGTAAATTTCCTTCAGACGGAAAACATCGTTCTTGTGAAACTCACTTGCCCTTTTCTCACATGCCATTTTGCGAGCCTTGGATGAAGGGCAACAGGCGAATTGTGTTTTTCTCGACTTCAAAACGGCGTTTGACGCGGTGCCACACTGCAGACTCCTAACGAAGATAAGAGCTTATGGAATAGGTTCACAGATTTGTGACTGGCTGGAAGACTTCCTAAGTAATAGAACGCAGTATGTTTTTCTAGACGGCGAGTGTTCAGAGACTAGGGTGTTATTTTTAATTGATTTTAATAACATACAAGATGAATGACATAAAATCTTTATTTAATGCGAAGAATAGCAGCTAGCTCTCAATGTAGAAATGTGTAAGGTGAAGCACATGGGTATAAAAAACAATCCCATATTTTTTCGAATACAGCATTAGTAGTGAGGTTCTTAATGCAGTCGCGTCGTTCAACTATCTAGGCGTAACATTGCAGAGCGATATGAAATAGACCGAACAAGTAAGGACAGTTGTGAGTAAGGCGGACAGCCGACTTCGGTTTATTTGGAGAATTTTGGGAAGATGTACTTCATCTGTAAAGGAGAACGTGTATAAAACGCTTGTACGACCACATCTTGAGTATAGCTCAAGTTTTTGGGACCTACAGAAGATCATTTTAAAGGAAGCCATAGAAGCAGTTCAGAGGCGAGCAGCTAGGTTTGTTACTGGTAAGTTCGACCAATGTGCGAGTGTCACGGAAATCCTCCAGTAACACAGTTGGGGATCGCTGTAGAAAAGACGACGTTTTTTTCGTGAAATTCTGTTGAGGAAATTTAGAGGTCCGGAATTTGAAGTTGAGTGTAGTACGATCTTGCTGCCGCCTACTTACAGTTCGCGTAAAGATCACAAAGACAAGATAAGAGAAATTAGGGCTCGTACGGAGCCATATAGGCATTCTTTTTTTCCTCGTTCTATTTGGGAGTGGAATAGCAAAGGAAATGCCTAGTAGTGGTACAGTGTACCCTCCGCCACGCACTTTACGGTGGATAGCGAAGTATGTATGTAGATGTAGATCTACAGAATTCAATGGCGATGTGCCACTAGTGAGACAAAGTCATCACTGCATGATGTACTTTTGATTATGAGGGAAATGGAAATTCAATGTCGTCAGTGTATCGTTGTACATTCAAGGAAGGGAAGAAGGTACGTCCTGTAGATATCGAGGTCAATAAGGACGGAGCACATGCTCGGATAGTTTTTGTAAGAGATTGGGAAGGAAGTCGGCCGTATCGTTTAAAAGGAACCATCCCGACATTTGCTTGGAAAGATTTAGGGGTATCACGCTTATATTTTTAGTTAACAGTGTCTTAAAGAGTAGACTTAGGAAATTATAATAGTGCAAACCACACATTCTAAAAAAAAAATGTTCAAATGTTTGTATAGCTTATGGGACTTAACTACGGGGTCATCAGTCCCTAAACTTACAAACTACTTATGAACTAGCTAATCCTAAGGACGGCACAAATATCCATGCCCGAGGGGGGATTCCAACCCCCGACCGTAATGGCCGTGCGGACCGTGACTGGAGCGCTTCAGTCCCCTCGGCCACTGCGGCCGGCCACACATTCTAGGTAAATGATAGATATTATATTAGTTTTTAAATGAAGAGGCTAAAAAAGTGGACTGAACACTGCGCACCATTCTGAAGCCACGTTTCTACGTAAAAAATCACTTCGCACATCGTTCTGTTTTGTTGCAAACAATCGAAAACTGGCGTCTTCACTTACTTATTACAGGTCAAATATTAGCTCTAGGAAGTGCAGAGTATACGTGTTTTGAAGTATAACTAAAGTCGTGCGGTGATGACCGGGCGTGTGTGTTTGTGTGTATTAGGTCTTAGCACAAGTTAGTTTAAATAGTTTGTAAGTCTAGGGATCAATGAACTGAGCAGTTTGGCCATTTAGGTTTCAAAATATTATCTTTCTCTGTATTACTTTAAACAGATGTGTTTTGACATTGTTGACAGGAAATGTAATGACACACTGGCATCATCCAATTCAGACCAATTTCCCACCAGTTGTGCTGGTATCTTGTGTTATTTTTTTTTTCCTTGGTATAAATGTCACTCATCTTAGAATGCAACGTTTTACATGGAAATGACACAGAGCACTGGTACATTTTTTATGATCAATATTATTCTAACGATGCTTTCATATGGTTCCGTTCCTTAGAGACGGAAAGTGTCCCTGTTTGTACTGAAATAGGTTTGCTCGCAACGTCTACTTTTGTATCAGACAGGAAAACATGAGAAATATAAAGATGTTGAGTTTTCAGAATTTCTGGACGAACTGCGATAAATTTAAGAATGTCTAAGGGTGAAAGAAAATCTGTCAGCACGTGTCCATTATATCAAAATTTAAAGTCAGCATCGTGGCAGTAGCTTCAGAAAAATGAGTCGGGCCTCCTGGTTGTGAGAAAATATACGAACTCCGCTTCACGTCTTGGCTCCAAGAGGCGAAAATAATGCAGAGCTCCGCTCTCGGTAATTGTTCAGCGAGCCAGCGCTGGCGAGTAGCACGGCGTCCAGACGGCGTAAAAATGTCTGCACGACGTGAGGCATTTTACAACCCTAGCAACTGCAGACGCTGCTAAACCTTGCCTCATCACTGTCGACCCAGTGGCGCCATTTAATAAGCACCCTACTCTTGAATTCTTCTTCTTCCATGTCAGAAAGAAGAGGGAATCCAGAACGAACCGCCAAGTAATGAACCCAGCTAAATTCTGTGACAACATATTCTCTTTCCACAGGGGTGTAAGTCACCAGAGATGATTATCGAAGTGTATCAGTCTCATTTTAGAACCAAAACGTAATGAAACGGTAAGAATTATTACAGTGGCAGGGCTTGTTCAGCATTCTATCAACGTATTTTGGGATTATTCTAAGCCCATCGCCGTAGCGTCATTAACTGCACTTTGGGGACCAATTGAGGCCACCAAGCTCTCTTCAGATGCCGAGCGAGGAGGCGCGGTGGTAACACACTGCAGTCACATTCGCGAGGTCAGCGCACAGTGGCTCAGAATCCCAAAAAGCTGGTCACAATTTAAGGATTAGTTTAGACAACATTGTCAAAGGAGAGAAATAGCGATCTATTTGGTATGATTAATATTACAAAAGACAGTCTTGATCGCCAAAAGAATTAACAGTTTATTGACCGCTTTCGACCTGATGTAGGTCATCTTCGGAACAAAATGTGGCCCATGTGGCAAGTGCTGGACTCGGCTGGGCTGGGCTGGGCTGTCCTGGCTGTTCTGCTGCCAGCTGGTAAGGTAACAGCTGGCAGCAGAATAGCCAGGACAGCCCAGCCCAGCCGTGTGCAGCATTGGCCACATGGGCCACATTTTGATCCGAGAATGACCTACATCAGGTCGAAAGCGGTCAATAAAAACTGTTAATTTTTGCGATCAAAACTGTTTCTTGTAATATTAAAATATAAGCAGTTGTTGAATTGTTCCAAACTTAGTATTAAGGGTTAACGCAGTTTCTAATATCAAACAATAAAGAAGATAGATGCATCCAAGATGGCGGACAAAAGTTGACAAGTGTGTTCGTAATAGTGTTCGTAAATCTTATGGGACTTAACTACAGGGTCATCAGTCCCTAAACTTACAAACTACTTATGAACTACTTACGAACTAGGACGGCACAAATATCCATGCCCGAGGGGGGATTCGAACCCCCGACCGTAGTGGCCGTGCTGACCGTGACTGGAGCGCCTTAGTCACTTTTTTTTTTTTTTTTTTTTTTTTTTTTTTTTTTTTTTGCTCTATCTGTAGCTCTGTTCGTTGCGGACGTAGATCAAGTTTGTTCGTTTTCGTTCGATTTGTTCTTGGCTCAGCTTTTTTTATTACAGAGGGCGTTCAGCCCTCTGACCGGGCGCGCTGAGCCACGGCGCCCGGCTAATCACCTCGGCCACCGCGGCCGGCAGTTGACAAGTCTTTTCATATATATATAAGTCAGTATTCACGGGGTTGTTGTAGTTGATGGTTACCATATAAACCAAAAAAGTGAAAAAGTGGAAAGTTCGAAGAAAGCACCGAACAGAGGCTAGAGGATGGTGAAAAATATTAGAAATAATTATTTCATTTCAAATACAATTATTTACTTTGTTTTATTCTTTACTGTGCTTCTCCCCTCGATTATCATTTAAATTAATTATTTTGTCATTTTTGAAGCTTTCAACAGTGACATTTTGCTTTTTAAACGTGTCTCAAAGCCAAAATGGTAACTAGTTGAAGAATTTGAAGCGAAAACAGGGCAAAAACAAAAGCGAAATCCCGTGGAATTCACAACTTACCTCAATTTTAAGCGCATTTTTCCAATTTTCTCGTCGATTTTCCTGTAGTACATTAATTGAATAATAAACATGCCTATTTGATGATTTAATAGTGATATAAATGTTTTTTTTCATACATATATCCTGGAATACCTTCCATATTGAAAGTACAGGCTTCGCTTGTACAAAACACAAATAACTGTTTTCAACAATAAGGCTGTTTTGGTAGCGTGGTCAGCTGCACGCACGCTAACAATAAAATGCAGCATTTGACCTGAGATGTAACCGAACAAATGAACAGTTGGTATTCCGCCCAGCCGGCATTCAGTGGCGGTTAGTGGACGGCTGTTTCAGGGGGGCAAAAGTGCGACAGTCATCAGTCTCCCGCATTGAATGGTTCCAGCATAGCTGAAGCCACCCTGAAAGTCTCAAACATGACCGGCCTTAGCGATGCAGGCGCCCCAGGCGAATCGCAGATTTGGCGCCATTTTTATGTAAATGGCGAACCTGGGAGTTCTTTGCAACTGGGTATTCGTTTTCTAAAGATCGTCTTAAATGATTAACTACATCATCTTATGCTCACAGCATGTTTTTTCCTCGTAAACTTAGGAATTTTATAATAATAATAATAAATCGTTAATGAAATGAAAATGATTTGAAATCCTGCAGAGACACTCCATTTGATTCTTGTGTTGGCTGTGACGTCACTGACCAGCATGCTGCTGCCATTGTCGTAATATTCAGTAGGCATACAACATTTATTTGGGCATTAAAGTTATAGAAAAGTGTCTATAATATTGAGTTGTGCCACGCTGTATAACTACTCCAGACAAATTGTTTTTGCATCTTCCAAAGAACGAGGAGATGCGGAAAACGTGGTCGAAACACGCTCGCAAAGAAGATAGAGATCGTGCGATTATTTCTGTGAGGATCATTTTGATGTATTCGTGCATTGTTGATTATCATGCTCTGCACCTGCAATGTTTTAAACTCTTATGATGTATATCTTAAAACTGGGTCGCCACGGTGGAGTAGCCGAGCGGTCTAAGGCGCCTCGCGCGGTTGCTCGCCATCGGGGGTTCGAGTCCTCTCTGGGGCATGGGTGTGTGTGTTGTCCGTAGGTTAGCTTACCTTAGTTTAAATAGTTTGTAAGCTACGAACTGATGATCACGCAGTTTGGTCCGATAGATTTATGAACATATATGAAATGTAGTCACAGCCACGACAGTCGTTCCAGATACTATTATTCTGCTACAGAAACATGACCCTGCCTCCGACTCTTACTGACATGGGAGTGTAAATCGTGCAGTGTAGGAAACATTGTGTGGCGCTGAATTATTGCAGGGCCTTAATGAACCATTCTCTCTGAAAGCAGTACATGCCCTGTATGATCTATTAATTGCTATAAATGATTAATTAAGTAAAAATATTCTATATGAATCTATTCGCATTCTACATGGGATGATCTGCAAATCACATTTTAATGCCTATACTATTTATCTCCCATTCCATTCTCGAATAGCGCGCGGGAAGAGAGAACATCTGAATCTCTTCGTTCGAGCTCTAATTCCTCGTATTTTATTCTTATGATCATTTCTACCTATGTAAGTGGCAGTCAACAATATATTTTCGCATTCGGAGGAGAACGTTGGCGATTGGAGTTTCTTAAGTAGCCCACGCCGCAGCGATAAGCGCCGTTGTTGTAATGATTCCCATCCCAGAAACTAGATATCGCTACAAACGAAAAGAAATCCCGACTGTGAAATAGGCATTACTTTATGATTTAATTAATTAAAGAAGGGCAGCTCGCTTCGTATTACGACTTATCTTATGCTAAGAAAAGAAAAACCTACATTTTTAGCTTTTGTAGATTTGGAGAAAGCTTTTGACAATATCGACTGGAATACACTCTTACAAATTCTGAAGGTGGCAGGGGTAAAATATAGGGAGCGAAGAGTTATCTTCAACCTATACAATAACCAGACAGCGGTTATTAGAGTCGAAGGGCAAGAAAGGGGGCGCCAAGGTTGGGAAGGGAGTTAAGACAGGGTTGTAGCCTTTCCCCAATGTTGTTGAATCTGTACATTGAGCAGGCAGTGAAGGAATGGAAGGAGAAATTTGGAGAGGGCATTAAAGTGCAGGTTTGCCGATGACATAGTAATTCTGTTAGAGACTGCAAAAGATCTGGAAGAGCAATTGAATGGAATGGACAGTGTTTTGAAAGTAAGATATAAGATGAACATTAACAAGAGTAAAACGAGGGTAATGGAATGCAATGTCAGAAAATCAGGCGATGCTGAAGGAATTAGATTGGGTAATGAGACAATAAAAGTAGTCGATGAATTTTGTTATTTGGGTAGCAAGATAATTCTGATGGCCGAAATAAAGAAGATATAAAATGCAGAATGGCTATGGGAAGAAAATCATTTCTAAAGAAGCAAAAATTGTTAAAATCCAATATTAATTTAAATGTTAGGAAGTCCTTTCTGAAAGCATTTGTCTGGAGTGTAGCATTGTATGGGAGTGAAACGTGGACGATACGGAGTTCAGATACAAAGATGATAGAAGCTTTTGAAATGTGGTGCTACAGACTAATGATGAAAATTAAATTGGTAGTTCACGTAACTAATGAGGAGGTGCTTAACCGTACGGGGAGAAAGGGAGTTTCTGGCATATCCTAAGAGAAGGAATAGATTGGTTGGACACATTCTGAGACATCAAGGAATTGTTGACTTAGCATTAGAAGGAAGCGTGTGGGGTAAAAATCGTGACGAATATAGTAAGCAGATTCAAAAGGATGTAGCTTGCCGAACGTATTCTCAGATGAAGAGACTTGGACAGGACAGGGTAGCGCGGAGAGCTGCATCAAACCAGTTTACGGACTGAAGATCACAACAACAACATGCCACCCCTATCCCGAGTGACGTCGTCCCTTATACTACTGCTGTCACGCACGTTCCTGCACATTAATCAATCTCGGGGGATGGTCTATATAGTACGACTGACCCGTTACGTCGTTTTCCACGGCCTTCCGTGAACCAGTCTGCGCACACTGACTGCAGTTGCCGCAACACAGCGTCCTATACGACCAGCAGTTTTCCGGATGGATGTATCACATAATCTCATGCCCCTGATTTAACGGGACGGTTCTCACATAAAGTCTACGAAGCATCCTTCCACAATCTTTAGAGAAAACGATACCAGTGTGTGATATGTCTCTAATGACGACACTGTCGACGGGACTTGAATCCTAATCTACCTTTCTTCCTTTACGTTCAGATTACCAAGGCCGAAAATAGGTCAGACCGCGGTTACCTTGACGCAAGAAATCTGTATTCTCACACGAGAAAAATGGAGATACACCTAACTACCTGCTCCATGACAGGTTCTGCGTTATTTCGAAAGAATGGCAATCGTTCTTAATGCCGTAGTCGTGAGTGATTTAGCCAACGTGTGCAGGTATTGTGGGAAGATGTGAGCGTTTTCTCGTGAGGTTTTCTCGTGGGGTTTTGGTGTTTGTTAGCATTCAGTCACGTCTTTTAAGAGACCAGGGAATTATAATACACCAAGATAAATAGCTCAATAGCTTCAAGTCAAAGGGATAAATATCAGAGTGTAAAACAAGAAGATATGGAAGCTTCAAATCATTAAAGTTCTTCACCATTAGTAAGTTTACAACTTATCTTAGAAGATAGGTTTAGGAAAGGGAAATCTACGTTTTTATCACTTGTTGATCTGGAGAAAGCTTTTGACAATGTTTACTGGAATACACTTTTCGAGATTCTGAAGATAATAGGGGTAAAATGTAGGGAGGAAAGAGTTATATTCAACTTGTAAAAAACCAGACAGCAATTATTAGAGTCTACGCAGTGGTTGGGAAGGGATTAAGACACGGTTGTAGCCTTTATCCAATGTTGTTCAATCTATACATTGAGCAAGCTGTGAAGGAATGCAAGGAGAAATTTGGAATGGTAATTAATTTCCAGGGAGAGGGAATAAAAACCTTGCAGTTTTCTGGCGACATAGTAAATTTGTCAGAGAAAACAAAACATCTGGAAGAGCAATTACATGGAATGGACAGTATCTTGAAAAGAAGGTAAAAAATGAACAATAATAAGGCTAAAACGAGGGTAATGAAATGTAGTGACAGAAAATCAGGCGATGCTGAAGGAATTAGATTAGGTAATGAGACAATAAAAGTAGTAGAGGAATTTTGTTATTTAGATAGTAATATAACACCTGATCACCGAAGTTAATAAGGTGTAAAACGCAGAATGGCTATGGGAAGAAAAGCATTTCCGAAGAAGCGAAATTTGCTGACATCCAATATTAGTTTAAATGTTAGAAAGTACTTTCTGAAAGCATTTGTCTGGCGTGTAGCATTGTATGGGAGTCAAACGTGGACAATGAGGAGTTTAGACAAAAAGATGATGGAAGCTTTAGAAATGTTTAAAAATGTTCCAATGTTTGTGAAGCTTTTGGGAATTACTTACGGGGTCATCAGTCCCTAAACTTACAAACTACTTATGAACTAACTTATACGGAAGACAGAACAAACATCCATCCCCGAGAGGGGTTTCGAACTCCCGACGGGGAACGGTCTCCCGCATTGCAGCATAGCGTCTCAATGCGCTCGGCAGCTCCGCCGCGGCTTTCGGTATGTGGTACTACAGAATAATGACGAGGATTAGATGAGTAGATCACGTAACTAATGAGGTGCTAAATAGAATTGGGGAGAAAAGGAGTCTTGGCATATCTTGACTAAGAGATGGGATAGGTTGATGGGACACATTCTGAGACATCAAGGAATCGTCAGCATAGCGTTAGAAGGACGTGTGCGGGGTAAAAATAGTAGAGGGACAGCGAGGGACGCATACAGCAATCAGATTTAAAAGAATGTAGGTTGCCGTACGTATTCTGAGATGAAGAGACTTTTGCAAAGGAACGGGTGGCGTGGAAAGCTGCATCAGACCAGTCGGCGGAATGAAGACCACAACAACAACTCTTGTCTTTCTTTCAGATGAAAATCATGATGTAACAGCAGCCAATAGCTTCCAAAATTTGCCCATAAAAGATGAGACATTTACTAACAAAACAAGTGGGAAAGAACATATATTGTCCTGATTGCAACAAGCATCTCAGCATGCCAGGATCGTTCAAAATCTCGCCAAACAGAAGATAATTACTTGTGAAATTGAGCGAAACAGAAAACGTAATACTTATGAAACGCAAAACCATATTTTCTCTCTATTTTGTTGACAGTGTGGTAGTCAAATAACATAATTGACAGAAAGGTGTTCAAAATATTCAAATGTTTGTTAAGCTTATGGGACTTAACTACGGGGTCATCAGTCCCTAAACTTACAAACTACTTATCAACTACCTTATGCTAACGACGGCACAAATATCCATGCCCGAGGGGGGATTCGAACCCCCGACCGTAGTGGCCGTGCAGACCGTGACTGGAGCGCCTCAGTCCCCTCGGCCACCGCGGCCGGCCAGAAAGGTGTAAAATAAACTTTGCCTATCTCTCTTTTATAATATAAAAAAAGAAGGAAGGAAAGAAAATTAGAAATTAACGTCCTATCGACAGTATGGTCATTGGATACAGAACTCACAGCGGATTGTTTGGGTAATGATAGGGAAGGAAATAGTCCGTATCCTTTCAAGCAACTATGAAGCTCTTCGGCTAGCGTTATTTCGGGAAATCCGGAGGGTGTTTCCCCAAATGCGTGTCCATTGTATCGCCACAATAACACCTCGTTCGGTCTTTCATAATATGTTTTAAATAATTTTGCAAATGCCGCCTTCAGAGAGTGACGCGTGGTATCAGAGACCGACTGGATCAACAATGCATATTATTTTCTTCTAACAACGGCTTGTGTAATCGGTTCGTGTTTTTGTTTATCGAGTGAGGTCAGCATTATTCGGTCCCCTAGACCGATCACACTAACGTCGTGGCGCTAAAATTTTCCCGGCAGTCAGTTATATTTATTTATCCAGTTTAATTAATATTTATCTGTTTTATATAGTCATAATGTTAACACATTTGTCAATAATTACATAGGTGTATAAGAGAGGCATTTATAATGGACTACGAGAGAGAATGTGAACGTATCAGAAGGTTACTGGAAGAAGCTGTAGAAGAATCTGAACCTGAAGATGAACCAGAATTAGTGAAGAATAGGTCTTAGAGGAAAGGGGAGAAGACACAGAAAGTGCAAAACATACATGCGTCTTCAACATACTGAACTGTTGTGCAAAGATTGTGATAAGTGCACAGTGTGGTTATATTAGTAAATTTACTGTTATATTTTGTTTTGTTTAATTCATATATGTTACATAGTCTGGTGTTTTCCATTGTTTAAATATCCTTAGTTTGTCATTTACACCTTTGCATATAGCACATTTCCATTATCTGACAAACATTTGCATACTACTTGTATAAGGTTTGTTTACTCCAAAACTAACTTAACGTCACTAAGAAAAAATGACTGAGTAACATACTTATTTCTAACCGATATATTAATAAATACAACACTTCAGTTGTTTTATTGTGATGGTCTGAGAGACCGACCTCAATAAACTTAGTACATAAAACTACCTCACCGACGAAGGGTTATAGGAAATAACGCTAATAATGTCCTGTTACCTTTCCGCAGAATGTAACCAAGCTGCTAGTCCTCAACGTGTTATCTACAAATCCTGTGTTGCAATACAGCTGAATAGGGACAGTCGTAACGGACAGCGTCTTAAATTCCGTCTTTTCGCCCCCAAGCGCACTATGCCGTGCGAATTGCAGCAAGGTTACGGACATGAACGTTGAAATACTCGTAGATATAAAATTAATTACTTAATTCGAATTCGTTCGAAATAATAATTTTATCCACTACCTCTTTCACATTTTCTTTGCTTATGTCCTCCAATTTTCTCTTTGTTGCGTTTACAGCATGCTCAAAGTACTGATCAGAGTAACAGAGCATAGACTAACGAACCGTCGCACTTATGTATTCGACAGTTTGTAACAGTAGTCTCGTTTTTGTACAACTTATTAACACTTCGCTCCCAGAATTCTAAGGAGCAAGAAAGCCAAGGAAAAGTTTTCGTAGACCACTGCAGCCTGCTAAACGAAATGCTGCTTCCTAGTTTTCTTATGCGGCAATAAAATTATTGTACTTCACCGTTAACAGTAATGCGAGGTTCTACGCCGTTATTATTATTATTATTGTACGCCACTTCTTTGGTATTATAAATCATTTGCTTGCTTTCATATAGATCGGAAAGATGAGGATAAATTACCCAACACCCAGAAATGGACACTGTGTCCTATTCAGGACCTCCGACAAAATATCTTCGAGGCAGCAAAGCCGCGCGCATATTTTGAATTGCGCGGAGTGCATCCGATCAATCATCGGATATCGGTGAAGTGTCGCTCTTTTAGGAGAGTTTCTTAAGGGGATCCTCAGGTC
This sequence comes from Locusta migratoria, assembly GCA_026315105.1. Taxonomy (NCBI): domain Eukaryota; kingdom Metazoa; phylum Arthropoda; class Insecta; order Orthoptera; family Acrididae; genus Locusta; species Locusta migratoria. Next base: position 731,847,425 of record CM048744.1, on the reverse strand, counting down.
TTGGTAGTGAGGAGGCGGTAAATACTGCATCGTAACGACCCACGCAACATTCCAAGTAGATTTCACGGCAAGAGCAACGATCGGCGTCTGTCAATGAATTATAGGGCATTCATCCTTTCTTTTACGAATGGAAGACTAAAGAGTAAAAGATGCGAGATAAAAAACATACTTTCTACCTAGGTACTATTCGAAGCAGCCTTGAAAATAATCCATGTTTCCATTTCAATAGGATAAGTATCGTAAATGTGTTCAAGCAAGGTTTTTTTTCCAGCTTCACGTCAAATTAAATTATTAGAGTAACCATTTTCAATGGCCCAACCACAGAGAGGAAGTACGCGAGAGAGAAGGGGAACATTGTGGGGAGCAGAGAGAGATTGAGAGGAGGAGGAGGAAGAGGAGAATGAGGAGGAGGAGAAGTATAATAGAGATGTGTAGTGTATTTGAAAGAAAGAAAGTAGCAAGTAACCGTTTTTACCGAATAAGGCCATAATAAAATTTGAAAGTAAAACCGAAACAATGGTCTAGAACTTATCCATTTAAAGATGGTTGCTCCCTGACTTTGAGCTCATATCAGTCAGAAACAGGGAAGGCCCTGGAAGAGCAATTAATTTGAATTGTTAGGAGAGAGCAAAACAAGGGTTATGTAATGTAGTCGAATTAAAGCAGACATTGATGAGAGAATTGGGTTCGTCACCGATACAGTGAAGGACGTATGCGTGGTTTTGTTATTGTGGCGGTAAAATAACCCGTGATTGCCAAACAAGAAATGATATAAAATGAAAAATATCCATAGTTACATTAGCACTTCTGAAGAAGAGAAGATTGTTACCATCAGTTATTACTTTAGGTTACCGGAAGTCGCTTATGAAGGCACTTATATGGGATGAAGCCTTGTAATGGAATAATACGAGGACAGTTCCACAAGATGGGAATTGGAGTCTTGGGAAAGTTAGATGAGCAGATTATATAATTAAAGAGGAGGTATCTCATAGGGGGAAAAGAAATTTGTTGCTTAACTTGATTTAAAAAAGGTTTCCATTGATAGGATACATTAAGAGACATCAAGAAGTACACAAATTAATACTGGTGGGAAGTATGTCTATGTAGGGGAAGGGGTTAACATCGCAGAGGGAGTCTACGAGACCAGTCAGTTGGAAACAGATGGTGGTTGCCTTTATTATTTGTAGATGAAGAGGCTTGCGGAGGATAGTTTGTAGAACTACACCAACCAGCGTTCGGACTAAAGACCACAACAACAATAACATCTGTTGTAATTGTTGCTTTCAGCTGGGAGATTGCTTTAGTGGCAGCTCTCCACCCTTCTCTATCTTGAGCAAACCTCTTTATCTCCTCATAAGAATGGCAACCCTTATCTGTTTGAACCTGTTCGTCACCTGGACTGCCTTAGTCTACCCCACACAAACTTCTCTCCAATGTCAAGTTCATGATTCCTTGATGTCTAAGAATGTTTCCTACCAGTCGGTGCTTTTAGTCAAGATACACTAGATATTCCTTTTTTCCCCAATTCTGTTGCGTACTTCCTCGTTAGTTATGCTATCTGCCTGCCCAATTTTCAGAATTCGACTGTAGCACCACATTTCAAAAGCATATTCGTCCATCTGAATTATTTATCGTCTATGTTTCTCAAATATACGAAGCAACACTGCACATATATGCCTTCAGCAAAGACTTCCTAATACATAAATTAATATTCGAGGTTAACAAATTTCTCTTTTTCGGAAACTCCTTTTACCCATTGCCATTCTGCATTTTATATCCTCTTTTCTGTGACCATCATATGTTAATTTACTGCCGAAGTAACAAAACTCATCTACGTACTTTATTGTGTGGTTCCCTAATCTAATTCCTTCAGCATCGCCTGATGGACAACATTCCATTACCTTTGTTTCGCTCTTGTTAATGTTCATGTTCTATGCTCCTTTCAAGACATTGTCCAATCCGTTCAACTGTTCTTACTGGTCCTTGCTGTCTCTGGTAGAATTACGATGACATGAGCAATCCGCAAAGTTAATTCCATCTCCAAATTTTACCCTGCTTTCCTTCATAGCTTGCTCGATATACAGATTGAATAACATTGGAGAAAGGCTACAAACACGTCTTACGCCCTTTCCAACCAATGCTCTCCTATAATACCCTTTGACTCTTGTAATTGATGTTTGGATTCTGTACTTGTTCTAAATAACTTTCCTTTACCTGTATTTCCCCCTTGCTGACCCCAAAATTTGAAACAATGAATTCCAGACAAAATTATCAAAAGGCTAGAGATGTACGTTTTACCTTCCTTAATTTATCTTCTGGCATAAGTTCTAAGGTGAATATTGCCTCACGTGTTCCTACGTTTCTCCTAAATCGAAACTAATCTTACCTGAGATCGCCTTCTATCAGATTTTCCGTTCTTCTGTAAATAGTTCGTGTTAGAATTTTCCAGCGACAACTTATTAAACAAGTTGTTCTACAATTTTCACATCTATTTGTGCCTGTTCTCTTTATAATTGGGATTATTACATTTTTCTTGAAGTCTTTGGTTATTTCGCTCGTCTCATACATCTTGTACAGTAGGTGAAATAGTTTCGTAATGGTTGGATCTCCCAGAGACTTAGGTAGTCTGAAAAAATATCGTATATTCCAGGGGGCTTCTTTTGATTTGGGCCTATCAGTGCTCTGTCAAATTCTTATCTCAGTGTAGTATCTCCTATTTCATCTGCACCTATTTCTTCTTGCCTTCCTACAACATTGCCTCCATTCCTTTATGCCGGCCGCGGTGGCCGAGGGGACTAAGGCGCTTCAGTCACGGTCTGCACGGCCACTAGGTCGGGGGTTCGAATCCCCCCTCGGGCATGGATATTTGTGTCGTCCTAGTTCGTAAGTAGTTCATAAGTAGTTTGTAAGTTTTGTGTCCCAGCCTCGTCGCCACTTTTGTGTCCCAGCCTCGTCGCCGCTTTTGTGTCTCGTTTCAGTCGTAGGTGTCGGAGGACGAGTAGGAAGACCGACACAGGAATAAAGGTAGCACGCTTGTGCAGGTACGGAGGTGAGCAGCCAGTGGGACAGCAGAAACTAGAAACACTAAATTAGAACGAGATATATATTGCACAGAATTTATACAATACTTAACGTTTACATAGCTCAGTACTGCAGAACGCTGGTACATAGTGGAGCTAGACGCCTGCCCAGTGCCTATTCGATAGCCAAGTGTTTACTGGTGCCTATCTGATTCCGAAGTGTTAACTGGTTCCTATTTCAGTCCCAAGTAAACGATGTCGTTCAGTGGTGGCCACGAGCGGAGTTGTAACAGAGGGCGCTCGTGGCTGACGTCGTAAGAACGCCGCGCCGTGCGTGCATGGCGGCGCGCGGCGTAAGTAGGTGGCGCGCACTTTGGACTTGTGCGACACCACAGTAAGTTTAGGGACTGATGACCCCGTAGTTAAGTCCCATAGATTATACAAACATTTGAACATTTGAACATTCCTTTGTAGAGCCCCTCCATATAAGCTTCCCACCGTTCAACTTTTCATTATTTATTCAGAAATAGTTTTGAATCTGAGTTCTTGGTCCTCATACAGCTGTTTTTCTTGTCTCCAAATGATTTTTTTTTATTTTCCTGAAGGCGGTAACTATTTTTTCTTTAACTATACAGACTTCCGTTTGCCCTCTAGCACCCTTGCTTTACTATTTAGCATTTGGTGTCTACCTCATGTTTGTAATCTTCTGTACTCCATTTTACCTGCTTTATTTACTGTATTTCTTGTGATATACAAGAATTTCTTTGTATTTATTGTCTATCTACCTGGTCCTCTGCTGCCTTCATTATTTCATCTCTCAAAGCTACCTAATCGTCTTGTACTGAGTTACTTTCCTCCGTTTCTGTTGCCCAAATGTCAGTCTGAAACCCTCAAGAACTTCAGATTCCTCCTTCCCCTATTTTTCCGCAGTTTCTTCTGTTTACAGTGTACAACCAATAAAATCTGGTCGGTGTCTACACCTGCACCTGGATACGTTTTACAGTTTAGAACCTGGTACCCAAATCTATGTATTACCGTTATAAATATCTCTTACATTCCGGTGTCTCTTGGTCTCTTCCACATATACAAATATGCAAACATCCTCCGAGTTTCTTCAACCAAGTGTTTGTTATTATTAAATTACGTCCTGTGGGAAAAATTCTGCCAGGCGGGTTCCTCTTTCTTTACTTCCTCCAGTCCTTATTTTCCTTGTATTTTAACTTCCTTTCCCTACCACCGAATTCCAGTTCCCCATCTGCCCTCCTTATACGTATCTTCGACCAGTTCATCATCGGAAGAGACCGTTTTCATATAAACTTGTATTACTGGGACTATCACGGCTATGATAATGCGATCGTGGCGCTGTTTACATAACTTATCCGCATTCCTATTTTCTCATTGTTTGTTAGACACACTCTTACAACACCCTGAGCTGATTTTGTTTATAAACCTGTACTCACCTGACCATAAATCTTGTTCATCTTTTCACCAAACATCACTAACCCACACAATATCTAACTTCGACCTACCCATTTGGTTTTTTTAAATTTTCTAATCTAACTACCCGATTAAGGATTCTAAAATTCTAAGCTCTGATCCGCACAATGACAGTTGCCAGTGTTTTCTTACTTCATGACAACAGCCTCCTGAACAGCATCCGCACACATATCCGAGATGTAGACTATTTTACCATCGGAATATTTTACCCGAGAGGATGCGATCATGACATACTCATACAGTGGAGCTGTATGACCTCGGGAAAAGAAACGTCTGTAGTGTCCTCTTTCGTCCAGCCGTTCGCAATAACTGCATGGCAAATCCATGTTAGCTGATGTTACAAGGCTACCTCTGTCAATCTTTCAGACTGTCGCCCCTGTAACTACTGTAAACGCTGCTGCCCCTCTTCAGGAATCAAACAATGTCTGGCGTCTCCACAGATATCCCTCCGCTGCGATTACACCTACGGTATCGTTGTGGCACGCAGAGTGTCACAGAGTGTCTGGACATTTTGTTTTATTCACCTACCGCTTTCACATAAGACGAAAATTTCTTAGGATTTTCAGCCAGGTCAGTACACAGAACTTTATTTTAGAATTCGTTGAACGCCTCTCGCATAGCCCTCTTCACGCTTCATTTCGCTATGTGTAATTTTGGTTTGTCTATAAAGTTTTGTCTATGTTTATGTTTGCAGTGATGTTCCCTTTGCTTCCGTAGCAGTTCTCTAACTCGGTTTTTGTACCACGGTGGCTCCTATCCATCCCTTACGATCTACATCTACATACATACTCCGCAATCCGCCTTAAGGTGCGTGGCGGAGGGTACACTGTACCACTACTAGGCATTTCCTTTCCTATCCCACTCCCAAATAGAACGAGGAAAAAAAGAATGCCTATATGCCTCCGTACGAGCCGTAATTTCTCATATCTCGTCTTTGCGATCACTACGCGAAATGTAAGTAGGAGGCAGTAAAGTAAGATCGTACTACACTCAGCTTCAAATTCCGGCCCTCTGAATTTCCTCAACAGAAATTCACGGAAAGAACGTCGTATTTCCTCCAGCGATCCCCAATTGAGTTGCCAGAGCATTTCCGTGACAGTCGCGCATTGCTCGAACCTACCATTAACAAACCTAGCTCTCGCCTCTGAAATGCTTCTATGTCTTGCTTTAAATTGAACTGGTGCGGGTCCCAAACGCTTGAGCAATTCTCAAGACGTGGTCGTACAAGCGTTTTATACGCGGTCTCCTTTACAGATGAAGTATATCTTCCCAAACTGCTCCCAATCAACGGAAGTCTGCTGTCAGCCTTACTCACAAATGTCCTTACATGTTCGTTCCATTTCATATCGCTCTGCAATGTTACGCCTAGATATTTGAACGACGCGACAGCATCAAGAAGCTCACTACTATTGCTGTATTCGAACATTATGGGATTGTTTTTCCTACCCGTGTGCATCACCATACATTTTTCTACATTGAGAGCTAGCTGCCATTCTTCGCACCAACTAGAAATTTTGTCTAAGTCATCCTGTACACTATTACGACACTCTCCCATACACCACATCATCATCAGCAAACAGCCGCAAATTACATGTTACTCTGTCCATCAGATCATTTACATAGATAGAAAATAATAGCGGTCCTATCACACTCCCCTGTGCACGCCTGACGATACACTCGTCTATGATGAACAACGTACTGCGTTGTAATAGTTAGGAAGTCTTCCAGCCAGTCACAAATCTGTGAACCTATTCCATAATCTCGTATCTTCGTTAGCAGTCTGCAGTGTGGTACCGCGTCGAACACCTTTTTGAAGTCGAGAAAAGCCTGTTGCGCTTCATCCATGGCTCGCAAGATGTCATGTGAGAAAAGGGCAAGCTGAGTTTCACATGAACGATGTTTCCTGAACCCGTGCTGATTCATAGAAAGAAGCTTTTCTGTTTCAAGGAAATTTACTATATTCGAACTGAAAAATTCAAATGTTTGTATAGTCTATGGGACTTAACTACGGGGTCATCAGTCCCTAAACTTACAAACTACTTATGAACTACTTACGAACTAGGACGGCACAAATATCCATGCCCGAGGGGGATTCGAACCCCCGACCGTAGTTGCCATGCAGACCGTGACAGGAGCGCCTTATTCCCCTCGGCCAACACGGCCGGCTATATTCGAACTGAGAACATGCTCCAAAATTCAACATGAAACTGATGTCAACGATATTGGCCTGTAATTGTGTGGGTCAGTTCTTTCCTTCCTTATAAACGGGATCTTGCTTGGTCAGAATGAATATGAGAGTTGGAATGAAAACTTTGCTAATAAAGACAGTTACCAGGGTGTCTGTAAGTTGTAATCGATGTTTAGTTTAGCTTTGACTTCTTATTTGTTGTCGGGACACTTTGTCTCGAACATCTTACGGGTGGCCTTCGTGAGGCCTAGGCAAGCGTCGCGCTTAACTTTCACCACAGTAAATCTGTCCAATTAAAAAATAATAATTGCTCAGGTAACCACCACCTAACCATCAGTAACAATGAACAAGTATTGTTGAATTCCAGCCGGTGTCTTAAACAAGTCTAAATTATAAAATGTTTTTTATTCCAATTTTAAATCGACAAGTACTTGAAGCCTTCTAAATGTCTAATACAGAAGAGTGATAAGTATAAATTACAACTGTTGTAAGACTTATTTACTACTACTGACTCATCGTGTAGGTTTATCCTTGATTTTCAGATCTATGGCGTCATTACCCCGGAACCCAGGGTAATGGTGCCACTGCGTATACTTTCACAATACAGTTTTTAACAATAAAACTTAACATATACATATCTGAAAAATTATAATAAAGTAGTATAAACTGACTAAGCTGTACTATTATTCTTTACGAAAAAGACATACCGTTAATAAGATAAAAAAGAAATGGTTTCCCTTAAGGAGACGCCATTCCCATGGTCTCTGCTGTATGTCATTTGTCTGAAGACTTGCGATTTTTTTCCGATTGCAGGCAACTGAGGAGTTGAGCCATATGTGATAGTGCGGAAGGTGTTTATAATTTACTAATCCCTACATCGATTACTTTTGCTGTGAAAATTAGGCTTATTCTGTGTGTAATGTTAAAATAATTTATGAGAATGTAGTTGGCCAACGTCTTGGACAACAGACAATATTTCGGCAGGTGAAAAAGATTGCTCTTCGTGTCTACAATCTTTTTCAGTAACTCTTCATTCTTTCATCAACTATTCGCAAAATTTTGCAAATTAAAAAAAATTTGCAAGTTTGTTTTATGCGGGGAGGGCGGCGTCACAAGCTTTGGCACCTGTCAACTGTGTGAAGGCACCTGAATACAGTTCTGGCTCTGAAGCTACTCCCCCCCCCCCCCCGTTGAAAAATATATGTACGCCCCTGTGCTTGGTATATACTTATCTAATGCATACTGTACGCTGGCTATCAACTTTGAACACTGTTCCTCAACACTATTTTTACTTGAGATAAAACGTCTGTGTTAAGTCGTCAAATACTCTGAAATCTTCTTTTTCGTCACTTTTTCCAAACAGAAAAATCGTCCTACATTTTTTAATATTTCGATTTACGGCTGAAATCATCGATGCGATCACCGCTTTATGATGACTGATTCCCTGTTCTGGGTTAATTCGAGTAGTTGGGGTCTGTTTGTCCCTAGAAGGTCTAATATGTTATCGCCACGAGTCGGTTCATTGTTTAACTGCTCAAGATAGTTTTCAGATAATACACTTGAAACAATTTCACTGGATTCTTTGTCCCTGTCACCTGTTATAAACGTTTGGGTCTCCCTGGCTATATCCGGTCAATTAAAATCTCCTTTCAAAACTATAACATGATCGGGAAATCTACTCGAAATATTTTCCCAATTTTCCTTCAGGTGTTCAGCCATGACAGCTGCTGAGTCAGAAGGCCTATATAAACATCCAATTACCATGTTCGAGCCTACTTTAACCGTGACCTTCACCCATATTATTTCATTTTTCGAATCTCCGTCAATTTCCTTCGAAACTATTGCACTTTTTATCGCTATAAACACAAATCCCCCTCACTGTCCAGTCTCTCTCCGCTTTATACATTTCATTACTGCTTACATCTGGTTTCCGTCGACTTTTCGTCCCTATCACTATGTGGGCATTCTGACCGCTTATTGATGAGAGCAGTTCTGAGACATTTCTATAGACGCTCCAGCAGGTAAGTAACACTACATTGATATTATCATTCCCTGTTGTGTTTTGCCTACTGATATCTTGTCGCGGATCAGGAGGCGTCTTGTCGGGCCTTGTGAGGGAATTACCTAACCTGGAGAAAAAAAAAAAAAAAAAAAACAACAACCTGTGCACTCCACACGGTTTCCGCTACCGCGTGTAGTACACGCCTGACCTATTCAGGGGGACCCTACATTTCTCCACCCGATAGCGGAAGTTGAGAAATTTGCATCTCAGATCTCCAAGGGTTGACAGCAAAGTCAGTGCTTCGTTCTCCGGGAAAGTTTCGGCAAGCATATTTCTTGCCGTCTTCAGGCAACTTGCCGAAACTTTGCCTGAGAAGGAGCACTGACTCGGCTAACCCGAGCAGATATCATCATCGAGATTCACCGAAAAAGCCTACATTCGAATATAAATATACAGTTACTATCACCACAAAAATCACCCACTTGATAGACTTTGTACTAGATTGTGTGAGGCCGAACTTTGTTAAGGCAACAAATTACGTTGCGACTAATTCTGCAGAATTTCGGTTTTAGACACAAAGGTGTTACAGGAAGTGAAATATTTATTTTTTTGAAAAAAAGGTTAGACATTATATTCACTGACTGTTGCGCCGATTGTTATATTAATTTGTAGGAGATTGTCTGGACTGATAAAACGTTGACGAGTGCAGGCCATACTATTACAAAGTTTGGAGTGGCGACAATGGAGAAGGTATTGTATAGCAGTCTCCGTTAACAAAGATAGCAAAACAATTCTTTTACATTCAGATACCTATCATGGCTTTATCTCCAACTGCCATCCGGTATTCATACGTAAGAAAACGTGTGAACAGCATGAAGAAATGAATCAATAATCACTTCTAAATTGGTTCGATAACATGTTCCTATCAAGTTTAGAAAATCTATCAGTAAATATTATCAATATTTCATACCATTCAGTGTTAAACGTTACCCTCCAACCCTGTCCTCCCAAAAAAGGCATTATGTGGTTAAGACAACACAGTTATTGCTGACGATGCACATTGACTAGAATCATATCCCAAAGTATGTTATCGATGTAGTAGGTTATGAATATGGACGTACGTATTAATTCCTCTCTAATGAAATTTAACTTATTTAGGCGCAAGTGAAAGGATATATTGAAAGACGACCGTCTGTCGTCGTCCATATATTTTTGTATATTTCTGTAAAGTTATAATTTATTTAATGTCGCTAGATTATCATTTTGTTAAAACTTGAACCCCACTCTTTTCAAGACTTGACGAATAGTATTTCCATTTTATGTGTTAAAGTATTGGTTAATATTGCTAGGCTTATCTTATTTTGTTATGTTACAAATTAGTTATTATATTAATTAATGTGGCGTAGATGAGGCTTCTTCGCTATGTCACTGTCCCTGTGAGAATGCGTATTTGTCTTGCTTTTAAGTGGATATGCCAGAATCTATGGCTGTCTGAATGTGGGGAGCTATAGCTCGCTTTGCATCGTTCTCTCTGGCTCAGAGTCGATAGCTGCTGAGGCTGCCAAAGAGGTTTCAACATTCTTTGATTACAGTCCAGTCAGCGAGCCTTCTCTAGGGCGAGTCTCTCCGACCCCACCACCGCTGATATTGGATTTTCTGCCTTCCGGTGTCTTCCCGCGACTGGTGGCCACTCGGTCGGTTCATTATATACTGGGCTGATCGTCTGGTGAGGTAAGATTGGTTCTGCTCTTGTTTTTGGAGATGGTGGCGTTTAATTGACTAGCACACTTAACTTAGCTTCGTGAACTTAGAATCATTTTTTTGAATATTTTCTCTGATAGTGTTCGGAAATGTTTTCTCGTTTTTCAATTCACTGATTTCCAATAGATAAACATGGCGTGTGTGATTCTAGTTGCTGTTTGATAACCGCCTGTTATGTTAAAACCTTTTGTGATCACATGGCCGTGTATGAACTCTGTGTAAATACTTTCTAGCTTTGTGGAGCCCGATTTCTTCTCTCAGTACCGTATCTCCTATTTCATCTTCATCTACATCCTCTTCCCTTCCTACAATATTGTCTCGACGTTCATTTCCTTTGTAGAGCCACTCTATATACTCTTTCCACCTTTCATCTTTCTCTCTTTTCTGAGAACTGGTTTTCCATCAGTGTCCTTGATATTCATAGAGCTGTTTTTCTTATCTCCAAATGTTTCTTTTATTTTCCTGTAGGCTGTATCTATTTTTCCCCTATTTATACATTCTTCTACATCCTTGCATTTGCCTTCTAGCCACTCCTGCTCAGCCATTTTGCACTTCCTGTCAATCTCATTTCTTAGTCGTCTGTACACCATTTTGCCTGTTTCATATACTGCATTTTTATATTTTCTCCTTTCATCGATTAAATTTAGTATCTCCTGTGATATCCAAGCATTTTTTGTAGGTCTTTCCTTCCTACCTATTTTGTCCTCTGCTACCTTCACTATTTCATCTCTCAAATTTACCCATTCCTCCTCTACTGTTTTATTTTCCCCTGTTTCTGTCAATTGTTGCCTAAAGCTCCCTCTGAAATTCTTAAGAACCTCAGGTTCCTTCAATTTATCCAGGTCCCATCTCATTTTCCTACCTTTTTGTAGTTTCTTTAGTTTCAGCCTAAAGTTCATAACCAACAAGTTATGGTCAGAGTCTATATCTGCCCCTGGGTATGTCTTACATTGTAGAACCTGGTTCCGAAATCTATGTCTTACCATTATAAAATCTATCTGGTATCTTCCAGTGTCTCCTGGTCTCTTCCACGTATACAACCTTCTTTTGTGATTCTTGAACCAGGTGTTTGTTATAACTAAATGATGTTCAGCGCAAAATTCTACCAGGCGGCTTCCTCTTTCATTCCTTTTGCCCAGACCATATTCATCTACTATCTTCCCTTCCCTTCCTTGTCCTACTATCGAATTCCAGTCTCCTATAACAATTAAGTTTTCCTCTCCCTTAATTGTCTGATTAATTTCCTTTAGCTCCTCATATATTTCTTCGATTTCCTCATCATCGGCAGAGCTAGTTGGCATATAAACCTGTACTACTGTTGTCGGTGTTGGCTTCGTATCTATCTTGAAAATGATAATGCGATCACTGTGCTGCTCATAGTAGTTTACCCGCATTCCTATTTTCTTATTCATTATCAGTCCTACTCCTGTGATACCCCCAACTGATTTTGTATTTATTATCCTGTACTCACCTGACCAGAAATCCTGTTCATCCTGCCACCGAACTTCACTGATCCCCACTATATCTAACTTCAACCTATCCATTTCCCTCTTTAAATTTTCTAATTTTCCTACTCTATTAAGGGATCTAACATTCCACGCTCCGACCCGTAGAATGCCAGTATTGTCTTTCCTGATGATCACATCCTCCTGAATAGTCACCGCCCGGAGATCTGAATTGGGGACTGTTTTACCTCCGGAATATTTTACCCGAGAGGATGCTATCATCATATGTTCATACAGTAGAGCTGCATGTCCTCGGGAAAGGTAACGGCTGTAGTTTCCCCTTGCTTTCAGCCGTTCGCAGTAGCTGTGTGGCAAAGCCACCGTAGCTGATGTTACAAGGCCAGCTCAGTCAATCATCCAGACGGTTGCCCCTGTAACTACTGAAAAGGCTGCTGCCGCTCTACAGGAACCACACGCTTGTCTCGCCTCTCCACAGATACCCCTCCGCTGTGGTTGCATTTACGGTACGGCTATCTGTATCATTGAGGCACGCAAGCCACCCCACCTCGGCAATGTCTGTGGTTCATGGGTATCCTTCTGATTCCCCCTACTATTTCACGATCGTCTCTCCCCTCCTATTTTAATGTTGCTGTTTCTTTTCCGACGTGTAGTACGGACTCTGTCTTTGTCGTTTATCCTCTCTGAGCCTTGTACAACCTTCAATAGCTTCCTTGTGTAATCCAAACATTTCTATGGGTTGCATGCTGTGATTAACTTTATTTTTCGACTTTTTAATTATTTCACTTTTACGAGTTGTTTGAGACTGAACTTCATCCGTCTCTGTAAGCGCTCCCTATCGCGTTTAGCTGTATTTCATTCGCTTCCTTATATAATTTCTAATGGTTGCATGCTGTAGTAAATTTTCTTTATTTTTCGGAAACTGACTTTATTCAATTTTACCGGTTTTCGGAACCACATAGCTTCGAGTTCCGACTTCCGGGTTTTGCAGCTAGCCGCCTGATCTCATGCCACTTCTCATATAAAACCAGTACCTAAATCGATTTCTAACAGACTGAAACTTAAGAATCCACCGTGATTTTTTTGTCCCAGCCTCGTCGCCGCTTTTGCGTCTCGTTTCCGTCGTAGGTGTCGGTGACCGAGTGGAATGAGACCGACACAGGAATAAAGATAGCACGCTGGTGCAGGTACGGAGGGGAGCAGCCAGAAACTAGAAACACTAGAGTAAATTAGAACGAGATGTATATTGCACAGAATTTTTACAATACTTAACTTTTACATAGCTCAGTACTGCAGATACATAGTTGAGCTAGAGGCCTGCCTAGTACTGCTTCCTAGTGACTATACGATAGCCAAGTCTTCACTGGTGCCTATCTGATTACGAAGGTCCTAACTGGTTGCTATCTCAGTCCCAAGTGAACGATGTCGTTCAGTGGTGGCCACGAGCGGAGCTGTACCAGAGGGCGCTCGTGGCTGTCGTCGTAAGAACGCCGCGCCGTGAGTGCATGGCGGCGCGCGGCGAAAGTATGTGGCGCGCACCTTGTACTTGTGCGACACCACAGTGATTTTGTGTAATGAATCGGATTTTCACCCAACGAATTGGTTCCCCATTTTGCTTGTTTTCTGTCTGAATAAACAAGTTTAAGTTCAGCATAATCCGTAAGTTGCCTATAAATTGTAGTTTTAGAGCACCTTACCTCTTTTATTTAATATTCTTCTTCACAAGTGCTGAGAACAAGCTCAGATGCAATTTATTTGCGACTAAATTCCGTTGCACCATAAATGTTTTCTTAACCACCTTAAGATAACTTTAATTGTGGTGGCCTGCTTATTAATGTCTGTGTGTGAGGACGTGTGAGCTGCTATGTATATTGACCATTGTAGTATTAACTTCCTGTTATTGAAGTAATTTGAAAAGAGTCAGTTCTCAGTTTGGGCTAGGGAACAAGGCTTTGTAGCAGGGAATAACCAGTGGTTTACGGGAACCTCATTTGCTAATTTTAGTGTTAGGACAAGTCTCTCGTTTCCTACAGTGGTCGACTTTTAATATTTAATGTGAAAATATAACATTTACTGTGTGTGAAGCTGAACAACTAACTATACATGGCTTGAAAAATGTCACCGAAATGGAATGGACGGCTGTTTTGATGCAGATACAGGGAATAATTAACGAAGCTTGGAATAATGGAGGTCTTCTCGGAGACAGGATTACGGAAGCTGCTAGCTGCTCAGCTATTTCAGGAATTCCCAGTGATTCTGAAATGAAACTGTCTGTAATTAGCGAAATGTGTAATTATGAATGCAGAAAAGAATTCAGTACTTTTGAATCGTGTGTTGCATCTGTGAATTGTATGTGCCGTGAATGTGTCACCAATCAACTGTAACTCAAGAAGAGAAACTGATGATAATTTCATTTAATTAATGAAAGCGATAGATTACAGTATGCTGTACGTGTTGAATTCCGCTTCGTATTTGAACGTACCAGATAGTTTTAATTGTTCTCCTTTCGATGTCGACAAAGATTCATGAACCAGCCGCACAGCGTTATCGTGTTCATTTTAGTCGCTGAGCATAACTGATATTCATTTCTTCTAGTAATCTTTAAGTCTATGACAGTTTTAATAGTACAGTTTACTACTTTACGATGGTGGCTAGAAGGTTCGCTACATATGGCATTTCTTTCTTTATTGATTTGGAAACACAGAAGTCGTCGCCATTTTATTCAAGAATAATACGCATAGATACCTATCACTGTGCGGCTAGGTTGCACAGTGGTAGAGTGCCAGACTACAAATCCAAAGGTCGCGGGTTCGATTCCCCCCACCCTCTAGGTCCTAGAGGTTTTATCTGTCACTTTCCACTTCTTTTCCCTCCGGCAATGTTGCTGTTGTGAGAAATGCCGAGTAGCACCGTGTTTCGTAACCCACGTTAAACTGTAGGTCCTCCTATAATTGGCTGGGTAAGTCAGTTGGAAGGTCGGAAGAAGGCAATGACATACCACCTCCAAACGGGATCATGCCTGGTAAAGCACTGTGGTGTTCAAACCAATCTTCTGATTGTTGACTGCTTTACCTTTACGCATCACTACGAAGAAACTAAAAACAAACATTTCACGGTAATTTCCGGAATTTATCACAATATGAAAGATAAAATTATTTTACTTGTTTCAGTAACATTGCTGCTAATTCATTGTTTGCTGATATTGCAGTACTGAACTGCCTGTCACCAGTAATCGCAATTACAACTCTCACGAAGCTTGATTGTCTCTCCCGCTGCCAACTTTTGCTTCTCTCTTCTTCGCCATTTCGTCAAGTACACAGGAACGCGTAGGTAACATGGTATAATAAATAAATAGTCTACATACACATCAAAAACATATGCCCTATGTGTGTCCTTACAAGTTACAATACACTTCATCTTACCAGACTAACTAACAAAGTAGCGCTGTAGGGTAGTAATGGTCCAACCATGACGTCAAGCTTAAGTGATGTTTGAGGATTTGATGTAATAAATTGTCTTTAAAAAAAATCATCAAGAGGAAGAAAGCACTCTACCTTCCCTTTCTCTAAACTTTCAAACCCAAGACTGATTTTCCTCTTGAACGCTCGAACTTTGGAAGTGATCGTTGTAATACTTTCCTCTTTCAGCGAAACAATTTTGTTAATTTTGGAGAAAATATCTCCCAAATAAGCAGGTATACACTGCCTGTTTTCGTCATTAGTAAGGTCTGCTAAATGGGAATTGTAGTCCAAAAGGAAAGCTAGGACCATAATCGAGAAATTGACATTACTTTTGTATGAAGGTGTAGGGTACCATGAAGACACTCCTTTACCTCTCACAGGTTCGCGGTGGAGTGGTCGAGGGGTCTAATTCGCCTTATTACGGAGTGCGCCATTGCTCGCTGTCGGAGGTTCGAGTCCTCCCTCAGGCAGGTATGTGTTGTGTGTGTGTGTGTGTGTGTGTGTGTGTGTGTTGTCCTTAGATTTAAGTTAGTTACTTTGCTTGTAAGCCTACGAACTAATAACTCCTCATAGAAATGAGAAAGTCTTGACTGTAACGGCCATGATTTTATTTAATTAATAATTTGGACGGATTCTTCTAAAACTTTTTTGAGGGAAACAGGCATTTGTTTCGTAGACAAAGTACGTTTGCTGCAGTTCTGCTAGTATTCTTCTATTATCGTGATTGCTCCAACCCCTGGACACCATCTGTGCACACATGTAATTAGACACTAAAATTTCGTTGGCCTTTCAAAAAATCGTCCAATAAACTAAATATTTCGGCACCTGTTGTACTGGAAAGTAGTGGTTTTCACAATAAGAGGTCATATGTGAAATATCCTGAGTATTCATAATGAACAAAAGCCAATAGAATCGCTAATCCCACGACGTCAATAGATTAACATATTTTGAGGAAAAATACAATGTGTTGGATGCGATAAACAAGACATTCCTTAACGTCATTTGATATGTCAACATTGTGTCTCTTAACAATATAGTTTGACAGTGGCAAAGAAAATACGTTTCACTGCGTTTTCGTCTAGCATACAGGAAACAATATCGTCAACATACGGTTGTATAAGAGCTTCTACAATGGTATGAGCTTTTCTACCTTTGCCACTCGGTATATTTCGAAGAAGTGACTTTCCATTAATTCTTTTGCATGAGTTTTGATGCAGTTTTGAGAATCAGCTACTTTAGTGCTTATCCTCTTGAAAAAATTAATGCCAATAGTCTGGAAGTCTGGATGAATACCCTGAGAATTATGGCGCAATTTAACTGGAACCATCTAATTGTTCGGAAGGACACGTGCGCAAATTCTACACTGAACTTTACCATTCTCCGTCTCGATAAAGCCCATTTCTAAATTGTTTTCGTTGTTCTTACACTCTTTTGTTCTTACACTTCTATAGCATACTGCAACTAATATAGCACTTTCCTCGCTGTGAAGACGCTGGAAAAGCTGCTTGCTTGTTCATTGATCCCGAATTCAGCCATCGACCCGTGTTGGAACTAATTTCCTGCTGAGAAAACGAATAATAAAACAGGTAGTGCACCTCTTTTCCCCTCTCCTGAAACTATTAAACGCTTTCCTCCAACTACAAAGAGGAGCACAAAATGAACAATCTTCTACATCAAAGATAACAATTTCGTTAAAATTCAAGGCGATTGGAAGTAGCGCCTTGTTTCCGCCAGCAAGCAGAAAATGTGTCGTGACCACATCTCAACTCAGAACGTCATATCCTATATAACTGACGGCAAAAGAAGTGTCTAATGTAATACTGAAATGGGTGAGACCTACGTCAACAGGTGAAGCAAAACTCGCCGACAGTACTGAGTAAAAAGCCATGATAGTGGTCAGTTGAAGGGCGACGACAAATAATCATACGCCAGACATATGATGCCGACACTTTTCATTTGATATTGTGGCCAACCTATTTCTTTACTTTTCCTTTCCTTTAGTGTGTTTCCAGGTAAGGTGCCGGCAACTCGACAAAGTTGATTGGGAAGTGCAGTTGTGTGTGGGGTCACGTCACGTCGTTTAATAAGGGAGCAGTATCCCTGTAACATTCAACCTAGCATAGTTTAATGTATACTAGAGATTTACCTTATAGGTGGGTGCTAGCAAAATATTTTCACATTCAGAAGTAAAGGTTGGTAATTGGAATTTAGTAAAGACATCTCGCTGCAAAGAATAACGTCGTTCTTTTAATTATTTCCACCTCAAATCATGCAACATTTCCGTGACGCTGTCCCCCCCTGTAATGTGATAAAACAGAACGAGGTGCTCTTCTCTGAACCTTCTCAATGTCTTCCGTCAGTCCCACCTGGGGGGGGGGAGGGGGGCGGGGTTCCCACACTGGGAGGTTCCCACACTGGGCAACAGTACTCCAGGAGAGGACGCACAAGTGTGATGTAGGCAATCTCTTTGGTGGAGCTGTTGCGACTTCGAGCGTTCTGCTAATGAAACGTAACCATTGGTTTGCCTTCCCCACAATATTTTCTATGTCTTCTCTCCAGTCTAAGTTGTTCGTAATTGTAAGTTCTAGGTACCTGATAGAATTTACGACCTTAAGGTGTGACTGATTTATCGTGTAACTGAAATTCAGCGGATTTTTTTTTTAGTGGCCATCAGTATTACTTCACACTTTTCATTATTTAGTGATAATTGCCAGTTTTCGCACCATGTAGAAATTCTGTCTAAATCGCTTTGCGGTTGCTTTTGATCCTCTGTTGACTTTACTAACCGATAAACATCACCATCCACGAACAGTCTAATGGAGCTATTCAGATTGTCTCCTAAATCGTTTATTAACACAAGGAAGATTTGGGGAACTATAACACTTCCCTGGGGAACGCCAGATATCACTTCTGTTTTACTCGATGACTTACCGTCAATTACTACGAAGTGTGTCCTTTCTGATTGGAAATCGCGAATTCAATTGCACAACTGGGGCGATACTCGATAAGCACGCAATTTCATTATAAGCCGCTTGTGAAGTACAGTGTCAAAAGCCTTCCGGAAATCCAGAAATATGGAATCGATTTGACATCTCTTGTCGATGGCACTTATCACTTCATGTGAATAAAGGGCAAGCATCAAGACGTAATGTTCTTGGAAAAGCGTTATGGTGGGAAATGGATGCGTATGAAATTGCGAGCGCTCTCCTACATTGGAATTGCACCCCAGCAAAGAATGCGGGATGTTCGTATTCGCGTTCTCTGCTGGGGTGCTATTCCAATGTAGGAGAGGCCTGGAAATTTGATACGCATTTCACACGAGACATGAGTCAGAATTAAAGTATAGGGTAAGGTGGTACAATTTCGATCATTTCGGAGAAATGTTGTTGTTACTGGAAATATCTTGAGAAAAGAAATAATTTTAACTATGGCACTTGTTCTTGGATGTTTAACGAGTATGTAACACAAATATTAGACCATTAGAAAGGTTAGTGTAAACACAAAGAAAGGTTACACAACTGTGAAAAATCGATCGAAAATGTACCACACTAGGTACAATTATGATCACTTCCTCGTAAAATTTTTATCACTGGCTTCTTGCACATAAAAAGCACTTGTTCCCTCGTGCACCAACGCATACTACGTAGTACCAAACATTGCAATAACATAAAATTTGCAAGCGCGTGGAAACTAGAAAATTTACAAGAGCGCGTTCGACGACGTTGCTGCACGTGCCTCTTAATAGAAAAAAAAAAAAATATATCTCCGTAGCGGAAAGTGGTGTATTCTTGGAAAAGATAGGAGGGGCTGTAGAAACCTGCTACACTACAACGCCGCACAAAGACTAGTGCTACCAACACTACGAGACTGACAAATTCTGTTGATCGGAATTGTACCACCTTACCCTATGGTGTGGAGGGAGACCTGCTTTAAGACAGTCCATGTAGTTGCTTTGGCTGCAATGCTGTGTTAGCTGAGTGGTCTAAAGTACCAACCTACTAAGTAACTGGTCGTGGGTTCGAATCCCAGCCACAGCATAAATTTTAATTTAATGCCTCTCCTTATGTTTAATTACAGATTTGTATTTAGGTGGTTTGATTGTATCTGAATCATATGTGAAACGCCAAGATTTTTTCATTTTTTTATCTTGAACAGTGTTGTAAGAGTAGTTTTCTCTCGTCCAAGCTTTTTCGACATGTGGGCAATGCAGCAGGTAGTGGGTGGTGCCGTGTATCGCCGTGCCTCAGTGCACACAGACAAGGCGCATTGGCGGTGGTGAAGGCTACCTGTGTCCGGTGATCCGTCAGGCGAGCAGCAGAGCGGCCAAGGCCTCTGGCCTCCCTGGCTGGACGGCCGGTGATCGAGACCGGTCGTAAAGTGCGCCGGCGCCGCACTGGCTCCATTAATTGTGCAGCGCGCTCCGCACGCCACGGCGGCCGCTGCTGCACTGCCGCCACTTTTATCTCCGCTCCAGCCGCCCGGCTTTGCTTTACAAGGCAGGCAGACGTCGCGCAGATATCATCTGCCCGCCAGATTAATGGCCGTCGGCCTTGCACTACGAATAACCGTGTGGAGGTCGTCGGAGTTTCAGTGGCATCCCAAAATTGCGGAAGATTCAGACAGGTAGAATGCTAAAAAAAAAAAAAAAAAAAAAAAAAAAAAAAAAAAAAAAAAAAAAAAAAAAAAAAAAAAAAATTCCAACAGCTGTTCACGTTTTAATTTTATTTAGGCGATTCGTTTCGGTACATCAATTGTACCATCTTCAGGCCCTAATAGTGAATATTAGGATAAGCTCCTCCAAATTCATAAGTTTGCACCTCAACTAGCATCTGTTTTACCAACCAATAGTGTTATATTTGGATAAGCTCCTCAAATTCCTAAGGTTGGACCTCAACTACCATCCGTTTAACCAACCAATAGTGAATATTTGGATAAGATCCTCTAATTCATAAGGTTGTACCTCAACTAGCACCCGTTTTACCAACCTCCAGTATGTGTCAAAGCTGCAATCATTAACTATGAACTGACTGCAAGTCAGTTGACAGTTACCTCAGTTACCTGACTTGCAGTCAGTTGATAGTTAATGATTGCAGCGTTGACACATACTGGAGGTTGGTAAAACGGATGCTAGTTGAGGTCCAACCTTATGAATTGGAGGAACTTATCCAAATATTCAGTACTGGAGCCTGAAGTGGTACAAATTATGTACCGAAACTAGTCGCCTAAATAAAATTATAACGTGAACAGTCATTGGAAATTTTTTTGCAAGAACTAATTTCCTAGACGCTCATGTTCAAAAACATGTTGTTTTGGTCGTGTTCTTGACTCCGCAGACATGTTTGATGCAGCTCTACACACTACCCAGTGCTGTGCAAGCTTATTTATCTGAGAATACTTACGGCAACCTACATCCTATTGAATTGCTTACTGCATTCGTCCATCGGTCTCCCTCTGCGATTTGTACCCCACAGACGTCCTTCTAATGGTTAGTTGAGGATTCCTTCATGTCTCAGAATGTGTCCCACTAACCTATCCCTTCTCTTAGGATGTGCCAGAAATTCGTTTTCTCCCCAATTCTGTTGCGCACCTCCTCATTAGTTACGTGATCTACCGATCTTCATCATTCGTCTGTAGCACCAAATTTCGAAAGCTTCTATCAACTTTTTGTCTGAACTCCATATCGTTCACGATTCACTCCCATACAATGCTACACTCCAGGCAAATGATTTCAGAAAGTACTTCCGAACATTTAAATTAAAATTGGATGTCAACAAATTTCGATTTTTCAGAAACGCTTTTCTTTCCATAGCCATTCTGCATTTTATATCTTCTTTACTTCTGCCATCATATCTTGCTACTCAAATAACAAAACTCATCTACTACTTTTATTGTCTTCCATTACTGTCGTTTTACCTTTATTCGAGTTCCATCTTTTACCTTCCTTTGAAGACGCGTCAATTCCATTTCATTGCTCTTCCAGGTCTTTTGCTGACAGAATTACTATGTCGTCAGCAAACCGCAACGTTCCCTCTCTCTGAAATTTCATTCCCTCTCTAGATTTCTCCTTGCATTCCTTAGCAGCTTGCTCAATGTAGAGACTGAACCACATTCTGTTTGAGTGTATTCCAGTCAACATTGTCAAAAGATTTTTCCAGATTCACAACTGCTAAGAAACGAAGGTTTCCCTTTCCTTAATCTATCTTCTAAAATAAGTCGTAATATGACTATCGCCTAGCGTGTTCTAAAAATTTCTCCTGTTGAAACACATGACATAATCATTGCTACAGAGACACGTGTGAAGCAAAATTACTTCCAATTTGAAAATAAATACTACAATCAGTCTGATGGCCTAGCTATGGGTTCTCCACTTAGTCCCATTCTATCTGAGATCTTCATGGATCATTTTGAGCAGATTTTCTTACAGAAGGAACCACTGAGGTGCAAAGTTGGATATTGGTTCAGGTATGTGGATGATGTGCTGTGTTTATGGACTGGTACCACCAGACAATTAGATTCCTTTTTACAACACTTAAATTCACAACAAATTAAGTTCACTATGGAACTAGGAGGATCTTCTATAAACGTTTTAGACCTTACTATTGACATTAGCACAAAGAAACACTTATTTAGTATTTTCAGAAAAGCCATAGTAACAGATACAGTTATCCCTACTAGTTCCCAGCATCCACACAGCCATAAACATGCAGCTTTCCATTCAATGGTCCATCGCCTCATATCTGTTCCATTATCTGATTCTGCATTTCAATCAGAATTACAAACAATCAAACATATAGCATCCAGTAATGGTTATAGCCCTGCCCTTATTGACAGAATAATGAATAAGAAGAAAATCAGAAAAACCAGAACACTTTTATATGCTGGCCAACAAGAACAAGTTAATAGTAAGAAAAACTGGTGTGTCATCCCATATTTAGGCAAAATTTCAGATCAAATTGGTAGAAAGTTAAAATCTCGAAATTACAGGCCTGCATTTTACAATACTAATAACATTTCTAAATATTTATTCAATAGTAAGGACAAAATTCAACCCCTATCACAGAGTGGTGTATACAATATCACATGCAAACATTGTGGGAATCTGTATGTTGGTCAGTCTGGCAGGGCTGTAGCTATTAGATTATCAGAACATGAGAGAAGCTGGAGGTTAAAAAACACAGATTCAACCTTTGCTGAACATCTGCTCAGAGAAGGCCATGATTATGATGTAAACTGTGAGATTCTACATCCCCTGAAGAAAAGCAGAAAGATGACACTACTGGAAATATTGGAAATCAATAAACATTTGGCTCAGGATGCTAGTTTAGTATTAAACGATCAGATCCAGTTCTCCTCTACACCTCTACTGAAATAAGTTTTATTTTCAACCTACCTTTTTCAACAAAAATAATCCTATTAGTTTTGATTCTTTACACATATTTATTATATTTTTATATAAATGTTAATAAGTCTCATAAATAAGTTTTTGCGATGAACTTTCCTGTGAAATATCGATTGTCTGTGATAACATCTTTGTAAATCTTAACATCTTTGAAAACATGTGTACTACATTCAGTTGTCACCTGATGATGGCCTAAGAAGCCGAAAGCCGGTTTGTGACCAATAAAAAAGTTTGCAGAACATCAGGAAGTTGTTCCTTTTTGATATTATTATCATGTTTTGTCAAGTACCGACGGAAAAATCAATTAATTTCTCCTAAATCCAAACAGATCTTTCCCAAAGTCGGATTCCACCGGCTTTTCCATTCTTGTGTAAATAATTCGTGTCAGTATTTTACAACCATGACTTATTGAACTGATAGTTCTGTAATTTTCACATTTTTCTACACTTGCTTTCTTAGTAATTGGAACCACTATATTCTTCTTGAAGTTGAGGGTATTTCCGCTATCTCGTACATCTTGCAGACTAGGTGGAACAATTTCTTCATGACTGGCTCTCCTAACGATAATAGCAGTTACGACGGCACACTATCTACTCCAGGCGCCTTCTTTCTACTCAGATCCTTCAGTACTTTGTCAAATTCTGCTAGCAGTATAGTATCTCCTATGTCAACTTCCTTATCTTCGTCTTCCATTTCTGGAATACTGTCTTCATTTCCTTTGTATAGGCCTCCTATATATTCCTTCCACCTTTCAGTTTTCCCTTCTTTGCTTAGTACTTGTATTCCGTCTGAGTTCTTGGTATTCATACAGCTGCTTTTCTTGTCTCTAAATTTCTCTTATTTTGATGTAGGCGGTATCTACCTTTCCCCTAGTTACACAATTTTCTACAATCTTGCATTTATCATCAAGCCACTCCTGCTTAGCCAGTCTGCACTTCGTGTATACCTCAGTTTTCAGACTCTATACTTCCTTTTGCCTGCTTCGCTTGCTGCATTTATATATTTTCTCCTATCACCAATTAATTGCAGTATATCCTATGTTATCCAGGGGTTTCTGTTAGGCCTTCTGTTTCTACCTATATGATCATCTGTGGCCTTCACTACTCTAGCTCTCAGAGGCTACCTAACCTTCTTTACTAAGTTCCCCCGCTTCAGACAGTCCTTGCCTAATGCTCCCCCGAAATCTCATACCACCTCGGGTTCCTTCAGTTTGTCCAGATTTCGTCTCCTTAATTTTCTACCTTTTTGTAGCAAGCTTTAACCTACAGTTCATAACGAATACGTTATGGTCAGAGTCTGTATCTCTCTGGATATGTCTTAAAGTTTACAACCTGGTTTCTAAACCTATAGTTTACCATTACAAAGTCAATTGGCACCTCCCAGTGTCTCCTGGTCTCTTTCACGTATATAATCTTCTTTGATGATTAAACAAAGTGTTTGTGAGGATTTCAGAAGAAACAACGAAAAATCATGAAGGAATAGACATAGGAAGTAAGTTCGTAATCACCGGACATGTACACTAGTGTGTTTTGATTATTATCATTTGAGCCATGTTGGCCTCAAGGTTCAACAGAACCTACCACGGCACAAGAAATGAGCCTCCCGGAAGATCGTGTTACACAGCATTAGCAGTTCGATGAAAGACATTCTACATCTACATCTACATGGGATACTCTGCAAATCACATTTAAGTGCCTGGCAGAGGGTTCATCGAACCACAATTATACTATTTATCTCCCATTCCATTCTCGAATAGCGCGCGGGAAGAAAGAACACCTGAATCTCTCTGTTTGAGCTCTGATTTCTCGTATTTTATTCTGATGATCATTTCTACCTATGTAAGTGGGAGTCAACAATATATTTTCGCATTCGGAGGAGAATGTTGGCGATTGGAGTTTAGCAAGTAGCCCACGCCGCAGCGATGAGCGCCGTTGTTGTAATGATTCCCATCCCAGATCTTGTATCATTTCCGTAACGCTGTCTCCCCTGTATCGTGACAATACGAAACGAGCTGCCCTTCTTTGGTCTATTTTGATGTCCTCCGTCAAACCCACCTGATAAGGATCCCACACTGGTCTGCAATACTCCAAAAATGGACGGACAAGCGTAGTGTATGCAGTTTCTTTAGTAGTTCTGTTGCATCTTTTAAGGGTTCTGCCAATAAAACGCAGTCTCTGGTTCGCCTTTCCCACGATATTATCTACGTGTTCTTTCCAGTTTAGGTCTGAAGTAATAGTAATTCCTAGGTATTTTGTGGAGTTTACGGCCTTCACATTTGATTGATTTATGTTGTAAACAAAGTTTAACGGATTTCTTTTCGTACTCATGTGGACGACTTCACACTTCTCATTATTTAGAGTAAATTGCCAATTTTTACACCATACTGATATCGTATTCAGATCGTTCTGCAGTTGGTTTTGATCTTCAGATGATTTTACTTGACGGTAAATGACGGCGTTATCTGCAAACAACCTAAGAGAGCTACATTTGAGGAGCTAGAAATGTAAATCACAGCAGCCCTTGAAAATCTGGCAGACTACTGCGACTACAGTCACCTAACACCCAACACAAACTAAACACAATCCTTTGCTTCCCAGCTGAGAAACAGACAAACCAGGAGAAACCTGAATGTAATATGGAAGGGGAAACAACTGCGACACTGTGACATCACCAAATACCCGAGAATAAATCTGGGCCACACATTCACCTACAGATACCAGTGGGGGGGCTTTAAGTCTCTGGGCGCCATAATATCATACGGAAATACACGAACAGCACATTGGCTGCACAACCCAATGTCCTACGAACATCTGCTCTAGCGCTTGGTTTCTCCACAGCAGAATACGCAGCATCAGTCTGGCAAGTTGACGTCGCCCTCAAGCAGGCATGACGCATCGTTACAGGTTGACTACGGTCGACTATTGTCGATACACGTCACCATCTTGCAGGTATAACATCTTCTAAGCTTACCTTTAATAAACCCCATCAGCAGTTAGCCAGGTAAAAATTGAATGTTTCCCCAAAGTGGCAAATTAATTAAAAATCTCCTTAACCCTTTAATTTCCAGCGTAGTTCCTGGACAAGAATGTATTAAAAATCGATTTATACCGTATTTTGTGCATCAATCCTTAAAGTTGCATTTTTGTTGATGAACAACATGCTTCCAGTACGACATTTTAACGCTTGGTAAGGCGTGTAGCCACTTCTGAGACATTAATCTGTCCATCTTGGAGGTTGCGTTGTCGTCTGTACGTGGCTGAGAGTGTTAGCGTGAGTGTGGTTCCTTTTATTTTATTACAGCATTGAATTGTCTTGTCTTCGGTGCTGTGGTGAAGATTATACTACCATTATTTATCTAGCAGTGTTAACTATCAACAAAATAACGTCCAAGAAATAAAAGCCTCGATATAAACATCTGTGTTGTGCATGTAAGATTAAAAAAATCAATAGCTCTAACAAAAATTTTAAAATACATATGATATTTACTGCACTGTATTGATACAGAAAACACTGAATTTTAATTTGTCCAAAGCTGATTTCAAAATGTAAGACTGAAAGGGTTAAATGAAACCCAAATAAAATACAATTACACTTTCAAACACTAGTTCCTTGACCTAGAGGAAATTTGTATTAAGGCAGCATAACAGTTTAGCGTCAAGGGAAGTCAATTAAAATTTTTGGTATCTGCACGGGCATTAAAAATAGAATAAATTTAAGTCAGATATTCATTCAATTTGAAATTAAGAGCTACCTTTCATGTATTCTCGGATATGAAACGTTAGTGTATTTTCTATAGCGCAACGGAAATATAAAAAGAGTATCTGTTTGGTGTTTAAGGCAAACACAGTAACATAATTGCCCACACGCAAGTAATTTTCCCTGATAGAAAAAGCAGATTTTAAAAACAATTGAAGATTAGGGAAGGGGTGATTTGACCGGATACACTCTTATTATGTGAAGTGCACACAGACAATCATACACCAAGCGTTTGCGACACTCACCAATTGGTCAAAGCACGACTAGGCGAAGTTGCGAAAGTGATGCGTGTAGGGGGCTTGGATGTTCCATGCCACTACATCTACAAGGGATACACTGTAAATCACATTGAAGTGCCTGGCAGAGGGTTCATCGAACCACCATTATACTATATATCTCCCATTCCATTCTCGAAAAGCTCGCGGGAAGAAAGAACATCTGAATCTCTCTGTTCGAGCTCTGATTTCTCGTATTTTATTCTGATGGTCATTTCTACATATGTAAGTGGGTGTCAACAATACATTTTCGCATTCAGAGGAGAATGTTGGCGATTGGAGATTCATAAGTAGCCCACGCCGCAGCGATAAACGCCATAGTTGTAATGATTCCCATCCCATATCCTGTATCATTTCCGTAACGCTATCTCCCCTGTATCGTAACAATACGAAACGAGCTGCCCTTCTTTGGACTCTTTCGATGTCCTCCGTCAAACCCATCTGATAAGGATCCCACACTGGGCAGCAATGCTCCAAAAATGGACGACCAAGCGTAGTGTATGCAGTTTCTTTTGTATTTCTGTTGCATGTTTCAAGGGTTCTGCCAATGAAACGCAGTCTCTGGTTCGCCTTTCCCACGACATTATGTACGTGTTCTTTCCAGTTTAAGTCTGAAGTAATAGTAATTCCTAGGTATTTTGTGGAGTTTACGGCCTTCACTTTTATTTGATTTATCTTGTAATCAAAGTTCATCGTTTATTTCTTCTTCTTTTTTTTCTACTCATGTGGACGACTTTACACTTTTCATTAATTAGAGTCAATTGCCGATTTTTACAACATAGTGAAATCTTATTCAGATCGTTCTGCAGTTGGTTTTGATCTTCAGATGATTTTACTAGACGGTAATTGACGGCGTCATCTGCAAACAACCTAAGAGAGCTACTTAGATTTTTCCACTCGTGGACAATATTTGAATAAAAGTTGATTTAATACTTTTAAAGAATGCCACCATTCCTTATGTGAGGGAACCACATGTTCGAATCCTAAAATGAACAAAGATATATATTACGTCGCCCCACAGGTAGACCATGTGCGCCTACTCACAATATGATGTATATAGTTCGAGTTTTCCTCTATGACTATGGTTAATGTATCAATTTAGTCGACAGCTGTGCTTTTATGTAGGCACATATGGACAACTATAGATCCAACTGTTTGATGACAACAATATATCCATCTATTTGTGGTACAATATAATTTAATGACCCTAATTTACTCGATCTTTGTCCATTTCATACATTGTTGATTTTGAGTGTCACTTTATCCTATGTTCCACAGTTTTGGGACTTTTTCCACACATACTTTATTCACTATCTTAATGATGAAGTAATACTGAATAGGTATGGCATTCTAATTTTTATATGATGAATTCTTATATTCTGTGCTTCAATAGATTGGGAAAAAATCGTAAGTCAAATTTCAATTTCGGTCGATGTTAAACTGATTTTTTATCTAAGCCATTTGCATTCATGATGATCAGCTCAAATTCATTGTTATCTGAGGACCCATGAAGCGTCGCCGATTGTTACACGCACATTGCTCGAGTAGTATTTTGAAAGTTATCACATTTACTTTACTTCAAAAGAATAACTCACAGTAGTGACGGGTGCATACCATATTAATTTTTACTACAATCACCACCACTAATTTAATACTAATGTACTGTCCTAAATGATGTATTTTATCGTTACTTTCAATTATCGGTACTGATTATACAAGTTATAATGCCAAACACCACTATTTCGTATATTTCACCCTCTTATATCATTTTATATATTTTATACATATCTACTACTGCCTAAGATATCTTAGGACACAAATAGTCTGAAGAAATGTTATTTATTGCATACAATCAACACATTGCTTCCGGTAGTAATATATTTCAGACACTTTGATTCTTATACTATTCATAAATGTCATTTTATTTTAATACCTCTTTTATTACGCCATCCATTATGGCGTATTGGTTCAATGCTGATTGTTGGGTCATTTACACATGATTTTCTTTATATTTTATATGACATATTGTAATGCACTCGGGGAAATAAATACTTGCGTATATATTACGTTAGTTATGAAATGTTGCTTTCATTATGATCGTTAGATGATTGTGGATGGATTCTTAGTTGGAACTGACCGTGTGCCTGCCCACATTATTCCCCTGAGCCATTAATATACCCCTATTTCTAAACTATGCACTTCACTCTGACGCAATGTCGTCAATAAAGGATTCTCATTCATTAACACACGTTAATTCAGCCTTTGAATCAGTGTATTGAACTCATGCAATAATATTTGTTTGCACTGTAGTAAAACAAATATTATTGCATGAGTTCAATACACTGATTCAAAGGCTGAATTAACGTGTGTTAATGAATGAGAATCCTTTATTGACGACATTGCGTCAGAGTGAAGTGCATAGTTTAGAAATAGGGGTATATTAATGGCTCAGACAGGTTGAAGGTTCACACATCAACAGTACACAAGCGAGTAACTGACTGTCCTGTTCCAGAATAAAGAATAGCTTCAGGTATTAGCACATATTACACAACATGCGAGCCCAATATGTTATTCACGTGCAATGGCAGTTCAACTTCAGTTACAGTAATTGTTGCCAGTTCGACACGTCCGATCACGACGCGGGTGCCCGATAATCTTGACGGCACGGTTGCGACGAAAGTTTGTATTTTACGAGATCATAGTTCCACGTTAGATCTTCTTCATTTAGATCCAGTCCATATATAAAACCGTTACTGTCGCGACGCGGTTGATTGTTTCTCTCGACGACACGTCACACGTTAGCGCACACTTTGACAGAAATACACAGTCCACTGACTGTAGAGATACACGATAGCTCAGCGTGGCTCATCATTAAGAATCACTGTTCAATTAGTTGCACCAGTTTCAATAATAACCATTTAGTTCGTTCCACGGCCGCAGTCAGCTAGATATGCCCGCTCTCTGCCACGCACAACAGCTGCTGCTCTCTTTAAACTCAACTCATTGGACGTGATCGACAATCGATATTACTCGACAGTCAAAGATGTAGCCTACAGTACGCTTACAATATGTACGGCATGATGTTATAAATACGACACTGATTTGTAACTTTATTTGTATAGAGCTCGAAGAAGGTATTATTGTAAAACCGAAACCAGTCGTTTCATAAGCAACAAACTTTACGGCTGTTGCTAAATACATAATTGTTTGGAATCAGTATCACAACTGCCACGTCGACTCTGTTTACAGAAATGGTCAGGAGATGGTGATGTTACTTTATATACCACAAGAACCCTTTCCATTTAAGAAATAGAATTAGATTCAAAATGTCCTATTTCAAGATCGCACCTATTTTCAGCAAATACCGTGAAGGAGAGACCACTACACCCATAGGTTACTAAAATGTTCAAGTTTCCCAACTGCTTCAAAGTTTTTGAAAGTAAAAGTGTGTACTGCACCTTTTAACTCACGCTGTACATGAAGAAGCTAAATTTATGCACGGTTGGGGGTTCGAATCCCCCCTCGGGCATGGATATTTGTGCCGTCCTTAGTGTTAGCTAGTTCATAAATAATTTATAAGTTTAGGAATGATGACCTCTTAAGCTATACAAACATTTGAACATTTAAATTTATGCTGCTGCACGCCATTAATCTTATGCATCAGTCGTTGCGCAACGGGAACATGAAGATGGACGTAATAGAGAAACAGTAAATAAGTTAAATAGCTAACAACACTGTGCCACTTGAAGCTGTGTTTATATACACGGTGACCGACGCGGTTTCGGGAGGTAAACATCTATAGGCAGGCTATAGCGTGACAACAAAGGCGGCCACGGTAAACGGAGAAAGTGTCAGCGGGCAGGCCGGCCCACGCCGCTCGGCAGATAAATCTGGAAGGAGGCGCATTGTTGTGGTGGCGCGTGAAAGCCGCCGTGGGCGGTGGCAGGCAGGTGTTGTGCCGCGGCTTGTTTACGGGCATTGTGCCCCGCCACAAACACCGCGCGGCCGTTTCGGCTTTCACGGGGGTCGATGCTGCGGCTTCACTAAATGCGACCAGCTCCGGGAATTACGGCGCCGCTCCCCACTATACATGCATATTGGCGGCGTCGGTACTCGAACTAACGGTCAGCATCTCAATATCTGACCTATATGGTGTTCATTCGCTACTACGATATAACACGTCTTCTCAGGAAAAAAGGTATTTTCTCGGGTAAAATGAGTGGAAGTCTTTTATACTTATCCAAAATCTTCGACGAATACAGTCGCACCAAAACTATTGGCACAGTTCCATTTCAGTGGTTGTAGGTTAAACGAAACATATATTTCAAAACAGAAACCAGCCGCGCGCCACGTCCAAATAACCTGTCCGTAAAGTAACATACAGTGTTATGAAAATAAACATCGCTCTTTTGCATCCGAAAAGTACTGGCACACGCGTATGGATTCGACAGTGTGTTCGTTTCCTTCATTGATATTCACATTCTAACCTCCTCAGTCCTAGCGTCCCTCTGTAGGGGACATAAAATAAATATTGTGACAAAATTCAAAGGTTGGTCACAGTGCTAGGTATCTCAGCACATAAACGGGAGGTAACATCACATCATGCAACTGAAAAAGACATGCTAGCTTGCCACTTGTTCACTCTGCAGCAGTGATAAAACAGCTGACAGAATGGAAAGGCGGTTTGTTGGCTACGTGAGCACGCGGAGTTCCATGGAACTCTTTAGTTAATGTAAAATTAGCCTATACTATTCATAACATAAATAAAAGCATATTAACATAAGTTGCACAGGGAAATGTCACACCCAATACAGATAGCTGTGGTACCTAGTGTCCTGATGGCCTATATGGAGGACATGAGTTTTTGTAGACAATAAAGTCAAGATTTTTTAAATACTTTTGAGGCCTTTTTGATACATAATTCATCATATATATATATATGAAGAAAAATTTCACAGGACTGAGAAGGCTAATAGTGTGCATCCCTTTAGCATCTATAACAGCACGCAAACGCTTAGGAATGCTTTGTATTAAATTCCAGATTATATCCGCAGCGAGGCGCCTTAGACCACTCGGCTATTCCACCGCGGCGAATGTGGAATTTATATGTTGAGGTGCATATTCGGCCTGCGCCAAACTTTCTTCCTTGCATCATATCTGAACTCATTGAATTTCGATTCGTCGCTAAATATCACGGTGTTCCAGAACTACATCGGCTTGCTGATGTAGATTACATGGGATACTTTGAAAATCACATGTAAGTGCCTGGCAGAGGGTTAATCGAACTACCTTCATATTATTTCTCATTCCATTCTCGAATAGAGCGCGGGAAGAAATAACACCTGAATCTCTCCGTTCGAGCTCTGATTTCTCGTATTTTATTCTGATGATTATTTCTACCCATGTTAGTGGAAGTCAACAATATATTTTCGCATTCAGTGGAGAAGGTTGGCGATAATCGACGTTGTTTTAATGATTCCCATCCCAGATCCTGTAGCATTTCCGTAACGCTGTCTCCCCTGTATTGTGCCAAACTAAACGAGCTGCCCTTCTTTCGACTGTTTCGATATCCGCGATCAAACCCATCTGAAAAGGATCCCACACTGGGCAACAATATTCCAAGAAAGGACGGACAAGCGTAGTATATGCAGTTTCTTTAGTAGTTGTTACGTCATCATTTGGGCCCCAGGTCATGGATGTGGGCCCTTCGGATTTTTCCACAGAGGACGTTCCCTCACTATCTCAGGCCGGATAGTGGGGCCCGACCGGTAGTCTGACGTCCTCCGCAGCTACAGACTCCGGTCCATCACTACGTCGACGAGCGTGTCTTCTCCCCATTGTCGAGGTCCCTACACGACAACGGTTCGGCGCTTTGGAGGGGAGGGATGTTGTGGCGTAAAGTCAACGCCACACGCCAGACGCACGAGAACGATCGTGGAGAAGGCAGCGGGCGGCCGGCAGCCAATCACACGCCGGCGCCGCGCCTCATGGGGGGAGCAACCGAGAAGCGCGCCCTACCCAAGCTGCTGTATCTAGGCCGACATGCGTCTGGACGAACCCATCTGAACTCGGCTCGGAACTAGGCCGTCACTAGGACTCACAAGGGAACTTCCAATAAGACATGGCGAAACTACCCTAAAAATTTTTGCATAGAAGGAAGACAACAAAAGAAATATACTCCCAAAATTTTAGCTGCTAAGAGGCACTGCAAGTATTTAAAAAAATGAAGTTACGCTTTTTTGCTGCGTGAAGCACAGCTTGTAACAGCGGTTTGTACAGACCTGACCGCTTAGCGCGCAACTCGGCGAATCACTCACGCAGCGCCACGTAGCGGAATTATGCAGAGTTCACAGTCACCAATATTAAGTACCTAAAGTCTGGTTTACGATGTAGTGAATGGAAGCAAACACGAACGAATGAACATTTGCAGAAAATTCTTTACCGTTCGCTTGTATATGGGTTGAATTGTTTATACTAGAGGGAACGGAGGAGAACACGAGGTAGCAAACATTGCCTGCTAACGGTGAGTTAGTGGTTTTTAATTTTTGGAGGTAATATTCGGCATACAGCATACAACTATACCCTGTTAGACACACGGCGCGAAACTTTGCTATTCAGTGAGGATTATTGTTCATGGCGAGCGCACTATTTTTGACGGAGTATGCAAAATGCCGAAGGGAAGGAAGAATTTATGTGTCTCAATTTGTATGGAAGCGAGACATGCATTGAGATCGTGCATTTTACACGGAATTCATCTCCCTGTAGCACTGGTCCAAAATTTTTCTTGTATGTCGACTGCAAATTTTCTCTGGCTTCTCATTAGCACTGAGCAGATTTTTATAAAGAGAACACTAATTACCAACGTCGAGCATCACCTACGGAGGTAACACGGCTGGCGCGAACACTATGCGTATCAGGTGTACTGGGCCAAAAAAAAAAAAAAAAAAAAAAAAAAAAAAAAAAAAACTGGTCTAGTGTCAAAGTGCGCGCTTCGTGAAACAGATAGCGCGGGATCAAATCCCGTTCAGACCACAAATTTTTTCACTACGATTTTTAACCGAGCATTCACTGCTCAAAGATGGTGGAGTGGCTACCAAAGAAATGTAGTTCGGATTACACGGTAAACTGCAGGTCTCTATTTTCCGATCAAGTAACTGTGAAAGGTTAGGGACACCTAAGCAGTTGCAGTGGCGTCCTGTTGAAAGATCTGCAAGAGGCCTACCGGGTACACCAGACAGAATTTTCTTTTGCTCATCCTTGTTAGTTTGTTTGCTCTGGTGAACACCTGGCTTTAACGATACAAACAGTTTTTGAATAACTTGATCCGACAGTTCAACTCTGGCAAATGAAATTCTGATAAAAGTGGTTACCAGATAAAATAAATTCATGACAGTGTTTGATGTCATATACGACTTCCGTCAATGTGGACTTTAATTTGTTGAAATGAAATGTGTCTAGCAGTACCACATTTTATAACAGTTCCTGTCGGCCATTCCTTAAAAGAATTTTTGAATTTTGTGCATTTGACTATCAGTGAAATAGTTGTTTGTTTATTCCATGTAGTGATCTGGAGCTTAAGAATACTGTTCCGCTGATGAATCTGAAATGAGAGAGAGGTATCAGAAATTATGTAGTCTGGTAATTTCCTAAAAAATGCTTTCCACTGTCGAAAAAATTCTTTATCGAGAGGTTGAAAGGCATTAGTAGTTCCAGGTGGAATCGACTTTACATCCACAGATTTTTCGCCGTCCTCCATAAAAACAGAGGCGTCATTATGTCCAGACCATGAATCCAACAAAAGTAATGAATTAGTTTCTGCAACTAGTAGGAATACGTTTCGAACGAAATGTTGAGAATTATTCTTTCCCATTTTTTCAGATTTTGATACGTCGATTACAAGATTTTTGCAATTAAACAGTCCATTTTTTAAATTTGGTCCTAATTTGCCTTGAGGTTCTTGAAGACAGATATACAGCTGCGGAAACAGTAAACCACTCATATTTATCACTTGGATTATCGAATATGAATGTGTCATTGCATTCATTGATTGGGCAATCGACTAGGTCTTTTTTTTTTTTCACCCCCAAATGATAAAGTGCGGTGTGCACGCAGTTCTTTCACGAAACCTGACTGACCAGCGTTATAAACAGCTGTTGCAGGGATAACAGCAAGTATCGTCTTTATGTCACTTATGAACTTCTCTATGGCATTGTCTATCACTGACAGCTGCTCTACACGTTTACGTGACGTAAACTTGGTAATTTTGCGACTTCCTATTCTGTACAATTTCTTGAACCTTTGTAGACAGGTCGACGAGCCAATAAATTAGCAATGTTCGTGTCAGATGCAATTCGGAGGGCCCAGTCTCGTAGATCTCCATCGATAACGGTGCATTGGCTCTCACGAGCAGTTCTAAATCTTTCGAACATTCTTTTCGATGTTTTCGAGTTTCCGTTTGGCACATATTTCTTACTTCATCTAATTCTTTCTTCCATTTATAAAGTTCACGCTTAGATTTTACGAAACGAAAACGCCTTTGCACACTGCTTAACTTCAAGCGTTTTTTCCCTCCTTCGTTTAAGCAATATTTCACTGCCTTTTCTTCGTCGCTGAAAGCTGATGTAGTATGTGTTTTTTTAGGCTTGGAAGGTATTCTTCTTCAAAACAGTTTTTACTGGCACAACTGACGTCGTCCGAGTCAGAGTTCGTGGAATCGTCACAGTTATTTCCTATTTCTTCTAACGTTTCCACAATTTCAAACGAAATGTCGATATCATTCGAATGAATGTCAAAGAAAGCAATCAACAAATGACACATATGTACGTCCTCAGGAGAAGTAGGTGATTTCCGCTGGAAACCACGTTCTTCGTATTTCATCTTTGCTAAATTGAGAACGTTAATTGGAATCCACATTGCTGTGAAACTGGAAGAAGAAAAAAAAGCAGGCATGCCTGACGAAAGCACAACAAATATTAATTCAGCTTTAGACGGCAGCGGTGGCCGAGGGGACTGAGGCGCTCCAGTCACGGTCTGCAAGGCCACTACGGTCGGTGGTTCGAATCCCCCCTCAGGCATGGATATTTGTGCCGTCCTTAGGATTAGCTAGTTCATAAGTAGTTTGTAGAAGAAAAGAAAATGTTTGTTAAGCTTATGGGACTTATCTACGGGGTCATCAGTCCATAAACTTACAAACTACTTATGAACTACTTACGAACTAGGACGGCACAAATATCCATGCCCGAGGGGGGATTCGAACCCCCGACCGTAGTGGCCGTGCTGACCGTGACTGGAGCGCCTCAGTCACCTCGGCCACCGCGGCTGGCGTAGTTTGTAAGTTTAGGGAATAATGACCCCGTAGTTAAGTCCCATGAGCTATACAAACATTTTGAATTCAGCTTTATCTTTATTGCCAATACTTACCAATACTGCAAACTTCAATTGATAATAGTTAATAGACGAACGATAACCTGAAACGTCCCTTACCAATTACGATCGGGTTGTTTCGTGTTTCCTGTTTACAATATACCGCCGATCTCGACTGTATGTGTCTGTGTGCGCGCGCGCCTGTTGCTACAGCCCCAGTAGGCGTGTACATTTCTACCGCCTCCTGGCAAGCTACGAACTTGGCAATTTTCAGCTATTTTAAAAAAATACTTGCAGTGCCTCTTAGCAGCTAAAATTTTGACAGTGCATTTCTTTCGTTGTCTTCTGCCTGCGTAAGATATTTCAGGATAGGTTTCTACATGTCTTAATGGACCGTTCCCTTGTCAGTGTATCGAGGACGAGACGCCGCCGCGAGAAGAGACATACTTTATAGAAGTTGAATATATTATATTCTTCAGTAAATAAAACTTGTATTACTAATCAGTATAGATGTTTTAGATGTCAACGCATACCATCACATTCTGATAGAACCTTTCAGGAACGACAGGCCGGGAAGGACTGAACACATGGCGACGAGAACGACTAAAAAAGTTACGAGGGCAACATCTTCGCGGCCGAGAGCAAAGAACAAACAGCGGACCACTTGATGTCGCGGATCGACAGCCATGGGTCGAAGGAAGATGCGGCACTGTGCAGTTGACTTTAGAAGTTAATACATAAATCAACTGTTGATATAGTTGACCAAATTACTCTAAAATAAACCAGGTAATCCTCCCCCTCGACCAACATCTCCCAAAAATTTTTAAATTTTATTATTGTTTTCATTTGTTATTTTTAAACATGAAATTAGAAATACTACATACGTAATAAATCGCAACGTAACTATTATTTGCCAAGCACAAGTAAATGTGACAAACTGCGTGGTCATCAGTCCGCAGCTTACAAACTACTTAAACCAAGGTAAACTAACCTAAGGACAAACACACAGACACCCATGCCCCAGGGAGGACTCGAACCTCAACGTTGAGCAACCGCGCGCTCCGCAGCGAGACGCTTTAGACCGCTCGGCTGGTACGCCAGTAGCATCTGAGATGTTGTACTGTAAGTTTCATCTTTCATGTGCTCCATACGCACTGTCTCAACAATAAATCTCCACTGAAATGAAGAACTCTAAGATGAAGTACTAATTATTATTTTCGGCCGTTTTGTAATGGAGGAATATGTCGAAATATTATCGATCGGTGTTGAATCGCATGACCCACATCTGACGACAGTGCTATTTAGAATTTTGGGACATTGGTCTTCAGGCAGTAGGTACGGAAAGTGCGGAGCACTTATGCGACGCAGCTACGCAGCACTTTTACTGTAACAGCCGACTCCACTTTCCCCTTATTGTTACAACACGAGTGAAGATGCCAGAAGAGAAGCGGCTAGAAACCGAACTCTGGTCTCCTGCTTACTTGTAGGGAGATCCCAGTTCTAAACCCGTTATTGGATCACATAACATTTTTTTTATTGTTAATTTCACTTTCCTTAGCGTACATGTAGTGGTGCGGGCCGCTCATTAGCCCTGTGGTGACTGGACAGATCGATCGCTGAGTTGAAAAAAAAAAAAAAAAAAAAAATACACACAATGAAGGAGCTAAATAACAACAAAGTATGTAAACATTTGTGAACTTAACGTATTGTACAGACGAAAGAAACCAATATATCTTGCACATAGCGATTGTATGATGATACACTGAATCACTAGAGCTCTTAAAACACAGAGACGTCTTTTGCGGGATAGATGTTCGCAGTATATGATCAAATAATATGAATAAACAAAGACCTAACACCAGCTGTTGCACCAAACACATAGTCAACACTAACAAATAAACCTACGGAAGTGTCACTATCATATTTCTGAAATATGGACGTCACGTAATACATGCACAGCTAAGGAATGTTATTTTTTTCTTGTAAAACATATTTAATGGGTGAAATAGTCCATCCAAAATGGGGGCTAAGCAGGAAAAATAGCGATAACGTAGATGTTATTGAAACTATTTTAATGATTTTTGTTATGAAACTATTTCACGATAAAAGACGAAAATCGCCCTCGGTATAGTAAAAGAGAAGTGAAAATTAGGGAGGCCATCAAAAGGGAAGTATGGCCAGATTGCCAGCGCGGGCCATGCTGTGCGTCCTCCGCTGATACTTAAGCGCTGACCGCCACAGTGTTCCGAGGGCTTACAATATTTATCAGCCGATTTTGAGAAAACTATTCGAGGAAGAAAACTATTTTTTCACATCTGATAGTGTGATATATTCGCTCGATAATGATCTGAATTCCGATTCGTTATTCCGTATAGTTACTGTTCTATATCAAATTAAGTAAACTACTGTGCAAACTTTTGAAGAGTTCATAGACGAAAGATGGCTTTGCGTAGAATTTGCGTATGGTTGGTTTTAGCACATACAATGCTGCAGAAGTAATACTGGGAAGAATTCGAAATTTAAGTTTGAGAGCAGATCAATAACTCATTTCATTCTCGATAAATAGGGCGTTATGTCCGACGTAAAGACGTGGAGACTGCTCGCAGTTCCGTGCATGCGGATTTGCCGTTCTACCAAGTACTGGTCATCAGATTTCGAGAAAACAATTTGGTTTGTTGCTCCACATCGAAAGAGTTCAACTATGAATTCAGAGTAACCTTTAGCGTTGCCCAGTATTCACACAAACACTGAAACTTTCCTCATCGGAGCAAGCAATTGAAAAAACGGACTAATTTTGGTGAGTATTTTCTTACATATTATGTACTTCAGCGTTACATGAACTAAGAAAAATGCAAGGGAATACCCACTACACTACTTTTACCAAAATAAGATAAATTAAATGTGACTATACAATACCAATTACATTTGCATGTCTAATATTTTTTCTTCCTTCAATCCTTTGTTTCCTGTAATAATACACTAAAAACGTGTACACGAATGAGAAAAGCTTGCTTCCGGAACTGCGTATTAATTTCATATCTAAACGACGATTTGTTCAGTTTACTCAGTTATAAGTCAAAATATCTGTGTGTTTTCAGCAATTACCTGCAAATGAAACCAACGACGCGTGACATACTGCAGGAATTTTCTTCACAAATTTATGTTAAAAATGAAGTTAGTTATCTGCTGCGAGATCCAATCGATAGTGAAACTTTAATCTATTAATTTTTATTACGGATTAGAAATATCACAGAACAGAACCGAGGATCGCTACTGGACTCGTAGTTTTCTGTGAAATTTTCCGTCAGCCAGACCCCTCTTCCTGCGTTTCTGAATTCAAATGGAAATACTACAATGTTTACCTTCCATTTTGGGGAAAAAAACGCCGTAAGGCGCATCACTGTGCCATTATTCAAACCCAAACATACAAATATTCAAATTACCTCTTACGGCAACTTTAGTAACGTCGCCGAAGGACCCCTACAAGACGCGCTTACGCGCCTGGCTCATCGTTTGGTGGCGCTACGAGCGGGACGTACTGCGCCGGCGTGTACTACAGTAGCTTCGACGTCGCGCCACCGAGGAAGCAATGGCTACGGCGCCTCGGGGCCCCCCCTTCTGACGCACGGCGAGCGCCCCCTCTGGACATGTAGCATTTAAGGGCGGCGTCAGGAGAAGCGCAAAGAGTGTGTGTGTATGGATCGCCTAGGAGAAGCTAGGGGAGCTTCTAGTTGTTATGTCAGACCTAGTGATGTCTACAATATTCTGATTGTTGAAACCGTGTCTCTGTATAGTAAAAGATAAGTATATTTCTTATCTGGTGGTTTCTTGTTTGCGTCTCATCTAGCCTATGTTCCTAGCCGGCCACTTCGGCAGACGACACGGGCCACAACAGCAAGGAAGCAACGTATAGGACCAATATATACATGTGGCGTCTGTTCCGAAAGAACAGACGTCACTTCTGATCCTGCAGTTGTTATTATTTAATATTCATAGAATATATGACATCAACTGCGATTGGGCAAAGCTGAAAACGTGTACCCAGCCGGGATTCGAACCCGGGTCTCCTGCTTTCTAGGCAGTTGCGCTGACCCCTACACCACTTTTTTTTTTCCCAGCTCCGGTCTGACCTCAAAGCTCGTCTTCTCGAATAGTGAGCTGCCTGTGAAGTAGGATTCCTGGTCGTTTTCTCTTGATAATCAATAATATGTCATCTGACTCTGGCCGCGGAAGCCTACGTAATTATAATAATATTTCGTTTTTGATTTATTTTTGTCTTCTCTAAAACTTCGAAGTCACCCGTTGCTGATTTTTTTTTTAAATAATAACAAAATAATTATTCTCCGTAAATGAGGTCGGTCATGCTACTTTCGATTTACATCAGGAAAGTAATTTCC
The DNA here is from genome assembly GCA_026315105.1 of Locusta migratoria. Classification (NCBI taxonomy): domain Eukaryota; kingdom Metazoa; phylum Arthropoda; class Insecta; order Orthoptera; family Acrididae; genus Locusta; species Locusta migratoria. Next base: position 731,806,843 of record CM048744.1, on the reverse strand, counting down.
TTAGAATAATTTATTTCTGCTAGGACGTTGTATTGTTTATATATCAATTAATCCAACCAAGATTCCCATGGTGCTGTTAATTTCTTCTTGACGATATAACACAATACAGTTTTCTGCACTAAACAAAATTCTAATTTTAAAGGAATAAAAAGTTCTTACGATTTCAGTAAAATTAAACGAGAAATGAAATCCAGCAGTCTCTACTGTGATGAAACGAAATGTCATTGCCATGACCAGTCCAAAAATATGATACAACTTCTTGTATAACTGAAATTTTTTTCCTTGTAATATGTTTCAAATGTATATATATATATATATATATATATATATATATATATATATATATATATATATATATATATATATATTTGGATCAAACAGGGGACACAGTGATCACCGCACGTGCAAGGACTACCTAAGCACGCCTCCCGTCAGATACAAATCCCAGCTTCACCCTGACCACAGTACTCAAACTCGTAGTTATGAAACTAATTCCCGTAAGAGTAAGGGCTTCAAACTTGCCCACCCCTCCCCACTAACGATAGGATCATTGCCCGTCACCGGCATATTATATATATACATGTGGCGTCTGTTCCGAAAGAACAGTTGTTATTATTTAATATTCACAGAATATAGGACATCAACTGCGATTGGGCAAAGCTGAAAATGTGTACCCAGGCGGGATTCGAACCCGGGTCTCCTGCTTTCTAGGCAGTTGCGCTGAACCCTACACCACTGGGGACACAGTGATCACCGCACCTGCAAGGACTACCTAAGCACGCCTCCCGTCAGATACAAATTCCCAGCTTCACCCTGCCCACAGTACTCAAACTCGTAGTTATGAAACTAATTCCCGTAAGAGTAAGGGCTTCAAACTTGCCCGTATATAATATGCTGGGTGAAGCTGGGAATTTGTATCTGACGGGAGGCGTACCTAGGTAGTCCTTGCAGGTGCGGTGATCACTGTGTCCCCAGTGGTGTAGGGGTCAGCGCAACTGCCTAGAAAGCAGGAGACCCTGGTTCGAATCCCGGCTGGGTACACATTTTCAGCTTTGCCCAATCGCAGTTGATGTCCTATATTCTGTGAGTATAGGACCAACATGGCGAAAAATTAATGCGACATGCGACGCTATTTCGGCCAATCAGGAGCTGAAAATGGCGGCAAGCAACTCGGAAAAGGATGGACATACTTTCCTTATTCAGAGCTTTAAGGCCAACTACGTCGAAAAAGAGCAGTTTTTTTTTTGCTACAAGAATAAGTTTCGTAACTTCGTAGGATTTACCGGCGTGACAAATCTTCGAAGTCTCTGCGGGTTTTCTGCCGGATAATAAAATCAAACCGATTCAATATTTCGACGGTACAACTGTCCATCATCTTCAGGAAACCGCTGCTGCTGAGTCCCGCTGAGACTTCGAAGAATAAGTTTTCATTTAATCGAAGTAGAATGCATTAAAACTTCAAAAGGAAGGCGAATTAAGAAATACGTTTTTCTATTTCTTTTATATATATTTCAGGGGTACACAACCTTATTACCGCGTTCGTTTGATAGTGCACGCGAAACATCTAGTGGGTCTATATTATAGAACCGTTTCATCGATTTAATATACCGGTATTTACTGACCCTGAATCCGACCATGAAATCTTTTTCAAAATTCAGTATGGCTGATCCAGAATAGCGGACGAGAACTCGACAGTAACTCAACATGCGACTTTCAAAATTCTGTGAAATCTACTTTTGAAATAATAGCGAATATTGTATTTTTAGAATCTGATTTCAGATTCTGATTCAGTAAATATTAAAGTGAAGAAACAGTTCAAAAATGTAGATTCACAAGGTGATTCGTGGGCTGTATCAAACGAGCGCAGCAATATAAAGATTGCTTACCACTCAAATATTTATATATTAAAAATACGTGTTTCCTAATTAACATTCCTTTTGAAGTTTTAATAGATGCTACTTCGATTATATCAAAACTAATTTTTGGAGCAAAAAAAAGTCTCTTTCGGGGTGGTTGGCACACTAATTTTCACTCCGCCTCCAATATACCGAGGCCGAGACTTGTTTTTTATGAAAAGATACTTCGATAACAAAAATAATTAAATTCGCTTCATTAATCTCTAAGTTATCGAATTTAATTTTAACCCCCATTTTAAGGGAACCTTTTATCCCTTAAATATATTTTACCGCATATATACGTACGTGTCCCTGAGTTACTCGCGTATTACATCCAAATTTCAGAAAAATCGGAGAGGGACACTTTGATGGGTTTACTTTGATGATACACTGAGGAGAGCAGGAAGAGTGTGGAGACAAGAGGCGCAGCAGGCCATGGACGGTACAGTGACAGTGACAGGAGGTGGATGGGAGGAGGAGGACGGAAGGTCTGGGTGGGGGAAGGGAGAAGGGAGGGAGGGACGGAGCCGTGTTTGAGAGAGGTGGAGTGCGGACGGAAAGGCGAGAGATCAGACTTGATATTTCCTGAATAACAGACCGTTAGTCGTGTCGGGATAACTCAGTGGTAGAGCTATTGCCGTCGAAAGGTAAAGGTCCCAGGCTCGAGTCATGGTTCTGGCAATCAATTTTAATCTGCCAGGAAACATGATGTTGTTGTGGTCTTCTGATGGAGACACTTGAAGAATTCAAGGAACTGGAATACAGATACAAGCCACTACCTGTGTGTCATAGTAGGCTGCAAAATGCCTGTTACGAAAGGTCATCTGAATCAGGCTACTGCACAATGCTGAAGTATCGAATAACTATTCCCGTAAGAATGCAGACTGGCATCAGACTTGTCTGACACTTCTCGCTATTGTATAAGGGATTTTTGATAGTGGTTATTGCTAGTAAACTGTTCTGACCTTGTTTACGTTCATCCATTCTTGCCGCTCCCTGGTTGATTGGACACGCTAACAGTGACTTTTGCTGTTCTCTGTTCTGGGTTACCGTTCCTTTTGTGAGCTGCGCTGTTATCGACCGCAAGAGCCGCCTCTGGTTGCAGTTTTCTTTGTGTCACAGATACAGCAGATACAGCTAATGAGAAAATATGATCTATTTACGTAGACTGCGACACAGAATTATGCGAACCAATTAGTGACTACTCAGAACCGATGATTCCAATACATATGAAATACCGAACCTACCACTATCAGTTTCCTTATCATTCCACCGTTTATAAGTGTCTCGTCTAATTAGCTAAAATACAAAGTCACCTCAACCAATCGACCATCAGGAAACGTTGGAATCCTTCTACTAGCTCCACAATGCTTGACTTGAGAGCTAAATCTGTAGAGTGAATACATCCAAAACCGAAAGACCTGTAAAGCATTGATGTCATCTGCCGTAAGCCAGGTTGTCTGAGGTTTTTCAATTACACTTCGACCAAAATCCTCTCCCTCGAGGCATTTTTTTCGTTATTTCTACCTTCTTTCCACCCTCTCTATTTGCGAATTACCACTAAGAGCTATTACATCAGAAAACTTTATGTTGTAACATGTAAAATAGAAACGCTACTCCGTGCGACAGCTCTCTCGTCACATACTCTGCGAGAGAAAAAAAAAAAAAAAAAAAAAGAAAAAAAAAAAAAAAAAGAATTAGGATGAGACAAGAAATCAGAAAACTACACCTGGATGCGCCGTATTAATTTTGATCCTATGATTCCTGTGGGGGATAGTAGTTGTAATGGTGTTTTCTACGTCGTACGCCAACAGACAACGTAATGACATAGCTGAATGAGTTCTGTATGTACCATTTCACGGGGAACGCTTACATCATAAAGCTCAGTACGATAACAATGTGTTACGGCGCGGCGGAGTGTCCAAGCGCATTGGGGCGCCTTGCTCCAATGCGCGAGGCCGTCGGGGGTTCGAATCCACCCCCGCACCCCTCTGGCATGGATGTTTGTGTCGCCTTTAGTAAAAGTTCGTAAATTTAAGTACCTTAAGCTTAACAAACATTTCAACATCAGGCGCCTACACACGGAGATGCACTCATGCTTCCTACAGCCAACTGCACGAGTTTGCGAAGGGTCAAGTTGTCGCCCTCTGAGTGGAAGGATGGTTCTCCAAAGTTTTAGGTGCTGATTAAGTTGAAGAACGACGCTGGTTGCAATGGACAAGTGAACATTCTCACACGCTTATCGAGTCCGCACATGATAAGGTGGATGGTGTGCAGAGACCAGTTTTCATCCGAAGCGCCTTGCAATGTTCATCCTTCGTTCGGAAGTTGAGGCCACGTCAGTGCAATTCTGCCAGCCGGCAAGAGCACATCGAGGGAACACCCCGCTATGAAGCGCGTGGCAGCACAGTCTCCAAGCGCTATACCCGGGAGAGGTCTGCGCGGGTAAGAAAAGTGTTTATCCGCACCACATCCGCAAGGCCCACATCCGCAACCGCATCCGCGGCACTTTATCCGCATCCGCAAGTTCGTTATCCACATCCGCAGATATTCAAAGTTCTGATTGGGTGATAGTAATAGATATCAGTATTTAAAACCATGGTATGTAGTGATATAATTATTGTTAGAGTCTCATTTCTGCGGCATCTTAACTACTTTTGACTTTTCGAATCACGGTAACTGTTCTATACCTACTCCAAAACTGGCTATTCCAAACAGGAAAATATTGGCACTCCGGACGCACACAGTAGCGTTTAGGAGTCCATGTGGTCGGTGCACTACGTTAGCTGTTCAATACAGGCCTCTTAAATTTCAGTGGTTTAGACTGATCGGCATTGGGGAATATTCTGTGTGTTTACATAAAAAGAACGGTTCTTCCGGAGTTTTACAGAAGGCCTTACCTTTTTGTAGCACCCTGTATGTACTCATATGGATGAATTCACACTTATCATTATTAAGGGTCAATCGCCATTTCCTGCAACATGCAAATATCTAAATCTTTTGCAGTTGCTTTTCTGGTGACTTTACTAACCGATAAGTGACAGCGTCATCCGCGAACAACCTTAGAGAGCTATTCAGATTGTCTCCTTAAAAATAAGGAACAGCGGGGGCCCTATACCACTTTCCTGGGAAACGCCAGATGTCACTTCAGTTGTACTCGATGTCAGTTGCAACGTACTGTGTCCTTTCGGAGAGGAAGTAACGAAAAAAAAATGTTCAAATGTTTGTTAAGCTTATGGGACTTAACTACGGGGTCATCAGTCCCTAAACTTACAAACTACTTATGAACTACTTACGAACTAGGACGACACAAATATCCATGCCCGAGGGGGGATTCGAATCCCCGACCGTAGTGGCCGTGCGGACCGTGACTGAAGCACCTCAGTCTCCTCGGCCACCGCGGCCGGCAAGTACAAAAACTTTTACACTTTGACTAAGTGGTATGTTGCATGTTTAATCGTCTTTTTTAAATAACATACAGTTTGTTCCTCTTGGCCGTATGTAAATGATATGTATTTTCAAGATAGTATTGAATAATTTTAAGTGAAATTTCTCTTTTAGTAATGAGGACACCTCCGGCCATCCAGCTTAAGGTTTCCCGTGGTTTTCTTAAATCATTCGAGGAAAATGTCGGGATGCTTCATTTCAAAGGACACGGCGTATTTCCTTCCCCATCCCTGATAAAACTGTACAATGGTTTGCTCCGTTGCTAATGACCACGATGTCAACGGGACGTCCCTTCCTTCCTATAAAATGAAATACTACAATGACGTCAAATAATTCCCTCATTATCAAAAGTACGTCAAGCGCTGATGCCTTTGTCTCGCCTACCCTATAGTAACCCCATTAACGTTATAGATTCGAAACTATGTCGTAGCATCCAGATGAAACGTAGTTGCCGGAACTTGCCCTCAGAGATACCTCTTTATACATCAAGCAGAGTGTCCGTGGTTTTGTGTGAATTTATTGCATATAAATCTACAGATTTGTTGCGTTCTTTATGTAATTTTGCACACGTAAGCTTCAAATCATGAGAACGGTCGCCGTAAGTGTAAGGATCACGTACAACACGTAGTTCACGAGATGTGACGTAATAAACAATCAGATTCGAGAAAAACTGCTGCATTGCACGACAATGTTGCACATTTCCTCCTAAGCCACTGGAGCACTTTCAAGCAAATTTGGTGCACGTATTCCTTACCGTGAGGTAACATATCTTTAATGGTAAGAATCACATAGGACACCTGGTTCAAGAGATATAACGTCATAAACAAAAGGGGTTGCAAGAAGCAGTCACATTGTGCGACGATACTTTACGAATACAGTACATGTGAACGAGATGACTTAACGATTTGCAACAAACTTTAGACATAATTTCAAACCATCAATGAAGTTTTTCTCGTTGACAATCTAAGCAAAATTATGAAAGAGAAAAATGTTTCTCGCTTACTACTTTTCCCCTGTTAATGGATTAAAACTGGCATTAGGTATTATGTTACAATTTATAATATCTACATTGCAAATTGTAGCCGCAGGAATTTTTAAACATGGTATACACAAATATAGCTGAATTTACCTTCGAAATTGTATCATAGTACGACACGTAGTTCATGAGATATGAGCACATAAACAGTAACGTTCATGCAAACCGCCCCATCACGCACCAAGTTTTATTCTATTACTTCTTTACTACTACTTGCTTTCGCAACAGATTTTACAGACATACAGCACTTGTACAAATGAATAAATTGTCACGTTGAAAACTGAAGATGGTCCTGAATTCGAAGGCTGGTTGTTAATAGAGCAAAACACTTTACGCTTAAAACAGGTTGATTACTAACACAAGTGCCGGCCGCGGTGGCCGAGGTGACTGAGGCGCTCCAGTCACGGTCAGCACGGCCACTACGGTCGGGGGTTCGAATCCCCCCTCGGGCATGGATATTTGTGCCGTCCTAGTTCGTAAGTAGTTCATAAGTAGTTTGTAAGTTTAGGGACTGATGACCCCGTAGTTAAGTCCCATAAGCTTAACAAACATTTGAACATTTGAACTAACACAAGTAAACACTCACAACAGACTGCCACAATTGTACAACATATAACTCAATAAATGGATGCCGCAGGTGAGAAAGTGGATGCTCCTTCGCGGGAAGCAAAGTGGGCGGTTGTTGAGGTACACAGGCGTAGGTCACAGTATGCATTCGTGTTTATGTTCAACACACCACAGGAATTTTTTTCGTGACAAGTTTGTTGCACTGTTATGGAAGTTACATTAAGCAAATAGAAAGCATCTTGAATGACTAAGGTATTTTACATTCGCATGGACGTTAAACCGTTAACTTTGTTCCTTCCTCATACAAAACTTCCCCTTAGATTAATACCGTTAGCAGACCAAGACTCGAACTCAGAACCTGGCGGCAGCCTAATCTACTCTGGCACTACCGTTGCTCCGTCCGCTCATCTTTTACTTCCACTAGTACCTTGTATACTACCTTTCAAACCTCACAGACGATCTCCTTCTTAACTTGGAACAAAGGCACTCCTGGTAAAAATTATGTTGAGAAGCAATGGATTATCCATAATCTATTGAATATTGGCAGGGTTAAATTATCACTCTGTACGCACTTTCAATCTGCTGCGAAGTTTCGTGTGATAAATAAATGTATCTGACAAGTCGATATCACCTATTGACTTGTTTTTTTATTCAGCAGACGCGGCTTGTAAACCGAGGGGATTTTATTGGACTTAAAGTTTCTAATGAAAATCACTACTAGAACAGCGTGTTTCAATGCATCTAGATCAACTTACAAAATTTCAATGGTCGACGTTCTACTCCGTACGTGAATATGCATGGTGTATTAACAAGGATGACGTAAACTTGCACGATTGAAACTAAACGATAATAGAAGCATAAATGTTCCAGTAGACATAGGTCCGAAAACGAACCCTTTGCGATATTATTACAAATGTATGGACCACCACTAACGTCACTATAAACATCATCCTAGTTAGTACACATTAGTTTGAAGTTTAGACTGTACTATTAAGATTTACGTCGCATTTAGTTCATATTTTAGTGACGTAATTGTAAAGATCGTCCTAGTTACTTAGATGAAGTTCCGGAACGTTTTGCTGCTACTGTGAGACGGCATTTAACGTGCAAATGCGCTCAAAGATGGTTAGATACAGGGGACATGTACCTTGGCCTCAAAGATCTAAATTCTTTGGATTTTTGTGCCTGGGGTCACCTCAGAAGCGAAGTGTACAGCACACCCATCATCACAGTTGAAGAACTGCAGCCGAGATTTGTACACGCTTGTCGAGAATTCTGGAACGAGCCAGGGGTTTTCGAAAGAATTCGAAATTCATTGCGGAGACGAGCACGGTATTCCATCCAGATGCAAGGAAGACACGTCAAACACTTCGTATAACAGGTAACACATGTGAACGAAATGCGATGTAAAACCTAATAGTAAAGTCTAAATTTCAAATTAATTTTTTCAAACTAGGGCTATGTTTACAATATGTGAACTAAAAGGGATGTAAATCTTGATATTGAAGTCTACATTTCAAATTAATGTGTACAAACGGGAAAGAAGTTTACAATGATGTAGTGGAGGCTTGGAATCATACGTTTGTAATTATCTCGCAACGGCTCGTTTACTGGGACACTTTAGCTTCTGTTATATTGTAATTTAAACGGTGCAATTAAGCGCCATCCTTTTTGATACAACCTGTATATTGACTCCCACGTACATGGAGAGAAATAATGTTGTTGTTGTTGTGGTTTTCCGTGCGCAGACTGGTTTGATGCAGCTCTCCAAGCTACCCCGTCCTGTGCAAGTCTCTTCATCCGAGAATACATTCGTGAACCTACATCCTTTTGAATCTGCTTACTGTATTCGTCCCTCGGTCTCCCTCTACGATTTTTACCCCATACGCTTCCTTCTAAGGCTAAGTTGACAATTCCTTGATGTCTCAGAATGTGTCCCACCAATCTATCCCTTCTCTTAGTCATTATATGCCACATACTCCTCCCCAATTCGATTAATCACCTCCTCATTAGTCACGTGATCTACCCATCTAAGTTTCATCATTCGTCTCTAACACCACATTTCAAAAGCTTCAGTCGTCTTTTTGTCTGAACTCCTTATCGTCCACGTTTCAATGCCATAAAATTCTACACTCCAGAAAAATGCTTTCAGAAAGGACTTCCTAACATTTAAACTTATAATGGATGTTAACAAGATTCGCTTCTTTAGAAACGCTTTCCTTCCCATAGCCATAGTGCATTTTATATTTTCTTTACTTCGGCAATCAGACGTTGTCTTGGTACCCAAATAACAAAACTCATCTACTACTTTTATTGTCCCATTACCTAAACTTTATGTTGCTACCATAATAAAAAAATTCATCTACGACTTTTATTGTCCCATTACCTAATCTAATTGCTTTAGCATCGCTTAATATTCTGATATTACATTCCATTACCCTCGTTTTTCTCTTTTTAATGTTCATCTTATATCTTGCTTTCAAGACACTGTCCATTCCATTCAACTGCTCTTCCAGATCCTTTGCAGTCTATGACAAATTTACTATGTGATGGGCTAACCGCTAATTTTTTTTTCTAATTTCTTCACTGCTTGCTCAATATACATATTAAATAACACTGGGGAAAAGCTACAACCCTAGCTTACTCCCTTCCCAACTCTGCGGCCCTTTCTTGCCCTTCGACTGTAATAACTGCTGTCTGGTTTTAGTATATGTTGAAAATAACTCTTCGCGCCCTATATTATACCCCTGCTACCTTCAGAATTTGAAAGAGCGTATTCCAGTCGTCATTGTCAAAAGCTTTCTCTAAATCCACAAACGCTAAAAACGTAGTTTGCCATTTCTTAGTCTATCTGCTAAGTCGTAATATGAGTATTGCCTCCCGTGTACCTATAATTCTCCTAAATCCAAACTTATCTTCCCCGAGGTTGGATTCCATAAGTTTTTCCATTCGTCTGTAAATAATTCGTGTTTGTATTTTGTAACCATAAAACTGATGGTTCTGTAATTTTCACATTTGACTCAATAATGATCGTAATAAAATACAAGAAATCTGAGCTCGGAAGGTGTGATTTAGGTTTTCTCCTTCCCACGTGTTATTCGAAAACCGACATTACCAAATACAGGTTCGATGAATTAACTGCCGGGCAGGGCAGTTTGATGTGACTAGGTGAGTGCTACACGTAGATGTAGAAGCACAAGTACTTTGTCCAGTTGTATTTTCCACCTGGTTAATTTCAGTTGAGTTCTTTTGGACCAAGTGTATTTGGATTGCTTTTGTTAACCAGCAATGGTAGAGGCCTCCGACATGCAGGGTCTCTGTTAGGAGAGTGCTGGACAGAGCTGCCTTGCAATACCAGAGCGCCAGCCACGCAGTAACACGGTGGCAATTTGGTGAAGCGCACGGCCGTTTCGCGTTTAAAGCGCGCAGTCTTAGTATACGTTGGCGTGGTTGGCTATTTCGAAATTCCACTAGGGGTTGGAGAGGGCCATTCGAAAGGGCGGTTTCCTAGGTTTCGTACGACAACAACTGCCGCCTGGCTTTATTGGCCACTGCTAGTTTAGAAGTGCTTCTTTCCTCGCGGAAGACCAAGACGAAACAGAACCAAAGTTTCTCGATAGCGTTCTCCAAATGTTGGCTGCGTATATGCTGCCTCGCCGCAATGTTTGACACTAGCTGAAATTACATAATATCATGTTGCAACATAACGAACTCCGTGATTACATAGTAACTGAAATATTTTACTTTATACACTACACATCAACACGTATAACATAAGACTCTACGTAATCCTGATCATCGTTATCAGTGATAAAACATTTGTTCCTTATATATTGAGATCTCAACTCGAACTGAACGTGAATTCTGCTTTTTATAGTAAAACCTTATAATTGTACTGACCCTTTATTTAATTATCTTTTACTTAAGGGATAACATAATATTCCTGCCTCTTTTGGCTCGCCGCGCGACATTGTCACGTTACGGATCGCGCGGCCTCCCGCGTCTGAGGTTCGAATCCCCCCTCGGGCTTCGATGTGTGTGTTGTCCTTAGGTTATTGGAACTTAGTTTAAGTAGTTTGTAGGTCTAGGGACTTATGAGCAAAGTAGTTTGCTCCCATAAGAGTTACAAACAGTTGAGCAGTTAAACGTTTACAATTATATATTTTGGACGACGTTACAGCGTTCAATGAATGAAATAAATCGCAATTTGCGATCAATTATGGCTTCGCTGTACTACGTTTAGATGAAATACCAAAGTGCGGCGAATGAAAATTTGTGCCCGGACGTGCAGAGAACAGTCCTCTGCAGTGGGGCTGGTCACTGTGTCCTCAGTGGCGGAATGGTCAACGCGTCTACTTAGTAAGTAGGAGATCCCGGGTTAGAATCCCGACCACGCACAAATTTACATTCGCCGCACTTTGGTATTTCACCTAAACCTAGTACAGCGAAGCCATAACTGATCACAAATCGCAAATTCCGATTTATTTCATTAGTTGAACCTTTGGCTCGTTGCTGTCCGTACACGTATACATTTATTTTTATTTGAAAGGGAAATTTTAAACTAGGGCGGCATCTACTAAATAATTGACTACAACATGAGAGTTTCGTTTCTACTAAAATTGCTTATTGGCCATTGCATGATTAGCGAGAACCACTAAATTCGTAAAACACCGTCTGATATGATCAACTTGAGTCCCCAACTGAGCTAATAAAATAGCTATGTGAATATTTAATCATTGGATAATGTTCGTAATAAGATTGCTATTAAATCTCATTGTTCTATAAAATAAAAAGCCAGTCAGAATGCGATGAAAAATATCTGAGTTATGACTACTGTTTCAGAAATCAAAGTCCACGTACGTCCGAAAATATTTCGGAGTTCAGCGTGGCAGATTCTGCGGCTATGTTGAACACCTTCGCGTCGTTTCTGCTGCACTCCCGTTACATGTCTGCTGTCACGACCGCTCCAAAACTCAACCGCTACCGACATTCATCTGCCACCGACCGTTTGTCGGCTGCTGTGACGTCATTCCTGTAATGCATCACCTCACGAGTTTTAATGAATCTCGCAGTATACAAAAGTCTTTAAATAATCATTGTAATGTTGATATGCTGGCATCGTTACACGGACACTAAAATCATAATGCAAATATATACTTTAATGTATGAGATTAATAATACTTCATTTACTTTATAACATTAATAATAACCCCAAAATCTTGTTTGAACAAATGAATATTTTCAGCCTGACCGATAAATAAGTCTTTCGGCCGTCACTCAGTGAATGTTTAAGCAATCATTTAGGTTACCTGTTTTAAGGTAGTTTTACCATTCCTTTTTCCAATGCACTGTTCAGAATTTTGGTGCTCATAAATTGAAACAAATTACGGCCGATAAACAACATAATTTTCACGAAGAGAACATATTAAATTAAACAAAAATAATACATTCTAAACGGGTCATAATGTGTATTTACGACACTTGCATATTATCACTGTTCGCTGTTTGTACATCTGTCTTGTATTAATCGTTATTAACAAATCATTATCGTTTTTCCCTTAAAAGTGAATTATTTTGCGCAATATAAGTGTTGGAGATAATATGGTTATACGAAACTTGGCGTACCGACGAGAACTATCATTTGAGCCCTCGCTCGTTCCGGTACTTCAGCTGTTTTGTCTCTGGCTATTTCCAAGTGAATTAATATTAGCTTTCTTAATAACTTTTGATATTAATATAAATGATGTCAACACATCATCTGAATCGCCCTCTTTCATTTGCTTTTCTGTTCTATTCTGTAACTCTCACAGTGTCAGCGTAGTGTCAAAAAGTAAAGACAATGCAATATTTTCGGTTGGAAAACCGGCAGTTGAAAATGACGTCACGTACGCCAGCATGCTCTCCGTGCGGTCCTTCGCCCACCGATGCGAAGCTGGGCAACTGATTGCCCGTTCAGTCGTTGCAACTTTCGACACTCTCCGCTGTCAAACTAGCGCGCTTTGAGTCCCAAATGGTAGCTTTCGTACCTTGTAACGTCACAACATATGTCACATTTGTCCTTGGTTTCCTTTAAAAAGTCATAGACACGTCAAGCAAAGCACAGTCTTAGGTGTCTTTGCCTCTGACGACCTTTGGTGCATCAGCGTATGATTGGTACTAGATTTGCGCAACGTGCATAGACTGCCGACACCAGGTGATGCATCCCACGCCGAACATGACACAGGCGAAATTACACACATAACATTTGGTATATCCATTTTATTATAATACTAGCGACCTGACCCTCTTTTGCGTGGGTGAAATTTATGTTCCACTAGCTAAAAACCCGGCATTGCCCGAGTATTTATGTATATGTTCCTGCCTTGAGTTAGTGCTTCTCTTATCCCTTCTCTCTCTCTCTGCCCATCTCCTTTTTTTTCTAAAAGCATGTTATATTTATCAGAGAATATATGAAAAATAAGGCTGTTTTGCATAATGTACGAAATTGTGCGTTCAGTACCCAAACAGAAAAAGATAGCAATGAAAATACAAATGGCATATAAAATTCGCACGATCTCACATTTATTGAGTTATATGTTGTACAATTGTATAATATTTCAGCTATAATCCAATTGTATCAGTGCTGTATGTCTCTAAAATCTGTTGCGAATACGATTAGCAGTAAAGAAGTAATAGATTAAAAGTTGGTGCGTGATAGGGCGGTTTTTTATGACCGTTACTGTTTATGTGCTTATATCTCATGAACTGCGTGTCGTACTGTGATACAATTTGGAAGTTACATTCAGCTATAGGTGTATATACTGTCTCTAAAACCTCCGGCGGCTACAATTTGTAGTGTAGAAATTGTAAATTGTAACGTCATACAGAATTCCGTAGTTGTAGACCATTAACAGCGGAAAAGTAGTATGCGAGTTACTTTTTTCCTTTCATAATTTTGTTATGCTTCTCAGCGAGAAAAAGTTCAATAAAGGTTTGAAATTATGTTCAAAGTTGGTTGCAAGTCACTAATTACTGTCATTCTCGTACAAACATACTGATACTGCTTTATATACGATACCTATAAAAGCCGATGTTTGTATTTATTTTATTTGTGGCTATGTTCTGCATGATACGATTAAGCACAGTTGGGCCTTGTGGACTTGGGGTGAAGCGCTCGAGTGGAAACGAAGGGTCGGGGTTCGAAACCCGGTAAGACCTCGGATTCTTTCTGTCTGGACTTTAACCCTGCAACACTCTTTGTGGGTTGATAAGCTTTGCAGCTACCTATAGTTCAGGTATTGATATCCAATATAACGTGGAAGAGTTGCTACATAACTCGATAACAAAACTCATTAGTTGCTACAAGCTTACGCCTACAACAAGGTGCACCTCCGAGAGGATTTTTCTTTAACCGTGTGTTATCCTAATGAACAAGGGCATCGGTGATAACATTCAGTGCGGTGAACATCAGTTGCATTGGGAACCAAAAGTGATATAGTTACCAGGAGTCAGAAGAGCAATATTATCTAACAAAATTACCATTAAAAAAATTCAATTTACGGTCGCCAGTCCTTTAGGGGCAACAATTACCAAGTATCTCAATGACTCGATAAGTAAAATATTTCCTAAAAATTTAGACAACATTAACGAACGTAATGTAAATGCAACACTTATGTAGTGTGGTCGCTTTTTAAGGTAGCAGACAGCCTCACCTTGATCTATACTTATAAGTAAGCATTTTATGCAAATGGAAAAATTCAATTAAAGTCCTTGCTAGAACCAACAACGTGCTGAATGGAAAAAATTACTATTCTGTAGGTAATTAATAAACTTCAGACACTAACTTAGCCAACTTTCAGTACAGGCCTACTTCACAATATTCATGAATCACTTTAAGAAAAACTGTTATTCTGTGTTACCATAGTTTAAGCACTTCAAAATAGCAATCTCTTAGTAAAACACTGTTCAAGAATTATTTACAACACTATCAAGCTTATATTTTCATTAACTACTGAATGTAAGATTGTTGCGTAATAAATTACTGTCCTCTAAGTAATTCATTGTCTTCAGTTTAACAATTTGGGAAAGCAACACAGTTTTCAAGAGTGTGGTCCCTGAATCTGATATGCTACTCTTGTTTACGCACAAATTACTATGCACTGAATTTACGTAACGCCAAAGTTTATATCGCTGCTCAACATGTATTTTTAATAATCAGATTTAAATTTATCACTTCAGAAAACTTTATTATTGGACTAACTGAAACTGCATTTGCTCAGTGGAGATACGATTTACTCTACTGTTCACTTTAAATGCAAACTCCACGATAGATTTAAGCAAAGCAAAAGTTATTACAATCGTTTATAGTTATTTTAGTGGGTCTCTCGGAATAATCACTGTACCAAAGGACAGGACCCTACTTGGATAAACGACATAGGACAATAATGGGATCACAGTCAATTCTCGTTAAAAGAAGTAATTATTCAAACTTCTGAACAAAAATGAGGTTCGGACTGTTATACATAATTAAAAAAAAAAAAAAAAAAAAAAAAAAAAAAAAAAAAAAAAAAAAAACTTTTCTACTTGACTGTGGAAGTTTGGCGCTGCATTGTGGCTCCATGTGGTGCAATATGTTGCTTTACTGGCTCTTGAAGTATGTGGCCAAAAACCAATCTTCTTAGCGTCGGAATATTAAACCACCAATTTATGCCAGTACTTACAACAGCAACAATATTTCATCCGAGGCCATATTACGATCTTCTTGTAGGTAAAGGCCTTCAGAACATAGCCACCAAGAAACAAAGGCACCTCAGTATATTCCACTGTGCCTACCACCACTGCAACTGCACGCTATCACGTCTCAGACCGTAATCCCTTGCCACATACTAGCCAACTTCGCCAGCCAACAACTTCCCGCGTTTTCCCACCTTTTCGCTCTCACACAGTCAGTATCCGTTACGGCGGGGATGCCCCCCGTCTTTTCTATTCCAGTACAATTTACTAAAGCCCTCAGTCAGAACCTCTACAAATTTTTCAGCATACACAAATATTAACACAAACATATTGCATTAACAATATTACTTATATATTTAACAATACGCATTTTCTAACCTTCTTGAATATAAAAGGCATTTTCAATTAACATAAGTTTCAAAGATAGGTTACTCACTGCATACATTAATACCTTGTACAGTTTTTTCCAATAAATAAATCGAAGCATAATAAAATAAATAAATCAAACATTTAATTGTGGTGTCACAACCCATGCTTCAAGCCTCAACGATGTAGTTCCCCTTTCCCTGGTCGGATAAGTAAGGTAGGGTAGGGACACGCAAGTCGCCGAAGTGGCGTATACCAGACCAATGAGCCACACGAAATTATTATTATTAAGCACAATCAATACTAAACTTTCACAATCCCCAGCGTGTTTAATCCATATTTACAATATCACAGTGTAATGTACATTTAAAAGTTTAGATGTGGTACTTGGAACGACAGTGACGCCCCTTACAGAGGAATAGTCAACTGTAGCAGCTCTAGCGACACTCAGTCTAACACGAACAGTCATGGAACCGACGCTGTTACTCCAAGCGGAAGCACAGCAGTAGCAGAAGAATGGGACTGTACGGTTGACTATTTCTCCGTTAGTGGCGCTACTGTCGCCCCAAGTGTTAGGCTGAAGTCTTACGTATGCGTTAATAAATATCTTGATCCGCTCGCTACCAAAATTCCAGCGATAATCCGCTGGGCTAATGTGAAGAGTTTCTGACAATTTCTTCAAACTTTCAAAGGGAGTTTGGGAATTGACTCTAAATAATGATAAGTGTGAAGTCATCCACATGAGTGCCGAAACAAAGCTGTTGTACTTCGTTAACATGGTAAATCAGTGAAATCTACAGCCCTTAAATTCAAGTTAATACCTAGCAATTATAGTTACGAACAACCTTAACTGAAAACAACACAAAAAATATTGTAGGGAAGGCGAACCAAAATACTACGTTCCATTGGCAGAACACTTAGATGCCACAGTTCTACTAAGGAAACTGCTTACACTATACTTGTGCGTCTTATTTTAGATTATTGTTGCCCAATGTGGAATCCCCACCAGATGAGGCTGACAGAGAATATAGAAAAAGTTCGGAGAAGGATAGTTCGTTTTGTATTATCCCAAAATAGGAAAGAGAGTGCCATGGAAATGACGTAAGAGCTGGGGTGGAAATCATTAAAAGAGAGCCGTTATTTATTGCACTGAAGTCTATTTGCGAAAGTTCGTTCACCAGCTTTTTGCTCCAAATGCGAACATATTTTTTCAGCATTCACCTTCATAGATATACATGATCATTATAAGAAAATAAGTGAAATCAGAAAGAAAATGGAAGGATTGTGTTCTTTTTTTAAGTGAGCTATTAGAGAGTGAAACGTTAGAGATATACGATAAAGCGTTTCACCTAAATGTGATTTGCAGAGTATTTATCTAGACTAGTATTGCCTGTGGTCGAAATGTGACCAGTTGTGTTGCAAAACCATGAAAAAATATATATGTAATTGGAATTTTTGCGCGCACTCACACACATAGACACACACACACACACACACACACACACACACACACACAAAGTCAGAGAGAGAGAAAGAGAACGAAGAAATCCGCATACCGCCTTATAATGACTTTTCTCGTCAGGTTCGGTGTACTGTATGAATTCGTCATCCTTGACTATGAAATTTTCATTTATAATTTTAATAACATGCTCTGGAATACTTTCAAACATAGCTCTATTGGTACAGGGCACATAGGCGCAGGATTATCGCTAATCATTCATTTGTCTGTATGAATTGGCGTGTCGATTGTTTACATATATTTTTTACGAGAAGGAGCGTTGGATACTCAATAAACCACCTTCTATCGTAAATTACATTTCCCTTACGAGCCAGTTAAACATTTATATTTTGCAGTAACATCGCTATGGTGCAGCACTACGAATTACCCGTATGGCCTATGGGGTACTCAATACCCCAGCACACCCGATACCCGATCGAGGGTTAAGTATTCATTAAAATTTGTACTTGCGATGTTTCCAACACTGACTTCACTATTACAAAATCATTGTTGGGTTACCATTTTTCAATAAAACCATGTTCTTGTGTATTATTTAAAACAATTGCTCTTTAAAGACATTAATTGAAATTATTGTAATAAACCTGAATATATTAATACTGCTACCATAAGCTGAATTGTTTGTTATATTTAAAAACTATATGTAAAAGTGAAGAATTGAGCATTACGAAGATTTTTTTTAAAATGTAGGGCAGTGGGAACTGAAACCGGGACCTTATGATTAGAACTCCAAGCGCTAACTGACTAATTTTACCTGTAATGATATGTCACCTAGAACGGGTTCTAATATATGGCAAAACATATAGAGAATTTGGAGTATCATCCTAAAATTTCTTTTCTTTTTACCACTCTTAACGACTTTGTGCACACATAATTTTTATATTCGCAACATCTATGACAAACCACCTTTCGATTTATGTACGTTTCGTTGGCCTTCTTGTATGATTAATGTTAATAATCTGTACCTTCCGTTTCGTGTTAGCGTATTTATATAATGATGTAGATAGATGAAACACGTCTCTTGCGCCTACCGTCACTGATCAGCGAATATCAACAATCCTTTGCACATTGTTGTGGAATACAGACTGGAATTTCATTAAGTACAGAGGAATTGTCTTCAGTGATGAGTCCGCCTCAGTATGACCTCAGGTGACAAGCGAAGACGTTCCTGGAGACACACCGTGAGCTGTAGGATTCCAAGATGACTCTCGCCCACCGACTGCCAGCAGTAATTGTGCGGGGTCCCGTTTCATATCACAGCAGGAGCCCTTTGGATATCACTCCCCGGGTCACTTACAGGACAGCGGTACCTCGACAATACGCTGCGCCGTCGCTTTATTGCGCTCCATGCCCTTCTGGGATTACATTTCAGCAAGACAATGACCGCCTACACACAGCGGGAATTTCTATTGGCCGTCTCCTTCCTTGTCAAACTCTTGGCCGACGAGTTCTCTGGATGTTTCTCCAGTCCAGAAAATCTGGAAGATCATGGGGCAGGGCTCTCCGACCTGCTAGGAAATAAAACGTAGCAGTACACCCTCTTAGAGATTGTGAGGAGTCTATTCCCGATATTTTAATTTCATTACCACCTACATTACATGTATAGTGTATTTCCTGTTAGCCTCTTTGGCTTAAATCTGTGGCTACCAAAGATTATGTTTAAATAAAGATTCCTTGTTGCGCAGTCTTGGTCTGCTATTAGTCTTGTGCTGTCCTTGTTGCTGCCGTGTTGTCAATCTAATGATATCACATATAAGTACTGGTTAGTCTGATTCTTGCTACGGTCAAGTTTTGCAACCTGAATTATGTGATTTATTTGAAAACGAGTATTTTGTTACAAAGCAGTGGATTTTGTCTGATTTGAAATGTGTTGCTGAAGCTTGAAGGTAAATATAACTTCATGATCGAATATAGTTGTTAGTCATTCATCCTTACCCTCGCTGTTAAGGCAGTGAAGGAAAATTTCTAGATTGCAGTACACTCTCTTTGAAAAGGAATAAAGTCTGTAAAAGTTTGCATGATTTAATCTGAAATTTGATTTGCGTAAAATGCAGTTTGAAATGAAACAAGGAGTTGTACTTTTCTTGTTATACCTGAATCAGCCCTCTATTGGCTCATTCTCGCAGTTGAAATTCACCTGGTACCGCTTTTTTTCTCTTTATTTCTTTGAGTGCTGCAAATGACAAAAGTCAAGACTTGAACTGAGATAGCGTTGTTAAAGAATGTAATTGCACCACTTGGGAACTCAATGTTTTGCAGTACACAGTAATGGTTATCTATTACCCACCTGTAATTGCACTGAAGTAGTTTCCCTCCCCCCTTTTTTTTATTTGATTTGACTATATTGAAGGGCAAATCAGTTTTAACATAAGGGCCATGATAAATTAAACGAGTTTCAATTTATTTATATTTTACAATAGTAAGTTTGCTGACACAGTGATTTGCACCACAAGTTTCTAACAATCTGTTGATTGAGTTCTGGTTCAGTTAGGTTGTCTAAATTTAGTGAAGGTTCTCAACCCGATATAATTAATAATGCACAGTTACTGTTAGATGATACAGGCTTTAATTACACACAGCGTAGTTAGCCTGTTATGTTTCACTCGCTCATTCATCAGTTTTAAATGAGTATTTTATTTGTCATTCCATATTCTTAATCACAGACAGGATTACAGCAAATTAATCTGCTCTACACACATTCAGTCACACAACAATTCAATTTGGAACCCACACAATTTATTTAATTAGTAACATTCAAGATTTCCAGATCATATGTAGTGCATGAAACAATTATAAATCCATAGCTCAAGCGGCTCTGAGGGACCAGGTGTCGATGTCTCCTGAAACAGCCATATTCTTGTAACTCACTGGTAGCAATGCAGGTACTGCCATCCATTCCATCAACAGATTTTCTTTTGGGATACATTATTGCTCTTCCTTGTCGACCTGTTTACGTCGTGCTTGAATAGTTAAGAGTTGACGATTAGCATGTGCCAGTCTTCGTCGCATCATAAAATGTTCAAATGTTTGTAAATCTATCGCACTCAACTCTTGGTTATTAGTGCGTAGCTTACAAACTCCTTAAACTAAGGTAAACTAAACTATGGACAACACAAACATCCATTCATGAGGAGGCACTAGAACCCCCAGCGGCGAACGGCCGCGCACAGCGGAGCACGGCGACCCAGTGCGCATTGCTAATTCGCCGCGGCTGTCGCATCATATCCCACGCATGCTGGATTAGAGACAAGCGCGAAGATCGGACTGGTCAGGCAAGCTGCCGCACGTTTTCACGGATTGTGTGGGCGAGCGTTATCCTGTTGAAAAATACAATCCCTTTCTGTTGTAAGATTGGCACAGAGACAGGTGCTACAACTTTCTGGCCCTAGCGCCGGTCAGAGTTCCCTTCATAAACGAAAGATGTTACCTATCGCAACCAAGACATTAAGGCCAGGTATCGAGCCAGCGTGTCTTGGACGAATACACAGTGCTCCCAAGGCCTATGTCGTACATCTCAATAAGTACTCTGCAAGGCACATTGGCATATATTTCTCTCCCACAGGCATTGCTACAAAATAGGACGCACAAGTGTAGTGTAGGCAGTTTCTTTAGTAGAACCGTTGCATCTTCTAAGTGTTCTGCCAACGAAACGTAGTCTTTGGTTCGCTTTCCCTACAATGTATGTCCTCGTATGGATGAATTCACACTTCTCATTATTATGGGTCAAATATCTAAATCATTTTGTAGTTGCTTTTGATCTTCTGGTGACTTTACTAACCGATAAGTGACAGCATCATCCGCGAACAACCTAAGAGAGCTACTCAGATTGTCTCCTAAATCATTTTTAAAAGTAAAAAACAGTGGAGGCCCTGTAACACACCCCTGGTGAAGGCCAGATGTCACTTAAGTTGTAATCGATGACTTTCCGTCAGTTGCAACGTACTTTTTGTTCTTTCCGACAGGAAATCACGAATCCAATCGCACAATTGTGACGGTATTTCATGAACACGCAGTTTGATTAGAAGACGCTTGTGAGGTACAATATCGAAAGCCTTTCGGAAATCTAGAAATACGGAATCTATTAGACATCATCAGATCATGTGACTAAGGAGCTAGCTGTGTTTCACGAGAATGATACTTTCTGAATCCTTGTCGACTGTGGGTCCATAGGTCGTTATCTTTGAGATCGTTCATAATATTTGAGGAAAGTATATGTTCTAAAATCCTGCTGCAGACCGACGTCACTTATATAGGCCTGTAATTTTCCGGATCACTCTTATTGCCTTTTTTTGTATTGGTGTTACCTGTGCAATTTTGCAGTCTTTTGTTACGGAACGTTCGCTGAGCGAGCGGTTGTATGAGAACTAGGTATGGGGCTATTGCATCAGCATACTCGGAAAGGAAACTAATTGGTATACAATCGAGTCCGGGACACTTCTTTTATGATAGGTTCTAAAAAGGATAAAGCCAAGATAGCTAGAATATAATGTTATTTTGACGACCGATTTCGATGGTTTCTGCCATCATCGTCTGGTCAAGAAATGTTTTACACAGCCGTCATCTTGTGATGTCAACATTTGTTGTATAACATAATTTAACGTGCATATATGGACAATGTGATTGTAGTACAAGTTTACATACCAGTAATGTGCACTTTAAATTATTTTATACAACAACTGTTGACATCACAAGATGACGGCTCTTTAAAACTGTTTTTGACCAGAAGATGATGGCAGAGACCATCAAAATCGGTTGTCAAAATAAAATTATATTCTAGCGATCTTGGCTTTATATTGGATCGCCTCCTTACAATATAAACACACGCTTCGTGAATGATTTAAGTTGCTTTAATACACCAGGGACATCAACTTCTAAATTACCCATGCTGGTAGCTGCTCTTGATAGCATTTCTGGAGTATTAGTTTCGTCTTCTTTCGTGAAGGAATTTTGGAAGGCTGTGTGAAGCAATTCTGCTTTAGCACAACTGTCATCATACCATTACCGTTACTATCGCGTAGTGAATGTACTGATTTTCTTTTGCCGCTAGTATGCAATAAATACGTCCAGAATTTCTTAGAATTCTCTACCCAATTAGTTGACAGGGTGTCGTTGTGGAATCTCTATACTTATAAGACGCATTTTTTGTCTGTCTGTTCTGTAATAACTCTAGATCCAGACAACCAAATAACGTGAAATTTGGTACACGTACACAAAATTACACTAGGAAGGTTCATAAACGGGTTTCGTACCAACCGGAAAATTTGAGAAAAAGTGAAAGTGCGTTTTCAATGTGTCCGTGTAAATCTATATCTTCGCACTGATCTTGATGAAATTTTGCACAATTTACCTTCAAACAAGATGAAGGGCAACGTCCACATAAAATTTCGTTCAGTCTATGG
Organism: Locusta migratoria; assembly: GCA_026315105.1. Taxonomy (NCBI): domain Eukaryota; kingdom Metazoa; phylum Arthropoda; class Insecta; order Orthoptera; family Acrididae; genus Locusta; species Locusta migratoria. The sequence goes on along the minus strand of CM048744.1, from coordinate 731,783,905 downwards.
TGGAGAGTACTTTTGGAATTCGCCAAAATCCAGAGTTTTGCACCGATCTTGATGAAATTTTGTACACTTGACTTTGAAAACAAGATGAAGGCTACTGTCTACATAAAATTTCGTTCGGTGCATGGGTGAGAGTACTTTACTTACAGACTTCGATTGCAATCACTATACATACATGACTCATTTTTTTGTCTGTTAGTCTGTTCCCTTAATTTTAAACCCGGACAAAGCTGGGTACTTGCAGCTAGTTTGTTATAAGCTTCTTACATTGAAGTTAAATGTGAGATTCTGTGAAAGGCAGAATTTTCTTTCGTTAATGAAGACCACAGCCTGCCATCTTCCAAGCGATCCTCTGACAGGTACGAATCCAGTCGCGCGTTTCGATGCTATGGTGCGAGTAACTTTTATAGTCGGCGTCACGAACGAAGGCGGTCTCGTTTTCAGCCGTTCTGCGCAAACCCCTCCATTACCGCAATGACAGCCAATAATATTCATTCTGTTTGCGCGTGTCTGGCAGCGAGTTGTGCAATGTTTCTCCCGCAGTTGCAACTGTTCGCACTCGGCCGTAACTCCTCCCCTCCTCACTTCCCCTATCGCTCCGCCTGTATGCGCGGAAGCGCCTTCTTATATTATGCCAGCTATAGTAGCTGTTTGGCAACAGTTACTGTCGATATTTCTGGGCTAACAAGCTCCTTTATCTGTGCTGTAGTAACTGTACGATCTCCCACTGCTGACCTTACAATATAACAATCCTGTCGACGTTCGTGCTCCATGGCATGGCGTTTGTTTGCTTCACACGGTGATATCATCATACTGACCCTATTCGCTCATAACATTACGTATTATAAGGTGTACACTGATGCCTGCTATATCACTACGCTGTTAGTTTAAGCCGCGCGGGAGTAGCCGAGTGGTCTGGAGCGCCATGTTACGGATCGCGTGGCCTACCGCGTTGTAAGTTCGAATCCTCTCTCGAGCATGGATGTGTGTGTTGTCCTTCGGCTGGTTTACCTTAGTTTAAGTAGTTTGTAAGTGTACGGACTGATGACAATTGTAGTTTGTTCCATAGAATTACAACATTTGAACATTTGTTAGTTCAAAAATTCACGTGCTTGTATGTCTAACCCTTTCAGCCCTGAATTACTTTTAAAATAGAATGAAACATATTCTTTCACTTTTTCATGCTAATAAGACCCTGTCTGTTGTATATTTGAGCAATATTAAAAATTTTCATACTTGGTTGCAAAAATAATAAATACCAAATAAACCGGATACTGTATCTGAAAGACAGTTAAGCATGCGAAATAAGAAATCAACACTTATGTATGTCACGCTATATGTATTATGGAACTTATGTCGAAAAGTGGAATTTGTGCAAAATTCACAAATTAATACATAAAGCAATTCAACGAATGATATTCATATTCACAGAATGTATGAGATTAACTGCGAATGGATAAAGTTGAAAATGTGTACCCAGCCTGCGCTCAAACGTAGATCTCCTAATTTCTATGCAGTTGCGCTGACCTCTACACCACTGGGAACACAGCGGTCACTATACATGCACGGAACTACTCAAGTACGCCTCCCGTCAGATACAAATTATCAACTTTACCCTGCCCACTACATCTCAGGCTCGTAGTTATTGCAAACTAATTAAGGGCCTACGAGTGCCTCCACGCTGCAGAAAAGATCATTGCCCGTCATCGGCATTTGTATAAGTTATATGTGTGTGTGTGTGTGTGTGTGTGTGTGGCGTCCGATATCATGTCTGACACATTCCACAACGGGTCGGCCATGTATACTGTTTTTCCTTATAGTACACGCTTCTGGTGACAGATGGCAGCGACAAGCCCGAAACTGAAACCGACAGATGTCCTGTATACACGCTAATCGATCTCAACGTAATGCGCATCCGTTTAGTGTTCTAAAATTGATACAAAATCGACGTCCATTACAATGGTCTGAAACGGTTAAGGGACTCAACTACTACAGATGTCAGTCCCTAGGCTTACAAACTACTTAAACTAACTCATACTAAGGACAACGTCCCACCCTGCTCGAGAGAGGGACTCGAACCTCTGAAGTGAGCAGCCGCGCTCTCCGCAGCTAGACGCCTCATAGTGCTCGGCCTCTCCCACGCGACCGCTATTAGTTGGACGACGCTGAAACTATTATCAGTGTATCTGCCACCTTCGGATCAAAACAGGCGACATATTTTCAGGTGTACTATGATTTTCCGGAGGACGTATTTTAGCAAGATATTCCGCAAGACGACATTCAACTACTCTCAATGAATTCTAAGCTCAATATCCGATTTCAAACGGACCGGAAGTAGACCAACCAATACTTAGCAAATTTGTGGATCTCTTTCTCTGAAACGAATCTTCAATTTTTTGCTCAACTTGAAATTACTTGTTTGCCCGTATATTCAAGTGTACTTTTTTTGAAAGTTTACTGTAATCTCATTACGAAAGCGCACTTTACGCGATCATAATAGGACGTGGTTTGTCATACCACGCATAACTGAATAATCTGCTCAATCGACTCGTCGACTGAAAGTCAAAGTAACTGAATATCTCAAGAAAATTCGCGTGGCTTCTTAATTCCTAAGGAGTTGTGATGACGATTACACCATCCGGATGCGGTGTCATCACTACCAAAAGGACTACCCTACCACGCCTCCCGCAAGATTCTTTCAGATGTCGCTGACACTGAAACCTGCGTGTTTTTATACATTTGTAGACGACACTTCTATCGTTTGGCTACATGGTAGTAAAATTCAATACACCCGAACATTCAGTTCACTATGGAGGTGGAAAACAATGGCTGTCTTCCTTTCCTTGATGGTTAGAAGGAAGGTTGATGGTACATTGGGACATGCTGTTTATAGGAAGCCTACTCACACTGATGTTGTATCTGCGAGCTGATAGTTGTCACCATTCAGCTCAGTATTAAGGGGTACTTCACAGGGCCCATGTCTTTTCAGACCCTGAATGTTTGTCAGCCGAGTTGCCTCATCTCGAGGTCACCTTTCGTCAGAATGGTTACTTTTTATTGTTCAAATGATTTTGAAGCTTATGACAACTCCGGGGTCATCAGTCCATAAACTAACTAACCAATTATGAACTAACTTATACTAAAGACAGCACAAACATCCATGCCCGAGGGGGGATTCGAACCCCCGACCGAGAACGGCCTCGAGCATCTTAGCATAGCGCCTCAATGAGCCTGGCCGTCTCGTTTATTGTCCAATGAAGTAATTAACGGATCAAAACAAGAAATGCATGTTGAGCCTAAATAACTAAAAGAGTGAGGTCGTCCATTTGAGGAAGAAATCTCTCCAGCTTCATTTACTTCCACTTATAAGGACCATAAATTCCACTAAATACTTAAGAATTAATATAAACAACAAATAAAATATGAAAGAACAGTTAGATAACGTTGTGGGGAAAGCAAATCAAAGTGTGCTTTTTATTGGCAGAACGCTTAGAGCATGCAACAGTAGCACTGATACTGCCTTCACACTTGTCCGTCATAGCTGCAAAGTGTGGGATCCTCACCAAATGGGACTAACGGATTATATAGATAGTATTCAGAGAAGGGCGTTGTTACCACATTAAAGATTACAAAGAGGGATGGAAGTGATGCAGGAGTTGCAAATCATATTTGTTGCGACTACATCTGTTTACCAAATTTCTTTCATTAAAATTCTCCTCCGAAGGCGAAAATATTTTGACGGCACACACTTACATATGGATCATGATCATCATAATAAAATAAGAGAAATCAAATATAACACAAAAAGATACAGATATTCAATAAAGATATGCGGCGTATGTTCTTTCGGTCAAGTCCGAAATGGGTATTTAGTTTAGTTAGTTTCTTTGTCTCAGATGCTTGTAAGTAGTGGAATCAGAGAATGTGGAAATGTGAAAATTTGTGCCGAGGCAGAAAATCGAGCCCAGACCTCCTACTTGCAAGGCAGCTGCACCGCCAGGCAGGGTTTCTACACTTGCACGAACTGCTCGAGCACATACCCCGCAGACCAACATCCCCGTATGGCCTACTATGTCCACTCTACTGTTTGACTGGCAGCTGACATATGGGACATTTGGAAAATTTGAGGAGGCCGCACAGGTGTGTGACATTCGCGTGTCTGGATGGTGAAAGTAATAGAACAATGAAGGGAGGTTCTCTTCCTAGAGGTTTTCATTTTGTAGCAGTTGGATGTAGTTCTCGAATTATAATGGGAATTTCTGGAAGTATTTTTTGTTTGTCACTGTGGATCCATGTCAACGATTGGAGAACCTTGCCACAAGGAAAATACATACCACGTTTCTTTACCACTTTTACTTTTAAGCAGTGTGATTAATGCCACTGTGCTACATAAACAACTGTGTAATATCTGATACATTTGAGCTTACACTAAATCAGTGAAATTTACATACTCAATTCAAAATAAATGGCCCGTGCACTTAATTCCTTTTATTTTTTACGTTAGGTATAAGCAAATGAAAATACTTGAGCAACAATATTGGTTGTCTTCCGGGCAAGCTAAGAGTGACTTCTAACGAAAGATTCTCGCTTTGTGTGAGCTTCGAGTGTCTTGCTACTTGTTATACTTAAATATTCTTTTCTTTTCATTCAATTTTACAATATTTTTGATGAAGTCTTCAAAAAAGAATACCTGAGTGAAAGTCCTGGATACAGTGAAAATTTTCTTTGTCCAAGTTGATTACGAAACTTTCCAGCAGCTGAGACAAAAATACTCCAACTAAATTAATTTAGGTTTTCCTTTGTTCATTTGAAAAAAGAACAGCGGAGGGATAATTGGAAAGCGGTTTGATGAACCTTCCGCCATGCACTTAAATATGATTTGCAAAACACTGATCTGGAGGTGATGTCATATATATTGGTACTTTTGGAACTTAAGTAAGAACGGTGTAATGGATTCCGTTTATTGTTTAACAAGGAGAGGACGCCTACTCGTCATCGCCGAATTCGTCCAAATTTATGGTACAAGTAGGTCGTGGTGAGACACGAAAGTGCCCCAAGTGGGAACTCCAGATGGCCAAGCGTTTAAGAAATAAAAGGAAGTTTGGCTCACCGGTGAAAGATCGGATTCGTATTGAGAAGGTCGCGAGTTCAACTGGTAGCAATTTTTTTTTCTCCTTGTCAATGCATACACCTACATATTGTTCCGGCAGGGATCGTGAGGAGAAGATTAGATTAATTATAACAACGTACAGAGGCATTTAAACAATCATTCTTCCCCGCCCAATACGTGAATGGAATAGGAACAAAAACCCAATAACAGGTAAAGTGGAACTTACTCTCTGCCATGCACTTCACAGTGCAGTGCAGTGCAGTGCAGTGTATTGATGTAGATGTAGACTGTCGTCACAATTAACCGCAACATCATATAGGTTTTTTTTATTAATTTACTAGCTGTAAGCCCGGCGTTGTCCGGGTGTTTGTTTATTCTTCTACACTCTCGTAGTCCACCTCCCCTTCCCTCCTCTATCTCCATTCATTTCTTTCTTTCCCGTGTCTCTGTTTTACTCCATATTCCATGAACTGTGTGTCGTACTATGATAAACGTACGTTCAGTTGTATGTGTGTATACTGTCTGTAACATTTCTCGCGAATACAATTAATAGTTTACGAAAAATGTTCAAATGCTTGTATAGCTTACGGGACTTAACTACGGGGTCATCAGTCCCTAAACTTACAAACTACTTATGAACTATATAATGCTAAGGACGGCACAAATATCCATGCCCGAGGGGGGATTCGAACCCCGGACCGTAGTGGCCGTGCAGACCGTGACTGGAGCGCCACAGTCCCCTCGGCCACCGCGGCCGGCAATAGTTTACGAGTAATAAATTGTAACGCCGTACCAAATGCCGTAAACGCCGAAAAAGTAGTAAGCGACAATTTTTTTCCTATGATCATTTTGCTGGGGCTGTCAGCGAGAAAATGTTTTCTCTAGGTTTGAAATTATGTTTTAAGTTTGTTGCAAGTCTATAAGTCCTCACCTTCCCAAACAGTGGACTGATAAAGTTACACTATCCCGTGCCGCATTACGGGGGAAATTTTCATAGTTTATGACGTCATATCTCCTGAACTCTCGGCCCTATCGCAAATTTCTTTCTTAGCTGACGTCTTCTACAGATGAAATGCATTCCTGCAAAATTTCAGCGCCATAGGTGAAGTAGTTCGAAATTTCGTGTTTAGTGAGTGAGTGAGTGTCTGAATGAGTGTCCTTTCGCGTTTATATAGGTAGAGATATAAGCAAATAAGGCATTGGATGAAATTCGGGACTACAAAAATATAAAAAGGGACTGTGGTTAACGCGTACTTGGGGTAACCGTGTATGTAAAGGTATACTTCCATTCATTTGCTATTGATCAGTCACGTGTAGCGGGGTGATAGTCATCGAAGAAACAGGCCAAATAATAATTTTGACAACATCTTGTGCACGTTATGAACGCCGCCCTTTTCCAGTTGCATAGTTTTTTAATGTCTCCATAGAAAAACAAACTCTAATGATATTCAGAAAATAGCTTCTTTCATCGCACAGTCCAGCAGCGAACCACGCGTAATACGGCATATCGCTGAATACTTGCGAGGAGAGCTGGTGATGTATACTTGAATGTAGTCTGATGCAAGCTTCTCGGAAAGCAATTTTATACACATATACATGCAAAATAACATTGTAAGGGGACTACTGAATGGAAATCTCGAATCCTAAGTTTACGCTATATAGGTTGGCAACAACTTATACAGCCGTCTTTGTTTCGGTGAAGTAAGATTATCTTTGGCAGCCGGTAGGCAATGGTTTTGCCTCTGAGTAAGAAGGAGTAGCAGTCTGAAGTCGGTCGGGGAAGGTTCGCGTCTGGTAGCCAAGCGAGAGAATCGGGTGGTAGATGGAGAAATTGAAGCTGGCACCTGATGAGGTTTGGAATCTATCGGTGCAAGATCACTTTAATGAATTTTTGGGTTTGTTTTTCTTTTATTAGTAATATAGATTTCCACTCAGTGAGACTCCATTTAATTAATTTATAACAATGACTTTTTGAGCGCGATTAGTGGAAAGAAAAAGGGGTTGAATGTATAATAAACTAATAATTCATATATCGACGTTGTCAATTCTAATACCGCTACCTGGGATAGCGTTTCCTTAAGTTTCGGAACATCGTCACTGCACACTTCGCAATAATATGCACATTCTTCGTTTCTGTGGTTTGTGATAGTTGAGGTGAATTTATTACTCATTATTCTTAATTTTTTACATAAGGTGAATTTAACTAGTTTGATTGATTATTTCTTTTGGAAAGTAAAGGTAGGATCAAGTTCAGTATTACATGGATTTATAGCTTAGTTGAGTGCATTGTAGAAATTCAGTCTCATGAACTAATTGAAATGAAGAATGTGAAGTACTGCGAAACGAGGTGTCACTTTCCAGAATTGAATATTTACTTCATTTATTTCATTGTTAATTGAGAACGGTGTCGGCTGGATTTAATACAGAACATTGCTTATAGGTATTTTGCCTTTATATAACTTTTGTTAGTAAGACAGTCAGATAGCGTTAAATTAAAAAAATCTTTGCCAGTATATAAAGTAAGTATATCAATACGGGGCGCTCCGTTGCTATTATTGCCAAACCTCCTAACGTAGACACATCACCCAGCCGTCCGTTTGCAACATATGTGATGTTTCGGTTAATTATGAAGTTAGTAGTGTACGTATTGCCAAGGAATAAAAAAGTATGTTCCTTTCGATAAAAATTCGATCTCTTACCGCTGAGCTAATCACCGATTTCTAAACAGACTCTCTGAGACAGTTGATAAGGTGCATATGGTGATAGATCCGCGTCAAAATTCCTTTTATTTCCTACACGCTTAGCCATCTTAAGTTCCCACTTGGTGCACTTTCACATCTCACCACGCCCTACATTTACCATAAATATGGGCGAATTCGGCGATGACGAGTAGGCATCCTCTCCTTGCTAGAGCAAAACCATTCAGAACTCTAAATCGTGCTGTCAGTGTCGGAACTAGTTTACAACGGAGATGCTGGAAGCTTTACGGCGAGGCACTCGGTGAAAACCACCGCGGCACTTGAGGAAGCGAGGGAAGGGAGCTGTCTGCTGCAGGCGCATCCACAGGGCCCGGATTCGTTTCACAAGGGAGCGCCTGGCGGCGGGCAAGCCCGCAGCGCGCTCCCCGAGAGCGCAGCCACCATTATATACAATTCAGAACGAGGCGCGCAGCCGCCTCCAGGGACTGACGAGCACTCCGGAGCCGGCTGGCGCAGTAGGGACTGTGTATCGCCCGTTATCTAGGTTACCAAGTTAGGCGAAATTAGGTCTTCCAGTTCTCAGGGAGCATCATCTTCTTACAACGAAAAACCTACTGTCACACGGCATTGTTGCAGTTATAAGACAAGTTTCTGAATACCATTTTTAACAAAATACTAGACAGAAGGATAAGCAAGGGATAAGAATTATTGCCTAAGACAGCACGTCGACGGTCAGTAAGAAGTGCTCCAGAATGTAAAACCTCTGACAAAGTGTGGTGAATAATCCTGTTCCAGATGTGGGTTTGTGTGGATTTGCCGGCCGCGGTGGCCGAGGGGACTGAGGCGCTTCAGTCACGGTCTGCACGGCCACTACGGTCGGGGTTTCGAATCCCCCCTCGGGCATGGATATTTGTGCCGTCCTAGTTTGTAAGTAGTTCATGAGTAGTTTGTTCAAAATGTTCAAATGTTTGTTAAGCTTATGGGACTTAACTACGGGGCCATCAGTCCCTAAACTTACAAACTACTTATGAACTACTTACGGACTAGGACGGCACAAATATCCATGCCCGAGGGGGGATTCGAACCCCCGACCGTAGTGGCCGTGCAGACCGTGACTGGAGCGCCTCAGTCTCCTCGGCCACCGCGGCCGGCGAAGTAGTTTGTAAGTTTAGGGACTGATGACCCCGTAGTTAAGTCCCATAAGCTTTACAAACATTTGAATATTTTTGTGTGGATTTGTGGATCCGTTTGATACAAAACACTTGTTATTTTTATGTTTATACCCAAACTACTTTCGGCGGAGAACCCGCCATCCTCAGTGGATTTTTCTATTTCATCGAAAAGAATGCAAGAAGACATATTTAAAAAACTAACATTTAGCAGTATAAGGTATACACTTCTTTTTCGTAGTATCAGTATATAAACATTCATTTCCGTATCTTTCATCACAAGGCTATTTTGTAAAAGGCAAAAAGCAGTATGTAAGAGCAAAATAGTCTAATGATGAAATGTACGGAAATGAATGTTTATACAGTGATACAACGAAAAAGAAGTATGTACCTTATACTACTATATGTTTTAAAGTTTTGTACATATATATTTTTGCATTCTTTTAGATTAAATACAATAACCCACTGAGGATGGCGAGTTCTACGCCGAAACTAGTCTGGTAAAGAAAATAAAAAGTGTTTTGCATCAAGGCGGATCCACACACCCAAATTTGTAACGCAAACACGGACCAACATAAGAGTTTTCAAATGACAATGAATAATCCTGTAACACTAACGTAGTTGAAATATATAGTTACTTCAGTGTCACCTCCCATAAATATGCACCGTTGAGCTCAACGATACATCTCCTAGAAACTTTGCACGAACTCTTTCTTTGGGGTGGTTTTCAAAAGCCTCATTCCTTTTCGATGAATGTCAGAAATATCGTGAAATCACTTTCCTTTCAAAGCGAGTTTGAGTCGAGGAGACAGGGAGAATTCTGGAGAATTGATATCCGACGAGTACGGCGGATGTCAGGCTACACCAGCAAATTTTTGCCAGCTACTGCTTTACGATACTGGCTGTGTGTGGGCGAGAATTATCGTGTAACTTGAACATTCACCACAATCCCCAGACCTCAACCCTCCAGTCTTCTTCCTATTCCCTCGACTCAACTCGCTTTGAAAGGAACAAGATTTGAGATATTACTGACATCTGACGTATTTTGACGTGGGTTTTAAACAATATAGTAAAGGAAAACTTTGTGCAAAGTTTCCAAGACATATATCGCAGAGCTCAGCAGTGCATAGCTATGAGATGTAACTATTGCAAAGGACACTAAGATAACTGTGGTTGATAGTTCATCTACAGAACTATTCAGTGAGCTATTTTGTCAGAGGTTGATTTCATTTTATTTATATTTATCACGTTCTGTAAGGCCGAATTGAGCAAAAAGTCTCGATTGTCATGGGGCGAGTCATTACATAAAATTGTATTAAAGGAGTAGTAATAGAGAAAGGGAAACCTACACCAATCCTATGACTATAACAGCCTTAAGCATAAGTAAAAAGTACCAACAATGTAACACAAAAATTAGCACAATCTTTTTAAATATTTCTACGAATTACTCGAGAGAACAGAACGATTGAGTCATGTGGAATTCCTTCAGTTTGGACTTGAAAGTGCGTGGATTACTATTAAACATTTTTGATTCCTGTGGGAGCTTATTAAAAATGGATGCATCAGAATACTGTACACCTTTATAAACAAGGCTCAAGGTGGTGTTACAAATGCGGATTCGATTTCTGACTAGTATTAAGAGAATGAAACCTGCTAACTCTTGGGAATAGCCAAACATCTTTACAACAAATGATATTAAAGCATATATGTACTGAAAGACCAATGTCAGAATTCCCAGCCCGTTAAACAGGGGTCGACAAGAGTTCCAGGAGCTTACGTCATATATTGCTGGAACCGTGCCAAATACACTTTTTGAATCATAAATCCTAAACCGAATGAAAATAAGCAGACTACTTTTCGTACTGAAATATCACTTATTTCATACATTGTTCTCATGGTAAACAACGCAGTATTTAATTTTTGAACGATATCCTGAACGTGGGCCTCATACCCTCATATAACAGCCATATAACAGGACCATCAAACTGTTATTACTTTCTTCACTGCCGAAGGGTAAATACTGGAATATATCCGTTCGAAAATGAAGAATGTGTATCGGGCAACAAGTCTGTCGAATTAAGTGGCAGGTGTCTGCATAGTGAAGAACGCTATTTAGCAACGTTGGAATAATTAAGGCTAGCAATTAATGCGAGACGTCTGGGAAAACGGCGATATTGCGCGTATGAATAAGAAAAAGAGATCGTTCTCCGGAGTTGATTCTCAGAGGGAAATAACATTTTCTGAGGAAGTTCTCAGATTCCTATGAATAAAAATTCCAAGCGTATGCTCTGAGCGAGAAGGTCCTTCTTACTGCAGTGGTCTGTGTTATGTTGCCACGTCCGGCGTATCACAGCGGTATAACCTTATCATTTCATTCGAGACACTCAATCACGCAGATGTGGAACAGGCATCTAAGTGTTCAGGAAGAGTTGTGCTATGTTTAGAGTTTAATTTTATTTGAAGCAGAGAGTTCACGATGTTGACACCGAAATTTTCGATATTCCAGAACCTTTTTTGTTTGTCGAAGTTACGTGGACAGATACAGGGAACGAAATTTTAATATCTCGTTTGTGTCTAATCTAAAAGTACAGCTATTTCCGAGATTTCTAAGACCAAAAACGTTCAGTGAATTATGAAACACAATGGTCTGCTAACCCGTTAGGTATTAAGCGGTAGCCCACAGAAATTCTATCTTTGTTTACGCGAATGATATGGCTTCTACATTTTCTGACATGTAGCAGACATAACATAAGCTGTGGTATATAACAAGTTTTGAATTGCGGTGTCAGTTCTTTCGGACATTTGATGCTACAACTGTTGTAAATAAACATTTTAACTAGGGATTTTTCTGTCTTACCTATAGGAAAACCGACATTGTGGGAATGAATAAAAGCAATATAAAAAAGCATTACCTCAGTATTGCAGCAATATTTATTTTGTGTGATGCAGACTGAATTCCTGAGATACGCTTTATTTGGAATCAGCTATTAATAACGCTTTCTAAAAATTATAAATTTGTAATATAATTTTATTATGTAGCTATTTACAATCATAAATACGCACAACAAAACTGCAGCTGAATCTATCTGTGCCTCATTTATATGGTGATAATGGAAAAACTGCAGTGAAAACACTCCCAATGAGCGAGGTGGCGCAGTGGTAACACATTGGACTCCGGCCATCCAGATTTAGGTTTTCCGTGATTTCCGTAAATCACTCTAGGCAAATGCTGGGATGGTTCCTTTTAAAGGGCACGGCCGATATCTCTCTCCATTCTTACACAAAAAGTCTGAGCGTTGCCTCTAATGACCAAGTTGTCGACGGAACGTTAAACACTAAGCTTCCTTCCTTCCACACCACTCCCATCGCTATAAAAAAGATTGAAGGAAGCATCACTATCATAGTTTCATGAAGGAAGTGATACACCAGCCCAATAACTATTCATTACTTAATCCGTGTAAACAACTATAGTTTTTCTCGTGATTCTGTAGTTCACGCAAAAGATATCATTTTCTGCCTTCCGAGTGCATAAAATCTCTCTTTATTTTCCTACAAAACCACCGTAAATCTTAAGCTCAACAAAACGGATTCAACTCGAAGCGTACTACATAGCCCACTTTAGATAACAAGAATGTTTACCGCTTGTGAGAACCTTCTCTAGTGTCACTCATACGATATCGGAGCACGTTCTTTACGTTGAGCAAATTCTCCTTTTACTCAAAAATATGACTCGCTTTATTCACATTAATCCGGTAATTTCCTCTAAAATTTCGAGAATACATATATTCTCCCTTTTAAGCATCTGATGCTACGGGAGTTACTGCTGCGTGGTAACGAAAACCCCAACATCGCACTTGCGTTTATGAAGTCTTATCGGTCTCTTCAAATAGAACATCGATGGTCGAAGATTCATGACGGACGAGGAGGTGCTTTTACAGACTGGTGTCCCCAACCCGGTGCGTCTGTGGGGTGATTGTCTAAATACTCATAGGCAATAGGCAATATGGGCAGTTATGCCTGATTTCCCACTGCAAGGCCTCAAACGGAGAAAATGTGTCCGCACCTTACATTATATTATTGTTCAACATTCATTTACCAATCATCACATTCGTAATTTACAGTATCTGTGAAGACACTGTGTGTGTAACATTTCTGTTGCTTCTAATTCTAAGTTTCTTGAGCATCACATCAGTACTCCAACGTAAAGTTGTTGTATGTTGAAAGTACAGGTTTTTCATCAGTTACTAAAATATAAAGTTTTGCTATGGTGTAAAAAGTGTGGTATGGCACTTCTCGTTATTAGTACAGTATTACATGAATAGTTTTTAAAAATTGTAATATCATTGTTGAAAACATGAAAAATGTCTAGTTACAACTTGGATCATTCAGCTGTATGTAAGCAGGGTTCAATAATATTTAAAACAAATACCGCTGTGCCACTTGCAATTGATTTACTTGTCATATCGTGCTCCAGAGTGCACTATATATTTTAAAAAGCAGCGTGCAAGAATTAGAATCAGAATTTTAGGGGCTAATATCACGGGTTTATTGACCGCAGAGATAAGGATTAGTCTGTAGGATAGTTCTTGCCGTACTAATCATTTTATTCATATAAGAAGAATGGTCAAACTGTAGCTATCCCCAGTACGCAATTAAAATCGAAAAAAGTCGGTTAGTTCTTGTAAAACGAGAGAAACATCATTTGATCATAGACGGTTCCTGAGGAAACCATGACAGACAATGCTTTTGTTTCCTAGGAACTACACTGACAGGGGTATATCATCAACTCTACCTCATATTTTCTTGAGAAAAAAATACATGAGCTAGATCAGAAATCGATATCATATGAAAATTTGGGCCGTTATTCAGATACTACGCAGTTATGGCCTCCTCAAAGTACAGCGCAGTCGGTTATGTCTCACTCGGCTACCTTCACTGCGGCCGCTTAATGCACGAACATCTGTGAGCAGAGTCTAGTAAGAGGTTTGTGTTCACTGTCATGCGACATCTTCAGGAGCTGTATTGAATTATGACTAATCTGTAACGATTAAATATCAGAGAATTAGAGTCGTCACCGGTAAGCATTATCACTTGCAGTTATTAGACGTACTATACACGATGAAAGAAAATACATGGTGCTTTCTTTATGCTTTTATCTTTCAACTGCATTTCAGATATAATAAACAATTGCACTGATGAAGACGTGAATATGTAGACGAAAATAGCATGTTGACGTTCGGTGCAGATTTACAAGAAGATTACGTCGACGATACCGACAATATAATTTCACAACCGTCAGATTCGTCGAGCACTTTCATTGCTTCATCGAAGCTTGGGCGTGAGCTCGTCAGTGATGGTGAAAGCTGCTTTGATGATTTTAAATCGTCGAGTACCACCTTGCCCGTATCCATAACAAAAGAATATATGCAACGAGCCGTTTGCATTTTATACAGCGCGTCACAACTGCAGTGGAAACGAGTGAGACTGTTTTTAAACAAGCAGTGTAATGTAATATATTTTTCAATACTTCTTATGCACATCATTTGTTATATGTAAAGCTGATACTATTGAAGTGGAGTAAACTTGAAAGAGTTACAGTACACATGTTTCATTTTGTAATATGATTTCCTTCACTTCCCTAACTCTTCAAATTTCACATTTCGCGGGACTCGCTGTTGTCCCTTCATTGCACAGCACTTTCGTTCGGGGATTAAGCGGCCGCAGTGAAGCGGGCCGAGTGAGGAACAACCCGAGCGCGCGAATGTTTAAACGCTGTACTTTGACGACGCCGTAACTGCATAGTGAAGTAGCACCAAGATACAGACACCACATATCAAAATTCGTACAATTTAAATTTTATCTTAAAATCTCCCATGCTCAAGTGGTGCCACTCCCACGCACCAGCCTAAAGTTCCAGTATAAATTTCCAACATGATTTGACTCCAAAATAACACATAACATAATAATCCCTCCAAAATGTCTTAGCAATATCTTTGCAATTCTTCAATAAACATTCACAATATTCTAGTCACTACACAGATAATACATAAATATATTTTTATAATACACGGTTTAATAAAACATTAGATACACTGGAACACACAAGCATTTTAACACCTCCTTAGTTATGCCATTACTTGTCCGTATATAACTTTAATTCGCTGACATTTCGGAAACACAATAGTTTCTTTGTATTGGGGTATGCCTGGCTACTCATCTGTAGCAGATCCCTCATTCTTTTCAAACTCCTTGCGCAATTGGGCCACCACATTTTCTCTGTTTAAATCTGGCTTAAACTGTATCTTTTTCCTGCATCCTCCAGCATCAAAATCCATAACCCTACTCTTAATGTCAATTTTACAATCATACAGAGTATCGACACCCCAAAACCATGTCCTCCTTAAGTGAATCACATATTTCACCCTTACCAACCAGTTTCTCTATGTTTCTAGCCACTTTGCATTTTATCAGTTGCCATTTCTCTGGCACAAATATCGGATACAATTTTGCATATGACATCCAATCATTAAAAATATATTTATGTTCATCTTTCTCGATCCATGCACTGTTAATTTCCTCATTGAAAAGCATTCATCTACCATCTTCCATGACTAGAAACGTTTTTACTTCATTAGTTGAGAACTTTTTCCCACAGTCAACATTTTCCTCACACCTCTTTCAATTCATTATTACAACTGTTATCTCCCTTTGCCCCCAATGTAGGTACAATATTCACAGACTCCACATCTACTACATCCAAGTCACTTAGAATAGCATCTGCCCCTTCTATTACAAGCTTACTTTCATTTATTAAGCAACCATTATCTCTTTCTGTATCACCCCTGATATATTTACATCCTGCATTCCTAACAAACTTCTCTCCAACTTCCTGTCCTTGTCTCATAGGAACTTCCAGTATATCCAAACCAATGCAATTCTCATCCCTATGATTCTCCTCATTTCTGTGAAATAACTGATTTGTACAATGAAATTTCTTCCTGCACACATCATTCTCACCTGCCTGTTCAGCTGCTACATTACTGATACTCTTTTACAAGTTCCTTATCTTCCCCACAATTATCTGTACTCCACCTTTTAATTTTTTATTATTAACATTAAGAATAGATTCAAATTCAACATTTGTTTGGTGTTCTAGTTTCTTACACTGCCTCTCCTGTGCTTCAATCTACCCAACAAGTTGAGATTCTACAGCCTCCACCCTGGTTCCCAACTGCTTCTCTTCCTCGTTCAAGTGATTACTAACCCCTTTTACAGTCTTTTCCTGCATTTCCATTTTATTTTCGATTTCACCAAATCGGTATTCTAACACATCTAATCTCGCATTTACATTGTTTAATTCCCCACCCCCCACCCCAAGTTCAGTTTTCAATTCTGTGATCTCTGACTTTATGTTGTCACTAATTTCAGTCTTGACATCATTAAATTTCGAATCAAAAGTTTCTACCAACTTGTCACTCAGTACTTTAAGTAACTGCGTTAATTCACTGCCGGAAACCCAACCTATTTCCTTTTTCATAGTAGGACTACTCACATTATTTACAACTTCTGTTTCATCACTCAAAACTTTCTCTACCTCATCTGCCATGGCGGACAATTAGCAATTTAACTAAAGTTTAGTACTTAACTTATGCTGTTGCTGCAATGATGCCTGCGGTGACGGCGTCGACGCGGCGAGGAAAACGGCTTCGGCGCGGTGAGAAGACGCCCGGCGGCAACGCTTTCCAGGCTTGCCTTGATGTGCTGCGCGGCGGTATATAGCTGCAGCGTGTAGTGGCGGCAGCAGAAACAATGCAGCCCGTCTTGAGTCGCGGACATGCGACGTTTAGGATTACATAAATGTATCTTGACTCGCCTACTAAAGGGCGACTGTACTCTTTAAAGTTTATGCTTGTAAACCAGTGAACTAACAAGGTACAGTACCGTTAACGAATAAGTCCACACTTGTGCTTCTACGTTAGTTTATTTTCTTTAGTCGCATTTATACTATATATCACAATTACAATAAACAACTTCGCCACTCACGTAACTATTGGAGCCGAGAAGGAAGACATTCGCGTACGAGCGCACTTACAAATTTCGAAACGCCACACGTGGCGTATAAAATGCGAACCGCAATGATGCCGCTATAAGCAGCTACCTTACCGACTCGGCGTCCGGCAAGCAAAAGACCACGCGCCTTGCATCCCTTGCTCCCAGCTCCGTGTAGTCACGTGATTGACCATTTTAGTAAACTTTTAAAAATATACTTAAACATTGAAATCACGACACTTCAGGATTCTCTCACATTGCATATCTAAACTAAAAAGGAACGCAAGATTTATATCACAAACTGTTTATAGTAATTATTTGTTCTGTAATGTTGTAGTTTTGTTATTGACCACTTCAGTCAAGTCTAATATATATATATATATATATATATATATATATATATCACGACATTTTAGTATTCTCTCACTTTGCATATATAAATAAAAAGAAAACAAATTTATGTCACATTAAACTGGTCATAGTAAATATTTGTTCTGTAATGTTATAATAGTATTAGAATAATGGCCCAAATTTTCACGTGATATAGATTTCTGGTGTTGATATACAGCTCAAGTTTTTTTTTTTTTTCTCAAGAAAATATGAGGTCCAGTTGATGATGTTCCCTTGCTAGAATGAAAGGATTAACTATTAGTATGAACAGTGCCTTGCAGTGATAATTCAATAATCATGAAGTATTTTATTCCAATAAATTAATGGAGCCCCAAAGTTACGCACTATTAAACAATAAAATGCTAGGGAAAAATAAAAGCGGTTCGACGAACCCTTTGCCATGTACTTCATTGTGATTTACATACGAACTGTTACAGATGAGCGAGAAGTTCTCGTGTCGTGTAAAATTAAAACAAGAATATTTAAAATATTGAGTGGCTTAATCAACGAGACATTGCTAGTTGCTTACAGATTGTGTAAGTCAGAAGTGACATACCAGTAAGATCCGTATTGAGTTAGATTAGACCGGTGGCCGCATCGACAAATGCGCTTATCGTTCATGTGTAACAGTTCTTATGTAATCTCTTCCTCAATATTTCTTCTGATGAAGAAATCCTTATTTGATGTCGAAACCGGGTTAACGTTTTACTATTTTACTATATAACTTTTGGCCTATATAATTTGTTAGAATGAAAGTAAGAAAATTGTTCAGCGAGAAAAAGCCACAAAGCATGAAGTTTTCAACCTACTTTAATTTACAAGATTCGATTAAAACACAATCTCCTCGGATATATTAATAAACAGTTTGTTATAAAAACTGCGGACTGAGTTGCCTCATTCATGTATTAAACCTTTCGCCTTTGACTGCTGAAGGCATTCCACGGCGTTGAACAGGCTAACTACAGCTGGAGCTAGACTGTGCGCCGTATATACAGGACATCCAGAGGGCGCGAAAGTCATCTCGTGACGTAGACTGCGATTTGGTCTTTGATATTAACAAAATTCTCGGATAAAGATTATCGCTTGTCACTATGTCGCTACAGTGTTGAGTACTCAAATATTAACCAGTTTAACATTTCCCTTTACCCTTTCCATTCCTGTTAAAATTTTAGAGAAGAAAGCAAGCAAGCTGTTAAACCGGATGAAATTTGGATGTAAACACTAGAGCGACAAACGTGAAGCAAGACAACCAAACAGTACCAAACAAAAAGTACATAAACAATATGTACAAACATACAAAACACATAAAAGCACTCAATAATATACAAATCATAGCTGTAACCTTAATTAATAACGGTGAATTGTAAAAAAAAAAAAAAAAAAAAAAAAAAAATTGTATTTCCTCTTTGCCGCTTCACCTCCGAGGATTTCTACAGCAGAGGACAAAACATCACGGGAATGTTTAATGCGTGGGCCACATCATATGATCCCAGGAGTTTTAAGTGATGAAGAGTGGTCCAGGGAATGCCCGGAAACAAACTCGTCGTGGGAAAAAAAAGTAAAATAAATAAAATGTGTTTTCAAACTATCATTCTTCGTTTCGTTCTTCCATCATATCATTTTAGAAGCACATCCAAAGTATTTTTGTAGCATGAGAAACGTTTTACCCCGCGGAGAGAGCACGTATACGAGTCGTAGCGCCGCCGCTTAATATAGGCGGCAATGGCTGCAGCGTTGCAATGCGCATACGTGGTTAAGGTTCAAATTCTCTTCTGCATCCTCCCCCCCCCCCTGAAGGCAGCATATGGGCTCTCCCGCGGCAGGGAGGGGCGAGAGGAAACGCTGAACATTGGTGTTGGAGCTGGTAGAGACACCAGCTCTTGGCTATTCGAGCTCTGGCGATTACGCACGAATGGTTCTGAAGCAGGCACAATGGAGCTACTGCGCATCTTGCCTTGCGCATACGCAAATACTCCAAGAAGGCAACATCCGCCCTTCATATTTGATTTTGTGTCATTGAAGATTAATCAAAAACATGTCATATTTGGTATAATACCTTATAACTATAAAGACGCATTGACTGTAACAGCCTTCAGGAGATCACATTATGAAAAACAATGAAGTCACTACTGTCCACATACCAAGAATAGCCGTGTGGTTAGCCGCATCCCTTTGCGCCGTCGAAGGTAGTAGTTTCGAGCCTGAATGCCAGCATTTTTTTAAACCAATCTTCTTTTTAACAGATACAGGAACAACAGTGACTTTAGCATTGTTCCTTGCCATATATCTTTGGACGCAATAGCAAATAAGTTCGGTTTTTGACGGTACATGACATTTATACTCTTCGTTATGACAAATATTTCACTGTATGAAAAATAGTGGGGGAGAGAAGGCTTTGCGCATGCGTAAAGTTAGGAGGGAGTGCTGCTTTCAGTGTAACGTAACCAGGAGGTAGCTTGTCTTGATCGTAACAGATTCATTTCGTTACAGTCAAATGTTCAAATGTTTGTTAAGCTTATGGGACTTAACTACGGGGTCATCAATCCCTAAACTTAGAAACTACTTATCAACTACCTTATACTAAAGACGGCACAAATATCCATGCCCGAGGGGGGATTCGAATCCCCGACCGTAGTGGCCGTGTAGACCGTGACTGGAGCGCCTCAGCCCCCTCGGCCACCGCGGCCGGCTCGTTACAGTCAATTAACAGTGAAATCAATTAAATACTGGGTTGTAGTGTTCATGTGCATTTCATATTTCCTTGATCTTTATTACCAAAGAAAAATGAACAACGTTCAGTATCTTTTAGAAACGAATTACTCAGTTGTAAGCTTGGTACAAAAGTTTGATATAAAGATGCCTGGTAGGCCGATGCCTCAGCTCGAGTTGAAGCAAATGCAAACAAGACGCGGTAAGACATTGTGCAGATCTTTCAACGAAAATTAAAGGGGTGTGGGGGGTAGCGTCACTATCAAGAACCTCCAGTCATCGGAAGCATCAGCCGCCACTGGTAATGACAACACCTGCAACGAATTCCTTCACTGTATTTATTAAGAGATTTGAATTCCTGAAGGGAGGTGGGGCGTCCGCTTCCCTCTGGACGCCAGTGTCGTGGTGTGATGTGTTTCAGGGTGGCGGGCTCAGTACCGCTGTCGTCCTGGACCACTCACCTCGCCCGTCTGTCAGCCGTCAGTAGCAGCAGCAGCAGCAGCAGCCACGTCACCATCGATTGGGCGGCGGGTGGTGGGGGCGGGGAGGGGGGGGGGAGCGCCTAGGACAGCCTGCCCGGCCGGCGGTCACTGGCGCCGGCGCGTGCGGTAGGTCCTGCCTAGATCTGCGCATGCGCGACCTGCTGCCGTCACACCGGAAACTGCCTAGGTCAAGGTCCAGCCACGCCTGCAGCGCCCAGCTAGCGGTATCGGCACTGCTCCACGGTCGTACTGCAAGCACCTGCACAGTCGTTAGGTGATTGCCTCGGTGGAGTAGCCGAGCGGTCTAAAGCACCTCGCTGCGGAGCGCGCGGTTGCTCGCCGTGGAGGTTCGAGTCCTCCCTGGGGCATGGGTGTGTGTGTTTGTCCGTAGGTTAGTTTACCTAGGTTTAAGTAGTTTGTAAGCTTCGGACTGATGACTACGCTGTTTGGTCCGATAGGTTTACAGACATTTGAACATTTGAATTCGTTAGGTGATAATCACTAATTGATCACGATAAGTTGACGATTCTGGCGGTGGCTGTTGGGGCGTTGGAAGGCGTGGCTTGTCCGTGGACTACGGTTGGCGCGGTGAGAGGACACATGAGGGGGAGGCGGTGCTGGCAACATCACACCCGTTTTATGCTTCATACGAAATAGGAGACGACGTTAGGGGAAATATCCTCCGCTTAACCACCTATTTGGCGTACACAGAAATCACGAGAAGAAAAAGCTTTATGTTACTTACATTAAACGTGTAGGGCCGTATGAACAGATTTATACTTTTTTTTTTTCAAAATATAGTTTCCGGTTTGTTAGTAATATTGCCCAAAATGTTCGCATAGTGGTGCAGCATCAATACTACAGTGTTGTTCTTATGACTAGAAATTATTGTTTTTGGGACTATTTCATGTGAAACGTTTAAAAACAAGTCGATTTTGGTGCAAAGTTCAGAACAGTTCCATGATTTCCACATGTTACAGTCATGTACAGTCAAGTATCAATTCCTTTTGGCCCGTAATCTGCCAAGTGACAACATATTGTCATCTTAAATAACTGAACACTTGTTATTGCCTTGTTTCACGAAACTTTATTTTACGACCTAGGTTTCGGATTATGTGCCCAAAGTGATTATGTGATTCCAAAGTTGTTACACCAGTGAAGACAAACCATTATGATACTACAGGTTTCTGTTTATCGATTTTAAAATTAGAAGAAAATACTTTTACCTTGCAATTTATTAACTATTACACTTGCATTTACCTTATTAGAATAACCTTAATTATCTATTGTACTAATATTGTGTTTAATGATGTTATCTATTAATGAAATTACTGATTATTACTGTACCTCGAAAAATTGAACATTTTATAGTACAAGACCTTGCTTCTTCCCTATTGTTAGTGATATTGTTATTACCTACTACACAGAAGTTACTCATAGTCTAAAAGAGGTGAATAATTGAATTCCATCTGTTCATTCAGTATGAAATTGGGGCTGTGTGCATCTGCTTTTTAATCTCCAAAATTTCTAGCTGGGTCCGTTTTGCACCTTTACCTTCATCATGTAAGACTTTTACATCTATGGCGTATTTGTGCTCTTGTTCTAAGCAGTGTTGGGCAAAGGCAGAATCTGGTTTTCTTAATTGCCAGTTCCTGTGGTGTTCCCTAAGCCTGATACAAATTGACCAACCTGTCTGTCCTATATAACAGGACTGTCACTCTTTACAACTGATTTTATATACACCAGTTCATAATGGCTGTCTGTCTATCCTTTGAATTGAACTGACCTTTACCTAAATTATGTGGGACATAGAAATATACTGAAAAGTCCTTTGCTTTCAAAATGTTACATAGCCTATTGAAAATTTTACCTATGAAAGATAACCTGCACCATTTACTTTTTGATTTTTCAGTGGAGCTTACTGGGTAGATTAGGGATCTTGCTACTTTCTTCTTTTTCTTGTCAAGAATTTGGTCAATTATGGACGAATGAAAGTCATTATTTATTGCTATGGTTTTTATTGTGTCTAGTTCTTGGTTATGGGCTTCTTGGATTATGGGAATGCATAGGAGTTGGTTTATCATATGGTGGAATGCTGCATGATTGTCATATCTGTCGTACCGTATATCATTGACTGGTACAGGAGATGCTGTTTCATTCTTCTTTTGACTTATTGCCCATTTTGTCGTGGTCTACCAAGCATCCTCATCCCAATAAATATAAGGCCATTTGTAGTCTCTCAAATAAGAACTCGTCAACAATTTTCCATAATAAATCATCTTCAAGACTAATTCTTTCCTTTTTATAAGCACTTTTCCATGTATCACAAAAATATCGTTACAAAATTGAAACAAACATGTACCTCGGTAACTTATGTTTGGAGTGTCCGCTACAGATTCAGTTTATTGCTAAACTTTTCGCAAAATACGACGAAACATCACTTTTTTGAAAGGATTAAATGTGAGTTTCAAGCACTGCTGCCTATCCAAGGATGAAATTTGAAACATGTTTCAGAAAACCATGCGCAATTTTGATGTTGCTTGACAGCAGCATTGTCAACGACACAAGGGGTCGGTAATTTAGCAATTTGTTGAATTATTCAACACTAGAATTTTAGATGTATAATTTATTATGTAGATAATGAAACACGGAGGAAGATGAATAGCTCTGCATTTGTTTTTATTGTATGAATAATTCCTAAATGATTATGTGACGACAATAGGAATGCTTACTTTTTATACCTACCATAATACACGTGAGAAAAAGTAAAAATAAACTTTCTGGCGGTTAAGGATTGGCATCCTCATTTATTTTACAACATATACAGTGTAAAGACACGGGAATACAACACACAACAGGATACAATTCTTCAAGTTCTTTGTCACGGAAATAGCGCACCAAGTTGACGCCCGTCAGTTTCGTCAAATGTAAGCAATCTCCGCACCAGTGGCTGCGCGCTCTATGTTTTCACTGGTTCAGTCAGCCCCCGGAAAAAAGCTTGTCGTGAAGAAAAGTATATAAATAACTTAAACTTAAAGATGTTTTAAAACTATCATTCTTTGTTTCAGTCTTCTGTCAGATCCTATTATATGAACATTCAAAGTATGTTTTTCGCATGAGAAACGTTTTACGTCGCGAAGACAGCATGGCCGTTTAACCCTTTCAGTCTCATATTATAAAAAATCAGCTTTAAAAATGTGTTTTCTATATTAATACAGTGATAATTTTGGTCGTACACTTGATATTTTATCTCATTTCATGCACAAAACAAATGTTTGTATCGAGCTATTTTATTACTTGGATAGTTAAATGTTCAAATGTTTGTAAAGTCTATGGGACTTAACTACAGGGTCATCAGTCCCTAAACTTACAAACTACTTATGAACTACTTACGAACTAGGACGGCACAAATATCCATGCCCGAGGGGGGATTCGAACCCCCGACCGTAGTGGCCGGGTAGACCATGACTGAAGCGCCTCAGTCTCCTCGGCCACCGCGGCCGGCTTGGATAGTTAACACTGGCCAGATTAATAATGCTTCTAGCGTAATCTTCTCCACAGCACCAAAGACAAGACCATTCACTGCTGAAATAAAATAAAAGGAACCACAGGCACACTCTCAGCCATGTATAGACGGCAACGCTACACAACCTCCAAGATGGACAGATTAATGCCTCATATGTGGCTAAACGCCGTACTAAGAAACAAAATGTCGTACTAGAAACATGTTGTTCATCAACAAAAACACATCTTTAAGGGCTGATATACAAAATACGGAACAAATCAACTTTAATACGTTGTTGTCCAGGAACAACACTGGAAATGAAAGGGTTAATATAGTGGCCGCAGCGTTGCAATGCGCATGCGCGGCTGAGGTTCAAATTCTCTTCTGAAGCCCCTGGAGGCAGCATATGGGCGCTCCCGCGGTAGGGAGGGCGAAGAGAAACGCCGCTGTTAACATTCGCGTTAGAGCTTGTAGACACCAGCTCCTGGCTACTCGAGATATGGCGGTTACGTACCAATGGTCCCGATGTGAGACAATGGGGCTACAATGCACCTAGCCTTGCGTATGAGCATTTCTTCCATGAAGGCAACATCAGTTCTTCATATTTGGTTTTGGGGCGTTGAAGATGCAATAAAAACACGTCATATTTTGTTGGAATATATTATAATTAGAAAAACGGATCGACCTTAAAAGCCTCCGATCATGAATAACAATGATGTCAAATTCTCCACCTAGCGAGAATAGCCGTGTGGTTAGCGGCTTCGTCGAAGGTACTGGGTTCTAGACCGACTACAAAAAGTTTTTAATACCCAATCTTCGTTTTAACATATACGGTAACAACAATGACTTTTGTTTTGTTACTTGCCACATATCTTTGGATGTTACAGCAAATGTGACGCAATTTTTAGGGCAAATGACATATATATTGTTCGTTGTAACAAATATATAACTGTTTGAAAAGATGTGGGAGGGGGGGGGCAGCCTTTGCGCATGCATAAGGTTAGGAGGGGGTGCTGCTTACAGTCTCACGTGACAGGAAGTAGCTTGTCTCCTCATTGTATCAGACTCTTTTATTACAGTTACTTAACATTTTTATCAGTTACTTACTCTCTTTCAGTGTTCATATGCATATTCAAATGGTCTTGGTGTATATTATCAAACAAAAATGAACAACGTAGGTATTATATCTTCTGGGTTGTAAGGCCGTGTTCTTGGAATTTTGCTGCTTCCTGACATTTCATCCGATGCTGCGTCGGACGTCTTCGGAATACGGCCTCACAACCCTGAAGATATAATACCTACAATGTCAACCGGTCGTGAAAGCCTTCACTCTATCAAAAATGAACAACGTTCAGTATCTTTTAGAAACAAATAACTCAGCTTTAATATTGGAAGAAAAGTGTGAAATAAAGAAACTGGGTAGGCCGACGCCTCCGCTCGAAGCAAGCGCAAACAAGCCGAGGTAAAGCATTCTGCATATATTTTTAACAAAAATGTATCTAAAAAGGGGTTGGGGGGGTGCAAACGGAGGCACTTCTCCCCGACGCCACTCCCAGAAGTGCGCTAAATTGTCTCTTTGTACAGCGAGCGGAGAGGGGGAGGGCGCCCCGATGAAGAACCAGTACTCAAAGAAGGTAAACCCTAAGCAACTGAAGCACATGCCGCCACTGCTCTGCACGATAGTGGAAACAGTTTCGAACGTGAATCTTCTTGGTAGATTAAAACTGTGTGCCTGATGAGATCACAGTAACAGTCCGGCACATAATAATTGTAATCTGCCAGGAAGCTTCAAATCAGCCCACTTTGCTGTACGGTGAAAATTCGTACTAGCTCTGTATGTCTGCTTCTTGCTACAAGTACTTTGCTTAATTTACCAGTAACTAAACGTTTTTTCTCAAATATTTTAAAACTGTACGTGTCCGGAAACGAAGTGAAACTGTTTGGTGTCGGAAAGGAAAATGGCGCCAAAGACGGCTTGGCAGGAATAAATAATACGTTGTTGCTCCTATAGCCCGGCCAACGTCGTGTGACATGAATTTATCGATCGATATGTTTCACTAGAATAGAGAGTGGAATGGCAGTAATGTAAACAATTTTCGTATACCGTTATCGAAAACTTGATTGTACATTTGACAGTTGAGTTGAGATAGTTGACTACAGATGTTCGATATTAGCATATATCTTATGGAAGTTTTTAGGCTGGAAGTAGTCTCTGACGTCTTTCATTTATTCAATAAAATTCCTTGATAACAACAAAATGATTTACTATCTGTCCCTTTCTTCAACCTAACACTTCATCCGCCGTCGGAGGTTCGAGTCCTCCCTGGGGCATGTGTGTATGTGTGTGAGTGTGTGTGTGTGTGTGTGTGTGTGTGTGTGTGTGTGTGTGTGTGTATGTGTTAGTTTACATTAGTTTAAGTAGTTTGTAAGCTACGGACTGATGACTACGCCGTTTACAAACATTTGACCACTTGAAAACTTCATTTTTATATCTCTTTATTTTTTCTGTTTCGTCCTGATTTTGATTCACTAATTATGAAGCAATAACGGTGGTGACTGCTTTCGGTTATAAGCCGCACACTGTTAACATCCACTTGTGTTTTTCAAAGCGCGACCATAGCAGAAATGTTTCTGCGACAAATATTTACAGTATGTTTCTGGAAGTAATGAATGTATCCGAGCGACTTTGAAGAAGTAAACTTCAATAAGTTTCTGTTCTAATCTAAGCATAGTTTCAATTGCCTGAAAACTTATTTTATTTGCTACTGGAAGCAATCCGTGCAGTAATACTTCAATTTGAGGGCCAGCGAAAATTTGGCAGCGCATGATTTTTCATTTGATTCTATCAGATTTGTTCTTATTTTTCTTATTATTATTTTTTTAATGTTAAAATTATTTTTAGTGCGTGAGAAAATGTTGACGCAGAGGTAGAACGGTTAACTGCTATAGTGTTGCCGAGTCACTGAGATTCACACTCTCTTTTATACCTCTTGACTCATAGGCTCTCATCCGGCATCACGAGCGGGGACGGGAGGGGGGGGGGGGGAAGGTCACTATTAAAATTCGCATTTGCGGTAGCGTAGACACCAGCACCAGGGGCGCCGACTCCGTGGATGTTCCGGTGCTGGTGCACCCCCCACGAAATTTTTGGGGGTGCTCAGCACCCACATAAAATGAGGAAAATAAAGTCATAGCTGTAAATTATGCATTTTTGACATCGCAGTGTAGCAATCATGACTTATAGTCGCTAGGCTGTTCCAACAGCACCCCAAGGAGCACTCACTGGAGAGGCTTGGAACCCATTCGGAGGGAGGGGTGGTGGGAGGGGGGAGTGGCGAGACCAGTGACCCTGGCCGCATAACGTCGCAACCGATGCAACAATGTTCAGTGACAGCCATAGTTTCCTGTGGTAGCTCCATTAATTCTGTTCATTAAGATGGATTGACTTCCGCACTGTCTTTTACCTCAAAGTATTTAATTCTGCTAACAAGTACAGTGCCGTTACACACGACGTCACGTAAAACATCACGGGCAGGTAGAGGGCGAAGCACCTGCAGGGCTAGTAGCCGAGCTTAAGAATGACATATATACAAAAATGAACTGAAAAGTAAAGCGCCATTGTCTGCTAAAGGAGTGCAACCAGGCGCCGCAATAAAGGCTTCACGTTTGTGGGCTCTGTGCTTTGTCGCCATATAAATAACCGCCGTTTCAAATGTTTCCTAAAAGTTATTACAGTGGAGCATGGTTATATACCTTATCACAGTACAGTTCGTTGGCTTAGTTGTCTTTGTTTGTCAGTCATGAGGACATATGTCTCTCTAAATGAAAGGGGCAAACTTCATTTGAGAATAGATTAAAACTGGATAGTAAATCTCGCGTTCCATACTAACATAACTATGCACTTTAAGAAATTAATCGTCGCATGGCTAAGAGCATCTAATAATAGAGATACAGGACGAAATCAAAGTGTTTATGAAAGATTTTCGTCCATCTGAGAGGCAAATGAGTAACGGAATTGTAACATCCTTCAATCGTTTGATTCATCTTAAATTTCTTAAAATTTCTTGAACGTACCAGTGGTGCTAATTTTCAAATTGATGATTTTTTTTCTTATTTTTTTTCTGTAATATTGAATTTACCTCAGTTGAAGTACTGTAATAAGATCTTTGGATGATCTCTCTCGTTTTTCTGTAGATATCATATCATGCAGTGTTATTACTACTGACAGAGCGACAAATATGACTGGTACATTTTCTAAGTTGCAAGCAAAAATCAAAGAAATTGAGCACTGTTTGGCCCATTCTTTGAACCTTGTGGCCGAAAAGGCAATGAAAAATGAAACCACGAGCACCCACACAGATTTTCGAAAGTCGGCGCCCCTGACCAGCTCCTATGCTAATCGGAAGCTGACGAAAATGCACGGATTAGCCCGAACGCAAGACAGTTTGTAGCTAGTTGCCGCTATGCTAATCGAAGGCTAACGAAAATGCACGGACTGGCCCCGACGCAAGACAGTTTGCAGCTAGTTGCCGCTCCGCTCTTTGCATATGCACAGAGACTCCCTTGGGGCAACAACCCAGCTTCACAGCAGTGGCAGCGCATCCCGTGTTTTCACTGGTTCAATGAACCCCCGAGAACGAGCTTGCTGTGATAAAAAGTAAATAAATAAAATACAAAAGTGTTTTCAAACTATCATTCTTCACTCGTTCATCTATCAGATCATTTTATATGCACATTCAAAGTATTTTTATCGGATGAGAAACGGTTTACTTCGCGGAGACAGCACGTATACGTGTCGTAGCGCGGCCGCTTATTACACGCGGCAGTGGCCGCAGCGTTGCAATGCGCATGCGCGGCTGAGGTTCAATTATTCAGAACCCTTTGGAGGTAGCATATGGGCGCTCCTGCGGCAGGGAGAACCCAGGGGAAAAGCCGATTTTAACATTGTCGTTGTAGCTGGTAGAGACACCAGCTCCTGGCTTCTCGAGCTCTGGCGGTTACACACGAATGGTCCCGAAGTAACACAATGGAGCTACTGCGCACCTCGCCTTGCACATGCGCAAATACACCATTCGTAATTGTTTTTGGCGCATTGAAGATTCATCAAAACCACGTCATAGTAAAATATCTGATAACTATAAATTAAAAACTTGTATCTTGCGAACAGTGTGTCGACTGTCACACAGTTTCGAAGGGACATTCTGTAGTACACGTACATGCCGTCGGTATAATGTGTCAAGAATGTAATTGGCAGAGCGGAAGTAATAAATTAAAAAAAGTAAATTCCAGCCAATAGGTCTCAAGAAGCTCAACAGGTACCGACCGGCCGACATGTCATCCTCCAACCAAAGGCGTCAACAGGTGCGGAATGGATTGCTACGTTGTCAGCGCCCCACATTTCCGGCCGTTTTGTCGGCTTCCTTCATAGGAACCGTGACGTCTTATCCAGCTCTTCAATTACCCTCACAAGAGCTCAATACTTCTTGATTGCCATCGGGACTAGGCAGACACGTACAGTGACCCATGCAAGCACTAGCCAAGCTCTACGGTGCTTGACGTCGGTCATCTAGCCGACACCGATGTATCCACTGCAGCACGGCCGTTAACAGTTCATAGGAACCACGTACCAAATGGCATAGTTTTACTGCATGAACAGGGGAAAAACAGTAAGCGGTGAACTTTCTCCTTTCATGCAATAGCCTCATACCTAGTTATCATATACAACCGCTCCCTTAGCGAATGTTCCGTACCCAAAGACTGGAAAGTTGCACAGGTTACGCCAATATTCACAAAAGTCAATAGCAGTGATCTGCAATGTTACAGGCCTATATCATTAACATCGGTTTGCATCAGGATTTTAGAACATAACATACTTTCCTCAAATGTTAAGAACTACTTTGAAGAGAACGACTTATTGACCCATAGTCAATACGGTTTCAGAAAGTATTCTTCTGAAACACAGTTAGCTCTTTACTCACATAATGGGATGAGTGCTATAAACAATAGATGTCACATAGATTCCGTAATTCTAGATTTACGGAAAGCTTTTGACACTGAACTTCGCAAACGTTCTGAGAGACAGGACACACTGCATTACAGTTGACGGAAAGTCATCGAGTAGAACTGACATCTGGCGTTCCGCAGCGAAGTGTTACAGGGCCTCTATTGTTCATCATTTTTATAAACGATTTAGGAGACAATCTGAGTAGCTCTGTTAGGTTGTCCACGGATGATGCCGTCACGTATCGATTAGTAGTCACCAAAAGGTCAAATGCAACTGCAACTGCAATGGCAATTGACCCTCAATAATGAGAAGCGTTAAGTTTCCATATGACCACTAAAAGAAACTCGTTAAACTTCATTTACACTATAATCTGTTAAAAGTACAGGCCGTAAATTCAACTAATTACCTAGGAGAAACAATTAATAACAAATTAAATTGGAAACAACACATAAAAGTATTGTGGGGAAAGCGCACCAAAGACTACGTTTCGTTGGCAGAACACTAAGAAGATGCAACAGTTCTACTAAAGAAACTGCCTACACTACACTTGTGCGTTCTATTTCGGAGTATTGCTGCGCACTGTGGTATCCCCACCAAGTGCGACTGACGGACGATTTATAGAAAGTTCAGAGAAGGGCAGCTCGTTTCGTATTATCGCGATATAAGGAAGAGAGTGTCACAGAATTGATACACGAGTTTCGGGTGGAAGACATTAAATGAAAGGCGTTATTTGTTGCGTCGAGATCTATTTGCGAAATTTCTTTCACCAAATTTCTCTTCCGAATGCGAACATTTTTTGTTAGCACCCACCTACATGGGAAGACATGACCATCAAAATAAAATAAGAGAAATCAGATCGAAAACGGAATGATTTAGGTGTTCCTTTTTCCCGCGAGCTATTTAAGAAACATCATAAAAGCGCTTCAATGTAACTTGCGGTGTATTCATGTAGGTGTATATCATTTTGTTGGGTTGTAAGAGAGAAAATTCTTCTCATTTGTTTGAAATTGAGTGTAAAAATTTTCGCAACTCGCTAAATGCTCTTGTTCTATCTCTTTACTCACGCGTCGCGTCATGTGGAAGATTTGTGATTTTTTGTGATATCTTTTCTCCTGTACTATTTAAAGTATTGGGATTTCACCCAACTGTTTTTTCTGATGTTAAACAATGTTTGTACAAAGATTATTTGAAATCTGAGCTGTAGCGTAGGAGTTAATGTGGAACATACAAATGCTATTTTTATTTTATGTACAACGCGGTCAGTATTATTGGAAATATAATTTAATGCTGCGACCCATTTTCACTAGAAGCAGCGCTTATGGAATTACTCTACGAAATATAAAATCGGGACTTTTAAACACACTCGCACCCCAACACTTACATCCCATCGCTCAGAATTTCACTGTGTTGTTCAAGACCCTTCCTCCTAGTGCTGTGCAAAACTTTGCTACTAGATGATTATTCCCCTAATTTGCTACTAGTTGATTTTTCCCTAATTTTCCATACGAACGGTCCAGGAATAATAATCTAAGCAGTGTGGAATAAAATAATTGCTTAAAATTGTAGAGAAGCATTGTGTTACTTCATGGTCTGTTCAATTCATCAAAATGTTGTCTCTGAGCTATCAATAACCCCGGCCAGAAACTTGTCGTAGTAGAGGTGAGAGGTCATAGCCGAGCCAACAGGTAGTTTCGTCAAGTCTTTTGCAGCGTGGAATTTACGGAATGTTCGGTCCGTTGTCTGGAGAACATAGACCGACAAGGGTCTTTAAGCCATCTTTTTTAGGATAGCGTGCGAAACGCCACAGTTGGATAGACCACAGAATAACAGATTGGAAGTCATAATGCACCTTTTCCGAGAAGTCGTTACGGTCTAACTCAAACTTGTAGAATTAACAGCTTGACTTTCGAATTAACAAACTGGAAAATAGGGAATCGTGTTATTAAAGATCACACCGTGAGATCGTAATACAATCTTACGGTTGACAGAAGATCGTTATCGGCTTCTTCTTTATGCAGAGTTCTTGGAACCGTCACTATAACTTTTCGTAGCTTTTTATGAAGGATACTAAGCTCCTTCGCAGTATAACATCGCAGGTACATTTACTTTAACTCTGACGTCAGCCTGTATTGCAACTTAGGGTTTTATCTTTCTTCTCCTGTGGAACTACTATGGCAAGTTAACTCCGCAAGGCCATCACTGATTCATAACGTTGAGTAGGTGTTACGTCATTTGTTGTAAATTGCAGGAGAGGTTTTTATGTATATCGGTTTGTTCTTATAACAAATATAAGCGGTCATGTGTTTCGTTTCCCAGTTACGACGCAGTTACCATTTAAGTTAGGAATCAAGTATTGAAGTGTCAAAAATTCTTATGGACCGCATGTTCATTGTATAAAAATCCACCGACGTTTCGTCTACAGTTGCAAACGGCCTTCCTCAAGTGTTCAGATGATTGTAAATATCGGACTCAACTGCGTGGTTATTAGTCCGTAGCTTACAAACTAATTAAACTAAGGACAACACAAACACCCATTCCCGAGGGGGGACTCGAACCCCCGACGGCGAACCGCCGCGCGTACTGTAGCACGGCGCCCCATTGCGAACGGCTAAGCCGCCGCGGCCTGCCATCCTCAGAGTGGCGTGTATCCAGTTATTACCACACCCAGAAGAACGACGGTGGCCTTTGATAAAATGACGATGCGCTCCCATACCCAGCCTTTTACTGCCAGTGTCAAAGGCCGCGGAAGCCTTCATTTCCATGTCTCTAATTGTTTCCGGTGGAGCTTGAACTTATACCCAAATGCTTTCCTTACAATTTCCATATAGCTAACATGTCGAATGATATTGTTTTAATTTTTACACATTCTGTAACCCGATTTGACCCTCAGCAACATCAGCATGGCTTCTCTGCAAGTCACACATACGTGCCTGGCAGAGGACTCATCGAATACTATCAAACTATTTATCTGCTATTCCACATTCCCATAGTTCGCGTCAGACAGAACAGTATGTCATTTTGGTCTCTGATTTCTCGTATTTTAGTATGATATCCATTTATACCCACACAATTACATATTTTTCACGACGTTACAGCATTCAATGAATGAAATAAATCGCAATTTGCGATCAGTTATGGATTCACTGTACTAGGTTCAGCTGGAATACCAAAGTGCGGCGAACGACAGTTTGTGCCCGGCCGTAATTCGAACCCGGGATCTCTTGCTTACTAGTCAGACGCGCTGACCACTCCGCACCGAGGACACAGTGACCAGCCCGACTGCAGATGACTCGTTCCTGCACGTCTCCAGCCACACCCAAATCTCCATTCGCCACGCTGTCTCTTTCCTATTACCGCAGCCTATTTGTTCATTTGTCTAAAATATGACATCTGTGGATGAATACCTTTCGTTTAAAACACAAATGAATAAAGTCGATCGGATTGGCCTGGCCGACTGAAATTAGTTTTCGCACTTTTCATTAAATAAGATTAACTATCTTATTTTAACATACACTGTCGGAAAAATGGTACACTTGAAAGCGGACGCCGATTTTGATCCGATGATGTCAGACGCCATCTGGATAGATGTACTGGTGAAAGTGTAATCGACGTCCGGCTATTTATCTATATATATATATATATATATATTAATGTGAATGTCTGTTCGGTGTACGCTTATCACGACCGAACGACAAGACGGAGAGACTTAAATATTTGTGCAGTTACTAATTGATACCTGAGGAAGGTTTTAGGTACGGTTTTGTAGTGATCTGACAGATATTTAGTAATTTGAAGAACATAACGCGAAATGCGGGACAATAATTACTCCTTGAAAATTATATTTAGTATTTGAAAATGGTTTTATTGGTTGCAGTGTTGCCTGAGGGTTGATAATGATAAAAGGGTGGAGTTCATTGGAATGGAAAGTTATCAATGTGTATAAAATTCTACGTGTGTGTGTGTGTGTGTGTGTGTGTGTGTGTGTGTGTGTGTGTGTGTGTCAATATTTCGCTCTGCAGCAAAAACTACAGAACGCAAACACATGGTCTGTGTGTAATTAATGTCCGAAGTCTCCCGTTGTTCACCATAGCAGTTCCATGCCGGTTGCTATAAGCTGGTGGAAGATATGGTAGTACCGATAGCTATATAGGGGTGGAAGATATGGAAATATAAGAATAAATAAGTAAAGCAGTAAAAAAGAAATTTCTTTTAAAACATCTCTTTACAAAATCCATTTGACGTTTCGCGCATTACATCAAGTGATCGATCTCTGATATTATTACAATCATTATTGTTGCATTTCGTGATTTCTTCGAAACGAGTGCATTTTTACGTGTGATTTGATCTACCAACACGCGAGCGGAGCCGCGGGTTTAAGCTAGTTAATAATATTTGTCAGGCATCACCAGGGTGGGTGTAGGAGGCGGGGGACGTATCTAGACTTGGGGTGGAAGCATGAGTGAAACAGCGTTTACTTAGTACATACAACATTTATTGACATCCACTGAAGCTGTTTTTAACCTTGCTTCCGCGGCCTTCAGAGACTTTGACTGTGGCTATGACGCG
This sequence comes from Locusta migratoria, assembly GCA_026315105.1. Classification (NCBI taxonomy): domain Eukaryota; kingdom Metazoa; phylum Arthropoda; class Insecta; order Orthoptera; family Acrididae; genus Locusta; species Locusta migratoria. Next base: position 731,749,225 of record CM048744.1, on the reverse strand, counting down.
GCGGGAAAGACTGTGGGAGTCGGCAGGTGTCCCTTACGGCGGCCTGCCGTCTGCGAATTATTGCGTTTTCTGGTCGTCGCCGACCAAGAATTTGTTGCTCTGGTTTCCGCGCTGGTGGTGCTGGAGATCTGTAGCGCGTCTAGACTACCTCCCATGCATCGTCTCCCTCGCGGTGTCTCGCTGGATGGTGCGCTGGCCGGGACTCGAACGGGCGCCCTCTGCTTCAGTTGCTCTCCCCGCGGAGGTCACCAGTGCAGTCTCCCGGAGGTAAGTAACAGGCTGCTACCCCTTGCTGGTGGTGCCGCCGGTTGCGGGGACCTCGTGGCTGACAGCTCAGCGGCGGTCTTTCGGCGTGGCTGCTGGCCGGCCAGCTCTCTTCCGACGTACCAGCTGCCGTGCCCCGCCGCTAGCACCACACTGCCCGCCGTCCCTGGAATTTCCGGGCCCCAACAGTCTTCATTGATAGCCGACTATCTCCAACTTTTCTACTTACCGGCGAACTCTGCCAACCTCGGTTCTTGGACGGTATTTATTCCACCGCCTTCCTCCTTCTATTGATTGTCTTCTGGGACGAGACCCTCTGTAATTCACTCTTCATGATTGAAAATCATTTAAAGTGACAGTGGTGAGCAGTTTCGGAGAGAGGCAGGAGTACGTAACCTAATGCAAGTATAGTATGTTGCATCAGAAAGGAAGCAGTGGACTTAAGCATGCGCGGCCGTCAGAACGTTAAACAGCAATACACGTCCGGTAAGCTGTAGGCTATGTGACGACGTGTTAAACGTGAGTGACTTACGGAGGTTATCGTCGGCGGGAGAAGGAGGAAGCCGGTGGAATGAGTAGTGGCCAAAACGCGAGGATTGGCAGAGCTCCCCGGCGAGCAGTAGGAGTTCGTTCGCGATCAGTGAGGATAATTAGAGTCCGGCGACGCCGGGGCCGGCGGTCACTGAGGGCCTAGCACTAGGGCTCAGCACCTGGGTGTGTCGGAAGATAGCTGGCCAGTCCACGGCCAAGCCCAACGACCTACACCTAACTTTCAGCCACGATTTCCCCGCAACTGGCGACGCCAGTAGCAAGGGGTAGCAACCCGCTACCTACCTCCGGGAGACTGCGCTGGTGGTCTCCGTGAGGAGAGGTCGCCCGTTCGAGCCCCGTCCAGCGCACCATCCATCGCGACACAGGGAGGGAGAGACGGGAGTCGGTCTACACGCGCTGCGAGTCTCCAGGGCGCTGGTGAGGAGAGCAGAGCAACACACTCCTCGGTGATGCCTAGAAGCGCAATAGCCCGCAGACGGCAGCGGGCCGCCTTAAGGGACACCTGCTGACGCCCACACTCCATCCCGCTTCGTCAGAACTAACGCTCAGACAATCAAGGCCTCTGTAGGCCGGGGAAACCGGGTTGAAAACATGTTAAGTCGATGGCAATAAAATGTGTCTTAAGTAAGCGCTGTTATACTCATGCTTCCATCCCGAGTGGTGATACGTCCACCGCGCATTACCGCCGCCCTGGTCATGTCTCACAAACATTATTAGATGTTATTAATAATCCTTTCTCACCACGTGACGTCTCCCACCCCACAATATCTCGTTACAGTCGATCGCCAAGATATCTCCGTGGTGCAAAAAATTGGCAATTGACTCTCAATATTGATACGTGTGAGGTCATCCATATGACTCGGAAAGATGATGGTTCAAATCCACCCCCTCCGGCCATCCAGATTTAGATTTCCGGAAGTTGTGTCTTTTATGACCATACTGTCGACGGGGCGTAATACCCTTCCTTCCTTCGTTCATCTGTAAGACCACAAAAATAAATCCGTTAAACGTCAGTTACTCTATAAATCAGTCAAACCTACAGGCTGTCACTACTAATAATTCCCAGGAGTAACAATTGGCCGTGGGATATCCGAGCGGTCTGGAGCGCCGCGTTATGGGTCATGCGGCCTTCCGCGTCGGGGATTCGAATCCTCTCTCGGGCGTGAATGTGTGCGTATTGTCCTTATCTTAGTTTAACTTAGTTTAAGTAGTTTGTAAGACTAGGGACTGATGACCAACGTAGTTTGGTCCCATAGAAATACAAACATTTGAACATTTGAAGTAACAATTGCGTAACTTAAATTGAAAAAAAACACATAAGAAATATTGCAGGGCAGGGGAAACAAAGACTTCGTTTCATTGGCAGAACACTTAGAAGATGCAACAGTTCTAATAAAGAAACTACCTACACTACACTCGTGCACTCAATTTTGGAGAATTGCTGCGCATTGTGGGATCAACACTAGGTGGGACTGACGGACGAATCAGAGAAAGAATCCATAGAAGGGCAGCTCGTTTTGTATTACCGCGATATAGGGGAGACTGTGTCAGGTAAATGATGCACGATTTGGGATGGAAATCAGGCACTTAAATGTGATTTGCAGAGTATCCCATGTAGATGTAAAAGGAAGGCGTTACTCGTTGCGACGATCTCAATTTGCGAAATCCATTCACAAACTTTCTCATCAGATTGTGAACATAGTTAGCACCCGCCTGCTTAGGGACACATAATCATAATAATAAAATAAGAGAAATCAGATCGAAAACAGAAAGATTTGGGTGTTCCCTTTTTCCGTGACTCTTACAGAATAACACTATAAAGAAATATCATAAAAGTGGTTCAAAGAACCCTGTCATGTGACTTTGCAGAGTATAAATCTAAATATAGATGCAGTACAATATAGATAGTACAAGAGTGGGAATGGCAGATCGTACAGCTACCACAGCACAGATAGATTTATGGTGGGCCTCGAAGTGCTACCGTGAACTGTTGCCATACAATTACTAGTAGTGGGACTACGGCCGCACTCACCTCTAACTCGCCTTCCACTCAAAGCTCGACTGGTGCCGTCAGAGGATCACTGGACGGATGTAAAGGCGGGCCGCACCTTCAGTTTCTGCCTGCACGTAACTGACGGTAGTTCGCTCCTTCAGCGTAGAGATGGTGAGCGCTGTCTTGTACGGTGCAATCGTCCAAGATATATCGATCCTTCCCCGTGTGCGGGGTGCGATAAGCTACACTTGTCTTTCACCTTTAGTGTTTCAGGAAGGAGCGCTGAGCAGCGGTCGGTCCGTACATACAGTAAGACCTGTTCTTTTTACAGTCTTGAAAGATGATGATGTTCCAACAGGGTTATGATAGCACACCAACCCCCCTCCCCCCCCCCCCCACACACACACACTAACACACACACTGTGCAGTGTAAATCAAGGTGCTCTGCAAGACTTGCAGAATGTTCTATGGCCAGCACGATCTCCGAACTATAATCGAACACTTGTAGAGTATGATGTGATGACAGCTTACATGTGCCACTGGTCGACCCTCATCTCTTACAGAACTACGTGAACAGGTCGAACAGCAAGAGATAATACACCATTTGTAAACGAAGGCTTCCGCGGCCGTTGTCATTGTTAATTAAACTCTTATGGGTATTGGACCGCTTAGTCAATATATCAAATATTTCACCGACGTTTCGGCCACAACATCTTCTGGGTGTTACGTTTATAGTACACGTAACACCCAGAAGATGGCCGCTTGCAATAGTGGCCGAATCGTCGGTGAAATATTTGATATATTGACAATGCGGTCTAATACCCAGAAGAGGTTTATATGCACCATTTGTTTGATATAATAGATGGCAGACTTGACGCTTACGTTGTCGGCCTTCGAGCCTACAACACACATTACAATGCTCCTCACAATTAGTGTGACGGGTGTGTGGGGGTTTTGAAAAAAAAAAGGGGGGGGGGTAATAGAAACTGGCAGGGGACGTTAAATATATATGGTGCGGATGTGAATTGGAATGAGAGACAAGAGCGGCTGACCCTGAATTAATAACTGTGATAATAGATCATGATATTAAAAAAATTATTCGATTGATAGAATATGGCCCTGATTCAATACTAATTGAAATCTCTCTTCCACTTCCTCCAAGCGGCATAAAATGTAAATTAATAATTCCTCCTCACCAAAATTCTAATAAGCTATCCAGGATCTGATAACTATTAATGTTAGCAAAACATCCCTCCCCTTTTAACAATATGATTATTATTACCGTCACACAGAAAAAAAGATTCACATTGAAATTCCAATACAAAACACAAACTAGATTGAACATCCAAGTTTACAATTACCATTAAATATGAAAGAATAATCTAGATGATTATGACATTACACTGATCATTACGAAACTTGAATTTAACACCGACTGACAAGTCAAAAAAACAAAAAAAAACAAAAAAAAAAAAAAAAAAAAAAAGAAAGACCTGTCATGAATTGATGCAATATTCGTAACGGAAAATTGAACCGGAATATCAGTCCTGGGTTCATTTTCCTAACTACACAATCTCAATATTTTGCAGAACCTGATGCAACGACTAGTTGTTGCTGTCGAGCGCTTCGCCATACATTACTAAACTGACGACTTGCGTTTGAAGGCGCTGCGCTGCATATGGCGTGGGCGCAGGGAGGCTGTAATCTGAAAATTTCCGCGACCATGAAATAAAAAACATGCTCCGTTACTCGGAAGCTGTACTCCTTCCTATCAGTCTCTGTGTGCTCGGCAGTACACAGTGCCTATGATCTCAAGCAATTCTGCCAAGTCAGGGCCACTTCAGTTAGCGTAGACAAGTACGGACAAGTTGAGTATATCGGTGCACTAGTATTGGCTGGCTGACCTTTTTCAAACCGAAAACAAGGACTTTCAGCTCAAGTACAAACATCAGTGTGTACCCTGAAACTTATTTAAGATCACCTGTGCAAGTATCGGCTCAATAAGCAAAATCTCCGAGTCCGCCCACTAAGAGAACAGGGCGCGAGCAGACGCGTCTGTACTCCAGCAGAGCAAAGCACGAAGTTCCTCAATACCGCCTCTGCTGCGCAAGACCCCACGAGTACCCGTTTCTTCGGAAGAACTAATCAGCATCGAGTTCTCAAACTCCGGCCAGTGAAATTTCACTAAACGTCCACCTATTTGAAAAAGCTGGCGCTTTGAACAACAGCCAATCAGAGTCGGCTACCCATTCCACCATTCCACACACACTTTTGGCGCGATTCTTCACGAATGGTCCAAACCGTCGCCGTACAAGCGCAGGCCAAGCTACTAGGAAAAAAGAAAAAAAAAAAAAAAAAAAAAAAAAAAAAAAAAAAAAAAAAAACAGCCACTTTCCGTGTCGTCTTCCTTTCTTAGCAGAGAAGATTCTGGGCGCTTTGTGTCAGCGGAGGGGCCGGTTATCTTTTTCTAAAATCGGAAGGAGAAGTACTAAAAGCACAGACAGTACTCCTCCTCAGTTTGGGACACTAGGGTAACACATTTATAACCCAGGGCACGCCGCTGGCCGCAGATAGAGAGGGCTGTAACGGCCGCCTCCACCGGAATTCCACTCTCCCCCGTCTAGTCAGTCAGCTCTGCTTCTCACCTCAGCAAAAATCTTCCCTGTACTGCATTCCCGACAGCAATAGAAAAATGCATGTACTGGTCACTTTACATCATTACACGAACGATGAACACATTTAATAAAGATGAGAAAGGGGCTGCCACCTCTCAAGGTGAGATATCATACACAAGAAACATAAGGTAACGTATTTTATTCTGATATAGATTAAAATTGTAATTTGGGTATGATACAGCACGATACTTTTTATATCTCAACTCTTTAACGGGTTTACACGGAGTTAGCGAGGTACAATGCGGTTACCACGATTGTTATTGTTTTCTAATATTGGGTGTGACCACATCGGATGGCCAATACACCTGTGTGACATGGACATTATGAGGTTACCATTCAGCTCTTGAGGGATATTTGGTCATCCATCAAAATGTTCAAATGTTTGTATAGCTTATGGGACTTAACTGCGGGGTCATCAGTCCCTAAACTTACAAACTACTTATCAACTAGCTAACAATAAGGACGGCACAAATATCCATGCCCGAGGGGGGATTAGAACCCCCGACCGTAGTGGCCGTGCAGACCGTGACTGACGCGCCGCAGTCCCCTCGGCCACCGCGACCGGTGGTCATTCGTCCATAAGTGCAATATCCACCTATGCAGCCTTTGTGGGAGGTGCTGCTCTGGCTGCAATTAGACTGCCTACTCATCCAAGCCGTGATGTATTGGATTTATGTCCGTTAATCCATTTGAAACTTTCTGGCAGATTAAAATTGTGTGCCGGTACTGGGACTCGAACTTGGGGCCTCCGCCTTTTGCGGCAAGCGCTCTACCGACTGAGCTATCCCGACACGTCTCACGATGCCGCCTCACAACTTTAATTCCGCCAGTACCTCGCCTCCTCCCGGTACCAGCACACAACTTTAATCTGCCAGGAATTTCATATCAGAGCACTCTCCGCTGCAGAGTGAAAGTTTCATTCTGAAAACATCCCTTAGGCTGTGGCTAAGCCATGTCTCCACCATATCCTTTCTTCCAGGAGTGCTAGTCTTGCATGTTTCGCAGGAGAGCTTCTGTGAAGTTTGGAAAGTAGGAGGCTAGGTACTGGCGGAAGTAAGGTTGTGAGGCAGCATCGTGAGTCTTGTCGGGATAGCTCAGTCGGCAGAGCGCTTGCCCGCGAAAGGCAGAGGTCCAAGGTTCGAGTCCCGGTTCCAGCACACAATTTTAATCTGCCAGGAAGTTTCATATCAGCGCACACTCCGCTGCAGAGTGAAAGTTTCATTCTGGAAGATCCATTTGTTCGCTATCCCCCCAACTTTAAGCATGTTATCCATTAGTGCAGCTGTGTGGCTAAGAGAGTTATCCACCAGAAGGAACCATCTATGGCACCAGCAGAAACCAAAACAAAAGCCGAAGGATCTCGTCTCTATACCTCTGAGCAGTCAAGGCGAAATTCTGAGCGACATAGTGGTCCGTACGTCCGCCAGAACTGACTCCTGCCGACACTATTCTCCCACGACCATTATATGGTGATATTTCCTGCACATAAGCAGGATTGTTTCGAATTCTACGTTGTCTCCAGATGAGACTCTTGTCCGGCTGAATATAAGATCTTGATTTATAGTGAACATAGCTCGGCGCCATTCGTAAAGACTCCAGTCCTGGTATTCTTCCGCCCACTAAGCTTGTCGTTGTTTTAATTCAACACACATCACAGACTTTCCTTCTTAGGGGCCACATTCCTGACTGCCATCTCGGACTGTTGCTGCCTCCAGTCTCGACTGGCTGTTAACTGGAGTTAAGGGTCATCTGTTACTGATGTTACACGTAGAAGACCTCGGTCTTGAATTCTTTTAACGGTTCCTGTTGTCTGAAATCGCGAAATCGCGGCCAGGTCCTTGAAATTACACTTCGGAACCCTCCAATAGCTGCGGATATCTGCCTCTGTGTCTGGCCTATGGCTCTCCGTGTCAAGTTTCGCGTATGTCACGTTGTTGTTGCATTGCACTACCCTCCCTCTACACTTATGTAATTCGATTGGGAAGCGCTCTATCACTGAGCTATCCCGACAGGACTACCGTTCCGACCTCACAATTCTGCCAACGTCACAGGAGCTCTCCTGCGAGTCTTGCAACACTTGCACTCCTGGAAGAAAGGATAAGATGGAGACATAGCCACAGCCTAAGGGATATTTGCAGGATGAAACTATCACTCTGCGCTGGTATGAAACTTCCTTGCAGATTAAAATTGTGTGCATGAACCGGGACTCGAACCTGGGACCTTTGTCTTTCGCGGGAAAGTTCTTTATCACTGAGCTATCCCTACACTACTCACGGTCCGTCCTCATAAGTTCAATTTTACCAGTACCTGCGGACGGATCGTGAGTCGTGTCAGGTTAGGTCAGTGGTAGAGCGCTTGCTCACGAAAGGCAGAGGTCCCAATCACTGACTTTCACTCCTGAATGAGGAAATATTTTGCTAGCACCCACCTACTTAGGGAGACATGTCTATCTCAATAAAAAAAGAGAAATCAGATCGAAAACGGAACGATGTAGGTGTTCTTTCTTCCCGTGTGCTATTAGAGAATGGAACGGCAGAGAAAAGTTATGAAAGTGGTTAATGAACTCTCTGATAGGCACTTAAATGTGATTTGCCGAGTATCTATGTAGATGTAGATGTAGATATTCGCGTCCCAGTTCATGCACACAATTTTAAAGTGCCCAGGTAGTTTCATATCAGCGCAAACTCCGCTGTCGAGTGAAAGTTTCATTCTGGAAACATCCCTTGGGCTGTGGCTAGGCCACGTCTCCACCATATTATTTCTTCCAGGAGTGCTATTCTTGCAATGTTCGCAGGACAAATTCTATAAAGTTTGTGAAGTGGGAGGCGAGGTATTGGCAGAATTAAAGTTGTGAGGAGCGACTGTAAATCGATCGGGATAGCTCCATGGTAGAGTTCTTGCCCGTGAAAGGCAAAGGACCCAAGTTCGAGTACCGGTTCCGGCACACTATTTTAATCTGCCAGGAAGTTTCACAAGTCGACACCATCCCCCTCCGCAGAAGCTGTCGTTACTGTCCACTATCTCGACTGCCGCAGTGTTGTTGTCTCCACTCCGTAGAACCGACGGAAAGACTTCGAACTGTTTTAGTTTGGCGATGACAACACTTCAGAACCTAGATATCTCAACTGATCCCCTGATTGTTTTGACCAGTGTATTGCGTATGAATCAGCATGAGTCGGTACCAGGTATTGACCAATTGGACTGTTGATCTGGAAATGCAATATTTTCGTGTATATCATATGGTTGTTTATATTCAACAAAAATATTGAGTTTATTAACTTTTACTTCCGGCAGCGTGTTTATGATTTATTCAATTTCATTTCTATTTAATGCACAGTACGTGAGACTGAGGAATCATACACGATGTCTGCTTATTTGCGTCGAGTGTACTGTTCATGAATACAACCACATGCAGTACGGCCCTACGACTTTATCGGGCTATCCCTTTTAAACGGAACTGCGTGCAGCCCAATTTCGAGATGTAATTTTACGCATCGCAAAGCAGAAGAGCGCTCTCGCAGTACTGCCGCTAACCCAGGATTCCAAGCTGCACTCGGTTGTATCCTCCGACTCTATTGTACATATTCTCATGAATTCGATCTTCCTTCGTATTGCTGTTCCTATAGTCGCTTGTTCGTCATATTCGTCATAGCACCTTCGTGTTTCTAAAGTTTTGTTGACTTCGATGATGAATTATTCTATCGAAGATTTCGCTGTATTAGAAGTTGCACATGCATGATGCGCTCTTTGAAGCATCGTACGTTTCTGTAACGCATTGCTTGATTTCTTCCACGTGTATATCCCAGATGGAGGAGGGGGTCATCTTGTTTCTACTTTTGTAGTATGAGAGCAAGACGGATAAGTAATTGCTGTTTTGTCGACCAACTTAATAATGTACCAAATTATTTATTTCTATACGGAAATAGAGGAGAACTGATCATTTGCTGTAAATGTTTTCAGTAATAAAGGAGATGGCATATGTTACTCTGAGACATTAATTGTACCAAAATTAAAGGAAAGATCAACCAAATCGGTGAAGCCATTTCCAAGTGAGCGCTTTCCTACATGCTGCAATTTATAATTATTAATATAGATTTTGTGCATCAATCCTTAAAGCTGCAATTTTGCTGATGAACAACATGTTTATAGTTCGACATTTTGCCACTTGGTATGGCGTGTAACCACTTCTGAGGTCTGTCCATCTTGGAGGTTGTGTAGCGTTGCTGTCTGTACGAGGCTGAGAGTGTGAGCATGAGTGTGGTTCCTTTTATTTTATTCCAGCAGTGAATTGTCTGGTGCTGTGGCGAATATTATGCTAGCATTATTGATCTGGCAGTGTTAACTATCAACAAAATAACTTCCAAGTAATAAAATATCTCGATACATGTTGTGCATGAAATACATAACATAAAAAATCAATAGTTCAACCAAAAATTTTAAAACACACATGTTGATAAAATTTAACACCAGAAAAGTTATTCTTTCCTCAATAGAACCAATCAGAACCACCGATGCAAACACCAATAGTGCATCTTCCTCCCGTATTTCTACCGATCAGAGACATTAATGCGAGCACCAATAAAATTAATCCAAATCAAATGTTCAAATGTTTGTATAGTCTATGGGACTTAACTATGGGGTCATCAGTCCCTAAACTTACAAACTACTTATGAACTACTTACGAAATAGGACGAGGGGGGATTCGAACCCCCGACCGTAGCGGCCGCGCAGACCATGACTGGAGCGCCTTAGTCCCATCGGCAACCGCGGCCGGCAAAATTAATCCTTCCCTTCCTGCTGACTGTATAAGACAGTAGGAAATAAGTCGATATTACCTGGAGACGGCTCCTCTAACGGATTCGAAATGTTGGGGAAATATCATAACGCGACAAATGGCTCAGAAGAATTTAAATTTTAACAATAATGACCACGAAAGCCTACGTTCTTACTTATACATTTTCTTGTTTACTGAACTGTATTAATATAGAAAAAGAAATGAATCTAAAATTTTCCATTGTTGGGCTGAAAGGGTTAACTAGCTTGGAGTAGGCTCTGATCTAGACCTCAAGCCCTGTCAATGCAAATTTTAATACCTGTCTAATGCATTACCGGTTATTTTACTTTTGTAGGGAAACTTCAAAAAATTTCACCTTTTCCAGCTGATATTAAGTCTTTTGATCGATTGTTGATTTACAACTTGCTTTTGTTTGCCAGGATTACTGTTTCATTTCTACTTTTGAGCAACAACAAAAGTGTTTACTTTAATTTTCAATATTTGTTATGATTTCGGCTATTTTCCTTCATATATATTAGGGTGTTTCATATGGTTAGTTCATTTTAGATGGCAGATCTGAATTACTGAATGCTATGAGGACTCCATCCAACGTCCGAGGGACTTACTTAGTTCCGTGCATTGTTAATCCATTTGCTCACAGGAACTACGACGTACAAAGAAGCATTTAGTTCTGTGCTCTCTACCGTTGTTAGAGATTAAGCCTATGAGGCTTGATTTCATGGTGCAACTTGTACTCAAGAACTGTAATTTGATTTGTAGAATTTTTTCAGCTATCAATCGTAAGTATTATTAATTCACAGATCTAGATTTCGACCACTGTGTGGTCATTATCAATGCTTAAAATAAAACAAAAGGATTAAAACACGTGAAACATATCGACCTCCATGTTAGAGGTTATGTTCATACTGACACGTAAAACATTTCGGCCTCCATGTTGGATGTTACGTTCATACTGATTTTTAAGCATTGATAATGACATACAGATGATCGTAACCTCCAACATGGAGGTTGAAATGTTTTACGTCTTTTAATCGTTTTAAGTATTGATAATGACCGCACAGTGGCCGAGTTCTAGATCTGTGAATAAATAATACGACTGATGTAATACAATAATAATAATAATTATAATAATAATAATAATAATAATAAATTCTCAAGAAATTAACCCATTAGATAGCTGATGGCCTCAATTTACTTACTTTTTCGTGTCCCCGCAGCTGTCAATATTTCGCACCAATACGGGGCCAAGTCAGATGCTTCGGGCTTTCTTTGCCTAAGGTCGTCGAGGTAGCAGCGTGCAGGAATGTGGATGCTTTGAACTGAGGTAGCTGATAGGGGCTTAATCGAAAATGTACATGAGGAACCGATACCATAATTTCAGCCTTTTCGATCTGTAAAATCTAATGGATGAATCTTGTCAAAGATCCTTTTGAACTGATCGTTATATCATGTCGTAACATTCGAGACCGGAATGCTGATATGAATACTGTTAGAGAGTCTCCAATGGAGTAGGTTTCATGCAGCCGGGGTGGAGTAGCCGAGCGGTCTAAGGCGCCACGCTGCAGAGCGCCCGGTTGCTTGCCGTTGGAGGTTCCAGTCCTCCCTGGGACATGGGTGAGTGTGTTTGGCCTTACCTTAGTTTACGCAGATTCTAAGCCACGGACTGATGGCCACGCAATTTGGTCCGATAGATTTACAGACATTTGAACATTTTTGGAATCATGTATCCTGCGACTAGTCCACAGGTTTCATTAAGGCTTATGTTGGTCTTCATTGCATGCGCCGATCTAGGCCTGACAGCATATGGATATTCAGCCAACACCACCTAGAGACAAGGCCTCACAACAGCCCATACAACGTCACACTGACCAGGCCGCGGCCGCCAGCTTTTTGGCTGGCTGCTACGAGGTAGTGGGCGTGCCGTAGCGGCCAGCCATTCAGCTGGCCATTCCTGAAATCTGAAAGTGTTGTTGACAACTTCGAACAAACTGTGAAGCGTACTCGGCTGTAGGCGAAAGCTAGAGACTTCTTCCGCTTTTCGGCCACCTCAACACGCTCCCCGGCACAAATTTTCATTTTGTAAAATGTATACTTCCACGGACGGAAAGATCAATAGTATTAAAATTTCCCGGGCTATTATCCCGTGTTCTTATGCATTTTTTAGTGTAACCCAAAGTTTCGTCCCCATCTGCGGAGGATATTTTCATGGGTGATAGCCGCGGTGGAGTAGCCGAGCGGTCTAAAGCGTCTCGCTGCGGAGCGCGCGGTTGCTCGCCGTAGAGGTTCGAGTCCTCCCTGGGGCATGGGTGTGTGTGTTGTCCTTAGGTTAGTTTACTTAGGTCTAAGTAGTTTGTAGGCTACGGACTGATGACCACGCAGTTCTGTCCGATAGATTTACAAACAAACAACAAGTGTGATAGTGGCACTTTTGTATGTCCGATACACTCCCTGGCTCAAAACTGACTTCAACCAAATACCGTTTACAAGGGCTCTCGCGCAGATGTACGCAATTCGACTGCCGTTGTCCATTGTTGATATCGTCCCATGGTGGAAGACTGTTACATTTCTTCTTCAACGCCACAATCCAAATTTCATTTAGTTTAACGCCTTCCTCCATTCTATTAAAATTATTGGGGTGTTTTACAATTTATATAGCCTCTCTGTACAGTCTTTTGTGGCATCCATCTGTGGCTGCTAAATCCTGGGTCTTATCAAATGGAATAAGGTGATCCCCTAGTTGAAAAACATGTTCAGCAACGGCTGATCTGTTAATTTCTCCCTTTCTACAGTTACCCTTGTGATCTTCTAGTCGTTTTTTGACTATTATTTTTGTGGTATCTACGACGAATTGCGTGCGCATATCCATATGACGTCACACCTCTGCGCGGGAGCTCTCGTAAACGGGATTTGGTTGCAGTCAGTATCGATCCAGGGAGTCTATCGGAGATACAAAAGTGCCACGATCCCCCTTGAAGATGTGCTCCGCAGATGGGTACGAAACGTTCGGTTTGAGTAATGAATTCATAAGACCACGACATAATAGCCCGCAAAATTTTAGTAATATTAAATTTTCATTTGTCAAAAAGTTACATTCCACCTTCAGAAATGGAGATAAAATCGGCGGAATTCGCAAAATGGCACTGAATGACTAACTGATTATTTAATTTTATGTATATGTAGCAGCGGGCCATCCACAATATTTGTTTCTTTGGAAAAGACGTGTCATTGAAAAATTACTAGCAAAGACAGACCAATGATAGTAAAAAAACTGTCTCTAAATGTGCGAGCACCGGGGTATGAAGGTAAGTGTGACAAATGGTTGTTTGGGTCTGGCCAGTGATCGTGTTTGATTGGCCTACTGATTAAGGGGAAAAGCGGGAGACACGGGTTCAATTCGAATTCGTGTCCAGCACTACTTTGCATTTGTTACCAAGTAACAGATCACCTTCATTAATATAGACGAAGTCGGCAGAATTCTCAAATTGCAACTAAATAATTGATTATTTAATTTTCTATAAAGAATCCTTTTTTTTTTTTTCAAATGTTTGTCTAAATTTTTTCACACATCTAGACAGTATGTTTGTGTGTGTGTGCGTGTGTGTACGTTGTTTCGGACATGCTCCTTTCTTCAGGGCGGAATTTTCTTACACAAATCGGCGAAGAGCCACGTGTAATGAGTGAAAATCGGCTAGTGCACTATGCTGAAGCCGTCGGCACAGGGAGTGTGGCCAACGTGGCGAGTTTCTGATGTCTCAACGTGAGAACCGCACGTTGACGTGTGGGGCAGTATGAAGCATACCAGATAATCTCAACGTGCATCTGAGCATCACCAATCAGGCGGGAGAACGCCACATACGTCACACCACGCGGTTATCCGGGGAGGGGCAATTGTTTTCGATAGAGAGATGAAATCGCCATATTGGCCGTCTTATTTCGTGGGTTTCAGGTAAATAATTTAAGTCTTATGAATGCAGTGGCGAAACCATGGGGGGGGGGGGGGGCTAATAGGGCCAATGCCCCTCCCAAATATTTTACACATGTAATAAATCACAACGTAACTATAATTTTCCAAGCATAAGTGAACATGGCAGTGGATTAACAGAGTTATGCCGCCATTGAGAACGTGTGCTTCTGTTACTGTGAGCAGTTTTAATGCCGCCGTGATCAGCTTTGATGCTGCCGCTGTTGTTACTACTCTGCTGAAGATTGGTCCGATTGTTCATATGCGGCGACCCGCTGCTTAGCAGGTCAGTGGCGCTACCGAGTGGAATCTTATGAACCACCATAGTGTCATTTTAGTTCCATTTTTACACATGTCGTTTCATTTTAATTGAACTGCAAAGACCTTTTTCTTTGGCAAGTAACACAGAAGCTGCAGATTGTTTTACGGGCTGTTTATGTACGCTCCATTTTCAACACGTTGCGCCTCTTCTACTTTTCAATTAATGCGAACCATCTCATTTAATTCTTGTGCAATTGTTTCTGTAGTATAACTGGTTAAATTATAAAAAGTCTAAAAATAAGTAATTGATTAATAAATTAATTAGGCTTAAAACAAACTATCCCCCACACCAGAACCAAATCCTGCCTGCGCCACTGTAAGAATGTATGGCATTTCAAAGCAAGTAATAAACAGAGAATTTCTCGAAAACCTGTCATTAGAGGTACTATTTGTTGGAATAAATGACTGGAAACGTCTTATATGCGGTTAAAAATTGTTCCATATTACAGTAATCTGTCGTTTCAAGGCAAGGCGGACTGAAGATATATCTACACGAATTGTCATTTGTTGTAGCTACAGGTCATCAACCAACAAATCTACCAGTAGCGAATGCAGTACGTCTAATACCTTCGTCGATGCCACTCAGTGGCAGTAGCGTAGGCAGCGAAGTCATGGACTGTGAAAAGTTCCACGGCGCTGATTCAAAATCTACATCTTCATGGGATACTCTGCAAATCACATTTAAGTGCCTGGCAGAGGGTTCATCGAACCACCATTATACTATTTATCTCCCATTCCATTCTCGAATAGCGTGCGAGAAGATAGAACACATGAATCTCTCTGTTAGAGGTCTGATTTCTCGTATTTTATTCTGATGATCATTTCTACCTATGTAAGTGGTAGTAAACAATATATTTTCGTATTCGGAGGAGAATGTTGGCGATTGTAGTTTCGCCATTAGCTCATGCCGCAGCGATAAGCGCCGTTGTTGTAATGATTCCCATCCCAGATCCTGTATCATTTCCGTAACGTTGTCTCTTCTGTATCGTGACAATACGAAACGAGCTGCCCTTCTTTGGACTCTTTCGATGTCCTCCGTCAAACCCACCAGATAAGGATCCCACACTTGGCTGCAATACTCCAAAAATGGACGGACAAGCGTAGTGTATGCAGTTTCTTTTGTAGTTCTATTGCATGTTTTAAGGGGGTCTGCCAATAAAACGCAGTTTCTGGTTCGCCTTTCCCACGATATTATCTACGTGTTCTTTCCAATTCAAGTCTGAGGTAATAGTAATTCCTAGGTATTTTGTGGAGTATACGGCCTTCACGTTTGATGGATTTATCTTGTAAACAAAGTTTAACGGATTTCTTTTCGTGCTCAAGGGTAATTTCTTCTCTTACTCGGGTTTTCTGATAGACTCAAATACTTTCCTATACACTTCATAGAAGTATACCCCATAATATTCGATGCTATGTAAACATAAGTGCGCATCCTCTGAGGAGTGACTCTATTGGATTCGTTTTATGAACAAGACAGTTTGCACCTTACGTACAGTCAAATACGCACTTTACTGTTTCACGTATTACATTTTACACCTTCTCAAAATTGTTTTATTGAATAGTAACATTGACTGTGGAAGAATGACGCTTAAGGTTTACTAAAAAGCGAGACTCTTGCAATAACCCAGAATGAAACTTTCACTCTGCAGCGGAGTTTGCGCTGATATGAAAGTTCCTGGCAGATTAAAATTGTGTTCCGGAACCGGGACTCGAATCTGGGACCTTTTCCTTTCGCGAAAGGCTGAGATCCCAGGTTCGAGTCCCGGTGTTGCAATAATGTTTGCCTCATGTGTAGGCCTTTTCTAATTTTATATCGCACAGTTTGTCATGAATTTTCTATAATTCACTCCACTTATTGACATAATATGCAACTTTTACAAACGTTTTATGTAGATAGATACAATTTTGTTACTTATGTAGGCCTGCATCACAGAACGTAACGAACATTTGCACAAGCGGAAGCAGGAATTACACTCTCTTGATTTCGTAAACAGTGTGATTCCAGAACCTGATGCCATGCCGCGGCGGAATAGCCATGCGCACTGAGGTGCCGTGCTGCGGTGCACGCGGCAGTTCGCCGTGGAAGTTCAAGTCCTCCCTCAGGTGTGTGTGTGTGTGTGTGTGTGTGTGTGTGTGTGTGTGTGTGTGTGTGTAGTTCTTAGGTTAGTTTAACTTAGTTTACGTTGTTGGTAAGCCTAGGAACTAATAACCAAGCTGTTAAATCCCATAGATTTACAAACATTTGATTTGATTTCACCCGATGCCACCAACAACAGTCGTTGGAGCGCGCTGCGGGCGCATGTAAGTCGTTGAGGCACACGTCCCGTATGCACAAGTCGCGCCGTCTCCAAGCATTCAGCCGCACGTTTGACTCAGCACGTTGACCACACACGTTCAGACAAAAAATGTTCAAATGTTTGTGAAGCTTGTGGGACTTAACTACGGGGTCATCAGTCCCTAAACTTACAAACTACTTATCAACTACCTTATACTAAGGACGGCACAAATATTCATGCCCGACCATAGTGGCCGTGCAGACCGTGACTGGAGCGCCTCAGTACCCTCAGCCACCGCGGACGGCCACGTTCAGACACATGCTCCGTGTGCCGACGGCCTTAGTAGCACTTGGATTAGCTGAAAACTTGCGTCTGCCACGAGGCATGTTGAGATACTCCGTGCACTCGTAGCGGTCACTGTGGTGTACGAACAAAACAACTGCCTAGTCATCTGGGACTCCACTTGGAGTCTCGGCTAGGTACAAGTTTGGACCTTTCACGACCGAATTAAGTCAGTACCGACTGGAGGCTGGTGTAAATTGCTTGGATAATAAAGAATGTGTTCTTACGAACAATGGAGTGATTACGATTAATCATCAGTCTTGGTTTGTTAATCATTCAAACTGGTATTTCCGGAAATTTCAACGAAATTTTAAAGAAGCAAGACCATGATTGAACCATCTTATTCCTTACTCATTTGCCCCTCAGAAAGAAGTTGATATCAACTATTCGATGCTCATTTCTTTCCATGACAAGTTTGTTATCGTTGATGGTTATTTCAGCTGGGAACGGCAGATCCGCAGTTCTGATCTTTCCATACAATGCACTTTTACGCCTTTCCAGAGAGATAGAGATAAATATTTCCTCACCAATGCCAAAGACAACATCCTATTAAGCCATTAAATTGTTGGTATTTTTCACGAAGCCATTGAACTGGCGGTTATTTGTACTGTGTCAACGAACTCGTAACGTATTCCCTGAATTTACTTTCGAGTTTATTTGCGAATGTATTAAGGCTCGCTACTAGCTCCCTGCGTGCATCGCCTTCTACGTGCTCGTCATGTTTTGTGTTAATACATGTGTAACGCCGCTGATATTTGTAATTCTTAGCAGAGTTAAACACTTTTTGAAATGTAACACAATGCGTATGTCCATCCACGAGTAACCACAGAAACGTACTCAAAAGTAAATAAACAGCTCATCGCTCACTGAACGCTGACCGTTCAGGACTCAACGCCACTTCAGTGAGCGTTCTGCAACACATCTTTCGGAAGACATAAACCGAATTTCATAATCCGATTTTAGCCGTCGTGTTTACTTGTTAGAACCTGAAGCGGATTTCATCGGCCACTCAAATATGGCGCCTGAAAAAGTACTGTTTCATTTCCTGATTTGGTCAGCTCAATAGTATTTTTATTCTTCTTTATTTAAATACCCATATTCATTCTCAGATGAATATTGATACTTCTCATTCACCTACAACTACATAAATACTCCACTAACCACTTTTAAGCGGGTGACAGAGATTTCACCGAACCGCTTTCACGATAGTTCTCTACCATTTCTTTCTCTAAATGCGCGGGGCAAAAGGAACAACTAATCTAATTTCTCATATTTTTTTAGGATGATCATGAATCCCTATTTAGGTGGGTGCTAACAAAATATATTCGCATTCGGAAGAGAAAATTAGTGACAGAAGTTTCGTGAATAAATCTTGCCATTACGAATAAATCCTTTATTTTAATAATTTCCACACCCAACTAGTGCGTCATTTCTGTGTTGCTCTCTTCACTATATCAAGATTATACACAAGAAGCTGCCCTTCTTTGAATTGTCTCTCTATTCTCCGTCATCCACTCGGTGGGAATCCCACAATGGACAGTAATAATCAAAAATAGGACGCACATGTGTATTGTAGGAAGTTTCTTTAATAGAACTGTTGCATCTTCTGTGCTGCCAATGAGACACTTAATATGTATTATTTAAAACAACTGCTCTTTAAACACAAAAATTGAAATTATTATAATGAATCTGAATATATTAATACTGCGTTCAGAAACTAAATTATTTAGTTTTATTTAAAAACTACAATTAAATGTTAAGAATTGAATATTACGAAGAATATTTTTAAAAAATTGAGGGCAGTGGGAATTGAACACTGGACCTTCAGATTGGAACTCCAAACGCTAACTGACTAATTTTACCTGTAGCATTATGCCACCAACAACGTCATAATATAGTGTCACAACTAATGGAGCATTTTGAGTATCATCTTTACCACTCTTAACGGCTACGTGCACACAATTTTTATATTCGCAACATCTATAACTACCTTTCAAATTGTGTACGTTTCATTGGCCTTTTTGTATGATTGATATTACAAATCTGTAACGCCAGTTTCGTATTAAAGCCGGCTGCTGTGACCGAGCGGTCTGCGGCGCGCCAGTCACAGTGGGCGCGGGCGCTACAGTCGGGAGTTAGAATGTTTGGTCGTCTTTAGCATAAGTTAGTTCATAAGAACTCGGCGGATTTCTTACGTCGATTGCGTTTGAATGACTCTGATATTTTAATGAGTTTTGATGTTGTGTCTTTCACTCGCGTTCTTCTGTCAGATTCGTTGCAGCTAATTGAGGTTAAGTTTGGTTTCGAGTTAACAAATCTTTTTTGACATGTGCTGCCTTCCGCTTACTTTTTATTCAATGGTCAGTACTATGAACAAACTGATGGAGTTGCAATGGGAAGCCCGTTGTTACCTATTGTGGCTAATTTCGAGGGACGTGCTTTAGTGTCAGCGACTCTGAAATCTGCGTGTTTTTTCAGATATGTAAACGACACTTTTGTAGTTTCAATCCACCCGAATATTCACCTATGGAGGTGGAAAAGAACGGCTGTCTTTCTTTCCTTGATTTGTTGGTCAGAAGGAAGGTTGATGGTACATTGGGACATTCTGTTTGTAGGGAGCCTACTCACACTGATTTGTATCTGCGAGCTGATAGTTGTCACCATACAGCTCAGCGTAAAGGAGTACTTCGTACCTTAGTTCACAGGGCACATCTCATTTCAGACCTTGAAAGTTTGTCGGCTGAGTTTCACATCTCGGAGACCTTTCGTCAGATTGATTATAGTGAGATACAGATAAAACGTGCATTGCGCTATCAGCCTTCTGTGCAACGGGTGAGTGACGATAGTGATGAAGTGGACCCTAAATCTATGGCCTTTTTTGCCTTACGCAGGAAGCATTTCCAACACGATTGGTCGTATTTTCCGGAAATATGATGTTAAATGTTTTTTCGACCACCTATGATAAAGGCCCTGTTGGGGTCCGTAAAGGATGATCTTGGTTCGCGTAAGGCAGGTGCCTACCGTATTCCTTGCAGTTATGGCATGTCATATCTTGGTCAGACAGTCAGCACTGTGGAAGACCGGTATATTGAACAGAAACGTTACACTCGCTTACAACAGCGAAACAAATCCGCTGTTGCAGAGCACTGTGTTCGCACCGGTCATCCCAAGGAATACACAACGCGCGCACCGCAGGACGGCGCCCCAGTGCGCACGGCTAATCCGCCGCGGCAGTGTTTCTTCAATGAAGAAAGCATTAATCTGTCCATATTAACAGAAAATTCTGAATTACAAGTCGCAACCTGACAAGACTCGAACGTTTCAAAACCGGTTGCGTTATTGTGAGAAGTGGAAAACCCGCTTTATAAAAGCGGCTTTTTTCGAGTCGATTTTGAGCGCTTACATGAGGGACCAGGATGCGAAGTTGAGAAATCGGTTTACGAAATACTGTTGTGGAGACCCATATAAACAGGATGACACACTGACGCAACAGCCTAAGAAATGTTCAGATGATTGTGAATCTATGGGACTTAACTACGGAGGTTATTAGTCCCTACGCTTATAAACTACATTAACTAAGGAAAAAACATAAACACATGTTCTAGGGAGGACTCGAACCCCCGACGGCGAGAAACGCGCTCTCCGCAGCGAGACGTTTAACAACGCTCGGCCACCCCACCGCGGCAAAGAACAGCCTATCGTCTAGCCTAGGAGCCGTGCTTGCGAGGCGCGACACACAAAAATGCATAATTTTTTTTATATTTACCTAGTTGTTATATTTTAATTTATTATATTTTACGTCCTTTCTTCATTTAAGTTTCCTGGAGGGTGCACGGGTATCGGAGCACCCACCGAATCGACGTCCCTGACAAGTACAACCGAAAACACAGCTCAGTGGTGCAACTGAAAGCGAAATATTACAAAATACACAATACTGTTTACGTCACACATGCATTGACTACCACCAAGATTAAATATGTTCGTAAAACGAGTCCGTATTTCTTGATTTCCAGAAGGCTTTTGACACCGTACCTCACAAACGGCTTTTAATCAAATTGCGTGGTTATGGTATATCGCCCCAAATTTGTGACTGGATAGGGTATTTCCTGTCAGAGAAGACACAGTTCGTAGTAATCGACGGCAAGGCATCGACTAAAACGGAGGTGATATTGGGCGTTCCACAGAGTAGTGTTATTGGTACTCTGCTGTTCGTTATTTACATAAACGATTTAGGGGAAAATCTAAGTAGCTCTCTTAGGTTGTTTGCAGATGACGCCGTCATTTAGCGTGTTGTAAAATCATCTGAAGATCAAAACCAACTGCAGAATGATCTGAATAAGTTATCAGTATGGAGTAAAAATTGGCAATTGACTCTAAATAATGAGAAGTGTGAGTACGAAAAGAAATCCGTTAAACTTTGTTTACATTATAAATCAATCAAAAGTGGAGGCCGTAAACTCCACAAAATACCTAGAAATTACAATTACTTCAGACTTATATTGGAAAGAACAAGTAGATAATGTCGTGGAAACGCAAACCAGAGACTGCGTTTTTTTGGCAGAACCCTTAAAACATGCAACCGAACTACAAAAGTAACTGCATACACTACGATGGTCCGTCCATTTTTGCCGGCCGCGGTGGCCGAGGAGACTGAGGCGCTTCAGTCACTGTCTGCACGGCCACTACGGTCGGGGGTTCGAATCTCCCCTCGGGCATGGATATTTGTGCCGTCTTTAGTATAAGGTAGTTCATAAGTAGTTTGTAAGTTTAGGGACTGATGACCCCGTAGTTAAGTCCCAAAAGCTTAACAAACATTTGAACATTTCGTCCATTTTTGGAGTATTGCTGCCCATTGTGTGATCCTTATCAGGTGGGTTTGCCGGAGGACACCGAAAGAGTCCATTGAAGGGCAGCTTGTTTCGTATTGTCACAATACATGAGAGACAGCGTTACGGAAATGATACAGGATCTGGGATGGGAATCATTACAACAACGGTGCTTATCGCTGCGGCGTGGGCTACTTACGAATCTCCATTCGCCAACATTATTCTCCGAATGCGAAAATATATTTTTGACTCCCACGTACATAGGTAGTAATGATCATCAGAATAAAATACGAGAAATCGGAGCTCGGACGGAGAGATTCAGGTTTTCCTTCTTCTAGCGCGCTATTCGAGAATAGAGTGGAAAATAAATAGTATAATGGGGTTTCGATGAAACACCTGTCAGGCAATTAAATGTGATTTGCAGAGTATCCCATGTAGATGCAGATGTAGATGAAGATGTAGCTGTTACTGCATTTGGGCGAATAGCGAACTGCATACGGCGGGGGAAACCGTCGAGGCAAAGGATGGCCATACTTTCCCTGCGCAACCCTCGAGAATGGTGGGGGGTGGAGGGTGTTGTTGACACGTGCGGCGCGGCGGTTAGCGGAGCGACACTGAGGGCTCGCATGTCAGCGGCAGACTGCGAGGCCCGGCCATCACGGCCACGTGGCGTAGCGCGCACTTAACGGCTGCCGGTAAAACGTCCACGTGGCGGAGTCGCCGCACCCTCCACAGCGTGGACATCACTTAACTGCGCGGAGACGGAGAGACAGCTCTGGTTCGCCAGAAACCACAGAAGCGCTCGCAGTACAGTGACCGAAATTGAGGTGCGAGCCGCGTTACCAATCTTCAACCCTGTCGGCATTTCGGCCACTGTTGCAAGTCGCCTTCCTTTGGGTATCTGTCTGACAAAGACTGACTATATCGACCCACTGCCTGAAGAATTTTATTACACAATGGACGGGGACACCTACGCTTACTGTTTTGGTACTTCGTTCACCAGTCCTATAGCCGTAGTTAATGATACTTGTGACTCTGAGAAATAATACAGTTTATTGGTGATTACTAATGGATGGATGTTACTTTACACTTTGTTGTTGTTGTGATCTTCAGTGGGCATACTGGTTTGATGCAGCTCTCCACGCTACCCTGTCCTGTGCAAACCTCTCTGTCTGAGAATACGTACGGCAACCCAAATCCTTCTGAATCTGCTTCATCGCTCGGTCTCCCTCAACGATTTTTCCTCAATACACTTCCCTATTATGCTAACTTGACAATTTCTTGAAGTCTCAGAATGTGTCCCACCAACCTATCCCTTCTCTTAATCAGGATATGCCAGAAACTGCTTTTCTCCCCATTTCTCTTGAACACCTCCTTATTAGTTACGTAATCTTCATCATTCGTTTGTAGCACCACATTTCGAAAGCTTCTATCATGTTTCTGTCTGAACTCCTTATTGTCCAAGTTTCACTCCCATACAGTCCTACAGTCCAGACAAATTCTTTCAGAAAGGACTTCATAATATTTAAACCAATATTGGATGTCAACAAATTTCGTTTCTTCAGAAAAGCTTTTCTTCCCACAGCCTCTCTTCATTTTATTTCTTTACTACGGTCATCAGATGTTATCTGGCTACCTAACTTACAAAAATCTTCTACTATTTTGTCCCATTACATAATCTAATTCTGTCAGCACCGCCAGATTTTCTGAGACTACATTCCATTACCTTTGTTTTACTCTTCTTAATGTTCATCTTAAACCTTCAAAGGCGCTGTACATTCCGTTTAATTGCTCTTTCAGGTCTTTTGCTGTTTCTGACGGAATTACTATGTCGTCAGCAAACCGCAAGGTTTTCATTCCCTGCGGTTGCACCTATGGTCTCGCTATTTGTATGGTGAGGCAAGCAAACCACCCCACTTATCTGTGGTTCATGAGGGTCGACTTTACACATTACCGTAAATAAATATTAGTAAATCCTCTTAAAGTTTTCTAATTCGCTCGAGATTTATTATTGAAAAAGTCGATATGGGGTACAGAATACGGTTACATTTACTGAGTGATGCATAAATACCAATAACGCCGTTTACATGGTCTTCCGAAACCGGATTTTGCAAACCGATTTTCCAAATCCCCTTTTGGTTGGTCATGCAAATCGATTCTCGAAATCCACTTCTATAACGGTTTTCCAGTTCCTCAACCTACTTGCGTGCCCATGTAAACGCAGCCGTTTTTTGATGCGTTGTTGCCTTGTCAGAATGTGTTTTCTTCTTAAGAATTTGCGGTACATGTGGACAGAGTGACATTTTCTAAACTGAAATAAAAGTATAAATATGAGAGTGAGCACAAATCTGTGCATTTAAATACATAAAAATAGCGATTGTAATGACTAAAACAGGAATTGAATCAGCTGTTTTTCAGCCGCTATATTGTCACAATACATGAGAGACAGCGTTACGGAAATGATACAGGATCTGGGATGGGAATCATTACAACAACGGTGCTTATCGCTGCGGCGTGGGCTACTTACGAATCTCCAATCGCCAACATTATTCTCCGAATGCGAAAATATATTTTTGACTCCCACGTACATAGGTAGTAATGATCATCAGAATAAAATACGAGAAATCGGAGCTCGGACGGAGAGATTCAGGTTTTCCTTCTTCTAGCGCGCTATTCGAGAATAGAGTGGAAAATAAATAGTATAATGGGGTTTCGATGAAACACCTGTCAGGCAATTAAATGTGATTTGCAGAGTATCCCATGTAGATGCAGATGTAGATGAAGATGTAGCTGTTACTGCATTTGGGCGAATAGCGAACTGCATACGGCGGGGGAAACCGTCGAGGCAAAGGATGGCCATACTTTCCCTGCGCAACCCTCGAGAATGGTGGGGGGTGGAGGGTGTTGTTGACACGTGCGGCGCGGCGGTTAGCGGAGCGACACTGAGGGCTCGCATGTCAGCGGCAGACTGCGAGGCCCGGCCATCACGGCCACGTGGCGTAGCGCGCACTTAACGGCTGCCGGTAAAACGTCCACGTGGCGGAGTCGCCGCACCCTCCACAGCGTGGACATCACTTAACTGCGCGGAGACGGAGAGACAGCTCTGGTTCGCCAGAAACCACAGAAGCGCTCGCAGTACAGTGACCGAAATTGAGGTGCGAGCCGCGTTACCAATCTTCAACCCTGTCGGCATTTCGGCCACTGTTGCAAGTCGCCTTCCTTTGGGTATCTGTCTGACAAAGACTGACTATATCGACCCACTGCCTGAAGAATTTTATTACACAATGGACGGGGACACCTACGCTTACTGTTTTGGTACTTCGTTCACCAGTCCTATAGCCGTAGTTAATGATACTTGTGACTCTGAGAAATAATACAGTTTATTGGTGATTACTAATGGATGGATGTTACTTTACACTTTGTTGTTGTTGTGATCTTCAGTGGGCATACTGGTTTGATGCAGCTCTCCACGCTACCCTGTCCTGTGCAAACCTCTCTGTCTGAGAATACGTACGGCAACCCAAATCCTTCTGAATCTGCTTCATCGCTCGGTCTCCCTCAACGATTTTTCCTCAATACACTTCCCTATTATGCTAACTTGACAATTTCTTGAAGTCTCAGAATGTGTCCCACCAACCTATCCCTTCTCTTAATCAGGATATGCCAGAAACTGCTTTTCTCCCCATTTCTCTTGAACACCTCCTTATTAGTTACGTAATCTTCATCATTCGTTTGTAGCACCACATTTCGAAAGCTTCTATCATGTTTCTGTCTGAACTCCTTATTGTCCAAGTTTCACTCCCATACAGTCCTACAGTCCAGACAAATTCTTTCAGAAAGGACTTCATAATATTTAAACCAATATTGGATGTCAACAAATTTCGTTTCTTCAGAAAAGCTTTTCTTCCCACAGCCTCTCTTCATTTTATTTCTTTACTACGGTCATCAGATGTTATCTGGCTACCTAACTTACAAAAATCTTCTACTATTTTGTCCCATTACATAATCTAATTCTGTCAGCACCGCCAGATTTTCTGAGACTACATTCCATTACCTTTGTTTTACTCTTCTTAATGTTCATCTTAAACCTTCAAAGGCGCTGTACATTCCGTTTAATTGCTCTTTCAGGTCTTTTGCTGTTTCTGACGGAATTACTATGTCGTCAGCAAACCGCAAGGTTTTCATTCCCTGCGGTTGCACCTATGGTCTCGCTATTTGTATGGTGAGGCAAGCAAACCACCCCACTTATCTGTGGTTCATGAGGGTCGACTTTACACATTACCGTAAATAAATATTAGTAAATCCTCTTAAAGTTTTCTAATTCGCTCGAGATTTATTATTGAAAAAGTCGATATGGGGTACAGAATACGGTTACATTTACTGAGTGATGCATAAATACCAATAACGCCGTTTACATGGTCTTCCGAAACCGGATTTTGCAAACCGATTTTCCAAATCCCCTTTTGGTTGGTCATGCAAATCGATTCTCGAAATCCACTTCTATAACGGTTTTCCAGTTCCTCAACCTACTTGCGTGCCCATGTAAACGCAGCCGTTTTTTGATGCGTTGTTGCCTTGTCAGAATGTGTTTTCTTCTTAAGAATTTGCGGTACATGTGGACAGAGTGACATTTTCTAAACTGAAATAAAAGTATAAATATGAGAGTGAGCACAAATCTGTGCATTTAAATACATAAAAATAGCGATTGTAATGACTAAAACAGGAATTGAATCAGCTGTTTTTCAGCCGCTATATTGAATGGGCTAGGAAATCCGATTCAAGTTGTGACATGTAAACACGACACCGAAAAGGGGTTTACGAAAATCGGTTTTCATCCTCCGGAATGTGGTTACATGTTAACGTAGTGAGAATTACTACACGGCGTAGCCTGCACACGTGGCAATGAGGGCGCTGATTCTGGTATCCATACTACTGCGCGGATGGCGAGTACCCTTTCTGTTCACGTAGTTCTTCAAGAGTTGTGGGTTGAGTCGCACGTGTAAGCGACCATCTCATCACATCTCTTACGTCCTCTACAGCAGGCAAGTACGGATATCTCACTGGCCACTGAAGTTACTTCACGTCTTGAAGAGCACATCGCTGGAACAACATGTCATCTTCCTGCAGAATAAACTACAAAGAAAACGCGTCTTAAAACATTCTGCGCTGGTCACTGGGAGTAGTCGGACTCTGCTTTCATCGCTAAAGATCACCGTCGGCAAGCGATCATCTAACGAAGGTTGTTTCATCCTGGGGGTCCCGACCATTTCGGGGGGGGGGGGGGGGGCGCAAAGTCTTCTTCGGGGGGAGGGAAGGATGACTGCCGTCACAGAAGTACTTGCACCTTCAAGTAACTGAGGGTTCAGTAAATCAAATACATCTGTTTGAGTGAAATTTATTTATTGTTATAACTACCATGAATCACAGACATTGCCGAGGTGACGTGGCTTTCGTGCCTTAACGATTCAGATAGCCGTACCGTAGGTACAACCACAGCGGAGGGGTATCTGTGGAGAGGCCAGACAAACGTGTGGTTCCTGAAGAGGGGCAGCAGGCTTTTCAGTAGTTACAAGGGCAACAGTCTGGTGATTGACTGAACTGGCCTTGTAACATCAGCTAATGTGGCTTTGCCACACAGCTACTGCGAACGGCTGAAAGTGAGGGGAAACTACAGCCGTTACTTTTCCCGAGGACATGCAGCTCTACTGTATGAAAATATGATGATGGCATCCTCTCGGGTAAGATATACCGGAGGTAAAATTGTCCCCCATTCGGATCTCCGGGCGGGGACAAATCAGGAGGATGTTGTCATCAGGAAAGACAATACTGGCATTCTACGGATCGGAGCATGGAATGTTAGATCCCTTAATCGGGTAGGAAAATTAGAAAATTTAAAAGTGGAAATGAATAGGTTGAAGTTAGATATAGTGGGGATTAGTGAAGTTCGGTGGCAGCATGAACATGATTTCTGGTCAGGTGAGTACAGGATTATAAATACAAAATCAGTTGCCGGCCGCGGTGGCCGAGGGGACTGAGGCGCTCCAGTCAGGTTCTGCACGGCCACTACGGTCGGGGGTTCGAATCCCCCCCTCGGGCATGGATATTTGTGCCGTCCTTAGTATTAGCTAGTTCATAAGTAGTTTGTAAGTTTACGAACTGATGACCCCGTAGTTAAGTCCAATAAGTTCTACAAACATTCGAACATTTGAACAAAATCAGTTGGGAGTATAACAGGAGTAGGGCTGATAATGAATAAGAAAATAGGAATGCGAGTAAACTACTATGAGCAGCATAGTGATAGAATTACCATTGTCAAGATAGGTACGAAGCCAACACTGACAACAGTAGTACAGGTTTATATGACAACTAGCTCTGCCGATGATGAGGAGATTGAAGAAATGTATGAGGAGTTAAAGGAAATTATTCAGACAATTAAGGGAGAGGAAAACTTAACTGTGATGGGAGACTTGAATTCGGTAGTAGGGAAAGGAAGAGAAGGAAAATAGTAGGTGAATATGGACTGGGAAGAAGAATTGAAGGAGGAAGTCGCCTGGTAAAATTTTGCACGGAAGATGATTTAATCATAACAAACACCTGGTTTAAGAATCACAAAAGAAGGTTGTATAAGTGGAAGAGACCAGGAGACACCGGAAGGTATCAGACAGATTTTATAGTGGTAAAATGTAAGACATACCCAGGAGCCGATATAGACTCAGACCATAACTTATTGGTCATGAAATGTAGGCTGAAACTGAAAAAATTGCAGAAAGGTAGGAAAACAAGATGGAACTTGAATAAATTGAGGGACCCAGAAATTCTTAAGTATTTCGATCAAAATGCAGTGGTATTTCTGAAATTAGATGCCACACTTCTGGTAAGGTGTATCATTTGTCAAAAGTATTACTTCTGTCACTTTTGCGGCCTTTTCGTCCACCTTGCTTTGATACATGTCTTCAGCTATATAACGAGCTTCATCCGTTTGATCCGTAACTGAGAAAACAAGAAGCTATCAGTGTCTTGTCGTTGACTGTGCTAGTTATATATACTTTTCTGCACTTCTTCAGTATATTACTCTTCTGTTTAAGCTAGCACTCTGTATGCAACCCGTCCAAATGATGACACTTTTTTGCTGGGAATAGTGAACTGTTTAGCAGAACCTCCCCGCAAATAACGCACTGAGTTTTATAATCTGTATTAATAAAAAACAGACGCATGTAAGTGCATCACTTGAAAACGGTTTGCCCGATATGGGTCATCTTTTTTTGCTGTTGTTGTTGTGTTCGTAATTCTCAGGTTCTGATGAAGGAGAATTTTTGGTCAATCTTTCGGAAAGTTAGAAAATATGAGAACAACTAGAAAAGCGTACTTCTGTATGTTCTCAATTATTCTAGCGCCACAACTCACGATTCGGACGTTGTAGAGGAGTAATACTGTTTTGGTTTTGTTCTTTATAGTCCTGGAAAAGTTGTCAGAAAGAAAGATACAAAGGAAAGTCGGAAAATTCGAACAAAGTGCAAAAATCATAATTTTTGTATGCACTCTCCATCGTAGCTGACCATAGGGACGACATATATGATTTCACCGATTACCATCACATTTTGCACATTTCTGTACTTTTAATCGAGAATGGTTTTATTCTCCACATCCCACAGTGTTATGGAGGGTACATTGAGATAGGCTTAGACGCCATATCAGCACTTCAGAACAGCTTGACCGATTTGGTTGATTTTGTTGTTATTTTGTTGGTAAATGTCAGGACAAGGTTTTTACGAATTTTGAAAACCCAAGGGAAAAATTCGGAAATTATTCTACGAAAATCTCAATAAAATAAATGTGTCTATCAGTTTGCTGGAGCCTTTTTCATTACAATAACAAAATCCCCGATGAATATTGATAATTTGAGAACAAGAATACAACTGGTAGAATACAAGTGGTAGAATACAAGCGGTAGTCCAGTGTATTATTGGTGCTGATCATAACTTTTATGTTGCAACGATTGAATTAATATCATTTCGCGGTTGGTGTGCTTCAAACATTCAGTTGAGTTCGGTTGGTGTTTTATTTCTTTATAAGAAAATGAAACCACTGAGGCGTCGGAAGAACGGTCGGCGTACGCGCAACACAACAATAAATTCCGAACTCAAAACAATTGACAAGGCTATTTGAGCGTGTTAACCACAGTGAGAAAAAACTGCAGAAAGGTAGAAAAATAAGGAGATGGGACTTAGATAAATTGAAGGAAAGTTAGGTTCTGGAGAATTTCAGAGGGAGATTTAGGCAACAATTGACAGAAACAGGGGAAAATAAAACAGCAGAAGAGTAATGGGTAGCATTGAGAGATGAAATAGTGAAGGCAGCAGAGGACAAAATAGGTAGAAAGGCAAGACCTACAAAAAATCCTTGGATATCACAGGAAATACTAAAGTTAATTGATGAAACGAGAAAAAATAAAAATGCAGTAAATGAAACAGGCAAAATGGAGTACAGACGACTAAAAATGAGATTGCCAGGAAGTGCAAAATAGCTAAGCAGGAGTGGCTAGAAGCCAAATGCAAATCTGTACAAGAATGTATAACAAGAGGAAAAGTAGATACCGCCTACAGGAAAATGAAAGAGACATTTGGGGACAAGAAAAGCAACTCTACGAATATCAAGAACTCAGATGGGAAACCAGTTCTCAGCAAAGAAGGGAAAGCTGAAAGGTGGAAAGCGTACATAGAGCAGCTCTTCAAAGGAAATGAACTTAGATACAATGTTGTAGGAAGGGAAGAGGAAGTAGATCAAGATGAAATAGGAGACACTATACTGAGAGATGAATTTGACAGAGCCTTGAAAGACCTAGGTCGGAACAAGGCGCCAGGTGTAGATGACATACCCTCAGAGCTACTAAAGTCTCTGGGAGAGACGGCCATGACAAGACTATTTGAACTGGTGTGTAAGGTGTATGAGATAGGCGAAATGCCCTCAGACTTTAAGAAGAAAGTAATAATTCCCATTCCAGAGAAATCAGGTGCAGACAGGTGTGAAAACTACAGAACCATCAGTTTAATAAGTAATGGTTGTAAAATTTTAACACGAATTATCTACAGGAGAATGGAAAAGCTGGTAGAAGCTGACCTCGGGGAAGATCAGTTTGGATTCAGGAGGAACATAGGAACCCGGGAGGCAATACTCACTTTACGTCTTATCTTAGAAGATAGATTAAGGAAAGGCAAACCTACATTTCTAGCTTTTGTAGATTTGGAGAAAGCATTTGACAATTTTGACTGGAATACACTCTTTCAAATTCTGAAGTCAGCAGTGGTAAAATATAGGGAACGGAGAGTTATTTACAACTTGTACAAAAGCCAGACCGCAGTTATTAGACTCGAAGGGCATGAAAGGAAAGCATCAGTTGGGAAGGGAGTAAGACAGGGTTGTAGCCTTTCTCCGATGTTATTCAATTTGTACATCGAACAGGCGGTGAAGGAAATCAAGGAAAAATTTGGAATAGGGATTAAAGTTCAGCGTGAAGAAATAAAAACATTGCGTTTTGCTGATGACATTGTAATTCTGTCAGAGACAGCAAAGGACCTGGAAGAGCAGTTGAATGGAATGGACAGTGTGTTGAAGAGATCGTATAAAATGAACATTAACAAGAGCAAAACAAAAATAATGGAATGCGGTCTTAGAAAATCAGTCGATGCTGAAGGAATTAGGAGGTGGTAGATGAGTTTTGTTACTTGGGTAGTAAAATAACATGCGATGGTCGCAGTACAGAAGATAAAAAATGCAGAATGGCAATGGGAAGAAAAGCGTTTTTGAAAAAGAGAAATTTGCTAACATCGAATATTAATTTAAGTGTAAGGAAATCTTTTCTGAAGGCATTTGTGTGGAGTATTGCCTTGTACGGGAGTGAAACATGGACGATAAGCAGTGTGGACAGGAAGAGAATAGAGGCTTTTGAAATGTGGTGCTACAGAAGAATGCTGAAGTTTAGGTGGGTAGATCGCATAACTAATGAAGAGGTACTGAACAGAATTGGCGAGAAAAGGAATTTTTGGCATATCGTGACTAAAAGAAGGGATCGCTTGGTAGGACACATTCTTAGACATCGGGGAATCGTAAAATTAGCATTGGACGGAAGTGTGTGGGGTAAAAATCGCAGAGGGAGACCAAGAGACGCGTATAGTTAGCAGATTCAAATGGATGTGGGTTGCCGTTCTTATGAAGAGATGAAAAGGCTTGCTCAGGATAGAGTAGGGTGGAGCGCTGCATCAAACCAGTCTCCGGACTGAAGACCATAACAACAACAACCACAGTGATCTCTCTACAACCTGGATGTATAAATTTGGTCTCTGTGCATAGTTCTGCAGCGTGCCTACACATACAAATGTTTCGCATATGATTTTGCATTCCCGCCACATTCTAATTTGGCAAACCGATTTCTATCATTCAGTACGTAATAAAGAATCACTTTGAAGTCAATGTGCTATGTAATAGGTTAAGATGGGAGCGGAATGTAAAGTTATTTTCTTTTCCTATTCTAGTAATATTCTGTAGAAGCCGTGTTGTACTTCGGCAGGAAACGAAATATGAACGTCTATGGGTGACACGCTGAGATAGCATAAATTCAACATCCAGTTAGTACTGAGATCAACGGCTAACCATATTATCGGTGGTGGCCATACGTTTGGACCGTTGCGGATATAATTGATGTCAGTTTGTGTTTTTTTTTTTTTTTTTTTTTTTTTTTTTTTTTGGATGTTGCAAACAAATTGAGTACAGATCGTGATTTTTTTCGAAACAAGTCTCCATTAAGGCGTCATAATATTGCATATGCCTACGCGCAACGCAACCCAACACCTGATGGTGCAGTCAATGACAATGTCATAGATAGTAGACCATTTGGAGCTAAACAGATATGATATGATCCTGGAAAAGGTTTAAAAAATCGGACAAGTTACATATTAAAGTGGGAAATATTCGAACACAGCATAACTCTGGATAGTTGGCGGTAGAAACGACACATTTGCTTTGACCGATCACTGTCAGATTTGGCACATTTCGTATTTTTTCATCGAGAAGGATTTCAAGTTTCGCAAGTATATCAGAAGTAAGAGAATAGGAGATGTACAGAAACAAGGGGGATGGATGGAGGAGGAGAAGGAGGTAGATAGAAGAGGAGGAGATGGATAGGAGGGAATAGGGGTCAGAGATGGGGGCATGGAAAGGATGTAAAAACAGAGAAAGAGAATATAAGCACAAAGATGAGAATATTAATAGTGTAAAATAAGAGATGTGCAGAAAGTCGAGTGCACGTGAGGGACAGTGATAGGAGGAAGAGATGGACAAATGAGCGCGAAGGAGGAAATGGACAAATACAGGGCGGTGGGGGGGGGGGGGGGGAAGGGGGGCAGAAGACAGGGATGGAAAGAGAGGGGGAGAAGGAGATTAGGTTGCGCATCGAAATGCCATGCATATTAGTAATTTCGAAGCATTGCTCGGTTCGCCAGTCAATGATAAATCCTTAACTATTTGCGGAGAACATGGAAATGTTTCCAGGAGCCCATCTTGAGAAACAGTGTCTTAAAGCAATCGATCGTTTAATAATGGTGATGGTCGCATATCCCCTGTACACTCAAGTTACGTCGTACACGCAAAGGCCAGTTGAGAAATGATATATAAGTCTCATGAAACAGAGGAGTAACATTTGCATCGTGGTTTGCAAACTTACATCGATGACACTTTGTTAAGAATGAGACGAATTGTTGATTTTCAGGAAGCGAAATTTTAGAAATTTTGGTGTTATGTTCCATCTGAAAAACACAAGAAAATGATCTTACGCTTCGACTCGTTATCGCTGTATCAAATTTTGTGTAGGAATTAGCTATTCAGTCAACAGAAAAGTATTCTCTGATTTAAATACCCTGGATCTCGCAATTTCTTCCTTGCACAGTGACAGTTTATACAGAAATTCCAGATTTCGGCATTACTTCTACAGAAATTTTGCGAATAGAAAACAGAAACGTTTGCCGCACCCACACTGAATAGAGTCACAGGAGCAAGTGGAAACTGTTTAATACAAATGCAGAAACACAGTTTAAGAACCTCATCGTTTTCCCTGGTGTCAGTAGTGACCAGCTGAAGTAAACTAACATCAGGGAGATCACACAATATTGCGTGGTACCTTTCATCCTTTGACTGAAAATCACTTCGTCGTAGTCGCTTCTACATTTCTTTGCAATAGTTTACAGCGCAGTTTCATACTGTGTATGTTAAAGTAGTGTTTCCTTTAAAACTGTTGCATTCGCCAAGTAAAATATCAGTGCCAGTGAGTACAGTCAAATTTTCTGGCGTTATAATGTCATGTCTAGCGAACAGCATTTTCCCCGGGTTACCAGAGTTAAAAATTTCCATGATTATAATTTCAATTATGTCTGTGATACTACTGTGCTGAGAGTATATGTGACTTCACATTATAGATGATTTTTTTTTCAACTTTACAAGAAAATAATAATCTTGTTATGTAAAAAAAAGTTTAAACTAGCAATATTTGGTGTGTGTGTAAAAGGTATTTATTGTTGCCTATTACTTATTATCTACTCAACTATTTTATATTTTAAAATCATCATCATCATCATTAGAGATTGATTATGCTTGTCAGCGTTCAGTAATGTAGTCCCCCTAATAAAACTCATTCATTGTCCCCTACTCAATGCTAACATTGTCGCATCGTCTGATTGTAAGTCTTTTGCTTCAAAATCATTCTTAATCGAATCCAAATACTTTCTCCTTACTCTATGCTCTCTTGCTGAAACGATGAGTCTCTTAGGTAACCTTGTTTCTCCCATGCGTGTAACATAACGGCACCATCTTAGCCAGTTTTCTCTAACTGCTTCATCTATGTTGTTCATTCCTTCTTTGATTTCTTCATTATGGAAACCCTCCTCCATTGTTCCCATCTATTAGTGCCTGCAATCATTCTTGCTACTTTCATATCTGTAACCTCAACCTTATTCATAAAGTAAACTCTATCCACCCAACTTTCACTCCCATACAACAAAGTTGGACGAAAATTGGAACGGCGGACTGCTAACTTAGACTTCTTACTGACTTTCTGGCTTCATACGAGAGTACATTTGAGCTAAGCACTCTCTGAAACAATGAAACAAATTATAGTTTTCAGTGAAACCTTCTAAAGATTACAAAAGCGTTTTAAACTTTTCAGTCCAAATGAAACCAAAAAGTTTAAGTAGTAAATGTAAGCTTAACAATAAATATAATTTTCAGTTCTTTGACCTCAACATTTCATTGCGCAATAAATGTCTCTTTTAAAATTTATATTGTGAGTGAAAACCAAAAACATTTCCGATAAATTGCTGCTGGTTGTAAGGTGCCACTTGTCTAGTGTATAAATATTAATAAAAGTCTATTGGTAATTCTTTTTGGGTTACAATTAATTTTCAAGTGCAAGGCTCTACTTAAACATCAATCCATCTTTAAAAAAATTGCTACGATAAATAAACAACAATAAATTTGGATTTATTTTGTATTTATTCAATTAACAGACTGGTTTGATGCAGCTCTCTACTGTACCCTGTCCTGTGCAAGCCTCTTCGACTAAGAACGGCAATCTGCCTACTGTATTCGTCCCTCGGTCTCCCTCTACGATTTTTACAGTACAAACTTCCTTCTAATGGTAAGCTGACGATTCCTTGATATCTCAGAATGTGTCCCACCAACCTATCCTTTCTCTTAATTAGGATATGCCAGAAACTCTGTATGGCTGATTGGCCACACGTCACCTGCAAACTTTGAGCTCCGATTGTCGGACAGTGTGGAATTTAGGACTTCGTTCTGGAGCTCCCACAAAAATCTACGGTCACTCCGAGAGTACCAGAAACAATTAACAAATGTATTGATCGCGGCACTCATTCACGGGTACCAGAAAGCACTTGCGAGTTAATGCGAGATGTACATTTATAGATATGCGCTTTTTTTAAATTTGTTTTATGTGGATGATGCACTTAAAGTTCCTTTGACAAGTATCACCTACTGTATTACGGCCAGGACTCTTGCTCTACTGAGTTTGTTATTAAACAGAGGTCACTTTATAAATTGCCCACGTTTACTCAGGAGTGAAAACCATGAGGTAGGTGTTTTAGTTTCTAGTTTGGATTTAAATTTGATCATTCTCATAGTTATCATACCTGTACCATAGGGTTCTTACTGTGAGAAGTATTTCTGTTCCCAGCATATTTTTTTTAAATTTTAGTTTAACTTTCTTCTCTTGAACTTGTATTTTGTTACGTCCTGTTATGTATGACTGAATAGGCTTCATTTTCATCCATTTATGACGGATCAATTGCTTTGTATCAGGAGAATCTGTTTTGTTGACTTCTTATGGCGCGAGAAAGACAGGGTTAGAGGGAAAAAAATCCCCTGTTCTCTACAGTTTTATTTAGCATTACTTACGTTATCGACCCATCTAATCTTCATCATTCGTCTATAGCACAACATTTTTGCCTAAACTCCTTATCGACCCATACAATGCTTTACTCCAGACCAATGATTTCAGGAAGGCCTTCCTAACATTTAAGTTACTAATGGATGTCAACACATTTCGCTTCTTCAGAAACGCTTCCTTACCATATCCATTCTGCATTTTATATCTTCTTTCTTTCAGCAATCAGAAGTTATTTTGCTACCCAAATACTACTTGACGGTGGGCTTATTGTACCTATCCATTTGGTAGTCTGTAGTATGGGAAATATGTCGGTATTGCGCGGAGTAAAGTACACGCTGTTCATATCTCCGTTACACGTTATAAAAACAGAGCACTTAATTCTGCCAACTAATTAAGAGTGCGACTGAGCATTGGTAGAGGGTATGAAATAGCCAGCAACCCTGAGGTGTAAATAAGAAAAATGTAAAAAGAAAAACTACAAATTATATACTAAACAAATTTACACAGACGCCGTACACACAGAGATGGAATACACCAGTGGGGTGTGTCAGCTGATGATGGGTTGTCCCATTCTATGGAAATGTGTGTGATGATTTGCTGAGTAAGGAAAACACCCATGTAAACTATAGATAGTTTATTTACAGACAGGCCGTACACACAGACACGCACTAGTCGCGCAAATTAAGTTGACACTCGGCGCGGTGGCTTACGGGAGCCTTTATGGTTGCTCCCAGCGTCCATCACGTTAAGTTCCAAATTGATTTGTGCGACTAGTGTACATTAGAATGAAGAGTTTCAGCCGATGATGGGGTGTCCCAGGCCCAGTCCCAGGCCGAGAGGGGCGGCGGCGATGGCGGGGGCGGCGAGGACGGGGGCGGCGATGGCGGGGGCGGCGAGGACGCGCGGCGCCAGCACGGCGCCGGGGGCGGCCAGCACTCCCGCTCCCAGCAGGCCGCGCTTCTCACGCGCCTCCTGGCAGGAGGCGGCAGCCACGCACGCCGCCAGAACGATGATCTGCAAAAAGAAGACATTTCATCAGGAAATTAGCTGGTCCCATGTAATTTCCACAGTTTTTAGTCAAGTTCGTCGGAGGTAATGTTACGAACATCGTTGCCTTGTTGTTTTGGAAAATGCAGCTCTTGCACTATCGCTGACAAGCAGCCTGGCTGACTGACAAGGCGGTTAAGAATATATCTACATCTACATTTGCATACATATTCCGAAAGCCACCAAAACGTGGAATACCGTGTAACATTGCCAGTTACTTGCTCTTCTGTTCCACTCCAATATAGAACGGGGGAAAAAAACGAATGTTTATATGCACTGCACGAGTACTAATCTCTCAGATATTGCCTTTATGGTCTTTAAGCGAAATGTACGTTGGTGACAGTAGAACCATTCTTACAAACCGCTTCACGTTCTGGGCCTGTAAACCTCCTCAGCATTGTTTCTCGAAAAGAACGTCGCCTTCCTCCAGCGACTCCCGAAGCATTTCGGTAACACTCGCGCATTGATGGAACCTCCCAAGGCCGGCCGTGGTGGCCGCGGAGACGGAGGCGCTCCAGTCACGGTCTGCACGGCCACTACTGTCGGGGGTTAGAATCCCCCCTCGGGCATGGATATTTGTGCCGTCCTTAGTATAAGGTAGTTCATAAGTAGTTTATAAGTTTAGGGACTGATGACTCCGTAGTTAAGTCCCATAAGCTTAACAAACATTTGAACATGATTTTGAACCTACCAGGGACCTCGCCACCCGCCTCGGAATTGCGTCTACATATCGATATAGTGGGGATCCCAAAAACTTGAGCAATAATCAAGACGGTGCCCCACAAACGGTTTATATCCAGTGTTCTTTACAGACGAATCATATATTCCCAAAATTTTCCCAGTACATCGATTTCGACCATCCGCCTTCCCCACGACCGTCCTTATACGCTCGTTCCACTTCATATCGCTGTGCAGCGTTACACCTAGATATTTAATTAACGCGACTCTGTCAAGCAGCACTCTACTAATGCCGTATTAGAACATGACGGGATTGTTTCTCCTACTCATCTGCAACGTCATATGTTTTTATACATGACGACGCCTTCTAGTACATCATAGCATCATCAGCGAACACCCGTATATGGCAACTCACTCTGTCCGTCAGATGATTTATATAGATAGAAAGTAATAGCGGCCCTGTCACTCTTTCCTTGGACACTCCTGACTATAGTCTCCGACCACTCGCCAACGAGGACAACGTACTGGGTTCTATTACTTGAGTAGTCATTGAGCCATTCATATATTTGGGTAAATATTCTATATGATCGTACCTTCTTTAGCAGTCTTCAGTGCGGTACCATGTAAAACGCCTTTCGAAAATGGAGAAATATGCAATCTACCTGTTGCCCTTCATCCATAGCTCGCAAGGTGTTAGGAGAGAAAAGGGCAAACTGCGTTTCGCACAATCGATACTTCTTAAGGCCGTGTTGCTCCAAGAATAGGTGCTTTTCCATCTCAAGGAAATTCCCTATATTAGTTAATGTAGAAAAAAAGCGGCAGCGGTCATAATCGAGCTGAAGCGGCCATTATAAACATGTGTAGTAAATTTATTAATATCTTTTATGGATGCAAACTGTGTTATCAAAGAAGGATAAAATTAAAACCATGTGATCAGTCGTATAGAAGTGTCAGGGCTGCAGCACTAAGCCGAGGATATAAAGTCCGTGCGTAGTAGAAATGATTCTGTTCCTGGTCGTATACATGATGAGAATTTAACAATCACATTTTGAATACGCCCATACCATATTAACTAAATAAAAGCTTAGTTTCTACAGATAATCATACGTCTTAGAAGAGGTGTGTTCGCTAAACATTTGTTTTGGTTGTTCTTTGATTTTTCATCCATATTATACTAGAAAAGTTTTACACTGACCAAATTTTACAACATTAGATATAATTACTACCAGAGGTAAAATATATAAATGTGACACTATAGTATTGGGCAAATTTGACGTGCTGAGAAGTAAGTTCAACTTCCAAACCAGAAAGAAACACTTGCACTCTATCGGTCGTAATTGAACAACCAAGAAGGAATTACATTGCAAACATAAAGGTACATTGCTAGTGGCCTACATTCTGACTACGCAACATAATAAGCCTATTTCTTACGCTGATGATGTGGCCTGAATATTCAGAAGGAACTACAGTGTATTTACGCATGGCACAAGGAATGTTTTTTGACTTTAATTGTGAACAAATGTAATGCAATGCATATAAGTAAATCCCTTGCTGCATTAGTAGGCAATTGAAACCACTGGAAGCTATTACTTCCTTAAAGTACCTGGGAGAGGGCATTGGGAGCGATTTGATATGAAACGTAAAATTTATTGCAGATGTAATAAATACCAGATTGAGGAGGTAGTTCCGCCATCAGGAAAGAAAGTAGCTTACAAAACACTCGTTCTACCGTTACACAATTACGAGGGTTGTAACTTAAATTTTGGCACCACTGCTGCTGAGACACTATGCAATGGTGTCTACTATTGTCGCTGATAGCACAAGTTGTTGACATACCTACCTCACCTCTGAGTAAATGGACTCACCCGTTCCACGTTACCGACGTGCGCACAATCAAGGGAGACACAGGCACTTGTGTGCGTTCGGTCTAATGTAATGGTGTCATTATATTATAGAAATAGGAACAATGGAGTTAGATGAAGATTTAACGTGCCGAGGACGCATACGACAGTGTCATCGAGGTCTACAAGAAGCGGAAACACTTTATGCCCAACCCACTCATCTACTTGCACGACAACGCGCGGGCCCAATACAGAACATCTGTGGCTACTCTGTTCGGTCTATTGGACAGGGAAGTACTATACCACCCACCATATTCCCCGGACTTAATTCCTTGTGACTTTGGTTTTATTCAGAAGACGAAGGAACCACTTCGTGGAATTCGCTTTAGAACTGTTTCAGAGATTCGACAGGCAGAAGACCGCTCCATCCGTACCACATATAGGATCTGCTAACGGTATAAGTTTACTACGCCCTCCGCATCGCTGACAACGGGTTCTACACAACGCTGGTGACTACTCTGAAGGACAGTAACAGATGCAAACATGTAACGCTTTTGTTTCGGTTGTGAATAAACAGTTGCCACTATTTATGTTCCAGCTCTCGTGTATCTCATCAGTGCGATATCCTTAGCATACAGAGTTGATAGTCGCGGCGGAGCGGCCGAGCGCATTGAGGCACTGTGTTAGATGCGCGAGACCGTTCCCGTCGAGGGTTCGAATCCCCCCTCGGGCATGGATGTTTGTGTAGTCCTTTGTATTAAATAGCTCATAAGTAGTTTGTAAGTTTAGGCACTGATGAACCTGCAGTTAAGTCCCATAAGCTCAACAAACATTTGAACATTTTCAACAGCGGTGATAGAGACGACAGAAAAGCCCCACCAAATGGTGTTACACCTTCATTTAGAAAGTTCCACAGTGTCCCAGAAATGAAATGG
Organism: Locusta migratoria; assembly: GCA_026315105.1. NCBI lineage: Eukaryota > Metazoa > Arthropoda > Insecta > Orthoptera > Acrididae > Locusta > Locusta migratoria. Next base: position 731,708,270 of record CM048744.1, on the reverse strand, counting down.
TAAATTCTGCTAACGCTGCAGGAAAATCTCTTTGCATCACGTAATGCTTTTCTGTTTACTTTTCTTAAAATGTTCAAATGTTTGTAGAGCTCATGGGACTTAACTACGGGGTTATCAGTCCCTAAACTTACAAACTACTTATGAACTAGCTATTACTAAGGACGGCACAAATATCCATGCCCAAGGGGGGATTCGAACCTCCGACCGTAGTGGCCGTGCAGACTGTAACTGGCGCTACGTAGAACGCTCGGCCACCGCGGCCGGCGTACGTTTCTTAGAAAGAGGACCAATGCAAGTTGTCCCACTCAACTTTTCCACCCAAGATAGTTCTGGAACTAAAGTAGATATTGAAAAACGACTTGAGTACAGTGAGATAGTCTAACACGTAAACAAATATTATTTTCAACACAAACTTATTTTTTTAATGGATACCTTATATTATTTCTTACGTAAGCAATAGCCTGAAAAACTACAAAAGAATGGCGTTGGCTGCATCGCAGTGCGTCAATTAAATCCAGAGAATTTGCGAAGCGGATGTCCCGAGACGCAACCGAGTGTCGGGACGCGCTACCTGTGCGCTTCATGTATTTCAAACGACAACTTCACTTCGTAAATTCTCCGGATGTAATTGACGTACTGAGATGCATCCAACTCCATTCGTTTTGTGATTTTTAGTGCTACTGACTACGTAAAAAGTAATATGTGGTATCCGTTTAAAAAAAGAAAACGTTTGTGTTAAAAATAATATTCGTTTACGATTTACTCTATGAAATAGTGTTTTCTTTCATAAGACCCTGCCAACCGTTCATGACCGTGCAAGTCGTTTTTCAATATAGATTGCAGTTCCGGAAATATCTGGAGAGTGGGATACCCCCGTGTATTGATTTCTCTTTCACCTCACGAATAGACCACGAGGTTAACATCAGAGAACAGTTTGGAGCCCGCAAGAAGGCCAACATGTAGCCTTCCCACCCCCCACCCCCATCCCCCGAAACGTACAAGACTGGAATAGGGCGAGGAAACTTGAAAAGAATGATGTGGCAGTGTTGCCCAATGTACACTGTCCATCACAAGGTATCTTCTGGATGTAGATATAGATGCAGGCTTTGTGAAATGCTCTGGTGACAGATGATGCTGCTACTCACCAGAAACTTCATGTTGTAGGATGAGAGAGCCGACTGCGTCGAATGCTGCCAGCGGCCAGCGCGCAGCTTATATAGCTGCAGCAGCAGCGTGTGTGGGGCGTTGGCCGTCGCACTCGTCGGCCTTCAGAAGCCCACAGTAAATGGCGACCGGCATTGTACCTCCACACTGTCCTGGTCTGCTATGTCTATGCATTTTAACATGTTGAAAAACGCTTACATACTTCAACAGCCGCGGTGGAGTAGCCGAGCGGTCTAAAGCGTCTCGCTGCGGAGCGCGCGGTTGCTCGCCGTGGAGGTTTGAGTCTTCCCTGGAGCATGGGTGTTTGTATTGTCCATAGGTTAGTTTACCTTAGTTTAAGTAGTTTGTAACCTACGGACTAATGACCACGCAGTTTGGTCCGATAGATTTACAAACATCTGAACATCTGAACTTCAACAGTAATATACATCTCTTTTTATCCCAGTTAAATTGCTGCAGTCTTTTCTAGAATTAGATAAATGAACACAGAACTTATCATAACCCTTTGCTTATTTCGTGGTGTTTAACTGTGTTACAATGACTTTAACATCACAGTACCAAGAAAACATAGCACATCGACAAAGTCAACAAAACTCGAGACTCACATATGATGTTGTTCAAATGTTTGTATACCTTATGGGACTTAACTACAGGGTCATCAGTCCCTAAAAACAAACTACTTATGAATTACCTAATATTACAGACGGCACAAATATCCATGCCCGAGGGGGGATTCGAACCCCCGACCGTAGTGGCCGTGCAGACCGTGACTGGAGCGCCTCAGTCCCCTCGGCCACCGCGGCCGGCCTCACATAAGACTCTCGACTCTTAGGCTCGACTAAACACCAGGCGCTCTGAACACAAGACACGATTAGACTTGACTGCTGATTCCCGCGGCTCACACGTATTTATACAGTAGCAAACAATACGTATCCAAAGTCCGTTTTTGGTAATAACTGATATATTAAATTTAAAATCAAAATGTACAACTGTAATAAAAAAATTACTATTATCAAATGACATTGCATGATTAACTGAATAAAATTACTGAATCATAATTTATATATTTTCTTATTCTCTTTGCAAACAATTTTCACTATATTTAATTAACAATTAACTAATTACATAAGCAATGACAAATGATACATGTGATCATTAAATTTATGTATATATCTACAAAACTCTAGTATTAGATCTTTTCTATTGCTTTACATTAATATAGTTACGCCAATTCTCTAATTGCCATTGACAGCGTAATTAAAGGAAATCGGTACTAATGAAGTCTCTATGAATCCCTGTATATCGTTCCTTAGCTTTATCGGTCATTATATTTATTTATCTTCATCATAATACAGTGTTTCTGCGCTATTTACTTAGTTTCAATTATGGAACATTCTCGAACTATTGAATAATGCAACTGTCTATTATTCAATTTTCACTGTTTTATACAACGTTGTTCTTTTTAATTCACTATGAGATTATTTACTGGAGCTGTTTAATAGACGTTCTTCGCTTTTATTAGATTATTTAAGACGGTTTTATTTATATTGTCACTGATATCACAGATCCTCCACCAGTATTAACAGGATATATATATATATATATATATATATATATATATATATATATATATATATACCACAAGTTTTCCATTCGTCTGTAAATAATTCGTGTTAGTATTTTGACACCATCAATTATTAAACTAATAGTTCTGTAATTTTCAAATTTGTCTGCACTTGCTTTCTTAGGAGTTCTAATTACAATATTCTTCTTGAAGTCGGAGGGTATTTCCCCTGTCTCATACATCTTGCATACAGATGGAACAATTTTTTCATGATTGGCTCTCCTAACGATAACAGCAGTTCAGACGGTATATCATCTACTCCCGGAGCTTAGTTTCGAATCAAATCCTTCATCACTCTGTTAATTTTCCTCGCAGTATCATATCTCCTATCTCATCTTCCACCACTTCGTCTTCCATTTCTAGAATACTGCCTTCCAGTTTATTTCCTTTGTATAGGCCTTCTACATATATTCCTTCCACAGTTCAGCTTTCCCCTCTTTGCTTAGTACTGCTTTTTCCATCTGAGTTCTTGATATTCATATATCTGCTTTTCATGTCTCGAAATATCTCTTTTATTTTCCTGTAGGCAGTATTTATCTGTCCCCTGTTCTTCTACGGCTCTGTATTTTTCCTCTAGCTACTCCTGCGTAGCCAGTTTGTACTTCCTGTGAATTTCATTTTCAAACGCTTGTACTCCTATTTGCCTGCTCCACTTGCTGAATTTTTATATTTTCTCCTCTCATCAATTTAGTATATCCTGTGTTATCCAGGGATTTCTTAGGCCTTGTCCTTCTGCCTATATGATCCTCTGTGGCCTCACTACTCTTATATTAGATTAATATTTGTTCCATAGATCATATATACGACATTTCGTAATGATGTGGAACGTGTCAGTTTAGTTAATGTTATCTATACATCACAATCAATATGTAAAAGAATTTTATTCACATTTTTTAAAAGTTATATCTAAAAATTCATCTACATTGTAGAAGGCGTTGCCATTCAGAAATTCCTTTAATTTCTTTTTAAATACTAGTTGGATATCTGTCAGACTTTTAATGCTACTTGGTAAGAGACCGTAGACTTTTGTGGCAGCATAATTCACTCCTTTCTTTGCCAAAGATAGATTTAACCTTGAATAGTGAATGTCACCCTTTCTCCTAGTGTTGTAACTATGCACACTGGTATTACTTTTGAATTTGGTCGGATTGTTAATAACAAATTTGATGTGTGAATATATATATTTTGAAACTACAGTAAAGATCCCTAGATCCCTAAATAAATTTGCGCAGGATGATCTTGGGTGGGCTCCAGCAATTATGCTGATCACAAGCTTTTGTGCAATGAATACATTTTTACCCAATGTTGAATTGCCCCAGTATATGATCCCATATCTCTCAGAGCTACCCATTCTTCTTCTAATGTATTACTTTTCCCCGTGTCAGCCAATCCTTACATGATGCTCCCTTTCTCAACCACCTCTGGTTCCTTCAATTTGTCTAGGTTCCATCTCCTAACTTTTCTATCTTTCTGCAGTCTCTTAAGTTTTAATCTGCAGTAGATAACCAATAAGTTATGGTCAGAGTCTATATCTACCATTATAATGTAGATCTGGTACCTTTCATTGTCTCCTGCTGTCTTCCACGTATACAATCTTCTTTCACGATGATTAAACCAAGAGTTGGTGTTCATTAAATTGTGCTCTGCCAACAATTCTACCAAACGGTCTCCTCTTTCATTTCTTTTTCCCAGTCCATATTCACCTACTACATTTCCTTCTCTTTCCTTTCCTACTAGCGAGTTCAAGTCCCCAAAAACAATCAAATTTTCATGTCCCTTAACTTTCTGAACGATTTCCTTTAGCTCCTCATACATTTCATTGATACCCTCATCATCGGTCTTGTAACGGATCATCCTTCTTCCTGGCATTAATGGAGCAAGGCAACTGTGAATTAATGCTGCATTAAAGCCAGGGAGAAGGATAATCCGTTACAATACGAAGGAACCTCGAAAAGTAATGCACAATTTAAAATACTTATATATTTGTTACAGAGAAGGTTTATATATCGGCCTAACAAATAAAAAAATCGCAAATGAATTTACGTTCTTTACCCACTTTTCTACACAGTCGCCAATCTTGTCAACGCATTTCTCCCATCGTGGTGCCAGGTCGCAGAAGTCCAGTTGGATGACCTGTACCCATCTGAAGCGTACTGATTTTACTTCCGCATCTTTTGGCCTACCAGGAATTTCTTCGTGGAACAAAACTAAGTGAGACGGAGAAGATTCCGGACTGAATGCTGCAGAACCTCCCATCCAGAATCCGACTTTCTGTGGGGTAGCCCAGAGCGCGTAGCGGTCCATGATTATAGGCCAGTGATTTATGTGGTGATGTTTCGTGTAATTATTCAAAGGACCGTGAAAAACATTTACTGTGCTGCTCGCGCGATTATCAAATGTTTGTTACCAAAGACAGTGAAATTGTTAAATACGAGATATGTTCACAAAGTAAGCTCCGTTTGCTTATATAAAACAAACGTGTACAGATACAGAAAAAATATTTATTGTACAAAAATCTACGACTGTTATACTACTTTTCCACATAGCCTCCGAAATTTTATAGGCACTTGTCATACCGGGCACAAGTTATTGTATGCCTTCTTCATAGAAGGTTGCCGCCTGTGTATTCAAGCATGTGGTAACATGTTCTTTCAGCTCGTCATCACCGTTGAAGTGTTGACCACCAAGGACAAATTATAGGTGTAAGAAAAGATGAAAGTCGCAAAGAGCGAGATCCGGGCTGCACGGAGGATAATCAAACACGTCCTAGTGAAGTTCCCGTAAGAGTTGTTCCGTCACATTCGCCGTGCGAGGTCGAGCAGTATCATGAAAAGAAGCAACATCTATTGACAGTAATCCTCGGGGCTGGTTCTGTATTGCGCGGCGAAATTTCTTAGGGGTCTCACAGTAACAATGAGCATTGATTGTTTGGCCTCGTGGTAAACAAAACGTCTTTTCTGCCCTAAAACCGGTGCACATAGCATTTCGAGGTGTCAATATTTGCTTAGGCTTAACATTCGCTAGGGATGAAGTATTTCTCCATTCCAAAGGTTGTATTTTTTTTTTTCTTTTTTCCTCAGGGGAGCTGTAAGATAAGTTTCATACCCCATGACAATCCGAGAAAGAAAACCATCGCCTTCTTCATTGTAGTGTGTCAAAAACTGATGTGCACTGCCCATCCGTTGTTTTTTGTGTTGTTCAGTAAGAATTTTGGATACACAATGTGAGCATAGTTATCGAAATTTCAGTTTTTCAGTAACAATATCATGAATTAGTGAACGTGAGATTTTCGTAACGTCCATAGAAAGGGCACTGACTGTAAACTTACGGTTGTGCTTAATCTTCTCTTCAACTGTGTAAAGTTTACTTGGTTTTTCATCGGGCACTTGATCCACTTGATCACGTCCTTCAGTGGACAGTCTGACCCATCTTCCAACCATTAAATCACGCATAGCATTTTCTTCGTACACCTCGCAGATTTGCCGATGAATTTCCTTTGGTTGAACTTTCTTGGTATTTAGAAAACGAAACACAGATCTGATTTCACATGGCTGACATTAGCCGTCAATAGACATTAGAAAGAAGCACTAGAAAGCACACGGCGGGAGCAGCGATATGAATGTGGCGTACATGTCTTCTCCTCGAGTCAGAGTAACTGCCGCGCATGCTCGGAATTGCGATCGCAGCGCTGCTGCGGATGGAAATCGAAACGGCACTTACTTTGTGAACGAGCCTCGTATCACTATTATCCATATTGTCTGAGGACTCCATGCAGTCTAAATCAGGAATTCTACCAAATAAGAAATTCTCTTTGGATCTCTAGTCATTGTTCGTGTTTGGAGTTTGGACATCACCATTCAGGTGTTGCCGATGGATGTTATACCGTTTCCTTCCATGTCGATATCAAGCAATCTAAAGTTGTGTAATCTATGTTTAATAGTTTCTGTCTGGTCAAATATAAAGAATAAATTTACATCCAATTGTATTATTTGTAAAATGTAGAACGTCAGTGGCAATTCTAGAGGCATCGCTGAATTCATACCGCCAACCGCCATTTTGTAGCAAATTTTAACAATTTCAGCTCAGTTATGAACGCAATGACTGCGTAGATACAGTTTGGCTTCAGACGCCTTGATAGACAGCTGTGTGTAACTTCAGTGTACACTGATGCTGTGTCACATAAGTTAGGTGTGGCACGGTAGCAGAGCGTAACCGTGCCTACATTGGCCACTGAGAAGTCACACATAAGGCCAAGAGACTCATAAAATTTGATAAAGTGATGTTAATTTATTTATGAACTTATCTTGCTTGGATTTTATTGTGGTATCCACACGGACTAATTACGAGTATGTGTTTGTATACCAGTTGTATATGTCTTGTATAAATACTAGTCAGAATTATCTGTGACGGACTTTACTCATGTTAGCGGCGAGTTTTAAGGCTTTACAGTTTTAATTTTTCTCCACACACGAATTGTAAAGTAGTACAGATAAAACAAATACAGCTGCTGAAAACGCAGCGAGTCACTGCTGGATACACGGCGAACTACACTTCGTTCCTCTTCCCAATTAACGGCAGTAGCATGGACGTCATTTTTGTTTCGTAATCCTCACTATAGCTGCACACGGAGACAAAATATCCTCTTTTATTGCAAACCTCGACCCATATTGTTGTGCTGGAATACTTGGTGATTTTTTTTTTATTTTATTTATTTATTTATTTTTTTTTTTTTTTCGTGCATTGTTTTCCAATCTTCAAGATCGGAGTTTTACGTGTTGGTACCACTTCCATATCAGTTTCTCTGTATGTTCTCTGTATGTTTCTCTGTATGTTCATGTAACTAAAATGCACTACTATGGGTCACGTGTGTGGTCAGTATTGTGGGTGGCATCTAACAGCTGAACGTGAGTTCTGTAGCTCAAGAACCACTGTCTGTTCATTTCATTAACAGATTTTTTTTTAAATTCTAATAAAGGCTTCCATAGTTGAACCTGAAACCTTGGTTAAGTAATCAACTTATAGCTCTGCAACCTATGAGCTGTATTTTTGAATGTTAATAAAAATTATTTTAAAATCCCACGAACCATCCATAGTCTATAATTTAGATGTAACAATTTTCGTTCATTTCTAATCAGTTTTCACTGTTCAGTATCTAACGAATATAAAAACTGTACAACCCAACTGTTCCACAAAAGGTGTAACTGGGGTATTAGCATCAGCTTCAAACGATATACGTCCATACAGTTAGTCACACGCCCCGTAATACAAGCTGCTATTTTTTACCATACATGCGTCTTTTATTCGTTATCTAATTGTAAATATGGAGTTCTAATTAAGTAATTAAACCACCCTCCGACTGAACAGTATGCACAGCTGCCGAGCATTATTTGTGGATACGTTTAGTACACAGATGTTGCAGTAGTCAATTATTACAAGTTTCAGAACCAAGGAAGATAACACCACATCGCTTATTTCCGGAAAAACGGCTCCATTGCACTGTATGATTTCACATACATTGATTCAAACACAATTGTGTTTTAGGAAAACAATAGGTCGTTTGTGGCTGTTGTGAATTAGCTGTGCTTAATTGGTATTTTAATGTTGTTGTTTACTTAGAGACCTGGTTATTCGTTAGATTCGTAAGCATTCAAACAATCATTTTACATAAATGAAGAGTCTTACAGATGAGTGACTTTGATGGACAATAATGCATATATAGATGATTTACAACCAGTTAATACGCCTTTATCCATTTAATGAGTAGTGCATCCATTTTAACACAGTTAGTTGTAATTCACGGTAAGTCATCGAGTAAAACAAAGGTGATATCTAGCGTTCCCCAGGGAAGCGTTATAGGTCTCCTATTCTTCCTTTAAAAACGATTGAGGAGACAATCTGAATAGCTCCCTTAGACTGTTCGCGGATGATGCTGTCTTTTAACAGTTAGTGAAGTCACCAGAGGATCAGAAGCAACTGCAAAGCCATTTAGACAAAATTTCTACATGGTTCGAAAATTGGCAATTGACACTAAATAAAGAAAAGTGGGAAGTAATACACATAACCACTAAAGAAATCGCTGAACTTCAGTTACGCGATAAATCAGTCGAACCTCAAGGTGGTAAATTCTACCAAATACCTAGGAGTTACAATTACGAACAACTTAGACTTGAGAGAACACATAGAAAATATTGTGGGGAAGGCGAACCAAAGATTACGTTTCATTGGCAAAATGCTTCGAAGATGCACCAGCTCCACAAAAGAAACTGCCTACTTCACACTTATGCGTCCTCTCCTAAAGTACTCTTGCTCATTGTGGGACCCTCACCAGGTGTGACTGACGGAAGATATTGAGAAGGTTCAGAGAAGGGCAGCTCGTTTTGTTTTATCACGTTACGTGGGGGAAAGCGACACGAAAATGTTGCACGAATTGCGGTGGAAATCATTAAAAGAGCTGTTTGCGAAGTTTCAATCACCTAATTTTACTTCTGAATATAAAATTATTTTGCTAGCACCCAACAACTTAGGGAGACATGACCACCCCAATAAAATAAGAGAAATCAGATGGAAAATGGAACGATTTAGGTGTTCTTTTTTCCCGCGCGCTATTAGAGAATGGAACGGCAAAGAAAAGTTATGAAAGTGGTTAATGAACCCTCTGCCAGGCACTTAAATGTGATTTGCAGAGTTTCTATGTAGATGTAGATGTAGAACAGAGACTTTCATTCGGAAAAAGGATTTGGTCTATCGAATATGGAATGCGACTATAAAAATCACGTCGAAGAAATACGAAAAAAAAAATGATTTCTTCATAATTCTCTATCGTCATTCAATTGAAATTATACTCAATGATTGGCTAAGATGATTTCAGATAAGGAAAGCTTAATATCAGTTTCAAAATCAAGATCCTTTTAGTTGTCCGTTTGGTAAGAAAAACGAACGCGAATTCAGTTGAAACTTAAAATAGGTAACTGAGTCATAGCAATGAAACACAAAATACAAAAGCGTGGCTGGCGGGCGTGACCTGCCAGGTGGTGAATGAAAATGTAGACCTTGCAGTCGGAACTGACGCAACTCTGCACTGCAGTTACGCGAGATTGTCCGCGTTACGGAAACGCTTGAGGTAGTGGAGCGTCTGTGACTTGCAATACAGGTGTACAAATATTTTGGACTGAACTTGAATATATGAGATACGCATGAGAACATACGAAAGACACGCGCCAAAATGCAAGCACCAAAGTACAAAATATGTTTTCGCAATAAGATTATTACGAATGAACATTGCAGCAATTACTACGAAACGACTGCTGCAAAGGAACAAATAGTTGTGATGGTACCACAGTCATATTTATTAAATTAAATAATTGATTATTCATTCGCGTTCTGAGAATTCTGTCGATTGTAGTTTCATTTCTGAATATGATCTATTATTTGATTACAAACGAAAGTTTGTGTTGGATTGGAGCTCAAACGTGTGTGTCCCGCTTCTCGCGAGGGGCTGCGGCGGTTCGGCGGTACGACTTCTTCTTGTGTTAGTAGGAATGAATAACAACTTTGATGTGGCCGTGTAAGACTTCGTAAACCGCAAGTCGTCCGCTCGTCAAAAAAAAAAAAAAAAAAAAAAAAAAAAAAAAAAAAAAAAAAAAACAGGTAAAACTTCTTGTATTATGCAATTTAAAATAAACAAATAAATAAAAATAAAAAAATGCGCAGACAGAAGCATGTGATGCTATAACTTCTTTAAGTTATCACTCTTTCATTCATAGTTCAAACTGTCAAAAGGAAGTTCGTGTTTTACACGTTGCTATAGTCACAGACGATATAAAGTTCCTTTATATCCTGATAGATTCATATGTTCGATCTATTAAAAGAAGTATTAAAAATTAATTTAATTCTTCTTAATGGATCTTTCGCACAGAATAATGTTTCATAAATTTCATCGTTCAAACTGTGAAAGGGTTTGAAATTATTTCTTTCTCTTCTATTAATATACCATTTCTTGTAAATAAATAATATCAGAAATAATTGTCTGTGACACTCGATGACTTTTCAAGACACATGAAAACTTATTGACCTCAGAATAGAGATCGCGACTCAACAACAGTTAAAACAGAACTGACATTTAAACCACCTTGATTTTTCATGAAACTTTTATAATAATGTCAATATCCTCGATGATAACCGCAGAGACCAGCATCTTCTTGCCTCGTGGCCGTCGACCCGCGACTTCAAGTGGTCAGATGTTTACTCCTTGATATCAGCTTCGAATATGTTGCTCTCGTAGGTTGAATCGCCATCACAGCACATGGAATATAAGAAACATACAAAAAAAATTAAGAATCACGTACCATAAAAATATTTACCTTAAAACCATTTAATAACATAAATATTAACCGATTATTCTGCAAAAACTGAGCTGACATGAGGTAATATCGGAGACAATAATCCGTCCCACTACACGGCCAGACCCACACTTTCATTTGTCACACTTGCCTACGTCCAACTGTCAGCAGAATTCGCAAATCGCGAATGAATAACTGATTATTTCATTTCCTTGCAGAAATGGTAGACAATCGCGAGTAAATACTCTAGACAGCATGTAAATCAAAGAATGTTTTGAAGGATGATATATATTCGAACGGCAGCATATTCGGTCGTAAGTAAACAGTGAAAATATCCTCCTTAGATTTAGAAATGTATACAGTGTATTTAAATAATTCAGCTTTAACACTAGAATTGCCGGAACATTCTGTATACCTAAACCCGCCGGTCCAGTCATCTATCCAACTATTAATCACAGTTTTCATTCAGATTATTTCATCACTGAAGGAGATATAGTTTATAAATTCACATCATCGTAAAAAACATTTCTGTAACACTATTTTGTGGAATTAGTCATGAGCGACTTTGCCAAAACCTACGCACCACAACCCATTTGTAAAACATTGTCTTGATTTTCATTCAGAGTTTCGACACGTTGACGTTTAGTAATACGAACTAAGAACCAGTCCTTTTGTTATGTCCTTTGAGCAAAAACCACATACTCGCCGTTTTCACTCTTTGCATAAATAACTCGTATTATTCCTGCATTCCTTCATTTGGCATTGCCTCCTCATTTTATTTGCTTCCACATGCTCTCCAAATTCTGCTTCTGTTCCCCAGCCTTATAATTTGAGCCCAAGTACCCCATACAAAGCTCCTCTGCTAGCTTCAGGATGTGGTTTCGTAAAGTGATCTCCCCTGTCACTTTCTTGAAAATGAATTGAAAGCTACCAAGTCAAGGATATTATAGAATACATGAAATGGCTATCTTCGTGTACCAGCTCAAACGGTGCATTTTCTTGCCATTTGGTCCACAACCTCAACGCCATACTTTGTATTGCTGTAGAAGTCTACTCTTAGCTTGAAGTTCATATTCTGAGTCTGCCTGATGTAGTCTTTCCAAACTCCACTACAGTCCACTCCGTTATCCCACCTGTGCCTAGTAACATATTTCATTGTCTTAGGAGGCTTGATTTGATTCGTCACCTCTGATATCTCGCTTTACGATTTACATTTTCTGATGCTGTTGTATCTGGTATCTGAATATTTCGAATATAAATAACGAATTTTACACGACAGTGGAATGGTAACATGAAAATGGATGAACAACATTTCAATCATCGTAATTATCATCATCATCTGAATCACTGCTTTGAAACTGGTCATTTGCTTCGTAATAATCTTCGTCTCCAACTTCTTCTTTTAGGTCCTCTTCACCTAGATCACTTTCTGCTTCAGACATATCATCTGGAATGCCATGCAACAAAGTAAACACTTGGGCATCGGCAAGCGGCGGTGATCTGCGAGTCATGATTACCGTGCTGTGATACGCTGACGAATGACAACACTACTTGAGGCGTAGTGGGAAACAATGGACGTAAATAAGAAATTGAAGTTTCATTGTTGTGCATATTATGGAGGTTCAGAGAATAATAATAGCCGATTTAATTTCACAACAATTAGGAAACAGGATACGCAAAACACATTTAAAGACGATAATCGAAACAGCGGTCATTATGACCGTACTGGCGGTTTTAGGTATACTAATTAACAACGATGTAACTAATTGTCAAGAAACAATTATCGTTAGTATGGATCATTCTGACTGGTAACCCGATAAAGTCACTGAAGTTCGGAGCAATACCACAAAAACCACAGTTCTAGTGTTAAGTAATCGGTAACACAAACCTTTGAAGAGAGTACGAATTTTGCATGATCGTTAAGTGCTTTGCTTTATCTTACACGACTCTTTGCTGACTAAAGCATATCTACATACTAAAGGCGAGGAGAAAATGTAAGAAGGAATACACAGTGATCATAAATTACTTTTTACTCATGAATTTACATTGTGATTACTAATCATAAAATCATTTTCCTCTGATTAACAGAAGACACATATGACACATGCATGGCTCTTACAAATCATAAAATCATAATTCTCTGATTAGCTGAAGACATGTATGGCACATGCATGTCGCTTCGTAAAACGTTCAGTACATTATCTAATTATGTCCATTGGAAAATTGAAATACAGCGCTATTTCATATTATCACTTTTTCATTTATAGTAGTTAATTAATTTACCAAGTGTATTATTTGCTAATTTTCTGCTTTGTCAGTCCATTCTATTAAGCGTATATAAACATCAAGAGAGTTATATCGACTGAAACGTAATGCTGAAATTAAAATTAAGACACAAAACATTGATGCACTATAAGAAATGTGATATTCCGTACTTAACAACGTAATTAATGACAATTAAACAATACAAACAACTATACCGCACAGAATTGGACAATGATTTTAGGAATTTCAGCACGAATAATTGTTAATAGCCGTTCTTAAGTATATACTTTCTGTGTCTAATGCTCATCGAAACTCTTACCTTATTATTTGACACTCTTGTAAAGTAACCCCTATAATAATAGTCATGTCTTTAATACAAAATCGCTTACAATAATTTAACAATTAATGGCGGAGCACAAATAATTCACACGAAATCTCCAAATAATATTTTCTGTATTTATCTCCTAGAAAATATTCACCCTTCTTTAAGTGCTTTCCACATCAAATTTTAAATTGTTGAATACATTAGACGAATACAACAAATCATTCATCTAAATTTTGGTATCTAAAATTCAGATGAAAGACGACTGAAGAAGAAAGAGAAAGAATGAGACTGTTACGGCATACCTCTATAGCGTCGTGGTCAGTTGAGACTTACAATTTTCGGAACTTGCTGCAAATGATTCTACATGCGCTGGGTCTGGGTAAAGTTACGGTTTGTATGGCGAATTTACTAAAGAGCGTCTTGTTAGTACTTCCTCACCCTTTATACATATTACTGGTAACTTAATATCTAGAGACATCACTGGTGTATTAAATGTGCAGATGAAGTAATTCATCAGGTCGCAAAAGGTGGCAAAATCAAACGTTAAAATATGTGGTCGGTGTGGTAAAGTGGATACAAGGCACATCTGTATCGTTGAAGAAATCCAAAGGTATTCACACAAATTGCGATATGATCATTATGACATTCTTTTCGTGCTGCAGAGGTCCTCTATTCCTGGAGTTCGTCGAGCGTAGTGCCACTACCATACCACAAAGTTGCACGTACACACTTTGCAGAAAGAGAAACAGCCTATACAGTCAAATAATCCTAAGGTATGTGGGTGAAATAATGGAGTGGATCATTGTCTCTAAAGACGAGATCCTTCTGCCTGGCACACTGTTGTGATTTACAGAGTAAATATGTACACGTAGATGAAGATCTATTATCGTGTGATTTTTTCATCGTTGGTGATCTAAAGGATTCAATGATTGGACGTCGATCGACTTGATACGAGAAGTTGAATCACTGTGTCTACATCTACATGATCGCGATTCACACTTATTTGCGTGGCAAAGGGTTGACCGAACCTTCTTCCGACCATTTTGCAACCTTTCCAATCTCCTACAGCGCGAGGGAGAAATTAACACGTACCAGCGGGCTATGCTTACACCACTTATATACATCAGAAGCAGCAGAGGTTCTGTGACACTTTCTTTCGAAATTGCAGATGTCACTTCCATAGTACTCCATAACTTTCCAACGATTACACGATGATTTTCCATCTAGTAGTACTAACTGTCGCCTTTCTCAGAGTGAATCATGAAATGAGCCACACAGTAAAAAATCTTCTATAAATATGGGAGTTATTTGAGATCCACTGTCTATAGCAATTACATCATTTGAATAAAGAGCTCGTCTTGTTGTACTAGAGCATTATTTTCTTATTTAAGAAATCGTATCTCTATGGTGATTTCCAAAGTTCGAATACAGTATATGTTGCAAACTCCTACTGCAAATCGACTTCAGCCTACAGTTCAATAGATAACTTCTATTTCATTTCTTGAATATTGGAGTTTACAGTCTTTAGGTACGTATCTCCCGTCCAGCGTAATGTTGTATATGATAGCTAAGTTATTACTCCGAAAGGAACCTAATGGGTGCAGATTTGAAGTTGCAAAAGACTTCGTAAATCCTATGATATCTATTTTATATTACCTATGCAAACAGCTGCTCGTAATTCAAATTCTGGAATATTTTATTCGTCTTCATTGTTGAGGGAATTTAGGAAAAGTGTGTTTAATAAATGCGCCTCATCGAGACTGTCATTGATAACATTTTCATGGTTATTGTGTGTTAAAATATTGTCTGCATATTGTTAGGTGTTCTTTACTTACAACCAGAAACTCTCTCGATTTTCTACCATAATTCAAGACGATGTTTTGCTGTCTAAACTATTAAAAACAACTCACATTGATCTCCGCGATAAATTTCGAACTCCGCATAAATTAAGCAAAATTTTAGTGAAACGTAAAGTCATAGCGGTCATTTGGATGCACTTCCAAATTCATATAAATATCCTGACTACTGAAGTAATTTATTTACGTCTTACACGTTTCATATTTCGGCATTTTCAAATGCTACAAAAAGAGGCTAGCACCAGTGCGCTGTGACCACAATCTTTAGAGTAGGAAGGATGCTTAGGGTTTAACGTCCCGTCGACAACTTGGTCATTAGAGACGAATCTGTATAGTGTTATAACTAATATTACATTACTTATGTCACAATTACGAGTAAGATGCGAATAAATTACAGTGGTGAAGAGGTGCACAAAACTTTATATATCCAAGTTATCTAGTCTTGTGGAATTTTTGTTTTTCTAAATTATGCATGTGTTTTTCGTTGCTTCTGCAACAGTGTTCTGAACTGTTTTGTAAACCACGGGGAAACATTTCCGTTTCTTATAAATTTGTTTGGGATGAACCTAAAATGCAGCTGTTGTTACTACACTACTGACCATTAAAATTGCTACACCAAGAACAAATGTAGATGATAAACGGGTATTAATTCGACAAATATACTAGAACTGACATGTGATTACGTTTTCACGCAATTTGGGTGCATAGATCCTGAGAAATCATTACCCAGAACTACCAACTCTGTCCGTAATATCGGCCTTGATACACCTGGGCATTGAGTCAAACAGAGCTTGGATGGCGTGTGCAGGTACAAATGCCCATGCAGCATCAATACGATACCACAGATCAAAGAGAGTAGTTACTGGCCTATTGTGAGTCAATTGCTCGGCCACCATTGACGGTTTCAGTTGGTGAGAGGTCTGGAGAATATGCTGGCCAGGGCAGCAGTCGAACATTTTCCGTATCAAGAAAGGCCCCTACAGAACCTGCAACATGCGTTCGTGCATTATCCTGCTGAAATGTAGGGTTTCGCAGGGATCGAATGAAGGGTAGAGCCACGGGTCGTAGCACATCTGAAATGTAACGGCCACTGTTGAAAGTGCCGTCGATGCGAACAAGAGGTGACCGAGACGTATAACCAATGGCACCCCATTCCATCACGCCGGGTGATAGGCCAGTATGGCGATGACGAATACGCGCTTCCAGTGTGCGTTCACCGCGATGTCGTCAAACACGGACGCGACCATCATGATACTGCACACAGAACTTTGATTCATCCGAAAAAATGACGTTTTGCCATCATGCACCCAGGTTCGGCGTTGCGTATACCATCGCATGCGCTCCTGTTTGTGATGCAGCGTCAAGGGTAACCACAGCCACGGTCTTCAAGCTGATAGTCCATGCTGCTCCAAACGTCGTCGAACTGTTCGTGCAGATGATTGTTGTCTTACAAACGTCCCCATCTGTTGACTCAGGGATCTAGACGTGGCTGCACGATCCATTACAGCCACCCGAATAAGATGCCTGTCATCTCGACTACTAGTGATACGAGGCAGTTCAGCACGGCGTTCCGTATTGCCCTCCTGAACTCACCGATTCCATATTCTGCTAACAGTCATTGGATCGCGATAGGCTACAATCCGACCTTTATCAAAGTCAGAAACGTGATGCTACGCATTTCTCTTCCTTACACGAGTCATCACAACAACGTTTCACCAGGCAACACCGGTCAACTGCTGTTTGTTTATGAGAAATCGGTTGGATACTTTCCTCATACCAGTACGTTTTAGTTGTTGCTATCGGCACCAACTTTGTGTAAATGCTCTGAAAAGCTAATCATTTGCATATCACAGCATATTCTTCCTGTCGGTTAAATTTCGCGTCTGTAGCACATCTTCGTGTTTTAGCAATTTTAATAGCCAGGAGTATAATTTCAGTTTAAGCTCCCTCTGGTTCACACATAGCTAGTTAGGAAGGACCGGGGTCTGTCTCCTAGATTAGGTATGAAATAATATACCATCATAAACATTAAATTTACAAAAATGCAAGTGTCGCAACACATTTTTACCACCGTAAAAAGTAGTGAGAACTCATGTAAAACTAAATTGGTTATTTTGGTTACCATTTATGGATGCACATATCCAACAATTATGTCATGAATTGATATCTGTTACACACCAACAATTATAGTGATTATATCAGTGTCAGACATCTTTATTCCTATAATAAATATAATGTGTGTGTGTGTGTGTGTGTGTGTGTGTGTGTGTGTGTGTGTGTGTGTGTGTGCGTGTGTGTGTGTGTGTGTTATCGTTAGCATAAGTTAGCTTTAAGCTGTTTGTAAACACAGGTACTGATAACGGTAACAGTTAATTCCCTTAGATTATAAACATTTAATTTTTCGGTTTAAAATATTTCGTAAACTAGACGAAATAAAATAGTATAATTTGTGACTATACCTAGTTATTGTAGTTCCTCTTGGTCAATGATATGTGAAGCTTTTACTTTTATCCACAACAGTATTACCGGGTGGTTGAAAATAGTACGAACAGCTTAGAGAAAAGGATGGTAAGCATATGCTCTAGGCTGGGCAGAGGCACTGCCGTACCCTCACATATTTTGAGTTCTCCTAGTTTCAATGAATACCCTCACTACAACGACCTTGTGTTCACTAACTCTGTATCCGGCGTGATCCTCCCTATTTGTTCAGGATTATTGAGGATTAGTGTGTGCGTTTGCGCTTCCGTCAGCGCTCGACTACGTTCTAGGAAACAGAGCGTGATCGCCCCGTCTGCCAGTGGGATATATGTCGTAAGAGGGCCACACCGTACCTATCTAACCAATGTTAAAGTATGAAAGTATTTGACGTACTATGCCGTTATTCTCAAGTGCTCTGGTTTGTAAAAGTCGAACACAATAAGGCAGATTTATAAAAATACAAGATTTTAACATAAATATAAAATAACATAAATTACAATTATGAAAAAAGTTATTTTATATTTCTTTCTTAACTTTGTATTTTTATAAATCATCCTTATTGAGGATGTTTTATGCAGAGCACTTGAGAATGGGGGCATAGTAGTCTATGTCGAAACTGGATGTGCATTAGATGTGAGGTCATTGAAAGAATTCTTCTAACAAGCAACTGTGGCTCGGAGTACATTTGTTTTCCTTGTGAAATTATTTATTCCAGTTGCACTCCATACTGACATTATGTCAGTTTAAAATAACTGTAAAATATGCCACCAACAGGCAACTGACAATTTCAGTACTGACTTATTCAAACGCTCAGTCTATTGTGGGAATCCATTATAGGCGGCAAGCAAGAGTAATCAAAGGGCAAGGGGCTAGAAGTTGAGAATTTGGGTTTCAAGGAAAGTGTGCCTCGATAGCCTAATTGGTCAAGGCGACCGTTGGCGGAAAATTCTGGTTAGAATCCCCGTCTAGCACAAATTTTCAACGCCGCGAAACGGCAGAAATGTTTCAAAATTTCGAATTCGTAAAATTGCGCTCGTGAATGTCAACAAATGGTGTCGGTTATTTCCGGCATGTCCTAAAGAACAGACAGCATAAATAATAATTGATAAAATATAATGGGATGTGGACAATGGCAGAAGAAGGCACTCGAAATGGACAGAAAAGGTTGAATGAAGTGCAGTGGGAGACACAGACAGAAGAAAGTGCTAAAGGATAATAAACGATATAGTGGATGAGAGACATGGCTAGACTGAGGCAGTGAAAGGGAGCTGCGTATGAAACCTTTCTTACGATGAGAAACCGGGTAAAGGTAGTTTGGTTGTTCAAAGATTGCGAATATGTTCGCATGACTAAATTTTTGGTGAGGCAGTTGGTTCCCAGTGTTAATGCTGTTTAGATAGCAAGATAATTGCCATTTTAGTCCATTTTCAGCTGGTTATCGTCACTAACATAACAGCGAGCGTTTCATTTTCAGAAATGTCTACATCCACTAGTAAGACTACAAATTTCGATGTGAAGCCAAAGCTCATTGCCTATTATTGAATACTGTTATAGCAATGCTTCCGTCTTGAGAAGCATTCTCTGCAACAAAGAAACCATTTCATTTCCATGTTTGGTCCACCCAGCAACTTTTCATATTTAGGTTGCAATTGCAAATAAAAGTGAATACATTCAATTTCCGTTGTACGTATTATTCTCTTGAGGAATATTCAATAAACATTTTTACAGTCATATCAGCATTAATATCTAAATTTTACACGTAGGATCAATAGAGGTAACCTTATCTTTCAGCAATGATACGTCCACACTTTAAGTAAAATACTGAGTCTGTTTGCAGATTTGAGTTGCATGTAATACTTCAAGATATCGCATATCATTCGATATTTCGTTCCTAAATATCAGTACATTGAAAGTGTATGAGTGCATACTGAAAATTTGAAAAGAGGAAATTAATATCATGACTACGGACGAATGTTTCTATGGCCGTTCTACCGTGAAAGGCAATCCGTTTAGAAGTAATACACTGCTAATTAGCAGGATTTGCAGACCGAAGTGTACTAGCGGTTAATACTCGTAGCTGACTCGCTTATAAAGCGCTTACCCCTCAAAGAGATGGTAATGGAAGCAGATGGAGTTTTCTAATTTCTAAAGCTGTATGGATGTAACTTTTTTCGTTAAGTCTGAAGCCTGAATGTATAGCCCTTCTTCAGATTTATGTCACGGAATTTGGTAATGGTTACACCAATAAATCCTTTCACAATAAAAAGGGAAGCGTTTGTCACTGATTGGGTTTCTTTTCTCACCAAGAGAAACGAAAGCTACCAAGAACGAGTAAGATCTAACGGTAAGTAATATGACGAAATAAGTGATATAAATTATGAGAATACGAAAGAAAGCTACAGTCGTAGTCAGCGCTCCAGAAAGAAGATATATACTTCTAGTTGGACGACGGTACTATCGTTCACATGGATATTAGCATTGTTGCTAAGAATTTGTACAGCATCTGCAAAGAATATTTTGGCAAGAAAAAGTCTTGGTTACACAAATACAATATTTTTCTTTTTTCAGATGTGACGCGTTTCGCCTGTTTTAGGCATCATCAGACGTTCTGGGAAAATCACAAACTTGTTTGAAAAATAGCAGTTACAGATGTATAAAATGTGTGGTATTTAATATCCCAGACCTCCCCGTGAAACGTGATTGTGATCATGTAACCTTTCCTGTAACAAGCATGTCTTATATTTGAAAACATTATTTATACATTTAAGTAAATTTCTGTTTTCAAACAAGTTAGTGATTTATTCAGAACGTCTGATGACGCCTAGAAAATAATAATGAAGGTATGTAAAATGCATTCCTTAAGAGCTGTAAGCTTGTCTTTAATTTCGATGCTATCAACATGTGACTTCTACTGCTGAAACGATCTTAGTTATGCATTTCGAGTCCATATTTACTAGACACTCTTTGGTTGTTTTGGCCTATATGACCGCCTCCCAAAACATGATAATCAAAGAGTTTGAAGTGAAAGAAATTTGATTAAATGTATAAATGACAGAGAAGTGCTCATAGCGTCAATGGATGTCATTGCAATACACGGTTTCGTTAATACGTCCTCAAAATTTGTAACGGTTGTTTTCCAACACCCGGTATACACAACACAGCTAACGTAGGAAAGATGATGTAATGGCCACAGGTAAACCAAATAACCGAACACGACTACGCCCAAAATCGAGATTCTCCACTAGGCATTTTCAAACAGTTGTATTACAGTTCCACCTCGACGTGATGAGTAAAGTGTAATATTTTTATAGATTCAACAAAATACCTCATGTCAAAATGATAAGTACGAGGGTTGTAACATAAATAGTGGCAACACTGTTTTGGGGACTATAAGCAATGGAATCTACTACTGTCGCTGGTAGCACACTTTGTTGACATACCTACTTGAGCGCCGGCCGCGGTGGCCGAGGGGACTGAGGCGCTCCAGTCACGATCTGCACGGCCACTACGTCGGCGGTTCGAATCCCGCTATGGCATGGATATTTGTGCCGTCATTAGTCAAAAGTAGTTTGTAAGCTTAGGGACTGATGACCCCGTAGTTAAGTCCCATAAGTTCTACAAACATTTGAACATTTTCCTACCTGACCTACGAGCAAATAGACTCGCCCGTCCCTTGTCACGGGTGTACGGACAATCGCGGGAAACACAGTCACTTGCGCGTGTGCGGTCTAACGTAATGGTGTCACTATGTTTTCGAAACAGGGACAGCGGAGTTGGATCAAGACGGAATATGGTAGAGATCAAACAGTACGACAGTCTCATCAAGGTATTCAAGAGGCGCGAGGGTAATCGGCATTGCCATACAGAACAGTGGCACGTTGGGTAAAAGCCTTCAACCATGGTCGGCATTGTCAGACATGCATCGTCATTCTAACGTCTCTGAAGAGAAATGCATACTCTTGCCGCGTCACTGGACAGTGGTCGACGCCAAATGATTCGTGAGCTTGCCCACGAAACCGAATTGGTGTTGTGTTTCGCATCCTGAAGGAACGCCTAGGCATGTGAAAAACTGCATCACACATGAATTGACGAAAATGCAGAAATGTATACTAGTCAAAACTGACTCTCAAAGCCAACGAATGGCTTTAATATGTGTCGCCGCGAAAGTCAAAAGCGCGTCAGAGCCCCAGTAAAGTGAAAGTTATGGTGAGTCTCGTGTACGACTGTGATGATGTTATCCTAATGCATTATGTTCCTCCACGGTAGACCGCCAATGTACAGTATTATTTGCCGACCGCGGTGGCCGAGGGGACTGAGGCGCTCCAGTCACGGTCTGCACGGCCACTACGGTCGGGGGTTCGAATCCCCCCTCGGGCATGGATATTTGTGTCGTCCTAGTTCGTAAGTAGTTCATAAGTAGTTTGTAAATTTAGGGACTGATGACCCCGTAGTTGAGTCCCATAAGCTATACAAACATTTTTTACAGTATTATTTTTCATTTTTTGAGCATCACCTGCAACCAGCTTGGCGAAAGCAACGGCAACACTTTCTCCGCAACCCAACTCTCATTTTTCACGATAACGCACGGGCGCATACAGCGTTACCTGTGGCTGCTCTGTTCAGTTGATGGGACTGGGAAGTAGCGTACCATCCACCATACTCTGCGTCCTTGTGACTTTGATTTCATTCTGAACATGAAGGGCCGCAGTGGAGTAGCCGAACTTTCTAAGGCGTCTCGCTGCGGAGCGAGCGGTTGATCTCGGTCGGAGGTTCGAGTCCTCCCTGGGGCATGGGTGTGTGTGTTTGTCCTTAGGTTAGCTTAAATTAGTTTAAGTAGTTTGTAAGCTACGGACTGATGATCACGCAGTTTGGTCCGATAGATTTACAAACATTTGAACATTTTAACATGTTGAAGATGAAGGAAAAACTGTTCCAGAGATTCGACAGGCAATACACCGCTCCATTCGCACCATCAAAAGAACAGTCTTTGCTAACGGTATAGTACGCCTTCCACATCGCTGGCAACTGGTTCTACACAACGTTGGTCACTAGTGTGAAAGACAGTAAGAGGTGCAAACATGTAACGTTTTGTATCGGTTGTGAATAAATAGTTGTCACTATTTAAGTTGCAACCCTCGTAAATTACTGATGGAAGGGAGGGAGGAAGATTAAGGTGTAATGTCCCTAGAGTTTGGATGAGGATGGAACAGGAAATCAGTCGTGTCGTGTCATAGGAATTATCCAGGAATTTGCCTCGAGTGTTTTAAGGAAACGACGGAAAGCCTAGATCAGGATGCGTGGAGATGTAGTTGAACCACCGTCATCCCGAATGCAGTACATTGTGTTCCCATTGCGCCACTTTCTCGATATTACTGGTAGGTGCGATATTTCTCTCTTGCTGATACAACCGATATCGAGGGCACTGACAAGGAGTAAGTGCTAGTATATTTAGTGTAGGTGTATTGTGGTAATTCCGCAGTTTTAGTTTGGGCGTATTGCTGTATCTAGAAATTTTATTGTAGGCGTCTTTCGAATCAAGAATTTTAGTGTAGGACCCTTGATGTATCATGAAATTTTGCGGTAATTTTGAATTCGGCTCGACTGAAAGGTAGTACTATCTATATTGGTGTTGAGCGTCTACTTTTCACGAAATACGACATGAACAAACGTAGCACACGGAACGTAGTGAATGTATTTCGTTGACAGAGCACGGACTTTGTCAAGCTTTTTTTGAGTGTTTTTCAGACAAAATCTGATCTGGGGAGAGGAACACATTTAAGGCACCATAATGTCTATTTTACGCAGATATGATAACATGCGAATTTAACAGTCAACAAATTTTTTAAGAAAGTCTACTTTCGGTATTTCTCTAAATTGTGCAAGTTTGATTTGTACCCAATAGTCTGATATATAATTATACATGCTACGATAAAATATTCTTTACCAAATTATTCAACAATCAAAATTAAGTTGTTCACGTCTTATGTAAATAATTCCACACAGATTTAATGTGAATTCATGTCAGATTTTTTTTTCCCCCCCAGAGAGGTTACACTCGAACCCGACGTGATGCGAAGATAACAATTAGTCCCTTTGTCTCTCTGATCACTACATAATATTTAAATTTATGCATATTAATCAGATACATAATTCATTACTACCACTGATTAAAGAAAAACAACACTCTAAACTGTTACATTCGAAAGTAAGGTCAGACTTTATACGTTTCCCTCAAATATTTAAGCTCTTTCTTACAAGCTTTGCACAGTCCGCGTAAGGTAGCCTACATTCCGTAGATTATAATTGACTATAAGAAATGTAAGCCTATCTCATTTACCTGAAATAAAGTCCACCTTTCTAAACAGTATTTGCACATTGTTGTTGTGATCTTGAGTCCGAAGACTGGTTTGATGCAGCTCTCGGCGCTACCCTGTCCTGTGAAAGTATCTTCATCTGAGAATACATAGGACAACATAAATCCTTATGAATCTGCCTACTGTACTCATAGCTAGGTCTCCTTTTACGATTTTTACCCCACGAACTTCCCTCTAATGCTAAGTTGACGATTCCTTGATTTCGCAGAACATGTCCCACCAACCTATCCCTTCTCTTAGTCAGGATGTGCCTGAACCCCTTTTCTCCCCAATTCTGTTACGTGATCTACCCATCTAACTTTCATCACTCGTCTATAGCACAACATTTGGAAAACTTATAACCTATTTTTATCTGAACTCTTTATCGTACACGTTTCGGTCCCTACAGAAAAATGCTTTCAGAAAGTGGTTCCTAACATTTAAACTAATAATTGATGTCAACAAATTTCGCTTCTTCAGAAACGCTTTTCTTCCCATAGCCATTCTGAATTCTATATATCTTCTTTACTTCGACCATCAGAAGTTATCTTGCTACCCAAATAACAAAACTCATCTACTACTTTTATTGTCCCATTACCTAATCTAATTCCTTCAGCATCGCCAGATTTTCTGACATTCCATTCCATTAGCCTCCTTTTACTCTTGTTAATGTTCAACTTATACCTTCCTTTGAAGACACTATCCATTCTGTTTAATTTCTCTTACAGGTTCTTTGCTGTCTCTGACAGAATTACTATGTCATCAGCTAACCTCAAGTTATTTATTATTTATTCCCTCTCCCTGGACTTCAATTACCTCTCAAAATTTCTCCTTGTA
This sequence comes from Locusta migratoria, assembly GCA_026315105.1. Lineage (NCBI taxonomy): Eukaryota > Metazoa > Arthropoda > Insecta > Orthoptera > Acrididae > Locusta > Locusta migratoria. The sequence continues at coordinate 731,683,029 of CM048744.1, read as the reverse complement.
TTCCTTCACAGCTTGCTCAATGTACAGATTGAACAACATTGGGGAAAAGCTCCAACCATTTCTAACTTCCTTCTCAACCACTGCGACGTTTCCATAATCCTTGACTCTAATTGCGGTTTGGTTTTTGAACAAGTTGAATAAAGCTCTTCGTTCCCTATATTTTACCCCTGCTACTTTCAGAATTTGAAAGAGTGTATTCCAGGCAACACTCTCAAAACTCTTTTCCAGATTCACAATGGCTAAAAACGTAGGTTTCCCTTTCCTTAATCTTCTAAGGTAAGTCGTAATGTGAGTATTGTCTTACGTGTTCCTACATTTCTCTTGAATCCAAACTGATCTTCCCCAAGGTCGAATTCACCCAGTTTTTCCATTCTTCTGTAAATAATTTGTGTTAATATTTTGCAACAATGACTTATTAAACTGATACTTCTGTAATTTTCACTTTTGTGTGTACTTGCTTTCTTAGGAATTGGAATCACTATATTCTTCTCGATATCTGAGGATATTTGCCCTGTCTCATACATCTTGCATATAGGTGGAGAAATTTGTTCATCACTGGTTCTTTTAACGACAATAGCGGTTCAGACAGAATATCATGTACTCCAGGGGCCCTATTTCTACTAAAAACTTTGAGTGCTCTGTCAAATTCTTCTCGAAGTAAAGTATCTTATACCTCAACTTCCTGTACTTCGTCTTCCATACAGACGTCTTCCATACATACATCTTCTGTACTTCGTCATTCATACATACATACTGAAAAGTGAGAAGCCAAAAGTGAAAACATCTGCTAATCGCCAATTGCTTATATAGCAGACATGACGTCATAACATACTTTCTCAATGAATACAATTCCATGGTTTTACACTCATTTTGATTAAATTTTTGCTCAATTTTGTTTCAAATTTTTTTTAAAAGAACAGAATTTCATGCCAAAAATTGGTAAATACAAGAAAAGAAAATTTTCCAAACCATTGTAACTGAAATGAGCAATGGAAATATGTTATTTGGGACAAAAGGATTGTAATAACAAACGAATTATTTGGAAGTCATTATGTGAAAACAGGATCTATGGAAAATTGTGTGATAGATTTGCTGAGGAAAGAAAAGACCCACTTAAATATGGACAGTTTATTTACAGTGACGCCGTACACACAGACACGCACTAGTCGCGCAAATTAAGTTGACACTCGGCGCGGTGGCTTATGGGAGCCTTTGTGGTTGCTCCCAGCGTCCACCACGTCAGATTCCAAATTGATCTGTGCGGCTAGTGTACATTAGTATGCAGAGTTTCAGCCGATGATGGGGTGTCCCAGGCGCAGTCCCAGGCCGAGAGGGGCGGCGGCGATGGCGGGGGCGGCGACGACGGGGGCGGCGATGGCGGGGGCGGCGAGGACGCGCGGCGCCAGCACAGCGCCGGGGGCGGCCAGCACTCCCGCCCCCAGCAGGCCGCGCTTCTCACGGGCCTCCTGGCAGGAGGCAGCAGCCACGCACGCCGCCAGAACGATGATCTGTGGAAGAGTTGTGAGTTAGTTTTACGCCATTACTGACTTTTTAAGGTACGGAATCGTAGTAATCAGTACTGTAACGTTATGAACGATTTGACCAAGCATTAATACTTTATTTTTACTATTATCAATGTTATTTTCTTGGTTAATTATTTATTTATTGTGAAATACGTTCAGTAACTCATAATGTATCTTATACCAGAATGCCTGATATTGGATGGGTAAAAAAACTAGAATGCCTGACATCGGACAGATAAATGTAATAGCAGGCCGCGGAGGCTGAGGGGACTGAGACGCTTCAGTCACGGTCTGCACGGCCACTACAGTCAGGGGTTCGAATCCCCCCTCGGGCATGGATATTTGTGCCGTCCTTAGTATTAGCTAGTTCGTAAGTAGTTTGTAAGTTTAGGGACTGATGACCCCGTAGTTAAGTCCCATAAGCTATACAAACATCTGAATCTGATAAATGTAATAATGAACTACTCGATTTCGAGTAACTGAGAACTAATTCAGTGGTTGGTTGACAACTGAGGAACAGTATTTTTGCTATCATAGGGAACTGTAGAGGGTAAAATACTTGAATGCCTGAAAATAGGTGGGTAAATGGAATAATCATCTACTCCATTTGGAGAGAAAAATATTAACTAATACAGTGACTGGTTGACAGAATCTTGAAGACGTACTGAGGAACAGTATATTAATTATCGTAGGGAATTGTAGTGGCTCAAATCACAATGGAACTGTGCTGGCTTATATCACCGAGGGACTGCGTTACGCAAGTTGAGCATCTATTTTTATCACGTATGATAAAAGGTCCTTCTTGAAACAACGGTGTCAACGAAAAATGAGAAAGTGTCTAAATATTTGCGGGATATTCCCCTTTCAAAGAGAACTTTGAATTGGAAGCAGAATTCCGTATCGATTCTCATGGATGTCTTCACGGACTGCAGACTATTTGTATTGAACGTTATTAGTGACTAATGTAATATTTAACTGTGTAATTGAGAATTGGCCGATTTCCTTCATTTTTGTTTTAAACGAAAGTTCTTCATCCACAGATTTGCCAACAAGTATCAGAATTTCTATACTCAAACGTGATTTCCTTCTTTATATTTCTTAGGGGATGTCCTTGATGTCAACTAAAGTCAGTCGGTCAGGCCGTTATATCCGACTGATTTCCATCAGTTTTGCTTTAAACGAAATGTATTCATTCAGAGATTTGCCATCAAGTGTCAGAATTAACTTTAGTCTCTCCATAAGTTATCTTTATTCAAACGTGGTATCCTTCTGTCCTTGCATTGCAGATTTTAATCAGTTCGTTTTACGATATCTTCGCTTCTAATTAAGGTACGCAGTTCTGTTTGACCTAACATCACTCAGCGAATCAAGCTCTTTCATTTGCGCTGTTTTTAAACACCTGCACTGATTGATTCTGAAGAAAGATATGCGTGAACATTCTAATTTACTTCCATTATTTGTTGGCTGTTTCTTGAAAGGGATTAAACTTCAGCGGTTATCGGTCTTAATTATTTCCCAACCTTTTGGCATTTCACTAACGGTGTGAAGTATTCGCACGGTTCATCTAACAGAAATTAAATACATTTGTGCTGCCGCGTATGTGGGAAAATGTATTTCATCTACATCTACATACATACTCCGCAATCCACCGTAAGGTGCGTGGCGGAGGGTACACTGTACCACTACTAGGTATTTCCTTTCCCATTCCAATCCCAAATAGAACGAGGAAAAAAAGGAATGCCTATATGCCTCCGTACGAGCCCTAATTTATCTTATATTGTCTTTGTGATCACTACGCGAAATGTAAATAGGCGGCTGCAAGATCGTACTACACTCATCTTCAGATTCCGGCCCTCTAAATCTCCTCAACTGAAATTCACGAAAAGAACGTCGTCTTTCTTCCAGCGATCCCCAATTGAGTTGCCGGAGCATTTCCGTGACACTCACGCATTGGTCGAATCTACCGGTAACAAATCTAGCTGCTCGTCTCTGAACGGCCTCTATGTCTTCCTTTAAACTGATCTGCTGCGGATCCCAAACACTTGAGCAATACTCAAGACGTAGTCGTACACGCGTTTTATACGCGGTCTCCTTTAAAGATGAAGTACATCTCCCCATAATTCTCCCAATTAACCGAGATTAGCTGTCCGCCTTACTCACAACTGTCCTTACATGTTCGTTCCATTTCATATCGCTCTGCAATGTTACACCTAGATATTTGAACGACGCGACAGCGTCAAGAAGCTCACTACTAATACTGTATTCGAACATTATGGTATTGTTTTCCCTACTCATGCGCATCACCTTACATTTTTCTACATTGAGAGCTAGGTGCCATACTTCGCACCAACTAGAGTATTACGATTGTCAGGTTGTGTTTACCGAAGGTGGCAACCCAAATAAAGGATTAATTGCAATCCCGGCTTACAAGATTTCTTCTCAAGTGAATATTTCAGAGCGCCCCTTCCTCTCAGCATGAGGAAGTCGGTAGTGAGCAGAGACTGCTACTTACCAGGAACTTCATGTTGCAGGTTGGTAGAAGCGAGAGCGTCTAATGCCGTGGAACGGCCGGCTGGCGGCTTATATAGACGACCTCACTGCAAGCGCAGGGCAGGGCGTTGCCTGGCGTAGCTGTTGGCCTTCAGTAACCAACAATAGTGGCTTCCGTCGTGGTACCCCCCCCACACTGTCCATAAGCTTGAGTATGACACAATTTATTTGTACATTTACATTTACTGTTGAACGGAATAATTTTGGAACTACCGTTTTTCTTCTGTCCTTCTTGGTCTTTTACGTATTGACACTGCCTTTATGTAGATACAACATGCAGCAATCACTATTTGAAACTGCAATCACGATCAGCTTGCGATAAGGCTACCTTAAGGTTAGTCAACATGAGGTCTGTCCAGGAAAATATCAGAGCGCCAACTGAAAAAAAAAACTAATCTTAATCGCTATTGTTGATAGCTACTAAGGTAATATTGTATTTTAATATTCTGAAAAAAATTATTTGTTGTATTGAATAATGTTAATGTCTTAGGTTTATAACTTTCTTAGCAGGAGCACCTTAATTCGAATGCTCGGAGTCGCATGGAATAATACTTACAATACCTGCCGATCATTTTGTATAAAACACAGTGGTTTTGTCATTTCCATGCAAAACGTTCCATTTCACTAGAAACGACATTTTAATAGAAAGAAAGTAACGAGATATCAGTACCATAGAGGGACATTTTAGGTAGTTCCATTACGTCAGAGTATCGTAATAGTTTCAGTTGACATGGCCGAAAGCCCTGAGCGTAAAATTATAAAATCGCAAACCACACGCATCCTACACACCCGACACCGCTTATACAGGATGCTTCAGCAGAATAAGAAAATATTTTGTGAGTTGGTAGTATAGACGAGTTGCAATAAAAGTGGCATATCTGTCCAATTTTTATTAAGCAATAATGTTCTTAGTATGTAAACCAACGAACTTAAAGCAAAGAAAAATTTGAAAATTTCCACAATTTTTCCTTCGTGGTTTAGTAGAACATCAACATACTGAACTAAAAGAATAATTTTAATTTTACTTTCTACTAGTTTATTTTGTGAAAGTCTGAAACCGGTAACTAAATAATACAACTTGTAGCACGTATACGAAATTGTGCTTATAATGAAATATATGTTCTGCGAAGAACCGACGAAAGAATTTGTGAAAATATCCTTACTTGCCTTTACTGTAATTTACTTTGGTTTACATACTAGTTCTAACAAATGAATCACAGCTATGAATAAAAATTCGACATACCGCGACTTTTCCTGCCTTCTCGTGTTGACCACTCTGAGTTGTATTGGCTACAATGTACAGGTATTTGGCTAAGTGCGGCTCAGCAAATGAAATCTGACTCGATTTAGTTAAGAGCAGAGCCGTCTGTCTGCTTTCGTGTCTTGCAACTACAATAGCTGCATACAGTACCTTGTACCTGCGATCCTGCAATCACAGAGGCTAACATTTGTGAAATAAAAAGTTATATAAATTACAGATAATGATTCATTAATAAAAAAGACTTTACTCTATCTTTTGCAAATGATGTAGGCAGCGCAAGATAAATCAGTAGAATAATGTTTACTCTGACAAAAGCTTCATCTACTGGAAGTAGTCCAACACAAATTAATGAAGCAAATTAGTAACAAACATTTTAAAATTATCAATACAGCAGCATTAACTGCGTAATGAGAATGGTAGAAAAATCCCCAACTGATTATTCATTGCCGATGCTGAGATACTAAGTTCATTTCGCAATCACACAACACGAAGCAGCCGTCAACTCAAAATACATCAAGTTTTAATATGATTTAAGAAAGAGTGCAACCAGTCAGTTTGACTTGAAATGATACTGTGTTATTCCATTAACCGGTTTTAGAACCTTTTCACTTCATCTTCAAACGCTCCATGTGTTCCAGGATCATTTTATGCGTGATGTTGGGTGCTGTGTCTGTGGTGGGAAGATGTAAACATACTTTAATAAATCGTTTTTCACGTTTAATTAGATCGTGTTTTGTATCTGGATATTTACGTGAAGTTTCTTAATTTACTTACTGCGGTTGTATTACCGTCTTCTTTTTATAATTAATTTCCGTTTCACGAATCTCCTTGTGATTAGATACCAGAACCACATCACTCGATTTTCACTATTGAGCTCTGTAACAGACTGTCAACACCACTTCACCAGCGTCCAACATGTGCTTTTACAACCTTGTTATTTACAAACCTCTTCATTCTAAGAACACTCTTTGTACAGGTAAGCTTGTTTTGTTTGTGTATGATACAATAGATCTGTTAGCAAATATTTTCGTTAATATTAAAGTACAAAAGTGAACAATAAATTGTATCTATATTGTTTGCATAGGTTTTTGCCTTCATATGTATATAGATTATTAGTTAAAAGGACAAGAATAAAGTTCATACTATTGCTTATATTGCTGAGTCTTGGCATATTAGTAAAGCCTAGGTTCTCTTTATTGTGTTTAAATGAGAGTAGCTATATCGTTATTCTATTATTGTAGAATGGAAGGAATAGGTATTTAGATGTAGAAAAAGTAATTATGCATTTGTTATTTGGTAGAGTTTTGACCTTATCAGAAGCAAATGAAAGAGCTGTCGGTGAGGGGAGTGGTAGGCGTAAAGGGCGGCGGGAGAGGAGGAGGGGGGACGCGCTGGTGAGAAGAGGGATGGGGTGACCTTTTGGTGAATCAGTTGCTTTGTATTAGGAAGTTCTCGAAATTTTGGAGGAACAATTTGGTTTTTAGTTCAGTCTGATCATTAAGAATGTTGTTGGATATTGTATTTGTGTTGATGAGTATCTCAATTTCTTCAAGAAGGTCAACTTTCATAACCTTTTCTGGCAAAATTGAGTATTATTTGGAGTTTCTTTGGAATGTTATCTGTAGAATGACTCCGTTGGGAAAGGTGTGTGGCAAAGCAGGATTGGTTTAAATCATTAAGATGGAGTGCGTCAATGTGTTCTTTAAATCTTGTTGTGAAGTGTTTTCCAATTTGATCAATATAGAAACTTAGACATGAATTGCTAGTTAGTTTGCAGATACATGATTTTTTTAACAGAATGAAACTTTCCCTCTGCAGCGGAGTGTGCGCTGATATAAAACTTCCTGGTAGATTAAAATTGTGTGCCGGAACCGGGACTCGAACCTGGGACCCTTGCCTTTCGCGGACAAGGCAAGCGCTCTGCTGACTCACAACTTTATATAGGGAAAAAAAAAAAAAAAAAAAAAAAAAAAAAAAAAAAAAAAAAAAAAAAAAAAAAAAAACATGTCACAATAATTTTGAAATGTACAGCATAACAGCATGTGGCGTAACACCTGAAGATGACTTTTAAGTCAAAATAAGCTTAGAAAGTAACTAATACGAATTATGAATATACAGTGTTGAAATTATATAATTCTTATTTTTTCCTCGGTAATGTGACTTACAATGATGATTTTCGTTTGTTTGTATGTATCTGTTCAGCAATTGGTTGTTTTTTTGTTTGAATTAATTTATGATAGCAGGCTGTATCCATTGTTATGAAGTTTATCTACTTTTGGCTTTCATTTGTGTATATTGGAAGTTTGAGCACGCCATTTATCATTGGTCTGGATGACAAGAACAATTATGAATGGAAACATTTATTGCTGTTGGCTTCCTGAAGATTTGGAAGCTGTGTTTCTGGTTTTTGATAGAGATTGTTTGATCAAGTTTTAGTGTCACTCATAACATAACAAGACTAATAACATTTCGCGTGTAATCACATACACTGCTCAGTTACAATTCCGTAATAGAATCGGAAAAAGTTAATTCTTAAACCGACACATTTGTCTGGTTACGCACACAATGACTTTGGACAGCCGGTAAAATATCGGTCGTCCACATTCCAGCAGTGAAGCATTGGAGGGCATTGTGGCTTGTATATTGTTCCCTCACGCACCGGCACCGAAAAAAAAGCCGGTCAGCTGCCACTATCGGCCGCTGCCTCTGCAGACCACTGTCGCCGGTCTGGTGCCAGCGGTACAATGCAGTGGCGCACGTGTGCGAATCGGGGTTGTAATATTGCTGCAGGCACACTCGCCGATCGCGTAGCGGCCGTCCTGCCCACACAGTTCTCGCTCTGCCTCCATGCAGCGACTTTGCGCTTATATAATTAAAATATCAAATATTGATTCAGCACTGACTTCACTAAACATTACAGTTATTTCATCTTCTCGTTTACGGAGACCCATAAGACAACCCACAGGTTACTTGGACAATTGGACAATACAGATCGGAGGAAAAAAGAAAAAGGAAACATAAAAAATACCACTTGTGATGATCTCTTGATACGACGTTGCGTTATGACCGCTTCCACTTATTTCCTTTCTTTAATTTTGGAATCTTCTCATAGTTTCAGATAATTTTGCAATCATTTCCTAAGAGTCATCATAAACCTGTCTGTACACAGTGACTCCCCGTTTTCCAGTGTCCTTAACATGTATGCTTCTTTCTTCCGACCACAAGTACAGTACTTATCGGAGAAACATGTTATTAATGACTCGGTTTAAACATTATATTTTTGTTCAGATACCGCTAATAAAGTTTAGCGGTTTAATTATACAATGTTTAATTAATGCTTTTAGTACATTATAACTCTTTCTGATATTAAATATTTATTTTTTAATACAATTGGCATTTTAGTATTTTATTTGACTTCTTTTTCGGAATATTCATTACAGTCTTACTTCAATTTACCATAAATCTTGTTATTAAAATGTATGAAATTTTCTGAGCAAATAGTTCAAAATTTTCAAATGCGAATTTACAGTAACTTAAAGACTGAATATTAAGTCACCTATTTTATTAAGTTGTTATATACTAAATAAGTGAGTCATAGTATGTTTGACTGCTTGCACGGTGATATAAAGTTATACTATTCATAATAATTTTTAAACATCGACCAATATTCTTCTCTATTTGCAAATGTTTTGTAATATGACGGGAAATATTTTATACCTACCCCTATATTATATTTTGGCTGATATTAAGTTGTATAACAGATATTGTAAATGTTTGTTTATGTTCAGGACGTTTTTTTGCTTGGTATCTGTATATTTTAACTATGAGTTTGGTTTTGGTAAGAATTTCAGTTTTTTGTTAATGTTAACAGTGACATATATCTACTTTAGACATTTGTATAGTATTAGTTTGTTCATATTCCTTGTAATGTTGAAATGACCGGAAAACTTAATATAGGTGTGGCAGTATTATTCGTGTAATTATGGCACTACTGTTTTCGTTGCGGAGATGAGCGACATACATAATCGTTACAGTCTGTTTCACGCCATTGAATTTAATTCAGTGGCGGAGTTGAAGGACACTTTTCTCGTCCAACTCAAATCACCAACTAGTCCTATAATACGAGTGTCCATTATTCCACTTTCTCGCAGTTTTGCCAGAATTTCCGCAAAGGTACGAATTTGTCTTTATCCGCACACATTGTTCATTTGCCTGTTTGAAGCATACATACAATTATATATGTATACGTTTTCAATAGATTAAGTGATTACTAAATAAATCATGATATACTTATTTCCGTTGTGGAAGCAAACTTTGGACATGTTTAAAGATAAAAATGTGACTAGAGATACATGAAGACAAGTTTCCTGCGAACTGAATGAGGTTGTTGAAGAAATGGAGAGCAAACAATAAGTGTATTTCTTAAGTGGTATACGAATGAGTGATACGGTACATTATTAGTTCTTTGATATTTTCAACAATATTGGTCATATAAAATTACGCAAACTCGTTTGGGATTAATTAATTTGTGTTCGGAATCAAATTCACACTACTACAACAGCCAAGCGACAGCTCGTTTGACCTGTAAAATTCCGGCGTGTGTGCAAGCAGCGATCCACCGACAAGATGCTGACCGATATTTGAGCGGCCGTCCAAAACCGGTGTATGTGCAACCAGTCTAGCTTTCAGTATAATTATACTACCAGCATGTTAGAGTTTCAACAAAGCGGCCGTTTGTCGCACAGTTTCTATCTCTGTCTCCAACGAAACACTTCAGCTAACCGGACAGTTCCTTCTCCTCCTTCCAATACGAGGCAAAGTGTTCCTCCAAAGTTCAAGTATTTTACTTGACTACACCGGTCTTCTGCTCTGGCCAGTCTCGTATTGGCAGATTGCAATCACCACCAAACGTACCAGAGTACTTAACAGAAAAGATTTGATTTGACATCTCTGACCACTACCACACTAAATGTTAATAACTTTTCTATTTAATATTTAACAGCAGTACAAATAATGTATGAAATAAATGAACAACCTTTTTATCTATTTATTTATTTTATTTTTTATTTTATTGATTTACTAGCTGAAAACCCGGCGTTACCCGGGTATTTATGTTTTATTCCTGCCATTTTTCACGTGTATATTCATTTGTATAAGGATTGAATGTCTGTAAAATCTTATAGGAATGCAATTAGTAGTAAAGACGTAATAAATTAAAACTTGGCGCGTGATGGGGCGGTTTTCCATGAACATTACTGTTTATTTGCACATATCTCGTGAACTACCTGTCGTAATGTGATACAATTTAGAAGGTACACTCTACTATATGCTTGTATACTGTCTGTAAAGTTTCCTGCGGCTACAGTTTAAAGAATACAAATCATAAATTGTAACGTCATACCGACTCCCGTAGTTTTACTCCATAAATATCGGAAAAATAGTAAGCGAGAAATATTTTCCCTTTCATCATTTTGCTATGGTTATCAGCAAGAAAACGTTTAATAAAGCTTTGAAATTATGTTTAAAGTTCGTTGCAAGTCGCTAAGTACTCTCATTTTCATATAGCGCATTTATTGTCTCGCCGCATTATGTGGCAGTTTTCTGCGATTCCTGTAGTTTATGACGTCATACCTTCTGAAGTATGTGTCGTATGTGATTTTTAATCCTGCAGAAATTGTTACCTCACAGTAAGGAATGTGTGTACCAAAATTGGTTCAAATCGGTCCTGTGATTTAGGAGAAAATGAGCAGCATTGTCGCTAAATGCAACAGTTTTTCGTTCGTCTCATTGTTTATGACGTCATATCTCGTGGACTATGTAACGTACCTGATTTTTACGTTTACGGCGACCGTCCTCATGGATTGAAGCTTATGTGTGCAAAATTTGAAAATGATTGAATCGAAACTCTAGATTAGTATGCAACACGTACACACAAACATATGGACACTTTGCTTTATATGTAAAGATTTATTTATTTATTTATTTATTTATTGCACTATGGATACTTCTGTTTCTTGCAGTCGCTGATCGTGTTCGTTCGTTGTTCTCCGATGAGTTCTTGGCTCAGCTTTTGTATTACAGAAGGCGTTCAGCCTTCTGGTCGGACGCGCTGAGTCACGGCGCCCGCCTTTATGAGCATGCCCATTCACACTGCATGATATCTACGTAAATTCAAGGGCAAAATAGACAATTAAACATGAGGACAAGACGTGCGTATCATGCTGCTTGCATTTTCTGAGTTACTGTGGAGGATATGAAGATCTGACAATATTTCATAATAAATTGTTATAACAACTGTAATAAATCCTTAAATTAATACAGAAAATGTATTGCTTTCAAGACGATAGCATGAGGTAATAAGCTATCATCTACGAAACTGTTTGTTTAAATCGCATTTACAAGTTGTTATTTTAAGTTTAATTTTACTTTATTCAGATACCGTGAAAATTATCTATTGTAATTTTCAAGATATTAAACATATCATTGGTGCATGAGATGCGCCTAATTTGTCGCATTTATTAGTATACTTGAATTTTCTAATGCTCGGTAAGCTGAATTATATTTGAATTTTGTAACTGCAAGTATGACCATCTTTCAACTCAGTTTCATTTGGACAGTAACTTTCCATGTGTGTCTTTACCAGAAAATAAAAATTCACCGGTATTTCTGTTACCTTACAACATGCCATAAGCATTTTATTGTATTTTACTTATATTATCAACTCCTAAAATAATTACCATTCTTGTGAAATACCATATACCAGTCCTGAAGCTGCAGGTGCGGGATTTTGATGAAGCGGTTACAACCCGGTGAAGGAATACAATGGACATATATCACAAAAACCAGTTTTTTTAAGTTCTGAATACCTTTTGCTTTCATTCAGTTCGATATGATAAACCACACTAATTACATTTTGGTACATGAAATTGACTGTAAATTACAGAATTAAATTTTATGATGATATAAGGATCATTTAACTCTTCAGCCTCGTTTTAACCAGCTCATTCAAATCCCATATCTGCACTGTGAGGACTAATATATGCACTATACCTGAGTAGGATGCATGTTCTTTGCTTCATTTCAGGTACGCCATGGTGCGGAGCGCGCGGTTGCTCGCCGTCGGAGGTTCTAGCCCTCCCTCGGGCATGGATGTGCATGTGTTGACCTTAGCATGTTAGTTTGTAAGCCTACGGACTGACAAACACACAAGATAAATTCCTTAGATTTACAAACATTTGAACATTTTTATTATAGGTACCATAAGTAGAGGTTTCTGCCAGTGTTGAATGAAGTGGTATGATACACTGACGTCACTGAATTGCAAGTGATTTCCGCTCTATGGTACTGGTACCTTGTTACAACATTCCTCTCAATTTAAATGACATTTATGACAGAATGTGTAGTTTTGCAAGCAAAGGCCACAGACCACTGTTCCTTTTTATGATCGTGTGTTATTATAAGCATGGTTCGTGTGGTTCCGAGCATTTGGGTCATAGGTCTACTTTTCACAAGGAATGTCACAGTCTACGTCTTTAGTTTCTGGACCATATTCACTAATCAATGCCTATTAGAAAAGTTGGAATGGAAGTGAGTAAGAGTGAAGAAAAATTAACGAAAATTGTGTTTATAATTTTTTGCGGTTGTTCTAATGTATCCCTTGCTTAGTTAATGCACGCGTGTTGTTATTGCTATCGTTTTAAGAGGTGAGTTGTTAAGATTATTTTATGAATATGTGTTACAACAAATAATTAGTTACATACATATAAAATACGAAACTGTAAACAACAAGCAGAAACATTTTATACAAGGTGCGTCCAGAGAGTAAGTTCCGTTTGGTAATAAAATGAAATTGTACACAGATACAGAAGAATTTTTATTGCAAAAAATTCTACAACTCTTAAACTACTTTCCCACATAACTGCCGAAATTTTATAGGCACTTGTCATAGCGTGCCACACGTTTTCGCATGCATCCTTCACAGGATGTGATAACAGTTGAAGAGTTGACCACCAAGGAGAGACTTTAGGTGTATGAAGAGATGAAAGTCGCTAGGAGAGAGGTCCGAGCTGTATGGAGGATGATCAAACAGGTCCCATTGAAATTTCCGTAAGAATTCTTTGGTCACATTCGGTGTGTGAGGTCAGCCATTATCGTGAAAAAAAATTTTGACAGTAATTCTCTTCTTACACCTAAAATCTGTCCTTGGTGGACAATACTTCAATGATGATGACGAGCTGAAAGAACATGTTACCGCATGGTTGGATACACAGGCGTCAACATTCTATGAAAAAGGCAACAAAACCTTGTGCCATGATATGACAATTGCATACGAAATTTCGGAAGCTATGTAGAAAAGTAGTTTAACAGTTGTAGATTTTTGTACAATCAATATCTCTTCTGTATCTGTACCCGTTCGTTTTATATAAGCAAACGGAACTTACGTTCTGGACGCGCCTCGTAAATTTGGCCCAAGGGCTACTTCGACAGAATTTGGAGTTGCCAACATCAAGTCCTCTAAAGTACGATGTGAAAGATATTCAGTTCACTTATGCGTTAGGCGCTTTGCGTCATAACTGTTATACAAAGTTTTCATGTTTCATCATGTATATTCTGTTCTTTTTGGTGAACATATCGGTAATTAAATTCCTTTAGATTTCTTTTTAATATTATAACTAGAAAATTATATTTAATTCAATGACTTTGAAATCTGCATAATTTTGTAAGCAGCTCGCTCATTTCATGGTTGGACACCACACTGATGTGTTACATATATATATATATATATATATATATATATATATATATATATATATATATATATAAATTGTTACTTTCAGCTAATATGGCATATGTTTATGCATAGCTGATATTACGATGACTGGTATGTACATTTGCTATACTCTGCAATTGTATTGGCTCTGACTTTATTATATTTTTATGTGTTTGGACTTTGTACTGATTATTGTATTTTCTTGTATTGAAGGTGCGTTGAAGATGATCATTATGTGATCGAAATCGATCAGCAAAAAACATTAATAAAAACGACCAGTGCTGCAGACTATATTTATTATATTCTTTTCTTATACGTATGTTGGGTCGTCAGCACGTCTCTACAATCACTGTGACGTTTTAGTGCTTAATGTACTTCGATGGTCTCAGTCGCGGCGATACCACGCAATCCAGAGTCACATTCTTGGCTTCCTTTCACTTCTGTTGCCTGTGCTGCACCAAATTTTTAGACTGCAGTGCTATTTTATGAAGCGGGTGAAAAGTTTAACACACATTGCTATCTACTATCACTGACTTTATCAGACGAATTAAAAATACGTTTCGAAACATGTCGTACTTTTAAAATGAAGTACAGTAACCATATGATGTATTTCTTCTCAAAATGACAGTTTAGTGTTACCACCACTAATGTAGACCAGAATCGAAATTTACAGTGAGTTAGTCAAAAGTTATTCCCTTCCAATCGTTTCATTCACTAATTACATTTGCAAAATGTTTAAATGTCTGTGAATCTATCGGACCAAACTGCGTGGTCATCAGTCCGTAGCTTACAAACTACTTAAACCTAGATAAACTAACCGACGAACACACACACACACACACACGCTCCAGGGAGGACTCGAACCTCCACGGCGAGCAACCGCGCGCTCCGCAGCGAGGTGCTTTAGACCGCTCGGCTATTCCACCGCGGCAATTACATTTGCACAAATAAGACAAATAAAGGACTAACGCACGACAACATAGTATCCTTTTGTTTTAGGAAGAGTAACTCTTAAGTACTGCATACGCTAGTCTATCACATTTAGAATTTAGAAGTTAATCTTTCCGCAAAATAACAGTTTCTGTGAACCTTCTCGTGGTATTATTCCAAAGGTATTGTGTTTTCGGAGAGTTGAACCTTTTGATGCTTAGGATTATTTATTCTACAAAGATTGATGGTACACTAACGTCGAGCTTTGCGGGTAAACGACTTAGAAGAGTGGTGGTACGAACTCACCAATGCTTTAGTAGTTGCGAATGGAGAATTAATCACGTAACATTGTGAAGTAAATTAGTTCGTCTGCCGTATAAGTAAAACTGATACGAAACCACAGGGATTATCGGAGTAAACAAAACCGAAAGAAATTATTCCATTCCATTCGACAGGCAATGTAAATCATACAGGGAAGGAATCTTCCAGGTTGAATGGTCGTGGTCGACGAAACATTTCTGCTCCTGACGTTTCGTCCAGAGCTTCGAGGGACATCTTTAGAGATGCTTCTCGTAGTCGTGAGTCTTGCCGACTGTGTTTCTTCGACCACGTGTTCTTTGACCGACCGTGTTTCTTCGACCCACGTATTTCTTCGTGCACGACCACATAACCCGGATGATTAAACAGCAGACAGTGTATAGCCTTGACAAAATATGGTTTCTTTAATATAGAATTACATGTCTCCTAATTGAGATCGGAGTTGGCACTGGTAGAGCCCGTGATGGAAACAACAATGACACTGAAATATCAAGAACTTAACCGCCACGCCGGGCGTGACCTCCGATGCGTGGTATGGAAATGTAGACCTTGCCGTTACAACTGACGCAATACCGCATTGTATTTACACGAGAATTTTTATTCGTTCCGGGGACACTTGCAAAATAGAACATTAAATTCAGAACCAAGCTCAGTACTTGGAATAACATGAGATGTTAATGTTTTATACAGGCACCAGAGACGTTAAATCACATATTATTGTGCCTCTAGAAGTTGAATTGTAGTTGTGTAGTACTAAACTGTTCGTCTCTCTGAGTAAATGTACACCAGTTGTAGATTTGAGGGATAATCCGTAAACAGAAATAAAATTTCAGAATGAAAGTAACAGTCGCGTTCGCAAAATATTTTTACAGTTTATTCCATAATAGGGTGAACGATTTCGCTCTACTCTGAGACCATAATCAGACCGATTAGTCGCTGATGGTCTCAAAGTAGATCGAAACCGGTCACCCTATTATCAAATGTAAAAATATTTTGCGAACGTGACTGTTATTTTCATTCTGAAACATACACGAGCTCGCTGACTTTCCAATTGGAAACTACTTTTTTCCCAACTCAGAAATAAAATGCCCAAAAAGAGTGTCTAAAATGAATGTACAGCTTAACGTTTCCGTTATTAATGAAACGTCAGGCCTTACATGTTCCAATCTGAAGAAAATAAGGCCTGTAGTACACAAAATAATTACAACAATCAATCAATTAACGAATGCTACGTTCAATCGACTGCGATAAAATTTTGCACACGTGATCTTCAAAACAAAATGAAAGGCACTGGCAGGCCGCGGTGGCCGAGGGGACTGAGGCGCTCCAGTCACGGTCTGCACGGCCACTACGGTCGGGGGTTCGAATCCCCCCTCGGGCATGGATATTTGTGCCGTCCTTAGTGTTAGCTAGTTCATAAGTAGTTTGTACGTTTAGGGACTGATGACCCCGTAGTTAAGTCCCATAAGCTATACAAACATTTGAACATTTTGAAAAGCACTGTCTACATAACAGTTCGAACGGTGCATGTCGCAGAGTACTTTACAACAGACTTCGAAACCGCCCTAAAGATTTTTTCTGATCTTCAAGAAATTTGCACACCTCACCTGCAAAACAATAGAAACTACGTTAAATTTTGTACGGTGCATGACAGAGGTATCTTACAAACTTCGACACTGTTTAAGTGATCACCACTAAATCTGGCGGGTGTGCATAATCTATACTAATAATAAATCTTTAAATGTAGGCCTGTCGCTGTTTACTTCAATCTTCAAAACTACTGGACGAATCTCCATGCGGTTTTTACAGTAAACATCAGAAACGTTTGGGTCAACATACAGGCATAATTTTTTCAAAATAAGTTCACGAAAATAAAGGATATCGTAATTTTAAGTGCTTTCAGTAACGAACGTGTCTGTTTGTTCAACTACTAAAAAACCTCTTTTCTCCAAAACTACTTCACGAATTTGTATGGGGTTTTCACAGGAACTTGAGCGTATCCCTGGTCAATTTGTAGACTTCGTTTCATAACAATCGGATAACGAAAAAAAAAAAGAAAATCGTAATTTGTAATTTTTTATCTACGACCGTCATGTCTTTCTGTCTCTTCGAACACGTTTATGTCCAAAACTACTTGACGAAGTAGTTTCGTAGGCTTGACAAATTTTCGTGGGGTTTTCACACGTAACTTGAGCATATCGTGCAGTTACAAAAAGGCTCCAATATGTAAAATCGGATCAGATAAAATAAATATATCATAATGTAATCACTTGTTTAAAAGCAATGGTTCATGTCTATTTGTTGAGGGGAATCTGCAAAAGTACTGCACGAACATTCATGGGTAATAATTCTTTATGTTGATAATGAAATAAATAATTAATTTTATCACGACCAGTAAATTAATGATCCCCCAAAAAGCGATTATTTCATTGACAACGTAAACATACTAAACCGCTACCACTACAAGTAAAATTTAACCCAGGTACAACAACAAAAAAAGAAAAAAATGTTTCTTACTAGATGCATCCCGCATGCCTTGCAATGCCATAGAAAAAAAAATGGTTCCTTTCGCGGGTATAATTTGAATTTAAAACATAACGACGTTCCTCCGCGTCTATCGATGTTTTCATTTACTTTGCAATGAAACACGAATTTGTGTAGTCTTCTTTCTGATTTCGGTGCGTACTTATTATATCTTGAGTCCAGTCTGTTTAGAATGCCTAGCAAACGGTGTAGTACATTACAAAAGAAAGAGAGGCCCTTTTAGTTACGTAGTGCACCAAAGAACTGACAGTAGTTACTGCTGCATTTTTTAGTTTTTTATTTCTTTTCGATGGTTATGACATAGAACAGCAACTAACCACTAAAGGTGCTGTTGGTTTTGTAGTGCTGTAAAGAAACAATACATGCTCCTGTTGTGCGTTTTCCCTCAGTAACAGAAGTATTTTGAATGAAGAGCCGCAATCTTATCTCTGCAAATACAAACAAACATTGAACAGTGAGTTGCTTATTACACTTTGTATAATCACAGCTCAACGACAGTTCTTTGCCTTTTTTGAGAGGGAACTTTGAACTTAAAACATAACGACGTTCCTTAGCATCTGTCGATGCTGAAATTTACATAAGAATTCTTTGCAAAGAAAATCGAATTTATGTAGTTCCGTTTCTGATTTCGGTGTATCCTCATTACATTTTGAGTGGGTTCTGTTTAGGAATGCCTTGAAAACGCCATAGTACAGGAAAGGACCAAGTGAGGCGACGTTAGTTACATAGAACACCAAATAACTAATTGTGGCGTTTTAGGTTTTTTTCATTCTCATATCTATGGTGTAATAGACTAAAAGAAGAGGTAGACTTTTACTTATGGCGGCAGTGTTGTGTGCTGATATTGCCAACGGCCGTTAAATGCTTTTTCAAAAATTAGTCACTTACAATAAGGGGAATAATTATTTATATTCACGATGAAATAATTTATGCTGTTGTCGTCAGTAATTAATCATCCTGATAAAGAGAATAGTTCGTTGCCAATATAGCAAACTTAAACCGCTGCCACTGCAAGTAATGTTTAGGCAAGGTAAGAGAAAAAAAAGTTTTTTTTCTTCCTAGCTGTATTCCATATGCTTTTCAATGTCATGGAAAGAAAAGAAGTGCATCTTTCGACGGGTATAACAACTAAATTATACTTAGAGTAGAAATATCTATGGACTGAGCATTGGCTTCTGTGCATGTCCTCAACATTAAGCTGGAATTACCAACTGATAGACAAATCCACTCTCTCCACACGTTTATTTGCTCTTAGAATCGGTTTTTTCCGCATTGGCTGCAAAGAAGCCCCACCTCCTTTTCGCAGAGCAACCACATAACATGAAATAATACTAAATAAATGTCACAGAAGCCACAAGAAAGTAGAGGAAGCTTCGCTAAAAGGGCCATTTACACATAGTCATCCGTCTTAACCGAAAAATAAAGGACCAAGATGAAGTCATCGATTAGTAGATCTTTCCCAATATCAAGTGATGCCGGCCGCGGTGGCCGAGGGGACTGAGGCGCTCCAGTCACGGTCTGCACGGCCACTATGGTCGGGGGTTCGAATCCCCCCTCGGGCATTGATATTTGTGCCGTCCTTGGTAGTAGCTAGTTCATAAGTAGTTTGTAAGTTTAGGGACTGATGACCCCTTAGTTAAGTCCCATATGCTGTACAAACATTTGAACATTTATCAAGTGATATTTGAGTGTTGAGGACAGAAAATCTGTTCTGCACATCTGAATGCTCACTCCAGAGATATTTCTGCTCTGTGCCTGCCACTAGAGATAACATACACAAGCGAGTTTCAAACTCATCCGAAACCTCCCTGCTTTCATAATTGTTCCGTGCAATATTGTGATTGAAAATTGTAATTACTTAGTTTTGGTGCAGACTACATTCAGATAGAGAAAGACGTCTTCTTTTGCAGAGACAATGGTACTTGCATTTATTATCCGACTTCTGAATATGTAGGTCTATTACACAAGGTCGATTTCAACTTTGTGCTTTACGAAGTAATCACTGCAGGACGTGGGGACATGTATTATCTGAAAGAGTGGCCGATGCTGCTAACAGTCAGTTCACTGGAAGTACTTTATTTAATGGAAAGTGCTATGCAGACGATCAGCTGACGCCATGCTTTGAACGTTTACCCAAAATTAATTAATCGCACATTGACCCAACCATGACGTCTTATTTAAACGGACATGAACTTCTCTGTTGATTGAATTACCAGACTTTCAACATTCGTCGAGTTTTCGATAACAGGGAGCACTGCATACAGAATAACTACAGTGTCTACAGTGTCCTCAGTGCAACATTGCAACATACTAATATTTCAGCATACACTTACTATGATGGATAAACAGTTTACTATTACACAATACAACCAATACATGGCGCTGTTGTTATTATTACTATTTCTCATCTCAACGCTAGAACTGTTTTCAGAAGTTTACGCCAAACAGAAAATTACACACCGCAGTCTAAATTTTATTAACACCACCTAACACTGAATTTACGTCTTTCCGGAGTACGGACATAAATTAATTTCCCTTTTTGTTTGAAAAACTTTATGAATATTCATCGACAATGATTTCTACTTAAATCTGACATCATGGCTAGAAGTACTCGGTTTATTGACAGAGCGATCCAAGAAGGATTCTGTTTTTGCAGACCTAGGTTCGGAACCCCCCCCCCGCCTCCCCACCCCAAAAAATAAAACACATGATATATACGGGTCCCTCTTTAACAACCGTTGCGAAGCACGGGCTTATAGCTGGTTTTTAATATGCAGCGGAGGTAGGAAATGAATAGAGCGACTGGACAGAAAGGGACTGGTAGAGATCAGGAAGGTAATGACTGGGAGATAGAGGAGTGCATGGAGAAGGCGGTGGAGGAAGATAAAGAGCGGGGATAGGGGTAGGAAGACACACACAGAGAGAGAGAGAGAGAGAGAGAGACTGAAATAGATAAATATCCTAGTTTTCAGTTGGATAATATAGAGAGAACCGTAAAAGGTCACTGAGGAACATAAGAAACACACATAGAAGTTGGGGAAGTGATGGGCAGAGAGATGAAGGGAATGAGTGTAGGATGTGTATTGAACTACTTGTCACATTTACAAATGCGAAGCATTGCTCGATTCACGAATAATTTACAGTTTTGTGCAGTTACAGTATATGTAAGATACGTAATAATCAATTTCTGTGTATTTGTCTCAATGATACCCCTGAAACAGTGTTACTGTTTTTCAATACTTTGGCCTACTTAAGTAGCACCAAACGTGGACCGTTCGCGATGACCTTTCGACAGAAATTTAATTCCAGACAACACCTTAACCGTTCTTTTGAGACGAAAATTGAATAAACGGACTTACAGACGACAAAATTACGTTGAATCTAACTCTCTTTAGTTTCTTTCCGCATCTCACGAAGTTTTAGAGATATTTGCTTTAATGCAACACTGTTTGACAGATCACCATTAAATTTAGTAGCTATATGTGATGTTTCGTATAAAGTGTGAAACGATACGGTGAATCGGCGCAGAAGAGAGGATATCTCCCATGTTCATATCTGATCCTGGAAAAAAAAAAAAAAGAAAAAAAAAAAAAGAAAAAAACCTTATTCTTTTCATTCTCCACTCCGAGGAGTGGAGCGAGCTGTTTGAGATCCGGTCCATAAAGAGTCGCGGTTCTATTCAGCCAATTATCAGACAAGATGATAGTGGGACAAAGGGGGGATCCCAATTGGGAATAAGTGGGAGGGCTTACCAGTTCCGGCAAACTCCTTACAACCAAGGAAAACCTCCCGAAAACCTTGGTCGGAACCGGGGGATTGGAACCAATTTAATTTAACTCTGGGTCGTTGCCCCAGACTACAAATGGATTATCGGGAGAGCACGAGTGCACTCACGACAATCAAGGATCGGACGCCCGAGTTACTCTCGTAAGCTCGTAGAGATCAGCTCGACCTACAGTGGGCAAGTATCCCCCTAAAGGAACTAAGGAACTGCACCCGTGAGCACGGTATCCTCTACGTCCGACCGTGAGGTCTGACCCTGTACCAACCTTCCTTTATTTACTTATTTATTTTTTAGACGAGAGAGAGGGAACTGCGTTCGAATTCTTCTGTCTGAATTTACCCTCCGTCAGAGAGAGACTTATATGTAACTACTCTGTTTTCTTACGTTACATGTGAGTAAAAAGGTAAATCAGTCAACTGTCCGAAGATTGGTTTGAACACCACAGTGCTTTACTAGGCATGATCCTGTTTGGAGGTGGTATGCCGTTGCCTTCCTCCGACCTTTGAACTGACTTACCCAGCCAGTAAGGGGGACCTACAGTTTAACGTGGGTTCCGAACCACGGTGCTACTCGGTATTTTTCACATGAGCAATACTGTCAGAGGTGAAAGAAGTGGAAAGTGACAGACACAAATCCTAAGACCTGGCGGGGATCGAACCCGTGCCTCTGGATTCATCGTCTGGCACTCTACCACTTAGCAACCGAGATGCCCACTCCATATGATAATAGTGGGGGAATCTATAGTGATTATTAAAATGGTTATAGTTAGCAGGAAGGTGTATTAATTTTTCAAATAGGTTGGGAATCCATTACGACTAAATTTTATTCCGTGCAGTCATTGTTCTGAAATTGCAAACATTCATTGAAATCAATCCTTTTCAATTATGGCAAAATGATTATAACCTCGGTCGTGTTTCTTGTTCCATTTTCTTTCAAATTGAAGTCGACAATAAATAATTTCAGTTTTTCCCCGAATTTTTCTGAATATTTACTAAAATTCCATCCAAGGTCAAATGCACGAAAGTCGATAGTGTAACTGGTCCAAATCCATCACATGTCGATGCTTTAGCTATCAGCATGTATTCTGTTACAACTCACCCATCTGTTCCAGTCGCCGAGTACGGCGAAAAATTGTGAGGTAAGCTACGTCACTTTTTGTA
This sequence comes from Locusta migratoria, assembly GCA_026315105.1. Taxonomy (NCBI): domain Eukaryota; kingdom Metazoa; phylum Arthropoda; class Insecta; order Orthoptera; family Acrididae; genus Locusta; species Locusta migratoria. The sequence continues at coordinate 731,660,189 of CM048744.1, read as the reverse complement.
CTGCTAGCTGCCGCAAGTTCATGCAAAATAATATCTAAATTGTTCTAAATATGTTTATTTATCATTTGCCCTTCTATTTAACGGAATATTTCTTACGTGATTATTCATAAATGTTGTCCGAAACCAGACTTAGACATTTTTCACGTGATCAGATCAAAATTAAATTGTGAAAGTTCAGTACCTATGATCTAAACAACAGTAGCAAGTGGAGGGAGGATATGGGTAGACATAGACGACATTGCTAGATTGCGGGCGAGCTAATGTAAGAGGCAGGCGATTGATGTATTAATAGACGTGGCGATGGATGAGGAGGAGGAGGAAGAGGAGAACACTGACGTAGAGAGAGAGAGAGAAGGAAGAGATGAATAGTGAGGACACAGTTACAGCCGCGGTGGAGTGGCCGAACGCTCAAAGGCGTCTTGCTGCGGAGCGCGTGGTTGCTCGCCGTCGGAGGCTCGACTCCTCCCTCGGGTGTGTGTTGTCTTAATGTTAGTTTAAGTAGCTTCGAAGCCTAGTAGTTAATCCAGTAGTTAAGTTCCAAAGATTTAAGAATACTAGTTTTGCCTGTGGTCGAAAATCGACCAATTGTGTTTACAATGGTCACAGGGGGTAACATTTTACATATTATGTCGACGGCCTCGCGTGATTATGTTGGCAACATCAACAACATGATAGAAAATCTTTGCCCATTTGTTCGAACCACATAGAATGACTCGATTAGTGTATCGTACAGACCATGAAGTAAACAAATAATACTGTTCCTGCTTTTATTGTTTGACAGGTTCTTGTATGTACCCTCGTAAGCTCAGTAAATATAATTGCCCTCGTAAAGCGAAGATTCCCTGAGAAAATATCAGCGTTGTCAAACAATTGGCTAAAGTGAAGACTCACAGGATTCTCACTATTCAGCATCTGTCGCCAACATTATCATGGGAGGCCTCTGGGATATTTGGTTAAATTTAACTGGTACTGGGAGGTATGAAATGGTATCTTTTACGTGTTAAGGAAAATGCCTGACGCAATAACAACAAATAAAAACGGAAGTATATACTTCTCATGCCATTTTCGAATTATATAACTTTCATTAGCCTAATATTTGAAATGGAACTACAATTTCGGTGTTCGTATATTTATACAACGCTAAGAAATAATGTTATTTCGATACTGCGATATTCAGAATTCCAGAGCTTCGTAGTTCCACCTGTGCACCGCTACATGCCTCTCCCGGCGCACCATCATTTATATCGGCATTCTCGACTTCAAAGTTCCACCCGAGCACCGCTAGATGTCTCTCCCGGCGGATCAACCTTTATATCGGCATTCATATGAAAACATCCATTTCTTCAACCCTCTTAATTACTGCGAAAATGAAGCATTTGAACGGCACAAGAAAGTGTGTTGGGAGCACTCCATGTTTCGATATTCACTTATTTTAATACATTTTAATACTGTAGATGCGCTGCATTACAGCGTCTTTGGTCGAGTCGAATAGCCAATCTGTGAGCTGATTGTTGGAGAAATTGGAACTTGATTCAAGCTGTAGATAGGAAAATTTGTACTTCCTTTTAACACTTTTAATGGTAAAATGCACATATAATATTTATATTCGTGAAATCTACGGCAAACAATCTTTCGATTTATTTAACTTTCATTGGCCTTCTTGTACTAATAAATTAATAATCCTTACCACAATTTTCGTGTTAGTGTATTTATATAAAGATTTGAAAATTTGAGCAGAGGTACATGGATTTACTAAATCTGGAATAAAAATATATCCGAGTAACAACGGGTTTTCAGGAACCGCCGTAGGATTTTAATGCAGCTGTTTACGGAAATTTAGAGATACCTAAATGTGGAAGGCAAATATAGGTAAGTAGCTGAAAACTCGAGGTTGCCTGAGTCTTTATTTATTTATTCTTTCCTTGAGTTAGTACATCTCCGATCCCTTCTCTATCCAACTCCTATTTATCTAAAAACATGTTGTGTATATTGTAGAATATATGAGAAATTACGATGCGTCGCATAAGATAGTAATCAAAGAAAGATAGTAATCAAAATACAAATGACATACAAAATTCTCATATTTATTGACTTATTTGTTATACAGTAGAATAATTTTTCAGGTATATGTTAAATTTTATAAGTGCTGTATGTCTGCAAAATCTTTTAGCAATACAATTAGTAGTAAAGAAGTAACAGATTAAAACTTGGTGTGTGATTGGGCGTTTTCCATGAACGTTACAGTTTATGTGCTCATATCTCATGAACTACGTGTCGTACTGTGATACAATTTCGAGGGTACATTCAGCTATATGCGTGTATACAATATGTAAAATTTCCTGCGGCTACAATTTGTAGCGTAGAAATTAGAAACTGTAACGCCTACCGAATTCTGTAGTTCTACTACATGGACAGCGGAAAAGTGGTAAGCGAGAAACGTTCTTCTTTTAATAATTTTGCTATGGTTGTCAGCGAGAAAACAATAAAGGTTTGAAATTATGTTTAAACACTGTTGTGAATATTGTACTCATAAATTCTCCTATTTTATATGACTTTGTATCTCCTGAACCATGTGGTTCTTACCATTACAGAATTAGTACCTCATGGTAAAGAATATGTGTACCAAATTGGGTTAAAATCGGTACAGAGTTTTTGTACGAAATGTACAGGATTGTCGCTTAATGCAGCAGTTATTCTCGCACCTCATTGTTTATGACTTCATATCTCGTTAACTATGTGTTGTACGTGATCCTTACATCGATCATCCTCATGGATTGAAGCTTTCGTTTGCAAACTTTCATAAAGATTACAAGAAAACTGCACATTTGTATGCAATACGTGCATATAAACACACGGACACTATGCTTGACGTATAAAGACTTTTCAGAGAAGCTTCATATACTGCGTACAACACCTTGCAGTGCGTGGCGGAGGGTCCTGAACATCGAAGAAACGTTTGAGGAAAGGGAACAAGGTTTTGTCTACGCGTATAAAAATGGAGCTCGATAGAAGGGCAGGTGGATAGAGCCAGTGAAGGGGCAGGAAAAGGATAGACAGAAGAGGGAGGAGTAGATAGATAGACAGAGAGAGAGAGAGAGAGAGAGTCGCAGTTCTATGGGAATGTACACCTAAATTGTTGTTTTAAGTCAATATGAAGTACTACACGTATTATCCTGTAATGAGGCAACTACAGTAGTTCTGCAATCAGCGTCTGACCTACTTTAATATAAAATTAATGCAGATAATGGAGCATTTAATATTCAATATGCTATGTTTAATATTCAATATGCTGCATCCGAATCACTTTCCTGGTAATTCTTTCCATGGTTAGTTAAAGGCAGCACAAATCCGTGGTTCCGCCGGTATTAGATCTGCTAATATCTCGGTTTCTAGTCAGGCGTGTTACCAGTGAACCACAAGATCCGGCCTAAGCGGTACAGTGATGCAAAGGTTCAAAGTTCGCGGAGTCTAACGTGAGCGGAAGATGTGATGTTAGCGTAATCGATGGAGGAGAATTGTGCCATAACTAAGTGGAGTCTTGTTATTTTTCGATCTTCCATCATACACGTTGAAATGAACAAGAAAAATCATTAAATTCAAAGTTGTAAGCTTCTATTTGTAGACTCATTCCTAACCGTCTTAAAGTTAAGGTAATTGCTGTGAAGTTATTAAAAGTAGAAATATTCGTCGTCATCGACACGCTGATTACTTGTAGGCTAAGTTCAATCATTAAAGGATTCTAAACTATAATCACACCAGAATAGTGGCAAATTAATCTTACTCTGTTCGTAGTCGCTGAATGCCCTAAGTAAAATTAAAACTTTTTGGTCAATTTTATGATTCCCGGATCTCATGGATTGACTTGTTATGATGAACACAGTACTTTATAATGATGTTGGTTTTGATTCAGATGTGGCATGTCGTTATTTATATCGAGTTATGAAGAACGTGGTTCAGTGTTTATGTTCTATCGTTTCTGTAGGAGAGACCAGGTAATGGCAAAATAGTTCTCCCCCACTCAAGTTATCAATAAATAATAAATTGCGTTCATGCTTATGGAGTTATACTCACCTATTCATAATACTTCAGATCTGCGCTTCTCCACACCCCGCCCCTAATACTTGTCAACATGCATACATGAATTAAATTTTGGTCGGGGTTACCATTTCAGCCATGTAAGATTAGCAGCTTAGAATCAGAGACTTAAATTTCTCTGTTAATGTTATCTCAGCTATCGGAAACTTTCCAGTGTCTCCATGTTTCTTCGATGTCAATAACCACGTTTCCTGACACTTAAAAAGCATTAGGGATGATGCTTGAAGTAATTTCTACCTGGTGTATTGATACATTTTTTTTCCGAAAATCGTACTTATTTACCATCTTTGCTGGTTTTCTTATTACACAATACAGTCCCCAATCATGTGATTGACCTGAATAACTTATTTTATCTCTTTTATGTATTTAGTTGTCGTCTTCATCAGTTAAGCAATTAATTAAAAAATTTCAGATGTATTACGGCACAATATTTAAAACACCCCTATTACTTTCACAGTCGCCATTCCCCAAGTTAATCCCCTTAGCATCAACTGACATTCTCGTCCATTACTTTTATAATTTACACGGAGGAGTCAAAACATGAAGATGATATTTCCACTTCACCTTGAAGGAAGATATGGATCCGTAGCTCGATATGCTTTTATGTTTATTGTGGCCGTCACTAATGCAAAAATTATTACTTCCGGAAACTACTATTATCAGTGTCAATGGTTCGAACAGCGACAAATGCGGTACCATCCCAGCAACAATACGAAGCGGAATAAAATAGTCAAAGCCACTGATGTAATCAATTTGGATAAGAGAAAATTATTAATGCGGCGCTTGGGAACTTGTACCTCAGGAAGGAGATTGAAATGATATTGTCATGTACACCTGTAAAAAGTGGTTGGAGGACGTTAAGACCACGAGAAGACGTCACAGACGGTGGAGAACGGACTCTGGTCGGTTCTGTACGGCAATGCATGCGGCAATTTGTGACTCATGTAACGACAACATCGAGCAGTGCAAGCATAAGTGTTGAGTAAGACGTCATTTATCTTATATTGCAGGGTATTTCTGTTCCTACGTTGAAGCAACACCCTACGGGAGTAACGAGACCGAACCGTGGATCTATTGAAACATAACACTTGTTGGATGACATTCGTGTCTTGTGATTACACCAATACTCATATCCAGATACACGGTCAGCCATGCTAACTGCTTCTCGAAACACGCAATGCCCCACAGACCTTAGCTGACCTATGTGACATTTCTCGCCAGAGAATTCATGGCACAGCAACATTAATCGCAGGTAACATAGTAGCTAAGGACAACGTGAATATTACTGCAGACCTCAGACTTCCCGTAATTAAAGATAGTGGCATATTCAAGCAGGATAATGTTTGAGCAAATGGAATAATTCGCTGAACTTTTAACTCAAATGGCATCTTTGGAAGGAAAGGAACTACTAAATTAGCAAAATTTTTCAGAGTTCCAGATCGAGTTCTTCAATCAAACTTTGCTGAAATTCTGTAACGTAGCTACAGTAAGAGATGTTTTCTGATGGCCATACATATGGGCGCTGGTTCGGGTTAAGCCAAGACGTTTTACCCCTTGTTCCAAGCTCAGATATGCACCGAGCACCGAGATACCCCAAGTTTGTATTCTGCACTTGGCCTTTTCATATTTATTAGATCCCTATTCCGCTGTGCTACATTTCGCATTTATCACAGCTATGATTAAAACAAGTGTGTCTTTTTCTGTAACAACTTACGAATTGAGCTGTGTGTAGTTCTGATTTAGAAGTCTGGCTCAATATCATCTTAGGGTCGAACCGTACATGTTCCCTTTCATGCCCCAGCAACTACTTTAGTTTCAAATATTATCTTTTACCTGCGATTCAGTAGTTAAAAACACTATATGCAATGGCTGTAGTTAGCGTAACAAAAAAGAAATATTACATAAAATACGTGGTTCATTAAAACAAGGGTTTAATGTTTGTAAATGATGTACGCAAAGTCAGACATTTAGTTGAATAAGGTTTATTCAAACTGGTTCCTATTGGAAGTGGTCCGATGAATTATTAATCAAAAATTGAATAAAATGTTGAAACAGTTACATTGTCTGTGATAAGAAATTGTGGCACTTTTCCTCAGCTAAGTAATCATTACTTTAATCCGCGAGAACTCGCGCCTTTAAAAGTCACGCGATCAGTCGCGTGTGTAGCATTTTTCTGACAGTCAAAGAACATTTTGTAATGTACTTCATACGTCTAAATAAGTATTTCTAGTTGCGTTTATAAGAAAACACACGTATTTGACTATTTAAAATTGGTTAAGTGCCGATTGTTTTAAACTTACTGTGAACAAATTGCTCACGCACGAGTCATCACAGGTTAAGAAACACAGAAACTATATATCTTTCGCGAGCACTCCACATGAAACTGTCAACGGTTCAAAATAGTTTAAGTTTCCCGAATACAATTTCTACACTCGTATGTTCTTGTGTAAAAACAAAAGGCATATCAGCTGCACTGGCGTTCACTTGTTCTTACCAAATTTGCAGTCCCGAGAAGATGCCGTTCGCTGTACAAATCTTAACACTCTCCACGACTGAATCACTCCTATCAATTAAGAAGGTCCTCCCTCTACCAAGGCTAGACATGGAGTCCTCTTTTCCGCACATCCTTTCGCCTCCTCCCTTTCAAACACCCGATCCCCACCAGTTCTGTCTATTGGCCGCTTACTCATAATATCCCCTCCAAAATAATATAAATCTTTATGTAAAAACTGACCATGTGGTACCACTTTCTTACTAACTCAACTTTATTTAAATACAAAAAAGTCTGTTAATTAGTATTACATAAAGTCTGAAATCAATAAATAAACCAGCTCTCATGAACTTGACCCCTCGTGCCACACAATATTTACGTAAATTACTGGCAATTTGTACAGTAAATCGACACACTAAATTAAATTTACGAGAGGTACATCGTGCCGCTTTCGGTTACTGTGTTACTGTGGAGACTGTGACGATCTGTTAATATTTCCATTCTATATTTCCCTCAGTTATTATAGAAATATATACAAATATAACGCTTTCAAAGATGACAGCCAAAGTTTGTTAATCTGCATGACGCTATCAAAAGTTAACTATTTTCAGCATGATTTGTCTATATTTTTATATATTAAATATTTTTAAATTTTAAGATATTGAAATTATTATTTGATTCATAAGATATGCGTAGTAATACCGACATTGTACGATATATATATATATATATATATATATATATATATATATATATATATATATATATATATATATATATCGTACAATGTCGGTATTACTACGCATATATATATATATATATATATATATATATATATATATATATATATATATATATATATATATAAATGACCTAGCGGATAACATCGGAAGTTCACCGAGGCTTTTTGCGGATGATGCTGTAGTATATAGAGAGGTTGTAACAATGGAAAATTGTATTGAGATGCAGGAGGATCTGCATAGAATTGACGCATGGTGCAGGTAGACAAGTGTAATGTGCTGCGAATACACAGAAAGAAAGATCCTTTATCATTTAGCTACACTATAGCAGGAACTGGAAGCAGTTAATTCCATAAAGTATCTGGGAGTAGTCATTAAGAGGGATTTAAAATGGAACGACCATATAAAATCAATCGTCGGTAAAGCAGATGCCAGACTTAGATTCATTGGAAGAATACTAAGGAAATGCAGTCCGAAAACAAAGGAAGTAGGTTACAGTACACTTGTTCGCCCACAGCTTGAATACTGTTCACCGGTGTGGGATCCGTACCAGGTGGGATTGATAGAGGAGGTAGAGAAGATCCAACGGAGAGCAGCGCGCTTCGTTACAGGATCATTTGGTAATCGTAATCTTCCAGTGGAAGACTCTGCAGGAGAGACGCTCTGTCGCTCGGTACGGGCTTTTGTCGAAGTTTCGAGAACTTACCTTTACTGAGGAGTCTAGCAGTATATTGCTCCCTCCTACGTATATCTCGCGAAGAGACCGTGAGGATAAATGCAGAGAGATTAGAACCCACACAGAGGTATACCGACAACCCTTCTTTCCGCGAATAGGAGGGAAAATCGATAGTGGTACTCAAGGTACCCTCCGCCACACACCGTCACGTGGCTTGCGGAGTATGGTTGTAGATGTAGATGTAGATCTTGAATGTTGGCGTTCTGACACAGGCTCTAATCACTGTCCACGGTCCACTGACAGATCTTTATCTTTCCACACAATAGCATAACTTACACTAATTGCGCGACACTACTGACAATTACATCAGCTGTTAGGGTTCAACTGCAATATCTGCCAACTTGCAACAAAATAGAACAGGTTATAACGACGAAACACATTACTGGTGGAGGTGAGAGAGGAATAATAAGCGTGAGATATTCATTCTGTGGCAGGCATTATTTGCAATAGCATCTGTGGAATTGCAGTGGTTTTCAGAGTAAATAAAACAGTCTGTAAAGCTATGAACAGTTTATTTAAAGAGACGCTTCACACGCGGGTATACATCAGTGTGGAGAGTTTCAGCCGATGATGGGTTGTCCCAGGCCCAGACGCAGGCCGAGAGGGGCGACAGCGATGCCGGGGGCGGCGAGTAAGGGGGAGACGAGGCCGGGGGCGGCGACGGCGGGGGCGGCGAGGACGGCGGGGGCGGCGACGACGCCCGGCGCCAGCACCGTGCCGGGGGCGGCCAGCACTCCCGCCCCCAGCAGGCCGCGCTTCTCACGGGCCTCCTCGCAGGAGGCGGCAGCCACGCACGCGACAAGGACGACAACCTGAGGAATAACATTGAAAATTAACTTTCAAAAATGTTCAAATGTTTGTAATTCTATCGGACCAAACTGCGTGGTCATCAATCCGTAGCTTACAAACTACTTTAACCTAGGTAAACTAACCTAAGGATAACACACTCACCCATGCCCCAGGGAGGACTCGAACCTCCACGGCGAGCAACCGCGCGCTCCGCAGAGAGACGCTTTAGACCGCTCTGCTACTCCACCGCGGCGTAAATTAACTTTACGTCAGTGGATCCTTAAGGTACAAAATCGTAGTAACGTACACGTGATACAGCAGAAGCGAAAAATTTCGTCGTACAAGAATTAACACCTTTTTTTTAAATTAAAAAACTGTTCAGTAAATTAACATGTATTGTAATATATTGCCTGATATTGGAAGGTAAATCGACTTTGGGAGAAAAAAATGGCTCTACTTGTCTAAACGAGACGAGTGGTTGATGGGAAACCTTCAGATGCTTTGACGAAATTTGTTAACATATGAAACTTCTGGAGGGTTGACTCAACTAATCTCGACTGCTTTAAGTAGGTTAATGTCGACACTCTGCTCTTTTTTCCATCTCTCATCAACGAGTGGTGCTTGAAAGAGTAGTGTGAGTATAAGCGAGTACGTATTCTGAATTTTCCTGAGATGTTCCTATATGAAATATTGTAGTCTTTAGTGGATAAATGCTATTGGCTACTTAGAATCGTAAGTAAAATACGAACTTGAACAGTACACGCCAAACCGCAAAAGATTTGCTGTATGGGAGTCTGGTATGAAATGAACGAGAAACTAAATAAAAAAAATTTTAAAAATAAGAAGAAAAAAGTCCCACCTTTACTTTAGTCAAATCAAGACCCTGACTTCGGTTGCTGTGTGGCATGAAATATAAGGCAGACAAAAGATGCTTTCCCAGATTTTTTTTGATTTTTTTCCTGAGGCCACCGGTTGACTAAATGTTTTGTTTATTTTCCGCGTAAACATAAGTATAAGACGATTTACCGACTATGGAGAATGGAACTGTTATTGCACTAGAGAAATCAAACTGTCTCTTCATTCTGATACTTTACTCCCCAGTTCCTGTCTCTGTCCATATCCTCTTTGCTTCGTCGCAGCCATATAACACGAAGAAAGTAAGAATAAGCAAGTTACTCCAAACTTTCTCGTAAGGACGGCAAAGTTAATCAGTCTTACTATTACATCAGTAAACAACATTATATACCGTTAGAATGACGTTTTGATTTTGCAATGTTGGTAGTTGAAGATACCTTATACCGGATAGGTGAATCGAATTTGAACGCAAAAAGTCAGCTCTACTTCTTTATACGAGAGGGGGGGTTGATTGGAAACATTCGAGGTTTTGATGAAATTTGTTAACGTTTGAAATTTGTGGAGGGTTGAGTCAACTAAGCCCGATTGCTTTAAGCAGGCTATCGACGAAAATCTGCATCTTTTTGCCATTTCTCATCACAGTTCTTGAAATAGTAATTTGAACCTAAGGAAGACTATAATCTAAACTTTTATGAGAGGTTCCTATATGAAATACTGAAGTCTGTAAAGTGCTACTGGCAATTTAAAAAATTGAGTAATAGTTTCACCATACTAGCAAAACACGACCACGTTTTGCTGCTTCGTCCCATTTTACAAGAAATTTGAATATTTATTGGTAATAGTTATGAATCTCTTTATAAGATGGCTTATTGATTTTATATGACTAGTTTCGACTCGTTAAAGAGTCATTATCAAATGTTACTTGTCCAGGCATGTTAGGAAATATACTTCAGATGAACCAACATCATAGTGGCAGGTTATAAATGGTATGCACATCAAACACTTATACTCCCACTATGATGTTGGTTCATCTGAAGTATATTTCTTAACATGCCTGGACAAGTAACATTTGACAATGACTCTTTAACGAGTCTAAATCATTCATATAAATGAATAAACAATCTATGGCAATAAAGAGATTCATAACGATTACATTAAAAAATCGCCTCCTAGAAAATATCGTGGATAATATATCAGGTATTTATAATTTATTGGTAGGTCTCTCATGGAAATTGATACGACAAACGCATGTAAATGCTGACTCTAACGCGAAAAAAAAACCTCTAAGCTAAATCGCAGTTAAACCTACACGACCAGTTTCAGTAAACACCTTATTCCAATGATAACGCATTTCTCCATCCGGATCTGTCAGGAAATGTATTATCATTTACAGGATCATCAGATGGCAACTGTGCTTACCGTAGGTGTTAAACAAAACAGATAATCAACTGTGGTTTTAGCTTAGACGTTTTCTGGTCGTATGTGAATTTTTAAAATAGCCCGTTCCTCAGCGCGTGACAAAATTAAAAGTGAGCCAAGACTGGTGCTTACCAGGAACTTCATGTTGCGGGTTTGGAGAGCCGACTGTGTCGAATGCTGTGTGGCGGCCTGCGCGGCTCTTATATAGCCGCCACGACCACAATGGCAGCCTCTGGCCTTCACTGGCCCAGCAGTGGGGGTGTCGCTAAAGGGGGACAGGGGGGCTCCTACTGAATGTACCAATTCCTCGACTGCCGTTTTTATTCCATCCTTCTGTACGCTGTCAATATGATATGCATAAAACTTTTTATTGCCTTCCTCGCCACCATCTACACTTATTTTCATTCTGCAGCGGAGTGTGTGCTCATATGAAACTTCCGGGCAGATTAAAATTGTGTGCGGAACTACACTGCAGAGTGAAAACATGATTCTGTAAAACATCCCTTTACGTTTTGGCTCCTGTTTAGAAAACAAATTGACGCCTTTACGTTAGACCGCTCGCCCACATGAGGCTGTATTTCACTCGATGCCTGTGACGTGGGATGGGAGAGTCTACTTTCTGGGAGGTAAGGTAGATATGCCAACAACGTGTGCTATCAGCGACAATACTGGATTCCATTGCATTGTGCCTGCACAGCAGTGTTGCCACTATTTAGGTTCCAACCCATGTATATCCGCGAGCCCGACGGTATTAGATCCAGTAACCACTCGGTTTCTAGACACACGCGTTACCAGTAAACCACACGGTCCGGGCTAAGCGGTATAGTGGAACGCGAACGGAAGATGCGATGTTAGCGTTCTCGGCGAAGCAGGATTACGCCATAACTTAGTTGGAGTATTGTTATTTTCTTCCATCACACACGTTGAAAGGAACAAGAAAAATCGTTAAATTTGTAGACATTTATTATCAAATTATCGCGATGAAATAAGTTTTTATTTCTACTGACATTTATAACCATATTGAAGTTAGAGAATTTGTGTCGTCATCGCAATCAGGTAGTATTTAGGCTACGTTCACTCAACAGAGGATGCTAAACAGAGCAGATTTACATCAGAACAGTGACAAATTATTCATGAAGTCTGTTCGTAGTCGCAGAATTCCTAAGTACTAGTAAAATGTTGTTTTACAATTTTATGCATCCTGGATTTCATGGATTAACTTGTTACGATGAACACAATACGTTATACAGGTGGTGCTTTTCGACTGAGATGCACAGAAATGTGGTATGTAGTTATTTATATTGAGTTATATACCATGTCAGTCACTCTTTATGTGCCAAAGTCTCCGTAGATCAGTCAATGTTGCCTTACAGGCCAGATAATGGCAAAGTATTTCTCCCCACACTTAATGATAAATGACACACCCTACCCCCAATACTTCAATGAGTACACATGAACTAAATTTTGGTCGGGATCCCAGCTCACCCTGGTAAGGTTATGTAGCTTAAAATCAAAGACTTACATTTCATTGTTAATATTGCGCCAGCAATCAGAAACGTTCCAGGGTCTCCTGGGTTTCTTCGACTTTTATAGCCATATTTCTTGACACATAAAAAGCGTTAGGAATGGTGCCTGACCTAATGTTCACCTGGCATATTGCTTTCCATTCATTTTCTTTTTCCGAAATTCTGATACATATTTACTATCTCTGCTGTTTTTCTTCTTACGTGATACAGTCTCCAGTCATGTGATGGATGTGAATAATTCATTCTACCTCTTTTGTATATTCAGTCGTCGTATTAATCAGTTCGCAATTAATTAATAAAGTTTCAGGTGTATTACTGCTCAATCTGTAAGAAATCCCTATTACTTTCACTATCAAATTTCTCCAATTTAATTTCCTCATTATCAGCTGACGTTTCACGTCCTGACTAATTTACACGGAGGAGTCAAAACTTGAAGATTTATTTTTCATCTTGAAGAAACGTAGGGATCCTCAACTTGAAATACGTCTGTGTTTATTGTAGGCGTCACTGATGCAAAAATTATTACTCTTGTGGGAATACTTTTGGACAAGTTGTGGTATCAGGGGCATGGGTTTTAAAAGCGACAAATTTGGTACAATCGCAGCAACAAAACAAAGCGAAATAGAATAGCCAAATCCACGAACTTAATCAATTTTCATAAGACTTTAAATATAAAGATTGAATAAAAATTTCTGTTTGCGGACCCGATTCGAATCCGGCCCTCCATACTTACTAGGCAGACGCCTTAACACTAGACCATCACATAGACAAGCGCTTAAGGCACCTCGGAATAATCAATGTACGACTTCACGTCACAAACTCTTAATGCAGCTTCTGTGAGATTCCTCTTGGTTTTAAGGTAGAGTGTGCTAAATTTCATCAATATCGGAACAAAACTATAGACTTCTATGAAATAGAAAAGCAGGGTCATATTGAAAAACGCACTTTGTTGTTCTCAAATGTTCCAGTTTTATTTCATACAACCTTTGTTCTGAGAACAATAAAAAGAAAAATCTGTGCAATCGGTCAAGCTGTTCTCACTTTATGGTGCGACCAAGGTATTTAAGGACCTATTTTGTGTTGCAAAGTACCCTTCACCTTGCATCGTATGAAGCTTAAGGTAGACGGTGACCTTCCTCTTGCTTTGAAGGTGAAGCGTGCGAAATTTCGGGAAGGTAGGAATGAAATTGTAGATTTTGTGAGTCTGTAGGAGAAATATGCTCCGCCATGAACAAAATACATTCTTTGCTGACGTTTTCTACCTATAAACTACATTCTGCCAAATTTCAGCTTCATAGGTGGTTTTCGAAATTTCGTGTTTAGTCAGTGAGTGATTGAGTGTCGTTTCTATTTTATATAGATTAAGAGAACAGAATGCTTAATTTTGGATGCAAGAGAATTAAGGGACACTTGCAGAGAAAAATAATTAGTGACATGCAAATTTGTAATGCTAACAAGCGCATGCCTGATGCAACAGTTTTACGGCAACTACAGCGAAACTGTTGTAAGCGGTTGATTTCTTTTCGTTTCATCATTTTCTGGGGGGAAGGTCAGTTACAAAAGGTTTCATAAACGTCCGTAATTACATGCAAACTTTGTTGGAGGTCAATAACTACTCCTATTTTCCAATAATTCACGCATAACTCTGGGTATTCTCACGCGGTGGTCTCTCATTATTTATGACGTCATATCTCCTAAGCTATGAGTCGTGCTCTTTTGTTTTTGGGTCAGGAACCTTCTTAGATGTATGGTGAACAGTCCAACAAAGTATCTTTTCAATTGTATGAATGGTTTATGAACACATAGAGGACAAACATTCATTTTTATATACTGGGTGATCAGAAAATCAGTAAAAATTTGAAAACTTAATAAACCACGGAATAATGTAGATAGAAAGGTAAAAATTGACACCCATGCTTGGAATGAAATGGGTTTTTTTAGAACAAAAAAGTATTGCTAGACACGTGAAAGTTCTCCCAGGACCCCAGAGCTCAGTCCGTGCGATTATTAGCTTTGGGATTAACTGAAGTCGAAAGTGTATCTAGATCAACCGACATCTCTAGGGATGCTGAAAGACAACATCCGACGCCAACACCTCAGCATAACTCGAGACATGCTTTACAGTGCTGTTCAAAACATTATTCGCGGACTACAGCTACTGTTGAGGAATGATGGTGAATATATTGAGCATTTCCTGTAAAGAATATCATCTTTGTCTTAATTTGTTATGCTAATTATTGCTTTTCTCGTCAGATGACCTTGTTTCTAATAAAACCCCATTTCATTCCAAGCATGTCTGTCAATTTTTACCTCTCTATCTACATTATTCCGTGATTTATTAAGTTTTCAAATTTGTTGTGATTTTTTGATCACCCGGTATATAGACTTGCGTCGGCGTCGTCCGGGTACTTGTCTATTCCAGTGTTAACTTAGTCCCTTTTGTCTCTGTGTGCAACTTCTCTTTTCATCTATCTATCCATCTCCTCCCTTTTTCCTCCCTGTTCACCTTCTCCACCCCTCCCTCCTGTTCATCTCCTTTCACCTGTCTGTCTCCATCTTTCTCATTCTGCTCCCTCTGTCACTCTCCTCCCTCCTATATATGAAAATATACTTATATGCACCAAGTATCATGGTGACTGACCGAACGGCGTCAAAATCGCAAGGTACCCTTCGCTAAGCTAAATTCATTGGCTTACGAAAGCTCTTCCAGGTATTAATTCTAGGTATAAGCTATCTTTATTCCACATTTCATTCAGTTCCGTCAGGCCCTTTCAGCGTGTTAACTCACTGTAAGACACCTTCCGCCATGCACCGTACGGTGGCTTCGTAAAGGTAGCTCATACGTTAATTCAGGGTATAATCTTTCTCCACTGAAATTTCATTCAAATCTGTCCATCTCTTTCAGCATGAAGCAAGCAAACATATTAACCCATTGTAAGGTAACCTCCGCTATGCACGGTACGGTGGCTTACGACAGGTAGCCAGTGTATTAATCATGATATAAGCTACCCCTGTTCCAGATTTCATTCATATCCGTCCCGCCATTTCAGCGTGAAGGCGTAAGTTATGAATTAACTGTAGAGCACCCACCGCCATGCACCGTACAAAGTTAATTGCTTGCGCGAGCTTCGGCAAGTGCGTGTGAATGAATGTGTGTTTACTCACCCAAATCTACCCCTATTTACTTAATCAGAAAATTTCATTAGAGGTTGACAATCAAATGGACCGTTTATTAATGTCACTGTTAATTTTTTCCCTTTTAAATGTGTGAGGTATGTGCTTTTATTGTTTTAAAGTGGTCTTCCCATTTTTTTTAATTTTTTTTTAATTTTTTTTTTATTTTATTTTATTTTTTATTTTATTTTTTATTTTTATTTTTTTTTTTTTTTTGTGGTTTTAGGGCGCACAACTTCTACGGTCATTAGCGCCCAGACAAGAACAGAGATTCGCTAGATCTCAAAAAATAAATTGGTGACTGCCAGTTCGAACATCAAGAAGAGGCTAAAAACGAAAGATAAAAGACAATTAAAAGGGTTAAATATCCTTTGATAAGTTGGCCAAGTTGATAAAACGAAAACTCGAGCAGCTGCTCGTGTGTCATCAGCTAAAATTTCCTCCAGATTAGACGGAAAGTGAAGGGCTACACGGAGATGATTAAAATGAACACAAGACAGTAAAACATGTCGCACTGTCAGCAGTTCACCGCAGGAGCACAGCGGTGCAGGGTCGGCGGATAGCAAGTGACGGTGGCTGAAACGGCAGTGACCGATCCGCAACCGGGCCAGGATGACCTCCTCTCGCCGAGAGGGGCGTGAGGAGGTCCTCCAAGCGGTCGGGATCGGTTTTACAGTTCTCAATTTATTGTTGTACAGTGAAAACCAAGCACTGTGCCATGACGACACGATACTCCGGCGAAGAGCCCGTTGAACATCGTCCGATGGGACGCAAAAGGTAGCCATGCGAGGCAAAAGAGCTGCGGCCTTGGCTGCTATGTCGGCGGTCTCATTCCCGGGCAAACCCACGTGGCCAGGGACCTACAGGAAAGAAACGTGACAACTGTCATCTGCTAGCAACTGGAGAGAGCGTTGGATCCGATACACGAGAGGATGGTTCGAGAAAGGGTCCTTAAGACTCTGCAGGGCACTAAGCGAGTCCGAACATATGGTATAGGAAGGTTGGCGGTGGCGGTAGGTATACAAAACGGCCTGGTGGAGGGCAAAAATCTCAGCCGTAAAGTTCGAGCACCGGTCAGGAAGCTTGTATTGGAAACGGTTGTCCCCGACGACGAAGGCAGATCCGACACCGGCAGTGCTCTTGGAACCATCAGTGTAAATAAATATGGCATTATCGAACCCCTCTTAAAATTTAATTAGATCTTAGTCATATTTGGCTGTCCCCGCCTTGGACTGGCGTGCGTTCCATTGCAAATTTCATTTCTAGTCTCTTTAGATAGACAGATTCTGGTGTGTGATATGAGAATATATATAGCTATTTAGTTTCGTTGTTCCACTTCGGAACCTGCAGAGCAGCTCATATTAAACTATTTAGTAACACACAAACCAGATCAGTAAACTTTCATAGAATAGACATCAAGCATTCCGTAATTAATGATAATGGCATCTTCCAGAAGGATAACTGTTCATGGGCTTAGCCAAAATCTTGCCCATCTGTTTCACCTCGAAACAGTGCTCGCCAATGTATAGGAACCGCATAACTTGTGCGCAGAAACTTGCCACTTTTAATTGCAGGCATACTGCGTCCCGAAGCTGAACGAACTTCAATTCTTTTTATTAATCTGTATATCTTCGTAGCAACTTTAGAAGTATGAATACATACTATAAAATGCGTACTGGACAGAAATATCTAGAATTAGGTACTATCATCTTGTCTCTAAAATGGAAAATACTCCTTGCTCAATTTAAACAAAAAAAAAAAAAAAAAAAAAAAAAAAAAAAAAAGGCGTATATGTTATCGACAGAGTTAAGCTCGTAAAAGACGAGAACTAGCTTTATGAACAGTAACTAGATATATGTCATATCGTGTAACACGACAATTGCACGATGTCATTCACCGTCCCACTAGGGGGCTCACGGTTCTTTCGTCAGTACGTGCGTGGCAAGCACGGGGCCCCGAGCTAATGCAGTCTTTCTTCCTTCTTTTATCCTTGGACTGCATTTCCTTTCCCCTCCCCTCCTCTCCTATTCTCACTCCTTCCCCTCCCCACCGGAGGACTGATAACCTCAGTAATTTAGTCCCCCTATCCCAACCAAACAACCCAACAACCCAACTCATTCACCGTGGAATTTTGTCATGTCATGCAATATGACACTCCATGTCAATGTAGTTTGGATGCATTTCTATTCAGGGAAACTTGCTATTGGGTGCACTGAAATGCAAAATTTGGGTTCAGTTGTAACAAAGGGAGAATATGTCAACATTTTAACTGAATATTTTTGCCTTCAATAAGTCGTGAAGCTAGTTTTTCTCATTTAAGTCTAAAACTCTGGGCAGGACATAACCGCTTGTCTTACTCTATTCAATTCTACCAACATATGTAGGCACTATTATAGTAAATATACATGCCAAGATCGCTTGTGCATTTTATTTGTCCTCGCCAAAATCAAAGTGGTAAAAATATTCAGATTAAATGTACTCTGTAGAATTAGTTTACCATCTCACAAGGTTGAAGCTGTTAGCATATAAGCAACGAAACGATAATTATGGGATAAAAAACTATAAACAATCGTGCTATTCACAGCATGAGCTGAAGTTAACTGGATGTTAAACCACATATTTCGATAACGTATAACAATAAAGTCGTCTTCGATTTATGTATTTATCTAACTTCGTGTAACGTTTGAACTAATGGAATAATTCGCAAAGCTTTAATTTTAACTCAAATGGCACATTTTGAAAAGAAGGAATTACTGGTTTAGCAAAATTTTCAGGCATTCTAGATACAGTTCTTCATTCAAACTTTATTGAACTACTGTAACGTAGCTACAGTAAGAGAGATGTTCAGATGGCCTTACATATGAGCTATAGTTCAGGTTAAGCCAAACCGTTTTACCCCTCGTTCCTAGCTCAGATATGCACCGAGCACCGAGATACCCCAAGTTTGTATTCTGCACTGTGGACTTTTCAAATTTATTAAATTACTCCGCTGTGTATTTTTCCCCGATATCTTTCACCGCATTTATCACAGCAAAGATTAAAGCAAGTGTGACTTTATGCTGTTAGAACCTACGTATTGGGTTATGTACGGTTCTGATTTAGAAGTTCGTCTTGATGTTATCGGAAGGTCGAACCGTACAAAATTCCTTTCATGTTTCAGCAACTACCTTAGTTTCAAGTTATCTTTCACCGGTGATCCTGTAGTGACAATCATTCCACCCAAAGGCTGTAGTTTGCAAAAGCAAATAAGAAATATTACATCAAATAACTGGTTCATTAAAAAAGGATTTTTACGTTTGCAAACGATGTACGCAAAGTCATAGATTGAGTTAAACTGGTTCGTATTGGAAGTGGTCAGATGAATCAGAATTTGAATAAAATGGTGAAACTGTTGCATTGTCTGTGATAAAAAATTCGTAGCACTTTTCACCAGCTCAGTAATCATAAGTTTAAGAAACACAGACTCTCTGTATGTTTCGCGAGCACTCAACGTGGACTAGTCAACAGTTGAAAAAAGTTTGACGGCCGCGGTGACCGAGGTGACTGAGGCGCTCCAGTCACGGTCAGCACGGCCACTACGGTCGGGGGTTCGAATCCCCCCTCGGGCATGGATATTTGTGCCGTCCTAGTTCGTAAGTAGTTCATAAGTAGTTTGTAAGTTTAGGGACTGATGACCCCGTAGTTAAGTCCCATAAGCTTTACAAACATTTGAACTTTTTTTTTTTTTTTTTTTTTTTTTTTTTTTTTTTTTTTTTTTTTTTTTTTTTTTTGGAAAAAAGTTTAAGAATCCCGAACACAATTTCTACACTGGTATGATTTGTGTAAAAAGGCACTGGAGTTCACTAGAAACGTATGTGGTTCTTACCCCGACAGCATTGTTGGCTCACGGTAAGTAATATGCACGCCAAAGTTGGTTGAAATCGGTCCATTGGTTTAGGAGCAACACTGTCATTTGATGCAGCAGTTTTTGCGCATCTCAATGTTTACGACATCATTTCTCGTGAAGAATGTGTTGTACGTGATCGGGAAATTTACAGCGATCGTCCTCATGGATTGAAACTTGCGTGTGCAAAATGTCATAAATATTGGGAAAAAAACTATAGATTTGTATACAATACATACACACACACGGACAGGCAAACACACAAACATACGGACACTCTGCTTTATATATAAAGATATACGTGGGTGACGCTTACAAGATGACAGCTAGGGACAGTAAGCTATCATCTAAAGCAGAGTATGTTGCAATTTCATGATGCATTTAAAAGTTAGTTATATTTTTCAGATTGATTTGTCTTTATTGACATGTAGTAGTCATAAATATAAGTTCTGAGATATTGAAATTATTTTTTGAATCAGAAGATGTGCGTAATTATACCGACATCATAAATTTCTGTAAATAACGTTATAGATTTTTTTTAAATTTTATTCTGAATCACTGAAGTGTGCAACTCACAGATTTCCCCCAGACACAACCTTAAGATAAACTCGGCAAACAGCTCTGATTAGTTTCCTTTTCAAAGCATGGGCCTTACCCTGATTCCTGTCGATTTCGACAAACCTCCGACCGGCTGCTTGATTTAACCAGCAACTTACCAGCGCTTTATGGCACTTGCTCCAACCGCTTGACACGGTCCACTGCCAGTCCTTTACCTCTCCAAACAGTACCATTACTTTTACTAGTAGCACGCCACTACTGATATTACATCAGCTGTTATGATTGAACTGCAATATCTGCCAACATTTAACAAAACCTTGTTAAAATGACGATAGACATTACTGGTAGGAGATGATGTAGGAATAAGAGGCGAGAGATATTCGTTATATGGAAGGCATCATGTGGAACAGCATCTGTGCAAATGGGTGTAGTGGTTTTCAGAGTAAATAAAACACTCTGTAAAGCTAAGGACAGTTTATTTAAAGAGACGCCTTACAGGCGGGTATAATCAGTGTGGAGAGTTTCAGCCGATGATGGGTTGTCCCAGGCCCAGACGCAGGCCGAGAGGGGTGGCAGCGATGCCGGGGGCGGCGAGTAAGGGGGCGGCAAGGCCGGGGGCGGCGACGGCGGGGGCGGCGAGGACACCGGGGGCGGCGAGGACGCCGGGCGCCAGCACAGTGCCGGGGGCGGCCAGCACTCCCGCCCCCAGCAGGCCGCGCTTCTCACGGGCCTCCTCGCAGGAGGCGGCAGCCACGCACGCGACAAGGACGACAACCTGAGGAATAACATTGTGAGTTAACTTTACGTCACTAGGGCCTTAAGGTACAAAGTCGTAGTAACGTACACGCGATACAGCAGAAGCGAAACATTTCGTCGTACAAGAATTAACACATTTTTTTAAAATTAAAAAAACTGTTCAGTAAATTAACATGTATTGTAATATATTGCCTGATACTGGAAGGTAAATCGACTTTGGGAGAAAAAATTGCCTCTACTAGTCCAAATGAGACGAGTTGTTGATGGGAAACTTTCAGATGGTTTGACGAAATTTGTTAACGTATGAAACTTTGGGAGGGTTGACTCAACTAAGCTCGACTGCTTTAAGTAGGTTAATGTCGACACACTGCTCTTTTTGCCATCTTTTATTAAAGAGTAGTACTAGAAAGAGTATTGTGAATATAAGCAAGTATACCTTCTGAATGTTCCTTAGATGTTCCTATATGAAATATTGTAGTCTGTAGAGACTAACTGCTACTGGCTCCTTAGAATTATAAGTAAAATATGTACTTGTACGGTACTAGCCAAATACGTAAACGGTTCGCTTTGTGTGAGTCTGGTATGAAATGAATGAGAAACTAAATATTTTTTTTTTTTTTTAAATAAGAAAAAAGTCCCACCTTAAAAGTACTTTAGTCAAATCAAGAACCTGAATTCGATGCTGTGTGGTATGAAATATAAGGCAGATAAAAGATTATTTCCCAGAAAATTATTATTTTTTTCTAAGGCCACTGGTTGACTAAATGACTTTGTTTGTTTATTTTCCGCTGAAACATAAGGATAAGGCGATTTACCGACTATGGAGAATGGAACTAGAGAAATCAAACTCTCTCTTCATTCTGATATTTATTCCCCAGTTCCTGTCTCTGTCCATATCCTCTTTGCTTCGTCGCAGCTATATAACACGAAGAAAGTGAGAATAAGCAAGTAAGGGCGGCAAAATTGATCAGTGTTGCTATTACATTTTATACCGTTAGAATGACGTTTTGATTTTGCAGTGTTGGTAGTTGAAGATATTAATGGTTTGTAAGAAAGGTAAAAAATAACAATTATGATATGGCAACATAAAAATTTTTGTTGATCGGTATGTTGAAGTACCATTTGCATTACGCAAGTTCCATTGGTCTCATTGGATTAATTCCTCACTTAAAATTTCGTGGTCACTGTGAGTATTATTAACTGTTAATACTGTACACACATCGATGACTGCTAGCATTTGAGGCTCTTTGTGGCGAATGGTAGTTATGACACACGTAATGTCTATTTACCTGACTACATGAGAACCTGAATTGGAAGTCTATGTAGACGACAAGCTGGGAGCCAACTAAAATTACAACGTACATCTACATTTATAATTATGGATTAAAATGTCTGTGAACGTCAGAAACATGGATATATATGATTATACCCTTTATCCGTGCATACAGCAGAATTATTTTGTCATTAAAAAGAAATACTTGCACAAAATAAACACCAGACTAATGCTAGAGCAGTCATCTTTCGACATCGGATGAGAAATTACAAAGTAATACTAGTATCTAATGAATTTTATGGCAATACATTAAGATTTTTAAAAACGAAACTACGTACATTGGACTACCAAACGACCAGCTATAAAAGCAGGTAAAGGGAAATGTGACATAAGGTTTGATTTGCACACTTATAGAGCAGCAAAACGGCCATGGATTGTCCATAGAAACCAGTACTGTACTCTACTTAGAAAACAGGAGCAATTAATATAGATCTCAGATACAAGATAGACCAGCGTTACTAAATCTTATACCAGATTTATATTTAACACGCCATTACTTTTACTTTTTTATGATTAAATTAATCATCACCTTAAAGTATCAAACAAGGGCATGTATTTGTGGCATTGGCTTTGTAGAGAGGTAATTATTTAAAGAAAAGAAAAGAGTAAGCGAGTTTACTGTTTGGTTAAAACGCAACACATTTACAGGCATGGTTGATAGATGCTGCGCGAGAATGGCCGTGCGCTCTAACTCTTTATTTGGCAATTTTGCTCTGAAGCAACATATAAGTTACGGTTGGTTTTCTGAAACATGTTTCGAGTTTCATCCTTGGATCTACAACAGTGCTCAAAACTAACATTTAAGGTCTCCTATAAAGTGACGTTTTGTTGTCTTTTGCGAAAAGTTTAGCAATAAACTAAATCTTTAGGGGACACTCCAAGCGTTGTTTACCGAGGTACAAATTTGTTTCAATTTTGTGACGATATTTCTCGTGATATATGGAAAACTGCTTTTAAAAGCGAAAGAGGAAACCTTGAAGTTGATTTATTATCGTAATCTGTTGACGAGTTCTTACATGGGAGACTGAAAATGGACTTATATTTATTTGGAAGAGGCGGCCTAGTAGACCACAACAAAATGGACAATAAGCACAAAAGAGGAACTAAACACTATCTTCTGTGCCAATCAATGATGTACGTTACGACATATATGACAATATGTTGTCACTTCACAAATTACGGGCCAAAATAAATTTGCAAGTATTGTCTTCAGAGATACTTGACTGTAAAATGTGGATATCATGGAATTGTTCTGAACTTTGCAAAATAAAAAAATAAATAAAATAAAAAAATAATAAAATAAAATAAAATAAAAAAGTAAAAGAAATAAAAAAAACTTATTTCCACATTTTTCACACGAAATACTCAAAGATACAATAATATTTGAAGTCATAAAAAAAACACTGTAGTAGTGATACTGTACCACCGTGCGAACGTTTTGGGCAATGTTACAAACCAGAAACTGTATTTTGAAAAGAAAAAGAACTCTTATAATTCTGTTCACTTGACCCTACTCATTTAAAACTTCAGTAACACAGTACTTTTTCTTCTCGTGATACCTGTGTGTACCAAATAAACGGCTAAGGCGCCTTGCTGCGAATTGTGCAGCTGTTACGCGTCGGAGGTTCGAGTCCTCCCTCAGACATATGTGTGTGTGCTGTCTTTAGCTTAAATTACTTGAAGTACTTTATAAGTCTAGGGACCGGTGACCACCGAAGTTTGGTCGCATAACTCTACAAACATTTTAACAGTTGTTGGTAGGTCTTCTGTGAAAATGTGATACCACAGACGAATGTAAATGCTGACAAAAAGCGACGAAATCTTGTAAGTCAAAATCGCAGTTAAAGCTTTATCTACATGACAGGTTTCGTTAAACACCTTCTTTTGATATTTGTTCAACCGGATACGTGAGTAAAAGGAACATATTTTACAAGATCATCATATGGCAACTGTGCTTATCGTAGGTGTTAAACAAAACAGACAATTAACAGCGATTTTCTTGAGTAAATGTTTTTTAGATCGCCCGTTCCTCAGCGCGTGACAAGATTAAAAGTGAGCCGCGAGTGGTGCTTACCAGGAACTTCATGTTGCAGGTTTGGAGAGCCGACTGTGTCGAATGCTGTGGAGCGGAATACGCGGCTCTTATATAGCCGCCACGACCACAATGGCAGCCACTGGCCTTCATTAGCCCAGCAGTGGGGGTGTCGCTAAAGGGGGACACGGGGGTCCCACTGAATGGACTGACTGCCGTTTTTATTCCATCCTTATTAAGGTAATGCCGCGGTGGAGTAGCCGAGCGGTCTAAAGCGTCTCGCTGCGGAGCGCCTGGTTTTTCGCCGTGGAGGTTCGAGTCCTCCCTGGGCATGGGTGTGTGTGCTTGTCCGTAGGTTATTTTACCTAGGCAGTTTGTAAGCTACGGACTGATGACTAGTGATGGGAACAATCGAATGAAAACAATCGATTCATTCGGTTGTTGGAAAAAAATCGATCACTCGGTTCTAGTTTCTCGTATCGGTTGAATTATTCATTCGTTCTTCTGAGTGAAACCAGTCGGTGCGACCAACCGAATGAAACAACCGATTCAGTCGGTTGGACTATTCATACGTTCTTTTGAGTGAAACCAGTCGGTCGGAGCAACCAAATAAAAAAATCGACACAGTCGGTTGAACCACTCATTCCTTTTCTTTTGAGTTAAATCAGTCGATGGGACCAACCGAATGAAAAAATTGACACAGTATGTTGGCCTCTTCATTCGTTCTTTTGAGTGAAACCAGTCAGTGGGAGCAACCGAATGAAACAGTCATTCGGTCGTAGTTTTATATGTTGGATTAATATTCGTTTATTTTTTTCGAATGATAGTAGTCTGTGGGAACAACCGAATGAAAACATGCGACACTTTTGCAGTTTTGTACATTGACTGACTTACGCATTCTTTCTTTTCAAGTGAAAAGAGGCAGTAAGTTTCTCTGTCGGTTGCACCATGTAATCATTATCCCAACTGAAACGACTCATTAGTGTTTTAGCTTACAGAGCTATCCATTTATTTTTATGAATGAAACTGACATGCACATCAGATAACTACAGCAGTGCTACAATATACTGCCATGTAAAAGGGTATTACAATATTCATTTAATTATGTACTGAATGAAGTAATCTTTTGTTTTATAATGTATAGTAACAGTGATTCATATTTTGTTGTAGATTAAATTGTTCGAGGTGCCATCAACGAGTAATTAATTAGACGTCATATCGCTGGAGCAGGCCTGCGATCACTGTCATTGCCCACCCCAGACCTCAAAAACGCCGGTCATCTGGGCCCGATCAGATTACTTTCGCAGACACCCACAATCTGTAGAAGATAAGTGGCCAATGATCACGAAGTACCGCGGAGAGCGGGGACACGAGAGAGCGTGCTGCCTCGCTTGCGATTTCACTGCTGACAGCGACAGCAGGCGCGCGCCTTACCGCTCCTACACAACAGTGTCTGGCGGGCGGAGCGTGCGGTGGCCGATTGTTGTCGGCTTCTTACTGTCTCAATAAAGAAGCGTGGAAACTACAGGGTGTTCCAAAATGATCGCTACAAGTTTAATCTCGCATACTGTATCTCCGAAGTGGGAAAAGGTGGAAAAGTGCGGTTTGCGGCTTATTGTTCATACATATCTAAGGTACTAGTAGGACAGAGTTAATTATGTTAACTTTGAGCATATTTGCTAGATCCAAATTCGAAGATCACTGAAACATTAGGTATTGTAAAAAAAAGTTCATTAAAGTATTTTGTATAAAAATATTTCTTATAAAAATATTTTTGTTAATTCCATCTAATTTGAAGGAGTACGAGAAGATATACAACATTTATCAGTGCTGTAAATTTTCTTGAGCGCGTCTGTATTCGTCAACATGTATGAAAACATTCATCTCAAGTTTCATAATTATTCACTCTTGTCACAGATATTTCTGTGGTTATCGGTGATACGGTGTGGAGGTTTATTCCATCCCTCCGCCATGTACGATACAAAAAGATGAACAGTGAACCGCCACTTGTTTTGAATGTCAAGTGCGCAAAATTTCATCAAGATCGGAATGAAACTCTATAATGGCGTCGAAGTCTGGAATCCCTTCTCTCATGCATCAAACTAAAGTAGATGTAGACGGTGACCATTCTCTTTCTTTGAAGGTGAAGAGTGAAATATACCATTAAAATTCGAACGGAAACGGAATTTGTCGAAGTTAGTAGGTAAAGTACCCTCCGCCATGCACCTACGAAATTTATTCTACACAGTTACCTACGCCTTGTTTTACAGGTCAAGTGTGCAAAATTTCATCAAGATCGCAGCCAAATTGTGGTTTTTGTCTAAGTCAGTATGTAAAGTACCCTCCGCCATGCACCGAATAAAATTTGATGTAGACAGTGACGTTCCTCTTGCTTTGAAGGTCAAGTGTACAAAATATCAAGATTGGAACAAAACTGCATATTTGCATGCAATAGAAACACACACTCGTACACACTGCTATATTTTTAAGATTTGTCTCTAAGAATGTTTCATGCTGAACCACGGTTCATTTATACCCTTAAAGGCTGAAGGAGTATGCAAATAAAGTCACACAAAGTCGATGAATTAATAAAAACATCCATATAACTGCAGAAACTGACAAAGACTTTTTCCAGTCGGTTGTATGGCATCAAGTGAAACCACTCAATCCCGAGAAAATTCATATAAAGGACAGAGACTTGTTCCATTCGGTGCCCGCGCATCGACTGAAACCAATCAAACCCACTGAATGAGTGAAAACATTCATATAGCGGCTGCAACCGACAGAGACTGGTTTCATTCGATTGTTTCACATCGACTGAAACCACTCAAACCCCGCCAGTGAGTGAAAACATTCATACGGCCACAGAGACTATTTTCATTCGGTTGTTTCATTCGACTGAACGAAAGAGCAACCGATTGACCAATCGGTAGTTAAAAACAGTCGGTTGTCCCATCACTACTGATGACCACGCAGTTTGGTCCGATAGATTTACAGACATTTGAACATTTTTTATTAAGGTACTGACATCACTTTGCTGTCGGTACAACATGTAAAGTTCAAATGTTCGTAGTGCATATGGGACTTAACTACGCAGTCATCAGTCCCTAAACTTACAAACTACTTACAAACTAGCTTATACTAAAAACGGCAGAAACATCCATCCATGCCCGAGAGGGGGGGATTCGAATCCGTTACTCGCACGCAGCAGACACTCGGCCACTGCGGCCGGCTACAACATGCATAAAACATTTTATTGTCTGTCTTGGTGCGGCCTACATATCGGTTCTCACCAATAAGACTTGGGCAATACATAACTCGGGTAGTTAAAGTTTATGGTTCGTTGTCTCTGTTCATAGGGGAGAGTTATGTATGTCAGCTACTATGCCCTAAACAGCTACCCAATCTGTTTAAACAAGATCAATAATTAATCTGTAGTTTAGCCAGTCTATCAATCCGCATAAGATGACATGTAAATGTATTTAACAAACATAAATTACACCTCTGAATAACCAACAAAATGGATTCTAAGATAAAGACGAGAGTCACTCACGAAGTAATTCTTTATATATGGAGTTTATTACTCTTAGTAGTCATGAAACGCGGAGATGGTCCTACTTTACACACTGGTGAATAACTAAATATTTCCCCAACTATTTTTATGAGAGTATCATACGCACTCGTGAATGCAAGTTCTTAATTATCACTCGTAAATTAGTGTAGTCCATCGAACATTTCAGTTTCCAATTAATTCGCATTTAAGTATTTGTTATAAAACACAGTTTGTCATCACACGAGTACACGATTGCCGTATTGTCACAGTTCCACAGCCCTACTAACGAGCGTAGTTTATCACTTTTCAAGCAGAGACTAAGTTCTGCAGTATATGGCAACGCATGCGGCAATCTGTGACGCGTCTAACGACGACGTATAATAACGGTGGAGGCATAAGTGTGAAGTACAGGTCATGCGCCTTTTATTACTGCACTAGCTGTAAACCCGGGGTTACCCGGGAATTTATTTATCCTACACTCTCGTAGTCGACATCTCCTTCCCCCTCTCTCTATGCATCCATCTCATTCTCTCCTATCTCTACGTTTCCGCCTCTCCCTATCTCGTCAAAGTTATCTGTAAGGTACCCTCGTTCATGCACCGTACAAATATTTATGTACCCAATAATCTTCCTCTTGGTTTTAAACATGTGTGCAAAAATTCATAAAGATTGGATTATGCATTTGGTAAAATTTCGTACGTTAAGCACCCTCCACCATGCACTAAACGTAATTTTATACAGTGAGATTCCTTTTGTTATAAGGTAGTGTGTGCAAAAATGCATCAATATCGGAACAAAAACAGAAAAAACACACACACAAAGTATTGCTAGACACGTGAAAGTTCTCCCAGGTCGCCAGACCTCAGCCTGTGCGATTATTCGCTTTGGGGTTACCTGAAGTAGTGATCGACCGACAGCTCTAGGGATGCTGAAAGATAACATCCGACGCCATTGCCTCGCCAAAACTCCAGACATGCTCTACAGTGCTGTTCACA
The DNA here is from genome assembly GCA_026315105.1 of Locusta migratoria. Lineage (NCBI taxonomy): Eukaryota > Metazoa > Arthropoda > Insecta > Orthoptera > Acrididae > Locusta > Locusta migratoria. The sequence continues at coordinate 731,631,254 of CM048744.1, read as the reverse complement.
ACATTATTCCTCGACTACAGCTACTGCAGCTTCTCATTCTACTCCCTCTCCCTCTCTCTGCCGCTCTCCTCCGTCATATATATGAAAATATACTAATATACTTGAAGTATCATGGCGACTGGTGGAACGGTGTCAAAGTCGCAAGGTACCCTACGCTAAGCTAAATTCACTGGCTTACGAAAGGTCTTCCAGGTATTAATTCTAGGTATGAACTATCTCCAAATTTCATTCAAATCTGTCCATTCCTTTCTGCGTGAAGGAATTTTTTATATATAAGTTATGTCCTGAAGTATGTGTCGTATAGTGATAAAAATTAGATGTCACATTTAGTGATACATATCGATACCATATGCAAAATATGTAGCGAAAACAATCAGCATTAATCAAGTAAAACATCAAAAGATCTGGAGAAATTGATGCGACAGTTTTATGGCATCTACAGGGAAACTGTTGTGAGCGGTGTGGACTTCTTTTCGTTTCATTATTTTGTGTGTGTGTATGAGGGTGGGAGGGGGAGGCGGAGGGGTAAGTTACAAAACGCTTCATAAACGTCCAAAATTACATGCAAACTTTGTTGCACGTCCCTAACTACTCCAATTTTCCAATAATTGACGCGCAAAGGTGGGTATTCTCACGAGGCGGCCTTCCATTATTTATGGCGTCATATCTCTTGAGCTATGTGTCGTGTTTGGGTCAGGAACCTTCGTGGGCGTACGGTGAACAGTTCATCAAAGCTTCATTGCCATCGAATGAATGGTTTATGAACACATAGAGGACATAGAGACAAAAATTCATTTTTATGTATAGGCGACTCTATCCGGAATCTGGTGCAGAGTGACCACATTAAAATTATTAAAATGATTCCAAGTGCAAGTTTATATGGGCCCACAGGGCTTGGATTCAAGGACTGAGGATGGTCAGACACTGACCGAAATCGATCTGTATTGTATATAAAAAATAAAGATTTCAATGCGGCCAAAGCTGGTTCTTCCAATTTTAATATTCATTTTATATTTATAGATAATGGACTCCACAGCAGACCTGTCCTTCCTGTTCCTACTTTGACGCGACATCCTCAGTTATGATCTGAGTGCATACAGGACCGACCAGACCGGACCGTGGATCTATTGAAACATATCAGTGGTTGGACGACTTACGTGTCTTGTGATTATACACCAATAGTCACGTCCACATAAACGGTAGCGATGCAAACGGCTTCTCGAAACCTTTAATGCACCAAGGGCTGTACTTGCTATGTGACATTTTCGCATGAGCATTCATGGTACCAGCGATATTAATCGCAGGTAACATAGTGGTCCTTTCTGAAGGCATTCATGTCGAGTGTTGGCTTGTATGGGAGTTAAACATGTGACGAGTTTAAGTGTATGTCGTCCATGTGGCATGTGCGTGGCCTATGCACCAGTGCACGCGTTTGTCGTATTACGCGGGAAAGCATCGGTCATCTTTCGCACCATTGGCCAGTACTCCCGAAGTGTACTCATGATCTCACTGAAAACCACCGGCGCACGCGGACAGGCCTTGCGAATGCAGGGCTCTAGTTTGTATAGCTTAAGGGAATTAACAGGTGGTTATCAGTCCCTAAACTTACAAACTACTTATGAACTAACTTATTCTAAAAACAACACAAACATCCATGTCGGAGGGAGGATTCGAACGTCCGACATGGGAGATCGCGCAAACTGCAACGTGGCGCTCCTGACCGCTCGGCTACTCCCGCGTGGCTGCTTCAGTGCCCCTCAGACGAGTCATGTTAGCAATTTGGTTATATAAGTTCAGTTCTTGCGTGTGTGGTGATTTTAATCTTATGTATTACGCATTTTGAGATTTTGCGAGTTGTGAACCAGTCCAGGAACCGGTAACCAACCAGATTTCGGCATATGAGAATCAAGTTTATTTTAATGTGTGCGCGTGCTTCAAGCTAGTTGATATCCCTCAATTATCCACTGTGGCAGATGATGGCCGCTGTTTCAGAAAGTGTTGCGCGAGCTTCGATAAGTGCGTGTGAATGAATGTGTGTCTACACACCCAAATCTATCCCTATTTTCTTAGTGAGAAAAATTCATATAACGTTAGTAATCAAATGGGCCGTTTATTAATGTCACTGTCAATCTTTCCTCTCTTAAATGTGTGAGGTATGTGCTTTTATCGTTTTAAACTGGTCTTCCCATTTCTTGAGTGTTTTCAGAATACATAAATTGTTAATTAAATTCTCAGTTTCCTTTAGCTCCACTCTTAAAATTTAATTAGATCTTATTCATATTTGGCTGTCCCCGCCTTTGGACTGGCGTGCGTTCCGTTGCAAATTTCGTTTCTAGTCTCTTTAGATAGACAGCTTCTGGTGTGTGTTATCAGAATATATATATAGCTACTTAGATTCGTTGTTTCAATTTCGGAACCTGCAGAGCAGATCACATTAAACTATTCAGTAACACACAAACCAGAGCAGTAAACTTTCATACTATAGAGCATTCCGTAATTAATGATAATGGCATCTTCCAGAAGGATAACTGTTCATGGGCTTAGCCAAAATCTTGCCCATCTGTTTCCCCACGAAACAGTGATCGCCAATGTATAGGAACCGCATAACTTGTGCGCAGAAACTTGCTACTTTTTATTGCAGGCATACTGCGTTCCAAAACTGAATGAACTTCAATTATTTTTATTAATCTGTATATCTTCGTAGCATCTTTAGAAGTATGAATACATACTATAAAATGTGTACTGGACAGTAGGTACTATCATCTTGCCGCTAAAATGGAAAATTCTCCTTGCTCAATATAAAAAAGAAAGAAAGAAAAAAAAAAAAAAAAAAAAAAAAAAAAAAAAGAAAGAAAAGAAAAGGACGTATATGTTATCGACAGAGTTAAGCTCGTAAAAGACGAGAACTAGCTTCATGAACACTAACTAGATATATGTCATATCGTGTAACACGACAATGGCACGATGTCATTCACCGTCCCACTAGGGGGCTCACGGTTCTGTCGTGAGTACGTGCGTGGCGAGCACGGGGCCCCGAGCTAATGCAGTCTTTCTTCCTTCTTTTATCCCTGAACTGCATTTCCTTTCCCCTCCCCTCCTCTCCTATTCTCACTCCTTCCCCTCCCCACCGGAGGACTGATAACCTCAGTAGTTTAGTCCCCCTATCCCAACCAAACAACCCAACTCATTCACCGTGGAATTTTGTCATGTCATGCAATATGACACTCCATGTCAATGTAGTTTGGATGCATTTCTATTCAGGGAAACTTGCTATTGGGTGCACTGAAATGCAAAATTCGGGTTCAGTTGTAACAAAGGGAGAATATGTCAACATTTTAACTGAATATTTTTGCCTTCAATAAGTCGTGAAGCTAGTTTTTCTCTTTTAAGTCTAAAACTCTGGGCAGGACATAACCGCTTGTCTTACTCTATTCAATTCTACCAACATATGTAGGCACTATTATAGTAAATATATATGCCAAGATCGCTTGTGCATTTTATTTGTCCTCGCCAAAATCAAAGTGGTAAAAATATTCAGGTTAAATGTACTCTGTAGAATTAGTTTACCATCTCACAAGGTTGAAGCTGTTAGCATATAAGCAACGAAACGATAATTATGGGATAAAATACTATAAACAATCGTGCTATTCACAGCATGAGCTGAAGTTAACTGGATGTTAAACCACATATTTCGATAACGTATAGTGTCAGTTTTACAATAAACAATAAAGTCGTCTTCGCTTTATATATTTATATAACTTCGTGTAACGTTTGAACAAATGGAATAATTCGCAGAGCTTCAATTTTAACTCAAGTGGCATCTTTTGAAAAGAAGGAATTAATGGTTTAGCAAAATTTTCCGGCATTCGAGATCCAGTTCTTCATTCAAACTTTACTGAACTACTGTAACATAGCTACAGTAAGAGAGATGTTCAGATGGCCATACATATGAGCAATAGTTCAGGTTAAGCCAAACCGTTTACCCCTCCTTCCTAGCTCAGATATGCACCGAGCACCGAGATACCCCAAGTTTGTATTCTGCACTGTGGACATTTCAAATTTATTAAATTTTTCCGCTGTGTACTTTTCCCCGATATCTTTCACCGCGTTTATCACAGCAAAGATTAAAGCAAGTGTGACTTTATGCTGTTAGAACCTACGTATTGGGTTATGTACGGTTCTGATTTAGACGTTTGTCTTGATGTTATCTTAAGGTCCAACCGTACAAAATTCCTTTCATGTTTCAGCAACTACCTTAGTTTCAAGTTATCTTTCACCCGTAATCCTGTAGTAACAAACATTCCACCCAAAGGCTGTAGTTTGCAAAACAAATAAGAAATATTACATCAAGTAACTGGTTCATTAAAAAAAGATTTTTACGTTTGCAAACGATGTACACAAAGTCATAGACTGAGTTAAACTGGTTCGTATTGGAATTGGTCAGATGAATCAGAATTTGAATGAAGTGGTTAAACTGTTCCATTGTCTGTGATAAGAAATTCGTAGCACTTTTCACCAGCTCAGTAATCATAGCTTTAAGAAACACAGATCTCTGTATGTTTCGCGAGCACTCAACATGGAATAGTCAACAGTTGAGAAACGTTTAAGAATCCAGAACACAATTTCTACACTGGTATGGTTTTGCGTAAAAACGTAAAGGCACTGGAGTTCACTAGAATCGTATGTGGTTCTTACCCCGACAGCATTGCTACCTCACGGTAAGTAATATATGCGGCAAATTTGGTTGAAATCGGTCCATTTGTTTAGGAGCAAGACTGTCGTTTGATGCAGCAGTTTCTTGCGTATCTCAATGTTTATGACATCATTTCTCGTGAAGAATGTGTTGTAGGTGATCGTGAAAATAACAGCGACCGTCCTCATGGATTGAAACTTGAGTGTGCAAAATTTCATAAATATTGGGAAAAAACTATAGATTTGTATACATTACGTACACACAAACGGACAGGCAAACTCACAAACATACGGACACTCTGCTTTATATATAAAGATATACGAGTGTGACGCTTACAAGATGACAGCCAGGGACAGTAAGCTATCATCTAAAGCAGTGTATGTTGCAATTTCATGATGCATTTGAAAGTTAGTTATATTTTTCAGATCGATTTGTCTGTATTGAGGTGCAGAAGTCATAAACATAAGTTTTGAGATATTGAAATTATGTTTTGAATCAGAAGATGTGCGTAATTATACCGACGTCATAAATTTCTTGAACGTTGACTGTAAATAATGTTATAGATTTTTTTTAAATTTTATTCTGAATCACTAAAGTGTGCAACTCACAGATTTCCCCCAGCCAAAACCTTAAAATAAACTCGGCAAACAGCCCTGATTAGTTTTCTGTTCGAAGCATGGGCCTTACCCAGATTCCTATTTGGACAAACCTCCGACCGGCTGCTTGATTTAACCAGCTACTTACTACCTGTGCTTTATGGCACCTGCTCGAACCGCTTGCAACGGTCCACTGCCAGTCCTTTCTCTGTCCAAACAATACCATAAATTATACTAATTGCGCAACACTACTGATATTACATCAGCTGTTATGGCTGAACTGGAATATCTGCCAACATTTAACAAAACCATGTTGTAATGATGATAGGCATTACTGGTAGGAGATGAGGGAGGAATAAGAGGCGATAGACATTCGTTATATGGCGGGCATCATGTGCAAGAGCATCTGTGCAAATGGGTGTAATGGTTTTCAGAGTAAATAAAACAGTCTGTAAAGCTAAGGACAGTTTATTTAAAGAGACGCCTTACACACAAGTATACATCAGTGTGGAGAGTTTCAGCCGATGATGGGTTGTCCCAGGCCCAGACGCAGGCCGAGAGGGGCGGCAGCGATGCCGGGGGCGGCGAGTAAGGGGGTGGCGAGGCCGGGGGCGGCGACGGCGGGGGCGGCGAGGACGCCGGGGGCGGCGAGGACGCCGGGCGCCAGCACAGTGCCGGGGGCGGCCAGCACTCCCGCCCCCAGCAGGCCGCGCTTCTCACGGGCCTCCTCGCAGGAGGCGGCAGCCACGCACGCGACAAGGACGACAACCTGAGGAATAACAGTGTGAGTTAACTTTACGTCACTAGGGCTTTAAGGTACAAAGTCGTAGTAACTTGCACGTCATACAGCAGAAAGGAAAGATTTTCTAGTGAAAGAATCAATACCTTTCTTAAATTAAAAAAACTTTTTAGTAAATTAACATGTATTGCAATATATTCCCTGATACTGGAAGGGTAAATCGAATTCGGGAAAAAAATGTTGGCTCTATTTTTCTATACGAGACGAATAGTTGATGGGAAACCTTCAGATGCTTTGCCGAAATTTGTTAACATATGAAACTTCTGGAGGATTGACTGAGGTAAGCTCGACTGCTTTAAGCAGGTTAATGACGACACTCTGCTCTTTTTTCCATCTCTCATCAACGAGTGGTGCTTGAAAGAGTAGTGTGAATATAAGCAAGTATATATACTAAATTTTCCTGAGATGTTCCTATATGAAATATTGAAGTCTGCAGAGACTAAGTGCTACTGGCTACTTAGAATTATAAGTAAAATATGTACTTGTACTTCACTAACCAAACCCGCTACACTTCGCTGTATGGGAGTCTGGCATGAAATGAATGGGAATCTAAATAAATAAAATTAGAAAAAATAACAAAAAAATATAAAAATAAAAAAAAATTACAAAAAAGAAGAAAAAAGAGCCACCTTAAAAGTAGTCAAACAAGAACCTCACTACGGTTGCTGTGTGGCATGAAATATAATGTAAACAAAAGATAATTTCCCAGAAAAATGTTATTTTCTGAGGCCACAGTTTGACTAAATTTTTTGATCGTTCATTTTCCACGTAAACGTAGGGATAAGACGATTTGCCGACTGTGGAGAATTGAAGTGTTATTGCACTGGAGAAATCGAACTCTCTCTTCATTCTGATACTTTACTTCCCAGTTCCTGTCTCTGTCCATATCCTCTTTCCTTCCTCGTAGCTATCTAATACGAAGAAAGTAAAAATAAGGAACTTACTCCAAAGTTTTTCTTAAGGGCAGCAAAGTTGATCAATGTTACTATTACATCAGCAAACAACATTATATACCGTTACAATTACGTTTTGATTTTGCAATGTTGGTAGTTGAAGGATTTAGTGCTTGATAAGAAAGTTAAAAAAAATCACAATTATGACATCGAAACATATAAATTTTTATCTATATGGGAAGCACCATTTGTAATATGTAAGTTTCATTGGTCTCATTGAATAAATTATATAAACATTCGTCACTTCAAATTTCGTGGTCATTGTGTAATTTATTAACTGTTAATACTATACACACATATATGTCTGCACGCATTCGAGTCTCTTTGCGAAGAATGATAGTCATGACACAAGTAATGACTATTTACCAGTCTAAATGAGTACTTGAATTGATAGACTGTGTAGAAGACAAGTTAGGAGCCAATTAAAATTACAACGTACACCTACATTTTAACTACGGTTTAAAATATTGTTGATAAAATTTGTCTGTGAACGTGATTAACATGGATATCTACGATTATATACCCATTATCCGTGCATACAGCAGAATTCTTTTGGCATTAAACAGCAAATTAATGCTACAGCAGTCATCTTTCGACATCTGATGAGTAATTATAAAATGTAATGCTAATTTCTATGGTCGTTACATGAAAACAAATGAAGTTTCTGAGAAAACATTAAGATTTCAATAAGGAAACTACATACAAACGACCAGCTATAAAAACATGTCAAGACAAATGAGACATTAGGTTCGATTAGCACACTTATAGAGCAGCAAAAAGGCCATGGATTGTCCATAGAAAATAGGAGCAGTTAATATAGATCTCAGGTACAAGTTAGACCAACGTTACTAAATCTTATACCAGATTTATATTAAACATGCCATTACTTTTACTTTTTACGATTAAATTAATGATCACCTTAAAGTATCAAACATGGGCATGTATTTGTGGCATTGGCTTTGTAGAAATGTAATTATTGAAAGAAAAGAAAATAGTGAGAGAGTTTACTGTTTGGTTAGAACGCAATACATGTACAGCCATGCGACATTAGAACGGCCGTGCGCTATAAGGCGACCTGCTGTGGAGTGTACAGCTGTTCCACGTCGGAGGTTAGAGTCCCACCTCAGGCATATGTGTGTGTGCTGTCTTTAGCGTAAATTAGTTCAAGTACTTTATGTTTAGGGACCGATAAACACCGCAGTTTGGTCCCATAACTCTACAAACAGCCGCGGCGGAGCGGCCGAGCGCATTGAGGCGCTATGCTACGATACGCGAGGCCATTCCCAGTCGGGGGTTCGAATTCCCCCTCGGGTATGGATGTTTGTGCCGTCATTAGTATAAGCTAGTTCATAAGTAGTTTGTAGGTTCTGGTACTGATGACGCCGTAGTTAAGTCCCTGGTAGGTCTTCTACGGGAATGTGATACGACAGACGAATGTAAATGATGACTCTAAAGCGACTCTAAAGCGACGAAACCTTGTAAGTCAAAATCGCAGTTAAAGCTTTACCTACATGATCGGTTTCGGTAAACACCTTCTTTTGATATTTGTCCAACCGGATACGTGAGGTAAAGGAACATCTTTTACAAGATCAGATGGCAACTGTGCTTATCGTAGGTGTGACTTCTAAAATTTTCCCGGCGTATTTCTTCTTCCAGTAATTTTCGGGTGTGCAGCCGGATCGTAGGTGTTAAACAAAACAGACAATTAACAGCGATTTTTTTGAGTAAAATTTTTAGATCGCTCGTTCCTCAGCGCGTGTCAAAATGAAAAGTGAGCTGTGAGTGGTGCTTACCAGGAACTTCATGTTGCAGGTTTGGAGAGCCGACTGTGTCGAATGCTGTGTAGCGGCCTGCGCGGCTCTTATATAGCAGCCGCTGGCCTTCATTGGCCCAGCAGGTGGGGGGGGGGGGGGGTCGCCAGGGGGGACAGGGGGGCTCCCACTGAATAGACTAATTCCTCGACTGCCGTTTTTATTCCATCCTTTTTAAGGTACTGGCATCACTTAGCTGTCGGTACGATATGCATAATGCATTTTCTTTCTTTGTACCAGAAAATTAAACGACATATATTGTGACATCTTGATTGTCGGGTGTTTGCTGTCTAACACTGTAAAATCTTGCTCAATATTTCGGCTTACACAGTAGGGCACTATCTGTGGAATATGAAATTTATGAACTACTAACTTATTCGTTAGGTTTAACCTAACAGAAGGTTGTGAGATACAAGTTCCACAGTACTCATTCTACGAAAATAGTGAAGTGTGATTTGCTGACTTTAAATAAAATAAAATTTTGAAAATCGACCTAATCAGTGATAAATCTGTTTGGCTAATTGATTGGAGGTAAGTAATGCACCCAACAACTGGTGTCACCTAAGATTAACACTTACTCACCTGTATCATTTTACCTCGTTAGCAGGGAGAAATTTGAAATAACTTTAACTTGTTCTTAAATTAATACTAAACTACCAATCAGTTCGTCAAAGCCAGTGCAACAGAGTCTCTGCACATGAACAACGCCGAAATACGAACCAACCATCAGGAGAACACACAATCAAAAATAGTACAAAACATTACAAAATTAACACTAGTAATTTTAAGTTTTGTCTTTATGTTTTTATTAGTGCCGGCCTCCAGTAACAAGAAAGCTATACCGTTAATTTTCATTAAATGTTAGTCTATTATTGCATGATCAAATTAATGAGATTACACCAAGAAAATGAACTTTGAAAAATTAAGTTTTACTGCGCTTGTACTTGAAATAATTAGTTTGTTTTAGCAACGACACTCCGTTTTCACTTCACTGAATAGGATAGGACCCTACAAAGGTAATATGACTCGGGATAAGGAACGTCTACTTAACTTCAAAAGATCGTTATTATTTCAATCACTAGACATAAGAGTTCCGGGTAAACGCCTCAGAAACTGCCTATACTTTTGTGTGGTAGAAAATATTGGAGCGGTCTTACAGTACGTCCCCGTTGTTGAGAAGCCAGCCGCGCTGTCGTCGACAATGCTGAAGTTGAAGGTACGGGCACACTTCCATTCAGTGAGCAGTTACAGGCCAGGCTCTGATGAGATGAAAGCCTGTGACATCTGTCCTCACGCATCTCTGGATAAACGCGCCACAACTTAGTACTCCGCCAACATAGGCCTGGTAGCCTGGGACACGGCACTGCTCGTTTCCGCGCCTTGGCTGTCTCTCCTCTCACTTGAAACGACAACACACGAATCTCCCTCTGTTAGCGCACACCCTCGCTCACTCGCTCGTCAGAGACCATACTCCACTCAATGCAAATCTCTGACAAAGATATTATCCCTATTTTTCCTATCGACGTATACCCAGTGCAATTACAATTTTCTTTACAGCAAAATTACTCATGAATAACAAAACATTATTAAGAAATATACAAATACATAATTATTAATACATATGTAGATTATGAAACAAGAATTTATATTAGAAAGTTCTTATCTAGACACATCTGGATTAAAGTGTTAGAAGTCCACATCCTAAGTTTCGTAGATATAGCTTGAAATTTGATTTAACAGCAACATTTTTTTAAAGCAATTTTTTGCATCCCCTATTTTACCCCCTTATTGGTTAAATCTAAAAAAAATGCCGAAACACGTGTCTTTTAAATTCGAACCCTGAATTAAAATCCGAAATTTTGTAGTTCTAGCTTCAAAATTATTATTATTATTATTATTATTATTGTTATTTATAACAACGCATTTTCAAAAAACGTTTCATCCCCTATTGCACCCCCTTGCGGACGGAATATCGGAAAAGCGCTTCTTAAATGACGACTACATATGAACATCCTCTAAAAATTTCAAGTTTCCATCTTCAGTGGTTTGGGCTGGGCGACGATGAGTCAGTCAATCAGGTAGTCAGTCTGTCGGGATATTGTCTTTTGTATATAATGTAAAAGTTAAGCTATCCTAAATGTCAACCGTCTGATACCATAACTGGAAATTAGTGGCATTATTTTATATTTTAAATGCCTGTTTCATAGAACCAAGGTACCAGTATTTGATATTTCTTATGAATTGATAACGAATTTTCCGATTACTCGTTAATGGAGATGTCATTGATTTCAGAAGTTGTTGTTAGAGTAGCAAAAGAAGTCAGATTATGATTGACTGATTTATCATGCCGAATTCCATGCCAGTTTCCACCATGTTAATAGTAAATACGGCAATATGAATCTTACAATGAAGTGTCTTCGAGAAAAGTATGTTTTACATTTAATTTCAAAGAACTGGTACATTTGCGTTTAGGCATAATAGCTTACTTCAGGCAAATTAGTAACACACTACCTTAATTGCCAAGAACTAGACTAACCAGTCTGTCACAAAGGTTCAAGGAAAATTATTCTCGAAACAGTGGCAACAATAAGTGGTATAATGATCACAAGAAATGGCACAAATACCAACATTTTCAATTTAGCGAGACAGTGAAACGGTGCTAGAAAAAACTGAACTATCTGCTTCCTCACAAAAATTGCGAGAGACACAAGCAAAGAAAGAGGCTGTACTTTTTATTTATTTATTTATTTTTATCTAGGTTCACGAAGTCAGAATTACTAATTAAGGCAAGGAGAATTAAGGCAATAAGAATATAGCATCATGAGCCGACTACGCGGAAGTGACAATTACAATGAAATGGCCAGTAAAGTTTGTACAGCTAACATAAGATGTATAAACTTTTTTGTCTTTTAAAAATTTTATGCGACAAAGGTGCACAGTTATCAGGTGTTATCTTGCTTGCTGCAGCAATGTGCAGAATGATCTTCATTTTAGGGTTCTGAAGCAATAACCTTCCCTTGTTCTTTATGATTTTCATCGCAGAAAATAAACTTCTCGCTACCTTACATTGTACTGCCTGGGCTTACTCTAAAGTAGCAGGCACTGGGCTGTCGCTACTGGACATTTTTGTTGCTGTCATAACTACACATTACCCGAGAACTGGACGAAGGCGTCTGTTTGCTGTTTGCGTGACGTCAGCTTCCCCCACTACTGCAGCTCTGAGCTGGGGCAGTGAGCGCTCGTGTGCGCTCCTGCACGCGGTGCAGCCTGTTGTAACAGCATGCCATAGCGGATAAAGTAGTCAATAACTTGAATTTATCATTATATTATATTTCCAATCGAAAATACCCTCTGTTATTTTATAAATGAAAAAAGAAAAGCAATAAGGTAATAATGTTTGTAAATCTAAAGGGCTTAACTGTTGCACTTATCAGTCCCTAGATTCAAAAACTACTTAAACGAAATATAGATTGAGAAACCCTGAGACGATTTTTCGTCTCTAATATGTCCAAGACATTAAAGATTCCCGGCTGCACCACAAATTTTAATTCATTGCTTCACATTGAAAGACGACCGTCTGTCGTCTAACATATATATTTTTTTATAAAATTGTAATTTATTTGATATTACTAGATTAGCATTTTGTTAAGACTGGAACCCCACTCATTTCAGGGCATGAGGAATAGCATTTTTTTTATTTCATGTTTTAAAATATTAGTTTCTGAAATGTTAGTTAATGTTGTTAGGTTTTTGTTATTTTAATAATTTATTATTGTGGTTATGAATCTGGCCATAAGTACGGTTCCACGTGGTTGGTTCTTAGAACAAAGCCTTCAGCTTTCACTATTGTTTATGCCATGCCCATCAGGCAAGTAACCATGCGTGTATCCCTCTGATTTCCACTAACATTTCGTGATCTTCTCTCCCAGCCTATTTTTAATTTTGCTTTTTCTTCTCCGGACTTGTAGTATGCACTTAGTCTTTGTCAGTAATTCTCTCCGAGTATTGTACAACTTCCATCAATAGCTTGCTTATGAAATTCTTAACAGTTCTATGGGTTGCATGGTATAAATAATTTTCTTTATTTCTCGGAAATTGAATTTATACATTTTTATCGGTTTTTGGTACCACTTGGGTCTGACCTCCGACTTCAGGGGTTTGCAGCTAGTCACCTGAATTCACGCCACTTATATAAAATTCGTGTCTAGATAGTTTACTCTCCGATTGTAACATAAGACTCCGCCTTGATTTTGTGTAATGAATCCGATTTTTAACCACTTCACCTTCAGTGGAGTGCGATCATGTAACGTAGCCGCGTGTCACCGTTAGCGCGTTTGCTCGCGGTCAATCTAAATGAAACTTAATTTTGCTATACTCACGCACCACCTCAAATCAGATATGACAGACCAGAACCATCTTCGCAGTTTCATTGTATATTGTGTTGTGTGGTACCTCCGGCTTGCTGAATTTCGCCTACGATAGCGGTGCCTGTTTCTGCCTCGTTTCAGCGCACTGAAATTCTAAACAATTCTATGGGTTGCATGCCGTAGTTTTTATTAATTGTTCCGACTTTGTAATTGTTTCACTTTGGTGAGTTTTGCTGTTTTATTGCGTGTGTGAGCGAGTGAATGTGGTTTGTAAATCCTCACCCTAGTAGCGTTAAGTTCTGTGAAATTTATGTTAAATTCAATGCTGGGCATTGTCAGTGTTAGACTAGGTAATGAGTATTACCAAATAGGTTGCTACGTATGTTTGCCACTGTGTCGTTAACTTCCCGTTATTAGAATAATTTGAACCAAATTAATTCTTAGCTTGGGCCAGAGAACAATGTTTGGCAGCAGGGAGTAGCCAGTAGTTCACACGGATCTTTTGCTAATTTGACTTTATTTATAACAGCAAATTCTTATTTGGATACCTCCTCCCAGAATTAAGCTGTTATTACGTACAGTGGTCATCTTTTATCTGGCTTACCGCTGCTCTTCGCTCTTCTAGTGGATCATCTGTTCAATGAATCAGTTTTTTGCTTTAAATGCGTGCGGGAGTATTTTTTCCCTTCCAGTGGGTGAATGTGTGATATTAGCAGTGGGCATTAATGTATTTCATTTTATGTTCTCAGCACTCGTGTGTTTCAGAGTTTTCTTTTTTTTTTTTTTTTTTTTTTTTTTTTTTGTGTGTGTGTAATTTCGGATGGGGTATTTTATTTAATTGTTTTTGTATAAAGATCACAGCCACAAAGCATTGTGAAGGTTTTAGTTCGTGTTTCGTTACGCGGTTTTTGTTAGCCTAATCTTGTGTTTGTTACTTTTGTTGCTATAAACTACTTGTGATGATCGAGAATAGTTCTGCCTTGTCCGTTTACACTTGCTCTAGGTGGTTAAACCAAAGTGAGGACCGTGAAAGTCGTCTAGATCAGTTTTTTCGACCGAATGGGGAAAAGTTTCGAATACAGACGGCCGCGTTCCCGTTGAAAACGCATACCAATATGCAGGTATCTGCTACTTCACAAACTAGTTCAACCAGTGTAACTAGGCCAGTGTACGTTTCTGATACGACTCTAAACGACATCGTAGATTTTATGAGGGAACTGAAAGGAGAAATGAAAGCAGGGATGGAAGCACAGAATGCTTCAGCTCAGGAATTAAAAGCAGGGATGGAAGCGCAAAATTCTTCAGTCCAGGCCGAACTTATCAATGTTTCTGCGCAGTGCAGGGAGGCACAAAGTAACACCATTCAGGTTATTAACAATAATCTGGATGGGTTGCACACTGATATAGTGCGGCTAGTTCAGGAACGGCATGAGGTAGCAATGCCTGCTATCTCAGAAAACAGGACGAAAATTTCAGGGAATGCAGAAGCTATATCTGCCCTATCCAATCGCTGTTGTAAATGAATCGGAGGAAGCTCGCGACTTGCTCTGGTTCAAGGAACAACATTGGGAAATTAACCGTAGGCGTCGTGATGTAGCGGCAGGGCTAGAAGAACGCGTCGCGATCTGGAGCAAGTCTGCGTTAAACCCGCTCCTCCCCTGCAAGTGGAAAACGAAATGTTTCAGATGTTTGTATAGTCTATGGGACTTAACTACGGCGTCATCAGTCCCTAAACTTACCAACTACTTATGAACTACTTACGAACTAGGACGGCACAAATATCCATGCCCTAGGGGGGATTCGAACCCCCGACCGTAGTGGCCGTGCAGACCATGACTGAAGCGCCTTAGTCCCCGCGCCCAATTGGAAAACGCCTCCTGCCAGTTTGTGTGGAGGTCGGCCCTGTCGTTCCGACCGCGGAGATGATTCGGCTTTCGAGGAGGAAGTCGCACCTCTGCGTGCCCGTCCTCCCATAAGAGAAAGACCGAGTCGAGTGCCTGTGCTGGAGCCAGTGCAGGCATTTGATTATAACCACTTTTTGACGGTAAAAAAGTACCATGTCTTCTGAAACTCTGCAAGCGGGATACATCCCTGTGTGTGGCTATAGCAATTTGATTACTCTTTGCCTCCAAACAGACCAGAAGGGCAGAAAATCGAGTATGTGTGCGGATATCTCGAGGGACAACCCGCCCCGCGGATGCGACCTATCTTGACATATTGCCGCTACTATGATGATTTTAAGGAGCATTTCCTGTCTGCCTACTAGTCGGAGAGGCAGCAGGATTGAGTAAAATCTAACATTTTCGTTATGCCCCACTTTGCAAACAGCAATTGCAGGAGTCTCAGCTAATTCTGCCAAGGAATGATGCTAAGAAATCAGTTCCACGACTACCCATAGCCGGCAGCGGTGGCCGAGGGGACTGAGGCGCTTCAGACACGGTCTGCACGGCCACTACTGTCGGGGGTTCGAATCCCCCCTCGGGCATGGATATTTGTGCCGTCCTTAGTTGTAGGTAGTTCATAAGTAGTTTGTAAGTTTAGGGACTGATGACCCCGTAGTTAAGTCCCTTAAGCTTAACAAACATTTGAACATTATTGACTACCCATACCCTCTGCGCGAATTAATTAGAATTTGCGCGTCAAAGCTCCCACGAAATGTGAGAAATGCTGTCCTTGCGGGAAGCTGCAAGGAGGACATTCTCTCCTTCTAGGCTTACCTGGAGGACTTGGAGTTTGACGATGATTACGGACCTAGAAGAGGCGGCAACGGTTCTAGGAACAATCGCCAGGCGGAAAGTTCTAGCAGTGGGGAGTCCGATCCTTCCAATGCACAGAATCAGCTGCAGCGAAGGAACGAACAACGTTATTGCTGTGATAAACGAGCAGAGAAGCGGCGAAAGTTCGGGATCGGTAATAAGGGCTACCGACCTGATAAAGGCCAGAAAAAGCCACAGGTCTGCTGATACACGCCATAACCAACCGAAAGACCCCGGCCCTAGCACAAGGCAGTAACATCCATTCTAAGTTTTGTTTAATTTTGTGTTTTGTAGAGTAGATTTAGTGTTATTCTTACCAACTATGTGATTTGTATCTGTAAATTTAGGCCTTTGTTTCGTATGTCTTCTGCAATGTTTCTTTAAGTGGTTTGTTTTAATAGTGTATTTTTTATATGTGTCCTTTGTTTATGTATGTGTTTGTTGTGCGATCCCATTTTGCCATAACGTGTCTTTATGCTGTATGCGTGTTTTGTGTACTATAAGGTGCACAGCACTATTGGCGTGGTTAACAGCAACTTGCCAGTTCCACCAGGTCAGCTGTTCTACGTACGTTACCTTAAAGCTTCGTTTTGTACTGAAAGATTTATTAGTGTGACATATCCAAGTGTCTCTGTTAGCTATGTGGCTGCCCACCTCACATAGTCCCCTTTTTGTCCATGTATTTATCTTTTGTTTCCATCATGAGAATTGATGGTGCATAATCTAAGTTTGTTAGACCATGTAAAATATTTTATTATGTATATCTTGTTTATGTAATTTGTGTTCCTGTTTCTCTGTTTAAGTGTGTGTGCTCTTCTTCACTGTGCGTGAAGCTAGCCTTGTTTATCAAGTGCATGAGTTGTCACCTTTACTGTACATTTTGTATCGGCAATCTCCCCATTAGGTAGCATGTTAATAAGACGCCGTGGTAGGCGCCAACGCCGTAATTCATGAGATTTTTAGTTGCACATGGATGCACTGTGGTGTTAATGCTTAGGGGTGTAGATAATTTTATCTAGGGATTGTACGTTCGAATAACAGGAGGTGTGCGATCCGACCTGTAGACGGTCGCAACAGGTCGCGAACGAAGGGGTTCATCTAAATATCATTGACAATACACACTCTGCCTTATTGATATAAACAACTTCCATTTTTTCAGATAGGTTTTGCAGGGCAATTTTGTAAATTAAAGGACCGATCGTGATCTGTGGAGGAGGCCAGAATCACATTCAGAAGCACATAAAAAAGGTGAGGAAATAATAAAAGAAAAATAAAGGAGTTGAAGAACGGCAAGTTGAATGTCAAGGAACTGTCCGCCTAACGTATACGACGAGGGCATCTAACATCAATAGGACGGTAAACCCTGACTGTTCTGCAAACACTTATTCTCATTCTTCATTTTGCAGCATGACTGTGGTAAGATTACGTTACAATGTAAGTAGCTAGTACCTTAGAACTCACTATATTTACTTACTATTGTGTAACATGTATGGATTTGTGGTGTTTATTTCATGTGTTTGTACATTTGATCATTTGCTTTCGTTTTTGTTCAACGTCCAAGATGTATTATCTTGCTTTTTAGTTAATATGTGTTTTGTCGCCTTGGCATGAGCGATTGGTGTAAGTCTGTTTAAGGCGCTAACCTCAAATTTGCAGAGTTTGTAACCAGACCAGCGGGCTGAAGAAAACTCCCTCCCCGCCTCGCACGGTAGTTAGATTAATTTGCGCCCAGGAAGTAGGTAGTTAGTTTTTGTAGTTAGTGTTTGCGTAGCGCTGCATAGAGACTTGGTAGTTAGTTTTTGCATAGCGCTGCAAGCTGCATGGATGAAGGTAGCTTTGCTCCCCTAAAACTAAGACAGACTATGACCTGACGTGACAAATTACCCTGTGGAGCATGTTTAATTTATTATACAGATTATTCTCCATGTAATATTAAGTTATAGGATAACCTGTTGCCGCAGTGGAGTAGCCGAGCTGTCTAAAGCGTCTCGCTGCTGAGCGCGCGGTTGGTCGCGGTGGAGGTTCGAGTCCTCCCTGGGGCATGGGTGTGTGTGTTTGTCCGTAGCTTAGTTTACCTGGGTTTAAGTAGTTTGTAAGCTACGGACTGATGACCACGCAGTTTGGTCCGATAGATTTACAAACAATTGAACATTGAAAACCTGTTTTATTATTGATATGTATCTCTGTGTGATTTCAACGTAATTTGTCAATTTTTGTGTTTTGCGCTTCAATTTGATTTGAAACAGGATTTTCACATATATGAATATTGTATCTTTAATATTAAAATGTTTTATAAAGGATTAAGAACATAGGAGTTCTATTTTTGTATATCTTAATAAGTGCTTTAATTTTAAAATGTTATGGCTAAAGATGTCAAGCGTATTTTTGTGAAATGCTTTTTGAAAAGGAATTCGAGGGCTCTCCACGGGCTATACAATGCTGAGTGCCGAGCCACTGGCTGTCAGCGCACACAAAAGGACAGGGCCGCGCTGGTCCATCGCCGCCGGTTAATCTCTTCTGGTGGTCAGGCTTCGCACCCGCCCAGCAACCGTCAGGCCATCTGCCACAGGAACAAGGGCCGCAAGGCCTGCAGACAGGTGCACTAACCACACCCTCCTACTCACGTCGGATGTAGTTGAATAGCTGAGGAATAGACGCAAAAGGATAAAAGATCTTCTTATGTGTGTGGGTTTTCAGTTTCCTCCCAGTAACATCTAGACGATTGTCTCCCTCCCTCTTCAAAGGCAGCAGCCTACGTTTCGAACTGATGAGAACAGAGTTTGTGACTTAAAAACCAATGTTGAGTGGACGACAATGTGAAGGACAGCATCAGGTGGAAAACTGGTGTTAGCAGTCAAAATAGTGGACTCTCTGAGAGTGTGAAATACGATTTACTTGCTAAGAGGTAGTTTTCCTGCAGCCGCCCTGGTCGCCCAGCAATTTTAAAATGTAACTGTAATGTGATACAACTGTATGTGACACAACACAACAGGACACGTTCAATTATGTGATTTGTTTTTGTTTGTGTTTCAATGTCATGTATGTTCTATATTTATGATTTGTCCATCTATGATTCTTTGTAAATTTCGGATTGTTGTACATATTGCTCCAATCCCATGGTCTCACCATCCACATTTGCATCTCCATTGATATAGCTTTCATAGCAATTAGTATTTGACAGTGTATATATATATATATATATATATATATATATATATTTTGTATTTTATGAGTGTAAGTGACATACCCCAGCTGTCTGTGTTGCCCATAAGGCAACCACATGTTAGCTTAGAAAAGTTTGCTGTCTCTGATGTAATATAATTACCTCAGCCTACATCAAAATTTTCAGTTAACGAAGGAGTGATGAAAGACGACCGCTAGATTAGCATTTTGTTACGACTAGAGCCCCACTCTTTTCAAGGCATGAGGAATAGCAATTTTTATTTCATGTTTTACAATGGGCTTTCGCTACTAGACATGTTTCTTGCTGTCACAACTACACATTAGCGAGAACTGGACGAAGGCGTCTGTTTACTTTTGATCGCCGAGTAGCATGCATGACGTCAGCTTCCCCCAACAACTGGGGCAGTGAGCGCTCGTGTGCGCTCCTGCACGCGGAGCAGCCTGTTGCAACAGCCTGCCATAGGGGATAAACTAGTCAATGACCTAAATGTATCATTATATTATATTTCCAATCGACAGTGCGATATACCGTCTGTTATTTTATAAATGAAAACGAAAAGCAATAAGGTAATAATGTTTGTAAATCTAAGGGCCTAGATTCACAAACTACTTAAACGAAATATAGATTGAGAAACCCTGAGACTGTTTTTCTTCTAGAATACGCCTAAGACATTAAAGATTCCCCGCCGCAAGACAAAAAAATTCATTGCTTCACCTTTATACTTAAACTAACTTATACTATGGACAAAACACACACACAAACACACATGCACCTCCGACGGCGAGCAACCACGCGCCCCGCTGCAAGGTGCCTTAAAGTGCTCGGCTATACTCCACCGCGGCACACAGTTATACACAGCAGGGCTTTACGTGATCATGAAAGCACTTCAGCAGATGCGGCGAGTTCTAAACGGTTTCTCGTCTGCTCCGATTCTCTTGTTGCAATCGTAGCAAAACATTTCCGCAGATGAAACGATGGCGCACCAGATTGGTAATTATTTGGAATCCCTCGAATGGAAGTGAAGCAGTTTTCATCTGGATGGCAGGGCATATTGGGGTTTGGGGAAGTGAAAGAGAGCTGGGAGCCAAGTCTGCAGGGAACATGACGTGACATATTGCGCTACACCCCTACAGGATCTTCATATTTTGTTGAATATCTTGACTTTATGTTTGTTATCTCGTAAGTGCTCACCAAATTAGGTTTTATTGTGGTTACCTGTATGCTATAAAACGATTTACCAGTTTACCCAACATAAAACACCCAAAGGAAAGAAATTAAATATCCTAGAGTATACAGATTTATAAGTATTTAAAACATCGTAAGAAAAATGTTTTCACCGATCAGCTGGAGATTGTGAATATTGACTTTTTAGATATTTTTAATAAGCTGTTGTTAGGTTAGGAGTACCCGAGCCACAATTAGAGACTGTTACCGTAAATAATGTGCTGGTGACATCGCTACACATGAGCGCCACTTGGCGGTCTTTATGGTAACTGCTTTCCGGAAGTTTAACGTGAGCCCGCGCAGTTGGGTTTAATGTGGTGTAAGAAGCTTGCCGATGGCCGTTTATGTTACGGGGGCCATGTTTGTATTTTATTATATGACTATGCAAATTTGTATATATGATAACGCCACGGATCACCGTAAAGACGGAGCCTTTCATTATTGGTTTGATTGGATACACCACAGTTCCACAGTATGTATATATGAAAAATGAAATGTATACGCTGATATTTTTAGCGCTCATGAGTAGTTATTGGCAAGTACGTTGATTGATCTCCTTTTACAGGTCTTATGATGACTGCGAGATCAGTTGAAACCGCTCATTGTGTTTACTTTTTCGTGTAGGAATCCATTCCATAGCACATCAGCCCAGTAGCGGGCCACATCCAGGGCGTTGTCTCTAGCGTTCCATAAATCATCAAGGGAGCAGGTCCTTGGGCAGTTCTTGCACGTCAGTAGATGTTCCATATTCTCTCTCCACACTTTCGTCGATGATTCCGCTTTTCACTAGGTTCGTCTTTACAGGGGCGACTCCTGTTCTGAGACGGTTCAGAGACTTCCAGCTTCTCCGGACCAAGTGATAGCCTGGTGAGGAGGGGGAGGGGGATCTGAGTTAGTGGATATTTGTCTGGTGGTTCCATGGGGACAGACCTCAGAAAACTTCTTCGAGATTTCAGCCGCCTCAGTGGCTCTGGTGCATCAAAAACACGGTGTCTATCATCGAAAGCTTGCCTAAATCTTCCAGTATGTTCTACAGGAAGTCGTCGAGTTGCAGGTGCTTCACAACCAGCCACTTTATAGAGTTGTCCCAGTGGCGTTGCCTTCAAACAGCCAGATAAGTTAACATGTTTCGTTGAGGGTGATGTTCACCTCTTTTGCGTGTGCAGATCTGTTCCACACTGGGCATGCATACTGAGCTGTGGAAAAACGCACTGCTTCAGCCGTCGTTCTGGTCACGTGGGGGCTAGCTCCCCATTTACTTCCTGTCAGCTTCTTCAGAAGTTGATTCCTGGTCGATGTCTTTTGTCGGGTCTTTTCACAATGAGACTTGTATGTTAAAGACCGGTCGAGTATCAACCAAGGTACTTTGGCTGGGCTGTGTGTTCGATAGAGAAACTATCCCATTTAATTTGTAGTATCCTCCTGGCTTCAAATGGAAGACATATGCCTGGCTCTTTGCTGGGTTGGGCTTCAATGATTTTTCCTTGTAGTAGACCGACATCTGTGACAAAGCATTTTGCAATCTCTCATTGACTGCTGGAAAGCTTTTGCCCTGAGCTGCTATGGCCAAGTCATCAGCATAAAGGAAGTGCTTTGTATCACTAGGAGTAGGTTGGTCGTTTGCGTAAATGTGAACAGCACTGGGGTCAGAACACTGCCTTAGGGGAGGCCATTCTTTTGTGTTCGCCACCTGTTCTTCTTTCCCTCGAAGGTTACATAAAATCTCCTGTTTTGTTGGAGCGATTGGATTACTTTTGTGAGGTCGTAGTCTTTGGTAATATTGTATAGCTTTACAAGAAGATTTCGTTGGATTATGGTGTCATATGCCGTCTACGAAGACGACTCCAGAGATGTTCTCCTCCTCGAACCCTTTCTCTGTGTGTTCTATCAGCGCCAGTACCTGCCCTGTAAATGTTTTTTCTGGGCGGAAACCTATTTTTTCCGGAATTAGTTTTCCGTTCACATAGTTCTGAATTTTATTAAGTATTAGCCGCTCATTTTGAATAGATGGCGTAGAAGAGAGATGGGTCTGTAGCTGCTGGCGATATTAGGATCTTTGCTAGGTTTCAGTAATGCGATGACTTTTGATTTTCTCCAGGACTTTGATATTTGTTTAGTTGATATCACATATTTATTAGTTGTAGGATCCACTGCTTTTTTTTCTCCAAAGTGGTTTATCTGTTCTGTGCAGATATCATCCACTCCGGCTGCCTTCCCAGTTTTCCGGGATTGGATGCTGTTGTCGAGATCTTTGATTCCGAAAGGTGTATCGATAAGTGAGAGTTCACTTTCCAGGTTTCTGTGGATCTTCCTTGATCTGGATTTTGTGCCAGTTTTTCCACAGATCAGCAACTGGTGGCCGATCTGTTCAGCGGTGGTATTAGTGGCTTGTATAGGTGCTATAGGGTCCGCACTACGTTTCTTCGTCATATTCCAAGCTATCTTACTACCACAAGTCATGTCCAACCTTTCAATTCTCTCAACGCATATTTCTTGTCGAGTGCGACTTAGCTCTTTGAGTAGTAAGTTACCCACTTCTTCTGTTTCGTTGTTTAAAGGGTCTTCCTCGTAAATTGCATTGTACTGGTCGAGAAGCCCTTTAGATTTCACGGATAAGCCTGGGATATATAATTGTCGACATCCTCTTGGTCTTGTTATCCTGTAGGTGTACTTGACTTTTTCAAGGTAACGTTCATAGTTTCCTGGAATGGGTTCCAATTTCATCAATACAGTTATCCATACTACCGGTGAAATCAGTCCAGTTTGCTTTCCGAAAGTTGAAACGTCTTCTGAAAGGTATCGTCTGCAGTCTTGTCTGCGTAGACATTCAGGCCAACTGGTGTATGTTGCGTCTTTGGGAGTGGGTTATAAACTGTCTTGATGCTTCTTGCCTCCATATTAGCACTGTTGAAGCAGATATCCGGATTAGTGCCTCGTTTCCATATTTGACTGTAAAATGATGATGACAGTTTCGGGTCGCGAAGAAGTGTAAAATTATTAGCATCTACCCATTCTTCTACAAGATTTCCATCGATGTTAGTGTCTTCATATCTCCATGTAGTGCTGTGGCTGTTAAAATCACCAAGGATGAAGCAGTTTTTTTGGTTCTTAAAATTTGGTGGTTCATTAAATATGAATTTCTGGCTCGGCGGCTTGTTATTGTATACTGTCCAGTTTCCACTGTTAGAATTCCTAAATTGTCTATATTTGTTGAGCCGACCGATGTTATAATTTGGTCCGGTTTAACAAAGATTGCTCTACCGTTATTGTTTTTTTTTTTTTTTTTTTTTTTTTTTTTTTTTTGGTACCTCAATTACAAGTTTCATTCCTGGCTTGTTCTGAAGAGGTGAATTGGTGTTTCTATGGGTCTCCTGAATGCATTGAATATGACATTTGACGTTTCTGCACATTTCCGAGAGAAGCTCCTGCTTATTGTTGGTCAAGCCCCAATGTCTATGCTTACTAGCGTCATAGTTGGCTATAATAAGAGCCTTTCCTTGTTTGATGGCATTTTATGTATATTCAATTGTATTGGATTAGATGGTGGAAGGATAGGCCGTATCTGATGAGGCGTTGCCCGGGGGACGCCAGCAGTAAAGTGTCGGAATCGGCCTCGGCATCCCTGCTCACGTGGAGGCTCTTTCCATGTCCCCCGCTCATTGTGGTAAATAAATAGGCGATCTTGGCAAAACAGAGTATAACTGGTTCCACTCCACACCAGTGTTGCCAGATGTAGGGAATTTTCCCTACATGTAGGTACTTTTAAGCATTAAAATCATGTAGATAATTTTCATCCAAAAGTCCCCAACGTGTAGGTACTTCGGTAAAATTTTACAATCGCCGACAGAGGCCTAGCGGGTAATGATGACAACAAAACAGTTGTCAGCACGCAGGAATGAAGCAGACCAGTTGTGGCAAAGTTTGAAGTAACCAACGTTATTTTACACACCATAGTTGTTTTCTGTTAATAGTAAACAATATTAATTTGAAAAATTTGTTTCAGACACATTAAAATTGATGCGAAATATAATGATTTCAATGTATATCAGTGGAATGTAGAGTCGGTTTGGAAATAGTGTTAGAAAATGTCAGCAAAAGAAAAATTCATCGTTTCAATGAACGAAAGACGTTTTATTACCTTGACTAAACTTACTTATTTACGTCAGGACGATATACTAGTTAGTACTTGAAAATGAGAAGATGCTGACAAGAAAACGCTAAAACATTTGCGACAGCCAACGTTATAATGAACAATTCGTTGTCAACATAGGAAAGCGAATTATGTAGAGTTTTCTGTGCTGACTGTGAACTAAATAATTACTGCTGATCCTACTCCATGGTTGATAGTGTCTCGATGTAGCCTTGTGCGGTCAATAAATCAGTTACCTCGTGTAACAGTCCACTCGAAATTAGCAGCATATTTGGGGAAACTAATTAATGCTCCCAGAAATGGGAGGCGAGGTACTGGCGGAAGTGGAGTTGTGAGGCGGCATCGTGAGTCGTGTCGGGATAGCACAGTCGGTAGTACGCTTGCCCGCGAAAGGCAAAAGTCCCAGGTTCGTGTCCCGGTTCCGGCACACAATTTTAATCTCCCAGGAAGTTTCTAATTAATGCTGTTCCTCTCAATGGTTGACAACTTCTTGATGTACCCTTGTCCGATCGATAAATCAGTAATCCTCTTGTAACAGAGCTCTTGGAAATCGCGGCATATTCTACACTTGACTCCATCAATCAGTAACGATCAGTCACTGGAAAAACATATCCAGCAAGTGACGCACGATGGCAAATATTTATTTTAAAGTTTTTCAAAAAAGTAACATGTCACATTAATCAATTGTTTAACCTCAGCTGACTGGGCTCCTGGGTTCAGCCCTCCCAGACTCAAATCCTGGCTGAGACCCTGATGTAGGGGCAATAATGAGGAGGTAGGGAGAAAGTAGGGAAAACGTAGGGAAAACGACGGTACATTTTTGTGAGACTGTAGATATTTTCTCTCTCTGCCATATGGCAACACTGCTCCACACTGATGGCTGGTACAGCAACTGGTTATAAATATATCTCAAAAATCAACCTCAGTTGAAATTTTTTTTTCTTTATTTCACTGAGCGTTTCGCCCTTTTGCGGCATCATCAGATTATGTAAATGCATGGTGACTATTAGTCGTCATCACAAAACCATGACGATTGGTTTTCTTCCTAGATGGTTTATTTTATGATGATGACAAAATAGCTCACCATATATTTTCATAATCTGATGATGCCTCAAAAGAGCGAAACACGTCAGTGAAATAAAGAAAGAAAATTTGCAACTGAGACTACTTTTGATATACAGTCCAAAAAGGTTCAACTATGTAGTATCTCATCATACCAGAAGTGTGTACCATTACGGTTCGCAATTGCTCGTCACTATAAATAAGAGTACTACTGTGGCCATTTTGTTTCAAAGGGAAGAGGTGTGGCAGGCAGTGAGATCAGTAAGCTGAAGGCGATGAAACCAAATATCCCATAGTATCTATCTTCAAATGTTTGTAAATCTATCGGACCAAACTGCTTGGTCATCAGTCCGTAGCTTACAAACTACTTAAACTAAGGTAAACTAACCTAAGGACAAACACACACACACACACACACACACACACACACACACACACACACATGCCCCAGGGAGGACTCGAAACTCCGACGGCGAACAACTGCGCGCTCAGAAGCGAGGCGCTCTAGACCGCGCGGCTACTCCGCCGCGGCTATCTATCTTCCTAACGTTCATTCTGGCAGAATCAGTGACGGACGAAGGAGGGGGGCGGAGGAGGCGGATCGCCCCGGGCTTCTCGTCTTGGGGAGGCCTCCAAATGCCCGGCGTTGCCCAGGTATTTATCTATTTATTCCTGCCATTTCTCAGGTATATATTCATTTGTATAATTGTAAAGTCTCTTGAGAATACAATTAGTAGTAAAGAAGTAATAGATTAAAACTTGGTGCGTGATGGGGCAGTTTTCCGTAAAAGTTACTGTTTATGTGCTCATATCTCATTAATTACATGTCGTACTTTGATACAATTTAGAAGGTACACTCAACTATATGCGTGTATACTGTCTGTAAAAAATTATAAATTGTAACGTCATACCGACAGCCGTAGTGTTAGCCCACGAACAGCAGAACGTTACTGTTTATGTGCTCATATCTCATGAACTACGTGTCGGAATGTGATACAATTCAGAAGCTACATTAAACTATATATGTGTATACTGTCTGTAAAATTTCCTGTTGCTACAATTTGTAGTGTTCAAATCATAAATTGTAACGTCATACCGAGAGCCGCAGTTTCACTCCATAAACAGCGGAAAAGTAGTAAGCGAGAAACTTTTTTCCTTTCATCATTTTACTATGGTTGCCAGCGAGAAAAAGTTTAATAAAGGTTTGAAATTATGTTTAAAGTTTGTTGCAAGTCGCTTCGAAAGTCTCGCCGCATTATATGGCATTTTTTGCGATTTCTATTGGTTATGAAATGTTTTGAACCATATGCCGTATGTGATTCTGAACTATGCAGCAATTGTTACCTCACGGTAAGGAATGTGTGTACCAAATTTGGTTGAAATCGGTCCAATGATTTAGGAGAAAATGAGCAGCATTGTCGCAAAATGCGGCAGTTTTCCGCGCATCTCATTGTTTATTACGCCATATCTCGTGAACTATATATCGTATGAGATTCTTACACTTACGGCGACCGTCCGCATGGATTGAAGCTTACGTGTACTAAATTTCATAACGATTGGAACAAAACTGTAGATTTGTATGCAACACGTACAAATATACGAACACTGCTTTATATATTAGATGTTGTTGTGGTCTACAGTCCGTAGACTGGTTTGATGCAGCTCTCCACGCTAGCTGGTCCTTTGCAAGTCTCTTTATCTGCGAATACGCTCGGCAACCTACATCCTTTTGAATCTGCTTGCTATATTCTTCCCTTGGTCTCCCTCTACGATTTTTACCCCACACGCTTCCTTCTAATGCTATGTTGACAATTCCTTGATGTCTCACAATGCGTCCAACCAGTCTATCCCTTCTCTTAGTCAGTATACGCCAGAAACTCTTTTTCTCCCCGATTCGTTTAAGCATCTCCTCATTAGTTACGTGATCTACCTGTCTAATTTTCATCATTCGTCTGTGGCACCACATTTCAAAAGCTTCTATCTGTGGTGTCGCACAAGTACAAAGTGCGCGCCACCTACTTTCGCCGCGCGCCGCCATGCACGCACGGCGCGGCGTTCTCACGACGACAGCCACGAGCGCCCTCTGCTGCAACCCCGCTCGTGGCCACCACGGAAAGACACCGGTCACTTCGGACTGAGAGAGGAACCAGTCGGCACTTCGGACTGAGATAGCAACGAGTTAGGACCTTCGTAATCAGATAGGCACCAGTGAAGACTTCGCTATTGTACAGGCACTAGGCAGGCCTCTAATAACTATGTATCAACATTCTGCAGTACTATGTAAGAGTTAAGTATTGTTTCATTCTATGCAATATATATCTCTTTCTAATTTACTCGAGTGTTTATAGTTTCTGGCTGCTCCCCTCCGTACCTGCACCAGCGTGTCGGTCTCATTCCACTCGGCCACCGACACCTACGACGAGGCTGGGACACAAAAGCGGCGACGAAGTTGGGACACAAAAGTGGCGACGAGGAGTGATAGACGAACCTTGGACCAGCAGCCAGACAGCAGCAGTCGAGCACGTAGAAATTGCTCCCGCCCACCCACCCTTATTATAAGATTTTTGGGGGAATATATTCATTTACGTGTTTTGTGGACTTTTTTGTTGCAGAGTGTCCTCTTTCATATTGCATTTCTGTTTTGTTATAATTTACTTGTATGCGCGGCGCCTAATCGGTCAGCATGGCCACTACCCCGAACCCAAACTTAATGGATATTATTCAGTTACAGACGGCGCAAATAACGCAACTCCTCCAGGCGGTGTCCCAGCTCACAGCGCAGGCAGCTAACCAACAACAACAGCCGCCGCTTCAGCAGCCCACACCTGCCGCCGCAACACTTCCTACGTTTCGCCAATACAACGAACGTGAGGAAGAATGGAGTGATTATCTGGCGCAGTTTCAAGAAGTCGTCGCGGCTCATCAATTTACAGGTCAGACTGTTAAGCATCTTTTATTGTCTGTGGTGGGCCCCAAAACTTTCGTGTTACTGCAAAAACTATTCCCGCACGCATCTCCTCGTGATGTAGACTTTGAACAAATTGTAGATGCACTGAATGCTCATTATGAGAGAAAAGTTCTTGTAGCCGCTGCACGATACCGATTTTTCAGACTTAAAAAATTACCGCAGCAGTCACACCAAGAGTGGATTACGGAATTGAAGGGCTTAACCCGCCAATGTAAATTTACTTGCTCTTGTGGACTTTCTTATAGTGACGTTATGTTGCGAGATGCGATTACGCAGAACATTCAGGACCCCAGAATTAGAGCAGCAATTCTGAAACAGTCAGACCCTTCATTAGACAGTGTACTGCAGCTTATAGAAACGCATGATACTTTTGACTTAGCAGATGTAGAAATGCAAAGCCACAGTGTAAATTCAGTGCGCCGCAACGGACGCTTTTCTAGCCGTTGTTCTCAGTATAGCACTAGTGATTCTTATTTTTCTACCGGCCGTGCTGAACAGACAGTGAACAGTAGCCAGTGTAAAAGTGCGACGCAAAGGTCGCCCCGTTGTGTTAGACACAGTAATTTGAATAACGGGCGCCAACGCTCATTTCAGAAAAATGTGCGTAAATCTTGCCCCCAGTGTGTGTCTCGCCACAAGCGTGCTCATTGCCCTAGTCGCAACGCAACCTGTTATCAATGTGGCAAATCGGGACATGTGCAGTCTGTGTGTATGCAAATTAAAAACTCAAAGAACAGTAACGTTAGAATCAGTGCTTCGCGGAGTGCGAGAACAGTTAATTCTGTAAATGTCATACACGCTGTAAACTTGAACAGTGCTTTCCTTGGATCTCCATTGCAAGAAAGTAGTTCTGCGCCTATGGCAAAACTATATAGTGCACCACGTAGCAAGCGCCGACGAGCGCGTAAAACAGTGCCACGGACAAGGGTTCGGGACAAGCAAAATGACTATGAACAGTGCATTCCTGTAGTGAAAATAGTGCCTTCTGCAACTGCTCCTTGTAATAGTGCCCAGTACTGTGTAGCTAGTGACAGTAGACATCAAGTAGCTACTCAAAAGTGTAGTGCAGTAGTTAATAAATCTGGAGTAGCTTCGCAGGCTTGCGCGGACGCCGATCCGGCGGTAGTGTCATCTAGTGACAGTGTTGTTAATCCGCTGCGTGCCGAGTCTGCGCCGCTTCCTTCACTACGCGGCCCGCGCAAGCGCAGCAAACAAACCGTAGCAGACGTTGCCCACATTCGCGCACCTGTCGAGCGCCGCAAGCAAAAACTGTTTGTGACTCTCTTCGTAGAAAATAAGACGGTGCAATTTCAGCTTGATACTGGTTCCGCTGTCACATTAATAAATAAAGATACTTATGAACTTCTGGGTTCGCCGAAATTGTCGCCGTCACAGCAAGTGTTAACAGCTTATACAGGTGAAAATATTCCCGTGCTAGGAACGTGTAGCCTGCCCGCCTCTTTTCAAGGTGTAACAAAAACAGTTGCTTTTGTAGTTCTTCAGGCCAAATCGACACAGAACATTTTTGGACTAGATGCTTTTGACTTGTTTGGTTTATCAATTTAACGAGATGTGCTTCAAATTTCGTCAATAGTGCCTCAGGATAAAATCAATGCATTGTGTGACAAATATAGTGACTTGTTTTCGCCGGAACTAGGTTGTGCAAAAGACTTCGTGGCACATGTAACTTTAAAAGAATCTGCAGTTCCCAAATTTCGTAAAGCTAGACCAGTGCCTATCGCAATGCGTGATACAGTTGCCGAAGAACTTAAACGTTGGCAACATAGTGGAGTGATTTCTCCTGTTTCTGCGAGTCAGTGGGCCTCGCTTTTAGTAATTATACCCAAGCCGTCAGGAAAACTTCGTCTCTGTGCGGACTTCAAATCAACAGTGAACAGTCAAACAATTGTAGACACTTATCCCCTGCCCAGACCGGACGAACTGATGGACAAATTAGGACAGTCTCGTTTCTTTTCTAAGGTTGATTTAGCAGAGGCATACTTACAGATTCCACTTGATGACGAGTCAAAAAAGTTTTTCGTCATTAATACTCACATGGGCCTTTTTCAATTTCAACGCCTACCCTTTGGCAGTTCTTCCGCTCCCGCTATTTTTCAGCGTTTCTTGGAACAGCTGACAGTTTCTGTACCGTGTTGTTCGAACTATTTAGATGATATTGTGGTATCCGGACGTACAGTTGAAGAACATTTAGCAAACCTGGAGTGCCTTTTCAAAGTTTTGTCTGCAGCAGGTCTACGTTGTACTAAAGCAAAGTGTTCGTTTTTTTCAAACTGAAATAGAGTACCTAGGCCATGTGATTAATGCCCAATGAATTCATCCCTTACAGTCACATCTTCGAGCAATCAGAGACTTCTCTCCTCCTAAGAATGTGCATGAATTGCAAGCAGTGATGGGAAAGCTTAACTATTATTTCAGATTTATTCCCAATGCCTCTGATTGCAGCTCCACTGCATCACTTACGTAGGAAGAATGTTCCTTTTGTATGGTCCAAAGATTGCCAGGTTGCCTGTGACAAATTAAAGTCTGCACTATTCAGTGATGCATGTTTGATTCCCTTTGACCCACAGAAGCCTAAGTGTGGTAGCATGTTTTTTTTCGCTTTGGGTGGCCTGCCAGAGCCAAAGACATTGATCGGCCTCTGGTTCGACGTTATTTTGCACAACGTCATGCATTATCTTTAAGTCAGGGTGTACTGTTGTTGCATACCGACAACGACCAAGCAAGAGTGATTGTTCCTCGTTCCCTGCAACGAGAAGTGTTACGCCTCCTGCATCAAGGACATTGGGGTATTGTTAGGACAAAGCAACTGGCCAGACGTCATTGTACCTGGGTTGGTATGGACGCTCAGATAGAGAACATGACGTCACAGTGTACTGTTTGTGCGGAGCATCAGGCGGCTCCTCCGCAACGTTTTTCAGACTGGCCACGCCCCAAAGGACCATGGCAACGTTTACACATTGACTTTGCCGGACCTTTCTGGAATACGCGATGGTTAATTGTTGTAGACGCTTTCAGCAAGTTTCCTTTTGTGATTGCCATGAACTCAACGACGGCGTCTAGTACAATCAGTGCCTTAACATCAGTGTTTTGCATCGAAGGCTTGCCTGAAACTATCGTCAGTGACAATGGACCTCAGTTTGTTAGTGCGGAATTTCAACAGTTTTGTCGTGTGAATGGCATTCAGCATATTACCACTGCACCTTTTCACCCTCAGTCCAATGGTGAAGCAGAACGTTTCGTTCGAACATTCAAGTCACACATGGAAAAGATGAAAGGTCAGCACCGCAGGCAGCAAGCTCTTCAAATTTTCCTGTCTACGTATCGGTGCATGCCACGTGACGGCCCGTCTCCTGCCGAGCTGCTACACGGCCGCCGTCACCGCACTCTCCTTCACCTGCTGCAGCCTCCCACGCACCGAGTCGGTTCGTATGGCGCTACGCGTTTTCAGGTTTCTACGCCGGTGCTGTACAGGGTGTTTGCTGGAAACAAGAAGACATGGCTGCCGGGCACCATTCAGCGCGTGCTCGGTAGCAATATGTATGTTGTACGTTCTTCCACAGGGTCGGAGCTGCGGCGCCACGCAAACCAATTGCGCCTGCACAGGCCACGCGATCCTGTCTCGGGTTTCTTGATTCCAGACCCAGTTCACCGCCAGGGAGCACAACCACATCGTTCGTCCCCGGACTACGAGATCGTCCCGATGGAGATCGACGCGACGCCGCCGCTGTCGCCGCCGCAGATGACAGCGTCACCGAGAGGGACTCCGGGACCGTGCGTGCCGCCGCCGCCTGGGCCACGCACCTCAGAAGATGACCTGCTCCCTCTGGGCGGGGGCGGGCGCCCTTCCCCAGGTTTCGGCGGGTTCCCTGGAGGATCTCAAGGCGGATGCCGGGGCGCGGACGGCGTCTCGAGCCCGGCCTCAGCTACGACGCCCGTCCCACCAGTAACGCCCCCGCCCAGGCCCTCCTCCCAGTGCCGTCGCCGTGGCCCTCAGCCCTACGCCACGACGGCGCGGCGGTTTGGGGGAGAGGGGTGTGGTGTCGCACAAGTACAAAGTGCGCGCCACCTACTTTCGCCGCGCGCCGCCATGCACGCACGGCGCGGCGTTCTCACGACGACAGCCACGAGCGCCCTCTGCTGCAACCCCGCTCGTGGCCACCACGGAAAGACACCGGTCACTTCGGACTGAGAGAGGAACCAGTCGGCACTTCGGACTGAGATAGCAACGAGTTAGGACCTTCGTAATCAGATAGGCACCAGTGAAGACTTCGCTATTGTACAGGCACTAGGCAGGCCTCTAATAACTATGTATCAACATTCTGCAGTACTATGTAAGAGTTAAGTATTGTTTCATTCTATGCAATATATATCTCTTTCTAATTTACTCGAGTGTTTATAGTTTCTGGCTGCTCCCCTCCGTACCTGCACCAGCGTGTCGGTCTCATTCCACTCGGCCACCGACACCTACGACGAGGCTGGGACACAAAAGCGGCGACGAAGTTGGGACACAAAACTATCATCTTTTTATCTGATCTCCTTATCGTCCACGTTTCACTCCCATACAATGCTACACTCCAAATGCTTTCAGAAAGGACTTTCTGACATTTAAACTAATATTGGATGTTAACAAGTTTCACTTCTTTAGAAACGCTTTTCTTCCCATAGCCATTCTGCATTTTATACCTTCTTTACTTCAGCCATCAGAAGTTATTTTGCTACCCAAATAACAAAATCCATCTACTACTTTTATTGTCTCATTACCTAATCTAATTCCTTAATTCCTTATCTGCCCATCCTTCAGTGCTAAATATTCTGACTATGTCCTGCTAATTTTCTTCCCTCTTTCTCCTAGTGCCTTCCTCTAATCCTCCCACTTTTCTTCAAGTTTATCGATGTTCTTCTCACAAAGTGATTACGATTAAAGTTAAATAGTTCAAAACACTGTAAAATAGCACCACTGAACAGAATTATGTCAAATTGCAAACGAATATTGTCGTAAAATGGTAAAACGTATGGTAGAAGCAAAATAATTAAGTGAAAATTGATCAATGGATAGCGCCGTGTGTGTCAGGATATAAAATATAAACTCCTGTCATACGCACGATCGACTGGAGTTCGAATAAACGCGCCAGGCAATCGGCTTTTTCTCACTTCACTTCTGAGACGTTCGCGATGACTATCGCAATGCAGATCGCGCACTGCTTGTAAAGCTGGTTTACAACAATGATGACCGTGTACATCTAAATCTACATAAATACTCTGCAAGTCACAACGAAGTGCGTGGCGGAGGTTTCATCAAACCGCTTTTATAATGTAAACGAATGTAAACGAAAATTTCCGCGGCCGTTGTCATCGTTGATAAAACTCTTCTGGGTATTGGACCGCATCGTCAGTATATCAAATATTTCACCGACGTTTCGGCCACTATTGCAAGCGGCCATCTTCTGGGTGTTACGCTTACTGCTGGATGTTTCTCTACAGTTCTCTAATAACTCTCGGGAAATGGAACACCTAAATCTTTCCGTTTTCGATCTGATTTCTAAATGTTTCAAATGTTTGTATAGTCTATGAGACTTAACTACGGGGTCATCAGTCCCTAAGCTTACAAACTACTTATAAACTACCTAAGACTAAAGACGGCACAAATATCCAAGTCCGATGGGGGATTAGAACCCCCGACCGTAGTGGCCGTGCAGACCGTAACTGGAGCGCCTCAGTCGCCTCGGCCACCGCCGGCATATATATAGCGCTTTTATCGTTCTGGGGCCTACAGATTTCGAAAGCTATTCTTTTTAGTCTGTCCCTTGCCTCTCTACCTGGGGGGCCTCCAAATCTCAAATTTTACTTTTTTATAGTAAGTGGACGGGAGGTCTCATTTTGTTTTGCCGCCGCCCCGGGCCTCCGACAGCCTTAGTCCGCCACTGGGCAGAATCCTGCATTTCCTTTTACACACGACTCTGTTTTTTCGAAGGGATCGTCCCTTCTTTGACGCCTAAGGTGTACAAATAATTGTATGCCATATTTTAAACCAGTGCATATTATCTCGTTTTGAGAAGGGTATAAGTGAATCCTTCATGGCAATCTGCTCTCTACATTTCCTCGTGATGACGCGAGTGTGATTAAAGTTTGAAAGTTCATTTAAGTGTATACCCTCTCAGCATTTAAGCTAGAGGTTTTAGTGTGTTGGAGAGTAGCTCATAGTTTTTATGTGGCGAGCATTGATTTTGAGGTTTATTTTCGTCATTGAGATGATGACAACTAAGAAACATATCCATCCAAGTGATAATTTTTTTTACGAAAACGCTGATACCCGTGGTAACAGTAATATTCGCAAAATGCTGAGAAATCAAAGGCACTTATAATCTTGGTTGAAAAGAGGTCAAATAAATCAAATTAAAGTTAATAGCGAATCGCGCGTCTATAAAAAACAGAGCAGTACGCAAAGTATAAAATAACTACCACCGTCACACCTTAGCAAAAGATCTTGCTTAGAACCCAAAATAATTATGGTCCTGTGTAAAATCAGTAAGCGGATCAGGGGTCTCTATCCAGTCATTCGTTGGCTGAAAGAAAACAGTAAAATGAAGGCTGAAGGTTTAAATTTAAGAAATCATTCACGCAAGAAGGCCATGCAAACATACCTTCTTTTGAAACTTCCTAGCAGATTAAAATTGCCTTCCGGAACCGGGACTCGAACCTGGAACCTTTGTCTTTTGATGGCAAGGGCTCTGCCGACTGAGCTATCCCGGCACGCTCATGGCGAAGATCCCAGATCGTGTCCCGGTTCCGGCACACAATTTTAATCTGCCAGGAAGTTTCATATCAGCGCACACTCCGCTGCAGAGTGAAAGTTTCATTCTGGATACCATCGTCTAATGTCGTAGGCATAACATGTGTAGAGGAGCGGCTGGGAGAGTTGAAAACAAACAAGTCGCCAGTTCCAAATGGGGCACCAATCCGGTTTTACAATAAATATTCGGCGGCATTGGCCCCTTACTTAGGTAGCATTTATCGCGAATCTTTGATCAAGTGCAAAGTACCAAGAGACTTGAAAAAAAAGGCACGTAACTTTCGTGTATAATGCATCTTGAGCATCAGTCGAGTAAAACTTTTTAAAGCAATTCACCGTCATTTGACTGAAGTATTGTTTATTTTCGGTCTTAGGAGATTATCAAGTGCTGAAACTCTTCAAACAGGTTTTTACTATGTCGTTGTCATGGCAATGTGTAAGAACCGTCTTAGATAATTAACATCAGTTTGCTGTAGAATTCTTCAACATATTCTCAGTTCTAACAGTACATTTCCTTTAGGCGGAAAAGCTTCTGTCCTTGCATCAACACGGCTTTAGGAAGCATCGATCGTGCAAAACCCAGCTTGCCCTTTTCCTTCATGACATCTTGCGCGGTGTAACTGAAGGGAAACAGGCAGACTGCGTATTTCTCGATTTTCGAAACGCATTTGACATGGTACCACACTACAGACTGCTAACGAAGGTACGAGCTTATGGAATAGGTACCTAAATGTGTGAGTGGCTCGAAGACTACTTAAATAACAGAACGACGTTCGTCAGAGACTAGGGTATCTCTGTCACTGTCTATATAATTGATCTGACGGACAGAGTTATTTGTAATCTGCTGTTGCTTGCAGATGATGCTGTGGTTTACAGGAAGGTGTCGTCATTGAATGATTGTAGTAGGATGCAGGATGACTTGGACAAAATTTCTAGGTGGTGTGAGGAACAACAATTAGCGCTAAATGTAGAAATATGTCAGGTGATGCAGATGAGTAGAAGAAACAATCCCGTAATGCTCGAACACAGCGTTAGTTGTGTGCTGCTTGACAGAGTCGCATCAATGAAATACCGAGGCGTAATGCTGCATGGAACGAGCATGTATGTTCAGTCCCGGGGAAAGCTATATTGGGATAATTTTTGGAAGGTGTCATTCGTCTGTAAAGGAGAACGCATGCAAAACGGTTGCACGACCCCGTCCTGAGTATTGCTTAAGTGTTTCGGATTCCCAAAAGATCGCTTTAGAGGAGAAAGGCAGATCTGAGATGGGCGACTAGGTTTGCAACAGATTCAATGAATGCGCTTCGGGAACTCAAATGGGAATTTCTGGAGGGAAGACGATGTTTTTGAGGCGGACTGCTGAATGATTCCGCTGCCGCCAACCTACATTTCGCGTAAAGACCAGAATAAAAAGATCACGTATTCGTTTTTCAATCGTTCTATATGGAAGTTGAACTGTAACTAGTAGTGGTATTGAGTACCCTACGCCACGCACCTTTGGGTTGATTGCAGAGTATATATGTCGATGTAGAACCATTCTTGAAACGCGTGTGGCACTCGGACATAATCTTACTCCAACCGAGTTATCAATTCGGAAGTTGATACAGATTTTTTGTGACCGTAAGCTAGAGAATATCGAGCTCAACCATTGTATTTCTCACCTAGTTAACTGCATGAAATTCTTTCATAATACCTGAAAATTCATGCGTACAACATTCAATCTAGACGAGAGCTGATAGTCTGCAGGTCATGGAAAGATACATCAATGTGCTCAATGGGAGTAGGCACGACAACGAGAACTTCATAAACATGCCTACAAGATTAATGCTACAGTAGTACTTTTTGCCACACCTTTAGTATAAAAAAAGGGACGGATTGGTAGGACACATTGTTAGATGTCAAGTAATCGTGTATTTAACATTGGTGGAATGTGAGTGGGGTACAAATCGCAGAGGGAGACCAAGAGACGAATATAGTAAGCAGTTTTAAATTGATGTGGGTTGCTGTTCTTATGAGGAAATGAAGAGGCTTGCTTAGGATAGAGTAGGTGAAGAGTGCATCAAACCTGTCTCCGGACTAAAGACCACGACAACAACATTAATGTTATATAGCAAACAGGTTACCGTCAGCCGTATATTTTATAGAAACATTTATTTCTTGGTGGAGTTTGCTGGTCTTCCATCGGGCACCTCCCCAGGTGGCGGATAGGGGAATGCTCACCAGATATGGTGGGTACCGGGGAAATAAAATACCCGGGGTGGACCAAAACCGGCAACTGCTGCCTTGTAGTATGATATTGGCTTATCAAAGGCTAAAGGAAGAAAACCTTGAATAGAAATTACCTGGTCCTCCAGGTTGGGGGTTGTGCAGTGGGCCAGCTCCTCACTCACATAAAAATATAAAATGCTAAAAAACCTAATAATATGCCTCGGAAAAATTGGAACTGTGGACGACGAACTGGCGATGAAAAACGGAAAATGATGTTTGGATGCTGGAATGTGCAAGGTATTTCCACTAAAATAGATTTACTACCTGCAGAACTTGACATGTTCAACATCGATGTTGTTGTACTTTCTGAAACAAAGAGGAAAGGCAAAGGAGAAGAAGAACTTGACAATTATGTACATATCTGGAGTGGTGTATCGAAAGCTGTAAGAGCCAAAGCAGGAGTCTCCATTATGATACAGAAAAAATGGAAAAAAAGAATCACAAATTGGACATTTATCAATGAACGTATTATTACTGTTGAAATGACATTATTTGCCAGGGAAGTTGTGATTATTGGAGTATATGCACCCACGAACGATACAAAAGATAAGGAGAAAGATGCATTCTGGGACACCCTCAGAGAGACTATTGAAAAAATCCCAAGGAGAAAAGAACTGATTATCATGGGAGACATGAACGGAAGAGTAGGAATTAGAGAGTCGTGTAAAATAGTAGGAAAACATGGGGAGGCAGAATATAATGATAATGGAGAAAGACTGATTGATATTTGTGCACAATTTGATCTAAAAATTACCAACACATTTTTCAAGCACAAGGACATTCATAAATATACTTGGCAACAGAACACTAAGGAACTTCGTTCTATAATAGATTATATTATCATTAGACAAACAAGTAGTTTCAAGGCAGCAGATGTCAGATCTTATAGAGGAGCCCAATGTGGATCAGACCATTATCTAGTAAAAATGAAATCTTTCTGGCCATGGAAGAATGCAACGAACGACACAAGTAACATAAATAAAATGAACTGTAGTGAGAAAGTTCAAAATGTACATTTTAATATTGACAGCCTACAAGACGAAAGTATAAGAACATTCTTTAAGGCCAGAATGGAAAGGACACTAGATGAGTCATTTGAAGGAAGCACAGAAGAAATATACGAATACATAAAAACTAAAGTGAAAAACGTAGCATCAGAGGTGCTGGGCATAAAAGAAAACAACCCCAAACGTGCAGCAGAGTGGTGGTCAGAGGAAATAGAAACATCAGTTAAAGAAAAACGAAATGCATTCGTTCAGTGGTTGAATGATAAATCTGAAGGAACAAGATCTAAATACAAGGAAAAAAAGAATGAAGTGGAAAAGAAAATAAGGTTAGCAAAGAATGAAGCATGGGAAAGAACATGTGCCAACGTTAATAGTAAACTGGGTTTTGGGAGAGCGAAAGAAGCATGGTCAGTATTAAAAGCGCTTCGACAAGATACAAAAGGCAAATCCAATCTTCAACTGGTAACACAAAAGGAGTGGGAAGAATATTTCAAAAAATTATTGAATGAGGACAGAGACGAATATCTAGAGGAAGGAACAGTGGAAGAAAATGAACATCATGATGATGAGATCCAAATTTCAGAAAGTGAAGTACTTCAGGTCTTAAGGACAGGAAAGAATGGTAAATCACCTGGACCAGGGAATATCAATATGGAGTTTCTGAAGTACGGTGGTGACAAAATTGTAAAACTGATTTTGCAGTTATTCAATAAAATGATACATGGAGATTCTGTACCTAAGGAGATGAAACTGGGTTATATTAGTACCATATTTAAGAAAGGGGATCGCAAAATTTGCTCGAACTATCGAGGAATTTGTGTTACAAACACACTAATGAGGATTTTTGGGAAAATAATTAAAAATAAACTGGAAAAAAATTTTAGAACCCAACAAGAACAATGCGGTTTCACAGCTGGTAGATCATGTGTAGACCATATTTTCACATTACGACAGATTTTGGAGAAACATAGAGAAAAATCGAAAAATGTTGGACTTATTTTTATAGATCTAGAAAAAGCATATGATACTGTTCCAAGGAAACTACTCTGGAGAGCACTACATATGGCAAACATAAATACTTCTTTAATTAAAATAATAGAACAGATGTATAAAGATAATATTTGCCAAGTGAAAATTGGTAATACACTTTCACAGAAATTTAGAACAAGCAAAGGTCTGTTGCAAGGCTGTCCCATGTCACCAACATTATTCAAAATCTATATAGATATTTGTCTGAGAAAATGGTCACAAAAATGTAATAGTATGGGACTAGAAATCAGAGATGGAGTTTATCTACATCATTTATTATTTGCTGACGATCAAGTCGTCATAGCACAAGACGGGGAAGATGCAAACTACATGTGTAATCAACTAGCAATAGCATACAAAAATTGGGGTCTGAAGATTAATTATCAAAAAACAGAATACTTGACGAATGATCCACATGAACTACGCATAGAGGGAAAGAAAATAAAAAAAAGTTAACACTTTCTGTTATTTGGGGTCCATTTTAGAAACTGAGGGAAAATCCGACTCAGAGATTAATAAAAGAATTAGCAGCGGAAGAAAGGTAATTGGAATGCTCAACTCAGTCCTATGGAGCAGAAACGTGATGAACAGAACAAAAAAAATCATATATAAATCTATATTTGAGAGTGCAGTTCTGTACGGAGCGGAAACCTGGACCATAAACCAGAAGCACAGTAAGAAACTACAAGCCGTAGAGATGGATTTCTGGAGAAGATCGGCCAGAATTTCCAGGAAAGAAAAAAGAAGAAACACCGAAATAATAAAGAGGATGGGAATAATAGAAAGAATAGATGAGGTGATGGACAGGAAGAAATTACGGTGGTACGGACATGTACGAAGAATGGAGGACAGCAGAATACCGAAGCTGGTACTGGAGTGGCAACCTGAGGGGAGAAGAAGAAGAGGACGACCTGTGACCACCTGGATCAAAAATGTACAGCTCACAATGAATAGACTGGGCGCAGAAGAAGAGGACACACAAGATAGACACACGTGGAGAAATATAGTGAATAATTAGTGTAAAACCTTACGTACTATGTGTATTCATTTCTGGGCGTATTAGTATGTTGGAGGGAAACCTCTGTAATGAGGACAATCTCAATAATAAAAAATAAAAAAAAAAATTTATTTCTTGGCTACCAGTTTCAGCATTACATTATGCCATCATCAGGCTCCTACATCGGAGTATAACATTCATTTAAATAAGAATCCAAAATGGTTTCGTGGACTTACTGATAGCAAGAATTTCATTTAAATGGATGTTATACGCCGATATAGGAGCCTGAAGATGGCATAATGTAATGCCAAATCTGGTAGCCAAGATATAAATGTTTCTGTAAAACATACGGCTGACGGTAACTTGTTTGCTATATAACTTTAATGTTATTGTCGTAGTCTTTAGTCCGGAGACTAAAGTAAGATCTTATTGATAGCAATAAATCCACGAAACCAATTTGGATCCCTATTTAAATGGACTAACATAATCCGATATGGGGGCCTGAAGGTGGCATAATGTAATGCCGAAACTGGTAGCCGAGAAATAAATCAAAAGTTTTTGATACAGCGTGACCTAAGCAGTATCCAAATAAAACTATATATAAATGTGGCTTAAGAAAATTGGAAAATCTCCAAACTAGTCAGCATTTAAAATAAAAGCACTTTGGTGCAATATCTAAAAATGTCTTTCCTACGAGAAATAAATGTTTCCATAAAACATACGGCTGACGGTAACCTACGTATTCTTGACCAGCCATAATCCCAACTCCACCATCGGCGATGGATTCAATAGAACATTAACGTTTGTCGCCTTCGAGAACTTCGCTGAAATCACTGCTCGTTGCCGCGCGTCTTTGTTTGGTCATTTGGAGGAATAATTTTTGCCACATTAATGGGAGGAGATGCTTAATGTGTTATAAAAATTACATTTTCAATAAATTTTCCATGCTTTAGAGCACTTTAATATAGGTCACAACTTCTAGGATACACTGTATATCTTACATAATTCATAAAGAGCGTTGACGAAATAGTCACAGAACAAATGCTACTATGTATCACAAAATTATGAGCATCAGATCATAAAGAACGACAGATGTATTATTCAGCAATAATGAAAATATTTGCCTAAAATATTAACTCATACATTGCAT
The DNA here is from genome assembly GCA_026315105.1 of Locusta migratoria. Taxonomy (NCBI): domain Eukaryota; kingdom Metazoa; phylum Arthropoda; class Insecta; order Orthoptera; family Acrididae; genus Locusta; species Locusta migratoria. The sequence goes on along the minus strand of CM048744.1, from coordinate 731,589,429 downwards.
AGGGACTTATTTTTCCGCAATTATAAAGTTTTATGATGTATCTTCTTCCTTAATTTGTCATCGAAGTGAAAATATGTAGTTTTGAAGAAAAGAGTAAAATATAGTGAAATGCGACAGCAGGCACAAATGACAATCTGTGAAGTTCTAGTGGCAAACACAGAACTCTGTACTTCCGATATCCATAGCTATATGTTTGTGATCAGACCTGTCGCAAGTTCTTATACAGTGGTATGACTCATTTACTGACCCAGTGTCACGTCTGATTATCGTGCAATATTAATTTTAGTATGGAGTGAAATTCTAGGAATTAGCGTTAAAGCTAATAGTATGTTGTACTCAAGTGTTAATCTATAGCTGACTTCATTTGACCTTGTGAAACAAGTAGTCATCATTAAATCAAGTACACATATTATTCCAGCTGTTTTATCGTACTCAACATGACACTTCAGCTACAATTCACTACAGTAGCCAAAATTAATATTTCAGCTGCGTGTTGTTCCTTTTGTTGTATTTCAATTCACTCAATATGCTTGCGCTTTGAAGATCAGTTAATGGTGGACTTACGACAAACGTTAGCTTCTATTTTGGAAAGTATATCTAAATATTGCCTTTATTAACACACATTGTTTAGAGAAAATACTTCATATTTCCTCTTGCAATTGTTCACAATTGTTTCAGTGACTTGTGCTTTGGCAGCCGTAAAATTAGGTAACAATGAAACAGCGTACTGTACACCAGACCTCTGCAGGAAAACGAGCTTGAAGAGTGGTAGGATGTACTTATCTACATCTAAGCAACATGGATTTGAAAATAGGGATATTTCGGATAAACACTCACACGAGACAAATCCTTTACTTCCATTCGATAGACAGTGTTGACTCAAGACAAAGTGTATGAGGAAGCAGAGGCGCCGACTTTTGAAAACCAGTGTGGGTGCTCTACATCACGGTTCGAAACCAACCCTCCTGAAAATCATGTTCATGCATTTTTGAATGAGCAATGCTTGATAAAAGTAAACAGACAGTTGTCTGGCCTTTTAAAGATAGAAGGAAGAAGGAGGAGGAAGAAAAGGAAAGCATGGTTGCATTAGGACACTACAATAAAGCGATCTAATTGGCCGAAGTGGATATTTCGATATAAGTAACACCCAAAAACTTCTACACGACCAATGAAATAATTTTTCACTGCACACTAATCTAACACTTTTTGTGCGAAGCTATTCTTTCTGACGAAAGCGTTTGGTAGAGCACCGTCACCAAGTTTTAAAGAAATGTTTGAAATATTTTGTGATTTTGAAATCCGACATCAAACTTTTTTGGTCAGTTCCAAGGAAGAGCTGTATACTTCATCGAAACTTTCATCACTTCGAGATAACTTCATGAAATCTCTGACAGTATTAATATAGTCCAAGGTATTTTTAAGCCTGAGAGAAAAGCATTACAAATTTCAACTGAATCTATAATTTTAACAACAAGGGAAGTGACAAAGATAAATGAAAAACGATTAACTGCGCATCAGCATCAGTTTCTTCAAGCTAAATTCCTGAAATAACACAATTGAATGTTCATAAATACGTACACCTGAAAGGTCAAAAGGACCGACGTGCTTCAGGATGAATAAAGCTAGCATAGTGGGTAAAACACGGACACTCATTACTACTCGCTTGGGGATCCGCGTACAAACCTGATCATTACTTTCACGTATGAAACATCATCTCTCGCTATGGTCACGTTTTGCATTGCCTCGAGTCATAAGGTAGGTTTTGATTTTTCCTGATTTTTAAAAAAATTATACAATTCTATTTTCCACCTCAATTTTATGCCAAAATATTCTTGGGGGTGGGGGGGGGGTGCACGAGCCCCGGAGCACCCACGGAGTCGGCGCCCCTATGAGGAAGGTTTCCTTTGTGTACTCGTACAAGTATCCTAATTCAAATTGGTTTAAAAGACATATATATGGGAGGCCATTTGGAATTTTTAGAGAATCTGATGCCAGCGATAATGGCAATGAAGTATCCAGTATTTAACTGACACGTCAGACATGACCTCCGATGTGTGATATGGAAATGCAGACCTTGCGGCCATACCTGACGCAATAGAGAAGTGCACTTACACGAGATTTTTTTGTGTGTTACGGGAACACGTCCGACAATAGCATGTCGTTAACATGAAAAGTGCCGCGGTGGAGTAGCCGAGCGGTCTAAAGCGCCTCGCTTCGGAGGTTCGAGTCCTCCCTGGGGCAGGGGTGTTTGTGTTGTCCTTAGGTTAGTTTACCATAGTTTGTAAGCTACGGACAGATGACTACGCAGTTTGGTCCGATAGATTTACAAACATTTGAACAAGAAAAGTAGTTACGGTAGACGTTTCTAGATAACTAGATCCGTACACGGGCAAAACAGGCGAGATTAACGTTTTGTACAAGCACAAGATACTTTATGTCTTCGGCCTACATTATGATTCTTGGTACTGAATTTCTCTATCCTGTGTTTCTGAAATATGAGAACCATCAGAACAATGCCTCTGCTGACTTCCAAAAGAAACTTCAGCAAGTGAGGACAGTCACGTGTGACAACAATAATAAAAGTCTACGAATAAAGTTCATGTTGCTTGTTCTTCATAAGAGTTGGATTACTTGTAGAAAGTAAATACGTACCCGTTCCAATCTGCAGAAACTACCAAAGCACTCTGACTATTTAAGGCACAACTAAAACAAGCAGTGATCTAAATATACGACTTTACAGTACATAAAAAAGTGGTCGTTCAAAGCTGTCACTGAAAATCTTTAAAAGTTATTGAGCAATTTATTCCTAATTCTTACACGAAGGTATAATACATGCGGTATATTCTATTTTTATCTCAATGTCACCTGCACAAATAAAAATCATGTTCCTGCTTATTTGCAGGATACAATCCATTCTTTGTCTTACCGTACAATTTTTAGCCCTCTAGTACTATTGAGGGTATTTCCTCATGTCTTAAAATGTCTAATGATCCTGTTCCTTTGACTTGTCAGTGTTTCCCATATCTTACTTCTTGGCAGAAACTACGAAAATCTCCTCATTCGTTATCTTATCAGTCAAACTTATTTTCAGCGTTCGTTTGAAGCACATCCCAATTTTTTTCATTCTCTTCCATTGCGGATTTTCCGTTGTCCATTTTTCAGTGTACAGTATGGTGCACCAAAAGTACATTCTCAGAAATCATGTGACGTTATCCCACATATTTCCTCTTTTATTAAATTACGACATTTCTATTTTTTTAATTTCTTTATTTTCCGTATGGGCAGCCGTCAGCCCCCATATCAGCTTCCGTAAAGGCCTCGGCTCGTCCGTAGCGGTTACAACAGGTGGCTCTGCCTACCGTGGAAATGCTACCGCTTCCCGGTCAGCCTGCGGAGAACGGGGCATCACTGTTTTTCTGTGGCGGGGTGTGCTACGGTTTCTTATGCAGATCTTTATTATTTAAAAGACGTTATCGATGAGTACATTCACGACTGCAGTAATAATAGCACACTTCATAGAATGAAACTTTCACTCCGCAGCGGAGCCTGCGCTGATATGAAACTTCCTGGCAGATTAAAATTGTGTGTCGGAACCGGGACTCGAACCTGGGACCTTTGCCTTTCGCGGGAAAGCGCACTACCGATTCTGGAAACATCCCTTAGGCTGTGGCTAAGCCATGTCTCCACCATATCCTCTCTTCCAGGAGTGCTAGTCTTGCATGGTTCGCAGGAGAGCTTCTGTGAAGTTTGGAAAGTAGGAGGCGAGGTACTGGCGGAAGTAAAGTTGAGAGGCGGCTTCGTGAGTCGTGTCGGGATAGCACAGTCGGTAGTGCGCTTGCTCGGAAAAGGCAAAGGTCCCAGGTTCGAGTCCCGGTTCCGGCACACAATTTGAATCTGCTAGGAAGTTTCAGCACACTTCATAATTAACAGAAAACCACGTTAATAGAAATTAAGAATTAGATAGAAAAAACATTCAGCTTGGTCAATACAAATCAGCCAATAGCGTGTTAACCACAGAATTCAAGCGACAAGTAATAATCATGAGATGACTACCAGTCGCTGGAGGGGCCTCAATGGAGGTAAAACGTATTTCGTGTGGGACATTTCTAACTAAATTGGAGTAAGCAATCTTGAATTGCGTATTAAGTGATTGTGTGGTAGAGAGCGCACGCCACAGAGGTGAAAAGGATTTGTAACTGCCGTTGTTAATCGACGTGTGTCCACAATACGGCACTACGCGGCTATTATTTAGGTACCATACATCATAGGTATAGGTGGCATCCCTGACCAACTACCGTTTTTAATTAGCAGCTTGAGGTGGGAACTCTGTAATTAATTGCCATATTCACTAACCCGCAGAAAGTTAGCAGCCCGAATGCTGTAAAGAGTTATAGCAGTAGACTCCTCTTGAGTGAGCCTGTGCTAGTCTATTTTTTATGTTCTCCTTGCTTCGTTCGTCGTCAGTTATTTTCCTCGCAGAGTAGCGGAATTCCGTCACTGGTCTCTATTTTCAATTCTGCTACTTCTCTTTACTTTTGTCAAAAAAATGTTCAAATGTTTGTATAGCTTGTTGGACTTAACTACGGGGTTATCAGTCCCTAAACTTACAAACTACTTACGAACTAGCTAATACTAAGGACGGCACAAATATCCATGCCCGAGGGGGGATTCGAACCCCCGACCGTAGTGGCCGTGCAGACCGTGACTGGAGCGCCTCAGTCCCCTCGTCTACCGCGGCCGGCTTACTTTTGTCTTTTTGCAGTTATTTGAAATCAATATATTTTACTCATCAGACTGTTCATTCCATCAAAAAATCTTTGTTCACTTTCTCTGATGATAGTACTGTTCTCATGAATCTGATCACTGATCTCCACTCGTAATTACATCCTACATTCGAATGTTTCCTTGATTTTCGTCATTTCTTCTTCGAAGAATATACTGAGTAGCCTTACATCCATTATAATCCGAACACTTCCCTCTTGTTGTTGCCGTAATTATTCGCTCTTGGTTCTTGGTTGCCCGGTTATTTATACCAGTCTTCAGTTAATAATTCTCCTATTCCATCTCTCTCTGTCCATCTCCTCTTTTCTAAAGTCACATTATATTTATGGGGAAATTTTAAGAAATAACGCAATCTGGCATAAAGTACCATATAAGTGTTGTATCCAAACAAAGAAAGGTTGAATCAAAATACAAATGATATGTAACGTTAAAATCCCGCCAGGTGCAAAATAAATAAATAAATAAAATAATAAATAAAAAAAATTTCCTTGCATTCACTATATCTCGAATGTTCTACGCGTACCTTATGTTTGATGAACTTTTAAATTGCAGAAAATTCTTTCTTTGTATAAACAGCGTAACACTCCAAGAAGAAGGCAGTCTGTTCTGAGTGAATGTTTGTGTTAGCAATACACCTGTGCGCTATTAACGACCAGCCTTGTAATTCCGGAGCACCTACTGTTTTCATAGTTACAGTTTCTGGTTAAGGCGCCGGGTACATCTCCATCGTAGTGGCTCAAATTAGGCAGCGTAGGTGCCATCGGCTACACGGACAGAAACGTGAATACAAAGGATATGCTCACTACCTCTTTCCGAAGGCCCACACCACAGCTATCCAAAGACTTATGAATATCAAAACAGTAGTAAGCCAGATGCACATCAGATACCCATCGGTGTTCTCGGGAGATGCTGGACAGTACGCAAAAAAATGGCTGAAAAGATTCGACTGAGTCGTCAAATAAAAAAGGTGCTTGACAAATGTATATTTTTACCTGGATGGATCGCATCAGCTGTAGTTTGAAAATAACGAGGACAATCTCGGTAGCTGGAAAAAAATTCCGGACAGAACTTAAGATGACGTTCGGATACCACCAGCAACAAGTCCGTTTATCGGAAGACCAATTGAAGGACAGGGCCCAACGGCATGGCAAGTCAACGCAATCGCGTATAAAGAATGTTTTCGGCCTATGTCACGTAGTTAACGCGGAGATGGCTGAGGGCGATAAAATTTCACACCTGATTACAGAAGACATGTATCGAGGTCGTCTGTTAAAATACGTTTCAACGACACAAGAGTTTATTCAGTGGTGTCCGAAAATTGAAGAGATGCACCAGAAGAGGGTTGGACGAAAGAAGTATGACATACTCCCAAATGTAGTCCCTATGACCGTTGTGGAAGACGAGCATAATTTTGCTTCTCTCATACGACAAATTGTGAGAGAAGAATTACGTCAGTTTATGGCAGCTGCGAATGCTGGACAAAATGATTACCAGATTATGGCCATGGATGCCAGTCCTGCTGACGCTGCTGACGAAGAACTATTTTAAAAATTAGTGACTGTCTGCCCCACCAGTCGCCTCCAGTGTGAAGAATGGTCTAGCCCTACTATGATGCTGCAGTCGCTAAACGGCAGCTTGGGAACCGACCGACGCTACAACTAACAAATCCCCCAGCAAACATTACGTCTCTCAGGAGAACAGATAGTTGGAGGACAGGAGACAACAAGCCATTGTGTTTTCACTGTGGGCTTTCTGGAAATGTCGTACGATACTGTAAGGAGAGAAGACGAGTATTTGACCATCATTATGCAAGACGCCAAGCATCGGTGCAGTCCTTTCAATCAACTGCAGATGATTACTGTCGACCTACGGGACGAAGCCCGTCGGCGTATCCTGGACGTGGTCGCTCTCCAACACGCTGTCGCCGTTCAGCGTCACAGAGATACCAGCCGCTCGAGTAGCCGCCGTGTTAAGAAAAACTAGGCGAGGCGACCATCTACGGTGAGACCGCAGGAGATGAAAATCCTCCTTGGACGTTACCATCGACGGCCTAGTTATTTGGGCACTAATCGGTGCAGGAGCTTACTTCCCTGTATTGTCGAATGACTACCGCAGCAAACTAATGAAGGCAATATTCTAGTGTACAAGAGCAACTGTGCTGAAGGTCGCAAATGGAAAATATGTGCGACCGGCACGAATAAATATCAACAATAGGACGTAGCCATTTGAATTCGTCGTTTTAACTGAATGTAGCCGTAACTTCCGTCAGGCATTGACTGTGGAAGATCAAAACTACTAACTAACCAAGCCGTTTCGACTAGTAAACGTAAAATGTACTCCCCTGGGAGGTTGTTTGCTGTCAACGATGTTGAGTTCCTTCAAATTCAAATCAAATGTTTCTAGAACTTATGGGACTTAACTACGGGGTCATCAGTCCTTAAGCTTACAAACTACTTATGAACGAGCTAAGACTAAGGACGGCACAAATGTCCATGCCCGAGGGGGGATTCGAACCCCCGACCGTAGTGGCCGTGCAGACGTGACTGGAGCGCCTCAGTCTCCTCGGCCACCGCGGCCGTTTGAGTTCCTTCCGTCAACAATGAGAAGAATCCAGTCAGCAGCCGAGATGACGAGCTGAACGGTGAAGCGCTTGTTGATCTCAAATAGAAAATCCGTATAACGAAGGAAATCTACCTACTAGCGGCTATCATAAGCATTACAGGTGCTGAAGGAGAACTTTCTATTAATTTTCACGAGCAGTCGTAGCACATTCCTGAAGGAATGTGTATTGGAAGAGCTGAACCAGTCCATGCCGGTGAGCTCAATGTCATCGACGAAGTCTCATGCTCTACTGTTACTGCTGACAGTGCACTAGATAAACATAGTATGGAATTGCATACAGGACCTAGTATGACCCGCGAACAACGTCAGTAAGTGTTAACCATACTACACCAATATTCCGGTGCATTCAGAACCAGGCAGAAGAAGAGCCAGATAAAACGGCCCACGATAAAACACCGTATGAATACTAGGGATCATCCACCAATTAGTCAGCGTTCGTACAGAGTATCTCCAGCTAAAAGACGGATAATTCCTGGAGAAGATGTTGCACGATGACACTCTTAAACCTTCAGAGTGCCCATGATCGCCTCCGGTAGTCTTTATGAAGAAGAAGGATGGAACGTGGTGTTTATGTTTAGATTATCGACGGGTGAAAAAAATAACAAAAAAAATGTCTACTTACTGCCGCGCATTGACGGCACCTTACACTGCTTGATAGGTGCAACATACTTCTTAACTATGAACATGCAGACAGGTTACTGGGAAAACGAGGTCGACGAAGGTGACAGAGAGACGACTACTTTTGTTACACCTGACAGCCTACATGAATTCAAAGTCACGCTGTTTGTACTATGTAATGCTCCGGCCACATTCGAACGCATGACGGGCAACTTGCTTAGACACCTTAAATGGATGTCATGTCTTTGTTATCGAGATGACACTTACCCAAGGACATTTACGGCAACATCTAAGGCGACTACTAACTGTGCTGGAGTGTGTTCGGACTGCAGGACTCCGCCTCAACCTAAAGAAGTGCCTCTTAGTCGCCGAAGAAGTAAAAATCCTGAAGCATCTAGTCAACGGAGATGGTGTCTGTCTTGATACAAATAAGGAAAGGACAGTCACATAATTTCCAACTCCTCAGCTCATTTACTCGGGCTGTATGCTATTGGCGTTCCTTAAAATGTTTTTGTAACAAGGCACAGCTACTTTAAGAACTTCTGCATGGAGATGCCACGTTTTACAGGGATGACACGAAAGAACGAGCTCTCCGCACACTTAAGGAGTCTCTAACTTCCGCACCAGTTCTAACCTTATACGACGGTAATGCGGAAACCGAACTTCACACTGACGCTTTCGGTTACTATATTGGTGCAGAGCTCGTACAAATTCAGGAAGGCGCTGAAACGATTATGGCCTATTCATCAAGAGTACTCTAGAAGTCCGAGACAATCTACTCCATATCCGAGAAGGAATGTCTCGCCGTTATCTCGGCTATCAATAAGTTCCGGCCGTATTTATTAGGTAAACCATTCACTATCGTGACGGACTACCAGTCTTTATTTGGCTGACGAGTTTGAAGGATCCATCAGATTAGCTAGATGGTCACTAAGTCTCCAAAAGTACGATTTGAAATGGATGAAATTTCAGTCGTGTTAGGTGACATTACAGCTGAACAGAGGGAATATCCAGCATTATTACAAACCATAATGGCCTCGGAGAAAGGAGAACCGACCAAGGAGAGTTTCAATTTATAAACGGGACATTGTATAAGAGCTAATACGATCCACTGTGCCCCAATTGGCTACTGGTTGTTCCATCTAATATCCGGTCATCTATTCTCTAGTATTTCTGCGAGTCCCCAATATCTGGTCATCTGGGATTCGTGAAGACCCTAGGAAGAATCAGACGCAGTTATTATTGGCAAGGTCTCTACCGATCTGTCAAGCACTATGTGAGTCACTGTAAAGAGTGACAGCAACGGAATCATATGCCGCAATTACCTCCAGGGCATCTCGTACCGATTCCGCCGGCAGCAGCTCCATTCCACCGAGTTGGGATCGATCTTTGAGGGAGGTTCCCGAAGTCGGCAACCGGTAACCGATGGATAATAGTGTGCACTGACATGCTACGCTGTAACCAGTAGCTCCTTGTAGAAGACATTATTCTGAAGCATAGCACCACGTGTGATGATATCTGATCGTGGAGAAGTGTTCCAGTCCAAACTAGTAACAGAGGTAATGTCACGTTGCGACAATTGCATACCACCCTCAGACAAAGGATCTTACAGAACGTTTTAACCAGACGTTAGCAGATATGCTGCCGATGTACGTCGATGTATAAGCAGAAGAATTGGGATACAGTACTGCCAGTCTTGACATTTGGTTATAATGCAGCAAGACACCACAGGGTTAACGCCGTTTCTTCTGTTCAATGACAGTGAAGCTGATACGAAAATGGATATGTTGTTCCAGTTCCAGCCGGATGACAGGATGACTATGTGAAGCAGCTCATCACCAGTGTCGAAGAAGCAAGACAGGTGGCTCGCATATGGACACTGGACGCCCAGGGTAAGGACCGTCAGCGGTATAACGACAAGCACCGGTCTGTTGTGTACAGCCCAGGAGTTCTGGTATGGATTTTTACCCCTGTACGGAAATTTGGGTTATCGGAAAAGTTACTGAAGTGGTACTTTAGTCCGTATCGTGACATACGCCGCCTGTCAGACGTCACATGCGGATTATAAGCCCTTCACAAAACGACAAAAACGAAGAAACATTGTTCACGTCCTCAGTATGATGCCTTATCACGATCCCAAACTGCAGTCAGAAACGACAACGCTGAAGCTACAAAAGGGGGTTATTTTCCGGTCATCGTCATTGTAAGGAAGGCGTGCAGACACAATGACAGGATTCTCCGGAACTGCTATATGGAGGACCCATGGCAAGTTCGAGGACACTGCAGCAGGCTCCAACGGGATCCTATCAGCGGGTCGTTGTTCTTTCAGGAAGGGGAGCAATGACTCGAGTCATCTGACGGAACGTGTGGAGCAGTGCTTAGCGTCGCAGATCGCTGTGGTGGCGGTCCCCTGTTCAAATCCCGCACGCTGCACAAAATAATTACTATTTCTAGAACATGATACATGTTTTTTATGTCTGATGTACTTGTAAGTTCCAGAAAATTCTATGAATAAATAGCGGAGCACTCCAAGCAGGAAGCAGTCTGTTCTGAGTGTATGCTTATCTTAAGAATAAACCTGTTCTAAGTGTAATGTGTTGTTACCTATTAACGACCAGCCTTCGAATTCCGGACCATCTGCAGTTTTCTACGTGACAATATATTTAAAAATCTATTGCGAATATAGTTAGTAGTAAAGAAGTAAAGGATTAAATCTTGATGGTTGATGAATCGGTTTTCCGTCCACATTAGTTTATGTCCTCATATCCCAGGAACAATGTCTCGTAAACTAACAAACTTTCGAAGGGTGCAATCAGATGTATGTGTGAATACTGTCTGTAAAATATTGCGCGTTCAATTTGAAGTGTAGAATTTATAAATTATAACGTCATATCTAATTCTGTATCTCTACTTCATGAACAGCGGAAAAGTAGTAAGAGAGAATTTTTTTCCTTTCATCATTTCGATGTGGTTGTCGGGGAGAAAAGTATAATAAAGGTTTGAAATTATGGTTAAAGTTTGTTGCAAGACGCTAAGAACACTCATTCTCATACAGTGTACGAATAATTTCTCGTGGCTTTATGTGGCAGTTTCTTGTGACTCCTATTGTTTATGGAATTATATATCCTGAACGATGTCTCATATGTGGTTATGTGGTTATTACCCCTACAGCAATCCTTATCTCACGGTAAGAGATACGTGTACGAAATTTGGATGAAATCAGTCGAGAGGTTTATCAGGAAATGTGCAAAATCGTCTCGTAATGAAGCAGTTTTCGCCCATCTCATTGTTAATGATGTGATATCCCGTGAACCATGCGTTGTACGTAATTCTTAAACTTACGGCGACCGCCCTCTTTGTTTTACCGTCATGTGTGCAAAATTCCATTATGATTGGAACAAAACTGTAGATTTTGTACTACTTCCTTTCATCGATCAGCTGAAATGTTTCTTCTCTTATGTATGGCTTCCTCGAAAAGAAAAAATGTCAAATGTTTCTAAATCTAAGGGACTTAACTGCTGCGATTATTGCCCCTAGGCTTACAAAATACTTCAAGTAAGAGACATCATATAAATATTCACAATTTGCTGTTATTTTATAGTTTCTTCTTATATTGTGAAAGACCCGTTTCAGCTAAATAGCCATCATCAGACAATCTGCGAAGTATACATTTTTTTAAATATAATGTTCAGTGTTTTGTTTTTATGTAGTACATACACTTTTAATGTTAGGATTGTTTCTTCGATTTTTTGTTTCTTACGTCTATCCTTGGATAGTTTCACGCTGCCATATAATAATAGAGTGAGCTTTGGTGTTATACTTATGCAATATAAATATCGTAAAAAATTTGTCAACGTTTTTCAGCATGCTGTTTCACGGTTAGCCGAAGATGTTATATGGTTACAGTTGCCACGATATTTATTACTTTCGACTGTATGATGAACAATCTGATTTTAAACACAAAAAATTTGTCGGTTATTTATATCTTGACCAAAGATAACGAATAACTACAACCAACAGACCACAGACATACCATACAGAAACATATCGATCAAAAAGGTCAAGTAATACATTTTTCAATAGAAATGATACATACCACAGCAATTACAACCATATAACATCTGTGGTCAGCCGGCCGCAGTGGTCGAGCGGTCTGCGGCGTGTCAGTCACGCTTTGCACGGCCGCTGCGGTCGGGGGTTCGAATCCCCCCCCCCCTCGGGGCATGGATGTTTGTGCCGTCTTTAGTATAAGCTAGTTCATAAGTAGTTTGTAGGTTTAGGGACTGTTGACCCCGTAGTTAAAAGCCCCATTTGAACACTGTAACATGTTTGGTCAACAGTGAAAACAGCAAACTGAAAAATATTGAGAAATATTTTACGATATTTATATTACATAAGATAAGTGAAACACAAAAGCTCACCGTATTGTTATGTGGCAACGTTGCATTGCCCAAGGATGTCGTACGGGCGTAAGTAAAAAATATAAAATTATATCGAAAAGCAGTCCTAACATTAAAAGTATATGTACATAAAAACAAAACGGTGAATATTATATAATTTTTTGTATATTTCGCAGATTGTCTAATGATGGCTATTTAGCTGAAATTGATCCATCGCAAGTAATAAAAAACTATAAAAAACAGCTTATTGGTAGATTTATGTTTCTCAGAGAAATTTTCTGCGCTGCAGGGCCATTGGACCGAAAGTTACTTAAACTAATGCTAAGGACAAAACACACACACACACACACACACACACACACACCCATGTCCGAGGGAGGATTCGAACCTCCGACGGCGAACAACAACGCACTCAGCAGCAAGGAAAGTCAGAGCGCTCGGCCACTCCACCGCTGCGCTTCCTCCCAGTTACCTTCGCCGTCCTTACATTCTTGCTCCCAACATTTTTTGCTTCATTGGAGATGTCCACTTTCTTGACAATGTTTTGCTGTTTTCCTAATCGCTTACATTTCAAATTCAAATATTTGTAACCCTAAGGGACCAAACTGCTGTCAAACTGCTGTGGTCATCGCCTCCTAACCCTTTCCTGCCCGACGGGCATTTACAGCGTCAGAAAACAAAGTGGAAAACGACATCTGACTTGTATTCCTGACGGGACGTTAGGGTCCCTCTGATGTATCACATTAAACTCTCGGTGGCCGAGATTCTTCAGTATCACTGCTCATAGACAGCAGTAAACAACGGACTGTTATACGTCTGTGTGCACGCCTTCGTCAGGGGAGTTTTGCTGTCACAAAAAGACGCTGTTGTTTGTTCTCACGTTGGTGATCTGGTTTTGTATTGTTTTAGCTAATGGAAACTAACATTATTAAAGGGATACAGCAGCTCTTATTTATGCTGCGTTCAAAACTGTGCCTGGATGTTTTTTTAGTATTGACAGTGCGTCAAAGGCATTTTGTGCATGTCGTTTTTGTAGTTATCTTTCTTGCTATGAGTCAGTAATAAATGGTTGTGGTCTTGTTTTTTTTATTATTATTTTTTTTATTTTATTTTATTTTTATTTTTTTATTTTTGTTTTCCTTACGAATTACGAAATATGAATACGATTTAGGTATCTCTTCAGTTTGCTTTCTTTCCCCCTTCAGATATATATCTAAAATTTCGATATAAAAATTTTGCTATCTGTTTGTTGCTGGTACATCATTATGTCAACAGAGATGAGTATTCCGTAATATCAAAAAATGTTCAAATGTTTGTTAAGCTTATGGGACTTAACTACGGGGTCATCAGTCCCTAAACTTACAAACTACTTATGAACTACTTACGAACTAGGACGGCACAAATATCCATGCCCGAGGGGGGATTCGAACCCCCAACCGTAGTGGCCGTGCTGACCGTGACTGGAGCGCCTCAGTCACCTCGGCCACCGCGGCCGGCCCGTAATATCAAATTCAGAGAATATATATCATCTGCGAATGGGCAAAGCTGAAGATCATTACTCAGCCGGGATTCGAACACAGGCCTCCTGCTTACCATGCAATTGCGCAGACCACTACAACACTTTTTTTTTTTTTTTTTTTTTTTTTTTTTTTTTTTTTTTTTTTTTTTTTTTTTTTTTGGGTAGTTCTGTTCATCGCGGACGCTGATCGCATTTGTTCGTTGAAGTTCAAAGTCTTCTAGGCTCAGCTTTTTTATTACAGAGGGCGTTGAGCCCCATGACCGGGCGCTTACGGGAATTTGTTTCAAAACTACGAGTTTGAGTACTGTGCACAGGGTACAGCTGGGAATATGTGTCTGGCAGGAGGCGTGCATAGGTAGTCCTTGCAAGTGCCGTGATCACTGTGTCTATAGACGTGTAGTGGTCAGCGCAACTGCTTAGAAAGCAGTAGACCAAGGTTCGAATCCGGCTAGGTACACACTTTCAGCTTTGCCCATTCGCAGTTGATGTCAGATATTGTGTGAATATTAACGAATGACAACTGCAGTATCAGAGGTGACGTCTATTCTTTCGGAACAGGTGCCACATGTATATATTTTTCATAATGTCTCCCAACTGTACTATGTCCTCCTGGACTTTTAAGTCCCATTTTTATTTTTATTTTTATTTATTTTTTTTTTTTTAATTTTTGCGTCAAATAAGGAAAACAAAAATGTGTGAATACACTAAATATGATTTTATTCACTTTGGTAGAAAAATAACCAAATATGAAGTTATATGCTCGAATATTTGATAGCTTGGGCAGGAAAGGGCTAAATTAACATAAATCAACTTACGCTAAACACAACACAGACACCCATGCTCCAGGGAGGACTCGCAGTTCTTGACCTGGCACACACAGCCACACGGCCATCCTTTCAAGGCCGCTATCAACTCAGGACAAAGATCTCAATACTGCTTTCAACAGCAACGGTAAATAGAAGACAGTAAAGAGAGAGAGATAGAGAGAGAGAGAGAGAGAGAGAAAGAGAGAGAGAAGATAAAAGTGAATTGCACATTACGATAATAGCAAGTGACGTCCGTGAGCTTCACAGTTTCATCAATCGGTGTCCGTCCTTTTAAGAACACAGTATATATCATCAACGATATCATCACGTATCGAATTTTAATCCGCAGATTTCTAAGAGCCGTGTATTTTTACCGTTGTCGTAACCAAGGGCGGCCGAGACACAAGCGGCTTTCACGGCAGCGAGTAAAAGCATTACAAGCGGTCGGCGATTACAATGGACCCCCTGTTTCAAAGAGCTTTCTACCAGGTTCGTGAAAGTATGAAAAAGGCAGTTCTTTTGGCACACCTCGTGTTACAGGGACAATTAACAATAGTGCTTGCCAAACGGCGGGTGTTCCGTTACGCCAGTATGAGATAACCACTGGCAGCGATTGGGTTTTCATTGGCGCAAATCAACTGGAGCGCGTATTGTAAAGAACTATTAGCAATTTACGAGGCACTGAGCTATTTACGCCCATATGTAGAGGCTAAGGCACTCGCAATCTTTACCGGCCATAAACCTAGTGACCAAGTGAGTTGGCGTAGTGGTAACACACTGGACTCGCATTCGGGAGATTTTTCTTGGTTTCTATGAATCACCCCCAGGTAAATGCCCGGCTTTTCCTTTTCAAAGAGCTCTGTCAACTTCCTCAAAAATTGCGAGCGTAAGATGCGTCTATAATGACCGTGCCATCGACGGGAGGTTACACCCTAAGCATCATTCTTTTCTTCATAAATCTACAACATCCGCTTTTAAAAAGCAGAAGGATAACAGTTTCTCAATTCCGGAAATTGGAATTTACTTCCCAGAAGACAGGACTTACATCAAGGGAGCTAAAAATGGGGTAGCAGATTTTCGGTCAAGAGTCGGCCCCAGTAGTATTTGAGCAGCTGACTGCAGTTCAAATTACAAATGTAATTGTAAAGGAATATATGCAGAGCACCTCTACGGGGCTCCAAATTGTCAATGAAAACAGCATTAATGTGTCAAAACACAACTGAACGAACGTATTACCGATAGCATTATAGTGTTTTGGGTAGTGTTATTAGTCCTCTGCTGTTCCTTATTGACATAAACGATTTAGGGGAAAAATCTAAGTAGCTCTCTTAGGTTGTTTGTAGATGACGCCGTCATTTACCGTCTAGTAAGATCATCTGAAGATCAAAACCAACTGAGTAAGATATCACTATGGCGTAAGAATTGGTGATTGACTCTAAATAATGAGAAGTGTGAAGTCGTCGTCATTACTGCGAAAAGAAATCCCTTAAACTTTGTTTACAAGATAAATCAATCAAATATGAAGGCCTTAAACTTCACAAAATACCTAGGAATTACTATTGCTTCAGGCTTAAACTTGGAAAAACAAGTAGATAATGTCCTTGGAAGGTGAACCAGAGACTGCGTTTTATTGGCAGAACCCTTAAAAGATGCAACAGAACTACTAATGAAACTGCATACACTACGCGTGTCCGTCCATTTTTGGAGTATTGCAGCCCAGTGTGGGATCCTTATCAGGTGGGTTTGACGGAGGACATCGAAAGAGTCCAAAGAAGGGCAGCTCGTTTAGTATTATCACGATACAGGAGAGACAGCGTTACGGAAATGATACAGGATCTGGGATGGGAATCATTACAACGACGGCGCTTATCGCTGCGGCGTGGGCTACTTGCGAAACTCCAATCGCCAACATTTTCGTCCGAATGCGAAAATATATTGTTGACTCCCAACTACATAGGAAGAAATGATCATCAGCTCGAACGGGGAGATTCAGGTGTTCTTTCTTCCCGCGCGCTATTCGAGACGGGAATGGGAGATAAATAGTTTAACGGTGGTTCGATGAACCCTCTACCAGGCACTTCAATGTGATTTGCAGAGTACCCCATGTAGAAGTAGATTTCTTTTCCGGTTCATGCGTAAAGGCGAATTTCAGATTTATTATGGGTACTGCGGAAAGTAAATGCACATATAGATAAATTGTGTAACTCACGTGCAACAAACATGGAAAACGAAATATGGTTATAACCAGAAAAAAGCATCCATGTACTAATGCCGACAGATGCGGTACATCTTCCTCTGCAGACACAATACACCATACAGAGTTTTGCGCGCGAGAGAGGAGCACACAATGCAAATACACCTGAAAAACGCTCACATGCAGCATACATATGACGAATCAGCGCAAGACAATAGAAGTCACACCCTATGCACCTAAAAACGTAAGATGTTACAGCCCAAGAAGAGGATGCACAGCAGTGCACACTTTCAGCAACAATGGAGAAGGGTTGGAAACTGCTGTAAACCACGCCAGAGCAGACCAACGCATTTTTTAAAGGTACCCAATATGTCCATTCCACTAAGCGGAGAACAGTGAGACGGTCTCTGCATGAGAATCGTCGTTACAAAGAATTCGACATAATACCACTGTTACGGTGACTATAGCTTTACGATTCCGACTGAAGCTAACGTCACGTTTTTCTGTTTGACTATGAATTTGTGTGCTGGACTGAGAAGCAATCTGTCAACGAAAATGTCTGTCAAATGTGTCTTGCCAGAGGCAACACCGTGTTCCAAAAAAAGAAAAAAAAGAGAGAGAGAGAGAGAGAGAGAGAGAGAGAAACGTTTGCCTTTGAACTTTATTGAGAATAATTAAGCCGTCCTACAGTAACATCCCGCCAAAACTTGAAACCCTTCATACCTGTACTGGGCTTGCCTGAAATGTAACGGATAACTCCGTGCGACCACGGGTGTCGTGTCGTTCAGTAAGCTGCTGCTCAATCTCCGTGTACAATGCGATCTCTTCAGAGCAAGTTAGGAATATTGGTGCACATGAAAATTTAACATTCTTACATTGAAATGTCGGTTACATAATTCGTTCTTGTAAGACGTAGGAAAAATGAGATACTATTACACAAAAATCTTCTGATTATCGTATTGTTAAGAAATTCTACGCAAACAATTGCTGCATTTGCAAAATTTATTCTATGAAGTCTTTGAAGACATTAAGAGATGTTGGATTACGAATTATATATCAAAGCTCAGCATTTACCAGAATCCTAAATAGTACATTAATAGTAGGATAAAATTCGTTACACCTATACTAATCGGTTTATTCTTTTCGTCTTCAGAAATATATTAACATTGTGTTTAACATCAATAGAAATCTCAGAATATTTCCAATTTTGGATGTGTGTAGAACCATGTTTGCTTAACTGAAACCTAAGGATTGTTCATTCCTTAATTTAAAATCAATTCAGATCAAAATTAATATCATTAACACAAATTGTTTTCATTAAAATCGTAACAATAATATTACTTCTTTAATCATCTGTCCCCTTAAATGAATAATAATAACACAAGTATCTGACATCTTTTTCAGGTTTTACACAGGATGCAATCTTTATTTGATATTCATGAGTCCCTTATGAGATCATTATTTGCCATAGATAGCTTTTATACATTGATTTTACATAGTTGACTAGTTTCAACTAGTTAAAGAGTCATTACCAAATCTTAATTGTCCAGTAATGGTAAGACATTGTATGACATCTGAAACATATGTCTTACCATGCCTGGACAATTAAGATTTGATAATGATGCTTTAACGAGTCTAAACTTAGTCATCAATGTAAAATCGATGAATATAAGCGATCTATGGCAAATAAAGATCTCATAAGAGAGTCATGAATAATAATAAATTCCAATAGTTGCTCGTTTGACCTCTATCCTTATCAAAATCACTGTTACGACTGCAATAAGATGTTGGTCTCCCTTCAGTTCGTGGTCCGTCTGAAAGAACAGCGTCATCTTCGTCCAGCCAAGATGACGTAACTAGTTACCGGGCAACGCAGCGTTCTCTAACCGATACAAATATCACGAACGTCCTAAGAGGTACAAATCTATACCCACAGCTTTCAACAATATCTGAGGGTAAGTTAAAACGGTTACACTGTGGCATAAGAGGACCTTTTAACACTACACGTATGTGTTGGTATAATTCTTCAAACTTCATAGCGATATCAAAATTAGATGTTTTTAGAAATTTAATCAGCTCACTTGTTGTATACTCATCTTTTTGACAGGAGCTCTGCTATCGCGACAGGTGCCTGTACTTTTGCAAATCAGTGGCATATGTAAAGGACGGATTGCATTGAGGGGGCATAGTTCCCCCCTTCCATGAAATAATGTATATGAAGAAATAAATAAGACGGGATTTATTTTAATGATTGATGCGTAAAATCATCGGCGTGGTAGACACACGTACTTCCCTGTATTGGTGACGGGAGTGGGTGTTGGGGATGTGATGTTCGTGCCAGTTTTTATTAAGAAAATTGTTATTTTTTTTTAATTTCATGTCAACAATAAAAAAAGCTTGATTGCAAAATAGAAGTAGGGGCTTCATCAAAAAACATAAGTCATACAAAATATCATGGGGTGTCTACTTAAAATTACTTGTCTATACATTAAGGTAGCCACACCCTAACCCCTCTTATATAAAGAATCTACGAAAACCAAAGTCCGTCGGTTAGGCCGTTCTATCGTACCAATCTGAATTAACTTCTCTCCTTCCGTCCCTGCACTGAATATTTTAATTGGTTTGTTTTACGATATCTTCGGTTCTAATTAAGGTTTTCTTCTTCTTTTTTTGACCTAACAACACTCAGCATGTTTAAACAATTGCATTGATTGAGTTTGAAGAAAGCTAAGCGTGAACATTCAACTTTACTTCCATTTTTCCCCAAATTTTTTGTCATTCCACTAACGGTGCGAACTATTCGCACATTACCATTAAGCGGTTCTACCATGAACCACTTGCAGATAAAGGACGTCATAATGATCCAACTACTTCCTAAATTGCTGCAGTGTTTGAAACAACTGATGGAGCATCACCTTCTCACAGACATATTACATTGTGAGAAAATGAAGGCGAGTTGCTGGAAATAGAGTGATAGTACGCACAGTGATCCTATGTGCTATACTTTCATTTGGCCCTGTGGTAAAACTGGCTGGTATATAGATATGCTTCTTGAGAATGTACGTCACTTAAAAATAAGGAAGGCTCTTACTTGGCGAGATTACGTGTTGTACAGGATTGCAGTGAGAGGAAGTGGTCCTGTTAGTGTCTTCAAAACTGTGATAAATGCTGGGAAACTTACTCAACAACTTTTTGTGGACTATTATTGTCGCTTTGAAGGGGACAGGCTAAAGTAAATTCTGAGTGAACAAACTAAATTGCGTGTAGAGAGATATGTAGGTTAGCAGATGCTGTACGCGTAAGGGCTGACCAGGAAAGTTTGGGAGTACGTCGGATAATAGTTCTCCCTTCTTCGTCCATTAGTAGTCCAAGAAATATGACGCAGAATTATCAGGTCACCTGGAAATAGTGAAATCTGATCTTTTTATCACATTCAATTGTAACCCTGCCTGGTCCGAAATAATAAATTCTTCCGTGGAAGACGTTGAAACGTTGAAAAAACATATGCTACATGGACCAAGAGGTCATCATATTCCATCCTGTGTATGTATGCAAGATGGCAAATGCAAAACGGGGCTACCCAATTCATTTATTGAAGAAACAAAAGAAAATGTGAATGATTATCCGCTTTACCGGCGGAGAGATAATGCTAGAACATAACTAAACGTATAATGGACATAATATTGAAGTAATCAAACAATTTATTATTCCATACAATCCCTTCCTTTTGTTGCATTCGCGCTCATATAAATGTAGAGATCAAGTGTGCGTTCAATCTAATATGTGCATAAATACCTTTATAAGGGTCATGATTGTTGTAACATCCAAGTAGCTGTCCTTAATCATGATGAAATTAATGTATTTCTGAATGCTCGATATGTTGGGCTAAGTGAATCTTCCTTCATTTGCTTGCTGTCATAATGTTTACTTCAAGAATGATGCTCCTGAGGAAGCATTGATCCAAGCTGAGTTACGTACAACACAGTTAGTTACATGGTTCAAACTGAACAGCAATCCTGCGACAATAAGTCTTTTCATTTTCCTTGAAACCCGTGTACATTATGTATGGAATAAGAATAAATAGCATAGACGTAAAATATATACTAAAATTATATGCAGAATGTGCAGCGTTTTCCCTTCTGTTTCGGAGAAATATCATTTACGTCTATTATTGCTCCCTGTAACAGGAGCCACCGATTTTGAACATTTGAGGACTTATGAAAATGTAACGTACAATACATTTAAAGCAGCCGCTACAGCACGAGGGTTAATGTTGGATGATATTGTCAGCGTGTTCTAGAAGAGGGCTATTCCTATAAATTCCGTCCCAGCTTCAAAAGTTATTTGCCTAAACATGTATATTTCGGTCATCTTAAAATGCTTTGTGTTTATGGGACGTCTTCAAAACGACTATGTCTGAAGATTTCCTTAGATCACACACAGCTAAAACTGCTAACCAAATGGCTCTGCGAGAAATTTCCAGTCAGTAAAATGACGTGGGCTCTCTCTTCCTTCTTTAGGTTTGGGAGGAAATCCAAGATGGAGAGCCGCTATGGAGTAGCCGAGCGGTCTAAAGCGTCTCGCTGCGGAGCGCGCGGTTGCTCGCCGTGGAGGTTCGAGTCCTCCCTGTGGCATGGGCGTGTGTGTTTGTCCTTAGGTTAGTTTACCTAGGTTAAAGTAGTTTGTAAGCTACGGACTGATGACCACGCAGTTTGGTCCGACAGATTTACAAACATTACATTACAAGATGGAGAACTAACACAAATTATAGCTGTAGCTAATGAAGAACAACAGATTTTTATTGACAAAATTGTTCACTTAGTCAAGAATAATGATGTATCTACATGTGATAACAAGGCATACATTTTGGATGGACCTGGTGGTACTGGAACGACGTTCGTGTATCGTTCATTAATCCAAAGTTGTATCAAATTAGGGACTCAAGTAATTTCTGTAGCATGGACTGGAATTGCTGGGATGCTGCTTCCACATAGGCGTACAGAGGATAGCCAATTTAAATTACCTATAAACTTACACGAACATTCTGTATAAGATTTGAATGTGAATAGCAAAGAGGCTAACGCTGTTCATTCTGCTAAGCTCATGATTTCGGATGAAGCACCCTTGGCAATGAAACATTCCCTAATAGGTGTAAACCGATTACTGAAAAATGTAATGCGTAATAATGTATCTCTTGGTGGAAAAATTATCATATTAGGAGAAGATTTCCAGCAAGTATTACCTGTTGTTGTTCCTCATGCATCAAGAGCTGCCATAGTACCAAATTCAATTAGGTTTCCATCTCTCTGGCCACTTTTCGAAATTTTCAAGCTAAAGAAAAATTTAAGCGCTAAGGCGGATGAAGGCGAATTTGCAGACTTCCTCTTAAAATCGGAAATGGTGATCAACCTTCTAATGAAAACTTCTACGACTGCATTCTTCAATAATTTCAAAGACTGATATCGTTACTGAAATATATGGCAGAAGTCCATCTTCCTATGACAGCCTGAATCTTTCAACGACTTCAAATCTTATTCCAAATAATGAACTGCGATGAAGTTAATAGGGTAGTTTTAAGTCTTGTTCCTGGAAGTTCAAAAATTTACACGAGTGTCATTGCATTGATAACGAAGAAGAAAGTGAACTTTTGCAGTTTCCTACAAAATTTCTGGACAGTTACCTTCCCATGTGCTGATTTTGAAAGAAGGTGCTGTTGTAATGCTCTTCAGGAATTCGAATGCAGATAAGGGACTACTGAATGCGACGAGGATAATAGAAAAATGTACAACAATATCATAGATTTAGAAATTGTAACTGCTGAGAATATTGGGGAGCGAATACTGCTACCATGCATAGATTTGTCACCATCTAAAATTACAATCCCCTTCTCTTTTAAACGTCGCCAATTTTCCATTAGATTTGCGATTTGTATAACAAATAAATAAATAAAAAATAAAAAAATAAAATAAAAAATAAAAAACCCTCACGGTCACACACTTGATCAAGTTGGGAACCTATTTTCAGTCACGTGCCACTGTATGTTGACTTTTTCCTAAGCAAAACATTCAAAAATATTAAAGTGGAAATAAAACATAAGGCCAACGCACAGCTAATATTATGTAGAAGGAAGAGTTGTGAACTTAATTTCAGAAACTTAAAACATTTTTTATTACAATTGATTTTAAAGAAGTGGTTTCATATGAATTTTAGAAAATAGAAGCTTATATAATATTCTGTATACTGTTACCATCAATTATAAAATATTTTTAAATGATAAACACTTAATTTCACTTATTTCCATTACACAAGACTGGCTACTAACATTGCAAAGTATTTGCACAGATCACCTAGTATATGATATTTTCGCCACTGCTGCAAATAGCATGTCTGGATGAAATAAATTGAAATACTTTTTTTAATTACTTTTCTCAGCTTTATTTCAGAACCGTTCTGATGCATATAATAAAAAAAACTTTACAATAATCGTGGCTACTTTCATTGTTCAAACAGAATTACAGCACAAAGTTCCTTACGCATCAAAGGTTACCCAATGACTGACTTACTCGTCGCTCGTCGGCGGCTCTATGTATACTCTATTATACAATGATGATTATCATATATTGTTGGAATGATAGAAAAGTTATAAGCAATGGAATGGAAACATCGAAATTACATATAAATTATGATCTGCATTTACATATTTATTTTGAAAATCACATTTAAGTGCCTGGAATCTACAAACTGTAGAGATAAATTAATCCAGGTGAATTCACTTAGCTGGAGACAGATTTTCATAATAATTTTGACTGAAATTACTGAGAAATAAAGGTGGATGCAACTTCGCAGCAAACTTTCGTAAAGTACATGAGATTCAGTGCATTTATTGGTACATCAATTTTAGCCTAAACGAAAAATGTCTTAACCAATATGTACATTTGCTTTGTCAGAATACGATTCTTCATTAACTGATTTTTAACTTACTGTGTGACTGACCTTACATTATTTCTATCCTGTTACTGCAGTAGAAAACATTCTTACAATCTAAATAAAGAACATAAATGTTTTTCCTGATGGTAAGTAGTGAAATTAAAGTTCTATCAGCCAATTTTTTATTACAGCAATATAGCTAGGCTGCATCATTCTACAACGAGACTATTGCTTAGTAACTAAATGTTACAAATACTAATTTGCTGAAGTGTTTCAATTTATGTAAGGTTGTTGAATTACCAGGTTACTTATATTTTTTATTAAATAATTGAAATGGTCACTTTGTTAATTCAGGGAAGAATTTGGATTCCACGCAATGTGCTACAATGGCTCTCGTAAAGCAGAGGTGTTTTATACTTAACTAATGATTTCCGCCGGTATAGGTATCGAACACTCCCGTTTTTATTTCACAACCTGATTGCTGGAATTCCTCACATAGCATTCCCTAGCGGTAGATTTAAATTATGCGCTGCACAATTCCTATGTTTATCAGATTTTTTTTTTTTTTTTTTTTTTTTTTTTTTTTTTTTTTTTTTTTTAATTCTCTTTCCTACACTTTTGCATTTTCCAGTCAAATGTGCGGAATCGTCGTTACTCTGACAACGAAATTTAGTTAGGAAGGGCCCCTTCTATTGTAGCAGCATGGGCCGCACCATTCTGACGTAAAGTGTGTCAGTAGACATGTAGATGAACCTTTCCAGTTCCTAAAATATCTCACCTAGTTCGGCTATGTAAACTTTTTTATTACAGTATAGGTATAAGCGGCTCATTTGGCCTTGACAGCCATGAGTGACCATGTATCTGCTTGCGACCCGCATGCTGTGCTGCTTGCGACCAACAGAACCTTCGTTTACATCCGCTTGCCAAAATGTGCACAGCCAACGATTATTATGGCCCTTTCAAATCGTTAACTGAACCGCCATTAAATTAGCTTTTTGTACGGTTTATGAACGACGAAAAGTCTAGAGTATGTAACGGTTTATACGGAACAAGATGCTTCTGCTACTCCAAGATGAGTTCCGAATTCATTAAATTGAAATGAACACGTAGGAAATGTACTGGGGAAGGCGTACCGACCACTGTTTAATTGTAAGACCGAAAATGAAACACAACTACTTCCTGCTAGGTGTGGGAGCCTAATTAGATTGTATTGACGGAGGACATCGAAAGAATACAGAGAATGGCAGGCTCATATTGAATCATCAAGATACAGAATCATCAAGGACGTCGAGTGAGAACCAATACAACAATGATCGGTTTCGTTTGGGAATTTTTTCTTTGCGAAATTTACATCTCCGACTATCTGATCTTGATTCGAAAATAGGTCATATTATAAATATATATCTTGATTGTTACAGTGCACTGAAACAGATTCATTGGCAAAGTTGAACGGAATTCGAACCCGATCAGTGGACACTTTAATTTTCCCTTTTTTTAAAATAATATTTTCGTTCTTTGCGCTCTTGGATCTTCTTTGACAGTTTTTTAGTGATGAATTTTTTGCTCTGCTATTTTTATTATTATTACAGAGGGCAGCCATCCTTTTGACCGAACGCGCCGGCACAAGTTAGACCATCCAGACATGCTTCTCGTCCTCCAAAGTTCTCAACGTGTCGCGCATTAAAAATGAAGTGCCCCCTGCCCGTTACCTCGTCTTTCTCGGAAAGTTATACTGTATTCTCGAAAAAATTGGGAGTATTTCTGCATCTACACAGAAACTGTCATTTTTATGTTGGAGGCCTACATACGATAGTAGATACAGTGTTTGTTTCTTCGGACATCGAAAATATATTGCTATCACTTGCATAGGGAGATCTGACCATCAGAAAAAAATAAGAGGTATCAGAACGCGAACGGTGAGACATCTTCCTGCGTACTATTGGAGTATGGAATGGTGGATAGTAGTAAAATAGTGGTTTGGTGAAATGTGTGTAATGCACGTTAACCCTTATCTGCACTGGCGGGGTTTTCCTGATTTTACTCAGAAGAATTATTTTGCGGGTTACTATATTCCTGTCCTTTCATTATAGTTTTGTCTTGCATTCTACTTTTAATGCTGAATGTCAAAACACGTCGTCAAAAAGCAGAGGTAGTACTTACAAACTACGTTGTCCACTAGGTAAGTGTTTATCTTGCTCTTCAAAAGAGTATGTTTTCACCCTTGATTTAAGAGTAATAATTCAATGTTTCCGTGATTCGCTCGTCGTTCAGTATCAAGTTAAATTAGAAAAGAGGAGTTGAAAATCGAATTTTATGATTAAAACGTAATACTTCAGTTGCCTTAGTATCTAGAAAACCAATCACACTGTTAATCTACGGGGTTTATGGACCGAGTAGGATTGGCATGTATTAGCGGGGACGCTTATGAAGCGCGCACCCCTCAGTGAGACAGTGATGGGAGCCGGTGGAGTTTTCCAGCTTCTAAAGCCGTACGAGCGTAACTTTTTCCATTAATTCTGAAGCGTGCCGTCGGTTTCATATCACGTCATATGGCGGTGGCCGCAACAAGAACCGGTTTCACTATAGAGAGGAAAGTGTCCGCGACAGACGCGCGGACCATTGATAGCTTGCGGAAACAAAAGCTGCTGCAAACGAGAAAACTGTAACGCTGCTTTTTCAGTAGCAACACCACAGGCACAATGGGAGAATTGGTTCACGGTCAGTGAGTCAGAAGAGAAAAGCTATGTGCTCTCTTTGGAATAACAGTTCACTCAATTTGCACAGAAAAAACCTTCTCATTGTTTATTACGGCGTGTTTATATCTTGCGCCCACGTGTCATAAAAGAACAAGACACTTTTGAGATTTAAATTAACGTTTCTATTGTAAGGTTCGGAACACTACATTTTCATTATGTCGTATTTTATCGTTGCAGAAGTATGTTCATTACATCTAAACATGTCAGTAGTGGTCCATGTTCAGCACTATTTATTTACATAGAGTAATTTTCCACTAGAGTCTCAGTGAATAACATGCTAGATCAAAAAGAAAAAAAATCAATCGTTTGCAGTTCAATAATATTAATTAATTTCGATTATTTAATCACTTTACGTTTGTTTTGGCCGCGCAGGAGTAGCCGAGGGGTCTGGAGCGCCACGTTGCGGATCGCGCTGCCTCCCGCGTCCGGTGTTCAAATACTTCCACGGGCATGGATGCTTGTGTTGTCTTTAGTCTATGTTATGTTATAAGTAGTTCGTAAGTTTAGAGACTGTGACAACGCAGTTAAGTCCCATAAACGTTACAAACATATGAACATTTTTCGTGTGTTTTGCAGTTACAGCTGCTCAGTTGGAGTTTATCATAGCTATTGGTGAAGACTGCTGGCCACAAACGTGGGGTGCAAGCAGAGCTGTCTATTTGTAGCATTGTTCCCAGGGTTGATCGGAGTCCTTTGGAGCCGAGTGGAGGATCTGAACCAGAGGCTCCGCCGACAGTCACGGCTGCAGATATCTGGATCTACGTTATCGGGTGGCGAACTGTAGGCCGCCCCTAGATAGATCAGGGCTGCACTACACTACGGAATCACCTACTAGGTTATCAGAATACTTGTGGATTGTAGATGGGAGGTCTTTAGGCTAGGCGATAGCCAGGAAAAATTCAGAAAGCGAGTTCAGGCCGCATTCAGAACAATAATTCGACTATCAAAATATCAGCCGTACACTTTCAAGGTATTGAAAACACAGTTCCTGAATTTACCGCGCTGCATGGATATTATTGTGCTCAGATAGTTTTTAGGCACCGAAGGCTGGCTAAATCATGATGTGGGAAGCTCAGAAATATTTAGCTAAGCGTGGAATGTTTATCGGAAAGACA
Source organism: Locusta migratoria (assembly GCA_026315105.1). Classification (NCBI taxonomy): domain Eukaryota; kingdom Metazoa; phylum Arthropoda; class Insecta; order Orthoptera; family Acrididae; genus Locusta; species Locusta migratoria. Next base: position 731,561,690 of record CM048744.1, on the reverse strand, counting down.
GATCAGACACAACTGGAGGTGGAGTGTTCATTTCATTAGACAAAGGTATTGTTTAGTTTAAAGGATGATATGGAGGCGAGGAACTAGGTTCGTTACTGGTAGGTTCGAGCAATAAGAGAGTGTCACTGAAATGCTCCTGGAACTCAGATGGGAATAGCTGGAGGAAACACGACGCTCTTTTCGATAAATTCTGTTAAGGAAATTTAGAGGGCCGAAATTTGAAGCTAACTGTAGAACGATCTTACGGCCGTTTTCGTGTAAAGATCACAATGACAAGAGAAATTAGGACTCGTGCATAGACATATAGACCTGTTTTTCCTTCGTTCTATTTGGGAATGGAATAGGAAAGGAAATGCATGGTAGTGGTACAGTGTACCCTCCGCCTGACAGCTTGTGGTGGATTGAAGGGTATATATATGTCGATGTAGCTGAAAATGTATAACTGCATCTCGATATATATGTACGTCTACCCCTGTCACGTCCTTTTTTTTTTTTTTTTTTTTTTTAATTGCTGTCGCGTGTGTTTAACAGGAAAAAAGAGACTATAGGTAAGCTTCCATATTACCTCTAATCTACATTTAACCTCATGACTTTTGTGTGAGGTTTACGTCGGAGGAAGTCCTATATTCACAGATTCTGCAACTATAGACTCTCGGAACTACGTCAAAAGCCCATGCCGTGATACTCCTCCCTTGCAACCTCTACCACTGGAGTTTCACGTCATCTCGGTGATGGTTTCGCGTACACTAAATGAGCCTGTGTCATAGCTTACTGTTCTCCGTTGGGTCAACTATATCGATGCTATCTGGTGGGCATCTCACACTAATGGGCATTAGCCGCCTTGGTTCTTCCACAGTAGAATTTTACAATGGAGGCATACTGTTAATATGAATAATATAGACGATTCAAAATAAATATTCATTCATTTAACGTGTAGTGAATTAACTTATATTCTGTGCTCCACATAATGACATCAGTTGCTCCACGTACATACAGCCAGTCAGCTATACCTTTGGCAGACAGGCTTCTCAATTTCGTTGTCAAAGCTTAGAACTTTTTAGGACGTCTTTCTAGAAGCAACGAGAAATTTTGTGATAAATACCTCGTTTACTGACATTGGAATTGTTTGAGAAATCTATGGAAACGTTGGAGGGAAATGGGATATAAGTTTCCACTGTCGACTTTGGGGAGAGTTGTGTACGAAAGGAAAAAAGAAGATAGAATGATACATTAAAGCTAAGACATATCTTTATTTTTATATATAATTTCCAAGTACATTGAGAGATTTGTCAAACCGCTTCAATAAGCGGTCCAGGAAAAAAAAATCAGGGCGTTGCATACGGAAGAAGCGTTGAACGGCTATGGAGTGGAAACATCCGCCGTCACCTGTCCGAAAAAAGTTCAAAAGAACTCGATCTGCAGGTAAAGCGCTACTCGCCGTTTTCTGGGACGCCCAGGGAATTTCGTTGATTGACTTTTTGGAGAATGTAACCGTCAATGCTGCGCGTTACTGTGCCACTCTGGCGATACTGAAAGAGGTGATTCGGAAAAAGCGGCCTGACCTTCTCAGATGTGACGTTCTGCTGTTGGATGACAATACAAGACCACACTCGGCGATGGCAACGCAAAACCATATTGCAACTCTAGTTTGGGAGCCACTACACCATCCACCATACAGTCCTGATCTCGCACCGAGTGACGTCCATCTGTGGAAAGAAGACTCTCGGCGGAAGGCGCTTTGGAAGCAACCCTGACGTTCAAACAAGCTGTTCAACGCTTCTTCCGTATGCAACACCCCGATTTTTTCCTGGAAGGCTTTTTGAAGCTTCTAAAGAGGTACGGCCCATGTCTCAATGTACTTGGAAATTATGTAGAAAAATAAAGATATATCTTAACTTAAATGTCTGATTCATTTTTTTTTTTTTTTCCTTTCAAACCCAACCATGACCTCAGTCGACAAGGATAACTTATTTTCCAACTCCCCCTCGTAATACATTTTATTTCACGATATATTGTTTATTGCTTCTGGAGACTTCTGCAGTAGTAGGCCTTTAAATGATGGCCATACGTGCTGTGGTTGTTGCTGCATGCTTTAGTTGGGCCGGTTCGGGACCGTACGGCGTACCGCCTAAAATTCAAACTCGCTATTAATGTACCGGCTAAAATTCTTTCTTCCACCTGTAAAAAAATAGCCCAACTGTAAATTGTAGAATGGACTTTGCAAAGAGAAATTGGAAAATTTTAGGTCCTTTGGAGTTGCGATCATAACCGTCGAAGCGTTCAAATTGCACATACGCACATTTCTAGTGGAATTTGACTGGCGGTCAAATGCCCGAATTAGCCAGTGGAGAGTTCCGACTAGCCTGAATCGAGACAGAGGAAATGATTCTTACCGACTCCAAATCGTTCACGAACCTTGCTCCAAAGAGATAAGCCACTACATAAGCAAAGTCTTTTTTATGCAGCATCGTTGCGTATTCGTTGAAGATAGCATGTGCGAAATTCCGGCAATTCTTTAAAAAATTTAAGGGACAGTACATCGCAACATTTTCACTTAATTTCCATTGACTGAAATATGGAACACTGCATCAGTTACGTTTGTCTTCATGCTTAGCACGACTCGTTTTGAGAACGACTCACTGTCAAGATAAAATATTTACCGCAAATGTAATGAGTACTTAACCGTCTTTTTCGCACTGTAGTCAGTTTAATCTTATAAAATACTGTGTCGAACAGTACAATCTTTCTAATGACAATTCATTACCACACACGTATAATACGGGATTTTTCATGAACATTAATAAATGGTTTAAAGCCAACTCATTGTCATTAAACTTTGAAAAGACGCACTACATGCAGTTCCGAACATGTAAGAGATTTCCTGACAGCATATGCATTAAGTATGAAGAAGAGCAGATAGAAGACGTTGACAGTATTAAATTCCTGGGATTACAGCTTGATAATAAATTTAGTTGGGAGGAGCACACCACAGATCTGCAGAAACGACTCAACAAATCTGTATTTTTAATACGAGTGTTATCAGACATAGGAGACATAAAAATAACAAAGCTTGCATACTTTGCTTACTTTTATTCCTTAATGTCATATGGCATAATATTTTGGGGTAACTCTTCAAGTCAGTCAAAAGTCTTCAGAGTCCAAAAACGTGTAATACGTATTATTTGTGGAGTAAATTCACGGACGTCTTGTAGAATCCTCTTCAAAGAACTGGGTATATTAACTACTGCCTCTCAGTATATTTATTCCTTAATGAAATTTGTCATAAATAATATATCCCTTTTCCCAACAAAAAACTCAGTTCATACATACAATACTAGAAATAAAAATGATCTACATAAGGACTTAAAAGCACTTAGTTTAGTTCAAAAAGGGGTCCACTACTCATTTTTAATAAATTACCATCAAGTATAAAAAATTTAGCTACAAATAAAGATCAGTTTAAAAGGAACCTAAAAGACTCTTTAGTGGCCAACTCCTTCTACTCCATTAGTGAAATTCTAATTTGTACCAAATGATGCATGCACTCATACTATATTAGTATTAAAATTTATGTATCTGTATTTATATTATAAGTGTATGTATTTGTATTTATATTATTAGTATTATCTGTTGTTCAACTTGTAAATTTTGTATCTTGACATGTTCCACATCCACGAGGATCCCCTCAATATGGATCTACGGAACAAATAACTAATCTAATCTAATCTAGTGTAGATGAGGCTACAAGCCGTCGGCTCGTCTACTTCCCCTAAATGCTAAATGCATGCGAGCATAAGGGGAAGTAGACAAGTGTCACATATGAAAGTATGGGTCTGGCCGGGGAGCGTGCACGGGTGGCCGAGTGGTTCAGGCGAACGCTCACTAGAACCGGGAGTTCCGGCCGCGGTAGCCGCGGGGACTGAGGCGCGTCAGTCACGGTCTGCACGGCCACTACGGTCGGGGGTTCGAATCCCTCCTCGGGCATGGATATTTGTGCCGTCCTTAGTATTAGGTAGGTCGTAAGTAGTTTGTAAGTTTAGGGACTGATGTCACCGTAGTTAAGTCCCATAAGCTCTATAAACATTTGAAATTTTTTGAACCGGGAGTCCCGGGTTCGAGTCCCGGTCCGGACTAATTTTCATGTATTACAGAATGATAGATAAGAGGCAATATTACGCCTATGGAGAGCGATGGAAAATTTATATCAAGTACATTTTATTTGCTGTTTTATGGGTTTTAATGAGCTATGGCATCATCTTCAGAAAAGGTTACAATGTTGTCCTATATTCAGAAAAATAACGAGTTACTTGTGAAAAAGTAATATAAGAAATATAACATTGTCGAACTATTAAAATGTGCATTATTAAAACTTGGATCACCAAAGTGGATCATCATCTGCATTGCACACTTAAAAATTGTGTGTGTTCGCCACAAGTAACAAGGAGAACATTGTAACTTTTTCTGAAGATGGTGACATAGCTCACTGAAACCGGCAAAGAAAAAAAAATGAAGTAAGAAAAAGTACGTCAGTACAAAATTGTAGGTGGTCAGAGTACTTCCTCTTTATTTTGAAGGTCTTGTGTGCAGATTTATCGAGTGCAGAATAAAACAACACAATTGAATAAATTGCATAAAAAACACTTTTCTATTTTTAAAAGAAATATAAATGTCGGTACTTCAGTTTTCCGTGTTGACGTATTAATATTATGATGCATGATATTAGTTGTAGTGCGCCTCTTCATGGTACTGTGGCTGCAGGATGCAGACAGATGTTTATGGCAGGTTGTCTTTCGAGGGAACAATAGGCATTTGATTTTAGATTCAATTTTTCAGTTGTTCCTTTATATTTTCTCCATTTTCTCTATACCACACCTGTACTAAAGTCAACAACAAAAATTTTCAAATTGGTCAAGCTATTTCTGAGTTTTAGACTAACACACATCTTTCTACATATATGAGGGCAGAAAGTGAGTTGCATTTCCACATTATGACCATTTATTGAACCACCTATACGAAAGCAACACGACTATGACAACATACAATGTAAATTCTCTTTTCCATGATTTCTCCAAGAACTGTAAGTATTTCTCGCAATGGTCAACCAAATTTTCGATTCCGGATGCATAGAAAACTTGCCCAACGTTTTGTAACCAAATGGAGGTAGTCGCTTTTACGTCCTCATCGTTGTCGCTTTTACGTCCTCGTCGTTGTCCACAGAGATTAGTTTTTACCTCACCGAAAAGATGAAAGTCGCATGGCGCTAAGTCGGGATTATATGGAGAACGTTGCCACACCTCCCACTTGAATCGCTGCAGCCGTGTTCGGAGGGCCTTGTAAGAATTGCGTTATCATTCTGCTATAAACTGTTGACACCACTTTACAATTCCTTTCCGGGAAATCGCATGACCTCCATATACGGCAGTTATTTCACTACGAATATTCGTGCAACTCACCCGTTTCTCCCATAGAAATCGGATTGTTGCTCTCACCTCGCGTTATTGCTTTTAGCCCGCTAGCCACACAAAACACATCGAACAGGCACAGCAACCGTCCTACTTGACATCTGCACAGTTAATGACCCTTTACCCGCTTTGCCCAAGACTGCGACACGCAGCGAGCTCCTGTGCAAATTAGTGCAACTTACATTTTGATCCGCCCTTTACAAGGTGCCACACTGCACACTTTCACCGCAAATATATGTGGAACGACTATAGGTACTGTAGACCGACTCTCACGTTAATGAACGTAATAGAGGAGCTTATTTACATCGACATATGTATACTCCGCAATCCACCGTAAAGTGCGTGGCGTAGGATACACTGTACCAATACTAGGCATTTCCTTTCCTCTTCCAAATAGAACGAGGGAAAAAAGAATGTCTATATTCCTCCGTACGAGCCCTACTTTCTCTTGTCTTTGTGATCGTTACGTGAAATGTAAGTAGGCGGCAGCAAGATCGTTCTGCACTCAGCTTCATATTCCGGCCCTCTAAATTTCCTCAACAGAGTTTCTCGAAAAGAACGTCTTCTTTCCTCCAGTGATCCTCATTTGAGATCCTGAGCATTTTCGTGACAATTGCACATTGGTAGAAGCTACCAGCAACGAACACCGCTCCTCGCCTCTGAACTGCTTCTATGTCTTTCTTCAAACTGATCTACTGCTGCTCCCAAACACTTGAGCAATACTCAAAAAATGGTGGTACAAGCGTTTTTTACGCGGTCTCCTTTACAGATGAAGTACATCTTCCCAAAATTCTGCCAATAAACCGAAGTCGTCTGTCCGCCTTACTCACAACTGTCCTTACATGTTCGTTCCATTTCATATCGCTCTGCAACGTTACGGCTAGATATTTGAACGACGCGACTGCATCTACAAGCTCACTACTAATGCTGTATTCAAACATTATGGGATTGTTTTCCCTACTCATGCGCATCACCTTACATTTTTCTACACTGAGAGCTAGCTGCCATTCTTCGCACCAACTAGAAATTTTGTCTCAGTCATCCTGTATCCTATTGCAGTCAGTTAAAGACGACACCCTTCCATACACCACAGCACCATCAACAAACAGCCGCAAATTACAACTTACTCTGTCCATCAGATCATTTAAATAGATAGAAAATAATAGCGGTCCTATCACACTCCCCTGGGGCACGCCTGACGATACACTCGTCTCTGATGAGTTCTGTGTTCTATTACTTAGGAAGTCTTCTCACCAGTCACAAATCTATGAACCTATTCCATATGTTCGTATCTTCGCTAGGAATCTGCAGTGTGGCACCGCATAAAATGACTTTTGAAATCTAGAAAAACGTAGTCTGCCTGTTGTCCTTCATCCATGGACTGCAGGATGTACTATAAAAGTAAGTACTAAAAAATAGTATAATATGTAAACAAATATTATTTTTAACACATGTATTGAATTGATACCCTTTATTTATTTACATAATCAACAGGTGGAAAAATGGCCAAAGCTTTGGCGTTGGTGGCATCGCAATAGATCTATTACATCCAGAGAAAATGCGAATCGAAGTTGACATTTAAAATATGTTAATCACGTAGACCAAAGTGAGCCTCATTCTTGATTCTCGTGAATTTACGCACTACATACACCTCGGACGTAAACATCAATTGACATTTTCGTTGGATTAGTTATTGCGATGCAACTAATCGCACTCTTTGTTGTGATTTTTCATGCTGATAATTCCATAGGAAATAATATTGGGTACCAATTAAAAGACAAAATATGTTTCTTTCGAAATAATCTATTTTTAAGTATTAAGCTTACAAATCCAATGTTCAGTTTTCTGTAAAGCCAAGACCCTAGACTTCCAAACTACTTAAACTGTCTTCTACTAGGGACAACACACACAAACCGCGCTGGAGTAGTCGAGCACATTGAGACGCTATGCTCTGATGCACGAGACCGCATGCTGTCGGGGGTTCGAATACACCCTCGAGCATGGATGTTTGCGCTGTCTTTAGTGTAAGTTAGTTCATAAGTAGTTTGTAAGTTTAGGGACTGATGATCCCACAGTTAAGTCCCATAAGCGTAACAAACATTTGAACAACACCCACCCACACACACACACACACACACGCCATATATATATATTGTGTGTTTTTATTTGTGTTTTTTGTATCTATCGGTGAGCCTGTTCTTTGGGTAAGTCAAACAATATATAAAGTCCGGCGGGAATGGCCACCCAGTCCGTAGCATGCCGCCTTAGACCACGCGGAATAGTACATACTTTCATAACGCATTCCCGTACGTTAATGACGATGAAAGTCGTTTGTGAAAATCTATTGTAGGTCCACAGACATTTTCGGTGAATGCTGAGTGGGACACCCCGTACAAGGAATCTTATATAGGCTTGATATTGGGCAAAGAGAACTAACTTTACATAACTGGCGATTCCCGCCGTTTTTGATGGCAGGGGCGAATAAAATGATACGACATGTGAGATGTTGTTGATTCTGTTTTGGATAGTCATAGCGAGGCGACTACTCCTGGCAGTAGTTGCGAAGGGTGGACTAGTTTTGGGGATTCTGCGTGAAACCGTCGCTGTGACACCTTTGTGTGATGTTAAGCATCTGATATGTGTTATACGTGCTTTGCCACTATGAACGAATCCAGCAATATGACGATATTTGACCGTCTGCTTCGGATTATTGTCCAGGAACTAACATTTTTTTCTTAGATTAACGTATTAGGTGTTAACGTACAATTAGGAAAATAGAGTCAATTCGATGGTGCATGGATGCTCGACCACTGCATGGTCTTAATTAATTTCCAAGGATTTAAGACAGTAGTTCATGGAACGTCAGAATTATTTAACCCTTCAATGCATAGTGTAGCTAATCAGCTACATACCTTATTTTTTCCATTATATCCCAAACTGATCATTTTACTACGAATTCATTTGTAGCTGCTTGTATATACTGTGTTACATATGCTAGTAGCTTGTCCTAGATATTGAAAATTGCAGAATGCAACTGAATCGTTTCGACAGTTAGCTTCATTGAGTTTACTGCTCATATGTGCGTTTGTTTACATTATTATTCCTCCTTTGTCATGTATAAGTAGTAAATCACATACTACTGTTGCATTATCATGTACTTCCTGGAAAATAGAGAGACACAACAGTGACATTAACTACATCCTGTACATCATGGAAGCACTATATAGCTGACAAGCTATGAATTTTTTGTTGCTGATAGCGCGTAATAATTAATTTTTTTTCAATATCTTTTTCAGAATATACTCACTATATAATGATCGTGGTAGTTTTTATAGCTTCAAATAAAAAGTCATGCATTCAGGGGTTAACTATTTGTTCTGATACTTCATTTACGTTAATTGATTATTACTAGAGGACTCGTGCGAATACTTCGCACTGTTAGTGAAATAACAAATAAGTTGGAAAAAATGGAAGTTGAGTGTTCACCCTTAGCTGTTTCAGAATCAATCAATGCAAGTGTTTAAAAGCGGAAATGAAAGAGCATGACCCGCTTAGTGTTGCTAGGTCAAGAAGAACTGCGTGCCTCAATTAGAACCAAAGATATCTTAAAACAAACCGATTAAAATATTCAATGCAAGTACAGAAGGATAACGCGTTTGTAGAAGGGATGAAGAGACGTAAGTTAATTATGGTACTTGGTGAGAAATATGCGAATGAATACCTTTCGTTTAAAGCAGAAATGAAGAAAATCGGTCGGATAGAACGGCCTGACCAACTGACTTTAGTTTACAATCAAGTTGGCAAAATATGGAAGTGAAGTTGAATGTTCACGCATAGCTTTCTTCAGAATCAATTAATGGAAATGTTTAAATGCGGAAATGAAAGAGCTTGATCCGCTGAGTGTTGATAGGACAAAAAGAACTGTATACCCTAATTAGAACCGATGATATCGTAAAACAAACCGATTAAAGTATTACATGCAATGACAGAAGGATACCGCTTTTGAAATAAAGGATGGAGAGACTTAATGATGACAGCCTTGGAGGTTTTCCACAACAGAAGCACCCTACCCAGCCGTAGTGCGTCATTGAGAAGTGTCGTTAGGAATGGCGTAATCTGTGGCACAATTTGTTTGTGGAAAAGCTGAAAATGTGTATCCAACCTGGAATCTTTTTTATTTTATTATTATACATTTTTAATAACAATAGGAGAGCATTTTTGGTGCCACCTGAAACGTGTCCATAAAAAAATTATTTTGTAAGAAAATGTCCAATATTGTGCCTCCTGTTTTGTATCGAGTAACTTGCTTGCAAGAAAATGTATAATATCGCTTCTACTGTATGTATCGATATGTGTCCTTTATGACGTTTCATCTTTGGCAAAGATCATGTATTGCATAGCATTGTAGCTCGCACTGAGAGAGAGTAGTACTAGTGGTTCAGCTCGCTTAGAGAGCGGTTGGGTTGTGTGTATGGCTCCGATGTAGAGCAGAGGCTGCTTCGCCAGCAAGTCAGAAGTTGTATTATGTAGGTAATGTAATGCTGATTATTAATAATAAGTGAGAGAGAGTAGTACTAGTGGTTCAGCTCGCTTGGAGAGCGGTTGGGTTGTGTGTATGGCTCCGATGTAGAGCAGAGGCTGCTTTGCCAGCAAGTCAGAAGTTGTATTATGTAGGTAATGTAATGCTGATTATTAATAATAAGTAGCTTAAACTTTCTTTCATGTCTCATTTACGTAGTTAGAAAATTAACCTACTTCCTTCATTTGATAATTAATTATTAGTGGATTTAAAGTGCAGTATTGATGTGAATAATATTGTTGAACGGATTTCATTATTGGAGCCATAGTAAATGATAGTTAATTGACTATGATACTAAATTGATACTAAATTTCAATAATTAGAAACTGATCTGCATAAAATTCTCACAGTCAAGCATTAAGAAAGTGATTTCTGTTGTTTTTTTTAATATCTTTCTCGCATTCAAAATTTTTGAGTATAGTCAGTGTCTGTTTCAAAAGGCTACATGTCACAGTTGTTTTGTTAAAAATATCCGTTGCGCACATAATCAGTTTCATGCACTGTTTCTCACTTAATAGCATATACATCAGTATCAGGGCCATAATTAAACCAAATTGCTGTGTCAAGGAACAATTTGTTGTCTGATCTAACGATAGGTTCAACATCCACACAACACACGTACAGCTTTTATCTGGCGCCCTTTCTGCCAGGATAGTTCACAAACAGGATCGTGACGTAGTTAGATACGTAGCCTTATTTAAGTTAGTTTGTCTTTTCCACTAACCAACTTATCTTTTGGCTCTTAATTTAATTTTTGTAGCACCATCCTTTGTTATAGCAACAGTAGCATAGTAATTGTTTCTGTAGTTTGTTACTTACCATTCTTGATAGTGTGTAGCAATGTTTATAGTAGATTAATTGAATATACAAATAATTGCATTACTACTGAACAAGTCTCTCTTTAATATTGTCTGATGTTTGTTGTGATGAAAGTTCTAGTATCGCGGAACTCGTGTGATAATTAACGGTTCGCGTAATCTCGATTGTGATTGTATGTTGCACTAGCCCGATTCAACCTATTGTTCTCTCATAATTACTGTGTGTGATGTTCAAAAAAATATGCAGTAGGTGAAAATAAATATTATTAGTCACTTTACTGCAAAATTCTGTTAACAATGTCGAAGAATAGGAGAGTCCGCGCTGATGCTAAATCTGCTTCCGAAAATGAGACCTCGAATGATGCAAGGAGAGAAGCTGAATTTTTACAAGAGTCTTCTCACTGCACTGATACAAATACGACAGTAAATACCGTGTCCGAAAATGCGGAACAGATTAGTTCAGGAATAGACAATATGGATAATGATACAGTACAGGATTCGACAATACAGAATTCCAATTCTTGTAACGTGGTTGCGGAAAATAATGCATCGGTTCCGCCTAGCTCTGCTACAAAAAATACTTGTGCGACGGCTATGGAAAACGTATTACCAAATGATTTCATGCAAATTTTATTGTCACAGCTCTCTAAATTAAATGAGAATAGTCAATTACAATCTCAGGAATCTCAGAAATTAGGTGGAAAACTTGAGAAACAATCTCAGAAATTAAATGAAAAACTGGAGGAACAATCTCAGAAATTAAATGAAAAACTTGAGAAACAAGGTAAAAAACTTGAGAAAATAGAACAGACGTGCGATTCGAGGTTTGTGAGTATTCAAAGTAGTTTTAATAAAATAAATGAGGACAACAATCGGTTCAGGGAACAACTGCCCAATACTTTCAAACGTGAATCTCAGCAAATAAGACAAGATATTCGCGACGAGATTAACCCGGTAGTGGAAAGCCTTGCGTCACGAGTCGAAAATATGGAAACTACTGAACTCGCTCAATTGAAGCAACAGAGTAATCTATTTGATGAAAAGTTGCAGAACTTCCAGTCAGTCACGACGGAACAGATCAATAAAATTAATAAACAGTTTGAGGATATTACTGTTAAAATTACCCAAATCAGTGATAACAGTGACAAAAGTTCTGATGTAACGCATCCTACCCCTTTTAATGAAACTAATGAATATCTCGCCCTTGACCGTTTCAAACAAGGTCAAATGACCATTAATCAGCAATACAAGGCTGAGGTCAGAAAATTAGATGATCGCGTGGCGCGAATAGAGAGGAAATTTGACCACACTTATGGAAATGCATACGAAGACGTAGAAGAAAATTTGAACGAAAATGACAATGATGATTCGACTCAAGTAGGTCGCTTGGTACGTGAACGAAGTGTACCTCATAGCAACAACAATGAAGACGCGGTGCGTAGTTTACGCTCACTTACACCGCACAGGCGAAGGGAAGCGTTTGACTACAAGCATTTCCTGACTGTACGTAAATTCAAGACATTCAAAAACTCTCCGAATGACTTGCACCCTAAAGAGTGGTTGCAGCAATTCGATTATTGTCTTCCCCCGAATTGGCCACTTGAGCACAGATTAGAATTTATATGTGGTTATCTGGAAGGCGAGCCAGCCACCAGAATGAGAGCTATTGCACAAGAGTGCTATAGCGAGAATCAGTTCCGACACTCATTTCTATCCGCATACTGGTCGGAAGCGGCACAAGACCGCGTTAAAAACAGTATTGCGACGTTCAAAACTTTTGAGCGATCAAATTTCTCGAGCCCGGTGGAATATTTCCAACATTTGGTATACAAAAATCAATTTTTATCGGCACCTTACTGCCCTGCCGAATTAATTAGAATTTGTTTGAACAAATTGCCTCTACACTTGCGTCAAATTGCCATTGCGGCACGATGCAAGAATGATATTGAAGCCTTTAGAAACCTCTTACAAGACTTAGAGGAAGAAGACGAGGAAAATTCCTCGCGCAGTCGATATTTTGATAGAAACAGATATGATCGCCGGTCGCAACAAAGCCCGCCGCGTACTAAACGTTATTCAGAGCACGACGATAAACCAAAAAGTAATTCTTTCACTAATGAATCTTACAAACAAAGTCGCGACAATGAGAACAGTGATTGTCAAGATCGTGAGAATAACCGTGGAAGTTTTCGTGGCCGTTACCGAGGTGGTGGCTTTGGTCGCGGAGGACGCCACAATAATTACTATCATAACAGCAATACCTCAAATAATACTAATTGGCGTGAAAGACGCAATACTGATAGTGATCGCGAGACTGAAAATAACAATAGTAACACTGAGAAGCGTAGTCGGGAGGGCACACGCGATAATTCTCGTGATCGCCTTCCGCGACACGAAAACACAAATCGGGGCCTAAGCAGATCGCGTACCCCGGAAAGACAAGAGCAAAACATTGAAATCAGACCTGCTAATCCACGCTACAATTCGTCAAAAAAAGGGCCGCGTCAGGTATGACTAGCGGACTCGACGGCAAATAATTCGGCCGTACAGGATTTATGTGATCCTAACTATACGCTGAAACTTGTTCATTGTGAACGTCCTCACAGAGAGGAAGGTTACGATGAACAACCTCCCGATCAAGACAGAATAGTAGTTTGTGCGGAAGTGCACAATACTGATGCTGGTAGCACCTCAGTAAGTGACAAGGCAAAACCGACACAAATTGTGTCAATACCTAAAGCCGTTACTCCTGAAAGCAATGACAGTAATAAAAATTGTACTACCAGATTTAACGAAACAAATGAAAAGGCATCGAATAAACATTATACTGCCCAACGGTTAAACGAGATAAATGTCGATCAGCAATATAATGACGACAATTCAGAGTGGGAGACAGAAGCTTCGTCTTCAGACTCTGAGGAAGACACTATATACGAAATAAAATTCTTACAGTATCAACCAACAATTGCATATGACAGACCGGTCATGTACTTTGAAATGCAGGATACGGTACTGCCACACAATAATACAACTAACAGTAACCTTGGAACAGCAAAAAATGATTTCGAACAATTAGATTTGCAGCACACCTCTGTCGCTGACTGGATAGACAATTACATGTCTTCTAATGACGATGATAGCGAATGCGAAGTTGAGGAACAGCCAAGATTTGAAAAACATTTATCTTGTGAAAGCCTCATTAATCTTGGTAACACTTGTCTCAACAAAGAAATTTCTTATGAACCTTCCACCGAACAAGACGTAAAATTTGTACAGTTAGATGACATAAAAGAGGCACTATTAGAAGAGAAGGTAGACTGTCTCGATATTCCAATTCACCCAATTGTATCTGACAAAATTGGCAAAATCAATCTTTCTGCTGTCTTAGATTCTGGTAGCCCTGTGTCAGTAATTAGTGAAGTGACTTTCAAGAAATATCAGAACTTGCTTAATGGTCCCATTCTGCCTTTGCATTGCACTAAAATTCGTGGCGTCATTTCTAGCAAACCTGACGAAATTCGACAGCAAACATACGTAGAATTTTTATGTCAAGGTCATCTCTTTTCTGCCAACCTATTGATTGTCCCCCGTTTAACTACACAGATAATATTAGGTGTGGACTTCCTATCCAAGTACAAGGTTATTTTAGATTTCAATACGGCTTGTGCCACTGCTTTTGTTCAGGAAAATGCCATTCAAATTAAATTCGAAGACTGGATTACCAGATATGAAGAAGGTGCCAGTTGTTTAAAATTTTTATCTACTTCTAATGTGACGCAGGATGTCAAACCTGATGATGATATAACAGATAAACATTTCGAGACTGAACAAATTGACTTGATTTCTGATATCATTAAGGACAAATTAGTAGAAGTTGAAGATGCCTCAGAACGTGATAAGGAAGAATTGTTCCTTATCTTGCGGCGTTATTCCCGTGTATTCGCGAACAGTCCTGGTACCATAAAAAAATTTTCTCTATGAATTTAAGATCAAAGAACATAATAAATTTTTTGTACCTCCATATCCCATTCCCATAGTATACAGGGAAAGAGTTAAGGCTGAAATTCAGTCCATGCTCAATCAAGGTGTAATTGAACCTGCAGTTAGCTCATATAACAGTCCCCTACATATTGTTGAAAAAAGAGATAAGTCAATTCGATTAGTGCTTGATTCCAGACAAATTAACACTATCATTTTACCTGAAACCGACCGACCACAAACCCTGGAAGAATTGTTACAAAAATTCTATGGTGTCAAAGTTTTATCCTCATTAGATCTTAGGTCTAGTTTTTGGCAAGTGAAACTGCACCCCAACTGTAGGAAGTACACCGCGTTTCTCTGCTTCGGAAACTGTTATCAGTTCCGTAAATTGCCTTTCGGACTGAACATCTCCTCATCTGCTTTCATCCGTGCGATGAATACCACACTTCCTGAGTACTTAAAACAACAAATCACAATTTACGTTGATGATATTTTAATTGCAGAATCTTCCTGGGAAAAACATAACAGTACGTTGGCATCTTTACTTGAAGTGTTTGCTCAATCCGGGATTACTGTCAACTTAGAGAAGTCACAGTTTGGTCGTTCTCAGACTAAATTTTTAGGGCACATTATTTCTAAAGATGGGATCCAGCCCGACCCCGAAAAGTTAGAGGCGATATTGAAAATGCCTGTTCCCACCACTAAACGCCAATTAAGAGCTTTCTTGGGTTTAATTAATTTCTATCGGCGTTTTATAAATTTGAAAGACCTAACTACTCCCAGATTATATGAATTAACTGGAAAGAATACTGTTTGGTTCTGGGATGAAGCTGCCCAAAGAGAATTTCTTTGCTTAAAAGATGCACTCCTTCACGCACCTATTCTGCACCACCCAGATTTATCTAAGAACTTTTGCATTTCTACCGATAGTTCAAAATTCGGACTTGGCGTTCACGTGTTTCAAGAGGATGAAGAAAATGGCATTGCCACACAGAGAACCATTGCATTTGCTAGTCGCATATTATCCAAGTCAGAGCGGAACTATTCCGTCACTGAGCTTGAAGCTTTGGCAGTAGTTTGGGCATTCGAAAAATTCCGTTATTTCTTGTTTGGCAGACACACTAAAGTTTACACGGATCACCGTGCACTTCAATTCCTCATGTCGGAAAAAACTTAACCATGATAGACTTAGACGATGGGCTTTGTTCCTTCAAGAATTCGATTTCTCTGTAATTTACATTCGTGGTGAACAAAACGTCGTTGCAGACTCGCTATCTCGTTCGCCTGTTGGGCTCATCAAGGCGACAGAAGAGGCATACTTAGAAAATAACTTTACTATCCTCTATATGCAGCAAGTTGCTTTCGAAAATTACATATCTGCCACATTTTCTGACATTGCTAAAGAACAAGATAAAGATCCAATCTGGCGAGATATTAAAATAAAATGGCACGATAAATATAATGTTTCCATCAGACAATTTTACATTATCCATAATAACATTCTCTTCAAACGTAAAACCCCTGACAGTCAATTTTGGTTAGTGTGTGTTCCGGAGGAATCCGTGAACAAATTGATTTGGTATATTCATCTTAGTTACGGACACTATGGTGACAAGAAGTGCTTCGCGAAATTACGCGACTCTTGTTATTTCATCAACATGGAGAAACGCATACGCAATGTGTTATCTCGATGCAAATTGTGTCAGAAAGCAAAGCCGCCGACCATATCGCATTCTGCTCCACTTTTTCCGATTATACCTTCAAAATTAAAGCAGTTAGCAGCCGTTGATCTGTTTGGACCTCTTCCGAGAACTAACAATGGTTTCTCCTTTGTTTTAGTTGCTATTGAGCTCACATCAAAATTTGTATCTTTTACTCCGCTCCGCCGTGCCACGGCGAAGACAGTAACTAACGCCTTTGTCAAAAACTTCCTGAAAGATGTTGGCCATATAGATAAAGTCATCTCCGATAACGGACCTCAATTCCGTTCTCATGATTGGGCACGGATGTTGCGGCGCAGAAACATCAAACCTGTGTTCATATCACTTTATCATGCTGCCTCTAACCCTTGTGAACGAGTGATGAAAGAGCTTGGAAAACTTTGTAGGCTGTATTGCTACCGACGACATAACACATGGGATAGATATCTTCTGTCATTTCAAAATATTATAAATGAACTTCCTAATGATTCTACAGGTCTTTCACCAATTCTGGTTCTGAAAAACAAGCAACCTCCCGACCGTATCAAGGAATTGATACCTTTTCCTAAACACAGAAGACTACGTCATCATGAGATCATTGAATTGGCGCTTAAAAACATTAAGAAAGCAGCTGAAAAAAGGAAACGCTCTCAACGTAATTGTTATGCCAAACAACTCTATGTAGGACAAAAGGTACTAATTAGATCCCACCACTTATCCCACAAGGGAAGATCTATGATTCACAAATTCTTCTTACTGTACAATGGTCCGTATCGAATCAAACGTATCATCCACGACAACGTCGTTGAGGTAGAAACTTTAAAGACGCACAAGTCGAAAGGCATACACCACATTTCCAATATTAAAATTTTCAAGGCATAAAATTGTGGTAGAGAGTCCATTAATCTGTTTTGGACACACCAAGTGGCGATTGGTGCCCCGTTCTCGAGCTGAGTGTCACTATTCTTCCGCTTTTCCTTAGTGCGCTCTATCTACATCTTTTTTCTCACTGTTACTTTTCCCTAACTCTGAATACTTATGCTCTGTGCTACGCTGGGATATTGTCATACAAAACTATGACTATCTTGCAATTTACATATAACGAACTCTGTGGCTGTGCAAGACAAATAAAATTAATGGAAATTTTTGATTGAGTAATCTAATTAAGTTATTATGTTTCAGAAAATATCAGATTTCTCTTCTGTATTACTAATTGCATAACTTACGAACTTCGGAGCGAGTGAAGAAGATTTTGAGTTGACATAAGCATTTTGTAAGCCAATTAAGCAGTAAAAAAGAAAAAGGACATTCTGGAGGATGATGAGTAAGGCAATACACAATATGTCATGGTGGTCCTTAAAATGCACTATTGTTTATGGATAAATGATGGTAAGGAAGGTATTGGTAACAGTCAAAGATGTTTGATAAATGTAATTATGTGGACGAGAGTATACAATGATTATGAAGCAATTATGAGGAGAATCGCTCTGTTGCTAATGATGCTATGCTCTGTTCTTTTCTTATGTGCTTACTCGCACTGCGCTTTTGTGTTTTCTCTTTGTGCTTATATGCACCATTTTGTATGTTGATGCATTGTGCCTTCAATGGCATGTGTGATTGGTGAGAATCATATCCTTCTGATGCTCTGTAATTATTTGTAATTATGTGTAATGAATATCTCTAATTATGCTTGCAGCTATGCTTATTGCTCTTGTAATCAAAGCTTACCGCTATGCTCACTAATTATATACCTAAGCCCTACCACTATGCTAATTAATTTTATAATGAAGCTCATGAAAATGTATGGTTATGCTTATACGTTGCACACAGCCATCTCTCTTGCGAACTTGCAGTTTTGCCATAAACTACGCCTAGTTAAGTCTAGTTAATGCACAGAGATACTTTGCTTTTGCTTACTGCTATCTTCAAAATTTTATTGATGATCTTATTGATGAAAATCTGCAGCTATGCCTAACAAGTAGTGTACGTTATCGGATGATTTACTGTGATGTACATCTATTACTGTGCCAAAATTTGCCTTAATTGTTTTGTCTGACCCTACTGCTGACTCAGACAGACACAGACATGACCTGATGACTTGAACCTCTTTTGATATTCTCACGAAACTACCCTGATGTGTTATACCTCAAGGCAATGAAATATGTAACTCAGTTCAGACAAAAGCCTGGCCATGGCAACATATGTAATTTAATTGTTATAATTTGGTGGTAATGCAATCCCCACCACAGTGATGTATGTCAATTTAATTGACTAGTGGTAATTGGAATGTCAAGTTATTTGAAGTGGCTTCACGTTAATTGCTCTAATTATGACAAAAAATTTACTTTACATGACCTAATGCCAAATTGATGACAAGCACCCTGAATGTATTTCATACGATTATGTGTTTGTAAAGTAATATGTACATAGTATGTAAAGTCTTATGCCTATATGAAATGACACTAATTTTGTAGATACTCTAGTATAAGAATTAAATTACTCATTACTATTCAAATGTATCCGTCTTCAAGACACTACTTGTAATGTAAAAATATGGTTTAATAATCAACGACTTTTCTTTCAGTGTAAACTGAAATATCATGACTATGTTACTAATTTGTGTGTAAAATGCTTTATTTCATGTACTTTGGACACGAATGGGAACTGGCGATTTCGCACACGAGATTCCATAATGCACACAGAACAATGGACGTGTTATTATACACCACTGATTTTGGGCCTTTTAATGAAGATGTTTTTTGGATGATGTTTGGCCACATAGTACTGTCCATTGCAGCCTTGGCCAACCACCATAATTTTGCTCTAATTTTGGCTATGCTGATGCAGTCTGCTAGTAGCCCCGTTGGTTGGAGCACACTTGGTTGTCGAATTGCATGGAGGAATACATCAGAACCTTTTCCCCATGACTTCAACTTCAATGCAACCAGCCAGCTCGCCTACAGTGTGGTGTAATCTTACAGTGTTTTGTGTTCGTGTGCAGACCTAAGATGAATGTTAGGGAATAATTGGCTAATCGTGTGCAGACCTAAAATGAATGTTAGGGAATAATTGGCTATTCGTGTGAAGACCTAAAATGAATGTTAGGAGCTAATGTGCTATTCGTGTGCTTATACTATTCAGTGCCTCCCATTGCAAACGTTGTCCACAGGTTCATTACAAGTGTTTAGGTATATTTCATGGTTCTTTTACATTGAGTGACCAAAATAAAATTGTGCTCTTGATAGATAAATATGCTTTCAGAACTATAATGAGTCAATACACTTTAGTCTGAACTGTCATTGTAACTATTCGATTGACAAACGTAATATTGAAATCCTATTGTGCCGAAGCAGTGACATTATTTTGTACATGATCAGAAACCTATGTAGTCAAAAATTTTACATGTATGTTCTAGCATCCATGAAAGTATGGCATCTTAAATGCATCACAGAATACAAAATTGACACTTTATCCTATACTAAGTGCACTAAAAATTTACATAGACTACATTGTGCACAAGATACAAATGTTCATTTTATGTTCCAAAAAATACTAATCTCTTGTACAAAATTTAGACGCATGGAACTTACACTACTGTGTGTATTACTTGTAATTACCTCATTTTCTTTAAAGAATGATGACATTAGTTAAACTACCTTTTGTAAAACTTTGTATATGTTCATGTTTATTATTGTATTTTTTTCACTTGTCTATTACTTCTAGCTATCTCATTTTCTCCACTATATCATTTGTCAAACTATGTTCTCTGAAATTCTATATATACTTATGTTTATCATTATGTATATTTGTCATGTATTCCATTTATTGCTGATGTGCTGTACATTTTGACATTTGCTTATGCCTGTCACATCCTGTACCACTCCAAGCATGAATTTTGATGGTACTGTCCTGTAAAATGGAATGTATTTATGACTGTAACATTTTTTAAATTTTCTATGAACTTCATCTGTTGTTTTGATCTTGAATATCTTGTATAAAAAATGTTTATCAGGTTTTCATATTTTTCATGTTATATTTTGGATGTCATTAATGGATTTTTGGACTTGAAATTCAGTAATTTTGCTGGCTAGGCAATGCCATTGGCATCACCCACCCTACAAAATTTTAATAGGTAGGAGGGGGGTGATGAAACGAGTCCATAAAAAAATTATTTTGTAAGAAAATGTCCAATATTGTGCCTCCTGTTTTGTATCGAGTAACTTGCTTGCAAGAAAATGTATAATATCGCTTCTACTGTATGTATCGATATGTGTCCTTTATGAAGTTTCATCTTTGGCAAAGATCATGTATTGCATAGCATTGTAGCTCGCACTGAGAGAGAGTAGTACTAGTGGTTCAGCTCGCTTAGAGAGCGGTTGGGTTGTGTGTATGGCTCCGATGTAGAGCAGAGGCTGCTTCGCCAGCAAGTCAGAAGTTGTATTATGTAGGTAATGTAATGCTGATTATTAATAATAAGTGAGAGAGAGTAGTACTAGTGGTTCAGCTCGCTTGGAGAGCGGTTGGGTTGTGTGTATGGCTCCGATGTAGAGCAGAGGCTGCTTTGCCAGCAAGTCAGAAGTTGTATTATGTAGGTAATGTAATGCTGATTATTAATAATAAGTAGCTTAAACTTTCTTTCGTGTCTCATTTACGTAGTTAGAAAATTAACCTACTTCCTTCATTTGATAATTAATTATTAGTGGATTTAAAGTGCAGTATTGATGTGAATAATATTGTTGAACGGATTTCATTATTGGAGCCATAGTAAATGATAGTTAATTGACTATGATACTAAATTGATACTAAATTTCAATAATTAGAAACTGATCTGCATAAAATTCTCACAGTCAAGCATTAAGAAAGTGATTTCTGTTTTTTTTTTTTTTTAATATCTTTCTCGCAGTCAAAATTTTTGAGTATAGTCAGTGTCTGTTTCAAAAGGCTACATGTCACAGTTGTTTTGTTAAAAATATCCGTTGCGCACATAATCAGTTTCATGCACTGTTTCTCACTTAATAGCATATACATCAGTATCAGGGCCATAATTAAACCAAATTGCTGTGTCAAGGAAGAATTTGTTGTCTGATCTAACGATAGGTTCAACATCCACACAACACACGTACAGCTTTTACACCGACATTGACGTCTTCTCGCTGAGTGGGTGTAATTTCGTTTGTCACTTTGGTCAGTTAAGGCGAGTTCTGTATAGTTTTACCTTCTCACGGTTTGGACAATCTAGCGTCGATATGAGTCGTGTAAGGTGTTCCGTAAGATGCTAGCAAAATATTGCTGACACCGTCAGTTTCGGATTAGGACGCAATGTCGTTTATTGAGATACTTCAAATATCCTAGCTGAAGCGTCCGTATCGAGGTCAGCGAGCATCGATTGATGTTGGCGATATCGCTGATCGAGGTGCTCTGGACGTGTGATCTTTGGAGAGGCGAAGGGAACTTCTTTGCCGGCAGACGGAAGATTTGCGGAGAGACCGCCAGGTCTCGTCACGCGCAGTGGAGGATGGACTCCGGAAGCCGGCAGTAGGGTGGAAAGAGCACACTGACGGCCACGCGGTGTGTCGGCTGGGGATTCACCGGACTGCCGGCGAGCGAGTGTGGCTTCTTGGTGATATTGCGGGTGAGACGAACTTTAAGTAGTATGAGACTGTGAAGGTGCATCGAATGACCGAAGTAGTTAGTGCATCTTGTCGCACGGGTTGTAAGAGGTTATCAAAACTCTTGTGAGAGCCCGACCCTTTTGATTCTAATTATGAATGTTGACTGTCCTGGTGCTTGACCCGGCCTATTTTGAGTTTTTTGTTTCATTGGCCGTTGCCGGGAAGAGTGCTGACTGCATTGGTATTGGGTTCGGTTAACGTAAATTCACCTAGGCCATTGGTAGTAATCTATGCGCCTCACTACGTTACTGGATTGGCCGCGTTCGAACTGTTTGGAATTCCGTTGCCTGAGACAAGGTGCGAATCAAAGCCAGCTTTATTGAGCTTATTACCTTCCCTTTGTGTTCTAGAACCTGTTGTTCACTGCGTACCTGTTGTGAGCTCCGTCGTGTTATTTCTCCTGGTGAGCGGCGCGGACAGTTTCCGCCACGCCGGACTTGTAAGGAGGAAACACGAACCTGCAAAGCGAGTTCTGGAAGTGCAGAAAACCCTCATTGTTTCTAAGCCGCGGTTGTTATTTGTGTAAAGAATTACTGTGAATTCAAATTTACTACTTTTCCTTGAAAGAGAGAAAGGGAACTATGTTGTAGCTAGGAGATTTAAATTCTGTTTTGGTTGCTTCTGTAAAATACGTTTAGCAAAGGGATTTCATTAGCTATAGAGCCCTTACTTACATTCAAATGCTGATTTACGATGATGAGTCAATTTGATGTTCGGTTGCGCTATTAATGTTGCGCCTCTGGTAATTGTTTGAGACCTTTTATGAACTTAAAGCAAACGTTTTCCTCTAAAGGTATAATAAGAGCTCATTTCTTTTTAATCTAATTACTGGTCTCTTGAGTCAAAGTCCATGTTTAGACTACTTCAGATGAAGTTGACTGCTTATACAAAGATGAAAAACCAATTTAGTTTCATTCGTTTTAAGGTTAATGTTCTTAAAAGAAGTAATAAGAATTTTAACCTTTTTTTATCATGTCAATTTAAGTTTGTCATGGAAAGTCAGTGTTTAGTAACTGTATCAAGGAATGGAAATGACCTTGTAATAAATGAGTTAAGAAACCAATCTGGTCTAGCAGCCTCCCTTACTGGAGCCTTGTTTCCTTTTCCTTATAAATAGAGTAATCTGTATCACTAGAACTGACTTCTCTGCAGGGTCAAAAGGTTATCGGTTCGTATGACCACATTTCCAGTTCCCAACTGAGCTATTCCGACACATTTTACGGCCAGTCCTTCAGCTTTACTTCTGGGAATACTTCGATTCCTACTTTCGAGACTTTACAGAAGTTCTCCTGAGAAATTTGAGAGAAAGAGTCTTGGAATAAATGAAGAGGGTGGAGGCATGGGTAACCATAGCCTAAGGGATGCTTTCCAGAATTATGTTTTCAGTTCGAGTGGGTTCTATAACACAATTTTAACCTGCCCGGACTCCGTTGCAGAGTGAAAATGTCCTTGTAGATCTCATGTTGTAACTCTTCAAGCTTTCTCGGCGATCTAATGACATCTCGGTTGTCGGGTGCTGTGCCGGATAACAGTGTAGAATCTTGCACAATATTTCTGCCACGTAGCTCGTAACCTTCTTCAGGTGCGAGCTGAGACTGTTCTTCCAGTGGATCTGGTCCAGTCCCTTTGCAGTCGGCGCGCATTTGTTGTGATCCGCTACCGCTCTAGATGTTCCGTTTGTGGTCCGCAGCCGTCAGACCCGCTCTCAGGTTCTTCAGAGGTTTGAAGCTGTCAGAACCGCCGCAGACGCCAAATGAATCGACAATGCTCCAGACAATCGCGGCGAGCGGGCGAGGACCGCATAGGCGTCAGTCCGAAGTTGCAGAACCTGAAAGCGGTTTCCGCAAGAACAATTATGCCACAAGAGGTCTATCCTTACCATACCATCTGCTGATGTAGGAAATCCTCAAGAGTAAAACCTACTCCCGAGTAGTCATAAGAACGTGAGTATGATGGGAGCGGACCAGAAACGGAACATCTAGAGCGGCAGCGGATCACAGCAAATGGGCGCCGACCGCAAAGGGGGCAGGGGGAATGTCACAGACATAACCAGTTGACCAGATCCACTCGAAGAACAGTCTCAGGTCGCACCTGAAGAAGGTTACGAGCTACGTAGCCGAAATATTGCGCGAGATACTACAGTGTTATCCAGCAGTACACTTAAGAAACAGGAAATAGCTAAATATTATAACCTGGTCGAAACCAAAGAGCCAAACAGACAATCGACATCGCCCTACAGAAGCTGGGCACACCCGGCAGACTTTACAAGGATACTGAGAAGGACGCCAGCAAAAGCTACGCTGTTGAAATATACACAGATAGAAGCAAGTCAGACGATGGAGTGGGTTCGGGGATAGCAATATTTGTTAATAAGAGGCTTACTTACCAGATACAGCTAAAACTGTCTAATGAATGCTCAAACAATCAAGCGGAACAATTTGCTATCGTCAATACTCTTGAGTTCATAAAAAATCTCTCGAATACTGATACAACTGCAGTAATTCACACCGACAGCATGATTACTTTGGACTCTTTGCGAAATCCGAAGAACCACAACTTGTTGATTGAAGAAATAAGATGTAAAATCAGAAGATTGCAGAAACACAACTGGCTGGTGCATTTCGAATGGGTTAAGGCACATCAAGGGATATGGGGAAATGAGCTGACAACCCTGCTAAAAGAGCAGCTCGATCACGACAATCAACACGCTATGACAAAATACCTACAAGTGCCGTAAAGAAGAAACTTCGAGAAGAGTTTAGGAACAAATGGGACATTGAGTGGCACAGAACAAAAAAGGATGGAAGCACTAAACCGTATTTTCCTACGATCCGACAACGTTTAATGATTAAACTTACAACATCTCCGAATTTTACAGCTATGTTAACAGGTCATGAGAAACTAAAAGCCTACTATCAGCGGTTCAAAATAATTGAAGACGGGACGTGCACATGTAACAGTGCTGTCCAAACTATTGACCACGTGCTTTTTGACTGCTACAATGTATTCAAAGAGAGGGACCATCTCAGGAAAAAAATAGCTGCCAAAGGAGGAGGATGGCGTGTCAGTAAATATGACTTAGTACATAAATACACTACAGATTTTTACAATTTTTGTAATTCATTAGGATTTCCTAATGTATAAAATTGTTTGTTCCTTTGTAAACCCTGTCAACTTATATACTGTACTTGTGTTTGCAAAAATATTTGATGTAACCGCGTGAATCAAATCATCAAACATGTAATATTACTATGTAATGGGGCATGTTAAATAATAAAATAATAACAACCCGACAACCAAGATGTCACAATATATGATGTTTAATTTTCTGGAAGCAAGAAAGACAATAAAATGTTTTATGCATGTTGTAGCCGGCCGCAGTGGCCGAGTGGTCTGCAGTGTGCCAGTCACGGATTCGAATTCCCCCCTCGTGCATGGATGGATGTTTGTGCCGTCTTTAGTATAAGCTAGTTCATAAGTAGTTTGTAAGTTAAGGGACTAACGAACCCGTAGCTCTACGAACCCCATAAGCTCTACGAACTTGTTTTTTCATGTTGTACCACAGCAAAGTGCCTTAATAAGGATGGAACAAAAACGGCAGTCGAGGAATTAGTCCATTCAGTAGGAGCCCCCCTGTCCCCCTTTAGCGACACCACCACTGCTGAGCCAGTGAAGGCCAGAGGCTGCCATTGTGGCAGTGGCGGCTATATAAGAGCCGCGCAGGCCGCCACACAGCATTCGACACAGTCGGCTCTCCAAACCTGCAACATGAAGTTCCTGGTAAGCACCACTAGTGGCTCACTTTTCATTTTGACAGGCGCTGAGGAACGGGCGATGCCAAGGAATCGTCTAAGCTAAAATCACAGTTAATCGTCTGTTTAATTGCCATCTAATGATCTTGTAAAAGATGTTCCTTTTCCTCACGTATATCAAATATCAAAAGAAGGTGTTTACCGAAACCGGTCATGTAGATAAAGCCTTAACTGCGATTTCTGACTTACAAGATTTCGTCGCTTTAGAGTCAGCATTTACAATCTTCTGTCGTACCACATTCCCATAGAAAGACCTACCAAAAACTGTTAAAATGTTTGTAGAGTTCTGGGACAAAACAGCGGTGGTCATAGGTCCCTAGACGTATAAAGTACTTGAACTAATTTACGCTAAAGACAGCACACACATATATGCCTGAAGGAGGACTCGAACCTCCGACGTGGAACAGCTGCACACTCTGCAGCAAGGCGCCTTAGCCCTTTATTTGTCACACACAGAAATCACGAGAAGAAAAAGTATTGTGTTATTTAAGTTGAATGTGTAGGGTCGTGTGAATAGATTTATACGAGATTAGTTCTTTTTTTTTTTTTTTTTTTTTCTTCAAAATACAGTTTCTGGTTTATAAGTAAAATTGCCCAAAACCTTCGAACGGTGGTACAGTATCAGTACTACAGTGTTGTTTTTATAACTGCAGAAATTATTGTATCTTGGACTATTTCATGTGAAAAGTGTGAAAACAAGTTTTTTGTTGTTGCAAAGTTCAGAATAATCCCATGGTTGCTACATTTTACAGTCAAGTATCTCTAAAGACAAAACTTGCAAATTTGTTTCGGCCCGTAATCTATGAAGTGACAACATATTGTCATATCTGTCCTACCGCACTTCATTGACTGGTACAGAAGATAGTGTTTCGTTCTTCTTTTGTACTTATTGTCCATTTTGTTATAGTCTACTAGGCAGCCTCTTCCGAATAAATTTAAGTCCATTTTCAGTCTCCCGTATAAGAACTCGTCAACAGTTTACCGTAATAAATCAACTTCAAGGTTTCCTCTTTCGCTTTTATAAGCAGTTTTCCATGTATCACGAGAAATATCGTCACAAAATTGTTACAAACAAGTACCTCGGTAAATAAGACCTGGAGTTTATTGCTAAGCTTTTCGCAAAAGACAACAAAACGTCACTTTATAGGAGACCTCAAATGTTAGTTTCGAGCACTCGTGTCCATCCAAGGATGAAACTCGAAACATGTTTCAGATAACCAAGCGCAATTTGATGTTGCTTCAGAGCAACATTGCCAAACAAAGGGTTAGAGCGCACAGCCATTCTCGCGCCGCATCTTTCAACCATGCTTGTAAATGTGTTGCGTTCTAAACAAACAGTAAACTAGCTTACTCTTTTCTCTTCTTGAAATAATTACCTCTCTACAAAGCCAATGCCACAAATACATGCCCGTTTTTGATACTTTAAGGTGATGATTAATATAAACATAAAAAGTAAAAGTAATGGTCTGTTAAATATAAATCTGGTATAACATTTAGTAACGCTGGTCTATCTTGTACCTGAGATCTATATTAATTGCTCCTATTTTCTAAGTACAGTACAGTACTGGCTTGTATGGACAATCCATGGCCGTTTTGCTGCTCTAATCGAACCTTATGTCACATTTTCCTTGACCTGTTTATATAACTGGTCGTTTGGTAGTCAAATGTACGTAGTTTCGTTTTTTGAATCTTAATGTATTCCCATAAAATTCATTGGTTTTCATGTAACGACGTTAGAAATTAGCATTACTTTGTAAGTTCTCATCCGATGTCGAAAGGTGACTGCTCTAGCATTAGTTTGCTGTTTCTTTTGTGGAAGTATTACTTTTTAATGACAAAAGAATTCTGCTGTATGCACGGATAAAGGGTATAATCATATCCATGTTTATGACGTTCACAGACAAATTTTATCCACAACATTTTAAACCATAATTATAAAAGTAGATGTACGTTGTAATTTTAGTTATCTCCTAGCTTGTCTTCTACATAGCCTTCCAATTCAAGTTGTCATTTAGACAGGTAAATAGACATTACGTGTGCCATGATTATCATTCGTCACAAAGAGCCTCAAATGCGAGCAGTCATCAATGTGTGTGTAGTATTAACAGTTAATAATATAGTGACCACGAAATTTGAAGTGAGGAATGTTTCTATAATTTATCCAATGAGACGAATGGAAGTTACATAATGAAAATGGTACTTCAACAAACAGATCCACAAAGAATTATATATTTCGATATCATAATTGTTATTTTTTATCTTTCTTATCAAGCATTAAGATCTTCGACTACCAACATTAAAAAATCGAAACGTGATTCTAACGGTATATTATGTTGTTTAGTGATGTAATAGTAACATTGATCAACATTGGTGCCCCTACTAAAAACTTTGGAGTAACTTCCTTACTTTTACTTTCTTCGTGTTAGATAGCTGCGACGAAGCAAAGAGGTTATGGACAGAGACAGGAACTGGGGAGTAAAGTATCAGAATGAAGAGACAGTTTGATTACTCCAGTGCAATAACACTCCCATTCTCCATAGTCAGTAAATCGCATTATCTTTACGTCTACGCGGAAAAAACGAACAACCAAAAAATTTAGTCAACCAGTGGCCTCAGAAAAAATAATAATTTTCTGGGAAAGCATCTTTTGTATACCTTATATTTCATGCCACACAGGAACCGAAGTCAGGTTTTTGATTTGACTGAAGTACTTTTAAGGTGGGTCTTTTTTCTTCTTTTTTTTGCAATTTCTTGTAATTTAGTTGCTCATACATTTAATATCAGACTCCCACACAGCGAAGCGTTTTCGGGTTGGCTAGTACCGTTCAAGTACGTATTTTACTTATGATTCTAAGTAGCCAGTAGCACTTATCCTCTAGAGACTACAATATTTCATATAGGAACATCTGAGGAAAATTCAGAATATATACTCGCTTATACTCACACTACTCTTTCAAGCACTACTCGTTGATGAGAGATGGAAAAAAGAGCAGAGTGTCGTCATTAACCTGCTTAAAACAGTCGAGCTTAGTTGAGTCAACCCTCCAGAAGTTTCATCTGTGAACAAATTTCGTCAAAGCATCTGAAGGTTTCCCATCAACTACTCGTCTCGTATAGACAAATAGAGCCAACATTTTTTTCCCGAATTCGATTTACCCTTCCAGTATTAGGCAATATATTCCAATACATGTTAATTTACTAAACAGTTTTTTTTCATTTAAAAAAGGTGTTAATTCTTGCACTCGAAAATCTTTCACTTCTGATGTATCACGTGCAAGTTACTACGACTTTGTACCTTAAGTATCCAGTGATGTAAAGTTAACTCACAATGTTATTCCTCAGGTTGTCGTCCTTGTCGCGTGCGTGGCTGCCGCCTCCTGCGAGGAGGCCCGTGAGAAGCGCGGCCTGCTGGGGGCGGGAGTGCTGGCCGCCCCCGGCACTGTGCTGGCGCCCGGCGTCCTCCCCGCCCCCGGAGTCCTCGCCGCCCCTGGAGTCCTCGCCGCCCCCGCCGTCGCCGCCCCCGGCCTCGCCGCCCCCTTACTCGCCGCCCCCGGCATCGCTGCCGCCCCTCTCGGCCTGCGTCTGGGCCTGGGACAACCCATCATCGGCTGAAACTCTCCACACTGATGTATACCCGCGTATGAAGCGTCTCTTTAAATAAACTGTCCATAGCTTTACACAGTGTTTTATTTACTCAGCAAACCACTACACCCATTTGCAGAGATGCTGTTCCACATGATGCCTGCTATATAACGAATATCCCTCGACTCTTATTCCTCCCTTATATCCTACCAGTCATGTCTATCGTCATTTTAGCAAGGTTTTGTTAAATGATGGCAGATATTGCAATTCAATCATAACAGCTGATATAATATCAGTAGTGTCGTGCAGTTAGTATAAGTGATGGTACTGTTTGAAAAGAAGAAAGACTGGCAGTGGAACGTGGCAAGCGGTTGGAGCAGGTGCCATAAATCGCAGGTAGTAAGTTGTGGCTTAAACAAAGCAGCCAGTCGGAGGTTTGTCCAAATCGGCGGGAATCTGGATAAGTCCCATACTTTGTACAGAAAACTAATGACGGTTTTTTGCCGAGCTTATTTGTGAGTTCCACACTTCAGTTATTCAGAATAAAATTTAAAAAAATCTATAACATGATTTTCAGTCAACATTTGAGACATTTACGATCGGTATAAGCACACATCATGAATCAAAAGATAATTTCAATATATCAATACTTGCAATACTATATGTCAATACAGAGAAAAATTCTGATGTATGACGTCGCGTCAAAAATGGAGGGATAACCCCACTGAGTGGATATATTTTTACTCGTCAGAGATGGCCACTGGTATGCAAATGTCCGAAATCATAGATATGGAGATTGCCAATGAATTTTAAATGTAATCCATATTAATCTTAATATCAAGGGTCGCAACAATATTTTTTATTATAAACGTGGAAAAAGATCCAACACCCTAAATCTTCAAGCACGGTGGCGACATAATTGATTAGAGTGCACCAAATAATAAACACAGTCCTTTGCCTATAAATCTAATTACCCCTCCAAAATAGTGAGTTAGAAATTGTAAAGAAAAGTATATTTGTGACTTAAACAAATACATTTATTCATTAAAGCACACAGAAATCCGGGGATATTTAACAATTAGTATAAAGGATTTTGTAAAAGAAATCACAGTTAAAAGTAAAGCAATGTGTTACCAATGAAAACAAAGATTTATAAAAAGAATGAAGTAAAATCGGTTAACATCACGGAATACATGTGTGACCAGCAAATTGTCTGAGTTTTAACAAATACACGAAGTCTAATGGAATGAAACAAATGGAGCCGTAACTTTTACGTGTAATGTTTTTATCACTAAATTAATCTACACAGTAAAATATCTGGCTATACATGTGGCATCGGCCTATCGTAAAAAAATAGAAACGTGGACATAGGCGCTAAGAAATTAGTTATAGGAAAGAGAAGTCAACATCGATCATACGCACGCACATACACACTGATGGGTGATTACTGCAACTCTATCAAACAACCCCAGAAAATAGCGAGTATAACCTTGAGTCGGCTTGACCTGTCGACGCTGGATCTCACTGGCGACTGGGCGATGTTGAAGGAGTGGAGCTGAAAGAGAATAAATTCTTCCGCCCAGCAATCTCACTTCGATCTGTGAAGCAGTATCGACATCTACGTTAACAGCCCCACTATCACGGCAGATAGTAGTTGTCAGGTAAATGCTTCCACTGTCTTGTAGCATATACAAACTCAAGCACAAAACCCGAGTATTGAGCACAAATGTCCCCAGAATGGAACTGCATTAACCACTAGCACGTCGGTACGGCCAGTACGACGTAGGGTATCTAATCTCAAGTATCGCCCGAACAAGAATAAAAACACAGGTTTCACAAAGCAAACGACTGCAACTTAGTTCCTGTACGGGTCGACATGTGAAAATTTCAAAGTCCGCATCTGCTGCAGGCGAATATCTCAGAAAAGTAAAATCCCATAAACGCTCAGAACTCACCCCAGAAGAGCGAATCAAGTCTTCAGGCCCTATCAGAAAGAAGACGTTCGAACTAGCTGGAGCCTACACAAGAAGTCTCCACGTCTTCACTCCTTGTCCGCAAAAAAAAAAAAAAAAAAATAAAAAAAAAAATAAAATAAAATAAAAAAAAATAATAATAAAAAAAATATTACTGGAGAGCTCTAACACTCCAGCCAATGAGATGGACCAGCCACGACAACTAGACCTGTCGCCTACAAAAATGGAGCCAATCAGATCGATCGCCTCCAGAGGACGTCACACGACCGTCCTTTCTGAAATTCCTCACTCCCATCGTTTCCGAGCCTTTTGCTCTAAAAGGAATTTAAAGTCTTATCTAGCGAGCTTGTAGCCCAAATAGACATAGATAGAAAAGTGGAAACACCGGACAAGAATCGATTGCTTGCCAAAATTCTACAGGACGCCAGGAAGTATATCACCCTGAGAAAACGAACTCTGAGTCAGCCCCCGGCTGCAATTCTGCAGACAAGGAAGGCTAAATCATACTTTGAATATAAACTCCCCAAAGGCGTACACTAAGAGGCTCTGTGATGATAGGAACCTCGTAGAATGCGGCCCACACTGCCTGCTATCTAAAAGGAAAGCGACACATTTACGAATGTTTTCCAGAGAGTGAGGTCACCTCAGGTAGTGAGCCAACAGACAGATAGGTCCAGCCTTGCAAACTGCCCCCATAAATGTGTCGCCAGCAACCAGCCTACCTCGACAACGCCAGCCCAACTCTGCCTTCCACAAGGCAGGGACAGCGCATAACAGCTAACGAATACAGTTCCCCAGAACGACGAGAAAATTGTCATCCAGATTTACCAAACAATAAATTCTCAGGAACATCCTCATGACATCCTCATGACATGACTCTCACTACACACACCTCACACAAAGGCACCAGAAAGAGATAAAATAAATGAAGAAACATTTGACCACCTTGCACTGAAAATAACTAATTTTTAAATGCGTCATGTAATTTCAACACACTCTGGTTTAGTTGATATCTTATTATCCCTGACTGTCATCTTGTAAGTGTCACACAAGTATATCACACATAGCGTAGTGTCCATATATTTGTGTGTTTGTCTGTTCGTTTGTGTATATGTATTGTATACAAATCTGCAGTTTTTTTTCCAAAATTTATGAAATTTTTCACATGTAAGCTTCAATCCATGAGAAAGGTCGCAGTAAGTGTCACGACCAAGTACAACACATTGTTCACGAGAAATGATGTCATAAACAATGAGATACGCAAAAAACGATAGTGTTGCTCCTAAACCACTGGACCGATTTCAACCAAATGAGGTGCATATATTCGTTACCACGAGGTAACACTGCTTTCAGGCTAAGAACCACATGCGGCACATGGTTCATGAGATACAACGTCATATTATAGTTGCAAGAAAGTGCCGCACAATGCGACGTGACTTTATTCATACACTGTATGAGAATGACAGTACAGAATTTCAAACCTTTATTTAACTTTTTCTCGCTGAGAACGATAGCAAAATTATGACATTAAGAAAGGATAACACTTTCTCGCTTACTAGTTTTTCGCTGTTCATGGACTGAAACTAGGGCATACGGTATAACGTTACAATTTATAATTTGTAATATCACAAAGGAACAACTTCCTGATGTTCTGCAAAACTTTTTTATTGGTCACAAACCGGCTTTCGGCTTCTTAGGCCATCATCAGGTGACAACTGAATGTAGTACACATGTTTTCATTCAGTTGTCACCTGATGATGGCCTAAGAAGGCGAAAGCCGGTTTGTGACCAATAAAAAAGTTTTGCAGAATATCAGGAAGTTGTTCCTTTGTGATATTATTATCATGTTCTGTCAAGTACCGACGGAAAATCAATTAATTTTATAATTTGTACACTACAAATTGTATCAGCAGGAAATTTTACATACAGTATACACACATATTGCTGAATGTACCTTCGAAATAGTGTCACAGTACGACACGTAGTTAATGTGATATGGGTACATAAACAGTAACGTTAATCGAAAGCTGCCCTATTACGCACCATGTTTTAATCTATCACTTCTCTGCTGCCAATTGTATACGCAACATATTTTACAGACATACAACACTTCTATAAATGAATATAAACGTGAAGAATTATACAATTGTACAACATGTAAATCAATAAATATGAGATGGAGCGAATTTTATATGCCATTGGTATTTTTGATTGCCATCTTTCTTTGAATACAGCACGAATAATTTTGTACATTATGCAAGAGAGCCTTATATTCTCCGATAAATATAACATGTTTTTAGAAAGAAGGAGATGGACAGAGAGAGAAGAGGTAGGAGAAGTACTACTTCAAGGCAGGAATAAATATATAAATACCCGGACAATGGCCTGTTTTAGTTATATAATAACTGATTTCAGCTGATGTAAATTTGTAATGGAAATATAAACAGATCATCATAGTCTCCACAGCAACACTGTGAAAGCAAGCATGACGATTTACCTCCCATATATTTATTTTAGTGTGACGATTTATTGTACAATTCGCCAGTAATTTACGTAAATATTGTGTGGCATGGGCGATCAAGCTCATGAAAGCTGGTTTATTTGTTTCAGACTTTATGTAATACTAATTAACAGTTCTGTTTTTGTATATAAAAAAACGCGATGATAGTATGGAAGTGGTTTCATATGTTCAGTTCATACATAAATACATATTTTGTGTTAAAAAGTATACTGTTTTGGAGGAAATGGCGATCGACCAATGAGGAAGCGGCCAATCCACCGAACTGGTGGGGAGTGTGTGAGAGGGGTGCTCGGAAAGGAGGTCTCCGTGGCCTTGGCGGAAGATCGGCCATCCTACTTGATAAGAGTGATTTTAATTGGGTAGAGTGATAATATTTGAACAGTAAACGGGATCTTCTCTAGACTCAACTTTTTGTTAGAACAAGTGAACTCCAGTGCAGCTGATATGCCTTTACGTTTTTACACAAAACCATACGAGTGTAGAAATTGTGCTCGGGAAACTTAAACTCTTTTCAACTGTTGACAATTTGATGGTGAGTGCTCGAGAAAAATATAGAGAGTCTGTGTTTCTTAAAGTTATGATTCCTTAGCTGGGAAAAAGTACTACGAATTTCTTATCACAGACAATGCAACTGTTTAACCATTTTATTCAATTTTACAACTGACCACTTCCAATAGTAACCAGTTTGACTGAATAAACCTTATTTAACTAAATCTATGACTAGGCGTACATCGTTTGCAAACTTTAAAATCTTTTTTTGATGTACCAGTTATTGTATGTAATATTTCTTATTTGTTTCGCAAACTACAGGCTTTCCATGGAATGTTTGTCACTACAGGATCACTAATGAAAGATAATAACTTGCAACTAAGATAGTCATGAAAGGAAACTTTTACGGTTCGACCCTATGATAACATCGAGACAAACGTCTTAATCAGAACCGTACATAACGCAATACGTAGGTTCTAACAGCATAAAGTCACACTAGCTTTAATATTTGCTGTGATAAATGCGGTGAAAGATAGCGGGTAAAAAAACACAGCGGAGTAATTTAATAAATATGAAGAGGCCACAGTGCAGAATACAAGCGTGGGGTATTTCGGTGCTCAGTGCATATCTGAGCTAGGAACAAGAGGTAAAACGGTTTGGCTTAACTATTGCTCATATGTATGCCCATCTGAACAACTCTAACTATGTTACAGTAGTTCAGTAAAGTTTGAATGAAGAACTTGGTCTAGAATTCCTG
Source organism: Locusta migratoria (assembly GCA_026315105.1). Taxonomy (NCBI): domain Eukaryota; kingdom Metazoa; phylum Arthropoda; class Insecta; order Orthoptera; family Acrididae; genus Locusta; species Locusta migratoria. Next base: position 731,526,344 of record CM048744.1, on the reverse strand, counting down.
AAAATTTAGCTAAACCAGTAAGTCCTTACATTTGTTCAAAAGTGACACGAAGTTAGATAAAATATAAACCGAAGACGACTTTTTTTTGTTTATTGTAAAACTGACACTATACGTTATCGAAATATATGGTTCAACAACCAGTTAACTACAGCTCTTGCCGTGAATCGTACGATTTAATGTTTGTAGTATTTTATCCTCAATTATAGTTTCGTTGCTTATATGGTAACTGCTTCAAGCATGTAAGATAGTAAATTAATTCTATAGACAGAGTACATTTAATCTAAATATTCTTACCACTTTGATTTTGGGGAGGACAAATAAAATGCACAAGAGATCTTGGCATAAATATTTATCAACATACAGCATATATATGGTGGCAGAATGTAAATATGAAAAATACTCCTGTCACAGAATAAGAAAAGCGGTTATGTCCTGCCTGGAATTTTAGGCGTAAAAGAGAAAAACTAGCTTCACGACCTATTGAAGGCAAAAATATTCAGTTAAAATGTCAACATATTCTCCCTTTGTTACAATTTAATACGAATTTTGCAGTTCAGTGGGCTCTCGATCGGAGTGCACCTAATAGCAAGTTTCCCTGAATGGAAATGCATCCAAACTACATTGACATAGGGAGTCATATTGCATGACATGACAAATGCCACGGTGAATGACATCATGCCATTGTCGTGTTACGCAATATGACATATATCTAGTTACTATTCATGAAGCTAGTTCTCGTCTTTTACGTGCTTAATTCTGTCGACAACATATACGCCTTTCCTTTTTAAATTGAGTAAGGAGTATTTTCCATTCTAGTGACAAGATGATAATACCTAATTCTAGATATTACTGTCCAATACGCATTTTCTAGTAGGTATTTATACTTCTAAAGATGAAACGAAGATATACAGATTAATCAAAAGAATTGAAGTTCGTTCAGTTTTGGGACGCAGTATGACTGCAATTATAAGTGCCAAGTTTCTTCGCACAAGTTATGCGGTTCCTATACATTGGCGAGCACTGTCTCGTGGGCAGATGGGCAAGATTTTGGCTAAGCACATAAACAGTTATCCTTCTGGAAGATGCCATTATCATTAATTACGGAATGCTTGATGTCTGTACTATGGAAGTTTACTGCGCTGGGTTGTGTGTTACTAAATAGTTTAATCTGAGCTGTTCTGCAGGTTCAGAAGTGGAACAACGAAACTAAGTAGCTATATATATTCTCATAACACACACCAGAAGCTGTCTATCTAAAGAGACTATAAATGAAATTTGCATCGGAACGCACGCCAGTCCAAGGCGGGGACAGCCAAATATGACTAAAATCTAAATAAATTTTAAGAGGGGTGCTAAAGAAACTGAGAATTTAATTAACAATTTATGTATTCTGAAAACACTCAAGAAATGGGAAGACCAGTTTAAAACAATAAAAGCCCATACCTCATACATTTAAAGGGGAAATGATTGACAGTGACATTAATAAACGGCCCATTTGATTGATAACCTCATATGAAATTGTTTCATTATCAAAATAGGGATATATTTGGGTGAGTAGACACACTTTCATTCCCAAGCACTTGCCGAAGCTCGCGCAGCTCTTTCTGAAACAGTGGCCATCATCTGCCACAGTGGGAAATAGAGGGATATCAGCTAGCTTGAGGCACAGGCACACATTAAAATAAACCTTATTCTCATATGCCGAGTCTGGCTGGTTACCGGTTCCTGGACTGGTTCACAACTCGCAAAATCTCAAATTGCATAATACGTAAAATAAAATCACCACACACGGAAGAACTGAAAATATATAACCAAATTACTAACATGACTCGCCTGAGGGGCTCTAAAGCAACCACACGGCAGTAGCCGAGCTGTCGCCGGGCGCCGTGGCTCAGCGCTCCCGGTTAGAGGGCTGAACGTCTTCTGTAATAAAAAAGCTGAGCCAACAACAAATAGAACAACAAACCGCAATGAGCAGAACTACCCAAAGAGCAAAAAAAAAAAAAAAAAAAAAAAAAAAAAAAAAAAAAAAAAAAAAGGCTGTCTGGAGCGCCACGTGCAGATTCTGCGGCCTCCCACGACGTCCGACGTTCGAATCCTCCATCGGGCATGGATGTTAGTGTTGTTTTTACAATAAGCTATTTCATAAGTATTTTGTAATTTTAGGGGCTGATAACCACAATAAGCTACGTCATAAGTATTTTGTAATTTTAGGGACTGATGACCACGCAGTCACGTCCCTTAAGCTTTACAACCTAGAGCCCTGCATCCACATGGCCTGTCCGCGTGCGCTGGTGGTTTTGTGAGTGAGATCATGAATACACTTCGGGAGTTCTGGCCAATGATGCCAAACATGACCGATGCTTTCCCGCGTAATACGACAAGCGCGTGCACTGGTGCATAGGCCACGCAGATACCACATGGACGCCATTCACTTAAACTCGTCTCATGTTTCAGTTTCATACAAGCCAACACTCGACATGAAAGGACCACTATATTACCTGCTATTTCTATCGCTGGTACCATGAATGCTCAGACGAAAATGTCACATAGCAAGTACAGCCCTTGGTGCATTAAAAGTATCGAGCCGTTTGCATTGCTACCGTTTGACTATTGATGTGTAATCCCAAGACACGTAAGTCGTCCAACCACTAATTTGTTTCAGTAGATCTACGGGCCGGTCTGGTTGGACCCGCATGCACTCAGATCATAACTGAGGATGTTGCGTCAAAGTAGGAATAGCAACGACCGGTCTGCTGTGGAGTCCATTATCTATAAATATAAAAATTAATGCAAACGTAGGCTTCCGCGGCTGTTGTCACTATCAATAAAATTCATCCGGGTATGAGAGCGCGTCGTTATTTTATAAACTCTACCGTCGTTTCGGGCACTGTTGCAAGCGGCCTTCATTAGGGTCTGTGTCTGACACAGACCCTGATGAAGGCTGCCTGCAACAGTGGCCAAAACGTCGGTAGAGTTTATAAAATGACGACGCGGTCTCATACCAGGAAGAATTTCATTGATAGTAAAAATGAATGTTTGTCTGTATGTCCTCTATGTGTTCATAAACCATTAATTCGATGGCAATGAAACTTTGATGAACTGTTCACAGTACGCCCACAAGGTTCCTGGCCCAAAAACAAAAGAGCACGACACATAGCTCAAGATGTATGACGTCATAAATAATGGAAGGCTACCTCGTGAGAATACCCACAATTTTGCGTCAATTATTGGAAAATGGGAGTAGTCAGGGACGTGCAACAAAGTTTGCATGTAACTTTGGACGTTTATGAAGCGTTTTTTTACTGACCCTCACCCCCCCATCGCCCCCCTCATACACACACACAAAATAATGAAACAGTTTCGCTGTAGATGCCGTAAAACTGTCGCATCAATTTCTCCAGACCTTGTGATGTTTACTGGATTACTGCTGACTGTTTTCCCAGCATATTTTGCATATAGTATCGATATGTATCACTAAATGCGCCATCAAATTTATATCACTGTACGACACAAACTTGAGGACAAAACTGATATATAAAAAATAATGTTTTTTTGTTTGTCTTTTTATTCGTATTTCACACAAGGCCATACTGTACATATGGTTGCGATAAAACTTGTCAACTCATTGCTTGCACTCGCACGAAGGTTACAGGCATACTAAAATTAACTTCCTACGGTGCATGGCGGTGGGTGCTTAACAGTTAATTCATAACTTACGCCTTTACGCTGAAATGACGGGACGGATATGAATGAAATTTGTAACAGGGGTAGCTTATACCATGATTAATAGACTGGCTACCTGTCGTAAGCCACCGTACCGTGCGTGGAGGAGGGTACTTTGCAATGGGTTAATATGTTTGCTTACTTCATGCTGAAAGGGATGGACAGATGAAACAGAGAGAGATAGATTATACCCTGAATGAAGGCATGAGCTACATTTGGGAAGCCACCGTACGGTGAATGGCGGCAGGTGTCTTACAGTGAGTTAACACGAAACGGCCCGACGGAACTGAATCAATGTGGAATAAAGATAGCTTATACCTAGAATTAATACCTGGAAGACCTTCCGTAAGTCAGTGAATTAAGCTCAGCGTAGGGTACCTTGCGACTTTGACACCGTTTGACCAGTCGCCATGAAACTTGCTGCATATATGTATATTTTCATACATAGGAGGGAGGAGAGGGACGGAGAGAGGGAGAGGGAGTAGAATGAGAAAGATGGAGACAGGTGAAAGGAGATGAACAGGGGGGAGGGGAGGAGAAGATGAACAGAGAGGAAGACATGAAAAGAGAAGGTGCACAGGGAGAGAAAAGGGACTAAGGTAATACTGGAATAGACAAGTACCCGAGCGACGGGTTTTCAGCTAGTCTATATACCGGGTGATCAAAAAGTCAGGATAAATTTGAAAACTTAATAAAACACGGAATAATGTAGATAGAGAGGTAAAAATTGACAGATATGCTGGGAATGAAAAGGGGTTTTGTTAGAACCAAGATCATCTGATCAGAAAAGCAATAATTAGCATAACAAATTAAGACAAAGCAAATATGATATTCTTTGCAGGAAATCCTCAATATGTTCACCATCATTGCTGAACAGTAGCTGTAGTCGAGTAATAAAGTTGTGAACAGCACTGCGAAAAATGTTCGGCGTTATGGCGAGGTATTGGCGTCGGATGTTGTCTTTTAGCATCGCACGGACTGAAGTCTGGGGACCTGAGAGAACTTTCACGTGTCTAGCAATACTTTGTGTGTGTGTAGTTTTTTTTCTAATAAAGCTCCATGTCATTCCAAGCATGTGTATTAATTTTTATCTTCCTCTCTATCTACATTATTCAGTGATTTATTAAGTTTTTAAATTTATACTGTCTTTTTGAACACCCGTTATATGAAAATGAATGTTTGTCTGTATGTCCTCTATGTGTTAATAAACCATTCATTCCATTGAAAAAATACTTTGGTAGACTGTTCACCGTATGCCCACGAAGGTTCCTGACCCAAAAACAAAAGAGGAGATAGGAGATATGACGTCATAAATAATGAGAAGCCACCGCGTGAGAATACCAAGGGTTATGCGTCAATTATTGGAAAATGGATATAGTTAGGGACCTGAAACAAAGTTTGCATGTATTTTCGGACGTTTATGAAGCCTTTTATAATCGACCTTACTCCCACAAAATGATAAAATGAAAAGATGTCTGCCGCTTACAACAGTTTCGCTGTAGTTGCCGTAAAACTATCGCATCAGGCATGACCTTGTATCAAATAAAGGTAGCATTTTAGATTTGCATGTTACTATTTATTTTTGTCTGCAAGTCTCCCTTAATTCTCTTGCATCCAAAATTAAGCAATCTGTTCTCTTAATCTACATAAAAGCGAAACGACACTCAATAACTCACTCACTGACTAAACATGAAATCTCTAAAACCACCTATGATGCTAAAATTTGTCATAATGTAGTTTATAGGTAGAAAACGTCAGCTATGATGTATTTTGTGATAGGTGCATGGCAGAGAATACTTCTCCTACAGACTCACGAAATCTACAATTTCATTCCGACCTTTCCGAAATTTCGCACCTTCAAAGCAAGAGGAACGTCACCGTCTACCTTAAGATTCATAGATGCAAGGTGAAGGGTACTTTGCAACACAAAATAGGTCCCTAAATTCCTTGGTCGCACCATAACTTGAGAACGGCTTGACCGATTAACACATCTTTTGTTTTCGTTGTTCTCAGAACAAAGGTTGTATGAAATAAAACTGGAACATTATTTTGAGAACAAAAAAGTGCGTTTTACAATATGACCCTGCGTTTCTATTGCATAGAAATCTATAGTTTTGTTCAGATATTGATGAAATTTTGCACACTCTACCTTAAAACGAAGAGGTATCTCACTGTATAAAATTTCGTTCAGTGCATGATGGAGGGTGCTTAACGTAAGGAAAATTACAAAATGCATAGTTTTGCTCCAATCTTTATGAATTTTTGCACACATTACGTTTGAAACCAAGAGGAAGAACACTGGGTAAATAATTATTTTATGGTACCTTTGACGAGATAGGGGAAGGTGGAAACGAACAGAGAGATAGGAGGGAAAGAGATGGATGAAGGAGGGGAAGGAGATGTCGACTACGAGAGTGTAGGATAAATAGACACTTGGGCAACGCTCGGTATACAGCTAGTGCTTCAATAAAAGGCGAATGACGCGTTACTTAACACTTATGCCTCGTCCCATATTATACCTCGTCGATGGATGCGTTACAGATTGCCTCATGTGTTGCCATATTCTGTCGAGGAGACTCCGGCCTCCACCGTCTGTGACGACTCATTGACGTACATCACGACGTACACTAGAAGTCTTACCGTCATTCAACCACTTTCTACAGGTATATCTCGTGCACAGCTGTCCCCATCATGAGGTACACTTTCTCAAGCATCGCAGCAATAATCTGTTCTTATGAAAATTATAAACAGAAATTTACAAACGTTGAGACTTGTGTCAATATTTCATGGAACACAGAAGCTGAATAAAGAGTTGTGACGTGAAGTCGTCCTTTGACAATTCCGAGGCACCTTAAGTGTAAGTCTACACTGTTTACCATCCTCTGTTGAGTAAACTTGGACTGAATACTTCCTGATTGCGATGACGACAAATATTTCTATGATTGCGATGACGACTAATATTTCAATGCATAATAACTTCTCCTTTCAACGTGTATCACGGAAGATCGAGAGAAAATAACAATACTTCAACTAAGTTATGGAATAATTCTGCTCCTAGTACGCCAACATCGCATCTTCCGTTCGCGTTCTATTATGCCGCTTAGCCCGGATCGTGTGGTTTACTGGTAATGCTTGTGACTGGAAACCGAGTGGTTACTGGATCTAATGCTGTCGGGTCCACGGATATAAGCAGTTTGGAACCTAAATATTGGCAACGCCGGCCGCGGTGGCCAAGGAGACTGAGGCGCTTCAGTCACGGTCTGCACAGCCACTACGGTCGGGGGTTCGAATCCCCCCCTCGGGCATGGATATTTGTGCCCTCCTTAGTTGTAGGTAGTTCATAAGTAGTTTGTAAGTATGGGGACTGATGAACCCGTAGTTAAGTCCGTTAAGCTTAACAAAAATTTTATTTTTTTATAAATAGTGGCAACACTGCTATGGAGACACTATGGATTGGAATCCAATATTGTCGCTGACAGCACACGTTGTTGACATACCTACCTTACCTCCTAGAAAGTTGACTCGCCCGTCCCACATCACTGGCGTGCCTACAATCAAGTAAAACACAGTCACTTTGGGCGAGCGATCTAATGTAACAGCGTCAATTTGTTTTCTAAACAGGAGCCAAAACTGAAAGGGATGTTTTTCAGAATCATGATTTCACTTTGCAGTGCGTTCCCGCACACAATTTTAATCTGCCCGGAAGTTTCGTATGAGTACACACTCCGCTGCAGAGTGAAAATAAGTGTAGATGGTGGCGAGAAAGGCAATAAAAAGTTTTATGCATGTTGTATCGACAGCGCACAGAAAGATGGAATAAAAACGGCAGCCCAGGAATTAGTCCATTCAGGAGGAGCCCCCCTGTCCCCCTTTAGCGACACCCCCACTGCTGGGACAATGAAGGCCAGAGGCTGCCATTGTGGTCGTGGCGGCTATATAAGAGCCGCGCAGGCCGCCACACAGCATTCGACACAGTCGGCTCTCCAAACCTGCAACATGAAGTTCCTGGTAAGCACCACTCTCGGATAACTTTTGATTTTGACACGCGCTGAGGAATGGGCGATATTAAAAATTCATTTAAGAAATGGTCTATGCTACATCCTCACATATCCAGTTGGATATGAAGTGAGGAATGTTTCTATGCTGGCCGCGGTGGCCGAGGGGACTGTGGCGCATCAGTCACGGTCTGCACGGCCACTACGGTCGGGGGTTCGAATCCCCCCTCGGGCATGGATATTTGTGCCGTCCTAGTTCGTAACTAGTTCATAAGTAGTTTGTAAGTTTAGGGACTGATGACCCTGTGGTTAAGTCCCATAAGATTTACAAACATTTCAACATTTTTTGAATGTTTCTATAATAATATGAGACGAATGGAACTTACAAAATGCAAATGGTACTTCAACATACAGATCCACAAAAAAATTAAATATTTCGATATCGTAATTGTTATTTTTACCTTATTTATTCAGCATTAAAATCTTCAAATATCAACATTGGAAAATGGAAATGTCATTCTAACGGTATATAATGTTGTTTACTGATGTAATAGTTTCATTGATCAACTTTGCCGCCCATAATAGAAATTTTGGAGTAACTTCCTTATTTTTACTTTTTTCGTGTTAGATAGCTACGACGAAGGAAAGAGGATATGGACAGTGACAGGAACTGAGGAGTAAAGTATCAGAATGAAGAGACAGTTTGATTTCTCCAGTGCAACTACACTTCCATTCTCCATAGTCGGTAAATCGCATTATCTTTACGTTCACGTGGAAAAACGAACAACCAAAAAATTTTGTCAGCCTTTGGTCTTAGAAAAAACAATAATTTTCTGGGAAAGCATTTTTGTCTACCTGATATTTCATGCCACACAGCAACCGAAGGCAGGTTTTTGATTTGACTGAAGTACTTTTAAGGTGGGTCTTTTTTTTTTCTTTTTTTTTTTTTAGGTGCCCATTTATTTCATACCAGACTCCCATACAGCGAAGCGTTTGCGGGTTGGCTAGTGCCGTTCAAGTACGTAGTTTACTCATGATTCTAAGAAGCCAGTAGCACTTATTCTCTACAGATTGCAATATTTCATATAGGAACATCTCAGGAAAATTCAGAATATATACTCGCTCATACTCACACTGCTGTTTCCAGCACCACTCGTTGATGAGAGATGGAAAAAACAGCAGAGTGTCGTCATTAACCTGCTTAAAGCAGTCAAGCTTAGTTGAATTAACCCTCCAGAAGTTTCATATATTAACAAATTTCGTCAAAGCATCTGAAGGTTTTCCGTCAACCACTCGTCTCGCATAGACAAATAGAGCCAACATTTTTTCCCGAATCCGATTTACCCTTCCAGTATCAGGCAATATATTGCAATACATGTTAATTTACTAAACAGTTTTTTAATTTAAAAAAGGAGTGAATTCTTGCACTAGAAAATCTTTCCCTTCTGTTGTATCACGTGCAAGTTACTACGACTTTGTACCTTAAGGCCCTAGTGACGTAAAGTTAACTCACAATGTTATTCCTCAGGTTGTCGTCCTTGTCGCGTGCGTGGCTGCCGCCTCCTGCGAGGAGGCCCGTGAGAAGCGCGGCCTGCTGGGGGCGGGAGTGCTGGCCGCCCCCGGCACTGTGCTGGCGCCCGGCGTCCTCGCCGCCCCCGGAGTCCTCGCCGCCCCCGGCGTCCTCGCCGCCCCCGGAGTCCTCGCCGCCCCCGGCCTCGCCGCCCCCTTACTCGCCGCCCCCGGCATCGCTGCCGCCCCTCTCGGCCTGCGTCTGGGCCTGGGACAACCCATCATCGGCTGAAACTCTCCACACTGATTATACCCACGTGTAAGGCGTCTCTTTAAATAAACTGTCCATAGCTTTACAGAGTGTTTTATTTACTCTGCAAACAACTACACCAATTTGCACAGATGCTGTTGCACATGATGCCTTCTATATAACGAATATCCCTCGACTCTTATTCCTCCCTCATCTCCTACCAGTAATGTCTATCGTCATTTTAACAAGGTTTTGTTAAATGTTGGCAGATAGTGCAGTTCAATCATAACAGCTGATGTAATATAAGTAGTGTCGTGCAATTAGTATAACTGATGGTACTGTTTGGAAAGAAAAAGGACTGGCAGTGGACCGTGGCAAGCGTTTGGAGCAGGTGCCAGAAAGCGCAGGTAGTAGCGGCTTAAACAAAGCAGCCAGTCGGAGGTTTGTCCAAATCGGCGGGAATCTGGGTAAGTCCCATGCTTTGTACAGAAAACTAATGAGACTGTATGCCGAGCTTATCTGTGAGTTCCACACTTCAGTAATTCAGAATGAAATAAAAAAATTCTATAACATTATATTCAGTCAACATTTGAGACATTTATGATGTCAATATAGAAAAAAATTCTGATGTATGATGTCGCGACATAAATGGGCGGATAACCCCACTGAGTGGATATATTTTTACTCGTCAGAGACGGTCCACTGTTATGCAAATGTCCAAAATCATAGATGTGCAGATTACCAAATTAATTTTAAATATAATTCTCATTAATGTTAATAACGAGGGTCGCAACCATATTTTTTATTATAAACATGCAGTAAGATCAAACACCCTAAACCTTCAAGCATGGTGGCGAGATAATTGATCAGAGTGCACCAAATAATAAACACAGTCCTTTACCTATATATCTAATTACCCATCCAAAATAGTGAGTTAGAAATTGTAAAGACAAGTAAATTTGTGACTTAAACAAATACATTTATTCACTAAAGCACACAGAAATTCGGAGATATTTAACAATTAGTATAAATGATTTTGTAAATGAAATCACAGTTAAAAGTAATGTAATGGGTTACCAATGAAAACAAAGATTTATAAAAAGAATGAAATAAAATCGGTTAACACCACAGAACACATATGCGACCAGCAAATTGTCTGAGTTTTAACAAATATACGAAGTCTAATAGAATGAAACAAATGGAGCCGTAAATTTTCCATGTCAAGTTTTTAGCACTAAATTAATCTACACAGTAAAATATATAGCTATACATGTGGCTTTGTCCTTTCGTGAAAAAATAGAAAGGTGGACAGAGGCGCTAAGAAATTAGTTATAGGAAAGAGAAGATCATAGGCACACACATACACACTGATGGGTGATTACTCAAACTATATCATACAACCCTAGCAAATAGCGAGTACAACCTTGAGTCGGCTTGATCTGTCGACGCTGGATCTCACTGGCGACTGGACGATGTTGAGGGAGTGGAGCTGAAAGAATATAAATTCTTCCGCCCAGGAACTGTGAAGCAGTATCGTCGGAACTTTATTGAGAATGACAGTACAGTATTTCAAACCTTTATTGAACATTTTCTTGCTGAAAACCATAGTAAAATTATGAAATTATGAAAGGAAAACACTTTCTCGCTTACTAGTTTTTCGATGTTCATGGACTAAAACTAAGGCATACGGTATAACGTTACAATTTATAATTTCTACACTACAAATTGTATCCGCAGGAAATTTTACATACAGTATACACACATATTTCTGAATGTATTTTCGAAATAGTGTCACAGTACGACACGTAGTTAATATGATATGAGCACATAAACAGTAACGTTCATCGAAAGTCGCCCTATTACGCACCAAGTTTTAATCTATCACTTCTTTACTCCTAACTGCATTCGCAACATATTTTACAGACGTACAGCACTTATAGAAATGAATATAAACGCGAAAAATATACAGTTGTACAACATGTAACTCAATAAATATGAGATCGTGCGAATTTTATATGCCATTTGTATTTTTGAATTCTATCTATCTTTGAATACTGCACATATAATTTTGTACATTATGCAAGACAGCCTTATATTCTTCGATAAATATAACATGTTATTAGAAAAAAGGATATGGACAGAGAGAGAAGAGATAGGACAAGTACTACTTCAAGGCAGGAATAAGTAAATAAATACTCGGGTAATGGCGGCTATTTAGCTATATACTAACTGATTTCAACTGATTTAAATTTGTAATGGAAATATAAATAGATCATCATAGTCTCCACAGCAACACAGTGAAAGCAAGCATAACGATTTAACCTCCCATATATTTATTTTAGTGTGATGATTTATTGTACAATTTGCCAGTAATTTACATAAATATTTGGCACGGGCTCATGAAAGCTGGTTTGTCTATTTATTTGTTTCAGACTTTATGTAATACTATTTAACAGTTCTGTTTTTGTATATTAAACGCGACGATAGTAAGGAAGTGGTTTCATATATTCAGTTTTTACATAAAATCATGTTTCGTGTTAAAAAGTATACTGTTTTGGAGGAAATGGCGATCGACCAATAAGGAAGCGGCCAATCCACAGAACTGGTGGGGAGTGTTAGAGGGGTGCTCGGAAAGGAGGTCTCCATGGCCTTGGCGGAAGAACGACCATCCTAATTGATACGAGTGATTTTAATTGGGTAGAGTGTTAAGATTTGTACAGCGAACGGGATCTTCTCTGGACTCAAAATTTTGTGAGAACAAGTGAAGTCCAGTGCAGCTGATATGCCTTTACGTTTTTACACAAAACCGTACGAGTGTAGAAACTGTGTTCGGGAAACTTAAACTTTATTCAACTGTTGACAGTTTAATGGTGAGTGCTCGCGAAAAGTGTTTCTTAAAGTTATGATTACTTGGCTTTGGAAAAGTGCTACGAATTTCTTATCACAGACATGCAACTGTTTAACCATTTTATTCAATTTATGTTTCATCTGACCACTTCCAATATAACCAGTTTGACTGAATAAAACTCATTTAACTAAATCTGTGACCTTGCTTACCTCATTTGCAAACGTTAAAATCTTTTTTTAAAGAACCAGTTATTTTATGCATTATTTCTTATTTTTTTCGCAAACTACAGGCTTTGCATAGAATGTTTGTCATTACAGGATCACTGGTGAAAGATAATAACTTACAATTAAGATAGTTGCTGGGTCATGAAAGAAAACTTTTACGGTTCGACCCTAAGATAACATCGAGACAAACGTCTAAATCAGAACCGTACATAACCCAATACGTAGGTTCTAATAGCATAAAGTCACACTTGCTTTAATCTTTGCTGTGATAAATGCAGAGAAAGATAGCGGGTAAAAAAACACTGTGGAGTAATTTAATAAATATGAAGAGGCCACAGTGCAGAATACAAACTTGGGGTATCTCGGTGCTCGGTGCATATCTGAGCTAGGAAGGAGGGGTAAAACGGTTTGGCTTAACCTGAACTATTGCTCATATGTATGCCCATCTGAACATCTCTCTTACTGTAACTATGTTAAAGTAGTTCAGTATAGTTTGAAAAAAGTAAAAAATGAGTAACTTGGTCATGAATTCTGCAAAATTTTGCTAAACCAATAAGTCCTTCTTTTCAAAAGCTGTCACTTGAGTTAAAATTAAAGCTCTGTGAATTATTCCATTTGTTCAAACGTTACACAAAGTTAGATAAAATATAAACCGAAGACTACTTATTTGTCTATTGTAAAACTGACACTATACGTTATCGAAATATATGGTTTAATATACAGTTAACTTAAGCTCTTGCCGTGAATCGTACGATTTAATGTTTGTAGTGTTTTATCCCTTAATTGTCATTTCGTTGCTTATATGGTAACTGCTTCAAGCATTTAAGATAGTAAATTAATTCTACAGACAGAGTATATTTAATCTTAATATTTTTACCACTTTGATTTTGAGGAGAACAAATAAAATGCACAAGAGATCTTGACATAAATATTTATCAACATAGAGCCTATATTTGTTGGTAGAATGTAAATATGAAAAATACTCCTATCACAGAATAATAAAAGCGGTTATGTCCTGCTTAGAGTTTCAGGCGAAAAGAGAAAAACTAGCCTCACGACCTATTGAAGCCAAAAATATTCATTTAAAAAGTCAACATATTCTCCCTTCGTTACAATTTAATAGGAATTTTGCAGTTCAGTGAGCTCTCGATCGTAGTGCAAGTTTCCCTGAATGGAAATGCGTCCAAACTACATTGACATGGAGTGTCATATTGCATTACATGACGAAATCCACGGTGAATGACATCGTGCCATTGTCGTGTTACGCAATATGACATATGTCTAGTCATGAAGCTACTTCTCGTCTTTTACGAGCTTAATTCTTTCGACAGCTTAATTCTGTCGGCAACATATACGCCTTTCCTTTTTAAATTGAGCAACGAGTATTTTCCATTCTAGTGACAAGATGATAGTACCTAATTCTAGATATTACTGTCAAATACGCGTTTTCTAGTAGGTATTCATACTTCTAAAGATGCTACGAAGATATACAGTTTAATAAAAAGAATTGAAGTTCGTTCAGTTTTGGGACGCAGTATGCCTGCAATTAAAAGTGGCAAGTTTCTGCCCACAAGTTCCTATACATTGGCGAGCACTGTTTCGTGGGTTCACAGATGTGCAAGATTTTGGCTAAGCACATAAACAGTTATCCTTCTGGAAGATGCCATTATCATTAACTACGGAATGCTTGAGATCTATAGTATGAAAGTTTACTGCTCTGGTTTGTGTGTTACCAAATAGTTTAATCTGATCTGCTCTGCAGGTTCCGAAGTGGAACAACGAAACTAAGTAGCTATATATATTCTCATAACACACACCAGAAGCTGTCTATCTAAAGAGACTTGAAATGAAATTTGCAACAGAACGCACGCCAGTGCAAGACGGGGACAGCCAAATATGACTAAAATCTGATTAAATTTTAAGAGGGGTGCTAAAGGAAACTGAGAATTTAATTAACAATTTACATATTCTGAAAATACTCAAGAAATGGGATGAACAGTTTAAAACGCTAAAAGCACACACCTCACATATTCAAAGGGGAAAAGGTTGACAGTGACATTAATAAACGGCCCATTTGAATTCTAACCTTATATGAAATAGGGATATCAGCTAGCTTGGGGCACGAGCACACCTTCAAATAAACCTGATTCTGATATGCCGAAATCTGGCTGGTTACCGGTTCCTGGACTGGTTCACAATTCGTAAAATCCCAAAATGCATAATACGTAAGAATAAAATCACCAAAGACGGAAGAATTGAACATATATAACCAAATTACTAACATGACTCGCCTGAGGGGCAGTAAAGCAGCCATGCGGGAATAGCCGAGCGGTCTGGAGCGTTGCAGATTGTGCGGCCTCCCACATTCGAATTCTTCCTCGGGCATGGATGTTGTGTTGTCTTTAGTATAAGGTAGTTCATAAGCAGTTCGTATGTTTATGTACTGATGAGCAGTCAAGTCCGTTAAGCATGGCCTGTCCGCGTGGCGTGCGCAGGTGGTTTTGTGAGTGAGATCATGAATACACTTAGGGAGTTCTGGCCAATGATGCCAAACATGACCGATGCTTTCCCGCGTAATACGACAAGCGCGTGCACTGGTGCATAGGCCACGCAGATGCCACATGGACGCCATGCACTTAAACTCGTCACATGTTTCAGTTTCATACACTCGACATGAAAGGACCACTATATTACCTGCGATTACTATCGCTGGTACCATGAATGCTCAGACGAAAATGTCACATAGCAAGTACAGCCCTTGGTGCATTAAAGGTTTCGAGAAGCCGGTCGCATGGTTACCGTTTATCTTGATGTGATTACTGATGTGTAATCACAAGACACGTAAGTCGTCCAACCACTAATGTGTTTCAATAGATCCACGGTCCTGTCTGATTGGACCCACATGCACTCAGATCATAACTGAGGATGTCGCGTCAAAGTAGGAATAGCAACGAACGGTCTGCTGTGGAGTCCATTATCTATAATAT
Source organism: Locusta migratoria (assembly GCA_026315105.1). Taxonomy (NCBI): domain Eukaryota; kingdom Metazoa; phylum Arthropoda; class Insecta; order Orthoptera; family Acrididae; genus Locusta; species Locusta migratoria. The sequence goes on along the minus strand of CM048744.1, from coordinate 731,510,805 downwards.
AAAAATGAATGTTTGTCTGTATGACCTCTATGTGTTCATAAACCATTCATTCGATGGCAATGAAACTTAGATGAACTTTGATGAACCGTACGCCCACGAATGTTCCTGGCTCAAAAACAAAAGAGCACGTCACATAGCTCAAGATATATGACGTCATAAATAATGCAAGGCCACCCACATTTTTGCGTCAATTATTGGAAAATGGGAGTAGTTAGGGACGTGCAACAAAGTCTGCATGTAATTTCGAACGTTTATGAAGCGTTTTGTAACTGACCCCCTCATACACACACACAAAATGATGAAACGAAAAGAAGTCCACACAGCTCACAACAGTTTCGCTGTAGATTACTTGATTACTGCTGTTTTCCAACATGTTTTGCATATAGTATCGATATGTATCAATAAATGTGTCATCAAAGTTATATCACTGTACGTCACATACTTGAGGACATAACAGATGTATAAAAATTATTGTTTCTTTGTTTGTCTTTTTGTTCGTATTTCATACACGGCCATACCGTACATCCTATTGCGATAAAACTTGTCAACTCATTACTTGCACTCGCACGAAGGTTACAGACATACTAAAATAAACCTCGTACGGTGCATGGCGGTGGGTGCTTAACAGTTAATTCATAACTTACGCCTTCACGCTGAAATGGCAGGACGGATATGAATGAAATCTGGAACAGGGGTAGCTTGTACCATGATTAATACACTGGCTACCTGTCGTAAGCCACCGTACCGTGCGTGGCGGAGGGTATCTTACAATAGGTTAATTTATTGCTTGCTTCATGCGGAAAGGGATGGACAGATTTGAATGAAATAGAGAGAGATACATTATACCCTGAATGAAGGCATGAGCTACCTTTAGGAAGCCACCGTACGGTGCATGGCGGAAAGTGTCTTAAATTGAGTCAACACGAAACGGCCTGACGGAACTGAATGAAATGTGGAATAAAGATAGCTTATACCTAGAATTAATACCTGGAAGACCTTCCGTAAGTCAATGAATTTAGCTTAGCGTAGGGTACCTTGCGACTTCGACACCGTTCGACCAGTCTTCATGAAACTTGGTGCATATATGTATATTTTCATATATAGGAGGGAGGAGAGGGATAGAGAGAGGGAGAGGGAGTAGAATGAGAAAGATGCTGACAGGTGAAAGGAGATGAACAGCGGGGAGGGAAGGAGAAGATGAACAGAGAAGAAATAAGGGAGATGAAAAGTGAAAGTGCACAGAGAGAGAAAAGGGACTAAGGTAATCCTGGAATAGAGAAGTACCCGAGCGACGCCGGGTTTTCAGCTAGTCTGTATACCGGGTGATCAAAAAGTCAGTATAATGTTCAAATGTTTGTAAAGCTTATGGGACTTAACTACGGGGTCATCAGTCCCTAAACTTACAAACTACTTATGCCCGAGAGGGGATTCGAACTCCCGACCGTAGTGAGTCAGTATAAATTTGAAAACTTAATAAATCATAGAATAATGTAGATAGAGAGGTAAAAATTTACAGATATGCTGGGAATGAAAAGGGGTTTTATTAGAACCAAGATCATCTGATCAGAAAAGCAATAATTAACATAACAAATCAAGACAAAGCAAAGATGATCTTCTTTACAGGAAATGCTCAATATGTTCACCATCATTCCTAAACAGTCGCTGTAGTCGAGTAATAATGTTGTGAACAGCACTGTATAGCATCCCAGCGTTATGGCGAGGCATTGGCGTCTGAGGTAACCCCAAAGCCAGTAATCGCACGGACTGAGGTCTGGGGACCTGAGAGAACTTTCACGTGTCTAGCAATACTTTGTGTGTGTGTGTAGATTTATTTATTTATTTATTTATTTTTTTTTACTATAAAGCATGTGTATTAATTTTTACCTCCCTCTCTAGCTACATTATTCCGTGATGTATTAAGTCTTTATACTGACTTTTTGATCATCCGGTATATAAAAATGAATGTTTGTCTGTATGTCCTCTGTGTGTTCTTAGACCATTCATTCGATTGCAAAGATACTTTGGTAGACTGTTCACCGTACGCCCACGAAGGTTCCTGACTCAAAAACAAAAGAGCACGAAAGATAGGAGATATGACGTCATAAATAATGAGAGGTCTCCGCGTGAGAATACCAAGGGTTATGCGTCAATTATTGTAAAATGGGAGTAGTTAGGGACCTGCAACAAAGTTTGCATGTAATTTCGGGCGTTTATGAAGCCTTTTGTAACTGACTATCCCCCCACAAAATGACGAAATGTAAAGATGTCTATCGCTTACAACAGTTTCGCTATAGTTGCCTTAAAACTATCGCATCAGGCATGACCTTGTATCAAATAAAGTTAGCATTTTAGATTTACATGTTACAATTTATTTTTGTCTGCAAGTCTCCCTTAATTCTCTTGCATCCAAAATTAAGCATTCTGTTCTCTTAATCTACATAAAAGCGAAACGACACTTAACCACTCACTCATTGACTAAACATGAAATCTCTAAAACCACATATGATGCTAAAATTTGTCAGAATGTAGTTTATAGGTAGAAAACGTCAGTTAAGAATGTATTTTGTGATAGGTGCATGGCGGAGCATACTTCTCCTACAGACTCACGAAATTTCATTCCGACCTTCCAGAAATTTCGCACGCTTCACCTTCAAAACAAGAGGAAGGTCACCGTCTACCTTAAGATTCATACGATGCAAGATGAAGGGTACTTTGCAACACAAAATAGGTCCCTAAATACCTTGGTCGCACCATAACTTGATGCCGGCTTGACCGATTTCACAGATCCTTTGTTTTCGTAGTTATCAGAACAAAGGTTGTATGAAATAAAAATGGAACATTTGAGAACAACAAAGTGCGTTTTTCAATATGACCCTGCGTTTCTATTGCATAGAAGTCTATAGCTTTGTTCCGATATTGATGAAATTTTGCTCACTCTACCTTAAAACCAAGAGGTATCTCACTGTATAAAATTTCGTTCAGTGCATGATGGAGGATGCTTAATGTAAGGAAAATTACGAAATGCATAGTTTTGCTCCAATCATTATGAATTTTTGCACAAATTACTTTTGAAACCAAGAGGAACATCACTGGGTAAATAAATATTTTATGATACCTTGCAGATAACCTTGGACGAGATAGGGGAAGGTGAAAACGAACAGAGAGATAGGAGGGAAAGAGATGGATGCAGCGAGAGAGGGAGAAGGAGATGTCGACTACGAGAATGTAGGATAAATAGACACCTGGGCAACGCCGGCTTTACAGCTAGTGCAGCAATAAAATGCGAATGAGGTGTCACTTAACACTTACGCCTCCTCAGATATTATACCTCGTCGTTAGATGCGTCACAGATTGCCGCATGTGTTGCCATACAGTGCCGACGAGACTCCTACCTCCACCGTCTGTGACGACTCATTGACGTACATCACGACGTACACTAGAAGTCTTACCGTCATTCAACCACTTTCTACAGGTATATCTCGTCACAGCTGACCCCTTCATGAGATACACTTTCCCAAGCATGGCATCAATAATTTGTTCTCATGAAAATTATAAATAAAAATTACAAACCCTGAGACTTGTGGCAATATTTCCTGGAACACAGAAGAAGAATTAAGAGTTGTTATGTGAAGTCGTCTTAGGCGCTAGTGGTGCGATGGTCTAATGCTAAGACGTCTGCGTAGTAAGTATGGAGGGCCGGGTTCGAATCGCGGCCGCAACACAAATTTTAATTCAACCTTTCTCTTTAATGTCTTATGAAAATTGATTAGATTAGTGGATTTGGCTATTCTATTTCGCTTTGATTAGTTGCTGCGATGGTACCAAATTTGTCGCTATTCAAACCCATGCCCCTGATAACACAACTTGTGCGAAAGTAGTCCCAATAGAGTAATAATTTTTGCAACAGTGAAGCCCACAGTAAACATAAATGTGTTTCAAGTTGCGGATCTCTACCTTTCTTCAAGATGAAAAGTAAATCTCCAAGTTTTGACTCTTCCGTGTAAATTAAACAGGACATGAACTAAACGTCAGGAGATTAACTTGGAGAAAGTTGATAGTGAATGTAATAGGGGTGTCTTACACATTGAGCAGTAAGACAGCTGAAACTTTATTAATTAATTGCGTAAATGATTAAGACGACGACTGAATACATAAAAGAGGTAAAATGAATTATTCACATCCATCACATGATTGGAGACTATATTATATAATGAGAAAAATAACAGAGATAGTAAGTATGTATCAGATTTTATAAAAGAGTGAATGAAACCAATATGCCAGGTACAAATTAGCTCAGGCACCATTCCTAACTTTTTTTATGTCTCAAGAAACATGGTTATAGAAGTCGAAGAAATCCTGGAGACGCTGACGCAATATTAACAATGAAATTTAAGTCTCTGATTTGAAGCTACAAAACCTTATCAGGGTGAGCTGGGGATCCCGACCAAAATTTAGTTCATGTGTACATTTTGAAGTATTGGGGGTGGCGTGTGAGGCGACGGTGATGTAAAGTCTTGAGAATACAGGAAACAAGAATACAGGAAAGTACTTTAAGTACCATCGTCATTTATCATTAAGTGTGGGGAGAAACACTTTGCCATTATCTGGTCTGTAAGGCTATATAGATAGACTGATCTACGGAAACTTTGATACATAAAGAGTGACTGACATTGTATATAACTTGATATAAGTAACTACATCTCACATCTCTGTGCATCTCAGTCGAAAATCGCCATCTTTATAACGTATTGTGTTCATCATAACAAGTTAAACCAAGAAATCAAGGATGCATAAAATTGTCAAAAACTTTTTCACCAGTGAGATTCTGCGACTACGAACAGAGTTAAGAATAATTTGTCACTGTTCTTGTGTAAGTCTACACTGTTTACCATCATCTGTTGAGTGAACTTGGCCTGAATACTTCCTGATTGCGATGACGACAAATATTTCTATGATTGCGATGACGACTAATATTACTATGCATAAAAACTTCTCCTTTCCACGTGTATCACGGAAGATCGAGAGAAAATAACAATACTTCAACTAAGTTATGGAATAATTCTGCTCCTAATACGCCAACATCGCATCTTCCGTTCGCGTTCTATTATGCTGCTTAGCCCGGATCGTGTGGTTTGCTGGTAACGCTTGTAACTGGAAACCGAGTGGTTACTGGATCTAATGCTGCCGGGTCCACGGATATAAGCAGTTTGGAACCTAAATATTGGCAACGCCGGCCGCGGTGGCCAAGGGGACTGAGGCGCTTCAGTCACGGTCTGCACGGCCTCTACGATCGGGGGTTCGAATCCCCCCCTCGGGCATGGATATTTGAGCCCTCCTTAGTTGTAGGTAGTTCGTAAGTAGTTTGTAAGTTTAGGGACTGATGAACCCGTAGTTAAGTCCGTTAAGCTTAACAAACATTTTATTTTTTTATAAATAGTGGCAACACTGCTGTGGAGACACTATGGATTGGAATCCAATATTGTCGCTGACAGCACACGTTGTTGACATACCTACCTTACCTCCTAGAAAGTTGACTCACCCGTCCCACATCACTGGCGTGCCTACAATCAAGTAAAACACAGTCACTTTGGGCGAGCGATCTAATGTAACGACGTCAATTTGTTTTCTAAACAGGAGCCAAAACTGAAAGGGATGTTTTTCAGAATCATGATTTCACTTTGCATTGCGTTCCCGCACACAATTTTAATCTGCCCGGAAGTTTCGTATGAGTACACACTCCGCTGCAGAGTGAAAATAAGTGTAGATGGTGGCGAGAAAGGCAATAAAAAGTTTTATGCATGTCGTATCGACAGCGCACAGAAGGATGGAATAAAAACGGCAGTCGAGGAATTAGTCCATTCAGTAGGAGCCCCCCTGTCCCCTTTAGCGACACCCCCACTGCTGGGATAATGAAGGCCAGAGGCTGCCATTGTGTTCGTGGCGGCTATATAAGAGCCGCGCAGGCCGCCACACAGCATTCGACACAGTCGGCTCTCCAAACCTGCAACATGAAGTTCCTGGTAAGCACCAGTCTTGGCTCACTTTTAATTTTGTCACGCGCTGAGGAACGGGCTATTTTAAAAATTCACATAAGACAAGAAATCGTCTAAGTTAAAACCACAGTTAATTATCTGTTTTGCTTAACACCTACGGTAAGCACAGTTGCCACCTGATGATCTTGTAAATGATAATACATTTCCTGACAAATACGGATGGAGAAATGCGTTATCATTGGAAGAAGGTATTTACTGAAACTGGTCGTGTAGGTTTAACTGCGATTTAGCTTAGAGGTTTTTTTTCGCGTTAGAGTCAGCATTTACATGAGTTTGTCGTATCAATTTCCATGAGAGACCTACCAATAAATTATAATTACCTGATATCTTATCCAGGATATTTTCTAGGAGGCGATTTTTTAATGTACTCGTTATGAATCTATTGCCATAGATTGTTTATTGATTTTATATGAAGAATTTAGACTCGTTAAAGAGTCATTGTCAAATGTTACTTGTCCAGGCATGTTAAGAAATATACTTCAGATGAACCAAATCATAGTGGGAAGTTATAAATGTTTGATGTGCATATCATTTGTAACCTGCCACTATGATGTTGGCTGATCTGAAGTATAGTTCTTAACATGCCTGGACAAGTAACATTTGATAATGACTCTTTAATGAGTCGAAGCTACTCATATAAAATCAATAAGCAATGTATGGAAATAAAGATCTTATAAAGAGATTCGTAACTATTACCAATAAATGTTCAAATTTTTGTAAAATGGGACCAAACAGCAAAACCTGGTCGTGTTTGCCTAATATGATAAAACTATATATTTTACTCCGTTTTTAAATTGCCAGTAGCACTTTAGAGACTTCAGTATTTCATATAGGAACCTCTCATAAAAGTTTAGATTATAGTCTTCCTTAGGTTCAAACTACTCTTTCAAGAACTGTGATGAGAGATGGCAAAAAGATGCAGAGTTTTGTCGATAGCCTGCTTAAAGCAATCGAGCTTTGTTGATTCAACCCTCCACAAGTTTCATACGTTAACAAATTTCATCAAAACCTCGAGTGTTTCCCATCAACTCCTCCTCTCGTATAAAAAAGTAGAGCTGATATTTTGCTTTCAAATTAGATTCACCTATCCAGTATAAGGTATCTTCAACTACCAACATTGCAAAATCAAAATGCCATTCTAACGGTATATAATCTTGTTTACTGACGGAATAGTAACATTGATCAACTTCGCCACCCTTACGAGAAAGTTTGGAGTAACTTGCTTATTCTTACTTTCTTCGACTTATATAGCTGCGACGAAGCAAAGAGGATATGGACAGAGACAGGAACTGTGGAGTAAAGTATCAGAATGAAGAGACAGTTTGATTTCTCGAGTGCAATAACAGTTCCATTCTCCATAGTCGGTAAATCGCCTTATCCTTATGTTTACGCGGAAAATAAACAAACAAAACATTTAGTCAACCGGTGGTCTCAGAAAAAAAAAAAAAAAATTTTCTGGGAAAGCATCTTTTGTCTGCCTTATATTTCATGCCACACAGCAACCGAAGTCAGCTTCTTGATTTGACTACTTTTAAGGTGGGACTTTTTCCTTCTTTTAAAAAAAATTCTTTTATTTAGTTTCTCATTCATTTCATACCAGACTCCCACAAATCGAAGTGGTTGCGGATTTGGCTAGTACCGTACAAGTACATATTTTACTTATAATTCTAAGTAGTCATGATCACTTAGTCTCTACAGACTACAATAGTTCATATAGCAACAACTAAGGAAAAGTCAGAATATATACTTGCTTATATTCACACTACTCTTTCTAGTACTACTCTTTGATGAAAGATGGCACAAAGAGCAGAGTGTGGTCCTTCACCTACTTAAAGCAGTCGAGCTTAGTTGTGTCAACCCTCCCGAAGTTTCATACGTTAACAAATTTTGTCAAAGCATCTGAAGGTTTCCCATCAACCAGTCGTCTCGTTTAGACAAGTAGAGCCATTTTTTCCCCCGAAATCGATTTACCTTCCAGTATCAGGCAATATATTACAATATATGTTAAATTACTGAACAGTTTTTTAATTTAAAAGAAAAGTTGTTAATTCTTGCACAAGGAAATGTTTCGCTTCTGCTGTATCACGTGAACGTTACTACGACATTGTACCTTAAGGCCCTAGTGGCGTAAAGTTAACTCACAATGTTATTCCTCAGGTTGTCGTCCTTGTCGCGTGCGTGGCTGCCGCCTCCTGCGAGGAGGCCCGTGAGAAGCGCGGCCTGCTGGGGGCGGGAGTGCTGGCCGCCCCCGGCACTGTGCTGGCGCCCGGCGTCCTCGCCGCCCCCGGAGTCCTCGCCGCCCCCGGAGTCCTCGCCGCCCCCGGCCTCGCCGCCCCCTTACTCGCCGCCCCCGGCATCGCTGCCGCCCCTCTCGGCCTGCGTCTGGGCCTGGGACAACCCATCATCGGCTGAAACTCCCCACACTGATGTATACTTGTGTGTAAGTCGTCTCTTTAAATAAACTGTCCATAGCTTTACAACCTTTTTTATTTACTCTAAAAACCACCAGAATTCCACAGATGCTATTGCATATAATGCCTACCATAGAATGAATATCTACGCCTGCGATTCCTCTCTCATCTCCACCAGTAATGTATTTCGTCGTTATAACCTGTTCTATTTTGTTGCAAGTTGGCAGATATTGCAGTTCAATCCTAACAGCTGAAGTAATGTCAGTAGAGTCGCGCAATTAGTGTAAGTTATGCTATTGTGTGGAAAGATAAAGATCTGTCAGTGGACCGTGGACAGCGATTATAGTATGTGTCAGCCAACATTCAAGATCTACATCTACATCTACAACCGTACTCCGCAAGCCACCTGATTGTGTGTGGCGGAGGGTACATTGAGTACCACTATCGATTTTCCCTCCTATTCGCGGAAAGAAGGGTTGTCGGTATGCCTCTGTGTGGGTTCTAATCTCTCTGAATTATCCTCACGGTCTCTTCTCGAGATATACGTAGGAGGGAGCAATATACTGCTAGACTCCTCAGTAGAGGTAAGTTCTCGAAACTTCGACAAAAGCCCGTACCGAGCGACAGAGCGTCTCTCCTGCTGAGTCTTCCACTGGAAGATTACGATTACCAAATGATCCTGTAACGAAGCGCGCTGCTCTCCGTTGGATCTTCTCTACCTCCTCTATCAATCCCACCTGGTACGGATCCCACACCGGTGAGCAGTATTCAAGCTGTGGGCGAAAAAAAAAAAAAAAAAAAAAAAAAAAAAAAAATATATATATATATATATATATATATATATATATATATATATATATATATATATATATATGTCTTACAATGTCGGTATAACTACGCATATCTCATGAATCAAATAATAATTTCAATATCTTAAAATTTACAAATATTTAATGCATAAAAATATAGACAAATCATGCTGAAAATAGTTCAAAAATGTTCAAATGTTTGTAATTCTATCGGACCAAACTGCGTGGTCATCAGTCCGTAGCTTACAAACTACTTAAACTAAACTAACCTAAGGACAACACACACACCCATGCCCCAGGGAGGACTCGAACCTCCACGGCGAGCAACCGCGCGCTCCGCAGCGAGACGCTTTAGACCGTTCGGCTACTCCACCGCGGCTGCTGAAAATAGTTAACATTTGATAGCGTCATGCAGTTTCAACAAACTTTGGCTGTCATCTTGAAAGCGCCACACTTGTATATATTTCTATAATAACTGATTTCAACTGCGGTAAATATCGAATGCAAATATAAACAGATCGTCACAGTCTCCACAGTAACACTGTAACCGCAAGCGGCACGATTTACCTCTCGTAAATTTAATTTAGTGTGTCGATTTACTGTACAAATTGCCAGTAATTTACGTAAATATTGTGTGGCATGAGCGGTCAAGTTCATGAGAGCTGGTTTATTTATTGATTTCAGACTTTATGTAGTACTAATTAACAGACTTTTTTGTATTTAAATAAAGTTAAGATGGTAAGAAATTGATACGAGTGTAGAAATTGTATTCGGGAAACTTAAACTATTTTTAACCGTTGACAGTGTCATGTGGAGTGTTCGCGAAAGATATATAGTTTCAGTGTTTCTTAATCGGTGATGACTCATGCGTGAGCAATTTGTTCACAGTAAGTTTAAAACAATCGGCACTTAACCAATTTTAAATAGACAAATACGTGTGTTTTCTTATAAACGCAACTAGAAATAGTTATTTAGACATATGAAGTACATTACAAAATGTTCTTTGACTGTCAGAAAAATGCTACACACGCGATTCATCGCGTGACTTTTAAAGGCGCGAGTTCTCGCGGGTTAAAGTAATGATTACTTAGCTGAGGAAAAGTGCTACGCCGCGGTGGAGTAGCCGAGCGATCGCAGTGCGTTCCGAGATCCTCCACGGAGCTGGAATGTCCCGGGTATGAGAAGCTGATTTGTTGACGATGACGAGGCATATGATGAACATAATGAAACGGTTACCTCTTACAATACAACGAGAAGACGTGCCTGGCGGCAGAAGCACTGGAGTCGACCGCCCGGAAACTCACTCCCCACAGAGAGTTTTCTTTACTTTAATGTTTTTAGTTATGCATGGACACGCTACATCCGTTAGTATAGAGCGCATGGATGTTACTTGCGTGAGTCAAAGTGAAACACAATCCTTATCATTTCAATAAAAAAAGAGAGAGAGAGAGAGAGAGAGAGAGAGAGAGAGGAATACCCTAAATGGGGCGACAGGTGAGTGGAAATAGTAAAGAAAATACAGAAGCTTTTATTTTCTTTTTCAATATTTTCTATGTCTGCCAGGAAAAGGCTGTTTTATTTTGATGAAGTTGAAATAATAAAATAAACTAACGAATGCATATATCCCAAAACCACTCCCCATCCCTTAAATAACTAAATAAAAAAAAATAAAAAAAATAAAAAAAAAAACGGTAAGATGTCTGTTTATAGCATGGAGGGTCGGGTTCGATTCCGGGCCGCACCACAAATTTTAATTCGTTGCTTCAATATTATCTTTCATTACTTGTTACTGTTTCGCTAAGATCGCTTCTCAAAGGGGGGAAAAAAAAGAAAAAAAAAAAAAGCGGATAAAGCGTCTCGCTGCGGAGCGCGCGGTTGCTCGCCGTGGAGGTTCGAGTCCTCCCTGGGGCATGGGTGTGTGTGTTTGTCCGTAGGTTAGTTTACCTAGGTTTAAGTTGTTTGTAACCTACGGACCACGCAGTTTGGTCCGATAGATTTAGAAACATTTGAACATTTTTTGAAAAGTGCTACAATTTCTTATCACAGACAATGCAACTGTTTCAACATTTTACTCAATGTTTGATTAATAATTCATCGGACCACTTCCAATAGGAACCAGTTTGACTGAATAACCCTTATTCAACGAAATCTCTGACTTTGCATGCATCATTTGCAAACGTTAATACCTTGTTTTAATGCACCACGTATTTTATGTAATATTTCTTTTTTGTTACGCTAACTACAGCCATTGCATAGAGTGTTTTTAACTACAGAATCACAGCTAAAAGATAATATTTGAAACTAAAATAGTTGCTGGGGGATGAAACGAAACTTGTACGGTTCGGCACTAAGATAACATTGACCTAGACTTCTAAATCAGTACGGTAGATATCTCAATTCGTAAGTTGTTACAGCAAGACACACTTGCTTTAATCATAGCTGTGATGAATGCGAAAAGTAGCACAGCGGAATAGCGATGTAACAAATATGAAAAGGCCAAGTGCAGAATACAAACTTGGGGTATCTCGGTGCTCGGTGGATATCTGAGCTTGGAACAAGTGGTAAAACGTCTTGGTTTCACCCGAACCACCACCCATATGTATGGCCATCAGGACACATCTCTTACTGTAGCTAGGTTACAGAATTTCAGGAAAGTTTGATTGAAGAACTCGATCTGGAACTCTGAAAAATTTTGCTAATCCAGTAGTTCCTTTCCTTCCAGAGATGCCACTTGAGTTAAAAGTTCAGCGAAATATTCCATTTGCTCAAACATTATCCTGCTGGAAGATGCCATTATCATTAATTACGGGAAGTCTGCAGTAATATTCACGTTGTCCTTAGCTACTATGTTACCTGCGATTAATATTGCTGTGCCATGAATTCTCTGGCGAGAAATGTCACATAGGTCAGCTAAGGTTTGTGGGGCATTGCGTGTTTCGAGAAGCAATTAGCTTGGCTGACCGTGTATTTGGACATGAGTATTGGTGTAATCACAAGCCGGCCGCGGTGGCCGAGGGGACTGAGGCGCTTCAGTCACGGTCTGCAAGGCCACTACGGTCGGGGGTTCGAATCCCCCCTCGGGCATGGATATTTGTGCCGTCCTTAGTTGTAGTTAGTTCATACGTAGTTTGTAAGTTTAGGGACTGATGACCCCGTAGTTAAGTCCCTTAAGCTTAACAAACATTTGAACATTTGTAATCACAAGACACGAATGCCATCCAACCAGTGTTATGTTTCAATAGATCCACGGTTCGGTCTCGTTACTCCCGTAGGGTGTTGCTTCAAGATAGGAACAGAAATACCCTGCAATATAAGATGAATGACGTCTTACTCAACATTTATGCCTGCACTGATATTATACGTTGTCGTTAGATGCGTCGCAGAATGCCGCATGCATTGCCGTACAGAACAGACCAGAGTCCGTTCGTCCACCGTCTGTGACGTTTTCTCGTGGTCGTAACGTCCTTCAACCACTTTCTACAGGTGTGCATGATAATGTCATTTTAATCTCCTTCCTGAGGTACAAGTTCCCAAGCGCCGCATTAATAATCTGCTCTTATCAAAATTGATTACATCAGTGGCTTTGGCTATTTTATTCCGCTTCGTATTGTCGCTGGGATGGTATCGCATTTGTAGCTGTTCGAACCTTTGACACTGATAATAGTAGTTTCCGGAAGTAGTCACTCAAGTGTAATAATTTTGGCATTATTGACGGCCACGATAAACATAAAAGCATTTCGAGTTACGGATCCATATCTTCCTTCAAGGTGAAGGGGAAATATCATCTTCATGTTTTGGCTCCTCCGTGTAAATTAAAGAAGTAATGAACTAGAAAGTCAGTTGATGCTAAGGGGATTAACTTGGAGAACGGCGATTGTGAAAGTAATAGGGGTGTTTTACGTATTGTGCCGTAATACATCTGAAACTGTATTAATTAACTGATTAACTGATGAAGACGACAACTAAATACATATAAGAGATAAAATAAGTTTTTCAGATCCATCACATGATTGGGGACTGTATTGTGTAATAAGAAAACCAGCAAAGATGGAAAAATAAGTACCCGATTTTCGAAAAAAGAAAATGTATGAATATACCAGGAAGAAATTACTTCAAGCACCATCCCTAATGCATTTTAAGTGTCAAGAAACGTGGTTATTGACATCGAAGAAACATGGAGACACTGGAAAGTTTCCGATAGCTGACATAACATTAACAGAGAAATTTAAGTCTCTGATTCTAAGCTGCTAAACCTTACATGGTTGAAATGGGAACACCGACAAAATTTAATTCATGTATGCATGTTGACTAGTATTGGGGGCGGGGTGTGGAGAAGCGGAGATCTGAAGTATTATGAATAGGTGAGTATAACTCCATAAGCATGAACACAATTTATTATTTATTGATCACCTGAGTGGGGAGAACTGCTTTGCCATTACCTGGTCTCTGCTACAGAAACGGTAGAACATAAACACTGAACCACGTTCTTCATAACTCGATATAAATAACGACATGTCACATCTGAATCATAACCCATTATCTGTATAAAGTATTGTGTTCATCATAACACGTCAATCCATGAGATCCGGGAAGCATAAAATTGACCAAAAAGTTTTAATTTTACTTAGAGCATTCAGCGACTACGAACAGACTAAGATTAATTTGCCACTATTCTGGTGTAATTCTAAACTGTTTAGAATCCTTTAATGATTGAACTTAGCCTACAAGCAATCAGCTTGCCGATGACGACGAATATTTCTATGTTTAATAACTTCACGGCAATTACCTTAACTTTATGACGGGTATGAATGACTCTACAAATAGAAGCTTATTTCAACACCTTAACACTTTGAATTTTTTGATTTTTCTAGTTCATATCAACGTGTATGATGGAAGATAAAAAAATAACAAGACTCCATTCAGTTATGGCACAATTCTCCTCCATCGATTGCGCTAACATCACATCTTCCGCTCACGTTAGACTCGCCGAACTTTAAAATTTTGTTCCACTGTACCGCTTAGGCCGGATCTTGTGGTTCACTCATAATGCGCTTGACTAGAAACCGAGATATTAGCAAATCAAATGAAATGTTTGTTAAGCTTATGGGACTTAACTACGGGGTCATCAATCCCTAAACTTACAAACTACTGATCAACTACCTTATACTAAAGACGGCACAAATATCCATGCCCGAGAGGGGATTCGAACCCCCGACCGTAGTGAGTTATTAGCAGATCTAATACTGGCGGGCCCACGGATTTATTTCTGCTGCCTTCAACTTAACCATGGAAAGAATTACCAGGAACGTGATTCGGATTCAGCATATTGAATATTAAACGTTGCATATTGAATATTAAATACTTCATTATCTGCATTAATTTTGCATTAAAGAAGGGCAGACGCTGATTGCAGAACTACTCTAGTTGCCTCATTACAGTATAACACGTGCCGTACTTCATATTGACCTATAACAACAATTTGGGTGTACATCCCCATACAAATGCGACTATGAGCAAAGTCGCTTACCACATTCATAGTTACTTAAAAATTAGGAAAGATGTTTTTGTTCACTTATATACGGTTTCAAATGGATGTTTGTTGTTGTGGTCTTCAGTCCGGAGACTGGTTTGATGCAGCTCTCCACAATACCCTATCCTGAGCAAGCCTCTTCATCTCCACATAAGAACGGCAACCTACATCTGTCTGAATCTGCTTACTGTATCTATCTCTTGGTCTTCCTCTGCGATTTTTTCCCCACACACTTCCTTCCAATGCTAAATTCACAATTCCTTGATGTCTAAGAATGTGTTCTACCAATCTATCCCTTCTTTTAGTCAAGGTATGCCAGAAATTTCTTTTCTCTCAAATTCTGTTCAATACCTCCTCATTAGTTACGCGATCCACCCTCCTAATCTTCAGCATTCTTCTGTAGCACCATATTTCAAAAGCCTCAATCCTCTTCCTGTCCGCACTGTTTATCGTCCATGTCTCACTCCCATACAAGGCAACACTCCATACAAATGCCTTCAGAAAAGACTTCCTTAGGCTTAAATCAATATTCGATGTTAACAAATTTCTCTTTTTCAAGAACGCTTTTCTACCCATTGCCATTCTGCATTTTATATCCTCTGTACTGCGACAATCATTTGTTATTTTACTGCCCAAATAACAAAACTCATCTACCTCCTTTATTGCTTCGTTTCCCAATCTAATTCCTTCAGCATCACCTGATTTCCCTACACTGCACTCCATTACCCTAGTTTTGCTCTTGTTAATGTTCATCTTATATGCACCTTTCAGCACACTGTCCATTGCCTTCAACTGCTCTTCCAGGTCTTTTGCTGTCTCTGAGATTATTACAATGTCGTCGGCAAAACGCAATGTTTTTAATTCTTCACCCTGAACTTTAATTCCCTCTCCAAATTTCTCCTTGCTTTCCTTTATAGCTTGCTCAATGTACAAATTGAATAACAATGGAGAAAGACTACAGTCCTGTCTTATTCCCTTTCCAACCACTGCATCCCTTTCATGCCCTTCAACTCTGATAACCGCTGTCTGGTTTTTGTACAAGTTATAAATAACCTTACGTTCCCTATATTTTACTCCTGCTTGCTTCAGAACTTGAAACAGTTTATTCCAATCAACATTGTCAAAAGCCTTCTCCAAATCTACAAAAGCTAGAAATGTAGGTTTGCCTTTTCTTAATCTATGTTCTAGGATAAGCCGTAAAGTGAGTATTGCCTCCCGTGTTCCTACATTTCTCCTGAACCCAAACTGATCTTCCCCGAGGTTGGCTTCTACCACCTTTTCCATCCTTCTGTATATAATTCGTTTTAATATTTTGCAACCATGACTTATTAGACTGATGGTTCTGTAGTTTTCACACCTGTCTGCACCTGCTTTCTTTGGAATGGGGATTATTACATTTTTCTTAAAGTCTGAGGGTACTTCACCTCTCTCATACATCTTACACACCAGGTGAAACAATTTTGTCATGGCTGGTTCTCCCAGAGACTTCAGTAGCTCTGAGGGAATATCATCTACTCCAGGGGCCTTGTTTCGACTTAGGTCTTTCAGAGCTCTGTCAAATTCTTCTCTCAATACGGTATCTCCTATTTCATCTTCATCTACATCCTCCTCCCTTCCTACAATATTGTCTCTTAGTTCATTTCCTTTGAAGAGCCCCTCTATATACTCTTTCCACCTTTCAGCTTTCCCTTCTTTGCTGAGAACTGGTTTTTTACCATCAGTGTCCTTGATATTCATAGATCTGTTTTTCTTATCTCCAAATGTTTCTTTTATTTTCCTGTAGGCTGTATCTATTTTTCCCTATTTATACATTCTTCTACATCCTTGCATTTGCCTTCTAGCCACTCCTGCTTAGCCATTTTGCACTTCCTGTCAATCTCATTTCTTAGTCGTCTGTACTCCATTTTGCCTGTTTCATTTACTGCATTTTTATATTTTCTCCTTTCATCGATTAAATTTAGTATCTCCTGTGATATCCAAGGATTTTTTGTAGGTCTTGCCTTCCTACCTATTTTGTCCTCTGCTACCTTCACTATTTCATCTCTCAATTTTTACCCATTCCTCTTCTACTGTTTTATTTTCCCCTGTTTCTGTCAATTGTTGCCTAAAGCTCCCTCTGAAATGGATAATAGCAGAAAACCCGGTGTTTCTCTGGTATTTACTTATTCCAGTCGTCCTTCTCTCTATCTCTCTCTCTTTCTCTCTCGCTCTCTCTCTATCTATCTACTCCTCCCTCTTCTGTCTATCCTTTTCCTGCCCTTTCACTGGCCCTATCCTCCTCCCCTTCTACCGAGCTCCATTTTTATACGCGTAGACAAAACCTTGTTCCCTTTCCTCAAACGTTTCTTCGATGTTCAGGACCCTCCGCCACGCACTGCAAGGTGTTGTACGCAGTATAAAATGCTTCTCTGAAAAATATTTATACATAAAGCATAGTGTCCGTGTATTTATATGTACGTATTGCATACAAATGTGCAGTTTTCTTGCAATCTTTATGAAAGTTTGCAAACGAAAGCTTCAATCCATGAGGATGATCGATGTAAGGATCACGTACAACACATAGTTAACGAGATATGAAGTCATAAACAATGAGGTGCGAGAATAACTGATCCATTAAGCGACAATCCTGTACATTTCGTACAAAAGCTCTGTACCGATTTTAACCCAATTTGGTACACATATTCTTTACCATGAGGTACTAATTCTGTAATGGTAAGAACCACATGGTTCAGGAGATACAAAGTCGTATAAAATAGGAGAATTTATGAGTACAATATTCACAACAGTGTTTAAACATAATTTCAAACCTTTATTGTTTTCTCGCTGACAACCATAGCAAAATTATGAAAAGAAGAACGTTTCTCGCTTACTACTTTTCCGCTGTTCATGTAGTAAAACTACAGAATTCGGTATGCGTTACAATTTCTAATTTCTACGATACAAATTGCAGCCGCAGGAAATTTTACAGATGGTATACACGCATATAGCTGAATGTACCCTTGCCGGCCGCGGTGGCCGAGGAGACTGAGGCGCTCCAGTCACGGTCTGCACGGTCACTACGGTTGGGGGTTCGAATCCCCCCTCGGGCATGGATATTTGTGCCGTCCTTAGTTGTAAGTAGTTCATAAGTAGTTTGTAAGTTTAGGGACTGATGACCCCGTAGTTAAGTCCCATAGACTCTACAAACATTTGAACATTTTTTTGAATGTACCCTCGTAATTGTATCACAGTACGACACGTAGTTCATGGGATATGAGCACATAAAATGTAACGTTCATGGGAAACGCCCCATCACACACCAAGTTTTAATCTGTTACTTCTCTACTACTAATTGTAGTCGCAAAAGATTTTGCAGACATACAGCACTTATAAAATTTAATATATACCTGAAAAATTATTCTATTGTACAACATATAAGTCAATGAATATGAGAATTTTGTATGTCATTTGTATTTTGATTACTATCTTTCTTATGCAACGCATCCTAATTTCTGATATATTCTACAATAGATACTACATGTTTTTAGAAAAATAGGAGTTGGATAAAGAAGGGATCGGAGATGTACTAACTCAAGGAAAGAATAAATAAATAAAGACTCAGGCAACCTCGAGTTTTCAGCTATTTACCTATATTTGCCTTCCACATTTAGGTATCTCTGTATTTCCGTAAACCGCTGCATTAAAATGCTACGGCGTTTCCTGAAAACCCGTTGTTACTCGAGTATATTTTTATTCCAGATTTTAGTGAATCCATGTACCTCTGCTCAAAGTTTCAAATCATTATATAAATACACTAACACGAAAATTGTGGTACAGATTATTAATTTATTCGTATAAGAAGGTCAATGAAAGTTACATGATTCGAAACATTGTTTGTCGTAGATTTCATGAATATAAATATTATGTGTGCATTTTGCCATTAAAAGTGGTAAAAGGAAGTACAAATTTTCCTATCTACAGCTTGGATCAAGTTCTACATTCTCCAAGAATCAGCTCAATGATTGGCTATTCGCCTCGGCCAAAGACGCTGTAATGCAGCGCATCTGCAGTATTAAAATAAGTGAATATCGAAACATGGAGTGCTCCCAACTCACTTTCTTGTGCCGTTCAAATGCTTTATTTTCGCAGTGATTAAGAGTGGTTAAAGGAAATGGATGTTTTGATATGAATGCCGATATAAAGGATGATGCGCCGAGAGAGGCATCTAGCGGTGCTCGGGTGGAACTACGAAGTCGACATGTTGTCAGCTCTGGAATTCTGAATATAGCAGTATCGCAATAACATTATTTATTGGCGTTGTATTAATATACGAACACCGAAATTGTAGTTCCATTTCAAATATTAGGCTAATGAAAGTTATATAATTCGAAAATGGCATGAGAAGTATATACTTCCGTTTTTATTTGTTGTTATTGTGACAGGCATTTTCCTTAACACGTAAAAGATACCGTTTCATATCCCCCAGTGCCGGTTAAATTTAAACAAATATCCCAGCGGCCTCCTATGATGATGGCAACAGTTGCTGAATAGTGAGAATCCTGTGAGTCTTCATTTTAGCCAATTGTTTGAGAACGCTGATATTTTCTGAGGGAATCTATAATAATATGAGACGAATGGAACTTACAAAATGCAAATGGTACTTCAACATACAGATCCACAAAAAAATTATATATTTCGATATCATAATTGTTATTTTTACCTTATTTATCCAGCATTAAAATCTTCAAATATCAACATTGCAAAATGGAAATGTCATTCTAACGGTATATAATGTTCTTTACTGATGCAATAGTAACATTGACCAACTTTTCCGCCCTTAAGAGAAATTCTGAGGTAACTTCCTTATTTTTACTTTTTTCGTGTTAGATAGCTACGACAAAGTAAAGAGGATATGGACAGTGACAGGAACTGAGGAGTAAAGTATCAGAATGAAGAGACAGTTTGATTTCTCCAGTGAAATTACACTTCCATTCTCCATAGTCGGTAAATCGCATTATTATGTCAGCCTGTGGTCTTAGAAAAAATAGTAATTTTCTGGGAAAGCATTTTTGTCTATCTTATATTTCATGCCACACAGCAACCGAAGTCAGGTTTTTGATTTGACTGAAGTACTTTTGAGGTGGGTCTTTTTTTTTAATTTTCTCTTTTTTTTTTTTTTTAGGTGCTCATTCATTTCATACCAGACTCCCATACAGCGAAGCGGGTTGCTAGTACCGTTCAAGTACGTAGTAAGTAGCCAGTAGCACTTACTCTCTACAGACTGCAATATTTCATATAGGAACATCTCAGGAAAATTCAGAATATATACTCGCTTATACTCACACTACTCTTTCCAGCACCACTCGTCATTCACCTACTTAAAGCAATCGAGCTTAGTTGAGTCAACCCTCGAGAAGTTTCATACGTCAACAAATTTCGTCAAAGCATTTGAAGGTTTCCCATCAACAACTTGTCTCGTTTAGACAATTAGAGCCAATTTTTCTCCCGAAGTCGATTTACATTCCAGTATCAGGCAATATATTACAATACATGTTAATTTAGTGAACAGTTTTTTTTTTTTTTTAATTTTAAAAAAAGGTGTTAATTCTTGTACGGCGAAATGTTTCGCTTATGCTGTATCACGTGCACGTTACTACGACTTTGTACCTTAAGGCCCTAGTGACGTAAAGTTAACTCACAATGTTATTCCTCAGGTTGTCGTCCTTGTCGCGTGCGTGGCTGCCGCCTCCTGCGAGGAGGCCCGTGAGAAGCGCGGCCTGCTGGGGGCGGGAGTGCTGGCCGCCCCCGGCACTGTGCTGGCGCCCGGCGTCCTCGCCGCCCCCGGAGTCCTCGCCGCCCCCGGCGTCCTCGCCGCCCCCGGCCTCGCCGCCCCCTTACTCGCCGCCCCCGGCATCGCTGCCACCCCTCTCGGCCTGGGTCTGGGCCTGGGACAACCCATCATCGGCTGAAACACTCCACACAGATTATTCCCGCGTTTAAGGCGTCTCCTTAAATAAATTGTCCAAGCTTTACAGAGTGTTTTATTTACTCAGCAAACCACTACACCCATTTGCCTAGATGCTGTTCCACATGATGCCTTCGACATAACGAATATCCCTCGCATCCTATTCCTCCCTCATCTCCTACCAGTAATGTCTATCGTCATATTAACAAGGTTTTTTTAAATGTTGGCAGATATTGCAGTTCAGCCATAACAGCTGATGTAATATCAGTAGTGTTGCGCAATTAGTACAATTTAGGGTATTGTTTGGACAAAAAGGACTGGCAGTGGACCGTGTCAAGCGGTTGGAGCAGGTGCCATAAATCGCAGGTAGTAGCAGCTTAACCAAAGCAGCCGGTCGGAGGTTTGTCGAAATCTGCAGGAATCTGGGTAAGGCGCATGCTTTGAACAGAAAACTAATCAGGGCTGTTTGCCGATTTTATTTTAAGGTTGTGTCTGGGGGAAATCTGTGAGTTGCACACTTCAGTGATTCAGAATAAAATTAAAAAAAAAGAAATCTATAACAATATTTACAGTCAACGTTCAAGAAATTTATGATGTCGGTATAATTACGCACATCTTCTGATTCAAAAAATAATTTCAATATCTCAAAACTTAAGTTCATGACTACTACATGTCAATATAGACAAATCAGTCTGAAAAATATAACTAACTTTTAAATGCGTTACGGAATTTCAACATACTCTGCTTTAGATGATAGCTTACTGTCCCTGGCTGTCATCTTGTAAGCGTGTAAAGCAGAGTGTCCGTATGTTTGTGTGTTTGCCTGTCCGTTTGTGTGTACGTATTGTATACAAATCTACAGTTTTTCCCAATATTTATGAAATTTTGCACACGCAAGCTTCAATCCATGAGGACGGTCGCTGTAAATTTCACGATCACGTACAACACATTCTTCACGAGAAATGATGTCATAAACATAGAGATGCGCAGAAAACTGCTGCATCAAACGACAGTGTTGCTCCTAAACCAATGGACTGATTTCAACCAACTTTGGCGCACATATTACTTACCATGAGGTAACGATGCTGTCGGGGTAAGAACCACATACGATTCTAGTGAACTCCAGTGCCTTTACGTTTTTACACAAAACCATACCAGTGTAGAAATTGTGTTCTGGATTATTAAACTTTTTTCAACTGTTGACTATTCCATGTTGAGTGCACGCAACACATACAGAGTGTTACTTAAAGTTATGATTACTGAGCTGGGGAAAAGTGCTACGAATTTATTATCACATACAAGCCAACTGTTGAACCATTTTATTCAATTGATGATTCATCTGACCACTTCCAATACGAAACAGTTTGACTCAATCTATGACTTTTCGTACATCGTTTACAAACCTAAAAACCTTTTTAATGAAACAGTTATTTGATGTAATATTTGTTATTTGTTTCGCAAACTACAGCCTTTGGCTGGAATGTTTGTCACTACAGGATCACTGGTGAAAGATAATAATTTGCAGCCGGCCGCGGTGGCCGAGGGGACTTAGGCGCTCCAGTCACGTTCTGCACGGCCACTACGGTCGGGAGTTCGAATCCCCCCTCGGGCATGGATATTTGTGCCGTCCTTAGTATTAGCTAGTTCGTAAGTAGTTTGTAAGTTTAGGGACTGATGACCCCGTAGTTAAGTCCCATAAGCTATACAAACACTTGAACATTTTTAATAACTTGCAACTAAGGTAGTTGCTGGAGCATGAAAGGAATTTTAATACATTTTAATACATGACTTAAATACAACGCAGGACATATATCAAAACGGGGGCATATACAAAATTCACTGCTCCGATTGTAATGCATACTACATCGGGCAAACAGGACGCAACTTCAAAACGCGTTACAAAGAACACACAGAACTCGGCAGAAAAAACGCTGAAAGCAGATCCACCTTCGCTGCTCACCTTATACGCAACAGTCACAAGGTACACTGTATTGAAAACAACCTAACAATACTCCATAAAATGAAGAAAGGCTATTTTATGGATTTTTATGAAGAGGTTGCCATATATACTCACCTAAAAAAGTCCAAGGAAGACACGCTTAACGAACAATGCACTTTAAAGAATACCAATTTCTTAGATATCTGCCGCCCAGTAATTGATAAATTTTTTTAGAAATGCTCCACAAGTTCGTGGCTGTTTTTGAAATACGTACATACTACTGTTTGTAAACAGTACAATGTAAGCAATCAACGACGCGTCCAAACAGCTCTGGAGCCCCCACCAGCGTTCCTGGTTCAAATTTCGCTCGCTAGAGGCCGCCCCTCAACTATCGACTTGGACGCCTCGTTTGTTGCAAACATTTTACATTTTACAACCTAAGAATCTTTGTACCTTGTTTAAATCAATACATTCAACTTTAATGTAAACTAAATTGAATACAACTGGCCTTAAGCTAAATAATTATACTTCCTGTATTAAAAACATTTTAAATTGACGACACGCCCACTTTTCACATAGCCTCACTGGCCGCTACATTTCCGTTTTTTATCCTAACTGACAATTGTAATTTTTTACTATTGACCTTTACATTTTATCAACTGATGTTTATAATTTTAAGCATGCAATGATGTAATGTTTATATCAGAACACATCAGATCATGCCGATTATAATGTTCTGGAATGTTAAAAAATGACACGCCCATTTTTCTTATATCGCCATTGGGCGCCAAAAGTTTTAAATTCTCTGAGTTCTATCGTTTTAATTACTTGACGTTGCTTTCTCTATGGCATAACGTAAGTTTCTTTCTGCTTCTGTACAGTACCTTTTTACATATGTATCATTCTATCTTGTACCATATAATTTTTCTAAACTTATTGCTACACATTATATGCAGGTCTGTCACACTTGAAAATGGCCTAACATAGAGGCCGAAACCGGTAGTGTGGGCTTAAATAAGCACAACTAATTGCAACTGGAGCTGGACTTTCATTAAATTTGAATTTTGTACGGTTCGACCCTAAGATAACACCGTGACAAATGTCTAAATCAGAACCGTACATAACCCAATACGTAGGTTTTTCCAACATAAAGTCACACTTGCAGTAATCTTTACTGCGATAAATGCGGTGCATATCTGTGCTAGGAACGAGTGGTAAAACGGTTTGGCTTAACCCCAATTATTGCTCTTATGTATGGCCATCTGAAGTCAGTGTAGCTACATTACAGAAGTTCAGTAAAGTTTGAATGAAGAACTGGATCTAGAACTCCGGAAAAATTTTGCTAAACCAGTTTTTTTATTATTTATTTATTTATTTATTTATTTTTTCAAAAGGGTCCACTTTTCTTAAAAGCTCTGCGAATTATTCCATTTGTTCAAACGTTACACGAAGTTAGATGAATAAATAAAGAGAAGACGACTTTATTGTTTATTGTAAAACTGACACTATACGTTATCGAAATATAGGGTTTAACATTCAGTTAACTTTAGCTATTGCCGTGAATTGTACGATTTAATGTTTTTGTATTTTATCCCTTAATTATCGTTTCGTTCCTTATATGGTAACTGCTTCAAGCTTGTAATTTGAATATTTGATTTTAGGGAGGACAAATAAAATGTACAAGTGATCTTGGCATATACCGACATATATAGGCTCCATTTTGGAAGAATATAAATATGAAACATACTCCTATCACAGAATAAGAGAAGCGGTTATGTCCTGCCCAGAGTTTTAGACGTAAGGAAAACTAGCTTCACGACTTATAGAAGGCAAAAATATTCAGTTAAAATATTTACATATTCTCCTTTTGTCACAACTTAGCCCGAATTTTGCAGTTCAGTGTGCTCTCGATCGGAGTGCACCTTAATAACAAGTTTCACTGAATGGAAATGCATCCAAACTATATTGACACGGAGTGTCATATTGCATGACAAGACAAATTCCACGGTGAATGACTTCGTGTCATTGTCGCGTTACACGATTTCTAGTTACTATTCATGAAGCTAGTTCTCTTCTTTTACGAGCTTAACTCTGTCGATAACATATACGCCTTTTTTTTTTCTTTTAAATTGTGCAAGGAGTGTTTCCCATTCTAGTGACAAGATGGCAGTACCTAATTGTAGATATTACTGTCCAATAGGCATTTTCTAGTAGGTATTCATACTTCTAAAGATGCTACGAAGATATACAGATTAATCAAAAGAATTTAAGTTCGTTCAGTTTTGGGACGCAGTATGCGTGCAATTAAAAGTGGCAAGTTTCTGCGCACAAGTTATGCGGTTCCTATACAATAGAGAGCACTGTTTCGTAGGTAATATTTTGGCTAAGGCCATAAACAGTTATTCTTCTAGAAGATGCCGTTATCATTAATTACGGAATATTGAGGTCTAAAGTATAAAAGTTTACTGATCTGTTTTGTGTGTTACTAAATAGACCAATGTGAGCTGCTCTGGATGTTCCGAAGCGGAACAACAAAACTAAGTAGCTATATATATTCTCGTAACACACACCAGAAGCTGTCTGTCTAAAGAGACTTGAAATGAAATTTGCAACGGAACGCACGCCAGTCCAAGGCGGGGCAGCTAAATATGACTAATTAAATTTTAGGAGGGGTTCTAAAGGAACTGAGAATTTAATTAACAATTTATGTATTCTGGAAACACTCAAGAAATGGGAAGAACAGTTTAAAACATTAAAAGCACATGCTTCACACATTTAGAGGGGAAACGATTGACAGTGACATTAATAAACGGCCCATTTGATTGCTAACCTTATATGAAATTGTTTCATTAAGAAAACAGGGATAGATTTGGGTGAGTAGACACACATTCATTCACACGCACTTGCCGAAGCTCGCGCAACAGTTTCTGAAACAGTGGCCATCATCTGCCACAGTGGAAAATTGAGGGATATCAGCTACCTTGAGGCACGAGCACACATTAAAATGAACCTGATTCTGATATGCCGAAATCTGGCTGGTTACCGGTTCCTGGAATGGTTCACAACTCTCAAAATCTCAAAATGCATAATACGTAAGAATAAAATCACCACACACGGTAGAATTGAACATGTATAACCAAATTACTAACATGATTCGCCTGAGGGGCACTAAAGCAGCCACGTGGGAGTAGCCGAGCGGTCTGGAGCGCCACGTTGCAGATTGTGCGGCCTCCCACATTCGAATCCTCCCTCGGGCATGGATTAATATCGCTGGTACCATGAATGCTCAGGCGAAAATGTCACATAGCAAGTACTGCCCTTTGTGCATTGAAGGTTTAGATAAGCCTTCTGCATGGCTACCATTTATCTGGCCATGACTACTGACGTATAATCACAAGACACGTAAGTCGTTCAACCACTAAGTTGTTTCAATAGATCGACGGTCCGGTCTGGTTGGTCCCGCATGCACTCAGATCGTAAATGAGGATGTCGCATCAAAGTAGGAATAGGAACGATCGGTCTGCTGTGGAGTCCATTATCTATAAATATAAAAATAAAGGTTTGTATGTTTCTGTATGTGTTCATAAACCATTCATTCGATGGCAATGAAACTTAGATGAACTATCCACCGTACGCCGACGGAGGTTCCTGACCCAAAAACAAAAGAGCACGACACATAGCTCAAGATATATGACGTCATAAATAATGGAAGGCTACCTCGTGAGAATACCCACATTTTGCGTCAATTATTTGAAAATGGCAGTAGTTAGGGACGTGCAATATTGTATGTAATTTCTAACGTTTATGAAGCGTTTTGAAACTGACCGCCCACAAACACACACACACAAAATGATGAAACGAAAAGAAGTCCACACAGCTCACAACACTTACGCTGTAGATGCTGTACTCAAGACTTTGTGATGTCTTACTAATATATAAATATTAATGTTTGTTTGTTTCTCTTTTTGTTCGTATTTCATACACGGCCATACCGAACATCCGATTGCGATAAAATTTGCACTCGCACGAAGGTTAAAGGCATACTAAAATTAACCTCGTACGGTGAATGGCGGTGGGTGCTTAACAGTTAATTCATATCTTACGCCTTCACGCTGAAATGGCTGGACGGATATGAACGAAATTTGGAACAGGAGTAGCTCATACCATGATTAATACACTGGCTACCTGCCGTAAGCCACCGTACCGTGCGTGGCGGAGGGTAGCTTAATATGTCTGCTTGCTTGTCCTTCATGCTGAAAGGGATGGAAGGAAGACACCTTTAGGAAGACACCGTATGGTGCATGGCGGAAGGTGTCTTACAGTGATTTAACACTCTGAAACGGCCCGACGGAACTAAATGAAATGTGGAATAAAAATAGCTTATACCTAGAAGTAATACCTGGAAGACCTTTCGCAAGCCAGTGAATTTAGCTTAGCGTAAAGTACCTTGCGACTTTGACACCGTTCCACCAGTCGCCATGAAACTTGGTGCATATATGTATTTTTTCATATATAGCAGGGAGGAGAGAGGCAGAGAGAGGGAGAGGGAGTAGAATGAGAAGGATGGAGACAGACAGGTGAAAGGAGATCAGGGGGGAGGGGAGGAGCAGCTGAACTGAGAGGAAAAGAGGAGGAGATGGATAGAGAGATAAAAAGAGTAATTGCACAGAGAGAGAAAAGGGACTAAGTAAACACTGGAATAGACAAGTACCCGGGCGACGCCGGGTTTTCAGTTAGTCTATATACCGGGTGATTAAAAAGTCAGTATAAATTTGAAAACTTAATAAATCACGGAATAATGTAAATAGAGAGGTAAAAATTGACACACATGCTTGGAATGAAAAGGGTTTTTTTTAGAACCAAGGTCATCTGATTAGAAAAGCAATAAGTAGCATAACAAAGGAAAGCAAAGATGATCTTCTTTACAGGAAATGTTCAATATGTTCACCACCATTCCTCAACAGTAGCTGTAGTCGAATGAACTGCACTGTAGAGCATGTCTGTGGAGTTATGGTGAGACATTGGCGTCGGATATTGTCTTTCAGCGTTCCTAGAGATGTCGGTCGATCACGATACACTTGCCACTTCAGGTAACCCCAAAGCCAATAATCGCACGGACTGAGGTCTGGGGACCTGGAAGAACTTTCACGTGTCTAGCAATACTTTGTGTTTTTTTCCTTCGTTCTAATAAACCCTATGTCATTCCAAGCATGTGTGTCAATTTTTACCTTTCTATATACATTATTCCGTGGTTTATTAAGTTATCAAATTTATACTGACTTTTTTTGATCACTCACTATATAAAAATGAATGTTTGTCTGTATATCTTGTATGTGTTCATAAACCGATTATGCGATTGCAAAGATACTTTGGGTGACTGTTCACCGTACGCCCACAAAGGTTCCTGACCCAAAAACAAAAGAGCACAACACATAGCTTAGGATATATGACGTCATAAATAATGAGAGTCCACCGCGTGAGAATACCCAGAGTTATGCGTCAATTATTGGGAAATGGGAGTAGTTATGGACCTGCAACAAAGTTTGCATGTGATTTCGGACGTTTATGAAGCCTTTTGTTACTGTACTTCCCCCCCCCCAACCCTACCCCCACCCCCCACCCCCCCCCCCACCCCTCACAAAATGATGAAACGAAAAGAAGTCTACCGCTTACAACAGTTTCGCTGTAGTTGCCGTAAAACTGTCGCATCAGGTATGACTTTGTATCAGATAATGTTAGCATAACAGATTTTACAGATGTTACTAATTATTGTTGTCTGCAAAGTCTCCCTTAATTCTCTTTCATCCAAAATTAAGTACTTCTGTATTAATCTATATAAATGCGAAACGACGCTCAATCAATCACTCACTGACCAAACAAGTAACCTCGAAAACTACTTCACCTATGAAGCTGAAATTTGTCAGAATATAGTTTGCAGGTAGAAAACGTCAGCTAAGAATGTATTTTGTGATAGCTGCATGGCGGAGCATACTTCTCTTACAGACTCACGAAATCTACAATTTCATTCCGACCTTAACGAAATTTCGCTCGCTTGACCTTTCAAAGCAAGAGGACGGTTACCGTCTACCTTGAGTTTCATGTGGTGCATAGAGGAGGGTACTTTGCAACATAAAAATAGGTCCCTAAACGCCTTCGTTGCGCCGTAACTTGAGAACGGCTTGACCGATTTCACAGATCCTTTTTTTTTTTTTCCCCTTGTTATTCTCAGAACAAGGGTTGTATGAAATAAAGCTGGAACATTTGAGAACAACAAAGTGTGTTTTTCAATGTGACCCTGCGTTTCTACAGCATAGAAATCTACAGTTTTGATCCGATATTGATGAAATTTGGAACTACCTTAAAAACAAGTGGAATCTCACTGTATAAAATTTCGTTCAGTGCATGGTGGCGCTTAAAGTACGGAATTTTACAAAATGCATAGTTTTGGTCCAATCTTTATGAATTTTTGCACACATTACATTTAAAACCAAGAGGAAGATCACTGGGTAAATAAATATTTGTATGGTTCATGACAGAAGGTATCTTGCAGATTGACGAGATAGGGGGGAAGAGGGGGGGGCGAGAGAGGGGGATGGAGATGTCGACTACGAGAGTGTAGGATAAATAAACACCCGGGCAACTCCGACTTTACAGCTGGTGCAGCAATAAAATGCGAATGACGTGTTATTTAACACTTATGCCTCCACCAATATTATACCTCGTCGTTACAAGCGTCATAGATTGCCGCATCTGTTGCCATACAGTGCAGACGAGACTCCATCCTGCACCGTCTGGGACGACTCATTGACGTACATCACCACGTCTGCTCCAAGTCCTACCGTTCTTCAACCACTTTCTAAAGGTGTACCTCGTGCACACTTTCCCAAGCATCGGATCAATAATCAGATCTTATGAAAATTATAAACAGAAATTTAGAAACCCTGAGACTTGTGGCAATAATTATTCATGGAGCACAGAAGCTGAATTCGTGACGTGGAGGTAAGTCGTACTGTGACTATTCCTTGGCGCCTTAATCTCTAGTGGCGCGATGGTCTAGTGGAAAGACGTCTGTCTACGGAGGGCCGGGTTCGAATCGCGGCCTCATCACAAATTTTAATTCAACCTTTATCTTTAATGCCTTAGAAAAATTGATTAGATTCGTGGATTTAGCTAGTTTATTTGGCTTTGCTTTCTTACTGGGATCGTTCCAACTTTGTCGCTATTCAAACCGATGCCCCTGATACAACTTGTCAAAAAGTAGTCCTACAAGAGTAATAATTTTTGCAACAGTGAAGCCCACAATAAACATAAAAGTATTTCAAGTTGCGGATCCCTAGCTTTCTTCAAGATGGAAAGTAAATATCCAAGTTTTGATTCGTCCGTGTAAATTAAACAGGACATGAACTAAACGTCAGGAGATTAACTTGGAGAAAGTTGATAGAGAAAGTAATAGGGGTGTCTTACACATTGAGCAGTTACACACCTGAAACTTTATTAATTAATTGCGTAACTGATTAAGACGATGACTGAATACATAAAAGAGGTAAAATGAATTATTCACATCAATCACATGATTGGAGACTATATTATACAATGAGAAAAATAACAGAGATAGTAAATATGTATCAGATTTTATAAAAGAGTGTATGGAAAGCAATATGCCAGGTACAAATTAGCTCAGGCACCATTCCTAACGCTTTTTATGTCTCAATAAACACGGTTATACACGTCGAAGACACCCTGGAGACGCTGACGCAATATTAACATTGAAATTTAAGTCTCCGATATTAA
The DNA here is from genome assembly GCA_026315105.1 of Locusta migratoria. NCBI lineage: Eukaryota > Metazoa > Arthropoda > Insecta > Orthoptera > Acrididae > Locusta > Locusta migratoria. Next base: position 731,480,328 of record CM048744.1, on the reverse strand, counting down.
GCTACCAGGGTGAACTGGGGATCCCGACCAAAATTTAGTTCATGTGTACATTTTGAAGAATTGGGGTTGGGCCGGCGGTGATCTAAAGTCTTGTGAATGTAGAAAAATTCTTCAAGTACCATCGTCATTTATGATTAAGTGTGGGGATATTTACTTTGCCATTATCTGGTCTGTTAGGCTATATAGACTGATCTACGGAAACTTTGGTACATAAAGAGTGAATGACATTGTACATATCACTCAATATAAGTAACTACATACCACATCTTTGTGCATCTCAGTCGAAATCCACCATCTGTATAACTTATTGTGTTCATCATTACCATTTAATCCATGACATCCAGGATGCATAAAATTGTAAAAAAAGCATTTCATTAGTGCTTAGGGATTCTGCGACTACGAACAGACTTTAAGAATAATTTGTCACTGTTCTGGTGTAAGTGTACACTGTTTAGCATCCTCTGTTGAGTGAACGTTGCCTAAATACTTCCTAATTGCGATGACGACAAATATTTCTATGCTTAATAACTTCTCTGCAAATACTGCAGCATCAATATGGTTATAAATGTCAGCAGAAATAAAACCTTATTTCATCACGAAAATTCGATAATAATTGTGTACGAATGTAATGATTTTTCCTGTTCCTTTCAACGTGTATGATGGAAGATAAAAAAAAAAAAAAAAAAAAAAAAAAAAAAAAAAAAAAATCAATACTCCAACTATGTCATGGCATAATTCTGCTCCGCCTAGTACGCCAACATCGCATCTTCCGTTCGCGTTCGATTATACCACTTAGCCCGGACCGTGTGGTTTACTGGTAACGCGTGTGACTGGAAACCGAGTGGTTACTGGATCTAATGCTGTCGGGTCCATGGATATTAGCAGTTTGGAACCTAAATAGTGGCAACATTGCTGTGGAGGTACTATGGAATGGAATCCAATATTTTCGCTGAAAGCACACGTTGTTGACATACCTACCTTACCTCCCAGAAAGTTGACTCGCCCATCCCACGCCTACAATCGAGTGAAACACAGTCACTTGTGGGTGAGCGGTCTAACGTAATGGCGTTAATTTGTTTTCTAAACAGGAGCCAAAACTGAAAGGGATGTTTTCCAGAATCATGTTTTCACTCTGCAGTGGGTTCCCGCACAATAATTTTAATCTGCCCAGAAGTTTCATATGAGCACACCCACCGCTGCAGAGTGAAAATAAGTGTAGATGGTGGCGAGAACGGCAATAAAAAGTGTTATGCATGTTGCATCGATAGCGCACAGAAGGATGGAATAAAAACGGCAGTCGAGGAATTGGTACATTCAGTAGGAGCCCCCCTGTCCCCCTTTAGCGACACCCCCACTGCTGGGACAATGAAGGCCAGAGGCTGCCATTGTGGTCGTGGCGGCTATATAAGCGCCGCGCAGGCCGCCACACAGCATACGACACAGTCGGCTCTCCAAACCTGCAACATGAAGTTCCTGGTAAGCACCAGTCTCGGCTCAATTTTGTCACGCGCTGAGCAACGTGCGATATTAAAAATTCACATAAGACAAGAAATCATCTATGCTAAAATCTTCACATATCCATTTGGACAAAGGTGTAGAAGATGTAGATAAAGCTTTAATTGTGATTTTGATTTACAAGGTTTCGTCGCTGTAGAGTCAGCATTTATATTCTTCTGTCTTATTATATTCCCATAGAAGACCTACCGACATCTGTTAAAATGTTTGTAGAGTTATGGGACCAAACTGTGTTGGTCATCGGTCCCTAGACATAAACTACTTGACCTAATTTACGCTAAAGGCAGCACACACAGAAATGCCTAAGCGAGGACTTGAACCTCCGACGGGGAACAGCTGCACACTCCGCAGCAAGGCGCCTTAGAGCGCATGGCCATTATCTCGCCGCATCTTCCAAACATGGCTTTAAAAGTGTTGCGTTCTAACCAGTAAACTCGCTCATGTTTGAATCTTTAAGGCGATGATTAATTTAATCACAAAAAGTTAAAAGTAATGGCATGTTAAATATAAATCTGGTATAACACTTAGTAACACAGGTTTATCTTGTACCTGAGATCTGTATTAATTGCTTCTGTTTTCTAATTACAGTACAATACTGATGCATAATCCATGGCCTTTTTTTGATGCTCTATAAGTGTGCTAATCGAACTTAATGTTGCACTTGTCTCGACCTTTTTTGGAAATCGAAATTACTTTTAGACATCCGATGTCTGTTTCTTTTGTGCAAGTACTTATTTTAATGGAAAAATATTTCTTCAGTTTGCACCGATTAAGGGTATATTAACCATAGATACCAGTTTTATCACGCTCACAGACAATTTTCAACCACATCATTATAAATGTAGATTTTAATTGGGACATAACTTGTCTTATAGATATCCTTCCAATTCATTACAAAGTTCTCATTAGTCAGAAAGAGACTCAAATGCACGTAGTCATCTATGTGTGCATAACATTAATAGTTAATAACACCCACATATGTCCACGAAACATCAAGTGACGAACATTTATATAATTTGTCCAGTGAGACCAATGAAACTTACATAATGCAAATGGCAATTCGCATAGAGATGCACAAAAAGATTTTAGTTTCCGTACCAATAATTGCGATTTTTTTACTTTCCTGATTACACATTAAATTATGCAACTGTGAAGAGTGGAAAATGAAATTATCATTCTAATGGTAAATAACGTTGTTTATTGAAGTAGTAATTGTAACTTTGATGAACTTAGCCGCCGATACAACAAATTTTGGAGTAACTTCCTTACTTTTTACTTTCTTCGTGTTAGATGATTGTGACGAGGGAAAGAGAATATGGTCAGAGACAGGGAATGGGGATTAAACGATCACAACGAATAGTTTACTTTTCTCCAGCGTAATAATACTTTCAATCTCCATAGCCACAAATATTCTCTACAGTGTCTTGATGCAGAAAACGAGCAATAAAAAGAAATTTATCAATAATAATTGCCTTGTGGCAACCGAAATCAGATTTTTGATTTCACTGATGTTCTTTTAAGCTGGGTCTATTTTTTGCAATCTTTTTTATCATTTAGTTTCCCATTCATTTCACACCAGACTCTCCTAGATCGTAGTGTGTTCGCGTTTGGCTAGTACCGTATTAAAGTGTCTACAGACTTCAGTATTTCATAGAGGAACCTCACAAAAGCTCAGAATATAGCCTTCCTTATGTTCAAACTACTCTTTCGAGAACCATGATGAGAGATCGCAAAAAGAGGCAGTGTCGTCATTAAGCTGCTTAAAGCAGTCGAGCTTAGCTGAGTCAACCCTCCAGAAATTTCCTTCTTTCACAAATTTCACCAAAACCTCTGAATGTTTCCCATCAACCACTCCTCTCTTTTCGTGAAGTACTGCCAACTTTCTTGTTTTCTAATTAGATTCAACCATCCAGTATAACGCAATCTACTACAAGTTAAGCTACTTGACAGTGTTCTTCATAATTAATAAACGGAGTGAATGCTAGCACAAGGAAATTTTTCGCTTCTACTGCATAACGTGTACGTTACTACGATTGTGTACTTTAAGGCTCTAGTGACGTAAAGTTAACTCACAATGTTATTCCTCAGGTCGTCGTCCTTGTCGCGTGCGTGGCTGCCGCCTCCTGCGAGGAGGCGCGTGAGAAGCGCGGCCTGCTGGGGGCGGGAGTGCTGGCCGCCCCCGGCACTGTGCTGGCGCCCGGCGTCCTCGCCGCCCCCGGCGTCCTCGCCGCCCCCGGCGTCCTCGCCGCCCCCGCCGTCGCCGCCCCCGGCCTCGCCACCCCCTTACTCGTCGCCCCCGGCATCGCTGCCGCCCCTCTCGGCCTGCGTCTGGGTCTGGGACAACCCATCATCGGCTGAAACTCTCCACACTCATGTATACTTGTGTGTAAGGCGTCTCTTGAAATAAACTGTCCATAGCTTTACCGACTCTTTTTATTTACTCAGCAAACCACTGCACCCATTTCCAGAGAAGATGTCAAACATAATACCTGCCATATAAAGGAAGTCTCTCGCCTAGTATTCCTCCCTTCTCCGCCAGCAGAAATATTTTAATCGCTTTAACATGCGCTGTTTTGTTGAATGTTTGCAGATATTGCAGTCGAATGTTAATAGCTGTGACTTTACGGAAGTAAGTCAATAGTTTTGTGTCTCGTTTCCGCCGGTTGTCCTGAGTGTCAGTGGCCAAGTAGAACAGACCGACACAAGAAAATAGGAAGCACGCGTGTGCAGGTAGGGAGGTGACCAGCCAGTGGGACAGCAGAAACTAGAAACACTAAGCTAGATTAGTATAAGAGATATATTTCATAGAATTAATACATTACTTGGAGAGCAGCAGACTAGTAGAATGTTGTTACATAGTTTAGATAGAGGCCTGCCTACTGATGATTCCTAGTGCCTATCCGATATCCAAGTCTTGACTGGTGCCTATCTGAGTCCCAAGCAAACGATGCAGTTCAGTGGTGGGCACGAGCGGGGTTGCAGCAGAGGGCGCTGGTGGCCGACTTCCTAAGAACGCCACGCCGTGCGTGCATGGCGGCGCGCGGCGTAAGTGCGTGGTGCGCACTTCATACTTGTGCGACACCACAAGTAGAGTCGCGCGATTAGTGTAAGTAATTGTATTGTTGGAACGATAAAGGACTGGCAGTGGACTGTGGTAAGAGGTTGCAGCAGCTGCCAGGCAGTTCAGGTTGTGGTGGATTAAACCGATCAGCTGATCAAGCGTTTGCCCAAATCGGCGGAAATTTTGAGAAGGCCCATGCTTTGTACTCAAAACTGATGAGAGCTGTTAGCCGAGCGTTTCTGAAGGGTGTGTCTTGAAGACAACTGTGAGTTCCACACTTCAGGACTTCAGAACAAAATAAAATAATGTATAGCGTTACTTACAGTCAACATGTAAATCTATTATTTCGGTTAAATTACGCGCACCTCATGATTCAAAAATTAATTTCAGTATCTCAAAAATCTGACCGTTGTTGTGGGTTTCAGTCCGCAGACTGGTTTGATGCACCTCTCCACGCTAACCCGTCCTGCTGAAGCCTTTTCATCTGAGAATAAGTTCGGTAACCCACATCCTTTTGAATCTGCTTACTGTATTAGTCCCTCGGTCTCTCTCTATGATTTTTACGCCACACAATTCCCTCTAAGGTTACAATTTCTTGATGTCTCAAAATATGTCCCACCAACCTACACCTTCTCTTAATCAGGATATGCCAGAAACTCCATTTCTCCCAAAATCTGTTAAGCACTTCCTCATTAGTTACGTGATCTACCCATTTAATTTTCATCATTCGTCTGTAGCACCAAATTTCAAAAGCTTCTATCATCTTTTTGTCTTCCTTATCCTCCACGTTTCGCTCCCTTACAATGCTACGCTCCAGACAAATGCATTCAGAAATGACTTCCTAAAATTTAAACTAATAGTGGATGTTAAGAAATTCTGCTTCTTCAGAAAGGTTTTTCTTCCCATAGCCATTCTGCATTTTACATCTTCTCTAATTCGGACATCAGAAGTTTTTTGCTATCCAAATAATAAAACTCATCTACTACTCTTATTGTCTCATTACCTAATCTAATTCCTTTAGCATTGACCGATTTTCTGACGCTACATTCCATTATCCTCGTTTTAGTCTTGTTGATGTTCATCTTATACCCTGACTGTTGTACAGTTTCGCTCCTAACAAGTTTAAGATAATGACAACTCGATACAAAATAACAATATGAGAAGAAGAAGCTAGGGGCGCTGCACTGCACCTACGCAGCTCTATTACTCATTTGAAACAAAGTCTATTGTGTGAAAGAGGCTTTACCTAATAAATAAGTTTATATTTGATTTGAATATCGTTTGAAGTAGGAATAGTTTCTTTCCTATTCCAATTTGTTTATTTTAACGTAATTCCACAACAAAGGTGTTAATGTTCTGGTTATAATCCCAAAGAGCGTATTTCCACTATTTTTCATGTAACACCATCAACCTTAAGTGTGTATCGGACATTCAGCAGCATATTTCTACATTTACGATATTCGCTTCTCACGGAATCGGCTTGTCTCCCTTCTATTATTATTATTTTATTCTTATTTTTGCCGCTCCAGTCAACTTTGGCCCGTTGGGAAAACCGGACGTTGCACATATGTTAGATTTAAAATTTCAATTCGTAGGTCACAGATCGTCATTTTTAATTGTGAAATTATTGCGACACTTCTTCTCTATACATTGTTTTAAACACTTCTTCTGAGGGAGAAACCGGACAAAGGAAAGGGCAGTAGTTAAAAGGATGGTAATAGTGTCATAATATTCGAATACGCTTCCCTTTCACAGCCGTCTCAAAGCTAATTATTGGGAATATACATTCTGTTTTGTATAGGAACACTGTTCCGAACGTTTTCATCACTCTGGAAACTTAAGTGATATGTCTAAATGCTACTCTCTGTTGTTTTTCTCTGTAAGTGGCCTCTGAAGCACACGTGAAAATAAGACTAATTAGTATCGTTAAATATTATATCTAATCAACAACTTTTCTTTCTCTCCTACTCAAATACCTATTCCAGAATGTATAACAGAGAATGTTTCGTTTTCAACCAATCACTTCATTTACTCTGGTGCAGAAATATACTTTATCCGCAGTTTAATTAAATATCTCTTAATTAACTACTCGACATACACATGAAATCTGAGCATTTTCCTGCAGAACAATATTTAAAATATTCGTATTTGATTTGCTCAGTTCGTTACCCACCGTTAACTTGTGTACAAGACTGCATTGCCAACAGAATCTCCCATTCTGATCTGAATCTTCCTCCTGCTCCACCATAATTCATAACTTCAATTGCTATCTTAGCGTTACCTTTCGCTGAATCGATTCCAATTACAAAAACATTTACAAAAGAGAACGGTATTTATAAATATGGTCTGTGCTTGTGAAGTGGAAACAACGTCTCGAAAATCGGCTTCAATGAATGTTTTATTGGAAAGTAGAGAGTGTACTTGTGCGTTCGTACGCGGTTTGTTATGCGCTCGTATGACTTGTTAAAATGTAATGATTCAGTGCTTTCAGGAAAAAGGAACGTTTGTGACAGAAATGGGACCGTTGGCATTAGAACGATGAATTGATATTGACGAATTTTACAAAATGAAGGACACTATACAGGAACACACTGAACAACATAATCTGCTGAAAATCCTCGCGCAATGCTGCCTAAGGCATTATAGTGTGTTGCTGGCATCATAAGAGATAATAGTCCCGATAACTATGACCGATATTTCCACCATCTCTTATTAATGATATTGTTATTTGTTATATATTAGTTAGTTCACTGTTACTGCTAACGTTTTACTTGTTTCTAGGACGTGATACGTACCGGTTTTATATGGGACACCCTATATTACAGTAATGAGACACAATATACCTCGTTCTGAAATACGTTTAGGTCTATAATAATCATTTCCAAGACCAGTGTATAAACACTCGGGTCTTCAGAAAGGTCTCCTGAGCCAAAATAATTGCTTAAAGCGCAGTATTCTGACCGTAATTGGAAGAGATGCAGATAGTCTTCCGTGAGGCACTGTGATTTGTGCAGCGACTACGTCACATCTCATTTGAACAGACAAGTGTACGATAGATGTTGATATATTTCCTTTCGTCAGAGAAGTGTACAGTTCATATCCAAAATAACCGTCATTTTCCTTTACAAAAAAAAAAAAAAATAAAATAAAATAAAATAAAATAAAATAAAAAATAAAAAAATCTCGTCTGTTACTTTCAACAAATCTCTCAGCAAGGACTAGAATAATTGGACTGTTCAATTATTCCATTATAATTTATATTTTATTATAGATCTTACATTCCCCCAGAACTACTGAGGTCTCTGCGGGTGCCAACCATGACAAGACTATTTCACGTGGTGCGTAAGATCTATGAATCAGGTGCTATACCTTCAGACTTTAAGAAAAATTTAATTATTCCCATTCCAAAAACAGCAGGCGCAGAAGATGTGAAAATTACAGAACCAGCAGTTTAATAGGTCATGGTTACAGAATTTTGACAAGAATTATTTAGAGAAGGAAGAAAAATCTGGTAGACGCAGAACTCGGGAAAGATCAATTTGGATTCAGGAGAAATGTAGGAACACGGGAGGAAATTCTCACTTTACGGCTTATCTTAGAAGATAGGTCAAGGAAAGGCAAACCTACATTCCTAGCTTTTGTAGATTTGGAAAAAGTTTTGACAATTTTCATTGGAAGAGACTCTTTCAAATTCTCAAATTAGCAGGAGTAAAATATAGGGCACGGAGGGTTTTTTACAACTTGTACAAAAACCAGAGTTGAATTGTATAAACGGGATGCAGATGTTGGGAAGGGAGTAAGACAGGATTGTAGCTTTTCTCCAATGTTATTCAATTTGTACATTGAGCAAGCTATAAAGGAAATGAAGGCGAAATTTGGAGACGGAATTAAAGTTCAGGATGAACAAAAAAAACCTTGCGTTTTGTCGATGACATTGTAATTGTGTTAGAGACAGCAAAGGACCTGGAAGAGCAATTGAACGGATTGGACAGTGTGTTGAAAAGTGCATATAAGATGAACACTAACAAGAGCAAAACAAAGGTAATGGAGTTTAGTCTAAGAAAATCAGGCGATGCTGAAGGAACTAGACAAGGTAACGAAACAATAAAGGTGGTAGATGAATTTTGTTACTTGGGCAGTAAAATACCACACGATGGTAACAGTACAGAGGTTATAAAATGCAGAATGGCAATGGGAAGGTAAGAGTTTTTGAAAAACAGAAATTTGTTAACATGTAACATTAATTTAAGTGTAAGGAAGTTTTTTCTGAAGGGATTTGTGTCGAGTGTTGCCTCGTATGGGACTGAAACATTGACGATAGATAGTGCAGCCAGGAAGAGGATAGAGGCTTTTGATATGTTGTGCTAGAGAAGAATGCTGAAGATTAGGTGGGTATATGGCATCAAGAGGTACTGAACAGAATTAGAGAGGAAAGGAATTTATGGCATACCTAAACTAAAAGAAGAAATTGATGGGTAGGACACGCTCTTAGGCATCAAGATATTGTAGATTTAGCATTTGAGGGTAGTGTGTGGGGAAAAATCGCATAGGGAGACCAAGAGATGAATGCAGTAAGCAGATTCAAACGGATGTTGGGTTCTGTTCTTATGACGAGATGCAGAGGCTTGCTCAAGATACAGTAGGGTGGAGAGCTGCATCAAACTAGTCTCCAGATTGAACACCACAACAAAGGCAGTACCTTTCAACAAGATTCTAAAACTTTCATCGAATTTGTTAACAGAAATATGCAACTGTTCTTAGTGAAGTGCGATCCAGACATCATTGTGACGGCTAAGTGAATGTGTAGATGAGCCCATTGCTTGTGTATCTGGAGGAAAGGAAGCACATGAGGATTGTTACAAGTGTTATTATTGTGTATCACCGTTTGCAAAAAGTCAAGGGTTGATTTGCTGAATAAGTAAAACACCCAGTAAAGGTATGGACAGTTTATTTAGAGAGACGCCGTACATACAGACACGTACTAGTCGCGCATTTTAAGTTGACACATGGCGAGGTGACATATTGAGGAGATCTTAAATGAGAAATGCCTTTACAGTCACACTCAGAACCTATCGGATCAAGTGCCAACTTAATTTGCGCGAGTAGTTTACATCAGTGTGGAGTGTTTCAGCCGATGATGGGGTGTCCCAAGCCCAGACCCAGGCCGAGAGGGGCGGCGGCGATAGCGGGGGCGGCGATTGCTGGGGCGACGATTCCGGGGGCGGTGATGGCGGGGGCGGCGAGGACACGCGGCGCCAGCACAGCGCCGGGGGCGGCCAGCACTCCCGCCCCCAGCAGGCCGCGCTTCTCACGAGCCTCCTGGGCACAGGAGAGGGCCACGCACGCCGCCAGAACCAGGATCTGCAAAAGAGTCGTACGTTAATTTTACGAATTCAGCGGCCAAAGACATAGTACTCGGCATTAGTTAGAAAAAAGTTTTCTTGTGCAACAACTGACGAAGTATTCTTGATTTCATTGATGTTAAAATTGTAAATTTGACCATTTTCACCGACACTTTACTTACAAATTGTTACAATAAATTAGTGGATATTAGATGAACAGATCAGGCAACAAAAGAGGAGGTTCCTTGTCGGCTGGGGAGAAATAGATTCAGTGGTGCATCTTCACTAAAAGAAATGATTCGCTGATTGGATGGATCCGGACACACAAGGAACTTGTAAATTCGTTAACAGGGAGGAAGATTGGACATTTGGAGTAACAGGTATAACGGAAAACCCAAGCCTGACTAGAGATGAAAGTGGAGCACAATTGTTACGTAGAGGTTTCTAGCACACAGCAGACGCTCTGAAATTAAGTTAGTAAGATTAGGGTTTAACGCCCCCTGGACAGCGTGGTTATCAGAGGTGGAGCTCACTCTCAAGTTATTTAGGTAAGGATGGGGGTGGAAACAGGTCGTGCCCTTTTAAAGGTATAATTCCGGCATGGCATAGAGTGAGACTCATCTGAAGAGCACAATCAGGCTAAGCTGCAATTCAGAAAGTCAACCAACGTCGGCCAAAGAGATCCAGACAGATACCAGTAGGTAATGTTTCAACAAATTGTCTTAATATCCTATTATCATAACTGCAAAACTCATATTGCAACTGATATCTCTCCATTGTAGAAAATTTTTTATAATTACATTGTAACTGTAACAAACTCTGGTACTTTATATCAACGGGACTTTTCGCTATGAGAAATTTATGTTTCTATGTCAAGGTTTTCGGCTATTACTATTACTTCCCCTCATTGTATAGCTCTACTACACGTACTTAATTTATTTACCTATCTTCTTAGTTTAAATAACAGTGAATATTGCTTTTGTTTTTCTAGTAATAGCTAACCGGTACACTGCCTATCTTCACCTGAATTTAAAATACACCTGCGTAGCGCAGTCACAAGAGAATAGGTATAAGTTTTTCCATATTTATTTCAGCGGTATACAGCCTTTAGGTGCAAGGCACTGCATGATTACTTTGACACGTACCAATCATACTAATTCGCTCAGCAGCTGTATTATTTTCCAGAAATGTTGAAAGTGGCTCATGATTATCAGTATATACTAAAAGTAGCTGTAAAAATTGATACCTTTAATTTAGGTTTCCATGCATAATTACTTCAACAATTTGATTCAAACTGAAAGTCGGAATTTATTGGTATTCTGACTTGCTAACCCACCGACCAACTTTAAATTTGACTTACTTTTACACAGGTTTTACCCAACAATATTATTTCCATACCTCAGTGACAAAATTTTTATTTGTCTCAGAGTGCACCAGCCAATTTGAGCAGCACAGTAACGAAAAACAGGAAAACACCTATACTAATGATCCAGGTTCTCTTCACACAGTCATGAGCCACTAAATCTCTGTAAAGTAAGCCAACTGATAGATGGTCGTTTAGGTGCTTCTAGTCACAGAGGCAGAACGATCCGTACTTATCTCTCTTTCAAATTGGATATAACCATCTAAGACCTGCACTCACTCTCTAGTTAGGTGACAACATCATTAAATGCAGGACTACCACAAGTTTGCGCAGAAGACATTAAGGGGAATTATATTTGGAAGGGAGCAATATTTCTTATGATCATTATAAAGTGTTAAACACCAATCCTCAACGAAAGTGTTTATGACGCTATAGCGGAGAGATTTCTGACATTTTTAATTTATAGTTTTTGTTCTTAGTTTTCAGAATTTGTTCTCTTATCCTTTCGTAATTTCTTATTATTTCTCTAGTTTCTTTTTCAGATAACGTTATTTCATTCGAAGCTTTAGAAAACAATATGCTAGCGTTGTTGCATATCTTTAGGCAATGAAACGACAACAACAACACTAACAGTAGCAACAATCATAGGAAATCCTAAGTAACTACTATACATTGAAAAGCAACGTCTTGCTGATTTCGGTGTTATTTAGACAAAAAACTGTAGCTTCGATGGATATCGTGATTCACCGACCTTCAGCATAAAGAGACAAGGGAACACTACCAACTTTAACTCATATTTCAAATAGCTCGAGGAATGGACGGAATTTGTCATAGAATGCAGTCCATTTAGCAGGAGTTAACAATAATCTGACCAAAAACATCTACAATAAACAATGTACGTCACACAATATGAATCTGAAAAACTACTGAACAAGTGTTATACCACTGTGTGCTGTGAAGTGTCTACTTTTGATCAGAAAATATGTGCTCGATAAACCAGAGACCTCAGAGCGAATAATTCTTAAAAGAATTGTATGAATATTATTGGTTCAAACAAATGATGGTGGAAATCTATAGCAATGTATCCGGACTACCTTCAGCCGGACAGAATAAATTCCTATTCTTCTTCTGGCAACACGATAAGTTCCTTGAGAATGACTTTAAATAATAGAGTATTATAGATTTGTAAAACTAGCAGAATGCCAAAAAGAACGTCCGTAGTTTTCGGGAAAAATCCTCAAAGGAAGGTACCCAATAGGAAGAAATCGCTCATAGAAAAGATGCGATAATACGGTGCAAAATCAAAGCTAAACGGTGGTACACAGTAGGCCGGTACAAAAACGATGGAGTAAGGGATCAACTTCGCAATGTTTCCCTGCCAATGGAGCTTCTGTTTTAAGGATTGCCTAAATCACAAGCGTAGAATGGAGATTTGAATCACATATACGAGTCCTCTGCATTTATTATTATAACGGGTCCTGTTCTCCATAGGAGTGTCACGTGTGTCGATGAAAGTCAATCGCTTGCAACTCTAGAAAATACTCAAATATTTTCGCGCTATGTTAATCGACACTTATCAGGAACTTCATGTTGTCAGCTGGGTGAGTCGTACTGCAGAGACAGTGCTGTCTGGGGACCAGACTGCGGCTTATATACCGGCGGCCACTGCACAGAGAAGGGCGGAGCCCGCCGCGGCTGTTCACCTTCAGCGGCTGACAACGCACCGGCCAGCGGTGGTCCACGCTGGTCGCAGTGATTCATGAAACGTGCTGTCCTTAACACGTAATACATACGTCATGCACGCGTAAATGTAGGCAAATCAGTTTTCGCCATGAGAAAACAGTATTATTCCTGAATTCGAAATATTCGAATGTTTCGACTGTTCCAGGACATTAAATTAAATTTACTGCCAACGCTGAGAATTTTAGCTGGACAAGGATTCGCTTCGAGTCAGCGAACGACGCAATGAATTAAGATATCCAGACCCGCTTCCTGTCCTGGACAAATTCTCAGTCGCACACTACGATTGTTGCGCCCCCTGCTCTTTACTTCCTCTTGTTCGCACCTTTAACTGTAGTCTCGGAGTGGGTCGGGTGTGCTCATTCTCTGTCATTAATTAGGGCGACCTAGCCCATAGCAGCGACCAAGAGGAATATGGGCAAATGCTATGTCATTATTTGGGTATATTTCTGAACAGCCATATGATTACAGTTTTCTATAACTTGGCTGGACCCCTCCTTATAGGATGTGCATTCTGAAGATGTCGATGTCTTTAATTAATGATATGGTAGATTCAAAAGAAAAAATCTGGCGTTTTTACAATATTATTAATTAAATTCGTGTATGTTCTTTTCTTATTATTTTTTTATTTTTTATATTTGCATTCACATTTTCATGTGCACAGTTGGTGTATAAGTACATCTACATATACGTCTATATCTACACCTTGTGTATCCCTGTCAAGTACTCCTTCTTTTCATTCTTGTCACGTAGGATTAACAGGAAGACAGAGACAATAGATAAGCTTCCATATGACCGCTAATCTATTTTTTTTTTTTTTTTGCACGTGTCATTCTTCACCCTGAGGGGGTGAAGCGGACTGTTTTAGGACTTGGTACTATCCTTTCCAGCCTAATGGAATCCCAGTCGTCTAGGTTACATTGTATCTTTATTTATTTCTTCATATTTCTCGCATTGTGCAATACATCGTTTATTTATAATTACAATTTACATTTTTTTAAATAAACTAATAGGGATTTACATTTGAATTTAAGGTTAGGATTTGGATTTTGGGTTTCTTCTCACTCTGTTATTGCACAGAGTTCTTCTTCTCTCTTCTCATCTTCTGCCGCCGCTGAGCTCGATAGTGTAGTGACTTGGCTCCCTTCTTCTTCTGGCGGCACTTTCTGCGGCTCTTCGCTGCTGCTGTTCTCGCATTTTTGCCTCTATCTTCCAGTATGGCGTATATATGGAATCTAAATGTATCGTCATGGCTTTTGTATGAGGTATACATCGGAGGAACCGAAACCACTATATTCATTGACTATGCAAATTTAGACTCTCGGAACTTCGACAAAAGCCCCTGCCGTGGTACTGCTCTCTTGCAGGGCCTGCCACTGGAGATTTACTATCATCTCCGTGACGGTTTCGCGTTTACCAAATTAACCTGTTCTCAGTTCGAAGCCATTTTGTATTGTAGACAGCGCGGCGTGCTAATCATGTTGAGTTTATTGACGTAATGAGGAATGAATACCGATCGCAGACTTTTTGAACAGGGACTTTATTAGCATGAGGATGTCCATTCGCAATACACAGATGTCTGAAGAGTTGCGTACCTTCAGTATACAGGCACCAATACGGATCGGATGACAACAGTTCGTTCTCAGATTTGAATGTTCTTCAACGCCATTCCTGTATACCGATCAGTTTGCCCTCTGGCACAACGTACTAAATGTTGTTGGATTGTCTTTTTTTATTTTGTTTCATTTTATTTTATTCATTTTTTTATTTTTTTAAGACAACCAGTATACGCTAGCTATTGACCAAAGAGACAATACATAAACGGCGATTCCCGTCGTTTTGGGGACAGGGGCGAGAAAACGAACACGGAGAGTCAGAGGTTGTTGATTGTGGTTTTTGTAGGCATAGTCAGGCGACTACACCTGGCACTTTTAGCCTGCAGTAATTCTGTACGAAGCCGCCGCGGTCACGAATTTGTGCACTCTTAACTGACTGTTGGTATCAGTGCCGTAACTTCCCTATAAAGGTAACATTCCTCACACACAAAGAAAGAAAATATGTTATGTGAACATGTGTCCGGAAACGCTTAATTTCCATGTGAGAGCTCATTTTATTACTTCTCTTCAAATCACATTAATCATGGAATGGAGACACACAGCAACAGAACGTATCAGCGTTACTTCAAACACTGTGTTACAGGAAGTGTTCAAAATGGAATCCCCGATGCGCTGATGCAGCCCTGGAGAATGGCGTATTGTATCACAGCTGTCCACAATCTGCTGTTGAGAAGCGTACGAACACGTCGACTGAAATGTACAGGAGCTCCATCTTGCATGAACCACATGTTGTGTCTTACTTGTAAAGGCACATGTTCTAGCAGCACAGGTAGAGTATCCTGTATGAAATCATGATAACGTGCTCAAATAGAACATTTGCACTGAAATGAAGAGTGACACATTGTTGGAGGAACCATTCGCAAAAGTGTACCCGTGGAGGCCAATCAGCTGCTGATAGTGCCTGCACACGCTGTACATGGTACGGAAACAACTGGTTCTCCCGTAGCACTCTCCACACAGTGACGTGGTCAACGCTACCTTGTACAGCAGCAAATTCTTTGACATTAGAGTTATCGTCAACTGCACGAAGAATTGCCTCGTCCATTGCAGGTGTCCTCGTCTCGATTCATAGGCTGGAATGTTCCGTGCTCCCTAAGACACCGATCAATTGCTTCGAACGTCTTCCTGTCGGGACAGCTTCGTTCTGGACATCTGTCTCGATACAAACGTACCGCGCCCCGTGCTAATCCATACATCAAATGGGCATCTACCAAATCCGCATTTGTAAACATTGCATTGACTGCATAAACACGTTCGTAATGAACACTAACCAGTTGATGCTACGTACTGATGTGCTTGATGATAGTACTGTAGAGCAATGAGTCGCAGGCCAACACAAGCACTGAAGTCAACATTACCTTCAATTGGGCCAACTGGTGGTGAATCGAGGAAGTACAGTACATACTAAAGAAACAATTGGGTATTTTGACGATTGTCTGCACGAATTATTTCAGTTTACATTTAAAGAGAAATTTACGACTAATGGTGAAATTTCTATTGATAGTTATCATTCTTAATGGAGCCTTCATTTCATATATTGCCATTGCTTCGTCTTACGTAAAAACTGCATCGTAACCTCATTTCAGCGTTGAAGTGTGAAACTGTACACCTGACAGCAGTACAATTTTGTTGCTAACGAAGCAATAGAACGACCACTCGACACAAAATGAGACTCCGAATGAGAATAAGACGCCAGGGGCACTGCAGTAGACCCACTCGTCTCGACTAGTCAGTTCAAATAGCAAAGTCTGTTGTGTGAAAGGGGCTTTACTGTGATAAATTACAAGTTTACTTTTTATCCGAATTTCATTTGAAGTAGGACAAGTGTCTATTCCTATTGCAATTGTTTTGATTTAACTGTGTTTTAATTTTAATATTATTATTTATTTACGATTTAGTTTGTTTTAACGTAATTCCACAACGTAGGTATTAATGTTCGAGAAATAGTAGCGGGGAAGCGTATTTCCACCAATTTAGCAGAATTAATCTTAACTGTGTGTCAGACCCGCTCTGTTAGCCATGTGGTCTAACGTACCACTTTCCGAGACGGGATGGCGTACCGGTCCCGCTTCGAATCCGCCCGGCGGATTAACGAAAGGGGTCGGAGTGCCGGCCAGCCTGGATGTGGTTTTTAGGCGGTTTTCCTTGCATGTGCGGGAAAGGGCCAAAGAGAGAGAGAGAGAGACAGACAGACAGAGACTGACAATCTTGTGTGTCTGAGTTTAAAAAGAATATTGCTCCATTTACGATTTCGCTTGTCGCACGATCGGCTTGTCTCTCTTTCATTTTTTTTTTTTTTTTTTTTATTTATTTATTTATTTTCGGAAGAGAAAACCGGAAGTTGCACGTATGTTTCATTTAAAATTTTCATTCCTAGGTCACAGATCATTATTAGCTTCTGATCACTTATTGTGAAATTATTACGAGACGTCTTCTCTACACATTATGATAAATACGGTACTTCTTCTGAGGGCAGGTCTGTGCAGAGGAAATGTCAGTAGTTCAACGGATGTTAATAGAGACGTAAGATTCGAATATGCTTTCCTTTCAGACTCCAAGGCACATCTTAAAGCTAATTAATTGTCAGATACACTTTGAGAATCTCTTTTTGTATTTTGTCTAGTAACACAGTTCCGAACGTATTCACCTCTCCGCAGACCCAACTGAAATACCTCTACACAATACCTATGTTGTTTTCCCATATAAATCGCATCTGATTCCCATGTATAAATAAAACTAATTTATGTCATCAAACCTTGATTGTAATCAACAACTTTTTTCCTCTCTTACACAATCACTGCCTCCTAATTCCTATTCCAGAATGTATAACTGAGAATGTTTCGTTTTCAAACAATTTTCTGTTACTCAAAATGATGCAGAAATATTCCTTGTCCACAGTGTAACTCGACTTACACATGAAATCTTAGAATTTTCCTGCAGAACAATATTTCAAAAGTTCGCCTTTGAGTCTCCTCTCTTTGTCACCCAAAGTTAATTGTACTGCCAACAGAATCTTCTTATCTCATCTGAATCTACCTCATGCTCTATCATATTTCATTAACTTCAATTGCTTTCTTGTCTGTACCTTTCGTCCGACCAATTCCAATTATGAAAACACAAAAGGTAACGATATTTACAAATATGGCATGTCCCATATAAAACAGATACGGTATTTCCCACATCAATCATATGAAATTGAAACAATGTCTCGAAAATCAGCCACATAGCATTTTATTGGTAAGTTGAGAGTGCACCTTTCTTTAAGAGAAGATCTTATTGTTGAGTTGTTACGATGTGATGAATCAATCTTTTTCAATGATAAGGAACAATTGTGACAGAAATGGGATAGTTTTCATTATAACTATGAATTGATATGGTTGAATTCAAGATAACTAAAGGCACCATGCAGGAATGTAAATAAATTGTTTATTTATGGACTACACTAAACATCATAATATGCTGAAAATTATCGTGCAGTACTAGAGAAATTAACATCGGGCCTGAAGCATTGTACTTTGCTGCTGGCAGCGTCATCATAAGAGGTAAGAGATGTCCGGATACCTATGGCAACCACTTCCAGCATCTCTTAAAACAGTGTTTTGTTATATATTAATTATTCCATTGTTACTGCTAAAGTTTTACTTTAGGACGTGAAACGTACCGGTTTTGTCTGAGATTACAGTAACCATACACAATATATCACATTATTAAATACGTTTCGCTCTACATAAACACTTTCAAGAGCGGAGTATAAAAAGTTCTTCGATCACTCAGGTCTTCAGATAGTCACCGTGAGCCAAAATAATTACTTACAATGCAGTATTGTAGCCGTAACTGGAAGAGATCCAAATAATCTTCCCTGTGTGATTTGTGCAGCTAGAGCTCTTAAAAACAGAGGCTGTCGCGTCCGCCATTTTCGTTCCCTGCGAATGCTAAACACAACACGTAACTTATGCGAACAGTGCTGTTTTGTTCAAGTTTAGTGAAATATTTTAGAAGTGTCTGGCATAGAGCCTAGATCGTGCTATTTTGAGCATGCATTGCGCTCTTGTTTACATCGATATGTGGTTTAGACACAAAAATCACACGTTTTTTCACTTATTGCTGCTTTTCTTTGTTGTCCCAATAAAGAAAAAGCGCAGGAAACATATATTTCTGTGATAAAAATCGCGTATTACGTTTAATTCTGCCTCAACTGGTCATCTAAATAAAAGTTGTTAGTAATATTCGCTTGCATTTGAATAATGACTATCAATATGCGAGGTTTGTTTGCAGTCTTGCAATAAGTGTTTGTTGTCTGCTGTGACTAATACACCACATCGAATTTTTGTGCTCACATTGCTGAATGTATTTCTATTACGTTATTCAGAAGTTTTCAGAATGTATTACAAACACTAAATCGAAAAAGAATATTATTGTACACGATATGTTTACGGTCGTAGAGGTACACGGTGCCGATGTTGACAACAATCGTTGATTGCTATTTGAAAACCTAATGTATAGAATGAAGGGAGTAATCCTTTGTGTTGACCATGAAATAAATAAATAATTCTGTTCCTTCTCTAAGGTTGAAGGGTTTTTATATATAACAGTACTCTTGTCAGTAATTTATTATTTCTTGGAAATCAAACATTTAGTTGCCAATATTACCACATACGCAAACGCAGCCGTAAGTAATTTACCCAGTTTCGAGTGTCAGTTATGTTATAGTCTCTTATAGATAAGCGTCAATATCGGCATTTACTAATAAGAAATAGAATTGAGGGCGTATTTTGTGATAAAACAACAGACACTACTTTTTCGAATTGAATACAACAAGTTATGACGCTAAAACTTCGAAATACCAGAAATAGCATTCAACGGTAGTTGTCTGTTATCAGCACAGTATGCTGCCACAGCCGTAAGTAAACGTTTTGACCAGTATATTTATATTTTCCGTTTTAGTGTTTGTAATAGTTTCTCGAAATAACGTAATAAAAGTATCTTCAACAATTTTTGCAATGTCAGTACAAAACATTGTCATGTCGTTATTTCTCAATATACTATATAAAACAGACATATAAACTGTATGATCCACATGTTTCGCTGTGTTATGATATTTTTCGACTTACTATACATAACTGTGCGCTCGTTCCGGGTTCACATTATTTGCGCCGACAGTTAATGGTCCATTTTTTTCTTGTCTCAGAATCTCTCGGGAAACTAAACATTCTAGAGCCACCTCTAGAATGATTTGAGGAGTTTGTGGCAATAAAACCACGCATAATGTCGTGCCGTGACGCAAATCCTATAGCACCGCAGTATGTTTAACTTAGGAGCTACAGGAATGAAAATGGCAGATGCGTATTTACAGGAGCCGTAGTACAGCGACTACGTCACTACTCAATCGGATCAGTTTGTGGTAGATGTTGAAACGTTTGTCTTCGTCAGAGAAGTTTACAATTTATATCCCCTGCATGAGGGCACTCATTATTTTTCTTTACAAACCAAAAAAACAAATCTTCTTTGTAATCCAATTCCAGTTTGTGGTAGATATTGACATATTTTTCTTCGTCAAAGAAGTTTATAATTTATATCCCCCACATGAGTGCACTCATTATTTTTCTCTACAAAAAAAAAAAAAAAAAAAAAAAAAAAAAAAAAAAGTTTATGGTAGATATTGACATATTTGTCTTCGTCAAAGAAGGCTACAATTTATATCCCCTACATGAGTGCACTCATTTTTCTTTACAAACCAAGAAAACAAATCTTATTTCTAACCCAATTCCTCCAGCAACAGCTGAATAATTCGAGAACACTGCATTATATCTGTTTTACTTTATTACTCTCTGCGAGGCACTTAAATGTCATTTTCAGAGTATCCCATGTAGACGTAGATTGTTCTTAACATTTCAATGTGATTTCTAATACTTTCAAGGATTTTCTTAGCAGATATATCAACCTATTCGTACTAAACTGCGATACAGGACATCATGGGGTGCATAACTAAATGTGTAGATGAACCCATTGCTGGTGGCTTACGAGACAAGGAATCACATGAGGAATTTTACAAGTGTACGACACTATTAGTGTGTGACGTGTGAAACGTAGAGTACAAAAAAAGGCAAGGGTTGATTTACTAAGGAAAACATCCAGTAAAGCTATGGACAGTTTATTTACAGAGACGCCGTACACCAGACTCGTACTACTCGCGCATATTAAGTTGACACTTGGCGAGGTGACTTACTGAGGAGATCGTAAATGGGTAATGCATTTACAGTCGCTACCAGAATCCACCGCGTCAAGTGACAACTTAATTTTTGCGAGTAGTGTACATCAGTGTGGAGAGTTTCAGCCGATGATGGGGTGTCCTAGGCCCAGTCCCAGGCCGAGAGGGGCGGCGGCGATGGCGGGGGCGGCGATTGCTGGGGCGACGATTCCGGGGGCGGCGATGGCGGGGGCGGCGAGGACGCGCGGCGCCAGCACAGCGCCGGGGGCGGCCAGCACTCCCGCCCCCAGCAGGCCGCGCTTCTCACGCGCCTCCTGGCCGCAGGAGAGGGCCACGCACGCCGCAAGAACCAGGATCTGAAAAAGAGTCGTGAGTTAATTTTACGTCAACAGTGGAATTCGACGGTCCAAAGACACAGTTATTTGCATTAGAGAAAAAAATTTCTTGTTGCGACAACTGATGAAGTATTATTGGTTTAAGATTACCTGACATAGTCGGGTCTGGAGGCATTCTAATCGTTTAGTTTTCAAAATGACAAGCCAAGATCGGGCACTATCAATTTATTAAATGACGACCGGCTTCGGTGCAATGTGTCACCATCATCTGGTCACAGATTATGGTGACATAGTGTACCGAAACGGGTCGTCATTTAATTAATTGTTGGTGTGTGAACTTGGCTTTTTATTTTGAACTATATTATTGGTTTGATCGGTGTTAAATTGTGAAGTAAATTTGAACATATTCACCGACACTCAAATTACAAATTGTTACAGTAAAATAGTGGACATTAGATAGACAGATTAGGCAACTAACGAGGAGTTACCTTATTGGCTGGGCAGAGATAGAATTAGTGGGACATTTTCACTAAAAGTAATGATCATTTGATTGGGTACAATGTGACACATCAAGAGCTCGTAGAATCAATTTTCAGGTGAATATGTAGCTATTTGGAGTAATACCTTTAGTGGAAAACCTAAGACTGAGTCACCTGAAACAAAGTGGATTGCAACTGTTCTGTAGACAATTCTGACACAGAGCAGACTGTTCTGAAATGGAAGGAAGTAAGATTAGTGTTCAACGTCCCCTCAACAGCGTGATTACTAGAGGCTGAGCTCAATCTCGGAATGTTTCGGTAAGGATGGGCAACGAAATCGGCCGAGCCCTTTGAAGAGAACGGAATTAGCATATAGTGAGACTGACCTAAACTGCATCAGACTGAACTACACATCGTAACATCAAGAAACGTCGGTCGAAAAAATATTTTTCTAGTTGTAGCTTACCGATACGTTAACTATCATCACCTCTCTTTCAAAATATATTTGCTTAGCTCAAAGTGGAAGTTGGTACAGATAAGATAGAAGTTATTCATATCTATTTCAGCTGTATTCAGTGTTAAGATGCAAGGCACTACTGGAATAATATCTCTCGTAGTAATCATTCAGCCGGCCGCAGAGGTCGAGCGGTCGGTGGCGCGCCAGTCACAGTCTGCAAATGTTAAATTTTCAAATGTTTGTAAAGCTTATGGGACTTAACTACGGGGTCATCAGTCCCTAAACTTGCAAACTACTTATGAACTAGCTAATACTAAGGACGGCACAAATATCCATCCAGCCCCCTACGGTAGGGGCCGTGCAGACTGTGACTGACGCGCCGCAGAACGCTCGGCCACCGCGGCCGGCCACAGTCTGCACGGCCGCTAGGGGCGGGGATTCGAATCCCCCCCCCCTTGGGTGTGGGTGTTTGTGTTGTCTTTAGTATAAGGTAGTTCATAAGTAATTTGGGGATTGATGACCCAGCAGTTAAGTCCCTTAAGCTTAACAAACATTTGAACATTTCAGTAATTATTTATAAATATTTTGCCCAGAATCTGCCTTACGTTGAAGAGGCTGGTGATGGTGAGTACCATTAAAAATACACTGGCCTTACGTTTTACATGCATTATGACAACAATAATTTGATTCAAATTGAAATTATGTCTGAATCTATTGGTTTTCTGAACCTCTATCCCACCTAACAACCTTAAATTTGATATACGCCTACTTTACATAACTTCTCCCGCAACAAGACTATCATTTCCATATCTCAGTTACGAAATGTTTATGTGTCTCAGAGTGCACCAGCTAACTAGGGCAGCACAATAACAACTGCTGCAGACGAAAAAGACCTACACCAATGATCCAGATTCTCGTCACACAGTCGTGAGCCACTAAATCTCTGTAAGTCTCTGTATATCCATCTTAGTTAGACGGATGATGCATTAATTTGACAAACGAAAAAGCTTCAGCCGTTATTTTTTGGAATTTTAACTACATGTTTCGAGAATACATTGTCTTCTTCAGATGTCGGCTACATCTTGGTGTGAGAGGGTGTAATGGAGTATTATAATGGATGGCTCGTTTCGCATTACTGTATGGATCTGATAATGCTCTGAAGAAGAGAACAATGTATTCTCGAAACATGTAATTAAAATTCCAAAATGTAACGCCTGTAGGTTTATTTGTGAAACCTCTATAAAGTAAGTCGATTGACAAAATGTTGTGGTCATCAGTCCGTAGCTTACAAACAACTTAAACTAAGGTAAACTAACCGAAGGACAAAATACACACCCATGCCCCAGGGAGGATTCGAACCTCCGCAGCGAGGCGCTTTAGACCGCTCGGCTACTCCACCGCGGCGTCGAGTGACTGATGGTCGTTTAGGTGCTTCCAGTCACAGAGGCAAAACAAACCGTACTTATCTCTCCTGCAGATTGGAGACCACCATCGGGGACGTATACTCAATATCCAGTAAGATGATGACATAATCATTAAATGCACGCGACACTTTTGAGGAACGCCTCATGTTTCTACAGTAGAAGACAGTTAGCACTACATTTGGATGGATACTATATTTCTAGTAATGACTCTTAAAGTGTTGAACATCTATTCTCAACGAAAGTGTTTAAGACATTATAACAGGGAGGTTGTCTGATATTTTTAAATTGCATTTGAAACTTTAGAAAGCAATACGCGAGCATTGTTCTACATCTTTGGGCAATGAAACGACGACAACACCATTAAGAGTAGCAACAATCATAGGGAATCTTAAATAATTACTAGATAATAAAAAGCAACATCATGCTGATTTCATTATTTAGATAAAAATATGTAGATTCGGTGGATATCGTGATTCATCGACCTTTAGTATTAACAGACAGCTCGAAAGAGAACGTTACCAACTTTACCTCATACTTCCAATAGCGGGAGGTATGGACTGAGTTAAATTTGTCACAGAAAGGGGCCAGTTGAATCGGAGTTTAAAAAATGGAACTGACTTATCGTCTGACCAAAAATATATACAATAAACTACGTCTGTCGTAAAATTTGAGGCTGAAAGACTACTGAACAATTATTCGATCACTGTCGACTGTCTATTTGTGCTCAGAAAATATTTGCTCTATCAGCCAATACCTGAGAGCTAAGAAATTTCAGGACAATCCTAGGAACGTTACAGGCAAGGAAAAGGATGGTGCATATCCAAAGCCATGAATCTGGACTATCTTCAGCCGGTCTAAATGCCTGTTGGTATTCTGGCAACAATGGAAGTTCTTTATCACCTGAATGGCAGAGACTGAGAAAAACATTAAATAATATATTATAGTTACTCAAACAAGGCAGAATGTTAAACAGTACAAGAAGAACGCCCTTAGTTATCGGGAAAAATCTCCAAAGGAAGATACCCCATAAACCATAGACAGAGGATGAAATCACTCAGGGTAAAGATGCGAAAATACTGTTGAAAATCAAAGCCAAACGGTTGAATAAGCGTGGTACACACTAGGCCGGCACGAAAGAAGATGAAAAGTAAGAAATCAAATTCTTGATGTTTCCCTTCTAGTGAAGATTCCGTTTCAAACAAATTCTCAATAACAAACGTAGGTTGGGGAGTTGGAACACCCTCCGACATACGAGTCCACTACCATTATTATAACGGATTCCCTTCTCCATAGGAGTATCAGTTGCTTCGTTGGAAGTCCACCGCTTGCAACAGCACAGTTGAAACTACCCAGGTATTCTTGGCGCTATGAAAACCGACACTTACCAGGAACTTCATGTTGTCAGCTGGGTGAGTCGTACTGCAGAGACAGTGCTGTCTGGGGACCAGGACACGGCTTATATACCGGCTGCCACTGCACAGAGAAGGGCGGGGCCTGCCGCGGCTGTTCACCTTCAGCGGCTGACAACACGCCAGCCAGCTGTGGATCACGCTGGTCAGTGATTCATGAAAGGTGCTGTCCTTAACACGTACTACATACATCATGCACGCGTAAATGTAGTCAAATTAGTTTACGACATGAGAAAACAATATTCTTCCGGAATTCGAAATATTCTAACATTTCGACTGTTCCAGGGCATCGAATTAAATTCAGTGCCGACGCTGAGAATTTTTGCTGGACAGGGATTCACTTCGAATCAGCGATGAACGTAATCAGTTAAGACATGAGAAAACAATATTCTTCCGGAATTAGAAATATTCTAACATTTCGACTGTTCCAGGGCATCGAATTAAATTCAGTGCCGACGCTGAGAATTTTTGCTGGACAGCGATTCGCTTCGAATCAGCGATAAACGTAATCAGTTAAGATATCCAGACCCGCTTACTGTTCTGCACAAATTCTCAGTCGCACACTACGATTACTGTGCCTCCTGCTCTTTACTTCTTATTGCACCAAATTTGCGATTGAATAGAGGATTTCTTGTCAAAGAGGACACTGTTCGTAGTAATCGATGGTAAGGCATCGACAAAAACAGAGTTGATATCGGGCATTCCACAGGGTAGTGTTATTGGTCCTCTGCTGTTTCTTATTTACATAAACGATGTAGGGGAAAATCTAAGTAGCTCTACTAGGTTGTTTGCAGATGACGCCGTCATTTTCCGTCTAGTAAAATAATCTGAAGATCAAAACCAACTGCAGAACGATCTGAATAAGATATTAGTATGGTGTAAAAATTTTGCAATTGACTCTAAATAATGAGAAGTATGAAGTCGTCCACATGAGTACGAAAAGAAATCCGTTAAACTATGTTTACAAGTTAAACGTGAAGGCCGTAAACTCCACAAAATACCTAGGAATTACTATTACTTCAGACTTAACACGTAGAAAATGTCGTGGAAAAGGCGAACCGGAAACTGCGTTTTATTGCCAGAATCCTTAAAAGATGCAACAGAACTACTAATTAAACTGCATGCACAACGCTCGCCCGTCCATTTTTGGAGTATTGCTGCCCAATGTGGGAGCCTTATCAGATGGGTTTGACGGAGGACATCGAAAGAGTCCAAAGAAGCGTAGCTCTTTTCGTACTGTCACGATACAGGAGAGACAGTGTTACGGAAATGATACAGGATCTGGGATGGGAATCATTACAACAACGGCGATTATAGCTGCGGCGTGGGCTACTTACGAAATTCCAATCGTCAACGTTCTCCTCGGAATGGGATAAAAAAGTTGTTGACTCCCACTTACATAGGTAGAAATGATCGTCAGAATAAAATACGAGAAATCAGAGCTCGAACAGAGAGATTCAGGTGTTCATTCTTCCATCGCGCTATTCGAGAATGGAATGGAAGATAAAGAGTAGAATGGTGGTTCGATGAACCCTCTGCCAGGCACTTAAATGAGATTTGCAGAGTAGCTCATATAGATGTAGATGTAAAACTGTAGTCTCGTAATGGGTCGGACGTATTTGTACATCAGTGACGAAATTATCCGCCCTTGGGAGGCATAGAGACAGCTACATCTCCTCTGCAAATCACTTTTAAGTGCGTAGCAGAGGGTTAATCGAACTGCCTTTATACTATTCATCTACCATTCCACTCTAGAATAGTGCGCGGGAAGAAAGAAATCCTGAATCTCTCCGTTCGAGCTCTGATTTCTCGAATTTTATTCTGATGATCATTTCTACCTACGAAGGGAGAGTCAACAATTTATTTTTGGCATTCGGAGGTAAATGTGAGCGATTGGAGTTTCGCAAGTAGCTCACGCCGCAGCGATAAACGCAGTTGTTGTAATGATTTCCATCCAAGATCCTCTATCATTTCCATGACGCTGTCTCCCCTGTATTGTGACAGTATAAAACGTGCTGCCCTTCTTTGCACTCTCTCGCTGTCCTCCGTCAAACCCACCTGGTAGGATCCCACGCTGGGCAGAAATACTCCAAAGAAAACACGGACAGACGTGGTGTAGGCTGTTTCTTTAGTGCTTCTGTTTTATCTTTCCAGTGTTCTGCCAATAAAACAAATCTCTGGTTCACCTTTCCCACGACATTATGTGTTATTTCCAGTTTAAGTCTGAAGTAATAGTAATTCCTAATTATTTAGTGAGTTTACCGCCTTCACGTTTGATTTTTTTTTCTTGTAAATGAAGTTTAACGGATTTATTTTCGTACTCTTGTGGACGACGTTACACTTACCACTATTTAAAGACAGTTGCCAATTTTTACACCATATTCATATCTTATTTAGATATTATAGACAAAGACGCTGTTGTTATGTTCATCTTCATAACAAAATTACTGTTTTCGTGGATTTCACTCATTGTACAGTTACCCATTTACTGACGGCATATAACTTAATAATTATTAATTTTCAATGAATTATGTGGTCACTTACTGATGGGTGTCAAGATGTAGTCATATATGTCGTAGTCCATATGTGTGCTCACTCTGTGTCATGAGCGACCAGCAGCCATATGGGCAAATGCTATATTTCGATATATTTCTTAACAGCTATGTGTTTACAGTTTTTTTGTAACTTGGCTGGACCGTTCCTTTTAGGGTGGGCGTCTCAAGATTTTAATTGAAGTCGAATATTATTGCGATCCAGACTGATATTTAAACAACACAATATTTTTTCTGCAGTACGAAACTATGCTCTCGGCGATATTTTCGTAGTTGGACTGACCATACCTTTGGACCTACATCAATACATCACTGGCGACCTTCCTGTGTGTGGAGGAGGGTACTTGGTGTACCACGGCGACTTTCTCCTTTTACTGTTCCAGTCGCGTATCGTTTGCAAGGAAAACGAGTGTCAGTAAACTTCCGTCTAGACTGGAACCTTTCTAATTTTATCTTCATGGTCTTTTTTGTGGAGATTACTTGAGAAATGCTTCATAGTCCATTACTTGTATCGAATCAGATAAACACTTTCGGTGTTGATAAATTACTTGCAAACTACACCTCCCTATTCTAACTTTCTTCAAAAGGTACCCTACAATTGGTACATGTCAAGTGTACCACTTCAGGGAGGTACTGCTGGAACGTACCTTCGGTCAATTATATTAACATTTTCGACTTGAACACTGAAAGCACAGCAAAGCCAGTTTTCCTAAATTCGTAAAATGTGTTGACATATCTCGTCATTTCATAGGTATAAAAGCTGCAGCTCCACAACTAGACTATGTGATCAGAAGTATCCGGGCATCTGGCTGAAAATACTGGAGTTTGTGGCGGCCTCCATCGATAATTCAGGAACGTCGTGTTGACCCACCTTTAATCTTCATGTCACCTTCCCCTCTCGCAGGCATACGTTCAATCAGGTATCGGGAGGTTTCTTGGAGAATGGCAGCCCATTCTTCTCGGAGTGCTGTACTGAGTAGAAGTATGGGTGTAGGTCGTTGAGGCCTCGCACGAAGTCGGAGTTCCAGAACTTTCAGAAAATGTTCTATAGGATTCAGGTCAGGGCTCTGTGCAGTCCATTTCATTAAAGGGATGTTATTGTCTTGTAACCGCACAATGATACCACTGTCAACGATTTTAATGTTGGCACTACACACGCAGGTAGATGACGTTCACAGTGTCGCCATACTCACACTCCGTCATCGGATCGCCACAGTGTGTAATGTGATTCGTCGTTCCACACAACGTTTTACCGCTGTTCAGTCGACTAATGTTTACGCTCCTTACACCAAGCGTGGCGTCGTTTGGCATTGACCTGGGTGATGTGTGGCTTATTGACAGCCGCTCGACTTTGAATTTTAAGATTCCTCACCTCCCGTCTGTCATAGGACTTAGAGCGAATGCTGATGCAATTTGGAATTCTTGTGTGTGTTCTTCAACTGTCGGCGGTCTCTGTCAGTCAACAGACGAGGCCGGAAAGAACGCTTTCGTACTGTAGTGTCCCTTCAAGTTTCCACTTCACTATCACATCAGAAAGTGTAAATGTAGCGATATTTTTGGAAACATTTTTGTTCCACTTATGGGAAACAGAACTCTTATTTAAATTTATATATAAAGAACATTCTAGAGGGCAAAAAAAATTCGACTTGTTTCCGTCTTATTTAAACCATCTTCAGGAAATTAAGCTCCATTTATGTTGTGGAGTTGCCAGGAGTCTCCAGCCAGCTCCTCAACGTCAATGGAGCTTAATTTCCTGAAGATGGTTTAAATAAGACCGAAACTAGTCAAAAAAATTGTTGTGCACTCTATACTGTTCTTTATATATAAATGTAGGGATGTTTACGAATTGGGAATTTCGTGTACAGGTTTCTGGCGCAAGTGACACCCAGTCACCTGAATACGATCGAAAACAGTGAGTTCCGTGAAGCACCGCATTCTGGTCTCTCACAAGGCTAATGGGGTACGTGGCAGCACAATGCACGTAGCACAAAACACGTGTATTTTTGGGGCGTCCGGATACTTTTGATCACAAAGTCTATATTTACCTAACAAATAACATCAAAACAGACACAGGGCTTACTGAACACAGAGTTGTAGTAGAGAGACTGAGTATCGCATTCTCAAATTCATCAAAATTAAACGGAAAATGTAGTTATTAAGAAAATCAGATAAAAAATTTCTTAACGCTTTCCCAAGTGATCTCCAGTCTATCAAGACCAACAATATGAGTGTATATTACACGTGGCTTGCATTCAAAGACATAACGACAGCTACTGATTTATACCAAATACATTAACAAATGAAGCGGCTGACCCGCGTTGGTACTCAAAAAGAGATTATATCACTCTTACAAAAGCAAAGAAAAGAACGTGCCAATTATAAAGAGACTCAGAATCCCCAAGACTCGCAATCTCGAAATTTAGGCCGTACTTCAATGCGAGAAGCATATAATCCTGGGTATGAGGTCCGTCTGATATGCAAAACACCATTTTATTTCACATCCAAACTAGTTTCGGCACCTCTGTGTCATAATCAGTGGGTATTCCTTTTTATTTATTGCTGTGAAAACACAATACATTGATTTTATTACTGAAATATGTGTAAATTTACGCCATTAGACCTAAATTTACATATAGTACAGAAGTAAAACCTGTATATTTTGTTTTCACAGCAACAAATAAATGGAATACCAAATGATGATGGCACAGAGGTGCCGAAACTAGTTTGGGTGTAAAATGAAATAGTGTTTTTTGTATCAGGCGGACATCATACCCAAAAATATTTACTACAAACATGGCAACAATAAGAGCTGCAAATCGAAGGAATGACCAATAAGCCCATAAATGTTTCCACAATGAAACACTGTCACAAAATTTCGTAGAATTATTCAATGAAATTTTGCTCAAATGTATACTAGCGTCAAAATAAAATCAACAATTATGCTACAGCGATGGTTATTCTACTGAATAACCAGCAGAATTAATAAACAGAGCTTTCCCAAATTCCTTCAGCAATGAGGACGTAATTTAGAAGTAGTTATCCTTGCAGTATTAAAGCAACTTAAATCACTTAACAAAAATCACCTCCCAGTCGAGACTGTATACCATGCGCATGTTCCTTTCAGAGTATGCTGATGCAATAGCTCCATACCTAGTTATCACATACAACCGCTCGTTCGGCGTAATATTCGTCCCCAAATACTGTAAAGTTGCATAGATAACTCCAATATTCAAAAAAGGCAAAAGGCGAGACCTGAAAAATTGCAGTCCTGTATCATTGACGTCGGTTTGCGACAGTAGTTTTGAATGTTTGCATTTCTCAGATATTATGAACTACTTTGAAGAGAAAGACTTACTGACCCACAGTCAATACGGATTCAGGAAGTATTGTTCACGTGAAACAGAAGTTATGAAGTTATAAAAGCTATCGACAAGGGATCTCAGATCGATTCCATATTTCTTGATTTCCGGAGCTCAGTGCGCCAGTTCACCTGATGATGGCGACATGTATGATCGCCGAAATATTGTTCCCGTTGGACACTATAGACCGGCAGTACACCCGTGGATAGTTTGATTATCTTCTTATCAAATTACGTGCTTATGGAATATCGCCACAGTTGGACTGGTGATTTCCTGACAGAAAGGACACAGTACGTTGTAATTGGCGGAAAGTCATCGAGTAAAACAGAAATTATATCTGGCGTTCCCCAGGGAAATTTTATAGGAACCCTGCTGTTCAACCTTTATAAACAATCTAGGAGACAATCTAAGCACGCTTCTTAGACTGGATGGTGCTGTCATTTATCGGTCAGTAAAGTCGCTAGAAGGTCAAATGAAAAGTAATTTAGATAAGATATCTGTATGGTGCAAAAATTGGCTATTGTAAAGTCATTCATATGAACGCTATAAGAAATCTGTTAAGACTTCATTTACACGGTAAATCATTCAAATGTACAGCGTAAATTCAACTAAATACCTAGGAATTACAAGTACGAACAACGTTAATAGGAAAGAACATATAGAGAATATCGTAGGCAAGGCGAACCAAAGGCTACGATTCATTGGTAGAACACACGATGCAATAGTTTCACTATACGAACTGCCTATACTACACTTCAGCGTTCTACTTTGTTGCTGCGCATAGTAGCATCCCTAATAAGTGGGACTGACGGACGATTTGAAGAAAGTTGAGAGAAGGTTAGCTCGTTTTGTATTGTTGTGATATAGGGGAGAGAATGTCACGGACATGATGCATGATTTCGAGTGGAAACCATTAAAAGAAAGCTGCGATATCTATTTGCGAAATTTCTTTGACTAACTTTCCGTTCAAGTGCTAACATTATCGTCATAAGAGAAATCTGATCGGAAACGGAAAGATTTAGAGATTCCTTTTTGCCACTCTCTATTAGAGAATAGAACATTAGAGATTATCAAAAAACCGGTTCGATAAACACTCTGCCATGCCCTTAAAAGTGATTTGCAGAAAAGTTACACAGTTGTAGATGTAGATTACCTAAATATGTAGTGATCTGAGGAGGTAAGTCTTTGTCTGACGAAGACATTCAGAGAAACTTTGGTTGTATTCGGTGAAAAATGAGCCGGTAAGAACTATCTCATTCAAAGAGGAGTTCATGATTGTAGTTCGTATATAACGACTCACGATATTGTCCCTGTAACGTCGGTAAAAATGTAACAATGAAGACACTAAAATAATTTAAGAAGTGACAGATCAATGAGGTACATTGACAGCTACAATACGAGGGCCAAACTCTATTATGGTTTTTTAAATGGTGGTTATGTACTATATTCTTTAATTGTTTAGTATATTTGTAAAATAGAACAGCGAAACTTAATCCTAGAACGCTTAGGGAAGAGATAACCAAGTGTTATTGGTTTTTCAGTCCAATGACTAATGCTGTAATTTCCTTTTAATAAGTTAGGTTACCGAGACGCTGGAACAATGGCCAAAAATATCTCAGATAGCTCATGCTGAACAATAGTGGGTTAATAACATGTAACAGCGTGATGCGTAACTACAGAAACAAGCTCAAACGTTTCAGTTTCGAGGACACTACTCAGTACTCTTATAGCAAGCATTCAGCGTTCAGCGGTTGCCCGAAGCCCAACATCATGAAAGCGGTACTCGATAAAAGTTTTACATGTGCCTTAATCCGAAAATATAATATGTTTGACCTCACAGGTTTTATTTCAATTATCTTTTGGAAATAATTTCTATTTAGTGATATTTCCTTGCCAGAATCAGTATGACGGTTACTCCCGCCGGAGTTTCAAGTCCTCCCTCGGGCATCGGTGCATGTGTTCTCCTTGTGTTGTAAGGTACAGTAGTGAGTAAATTTAGGGGCCCATGACCTCAGGCTCTGTAAGAGTTGCTGAACAATTTAGACGTAATTTGGGCTCGTGTATTTCCTAGAAAGTCCTTGGCAATGCTTTTGAATGCCAGCCAAGCATTATTTTCGAGTTCGGTCGTTGTTTCTATGAAAGGTTCATCTGTAATAAGTTGCCGAATCTGTGGCCTTCTCATATGACATAAGTGCAGCATTGCTTTCTGTAACAAACAAGTTACCTGTCAGAAGCATAATCGCATACGCTACAAATGTACAAAAATAAATAAATAAATAAATAAAAGCCTTGACGTCATAGGAAAAAACTAGTTACAGTTTTGGAATCAGCATGTCAATTTACCTCTAAAACAGCCTAAAAATCGAAGTCAACAGAAATTAGGTTACAAATTGATCTCCAGTGTTATTTCTCCCTACGTAGGCAGAAGACATAAAAAAATTTCGACATACGAGTGAGATAGTCGTGATCGAAATTTCGTGAATACATCTCGCTGTACCGAAAACCGCCGTTTTTCTAATGATTCCCACTTCATCCCCAGTATCTTTTACGTGACTCTCTGCCCCCTCTAAAGCAATAATACACACTGAGCTGTCCTTTGTACTGTTTGTATGTCCTCCGTCACTAACTACGTCCCTACTACGCAGCAATAATCCTAAAGAGGACTAACAAGAGAAGTGTATGCAGTCTCTTTAGCAGTTCATTCGTCTTCTAAGTAATCAGTCAACAGAATGCTGTCCTTGTTTCATATTCCCCATAACATTTTCACTGTGTTCTTTCCGACTGAAATCTGTTCTAAATAATAATTCCTATGTATTTAGTCGAGTTTACGGACTTCAGATTTGGTTCATTTTCCAAACTAAATTTAACGGTTTCCTCTTGTTCCTAATGTCGACGACTTCGCATATCAATATTTAAATGCAATCGCAAAGTTTCGCCTCATAAATACAATGGTTCTGCGGTTAGTTAATATCTTCTAATGACTTCACTCCATGATAAATGACAGATTGATTAGCAAAACGTGTAACAGAACTGCTCAGATTAGTTTAAATAGATAAGGATCAGCACAGAACTAATAACTCTACCCCGAAAAAAACGCCGGTATCACATCTTTTTTTACCTATGCCTTGCCGTCATTTACTTCGAACCGTGTCGTCTCTGATAGAAAAACCTCTATAAAGATATCTTAGTCGATGTTCGATAACCGTACAATACAAAAGTTGTTTGTGAAGTACAGTCTAAGATGTCTTCTGGAAATATAGAAATATGAAAGTCTTTGTCGATACCACTCATCACTTCGTGTGAGCAAATAGCAAAGTGCGTTTTACAGGAATGATACATTCTAAAACCGTGTTGACTATGGGGCAACAGATCGCTCTTATCGAGGTAATTCAAAGCGTTTGAACTCAGAATGTATTCTAAACCGCTCGTTTTAGTTTTTACATCTGCAACTAAAGCAGAAAAGAAATAAGTGTACATATCAAAATTAACAATAATTGTTTCTTCTCTTTGTAGATGATGCTCTGAGATATAAGTAGCTTACAATTCAATATTTATGTACATTTCATCTACTTTTCTACATTTCGCTGACAGTCACCTAAAATGCAGTATAAAAAAAAAAAAAGATTAAAAGGAAATGGAAGAGATGTGATAAGGATTTGGGTCGTATAATCACTTTGGCGGTTCCCACAGCGCAGATACTCTGACAATGATGAACGTCAGTTTTGCATAGCGTGCCAATACGGGGTTTTAAATCACTTTGCTGTTGCACCACATGTGCACTTAGATGACGATTTTTTTTTATATTTTTTTTTTTACCATTTACCAGATTGTCATGGTCTTTTTTAACCTGCTGGTTATGATTATTTGTCTGTTACATAGTATTGAGCTTTTGCAGTCTTTTAGTGCATTAATCTTACAACATATACTGTTTCTAAGTGCAGAGCTTATGAGAGCTTATAGAACAGCCGCCTCACTCAATTTCCGTTTTATTCCCTAGCGCCATATTTGCAATACTATGCGGTATTATGGTGAACGAGAACTGTAGCGACACGATTTGTTAGTATGAAGCCAGTCGCATAGACAGGACTACAAAAAAACCTACTTTCACAACGAATAGCTGTACTTTAAACACATTGGTTACGGTATAAACATTTCAGGTCTTTCGTAAGTAGTTGCTCTTTGTTTAGTAACTGCTGAAAGTTGCTGGAGACTTTCAATTTAGTGTAGGTACAATATTCATTCACTGACCCTTAGCGAGGTAAACGTGACAAAATGTACGGTCTTATCAAAAACATTTCGTTGTACAGACTATTGGTGTGAATCAACCTAACGAAACCGAATAGGAAACACCAGGTATAAAATGAGATAAAAGTGTGTCGCCTTTAGAGTGTGCCATACTTAGAGGCCATGCAAGAAGAACTGACGCAACACTGCTCTGCGGTGCCGTCAGAGCGTAATAGCGAGGCTCGCGAAAATAGAAGGCAGATTGCGTCAACCGAGCGACAGAGAGTATAAATTAATATTTGGACTAAAACATTACGAAATACATGTACAAGAAAAATCTGAACAGGCGCTTTTTCAAAATTACTGGGTGCTGTTTGTGTACATTAGTCAAATATAAATTGTAGGTCATAAGACGATAAAGGAAAATAACTGTGTATAACTATAGAAAGTTCACAAAAATGAACTAAGGGTGACAACATCTGAACAATGAATTGTTACTATTGTCGAGATACCTCCCTATGTCTCTGTTTAGAGCGCTAGGTTGGCAATAACAAAGTCTATATTTTTGGAGAGAGTTGGCTTGATGTCTGGTCGGTGTTAGTCGGTACTCTGTATTTAAAAACTAGCTAAAACCCAGCGTTACCCAGATATTTATTCCAGCCATGCGTGAGTACTTCTCCTACCCCTTATCTGCCTGTACATCTCTTTATTTCTAAAATATGTTATATGTATATATATTTAAGGGAGTATATATTACAAACTAGACAATCTTACATAATGTACAAAAGTATAACTGCAGCATTCCTACAAATAAAGATAGTAATCAAAATACAAATGATATGTAACATTTATATATTCATTTAATTCAAAACTTGACTGTAAACTATATATCTTCTTACTTGTGAAGGATCTAATATGAATTATTTCTTTGTTGATCCCATACCGGAGCAGGAGACATAAAGTACTCCTTGTAAAAAACAAGGACCTGTCAAATCCGCACTATGTCATTGACTGCCCTGCACTAGCGCCTAGCGTTGCTATATGGTAGCCTTTATAACATTTTTTTAATCGTAGTTTCCTCGACAAAAAATGAAGCCAGAGTATCGGCAGCACCTGCTTCCTTTCCGCAACACTGTAAAATTCACTACAATGCAGCAGTTTTAACAATACATTTAAAGGTTTGCGAAGTATGCAGTGTTGAAAGTCGTAGTTTGCTGGATGAGGAAGAAATTACACGGTTATTTATATACATAATTTTTTTCTGTAGTATGGTTATGGTTTATATACTCCATTTTCCATTTGAACTTCGGTGATGCCATATGGTAACGCTAGGCGCTTATACTCAGTAAAATGATGAATTTTTCATTTTTTGTTTTAGAAGAGGTTTCCCTTGCTGAGGCGCTGGAGATTCTTTATAATGATGATATTGAAGATTATGTGTTTGTTGGGCCTCCAGATCCGAATGTAGGCACAGACGAAGCATCATGAAATGTTGGCGGGTAGGTAGACCTACCATTGGTTTGTTTTGAAAAGTTCGTTTACTGATACCGACGGCTTTATTATTTTCTATTCCAGTCCATATTGTTACAGATTATTAGACAATCTGTCCTCTTGTCAGTAACGAGCTAATGCTGAAATAAGGTTGCCAAATAATGAAAGAATCGGTGTTCATTATGAGAAACGAAACCTACCGGCACAATCAATGAATTGTACCTGAACAAGCTGCAACACGTACCAGCCATCTGTATCCAAAGTAAGATTTATTTTATTATCCTCCAATATCGTGACCTGGGGTTCTCACAGAGATACATGTGGACGACGGTGAGAGAAATGAGCTGACTTTGATATTCAAAATGCCTCTAATTTCCAAAGCCTCACTACTCAACGTATGAAAACACGTCGTTCATTGACAGATTTTAACTTCTTATTGACCAGAAATTTATTGCGCATTTAGTGAAAGAAACAAAGCGTTGCCGACCGCGGTAGCCGAGGGGACTGAGGCGCTTCAGTCACGGTCTGCGCGGCCACTACGGTCGGGGGTTCGAATCCCCCCTCGGGCATGGATTTTTGTGCCGTCCTAATTCGTAAGTAGTTCATAAGTAGTTTGTCAGTTTAGGGGCTGATGACCCCGTAGTTAAGTCCCATTTGAACATTTTTTGAAACAAAGCGTTAATGCATTATTTCTCAATTGTCAGGGAGCAAAAATTAAAGCAGGTGAAATGCGTTGTTTCATCTCCATTTTATATGTTCGTGGCTACGACGTTACCTTCTAAAACTAACTACTGGGTCTCAAAAGACGACATTAAAAACTTGGTTGTGTCTCGGTGTATGAGAAGAGAAATTTCTACAAATATGTAGGTTTCTTCACTGTGAAGATAACACTCAGATCGATCATAAATGACGTGGCATGGAAATTCCGTACTATATGGAGATGTTGAAGAAGCGCTGCATTGAGAATTTTATACCAGATAATCTCGTGTAATATCGTATAATGAATGTAAGGTGAAGTACTTCGGCCACCACGGATGCACACAGTTCATTCGTAGATCCGGCTACAAAATGTGGAGCGTCAATATTAAACACGGATATCCGGTGAACTGTATCAGGTAAAAGGTCCTAAAGGAAATGCAATCTATGAGCAGTTATTTGGAAAGGATATAAATCCGTTACTTGTTTCGTTAGATGAAATTCCTGAAGTGAAGAGAAAACTTTGCTACAGCTTTTATATGGACAATCTATTTTCAGGTGCATCTCTGTTTTCATTTCTCATGTACTGTGGGTACTCTGTCATTGGTACCAAAAAAGAAAAGAGAATTCTTAAGGAATATCCACTAGAAAACAATAATAAAAATCATTTTCCAAGAAAGATCGTGTATGTTTGAGACAACAATAGAGAATAATGATGGCTTACTATATGTGCGGTGGCTGGACAACACAGTTGTCACATTGATCTCTTTTTCATGTGGTGCAGAAGAGATCGGCTAAGTCAAGAGGTGCTCGCAACAAAAATGTGAGACATAATGATTCCCAGACCAAAACTGGTAGCCATGAGAGATACTGATGAGATGGATCATAATTTAGCATGCTACTGTATTGGATAACAAGGAAGAAATGGTACTGATGTATCTTCACATGGATGTTAAATGTCGCAGTAAGAAGCAGTTGGATTTTGTATAATAAAGAAAGAAACTATTTCTCAGCTCGAATTCAATAGGGAAGCAGCAGTAGTGTACTTGCAGAGAAACCAAGCTTCACCCAAAGGATCCGATAAACCTGCTGCATCAAGGACATCTGTTGACAGTCGCATATCAGATTCCTTTAGATTTAATAAAACTGACCACCTCGTCCGGCATACAGAAGGAAAGAAGAAGAAAAGATGCTTACAAGTGTAGTAAATCTATCGTGAGAACGATGTGTTCAGCGTGTATTGTGGAATTGTGTACAGATTGTTTTATTCCGTTTCATGGTCTGAAATGCTGAGCTGAAGTGTTTGATTCTGGATTATTAATTGCTTGTGTTATAAAATATCAATTGCATGACAAAGATTTTATAATAAATTTACACAAAAGTTGTACGTGTAATAACAACTTTCGATAACCTACTTCTTTTGTTGTAGTTGTAATCTATACAAATTTAGGAAATGAAAGCGCCTGGCGTTGCCATATGGCAACATGAAATATCTCGTTGAAGCAGGTAATGACTTTCGTAAA
The DNA here is from genome assembly GCA_026315105.1 of Locusta migratoria. Taxonomy (NCBI): domain Eukaryota; kingdom Metazoa; phylum Arthropoda; class Insecta; order Orthoptera; family Acrididae; genus Locusta; species Locusta migratoria. The sequence goes on along the minus strand of CM048744.1, from coordinate 731,441,534 downwards.
AACAACAACGTCGTGTAATTTATGCCCTGTTGAGACCTAAAAAAGCTATATATATATATATAAGAAAAAATTATTTCAGGTGCCAATTCGCACTGGAAACTGCAGTCTCTTGAAGTTAAAATGTATTATCTGTCGGAAATAATGGGTACTTGTTGCATATACACTATTTCATTTTCTTCCGTTCCTCGTAGATCATTAGAAGTCTTACTACTTTCGCCTGCAGCCGTGTGCTGTAACCGATCCCCTAACCGTATTTATTTATTCAGATCTTGAGTTAGCACTTCTCGTATCCCTTCTCTCTCTGTCCATCTTCTTTTTTTAATAACATGTTATATTTATCAGAAAATATGTAAGAAATAAGGCTGTCTTGCATAATATACAAACTTTTAAGTACAGTATCCAAATAAAGAAAGAAAGTAATCAAAATACAAATAATATAAAATATTCTCAGATTCATTTAATTCACAGCTTCCCTATAAACAATATTTCTTGTTTCTTGCCCAGGATCTAATATGTATAATTTCTTTGGTGAGGTTACACCTGGGCAAGTGACAAAGTTAAGCGTGTGAGAAACGTGGGCATGTCAAATCCACTCCACACTATCGAATAGATTGCCCTGTGGTTTATTAATCGTGATATAAAATGCAAGTCTCACTGGAAACTGCAGTCTCTTGAATTTAAATGCTAGATCTGTCGGAAATAATGAGTTGGATGTACTCTGTTTCATTCTCTTCCATTCCTTGTAGCTCTATAGAAGTCTATTCCCTTCACCTGCAACCGTGTCAAGAATTCGTTTTGCTTGAATCTACTGCAAATTCGCCCTGTAGTTCAGTTTGCAACCAGCTCAGTTGTTATGACGTCGTATCTGCTGCTCAATTTGACGTTCATTGATATAATATTATAGCTCCTTTCAGTGGTATATTTGGATATTGTTTGCGGAATGTGCTGCGAAGAAATTAATAAAGACTTAACAAAATGACAAACATACTGCAGTATCTATGTACGGATGTCCCGTTTATGTCAGAATTATGTGTCCTACAAAAACATTACTTACCAGGTTCGTAGAGTGGAATATTAGGAAACTGCCTGAGAAATGTTTGTAAATGGTGCTGGTAGTAAACACGGAGTAAATTACAACCTAATGATTATTAGGGGAAATTTTCATGCATTTCATGAACTATATGTCGTAATACCATATTATTTCGAAGCTACATCCAGTGGTGTATAAGTAAAATGTCTGCAAAATACGTAGCAAATAGAGTTAGTAAGAAAGACGTAATAAATCGAAACATCATGCGTGATGAGGCGGTTTTTCGTGAACATAATTGTTTATGACACCATATCTCATGAACTGTGTGTCGTACTATGATGAAATTTCTAACGTACGTTCAGTGGTATGTGTACATACTCTCTGTAACATTTCTCGCCTATATAATTAACAGTATACGAGTAATAAATTGTAGCGTCATATCAAATGCCGTAATTTTACTGCACGAACACCGAAAAACTAGTAAGCGACAAACTTATATCCTTTCACCATTTTGCTGGGGTTGTCAGCGAGAAAATGTTTCCTAAAGGTTTGAAATTATGTTTAATGTTTGTTGCAAATCGCTAAGTGCTCTCGTTCTCAGATAGAGGACTGATGAAGTCACACTATCATGTGTCACAAGACGGGGAAGTTTTCATTGTTTAGGACGTCATATCTTGTGAAATATCGGCTCTATCGCAAAATCCTTTCTTAGATGATGTCTTCTACCTATAACTATATCCCTGACATATTTTAGCTTCATAGGTGAAGTAGTTTTCGAGATTTCGTCTTTAGTCAGTGAGTGAGTGAATGAGTTCAAATGTTCAAGTATTTGTAAATCTATCGGACCAAACTGCGTGGTCAGCAGTCCGTAGCTTACAAACTACTTAAACTAAGGTAAACTAACCTAAGGACACGCACGCACACACACACACACACACAGACACACACACACCCATGCCCCAGGGAGGACTCGAACCTCCGACGGCGAGCAACCACGCGCTCCGCAGCGAGGTGCCTTAGACCGCTCAGCTACTCCACCGCGGCAGTGAATGAGTGTCCTTGCACTTTTATATAGATAGTGATAAATAGATATGCGTTAGTGTGACTAAAAAATCTGAAATTTCAGGGCCAATTTTGAACATTATTTCCTTGTTTTGTTCTTTAATACAAGAATTGTTGTAAAAAAAAGTACAACAAAATTACAAAAGAAAAAAAAATTATAGTAAAACGCAAAGGAACAGCCACAATTTATAAAAATCAAAACTGGTAAATTTAATTATTTATTTCAGGTGCTTCCATTGCGATCAAATAACCAAGAGGGGCGACACTGTCTGCATAGTAATCCGTACAGTGCATGCGGAGTGTACCTTGCAACAATGTAAACTTTATGCAATTTTGTCATAAACAGCCATGTTTGAGACCATGGCTGTTACGTGAAATAACTTTTTGGTGTAGAACAGCAACAAGTAATCTAAAATTTGTTGCGATCTTGTTGTAATGCTGTATACTTCGGCTTCAGCTAAAACTCATATTTGGCTCGACCGCTTTGAATATACACATATTATTTCTTCGATTTAAAACAGGACTAGTTAAAAAAAATAGAGCAACCTAAATAAACGGCTTAAATATCTACAAAATCCATGTTGTTAATTTTGGATGGGCATTGCCAGTTCTGATTACATTCGTACCTTTTGCAATGACATACCGTCATCCCAATACGATAAAACTATGGCCCCTTGACTTTCTAAACAAGAAAAACGACAACGAACACATTATAATTCCTAAAGGTGCATAGCGGAAAGTACTTTTAAAAAGACTTTGACAAATATTTTTAATCTGTTGTTATCGTGTTAACACCGCAGATTGTTTGATGCATCTCTCCATGTACCCTGCCCTATGCAAGCCTCTTTATCTCTGAATAAGAAAGGCAACCTGTGTATCCATTCTCATCTGCTTACTTTATTAATCCCAACACACTAACTTGTATTGCTAAGTTGACAATACCTTGATGTTATGCATGTTTCGGAATGTTACCTTCAATTAAGAGAAAGACAGTGGTCACTTCGTCCCTGGCCCTCACTTTGGGGCTACATCTCGCCGACTGGTTGGATCATTAAGTACGTTTTTGAGCGTCCGTTGTGACAGTGGCTGGGTGTAGTATTGCACGGCATTACTGTCATCAACATCCCAGTTTCCCAATCAGAACATGACCGAGAATGTGTTTATCAGCAACCTCATCGCAACCTTTTCAGATCTGCAGCTCCCACCCGACAGTATGTAGTGGATTCACCGCAAAATGCAGTGTTATTCCCCACAATTCGGTGCAGACTAGCAGGAGCCGGATTGGGGAATTCTCGGCCCATGCGTAGGTAAAAGCTAACACTACGATACGAACGGATACGTCTGGAGTGGTGCCGTGACCAGCATTGTGTGCAGCGATTAAATCACGGGTTTGCACTTTGGTTTGGGAGACAAGTATTTGGTACTGATAGCTCATTAGCGTTATTCAGTTGCCTAGCGACCGCAGGTACGCATCCAGTACCGGACTGCACTTGCGGACGTAGCAATATCCACCTCGCAGCTCTGCAGTCGCAAACGCGCGTGTGAAATGTTTTATAGTGCGTGTCTCGCATTCAAGAATACTGTCGCTTCCTTTCGTCGTTATACAAGTCAGTACTTTCATTCGTTTCGATTTGTTTAGTGATTATCTTATTCTGTGTCATTTGAAACTATGTCCATTGCGAGAAATAGTGCCAGCTGAACATGAGAAGTGAAACACAGTGTGAAAATTATGATCAACCGTCAGGCTCGTAAATTGCTGGGTACCATGAAGAACTACGGTAAACAAGAAAAGGAGAAAGGTGAGACCTTATCTCCTGTTGTTCAATCGTTGTGACGCCTGCTACAAAAGAGCAACAAAACGGTTTAACCACAGGTAAAGGTAAGAACAGTATAGAATGTGACTAGAGTAATAGAAAGGTAACAGGCGGCCGAGGACGAAGCAAGTGACAGCTCAGGATGGTTTCCTGAAGGACGCTATTCGTCATCACGTGTAGAGGGTGAATGAGCTGAGGATTTACACTACAAAAACCGCCTAATAAACATATTTGCTTTTCTTGACCTTTTACGGGTATACCAATGAAAACAACTAGGAACGGGAGAAGTGCAGGTTACAGTAAATTATGATACTGTTACGTTAGGGTTTCTTTAATTGCGGAAGTTTCCTTACAGATGTTCAAACAGTGAACCGTCAACTTAGCTGTTTTATGCTGCTCTTGTAGGAAGGTGTTGTGTTGCTGATCAGAGCACTTCTGCATTCCTTTACTTCAGCACAAGTGTGTAAAGTACGAGCAAGAAGTTTCTATCTTGTGTCGACTCTTCGCTTCAACACATCGTTCTTGAGCCATCCCCACAAATAAGAAACCAATAGGGTAAGAACAAATGACTTCTGTGGCCAAGCAGTAACTCCAAGGCGAACGATGCAACGAACAGGATCCGTTGTGTTGAGATAGTATGTCACTGGGACACGGAATGTGTGGAACTTCCGTTATGCTGAAAGCACATGCGATAGCGTCTTGTCAAAGAGATATCCTCCACGTATTCTGGCAACACAGTTTGAAGAAAATCAAGATATCGTGTCCCATTAACACGGTCGTCTAAACGAACTGGACCGATGAGTTGTTCACAAAACAAGAAGTTGAAATGTTTGTAATTCTATGGACCAAACTACTTGGTCATCAGTCCCTCCTCTTACAAAATAATTAAACTAACCTAAGGACAACACACACATCCATGCCAGACGGAGGATTCGAAGCTTCGAAGCGGAAGGCCGTGCGATCCGTAATGTAGCGCTCCAGACCGCTCGGCTACTCTCGCGCGGCTTGGTCATCAACAATACCACACACGTTGACTGAGATGCGTCGTTGAAAATTCCTTTCACAGTAGCGTGCACATTTTTATCTGCCCATACCGGAGAGGTGCGCGTGTAATTGATTCCACTCAGCTAAATGCTGACTCATCGGTGGACAGAATACGTGGAATTAATCGATCATTAGGAGATAAAGTTGTTGCCGGGTGTCAGCACCTTCTTCATTCTGACGTTGTACACTCTGCCGATGAAATGGATACACACCTTGTTCGTGTACTGTGCGTATCACTCGTGTTTGTGGAGTAGCAAGTTGTGCAGGGCTAATATTTGGGCTGCGTTCCACTAATTTAAGAATGCTCTGAAATTTACTACTATTTTGTTTCACGGGACGTTCAGGGACAATAATTACACCATCGCTCACGCAATCCGTGAAACACTCTGCTAAGACTTTGCTCTCTAGCACTCTACGATTCGGAAATCGTTGTTGCTACTCTCGCTTAACAGCTCTGGAATTCCCGTTGGACAATCACAGATTAACTTTAAGAGTGCAGAAACTTGAAATAAGCAGTTTACATAATATCCAAGTAACAGATAATTTCTTTTAATGGGGACCTATTAAAAATAGTGTACCACAAGGTTCGGTCTTGGGTCGTCTGCTGTTTTCTCTCTCTCTCTCTCTCTCTCTCTCTCTCTCTCTCTCTCTCTCTCTCTCTCTCTCTCTCGCCATTCTATATTCACGAAGATACTAAACTACATCTTTTCGCTGACAATACAAGCACAACTATCAGTCCTGACAAACACAAAATTAACTGATGAAATAGTAAATGATGTCTGTCAGAAAAATTTTAAGGACTCTCATTAGAATTTGATAAAGCCGAGTATATACAGTTCTGTGCTGTAAATGGCATGACAATATTAATAAATATACACTTTTAACAGAAATCTGTAGCTAAGGTACAATATTCAAATTTTTTAGGTGTTTGGTTTGATGAAGGATTGAATAGGAAGAAACGCATTGAAGATATGTTGAAACGTTTGAGTTCAGCTACATCTGCTCCCAGGGTCATAGCAAAATTTGGTGATATACATCTCAGGAAATTAACTTACTAAGCCTATTTTCATTCACTGCTCTCATATGGGGTCATATTCTGGAGCAATTCGACTTTGAGTATAGGTATTTATTGCACAAAAGCGTGTAATCAGAATAATTGTTGGAGCCCACTCAAGATCATCCTGCAGACTTTTATTTAAGGATCTGCAGCTTCACAATATATGTATTCACTTATGAAATATGTTATTAACAATCCGACCCAATACAAAAGTAAAAGCAGTGTGCATAGCTAGAACACTAGAAGAAAGGGTGATATTCACTATATGAGGTTAAATCTAACTTTGGCACAGAAAGGGGCGAATTATGCTGCCACTAATGTCTTTGGTCACTTACAAAGCAGCATCAAAATTCTGACAGAAAGTCAACTAATATTTAAAAAGAAATCAAAAGAATTTCTGACTGGCAACTCCTCTGAAACTTTAGATGATTTTTTTGCTAAACTTAGTACTTTCGCTAAAAACTCACTATTGGCCATTAAAATTACTACACCACGAAGATGACGTGGTACAGACGCGAAATTTAACCGACAGGAAGAAGATGCTGTGATATGCAAATGATTAGCTTTTCAGAGCATTCACACAAGGTTGGCGCCGGTGGCGACACCTACAACGTGCTGACATGAGTAAAGTTTCCAACCGATTTCTCATACACAAACAGCAGTTGACCTGGAGAAACGTTGTTGTCATTCCTCGTGGATGGAGGAGAACTGCGTACCTTCATGTTTCCGACTTTGATAAAGGTCGGATTGTAGCCTATCGCGATTGCTCTTTATCGTATCGCGACATTGGTGCTCGCGTTGGTAGCGATCCAATGACTGTTAGCAGAATATGGAATCGGTGGATTCAGGAGGGCAATACGGAACGCCGTGCTCGATCCAACGGCCTCGTATCACTAGCAGACGAAATGACTTGCACCTTATCAGCATAGCTGTAACGGATCGCGCAGCTACATCTGGAGCCCTGAATCAACAGATTCTACGTTTGCAAGACAACAACCATCTGCATGAACAGTTCGACGACGTTTGCAGCAGCATGGACTATCAGCTCGGAGACCATGGCTGCGGTTACCCTTGACGCTGAATCACAGATAAGAGCGCCGGCGGTGGTGTAAGCAACGAAGAATTTTTTTCGGATGAATCCAGGTTCCGTTTACCGCATCACGATAATCGCATCCGTGTTTGGCGACATCGCGGTGAACGCATATTGGAAGCGTGTATTCGTCATCGTCGTACTGGCGTATCACCTGGTGTGATGGTATGGGGTGCCATTGGTCACATCTTGTTCGCATCGACGACACCTTGAACAGTGGCCGTTACATTTCAGATGTATTATGACCCGTGGCTCCTCCCTTCATTTGACCGTACATTTCAGAAGGATAATGCACGACCGCATGTTTCAGTGCTGTACGGGCCTTTCTGGATCCGGAAAGTATTCGACTGCTGCACTGGCCAGAACATTCTACAGATCTCTCTTCAATTGAAAACGTCTGGTTAATGATGGCCGAGCGACTGGCTCGTCACAATACGCCAGTTACTACTTTGTTAAAGTGTGGTGTCGTGTTGAAGCTGCATGGACATCTGTACCTGTACACGCCATCCAAGCTCTGTTTGACTTGATTCCGAGGCGTATGAAGGCCAGAGGTGGTTGTTCTGGGTACTGATTTCTCAGGATCTACACACCCAAATTGCGTAAAAATGTAATCACATATCAGGTCTAGTATAATATACCGGGTGATCAAAAAGTCAGTATAAATTTGAAAACTTAATAAATCGCGGAATTATGTAGATAAAGAGGTAAAAATTGACACATACGCTTGGAATTACACAGGTTTTTATTAGAAAAAAAGGAAAGTATTGCTAGACGCGTGAAAGGTATCTTGCGCGCGTTGTTTGGTGATGATCGTGTGCTCAGCCGCCACTTTCGTCATGCTTGGCCTCCCCAGACCTCAGTCCGTGCGAGTTTTGGTTTGGTGTTACCTGAAGTCGCAAGTGTATCGTGATCGACCGACATCTCTAGGGATGCTGAAACCAACATCCGACGCCAATGCCTCACCATAGCTCCGGACATGCTTTACAGTGTTGTTCACAATTCCTCGACTTTTTTTCTAATAAAACCCCATGTCATTCCAATCATTAGTGTCAACTGACGACTAACTAGCCTCAGGGGAGGATCCAAAGGCTCTAGCTGTGCTTCGGCAATTATTTAAAGCACAGCGATACGTCACATCCTACCCAAGAGGACACAGTAACCTGGGATAATGAACGCTCACTCATAGCATCTGCGACTGTGGACGGCATACAGCATGGAAAGATTATGCTGCGGCCAGTAACCTCTCCATCATTGATGATGTATGGTTTGTCATTGTACAGGGTCTGGAGGAAAATATGCAATAACTATGGAAAACTGCTGTTTGGCTCGATTAGAAACCGCTTAAGAACATCCATTTCGTCGGGAGAGGGGTTGCGACATTTGCTGACATAGCGATATAGTTTTACTTGTCGCTCTTAACAGCCTCGATCTCTTCATCCCATGTTATTATCACTTCACGAAAGTCACATGGTCATTCATCATATATAGTTTCATTCATTTCAACTTCTTTTGGGTTTCAAATGATTTTCCGTAGAGGAAGAAGGGACAGGTGGGTAACAGATATGGTAAGGCTGAAGCAGAACATAAGAGATGGTTTTCTAAGTGAAACCATCACTGAGACTAAAGGAACCGTTTATTATCTTATTATTATTGCCGGACACACAGACACAGGTAAACATCAGTGTGGAGTGTTTCAGCCGATAAAGGAGTGTCCAGGCGAAGGCCGAGGCGGAGAGGGACGGAAGCGATGGCAGGGGCGGCGACGACGGGGGCGGCGATGGCGGGGGCGGCGAGGACGCGCGGCGCCAGCACAGCGCCGGGGGCGGCCAGCACTCCCGCCCCCAGCAGCCGCGCTTAATTAGGACGAAGATCCATGTGTCATAATAACATGCAATGACTTCGTTTACAGATGTTTGCGTCAGAACTCATTGGTAAATTATTAAAATTTCTTGTTCAGTTTTTAATATAGATTCTTTTCCAGCTGTTTCGTTTCTATATACACATATGTTCTAGTGTAACCATTTGCTCTTTAGATTGATCATCCTAAATTTTTGCATGGCGATGGTATTCGCACCACTCTCTGTAATAAAACGATTTCAGTTAAGATTTTCTCATCAATAAATCTCTAACAAACACGACCCCACGACAGGAAAGAAACGATCTACCAGAAGGAAGAAAAGACGAAAAAGTGTCAACCTGCCATAAGCAAAGTTGGCAGATGATCAATCCTTGGTCAAACCTAGGATTTTCATCACTTACTTATTAGTTCTGCCGCCTTTTACAATGTCGTTGATGTGGCAAATTCCGAGTTGCATCGTTGTGCCACGTTAAACCAGAATTCCCTCCCTGCCCCCCCCCCTCCCTTCCCACCTAACTGGCTGTGTAAGTCGGTGCAAAGGTCGGAGGAACGCAATGGTTTATCAACTCCAAGAAACTAGTCATCAGGTTAAAACTACTGCACATTCTTTTTTACTTCTTTATCCACTTACTAGCCAATATCTTTTGAACTACCAACTTCGCACAACTACTAACCTCCTCGACTCAGACTTGGTAGCAGAATTTCTTAAATCACGTCGACTTTTATGGAACTATATAAACGGTTCCTTTACTGAAAAAATAATCCTGGATCCAATATAAACTGTAAATTTTACATTTAGTACTCCTGCCGCATTTTTGGAACCACTATTCATTTTGGGAAGTAAATTTGTCTTCTTAGCTCCAAATAAACAGTTACTAAATATGTGTTTCGCTGTTTAAGGGATCGGAAGATGTAAAAAAACTACCACCTCTGATAATTTTGAATTGAATTTCAGTAGGGAAGCCGAAACTTCAACGACAATTCGTCTCACAGCAGCTTGCGGCTTCCGCAATCACAACGCAGGCCACTGCCCCACTTTTGCCCGCATTGAGCCAGTAGTCACCTCCTTCCCTTTCCTAAACTGTAACGTCCTCACGTTAAATCGTGGAGTGTGTGAACATGGAGATAATATCACCGCGGCGGTTGCCAACTTCGTATAGGCCTAACAAAGGCCGCTGAACGTGGAAAACCATCTCAAAAATCACCCCAGGCAGGGTGGCACACAGACCCTCGAAGATACTCCGCTGCGTGGTTTCGAAATGGAACCGACGCATCTCCCAGACCCGGAGGTTGGTGTTTAAGCTACACAAATAACCGGGCGGATTCTCTCAGCCTAGTTCCACATCTTCTTACTGAGACATTCAAAAGAGGTGACGAAAGATTAACTGCTAAGTATTACAGTCTCAACTGATAGTTTCACGTTTATCGTAATCTCCCACTCACCATAGCACCATTGATATAAAAGTGACAACGAATTGAACTGGTCCTTTACTCGCATGGTAAACCAATGTTCTGTTCTTATAAGCTGTCTATTTTGAAATTCGCCTTACAGCACCTTGAAAGGCATTGTGTCAAGACGATATCATATATGCCTCCGACGTAGATACACTGCCTACTGTTAGAAGCAATTACCTTCATTTACATTAAAGGACTCTTACGCAGGCATACGGACAATTGCTTTACCTCGCTCCATTTGCGAGTAGAATAGAAAAGGCGATGACTAACAGTACTTCAAGGTACTCTCCGCTATACACCGTAAAGTAGATTGGTGAAATGTAAGCACTTGTGTAGTTGTAAAATTAGTTGAAAATAAGAAATGAATATATGCAGGTCACTGTGAATTGTATCAAAGAAGGAAAACCATACGTTATGGAAAGCAATATTGCCGCGAGTTTTCCGACAGCACGCCTGGTGCAGTGGTTACCATCGCAGATCGCTGTGCTTGCGGTCCCCAGCGCAAACCCACCACGGGCAGAAGAAAATGTATTTATTTGTATTTACTATTTCTAGAATGTTCGACATCTTTGTTATATTTGATGTACTTGTAAGTTCTAGGAAATTCTTTCTATGTATAAATAGTGGAGCACTCCAAGCAGGAATCATTCTGTACTGTGTTCGCAATAAACGTGTTCTTAGTGAAAGTGTTGTGCTTTGCTAACGACCAACCTTCGAATTCCGAACCGCCTTCAATTTGCAACGTGACAATATCACCGTAAAAGCATTACACAGGTCGACATGGATTCTGGGGTTTGGAAAGTAAGTGGTGTTTTTTTACTAAATTTTCACCCCTGAATATGAAAATCATATCAGTTTTTTTTCCATCACCCTCAGTTTTTTCTGCACAGCTACCCCCCCTCCAAACCTACCATTGGCTACGAAATCTATGTTATGAAGTGTCCACAAATACAGAACTGTGGCAACGTTGCATTTTTTGTGTGAAGGTAAGACAGAGGGGGCTAATAAGCTTGGAGCTGACATTCCATTATTGCCACAGAAATCTGTGTGTGAGTTATACAGCTACAAGAAGGTGCTTTCCCGTTTTGTTGTGAGTGGTGGTATTTCACTGAAGGTGTGTTAAAAATGTCAGGAAGGCGGTGTGTGTACAGCCCAGATACATTTTGTTATATCTGTGGAAATTATGTGATACGTGCAAGACGTCGACAAATAACAAAATTTGTGCAGAAGTCAGATTTTGCATATTTCGGCATGAAGCTCGGCGATCAGGACAAGTCATTTGCTCCACACATTGTGTGCCATACATGTGTGGAGCAGTTAAGGAAATGGAGTGAAGGTAAAATCAAGTGCTTGAACTTCGCAATTCCTATGGTATGGCGTGAACAGAAGAATCATGTTGATGACTGCTAATTCTGTATTACGAATGGAACGGGATACAACAGAAGAAACATGAAAAACATATCGCATCCAAACTTAGATTCGGCAATTAGACCTGTTCCTCATGGCCCAGGGCTACCAAACCCCTCTCCACCAACATCAGTGGATTCTCTTGAATTCTCTGAACCAGATGTAAGTCAAGAAAGCAGTGAATCCGACTATTCCGAGTGTGGTGCCGATAGTAGCCAAAAACCTCTTACTCAAACCGAACTCGACAATTTGGTGAAAGACTTAGGACTCTCAAAAGATGCAGCACAACTACTGGGATCACGTCTCAGTGAAAATAACTTATCTGCACACGGTACATCATATTCATTGTACAAAAATCGTGATAAAGATTTCATGGAATTTTTTGTTGAAGATGGTTTAATGGTGTTCTGCAAAGACATCGTCGGATTAGTGATGAAAATGGGAGCTCAGAAGTATGAGAGTAAGGAATGGAGATTGTTTATAGATTCTTCAAAGCAAAGTTTGAAAGCAGTGTTGCTACATATTGGAAGTGACCTAGGATAAATTCCAATTGCGTATTCAGTACATTTAAAAGAGACATACAATACCATGAAAACACTTCTACAAAATGTGAAGTACGAAGAACACCAGTGGCTTTTGTGTGGTGACTTTAAAGTGATTGGCATTCCTCTTGGTCAGCAAGCAGGTACACTAAGATGCCTTGCTATGTGTGTGTATGGGACAGTAGAGCTTATCATGAGTATTGGAGTAGGAGAGAGTGGACTAAGAGGCAAAATCTGACAGTGGGATCAAATAACGTAGCGAATAAACATTTGGTTAATCCAGATCAAATTTTATTGCCTTTACTGCACATAAAATTAGGACTCATGAAGCAGTATGTTAAAGCACTGGACAAAACAGGAAACTGTTTTCAATACCTTGTGTAGGCAATTCCCAAATCTATCAGCTGCAAAGTTGAAAGAAACGTTATTCGTTGGACCAGATATAAGGAAGTTTGTGTCTGATGAGCACTTTGACAATTCTATGACGGAAATAGAACTTCAAGCTTGGAGAAGTTTAAAAAATGTTGTGCATCGTTTCCTTGACCAGAATAAGCAGCCTGATTACAAGGAAATAGTGTAAGACATGCTACAGTCCTTTAAACAGTTAGGATGCAAGGTCTCTCTAAAACTACATATTCCAATGTCACACTTAGAGAGTTTTCAAGAAAACTTGGCTGACACATCAGAGGAACATGGTGACCGATTTCATCAGGAACTTAAAACTATGGAACATCGTTATCAAGGTCGTTGGGGAATAAACATGATGGCTGACTACTGTTGGTTCATCACACGTGAAGGAGAAGTGACACACAAGAGGAAGGATATCAAGCTTTCATTCACGGGCAAACGAAAACGGAAGGAATACCTCTACTTGGTAAGTGCCTATCATAATATTTGCTTCTTACAATTCATATGCCATTCTTCCAATTCTTTTTTAACCACTTTACTGTTCCATTTCCTTTCCATTGTCCCGTAATTGCTTTCCAATTTCATTGGGCGCAGAGTTAGACAATGGTAAATATGACGATGATAGTGGCAGTGCAAAAACCTGAAGTGCTACAGAGAAACAGGCTGCAGATTTGTGATCAGAGGGGTCAATTTAGTCATAAATTCATATTTTCATGCAAACCCCAGACAAAAAGTCAAAATTTGTCGACCTGTATTATGTAAACACCGTGGAAACGTAAGCACACCTCGTCCACAAAAAAAAAAAAAGAGGAATTACTTTATACAGTTGTATCTCTCAATTAGAAATCTTCGAGGCCCACAGCATGGGCGTTTATGCTGTTTGCATATGATACAGATAATAAATTCGTCTCATGCCCTTACGAATAAAAACCTTTTGTCTTATGTATGAGAAGAAATATTATTTAAGATAAGGTAAAGATCCTAAATAGAATACTTTGGTATAGACATACCTATTTTATAATTAAAAAGGCGAAAACCACAAACGCCCAGCGTTTTTCTTTGTCCAGGGAAGCACCAGGTATCAACACATCGTACAGATTAGAGTTTCTTACTTACACCCTAGTAAACCGGTAGTGGACAATGACTGATTCTGCAATCCTATATCATTATCAGCTTTTCCCAAGTGTTTCGTAATGAAATGTATACGTTTCATCTCTTGAAGTGCTCGCCTATAGAGATACCTATTTTATAATTACAATGCGCTTGTCCCCGTCCCCCTAGAAATTCAAAGATATTAAAAAACTGTTGCAAGAATTTACGAAAAACCAAGCACATTAGTATACTCTTTTTTTCTCTTTGGCCATGTTCCCGCACATGCAGGGTAGGCTATGTTAGATCTGGATTTGGCGTATCGATTTTTACAGGGTGGCTGGATGCCCTTCCTGTCGTCACCCCATGCCCCTCGGGAGGAAATGCGTACGGTACCTCAAATGTCTGTGTATGGTGTTGTATGTGTGAAAGTGTAAACTGTTACGAAATGTTTGCGAATCGTATAACTGAGGCGGGACATGGGGACCAGCCCGGTATTCACTTAGGGGGATGTGAAAAACCGCCTAGGCTGGCCGGCATCCCGACCCCCTTCGTTAATTCGTCACGTGAATTCGAACCGGGGCTGGTACGCCTTCCCGTCTCGGAAAGCGGTGTGTTAGACCACACGGCTAACCGAGTGGGTCATTAGCTTGTTATGTTGTTCAGTTTAACTTAATGTCTTGTAACCTGTATTACCATTAAACAGTATGTGAACTTCATTCATTGTAGCATTATATGTTAGTTTCTCATTCTTTTTCTCATCATTCTTTCACCTCTCCCGCCCCGCCCCCTCTTCCCGACTGCTTATTGTCAGAACCCTTGTAGATTATCCTGCTCCCCCCCCCCCCCTACCCCGCTCTACATCCCCCGGTCATGTCGAAATGTCCGTCATATTCTTGAATTGCTTTTAATCCTATAATTGTTTTTACTAATCTTAACAGTCTTTTACAAATACGTGTCCAACACGTTGTCTGCTCCCTTCCAGTGTGTATTAACGGTACCTCCAAATATTACCTTAAACTGGGAGGACTCCTGCTATGAGTCTGTGTCCATCTGCAGCAGAGTATGCTGCACCAGTATTGAGTGACTCTGAACATACTAAGCAGGTGGACGTTGCAATTGATGAAACGACCAGGATTGTGTCGGGATGTCTGAAACCAACACCAGTACAAAAGCAATACCCGCTCGCAATGAAATCATCTCGGGTTATCAACCAAGTGGCGTCGCCGTCCAGGCTTCTGGACAACGACGCCAGTCGACTGATAACCCGAGAAGAGTTTGCAGAAATACGCCGAGAAAGCCTTCAAACACAATACCTACTTGTTGGTATAGATCCTCTACATGTACGAAGGACGACTGCGGCAAACTCATACAGATAACAACACGCTCCACAAGCATCGTAAAAGCTTCATGAGTGGAGAGTGATTGTTGGGAAAAGAAGTGGAATCGCAAAATGGGGAACCCATTTCAGAAACCATTATGTTCACATTTCAGAAGAATTTACTCCCGGTAGCGATCATTCTACGCAGTATGGCAAATCCTCAGCAGTTTTAGGCAAGGGGTATCAAGAAGCGAGACGAACATGCCGGAGGAAGTAGATGCTAAGCTATGCTACTACAGAGCTGTGCATGAACCAGAACATCTTTCGATTTGACCAAAAAGTACAATTCGTGCGCAATTGAGCACTTTATTTTAGCAAATGACAAGTTAACATCAAGCTCAAATTATTCGAAATTTTGTGTGACTGGACACGGAAAGCAAGTAAGAGCTAAAATTTAGGTAGGTAGACACATATGCTGACAAATGTATGGTGTCTCACGGCAGTGAATCGCTGATCCATTCGCTATACGTTATTTCAGGTTACGTTAGGTTGTATCTTACTAGAATTTTCATTATATTAGCTAAGTAAGAGATATAGGCGAGTCGAATGACTGTCCTGCTGTGCTCTGTGAGCGGTCTGCTCGATAGTAATGGCAGACAGCACACATACAAAGACGTTGCTCGTCTATGCCGTCGTCCTTCACCAGCTCAGCGTGTACCTCCCACAACTAGCTGAGCTGCTACCGGCACCTGGGGATGTCCACGCCACGGGCTGATCTTTCTGCTTAGACGCTGCAAGTAGTGCTCACCAGCAATAATTCCACTTCAGTTAGGTTTTGAATAATATGCTATTTAATGTGAAATTACTGTCTTGCCACTCCAGCGCTACTGACCGAAAAATTCTGTTGGATGATTTCTTTTGGACATTTGCGATTCAGCTACATTTTTGCTCACGAAAGAGTGTATTAAATTGTTTCCTGTTTGCACCGTAAATATCAATGAATTTTTTACAGTAGACGTGTCAGACCACCACCCTTAGGTCGCTGTTGTTTGGGAATATGATATTGTTCCGTGAATCGTAGTGGAAAAAATTAGGTCACATATAAAAAAAATTCAATGCTCTCTATCATATGAAAGTATTCGAACTGAGTAAATATCTGTAATTAAAAAAATCATTCTGCATACTTCTTCTGGAATGACGACGTCTAAAGACCGACCACTAGAACATGAATGACATTTAATTTGACCTAACAACACTCAGCCGATCAAGCTCTTTGATTTCCGCTTTTAAACACTTGCATCTGTATTTCAATTTTTTCTCAACATTTTTGTTATTCCACTACTGGTGCGATGTATTCGCACGTATCCTCTAGTACAGTTAAGGATATTAGCGGGGTCAATTGCTGACTGTCAGGTTGTAGTTGTGTATCATTAGCAAAGGAGTATGTGGTTAAAGTTCGCGAACTGGAAAAGAAAGTTATATGAACAAAGGAAACAACAGTGGTTTTACAGAAAAGGTTTATTTACAGAGACGCTGCACACACAAAGAGAGAGACAGGTAGACATCAGTGTGGAGAGTTTCAGCCGATGATGGGGTGTCCCAGGCCCAGTCCCAGGCCGAGAGGGGCGGCGGCGATGGCGGGGGCGGCGAGGACGGGGGCGGCGACGGCGGGGGCGGCGAGGACGCGCGGCGCCAGCACAGCGCCGGGGGCGGCCAGCACTCCCGCCCCCAGCAGGCCGCGCTTCTCACGGGCCTCCTGGCCGCAGGAAAGGGCCACGCACGCCGCCACAAGGAGCACCACCTGTGGAAAAGTCACGTGGTAATTCAGTTCAAACTACCACTTCAAGAATATTAATCTACACATTATTTGCCTCATGACACACTGGTAAATTATTCTTAAATTTATGAATAGTCTAGTTTACGTGTTATACATTTAGCCTGACGTTGCTAGTTATTTGCCTTCACTATTCTATGAATATCGATGTTATTTATTTCACAATACCTTCCAATGATTTTCCATATATTTATTCTCATGTTATTTTTACTGATTATTTTAGTATTTATTGTATGCCTTGCATTTCATTTTATTTGAAGTTATCATTTTCTCACTCGGTATTAACTCCTATAATTGGCAGTTTACGGGTCAGAAATTCAAACATACTATTACAGATCTATGCAACTACGTGGATTGACTGTACAAATAATCCGGTCAGCAAAGAAACTGGTAATTTATCAGTTTAACACTCTACGCGTTTCGGTAATAGATTATTATTGTTAATAACCATGGAAGTCACGGCTGCTTAGGTCCAAAGACACGACGTCACAAAATAAGTTTTATTGTCTGGAAGGAAACAGAAGTTGAAGCTCGGTCTCTGAGAAACGTACGGAATAACGAAATGTGATTTTAAAACCTCATTCTTCGCAAGAAATGCATAATGTATACTGCCTATCTAATCAAAGTGCTACGTATTTTCTTTCAATGTTTCCAAAAACGCTTATGAAAGATTATCTGCGGAATACTCAGTATGAACTTATTAATTTATTCTCATCACACTCTTTGAAAAAAAAAAAATTTAAAAAAACTCTAATTTTACAATTTTCAAAGTAACGACTAGTTTTACTTAGTCTTTCATCATAACATGAAAGCATGCTACCGTTCTCAAGTTGAATGTCGCCATAAATATTGATAAATGGATTATATGTCTATGAAGAGATCGCGAATGTCATTGTGTCAAGACACAATACCAAGTGTTCCTCAGACACAGACACGAGGTCACATTCAATGTGATTAATTACATTCCTTTTTTGCGCTCGTACGGAGGCCATGTACCCATTCTCCTCGCTCCATTTGCGAATAATACAGGAAGTTTAAGAACTAGTAGTGGTATATGGTAACATCCGTCATTCAACAAGTAGCCAAGGTTGTAGGCAGGTGTAAGTTCAGACGTAAAACTAGTTGACAATAATTAAAGCATGTACACAGGTTAATGTCAACTGTATGGAAAAGGCAAATCGTAATTATGGAACTAATTTTCATGATAGAAAACCTAAGTACTCCCATATTGAAATAAACGAAGTATTTCAGTTACTCCACTTAGTACTCTGTCATTGGCTGTAACTGTTATTCAGTATTGGTTTTTAAAATAGCAGCAACTAGTTGCACTTAAATAAGCTTTGTTGGACATGTTTTGGGCAAATTTCACACATTGTGCAGCTTACAATTAAGTACTCATAACCTACTAAGCTACTTATGGACAAGTGCTGTTTCTGTAATTCTTAATTATTACCAGCTTTACCATGCGATTTAAACAAAAAATATTACATTAGATCTTGGATGTCACCTACTTCGAGAATAACCTGCTTCTAATAACAATGAGCTTCCAAATTTCCACATTTTATTCTCACCCGCTCCACCACATATTTCCACAGAATTCTCGACCTCAGCCCAACATATCTTCCTGCTTTGTCACATAATAAATGCCGACACTTTTTCAATTAATTGTGTTTATTTTTAACTGTACATTTACAACTTTTCACTGTTTGTACTACAAAGCCTTAGGTATTCCGTTAAAAAAAAAATAATAATCAAATATTTGTAAATCTGTCGGACTCAACTACTTAAACTACAAATACTTATCCTAAACTAACCTAAGGACAGCACAAACAGCCGCGCGGGAATAGCCGAGCGGTCTTGGGCGACACGTTGCGGATCATACGACCTCCCGCGTCGGATGTTCATATCCTCCCTCGGGTATGATGTTTGTGTTGTCCTTAGTACAAATTAGTTCGTAAGTAGTTTGTAAGTTTAGGGACTGAGAGCCCGCAGTTAAGTCCCATAAGCTTTACAAACACAACACCCATGCGGCGGATGCGGTGGGGGGGTGGGGGGGGGCTCGAACCCCCAACGGTGGACGGCCACGCGCACTGCAGCACAGAGCCCCAGTGTACACTGCTTATCCTCCGTCGCTATTCCGTTACATTTTGATTTATCTATGTAACTATAGTAGATATGTCATTAGTAGATATGCAAGCGAAATGAGTTTCATAGCACTGAATCGATGAAGCCGATGCTACGATAACTGTAACTTACCAGAAATTTCATGTTGTCAGCTAAGAGAGAGGGAGAGAGAGGCGATCGGAAGACAGTGCAGTGGTGCTGTGCTGAGCGCCTGCTGCGGCAGTGTTTATATATATACACACAGTAGCGGCAGCCGCCGCACTTGTCAGGGCGTTGGCCGTCGCAGCCGCCGGCCTTCACCGGCTGACCGTGGCCTGCCCAACCAGCTGATCTGCGTCCGGCACCTGCGGCTCTCGAGGCACGAGCAGACCTTTCCACTGGACTCGAACTGTTTACTGAACAACGCCGTCATAACAGTTGCTTTCTCCTTTGGTCCAAGAAACGAGGGCATCACCTAAAAATACATAAATTATCACTCATCGTGTGAATTAGAACCAACCAATATATAAATACGTTAATTGAAATATATTTACGTCGGTATAGTTCTTCTGAAAGAACAGGTGCTAGCCGGCCGCCGTGGCCAAGGGGACTAAGGCGCTCCAGTCACGGTCTGCACGGCCACTACGGTCGGGGGTTCGAATCCCCCCTCGGGCATGGATATTTGTGCCGTCCTAGTTCGTAAGTAGTTCATAAGTAAGTTTACGGACTGATGACCCCGTAGTTAAGTCCCATAGACTGTACAAACATTTTTTTAGAACAGTTGCTAGCTATTGCGTGATCATTGTGTGATCGATAGTATAATACATGTTCTGAGCCACGCTTCAACATTCGTATAAACGAAACTCAGAACTATTTCCTATGTATTGCTTACAAAAAGAAACAACTATAAGCTGCAACATTCAGAAGATGGACGTTAATGACAAAAGAAACACGTTTGATTTTCAAGGAAACAGAAGAAAACAAACGTCATGTAAGAAAGAGTCCGATAAAAACAACAGAATTCACCCCTCACGTGTGCCTTACGTATAAACCGAGATGTCGAGGTAAAAGTAGTAATCAATTCTAATCCAGAGTAAAAAAAGTAGTGCCGCGCTGGACTGACCGAGCGCTTTAAGACACTCTTCTGCGGAGCGCGCGGTTCCTCACCTTAGGTTACGTTAAAGTAGTCCGTAAGCCTTGTTACTGATGACCACAGAAGTTAAGTCCCTTAGATTTACAAACATTTGCACATTAGAATTTAAATAACAGTAGTAGTAATATCAGATTGGTCACTTGCTAAATGATACGAAAGATATGACAGATTATATCATAAAGAAGATATGACTCTCAGATAAGCTATCCGATAGCCGACGTTTCTCATCGTAGCAGCCGATGTGGCCTTGGATGTGTAGACCGGTCAGAGAAACCGAAACAGGTAAATTAGGAGGGAAAAGTGTATGGTCACGAATATTTGCAATATGTTAGAATGGAACGCCGGAAACAACGCATTAAAACTGCTAACTTTTTGAATGAGAGCCTTCGGGTACGGAGACGGTTATAGGTAGCGATTTTATGTTTTGATGGAATAATTCGAAAAAGTGGCCCAGCACATTATTAATTATCACAGAACAGAAAATTGTATGCACAAGAATCACTATGTTGAATATCGACAATAATTAACTCTTTCTTCGTCACAGTAGTTTATACTTACTTATAAATATATTTTCATTAAATGATGCAGTACAACAATCTTCTCGAGAACCTTAAGTAGCAGTATATTTATTAAGAACGGAAGAAGTATTTGGATATCTTTATTGACTCACTTTTACACAGTATACAAACCACTACGACTAACATATGAGTGTACGTTTAACGAGATTACGTGCTAACATTGTAGTATACGCCGCCTGCGAGCTACGAACATCATACAACGACAAAAATTTAAAAAAATATTTATACTATAAATGAAAACAGTCATGTCAATCACCGGGCTTAATAAAAAATATTTATACTCAAATTCAGAAGAAGCGCTTTAAATACTAGATATAGGAAGTTCACACTCATAGGAATATTTTGTTCAGAAAAAGAACCTTGAAAAACTAGAATTAGGAAGTTCACATTATAGAAAATGTTTCTTAGCTTGTTCTAAAATCCATACATTACCAACCACCGTCCTATTGATGTTACGTAAAATTTATATGGATATTATATACGTACATCTTTATGATGATCATTGTATATTATAAATCATGGTTATATTTCATAGAATATCAGTGTGTGCGATTGGTTAATGAAGTATTTCTGCCCACAGTTAACAATTTTCTAAATGAAATGAACCATCCACCAATGCTGCTTCCGAAAACCCCTGCATCCCCTTTCTCCCCCCTCCCTGGCCATTCCTCATCGAACATTCTTTGTTTGAATAAGAAATTCCTAAACTTCTGCATCTTTTCACTCACCCTCTCCCATCCCGCTATCTCCATGTGTCCCCCATTCCCTCATTGGTTTTTAATCTTCGTGTGAAATCTGGCTTCATACATAAGGCCTGGTACTATCTCTCCCATCTTCCTCCTCCTCATTTTCGTGCCGAGTTATCGTGAACACTCGCGTGCGCATTGTGTCCGGTTAACAATGCCATTACCTGTAGTCATCAACAATATTTCCTCCCTCCCACCCCCTTCATCCATTTCCCATCACCCACTCCTCTTTACCCTTATTTATGATGGGCGTATTATCGTTTGTCAATCTATGTGGTCTTTCTTTCATATTCTGCGATTCTTTTTAACAGATCCTATTGATGTAAGTGACATGAATAGTGGGACTTAAATTAAGTGGATGTATCTAAGTAACATATATAATTTGGCTAAATATTTGTTTAAATTTATTATTAGATAAACAGTTTTATATAGTCTATCCAATATTTTAATATTTCATATTTGGTTACTGAATAGAAGGTTGGTAAATGAAATTTAATTATGCTCCGAGGAAAGTATTCGACAGAAGCCACGGTTTTCAAGTTATTTCAGAAAAGTGTAATATCATTACCTTTAAACGCCCCTCCTACCCCATCAGCTAAAATTCCTAACCTGTGGGGTGTAAGCATTGGGTTTTCAAGTCACCGTGGTGCTGCCTTCTAGCGCCCTTCAGAGAGATGTGAATACACAATTTTTTCTCCGAATTTTCCGTAATTGTCTGTACTAAGGACCCTGTTGTGTGTTCAGCCAATTCAGGATCACAAATTTCTATCAGTAATAGATGACAGATTCCCCAGATAGAGGGTAAATGCTTCCAATGCTCGTAACAATGTAGTAGTTTCAAAGTGTCATTCATTTGTGTTGTAATTATGAACGTAATATCACCCTGGTTTAAGCTTAGCATATAAAACGTCCTCTATTATTATTCAGTATAAAATTATATAGGTATGAAATGCTTAATCTCTGTTATGGCGGAGTAACAAAGACATGTTTTACATCCTTCGATTATGACGACATTTAAGTGTATATATAAATCAGACTACATTAATAAACCTGTCGGATATGCCCTTGCGATCTTAACTGACGCAATTCTGCTCTGCAGTGTCGCGAGAACAACCCTGCGTTGTGAAAGTTCTCTCGAACATAATATGAACTTAACAGTTTCCATACCAAAGGTTACATACAAAGTCCTTTAATAACCTACTATATAAGAAAAAAAAAGGATTACGCAATTTGTTGGATGAAAATGATATACTTCTGGAGTTATGAAGCTCCTGGGGTCTCCCTGTTAAAGTTGATCTTTAGACTATTCCTACAGAAGATGCAAGCATGTTTATTCCCCTGGCTTGATCATGTCTAACATAGCCATAATTATGATAATGATTTAAGTGAACAATAGATGCAAATAAAGTAATTTAAGTTCTCCAAAAAGATTTGAGAGCACCTAATGCTCTATATTTAATTCATTGGTACAACAATAGGAAGATATTGACTGAAAGTGCTCCCGTAATCCAGGCAGATAAATCTGAGGCATCCGTTGTGATTTAAGAAGAACAATATGTGACAGGAAATGCAACAGTTCTATCAGGAGAAAATATGTTTTACTTAACGACTAAGTACTCTGCAAGGGTTACAAAGGTTTGTTCTACAAAGGTTTTCCATTACAAATTCAAAAAAAGAAAGATTAATTTCCATGTATCCTTCTGTGCCACGTTTTCGTGGGGTGACATATGTTCATAAAAATAATTCTTCTGTTCGTCTGAGAATACCTGCAGAGAGTCAACCAGGTTATATGATAGACAAAATGTTAGCAGATTACCTTATTAAGAACTTGAGATATACTGTCGTTTTTAACATTTCTAGCAAAGAGTAGCTTATTTCAAAACGCTCCACAGTGTTAATTTGTCTAAACACAACTGTGGTATCTTTTGATGTAAACACATGAGAACGAGCATTTCAGCTGATCAGTTTCAAGACATAATAACTGGTAATCGCCAGATATACCGCGACATGCTCCAGGAAAATACGGAGGTGGTCCTACATTCTTCATGGGTAAATAACTGAATATTTCTCTAACTGTTGTTCATGAGAGGCACAATAAGTATCACACACACTTGAGGTTTAAAGTTCCTAATTATCACAAATAAATTAATGAAGTCCAATGAACATTACAGGTCCGAATTAATCCGCGATTAATTAATGTATTTGTTATAAAACACAGTTTGTCATCACACGAGTACACGATATCACAGTTCTCCAGCGCTACTACCGTGCATAGTTTACCACTATTCACAAGAGACTAAGTTCTTCAATCACAGTTCCATAAATTGTTTAAGTCCACACATGCCTATCTCTTCAATTCGCAAGTTTCTAAAGCAGATTCACACCGCCCAGCGTTACAACCTTTCATCGCCACGTCCAAATTACGAGTCCCTTCCCAAGCGTTTGAAAGCGTGCTCTACCTGCTCCGAAATTTGTATCTTTTAGCGCATCCTAACGCCTCATCTTTAAAATATAATTTCCCTTCCAAAATATACGTTTGAATCACCTCTCTACACACTTTGTTTATATTTAACAAACAAATAAATATTTACCTTTACTAAAATCGGTTGAAGCTGAAGCTCTTTGCTAAGGTAGCTATTGAGCGTGGCTTCTCACTGTCGCCGTCGAAATATAGTTACACAATTCATATTTAATTTGTCATAGCTTTTTATGCAAATATATTCAGTTCTTGTCCACAAATACATATAATAGTTTGCGTATAAATTATCTGCTGTATATCCACTATTTTTAGTGGGCCATGAAATATTTATATTTGCCTTATGATTATTACCTGATTTTTTACAGATTTTTAGAATAATGTGTGTGGCTATATTGTATTTCAATTTCAATCTGGGATAGCCGTCCTTGCTAATCTAAGACCACTGTTTCCTGTTTCCGAGCAGATTAGGGTTTTCCTTGCTAACTGTCCAACCTGTTAGCTGGCCGGCTGGGATACCCAACAGCTGACAAAACTTTTCACATAGAAACGATCATCTTCCCACCTTATCTGTAATGTTACACGAGAGTAGGGAAACAAAGTCAAAATGGTTGCGGTAAAGATGTGATGGAATTGAAATGCAAATGATCGTCGATAGCATTAATTCAGTACATCCATCGATGGCAACACTAAGGAGGTAAGGGGTATTCCACTGTTTAAAGCTGAGGAGATACAAATAGGTGAGTAAGGTACCTCAAAGATCACTCTCAGGGGACTTGTATGATTACATGATAGAAGAAGAAATTGGCGTTGATACGGAAGACATATGACAGCCAGAATTTGAATGTAAGAGATCTCTGATAGACTCTTTGGGGAGGAGGGGGTGGAGTGGCCTATGTGAATGGCAACATACCAATCAATTTGTTTAAAAAAATCATCCACAGAATTTTGAAGAAAGCAGAAGCATATAGTTAGCATATTATCTGGTTTACAGCATCCAAGACACTGACGAGTATAATATACACATCGGTATTATACAATATGTACAAAAATTAGGCTGTATAACTTGTAATTAAGTGTTATTACTAATATATGATTTTAAGTGATTCCACTGACCAAAGTGTCATCCGAGCGGAATATGAATATTATGATAGATGACTTTTACAGAATATATCTTATAAGTGGCTTAAGTGTGTGTCAGTTTGTCACTGATAGAACAACGCATATGCAGAGCTGTTATCGAGTTCCATAAGCAGTTATGCACAAATGCAGTTTTGCAGCTTTCATGGAGGGGTGGCTAACCCACTGAGGAGTCAGCTCCTTTGAGTGGCTCTTTGCCGTGAGTGAGTGAGCCATGGCTCAGTAAAAGTGAACCATGGCTCTTTGGCTCTTTCGTGAGACAGATCACCTGTGAACCGCTGAGAAAATCTGCGGCTCTTTTGAGTCGTTTGGGTTCGGAATCGGCTCACTCGCATCTGGTCTTTGTGAGCCGTCTTGTTCTACTGAGGAAACGACTTATTAAGACAATAATGATAAATCTGAAGCTTAGAATTAAAATTTGTGATGCGGCCAGGAATCGGACCCAAACCTCCATGATTACTAGGCAGACGTCTTAACCGTTAGACCACCACACCACAAACGATTAAGGCGCCTTGGAATAGTTTAAATACGATTTCCCCCCATGTCACAAACTTTAATTCATCTTCTGTGTTCCAAAGATAATTGCCGTCTCAAGAATTGTTTATTTGTATTAAATTGATATATATTAAGACAATGTTTACGAGATTATGTAGGTGTAGGTTGTCTACAGATCCAGAGTGATAATTTTTTTTGCACTTATACATGTGTACTCAACACTGATTATGCTATAATTACGTAACAGATAAGCTGTCCAGGCTATAGTAGCGCACATTTAAGATACTTGCACTTACTGTAAGTACGCTTCAGACATCAGTGTAAAACAGTATTTTCATTTTTTACATCTGCAACAATATTTCATGAACTACATTGAAGCATGTGGCAGAGGGTACTTCAGGGTACCACTTATTAAGGTTTCCTTTTGTTACATTTTCCGAAGGAGAATGGGAAGAATAACTGCTCAGATTCATCCGTGTGTGCTGAAATTAATTTAATCTTGTCTCCATGGCAACTATTTTACTATTAACTCTCCTGACATCCCTTTTGCGTCAACAAAATAAAGGATGGTATAGGTAATTGAATCATGGTGTCATAACAATGCAGCTGGCAAACTTAGTAATATGATTATGCTAACACATGATATTTGCCACAGCTATTCTTAGAGATGAAATTCCCACCGTAGATGACGGAATATTCAGTAGAAAATGTAAATGAAGTACTAGAATTCTGGGACAGCTTTCATTTTATTTATCAGATTGCAGTGTACATTGTGTAATCAGTTGCCTCGCTTCTTTATTTAACATATACATTTTTGGTTTTTACAAGCAGTTATTCTGGAGTATGTGTACTAATACCACATTTCATTCTTCAAGTGCGGAGAGCGTGTAAAACATTGTTGATATAACTGCAAAATATTATATAGTGTGTGTGCTGTACCGTACACAGCACATTTAATTCGAATACAACGATGACAGAAGAATTTATGTTTATTGTTGTAATTGTAATTTCAGAAGAAGTAAAATGGAAGAAATAAAAATGTTGGCAGTATGCAGAACGCAAACCCGGCAGCAATGAACCCATGCATCCTACAGCCTAACACTCTGACCACCATACCAGATCTCCCATAGTGTGGAACTAGCAATGTTTATGAGTATAGACTAATAAAGGCGTGAACTAAAGACAATGGTTATCTGTGGTACCATATACAACAATCACTAATTGCACAAAAAAAACGCGTTTGTTGCAAAAACTTTTATCCACCGGTGTCTTGAAATGACATACTTATTTCGCACACAGATTATTGACCGAAACCCAACAAGTACAAAAAGAATTTTTTTTATAATTTTTCTTACTGGAGCCGCTGAGGCGCTCCAAAGAGCCGGATCTTTTGGGTGAGCGCTCATTTAAGAGCTGCTCACTTACGTGAACCATTAGGTAAAACTGTTCTTACCCTTTTTTTTTTCATTCCATGCCCTCATAGATGTGATATAAGGACAAATAGAAATGAACTTATTTTAGACAAATTTAATCTAGATCGAATTTAAAACGATTGCCCAACATATATTGGCCACACAGGAAGTTCAATCCCAGGTCGTGTTCTATGCGCAAGATTAGTTAGGAAATTTTCCAGTGAATGTGGATAGCAGACTTAATACTTCTTTAATAAAAGTAACTAATCAACATCAAGCTAGAGATAAAGATCATTTATGATTTAAACAAAATTGGCTCTAAAAAATAAAGAACTTGTATAGAGATCCTTAGAAAATTTGGAACAGACAGGCACTAATGTTAGATCAATACAACGATGCTATTGTGGAAATATTAAACAACGATAGTAAAGACAGTTCGCAAAGATAAAAATAATTCATGGAAAACAAAGGATCCCAAGAAGTTTACAGTTTTACACCTTCTAAAGACATCTGTTATTTTTGTCTTAGATTGTATAACGTAATATATGAAACAAAAATATCGTTACCTAAAAGTCTGTAGACCCCACGATCAGGATACTTAATATAACTACATAAAGGTCTAACCAGCATTCGCACAAGAAAAAGTCTATAATTAATATATATAATACACAACATTATTATATGAAGGAGTAAAATGGTACAAAAATTTTAGAAACGTTCATGATCTACATCAAATTTTTAAAATATACTTGATGCAGTAATGTGTGAACATTTTCTAACGTACATCTGGATGGCCGTCCTCCTGGATGCGAGTCCAAAGTGTTACCAATGCGCAACCTAAACCAACTCTTTTTTAATAAAGGAAACATTGTGGAACTGCGGAAGAGAGTCACGTGATCTCTCATATAACTCATGCAGCATATGTCATAAAACCCGAACCCCTGGCATGGAACAGATTCAGAAGCAAGCAGTAGTGCTGTGAACCGATCCTAGCCTACATTGACAATTTCCAAAAAGAAACTAAAGACATCAGTTACCATTCTTGTTCTGTCAGCAGCATACGGTGCTGTGTGGTTAGATGGAGTACTCCTGAAGCTAGAAAAGTTTGTCCCAAGTACGAAACTGACAACACTTTAGGGAAATTTGTTAAGCAATTGTTACTGCAGGGTTATCTTCGAACAAGTCCAGAGCAAATCATTAACAATGAAAAATGTGCTCCAAGGTTCAGACCTAGCACCTTACTTTTCAATCTTTTACACCAGTGAAATGACAAACACTAACTTTGAAAAATTTTACTATGTCGATAACCTTAACCGTAGCTTTAGGCGTAGCCATAGCCGTGCAAACCAGTATACATGAGGAAGGCGAAACTGTGCTATGCAGAGACTTAGAAACTGTGAGCACAAATTACAAAGCGTGGAGACTTCAGACAAATGAAGTCAATATAGGAGTCTGCACATTCCTCAAGAACAAGAGAACTTCAAAACAACAGCTCAGTGTGAACAACTGCACAACAAAGAAATATAATTTCTAGCATAAATACTTAGAGTCACTCAGGATTGGTCTCTAACGTATAGAATACACTTGGAAAATAGAAACTAAAATGACACGTCATGGATCAAATAGCCGGTACAACTTGGAGTGTTGTAGCTTTCGCTCTATGCAATGCAGTGTTGCCTACATAGTACCCATACAAGGAAACTAGATGTTCACCTAAATGAGTCAGTGAGGACTATCACAGGTATACTGAAGTCCACTCCGTTCCCCTAGCTGTATACTACTAGCCACACCCCACCTATATTGCGATGCCAAGAAGAAACCAACCGAGAATGGATGGAACTACACCGCTGTAACTATCAACAAGAACTCCCAATTCGTGCCTCTTAAACGAGTCTCTTCCAATCTCTTAAAACACCGTAATCTACCGAGGAATAAAGGTAGTAACGTCAAGAAGTTCGAGAGTGGCTTAAGAAGTGTAATGATGATACATTAACACATCAAGGTGTTCAAAATAAACTTCCAGCTTACAAGGATTTCACCTGAAGGGAGTGGACGAAATTGACCAGAATATGAACTAGTGACTCCAGGTGCAATGGTACTATGAACTAATGGGGCTTCGGAGAGTAACCATCCGGCGATTGAGGGCCTGATGAACAAACTATTCAATGTATTGTCAGAGACTACCCTCAGAGGAAGTATCCTGGACCTTTCAGTGGTTTCATTAGTGTTCCTCCTTCTACTATTAGTTGGCCTCAGTCTCAAGATATGGAATCGTGGAAGTTGTAATTATAGCCTATCGGCCAAACTGCGAGTGGTTTGAAATTACTAAATTTCAGAATTTTGCGTATAAGATTGTGGATTAAATTTGTGCCTAAAATAAAACAATATTGAGTTCAAATGTTCAAATGTTTGTATAGGTTATGGGACTCGAGTACGGGGCCATCAGTCCCTAAACTTACAAACTACCTATGAACTAGCTACAACTAAGGACGGCACAAATATCCATGCCCGAGGGGGGATTCGAACCCCCGACCGCAGTGGCCGTGCTGACCGTGACTGGAGCGCCTCAGTCCCCTCGGCCACCGCGGCCGGCCAATATTAAGTGCAGAAGCATAACCACATATACATGTAAAACTAAATTTTCTGTACATCACAATGTTTGCTGTTGTTTTCAAACGATAAAAAGAAAAACCCTTGCCTGGGAATGAGGTATCGAAAATAGACGAATATGGGAGCAATGAAAGATACTAAAATAACAGTCACACACAGAGAATTTAACTACTGCCGCTCAAGGGAAAAACGTTGCCTGGGTGAAGGTTAACCAGTTATCGCCATAGATGAAAAAAGTGTAACGGATAGAGAGGCGTAAAGAAATCGTTCCGAATGATGTGATTCTTGCACCATGAGTCCACCTTTTTTTACCATAGTTAAAAAAATATTTTATTTTCGACATACCCATGTTCAAGCAGAAAAAGTAAACAAGACAAAATTAGAACGTGACATTGAAATATTAATAGTTATGCAATTACGTTAATTGTGGTATTATGTAAAATGTTGCAGTCCATTTAGTTTGTATATATTAGTTTGGTATATGTCTTAAAGGTTTAAAGGTGGCAACATCGATTTGCCGAAACCGGTCTCAATAGAGGTATTTTGAACAAGAGCTGTTGTCTTCTCTGGTTATGCAGATTCCCATTACGAAACATATACATAATGTGTAGGCAAGTAACAAGTGATGATCCAATGCTACCGAGTGAGATCGAATGTAATAAATATAAAATGATCATTATTTACAAATGGGAATCCACGCTAAGCAATTGTACTGAAACTTCAGTTGCATTGAAGCAAAATTATACACACGATTAAAATGAGAAGTATCAGTTAAAATGTGAAAATTTAAATATATAGAATAACACATGTTAGAGAAAAAGATGTTGTAGTTTCGTAGGCTTTCCCGGCGTAATAGTTCTTCATAGTTTCTTCGGGTTTTCTGCCGGATTTTGAAGTCGAACTGACCCAATATTTCGGCGGAACACCTGTCCGCCATCCTCAGGGGAACTGCTGCTGCTTGACTCGCCGACAACTGATGCCGTGGGCGTGGAACGCCGTCCTATATAGGCCTGCGAGTGATGAAGGCGCATGCGCGGCCTGCCACAGGTACTGCACATAGACAGGTCTTGCGGCGTCGCCGGTGGCGGAAAGGCGGTGCTCGCGATATATCGCAGTCATGGGTTGTCTTCCAGCAATCTGGTGGGTTGCATAAAAGATCGATGTTTTTTCATGTGTGATAAAACCGGGTTCCACGCCCTGCTAAGCGGAAAACCCTTGTCTCTATTAATTAAATTTTCAGACAGCCTGATTTCAATAGACTCTTTATACACATTGTCCCAAAAACCGGACGTGCTGGCCACAATACGAGTCTCATCGAACAACATCCTATGTTGCTCGTTAAGACAATGTTCCGCAACTGCTGACTTTTCGGGCTGTAGAAGCCTGATGTGACGGCGATGTTCCACACATCTGTCATGAACAGTGCGGATCGACCTGCCAATGTACGCCTTCCCACATTCGCATGGAATCCCACACATACAGATCTGTACCTCAATGCAAGAAACTGCCACCCACCACACCAACGCAGTGGCGTCCTTAAGACTCTGGTACGCAGAGCTTATGCAGTTTCCGATGCAGAAAGCCTACCACAGGAACTTTCACACTTGACATCTGTGTTTAAGGAAAATGGGTACTCCGAGAGGCAGATTCTTCGAGCTATGCAGTTTGGACCATCCCGGGAAGCACATGAAGAGGAAGAAAGGTCTGTTGCTTTTATTCCGTATGCAGGGGGCATATCTCACAAAATTAGCAGAATCCTAAAGAAATTTAACATCCAGAGTGTGTTCCGTCCACCACCCAAGATCAGGACACTTTTAGGATCTGTTAAAGACGACTTGGGCCTTAAAAAACAGGGTGTGTACAGGATTACATGCGAATGTGGGAAGGCGTACATTGGCAGGTCGATCCGCACTGTTCATGACAGATGTGTGGAACATCGCCGTCACATCAGGCTTCTACAGCCCGAAAAGTCAGCAGTTGCGGAACATTGTCTTAACGAGCAACATAGGATGTTGTTCGATGAGACTCGTATTGTGGCCAGCACGTCCGGTTTTTGGGACAATGTGTATAAAGAGTCTATTGAAATCAGGCTGTCTGAAAATTTAATTAATAGAGACAAGGGTTTTCCGCTTAGCAGGGCGTGGAACCCGGTTTTATCACACATGAAAAAACATCGATCTTTTATGCAACCCACCAGATTGCTGGAAGACAACCCATGACTGCGATATATCGCGAGCACCGCCTTTCCGCCACCGGCGACGCCGCAAGACCTGTCTATGTGCAGTACCTGTGGCAGGCCGCGCATGCGCCTTCATCACTCGCAGGCCTATATAGGACGGCGTTCCACGCCCACGGCATCAGTTGTCGGCGAGTCAAGCAGCAGCAGTTCCCCTGAGGATGGCGGACAGGTGTTCCGCCGAAATATTGGGTCAGTTCGACTTAAAAATCCGGCAGAAAACCCGAAGAAACTATGAAAAAAAAAAGCTGTTGTTGTCGTGGTCTTCAGTCTGGAGACTGCTTTGATGCAGTTCTCCGTCTTATTCGATCCTGAGTAAGCTTCTTCATCACATAAGAACGGCAACCTATATCTGTTTGAATCTTCTTACTGTATACATTTCTTGGTCTTCCTCTGCATGTTCACCCCAAACACTTCCATCCAAGGCTTAATTCACGATTCCTTGATGTTTCAAAATGTGTCCTATCAATCGATCCTTTCCTTTAGTCAAGGAATGCCAGAAAATCTTTTTGTCCCCAATTCTTTGCAGTACCTCCTCATTAGCTTCACGTTCCACCCACCTAATCTTCAGCATTCTTTTGTAGCACCACATTTCATTCTATCCTCTTCCTTTCCGCACTGTTTATCGTCCATGTTTCACGCCCATACAAGGAAACAGTCCACACAAATACCTTCAGAAATCCGTTCCTTAGGCTTAAATCAATATTCGATGTTAAGAATTTTCTCTTTAAGGAAAATAAAACAATTGTAACAGTAACCAGTTAAAAATAGTACAAAGCCAACAAAGAAAATATCCTGGGTTTAGTTACATTATAAAACGCGCATAGAGAAAATTAAAAAAATAAAACCCACCATGAGGGTGGTGCTAAAGAAATCATGGTGAACTTTAATGTTATTTCAAAATGGAATAATTATTTAATAGCGCCATGTGCTGTAAAATTATTTTCTCGTGAAGCGGAGTCTTGCTTACACTGCATCAGTTTAATGTTTCATGAAGCAGTTCGAGTATACGTCGATTGGGATGACTTTGAATGAGACTCAACTTAGTATGTGTGTGTGATCATTTACTTTCAAGTGCGTGGATAAAGTATTCTTGGCGTTATTAATGACTTGATGTTCCTTTAAGTTAATGTTAAATTTATGCCCTGTGTGACCTATGTGCAGGCATGAGCAATCAATAATTTAAATCTGACAAACTTGTTGTTGACGTTTGTCTCTTGGCGCTTCAGCGTTCCCACATAGGCTGCCACCGGCCGCGGTGGCCGAGGGGACTGAGGCGCTCCAGTCACGGTCTGCACGGCCACTACGGTCGGGAGTTCGAATCCCCCCTTCGGGTATGGATATTTGTGCCGTCATTAGTCTTAGTTAGTTCATAAGTAGTTTAGGGACTGATGACCCCGTAGTTAAGCTATAAAAACATTTGAACTTAAAATAAAATAAAAATAAAAAAACCAAAAACAAAAGCTACCGGCTGTCTCTCAGTTATAGGCAACGCGTAAACACGGTTGGTCCTCCCACTGTCGGTCTTCCCTTCTAGGGCCTTTAAAAGTACAATTAAAGAAAGAAACTGGGAGTCGATCACTTAACAAACACTGTTAAGGCGGATCACGGAGCAATGTTCGAAGCTACCGCCGTTAGTTTACTTTAGAATACGACAGCTGATTTTAAGGGATCACTGATTTAACTGTAGCAGAGGAAGCTTTTTGTATTCATAAATTTCAACTTGTATTGTAACGAGTGGCACTACATTCCTGTATACCGACATAAGATGGCCAAATATATTTATTTTGGAGATTACGCTAGGAGAATCAGTACTCGAGTTGTGGTCTGCCCAGGTGGACGGTAGAGGGAAACACTTACTGTTCCTACAAGGAAAAGACGTGGTCAAGGAATACTGAGAATTCAGAAAGTGGGACTCCATGGAATATATTGTGTTAAAAACAATGTGGTCTATTGTTTTGTGTAATGGATTGTGTGATTCTGTGTTGAGACATGAATTAGTTAGCATGTACGGAGCTTGATAAGCATTGTGGCTTCTTAATTGTACCCGAGACTGCAATAAAATGTTAATCAATTGCTAGTATACTTCGTGCCCAAGGCTTTATTGAATATGAACTTCCCATGTTCCCTTTCTCTGATCGCCGTTCTGAGAACAGTCTTCGGAAAGTAAGAAGGAGCTAGTATTTAAAAGAAGGTGTTCAATCTGTTGTAGTAACAGACTAGCTGGACCTCCAATTACATTTGCAGCTAAAATAGGGAAGAAAAAAACTATACGACGTGATTTGCACATTTCCAGAAAAGAAATGAGCCGCTCACGGTTACACTACATACTCATCTCCCAACCTAATCACATCCTCATTTTGCGTAATGCTTCCGAGTAGACGGCGGTGAAACATTTCGTCAGAACCAAGATCTTAATCGTTTCCTTCAAGCCAATTAAAGTTAGCCTCTACAAGCAAAGTAAAGACAGAGCAGGATTAAAAGTAAACAGCAATTTATTGCTGTAATTTTTAGCTAAAGTAACCTCGGACTGGATGGTGCGTACACGAACGTCAGCGTCGTGAATTGATGAGGAGTTCTGCTTGACAGTTAATCGTACCAAACATAGGTAGATTCCAAAAGATCAAAGAATGACAGGAAGAAAAATTATAGCAGATGAAAACGTTAAAAGGACTATGTAAATGACGTGACAAATTATTAGAAATTAGACAATGGAATTTAATTAATCCATACAATAAAACACAGAGTCAGTTTGATTAGACGTATAAATAAAGAAATATTTCACCCAACGAGTTTCGAAGTAACAGACAAAAATCTGAAGAAACAACGATCGTATCACTGAGTCACATCACAACCGTTTATTTCTCTTGTGTTCAGGTACCTGAATGGTAGCTTTCGAAATGTTGGGCTTCTTATGATACGAAGCTAATGTAGTGTAAGCCCTGTGTGATTATAATAAATTTATGGATCTTATGCGAAATGATCCAGCTCCAGCAGAGTCTGGTTAGTGTTATGCATTAAGTACTTATTTTGTTAGTATTGTTATGCGGGTAAAGTTTTTTGTGTATTTCTCATGTGTAATGAAATGCGAAGTAAAAGAGACATATGAAACAAGATTAAAACACATTGAGTAACAAAGCCATACGAGCTACTGGAAATGAATTGACCAGTCTTTGCCCCAGTTTGGCGATGGTGAATGCTTCGGATGTCACGCTGAGCGCTCTGACTGGAGGCAAGTTGCTCTACCAACTGAAGCGTCATCTAGCAAGTAAATTAAATCGGAATATAGCGACTGTGGTTCCTGCTTCCATGACGCGTATTGTAGAACTTACTCTTAATAAAATTGCTAGTGGTAAAAGCCCAAGCAAGGAAAATTACTCTGAAGCCTTGGTTGAATCAATAATTGTTAAGTGCTTCTCAATTTAAACTAAAGTATTATTTGTTCCTTCTGACATGTCCCAAAAACAAACACCATTTTTTGGCACTGCAGCTGTTGACAATCAGGACACATAGGAATTTACAACGGTAGGTAGCATGAAGCCCGCTGACCAAGCCCAACATAGTCGCCAATTACTTACTGACAGCAATCACTTCCTCCTGAAACTGTTCACAAGAGGGGCACACTCTATCCATATCCAACAAGTTTGAATGACTTTCTACGAGGAAGAGTCAAATGAAAACTAAAATATTTTTTTAATTATTATTTATAGTGCAGAAGTGGTACAAAGCTGTATCACTTTCCAACATAAACTCCCACATGATCAAGACAAGTCCTCCAGCGCTTACAAAGTGCATAAATTCCTTTAGAAAAAATCCCATTTATTAGTCCGCGGAACCACTCATGCAACGCGTGGCCATTCCTTGCTGGCTCTCGTCGTTTCCGGTTGGTGGATGAGAACCCAGGTTTCGTCACCAGTGACAGATTCTTGCAAGGAAGCCATCACCTTCTCGTTCAAAGCACCGAAGAAGTTCTTCACAATCATCAACACGCCCTTCTCTCATTTCAGGAGTCAGCTGCCGTGTCATCCACCTTGTAGACACTTCGTGAAACTGGAACACAGCATGCACAATGTGGTGTGCTGACCCATGAATAATCTGTAAACATTCTGCGATGTCATTATGGCTTCAACTGCTGGAATGGTCTGCGGAGTCACAACTCGTTGTGCCCGATCTGGACGAGTAGCATCTTCCACTGAAGTCACACCATTTGCGAACTTCCTACTCCAATCGTAGACTTGCTGCTTTGACAAACATGCATCACCGTACTGAACCTTCATTCGTCGATGAATTTCAATAGGTTTCACACCTTTACTGTGGAAAAACCGAATAACAGAACGCTGTTCTCCCCGGTGCAAGTCGCAAGTGGGGCGGCCATCTTTATACTGATAACTGCGACGGTGTGTGTGCATCTGCACTATGCTGCAACCTACAGGCCATTCTGCATGCAGTTCGTAACACGGTTACCAACTTACAGGATATTACAGGAGGCGCGAAATTTCAATTTGTTGTCACAAAATTAAGGACTCACCCTGGTATAATCCACTAGAATACAGCTCTTGAAAATGAAATCACATATGTAATTTAAAAGTTGACTAAAATACAAAAAAGATTGAATTATGTAACTTAGTGCACGGCGCTGTAACACAAGCGGCTACTAGGACAAGACTGAATGCCTAATTAGCTGCAGAAACCTTCTCTGATTTACAAAATCGGAATATAGAAACTTTTCGACCGTTTCAGGGCACTGAAATATATTCAATCCAGAGATTCAAATTTGTTCTGGAACGGGATTCGAACCCGGATTTCCCGCCTAGGGCCAGCGGTCACGTTAAACAATTAGGCTATCCACGCACGCTTTCCTTTCAGCCCAAATTTTCGACATGGAGTAGCACACTACGATTTTAGTGCCCCCTGGGCATTACTTAAATAAGCTACAGACGAAATGTCTACACAGCAGTAGGTATCTGAGGCAATGGCCGAACCGTCTGCGACGTGCCCATCACGGTTTGCACGGCCGCTGCGGTCGGGGATTCGAATCCCCCCTCGGGCATGGATGTTTGTGCCGTCTTTTGTATAAGGAAGTTCATAAGTAGTTTGCAAGTTTAGGAACTGATGACCCCGTAGTTAAGGCCCATAAGCTCTACAAACATTTGAACATTTTGGAGTAATTTATGATTTAAATACGAAATGGCTGTAACTGAACGAATGGGATAATGGCGATTTTTGTCAAATTAATTTTTTAAAGTTTACTCTTAATGAATAATGTAAATGAGTAACGGTGACGGGTCATACTGCTTGGAAGGTTTCCCCAGTGTCAATAATTACTGTCAGGTTGTTCCATATACAAGAGCTTACTTGATATTCAATAATGCTCCGTGGCTACAAATCGTACCTACTATTCCTTGTGTCCAAGGATCCTGCTCAACCGCACTACGTGTTATGTCAGCACTAACGCATGTAATGACTTTCTTAACCTATTACCTGCCAAAACTTGTTTACTTATTTTTTGCAGCATTCTTTTACATCAATATAATACCTTGGGGGACAAATGAAAGAAAAAGTAGTTGGAAGAAATTTCAGTATACTAGAACAAAAATTACAG
The DNA here is from genome assembly GCA_026315105.1 of Locusta migratoria. NCBI lineage: Eukaryota > Metazoa > Arthropoda > Insecta > Orthoptera > Acrididae > Locusta > Locusta migratoria. Next base: position 731,403,972 of record CM048744.1, on the reverse strand, counting down.
AACGTCAAACCCATTAGACGTTTTCGTCATTATATTCTCCATCTGATATTTTATCTGCATTGATGGACGTACATGCGATGTGTTTTCATGTTCTTGGCATCGTAAAATGTGCATGGGGGATAATGTCATACAATATAATCATATCCGAAAAATTCATACAGTATTTTTTGTATGTAAGACGTTTATACCCTAATAAGGAAAAAAATACTGACGTTCTATTGCCCCATTATTGGGACGCATAAAATAAATTGATATTGCATTTACTTAAGGATATCTGAGAAATACTGAATTTTACACGGATGTCCGTATACTCATAAACACACCCAAACCACTAAACAGTGTAACAGTGTAGCTTAGAGAAAGTACAGGAAACAGGCAAATTAAATCATTTGCTATGCGTAAATAATTAAAGAAAATTTATGTATTTCGTAATTCACGGCATTATACCAGTCAATCATCCTTCAAGTACCACGATAAAAGGTAAAAGCTACATTGCTCATCCAGAACTAAATGAAATATTTGCGCCCCAAAAACAGGACAATGACCAGTAATGGATTAAAACTGTTTTGCAACGGTGTTATACGGTTTACATCAGTTAAAACTATAAGTGTATAGGTTTTTAAAGTAAGCTTTGAAAGACCAATGAAAGATGTAGACTTCCCAATTTTAGGGTGGAACGTAGGGTAAAATCTACAAAATATCAGTTTTCAAGTGTTTGTAAATCTATGGGACTCAACTAGTCTGGTTATTAGTTCCTAGTCTTACAAAGTAATTAAACTAACTTAAACTAACCTAAGGACAATACACGCCCGAGCCCGAGTGAGGACCTGAACCTCCGACGGGGAGGTCCCGCGCGCTCCTCATCAAGGCGCCTTAGAGAGCGCGGCCATTCCACCGCTGCAGTGTAAAATCTTATACATATACAAAATTTACGAAAACTAAATTCAGTCGGCCACACCAAACTACCTGCCCGATTTGCTTCATTTTTGTTTGAAACGAAAGGTATACATCCTCAGATCTGCATCAAGTATCACAATTCACATGACTCTCGCCTTCCTTTTTCTATACTCAAACGTGATTTCCTTCTGTATATTTCTTAAGGCGATGCACTTACTGTAAACTAAATTCAGTTGGTCAGGCCATACTATCCGACCGATTTCCTGTATTTGTGCTTTAAACAATAGTTATTTTGGACCGAGACGATGTGTTTACAAGTATCCGAATTTACTTTCCATCCTTTATTTATATACAAACGCGGTACCGGTCTGTCTTTGCACTGAATATTTTAATCGGTTTGTTTTACGATATCGTCGGTTCTGATTAAGGTACGCAGTTCTTTTTAACCTAACAACAGCGGATTAAGCTTGTTCATCCGCGCTTTTAAACACCTGTATTGTTTGATTCTGAAGAAAGCTTGCGTGATCATTCAACTTCCATTTTTTCCAACTTTTTTTTCATTCCACTAACGATGCAAAGTATTTGCACCGATCCTCTAGTACAGTTAAGGTTATTAGCAAGGTCAATTATTGCTGACTGTCATGATGTAGTTGTGTAACATTAGCAAGGGAGTATGTGTTTAAGGTTTGTGAGCTGGAAAAGAAAGTTATATGAACAAAGGAAACACCAGTGATTTTACAGAAACGGTTTATTTACAGAAACGCCGCACAGACGAGTACATTAGTGTGGAGAGTTTCAGCCGATGATGGGGTGTCCCAGGCCCAGTCCCAGGCCGAGAGGGGCGGCGGCGATGGCGGGGGCGGCGACGACGGGGGCGGCGATGGCGGGGGCGGCGAGGACGCGCGGCGCCAGCACAGCGCCGGGGGCGGCCAGCACTCCCGCCCCCAGCAGGCCGCGCTTCTCACGGGCCTCCTGGCCGCAGGAGAGGGCCACGCAAGCCGCCAAAAGGAGCATCACCTGTGCAAACATAGCGTAGCAATTGAGTTCAAACTACCACCTCAAAAATATTACTCTACATTTCATTTTCTCAGGAAATTCTAGTAAATTATTCTTAAAGTTATTCATACGTTGTGTTCCAGTTGTTTTTGTCTGATGTGTATCACTTCATAGTGTAATCTTTCCATGTTAACATTCATCATCCTGACTAGTCTACTTTACGTGTTATACATTTTGCCTGACGTTATTAGTTATTTGCCTTGACTATTCTCTACATATCGATGTTAGTTATTTCACAATACCTCCTAACGATTCTCTATACATTTATTCTCTTACTATTTTTACTGATTATTTTAGTATGTATTTTATGCCTTGCATTTCATTTTATGTGAAGTTGTCAGTTTGTCACTGGCTATTAACTCCTATGACTTGCAGTACACGGTTCATAAATTGAAACATGCTATTACAGAGCCATGTTATCACGTGATTGACTGTACAAATAATAGGGTGACCAATGAAGCTGGTAGTTTATCGGTTTCACAGTGTCTACGTATTTCGATAACCGATTAGGCTATTACTTTTAATGGCCTGGACGTAATGGCTGATTAGCTCCAAAGACACGATGTCACATAATAAGTGTTATTATTCGTAGTGAACTGAAGTTGGAAATCAGTCTCTGAGAAACGTAGGGAATAACAAAATGCGTAGAATTTTAACCCTTTAGTTTCCGCAAGAAACGCGTAATTCCTTAATATGTACTGCCTATCTGATTAGAGTCCGACGTTTTTTCATTGAGTGTTTCCAAAAAGGCTTATGTAAGATTATCTGCGGAATACTCAGTATGAACTTACTAGTTTATTCTTATCCCACTCTTTGCAGTATCACAGCACCTATTTAACAAAATTTCAAAGCAACAGCTAGTTGTACTTAGTGTTACATCACAACATGGTCGCACGCTACCGTTCTGAGGTTGAATGACGCCATCCATTTTGACATAGGCTTATATGTCTTATGAAGGGATAGCGAAAGTCATTGTGGCGAGACAATACCAAGTGTACGTCAGACGTAGGCACATTCCATGTGACTAATTACATTCCTTTTCTGGGCTCGTATGGAGGTCATTCACCCAGTCTTATCTCCTCACTCTATTTGCGAATAGAACAAGAAGGGTAGCAACAAGTAGTGGTATATGTTAGCCGTAGCCATCCGTCCTTTACTGACTGGCGAAGAAACGTTTAGGTGCAGAAAAAAAAACTATTTGGCAATAATTAAAGCATGTGCAGAGGTCAATGTCAGCTCTATGGAACAAGGTAAAGCCGCAGTGAAGTAGTACTACTAAAAAAAAAAAAAAGGTAAAGCAGTCAACAATCCGAAGATTGGTTTGAACACCACAGTGCTTTACTAGGCATGGTCCTAATTGGAGGTGGTATGCCGTTGCCTTCCTCCGACCTGCCAACTGACTTACCCAGCCAGTTATAGGGTTCCCTACAGTTTAACGTGGGTTCCGAACCACGGTGCTACTCGGCATTTTTCACATGAGCAATACTGCCAGAGGTGAAAGAAGTGGAAAGTGACAGATAAAAATCCCAGGACCTGGCGGGGATCGAACCCGTGCGCTCTACCACTGTGCAACCGAGGCGCAGAAGCTAATGACGACACAAATATCCATGACCGAGAGGGGATTCGCGCCTCCGACCGTAGTGCGAATGGAGTTTCACAGCACTGAATCGATGAAGCAAACGTTATGGTAGCTGTAACTTACCAGAAATTTCATGATGTCAGCTAAGAGAGAGCGAGAGAGAGGAGATCGGAAGACAGTGCAGTTGTGCTGTGCTGAGCGCCTGCTGCGGCAGTGTTTATATATATACACACAGTAGCGGCAGCCCCCGCACTTGTCAGGGCGTTGGCCGTCGCAGCCGCCGGCCTTCACCGGCTGACCGTGGCCTGCCCAACCAGCTGATCTGCGTCCGCCACCTGCGGCTCTCGAGGCACGAGCAGACCTTGCCAACTGGCACGTTACAATAGTTTTTACTGAACAAACTCATCACTGCATTTGGCTCTTGCCTATTGTTCTATCTAATGTAACGACAGTGTCTTAATACTCTTCTACTGGTGCTCCGCTAATTCTGCTGAGGAGTGATTATGATTTAGATCTAGTTGAAGTTTTACTTTCGAACATTGTATTAAATCTATCTCGCGCTTTCACCATGAATACCAGTCAAACTATGGCAGTACATATGGCAGAGCATCAGTATTCACTCGTGTTATTGCTTCTCCAAGGAATGAGGGCGTCACATGAAATACATAAAATATCACTCATCTTGTGAATTTACAACCAATCAATAAATAAATACGTTCAATGAAATATATTTACGTCGTAGAGTTCTTCTGGGATAACAGGTGCTGGCTACTGCTTGACCGTTGTGTGATCGACAATATAATACACTTTCTGAACCACGCTTCAACATTCGTATAAACGAAGCTTGCAAGTATTTTTTATGTATTGCTAAAGAAAGAAACAACTATAAAGTGCAACATACAGAAGATGAACGTTAATGACAAAAGAAACATCCTTGATTTTCAAACACTTACAGGGAACAGAAGAAAACTAACGTCAAGAAAGAAAGAGTCTGATTAAAACAATCAATTCGTCTTTGACGCGCGCCTTACATATAAACCGGGATCTCAGTACCAAACCAGAGTAAAAAAGTAGTGCCGCGCTGGAGTGGTCGAGCGCTCTAAGTCACCTTTCTGCGGAGCACGCGGTTGCTCGCTGTCGGAGGTGTGTCCTTAGGTTAGTTAAAAGTCTGTACGCCTTGCTACTAATGACCATAGAAGACCCTTAGATTTACAAACATTTGAACATTTGAATTTGAATAACAGTAGTAATAATATCAGATTTCTCACTTGTTAAATAATAATACAAGGCAGATTATGCCATAAAGTAGATTTGACTCATGTAAGCTATTCGATAGCCTATATTTCTCATCGTAACAGTCCATGTGGCCTTCGAAGTGCAGACCGATCAGAGAAGACTGATACAGATAAATTAGGAGGGAAAATTGTATAGTCACTAAAGTTTGCAATATGTTAGAATGGGACGCCGGAAACAACGTAATAAAATTCCTAACCGGTGAGAAGAAAGCCTTCGGGTATGTAGACGTTTAAAGGTCGCGATTTTGTCTTTTTATGAAATAATTCGAAAATGCAGCCCACCACATTATTAATCATAGAACAGCAAACTGTATGCACAAGAATCACTGTGTTGACTTTCGACAATAACTAATACTTTCTTCGTCAGAGTAGTTTATACTTACTTATAAACATATTTACTTTAAATGATGCAGTATAACAATCTCCTCGAGTACCTTAAGTAGCAGTCTATTTATTAAGAACAGAACAAGTATTAGGCTATTTCTATAGACTCACTTTTGCACACGGTATACAAACCGCTACGACAAACATATGAGTGTACGTTTAACGACACTATGTGCTAACAGTGCATTACACGCCGCCTGCGAGCTACCAACGTCATACAACGACAAAAATTTAAAAAATAGTTATACTACAAATGAAAACCGTCATGTCAATAACCGAGATTACTAAAAAAATATTTACACTCAAATATAGATATAGGAAGTTCACACTCATAGGAATATTTTGTTCAGAAAAAGAACCTTGAAAGACTAGACTTAAGATGTTCACATTACAGGAAATGTTTATTAACTTGTTCTAAAATCCATACATTACCAACACCATTCTTTTGATGATACGTAAAATTTAAATTTATATGATATACGTACATCTTTATGATGATCACTGTATATTATAAATCACGGTTATAATTCATAGCACATCAGTGTGTGTGTGATTGGTTAATGAAGCATTTATGTCCACTGTCAACAATTTTCTAAATGAAATGAACCATCTACCACTGCTGCTACCCAAAACCCCTGCATTACCATTCTGCCCCCTCCCCGGCCATTCCTCGTCTCATATTCTTTGTTTGAATAAGAAACACCTGAACTCCTGCATCTTTTCACTTGCCCTCTCCCATCCCGGTATCTCCATGAGTCCCCCATTTCCTCATTGGTTTTTGATCTTCATATGGAATCTAGCCGCGGTGGAGTAGCCGAACGGTCTAAAGCGTCTCGCTGCGGAGCGCGCGGTTGCTCGCCGTGGAGGTTCGAGTCCTCCCTGGGGCATGGGTGTGTGTGTTTGTACTTAGGTTAGTTTACCTAGGTTTAAGTAGTTTGTAAGCTACGGACTAATGACCACGCAGTTTGGTCCGATAGATTTACAAACATTTGAACATTTTTATGGAATCTAGCTACACTCATAAGGCCTGGCACTATCTCTCCCCCCTTCCTCCTCCGCATTTTCGTCGTGAGTTATCATGTGTACATGGGTGCGTATTGTGTCGGGTTAACAATGTCATTACCTGTAGTTATCAATAATATTTCCTTCCCCCCCCCCCTCCCCTTGCCCATCTGCTAATCCTCTTTACCTTTATTTATGATACGCATATTGTCGTTTGTCAATCTAACTGCTCTTTTTTTCTTATTCTGAGAATCTTTTTAACAGCTTCTATTGATGTAAGTGACATGAATAGCGGGACTTCAATTATTAAAAGTGGACGTAACTAAGTAACATACATCATTAGGCTAAATATTTATTTTAATTTATTATTAGATAAACAATTTTATATAATCTATCCAATATTTTAATATTTATGATTTGGTTAGTGAATAGAAGTTTTATAAATGAAATTTAATTATGCACTGAGAAGCCAAGGTTTTCAGGTTATTTGAGAAAAGTGTAATATCATTACCTTTAAACGCCCCTCCTACTCAATACGCTAAAATTTCTAACCTGTGAGGTGTAAGCATTGGGTTTTCAAGTCACCATTTTTAATAATGTTGTTATGGCACTGCCTTCTAGCACTCTTCAGAGAGATGTGAATACACATTTTTTTCCGAATTTTCCCTGGTTGTCTGGACTAATATACTAAGGACCTTGTTGTGTGTTCACTCAATTCAGGATCACAAATTTCTATCAGTAATACACGACAGATTTCCCAGCTAGAGGGTAAATGCTTCCAATGTTCGTAGCAATGTAGTCATTGTAAATTTCAAAAAATATTTAATAATTATGAAGCTAATATCACCCCGATTTAAGCTTAGCATATAAAACGTCCTCTAGTTAACAGGGGAAAATTACGATCAGTAGCTATTATTATTCAGTATAAACTTGTACAGGAATGAAATGTTTAATCTCTGTTATGGCGGAGTAACAAAGACGTGTTTTACATCATTCGATTATGACGACATTAAAGTGTATCTATAAATCACACTACCTAAAAAAAAAAAAAAAAAGGTCGGTATGCCCTTGCAATCGTAACTGACGCAATTCTGCTCTGCAATGTCGCGAGAACAAGCCTGCGTTGAGAAAAGTTCTCTCGAAAATAAAACGAACGGTTCCCAAACCAAATGTAGCATACAAGGTACTTCAATAATGTGTAAGAAAAAAAATCACTATTTCGCATTTTGTTGGATGGAAATGATCTACGTCTGGAGCTATGAAATTCCTGGGGGTCTGCCTGTTAAAGCTGATCATTAGACTCTTCCTACGGAAAATGCAAGCATATTCATTCCCCTGTCTTGATCACATTTACCATGGGAAAAATTATCATAATGATTTAAAAGAACAATAGATGCAAATAAAGTAATTTAAGCACTCCACAAAGAGTTAAGAGCACTTAATCCTCTATATTTAATTCATTGTGATATTAACAGAAAGATATTGACTGATAGTGCTCCCGTCATCCAGGCAGATAAATCTCAGGTATCCGTTGTGATTTAAGAAGAACAACATGTGCAGAAAGTGCAACAGTTCTTTCAGGAGAAAGTTGATTTTATTTAAAGACTAAATACTCAGCAAGAGTTGCAAAGACCCTTTGTTCTACAAAGGTTTTCCACGACAAATTAAAAAACGAAAGTTTGAATTCAATAAATCCTTCTGCGCCACGTTTTCGTGGGGAAATAAATGTTCATAAAAATAATTTTCCTGTTCGTGAGAACTTAAGATATCCTGTCGTTTTTAACATTTCCAGCAGAGAGGAGCTTATTTCAAAACTCTCCACAATGTTAATTTGTCCAAGCGCAACTGTTGTATCTTGTGATGTAAAAACATGTGTACGAGCATTCCAGCTGATCAGATTCATGACATAATAACTGATAATCTCAAGATATACCGTGACAGGCTCCAGGACGAAATTCTAAATGATTTTAAAATTTAGTTTCTTCAGGTTTAGAGATGAATATTAAGTACGAAAGTTGGGCTAAACCCTCTCTTACTGTCATGTGCATATGAAAGATTTAGAATTATTATGAAAGACCTAAATCAATTTTCTGGTAACGTCATACTATGGTGTAGTTAACGTAGACGATATCTTCCTTCTTTATAATGGTTCAGAGTGTAAGGATGTTCTGTAAGTACTCCAGTTCACTCTAGAACAGAGTGTTAACGTAACATTACCTTTTCTCGATGTAGCAATAACGCTACACGGTGGGTGGAGGGGTCTTTTAGCTATGACATTTCTAGAAAACCCAGTACTACAGGTTTTGTTATCAAAATGTTCAAATGTTTGTTAAGCTTATGGGACTTAACTACGGGGTCATCAGTCCCTAAACTTACAAACTACTTATTAACTACCTTATACTAAGGACGGCACAAATATCCATGCCCGAGGGGGGATTCGAATCCCCGACCGTAGTGGCCGTGCAGACCGTGACTGGAGCGCCTCAGTCCCCTCGGCCACCGCGGCCGGCGGTTTTTTTATCCTCAGCTCTTCGGTTCACCATTGGTAACATAAGGTAACAGCATTTCGAACTGTGTTACATAGGTTACACAGTGCCCCATTATGTAGAGCAGCAATTGAGCGTGAGTTACGCGTAATTCAGTACGCAGCTTTAACTAATGGGTATGAAACAGACTTTGTCAATTAAAAAAGATAAAGGGGACTGCCACAAACGCTGCAGAGATATAACAGGACGAGTGTACAACCGTGTAAGCAACAACAGTGTGAAAGGTATGCATTACCACAGGTTCCCTTACTATGATAATATTTCCAACAAAGTACGTAAACATTTTGCTGCAAAATCTATTACACCAGCTTATTTTATCTGTAGAAATAATGGTCAAAAGCTTAGAACAGGGAGGAATCAAAAAGTGAGTTTCAAAGTCCGGGTATGTGCAGTATTTCTTTGGGTAGTTACACTTCTTATATTACCCAAACGGAAACAGGTTTGAAATAAGATTTAAGCAGCATGTTAGTACTTCAAGTACTAGGTCCGCTTTGAGTGCTCACGTGGAGGAAACAAGACGTATCTATACAGTCTCGGATGTTGTCAAAAGTCTAAAATTATTTCACGGCGATAAAAAAGGAAATTATATGTGTGTGTGTTGCGTTGTATCTGTTCTTCCGCACGTAGCCGACAGAACAGACACCACTTTTGATTCTGCAGTTATATATTCACATTCACAGAATGTATGACAACAAATGTCAATGGGTAAAGCTGAAATCGTGTACGCAGCTGGGATCCGAACCAGGGTCTCCTGCTTTCTAGGCAATTGCGCGGACCACTACACCGCTGGGGTCACAGGGATCATCACACTTGCACTGACTAATCAAGCACGCCTTCCCTTCCGTCAGATACAAATTCTCAACTTTTCCCTGCCCACTATTACTCAAACTCACGGTTTTTGAAACTGATTGCCCTAAGGGTAAAGGCCTAGGAGTGCCTCCGCACTAACGAAATGATCGTTATCTTTGTGACATGTAGTTCAATGATCAAGTTAGTAAGCTAGATTCAGTCATCTGTCTTTTAGTATGTAAAGGACAGTTTTCACAAAATACGTTAAACGTACAGAGCTGCTATACAATATGAAAACGTTTTTAAACTGTGTAATCATAATTTTTACACTGAGAACTCAAATGTAAAGGTTCTAAGGAACTCTACGCCACCATTTGAATGTGGGAATTGTCCAGAAATTAGTCATACTATAACATAATCTTGCAAAAATTTTAAAATAATAAAAAATGCGAGGCTGGTTAAAGTACTATCTATAGTGTAGCTTAGAACTATATTCTATGTCAACAATTTTCTGTTAAGCAATATTTTCCTTGCCATTTCCAGGGTACCTTTCATATTCTCTACACTTGTGCCATAATTTCTTCTTCTTCCTGTGCCTCTCCGGTATTAATATAAAAAATATGCAACGATCGCGATTTTTAAGTTGCGACACTCCTATTGTGTCTGCTAAGTCTGGCATTTAACTATTAAAGCGCCCCATGTATTATTTTGAAAATATTCTGTAGGACGGTCAAATGTATTGATGGATAGTCACACATAAAACAGTAAAACAGACATACACGGAGTACCACCGTAGTGCACAATTCTGGCTGAGCGCCTCCATAGAACTCCGGTATTACACAGAAATTGCCTTTTACGGTACCTATCTGTGACCTGATCTTCCTCTGTCTCTTATTATATAGTACTTGTGTCTTCTTATCTTTAAGGGGCGTCTCTTGCTCGCCATTCCTTCTAAGTATTCTTTCTATTTTCTCCTATATATCGGAAATTATGGTCTATGCTAAAGATATTTGGTTTTCTCTAATTTCTTGATTTATTAGCTTGTTTTCCGTTGTGCTCCCCTTAACCCTTATCAGGAAATTCATTTCATGAACTTGATTACAGTTTTCTTAACATTTAGTAATCATCCAGTTCTCGCTTCCACAGAGCTGCGTTATGCCTGAAACGGTTTTGTAGCAGTTCACTCTGATATCATTCCTAGTTATGTTTTTGAGGTTCCTGTTAACTGTTCTATAGACCTGTCTGAATTCACTAAGCTTAATTTCTATATTTTGTGCTGTCCATATGTCGGCTGTCATCCTAGATAACTGAATGGGTTTACTTGTTCTCAAATCTGTTAACGCTCTGTAATTTAAAATTCAAATGTTTATAAATCTATGGGAATTGATTACTCTGATCATCAATCCCTAGGCTCACAAGCACTTAAACTAACTTAAACTAAGGCCAACAAATACACCCATGTCCGAGGGAGGACTCGATTCTCCGACGGCGAGAAGCGGCGTGCTCCGCAGCTAGGCGTCTTGGAATGCTCGGCCACTCCACCGCGGCTCTGTAAGTTCTGATGTTTTTTTTTTTTTCCTTTCTTAGTTTTCTGTAGCGACATCTCCATATCAAAATTGGCACATTTATTTAAGAAAGTAAGTTCCTTTTAGAAAGGCCTCTTCTTTATCTGATGGGGTTAGTACATCATCTGGATGCAGTAAATTATTTTAAAAAAGTTCTTCTGTTTCTGTATAATTGAATGTCTGTGTCCCATACATGCATCGTAGGTTTTTTGAATCCCAATAACCAAAATCCTGAACAATATAGGTCTTGTTCTAAATATCTCAACATCACAGTATTTAGTTCGTTAATTTCCATTACCTTCGACTGGATTTTGTTAATATTCATATAATGAGGTCCTTTCAAGACACTGTCCATTCCTTTCACCCGTCTCTGACAGAATTTCAGTGTCACTGCCAACCCGAAAGTTTTTATTTCTTCGCCCTAAACTTTAATTATTTCTCCACGTCGTCCTTTTCTGCATGTTCAATGTGCATATTGAGTAACACCATGGTCTCGCTGCAACCGTGCTAGACCTGTCAGGGTAGTCGCTTTATGCAACCTGTTCGAATCCATCCGAGGGACTGGCAACGTGGGCGAACTGCCGGACAGCCTGGATGAGGTTTTTGGGCGGTTGTCCACATCTTACTGGGTGTACACGGGGCTGGTGCCAAAGTCTCAGCCTCAATATGTACAACTCATTTGTATCTTAAGTATCAACTGCCTTTGGTTTTCATTCGTTGCTGCCTGCGATCGCCCCGGTTACTAATTTACTGTGTTTTAAATTTCAGCCAGACCAGTTGGTTTCGCTCTCGAGCTGGTGGCACTGAGTAACGTCCATCGCTGGGGTGTAATGGGCGCCTCTATGAGTCCTCGGCTCGTCTGCCTGCCTGATATGCTACTCAGCTTTGCATTTTGCTGCTGGGCACCCAGTTACGTTATTCCTGCAACCTCGCTGACTGTTGTTCAATCAGTGTGTCGGCACAGTGCTACCTGTTATTCACACACACACGGATCAGGGGCTGTGTTCACCGCTATGAGTTATGCTGCAATAGCAGTGTACAAGCTGAATGGGTACACAATCCACCGAGTTACTGACAGCAATCTCTCTGCAGAGGTCGAGTTGACTGAGCCTTTCTGACTCGGCACTCAGTGTGCTGCTGCTAGAAGGCGACACACCGCTCCCGCACTACAGGACACCGCATTGTTGTAACTGTTACATATGGAAATTTTGAACATCTTATCGTGTGTTAGGAGGTGTGTTCTTCTTACAGAATAAACTTTACGCTACTGAATACCAACTGTCGAACTCTTATTAAAATTTGTTTTTCCAGCCCACTAGCTTACACAGAAGAAAACTAGTTTAGGCATATTACAATAATGTTTTTAGAAATTCTGGAATACAGATATGCAATAGTAGGACATCGACATTGTGGTCATTAGAGAACGAGACAGTTTGGGACAGCGTTTGACTGGGACGGGGAAGGGGATCGGTCCTGTCCTTTGAAAGTAACCATCCCGGCAGTTGCCTCTAATTGTTTGAGGAAATCACGCAAAACCCACACTAGGATGGCCAGAGGTGGATTTTGGCCGCCGTCCTTCTGTATGGGGGTCCAGTGTGTTACCACTGTGCCACCTCGCTGTCCACAAATGCATGACAGTTAGGAACTAAATAAATACGAGTTTAGGCAAACCAAGACGAAATGGTTGCGGGAAAAATGTGATGAAATCGAAATGCAAATGATCGTCTGTCTCATTAATTCAGCACAACCATCGGTGAAATGAAAAACAAAGGTGGTAGCACTAAGAACGCAGTGGGCATGCCACTGTTAACCAGAAACGATAGCAAATAGGTAAGTAAAGTACCTTAAAGACCACTATGAGATGACCCGTGTGATTACGTGAAAGAAGAAGAAATTGGCGTTGATACAGAAGGCACATGAGAGCCAGTGCTTGAATTTAAGAGAACTCTGATACACCTAAAATCGCATGAGGCACAAGGCAAAGATAATACCATAGATAATACTCCATTGGAATTTTAAAATCTTTGGGGATTGGGGGGGGGGGGGGAGGCGTGGAGTGGCCTATGCGAATGGCGATGTACCAAGCAATCTATTTGAACAAAATCATTCACACAATTTCGAAGAAAGCTGAAGCATGCAGTTACAATATTATTGTACAATCTGTTTAACAGCATCCGATACACTAATTCATCAATTTTACAAAGAATGATATTATAAAAATTTACCTGTGAAGTAACTGCGTGACACTAATGCGTTGTGCTACACTTGATAGATATTCATCGTTATTAGATAGACATTGGTGTTAGATCAATTTTCAAAAATATTTTAGACTCATGCTATAAGCATGAGTGACGGACATATGTTATAACTGGACAAAGACATAGAGTACAATACAGAATACTTATTTATATATACCTATTTCGTTTGTGACTTGGTATCCTGGACCATATGAAAATTTTATTAAGGAATCCAGTTGAATCTTCAGGATTGAGTTACCAATGGTAGTATGTTGTATTAATACCACCGATGTCTTGATGTTATAGAGTACTTGATGAATATTGGTCAACTCTAGCACAGAGCATTACTCTCTCGCAGTTACTTCACGGGAAAACGTTTATGTATTCCATCACATGTTGATAGAAGGGTTTTAGACGCACAGGACACCGTGCCCACGGGTGCGGTTCCTGTAGGGGGATGCTTGTCCACCTTTGGTTGAGCTGACCTCGGGCGTCCGATCTTTGATTGTCGTGAGTGCATTCGTGTTCTCTTGATAATCCATTTTTAGTCCGGGGCAAGTCCCGGAGACAAATTAAATTGGTCCCAATCCCCCGGTTCCGACCAAGGTTTTCGGGAGGTTTTCCTTGGTTGTAAGGCGTATGCCGGAACTGGTAAGCCCCTCCCACTTATTCCCAATTGGGATTCCCCCTTTGACCCACTATCAGCTTGTCTGATAATTGGCTGAATAGAACAGCGACTCTTTATGGGCCGGATCTCAAACAGCCCGCTCTACTCCTCGGAGTGGAGAATGAAAAGAATAAGATAGCAGGGTTGTCAGGTGATTTTTTTTAAGTAATAGGTAACTATTCTAGCAGTCTGGCGATTAAATTTAGCTATTTAAAGTAGAGCTGGGCAAAACGGTTATTCTCCAATATTAGTTATAATGGGTATCGTTATTCTTTTCTATCAGTTAATTTTAACGGTTATAAATAACTGCACGGTATTTTTCCACTAACTTCCAGATGGCGTTGCTACAGATTACTCATACTGCTACTAGGTAGCGCTACTGAGCACTTCCAGATGGCGTTGCTACAGCTTACTCATACTGCTACTAGGTAGCGCTACTGAGCAGTTATCCGTGAATTCTACTAGGTAGCGATACTCTACAGTTATCGTTATCGTTATTAGTACTGAGTAGTCAGTACTCAGTAGCCACTACTGACTACTGAGAACGGACAGTTACTGATATTACGTAGAAATACCAATACCCGACAGTTATGGTTATTTCTACTCAGTACTAATAACGATCTATCAGTATATAGTATATCTGGTGTGAGTCAAATTGCGATTGCTGTGTAATGGCAAAATTTATCGTCTGAATCGTGCAATAAACACACATAACTAAATGTCCAGTGTATTAATATGCTGTGCCCTGGAAACGTAGCCGTAATTTTCGAAGCTACTATGAACAGTGTATGAAGTGAAAGTGAATTATTAAATATGTGCTTAAACGTGTGTGAAGTGAATATTGGAGTTAAAATTATAAACATAACGTTGCTTCAGTAAGTGTTTTGTGGAGCGTCTTTAAATGCAACATAAAAGTAAACGTAATGTGATCGTTTTGTTTATTCCTAATAAAGTTCTATATTAAATTTGAAAAACTGCTTGATTTGCGGAAAATTTTGTTTAGTTTATGACAGCATCCTGGTTTGTAAATATGATAACTACGACGTAAATTTCTCCAATTATGCCGTAACGGGTCAATTGAAGATTGGGATACGACCCGTCGGATTTGACGAAAAAGTTCATAAAATTTATTTGGGAATATAGCTTGCTACTAGGGTGTAGCAGTTTGCTTTAATAATGTGAACAGGCAGAATTTCTGTACGCAGTGAAAGTGAATATATTAGCTCCAGAATGGACCACACTGAACAAGTCAATACTGCCCAGTTCGTGTAACTGATATCTGAAATTATCGGTATTTTAAAATATTAAATCTACTGTAAACAGGTTATTGGTCGTAATTGAGGGTGTAGACCAAATCCTCAAAGCTGCAATGTAAAGTGTACCAAACATTGCTCCAGTACTATCAAAAGTAAACTGTTACAAATGTGCATTTACAAGTATAGGCCTACTACATGCGAAATAAGAAACTTAATGGTGTTGTAATAAGTGTCTTCAGCACAAAACTAGACGTACATATTTCCATATACTGTAATAGAAATCCCATTTCAGAAAACTAAGGCAAGTTTTATGTGAGCTTTGGAAAATGCTTGATATCTTCGGCTATTGACAGGGTATTCAGTTAAATTTTACTTAGGGTATGGTGTGCTATGTTGGAACAAAATGTTCACTTTACAAGGGAAATTACTGACAGGACAAGGTTACATATAAGATCCAGTCAACAACAAAGCAGGAACAGTAATATTTATTTAACTCTCAATATGAAAATTTATTCTGTTATTCTATATGCCTACAACGAGTTTGCAGCATACACTTTAAATGTCTTGAAAGCACTTTCTCTTATGTTCAACAGTATTGCAGACAGAATTAGGTTCCACCTGTCAGGTGCTACATATTTCTTTCTTTATTTTATTCAGTAATGACTTCTGTGAACAAATAAAACGACCAAAACATGATAGATAGCCACTGTAAATGACAGTGTAAGTTTCAAAGAAAATCTCACCTGGCAGAAAATTCTTCTGTGTCACCCTGTATGATGAAATTCTTTATCTATCAGCACAGTTACTATTAATTCATAAAGTACCACCAAGAACTATTTGTGACCCAGTTTTTACAACAAAGGTTTTCATTAAAAACATTCCTACATGAAGTGCTTAACTCGACATTTGTCTCCTAAATTTGAATATTCTGTTGTATAATTTTTGTGCAAACTGATGTGTTTAAAGTGCTGTAGAAAGTTTTTCAAAGTCTCATGCTAAATAATTAAATCAAAAACTACCATGTGTAACTGAAGAATACTATATGAGAAAGCTAGTCACTGTCACAATTCTCACAATAATGCCTAAGAGAAAAGTCTCACCGAACTACCCAAGTAATTTGTACTCTGAAGCTGACATGAATAAGATATATGGTAGGTGTTTTTTATTAGAGATGTCTGTGATGCAGCATTGGCACTTAATATTAATGAAGCCACTAAGATTGAAGTACAGGGTATACTAGTACTTGCAGATGGTTCAGACTTGCTTTAATATTTTACACCACCTGCAATATTTAAACATGAGAAAAATGTCCAAACTTATAACATTCATACTCGTTAACTGTGCTGTGTATGTTTTCTCACAGAAATATCACAGTAAGCACTTTTTGAGAAGGATTGAGTGTTTTTTCTTTATATTTACTATTATTTAATTTACTGAATGATGTTTAACATCCCAAACATGCACTAATACAAATAATGAACTGTGTGATCCTGTTCTATGTAAACCAGCACTGCCATTCTTTCTCATGCTTTTATCAGACAGCAATATCACCTCAATACAGACACATGTGACTAGGCAACAAGTGAAGACTTATTGTCTGTGAGGAATTAAGGCACTTAAAAATGTATCAATATACAAACTGTGTTTATAATGTGGGATCATCAGTTGGGTTGAACCTTGACTCCTTTCCCAAATCAAATTGAGCATTTCAAACACACCAGTGTTACAAATAAAGGAAAAAAAACCCATGGTTAAATGCTATTAGATGGGGCACAAACTGTGTCTGGACAAGGATGGGATCAGTTCACTGGAATCATCAAATAACACAGGCATCAAATATTTATGTTTATCTTTTTATTTAATTTTAGGAGGTGCCCATCTATCTTCTTCTTTTCATTAATTCCAATCGTTTTGGGGACAAATTCTGTAGTGGCACTTTGTACAACTTGCTGCCTTGAGGTGGATGGAACATGTTGCTCGTCTTCCATACTGCATGTGACTGGTGTGGTCACCTCCATCAGCAGTTTTTCTACAGGTCTGGTTTGACCTGCAGATACATGGGTTTCACATCAACATAAGCAAATATTAAGTTCACTATGGATATGGGATGAAAATTAAAGTGTGTCTTTCAGTTTGCTACAAAAAATTTCAGTTTAGTCCACAATTGGTCTTCATGAAACTTGCAGTCTGAAATTTAGTTCCTATAAAGTTACAACTGATTCAGTTTTTCTTGCTATACAAATGTATGATAGAGTACCTAATAATTGCAGATTTCTCATAAATACCGTACTTTTTAAAGAGATGCTGATGTGTAATTATGGCCCTTAATTTGCAAATACTTAACAAGACATTCACTGTAGTCATCCTACTACTAATGTTTAAATTTTTTGTTAAGTTAAAATTCAAAATATTTGTGGAATATGGTAGAAGACTTAATTAAAAACAATATTTTTGAATTTGCCAGGAAGTCCTGGATTAGACAGCAATATTCTAGTAACTTGGGGAATACAGCCCCCCCCCCCCCCCCCCCCCGCAAGTTGCAGTCGCCTCGAAATAAACATGTTGAACCGGTACATGTATATTTTCACGAAAATGCGCCTTTTAACAAAGATTTAAGCATTCGTTACACGCACCTCGGAGTGTGAGTCCCATCAAAAATGTATTAGAAATGTAAGATTTCCGTTTTTCTACCTTCCCCTCAATCCTTAACGAATAAATGGCAATAATTGACGTAATTTTGTTTACAAGTATTGGCAGCAGGGCACTTTCTTCCTCGTAATAGCATAAAATATTAATTATAACTATTAGAGCATATTTATTCTTTTATTTAGAAAATTTATTAATCCTGTCATACAATATTATGAACCTTTTCACTGACCAGCATTGGTTACAAAGTAAGTTTTATTTTTTTATTATTTTTGGAGGATTTCTTCATAATTCTAAAAGTCGGCAATCTACGAACGAAATATGTATCCTCTCTGGGAATATCATGACCTGCTACAGTTAATAACCAAATACCAAAGAGGTATATAGGTCTTTGCCAAATACTCATAACGATACTGTCAGTGAAAATTAACTGCCACTGATATTTCTACTATTCTCAATACTCAATACTCCCTAAAGCGTCTACCGTTATCATAGTGCCTCGAATTCGCATTGGTCACTCCACGTTATTAGATACAAGATTCCCACGAGAACGTAGTACACACTTTCACCAACAGATGGATAATCGTTAAACAGTTATTACCCATGATTCTTACGCGGTTAATTCCATGGAATATAGAACTGACCAGTATTTGGACAGGACATCTGGTCGATACTGTGGTCGAATCGTTTCATAGTACCAACTTTTGTGAACAGATGGCGCTACGCAGTATGCATAGTTATTACGATAACTGCCAGTATTTGATGAGCGGTTATTACAATCACGGTTATTCATAAATAACCGGATATTTCTATCAGTTATTTTGGCCCAGCTCTAATTTAAAGGAATTGGTTGTCGACTTAATGGCTATGTTATTACACTTCAAATTTTCAATTTATATTTTAGACATTGCGCCATTGATACGGACTAAATTTCGGTAGAATGCTGGGGAAATGTAAGCGACCTACACAAGTTAGCACTTTTTTTTAAGTATCATAGATATGTGGGAGAGTGTCACAGAGATGTAAACAAACTCAACTTACAGACTCTCGAAGATAGACGTAAACTACCTCATGTACCCTACTTACGATGGTTCGAGAACGAGCTTTAAATGATATCTCGAAGAATATTACAATACCGTATGTATGGCTCCCGCTGAGAACATGAGAATAAGATTATATAAATTACAGAAAGGAGGCATTTAAACAGTATTTTTTCTTCTTTCCATATGACAATACAACAGAAATTCGTAACAACTGCTACTGTTAAGCGAGCCCTTTGGTACGCACTTCACAGTGGTAAACAATGGTTTACAGAGTATAAATCGATGGAGAACATGCGGTGATTTCCCAGTTGCTCTCATGGCTGATTTTTCAGTGTGTAATGACGCATTATTACTAATTAAAGTCCATCTCACCTCAAAGTATGAAATGCTTAGTGCATTATTATAAATTACCTCACCTCAAAATGTTGTAATGATTTTGTTTGTCTTAAAGAAATGTTTGAAAGACTCGATAACTCTATTTAACGTCTGTAAATATTTGTTTTTAAGAAGATGAAAGTGACTGGTAATCGAACCTATGCATGAGAACATCCCTCGTGTAAGTTTGATAGAAAGATTCTTGAACAGTTTTGTGTTATAATTTTTAGAAGTTATGAAATTAATAAATGTGATAGTTAAATGTAACTGAATTTCCGGAATCTCTCTATTATATTTACAATGTGACAATATTTTTACTGCCCTCATTGTCAGTTCGTGGTGTGTCTGGGTTCAGTTTTTGGATGGACTCAGATAAATGTTTATGTGAAGTATGAATTTCCTTGGAAAGTTCAGTCTGATGCCTGAAATGAGAGAGTGCCACATTTTGAGTTACTTTTTACTCAGTAACCAGCTTACTCCCTGAATTTCAGGATTATGATTGTGGAGTAGCATGTCATATTTACCACAGCATAATAATATTAACAGATTAAAGGTTGCAATATTTGGCTATTTTTACTGATGAAAAGATGGTTATATATTGGCATTCTATTGATGAAAAGATGGTGATATTTCGGCTACTTTTTGTTTATAATTTGGCGACAGTGCAATATAAAAACCTGGTAACTCTGTTGATGTCTTAGCGAATTTTATAACGATGTTTCCCTTTAAAACCTATATTTACGTTTATGATAGCTATCTCCGACAAACAGACACACATAAGACTGAAACGATTTAAGACAGCACGCAAATTGAGCGTATCACGGGGAAAGTGAACATGTGTTTACTTTGACAGTAATCTGTTACAAATAATAACTACGTCTTTTAAACATGATTCCTAAAAATAAGGCACTGAAGAGGAGAGAAAATAAGCTAAAGCTGCACAGAAAGGGCTTTCTCGACAAAATGATTCCACTGAAGAGAGAAATACAATGCGTCTCTATCAGAAAAATGAAACAGCTGAGCATATAGAAACAAGGTTTGCATCAGATGCAAAACAAATTCATAATATCTGGAACAGCAGTGAAATCTTTTGACTGTCGTGCTTTTACTAGTTCTATATACGACAGATGGTGAAGTGCCATTATATGATTCTTTGTCATTCCTTGCTTCTTACACATTTGAAGATGGCAGTGTAATGTGTCGAAACTAGTAATCTTCCGTCTGATATTTATCGTAAATAGCTACTTTCATTGTCATTTAGCGATCCTGACAAATAATGCAGCCACAAGAAATTCATGAGATCACCTCTCAGCCTACACAAGATATACAAAGCAATTGCGTAGTTTGTGAATTGTTCAGTGGCGGCGCTAGGCGTCGGCGACGTCGGCGACCGCCGACGGCCTCGCGCATGTGGGGGGCCTCGCAAAACTGTTAATTATTTTTCTTTTTTTTATATTTGATCTAACGGCGCTTTTCAACTGCTAGGTTATCTGGCGACGACCTACATCTAACTTACTCTAGCTTAACGAAAGAACAAACACAACATCCGTAACCAAGGGTGGGATTCGACCCCCGACGAGAGCGGTCTCGCTCACCGTGGTATAACGCCTTAGTGCGCTCGGGCGTTCCCGACCGGCAGCTATTTAGTTGTCCGTATTTATTTCTGTATGAGTGCAGCAATGAAGTAAGTTTTAGTTAAATACTTGCAAAATAACTTCTTCTGTACATTTCAGAAAACAATTTGGAAGAAGTATATCCAAATGTTTACATAACAATCAGAATCACGCTCACAATACCAGTCAGTTCAAAATGTTCAAATATTTGTATAGTCTATGGGACTTAACTACGGGGGTCATCAGTCCCTAAACTTACAAACTACTTATGAACTAACTAAGACTAAGGACGGCACAAATATCCATGCCCGAGGGGGGATTCGAACCCCCGACCGTAGTGGCCGTGCAAACCGTGACTGAAGCGCCTCAGTCCCCTTGGCCACCGCGCCCGGCCGAGAGGAGCTTCACAGAGTTGAAATTGATTAAGACATACTTCAGAAGCAGAGTGAGCGAACAAACACAAACTGCGTTGTCAGTAGTATCAACTGAAGCCGAAATTATGTCTAGTATTAATTAAGATGTGATCTTAAAAAAATTTTCAGTGAGACGAAAAGCCGAAAAGTTTCTCTATTCTAATTTGTGTTTGTTTATTGAAATTTTTTGTCATTGCAATAATACTTGCATATTATACTAATAAAAATTTTAGTATAATCATTATTGATGTATAATTCAGCTCTTTTTATTTAACATTTTCTTCCTTACTGGAAAAATGAAAGGGGCCTCGCAAAGACGAGTTCGCCGACGCCCAGTTTTCGTCTAGCGCCGCCACTGGAATTGTTGGGACAAGTTTGTAAACGGATATAATTATATTAGGTGTTAGAAGAATAGCCAAGTGACAACAAAGTTCAAATGTTTGTAAATCTAATGGAGCAAACTGCTGTGGTAATCAATTTCTAACCTACAAACAAACTTACTCTAAGGCCAACAAACACACACACACACACACCCGTGCCCAAGCAAGGACTCGAATCTCCGTCCTGAACGACCAGCCAATTCGTAGCAAGACGCCTTAGACCACGCGGACATTCCGCGCGACACTGTAACTACGAGCAGTATCACTGGACAGCAAGCGGTAGCAGCATTTTAGTGTGGTAAATGCTAATCAGGTATTGACATGGAGCTATCATTGCTCTGCGATGAAGAAAATGAAATTAACATTAGCGACAGAAGTGACGTCATAAATCACGTGACGTCATCAATCGTGTGACGTCACCTATCACGTGAACACCTAGTTTCAATACACAGAAGTCTAGGAACGCCTTTATGTTCAATTAGATATTTATTTGAATTACACTTAATAGCTATCAGTGAAAAGGCTTGGGTATTCGAAGTGGCGAAGGAGAATCGATACCGTATGATAGTGATCGTTCACGCGGAGGACATAAATATGGATTTGTGGAGTGGTGATGGAGCACTGTTTATCGGTTTCGTGTGTAAGAAATTCACCCTTGAACTGAACGGAATCAACGGTTTTCTGACATCACGACGTTCATTTGGAAACATAGAACTACACGCCATTCTTTTAATATGACAAGCCTTATTTGATTATCACTAGTGGGCAATCAATATTACTTAACATATAAACAAATGACACTATAAACAATTGGCGAAAGAAAATGGAAAAGTCGTACCCACCGACGTGTACACTATTTAACTCACCCCTCTTTTGCCGATGACAGGTCATTCGTGAACACGAACGACAATGCCCAAAGAACTGCGTGGTTCTTACATATATATAGTGCCAAAACATTATATATAAGAATATCGACAAAGAAAATAAACGTTATTGCCTTTTGCGGGAAAGAACACATTAGAGTTAAAATCACAATAGATAATAATGTATTAGAACAAAGTTGTATATTCAACTACCTGGGCATGTGATATGCTTATGACAATGATACTGAGAAGAAGGAACGACTAAGTGAACGCTCCTGAATAAAACAGTAAAGAGAAAGTAGTCAATCACTGCACCTTAATTACAGAAGCGAAGTATGGATTTAAAAGAATAAACAATTATAGATTCTTGAAACAACATAAAATACACATTGTAGTTAGGAACGGCGCTCCAATGGATGCATATAGATCAAATCAGGTAACCAAAGAAAACATATGACTATAGACCAAAGGGTAGAAGAAGAATTGGAAGATCACGAAGGTGATAGTGAGATGACGTTTAAATTGCTTGTTTTAGGAAGAAGAAAACATGCATCACCCGAAAATGTATATGATTATGATAAATTAGTTTGTTGTTCCCTTCTCCAATATGAATGCTTTAGTTGCCATGTAACTAGTTAATTCTTCGTGGGACATCTCCATGACCTCCATTTACCACACGGGAAGTCGTTTTTTTAACTCTTTTATTGTGCGACTGCTTTGGTCGCTCAATGTCTAGAATGAAAAATTCGCTCTGCGGCTGAGTCTGCGCTGATGGGAATCTTCCTGGCAGGTTAAAACTGTCTGTCGAACCGAGATTGGAATCGGGGACTTTTCCTTTCTTGGCAAGTGCTCTTTCAGATAAGTTATCCTGAAATGCCTTAGGACGTTTACTCACAACTTCAGACTAGAAGTTACAGATCGCGATTGATCGCCTACATTGAAGGCTTGGATGTAAGGCTCGAATCTTGAAAGATGTCTCTGTGATATAATTTATGTCGGCAGGACCAATAAACAAGACCGGTGGTAGTTTGTGGCCTGTCGGGTATAGGAAGTGTAACTTGTTGGACTAACGCTCCGTGAGCTCAGTACGCTAATTATCTGCTGCCTGGACAATATTCTTTACGGGTAAGGCAGTTGTGTTAGAATTCGTAGACAGGTTACTGTACGTAGGAGGTTACGTGATATTTTCCGGGGGACGCTTAAGATACTGACCCGTTAACAGGTCGAAACCGGTCATCGGTTGTTGGGAAAACAGGCAGACAGCATGTGGGGAGCATTGATATTCATAGAACTGTATTACTGTGTCGATTGCGCGCCCCACCGGTCGCTTCTGTGCTTTGGAAAGGGAACGAATCTGACAAAAGTTAGCGCCTCGGCCACTGTGTAAAAACTTTTTATGCGGTAATTTCTGTGGCTTATATTTATACAGACAAATAAGTATGGCTACATTTAGTACCTATACCATATATTTCATAAAAGTAGATGCAGAAACCACTTGCCGTTGTAAATTCTTAACCTAAGCCGGAAGGCAGTGCGAAATTTTCGATGGTTGTTGGAGTTCGTTCTTAGAGATGTGGAAAGATATACGTTGGTTGATTTATAATTAGACAAGAACGTGAAGTGCTAAGGGTGTTCTTTACACGACTTTTCTATGATTGTCGGTTTCAGTCGTTCAGTCGGGCAAAGGAAGGACATGGACTTGAAGTGCGCAGGAAGAAAGGGTTCCTATACCCGTTGTGATAGCGTCGACGTCTCAGGTAACTGTCTTCTAAGCGAACAATCCTCTTGGTGTACTTCATGACGATGGCATAATACTCGATGCAAACTGGAGACAACAGTGCTCAATATCGAGATAGCTGAAAAACATTGATAATCTATTAACCTTCATTATTTCATCCACCAGCACGACTGGATTTGTTGAACATATTTGCAGTACTTGCTTGTTAATTGAGAGATCATTACATCCTAGGTTTAGCAAGTGTACCGTATCTCACTTAAATCGAATATTACAAAAATATATTAATTTTGCTGATTTGTGAGCAATGAAGCACTACACAGGCTGATCAATTCCAATGGGTTTATTCAAGCTACTTTAGGAATTTGGAGAACGAATGCAATTTAATGTACTTAGCTCTACTTCTGTTAACAGTTGATTTGTCAAGAGCAGCGGAATTATTTGCTGATCTTATGAAGTGGGGATTATAAGTTATTGTTATAAATGAAGAGTTCATTTTGATAAGAATCCCCTGCTTCTTTTAAAGTGGTTGGTGTTCCCGTTCTACTCAATTTTCATTCTTTTGAAGTTTAATCGTGAATTAATTAACATTCAATAGATTTACAATATCACAATTCCTCACCTTAGTATTCAATATTCGGAGAATAATTACAAATATCCGATTTCCATTGTGTTTAATTTATGCGATATTGATCTTACGTGTGTGTTCAATTTTAGATCACTTATGCATCGTTTTCGTCTCCCACGTCTCGCAAACATGGGGCTGTGAATCATATTCAGGAGTGTATCACGCACACAGGAGATTTATTGTCAGGAGGTAGTGTGTGGGACAGGTAATTTTGGGACTGATTATACTATCTTATAAGGTCGAATGTCGCCAATACGGAGATTGTGAAGGAAGATTATATGAACAGAGTAAATTCCGCGCCCTTAGAGCACAGGCAAGCACCAAGTTTAGTGGCATTCCAACAAAAGGCGAAACACTTCTAAGTTATAGAGACATTGCCATTGAAGCCGTTGTTAGTATAATTTGAAGGCTTGTTTAATCCTTGTGAGTCTTTGTCCCGCCCTAGAAGCACAACACAGAATTAGAACCGAGACTGTACTGTGAATCTAGAGTGTGGTAATTAAACATAAATTGTGGTAAAGTATTAATGATGAAAAAACCTTTATGCTTGAAGATGTTTTAATAGAAGCATGATTAGAGACATACTAAATCCCAGACTAAGTGGTAACTTTGCATAACCTATACAAGGCAATTATTTCTCTGTACTGAACACGAATCAAGCTGTCATCGCTCGGCAGAAATAATTTAAATTCTAAAATTTTTGCAACTTTTTCACTGACTTAAGAAAATCAAATATTATATTATTATATTTTATTAGCACGATGAGTGTGTTGGAGTTTTGAATGGCGTGAATACCTTTAAAGTTCTGCCAGTTCATACTAACGAATTTAACAGCCTCTAACGCGCATTCTTCCAAACAAACTATTAAGGAAGGCGCTCCCCAGCGTTCCGTGTTGGGCGTCTACTATACTAACTGTACATAAATGTTTAGACACTGAAACCATTTCGTTTGCTCAATACCCCTCTGTCCTCATATTTGCTCCAGTTTCCTGTATGAAGCACAACAGGTCAATTAAGGTTATTGCTTCGAGGTGAGTGGTTACTTTTTATTGTAAAAGAGGAAATTAAAATAAATTCCCACACTGTACAAAAAGAAATCGAATGGGACCCACTATGTCCCTGGAAAATACTTGTATTCGGTGAAGAATTATTTTTAAGTGACAGCCTTAACGTCAGAAGAGGCACCAATTTTGGCACGGAATAAGTGATATCGAAGAATTTTATTAGGAGGACTATTCTTTCAAACTGATGAAAACTACATAAAATTTTGTGAGATATACCCTTCACTTGGAAAAGGCATAATGACGTAACTAACAAAAAATTAGTACGAAATGCTTTATAATTAAATCAACACAGAATTTTAGTACATTAACAACAATAGGTACTTCTCACTCCCAACTTAATTTTCAAATGAACTTAGTTGCAATTACTTCGTTTAAGTAGCAGAGAGCCGATTTTAGACAACTGTTTGAATATCTATATATCTTACAGCTTGGATTCCAGAAATATTACATTTCACTAAAATTATTATTAAGCTTGACAAAAGTGTAGGTTACCACCATTATGATACAAGATCAAACGCATGTTTAAGATTACTTTGCAATTCAGGAATATTATATTGTGCTCTAATGTAGCTAAATGTGTGGGAATAATATTATTTAAACACTTTCCGAGATTTATAAAACATATCGGAGAATGTTTAAGCCGATTTTGAAATCTCTTTTAGTAAAACACTGCTTTTGCATCAGTCAGGAACATTTCAAATCAAATTTATTTTAATAAATAACAGTACATATAATCTATAACCTTTTAAGCTAATTTCATCCAGAAGTTGTAGCATTACTAATTCGAAGTTGGTCTATAATCCTTTCTTCAATGCAAATTCACAATAGGCTCGAACTTTTTCGAAAATCGGCGAAATATCCCACTAGTGGGGCACTATGTTAGTGGGGTGTGGATTATCTGAAAATTTAATCTGGTGGCAGGCGTGCTAGAATATTCCGTGTAGTGTTGGTGCTCACAGTGACCTAGCGGCGTAGTGATCGTCAGAACAACTCGCGTTCCAAACCCGGCTATACACAAATTTTCAACTGTCCCCATTGATTTAATTTATTTCTCTCTGGTAGCAGGTGTCGTAAAATCTTTTGTTCCTTGACGATCCTATTCTTTAAACAAAAAGGCAAAACTTAGTGATAAATAATATAAACGATCAGATCCAGTTCCCCTCTACACCTCTACTGAAATAAGTTTAATTTTCAACCTTCCATTTCAACAAAAATAATGCTATTAGTTTTGATTCTTTACACATATTTATTATATTTTTATATAAATGTTAATAAGTCTCATAAATAAATTTTTGCTATGAACTTTCCTGTGAAGTATCGATTGTCTGTGATAACATCTTTGTAAATCTTAACATCTTTGAAAACATGTGTACTACATTCAGTTGTCATCTTTAAAAAAGTTTTGCAGAACATCAGGAAGTTGTTCTTTTTTTATATTATTATCATGTTCTGTCAAGTACCGACGGAAAAATCAATTAACTTTATAAAGTGTGCTAGCAAAGTGCAGTTAACCGTCATGTACAGAAGATTATTGAAGCAGAAGTTAACAGCTACACAGCATATATGGTTCAACAGGGAATGCTTACATCGCAGAGTTACACCAAAGTACGTGAACATTAAAACAAAAAGTACTTCAGCAGCAGCAATGAAGGCTACAGAAGTCGCCGAAAGAACGTGGGTGAAAGAAGAAATGCGACATTGGTACAAAATTCGTGACAACGTAAGTCTACATCTAAAGGTGTGTCACATGTGTATTTTGGCCTTCACACATCCGTACGAATTCGATTGTTTTGATCGTAATGTGCGTGAAGATATTAACTCTATTGTCCACCAAATTTATCTGTGCCAGCATGAAAAGCTGCTAAAGTTAACTAGTGACAAAACACTTGCGACATCGGAGGTATCTGTAGCAACATTACCTATTCAAAAGTTTTCTGATCGTATCACAAACTTATCCAGTACAGTTATTACTACAGACGAACTAAAAGTGTTAAATAAAGGTATTAAATATGCTCCACCTTGCACCATCACCAGTAAACAGTTGGACATACTGAATGTTGATCTTGAGCTCGCTCTAGGACAAGACATCTCTTGTAAACATTTAGTAGCTCATGAAATTAAAAATGCTCATTCTAATTTTGATGTATTATCACGCAACGAACTTAATACTTAATACAGTTTGGTACTTATGAACAAAAGTGATTATGTCAACAGAGTGAACCAGTTTCTTAATAATCCAGATTTTAAGCAACTACCTAAAGATCCTACTGCTAGTTTCAATGAACAAGTCAAAGCCACTATAAAATCATGTAACAGCATTATACCTGAAAATAACATCCGAGTGCTAGTGAATATGAACCCCTTGGCTCCTAGATTATATGGTTTACCCAAATTACATAAAGATCTGATTCCTGTAAGGCCAGTAGTGTCATCATTTTCTGCTCCTTGTTACTTATTAGCAAGAGAGCTAGATTACATAATTAAAAAGAAAACAAGCTTTAAACCATAATTTGGAATCAAAAATTCCATAGCTCTTGTTAACAAAATTAAAGACATACAAGTCCCACCTAATTCTAAACTTGTATCGTTTGATGTCACCAGTCTGTTTACAAATATTCCCACTGATGAAAGTATTGGCATCCTTACTGATCTTTTGCACAAATGTAAAGTAAACCCTGTTGAAACACATGACATAATCATTGCTACAGAGACATGTGTGAAGCAAAATTACTTCCAAATATTACAAATATTCCCACTAATGAAAGTATTGGCATCCTTACTGATCTTTTGCACAAATGTAAAGTAAATCCTGTTGAAACACATGACATAATCATTGCTACAGAGACATGTGTGAACCAAAATTACTTCCAATTTGAAAATAAATATTACAATAAGTCTGATGGCCTAGCTATGGGTTCTCCACTTAGTCCCATTCTATCTGAGATCTTCATGGATCATTTTGAGCAGATTTTTTTTTTTTACAGAAGGAACCACTGAGGTGCAATGTTGGATATTGGTTCAGGTATGTGGATGATGTGCTGTTTTTATGGACTGGTACCACCAGACAATTAGATTCCTTTTTACAACACTTAAATTCCCAACACAATAAAATTAAGTTCACTATGGAACTAGGAGGATCTTCTATAAACTTTTTAGACCTTACTATTGACATTAGCACAAAGAAACACTAATTTAGTATTTTCAGAAAACCCATAGTAACAGATACAGTTATCCCTGCTAGTTCCCAGCATCCACACAGCCATAAACATGCAGCTTTCCATTCAATGGTCCATCGCCTTATATCTGTTCCATTATCTGATTCTGCATTTCAATCAGAATTACAAACAATCAAACATATAGCATCCAGTAATGGCTATAGCCCTGCCCTTATTGACAGTATTATGAATAAGAAGAAAATCAGAAAAACCAGAACACTTTTATATGCTGGCCAAAAAGAACAAGTTAATAGTAAGAAAAACTGGTGTGTCATCCCATATTTAGGCAAAATTTCAGATCAAATTGCTAGAAAGTTAAAATCTCGAAATTACAGGCCTGCATTTTACAATACTAATAACATTTCTAAATATTTATTCAATTGTAAGGACATAATTCAACCCCTATCACAGAGTGGTGTATACAAGATCACATGCAAGCATTGTGGGAAACTGTATGTTGGTCAGTCTGGCAGGGCTGTAGCTATTAGATTATCAGAACATCTGCTCAGAGAAGGCCATGATTATGATGTAAACTGTGAGATTCTACATCCCCTGAAGAAAAGCAGAAAGATGACACTACTGGAAATATTGGAAATCAATAAACATTTGGCTCAGGATGCTAGTTTAGTAATAAACGATCAGATCCAGTTCCCCTCTACACCTCTACTGAAATAAGATTAATTTTCAACCTTCTATTTCAACAAAAATAATCCTATTAGTTTTGATTCTTTACACATATTTATTATATTTTTATATAAATGTTAATAAGTCTCATAAATAAGTTTTTGCGATGAACTTTCCTGTGAAGTATAGATTGTCTGTGATAACATCTTTGTAAATCTTAACATCTTTGAAAACATGTGTACTACATTCAGTTGTCACCTGATGATGGCCTAAGAAGCCGAAAGCCGGTTTGTGACCAATAAAAAAGTTTTGCAGAACATCAGGAAGTTGTTCCTTTTTTATATTATTATCATGTTCTGCAAGTACCGACGGAAAAATCAATTAATTTTAGTGATAAATGTTTTTCTCTTGCGTTGTAGAGTTAATTCTTCACATATTTACTGCCGTTCATCGAACCATATGAGAGAAGCTAGTTACAGAGGGTATTCTTTCTCTTTGAGATGGTGTATTAGCGTAATATGCGCAAGTGTTTGTGGTGATGTTAGTAAACAGCAAAAAGAAGTTATGCAAACAAAGGAAACACCAACATGTTTAAGGAAACAGTTTATTTACAGAGACGCCGCACACACAAAGAGAAATACAGGTATAATTAGTATGGAGAGTGTCAGCCGATGATGGGGTGTCCCAGGCCCAGTCCCAGGCCGAGAGGGGCGGCGGCGATGGCGGGGGCGGCGACGACGGGGGCGGCGATGGCGGGGGCGGCGAGGACGCGCGGCGCCAGCACAGCGCCGGGGGCGGCCAGCACTCCCGCCCCCAGCAGGCCGCGCTTCTCGCGGGCCTCCTGACCGCAGGAGAGGGCCACGCACGCCGCGACAAGGAGCACCACCTGTGAAAACGTCAAGTAGCAATTAGTAGAGCTGGGTTTGAACATGATTCGAACAATTGACGTCACTAACTAAAGTTCGCACTTTTTTTAACCAGCAATTTTTTCGCCCAACTTTGCCCCAAATTTTCTATATGAAAATTGCTTAGAAATCCTGTTCTTGGTATTTTACTTTAAAGAGCTCTAAGAGTTGTATAAGATGGCCAAGTTTTGTTTCTTTCATACAAATACTCCCAGAGATATATCATCTCAAAGTTGCTGAAAATTCAAGGACGCACTATTGGAAGCTGTGCTATGGTCTTAAACAAGTGACTGTATCTCCGGAAGTATTGAATTTTTGAAACTGAAACTTTACCATTGTTCATTGAGAACATGTGTGATTGTTCATACCAAATTTCATCAAAATCCATGAGGGTCATGTGGGAACTTTTCTCGATATTAGACCACTTGGCACGGAATGGCCCATGGGGATTAATAAGTGTGAAATACGGACTGTAGTAGCTTTTTGGGTGCAGGTCATAAGTAAAAACAGTAGCGAATATAGATTATAAGTAAACGATAGCAATCAT
Organism: Locusta migratoria; assembly: GCA_026315105.1. Classification (NCBI taxonomy): domain Eukaryota; kingdom Metazoa; phylum Arthropoda; class Insecta; order Orthoptera; family Acrididae; genus Locusta; species Locusta migratoria. The sequence goes on along the minus strand of CM048744.1, from coordinate 731,372,648 downwards.
GATTAAAAATTATAGTGCTGCGATCTAGCGACGTCTGTTGATACTATGTACAGAGCAATTCGTGCACCGTTGATTTCGAGGTTTCAATTACAGTTTATTTTTATATGACTTATATCCGTTATTGGGTATTAAATTTCTAATGTTTTCCCTATTTCAACTCTTCTGATCTTTAGGTGATTAAAAGGTGGTAAAATTTTTATCTGTTACTGTACCGTATGAACAGGGAATGGAATGATCATTTGCAACCTATCTCTTATAATCACATAAAATGTAATTTCTACTTATGAAGGATTCAAATTTTTTTCCTTTGAATGTTAGCAGTCAGTAATGAGTTGCAGTAGTTCTGTTCTATAAGCAGATAATTTGTTTATCAATGGATCATATCTTTCAGTGACACCAGACACGTCACGTACAGTATGAACTGTTTTAAACAAAATGTGCAGTTTTTCATAGTGTTGACCTTTTTCTTTACATGTACTTGTAATTTCTATGAAATTAGTTCTGAGCAAAGCGATAGACCGGTAACTTAAATATTTCCCGCGTATCGATGGTAGATTAGCAGCGCCAGTGATATATAATCTGAGTGTTCGAACAGTTCGATACTGTATCGAGTTCTCTGCCGTATCGAGAAATATCCGAACATGTTCGAACGCAAGTATCATTTGCCCAGCCCTAGCAATTAGGGCCAAAGTTACCACCTTATGAATATCGCTCTACATATTATTTGCCTCAGGACGCATTGGTAAAATTTCTTCTTCAATTTCTAATCCCCATTGAGTTCCAGTATTTTTTATCGCTTCCCATTTTACAGACTAATTTCCTTCACGTGTTATACATACTTTCCATGACGTTACTAGTCTTCTACTTGGAGTTATCCTTGAATCTGTATGTTATGTATTTTACAAAACCTTACCCTGTGCCAGATACTTAAATGTGAGTTGCAGAGTATCTATGTAGATATAGATGAATAATTGCCCATGTGACTATTCTCTCGATTATTTTCAATAAGTATTTTGGTACTACTTTTATCTTCTCACATTTCCTTTTCTTTGAAAATTACCATCTCCTCAATCGGTACCAACTCCTATGACTTCAGCACATGAGTCATCAGTTCACAGGTTCTATTATGGAGCTATACAACCACCTGCAGTAACTGAAAAAATAATGTCGTAAACTGATAAAATTTACGTTTACCTGTCTTCACGCACTTCAGGAGCAGATCAGCGTTTTTTGTAAGCCATTGACGTGATTATAGCTACAAATCATCAACTTCACTAAATGTGTCTGAAGGTATCGAAGGGCTCTGATGATCAAACTCCATGTCTGGGAAATGCTGAGACAAATTCAATGCAAGGACTTTTCATCCCTTACGATTCACCTTACGTAGCCGTAAGCTTGTGCTGAACGAGAACTTATCCCACCATTATAAATCATTATCAGATTAATCTGCACTACGTCAAAATGCTACATTAAATCTCGGAAATCCTCGAATACATAAAAATCATAAAAGCCTTTCATTCCGCACATTACCATTTCAACCCCATCTCACCATCCCCGCTTTCGTGCTCGGTCTTATCACAATTGCCAATATATTTCATTTATTACTTGAAACCCTACATTTGTTTTTCACTTCACTTTTAAAAACTTCGACAGTAATCCAACGCTTTAGGTTTTCCCTGACATTTTCATTTATTATTGCAATTATACACGCGGGTAGTTTCATTAAGATTTATTAAAATGTATATAGACGTTATGTGTCAAACAAAATGATGTGTTTTAAGCTGTAACTTACCAGGAATTTCATGTTGTCGGTTAAGCGATAGAGACTACTCTGGAGGCAGTGCAGCTGTGCTGTGTGAGCGCTCTGGCCGTGTTTATATACACAGCGGTGGCTCGGCAGCCACCAGTCGTGGCAGGGCGTTGGCCGTCTAAAGCCGCTGTCCTTCACCGGCTGACCGTGTGGCTGCCACAACCAGCTGATCCGTGTCCGGAACCTGAGGTTCTCCACGAGGCGGGCTGACCTTTCCACTCAGCGCGTTGCATGTTGTGTTTACTAAACAGTCCAAGCGGTGTAGTTTTTTTTTTATTATTGTGGAATCTAATGCGACTTTACTTTTATACCACTCCACTATTTCTCCTCCAGAAATTGTGTTGACGAGGATTCATATCAGATGTTCTCAAATTATAGAAATTTTTACGTTCGTAAAAATGTATTACACCTATCTGAAGTTTCCACCTGCGAGTAACAGTACACATAATGAATCTTTCACTCTGCAGCGGAGTGTGCGCTGATATGAAACTTCCTGGCAGATTAAAATTTTGTGCCGGAACCGGGACTCGAACCTGGGACCCTTGCCTTCGCGGGCAAGTTTGGAAAGTAGGAGGCGAGGTACTGGCGGAAGTAAAGTTGTGAGGCGGCATCGTGAGTCGTGTCGGGATAGCACAATCGGCAGTGCGCTTGCCCGCGAAAGGGTCCCAGGTTCGAATACCGGTTCCGGCATACAATTTTAATCTGCCAGGAAGTTTCATATCAGCGCACACTCCGCTGCAGAGTGAAAGATTCATTCTGGCTGTGGCTAAGCCATGTCTCCAGCATATCCTTTCTTCCGGGAGTGCTAGTCTTGCATGGTTCGCAGGAGAGCTTCTGTGAAGTTGGGAAAGTAGGAGGCGAGGTACTGGCGAAAGTAAAGTTGTGAGGCGGCATCGTGAGTCGGGTCGGGATAGCACAGTCGGTAGTGCGCTCGCCCGCGAAAGGCAATGGTCCCAGGTTCGAGTCCCGGTTCCGACACACAATTTTAATCTTCCAGGAAGTTTAACAGTACACATATTTCAGCATAGATGACACAGCATCAATATTCATCGTATCACTGCCTGTGAATAAGACATGCTACATATCTCTGACATCAGCACCCACATAAAAATATACACGATGATTACAATTAAAATTAAACAGTTCAAACACTGTTAAACTAACACCACTGGTCCGAATCACGTCAAATGTAAACGTAATTTTGTGAAATGGTAAAAACGTATGGTAGAAGAAAAATAAATCAGTGAAAATTGATCAATATATGACGCCGTATGTGTCAGAATAAAAAATAAGGTAGCATGTCATGCTCACGACCCACTGAAGTTGTTATAAATACATCGGGCTCACGGCTTTTTCTCACTTCCCGTCTGAGACGTTAGCCATGATTATCTGAATGCAGATCGCGCGCATTGCTTGTAAAGCTGGTTTGCAAGAATGATGACTGTGTACATCTACATCTACAGAAATACTCTGCAAGTCACATTAAAGGGCATGGAAAAAGTTTAATGGAACCGCTTTTATAATGTTTCTCTACAGATCTGTTTTCTAATAGCTCGCTGGAAAAAGGAACACCTAAATCTATCCGGTTTTGATCTGATTTATCTTATTTTATTTCGATGATCATGTCTTCCTATGTAGCTGGGTGCTAAAAAAACATGTTCGCATTCGGAAGAAAAAGTTGGTGACGTAAATTTCGCAAATAGATCTCGTCAAAACGAGTAACACCATTCCCGTGACACTCTCTCCCCTATACCGCGCTAATACAAAACGAGCTGTCCTTCTCTGAACTTTCTCTAAATCGTGAGGATCCCACAATGTTCAACAATACTCCAAAACAGGACGCACTAGTGTGATGTAGGCCGTTTCTTCAATAGAACCGTTGCATCTTCTGCTAACGGAACGTAGTCTTTGTTCGCTTTCCCTACAATATTTTCTGTGTGTTCCATCCAATTTGTTTGTAATTGTTACTCCTAGGTATTTATTTGAACTTACGGCTTATAGTTTTGACTGATTTATTGTATAAATGAAGTTTAACGAGATTCTTTTTGTAGGCACGTGGATGATTTCACACTTCTCATAATTTTTTGCCATTTTCTGCACCATACAGATATCTCATCTAAGCAGTTGCTTTTGATCTTCTGGTAACTTTACTAACCGATAGGTAACAGTGTCACCCGCGAAGAACCTAAGAGAGCTACTCACATTCTCTCCTAAATCATTATAAGTTAAAGAACAGTAGAGGCACTATTACACAGTCCTGGGGAACGCCAGATGTTACTTTAGTTCTACTCGATGGCTCTCCGTCAGTTACAACGTACTGTGTGCTTTCTGACAGGAAATCATTAATCCAATCGCACAATTGTGGCGATATTCCATAAGCACGCACTTTGATTAGGAGACGCTTGTGAGGTACAGTGTCGATAGCCTTCCGGAAATCTAGAAATACCGAATCTATTTGGCATCCCTTGTCTATAGCACTGATCACATCCTGTGAGTAAAGAGTTAGCTATGTTTCACAAGAATGCTACTTTCTCAATCCGTGTTGACAACGGTCAATAGATCGTTCTCTCTTCGGGGTAGTTCAAAATATTTGAGGAAAGTAATGTTCTAAAATCATGCTGCACACCGACATCAATGACACAGGCCTGTATTTCTGCGGATCACCTATTGCCTTTCTTGAATATTGGCGTCACCTGTGCAACTATCCAGACTTAGGGTACGGAACGTTCACTGAGCGAGCGGTTGTACGTGACACCTAAGTATGGGGCGATTGCATCAGCATACTCTAAAAGGAAACTAATTGTTATAAAATCGGGAACTGGGAGACTTACTTTTGTTAAGTGATTGAAGTTACTTTAATATACCCGGGGTATCAACTTCTAAATTGCGCATGCTGGCAGCTGTTCTTCATACGAATTCTGTATATTTGCTTCGTCTTCTTTCTTGAAGAATTTTCGGATTGCTGTGTTAAGCAATTCTACATTAGCAGAAATGTCATCATAGCATCGCCGTTACTATCGCATTGTAATTGTGTTTTACCGCTAGTATACTTCAAGTAAGATCAGAATTTCTTAGGATTCTCTACCAAATTACGTCACAGGGTTTCGTTGTCGAATTTGGCGTAAGCTTCTCGCATTGAAGTTCGAGTTAAATTTCGATCTCCTGTAAAAGACCGCCAGTCTTGAGGATTTTGTGTCCGTGTAAATTTTACGCCTTTTATTCTTTGCTTTTCCAAGAGTGATCTAACCTGTTTGGCACAGGCCGCTCTGCAGATGTTCGGGCACTGAAGGGTTTGAAAAAAGGCGTTGGTCCTATGATGGCCGTGGGTGTGGAGAAAATGATTGCTCTGTTGTGCAACCTGGTAGAGGGAGGGAACAAACTGATTCGACATCAGTAGAAGAAGTGGCAACAGCAATGCAGGAGGAGTACTCGAGTGGTGAGGTGCAAACGTGTAGTGCATCAAGAATTGCCTGAACTTTGGACAAACTTGTGAACAGGGTGCATAAAATCCTACGAAACATCCTTCTTTGCTATCCCTTCAAAATCAGCCATGTTCACGAGTTGCTTCCTGTTGACCTGCCAGAAGGAGAGACTTTTGCTTTACAGTTGCTGGTATGGAACTGGACGATGAATGGGCGTGGATATGTCAATACAAAGAATTGTCGAATATGGGCAACAGAAAATCCAAAACGAAAATCAACCAGTAACGCTTCATACGGAAAAGGTTACTGTTTGGTGCTGGTTTACAGCGTCATTTATCATAGGGCGATATTTTATCCAAAAGACCGGTTCTTCCGCTCCTATTCCTTGTACCGTCACTGGTAAGCGCTATGAGTGCCTCTTGCGCAACCACGTTCTAACCAGCCCTTCAGCAGCGAGGATGTGATCATTTTTATGTATGATGGTGCAACTCAACATATTTATAATCCAATCAAGTAGCTGCTGAAGCGCCATTTCGGAAATTCTAGGATTATTGGCCGCTATTTACCTACAGCCTGGCTGTCCCGATCAGCTAATCTTAATCCCTTTGACTTCTGGCTCTGGGGCAATCTGAAAGACGTTGTGTTCAGTGTTCCGATTGCGAATTTAGATACATTGAAGGCCTCCACTGCGTAACACAGAAAAACTTTGATGCGTTGTAGGACATTCGATTTCTTAATTTCAACTTGTTACAGAAAAGGGTGGACTGCATATTGAACACGAAATTTTAAACATAGCTGCGAATGTCAGCGACCGTTACAAAGTTAAAAAATGATAGTGCAGCCCTCGGTCGCGAAGATAAGATTTTTTAACCAGGCTTCGGCAATTGCTAAGTTTGCCTTCATCAGAAAATATAAAATTAATACAGGACGCCGGCACGGTGGCGGTCTACACGGCCACTACGATCGGGGTTCGAATCCCCCCTCGGGCATGGATATTTGTGCCGTCCTTAGCTAGTTCATAAGTAGTTTGTATGTTTAGGGACTAATGGCCCTATAGTTAAGTCCCATAAGCTACACAAACATTTGATTTGATTTGACAATACAAACACCAATTTTTGCAGCTCTAGCTACAAAATTGTCTGAATAGCAACCTATTTTCAAAGACAATTTTTAATCCCCTATTTTACCCTCTTACTTGTTTAATTTCTAAAAACAATGAAACTCGTGTTTTTTTATTATTTTTTTTCTTTTATTTATTTACTTTTTTTCTGACCAACATTCCAGATCCGAAGTATCGCAGTTGTAGCTTAAAATTTGGATTAACAGCAACATATTTTGGAAAATCAATCTTTTGCTTTCCCTATTTTATCCCCTTATTGGATGAAATTCAAAAAATGACGAAACACGTGTCTTTTAAATTTTAACCCTGAATTAAGATTCGAAATTTGGTAGTTCTAGCTACAAAATTGCCTAAATTGTAACGTATTTTTTAAAATAAGTTTCATTCCCTATTTCACCCCCCTTTCGGACGGAATATCGAAAAATCGTTTTTTAATTGACGCCTACAGAGTAAGATCAACACCCTGTACAAATCTTCATAGGTTTGGGCTGAGCAATGATGATACAGTCAATCAGTCAGTCACTCAGTCGGGACATTGCCTTTTATGTATAGAGATGAAGGCAATCTTAGCATTTGCCGAAACCTGATTAAGAAATTATCTTCGGGACCGAGGGCTGCACTTTCATCCCTTAATATTGTACATGCTTTGCTCCAGTCACAACGACATTTGATTTTTATTGATACTTTTTATATGGCTTTTGGTCTCAGGAATATTAAAATCGAATGCGACTGACGCTTTTCTTATGCGGTTTTTGGCCTCAGGACAATTGAAAACCGATGTGAACTGACCTTACCTCACAGAACTAACAGTATCACACCTGTACATCCTTGCACTCTGAGTAGTACAGTTTGTTTAAACTGACATTTAGGTGGTGTTGTATGATTCATTTGGCATGTTTTGTCCACGTCTGTTAAATTATGATCTGTTGAGAAAATGTCACACTATTTATTTGTCTTTGGCCATACATTTTCCCCGCATCTCCGGCGGTTTTTGGCCTCAGGACAATTGAAAACCGATGTGAAGTGACCTTACCTCACATAACTAACAGTATCACACTTGTACACCCTTGCACTCTGAGTAGTACAGTTTGTTTAAACTGACATTTAGGTGGTGTTGTATGATTCATTTGTCATGTTTTGTCTACGTCTGTTAAATTATTATCTGTTGAGAAATTTTCACACTATTTATTTCTCTTTTGCCATACGTTTTCCCCGCATCTCCGACAACATTACATTGCAATTTGATGTCATTCGAGACCAGTGCTGTTATGTTACATGTTTTGAAAATTAAAGTTTAATTATAATCACCCTGTGTATGAAAAGTCATTCAGCGATGAAATTATTAGAACTAAGTAAACAAGTGCAGCAAAAATATTCCAATCGATATATTGATTGGTTCATTGTGTTGTGTTATTGATACGTAGTACACACTGTGTGCCACGATTTAGCATGCGTATAACTAAACTGAGAAGTATGTTCAATGTATTGACCATCTGAAAAAACAAGAAAGGGAAAAAATGTACATGTTTAAACAACACTTACAGAAAAAGGGGAAACAGCTGCCTTCTTCACGAAACTGTTTTTGCATACGAACATATTCGTGCTCTTTGAACACAAAACATGTTAAACCCTTTGAAGCCTTCTATTATCAGAGAGACGGTTTCGTACACAACCTCGTTCACTGCCACTGTCTAAATATGTCTCTTTCCCACTGTCTAGTTTTACTGCCATTGGCACTTTCTGCTGTCTGTTAAAAGAAAAAAAAAAAAGGTTTGTTAACCTATTGGACATCATTATCTACTTACACTAAGGTCAAAACTTACACTAAGGTTAACATACAGACACCTATGCTCGAGGCAGGACACGAACGTCCGGCGGGAGAGACCGCCCAGTCCGTAACATGTTGCCTTAGACCACGCGGCTAATTTCGCGCAGCTATCTTTCTGTGTTACTCACTGCCTCTGCCTTCGCATTTTGGCTGCCTTATTCTGTCACTGCCGTTGTTCTTTTTCTCTTACTTTGCTACTGCCTCTTTCCTCCTCGTCATCTACTCTCTATTTCTTCAGTCACGATTAAATCGCCTTTACACCTATCCCTGCGGATGGTTTGCTCGGGCTTCTAAACCCCCTGATCGAAAATTAACACGTATGTATGGTATATGGGGAAAATGTATAAAATTATTGTTAGACGGAAAGAGAGCCGTAAATTTAAAATTTTTATTGTTGAAGTTCGCCAGTTTGGCTCACACAGGTCTCCAAAGCTTATGCATAGTCACCATGCATATCTCTTTTTCAATTTCACTGCATCTATCTTCTACTCTCTCTGTTACTGCCACCATAAATTTATTATCTTTATTGTCTTGTCTCACTCAAACGATACGTGTCTGTTCTTTCCATGACATTACATTTGTGTTGCTGCCTATACGCATTAATGTTGAACTCTGCGATTAAAAGATTAAGTCAGTTTGGAAAACATTGTTTCCTTTCTTGGAATAAACAGCGAACTTATTATTTAATGATAAAAATAACAGTCCAGTACTCAAATTATTTTTGCAATTTATTAATACAGGCGACCGGTTTCGATCTAAGTTCTACATCATCTTCAGACCTCTCGCTGTAGATGTTCAGGCGGTGAGCGTGCGGCGACTGCTCAGTCACCGCGCGCTCACCGCCTGAACATCTACAGCGAGAGGTCTGAAGATGATGTAGAACTTAGATCGAAACCGGTCGCCTGTATTAATAAATTGCAAAAATAATTTGAGTACTGGACTGTTATTTTTATCATAAAAGATTAAGGATTTTTGTGAAAATCTCGATCATAGAAAAATCGCATAAAAATCTGATTAAATAATGTAGACAAGCATGGATGAAATTAATACATGATACGACTGAATAGACTGAAATGTCGGAATACAGATTGGGGTTGAGGCAACATACAAAATTAATGTTACCGAGAAAACTTACGGAAGTACCCTTTGAAGCTTACTTTGGGAAATGATCACAGCAGCTCAATCTGTGAAGCTGTTAAATGGTTTAGATAAACATTATGATACTTTCTACAATAAATTAATGTTCAGACTGTCCACCTCGCAAGTCATTGTTTCCGGACCGTGCACGAGAAGTCTTATAAAGCAAATAATAAAAATAAGAAATCGTTAGGACTTCGCGAAACTATTAACACGAATGCAGGTTCTAAAAGGAAAAAAAGGAATGTTTTATAGTAACTGATCGGGATTTAATCAAGTCAATACGTGAAGCGAAAGCGATGTCGTCTGAACATCATGTTACGACGGAATATAGAGGAGCTGAAAACCTAAGAGAAATGAATAATTAAGGAAGTACGGGACATTGTTAAATGAAAACAGGGTGGAGACATTGCTCTTAACAAAAGAGGGAATATTTTAAAATAAAATGTAACAGCACTCACACTCACATCACAAAACAGTCTGCATACAAGTCCATACTTAATAGCCTCAAACAAGAGAGGGTGTGATCGCCGCTCCGTCCTCTCGACATGCCGGAAGAAACGAAAGACGAGCGAAGAAACTTTTTCACAGATAAAATATTACAAAAGGAGGGAAACACGGCGACAAGCGTCGCTGCTCAAAAAAATATCAATTTAAATCTGTATCGTTACACTTCTTTCTGCCTTCATAGCCAATTTCTTCTTTCTTGCAACCCTTTCTTGCAGAGATCGAAGTGAATACTTATAATGCAGCTTGGCATTGTTTTATTTATCATCAAGAACTAATGTCTAGTGACAAATTACTTTTTTTATCGTTTGACATAGATATGGTAACAGAAAATGCACCAATGTAAGTCTGCTCAATTTTGCTCTTATGATAATGGATAATATCCCAAACCGGTAGAGTTCTAAATACAATATAGTCTGCAGCTGATGTTGACAATATGAACTTTTTCAAATACATTACGTCTGATAACAGATATCTAAGTAAAAATTCGAACAATAACGATATCTCGAGAATGTAATGGGATATTTTAATTTCGATATTTGCTATGATTTTGATGCGCTGTTATGTATAAACTACAATCAACCGCATGTAAAGTCTACGAATTGTATTTTTGTCTCTGCAAACACTTTAAAATATGTTACTTGACTAAAATGGATGGTGCGGATTCAATGCAGTGAACAGCGAAAATAAAATCACCTCTTCATCAAGCAAAGATGTAAGATGAACAAAAATCAAATTTGTTTGTAGAGTAGATTTTCTTCAAATCAGATGATGAACGCTACCTTTCAGCATATTACGCTATTGTAGCCAAACATAGTGATATTTTTGTTGTATTTTCGGAAACTGTATAATGCCGCTTCTAGGTGAATGTCTACAGGATATATTGTAAATATTTGTACAATTTACTATTGGTAGTTATTTAGATATTTGCGACTCATGGTGCAAAAATGCCTAAAATCCGATCTGATTTCGAAGTAATGTAAAAAGTGTTTTGAAACTATTATCTTGAGAACATATGGTCAAAATTTAGAAGATTTCCAATGAAAAGAAAGTATGGATCTGATCATCCTCATTTGCAAAAACCAATCAATTTTAATGATTTTGATGGACTCTAGGAAGTGTGTATTATTTAATTTTTGAAACTAAATAGTAGGATTTCTACAGTATTCCCATTCTTCTAATCGTTATACAAATGATCACTAGGCCAAGAACACCTCACCCCTTAACTCTGTAATGAATGGAACCGAGAAATGCATATTCACTAATATGTTAACACCGCGCAATTCCATAGTAGCATGACTGCTATAAATGGCGAAAAAATGGAAATTATAGCACAAGGCTCGAAAAGAACCAGAGCATAGATAGCATTACTGCACTTAAAATAAGTTAAACATCAATACAGCAGCAATGACAGCTAAGTAATAACCGATGTGCTAATTACGAATTATGTTATCCGTAATTTTATTTCCTAAAAAGTGGTTTTCATAACGGATAGTGAGGTCTCTTCCTTTACGTCCTGTATAATACCATTTAACAGGATAAAGGTCATAGTAGGTTGCATAAACCACTGATTACATAAAGGAATGGCCGAAAAATACAGATTGTATTGTAAATTTTTTCAAGCGTTTATTAATGTAAAAATTAATATTGTAGTCATATATTTTTGCTAGTAGACGACTAATTCCATACGAAATGGAACCTAAGATTGGTAATAAATAGATTATTGTGTTCCCATCATTATCTTAATTGGAAATATGGTGTTGTGAATCTTCTGTTAATTTTTGCTTTGCAAACATCGTGTACTATACTCACACACACTATACTCACAAGCGGGACACATATTCGGTGTTTATTTTTAACACACAGTGATTTTATATCGTCGGAATAACATTCAGAAAAAGTTCTAACTTATAAACTATTGGCCCCAGATAAAAAATGTATAAAACGTTTTCCTGTAGTTAAATTCTGTAATGGAAACCATGTTCGCTAGAATTTTATGGTTTGCGCCACCAACACCCTACTGATAACCATTTTTACTAGTATTGCCTGTGGTCTAAGTTTGACCAGTTGTGTTTGCAAAGTCATTTACTGAAAAAAATTTAATGTAATTGGGATTTATTGAACACTGCAAATATACAGGTTTTATGTGAATGCTATGAGAACAGGTGAAAGAAAGGGAAAATGGGAAACGTGAGTCAATGAAAGACACAAATGAGGGAATTACTAATTGTTTTATGTCACAATTTAGCATTAAAAAACTCGGTCTAAAAGAAATATAGTTTCTATATAATAAGAGAAGCATGAATTCGTAACTATTCAAAATGAAGTAATTAGAAATTAGTCACTTATTTCACATTTCTGGTACCGTAGCAGGAATAGATGACCACAAAGCTAGGTATTCTTTGAGGACAATACCACAGTCTACGTAACCAAGGAGGTTACTCTCAAGGACCGCGATTTTTCTTTTTCGCACTACAGAGAGAAAGAAGGAGAGAGAGAGACAGAGAGAGAGAGAGAAGCATAATGCCGAGCACTGGTGATGTATTTTTTATGCTTGAGCGGGCGTGTCGACTGTTTACTTTTCTTTCCCACGAGAAGTCGTGTGGAGTACTCAATAGACCACATTCTATTGTAAATTACAATTCCTTTACGAACCAGGTAAATATTCATATTTTGCAGTAACTCTGCTATGCTGCAGCACTATGAAATTCCCCTATGGCCTGTAAGGTACTCAATACCCCAGCACACCTACTTGAGGGTTAAGTCTTCATTCAAATTTGTACCTATCACAAATTATTTTTAGGTTTCCATTTTTCAATAAAACTATGTTCTTATGAAAAATCAACGGACACTTGATATGTATTATTTAAAACAATTGCTCTTTAAACATATTGACATTATTGTAATGAATAGATTAATACTGCGTTCATAAACTGAACTGATTAATTTAAAAGTTAAGAATTGAACATTACGAAGGAATTACAAAAATTGGGGGCCAGTGGGAATCGAACCTAGGACATTAAGATTGGAACTACAAGGGTATTTTTTTTTCTATGGGTAGTTCTATTCATTGCGGTCGCTGATCGTGTTTGTTCGACCTGTTCTTGGCTCATCTTTTTTATTACAGAGGGGCGTTCAGCCCTCTGACCGGGCGCGCTGAGCCACGGCGTCCGGCTGAAGTCCTCACTGAGCTACTTTTGCCCGTACTAATATGCCACCTAGATCGGATTATAATATAGTGGAAAAACGTATGGAGAATTGGGAGTATTAATCTAAAATTTCTCTTTCTTTTTACACTCTTAACGGCTACGTGCACACATAAGTTTCATATTCGCAACATCATTGGCCTTCTTGTAAGATTAATATTAAAAATCCGTACCCTCAGTTTCGTGTTAGCGTATTTACATAATGATTATGTTGTTCATCGCCCCATGTAAATTAGGTGACATTCCCACTCTAATATCTCTGACGGCTGTGGTTGTTTGGGAGACCAACGCGAGTAGCAATGTCGCGATACGAGAAACCACAATCGCGACGTTTATCAAAGTCGGAAACGCGATGATTCGCATTTCTCCTCCTTACACGAGGCATCACAACAACGTTTCACCAGGTAACGTCGGTCAACTGCTGTTTGTGTATGAGAAATCGGTTGGGAATTTTCCTCATGTCAGCACATTGTAGGTGTCGTCAACGGCGCCAACCTTGTGTAAACGCTCTGGAAAACTAAATGTGCTGTCGCACAAGTCTGAAGTGCGCGCCACGTACTTTCGCCGCGCGCCGCCATGCAAGCACAGCACGGCGTTCTTACGACGTCGGCCACGAGCGCCCTCTGCTGCAACTCCGCTCGTGGCCACCACTGAAGTGGGATTAGAACAGGCACTAGGACTCATCACTAGGCAGGCCTCTACCTAGTTATACTATGTATCTGCATTCTACTAGTCTTCAGTTAACAAAGTTAAGTATTGTACTATTTCTTCGAAATATATATCTTCTTATAGTCGACAGTTTGCGTGGTCTCCTTGAACATGTGTGTCTTCACACGAGAGTCCATATGTGGATGCAGCACTGTTTATGTCACTGAGCCCACATCCCCAGTTGAACTAAAATGGCGCATGAGGACGCATGTTGCTCCGTCACACCGGCTATGTTACATCTCGTCCGCAGATCCTTTCGACGGCGGATTGCATTATGCATTGAGGAACATGGACACACATTTCAACATCTCATCTAAATCAACTTCCCACCGCCATAACATCCATCACCCACCACACAGCCATGTATTATGTACAGCGTGTGGTATCTGCCCCTGAAACTTTGAAGGGTTGTAGCTCCCAAACTAACAGTGATAGGAATGTAGTTTAAACTGATTTGGACGCAGCTGGTTTCAATTATTCCAATGCATGATAAAAAACTATTGTTCCATTTAAAAAATTATATCTTTGTGCTGTAACTCTTTGGAAAATGATAGAATAAACTATGTTCATAGCTCCGCAGAAAGTGTAACATTTCTTGTGTTGACCTACCGCATTAAAATTTCCCGTCACCTATTATTTTATAAGTTACAGAGGCAAACACACTTAGTGAAACACAGGGTGCCACCTGAAATATCTCTGGGAAGACAAAAGATATATATATATATATATATATATATATATAGTTTTCACCAGCATTCACCAGCATGAACGTACGGCAGGAGCCTAAGAAACTAAATACTATGCGACATTTTAAAACGTTTACAAGTACTATTTTCAACACAAACTTGTGTTTTTAATGGACACCCTCTATTTCTTCGTATGCAATCAATAGCGTAAAAAATGACATAAACAATGGCGTTTATTGCATCGCAATACGCTAATTACATCCCGAGATATCGCGACGCGAGTTGACGCTTGAAATAAATTAAGCGCACAGCTAGCGCACGTCGTGACACTCAAGCGTGAGCCTCACGCTGCCCATGTCATGGGCTCACACAATGGGAAGTTAAGAACAATCCACAAAAATGAACAAGAAACACTTCCAACGCAAAGTTACGTTTTGCACATTGTAACTGTATGTTTATTGTAACGAAATTACAAGTAAAGCTACAATTAGAGTTAACACACATGGTTTCACTGTTCTAAACACATTTACTAGTGCCCTGTCACCCACAGAAACTGTATTGCTTTGCATTACGTCCAGCATAGAAAACACACTCACATCTTGACCATTGAAACTGTGTTACGTCAACATATTTTCGAAGGGCCGTCCGTTTGCATCAATACACGTTTGGAGATGTTTAACGAGAGAGTGTTGCACATATTGTAGAGTTTCTACAGATATTGCCACACAGGCCGCAGTAATACGAAGTTGCATATCCTCTACTGTCGTTGGGGGTTTTTGATACACTCTGTATCTCACTGCGTCCCAGAGAAAGAAGTCTAATAGCGTCAAGTCAGGTGACCGTGCCGGCCATCGCACAGTACCTCCCTGCCCAATCCACCTATCTGGAAATGTCGCATCTAGAACGTCACTGGCAACTTTAGCAGCGTGTGCGGGACATCCATCATGTTGGAACCACATTGATAGTCGAGTTTCCAACCCTAGATCCTCCATGCGGAGCGGTAGTGTGTGTTGACGAAAAGATGCATATCGCTGTCCATTTAATGTCCCACGGTAAAAATAGGGACCTTGAAACTTTCTTGCTCGTCCTTCTCTCTAACAAAATTTACGTCTGCTGTGTGTTTGAACTTGTTCTAGCTGAATGCCTTTGTACAACGTTATGTTAATCTGACTGCGTATTTTAACTGGTTTCTATGTGAACGTAAAGGTATTGCAAAACCTGTCTGTTTGCGTAATGTTTATTATAATGAGGCACAAACTGCTAATTGTATTTGTATGAAAATGTCGTAACAAAGTTAACTATCTGAAAATTACTGATAATAAAAGTCACTGTGTTAATAATTCTGGCCCTACAAACTTGTTTCTGGCCGAACTAACAATCTTTAACGGAATGTAACGTACACAATATTTATCGATGCAATCTGACTCAGTACAAACACTTGTTAACCAAAACACTGTATGAAATGTCCTACCCTGAAATCTGTAAATCATACTGAACTGTAAGCTTGACAAAAACTGATTCTTTCTCACCTTCATTTACTGCATTAATGTGCGCAACACCAAACTTCTTCCTGCTGTACTAACTACTGGAAAACTAACTACAGAAAACATCTATGGCACTTTTAATAATATAATATGAGGAGGGATAAACTGGTAATCTATTTGTCATACCACATCAAACATTATCACTCCACTGACGTAGTACGTCATTCAGATCACCATTACCAGGCAGCATTATGTTCACGCTTGAGTCTCAGGACGTGCGCTAGCTGTGCACTTAATTTATTTCAAGCGTCAACTTCGCGTCGCAATATCTCGGGATGTAACTGGCGTATTGCGATGCAATAAACGCCGTTGTTTATATGATTTTTTATGCTATTGATTGCTAAGAATAGGTGTCCATTTAAAAACCACAAGTTTGTGTTGAAAATAGTATTTGAAAACGTTTTAAAATTTCGCACAGTATTCAGTTTCTTAGGCCACTGCCGTACGTTCATGCTGGTGAAAACCGTTTTTGAATATCTTTTGTCGTTCCAGAGATATTTGAGGTGGCAGCGTTAGGTGAGACAACTTACATAATTCCCTCCAGTCAACTACAGTGGACCACAGATCAATTGGCTTTATGGCTTCAATTTAATAAACTGTTTCCCCATGCCTAAATGAAAACTGATATAACTTTTTACACTCTCCAAAACAGATATCCAACGGTACCGACCACAACAATAGAAAATGTTAATGTTGAAAACAAAGGGATATTTCTAGTGGTCTTCGTAAGTGACACCCTTACTCAGAAATAGCACTTTAGCCGAATAAGCATGAAACTTTGCAAAGTATCTTTTCTGATTACATCAACATCAAGGCTCGGTAACCTGTACTACGTTTTGGGCTTATAGTTCTGAGACAGTAGTTACTTTAACTCAAAATGAACGTAGTCAAAACAATTATGATAAAAAAGCATAGTGATACCCGTAATCTGTTATTTAAGAAACCATATCTTAAGCCTACAGTGCCAACATACGCTACACATATTATATTTCACTAAAATAAGTGTTAATAAATTTGAGAAACATTTACATTAAGAATATTATAACATAAGACCAAGAACCTCTTTCTCATTCAATAAAATTATATGGTAATGACAACTATTATATGTGAGTAAAATTATTTGATCACCATGCAACTATTATAAAACAAAGTCAACAAAAAATTAAAATCGTATGTAAAATCTCTTTTAACAAAAAGAGAAACCATCGATAAATATATGGAATGAAATGTATCTGAACCTAAAAGTGTTCCTATTAGCCACAATTGTTTAAGATCATTTATACATATCTTGCCGACACAATCGCAGTTATAGAATAAAATAGAATTAAATAGAATTAAAATTATTTCTTAATCTGATCCACTTTTTTGAATAACTTGAAACAGATTCTGTGATAAGCTCTATAATAAAAATAAGTGCATAAGTAATAAATACTTCACAAATCGTAACAGGATTATTTTCGACTATCAAGCATATGAGAGAGTCTAGCACACCGTTAGCTTGAAGAAGCTTCAGTGATAAGCTCTATAATAATGATGTTACTTATGTTGTACATTGTATTTTTATATTTCGTGACAACTGTATGAAATATGGTACTGATCTGATTTACAGGACAAATAAAAATAAGTACGTAAATAATAAATACATCACATATCATAACAAGATCATTTTGGACTATATATCAGTAATAATATGAGACAGTGCAGCAAACCGTTAACTCTAACGTTCCGTGTTTTTCACACTATGCATGGCTCATTTAATCAGAGCCCCATTTTCATTTGTAAGCCAGAAACACATAATTTCTCGTTACTTTTATATGGAATTGTATAAATACCAATATGATATTATATATACGTTGTATTGAATGGCTGTTGTAGTTATTGTTACTGTGAGTAATTATGTTTTACGATATATTACATTCCGTACATCTATCTTACCAAGTCGTATACGAGATATATTTATAGTCATTCAATCATACGACCCGCTAATTTCAAAGCTAAATGTAAACACATAAACATAAAGTGCCAAACGGTTTGCATTCTGGGTACTATTTTTTTATTTCATGAACGGAATGAAAGTGTGAAGAAAGCAACCATAACGATGGTAATAAAAACTGGTGGCTTAGATCCGACGATAACAATAGCTAGGGAATTACCGGAATACGCACTTCATCGTAGTAAAAATATTGATAGTATGCCATGTGCACGGAGCGATGAAGTTAAATTTTATCAGAAAACATTACCCTTCATTTAATCTAGTTTAATATACTCATATAATAGCCCAACCGGTCTGAAGTTTCGATTGCGTGGCGGTTAAAGTCATAGCGTATGAAACTAGAGATAAAAGTTTGTTGGGTTCAAATAAATTATCACCGATTTTAGCGATTCTAAAATCATTATGGGGATCTTTTATGATGATAAAATAAGAATGTCCTGCATTATTCAACGGTCTTGAAATTTAGATCTGATTATATAACAAAGAATGAAATTATTAACTTGCTTTTATTTCCGAATATGTGGAGATTTCCGACAGTATGATTAGTTCACATGATGAATAACAGATATAATAAAGTATTTTGCTACATTCAAACCCAGATCCAAGGACCTTGTTAAGGATAAACACTTTTGCACTTGATACATGTTTATAGTCATTAACATGGTTCGGTTGTTTAATAAACTCTTACAGCATGATTTTAAAGGTTGATGTTAGCCAGGAACATCAGAGTAAATTGCTGAGGTTGAAACGAGGAGGTTTGAAATCTATATTCTTATTAACAAAAGTACTTTACTGTCTGTTACCAACATTTCATTATTTTACAAGATGTGGTTAGGCATAAGGTAAGGAGTACAGCTTCAATTGTCCCATCAATATTATGAACATTATAGTTTCTCAAATGTACGTTTCTACGAACATTTAATGTATAAAGAATGTTGCCGCGAGATGAGAGATCAGTGAAATCGATACATCGATATGCGGCCGACAGAACTTATTTCCCTATATACTACGTCACGATGACCAAGCGATCACCTAAACATGGCTATGAACAAGGCTACACGCAAATAGCCGTCAAAATACCGTAAGTTTAAATGATGGTAAATATCTAACTAAATTTACCAGATGTGATATATAGCAAGCGTAATTCCTGTCAGTAACTACAGCAGCTATTTCGAATATTGTATGTATAATGTCACGTTAACGTATCTGTGGATATTGTACATTGCCATGCAATAATGAAAATACGAAAACAGATTTACTGCGGGCATTAAACTTGAAGCTGGAACTCTGCCGAAATGAGCAGCTCATAGTGTAGAATACGTGCAGTGTTAAAGATAATACAGTTTTGGAATATTCGTATTGATATGTCATTGCGCAACATGGATATAGCAATGAGCCAAGATCGAAACAAATTACGAAATCTTAAATGCGACTCATTTAGTTCCAGCGCCTTATTTCTTTTTCAACGTAAAAGAAATAATTCGTTAGAACTGTTTTGTGCTGATATTGTAGAGCCTACTTCAGTTAATTCTTCAGTGGTAATTTGTGAAAATAATTTGGGAAATTGTGTAGATTATATTGATGTTGGAATTCTATGTAACATACAATTAAGTATAAAGGGAGCCACATTTAAAGTTATCACCCAGATATCTCTACAACAATAGATACTGAAATATGACTGTCGCAGGCATGAACTTATGGTTGGGCTTATGAAAGGAGACTTTATTATAAGTATATAAATATTATTTTCAACATAAAAATATATATTTTAAATAGATGGCCTACTTTATTTATTATGCGATCAGTAATACGAAAAGTCTCAAAACGAATGGCGTTAGTTACAGCGCAAAGCATCAATTACATCCTGAGATATTGAGAAACGAAGTTGAAGATTGAGTCTCGGTATGCGCGCCTGCTTCAAGCTTCAACTTCGTTTCTGAATATCTCGGGATACTACGGACGTCTTGTAATGAAGCTAACGACATTCGTTTTGCGCTTTTTCATATGGTTGATTGCATAATAAATAATATGGGGTATCCATTAAAAAATAAATAATGTTTGTTTATGTTTTAGAATGTCTCACTGCATTGAATGCCATCAGCGCTAGCCGTGAGTTCATGCAAGTGACAGTCGGATTTCAGTATCTATTGTTGTTCCATGTATGTCTGGGGTGAAAAGTTTAAATGACCCACCCTGTGTTTAACTGGCCACTCTCAGGCTGTGTCAAAGTAACAAGTGCAAAGTAAATAGTCGCAGAATTTCTGAAATTGGAGAAATGTAACGTTAGTAAAGAAAACACCATTGATAGCGTAGGAACCGTTTATTTATGGAGACGCCGTACACACACACACACATACACACAGATAGGCAGGTAATACATTAGTATGGAGTGTTTAGCCGATGATGGGGTGTCCCAGACCCAGGCCGAGTGGGGCGGCAGCGATGGCGGGGGCGGCAGCGATGGCAGGGGCGGCTAGTAAGGGGGTGGCGATTCCGGGGGCGGCGATGGCGGGGGCGGCGATGACGCCGGGGGCGGCCAGCACTCCCGCCCCCAGCAGGCCGCGCTTCTCACGCGCCTCCTGGCCGCAGGACAGCGCTACGCACGCCGCGAGGAGGATCACCTGTGCAAACAACAATCATTAATTAGAACCAGAGTCCCACCGTCATAATATGCAGTGCCTTCATCTATACATCTTTCGCCACGTTCTCATGGACTCAATCTGAGACCGGAGCTTTTTGTCGAAACGTGTCTTGTGGTTCGACATCCTGTCACTAATTTTGTACGGTGGAGAGAGTATTTAAAAGCTTACAATAGTAGGTCTCTGTATAAATGGCTGGAGCAGTAAGTTGAAAAGTCCAATGAAAGATACATCAAACCACATAGGGATCATTTTCAGTTTAAGTTCAAGCTCACTTGACATATTTTGACGTTGACCAAAATATAAACGGGTGTTCACTGTGAAGACCACATCAATTGTTTTGTAAGTTTCAAACACGTCCAACAGCACTGTGCCTAGCAAGCACTGTCATAGCGATTCCCCGCCCCCCCCCCTTTTTTGTTATTTCTTTCCTCTGGTGGGGCGGGCTGGTAGCACCTGATGCGCACTTCAGCCTACAGAAAATGGAACGAAGAACATAACAAAATACAAATGAAGAACAAAAAGAAACAATAAATATAACACGGCGACATAATGGAAGATAAGTATCATTCTAAATGGAGTGCTGGTGTGCAGTATTACATAAAATCACATGGCAGCGAAAACAGAGAGACACTACACTGAAGCATTTCGTCACACAGTTAAAAGACACAGGCTGCCGGATAGTCGTTCGCAGTTGCATTAAAAAACACACTGATATCTTACACTCCCACAGAGACACAGATGATGTACAGGTAGATGACGATTAATGTGACGGGTGTAGGTGGAGAGAGAGTACAGGGTGAGGAGAGAGGGGGGAGCGGAGGAGTGGCTCCAAGGAGGGGCCGCAGGAAAGGAAAGGGTTGGATATCCCAAGAAGCTGCAGGGAGGGGGAGGTTGGGATTCCAGAGTGACAGGCAGGAGAAGGGGGACGAAGAAAGGGGAAGTGGGAGGAGAATGAGAAGCATCAGAGACATGAGGGATAGAGGGGAGGGGAGGGGGAAAAGGTGAGGTGGGTGGACAAGTGGAGAGCGGGGGGTTACAGTGGTAATGGCGCGGCAACAGACCAGGATTGATGAGTAGGTGGTGGACAATAGGGTGAGGGGGGATCCAGTTTATGGTAGAGGAAACGGAGACGCTCAATGATGTGGACAAGGGAAAGGATGAGGAAAAGGAATAAATGCATAGAGTATCCGTATGGGGGTTAGAGGGGGGGAGTAGGAAGGGATGTGGAAGGGGAGGCGGAGGGCGTGGCGTTCCAGGATATTTAGGGACTTGGGGGTGTGGGGGGGGGGGGGGCGAAGAGATCCAGGCAGGGTGGTAGACGCAGAGAATCTGGCGGATGAAGGATTAGTAGGTAATTAAGATGAAGGGGTCAGGCGCCAGGTTCGACCGACAAGGAGTTTGAGGAGGTGGAAGCGGGAAAGGGATTTTTCATGGATGGTGCGTAGGTGAGGGGTCCAGGAGAGGCTGCAGTCCATTGTGAGGTCCAGGTACCTAATAAATAGTGTACTTTTTACTGTCGAAATCAAGGCATGTTCATAGAGACAGTAGGAAAATTTGTGAAAGTTATGAACCATCTGTGTTAGTATTAGTGTTAATATTTCTTATTTTAGAAGCGAAATAACTGTAGGTGGTCCAAACAGAAAGGATTGGCAAACCACAACGAAAAATCGTTTATGAGAAAGAAAAACTTGTTAACGTAGACAAAGAAGTGAAATGTTTTGCGAAATCTGCTGGAAGTGAAACGTTAACAACCAAAAAAGAAACTTCTGAATATGGCACTACAGAAGAACGCTGAAGATTAGTTGAGTCGATTGGATAAGAAACGAAATAAATTAAAATGGGGAGAAGAAAAATGTGTGACACTGTTTTAGTAAAAGAAGCTGTCGATATCATATGAAACATTCTGAATTGTCTAACAACCGGTGATTTAAAAAAGGGAAAGGAAAAAAATCTGAATATCAAGGCTTGATTTCAGAACTTGGATTCAAATGTACGATATTCAAGAGGCTTGCTCAAAGTGGTTTTGCCTGGAGAGCTTGGTCAGACCGCTTTTCAGGTCTGTAACCACAACGATGAGAATCCACCACTTACCAGAAACTTCATATTGTAAGTTGAGGAAGGCGTGTAGGTTGGCTGCGTGTGCAACTGTGCTGGCCTGTTGGTGAGTCCGCGGCTTATATACCCGCAGCCACAGCTGAACCAAGGGCGTTGGCCGCCTCCGCTGTTGGCCTCCAGTTGGCGGAGCAGCACTGGTCCGTGGCTGTCGCCTTTATGCGGTCATGGGGCGTCAGTCACCACCGTTCAGCATACAGATGTCATGAAATCGTCCGTCTGTAGAAAATTAGGTTTAGATAGATCTATACGCTGCTGCCTATGCCGAATGCAACAACAAAAAGAACCAGAGATATCGCAGTCAAATTTGTTTGTTTCATAACATCTTGTACAGTGATCGTTAGATCGAAAAAGTGAGGAACAGGTGAAATTACTATCGAGTGAACCCTCTATTGCTGATTAATATTGTTACTATACGTAACGGTACAGAATCAAAGAGGTTCTTCATGCGTTGTTTGACTATAGCCGTCCATACAGATTTCTGCGAACATTGCCGAAGCTGATTAGAGGTACCAGCGGATGTTGTATCCCGTGTATTTGCTCCACAATGGTCGAGCAAAAACTCTCGATAGGTGAGAAATCACAAAACAGAGAGGCCAAGGCTGCAATGCAATGCGATGGGCGACGAAGAAGTCTTCAACACCGCGTGCCACTTCTGTCGTGCAATAATCCTGCTGCACCGTGGCCGTCGGTAAGCTCGGAACTTACCTTATGGAAGAAGGATAGGCTCCAACTTTTCAGATATGTAAAGTTTACAAGACGGAAAAAAATCCCAAGCCGTGTTCTATGGCACACTTTAGGTTTTCTTGTAGTTTGATGACTTTTCCTAACATTAAGAAAAAATGAAAACCTATAAATAATATACATTAAGGATGATACTATTATGACTCTACTATTGTGATAATATATATGCACTCAACACGACCGTTTTTTATCATACAGCCGAAATTATTTGATATCTGAGTTTATCTTTGAGAAACGACAAACTAATTTTTGCACTTTTGTCTCGAGTCAAAACTTCTTGGACACCTTCATAAGTTGGAGGATGATGGGAAAATTGAAAAGTGATTATGGGAACAGAGGTTTGGTGTTAGGCCGCAACTTTTAGGGTTAATGTCATTCATGGCCGCCATCTTGAAATCCGTCATTGTCGATTCATTTTTTTTTTTTTTTTTTTTTTTTTTTTTTTAACGCTCGCTTGAGCTCAGGAATTCGGTGGCGTAATTTGTTTTTGTCTAACTTGTACAGTGTAGAAGTTATTAATGTTCAAATTTCGTTAATTACCTTCATACCGACTGCTACAGCACATGTTGTACATATTCTACGTGTTGCCGCCGCAACCACTCTGACTGCACATGGAACAGAGTGTCTCCTGAAATTTGGTCACAGGCGCGTTGTATGCGTTCCTCCAGGTGTCTCAAATCACGGATACTCTCATCATACGCTACCTTCTGGAGGTGTCCACAAAGATAAAAATCAAGGGGCGTTAAGTGAGAGGATCTGGGCGGCTACTCCACGGGACCACGGCGACCAATCCACCTCCCTGGCAGTTGTTCATCCAACCATTCGCGAACACCAATGCCGTAGTGTGGAGGGACATCATCGTGCTGAAAATAAGATGTAAAATGCCGTTAGAGTTTAGTGTGGAAGGGAACACAAGGTCCTACACATATTGTGGTGCATTTAACACTTTGTAAATGAAAAATGGCCAAATGATGAGGATGTCCCATATGTCACACCACACCATTACTTCGCTGAACTATGTTCTCCAATTGGGGCAACCCAGTTCAGATTTGCGTCTCTCCAGTATCGACAATTATGACGATTAACCTTCCCATTCAACGTGAAATACCCCTCGTCGCTGAACAGTATGCCCTTGCCAGACGAAGGATACAGTTTGTGTCATTCAGTCGCCTACAGGCAGAACTCCAACCGGAGATCAGTGTCATCCTCGTTAAATTTATGTTGCATCTGCAGCAGCTTGCCACTTGTTGGTGCGCAATAACCGGACAACGGAGGTTTAGCTTATTCCATATGCTAGAGCCACACGACGGGTACTTCGTGTAGGACTTTTCACAAACGACGCAAAAACCGCATTTGCAGTTTCCTTGGTCGTCCACTAACTTCCATCTTGAACAGATCACATCTCCAAGTATTTGGTGATCACGTGAGCCATCGTGCTGTTCGATGCCGGTTCTCTGTCTGGGTGCCGTCTTTTGTAGTCAGCTGCTATTATTTGGTAGCTTTTTCACCCTGATTTAAGGATGATTCCGATCTTCTGTTCACGTGTGAGACCTATTTTAGATCACCTGGAACAAGTCAGTATCAAGGTAACTTTGAACGTTAATAACGTCTAAACAGTACAAGATAGGAAGAAAAATTACAACACTAAATTCCTGCGCTAAAGCGAGTATTATTTGATGTGTCATACATCCTCCTTCCCATTTAAAAAGAAAAAAAAATGACTTGAATCCAAAATGGCGGATTTCATGATGGGGGCCATGAATGACATGTTGCGGCCCCACATCAAACCTCTGTTCCCATCGTCACATTTCAATCTTTCCTTTAATCTTCCAACTTATGAAAGTGTCAAAGGACTTTTAGATTGGCCCTGTACTTTAAAATCTCTCCCACATTTTCATTATTTTTTCTGTTAAAATATTATCTTGCACTGGTAGTTTGATCTCTTCCTCCAGTTTATTTTCTTTGCCTGTATTAGGTTGCATAAAATCGTCTGGCAGTGTCAAATTGCCGTTATTTTTGCAAATATCTCTGAAACGGTGCGAGTTATGGAAATAACAGAGCAAATTGTTCAGACCTATCTACAAACACGATCATTCAATTTTCGTGTCAGATGGACGGTTAAGACGTTATTTGCAATTAAATTTCCTGCTTTTCTCAGAAATATATGAAAGTAGATGTTCTGGTTACTGGCAGCCAACAGTTACGTCTACATAATTTGGTGCGAGTGAAATACAGTGTGTCTCACAAAAGACGCCTGCCAGGCGCCCGGGGATCGCGCGGTACGGCTCCTGGCCGCATCCGCTGGCCACAGCAGTGCCCAAATCTTGGACTCTATTGTGCCACGGGCGCATACACTGAGTTAAAGTCTAAAAATCATTGCTATCTAAGTAACCTAAGCCTACCTTTATTTACAGTAGATGTTCAAAATGATGACCCTCTATAGAATGAGCGCCCTGACATCTCTTGAAAACATTTTCGTACCCTCGACGAATTTCGGCTGCCGAAATGTGAAAAATGACTAGTCGAATCTTTTCTCAGGAAATAATAAATTCTGACAGGTATGTGACCAAAATCCTGCATCCATTTTTTCAAGAACTTTCATCCAATGAAAAGCTGTACGGTTATTTCATGCAGGACATGCAGGACCACTCATTGCCAATGTTTCTATGGCAGCAATACGAAGTGTTTTTTATTATAGGATAGTTGACTGGCCTCCTCGTTCTCCAAATGTAAATCCCTGTGACTTTTATCTTTGGGGAATGTTAAAAGACAAGGTGTATGGACGGAATCCCCATACAATCGAAGATTGGAAGGCAGGATTCCACTAGTCATTTCCCAGATTTCGGCAGACGAAATTCGTCGAGTGTTCGCAGATGTGTTCAACAGAAGTCAGGCCGCTCTTTCCTCAGAGGGACATCATTTTGAACATCTAAATAAAGGTAAGCTTAGGTTACTCAGATGGGAATGTTTTTATATTTTAACTCAGTGTATGAGCCCACGGCACAATAGAGTCGGAGACTCGGGCGCTGCCGTGGCCGGCGGATGCAGAGGCGGCGGCCGGGAGCCTGGCAGGCGTCTTTCGTGAGACACCCTGTATTGTTCGATTACAGAGACGTTTTACATACAATTTACCGTAACAAATCGTTAGTTAAACTAATTGGATACATTTTCAGTTTACAGTCTATTGTATTTCTCATTTTGAAGGAAAAAAGAAAAAAGGGACGACGGTCTGTTTTAAATAACTCTGGTAAAAATCAAGATTCAAACATACACACACACACACACACACACACACACGCACACACACACACAAACCATACAATCGCTGTGACGGAATGTAATATTTACCGCAGATTTTGAAGTTTTTAACGTCGCTTCTGGCGATGACATTCTAGGTGAAATGCAATTTTCTCTGTTGTTTGTTGAGTTCGAATTGGGCTAGCAGCCTATTTCTATGGAACAGGAAGGCAGTCGGCCTAAACTGGTAATGTTTACATTCAGATGATCAAGGCTCATAGTCCAGACCTTGCGAAAGTGATGACTGTCTCATTTAATACGTGGTATTACCGAAAAACAAACATAATTCAACGAAAGTCAACCATGTCTTCCTCATTTCATGCCAGAAAAATAGAAAAAACATTGGAAGAATTTTTGTAACGAATTCGTTCAACAAAATTATGACGATGAGAAATGCAAACTATTATCATAACCGGCGGGTGCTGGGTTTATAATCTCACTGTTCCGCTCGATCCAGTTAACGCAATAATATGGCATGATTTCTACGCACAAATAAATTTCGATAATCTTAACCACGGAAATTCAGCCACGCAAAAAAAAAAAAAAAAAAAAAAAAAAAAAAAAAAAAAAAAAAAAAAAAAATCTTCCATAAGGTTTCAGCATCGTCAGGCAGTCCTTTTATTCAAGTCTGTTAAATAAAGATGAGCTTGAAACAAAAATAATTGTAGAGAAATTAGATCTCGTAATTTTGTTGCGCGAAAGTATTAAAAGGTGATATTCCGAGACGACTAACACGTTTTTTACTAGTTTCTGTTCTTATCTCTATATTCACCTTTTATGTAAAAGAGGGTATTAACACTGTCCATACTTTTGAGAAACTCATTCACAAATGAGTTTGAACGGACTAAAAACCTGTGTATGTCGTTGCCGTGTGTTTGGTCCCTGTCCCTGTGGAGTATGGTGCTCGTGAACGCCGCATTGTTTTCTTTGTCTCTTCATCTGCGCTCACACGTGTGTGTCTGCCCTGTGTGTGTGTGTTAGACACTGTTATCTTTGTGTGTTGTCTTCTTTGTATAATTCTTTAAATGTTTGAAAGGCTGCTCCAAAGAAAAAAAAATTGACGCTTTCTACAGAAGAGTGAAAGCTATTACCGCATAAATAGTTTCTGAGGTATTAGTATCATTCCTAAAAAAAAAAAAAAAAAAAAAATAATTAATTAAAACTGCGATTGAATTTAAAAATAGCAGGAAAACATCCAGGTGTAGTACAAAGCGTGTCGCAATGCATACAGCCGAGGCAACTGACGCAATGGTGCGCTGTCGTGAAATCAGCAACTCTTTTTCCTGTAGCAACAGTTCGTACTGTCGAAACAACTTTCACTTCGGGAGGTAAGATGAAATGCTATCAAGAATATTAAAAATTCATCGAACGAGACTTTTTGGCCTTTTCAGTAAATGAGGTCACTCTTAGGCACCGTTATAAGGTACTGTGAGATTTTCAGCAGTAATACCCTTTTGCTAACTTCAATTAATTATTCTTTGTATGTTCGTCTTGACCAACGATGATTTGGGACAATGGCTGTACTATTAATTTTTTTTTAATAAACGCTATCAGCTGTTGACGCTATTAAACCTTTTAATGACTAGTTTCGGTAATACAATAGTACCAACGAGTCGTCTGCTGGTGTCTGGAAGAGTAACACCGTTAGGCATCTAGCACGAAGATAGAATTACGTACTAGTTCATGAATATGGAAACAGTTTACGTGGCATAATTCAACATATCACAGTTTTTGTGCCGAACAGGAGTCTGAAGATGGATACATTGCATTACCTAAAGATACGATATCAGAACGTTAACGGCTGAAGCTGTTTATTTGAAAAGTCAATTCATGGTGAAAATTTGAAAATTTGCGTCTTATTGTAAATTTCCTTATCGGTATGATAATATTTACCTAACAGATACGAATATTTATGGACAATTACTATGAATATGAAACGTAGATGTCAATGAAATAAATGTAGTAAAACATAACGGCTGAAAGCGCTTCGTGTAAGTTAGGACGTTAACGATACAAAAATGTAGATATTTTAGTAGGGAATAAAGTTTAGGAGGATAATTAATGAGCTGCATACTCAGTACGAAGGAGTTCACCGTGTTTCGCTTTTACTTGTAAAAGTGATACAAAAAGTATTTTCTGTTAGGTACCGGCATAGAAACAGGACATAAATATCTGCTAATATCACAGATTAGTGACACAGGCGCTATGAATGTACGAACTATTAAATGGCTGGCTCCTACAGGACTTTTTTTCTCAGAGATTTAAATTCTTTACACTGTTCAGTTATAGCCCCATATACCTTTCCGAAAGTGGAAGAGTAGACTACATCAGTTATGACTTTTCAAGTCTTTTCCAAGTAATACGACAATTCAGCTGAGACCTAGTTTTAATAACTGAGAATTTTATATATATATATATATATATATATATAGATGCCGTATAGGGCTTTCCTTTCCTTTTAGCGAAATTTTCTACAGTAGTATCTTGTAACGAATAGAAAAGCGTACAGTTACGTTTCACAATGAAGTAATGCGACATCTGATATTCTCAAATGTAGCAACAGATTTTAGGGAAGAGGTATTACATTTTATGACTTGTATATATTGCCCTATCACATGTAATTAAATAACTTACACATTTGTGTTTCATATGATTTGGTCATTACATTATTTAGTTCATATACACCTCTACGCTTTTTGCATGCGAAACGTTGCAGTAGACTCAATTAGAAAACAGAAGGTATTTTTAATTTTAGCTCTCATCCACTTCTTAGTGCATTTCGCAACATTTAGTCATTTTGCAGATGAAGAGGAACCATTAATCTTCTAATTTCTCAAGCAGAATAATGAGGAGGACGCGTATTCGCGAGCAGTCTTGGCGTCGGAAACATTAACTAGCGAAAATAATCTTAATTACAGGAGAGAGAAAGGGAGAGCAGTAATTCATTAGGTTGTCAAATTAATTTAAAGACCATAAATTAAGTAACTAAGCGGTGGAGAACATCCGATTTCACAAAAAACTAGAAACAAAGAAGAAAAAATTATTTAAACATTTGGTTCAGAGCAGTGTAAGGAAGTTATTTTTCGCTAGGAAGGATTACGACTAAGTAAGGCGTTACTGTGGTTACTACCATTTATTCATAATTCGCGTCTTGACATCCATTTTAAGTTTGCTGTTATTTCACTGAAACATTTTATGTCTGCCGACAGTCTACCAGTCTTCAGAATCGCTTTGATGATGACTGAACGAGATACAGTCGAAATGTTAGAAAAAGAAATTAAGTGATTACTGCTGTATAACTGTAATTTTATTTATTAAGAAATATGCCTTGAAAGTATAAAGATTCGCATAGCACGCGTTGATTCATTAAAACCTGTGCATAGGGAGATTCTTGACTATAGAGAGTGTTAAAAAAGTGTCAAATAGTATCACAGTACTCACCGAAACAAGAAAAAATAAGTACAATATACTGGAGTCAGGAAACGCATACTTTCTGAGACAAACGTCTGTTTATAGTAGGTGACCCACTTTGCGTACATTGATGGTAGTGGATCCCTTTGCCTTTCAGCGTAGGGAATGTCTCACCCTTTGAAATATACCCTTTGTTTTTGTTGTTATTGTAGTACTTGCTGACACGCAGGTAGATGCCGTGTTTGTTGACTTCAGTAAGGTGTTCGATGATTTTCGCCTCATGAACAAAATTTGAGCGTATGGAATATCAGACCTACTGTACGACTGGATTGAAGAGTTTCTAGCAGATAAAGCAGCATTTAGTTCTCAACGGAGAGAAGTCTTCGATATTAAAGTCTTATTCACCTGAAGGTGGCAACCAGTTTATTTGTCAAGACGATGTTATCCGGCTGCAGAACCCAGAAAGATATAATCATTCAACCATTATTTACAAAACCAAATGAGTTTTGTTGCCTGATGTACTTATGTTCTGTGGGATTTACGGCACCACCTTTACAAATTTGGGCGTTCTTAAAGTTGTTAGCATTCGCGTAGAAGACGTAGGTTTCCCAATCATCGCCCCCGCACATAATACGGCCAACTCGTATTCCCGAGCTGCTATGCCTGCAGTCTATAAGTTTCTGTAGAAAGATTGAGCTTCTGAGGGTTTTTCACAGCCATCACTAGCTGCAAGCTTCCCAAGAGTGATAGCGGAAACAAAATGGCATCTGAAGTGTTGTAGGCTGTCTCGATCGTTCTTACTGCCTGGAATGAATCGAGGGAAGTAACTGTTTACTTCAACTTTTAAACAGATGCTCCTAAGTTCCCTGTGTAGATTACAATAAGAACAGAAGTAGGCGGTGTTTCGGAAACTATCCTTTCAACATTTCTTACATAATCCGAAATAACTAAAAAAGGCAGTGACGAAGCCACGAGGGGGAAAGGGGCGGCGGGGATGACAAATGTTACAAGCAATTTGGCCTATGGAAACCAAAGGAGGATATTTTCTAGTAATATTCATTTACTTTCATGCTTGATTTTACAAACCAAGAAGCTGATAAACAGGGAAACAACTAGATGACCCGGTGAAAACATCATATCACTTACCTCTTAATATAAACCATATTAGTGTAAATCATATGTATTTTAAACGCAGTAGCTTTATAAAGGCATCATCAGATAACCTAAGTATCGGTGAATGTCAAATGTGCAAAATTTTATCGCAATCGTAAGACTAATATTGATATCCCAGAGAAAAATGCTCTTTCAGTTTTCCACAAATTTTCCTATTTTCTGGCCAACTATTTCAAACTTTTACTTCACTCAAGCCTTCCTCTCGCTTTGAAAGTCGAATTTGCAATATTATATCGCAATCAGATGAACGCTATTTTCATAGGAGATCTGTTTCCATTTTTTCTGAATTTTCCATTTTCCCGGAAAACTTTTCCAAATTTTTATTTCATAAGAACGTTACTCTTACTTACAACCTCAAATATGCCAAATTTTATCGTAATCAGACGCATGATATTGACTTCCCATTGAAAAAAGCTCTTCAGTTTCTAGCGAATTTTCATCTTTTTCGGGTAACTTTCCAAAAATTTCATAAGAACGTTCTTCTTTCGCTGAATGT
Source organism: Locusta migratoria (assembly GCA_026315105.1). NCBI lineage: Eukaryota > Metazoa > Arthropoda > Insecta > Orthoptera > Acrididae > Locusta > Locusta migratoria. The sequence goes on along the minus strand of CM048744.1, from coordinate 731,340,812 downwards.
AAAATGATCGAAATTTTATCGCAATCGGATGAGAGGTTCTCAACTTATAGTGTTCAGTACATTTAGATACACATCGAAAAAGGAACTTGTTCGAATTTTGCGACTTTCCTTTTTAACTGTCCCTATTTCATTTTTTTATCAAAGCTTTTCCAAGACCAGAATGAACAAAACAAAAAAAGAACTACACCTCTCCTTCGTGCGAATAGTCAGTTACAGTGCTGATTTCATTGGAAAACACATTGAAAAACGCACTTTCTGTTTTTCTCAAATTTTCCAATTTTCCGATAGACTTTCCAAGAAAATTATTTCATGCAAATCCTGCCCTGACAAGCCGTACTCAAGTGATGCTTTTACAACCATGTGGCAATTGATTTTTATTCATAGAAAAAAATCGCTTTCGGTTTTTCCTAATTTTGCTACTTTCCGGGTGACTTTTCCAAATATTTGTTTCATGCGAAACTTCCTGTTCCTTTCAAGATGAAATTCACAAAATTTAAACGCAATTGGACGAATGGTATTGATAGCTGACTGGAAAAAACTGTTTCCGCGTTTCCCGATTTTCCTCTATTCCGGAGAACTTTCTCATATTTTATCACCGTTTAAACCTTCCCTGCACTTACACCAATATTTCAAGACTGAAATTAGCAAAATCGGTTCAGCCCTTCTCGATTTTTAGCGAGACTAACGAACAGCAATATATATATATATATATTTGCTGCAAGATATGAGGCACTGACTATAAATTTATATTATTTTGCATCACGTTTGTGACGTGGCTACGAAATGACTTAACAAACAAATGTTTGGAAACGACATGTTCTGCCTCTTTGGAGGCATTAATTTTGTGTGTAAGTGGATTAGTGTGTAACCGAGTCCTGAAACAGCGGATCTAACGCCCTGCAGTGTGATACTAATTACGCATTAGAATTCGACAACATTTATTTGTGTGTTGTTTTAACAGAAATATGGTAATGTGAACCGTGACTGTGTTGAAGACAGATTCCCTTTCAAAGGTGTTATTTCGTAATTGTGGCGATCAGAGTGAATACTTGCCGTGTTTACCACTCATAAACCATTTAACTTTGGTCCAGTGTCACTTCCTCTATTTGGGCAGCTTGTTTAAAGAGAGTTAATCACCCAATCTGGAAATCTTGTTATTGCCACTTTACTGTGGACGGGATCCTTAATTTGAGAGTGGCCCGCTCCCGAGTTAATTAAATTTTGCTAATCTGCTCCGGAAATATTTAGCGTACCAATGTGTGCTGTATCTCAGAGCTTTATTGACCCTTGTATGCTTGTTAATTGCATGTGTTGTTTAGCCTTTGGACGCGACGCGCCTCAGCTAACGAACGACGTAATGTGTGTCAAATTTTACCTGAAATACTTCTAGTACCTCACTCAGTACTTGAAGTTTCTATTTTATTACTGTAATGTAAAAATTTTGAAGCTTTTTCAAGCCATCTGCTTTACTGTTGTTCTATTTGCATTTGCGAAATCCTTTGCAATGGTTATCGTAAAATTTGGTAAATTGATAACATTGTCGCCATTTGAGGCCCTCGGGCCGGCAGCGGTGGCCGAGAGGACTGAGGCACTCCAGTCACGATCTGCACGGCCACTACGGTCGGGGGTTCGAATCCTCCCTCGGGCATGGATATTTGTGCCGTCCTTAGTGTTAGCTAGTTCGTAAGTAGTTTGTAAGTTTAGGGACTGATGACCCCGTAGTTAAGTCCCATAAGCTATACAAAAACATTTGAACATTTGATTTGAGGCCCTTTGCTCAAATTTAAATGGTAAGATGTAAGATTTCAACCAATGAAACTCCTTTAATAGTTTGACATTACAGAAAGTTAGCTTAAATTATACAGCTGATTCCTTTAAAAAAGCTGTTCTTGGTTTTGGTAATAGTATTACGTTGTAAAAATATTTGTAAAGAGAAGGGACTTAAAATTAGGCGTCAATTGATAGAGGAATATTCTGTATTGGTGAAGGTACATAATTTTGGTTTTACTTCATCGTTTCACCCACTCGAAAATGGTATTTTTATACTCACGTAAGTACCACATTTGTTTACCTTGTGTAATTACCTTTATGTACTGTATAATTGCTTTATTTTATATGTTTGCTTGTGAGAACAATAAAAAAAGAGCGAATCTGGGACTTGTCCATGCAACCAAGACAACAGGCACAATGGAGGTTAGTGAATTACGTTTTATGCTAATATAGGGAGAGATTCACAATCTCTATATCCTACTGCTGCTACCCCATTCTACAGATATACAAAGTATCTCATGAATATTGAAGGAAAGAAGCTAGATGTTATGAACTAGGTCTTTAAATGGTTCTGGGGAGAGAAAAGATATCAAAATATTGGTATTTGGTTGCAAAAGACCGAAAACCCTATGTTTATCTCAACAACGAAAACTAACAAATTGCAAGACTTTCAGTATGAAACAACGTGATGTTGTCTGCTATTAACAGTAGAACTGCGGCTAAGTAACACATGACCAACTTCTTACCCCTTTGGCCTCGTTATTATCGTGTAGCTAATAATTAGCGTGCGCCTGTAATTCGCTGCCTAGTCAGTTTCTTTGATGTGCACTAGTTTGTAACACACTCATTTTCTACTGTTGAGTAACGTACTGATACCCTTTACAAGGGTATTATTCCTGTCTTCCACTTTCAGCTTCCTATTATACAAGTGTAAACGTGTGTCATGCCTAAATGTTTTTCTTATACTTAAGTATCTAGTTGTGGGCCTTGGAGGCACACATTTAGGACTTCATTGGACGAAATTCTTTATTCATGCAATAAATACTTTGCGCCTAAGCGCAGTTTGCTGAATGGTTATGGCTTCCCATTAATAAAACTAGCCATGAAATATTCTTAACTGTTCTTTCCACGGAGAAAGCGCAAGAGGAAAAATTCCAGATTCTCCCGGGACGGCAGACGAGTCAATTCTTAGCCGCACTGCTGTTGCCGTTAACTTTTCCCATCCCAGTGGCGCCATATGGCAATGATATCTTTATTTCTTCATGTACGCACAATTACTTGTCAAAAGACTGGAAACAACACTTCACGACTTTCAAAATTCATTGTGACTAGATTATCTACTATCTTCGAGGAAACAGAGAACATTAGGCTAGAATGCACTAAAAATGTGTATTGTCGCTTGATATCTAAGTTGGAGTACACGCACAAAGTAATTTAAAAATTACAGTAATAAATGATTGTGAAATGTCTAAATTAGTAGTAAAGAGTTTGAAAATGCTGTTAGTTAATATTTTCTATCCGATGATGCCATATGCAGTCTTAATTTCAAATAATTAACGTATCCACCAACACTTGTAAAGGTTATGTTGTTTCATTTAAAACTAGACCTGCTGCAGTCCCAATTACAATATGACATGGACCTACATCGATTGACCGTATGGAGTGATCCAAAATTTCCATCCAATAACTAAACAAACAAATATTCATTATTCTACATATTATAAATAGAAAAATGCAAAGGAAAATTTTTGCTTATGAATTCATAAAATTTCTGGCCTAAAAGGTTAAGGTAATCGAGTATCTCGTGTGGCTAAATGTTTAAAATGTTTATTTATCTATATATCTTACGCTGGTAGCAGTAACAGAGCCAGAATGGGCTACCCATCTGAAGCTTCAACTGAATACGGATGATTATCATATAAGGAGGCCCATAAATATGAAATATTGTGTTGTGAAGTACGTAAATTGACAGAAATTCAGTGATAACAGGAGGAATACGACGCTGGCAAGGCGGTGGATCGATATTGTGCAACAAATGTTCAAATCTTTGTAACTTAAGGAACTTAACTGCTGTGGTTATCTGTTCCTAGACATACAAACTAGTTTAACTTACGCTGGACAAAACACACACACACACACACACACACACACACACACACACACACACACACAACACACACACACATGCTCAACACCTCGAGGGAGAACTGGAACCTCTGTCAACGAGCATGCGTGCTTCGCACCAATGTGACTTAGAGCGCTCGGCTACTCCACCGCGTCTACAGTGCGATCTTACAGAGCATGAAAGAAGTAGGTAATTGGAGAGAGGTGCAGCTTATATATATTACCCCCATCTTAAATCCCTCCTGAGTGCCATCGTTTTCATCCCGGCAGAAACAGATGACGTTTGTCTGCTGCATGTGCTTGTGTGATTGTTCGAATGACAGTGTCTTTGTCTGTCGTATAGCCTAAAGCTACACTACGGGTGTGTGTGTCTATTTGATATGCCTGTCGCGGCTCGCCATTCGTCGTTGTGGTGAGTTGCAAACCATCTTCCTTATTTTGATGCAACATCGGGAGAGGTAGACTATGAAAACAAGAACACCAATGTGTTTAAGGAAACGGTTTATTTACAGAGATGCCGTACACAGAGAGAAAGATAGACACTAGTATGGAGAGTTTCAGCCGATGATGGGGTGTCCCAGGCCCAGTCCTAGGCCGAGAGGGGCGGCGGCGATGGCGGGGGCGGCGACAACGGGGGCGGCAATGGCGGGGGCGGCGAGGACGCGCGGCGCCAGCACAGCGCCGGGGGCGGCCAGCACTCCCGCCCCCAGCAGGCCGCGCTTCTCACGGGCCTCCTGGCAGGAGGCGGCAGCCACGCACGCCGCCAGAACGATGATCTGCAAAACAGTCAGACATCAGGGTCATACTCTACAGATGATTGTCTGATATACTCGAAGTTGTGGTCAAGGAACATGAGCAAACAAAATCTTAGAATTCTCATTCAACCCCTATTTTATCTATAAATGAAGAGAAGTATGTACAGAAAAGGTGAGAACAAATCTTGAACATGATATTTTCATTGCCGTTCCTGAGACGACATAGTCTGCCTTCTAAACACCACTTTTCTCTGTGGATTCGAAAATCCTGTTTGAGATTTATGAGAAGAAAGCTTACAGGCGAATAAGCGATTGAGTTGGTGGCAATTTTATTTCCCTACACGACCGGTTTCGGTATTTATATGGCTACAATTTTCTAGTCTGAAACTAAAAATCAGGACTTTAAACAAGAGTTAGTGTTAGTTGCCATATCCTCCATCAGAACAATTCACGTGTCAGTAGTAAAATAGCACAACAAAACGAAAGTGGTTATTGGTCAAAATAATGTAGATATTGGAAATGGTATCCCATTAGAAGCAAAAATCTCTATGTTGTATACTACTACTATAAATATTCGTTAAGTACATTTTTCTAATTACGAATGTAGCCTTCGGTAGAGACGAGACAGTGTGTGTAGATTCTTCTTCTACATTTATACATAACGGTAGAAGGCAAGAATGTTAACAGACACACACCTACATAAATACATACAACTACACATTTGTTGCTTTCTATGCCAAATACAGAGTAAAATAGGAAACACCAGGCAGAGGTATGGCTAACAAACAACATACAGAGGCCGTGCGTAGGCCCACGGCTTGCAGAAGTGTGCGTCCAGTTACAATGTTGCTTTGCAAAGCTAACGCTAGCAAATATCGAAATAAAACATTTCACTGCTTCTAACATATAAACAACTGACAACAACCACCCTCACTTAGACGAAGTGTCAAGCTGTTTCTGTATAAACATAACGTATATTACATAGAATATTTTTCGCAGTTTACTAATTTGTAACAGAGAGATAAGCGAATCCTACTTTTCATATTTCCAACGCTATCTGTACTTACTTTATTTTTTCCCGTATACGGTTCATTATTTCTGGTACAAGTCTCCTTAGCAATGATTGTCTCAACTTTGGAAATCTACCTTTATGGCGAGGCCACACACATTTAACGATTCCTCATAGTTTACCGAGATGTTAAGGTAAGTGACATCTGCAGCGATTCGGAATGTTTTCCATGATAACGGTTTGGCGCTCCAAATATCCGTATGAAAGTCTTTCGACGTGTCTCAGCAAAATGCCTCAATACGATCATATTGGTATGTAAGACGACTGATAGATTTACATTACTCTATAACGTGATATACTTCCCTTGCCATTTCCTTACTGATGCTATGTTTTGTTCAATCAATTATCAAAGTAGATACCCTCGAGACACATTTAATTTTCTTCTGTTTGCATGTCTCACATGGTTTTCTACACTTATTGAGAGACCTTGCTAGGTGGCCAAACACACACAGCCACTCCCTCGTGTTTGTGGCGTTAGATAGCCTTCGACCTAATGTTGCTAGGAAGGGAGTTTGGAGGCTGTACCTGGCAATCGACAAGTGTGGCGAGGAAAGATGGAACGATAAATACTCTTTGGGAAAGTTAAACACTCTGTCACTTACGAACTTTACCGTGGCTGCAAACATGCCTCTACTGATGCATTCGTCCGACAAATCGCAATACTTGTGTAGTTCCATGATTCAGGCTTAGATACGTTTTATCCTCTCGGAATGGTTTCGTCAGTCACATTTTAACTACCATCAATAGAATAAAAATATACATAGATTCAAAGATAAAACTAGTGGTAACTAATAAAAGAAAAATATAACTGTGGAGCTGTTCAATGCAGTCTTAAGTACAATCCTTGTCACAATTACATTGGTTACTCTGGAGAATTTAATATTACTAAAATTCCTTATGTTCATAGACACTTATGTGAATTTCCAACGAAGAAAATTTGTAAGTAGGATTATGAACATTACGTTTCATCTTGAATAAAACCATTTTCACTTCAACGGAAAACACAGCAAGTCGTAGATTATTTATGTTTGGCATATTACGCTGACTTTTGATCGCCACATGCACTCACTGCCACGCATAACGACAAAACGCCTCACTAACAGAACAGAATGTCAATTATATGGCCGCGGAGGTGCGGCTGAGCGCATTGAGGCGCAATACTACGATGCGCGGTGCCGTTCCTCGCCGGGGGTTCGAATCCCCCCCTCGGGCATGGATGTTTGTGCCGTCTTTAGTATAAGGTAGTTCATAAGTATTTACTACGTTTAGGGACTGATGACGCGTAGTTGAGTCCCATAAGCTCTACAAACATTTGAACATTTTTTACATTTGTCAGTAATATGGGAATGGGTTGCATCTCACCGTAAAGACGACTGGTACGTCGCAGACAGACATGTAGAAAAGACCGTGATATTCATACATTCATCACTTTTCTGCTGCAACCTTTATCATTTACAGAGCGTATTACAATGAAACACTACTCAAGCACTTATGACCGCCATATCTCGTCGCTACAGCGGTCTCGTTGCGATGAAAGCTGCGATCTAACATTTAAGTCGAGCGGATGAGTTCGTCTTTTTTATGCGCCTGTCTGCGGCTCACCGATAATTTTTTGCGGTGAGTTGCCTCATATCTGCATAATATCTACATTACAACCTTGTATTTCTGTAGGCAGTAACATGTTAGCTACTTTGACAATATCCTTAATCATATTACGTTGCATGCACGTCATATCATGACATCTACTATATGCTGTAATCGGAATCTCGTATACAGGTCTTTTCTACGAACGTTAAAAGTGTTTAACTGTTACATGAATGCTGCAGAGTCGAAAGCTACGCTATATGAAGGTTTTGACTTGGGCGTTTCCTTCACCTCAGACCTGAATTTAAGATTAACGAAATATCTATTGTAACCTGTCCACTACGTTAAGGTATTATAAAAGAAGCCACTTCAGGAGTGGTTCCTCGAAGTGTTTCTCAAAAATTTCTCCATTCGAATGCCAGAAGGGATACTTCGCGAGGATCGCGGTCAGTTTACTCCCCCGACCTGAACCAATTCGAACTTTTCTTCCACCTCTGATGACCTCACTGGCGACGGGACGTTAAGCCTTCCATTTCCGGCAGTTCATAATAGGAACTGTAATGAGGGCCGTCCACAACACCTAATACTTCTTAGAAAGGTATCTGAATCCGTAACTCACCAGGAACTTCATGTTGCAAGTTGAGAGAGCTGCTTAGCTGGGATGCCTGTGCTGCTGTGCTGAGATCGTGGCCAGCGCGGCTTATATAGCGGCGAGCAACGTGTGAGCAGGCGGGGCGTTGGCCTTCACCACTGCTGCCAAGAGTGGTCGACTCCCACCATGCCGCCTTCGGTTCCGTGTGACACTTGTTTGGCTAGTACTTCAACGCGATAGAGGTTGTAAATAAGTGACAATAATAAGCAACACACAAATGATGTACCATCCACTTCGTTATTAAAATTCACCTATGCTACTGAGCATCGATCACTGGCGGAAGGGAGCAATCAGCTTAATGAGGACCTGGAGCTCATGTATAACTACTATAATAAATGTGCGCTTACAGAAGTTAGCACACCCACCTCAATAACACAGAGGCTCTGAAGGAAATTAAAGTTCTTTTTGCTCAGAACAGATGGAATGATAAGCATTACACAACTTATCTGTACGTAATTCTGGATAGATCTCTAACTTACGACCAGCACTAGATCAAAACAGCTCAGAAATTTCAGAGCCGAAACAATATGATCCATAAACTAGCAGGAATAACGTGGAGACCGGATGGGAAAACTCTTAGAACTACAGCTCTATGTATTTCATTAGCGGAGTACTGTACACTTGTCTGGTACAACAGCCATAGTACTCACAAACTTGACGTTACCCTCAGTGAATGAGGACCATACGTGGGAATATAAACTCCATCCCCACTGTCTGCTGTAGCGAACATGACCCCTCGTCGAATGAGGACTGTGATAGTTAAAAAGGAATGGGGCAAAGCATCAAAATCACGCCTTAAATCATGTCGTCCTATTTGGAAGGATTCTCGAGATACGGATCTGTCGCGACGAACCTGGAGACGCTTAAATAGATATAGAGTTCGTCACGGATGCTGTAGGGATGTTCTGCACCTCCAGCTTGTGATTGCAGAGCAGAATGACAGACTATTGAGCACATCCTCAGTGAATGTCTGAAACACTGTATTCCTTCTAGAGGGCAAGTACTATATTGGGCATCTTCTGCAGCTATCACGTGGCTTAATAATTTGGACTTAAACATCTAGATATACTATCAGGAGCAATGTATTCATTAACCGCTGTTTAAATAAATTATGTTTTCGTAACATATATTTACACCTCTTCATTTTGACAATTACTAAATTCGTAGCACACTTTCTTAAAAGTATTTTATAACATTTTCAATGACAATTACGTTTTTGTAACACTTTTTAATACATTATGACTATGTGCTCTTCATGATATACTGTATTTATATTAAATTTTATCTGTACTTATAGCCATATAGAGTTCTACGTTGTTGTGCATCTAATACGAAATGTATGTACTTATAAGTGATAGTTTCACAAATAGTACAACATTAATCCAATTTAACAAAACTACACTGGCGGAAAAATATTAGGCACCTGGAAAGAAGACATCAGTTTTGATACTACGACAGCAGACGCCACTTCTACAGTAAATGCTTTCAACATCGTCCACCAACAGATGGCTAGTGACATGGCTGCAAGAGAGCCATCTGCGTCTACCCTTTCATAGGGAATATTTATAGCCACGAGACTTACGTTATACTGACGTGTAAAACAAACAGGCGCTATGCTACAGACACCCCGTCGGGGGTTCGAATACCCTCTCCGGCATGGATGTTTTTGTCGTCTTTAGTATTAGGTAGATCATAAGTGGTTTGTAAGTTTAGGGACTGATGACCCCGCAGTTAAGTCCCTTAAGCTTAACAAACATTTGAACGTTTTTGATACAGACAAATGAACGAGTTTGAGAGATTTAAAATTGTTGGCTTCCGAGTGGCGGGATGGCCCTTTGGAGAACTTCCACAAAAGTTGGACGTGCTGGTTAAGGTCTGCAACGATTTGGTTGCAGTGCTCAACTGGGCATTCTAACACAGCAGCAGAATGTCTGGACACTCGCCAAGGTTACCGTATTGTAAGGGCAGCATGGCATTTCGTCAGCTAGCACAGCACACATTAAATAAAGAACTACGAACCTTAGAGTCTATATCTGTCCCTGGATATGTCTTACTGTTTAAAACCTGGTTTCGAAATGTTCAAATATTTGTAAAGTCTATGGGACTTAACTACGGGGTCATCAGTCCCTAAACTTACAAACTATTTACAAACTAGCTAATACTAAGGACGGCACAAATATCCATGCCCGAAGGGGGATTGGAACCCCCGATCGTAGTGGCAGTGCAGACCGTGACTGGAGCGCCTCAGTCCCCTCGGCCACCACGGCCGGCTGGTTTCGAAATCTATGTCTTACCATTATGAATGCAATTTGGTAGCTTCCAATGTCTCGTGGGGTCTTACAGGTATGTAAACATCTTCCATGACGAATACAGCAAGTATATGTGATGATTTAATTGTGACCTACTAATAATTCTACCAGGCAACCTCCTCTTTTATTCATTTTCCCCAGTACATATTAAACCACTATTTTTCCTTCCCCTCCATTTTCCTGATATAGAGTTCCAGTCCCCCATTACAATTCTGTATGAAATTATTATTATTATTATTATTATTATTATTTTTTTTTTTTTTTTTTTTTTTTTTTTTTTTTTTTTTTACTTCAAACATTTTTTATTTTTCTCTTCCTCGTCGAAAAATTTCTACTGTTGTCGGTGTTGCCTTCGTTTATATCTTAACAACAATAATGCAATCACTGGGCTGCCCATAGTAGTTTATCTATATTCCTTTTTTCTTATTCATTATTAGACCTATACCTGTAACACCTCTATCTGATATTGTATTTATAAAGTCCTGTTCAACTCCCCGTAGAATATCACTAATCCGTACTACACATAACTGAAGATAATCCTTTTCCCTACTTAAATTTCTAATCTCCCTTCCCGATTTAGACTTAGCACATTCGCTAATACTTATACTCGCACAGATACCCGAATGAGCCATTTCCCTACCTCCGGAATATTTTATCCCAGAAGACGCTGTCATCATATACTCGCACAGCAGAGCTGCATGTCTTCGGGAGAAGTAACGACTGCCGTTCCCATTGCTATCATCCGTTAACAGTAGCTGCATTGCAAAAGCCACGTCAGTTGATGTTACCAATCCAGCTCTGTCATTCATCGACTCTGCTGCACCTGTCAGGAAGAACACGTCTGTCTGACCTCTCAAGAGATACCCCTCCGCTCTGTTTGCACCAACTGCAAGGTTAGCTGCATCGCTGAGGCATGTGAAACACCCCAAACGTGGTTCATAGGGTTGGACTGGAAAACTAAAATCATTGAAAGTTGACAATTCTGATCTGTTAGCAATCTGCAATACAGTAAACTTATTCACAAATATCACATTTTCTGTTTGTCTATCTCTCATTTCCAAAAACGTATCATTTCACTATACCTAATTTTTCATAACTAACTTTCTGGAAAGATTGGTGGTGTGCTATGGGTTGTCCTTTGGGCAAATTGTGGACTATATGTTTATTAGAGAATGAAACGGTAGAGAAAAGTTATGAAAGTGGTTAATGAACCATCTGCCAGGCACTTAAATGTGATTTGCAGAGTATCTATATAGATGTGGATGTAGAAGTTTAGGTGAACATAATACGTAGGGCAACACAGCTTATGGTATTATTTTTATTTATTTTCACATATTCCTCGCCACAACAGAAAACGGAAGGCATGGATAAATCCCTCAGATTACTAGTAAGATTTTTTTAATCTTGTGGAACCTTATTGAAGTGACTGTAGCAAAACCATACATGCATTTCAGCACAAATTCAGATCATATTTCTCTCTAGTATATACTGAGTGAAAGCTGCTAACTCTTGGGGCTAAGCTAATATTGTTAACAACAAATGACATTCCGAAAAATATGTTTCGAGAGGCCATTGTCAGAATACCCAGACTACTCAACAGGGATAGACAAAAGATTGTCAAGCATTATGCTGGAACCACCCTTTTAAGAGATACAAATACCCTATTTGATGAAGGAAGGTTACCGCAAAAAGAAATCACCGTGCATCGCAATAAAACAAGCAAACCAGATTACTACCACCTATTTCAGATACTCTTGTAATGATAAATAAATAACGGCGGCATTAAGTTTTTGAACGAGGTCTGGAATATGGTATTTCCATGACAGCTTTGAATTTTAAGGTTTGAGTCCATTATATGGAATGTTGTGCTAAACATAATAATTATTAGAAACATAAAATGAAGCAGCATTTGCCGAAAAAATCTTTTGCACTTATTGTCACAAACCGATATCGGTTTTCTTAGTAACCATGTTCATTTCAGATGCAGAAATTGACGAAATATTTTACATATGTGTATTGCCAAAATTCATGTAACATCTTTTGTGATCAGCATTGAGGATGGTTATTAAAATACCCGAAATCGATTGCGACAATAAATGCAAAACATTCTACGCCCATGCTGGTTCATTTAATATTTCTAAGCTTACTCTATCCGAACGTCTGTTCAATTGCACTAAACATATGACCAACATGCGTAATCAAAACGTCAATTTTTTGTTTAATTGTATATTAGAAACTCTCTCAGATTCAGCATCAATTTACTTTCTACAAGCCATACACATATGTCTTGAACTGCATCATTTGACACCACCGAAACGGCAGACAACATCCTTACCGACCAAGTTGGTGACATCAGCAAAAAGAAATATTATAGAATATCCTTTTATGCTAGAAGACATATTGTTTATATAATGTAGAAACAGCGTGGGTCGCAGAACTGTCCCGTGGGGTACACCCCACTTAACCTATTGTGACTGCATGTCGTAGCTTATCTCAGCACCACGAAAAATTACCTTCTACTCTGTAATCTTCAAATAGAGTCTTCCTGTTTTATAAAATGTCCGTTACGTATTTTTATTTCATTTCACTTTTTGTTATTTTCTGTTTTAAGAAAAATCTAACACCAATAACGTAACCACCTTCGAGTCTGTTTACAGTTCGATTACTACTCCCTTACTGAAAAAACATAGAAAAGAAACAAAACGTGGTTAATTGGGCTGTAAGTCAGTTTGAAAACAGTTTTTAGGTGCGTGATTTGTGCGAAAGTTTTTTATCTCCTAAAGATGTCCGACTCCACAGTCCGCCGAATTGTATGATTCAGCGCTCTGTGCTACCCCATTTTGTGGAAATATCTTCATCATTGCTAATACACGTAGTCGGGTAACGTTAATAAAAAAGTTTAACACCGGCAATCATTGATTAATTACTGAAAACGTCAATTTAATTAAACTTTAAAAAATATCGAAATAATTCTCCGGTAAACTTCCGTGTTTCAGTGTCCAAAGGGCACAATATGTCGGCAAACGACCCCGTTGCCGTCATGAAGTGCGCTGATGAACTGACTGATGGGGGAGGGTGGTTCTCGCCGCGCTTGTATCGCCACCCGCTGTATCGGCGGTCCGCGCCCGGCGCCCCTGCCCTCGCTGCCGCCGACAGAGCGTTCAGCCCGCGGTCCGCGCCCAGGCGCTCGTGCTGGCGACTCCTCTGACGTTCCTCCACCTGCCCCAGAAGTCAGTTCATTCTCAAACATTACATTCCTCTTCTTCACCAATCTAATAGAGGGATACCATGTTTGATAAGTATCTACCCGCTATGACGATTAATCAGGGGTTCCCTGGACGTATCTCAATAGATTCCTTAATTAAACAGTACCAGCATTTGGACGTTTGTGTCAGAACTTTGGTGCGGTCGTAATCCATTCCATATATTTTCGTCAGCCAATGTTCTGCGACGGCCGACTTACTAGGTTGCTGTAATCTTGTGTGCCGTTGGTGTTCTCGGCACCGATCCTCGAAAGTATACACTGTCTGACCTGTATTCTACATTGGCAGGATGTTAGACACTAGACCTTCGTAGTCCCAAGTCGTCTTTCACACTTCCAAGCAGTGCTCGTATTTTAGCTGGTGGGTGGAAGACTGTCTTCCTGATTCCTGACAATTCTTCCTATTTTTTCCGGATAACGCACCACAAAAGAGAATAAACACAATTTTTTCGTTCTCCTGCGCGTCCTCTTCTGGCTCCGCCGGTTGTTCAGGGGATGTACGACGTAAGGCTCTCCGAATTGGCCACTCCTTGTAGCCATTATTTCGGAAAACCGCTTCTAGATCAATTTCTTCATTAATAATGCCATGGTCAGAGAGAGTGCGGTTCCATACTGAACTACATGTTCTATTGTATGGAACTGAGGTGCGTAAGGAAGTCATGTAGCTTGTCTCTTCCATGTGGTCATATCACAGAAGTGTCATCTATACCACAAGAAACAGGTAAGTTTCCATTGATCTGATTCTATGGCTTCTTCCATGAAAGCATTTTGGCAACCACTGGTGAAAATGGACTCCCCATGGTTACCCCTTCCGTCAGTTAATAATAGCCATCGTGAAAGAGGAAGTACGTTTACGTCAAGACATTCTTCAACAGGTTGGTTGTGCCTTCGTCAAATTTCTGGCCAATAAGCTATAAGGATCCCTGTAAACGCACTCTGGTAAAAGGAGAAATAACATAGAAGCTGACAAAAAAGTCAATATCTTTGAGCTTGAAGTTGTTAAGTCGCTCCACATAATCCACAGAGTTCCGACTGTGATGGGAGCACTTCCCGACGTCAGGGTTAAGCCAATCCTTGAAGTAACTAGCATGTGAGTATGTCGGAGCACCAATGTTGCTGACAATGGGGCGTAAGGGACCTCAACTTCATAGATCCTAGGTAGACCATAAACTCTTGGTGTAACTGATGATTTCTGTCTTAGCTTCGCATAACATCGTCTGGGAAGCCGGATTACTTTAGCGTAGTCTTCCTCTCCACCCCCTAGGTTGATTCAATGTCGATCATGCGGTATGCATTGTCCTCTAGCACGCCACGCATTTTCTCAACACATGAGAGAGGACCACAGTTGCGTTGCCTTTGTCGGCTGGTAAGGCCACGATTTCACGATTTTCTCTTAGTTTCCTTATGGCAGCCCTCTCCCGTTTAGAGATGTTAGGTTCCAAAGGCTTCGTCTGTATGAGAGCACGACAGGTTTTACGGCTTATTTCTTCAGCTGCTTCAGGGGAAAGTCCTGAACATTCTTCGTTAATCGACATATAAAGTAATCGTAAAATATCTTCCAGTCTAGCACACCGTGTGGTACAACAACCCAATAAATATAAATTCTAAAAAATCACAGTCTTGTTTGCGAATATTTTATTTAGATGAACATGTTTCTGCTTAATTGGTCATCAGCAGAATCTGGGAAATATGTTGGAGGAAACGTAGCAGGTTTAGTCTCGTCGTGTACAGTCATACTAAGGAAACACTTTACTGCTGACTTCAAAATAATACTTTGCATAATCAGCCTGCAGGAGAAAGATTTCAGTATTGAAAAATAGTACGGCAGTCGTCAGAAGCCTAAAAGAAACAGCGGATGCAAGAGAACGTAGGGTGTGTTCCTATCCTGCACGATTGTGACAGTAAAACTTCTACAGAAATTGCAAATTACAGATTTTAACCGTTTTATAAAATTAGCTCATTTTCGAAACGGGAGAGCAGCCACGACAACCACAATTCCGTTTTCATTACACGTTGACAGCGCTCTAGAACGAGACAGATAAAATAACGTATTGTATTAGCTACTTGCTACAAATGATCGCAATGAAGAAGTCTGTTGTTAGAGGTCTCCCAATCGTGGACGAAAACGTTGGACGTTATATGGCGTGAGGTCGAAGTCACTATTGTGACAACAGGGGTTGACCTCACAACGGGAGACACGGAATGGAACAAGAAAAAATAGTGTGTTTGTGTGTGTGATGGCTGTGTGTATTATTATATGTGATTATATGTGATGAGTGTAAAATAGTTTGGCAAACTCTTTTCAGAGACAGTTGTTGTTGGTTTGCGGTGCTCCTATTATTTTGCGGAACATCTCTCTTCTAGGACGTATTGTTGCTATTCACGTTCCACTCTCCAATAAGTTCGCGCTCTAGACAATCACTTACGGCAAAGGGTTGCTAACCCTTAATATTCTACCTCACAGTTTTTTACTACTGTGATTCTCAGTTATTTTGCTGCCGAACGACAATATTAACATACACTATGTGAGCAAAAGTATCCGGACAGACACCAAAACATCCATTTGTCGTATTAGGTGCATTGTGCTGCCACCTACTGTCAGGCACTCCATATCAGCGACCTCTGTAGTCATCAGACATCGTAAGGGAGTAGAATGGGGTGCTCCACAGAAATCATGGACTTCCAAACGTGGTTCGGTAATTGTGTGTCACTTGTGTCCGAAGTCTGTACGCGAGATTTCCACACTCCTAAACATCCCTTGGTCCACTGGTTTTGATGTGATAGTTAAATGGAAACATGTACGCCTTCAGCACGAAAGAGTACAGGCCGACCTCGTCTATTGATTGACAGTAACCGCCGAAGTTGAAGTGGGTCGTACAGTTTAATAGGCAAGCATCTGTCCAGACCACGACGCAGGAATTACAAAGTGGAGCAGGATCGACTCCAAGTACTGTGACATAGCGGGAGGTGAGAAAACTTGCATTTCATGTTCCAGCGGCTGCCCATAAGCTACACATCACGCAGGTCAGTGCCAAACGACGCCCCGCATGGAGTAAGGAAAGTAAACATTGGACGATTGAACAGTGCAGAAACGTTGTGTGGAGTGACGAATAACGTAACAGAATGTTGCGATTCCAAGGAAGTGTGTGGGTATAGCGAATGCCAAGTGAACATCATCTGCCAGCTTATTATAGTACCAAGAACAAAATTTTCCGGTGTCATGGTTTTTCATGCAGTGGGCTTGCAGTTGTTGTTGTTTTGCGTGGAATAATCACAGTATAGGCCTACATTGATGTTTTAAGCAACTTTTTGGTTCCCAATGTTGAAAAAAATTGGGGTGTGGCTATTGCATCTTTCAACACGGTCGAGAACATGACCTAAGGCGGAGTGGTTACACGACAATAACATTCCTGTAACGGAATGGCCTGCTCATAATCTTGACTTGAAATCTACAGAACACCTTGGAGATGTTTTGAAACTTTGGCTTCGTGCCAGGCCTCACCGACCTTCATCGATACATCTCCTCAATGTAGTAGTCCGTACGGATGTGTAGCCATTTGCCAAGAACTTATAGATCACTTTCAGTCAGGTGTCCGGATACTTTTGATCACGTAGTGTACAATATGTAATTTAATTTTATTACTTTTTTTATACTATCATTCGACTAGACGTTATTAATAATTGTGACTCAAATTTACACGATGCACATTTTCCATTTTACTCAATTTTTGTGTATTGTCTCCATTTTGTACTTCGTTTAATGTATTGTTTTCTTCTTTAAATGTATAAATTCAGCAGACTGAAGAGCGCTTCACAAGCTGCCAGCCCGCTCCACGCGAGGAATTAAAGATCAATAAATAATAATAATAGACTTTCCTGGCTAAGAAAGTGATGACATTCTGATGGTATCTACAGCCAAAAAATGTCCTCGTCGTAACACAATATTTCAGCTGACCAACTGGCTACCATCTTCAGGTGGGTTAGGTGACTTGCCGGACGTCAGTGCATTCGGCTTACTCACCTGAAAATGGCAGCCAGCTGATTTGTTGAAATGTTGTGTGAAGACATTATCTCGTTACACAACCCAAAAGAATGTCATTAATCAACCACTCTTTACGAAACCAATTGAGCTTTTTATTTATTAGTCATTTATTTATTATTTCACATGTCCCATTACATAGTAATATTACATGTTTTATGGTTAAATTCAGGCGGTTACATAAGGTATTTTTACAAACACAAATACATAAGAAACGGTGTGCCGGAACCGGGACTCGAACCTGGGACCTTTGCCTTTCGCGGGCAAGGGCTCTACCGACTGAGCTACCCCGACACGACTCACGATGCCGCCTCACAACTTTACTTCCGCCAGTACCTCGCCTCCTACTTTCCAAACTTCACAGAAGCTCTCTTGCAAACACGCAAGACTAGCACTCCTGGAAGAAAGGATATGGTGGAGATATGGCTTAGCCACAGCCTAAGGGATGTTTCCAGAATGAAACTTTCACTCTGCAGCGGAGTGTGCGCTGATATGAAACTTCCTGGCAGATTAAAACTGTGTGCCGGAACCGGGACTCGAACCTGGGACCTTTGCCTTTCGCGGACAAGCGCTCTACCGACTGAGCTACCCCGACACGACTCACGATGCCGCCTCACAACTTTACTTCCGCCAGTACCTCGCCTCCTACTTTCCAAACTTCACAGAAGCTCTCTTGCAAACACGCAAGACTAGCACTCCTGGAAGGAAGGATATGGTGGAGACATGGCTTAGCCACAGCCTAAGGGATGTTTCCAGAATGAAACTTTCACTCTGCAGCGGAGTGTGCGCTGATATGAAACATTCCTGGCAGATTAAAACTGTGTGCCGGAACCGGGACTCGAACCTGGGACCTTTGCCTTTCGCGGGCAGCGCACACTCCGCTGCAGAGTGAAAGTTTCATTCTGGACAAATACATAAGTTGACAGGATTTACAAAAGAAGCATTTTGACTAAACATTATTTGTCACTTTACATAAACAAAACAAAACGATTTTATACATCGGTAAATCTTATTGAATTGCAGAAATTGTAAAAGTCTACAGTGAATTTATGCACCAAATCAAATTTACTGACAGGCCATCGTCCTCCTTTGTCAGCAATTTTTTTTTTCCTGAGCTGGTGTCTCTCTTTCAGTAAGTTGCAGCAGTAGAAAGGCATGTGGTAAATTGTTTGGACAGCTATGTTACACGTGCAATTATTCTGAACCGCTGATAATAGGCTTTCAGTTTCCCATGACCTGTAAACATTGCTGTAAAACTCGGGGATATTGGAAGTTTAATCATTAAACGTTGTCGAATCGTAGGAAAAGACGGTTTAGTGCTCCCCCGTTTTTTGTTCTTTGCCACTCAGTTTCCCATTTGTTCCTAAACTCCTCTCGCAAGTTGTAGCGTATCAATTGTCGTGATCGAGCTGCTCTTTTAGCAAGATTGTAAGCTAGTTCATTTCCCCGTATCCCTCGATGTGCTGTCACCCATTCGAAATGCACCAGCCAGTTATGTGTGTCTGCAATCTTCTGATTTTACATCTTATTTCTTCAATCAAAAAGTTGTGATTCTTCGGATTTCGTAACGAGTCCAAAGTAATCCTGCTGTCAGTGTGAATTACTGCAATTCTATCAATATTCGAGAGATTGGTTATTAACTCAAGAACATTGAGAATGGCGAATTGTTCCGCTTGATTATTTGAGAATTCACTAGACAGTTTTAGCTGTATCTGGTAAATAAGCTTCTTATTAACAAACCCACTCCGTCGTCTGACTTGCTTCCATCTGTGTATACTTCAATATGGTAGCTTTTTCTTGCATCCTTCTCAGTTATCCTCGTAAGTTATCTGATGTAATTACGTTGTGTCGGATTTTCAGCACCTGGCTATTCTTGAAGTTATTTTGCTTTCCATCGTGTAGAAGAGATCGATATCTCAAATATCGCCCCTGGAACTAATTCAGCTCGTATTCCCGAGCTACAATCATTGTATCTAAGAGTTGCTGTTCTAAGACAGAGCTTCTGAGTATTTATCACACACAGTACCAGTTACATGCTTCCTAAGAGTGATAGCGGAAACAGAATGACATTTGAAGTGGTGCAGGCTGTTTGAATTGTTCTTAGTGACTGCAGCGAACCAGGTAACTCTTTACATCTTCCACTTTTAAACAGGTACTCCTACTTCTCCTGGGTAGGCTATAATACAAACATAGGGAGGCGGTTTTTCGAAAACTTTCCTTTCAACATTATCAACATTTTTGAAATAAAAAGAAGGCAGTGGTGAAGCGAGGACGGGGACTGACAAATATAAAAAGCAATTGACCTATGACCAAAGAGGATAGTTTCCAGCAATATTCGTTGAATTTCATTCTTGATTTCACCACCCAAGAAGTTAATAAACAGGGAAATAATTGTGCTGCAAGTCATGAGGCCCTGATTCTAATTTCATTTTACTTGGCATCCCGTTTGCGAAGGGACTACGAAATGTCTTACTACTTACATTCTTGGAATTGACATGTTCTGGTCCGTTTGGATGTATTATTTTCGTATGTAAGTGGATTAGTGTGTCACCGAGTCCCCAAACAGCGGATCTGATGCTCTACAGTTTGATACTAATTACTCATTAGAATTTGACAACGCTAAACTATTTGTGTGTTAATCAAAATATCCACGGGTGTACTGTCGGTCTATAGTGTCCAACGGGCACAATATTTCGGTGATCATACATGTCGCCATCGTCAGCTGAACTGACGGACTGAGCTCCTGAAAACGCGCCTTCACGGAGATCCGCACGCTACGGCTGCTCGAAGGGAACTGGGTTCTAGCCCGGTAGCGGGCGATTTAAATACCCTCGGCCCGCGGAGCGACCCTTCCGTGGTCCGCGCCCCGCGCCGCGGTCGCGCAGTGAAACCGACTGCGACGGCGTCTGAGATGACGTCGATGTGAGGGCTCTGTTAAATTAACCCAATCGATGTTCCCAAGCTTTGCTAAGATTATAGCAACAGTCACGGTGTATGAGGTCGTCACTTGTGCGAATTTCAATGGCCTCTATAACGATGCAGTCCTAGTATCTCGACGTCTGTACCAGAATCCTAGTGCGTTCATACTCCATCGCGTGATTCTCCGACAAACAATGTTCAGCGACCGCCGACTTGCTCTGATACATCAATCGTGTGTGCCTCTGGTGTTTAACGCATCGATCCTCGACGGTACGGATCGTCTGTTCGATATATGACTTTCCACACTGACACGGAATCTGGTACACGCCGGCCTTCCTCAAATCGAGATCATCTTTGGCACTCCCCACCTATTTGTGTGTTACTTTAACAGAAATATGGTAATGTTAACCCTGACGGTGTTGAAGACAGAGTCCCTTTCAGAGTTGTTGTCGTAATTGTGGAAATCAATATAAACTGATGCTGTGTTTACCACTCATAGACGTGGATCCAGTGTCACTTCCTCTATTTGGGCAGCTTGTTTAAAGAGGGCCAATCACCCAATCTGGAAATTTTGTTATTGCCACTTCACCGTGGACGGTATCCTTAATTAGCAGAACCGACTGGCTCGCTCCCGAGTTAATTAAATTTTGGTAGTCTGCTCCGGAAATATTTAGCGTGTCGATGTCTGCTATATCTCAGAGCTTTATTGACCCTTGTATGCTTGTTAACTGCATGTGTTGTTTGGCCACTGGGCGAGCCACGCATCCACTAAAGAACGATGCCCTAAGTTGCAATGTGCCTCTCATGTCACCTGAAATAATAGCTCATTCAGTTCTTGAAATTTATGACACTGTTTAATTACTCTACTGAATACATTTTGAAGCTTTAACAAGCCCTTGACAATACTGTTGTTCTATTTGCATTTGCGAAATCATTTGAAATAATCAACTGATAGCCCTATGTACCACTAATTATCTTTACAAGGGTATTACTCCTGTCTTCCACTTTCAGCTTCCTATTATACCAGTGTAAACATGTGTGATGCCTAAATGTTTTTTCTTATACTTAGGTATCTAATTGTGAGCCTTGATGGTGTGGCTGTCTGTGTTACAGTTGGAGGCACGCATTTAGGACTTCATTGGACGACATTCGTAATCATATAATTAATAGTTTGCGTCCAGGCACAGGTTGCTGAATGTTTATAGCTTCCCATTAATGAAGCTACTCATTAAATACACGTAACTGTTCTTTCTCAGAGAAAGTGTAAGAATAAAAATTCCAGATTCTCCCGGGACGGCAGACGTGTCAATTCTCAGCCGCACTGCTGTTGCCCTTAACCTTTTCCTTGCCAGTGGTGCCATATGGCAACGTCTCTCTTATATGTTACCTGTAGGTACAGTTATTTGTCCAAAGATTGTAAACAACACTTCACGACGTCCAAAAATTCATTGTGAATAGAATGTCTACTATTACTTCGAGTAGACAGAGAGCATTAGACTAAAATGCACTAAAACGTGTATTGTCGCTTGATATCTAAGTTGGAGTACATGCAGCAAGACTTTCAAATTTTTATAGCAAGCTACTGGAATCAAAGTAATTTGAAAATTAATGTATTTAATTATTGTGAAATGTCTAAATTAGTAGTAAAGAGTTTAAAAGTGATGTTAGTTACGATAAAGAAAATATTTCCTACCCAATCATGCCATATGCAGTCTTAATTCCAAATAATTAACGTATCCACCAACAGTCGTAAAGTTTATGTTGTTTTATTTAAGACTGGACAGGCTGCAGTCCTAATACAAATATGACATGGAACTACATCGATTGACCGTATGGAGTCATCCCAAATAACCCTAAAAAATAAGATTCTAACAATTTTGTCTTACTCTAATCAATATGAATAGAAACAAGCAAAAAATGATTTTTATTCCTCAATTTTAATTTGTAGTTTAAAGGCTTAAGATAATCCTGTATCTCGTATAGTTTCACGTTTACCATGTTTACTTATATATATATATATATATATATATATATATATATATATATATATATATATATATCTCACTTTGGTACAGTAGCAGAGTCAGAAAGAGGTACACATCTAATGCTCCAACTGAATACGGATATTTCTTATCTTGAAAGGAGTTCCCTCAATACGACATTATATGATGTGAAGTACTTAATTTGATAGAATTTATCGAATAGCAAACACTGCAAAGCAGGAGGATCAGGACGGTGGTGCGGCGGTGGTGGTGATCGATACAGTGCGACAAATTTTCAAATGTTAGTAATTTAAGAAATTTAACTGTTGTGGTTATCTGCCCCTAGACTTACAAACTTCTTAAAGTAACTTATGGTAAGGACAACACACACACACAAAAGTAAACCCACACGCACCCACCCACCCACACACCAACATCCCCACACACACATACAGACACAAACACACGCAGACACCGGCACACGCGTGGATTACTCAAGAAATGGCAGAGGTGTAGGACAGAAGGTTCATGAACAGAGTGGGGACAATAAGGTATCGTACTTGATGACTGGCAGTTTTCGCGGCAGCAGACTTTACTGTTATACATATTCCCTCCCTTGCCCCGTAAGGCCAGTCTGTATCTATCCCTTCCACTACCTTCCTTCCTTCCATCTTGTACTTGTGGTGTCGCACAAGTACAAAGTGCGCGCCACCTGCTTTCGCCGCGCGCCGCCATGCACGCACGGCGCGGCGTTCTCACGACGACAGCCACGAGCGCCCTCTGCGACAACGCCGCTCGTGGCCACCACTGAAGGACATCGGTCACTTCGGACTGAGATAGCAACGAGTTAGGACCTTCGTAATCAGATAGGCACCAGTGAAGACTTTGCTATTGTACAGGCACTAGGCAGGCCTCTAACAACTATGTATCAACATTCTGCAGTACTATGTAAAAGTTAAGTATTGTTACATTCTGTACAATATATCTCTCTTTCTAATTTACTCTAGTGTTTATAGTTTCTGGCTGCTCCCCTCCGTACCGGCACCAGCGTGCTATCCTTATTCCTGTGTCGGTCTTATTCCACTTGGCCACCGACACCTACGACGAGGCTGGGACACAAAAGCGGCGACGAAGTCGGGACACAAAAGTACTCCATTTCCATACCGTCACTTCGCGACGTTATTTGGAAAGCGGCAGCAGCAGATAACGTTTATCTGCGGAGTGTGCCTGTGTGATTGTTTGAATGATAGTATCTTTCGTCTGACGTATAGGCTAAAGCTACTCTGCGTATGTGTGGGTCTTTTTCTATACCTGTATCGGCTAGACAGACGTCGTTGCGGTGAGTTTCACACCGTCCTCCTTATTTTGTTGCAAGAACAGGAGAGGTAGACTATGAAGACAACAAGAACACCAATGTGTTTAAGGAAACGGTTTATTTACAGAGACGCCGTACACAGAGAGAAAGATAGACATCAGTGTGGAGAGTTTCAGCCGATGATGGGGTGTCCCAGGCCCAGCCCCAGGCCGAGAGGGGCGGCAGCGATGGCGGGGGCGGCGACGACGGGGGCGGCGACGGCGGGGGCGGCCTGAGACGATATACTCTGACCTCTAAACACCGTCTCTCTCTCTGTGGACTCGAGAATTCTGTTTGAGGATTACGACAAGAAAGCGCATAGACGAATAAGCGCTTGGGTTGGAGGCAAGTCTTTTTCTTACACGCTCGGTTTCGTTATTTATATGGATAAAATTTTCTAGTCTAATCTGAAACATAAGATCAGAACTTTAAACAAAAAAAATACTCTTAGTTGCCATACACATTGTTATCGTCCATCCTATCAGAAGCAAAATATCTGTTTATATATATGTATACATTGCTATCGTCCATTCTATTAGAAGCGAAATATCTGTGTTTTGTATACTAGTATAAATATTGCTTAAGTGAAATTTTATAATTAGAAATGTAGTGTGCAATAGAGACGAGACAGTGTATGTGGATTGTTCTACATTTTTACATAACGGTAGTAGGCAATAATGTAAACACACACATTCACACCTACTTAAATACATACATGTATATATTTGTAGCTTTCTATGCCGAAAAGAGAGTGAAATACCAGGCGGAGGTATAGCTAACATACAACATGAAGAGGCCGTGCGTAGGCCTACTGCGTACAGAGCTGTGCGTCTAGCCATAATGTTGCCATTTAAAGCTAACACTAGCAAGTATCGAAATGAAACATCTCACTGCTTCTGCCGCGGCCGCAGTACCCGTGCGTACTGGAGCGCCGTGCTGCGGTGCACGCGGCCGTTCTCCGTCGGGGGTTCGAGTCCACCCTCGCACATGTGTGTGTTGTCCTTAGGTTAGTTTAACTTAGATTAACTAGTTTCTAAGTTACGGACTAATGACCACGCAGTTGAGTACGATACATTTACAAACATTTGAACATTTCACTGCTTCGAGCACATAAACAACTGAGAACAACCACCCTCTGACGATTTGTCAGGTAGAAGGAAGCTATTTTTGTATAAACATAGCGTACAATACTTAGAACATTTTTCGCAGTTTACTAATTTTTAACAGAGAAATAACCGAAGCCTACTTTTTACATTTCCCGCGCTACTATAATCTATGCCTGCTGCATTTTCTTCCCGTACACGATTCATGATTTCTGTTGCAAGGTTCATTAGCAGTGATTGTAATCCTCAACTTTGTCAGTAGAAATCTACCTTTATGGCAAGGCCACACACATCTAACGATTCCTCATACTTTATCGAGATGTTAACGTAAGTGACGTCTTCAGCAGGTTTTCTATGAGAGCGGTTTGGCGCTCCAAATTTCCGTCATGTAATATGAATGTCTTCCGACGTGTATCAATGGAATACCTCAAGACGATCATATTACTATCTAAGACGGTTGATATAAGTGATGTATATTAGTCTATAGTGTATTACACTTCCCCTGCCATTTCCTTACTGATAACTTGTTTTGTTTAATCAACATGGATACACTCCAGAAACATTTAATTTTCGTCTGCATATTTTACTGGCGTTTCTGCACATATTGTGAGACTTTTCTACGTGCCCCCCCTTCTCTCTCTCTCTCTCTCTCTCTCTCTCTCTCTCTCTCTCTCTCTCTCTCTCTCTCTCTCTCACACACACACACACACACACACACACACGCACATCATCTCATTCGTGTTTGTTGAGGTAGATGGCCTTCGATCTAATGCTGCTATTAAGGAATATTGGTTGCGATGACCATTGCTGACGAAAATGGAGCATTAAATACTCTTAGGAAAGTTATACACTCTGCGACTAACGAACTTCATATTGCTTACAAACATGCCTCTAACGATTCATTCGTCCAACATAACAAGATACTTGCATACATTCATGATTCGGGCTTAGATAAGTTTTACCCTCTTAGCAGGTTTTCGTCAATCACAGTTTAACTACGTGCAATTCAGAAATAGCAGTAAACATATAGATAGACTCAAAGATAAAACACCGGAAACAATAAAAAAAATAATGGCCTGGTCCACTAGAGGGTTCAGTGTAATCCTTGTTACACTTATGTTAGTTACTCTGGATAATTTAATATTCCTCAATTTCCTTTTGTTCGCAGACTATTATGTGAATTTTCAACGAAGAAAAATTGTACCAAGTAACGAAACTATGAAGGATAAACGTTGAGAACTATCAGCATTACATTACATCGAGAATGAACCAATAAGGCTATTTTAACTTAAACGGAAAACTTAGTAAGTCATAGATTATTTATCTTTGCCATATTTTCGCCACACGCACTCACTGTCACGCGTAAAGACCAAACGACCTGACTAACAGGGCAGAATGTCAATAATATGGAAATGGGTAGGAACTGACGTAAATACAGACACGTAGAGAAGACAAATTTATAGAACCTCACTTTTCGGCTACAACCTTCATCAGTTACAGAGCGTATTACAAATCAGACACTACTCATACATTCATGACTGCCATATCTCGTCGCTATGGCGGTCTCTTTCTGATGTGTGAATGAGGTTGTCTTTTCTACGTTCCTATCTGCATCTCGGCGACCATTTTTGCAGTCACTTGCCTCCTATCTGTATAGTATTGACATTACAACCGTGACTTTCCGTAGTCAGTAATACGTTAGCTACTTTGATAATATCCTTAATTAGATATACGTTGCCTAAACCTCATACCCATAATGGTATTCAAGACATCTACAATATCCCATACCTTTAATCGGGAACACCAGCCTTTTCTACGAACGTCAAAAGTATTTAACTGTTACATGATGTCAGCTGTTGCGTTGAAAGCTACGCTACATGAATGTTTTGATTTGGCCTTTACTTCAGCTCAGACCTGAATTGAAAGTTAAGGAAATATCTATTGTACCCTGTCCACTATGATAAGCTACTCTAACAGTAGCCACATCAGGACTAGTTCCTCGGAGAGTTTCTCTAAATTTCTCCATTCCATTGCCAGAAGAGATGCTTCGCGAGGATCACGGAGTATTTACGTTCCCGTCCTTGACCAATCCGAGCTTTACCTCCACCTCCGATGACCGATGGCCCGTCCAAAATACCTAACACTTCTTACAAACGTGAAACAAATATTGGTGTTTCTATTGAGGTATGAGAATCCGTAACTCACCAGGAACTTCATGTTGCAAGTTGAGAGAGCTGCTTAGCTGGGATGCCTGTGCTGCTGCGCTGAGACGGTGGCCAGAGCGCGGCTTGTATAGCGTCAATGGCGGGGCGTTGGCCTTCACCACTGCCGCCGCTGCCAGCAGTCTGCGACCCCCACCATCTTGGCTTAGGTTCCGTGTCAAACTTGTTTTCCCTGTACTTCAACCTGATAGAGGTTGTAAGCAGGTTACAGTTGTAAGCGACACACAAATGATGTGCCACCCACTTAGTTATTAAAATTCTTCTCTGCTGATAACGTGGCATGATCACTGGAAGAAGGGAGCAATCACCTTACTCAGAAACACAAGCTCATGTATAACTACTATAAGAAATGGCGCCCCAGCCTAACCTTTAAAGTGAGAAGTTAGCACATTCCACCTCAATAATACAGAGGTTCAGAAGGAAATTAATGTGGCGGTTTATTTTCGTTAAAACATGCAACCAGCTGCTTTTAGGGATGTTTTTTATTCCATAACTAGTTGTCGAGCCACTGCATGCTCATCATCAGTAGATAGGTTAAAGGAAAATTTATAAATCCTGCACCAAGTGTAGGTTCACGCTGTCATGATTGTTCTGGCTAAATTACTGAACTTTACTAATTGGGAACAGAAAAAAAAATCGAATTAAACGTTAGGTCTTTATATTTGTGTACTTACTGTGTTTTTATTATAGATATTGGCATAATTATGTTGTGCATTGGGCACTGACGATTTTCACACATGACAGCATTTTGCTACACTTGGCGTCACAATTTCCACGAAACATAAGTGTTAGATGTGGTGCAAAGAGAATGGCTGTCGTAGATTTCGCACCTCACTAATTATTATTCTTTGGTTTGAGACATTGTGTATGCATAAGAAGTATATTAGGGGCTAAATTATATTTTACACTTCATACTGAATTTTACTAGTATGTTGTTGCATTAGTAATGAACAAGTGAAACACGTTAACAAACAAACAAAATAAAAGATAAAAACGTGAAATATTCACAAAGTGGTTAGAAAATGACTAATATGGCTACGCTATTTTACTGACACAGATTAGTCATAGAGGCACGACCAATGATGTGGATGGCTGCCGCTATCTTACTGTCTAAGTGCTATAATGTTTTGGAAGTTTTGAAAGAAACATGTGCTGACACTGTTTGTTCATTAAGGATTATGTGAGGTGATTTTCGTTTGTGGATGTAATCTCCACCACATGTAGCTCTTTGTCAGTAATATATAGTACCGTTATTGTTCTTTTTGGTGGGTATAGACTCAGTCATAATCATTACCCAAGTTGTCTGAGCGTAATACTGAATAGGTTTTTACCCTACAAACAACATTTGACCAAAACAGTTCAAAAAGTTGAGAGCCGAAACAATAATCCAAAAGCTTGCAGGAACAATACGAGGAGCAGGTGGGAAAACTCCTAGAACTGATACTCTAGCATTATATCATTCCGTCGCCGAGTACTGTGCACCAGTCTGGTACAACAGCCATAGTACTCACAAACAAGGCGTTTCCCTCAGTGAAACAATGAGGACCATAACTGGGAATATTAAATCCACCCCTACTGTCTGGCTGCTGGCTCTAGCAAACATGACTCCTCCTCGAATAAGGACTGTGATTGCGAACTGGGAATATGCACTGTCTCCCAATACATGAGATGATTTACTCCTTTCCCCCTGGACGCCTTAAATCACGCCGTCCTATTTGGGTGGATGATGAACTGCGCAAAGAAGAGTGTGTCAAGGAGAAATGGAAGAAGGCTGTCTTTGAGTCGTCATTGTTGTTGTTGTTGTGGTCTTCAGTCCGGAGACTGGTTTGATGTAGCTCTCCACAATACCCTATCCTGAGCGAGCCTCTTCATCTCCACATAAGAGCGACAATCTACATCTGTCTGAATCTGCTTACTGTATCCATCTCTTGGTCTTCCCCGGCGATTTTTTCCCCTACACTTCCCTCCAACGCTAAATTCACAATTCCTTGATGTCTAAGAATGTGTCCTACCAATCTATCCCTTCTTTTAGTCAAGGTATGCCAGAAATTCCTTTTCTCCCCAATTCTGTTCAGTACGTCCTCATTAGTTACGCGATCCACCCACCTAATCTTTAGCATTCTTCTGTAGCACCATATTTCAAAAGCCTCAATCCTCTTCCTGTCCGCACTGTTTATCGTCCATGTCTCACTCCCATACAAGGCAACACTCCATACAAATGCCTTCAGAAAGGACTTCCTTAGGTTTAAATCAATATTCGATGTTAACAAATTTCTCTTTTTCAAGAACGCTTTTCTACCCATTACCATTCTGCATTTTATATCCTCTGTACTGCGACCATCATTTGTTATTTTACTGACCAAGTAACAAAACTCATCTACCTCCTTTATTGCTTTGTTTCCCAATCTAATTCCTTCAGCATCACCTGATTTTCTTACACTGCACTCCATTACCCTAGTTTTGCTCTTGTTAATGTTCATCTTATATGCACCTTTCAGCACGCTGTCCATTCCGTTCAATTGCTCTTCCAGGTCCTTTGCTGTATCTGACAGAATTACTATGTCGTCGGCAAAACGCAATGTTTTTAATTCTTCCCCTTGAACTTTAATTCCTTCACCAAATTTCTCCTTGCTTTCCTTTATAGCTTGCTCAATGTACAAATTGAACAACAATGGAGAAAGACTACAACCCTGTCTTACTCCCTTTTCAACCACTGCATCCCTTTCATGCCCTTCAACTCTGACAACCGCTGTCTGGTTGTAAATAACCTTACGTTCCTTATATTTTACTCCTGCTTGCTTCAGAACTTGAAAGAGTTTATTCCAATCAACATTGTCAAAAGCCTTCTCCAAATCTACAAAAGCTAGAAATGTAGGTTTGCCTTTTCTTAATCTATCTTCTAGGATAAGCCATAAAGGGAGTATTGCCTCCCGTGTTCCTACATTTCTCCTGAACCCTAATTGATCTTCCCCGAGGTCGGCTTCTATCAGCTTTTCCATCCTTCTGTATATAATTCTCTTTAATATTTTGCAACCATGACTTATTAAACTAATGGTTCTGTAGTTTTCACACCTGTCTGCACCTGCTTTCTTAGGGATGGGGATTATAACATTTTTCTTAAAGTCTGAGGGTATTTCACCTGTCTCATACATCTTACACAACAGGTGAAACAATTTTGTCATGGCTGGTTCTCCCAGATACTTCAGTAGCTCTGACGGAATATCATCTACTCCAGGGGCCTTGTTTCGACTTAGTTCTTTCAGGGCTCTGTCAAATTCTTCTCTCAGTACAGTATCTCCTATTTCATCTTCATCTACATCCTCTTCCCTTCCTACAATATTGTCTCGAAGATCATTTCCTTTGTAGAGCCCCTCTATATACTCTTTCCACCTTTCAGCTTTCCCTTCTTTGCTGAGAACTGGTTTTCCATCAGTGTCCTTGATATTCATAGAGCTGTTTTTCTTATCTCCAAATGTTTCTTTTATTTTCCTGTAGGCTGTATCTATTTTCCCCCTATTTATACATTCTTCTACATCCTTGCATTTGCCTTCTAGCCACTCCTGCTTAGCCATTTTGCACTTCCTGCCAATCTCATTTCTTAGTCGTCTGTACTCCATTTTGCTTGTTTCATTTACTGCATTTTTATATTTTCTCCTTTCATCGATTAAATTTAGTATCTCCTGTGATATCCAAGGATTTTTTGTAGTTCTTTCCTTCCTACCTATTTTGTCCTCTGCTGCCTTCACTATTTCATCTCTCAATTTTACCCATTCCTCCTCTACTGTTTTATTTTCCCCTGTTTCTGTCAATTGTTGCCTAAAGCTCCCTCTGAAATTCTTAAGAACCTCACGGTCCTTCAATTTATCCAGGTCCCATCTCCTTATTTTCCTACCTTTTTGTAGTTTCTTTAGTTTCAGCCTACAATTCATAACCAACAAGTTATGGTCAGGGTCTATATGTGCCCCTGGATATGTCTTACACTGTAGAACCTCATACGGTGATAAAATTTGATTATTCCTAGATTTAGCCGAGGACCCTCGAGGTATCTCTCGCGAAGAACTTGCATACGATCAAATAGCTGTAGGATTGGTCACGGATTCTTTTGCATATAAGCTGCACAAATTGAGTATGTTAGGCTCTCCAGCAAGTGATTGCGCAGCGGAAAGGCAGACAATGGAGCACATCCTCAGTGAATTTCCGAAACGCTGTATTCCTTATGGAACCCAAGTACAGTTATTGGCATATTCTGCAGAAATCAATGGATTAATAATTTGAACATAAAAATTTAACATACAATCACGGGTAATGTTTGTTTTGTACAACTTTTGATATGCATTATATTTTCGTAACATATTTTTTACCTCTTCATATGGACAATTACGATATTCATAGTAAACTTTCTTGAAAGTATTTTATGTCATGTTCAATGACAATTACTTTTGCCATACCACTTTTTAATACATTATGACAATATGCTCTTCATTTTATCTCTACTGATGCCTTCCAGACCCAAGGTTGTACGTTATGTGACGTTAATATAGAGAGGTACGCTTAAGATACAAAATACATACAGTAATTCATTACAAAAAACAAATTCGTAGCCACAAAATTGTCTGTTTTGGGCCTTCACTACATATTTTTATGATCTGCACCATCTTACAGTAACATGCCTTTGAAAGAAATGACATAATCACAGGATCATAAAAAAATCAACTGTCTGTCAGACATGGTAGCTTCACATGTCAAAACAAGGACGTCAGCACCCTGTCAATAAGTCTTTTTTGCCGCAACTGTAAGTGTACTGGAAGTTTGCCGACTGCTGTGGCCACACAGTGAAGAAACATGGAAATAAAACACATTTCGCAAGTTACCATAGTCCATCCACGATTGTGTGATGCAGGCCCGAACTTCCTAGCGTGTATCACAAAGAAATAAAGCGAGCAACACAAGAAACGCACATTTGTGCGTATAGGGCCTAAAAGGGTTATAGGCGTTTGGAGTTATACTTTTTTGTGCTTCTGATATTAAATGCATATTGTTATAAGTCATAGGGTCACAAATACCACAGGACCCGATTTCACAACACTACGCTCCCTGAAAAAAAAAAAAAAAAAAAAAAAAAAAAAAAAAAGACCCCTCGGAAGAAGACATCAATTTTGATACGATGACGGCAGATACCACTTGTACAGTTGATGCTTTCAACATTGTCCACCAACAGATAGCGTAGTAACATACCTGCAAGAGAACCATCTGTGTGTACCATTTCATAGGGAATTTTTATAGCCATGAGACTTAATGTAATACTCAAGTATATATTAGAAGCGCTGTGCTGCAGCCGGCCGCGGTGGCCGAGGGGGCTGAGGCGCTCCAGTCACGGTCTGCACGGCCACTACGGTCGGGGGTTCGAATCCCCCCTCGGGCATGGATATTTGTGCCGTCCTTAGTCTTAGCTAGTTCATAAGTAGTTTGTAAGCTTAGGGACTGATGACCCCGTAGTTAAGTCCCATAAGTTCTACAAACATTTGAACATTTTTTTGAGCTATGCTGCAGAGAGACACTCATGCTTGCTGCAGGCAAATTAACGAGTTTGAAAGATTTCAAATTGTTGGCTTTTGAATGGCGGGATGGCCATTTTTTAAATTGCAACACACGTTGCACGTGCTACGACAGTTCTGCACAGATTTGGTTGCAGTGGTCAAGTAGCAATTCTGATACCAGTGGGAGAGGTTATGTACGTCCACGCGGCACAGACGCCCGCCAAGATCATCGTACTGTAATGGCAGCATGGCATATCGTCAGCTAGCACACCAAACATTAAATGAAAAACTACAACCTTCCACCGTTGCGATCAATCCTTGTCCAATGCCTCCTCTGAAATTATCTACAATCGCTGGTTCCTTCAGTTTATCGGGTTTTCACCTCAGTATGGATCTAGCTTTTCCAGTTTTAAAATGTAGTACATAACCAGTAAGTTATTGTTAGAAACTATATCCGTCTCTGGATATGTATTACAGTTTAAAACCTGGTTTCGAAATCTATGTATTACCATTATGAATGCAATTTGGTACCTTCCTACGTCTCTTGGGGTCTTCCAGGTATCTAAACATCTTTCATGACATGTCCAAATGTTTTTTAAGCTTAAGGGACTTAACTGCGCGGTCATCAGTCCCTAAAGTTACAAACTACTTATGAACTACCTTACACTAAAGACAACACAAACATCCATACCCGAGGGGGGATTCAAACCCATGAAGCGGAACAGCCTCGCGCATCGTATCACAGCGCCTCAATGCGCTCGGCCGCTCCGCCGTGGCATCTTTCATGTGTATGTGATGATTAATTCTGAGATACGCATAATTCTACCAGGCAACCTCCTCTTTCATTACTTTTCCCCAGTCCATATTCAACTACTATTTTTCCTTCCCCTTCCTATTGCTACTATCGAGTTACAGTCTTCCATCAAACATTCTGCATCAAACATTTCTTACATTTCCTCGTCATGGGGGGAGCTAGCTGGCGTATATTCTATTGTGGTCGGTTTTGGCTTTGTACATATCTTGACAACAATAATGCCATCACTGGACTGCCCATAGTAGTTAACCTACATTCCTATTTTCTGATTCATTATTAGATAGTGTAATACCTTTAACTCTTTTGCATTTATAACACTGTACTCACCTGATCAGAAATCCTGGCCGGCCGCGGTGGCCGAGGGGACTGAGGTGCTCCAGTCACGGTCTGCACGGCCACTACGGTCGGGGGTTCGAATACCCCCTCGGGCATTGAGATATGTGCCGTCCTAGTTCGTAAGTAGTTCATAAGTAGTTTGTAAGTTTAGGGACTGATGACCCCGTAGTTAAGTCCCATAAGCTGTACAAACATTTGAACTTTTTTGAGAAATCCTGTTCATATCTCAACAGAACGTCAGTAATCCATATCATATCTAATTTCAACCTGCCATTTTCCCTTCTTAAATTTTCCGACTTCAAATGTTTGTTAAACTTAAGGGACTTAACTGCGGGGTCATCTGTCCCTAAACTTACAAACTACCTATGAACTACCTTATACTAAAGACAACACAAACATCCATGTCCGTGGGGGATTCGAACCTCCTTCTACAGCGGCCGTGCAGATTGTGACTGGCGCGCCGCAGACCGCTCGGCCACTGCCACCGGCCCTCACTACCCGATTAAAGTATAGAACATTCGACGCTTCGAGTTGTAGCCGCCAAGATATACGAATGAGAGACTATTTTATCTCCGGAATACTTTACCCAGAAGACGCTGTCATCATATATTCGTACAGTACAGCTGCATGTCCTCGAGAAAAGTAACGAGTGCCGTTCCCATTGCTTTCATCCGTTCGCAGTAGCTGCATTGCAAAAGCCACGTCGCTCTGTCATTCATCCAGACTGTGGCACCTGTATTTAACGAAAAGGCTACTACCCTTATTCGGTAAGCCTCTCAAGAGATACCACTTCATACTGTCAACACCTACGGCTAGCTGCATCGGCTAGCTGCATCGTAGAGGCACGAAAAACATCCCACCTCGGCAACGTATGTGGTTCATGGGAATGGACTGGGAAACTAAAATCATTGAAAGAGGATAATTCTGTTAGCAATCTGTGAGACAATAACCTTATGCACAATATATTACCTTTTCATATTCCTTATCTCTCATTTGTAAAAAGAGCTTTTTTTCAGACATACCGCTATACCATCCTTTTAAAACATTGGTAGCGTGCTGTAGATTGTTCTTTATGTTAACTGGGCACTATATAATGATTGAGGACTTAGAGGATAAGGATTTGGAATACGGTAGCCTTAATCCCATCGTATATTGGTGATATGTTGACATGTTTGTAGTATGACGTCGACGTGACGAAAACTGCAGTGCGGTCTGGATCGTCGCGTCACGGATTACGCGGCCGCTCCTGTCGGAGTTTCTAGATCTCCTTTGAGAATGTGTGAGTGTGTGTGAGTTGTCCTTTATGTAAGTTTAAGCAGTTTGTCATACTAGGGACTGATGACCACTAAAGCTTGGCCCTGTGTCTCTACAAACATTTGGATATTTGAAAGTTTGAAGATATGGTGTAATAATTATTAAACTATATATAGACTGTGGTGTCGCACAAGTACAAAGTGCGCGCCACCTACTTTCGCCGCGCGCCGCCAGGCACGCACGGCGCGGCGTTCTCGCGACGACGGCCACGAGCGCCCTCTGGCACAACTCCGCTCGTGGCCACCACTGAAGGACATCGGCACTTCGGACTGAGATAGCAACGAGTTAGGACCTTCGTAATCAGATAGGCACCAGTGAGGACTTTGCTATTGTACAGGCACTAGGCAGGCCTCTAACAACTATGTATCAACATTCTGCAGTACTATGTAAAAGTTAAGTATTGTTACATTCTGTGCAATATATCTCTTTCTAATTTACTCGAGTGTTTATAGTTTCTGGCTGCTCCCCTCCGTACCTGCACCAGCGTGTCGGTCTCATTCCACTCGGCCACCGACACCTACGACGAGGCTGGGACACAAAAGCGGCGACGAAGTCGGGACACAAAAGTGGCGACGAGGAGTGATAGACGAACCTTGGACCAGCCCGCTTACAGCAGCCAGACAGCAGCAGTCGGAGCACGCAAAAATTGCTCCCACCCACCCACCCTTATTATAAGATTTTTGGGGGAACATATTCTGTTACGTATTTTGTGGACTTTTTTGTTGCAGAGCGAGCCCTCCTTTCATATTGCATTTGTGTTTTGTACTAATTTACTTGTATACGCGGCGCCTAATCGGTCAGCATGGCCACTAGCCCGAACCCAAACTTAATGGAAATTATTCAGTTACAGACGGCGCAAATCACCCAGTTGCTCCAGGCGGTGGCCGAGCTGACAGCGCGGGCAGCTAACCAACAACAACAGCCGCCGCTTCAGCAGCCCACACCTGCCGCCGCGACGCTTCCTACGTTCCGCCAGTACAACGAACGTGAGGAAGAATGGAGCGACTACTTCGCACAGTTTCAAGAACTTGTCGCGGCTCATCAAATTACAGGTCAGAAAGTGAAGCATCTGTTATTATCTGTGGTGGGCACCAACACCTTCGTATTACTGAAAAAACTTTTTCCGCACGCATCTCCTCGTGATGTAGACTTTGAACAAATTGTAGATGCACTGAATGCTCATTATGTTGTTGTAGCCGCTGCACGATACCGATTTTTCAGACTTAAAAAATTACCGCAGCAGTCACACCAAGAGTGGATTACGGAATTGAAGGGCTTAACCCGCCAATGTAAATTTACTTGCTCTTGTGGACTTTCGTATAGTGACGTGATGTTGAGGGATGCGATTACGCAGAATATTCAGGACCCCAGAATTAGAGCAGCAATTCTGAAACAGTCTGACCCTTCATTAGACAGTGTACTGCAGCTTATTGAAGCGCATGATACTTTTGACTTAGCAGATGTAGACATGCAAAGCCACAGTGTTAATTCAGTGCGCCGCAACGGACGCTTTCCTAGCCGTAGTTCTCAGTATAGCACTAGTGATTCTTATTTTTCTACCGGCCGTGCTGAACAGACAGTGAACAGTAGCCAGTGTAAAAGTGCGACACAAAGGTCGCCCCGTCGTGTTAGAAACAGTAATTTGAATAACGGGCGCCAACGCTCATTTCAGAAAAATGTACGTAAATCTTGCCCCCAGTGTGTGTCTCGCCACAAGCGTGCTCATTGCCCTAGTCGCAACGCAACCTGTTATCAATGTGGCAAATCGGGACATGTGCAGTCTGTGTGTATGCAAATTAAAAACTCAAAGAACGGTACCGTTAGAAACAGTGCTTCGCAGAGTGCCAGAACAGTTCATTCTGTAAATGTTATACGGGCTGTGGAATTGAACAGTGCTTTCCTTGGATCTCAATTGCAAGAAAGTAGTTCTGCGCCTATGGCAAAACTATATAGTGCACCACGTAGCAAGCGCCGACGAGCGCGTAAAACAGTGCAACGGAAAAGGGTTCGGGACAAGCAAAATGACTATGAACAGTGCATTCCTGTAGTGAAAATAGTGCCTTCTGCAACTGCTCCTTGTAATAGTGCCCAGTACTGTGTAGCTAGTGACAGTAGACATCAAGTAGCTACTCAAAAGTGTAGTGCAGTAGTTAATAAATCTGGAGTAGCTTCGCAGGCTTGCGCGGACGCCGATCCGGCGGTAGTGTCATCTAGTGATAGTGTTGTTAATCCGCTGCGTGCCGAGTCTGCGCCGCTTCCTTCACTACGCGGCCCGCGCAAGCGCAGTAAACAAACCGTAGCAGACGTTGCCCACATTCGCGCACCTGTCGAGCGCCGCAAGCAAAAACCTTTTGTGAATCTTTCCATTGACAATAAGACTGTGCAATTTCAGCTCGACACTGGTTCCGCTGTTACCTTAATAAATAGAGATACTTATGAACTTCTGGGTTCGCCAAAATTGTCGCCGTCACAGCAAGTGCTAACAGCGTACACAGGTCAAAATATTCCCGTGCTAGGAACGTGTAGCCTGCCTGCCTCTTTCCACGGTATAACAAAAACAGTTGCTTTTGTAGTTCTTCAGGCCAAATCGACACAGAACATTTTTGGACTAGATGCTTTTGACTTGTTTGGTTTATCAATTGAAAGAGATGTGCTTCAAATTTCGTCAATAGTGCCCCAGGATAAGATCAATGCATTGTGTGACAAATATAGTGACTTGTTTTCGCCGGAACTAGGTTGTGCAAAAGACTTCGTGGCACATGTAACTTTAAAAGAATCTGCAGTTCCAAAGTTTCGTAAAGCTAGACCAGTGCCTATCGCCTTGCGTGATACAGTTGCCGAAGAACTTAAACGTTGGCAAGATAGTGGGGTGATTTCTCCTGTTTCTGCGAGTCAGTGGGCCTCGCCTATAGTAATTATACCCAAGCCGTCAGGAAAACTTCGTATCTGTGCGGACTTCAAATCAACAGTGAACAGTCAAACAATTGTCGACACTTACCCCCTGCCCAGACCTGACGAACTGATGGACAAATTAGGACAGTCTCGCTTCTTTTCCAAGATTGATTTAGCAGAGGCATACTTACAGATTCCACTTGATGACGAGTCAAAAAAATTTTTCGTCATTAATACTCACATGGGCCTTTTTCAATTTCAACGCCTACCCTTTGGCAGTTCTTCCGCTCCCGCTATTTTTCAGCGTTTTTTGGAACAGCTGACAGTTTCCGTACCGTGTTGTTCGAACTATTTAGATGACATTGTGGTGTCCGGACGTACAGTTGAAGAACATTTAGCAAACCTGGAGTGCCTTTTCAAAGTGTTGACTGCAGCAGGTCTACGTTG
This sequence comes from Locusta migratoria, assembly GCA_026315105.1. NCBI lineage: Eukaryota > Metazoa > Arthropoda > Insecta > Orthoptera > Acrididae > Locusta > Locusta migratoria. Next base: position 731,302,328 of record CM048744.1, on the reverse strand, counting down.
TAATAAAGCAAAGTGTTCGTTTTTTCAAACTGAAATAGAGTACCTAGGCCATGTGATTAATGCCCAAGGAATCCATCCCTTACAGTCACATCTTCGAGCAATCAAAGACTTGCCTCCTCCTAAGAATGTGCACGAATTGCAAGCAGTAATGGGAAAGCTGAACTATTATTTCCGATTTATTCCCAATGCCTCTCAGATTGCAGCTCCTCTGCATCACTTACGTAGGAAGAATGTTCCTTTTGTATGGTCTAAAGATTGTCAGGTTGCCTTTGACAAACTAAAGTCTGCACTACTCAGTGATGCATGTTTGATTCCCTTTGACCCACAGAAGCCTGTAGTGTTAGCAGTTGACGCCTCGTCGTATGGTCTGGGCGCTGTAATCTCACATCGTATTGGATGTCACGATCGTCCTATTGCCTTTGCATCCAAGCTACTGACGCCGACGCAACAGAATTACAGTCAGATAGAAAAGGAGGCCTTAGCAATCATTTACGGCGTCACAAAGTTTCATCATTATCTCTATGGCAGAAAATTCTATTTGTTGACAGACCACAAGCCTCTCACGTCGTTGTTCTCACCCACAAAGCCAATTCCGCCACGTACGGCACAAAAGCTTCAGAGATGGTCCTTGATATTGTCTAATTATCAGTATGAGATTTTGTACCGACCTACCACTAAACATGCCAACGCGGACACACTTTCCCGACTTCCGGTTGGCCAGGATGTATCATTTGATTCTTCAGAAATGGCATGTTGTCAGATAGACTCCAGAGATGCTTTCGCTGTCGCAGACTTTCCTTTGAACTCTCGTCGGGTTGCACAGGAAACAGCTGCGGATGCAGACCTAAGTTTGGTAGCACGTTTTGTTCGCTCAGGGTGGCCTGCCAGAGCCAAAGACATTGATCGGCCTCTGGTTCGACGTTATTTTGCACAACGTCATGCATTATCTTTAAGTCAGGGTGTTCTGTTGTTACATACCGACAACGACCAAGCAAGAGTGATTGTTCCTCGTTCCCTGCAACGAGAAGTGTTACGCCTCCTGCATCAAGGACATTGGGGCATTGTTAGGACAAAGCAACTGGCCAGACGTCATTGTACCTGGGTTGGTATGGACGCTCAGATAGAGAACATGACATCACAGTGTACAGTTTGTGCGGAGCATCAGGCGGCTCCTCCGCAACGTTTCTCAGATTGGCCACGCCCCAAGGGACCATGGCAACGTTTACATATTGACTTTGCCGGACCTTTCTGGAATACGCGCTGGTTAATTGTTGTAGACGCTTTCAGCAAGTTTCCTTTTGTGATTGCCATGAACTCAACGACAGCTTCTAGTACAATCAGTGCCTTAACATCAGTGTTTTGCATCGAAGGTTTGCCTGAAACTATCGTCAGTGACAATGGACCTCAGTTTGTTAGTGCGGAATTTCAACAGTTTTGTCGTGTGAATGGCATTCAGCATATTACCACTGCACCTTTTCACCCTCAGTCCAATGGTGAAGCAGAACGTTTCGTTCGAACATTCAAGTCTCACATGGAGAAGATGAAAGGTCAGCACTCCAGGCAGCAAGCTCTTCAAATTTTCCTGTCTACGTATCGGTGCATGCCACGTGACGGCCCGTCTCCTGCCGAGCTGCTACACGGCCGCCGTCACCGCACTCTCCTTCACCTGGTGCAGCCTCCCACGCACCGAGTCGGTTCGTATGGCGCTTCGCGTTTTCAGGTTTCTACGCCGGTGCTGTACAGGGTGTTTGCTGGAAACAAGAAGAAACTATGGATGCCGGGCATCATTCAGCGCGTGCTAGGGCGCAATATGTATGTTGTACGTTCTTCCACAGGGTCGGAGCTGCGGCGCCACGCAAACCAATTGCGCCTGCACAGGCCGCGCGATCCTGTCTCCGGTTTCCTGATTCCAGACCCAGTTCACCGCCAGGGAGCACAGCCACATCGTTCGTCCCCGGACTACGAGATCCCTATGGACGTCGACGTACATCCGACGCAGTCGTCGCCGCCGCTGTCGCCGCCGCAGATGACAGCGTCACCGAGAGGGACTCCGGGACCGTGCGGGCCCCCCCAGCTTGGGCCACGCACCTCAGAAGAAGATGACCTGCTCCCTCTGGGCGGGGGCGGGCGCCCTTCCCCAGGTTTCGGCGGGTTCCCTGGAGGATCGCAAGGCGGATGCCGGGGCGCGGACGGCGTCTCGATCCCGGCCTCAGCTACGACGCCCGTCCCACCAGTAACGCCCCCGCCCAGGCCCTCCTCCCAGTGCCGTCGCCGTGGCCCTCAGCCCTACGCCACGACGGCGCGGCGGTTTGGGGGGGAGGGGTGTGGTGTCGCACAAGTACAAAGTGCGCGCCACCTACTTTCGCCGCGCGCCGCCAGGCACGCACGGCGCGGCGTTCTCGCGACGACGGCCACGAGCGCCCTCTGGCACAACTCCGCTCGTGGCCACCACTGAAGGACATCGGCACTTCGGACTGAGATAGCAACGAGTTAGGACCTTCGTAATCAGATAGGCACCAGTGAGGACTTTGCTATTGTACAGGCACTAGGCAGGCCTCTAACAACTATGTATCAACATTCTGCAGTACTATGTAAAAGTTAAGTATTGTTACATTCTGTGCAATATATCTCTTTCTAATTTACTCGAGTGTTTATAGTTTCTGGCTGCTCCCCTCCGTACCTGCACCAGCGTGTCGGTCTCATTCCACTCGGCCACCGACACCTACGACGAGGCTGGGACACAAAAGCGGCGACGAAGTCGGGACACAAAATAGACAGTTTTCAGTGTACATCGAAAACGATGGATGTCTTCCATTTTTTCATGTGATGGTATGACGCAAAGGCGATGGCAACCTGGAAACCGACGCTTACACATTTAATAGTTACATACTAATAGCTTTCCCTACCTACCAAAAACGATGTGTATTCGCAGAGAACAGCCATTAGTGACACTGAGAGCAGTCCGCAAGACATTCTTTTACACATGGGGACATTTCTTAAAACCAGCTTGTGTACCCGCCAACAGATACATAAGGCACTACGAACGAAACCAGGCGTGGACCGTAACGAATATAGAATAAGACACGGATAAACTTTTAATACTTATACTATTGGCCTCCACCTTGTGGGAAGTCTGTCGTCAATGGTAGGGTGAATCCTTATCAGTCACTAATTTGAACCTATTGTTCATCGCCCAACCACCAACTTTGTGATTAAAACGTTCGTCGGTAATTGTTGCGGATCATACTTTGAGAAGACGACAGGTACCGTCCATGAAATACGTACGGAACAGCGCGTATAAAACCAAGTTGTTCATGCTAATTGATCTGGAATGAGTGAGCATTGTATTTACACTTAACACTCTGTGTCTCATTGGCAACGAATTTTATTAATAGCAGCTTCTTCTTGAATTAATCGTGCAGTCCGACGCCCTCTTTAATGAACCTACAAAGACGTCGCCTAAGTCTGGTTCACGGTGATACGAGTACCTCAGTATTCCGACGTGGATAGGCTGCGGTGTCAAAGATATCATTTATGAGTATGCATACTTCTCTGTCGCGAAACAGTGTCGCTCTCGCCTGTGTATCTGTGGCCACAACCACAATTCCGTTTCCATTAAATGTTGACAGCGCTCAAGGACGACGTAGATAAAATAACCTATCGTATTAGCTACTTGCTTCAAATGATCGAAATGCGGAAATATGTTGCCAGAATTCTCCTAATCGTGGCGAAATAAGATGAACGTCTTATAGCGTAAAGTCGAAGTCACTAAAGTGGCAAAAGTGGCTGGCCTCAACAGGAGGCACTGGAAGGAATAAGAAAAGAATTTGTGTTGGGGACGGGGCTGTGTATCTTATTATTATTACGTAAATACGGAGGTGTTCAGTACTAACTATTTTAGAGAGATCTATTCAGAGAGAGCTACCATTGGCTTGAGGTGTTCCTACTATTTTACGGAAAAACTCTTTTCTAGGATGTACTGTTCGGTGTTCATGTTTCCCTTTCAAATACGTTCGCGCTTCAGACAATCAGTTACAGCAAAGGGTTACTAACCCTTAATATTCGACCTCACAGTTTTTTTATCTTCTGTGATTCTCAGTTATTTTGCTGCCGAGCGATAAAATTAACATACACCATGTGATCAAAGTATCCTATTACACCCCAAAACATGTTCGGCGCATTGTGCTGTCACCTACTGCCAAGTACTCCATATAAGCGTCTCCAGTAGTCATCACACATCGTGAGAGAGCAGAATGGGGTGCACCGCGGAAATCGTGTACTGAGAACGTGGTCAGATGATGGGGTGTCACTTGTGTCAGAAGTCTGTACGCAAGATTTCCACACTCCTAAACATTCCTAGACCCACTGATTCTGATGTAATAGTGAAGTGGAATCGTGACGGGACACGTACAGCACGAAAGAGTACAGAACAACCTCGTCTGTTAACCGTTGAAAAGGGCCGTAAAGTTTAATAGGCAAGTATCTGTCCAGACGATCATACAGTAATTCAAAACTGCATCGGCATCCACTCCAAGTACTATAACAGGCGGCAGGCGAGAAAAATTGGATTTCATGGTCTGGCGGCCACCCATAAGCCACACGTCACGCAGGTCATACAGAAAAGACGCGCCGCTTGGTGTAAGGAGCAGAAACGGACGATTTAACAGTAGAAAAACGTTGCGTGTGTTGAGTAATGACTGTACACAATGTGGTGATCCGATGGCAGGGTGTGGGTACGGCGAATTCCCGATGAACGTCATCAGTATGTAGTACCAAGAGAAAAGTTCAGAATCGGTGTTGTTGTAGTGTTTCATGGAGTGGGTTTTGCAAGCGTTGTTGTTTTGCATGGCACTATCACAGCAGAGGCCTAAATTGAAATTTTAAGCAACTTCTTGCTTCCCACTGTTGAAGAAAATTCAGGAATGCTGACTGCATCTTTCAACACGATCACACACCTGTTCATAATGCACGGCCTAAGGCGGAGCAGTTACACCACAATAAAATCCCTGGCCTGCACAGGGCCCTCACTTGAATCCTATAGAATACGTCTAATATGTTTTGGAATGACGACCTCATTCATCAACATCAACTCTCCTCAGTGCAGCACTCAGTGAAGATTGGGCTGCCGTTCCCAAGAAAAATTCCAGCACCTGCTTGAACGTATGAGAGAGAAGAAGCTCTCATCAAGGCAAAGGGCGGCCCAACGCCATAATGAAATCCAGCATTACTGATGGAGGGCGCCACGAACTTACAAATCACTTTCAGTCAGGTGATCGGATACTTTTGATCAATTCTTTTTAGGACTCCCCTCAAAATTTATGTGTATTCAGCCGAATTTAAGTTTTTTATGTTTCCTTTATGAACATTGAAACCCCTTATGAAATTTCGCTTGATTTCCAAAAAATTCAAATGTTTGTAAATCTATCGGACCAAACTGCGTGGTCATCAGTCCGTAGCCTACTAACTACTTAAACCTAGGTAAACTAACCTAAGGACAACACACACACCCATTTCCCAGGGAGGACTCGAACCACCTAGGCGAGCAACCGCATGCTCCGCAGCGAGACGCTTTAGACCGCACGGCTAGTCCACCGCGGCACTTGATTTCCAACTGCTTCCTCTATGCACAGACTGTAGAACACGAAAGATAGAGTAAAATTCTCAGTCCGCTCGCACTTAGTGTGTCGAATAATGTTCTCCTATATCCTGGTTACATTACGGTTTCAGTAGAATTTGTAGACTTAAAAAACCAGAGGAGTGTGTCAGCTGAATATTCACCAAGTAAGATATCTATAGAAATCAGGCTTGTTGATAATTTGAAATTGTTACAGGATTTGAAATTAAACTCAGTATTGCACTTACACCTATGTACAGATGGGTATTATTGTCGTCGAAGGTCGAGTAAAAATGAGTGACATTTGAGAAAGGTTTCATGGATATTAACATTAATGGCACTTTAACCCTTTATTTGGGACACAGAGAAATTACGAGAACAAAAATTATTATGTACTTAAATTAAATGTGTAGGGCCATGTGAACAGATTTATACGATTTTTTCAAAGTGTTGTTTCTGGTTTGTAAGTAACATTGCCCAAAAACATCGCATGGTGCTACGATAACGATACTACAGTATTGTTCTGATGACTGTAGAAATTATTGTATTTTGGACTACTTCATGTGAAACGTGTGGAAACAAGTCGTTTTTCGTGCAAAGTTCAGAACAGTCCCATGATTTCCACATCATACTGTCAAGTACAAAACTTGCAAATTCCTTTTGGCTTGTATTCTGTCATGTGATAACATATTGTTGTATATGTCATTCTGCACATCATTGACTGGTACCGAAGATGCTGTTTCATTCTTCTTTTGGACTTATTGCCCATTTTGTAGTGGTCTACCAGGCCTCCTCTTCCCAATAAATGTAAGTCTATTTTCAGTATCCCATATAATAACTAGTCAACAATTTTCCTCTTTCGCTTCTACAAGCAGTTTTGGATGTATCATGAAAAACATCGTCACATAATTGATAAAAACATGTACCTCCGTAACGTATGGTTGGAGTGTTCATTAAAGATTCAGTTTATTGCTAAACTTTTCGCAAAAGACAACGAAACATCACTTTATTTGAGAGCTTAAATGTTAGTTTTAACCACTGTTTCCCATCCAAGGATGAAACGTGAAATATGTTTCAGAAGACCACGCGCAGTTTTGATGTTTCTTGAGAGCAACATTTCCAAATAAAGGGTTAAGAGTATTTGATTGCATTTGTGTCTGCGGAGCATCACATCTATTACATTGTTATGAAATAATTTAGCTTTAAAAGATGACCAATAAATATCAGCACTTTTTCACTAATTCTTTCTTATATTTCAGTTAGTTGTGTTAGTTATGTCGCATTAATGGAATGTACGTTGAAGAGCCAAATTAACTGGTACAGAGATATGTAAACACTCATAGGATGTCGCTGCAGTCGGCACAGCCTATATAAGACAGCAGGTGTTTGTCGCACACGTTAGATCGGGTACTGCTGTTACAATGGCAGGTTATCACGATTTAAGTGAGTTTGAACGTGGTGTTATAATCAGCGCACCAGAGATGGGACACAGCATCTCCAAAGGAGCGATGAGGCGGGGACTTTCGCGCGTGCAAACATTCCGCATACTTGGTTCGGCCATCAGCAAGTGTCAGCGAGTGAACCATTCAACGAAACAGCGCCGATATGCTCCTTCGGAGGCCGACTACCCACTCGTGTACTTCTGCTGTCTGCACCAAAAAAACTTTACTCCTCGCCTCTGTCCGTCACATCGATATTGGAGTGTTGATGACTGGAAACTTATTGCTTGGGCTAACGAGTCTCGTAGGGCAATGGAACAATCCCATATTCTAACCGTGAAAACTTGCTGTTGCGCAACTCTACATAAACTTCCAACTAATTTTTATTGCACAGTGGCTATCTAACAATGTACCCTTGGCTCCTGTATGGAAGAACCTAACATAAAGTCACGTAGAAGTCAGCAAGATGTTCGTCGTCGGTTTAAGATAGGCTTAGGTGACGTTACGTAAAAAATGTTAAATCGCATATCTTGTAAGAAAAAAAACACATAAGTCCATATAATACTGGTAAGGCCAGAAAGGGTACAAAAATCAAGTCCCTAGCTAGTGAAAGTAAACACAGTGAAAGTTTACCTAAGTTATTAACAAAAAAAGAGTACGTGTTTCTCACAATAAAAAAATTAATTCAGAATTATAAAAAGGACTTTCTGTAATGAAATGTACAATCGACAAAATGGCTGAAACACCGCGCGTAAGTTATCTTTAAACTGACAAAAGTTATAGATACGTTCGAAGCTGTCGCACTGAATGAGTGTTGTATTTCCTGTTACTGTTGGGTGTGTTGAATTCCTAAGCGCTTTGTTGAGATGCAAGTTGGATTGTCATTATTGAAACGAACGTAACTTATCTGCCTGGATCAACTTCTGTTGATCGAAATAACTCCTGTGTGTCAATGATCTTGAGAACATCTAGCACTTTCCGGTCTCGGTACTGGCGTGGTACGCTTATTACATAAATCAACCCACCGTGGTGCCAAAACAATTCGCCCACAGGCGTTAACTATACCACTCTGTTCTTATTCGCATCAGACAAGAAGCGTCTGACCAACACAGCGAATATCGTGCAATCTGATTACTTTTAAATAAGAGATAACTTCAGGTCCGCTTGCGACAGAGCTGCGCATTCCAGTAAAGTAATGAAACAGACTCTTCTCTCTCACTTCACGGTACACACTCGAATATGCACAAAATGCGCCCACCGATTGCTCACACCGCCAACAAAGTGTATCGCTCAACAGATGAAGCGCAGGAGTGACGAAAATTATCGCTGCCACCATATATATCCTTGCCTGTCTTTTCCCCCACTTTCTGCTTCAGCTTGCGCTACGTCAGCGAAGACTCCGCCTATCAGACGCGCTTTTCTATGGCGGTAGGCTCGCCCGCGAACCGGCCAATCACGGAACATCTAGTACAGCGTTTAGGTTCGCCTACGCTTACGGAGTTGTCTAACGATGAGCAGGGAGTTCCGGTCGCGGACGGCGTCATGTTGCACCATAGTTTACAACCAGATGAAGTACAGTTGCCAAGCACTGTCTGCAGTGGCATCCTAAATGACAAATTGTGACCCAAAATATTCCCTCTATGTAGTTGTCAGAACTGTTAATTGCTCCAGCCTTGAGAAAAGCTAATTATAGCACTTGTGATCAAATGCTGTACTTCGACTAAGAACTACTCTGAAACCAATAAATAAAGGAACTAAACCGTCAAGACATTACTTGCCAGCAATAAATACTGCTTCAAAGGTCCGAATGTGCAGGGAATTATGTCTCAGTGACCTGACACCTTACAATGTCGACAGGGGATTGTTGAAGCTGGTGGAGGCTTGGTAAAGGTCTGGGATGTGCGCAGTTCGAGTCATATGAGACCGCTGACTGCATAGTGTCTGTAACGAAAGTAACACTATATACGATTACTTGCAGCCAATGTTCAGTTGATCAGGTATAAACATATTAATATATTGCTTATATTATTTATTTTTCTCAGTGGCGTTATCAGTTAGACAACGTTAGCTTTCGCTACAGATCAAATGTAAGTGGTGATGAGGAAAGTGTCTTGGATACCGCCTTCCGTACATGCAACTGCAGTGCAGATGTGTTCAGCGGGTTGCCAAAAAGAAAGCCTGTAGGCGTACTGCAGATGGCTTCTGTTACAAGCGTTGCGTAGGAGCAAACCACAAAATACAAGAAAACACTAAGAATTCTTCTACCTTCTACTTATGTATCGACAGTTTTTTTGAGAAAACTATTCTGTCGACCTTCCATTACGTATCACTCACAAGTACACTCTTTTTTTTTCGACAAAATGTCCATACACTTTCAAATATTTGTCAAATCACTTCCTACGTTTCGAAGACCCTTCTGCCGAGAACTCCTTCGCCTCTAAACGTAGCCTCCTGATGAACACTCTCGTTGACCTCTTACCGACTGAGAGTTCAGAAATCGAGACAGCGATTCTCTCTGACCATCCACTGCATTCATTTTCGTGACAAGTTCATAATTCACAGCAGGTGGTCGGCCACTTCTTTTTTCATCTTGTCTCACCAACAGACGAAATACTGAATAACTAATATTGTTAGCAAACACTTAAGTAACTTCATATACATAAATTCCGGGAGCACTTTCAATTATTTATTGCACAAGAACTAAACATTGTACAGATACCACACATCTGACATTTGAAGAGAAACTCTGAATTTTCTTTTCCTCGTGTATATCGCCATAGCATAATTTGATAACTTGTCGATCGTCAACGCAAGTGAGCTACAAACAACGTGTAATAAATACACAAATTATAAAATAATAGTCTCTATAAAAATTTTCAATGTGTATGATAAAATTTACATCAAAAGACATGAAACGTTATGTACAAGATAGTGTATTCGACTTCATACCGCATTCGTCGAGAAGTCTCCATACGCCACTGCGGTTCTGCTGTATGTCATCAGGTCTTGGGCTGTGCACGCTCTAGAATTACTTGCTTGAGTGGTCTACTGCAGCATGTGGTCTACTGTATTGATGTTCCCGCATGGACACTTTCACCGATTTCCCATTTCCTCAAATTTTTATTTCATCTACCCCTTTCCCGAACTCAGTCAATTCAAAGTCAATTCAAAGTCTCTGCCAGTCAAGTTCCGCGAATGTTGCTAGCACCTTCTAAGCGTAGTGGCCATGTCTTTGTTGTTCTTGTTGTTCTTGGTGGGTCTGCGAGTGATTCCGTTGAGTGTAGAATATTGCTTCTTGACTTAAGGCGTTTTGATACAGTTTGGTACTCATGTAATAGGTGACGTTGGTCTTGAAGGTGGTTTGATGGTTCAGTTTTGCTGTGAACTGAGCGTCAAACATGGTTAGACAATTCCTAATTATGCGTACAGATGTTTAGTTGTTATAGGTTTAAGACAGCCAGTAATATGCCTGCAGTTCTGATTCAGGAGAGGGTCCAGTTCGTTTGTGTGACATGACCGTTCTCACACAGGATCTTAACAGCAGACTAACAGGGCGTCTTTGGTGCAGTGCTCACAACGTCTGAATTAGCTCCCCAGTTTGACGTTATTAGCTCGCCAAGTAAGCTATTCCATGTTTGGACTTTTGCCTGATCTTCTCAATGTGTAGCTTAAATAGTGTAAATTGAGGAAATGCAGTGTGCTAATCTTGTACCATTCCACCAAACATTCATTTCTCTCTTTAGCTCTAGATTGTTAATATGGAATAGGCAACTCTGGGTCTTATTTGGACTGAGCTTCACAAGATTTTTATTGTAATAGTTCGTAAGATTTTCTAGTTTTTCAATTATCTCAGTATCAATGTAGTTTGATGCGTGAACCGCTATTTCTCTATCGTCGGCATATATGAAAGATCTTTACTCGTGAGGATATTGAATAAAATTGGGGCAAGGACACTGCCTTCGGGAAGCCCATTTTTCTGTAGTCGGCATCTGCTCTTGTTACCCTGGAACTCAACACAATGAAGTTGATGGTATCATATGCTGCCGTCGAATCTATAATCACAAGTCCTGTTGCTAGTCTTTGCTCAAACCCATCTACAATGAATTGGGTTAAGTTCAGAGGTTGGCTGGTACAAAATTTGCCTGGTCTAAATCCTGCTGGTTCATTTATTAACGTGACCTCAATCAGGTTACTGTACCTGTTTAGAATCAGTCTTTCAAACAGTCTGTAAGTTGTACACAACAGAGATACCGGCCGATAGCTCTTAGTATCTTCTGGAACCTTACTGGGCTTAAGACATACAATTAGTTTTGGCTGCATCCAGATTTTCATAATTTAGATGTATGAGTTGTGAATTTTGAGTATCATCTGTACCTGCTGCCTTCACAATATTCAAATTTTCGTTGCTTCATCTAGATCGTACTATGTAAATGGGAGATCGTGTCTGTGACTATTTTCTTATTGGACTAGTGTTTCGTTTACTTGCATACCCCCTATTCAATTTTTTTCTATTTTACTCTTTTTTAGCTATTTGGTTTGCTACGAAGTTTTTTGAGCAGTCTCCATGCTTTCGAGCTATTCTGGGTTATATTAATGTCTTCTATAGTGGGTTGACACTTCTGTTTTCAATCATCTTTGTTATGACATCTTCAGGGACCTGAATTGTTTCTAGGGAGGACGTGTTGGCATTATAAAGATCACAATACGTTTCGTACTTCTCTTTAGAAAGTTTGTTGTTTCCTGTGATGTACGATTTTCTGCATCTTCTCGGTAATCTCTGCCGTGCACAGTATTTTAAAGCCTTACTAAAACTACTATAGTTTTCTGACAGAGTTTTCAGGGATTAAAGTTTGTTGTCAACTCCTTTAGAGAAAGCTTCCGCGTGAGGTTTTGGGAAATTAAATCTGTTGCGGACAGGAAACTGTTTTTTGAATAACGAGATTCATTTTGCAGAGTATTGGTCGGTGCTGGGACTTTGTGATGGGATTCAAGACAAGATTTTAGCTTATATTTCCATGGGTGTTGCTGGTGAAAAATAGATCTTGATTATAGCCTCTTTTCTATCTTCGCCTGTTAAATGATGGAAGTTGTTTTGGTTCGTACATCAGATGAAGCTTATTGTTTTCAGCCCACTGTTCCACTAGTTCTCAATTTATGTTAGTTTGTGTATTTCACCAGGCCACATTTAGAAGTCTCCCATTATTGTATTTGATATCTCCTTGTTCTTCCCCAGGGGTGCGCTGAACGGGTATGGTATGCTGGGGCTTATATACAGAGTAGATGTTTACATTACCCAGATTTATGGAGACTATTTGCACACAAATAAAATAGCTAGTTCTACCTTATGTTACTTTGGTGTCATTCTTGACTAGAATCTCATTTCCATATTGGTTATGGGGAATCTCTTTCATGGTGTGTCGCTGCAGGAGTCATTCGTTTTACTCACAGAGAACGTGTTTCTACAAGTACCTAGGTTGTTGGGGTCCTCTGTTATTGAAAACATCTGGATTGATGAAAGAAATGTCCGAATACAATATCACAGTTATATTGCCGGAACCGTACTGACGTACTGAACCGGCCTACACAACTGAACAAAGTTTGCGAAGTTAGCGTCACTGATCAGCATTATGTAAGAGATATTTTCCTAATCGTCCTCTACTGTAGATCGAAGAAGATAAAATAGAAGGAAGAAATAACTGAATACAACTGAGATGAAAAGAAAAATAACGGCACAAGTACCCAAAATAATAGGAAATTTCGTTAGATGTGGAAAATTGCTTGGGGAGTTGTGAGGAGACGGGAGTAAGGATGATGAAGAAGCTGGTTCTTTTCTTTTTTATTTATTTATTTTTAATTTTATTTTGTTTAATTTTTTGTAATACCTATGCTAAGGTGAAACCTTCATAGGTTAGAAATCAAAAGTTTATAAATCTATGGGAAGTAACTACTATGTCAGCTTTACTGTGGTTTTATCTGAATATGCCAAATCATTTGAAATGATTATCGTAAAATAATAACCCTAGCTACACTGCATGTGTCTTTTTCGTGTGCCTGTCGCGGCTCGACATTCGTCGTTGCGGTGAGTTGGAAATCATCTTCCTTATTTTGAAGCAAGATCGGAAGAGATAGACTATGAAGACAATAAGAACACCAATATGTTTAAGGAAACGGTTTATTTACAGAGACGCCGCACAACAAGGACAGGTAGACATTAGTGTGGAGAGTTTCAGCCGATGATGGGGTGTCCCAGGCCGAGACCCAGGCCGAGAGGGGCGGCAGCGATGGCGGGGGCGGCGAGGACGGGGGCGGCGACGGCGGGGGCGGCGAGGACGCGCGGCGCCAGCACAGCGCCGGGGGCGGCCAGCACTCCCGCCCCCAGCAGGCCGTGCTTCTCACGGGCCTCCTGGCAGGAGGCGGCAGCCACGCACGCCGCCAGAACGATGATCTGCAAAAGAGTCAGACATCAGTGCTTGTCTAGTCTAGTCCACTTCCCAAGCTGTGGCGAAGGAACATTCTTACAGGCTATACAACTCTATGCGCAAGCAATATTTCTGAACTGCTATTATAATTAGGAGAGCCAGTCATGTATCAATTGTTCCACCTGGTATGCAACATGTATGAGACAGGGGAAATACCTTACGACTTGAAGAAAAAGACAGTAGTTCCAATTACGAAGAATTCAAGTGCAGGAAAATGTTAAAATTACAGATCTATCAGTTTAACAAATCATGGTTGCAAAATTATTTAAAGACGAATGGGAAAACTTGTGGATTCCGACCTTGGGAAAGATTTAGGACAAATGTAGGAACACGCTAGGCAATATTCACTTTACGACTTATCTTAGCAGGTAGATTAACGAAAGGGAAACCTATGTTTTTAGCATTTGTAGATCTGGAGAAAGCTTTTCACAATATTGATTGGAATAAACTTTACAGATTCTGAAGATTGTTGTTGTTATGGTCTTCAGTCCGGAGATTGGTTTGATAGCATGGGTCAAATATAGGGAGCGAAGAGTTGTATTCAACTTGTATAAAAACCAGACAGCTATTATTACAGTTGAAGGGCATGAAAGTGTCGTAGTCGTTGGGAAGGGACTAAGATTTATAGTCTTTCCTTAATGTCGTTCAATCAGTATATTGAGCTAGCTGTGAATGAATGCAAGGAGGAATTTGGAGGTGGAATTAAAGTTCAGGTAGAGAGAATAAAAACCTTGCCCTTTGCTGATGGTACAGTAATTTTGTCAGAGACAGCAGAGGACCTGGAACAGCAATTAAATGGAATGGACTGTGTCTTGAACGGAAGATATAAAGTTAATATTAACAAGAGTAAAAAAAGGGTAATATAATGTAAGGTCAGAAAATCAGCCGATGCTGAAGGAATTAAATTAGGTAAAGAGACGATAAATGTAGTTGATGAGTTTTGTTATTGGGGTAGCAATGATGGCCGAAGTGAAGAAGATATAAAATGCACTATGGCTATGTGAATAAGAAGCGAAATTTGTTGACATCAAAAATTAGTTTAAATGTTAGGAAGTCCTGTCTGAAAGCATTTGTCTGGAGTGGAGCATTGTATGGGAGTGAAGCATGAACGATACGGAGTTCAGACAAAAATATGGTAGAAGCTTTCGAAATGAGGCGCTACAGACGAATGACGAAGATTAGATGGGCAGATCTACATCTACATCTACATCTACATGGGATACTCTGCAAATCACATTTAAGTGCCTGGCAGAGGATTCATCGAACCACAATTATACTATTTATCTCCCATTCCATTCTCGAATAGCGCGCGGGAAGAAAGAACACCTGAATCTCTCTGTTCGAGCTCTGATTTCTCTTATTTTATTCTGATGATCATTTCTACCTAAGTAAGTGGGAGTCAACAATATATTTTCGCATTCGGAGGAGAATGTTGGCGATTGGAGTTTCGCAAGTAACCCACGCCTCAGCGATAAGCGCCGTTGTTCTAATGATTCCCATCCCAGATCCTGTATCATTTCCGTAACGCTGTCTCCCCTGTATCGTGACAATACGAAATGAGCTGCCCTTCTTCGGACTCTTTCGATGTCCTCCGTCAAACCCACCTGAATTTCGGCCGAAAGCTGGTGGATATCAAATCACTTGACGCGGCTGGAAGCCCGAGAGAATCTTATTAACATATGTGCTCGCAGAGAACAGCCATTACTGATTATGACAGCAGTCAAATTGATACTTCTTTAAAATTAATTGAGTATTTTAATTTATGATCTGTGTGTTTTAATGATTTCTGTAAATTATATTTTGTCAATATTATGCAGTGTGATTGATAAAATAATGATTATTGTTTAAAATATAAATAATATTAGCGTATTTAATTTTAAATATTTCACTTGATGCAATTCTCGTGTAGTTCATTTTTCCACTCTTGTTACTGCGGGTGTATCTTTATTCATTCGTTTTAATCCTATATTGTTCGTTTATGATTTTGGTCGGTATCTTCACTTTACTGGTTGTTTAACAATGTTTATAGCTGCTCTTCGGGCTGATTTTGAATTTGATTTACGTCTTCTTGGTTTAATAATAAGAATTTAATCAAAGGGTTATTCAGATGGTGCTTGTTTTCATTTAGCAGGACGAGCTTCTACGTATGAACACTTTTTTTAAAACAACGTGTGTTCCCGGCAACCGATGCACAAGGAACTACGAACAAAACCAGGCGTGGGCCATAACGAATACCGAACAAGACACTGAAAAACTTTAATACTGTACTCTATTTTTCTCCTCGTGGAAGTCTGTCTTGAATAGTAGGGTGGATCTTTATCATACACTAAAGATATTTGGGCCCACTTTAGGTTACGGTAGTAACACTAAAAGTGGGCCTTTGCGATCATCTTTTGACAGCTCGAAATTTAAATAACTGCTTAACTGTTCATCTGACACGAAAAGTCTCTACAACTTTGCTCTCTTATGTTTTTTTCATATCTCGTAGCGTTTCAAAGATATCTGCTAAAATAACGGCGATTTTGGGATGTATGTCTGTCTGTCTGTCCGTAACGTGTTCCCTGTTTTTAAGACTAACCGTTCAACCGATCAGCGCCAAATTTTACAGACATGATTGTAGGCCGCCAGAGACCGGAACTTCCCTTTTTAAAATTTTTCGGACAAATAATACGGTAGTAAAACCAAAAAAGCCGTTTGTAATATAATTGTAATTTCAAACGAACCGTTCATCTGACACGAAAATTGAATAACCTAATTGGTAGAGGAGAAAATTCTCTACAACTTAGCTCCCTTATGTTTTTTTCATATCTCGTATCGTTTGTGACATATTTGCAAAAAATAACGGTGATTTGACACCCTCCATTTTATTAACGAATACCAGCCGTTCGGAGATGTCACGTGACATTCCTCGCGTATTTGATGATTTTCTTATTGTAACTTAAACGTTGTCAATTCAAAGCAACGGCACTCTGAGGAATTAACAAAAACACATTGTTCTTCGTACGATAAATACTAATCTAATGTCTACAAATGTCATATTAACATCAGTTAACAACGGCCATCAATATTATAAGATTAAAGAATTCCTGTTTTGATTTATAGCCGTAGCGTAGTGGGCAAGGTGCTGGACTGTGACGCGAAAGGTCGGTGGTTCGAAACCCGTCACTACCTAATTTTTTTCGTAAAAGAATTTCAGACATTCTTATTAATTAATTAATTATTATTTAGATTATTATTTCGGTCCAAAATGTTTGCAAAAACTTTTTAAACTACAAATCTAAAGTGAGCCGTAAAACACGTCAGTGCGATTTTTTCACTACCCACCGCCAACTTTGTGATTTAAACGTTCATTAGTGAGTGTTGTGAATCATACATTGTACAGAAAACTAGTAGAGTCCATGAAAATTGCACGGAACAGCGCAGATAAAATCAAGTTGTTCGTACTAATACATCTGGAATGAAAGAGCGGTGTATTTTCACTACAAACTCTATGGTGTACGAAAGGTCGAAATCTTAGCGTCGATATATATATATTTATGTCATTGGTGGAAGTAATTAGAATTCCATTGGCGACGAATTCAATTAACAGGGGCTTCTTCTTGAATTAATCATACAGTCCAGCGCCCTCTTTAATGAAATTACAAAGACTTCGGCAAAGTACAGATCACGGTAATACGACTACTTCAGTATTCCTGCGTGGATCGGCTGCGGGGTCACAGAGATAATTTATTTGTATGCATACGTCTCTCTCGCGAAACAATTTCGATCTCGCATATTTATCTGTGATCCCATGAGTTGTAGCGTTGTCCGCGGGTCTAAAAGGACGAAGTGAGAGGTCAATCACTAAAGGTGACTAGACGGTACGCAGCCGAATTACTAGAGAAAGTGGAATTTATGAGGCTACACATCCGAAATGTAATAGAACTATACTCCTGCAAACAGTATAGAAATGCGGTATTTCCTCTTCTTACTGACAGTTGTTGCAGCGTAGCCTTACAAGGGAAAGGCGTTCGGCGGAGGTTGCCACAACTCCTCAGTACATAAAAAATAATGGGGACACATGAGTCTGACGACAAGCGGTGCTAAGCAAACTCTTTACAGCACTAACGGTTGATTCATCGTCGAAGCACACCACACAGTTGCAGCTCATTTACACCTGTTACAACGTTGACAACAAACGCCTACTGATTTTATGTTTTCTCCGTCTCAAGCCAATTAGTTGCACTTCGTAAACCCGCTACAGGCAAACATTCTAACCGGCAACTTGTAATTGGTGTAAGTTAAAATTCATATCAGGTTCTTCTCCTCTTTCGTGAAACGGATACATTCTAGTGATTTCGGATAAACTTTATTCAATAAATCTTTATTTAATTATTTCATAAACCTACAAATCCCCTACCTATTTTTATTCACGTAAGAGCAATTGAATAATCAAAGTTTTGTACTCAAATGGCATGTGCCCAGTGGTGCTCCTGGTGAAGTACTAAAAACAAAAACACCAAGGGAATATAATTGGAAACAAAACAACCTAAAGTCGCCAATCAGCACTGCATGTTGTAAGGAAAGAATAGGGTTTTGTTAGGTGTTTGAATGTGAGCGAGAAGATGTGAGTGGAAAGTGAAGATTATTTTTGGTTACGTGTTAATAAATGTCTTGCTTTCGTATTAATGTTTGAGTAGCGTAACATACCTGATCTCAATTTCGTGGTAAACTACTTTAAACTCGTAATCAATGCAAGTGGTGTGATTAAATTTTGAATTAATTAGTGAAACAATTAGTGTGATTAACAAAAACTATGCCCTTATCTGACAGGTTTTTCAAAAGATCACTTTCCTTACAAAATCTCCAACGGAGACTGTGCACACACTGATAGTTGAAAATGAACTACCGCGTATGTGCAATGCGTACAGCTCAATTAGTACGCCTGTGGTAGTAACAATTTTGAAAATAGTAATAGTAATAAATTCAGTACAAAGTGGCTGGCAAATAGGTGCAGTCCAACCACTGAAGTCAGTATTTGATAAAAATTAATGATTAAAATTTACGTAATTCAGGATTGGTGGATAAATATATACGATAATTTTAAGAGTTTGATTCTTTATAGGATAGATGTGGCGGTGGTAACTATTGTTGAACTCAGTTTTGAAAAATCTGTTATTCATAAAATCTGAAGTAATTACTATAATAAAGTTTTATTGCTTTCCATATTTTGTAAGATGTTTATGAAGAATTAATTTTTACTATTGGTTGATTCAGTATCGTAACACTGGCATGCAACATCCTATGATCAAGTATCGTCGAATTTAACAAAATAGTCTCGATCAAATAATTAAAACTGTCTCTAATCTTTACGTTAACTCTCTCTCTCACACACATCTCAAAATGATCGTATTGAAATACTGATTAACCAAGTCAAAGTTCTATTACTGTTACGTAAAAATCAAAATCTCGTCACAATGAAATAGTTAAATATTTAATTGCTAACATCTGCAATTACCTCTACGTGCTTTTTCATGGAGTTGTCTTGTACCCGTTGCTTTTTTGATATCAAAAGAAGATAGTTGAAAATTTTTAATTATTACACGATTTGAAATTAGATACAATAATACAATTAAAACCAAGTACAGGTTGTTGTTATTGTAGTTGAAGGACGAGAAAACATGTCACAAATGAGAAAGGTTTCATAGATGTTAATATCTACGGCGGTTTAAGAGTATCTGTATGTATTTGAGTTATTGTTATGAAAATTTTAGCTGCAAAGGTGACCGATAAATATCAGCACATTTTCAGTAACGTTCTCTTATGTTAGTAATGTAGCCGCTACCGTTGGCGCAGGAGTCAGATCAGTTACTACAAAGACTGATTATCACGATTCGAGTGAGCTCTAAAGTGGTGTTCTAGTCGGCGCACGAGGAATGGGCCACTGCGAGATTGCTATGAGGTGGAGATTTTCTCGGATGGCCATTTCACGAGCGCAACCCTTCCGCATAAGGGTACGGATTTCAGTGCTGGGCCAACAACACGTGTCATCGTGAGAACCATTCGACGAGACAACGTGAGAATGCGCCTTCGGAGCCGAATGCCCTCTTGTGTGAACCTGCTGACTGCACAACACAATGTTTTGCGCCTCGCCTTGGTCCGTCAGTTCGTCATTGGACTGTTTGGAAACATGTCGCTTGTTCTTGCGAGTCGCATTTGCATTACTGTGTAGGGCGGATGGACTGGTAGGGCGATGGAAACAACCCCATAAATCCTGTGTGTCAGCAGGGGATTGTTCAAGTTGGTGGAAGCTCGCTAATGGTGTAGGAAGTGTGCAGTTGATATCGTATGGGACCCCTGATACGTCTGCATACCACTCTGCGACGCGTACGTACTCATCCTGGCTGTTCACCTACAGCCATTCACGCCCATTGTGCATTCCGACGGACTTGGGCAAGTTCAGCAGGACAATGCGACATTCCTCATGTCCAGGATTGATACAGAATAGCTCGAAGAACACTCTTACGTGTTTAAGTATCTCTGATGGCCACCAGATTATTCAGACGTGAACATATTTGAGCTTATCTGGCATTTATAGACATCCCCGCAGGATGCACAGTGTTAATTCCCTCTGGCACTACTTCACACTTTAGTCAAGTCCACGCCACGTCGTATTGCTGCCCTATACGATAGTAGGCAGTTTTACCGGTTTCTTTGTCTCTTCAGCGTATTAGATAATGTAACGAAAATAATACTTTGAGCCAATGTTCTGTTGATGAAGCAAAATGTATTAATGTATATGTTATTTCTTTCTCTCAATGGCGTTATGAGCTAGACAACATTAGTGTTCGCTGCAGGTAAAACGTGTTGATGCTATGTCTGAGGTAAAACCTTCCATGCATGCAACTGCAGTGCATTGGTGTTTCTCGGGTTGCCTAACTCAGCGTTTGTAGGCGTACAAAAGCTTCCAACAGTTACTGGCGTTACGTGTGATCCGCTAAACACTATACACATTGAGATTTCTTCTATGTCTGTATCGACCTTGAATGTTGCAGTGGAGAAAATTAGAATTATTTAATAAGATATTGTTCTGATAGTAACTGTTCTTTTTAAAGAAAACTTTATTCAGTTGACCTTTAATTACGTACCAGTCACAAGTATACTCTTTCAGTTACTTTTCGGCGCAAAGTGCATACACTTACAAATATTTCACAGATCTCATAAAACGTTTCGAGAAACCCTCCTGCCTGGAACTCCGTCACCTCTTAAAGTAGCCCCCTCCCCCTCCTACTCCCCCCCCCCACCACTCATTGAGATCTTCGTCCAAGAGTTCAGAAGTGGTGATGGCGATTGTATCTGACTTCGTTCTCTTTCGCGACAGTTCACAACAGGTAGTCGGCCACTTCTTTCTTCATCATGTCCATTAGTGAGACCGTAACGAAATGCGCCATGTCATTATTGAACAACGGTGTCATTCGTAACGTTGCTGTACACTTCAGTAACCTCATGGTGTGTTGGTGCTGGAGTCATTTGTTTTGTCCAAACTTGTTGGGATCCTCTATTATTACATAATTTTCAAAAACCTCGAGGGAAACGTTCGAATACAATCTCACATATTCGCCGGAAGTGGACTCAACCAAGCTACACAGCGAAACAAAATTTGCAATGTTAGCGCCACTGATTTGCATTACGTATGAGATCGGATCTTATTTTTTAAAAACGCTCTCCATATGTGGCCCAAAGAAGGTTAGAAAAGTGGTAAAAATAACTAACCGGAAGGTACTGAATACAACTGGAGCGTAAAGAGCAATAACGACACAAAAATTGAAAGGGTATCACCATAATAAATATTCGGAAAGACCACATAATAGAAATTTTTGGTGGGAAGTGGTGGGGAGACGGATGTAAGGAGCTGAAGGGACTGTTGTAACAGCTATGCAAAGGTGAAACCCGCACAGGTTACTCTAGCACAAACAGCATCAGGCGACTTTAGACCACCAGAACAGTTCACCTCCATAGAAAATGTGTCAGCGTAGCTGACTGCTATGCGGAGGATCCAGATTCGATTACCGATACTGCCAAGGTGGTCTCATTGATGCGACGACCGAACTACACTGTACACAGACTCATTAGGTCAAGTGGGGGCTACTTGACCGAGTAGTAGTGGGTACGAGGTACGAACGCGACAGCATGTGTGCTGGGTATATGTCGCTCCATACCGCTTCCAGTGATGATGCGGGATGCAATGTATGCCCAGAATGCAGTTACTGTGACTTACAGCAATAACAGTATAAGGATTCCTGAATGAGGAATCCGTTGATTATGTCGACGTTACGCAGTGGCTTCCATGTGTTGTTACCATGGAAGGTGATATTCAAAATACACATTCTTAACAAATACTGTGCATGTGCGATTGCAATAATAAGAAACTTCAATGTACTGTCGGCCGTGTAATAAATCTGATTGCAGTGATACGCGATAGTTGTCATTCTCTACATGGTGGATTTGGAGGGGGGGGGGGGGGTGACCGTTTCGTACGACACTGGTAGCGTGAAATTAAATGGTTTAATGGTCTCCATTACGAGGCGACGTGCCCCTAACGAGTGGGTGGCGAGAATGTAGGAGGGAGAGGGGTCAAATAGGATCGTACAATGGGAGAGGGGGCGTTACTAATAGGGCCTTGAGTTGTGGAGGGGGAGGGGATAGGGGCGGCACCACCAATGCTCCGATTTAGAAATGTCATACAAGTGGCACCGGGAAACAGTATAGAACTGCATAAGATTTCCTAAGATATAGTCATAACATTGCCAAATACTGTGAATAACATGCATTTGATAGTCGACAGCATGTGTCAAGGGAAGGAAGAATGTAAGATGCAAGGTCTCCCAGCTCGTGTTCATGCGACAGTATGTTGCAAGCGAGAAATCAGTATTAGCAAATGCTTCCTCTTCGACAAGAAACTCAAAGAGTTTATATGAAAAAAAAGGAATATTATTGTGGGTTAAGAGCGATTGTTCTTCACGTTTAAACGTATTGTATGTTTGTGTTGTGAGGAGACTAGAGTGATACAGAATGGAGATGAATCAGTGGGAAGAAATTCAGCTGTAATTGCAAAGAATTGGAAATTGTCTAGTGGATGACAAACTGTTAACACGATATTTAGTGCTAATCCAGTGCAATGACTATTTGAATACTATAATAAATGTAGCAGTCTACATCGCAATATGAGGCTCCTCAAGAGATGGGCCAACTCCTCAGCAAGGAAATGATCTGACGATGATATTAATTGATCGAAACTTGCCATTACAATAAATATCATATTGTGATCTAGTCTGTTACAATTATTATATTATTAAAAAAATTGATAGCTGTTAGTTGCCAGGGAACAATGTTCCAAAAATACAGTGAGTATTGCTGAAATGTAATTTCATGAATGATTTTCTACCTTGTTTTGTGCACTCTTTCATTACTAAGGAAACTGTCGACAGAGAAACATTAAACAGTGCATTCGGTTTTGTCACAGAGGCTCCCAGTAACAGAGCCTCTCTAAAAGTGTGAGAGATGATGAAATTCGCCCACAATTTTTTTGTTAACCGAAATAGAAAAAGAAATAAAACAATTCTAATGGAAACTCTTTAACAAGTTTTGGCGCGGCATGTTGGTGCTGAAACACAATATGTTTTCGACTTTAAATGATTTTTATGAAATGAAAACTGGTTCTGTAAAAGGAAACGTGTTGTGATGTGACGATGATATACCGTTTACAATTATCAGACAACTTTATACCTGAAGGAACTTGAACATGACTACTAGGCCGAAATCATAATTGTGTTATAATAAATTAACCTAAATATTCAAACGACAGTAATTTCATTAAACAAAATACGGATGTATGTCTTGTCCTTAACAACTCCCGAGAAACCTAATGATAACGGTGGGACCAAATGAAATTCAGGTGATAACAATGAAATGGTCCACTGTTGTACTAACTTGTGTACATTTACTCACAACATGTCCACCGTCAACAGTAATGCATTTTATAGCTCTTCTACACAGTCCTGGTATTACTAATTTGAGCTCATAAGTACGGTAGACTTGAACAACCGCATGTTGTTCTCCACTCTTAAGCTCGTTGACTTCTCTCTTACGCCAACCCCGCAAACAAGAAGTAGTGTATTGGGATCGGGTAACCTCGGTGGGCAAGAAATGACTTCACGGCAACGTCTGAATCTACAAGTGCAAGTGCAAGTCACAGTGAAGTGCATGGCACAGGATTCGTCCAACCGATTTTGTGATATTTGTCTATAGTTCCATTATCTAAATCTTTCCATTTTAGATCTGATTTCTCTTATTTTATTTTGATGATCATGACTTCCTATGTAGTTGGGTGGTAACAAAATATTTTTGCATTCGGAGGAGAAAGTTGGTGAACGAAATTTTGCAGATAATGATGATTTTGTGTCATTTCTGGCCGTTAGACCCAAGGCGGGATAGTGTTTGGCCTGCCTGGTGCAGTCCTTAGGTGACACCACATGGTCGGCTTGCGCGTCATGATGATGAAATGATGAGGACGACACAACACCCAGTCCCCGAGTGGAGAGAATGTCCAACCCGATGGGGAATCGAACCCAGTCCCCCTGCGTGTTAATCCAGTACGCTGTCCACTGGACTAATGAGGGGGGCTATGCAGATAACTCTGGTCCAAATGAATAACGCCCTTCATTTAATGATTTCCATTCCAAATTTCCGTGACACTCTCTCGCCTATATCGCGATACAAAACAAATTCCCCTTCTCTGAACTTTCTCCAAATCGTCTGTAAGTCCCACTTCGTGGTGATCCCACAATGCGCAGCACTACTCCCAAACATACGCACAAGTGTAGTGTAGGCAGTTTCCTTAGTAAAAGTGATACATCTTCTGTTCTTTGGTTCTCTTCCGCTACACTATTTTCTGTGTTCTCTTACCAATTTAAGTTTTTCGTAATTGTTACTTCTAGGTATGTAGTTGAATTTACGGCCTGTAGTTTTGACTGATTTATTGTCTAAATGAAGTTTAATGGAATTCTTTTAGTGGTCATATGGATGAGTTCACACTTCGCATTATTAAGGGTCGGTTGCCAATTTCTGCACCTTGCAGGTATCTTATCAAAATCATTTTTGTTTTCCTGGTGACTTTACTGACCAATAAATGACAGCTAAAAGTCTAAGAGAGAAAGGGAGAAAATGAAGTTATAAGGTATAATATAATGCAGCTCAGACAGCTAAAACTATGTTGGTAACCAATGGCACTATGGAAATGAGAAAGCGCAAGATTAGGATGGCATTCATTCATTGAAAAATGAGAACGAACTAGTGTGTTGTTGTTGTTATGGGTCTGTAGACTGGTTTGATGCAGCTCTCCAGCTTACTCTATCCTGAGCAAGTCTTTTCATCTCCTCAAGAGAACGGCAATCCACATCCATTTCTATCTGCTTACTATATGCGTCTCTTGGTCTCCCTCTACAATTTGTACCCCACATACTTCCCTCCAATGCTAAATTTACGATTCCTCGATGTCTGAGAATGTGTCCTACCAAGCGATCCCTTCTTTTAGTGAAGGTAAACCAAAAATTCATTTTCTCACCAATTCTGTTCAGTACCTCTTCATTAGTTACGCGATCTACCCACCTAATCTTCAGCATTCTTCTGTAGCACCACATTTCAAAAGCCTCTATTCTCTTCCTGTCCACAATGTTTATCGTCCATGTTTCACTCCCGTACAAGGCAACACTCCACACAAATGCCTTCAGAAAAGACTTCCTTAAATTAATATTAGATGTTAGCAAATTTATCTTTTTCAAAAATGCTATTCTTCCCATTGCCATTCGGCGTTTTATACCCTTTGTACTGCAACCGTCATATGTTATTTTACTACCCAAGTAACAAAACTCATCTACCACCTTCAATGTTTCGTTACCTGATCTAATTCCTTCAGCATTGCCTGATTTTCTAAGACTGTATTCCATTATCTTTGTTTTGCTTTTATTGATGTTCATTTATACGCCCTCTTCAACACACTGTCCATTCTATTCAACTGCTCTTTCAGGTTCTTTGCTGTATCTGACAGAATTACAATGTCATCAACAAAACGTTTTTATTTCTTCACCCTGAACTTTAATCCCTATTCAAAATTTTTCCTTGCTTTCCTTCACCGCCTGCTCGATGTACAAATTGAATAACATCGGAGAATGCTTCCCGACTAATGCTTCCTTTCATACCCTTCGAGTCTAATAACTGCGGCCTGGCTTTTGTACAAGTTGTAAATAACTTTCATTTCCCTGTATTTCCCCCTTCTGACTTCAGAATTTGAAAGAGTGTATTCCAATCAACATTCTCAAAAGCTTTCTCCAAATCTACAAAAGCTAAAAAGTAGGTTTACCTTTCCTTAATCTATCTTCTAAATTAAGTCGTAAAGTGAGTATTGCCTCCCTTGTTCGTACCTTCCTCCTGAATACATCTTACACACCAAGTGTAACAGGTTTGTCATGGCTGACTCTCCAAGAGGCTTAAGTAGCTCTGAGGTTATGTGAGCTACTCCCGGGGCCCTGTTTCGACCTAGGTCTGTCATCTCTCAGTATAGTATCTCGTATTTCATCTTCATCTACTTACTCTTCCTTTCCTACAACATTGACTCTAAGTTCATATCCTTTGTAAAGCTCCTCTATGTACTCTTTCCACCTTTCAGCTTTTCCTTCTTTACTGGGACCTGGTTTTCCATCTGAGTTCTCGATATTCGTAGAGCTGTTTTTCTTGTCCCCAAATGTTTCATTTAATTTCCTGTAGGCCGTATCTACTTCCCCCCTTGTTATACATTCTTCTACAGATTTGCATTCGGCTTCTAGCCACTCCTGCTTAGTCATTTTGCACTTCCTGTCAATCTCACTTCTTAGTCGTCTGTACTCCATTTAACCTGTTTGATTTTTATATTTTTATATTTTCTCCTTTCATCAATTAAATTGAGAATTTGCTGCGATACCCAAGGATTTTTGTAGGTCTTTCCTTTCTACCTAATTTTTGTCATCTGCTGCCTTCACTATTCCATCTCTTAATGCTCCCCATTCTTCTTCTACTGTTTTATTTCCCCCCGTTTCTGTCAATTGTTGCCTAAAGCTCCCTCTGAAATTCTCAAGAACGTCAGGTTCCTTCAGTTTATCCAGGTCCCATCTCCTTATTTTCCTACCTTTCTGCATTTTTTTCAGATTCAGCCTACAGCTCATGAACAATACGTCAGAGTCTATATCTGCCCCTGGGTATGCCTTACAGTTTAAAACCTGATTCAGGAATCTGAAGGTTCCGCACACAATTTTAATCTGCCAGGAAGTTTCATATAAGCGCACACTCCGCTGCAGAGTGAAAGTTTCATTCTGGAAACACCCCTTAGGCCGTGGCTAACCCATGTCTCCACCATATCCTTTCTTCCAGAAATGCTAGTCTTGCATGGTTCGCAGGAAAGCTTCTGTGAAGTTTAGAAAGTAGGAGGCGAGGTACTGACGGAAGTAAAGTTGTGAGGCGGCATCGTGAGTCGTTTCGGGATAGCACAGTCGGTAGTGCGCTTGCCCGCGAAAGGCAAGGGTCCCAGGTTCGAGTCCCGGTTCTGGCAGACAATTATAGTCTGCCAGGAAGTTTCATATCAGCGCACACTCCGCTGCAGAGTGAAAGTTTCATTATTCTCAAATGTCTTCTTCATGTATGCCATTGTACATCACTGCAAAATATCAATCAAAAATTTGCATCACAAACAATAATAATAATACCAACAATAATAATAACAATAATAATAATAATTATTATTATTATTATAAAAGATCTCTGTGGAACAAAAAATCACTTCCCGTCTCTGGAACAAATACAAATAAACATTCCGGTAGCCTCTTATCGTAATATTAATCATATTCCTCCTTCCAGGATGACATCAACGTATCGATGTTTTGTGAGTCACCCATGTACCTGCGGTTCCCCTGTATATACACTAGTTTTTCGGTTGTATCTGCAGACAGTCTGTTCCGTAATGATGTGTGAATTCCTCCGTGAGCTGACCAGTTACGCTCACTTGCCGCTGAGGAAGGCGGTACATTCAAAATTCTGGAAGCAAGTGAACTCAAGGGTAGTTTCATACATAA
The DNA here is from genome assembly GCA_026315105.1 of Locusta migratoria. NCBI lineage: Eukaryota > Metazoa > Arthropoda > Insecta > Orthoptera > Acrididae > Locusta > Locusta migratoria. The sequence continues at coordinate 731,274,658 of CM048744.1, read as the reverse complement.
GCGTTTCCACCATTCCGTTCATGCCCGAAGGGTAACGCCTGATGGGTATGCAGTTCATACTGTCGGATGGTACTGCGGGTTGCCTGACAACCAGGATGAAATGAACCTCTCTCGGAAATCATACATGGTTTTAAACGGTTTAAAACGACACGTTTCTGAATTCAACCGTATGAAACCGTATTTTTAAATCTCTAGTCGTTACCTATGCCTCTTCATCTACACACGCAGTCGTTTCCTCCTGTGGTTATCGTGATGTTAAAAGGTTCAGTGCAGGATCCCAAGCTGCGCTGAGTTGGTAGCCGGTGTCCCTGTTGAGCAGATTTGATGAGCTGCGAACTTGTACCGCCTTGTGCGCCAGTACGAGCACCCGGACGATATAATTTTGGTGTTTTCGTAATCCATCCTGTGCCCTGTACGGAGGCAGTGTTCAGCCACTGTAGATTTCTCTGGCTGGTCCAGACGCTTGTATCGCCGATGTTCAACGCATCTGTCCGCCACGGTTCGACATGTTTGTCCGATATAGGATTTCCCGCATCTACAAAGAATTATGTAGACACCGGCCCTTCTTAGACCAAGATCGTCCTTTACAGATCTTAGAAGTGCTCTTAATTTCTTTGGCGGGCGGAAGACGCATTTAACATTCCGTTTCTTCAGTAATCTTCCTATTTTTGAAGAAACACCGCAGACATATGGCAAGATGACCATTCCGTTTTGGTCTTCGGTGTCTCTTTTTCAGAATATCCGTTGTCATAAAAACTGTATGGAGGTGGCGTAGCTCATCAGACAGGCTGTCGGAGTCTGATATGACTCGTGCCCTGTGGACCAACGTCCTAAGCACACCTCTTCGTTATGCAGGATGGTGACAACTGGCAGCCTGTAAGTATAAATCCGTGTGTGTTGATTTACGATACACGGCTTGACCCAAGATGCCATCCTCTTTCTTGCGTACCAAAACGTCCAGGAAAGGTAGTTCGCCGTTTCTTTCCATCTCCATAGTAAACTTGATGTTTCGATAAAGAGAATTTAGGTGGTTAAAAAAAGAATCCGGCGATGCACTACCGTGCGGCCAGACTACAAACGTATCATCTACATATCGCCAAAAACAGGTAGGTTTCAATTCTGCGGACTGAAGGGCTATCTCCTCGAAGTCTTCCATAAAAAGATTCGCCACAATGAGTGACATTGCGACACCGTCAGTCTGTATAAAATTTTGTCATTAAATAAAAAGTAAGTCGAGGTGAGCACATGTTTAAACAAATCAAGTTCCCCTTCGAACTTCTCGCAAATGAACGACAATGATTCCTGAAATGGCACTCTGGTGCTGTTTTGCCAATAATATCCGACGTCTCGCCCGAGAACCATATTTAGGATAAATAACATAGCCTACTTTTCTCTAAGGCTGATATCCTATTTAAGAAATTCTCTGTAAAATTCGTATCGCCATATTTAGGATTAACAGGATGGAAACTAGGATGCGGTTCAGCTTGATAAATCGTTCAGTCATAATCTGGCTTTTTTAAATATTCTAGAATCAATTTGTAAAATCAGAATCCTTCATTAAAAATAACGGGATAATTCGTTACACACATGATAAGAAATACTCCTAATATAATGCCACCATGAACATGCTTTATTACATTCCAGTCATGAAACCAAATCATTGATGTACAGGTTCATATGTTTTACATTAATTATAATTACAAAAAACATTATTATTGCTGAGAATTGACCTAGCGTCACGTGTCCCGCATTTCCATGGAAAGAAATGGCAGGCTCAATTATAGCTGTTTCAGAAACAATTGTTCCCGTCGTGGGAATTGGAAGGTAACTGGCAATTTTTCGTGACGTCTCAGCTCAGCCTGCTGCACATAAGCTCGCCGCAGCCGTGTGCCCCATGCGACAGCAGCTCACGGCCGAGAAGAGAGCAAGTGAGCGCTCCCTAACTTACGGGCGAGCGCGCCAGCTGGAACAGTCTGGTATATGGGAAGTGTCACTATGTAACAATACAGATAAAGGGGGACGCTGATTGTTTCCATTTGAAAAGCAAATTTTGGCAAGCTGTTGGTTTCCCCATTTGGCCAGCTAACAGTTTTGAACGTAGTGAATGGAATAAAGGACGTTAGGACAACCCTATCTGCTCGGAAACAGGAAACGGTGGTCTTGGATCAGCGAGGGCAACTATCCCAGATTGCAATTGAAATGCAATATAGCCACACACGTTATTCTAAAAATCCATATGAAGTCAGCGAATGACCATGCAGCAAATATAATTATATGAATGGTTTCAGGAGACGTAGGATAATCAAACGCCCTAATTACAATTTCAATATCCCTTACATATAAAAAGCCGATAATATTTCAGTACTATAATAATAATATTATAAGACTTATATTTATGTAGAGTTTATCAGTAACAGTTGAAGAAGCAAATGGGCAGCATTGCACCATTCTACCTATCTTAAAAGAGGTAGCACGTAATTTCCGTATTCTTTCAATAAACATTGTTTTACTCTCTTATTCTGCGGTAGTAATATTCTTGTGTCAGAACATAGATTCCACCACAGAAACACAAAACATGGATCCAGCAAAGCACACACAAACACACACACACACACACACACACACACACACATATATATATATATATATATATATATGTGTGTGTGTGTGTGTGTGTGTGTGTGTGTGTGTGTGTGTGTGTGTGTGTGTGTGTGTGTTAAAATTGGAAGAACCAGCTTTGGCCGCATGGAATCCTTTTATATATATTACAGAGCGATTTCGGTCAGTGTCTGACCATCTTCAGTGCTGCAAAAAGTCAAAAAATACAAAATCAGCCTCTAGACATGAAGTCATAACAAAATTAAGAAACTTAATTGACAATATGCGGACGTATAAGCCATCACAATATGAAAAGTACAACACAGTATCATACCTGGAGTCCAAGCCCTGTGGGCCCAAAAAAACGTGCACTTTGCATGTTAACATAAGATAGGAAGTACATATGGAGGATGTCAATCACAAACTGATTTCTTAGCTACAAACCTAGTTCCATGTGTGCGGATGAAACCCAGCGCCAAAATGTAAGTTACAATAAGCCATACTTTTTAGACGACTTAATACAAAATTTAACCTGAGATACAGGATACGGTCAGCAAGGAAATAAAGTTCATTAGACATGGTAGTGTATAAAAGAAAATCTAAAATAAAATACACATTAAAATTTAAATGTTTTACAATGTGCAGTGTTGCCCTCTATAACAGTATGCAAAAAGTGTCATAACTTAAAGAGTAAAAATTACAAAAAATATATAAACAGAAAGGAAGTGCAGCCACCAAGCACCATCTGCCTACGAAAATCACTCGGTGGTTTCTATAACCTGTAAGATTACATTTACTTCTCGTTTATCACTAAGTGATTAACTTACATTGTTGGCTTACAACTGGCCGTACAATGTGTTAAACTAGTTTCAAATTTATATAAACTGGATTACTATCCGTAATAGGAGCTGGGTCAGAATATACTGTTTATAGTATTACAGTTTATGCAATATTGATGTGGGAGAGATATCCATCATATAAACTCTAATGGTAATTAAAGTATCCTCTAATTCAGCTTCTATAAGTGAATATCACATGTTAGCTCTATATTATAAAACATGAGACAAAACATTTTAACGTATACACTGATATGAAATACACTGAAGGCTCTTAAAATAAAAGAATATCTTAAGTAAAAAACATAATATAACATAAAGAGGTCAGTAATTGAATAGGGTCTACAGTAAGACTTAAACGTAAATTGTGATTTCAATTAGTCATACAAAGAATGCACACCACATATGCAGGGTTCCTCATTACTGTGTCCATTGTCAGAGGTAAGGAGAGATTGACAGAGGTTGGGTGTGCTAACTGGATGCAGGACTGGAAGAAGATGGACCATGAAGTGATTTATGGGTGGGCAACAATTAGAGGGATTAAAGTTAAAAATTAACTGCTTTTATGTTTGAGATATTTCTGTGACAGTAACAGTTTTAAGGGAATTTTTTAATAATTTTTAACAGATATGGTGAGTGTAAAGATAGTGTTACTCATTTGTTATGTTTTATCAGAATGTTGGATGAATATTAATACCATTGTGTTGGTTTAGTCTTAGATAATGACGACATATCGAAACGCGTAAGGCCTTAATAAATAGCAATTTGTGGCCAAGAAAGTAAAGATATTTAAAGTGCATCAAAATGGCCACCACGCCTCACAGTTGTCTAATGGAGACAGCAAAGAAGAGATCCCAGCTTGTTCTTCATGCCGAATTATTGAATCGTCGTTAGAACGCTAAAGTCTTCCTTTGTTTTTACCCACTTCAAAAAAGGAGGAGGTTCTCAATTCGATTTTTTTATGTTTGTTAACTCAGCACTTTGAACTGTGTTAAACGATTTTGATGATTCTGTTTTTATTTGAAATCTGGTGCTTCCCTTGTGGTGCCATTTCAATTTGGTCCAGTTCTGACAACGGCATCCATAAGAAAACCATATAAGTCTTAAATTTGCATTAAGTACGCGTGCGACAAATGGACGAATAACTCAACATCACGCCAAACTTTTCGATGATTTTTTTTACCCGACTTCATTATTGGAAAGTATGTACTTCAAGGGTAGTTTGATGAGAGTTTGGTTAGGTTCTGATTATGGGATCAATGACAAAGTAACGGAACTCTTCAATTCTTAAGAGCAAATTAACGATACTCGGCCGAATCTTTTATAGGCTATCCGGATATTTGGGTCACCTGCCTAACGTCGTTATGGTCAAGTAATTTTCTATTCAAAACTTTTTTCATGTAGAGCTGCATTTTTAAAACTCTATTTTCTCGGTCATCGCAAGTCTCTTTTGAAATTGTCCTCGAGGTAGATTTTCTCTGTTGAGATAGGCGTTTCTCACCGACTTAGTTTGCTTCATTTAAGCGGCGCTGTCTCATATGAGCAACACGTTTAGTAGGTCTACCCGTATTCAGAAAAATTAGTTAGTGTACTTGAAATTCAAGCAAATTAACAGGCTCTTAAAAATTTTGGGTTTTCTTCTACATCTTAATAATCAACTTACATTTTCTACTCATCAATATATAGGTACGATCTATGTGTTTACCACGCAATCAGATTTAAATCTAATTCAACACATATCTGTGAATAACAAATAATGATAAATCTATTTTTTATTCTCCTAAGTAAAATATTATACTAATTAGAAGCCAATCAAGTTATTACTATAACATAATGTAGTTATAATTATTGTTATTTTTGGAGTCGGTGTCATCCAAGGAGACACTACAACATACCTCGCAAAAATAATACGAGAATGTTGAGACCGAAGTCGGAGAGGATGTTTACTTGGCAGACACCGACTCTAAAAATAACATTAATTGTAACTACATTATATTATCGTAATAACTTGATTGACTTTCGAGTAGTCAAATATTTTTCATTTCATTTTACTTAGGAGAACTCTAAAAGTATTCTGAATCATTGTTTATTATTCAAAGGTATGTGATGAGTTAGATTTAAAGTGGGTAGGTACCTACATATCTTCTTCCGTGATAAACGCATAGATTGTACTTACATATTGATGAGTAGAAAAAGTAAGTTGATTATTAAATTGTAGAAGAATACGCACTTAGTTTTATTGCATATTAATTTTTTTTCTATTTTTTTAATAGCTGTCCTTTTTGAAGTCGGTTTGTTTTTGTTGAAATTTTGGTTTATTACACCACAAAAGGTAAGTTTTCTGCGAACTGTAATTCTTTACAGTAAAGATCATGTTGGTATATTCCTCCTTCTAGTCAATTATTACTGACATTTCCCAAATATATAGTTGCAGATATTTTCATAAATTCTATATCTGAAAACTTTCTATCTCGTTTTAGATGCTGCTGAACCACTGGGTTCCTAACTCCCGTTAATGTCGTTATTTGATGGCGCTGTTGGTAGGATGACTGATTTGTTTCCTCTAACTAATTATCATCCGTTTCCTAATGGTCTTGTGTATCTTATTGAGCTTGGAAATAAAAAAATGAAAAAGGAACTCTTAAATCTCATTTTATCGAATAACGATAAGAGGGGGAGAGAGGGGGGGGGGTAGAGAGAGAGAGAGAGAGAGAGAGAGAGAGAGAGAGAGAGAGAGAGAGAGAGAGAGAGAGAGAGAGAGAGAGAGATCTGTTAAGCAGTGTAAGAATAGAAATACGTTACTGACAGACCATTAGTTTTGAAAGGGTTCGAAGTATAACGATATGCCATTGCGTTAGCAATGTCCACAGTTTAGTACTGTTCTTCATTAGGAACATATGCCATCTGAAAACAGTGTGTTGTATTTCATTTCAACTTCGAAAGAAATGTGGTGTCAACACGACTTCTTCGTCCTGCGAAATTAGTGATTTTAAGCCTGGTTCTAAATGGAGCAGACGGTCGATAGCAGAGCAGCCTACAGGATCCGTGGAAATTGGATTAGTCCAGTGCTTTCATGTTTGCTCGGCACCTAATAGCCTACAAATTATTTAGCAGCTGACACTGCAGGTCAGGTATTTGTGTGTTCTCCATCGAACAGTGCCTCCGTTTTCGCTGTGAAGTTGCGGTCTTCATACATTGTACAACAGCGTAGAAGTGTTGCTACTCTCAATTTGTTTTAAGTATACTCGACTGATGCTGTAATTCTTCATTACTTTCAACAATTTATAAAATCTGCAACAATGTAACATATTACTAATAGGATCTGTTGATGGTTACTGGGCTAGCCGAAACCTCTGATACTGTGCCATATTTGTAATTTTGTCGGCTGTGGTCTGTGTTAAAGTGGCTAACACTGACAGTAATAAAGAACTTTAAAATTCTTCCCTCGTTAGGGTTTATTTCATGACTAAAACAATTCTATGAAGTAATGTTACAATATGAAAAATATGTTTCTCGATGAATCTAAATGAATTCTCTAACGTTGGGCATAAGGAGAAGCAATGAATTAAAATTTGCGCGTCTTTGTAATGTTAATGAAGATTGCCAGCGTGGTGTAATGGCTAGCACATCGTCTAGTAAAGTAGGAGACTCGGGTTCGAATCCTGGCCGTGGTATAAATTTCTCCTCAGTGCTCCTACATCTGCATACTTACTTCGCAATTCACTTCAAGTTGAGAAACAGAGGGTAATATGTACTGCTACTGCCCGTTTTATTTTCTGTTCCACTCCAAAATAGAACGAGGGAATCGTGAATATCAGTATGCCTCTGTACGATACCGATTTTCTCTTTTCTGTGTGGAACTTAGGTCAAATGTAAATTGGCGCCAGTGGAATCGTCCTGCAGTCAGCTTCAAATTCCAGACCTTTCAATTTTCTCAATAACTTTTCCTCGTATAGAACGTCGCCTTGCCCCCAGCGATTTCCATTTTGAGTCCCAAAGCATATTTCCAACCGTAGCGTGTTGGTCGAGTGGATTATATGTCTTCCGTTAAATTGATTATGGGGGGATCTCGAACACTAGACGAGGCCGTTTTATGTGACTCTGTTTTACCACTGACAAACATCTTCCCAAACGTTTCCCGCTGAAGTCGACTGTCCGCCTTCTCCACAACTGTTCTTAGATGCTCGCTCCGCTTCATACCGTTTCGCAACGCTACACCTAGCTTATTAAATGAGACAACTGTGTCAAGGAATAAACTACTAAAGCTGTATTCGATTATAGGATCAATGTTCTTACTCATCTGCGTTACCTCTCTAGAGAGAGAGAGAGAGAGAGAGAGACCTGAAATTAAATACATCAACTAAAAATTTTGTCCAAGTGATCTTGCATCCTCCTACAGTCATTCAAATCCTCCCGTATACCACAACAAACAGCCGCAGATTGCTAAGTAATCTGTTCGTTCAAATGTTTGTAAGGATAAGGGATTTAACTGCCGAAGTTATAATTCCCTAGCCTTACAAACTACTTAGATAACTTATGCTAACGATAACACACACACACACAAACACACACACACACACACTCGCTAGAGGAAGGACTCGAAACTCCAACGGAGTTCAACCACGCGCTCCGAAGAAGGTGCCTTAGACCGCTCGGCCACTGTGTCTATCTGATCATTTATCAACACTGGTCAAAAGTTTTCGGGGATCAATTATGGTATATACATTCTGAAGTATTGCCATCGGCTGAATTAAATAATATTGTTCAACGTCTTTCTGCCTGTTCTATGGAGTGGATACAACAACATTACAGCAAGCGAGATAGTGGTGATAAGAGGAGGTTGTTTCAAAGGGAGTTGGTGTTGACTTCTGTTAACCAAACGAATTACACAAGCAGTTAGGTTCAGATAGTGTTATGAGCACGTGATGCATTGCAAAAACAATATGTCTAAATCAAAGCTATGAAATAGACAGCCACAGGAAGTTTGGAAACGGGACAGATACAGAGAAAGGTGCTGCAGCTAGTGGAGTGTCCAAAACTGTTATTTAGAGGCCCTGGACGTGATTTCAGAATATGGAACCGTTAAAAGAATGCAAGGCCAAGGTCGTCCATGAGTAACTTCAGCAAGAGATGACCGTTATCTCTGTCCGTCGAGAGAGGAGGCTAAATGCAACTCAGCTTCAACGCACCCTCTACGCAGTAGCAGGACACACAATATCAACACAGGCATTTCGAAATCGCCCTCGGGAATGTGGCCTCTACACACGGAGGTCTATGGTATAAGTCCCATTAACACGACACCGTTTAGTGTACATCAGGGTTGGATTCGTAACTAATAGCCCCGTGTTCTGTCCACAAATGACTCAACACTATATTTTGTGTTCAGCCGGATATCGTTTCCTGATCTGGATAGAACGTGGAACAATACTGCTTACGTGCAGAAACATCACCATTTCATGGTGGGACAGGAGTCCGTATTGTCGGACGTATGGACCTCTATGTCGATCAGATTGGTGATCATAGGTATAGAGTTAGACCTATGCTGGAGAGTGGTTCCTTATAGGAGACGACAACGCTCGTCCGCACAGAGCTGCAATGGTGGACAACCTTACCGAAGCTGAAAGACTTGAAGGAGTGGCCATCTTTTTCACCGAATCTGATTAACCTGATCTGGGATGTACTTGTAAGACGCAATGCAGCCAGGCCAGCATCTCCCACAATGGTTGCAGAGCAGGATATAGCCTTCGTGGAAGAATGGACAGATATCCGTCAAGAACTTTTTCATAACCTCGTCTGTCCGCGCCACACAGGCGAGCAACTGTACTGATGTGATAACACACCAAATTAGAGAGTAAGGAGGATCAATTTTTCACTATTACGGTAGCGCCATGGTGCCTCGCTCTACATAAATACCGTGTAATTCTGAAGTATCACATACAAATTACAACTGTAAGCAAATTTTTAATATTTTGGTGGATACGTTTCTCAGTTGTCATCAGGGACGAAAATAAACCGAATACTCCAATGTTCGCCAGATTGCAAGACACTAAAACTCCAACATAATTGCTTAGGCCAGAGTACATACACCCGCCTCATCATCAACTAAAATAGAGGGTAGAGTACCATCAAGGATTCACTTCTACCCTTTCAAAACGATATAAAATGCAGTGATATATAATATGGCGTACATGCAGTTATTTGCACACCTTAAAACATCAAAGCAAGGAGAGGTGAAATGTAGGATTAAGATGAGCGAGATCGCCTCACGAATCGGCAGGAAGATAGATACGGTTGGATATTTGGTTTCACCGACGGCAGCTTACTGATCTCACTGCCAACACCTCCTTTTGAAACAAAATGATGCTTTAACTTAGCTTGCCCTTTTCTCAGATGATATCTTGCGATCCATGAATAAAGGGCAACATGAAAAATACACATTTCTTGGTTTCCTAACGACATTTGACACGACGTTGTCCTCGACGGCAAGTGCTCATCAAAGAGTATCGATAGGAATGCATCAAGGAAATGTGATACGACCGTTATTATTCTACACTGCTCAAAACCATTGAAGTACCAGGTGAAATACTACGCACAATAACATATGATAGCGTATTTTATTCAGCTATCGGTTGCTCTTTGTTGTGATACGGTACGATATTTTGCCGTTACTCATTATGGCCTATATTAATTCGAATTCTGGAATTGGTTTCGTCTCCTTTACTGAACGAGTATCTAAAAGCTATGTTTATTAACCCTGCTTTAGTAATGCTATCATCGGCAGGATCACCATTACTACCACGTAGTGAGGGTACTGTCCAGTCCACGCCACACAGCCCCCGCTATCCGTGTACCCGCTGCCTGCGCCTAGTGGATTCCTCTTCAGCGGAACACGAAACCCCACCACTCGATGGCGCAAGTCAAGGAATCTGCATCCTACACGGTCGCAGAACCTTCCGAGCCTCTGATTCAGAACCTTCACTCGGCTCTGTACTAGAGGTCCACAGTCTGTCCCGTCAACTATGCTGCAGATGGTAAGCTCTGCTTTTATGTTGCAAGCAAAACTGGCAGTCTATGCCACTTCAGTTAGCCGCTCAAAACCCGAGAGAATCTCTCCAGATCCGAAGCGACACTGGTACCGACGTGAGCCGCCCTTATCTCCAGTTGGCACCCCGTACCCTCCATGGCATCCGGAAGGACCGGTTCTACACCTTGTAATGATACTGCTGACCCCCTCATCTCAATGTTATCGTGCGATACCGTCTGCCTGGTCCTCTCATCTCAGTGTCATCCTACGATACCGTCTGCTTCGGATCCGGAATCGTGTGGTTCAATAGTAATAAAAGTTGCGTGTGAAGTTAGTTAAAAACGATGTAGCCAGCCTAGGAATTAGTGTAGGACAGTGTCTCGGTGATACTGTGATTAAAACAAGTGATAGATTTCATTAATTAAGAGATTCATATAGTTTCTTTCCAGACAGTTCTATAAACAATACTTTTGTCATTGTTCATTATTTCAAATAAATAGACAGACGAAGGGTAAAAACTTTTGTAAAACATAGAGAAATGAAAATAAATAGCATTGTATATATGTTAGGCTCATAAAGAAGTTGTGTTGACCAGTTGTGTTATTTCGACTATTACATTAATTATCAACATTGAATTCTTTGTATATATTGACTGACGAGAGACTTGGAGTATATTTTGTGAATGGCCATGAGAATTGATAGCTCAATATATGTTAGGAACATGTATCATGTACTCATTAACTAATCACTTGACATTTAAAATTGCACTTTGTTGTCAACAGAAAGATCGGAAAATAAGGCTTAAAAATATTTACGTCATTTAAAATTATTGTATGTATTGTTTTCATTTTATATTGTGATTATTTTTGTATAAATGAAATGTTTTACTGTTGTGTTCGTTAATTGTAAATTACTATATTCAATTGTTATGAACAATGGATAATGTAACGTCATTATTGCCGATGTTATATATTTGCCTCACCGCCTTGCGTGGGGGGGGGGGGGGGGGGGGTTCGAGTTTCAGTCATTTGTCAAGTGCTCTGGAAGCTATGTCACTCTGTATTTTGAAATGGAAGTACTACGGTTCTGATGTTTTGTAAATGTGTTGACTTTGTTATGTTTTGGTGGAGAAGTTTGTTTCAAATTAAAAAAGGAGTGAAAAATTGTACATATCGAGTATTTATTTCTACCACGACGCCCCAGGAGAATAATGTTGCAGTGAGCAGAAACCCCATACATCTCAATGTGGAAAAAATGAGTCTTATGTTGTAAAGTGGTAGAAAGGAAATGTAATTACTTAAATAGTATATAAAATGTTTTAACCTGGAATGACCCCACCCGGAATGAAGAAAACTAATGACGGTAAGTGCCAGTACGTTGTGGTAATAAAATATAAACCATAATAATTTTTGGGAGACAAATGCCTAGCCGGACTCTTGTTCTAGAGGAAAAATAGTAATAACTTTTCAATTACAGGGCACATGTCTTGTAGATATAGAATACACGTCTGTAAAGTGGTGCCTCCCACTGCCTTACTCATTCTCATGCTGTTGATTTCTTGTCCACCAGTTTTTCACACCACTCTCAGTCACAACATCGCTCTCTGATTGCACTTATTCCGGTCAATTTAAAATTATGACTACAATATCTTCACAATCTCCATTTATTCATCCATTTTATCTGCAAGACTTGATATTTATCACCACTACTTCTCTGTGGTAATTCATTCTCTGCAAGTTAGAGTCAGTTTTCACTAGGTAATTTCGTCTCGAGTTTTTGTAACTGTTTTTTTTTTCTTACTACCTGTTTATTTAGGTTCATCTGTAGCTAATTATTGGTTCCTGTTGAACATTAATGTTCTAATTAATAGGAAACGTTGTAAGAAATAAGGTAAATGTTCGTTAAAAAAACATAAATGTGTTATCTATCGTATATACTTCAAATCCCACACAGAATGACGGAAAACGTCCGCTGTAGAAAGACTGCTTGTCCCGCCCCCCCTCCTGCCCCAACGAACTGTTCCTACCACATATTTGATGAAAAAGGTTATTTCGACGTTATGAGTGAGCGAACGACGAAGCGATATAGAGACCGCGAATAAAAGGCATTCTTCATTTTGCGGAGAGTGTACATTCTAGCCGGAGTTTCCGCTATACGAATACATTCGAGTTTTTTGTCCGCAAATAGCATATGTTTTTGTGGCAGCCCAGGCACACATTCCCGCAGTATATTTCTCGCAATATCTATGCCAATAAACCATTATTGTCTTTATATGACCTTCTGAATATTTTATAGCTCATCGTTCTTTCAAGAAGAATACAAATGCTAATGCTGATCATAAACGCTACTCCACAAAGAAACGGACAACTTGACTTCAAACCAGGTATTATATGCACTACGATAGAATAAAGAATAAGATTATTCATGAACGTTTCTGTGTTCTGGACGACGAAAATTGACCAAATGCCATCGATATCACTAGATTCCTTTCTAGCATGATGTATGGATGATGTACTATTCAAGCATCGATCCAGTAAGTTAGACAAAACTGTATGGGCTTTAAAGTTAGGTGCACACTAGATAATTTGGATAATTATCTTTTTCTGACTTCCTTTTAACTTTTTTCCCCATTTCCTTTCAACAAACTGTGACTCTTTTGTGATCATATTTGCCAAAATTTTTGTTCTCCAGGTACTTTCTCTTAAAAGGGACACCTTTTACCTCGAACGCTCGGAACCGCGTGATTCCATGCTTGGAGTAAAAGACATAAACAGAACAGTGGTGTAAGTCATTTCCACGCAAAACGTCGCAGTGTACCTCAAGCAACACTTTAAAAGCGAGAAACAAAGTAACAAGATATCAATACCATAGGAAGGAAATTATATGTAACTTAAAGACGTCATTGTATCATTAAATATTCGATGAGCAGAGACAAAAACTCTCTGCTTAAAGTAGTTATAATAGCGGAAAACAAAATATACAGCAGCACACCTCAAAGCGCTTATATTAGTCATCAAAGTGCAGATGCGGGATTTCGCTGAAGTGGTTGACACAAAACGAGAGAGAACAACGCGCACATCCGACTAAAGCCACGTTATCGTATTTCAAATCACTTTCGCCTTCACACAGTCTCATATCAAAAGCCACACCAATTGCTTTTTGAAATGATGATACTGGTATGTCAATGTCATAGTGCTTGAAGAATCATCTTCAAGATCCTCCTGTCGTTCAAATTCCGCATATATATCCAGAGTATTTCTGTGTCGTCTCAAATTTATGTTTTATAGTAAATTCGCGAACACCATAACCTCGGCCCCGATGTCATTTCCATATCCAGTAGGTCGCAACGTAGTCCCTAATATATGGACCACATGAGTAGGATTAATTCTCTACATGATATCACTGCACTGAACACAGACAGTAACCCACTTCCGTGCAGTCCAGGAGACAAATACTTACTTCAGCTGTACCACTCATGCAACTAAAGCACTGGTTAGAGCCGCTACACAATGCCATCATCTAGTGGCGTTTGCAGACAAGTTCGGCGTTTTCCATGGAAATGACTCACACCACTGGTTTGTTTACGAATGCTTGTTATTCTAAGCATGGTTTTGTGCGGTTACGAGCGTTCGAGATCAAAGATATCCCTTGTTAGAAGGGAATTTTTGTCAGTCAATATGTAACCACTGTTTGAAATTATGAGAGTTCTTTACCCTTACTGATATTCCGGTATGCTGATCTGATGGAACACCTGATGACTGTACGGAAATGTACCTCTCTCCTTCCCCAGAAAAATAAATTATCTACGGCACTCGTCATGAGATAAACTTTCTGTGTAAATTAAATGCCTGGATGGTACCAGTGTCTCAGTACTTTATTTATAGATTTGATTTCCTAACTAAATGTCTTTGCCAATAGGGGTGGACAAAATGATATGAACACGTAACACACACACAACGCACACCCTCACACTCACACACACATACACGCATACACATAAAAATTGTGTTAGTAAATTCGCCAACTATTGTCTCCGAGAACAGTTAGTGTTATCCATTCCTTTACCAAACCATTTGCCAATTCAAAATATGTAAATCTGGTCCTCACGTTTTGTTCTGAGCCTACTCATAGCTGTTTACTGTCCCAGGGAGTTGTTTGATAACACTGGTCAACAGCAGACACCACACCTGCTTCGCAGCCATATTTCATTTGCAAATTATTTATGAAGGACTGGAAGGAAGTAGGATTAGGAAGTAAAGTATTGTCGTTGGCTGCATTAGGGAAGTGAAATTAAACAATGGAGACAACTAAACATTTTAGCAGAGCTGGGAATCAAAACCGGGTGTTCCACTTCGGGTCAGCGGTCGCCTTTAACACTTGGGTACCCGTGCTCTAACTTCCACAAGTCTATGCCCTCTTACACTCGTCGTTACGGGTTCCGTGTGAGGTCGAAAGTATCACATCTGCGGTGAAGAAAATGAAGCAAACGCCGACTTCGCGTGTAAATTTTGGTGTCTGCTCTTTCGTTTGGTTACTTGGTTAATTAATTTTATTCATTTTTTTTTATTTTTATGTGGCGTAATTGTTCGTAAAGAATTAAACAATCTAAACGTATATAATACATTTGATACATAATCCTCAGTTCCGATGTTCACCTCCAAGCCACGGAGGAGACCGAAGAGTGACGTTCACGTTGCATCGCATCGCACCGTTTTGCGTTTGCTGCGTCACGGAGTAAAACGTATAAGCTGTGAGCGACGTGAGTTCTGGCAGCCATTCCCATAGTATCAAGAATTGCTATTTTTCTAACACCAATCGTTTTTTTTTTTTAACTTGGCCAACTATGGACCGCAAGAAACAAGACAGTTTTGCTTTTCTTTCCTTTTCCTCGCAGAACCTCTTCATTCGTTCGCTTCTGTTTTTTCTCTCGTCCTCAGAAATGATCCGTTTGGGTCTTGTGTTTGGTGGTTCCTCTCGAAATGATTTGATGCTGCCAACTCTGCTTCTGAACTCTTCTCTGCTTCTGTGGACCATCTGTGGTGTAATTCCAGCTTCTGCTGTGCATCCTTCTTCACTTCATCTACCGATTTAGATGTAGCCTTTAACGCCGTGATGTAATTGAGAATCCTTTTGGACAGTCTGCAATCATCCATCCTTAATAGATGTCCATAGAACTTTAACCTCCGCTTCCTCATTGTGTCCGTAGTCTTTTAAGTGTGTTTGTAGAGTTCTTCATATTTTTCTCTTCTTCCAAGTCCCATCGGTAGTCTTCTGTGGTTTGAGTATTTTCCTCAGAATCTTCCTTTCCTTCTTTTCGAGTTCTTCAAGCTCCCCTTTCTCTGAGGCATACAACGCTTCAGGTTTGACGGCCGAGTTGTAATGTCTGATTTTGGCCTTATAGGATAATGCACGTTTACTATATTTGTTCTGAGTTAGTTTGTAGGCGAGGTCTAGTTTTCTGACTCTTCCCTTGTTGGCCTCTTTATCCAGTACGTTGAGTTGGATCCATTCTCCTAGGTTTTTAAACTTATATGTCCTCTTAATCTTCCCGTGATCTACCTCCATGAATCTCTCACTTCCATGACTGTACTCCATATATCCCGTCTTTTCGTAGAATACCCGATTTTTCAGAGATTTTATGAAGACTAACAAGCATCTTTCGGACATCTTCTCTGTTATAGGCTAATAGAACAAGATCGTCGGCAAAAGCTAAACATACCATTTCCAGGCTCTGTCTTTCCCTTACAAGGCGTATCCCTCTTATTCCTTCCGAATTCAGAACCTTTTCCCAGGTCTTCATTATCTTCTCCAGAACGATGTTGAAGAGGAGTGGAGATAATCCATCTCCTTGTCTAACCCCTATCAAAATGATAATAGCAATAATATGGGTTTCTCTTCCGCAGGACCTAACTGAGGAGTAAGACTCCATTGTCAGTCCATGAAATATTAACACGAGAATGATAATAGAAAAACTTAAATTAAATGTATGTACATGACAACATTAAGCCAAAGTAGAAAGAGTCAACAGCGAATAAAAGAAATTAGCTTAATTTTTAAATTTTTTCCAGGAGTACCTCCATACAATAAAATGAATTTAGATTTGAAAGCGCGTGGGTACTACGAGTCTTGAATTCTTGTGGCAGCTTATTGAAAATGGATTCGGCAGACTACTGGCCGCCCTTCTGGACAAGAGTCAACGAAGTGTAATCCAAATGTACATTCGATTTATGTCTAGTACTCACCGAGTGAAAGCTACTAACTCGTGGTAATAAGCTAATATTATTAACAACAAACGACATTGGAGAAAATACGTATTCTGACGCCAATTTCAGAATTCTCAGAGTACTGAAAAGGGCTCGACACGACGTTCGTGAACTTATACTACATATTACTCGAACCGTCCGTTTATGAGCCAGAAATATCCTTTTTGAATCAGTACAGTTAGCACAAAACATAACGCAGTACGTCATAATTGAATGAAAGTAAGCGTAGTAGATTACTTTTCATATTGAAAAACCACTTATTTCTCATACTGTTCTAATGGTAAAGCAAGCAGAATTTAGTTTCTGAACGAGATCCTGATCATGGGATTTCCACAATAGCTTACTATCAATCTGAACACCTGGAAATTTGAACTGTTCATTCTCACTTATCATATGCCCATTATGTATAATCAAAATAACAGCTTTTGTTGAATTACGTGTTACAAATAATAAAAACTGAGTTTCACTGTGATTTAGCATTAATTTATTTTCTACAAGCCACGAACGTATCTCTTGAACTGAATTATTTTATAATTTGTCAGTATTACAAGTAATACCCTTCACTACCAAGTTGGTATCAACAGCAAACAAAAATATTTTACAATCACCTCTTATACTCGAAGGCATATAATTTGTATAAATAAGTAACAGCAGTGGGCCCAGAAAAGACTCCTGGGGCACCACACACATAATTGTGCCTCATTGTGACTGCACGTATTAGCCATTTTTAAAACTGCTGTTATTTAAAATAAGACGTGAACCAGTTATGAGCTACTCCTCTTTTTCCATAATGTTCCAACTTCTGCAACTATATTTTTTGATCAGTACAATCGAACGCCTTTTTTAAATCAAAAAGACGCCTAATATTCGTAGCCTTTTATTTATTCATCAATTGCCCTACAGAGAAACAAAAATATAACATTTCAGTCGTTAAACCATTTCTGTAAGAAAAGTGTACATTTGATAACAAATTATGTGAATTGAAATGATCAATTAACTTTTAACATACACCATTTTCAATAACTTTAGAAAAACCGATGGCATAGAAATAGGTCTATAGTTGTCTACAGTATCCTTTTCTCCTTTTTTATAAAGTGGTTTCACTACTGAGTGCTTTAATGTGTCACGAAAATAACCATCCGGAAATGAAAAAATTACAAATATGGCGAAGTACTGGGCTAACATATGGAGAACAGTACTTTAGATACCCAGAAGAGTTATTTAATTATTGACTGAATCCTTTATATCAGGAAGGACTATTTCAGGTAAGCGATTTTCTAAAAATGTTACATGATTACCTGTAGAAACTACTATATTTATAAAGTGATTATTAAATACTGTACATATTTGTGACTTATCAGTAACAGAAACATTTCTACTACGCACTGTCTTTATATCTTCTAACTGGTACTACTGACCAGACACTTCCTTCACGACTAACCTGATGGTTTTCATTTTATCCTGAGAGTTTGCTATTCTTTTTGCATACCTCATACTCTTTGCCTTCTTAATGACATTTTCTAGAACCTTACGGTACTTTTTATAACGAACTACTGCAGCTTTTGTCGACTTCTAACATTTTGATATAATTCCCGCTTTGTTCTACACGATATTCTTCCCCCTCTGTCAGCCACTGAGGCTGCCCGTTAATGGAAGTATGGAAGTACCCCGTTTTAGCGTTCTAGCGGAAATCAACTTTCAAACAGCGTGAGAAATGTGTTGAGGAAACATTATATTTATCATCTATATTATCAGCACTATAAACATCAAGCCATTCTTGTTCCTTAATTCGATGTCAATTGCAATTGGATTAGCTCTTCTGTTTATAATTATATTTAACATCTGCTTCAGCACAAATACCTTTGAGTTAAAATTTGTGCATTATGGCCCGAAAGGTCATTTATTATTCCGCTAACAGAGTGCCCCTCTCATAAAGAAGAATAAAAATATTGTCCATGGTAGAGATGGTACTGCCATACACTTTCGTTGGAAAGAATTATGTTCGCATCAGATGCTACGAATTAAGGAGACATAACAGCTGCCTTTTTCTTGGGGTATCACTTACAAAATCAAAGTTGAAATCGTCACATACAACTACATTTCTATACTTCCTATAAAGTGAACACTGAACCAACTCTAGCTTGGACAGTAACATTTTAAAATCTGAGTCAGGGGATCTATAAACAACAACTAGCAGTTTAGTTCCATTAGCATTAATAACTCCTGCTCAAAATGCCACACGTGGCACAGCTACTTTTGTAACTTTCCGCATGCGCACTTACAGTGGTGTTCGGCATTAAAAGTATTCTTATACTAGTCATTTTGCCGCCCGCGGTGGCCGAGGGGATTGAGGCGCTCCAGTCACGATCTGCACGGCCACTACGGTCGGGGGTTCGAATCCTCACTCGGGCATGGATATTTGTGCCGTCCATAGTATAAGGTAGTTCGTAAGTAGTTTGTAAGTTTAGGGACTGATGACCCCGTAGTTAAGTCCCATAAGCTTAACAAACATTTCAACATATACTAGTCATTTTAACTGCAGGGACCATCAGGAGAAGCTAGTGAAACATACGAAAGCGATTACAGTAATTAATGAGTGGTCTTCCCTTAACTACTATAACTATGAAGACTTACAACATGTCCTAGCAATTTAGCCCATTCTATAGTTAAATTGTGTCGCGTCTACCTGATTTGATAGAGATGTAGCACTACATTTCGAAATCTTTTATTTCATCTGTCTACTACTGTCTTCTACTGTCTGTTGTACACGTTTTATTTTCGTACAAAGGCTTATAATCTGGAGATATATATTTCCTTGTTGTTGTCAGTGGTCTCCCTTCCTTTCTTTTTTCATAGCCAGCCATTTCTTTGGAAAACAGCAACCACAGTGTACTCATCAACCACTGTTTTAATTTGATACTAGAAGATCCGTGCGAATACTTCTCACCGTTAGCGGAATGACAGAAATGTTGGGAAAAAATGGAAATAAAATTGAATGTTCAACCATAGCTTTCTTCAGAATCAATCAGTGCAAGTGTCTAATAGTGCAAATGAAAGAGCTTGATCCGCTGAGTGTTGTTAGTTAAATAATAATAATAATAAAAAAAACACCTGCGTACCTTAAGTAGAACCGCAGATATTGTAATACAAACCGATTAAAATATTCAATGCGTATGAAAAAAATAAAGGATGGAGAGATTTAGGTTAATTTTGATACCTGATGACAAATCTTCGATCTTTAGTTTAAAGCTAAAATGAAAGAAATCGGTCGGATATAACGGCCTGATTGACTGATTTTACTTTAAAGCAAGGCCATCCCCTTAACAAATAAACAGAAGGAAACCGCGTTTGCGTATAGAAAAAGAAGGCGAGAGTTACGTAAATTATGATACTTGATGACAAATCAGTGAATGAATACCTTTCATTTACAACAAAAATGATGCAAATGAACTGGGTAGTTTGGTGTGGCCTACTGACTTTAGTTGTCGCAGATTCTTTTAATAGGCTGTATAAGATTGATAAATTCTCAGTTTCTCTCTCTCTCTCTCTCTCTCTCTCTCTCTCTCTCTCTCTCTCTCTTTCTCCCTCCCAAACACAGAAGGTACATATATTTCAATTACTTTTTAAGATATATATGAGAACTCACAACATAAATTTGTATGTTTTTGTCTGTTGTTAGGAGGTTGGTAGGTCAGTGGAGGAATGACCGGCGTTTATAACTACAAAAGGAGGCAACAATGTCAGGAAATATTCTTACTCCTGCAGGTCGTTAATTCTTCCCAAATGTGCGTCTGGAAATTACCTACTTCTGAAACTTGTTACGGAGAATAATTTCCGGGATGTCATGAAGTTTCAGATAGATTAACTGTAAGGATCCCAGCGAGTTGCATTACGTAAATGTCTCTTGGCGGCCTTAATTCTTGCTAAAGAAAACGTTTATATGTGTTGTCCGACTCAGGTGACGGTCGCATTAAATGCTTCAGTGCGCAAACAAAGCTAAGTAGGACAGTGGGAGATTGCGCCAATGTTTACAGTAAAAAGCACTTTCTACACAACTGAGCAGAACAACAGTACTCCCATTATGAGTCGAGGCTCTTTTCTTTCAGGTGCAAAGTCACTTCATAGCTTGAATTAGAATGGAGCCTATTGTGTAACTGTTACGCATACATCACAGCTTTGTAGTAGTTATCTCGTGATACATTACCGTAATAACTACAGTACTAGCCATTAAAACAGCAACGGCTCGAGGGTTATCAAGTGAGATTTCTCTTATTGTGTTCATGGAGCGTTCTGTGAAAAGTACCTAATTGAAGCTGTGTTATAAGAGGGTGCAATATTTAGTACATTGAGCTTCTCTGGCCGCGGTGGACTAGCCGAGCGGTCTAAGGCGTCTCGCTTCGGAGGGCACGGTTGCTCGCCGTCGGAGGTTCGAGTCCTAGGTGTATTTGTCCTTAGGTTAGTTTAACTTAGTTTCAGTAGTTTGTAACCTACGGTCTGATGACCTCGCAGTTTGGTCAGTTAGATTTACAAATATTTAATTTTTTTTAGCTTATCTCCACCCCATCTAGGGACAATTGCTATCTACATCTACATGGGATACTCTGCAAATCACATTTAAGTGCCTGGCAGAGGGTTCATCGAACCACAATTATACTATTTATCTCCCATTCCATTCTCGAATAGCGCGCGGGAAGAAAGAACACCTGAATCTCTCTGTTCGAGCTCTGATTTCTCTTATTTTATTCTGATGATCATTTCTACCTATGTAAGTGGGAGTCAACAATATATTTTCGCATTCGGAGGAGAATGTTGGCGATTGGAGTTTCGCAAGTAACCCACGCCTCAGCGATAAGCAGCGTTGTTGTAATTATTCCCATCCCAGATCCTGTATCATTTCCGTAACGCTGTCTCCCCTGTATCGTGACAATACGAAACGAGCTGCCCTTCTTTGGACTCTTTCGATGTCCTCCGTCAAACCCACCTGATAAGGATCCCACACTGGGCTGCAATACTCCAAAAATGGACGGACAAGCGCAGTGTATGCTATAAGTCGACTAGACAGTGAGTATAACCGAACTGAATGCCGGCAGACGCGAGTACATGCCAAGCTGCTTTAAAGCAGCTGTTACCGTGCTGTTACCGTGGCAGCTGCGGACACAGTGGAAAGTGTCTGGAGGTGCTCATGGTAGTATGGACAACAAGCGATCTTGTATGATGTTGAAAGGTAATGTCAGCAAGGCATCGGAAACAGGAATCAATTAATATTCATCTTCTAAATGTAACGGCTTCACTCCAAATCAGAGGCAAAATAATTTGGGAGAGGCGAATGGAATCGAGGATAGTCCTTCCACCCCCCCTCCCCCCATGGAGCGTTTAGGCATTGATTGCTGCACACTGTACACTGGGGAACATAGTGCTCAGCTGCAGACGAACGTGAACCCAAGATTTTCCTGTGTTGATTTATGACGACTTACCATTACACATAGTATAACTAAGGTTGTACCTGGTCGGATGAATTATTTTGTTGTTACATATGAGCGATTGTCGTATCCAAATGTGCCCCAGACGAATGGCACCAATTACGTAGCTGCAGGACACCTAATTTATGGGATCTTCTGTAGCGATGGAAGGTACTGGGACACAACTTTCGTCTATGAGACAATCATGACGGCTCATCTCCCTTCACTCTTGATACGTTCTCTGATAAGGAGAGATGGTGTCACTCACATTTTCAGTGTTAATTTGACGTAAAGCTGTCAGCCCACTTTCCCACTTTTATCTGTAGGTGCGTCAGGAGAATCAGCCTCCATGATCGCTGAATAGTCAAAACAATGCCTAAAAAAAAGAAAAAGATGCAAGCAAGAAGAGTGCTCCAATATTATGCCATTTCGATATACATGCATACCATTGACGTGTGAATAAGTAACTACTGTACGGTTAGTGTTGTCTATACCCTGTTTGAAGTTGCTACTCAAATGCCGTGAGACAGTAAAGCAAGACTTTCCAGTACAGTACGAAGAACCACTAAGTTTCAAAGACGTATGAAACGGCTTAGCTACACAATTAACATATTTGATAGAGACTGCATCGTTGCCTGTCTGAAGTGGGATGGTCGTATCACCCAGTTGCCTGGCATGTGGGCCTTTTACATACAACAGTGACCCAATGTTAGAATCAGGAGGTACATGGGAGGTACATGACAGGCAAGTAAGAAAAACAATAACAATCACAAAACTTAAATTTATGGTCATAGACTTTATAACCACGCTCATGAAGTACAGAAATTTCCGAGGTGGGTTGGTTTGCGTGCCTCAATGATAGACATATCTTGGGTGCAATCACAGCGGAGGGGTATTTGTGGAGATGCCCGACAAGCATGTGCTTCATGAAGAGGGGTAGCAGCCTTTTCAGTAGTTACAGGGTCAATAGTCTGGATGACTGACTGAGCTGACCTTGTAACATCAGCTAATATGCCTTTGCCATGCAGTTACTGTGAACGGCTGAAAGCAAGAGGAAACTACAGTCGTTAATTTTCCCGAAGACATGCAGCGGACTACTCAGGAAAAACAACACTGGCATTCTACGGATCGGAACGTGAAATGTTTTATCCCTTAATAGAGTAGGTAAGTTAGAAAACATACGTTGAAGTTAGATATGATGGGGATTAGTGAAGTTCGGGGGCAGGATGAACAGGATTTTTTGTCAGGTGGGAGCAGGGTTATAAATCCAAAATCAGTTGGTGGTAACGCAAGAGTAGGTCTGATAATAAATAATATAACATGAATGCTGCTAAGTTACTATGTCCAGCATAACGAACGCATTATCGTAGCAAAGATAGACAAGAAGCCATTATTGGGAGCCTTTATAATGGTAAGACAAAGGTTTAGAAACCAGGTTTAAACTGTAAGACATATCCAGGGTCAGATATAGACTCTGACTATAACTTATTGGTTATGAGCTGCACATTACTAAAGAGGCTTCAGAAACGTAAAAAATTGAGGAGGTGGAATCTGGACAAATTCAAGGAACCAAAAGTGGTTGAGAGTTTTAGAGAGAGCATTACGCAAGGATTGTCCAAAACGTGAAAAATTAATACAGTAGAAAGGGAACGGGTAGCACTGAGAGAAAGAGTAGTGAAGGCCGCAGAGGATCATATAGGCAGAAGGACAAGTCCTAATAGAAATCCTTGGATAACACAGGAGATGATGAATGATGAAAGGAGAAAATATAAACATGCATCAAACGAAGCAGGCGAGAGGGAGTACAGATGTCTGAAAAACGAGGTTAACACGAAATGCAGGCTTGCTAAGCAGGAGTGGCCTGAAGAGAAATTCAAGACAGTAGAATAATTAATTTTGACAACATAGTCATAGGAGGAAAACAGCGATCTATTCGATATGATCAATATACAAAAAACAGTCTTGGTCTGCGATCAAGACTGTTTTTTGTATATTGAACAGTAGAAGAATCTATTAATAGGGGAAAGATTGATATCACCTGCAGTAAAATAAAAGAGACATTTGACGGCAAGAAAGCAGTGGTGTAAATATCAAGAACTAAGGTGGAAAACTAGTACTAAGCAAAGAAGGGAAAGCTGAAAGGTGGACGGAATATATAGAGAGCCTGTACAAAGGAAATGAATGTAGTTTTCTAGAAATGGAAGACGAAGTAGAGGAAGATGAGATAGGAGATACGATACTGCGAAAAGAATTTGACAGAGCACTAAAAGATTTGAGTCGAAACAAAGCCCCTGGTGTAGATGATGTTCCATCTGAACTGCTATTATCGTTATGAGGGTCAATCATGAAGTAATTGCTCCTCCTGGTATGAAAGATGTATGAGACAGGGGCAATACCCTCAGACGAATATAGTGATTCTAACAGCGAAGAAAGCAAGTGCGGACACATGTGAAAAATAAAGAACTATCAGTTTAACAAGTCATGGTTGCAGAATACTAACACGAATTATTTACAGACGAATGGAAAAACTGGTGAAATCCGGCCTTGGGGAAAATCGGTTTGGATTTAGTAGAAATGTAAGAAAACGCCATGGAATACTCACATTGCGACTTATCTTGGAAGATAAGTTTAAACAGGGAAACATACGTTTTCAGCATTTGTGTATCTGGAGAAAGCTTGACACAATGTTGACTGGAATACACTCTTTCAAATTCGGAAGGTATGATGGGTAAAACAGAGAGAGCGAAGTTTTGAATGCAACTTGTTTAAAAACCGTACAACAATTATTGGAGTTAAAGGGCATGAAAGGTTCGAAGTGGTTGGGAAGGGAGTAAGACAGGGTTGTAGCCGTTCCCAAATGTTGTTCAATCTGTAAATTTAGTAAGCTGTGAAGGAATGCAAGGGGAAATTTGGAGAGGGAATTAAAGTGCAGGGAGAGAGAATAAATACCTTGCATTTTTATGATGACATAGTAATTTTGTCAGAGACAGCAAAGGAGCTCAAAGAGCAAATGGAATGGACTGTGTTTTGAAAGTAAGATATAAGATGAACATTAACAAGAGTAAAACAAGGGTAATGGAATGTAGTGTCAGAAAATCAGACGATGCTGAAAGAATTAGATTATGTAATTAGACAATAAAAGTAGTTCATGAGTTTTGTTATTTGGGTAGCAAGGTAACTTCTGATGGTCGAAGTAAAGAAGACATAAAATGCGATTTGGATATGGCAATAAAAGCATTTCTTAAAAAGCGTAATTTGTTCACATACAAAATTAGTTTAAATATTAGGAAGTCCTCCTTGAAAGCATTTGTCTGGAGTGTAGCATTGTATGAGAGTGAAACTTGAATGATAAGGAGTTCAGACAAAAGGTGATAGAAGTTTTAGAAATGTAGTGCTACAGAGGAATAATGAAAATTAGATGAGCAGATGCTCAACAAATTGTGGAGAAAAGGAGACTTTTCATATCCTGTCTATGGTAAGGAATAGGTTAGAGTGACACATACTGAGACATCAAGGAATCAGAACTATTAAATAAAAATCGTAGAGGGAGACCGAGGGACGAATACATTAAGCAGGTTCGAAAGGATGTAGTTTGTCGTTCATATTCTCAGATGAAGAGACTTGCACACAACAGGGTAGGGTGGAGAGCTGCATCAAACCAGTCTGCTTACTGAAGACCACAACAACAACATCTGCATGCTACGAGAATTCGCAAATGACATAAACAATGAAAAGTGTGATGTCAGCGGTTTTTATGAGCGCTAACAAAAATCATTTACACGACGAATTAGTCAAATCTGAAACTTAAAAAAAATGATTGTAGAGCTAATGAGACTTAACTACGGGGTCATCAGTCCCTAAACCTACAAACTACTTATGAACTAGCTTATACTAAAGACGGCACTAACGTCCATGCCCGAGGAGAGATTCGAACCCCCGACCACAGCGGCCACGCAAACCGTGACTGGCACGCCGCAGACCGCTCGGCGACCGCGGCCGGAAAATCTGAAGATAGTAAATTCAAATAAACACCTAGGAATTACAATTACGAACAATATACATTGAGAACAATTCATAGAAAATCTTGTGGGTAATGCGAACCAAAGGCTACGTTTCATTGCCAGAACACTTAGAAGATTTTATCAAAGAAACTGCCTACACTACAATTGCGCTTCCTGTCTTGGAGTATTGCTGCCCATTGTAGGATATAGAGAAATAAATTTGCTTTATAGGTGTGGTCCGCCTTGAGCAAACACAAATGTTTTTAGTTTCTCCCGTACATGTTTCGCTGGCGTTGCATCATCATCAGTGGAATTTTTAATTCATACTGTCTGTCAAATTAACAATGAAATGATTGTTACTTTTTGTACATTAAGTGTCAACACTACAGATAATTGTGAAACTAAATCGTTTCTTATTTTTATAGGTATAGAAACGATTTATATTAGTTTCACAATTATCTCTAATTTTTACACTTAATGTACAAAAAGTAACAATCATTTCATTGTTAATTTGGCAGACAGTACGAATAAACATCCAACTGATGATGCTGCAACGCCAGCGAAACATGTATGGGAGAAACTAAAAACATTTGTCTTTGCTCAAGTCAGGACCTTACCTGTAAAGCAAATTTATTTGTAAGCAAACACGGAAATTAAAGAGCTTGTCAAACCTCCAGATGGATGTAGAGAACAGAAAACGATATCTCGTTTTCAATTACCGCGATATTGGGGAGAAAGGGTCACAGAAATTATGCACTACTTGAGGTGGAAATCATTAAAGGATAGGCGCTATTCGTTGCCGCAAGATTTGTTTGCGATATTTCTTTCATCAATTTGTCCTCCAAAGATATTTTTAGCACCCTCCTACTTAGTGAGACATGATCATCATAATTAAATAAGAAAAATTAGATTGAAAACGTATAGTAGAGAGATATGATATTAGCGGTTGGATGAAACGCCTGCAGTGCACTTAAATGTGATTATCAGAGTATTTGTGTAGATGTGTAAGGATAGGCCGTGGGCTGGTGGCGTGCTGCGGGCGCTCCCGGCCGCTGGCGCTGTGTGGACGCGGGTGCAGTGATTGATGGAGGCGCGGCGGTGCTCGTTTGTCTGGTGGCGGGAATTAACACAACAGAACGGCGGCAGGCAGGCACCGACGCCGGCAGAGCGAGGCTGCAGGCGTCGCGTGGCGCCACGCTCTACAGCACAGGCGGAGCCACGGTGAGATAGCAGCGGGGGTTTTCACTGAATGGACGCTGTCATGACGTGTATTCTTAATAGAACTGCACACGATACTATTGCTGTATATGCTGTCTTATTTTTCATTCAAAACTACTTGATATTAGAAAGTCATCATCGCTGAGAAGCAAAATTAGAATACTTCTTAAGATTCCTCACTGATTGCTTTATACCCCCTCTGGCATGGATGTTTGTGCCATATTTAGTGTAAGCTAGTTCATAAGTAGTTTGTAAGTTTAAGGGACTGATGATACCCATAGTTAAGTCCCCTAAGTTTTACAAACATTTGAACACGAATGCAATAGATGAATCAAAAGGAAATACATGTCTAATCAATAGGAGATTACTGTACGTTAAAAATCCGGCACGAATTCATCTACATCTATCCTGAATGATTATCATGTTCAAATAGTATTTTCGGTCATTATTCTTACAAATCATCCGGTATTTTTTTCTGAAATTAAATCATAAAAATAATCGAGTTTCAAGATAAGGTCATTTAATCGAAAACGCTCTGTCATTGGCTGACACAAAGGAAGTCGAAGCAACACTATGAGATCAACAGTATCCGGACACATGGCTGAAAATGACATACAAGTGCGTGGTGCCCTCCATCGGTAATGCTGGAATTCAATATGGCGTTGGCTCACCCTTAGCCTTGGTGACAGCTTCCACTCTCGCAGGCTTACGTTCAGTCAGGTGCTGCAAGTTTGCCGTGGTGGAGTAGCGGTGCGGTCTAAAGCGTATCGCTGTGGAGCGCGCGGTTGCTCGCCGTGGAGGTTCGAGTCCCGAGTCCTCCCTGGGGCATGGGTGTGTGTGTTTGTCCTTAGGTTAGTTTACCTAGGTTTAAGTAGTTTGTAAGCTACGGACTGATGACCACGCAGTTTGGTTCGATAGATTTACAGACGTTTGAACATTTGAACAGCTACAAGTTTTCTTGGGGAATGGCAGTCCATTCTTCACGAAGTGCTGCACTAAGGAGACGTATCGATGTAGGTCGGTGAAGCCTGGCACGAACACGGCATTGTAAGACATCCCAAAGGTGTTCTATAGTATTCAAGTAAGAACTCTGTGTCCGCCAGTCCATTACAGGGATGTTACTGTCGTGTAAGCACTCCGCCACAGGCTGTGAATTATGAACACGTCGAGTTTAAAGATGCAGTCGCCGTCCCCAAATTGATCTTGAACAGTAGGAAGCAAGACTGTGCTTAAAACATCAATTTTACCGTTGGCACTACACACGCTGGCAGATGTTCACCGTGCATTCGCCATACCCACACCTTGCCATCGAATCGCCACATTGTGTACCGTGATTAGTCACTCCACACAACTTTGTTCAAATGTTTCCTTACACCAAGCGAGGCGTCGTTTGCCATTGACATGCGTGATGTGTGGCTTATGGGCAGCCGCTCGACTAAGTAATCCAAGTTTTCTCAGCTCTCGCCTGTCATAGTACTTGGAGTGGATCCTGATGCAGTTTGGAATTTCTGTGTAATGGTGTGGATAGATGCCTGCTGTTACACTGTACGACCCTCTTTAACTGTCTGCGGTCTCTGTCAGTCAACAGACAAGGTCGACCTGTAGGTTTTCGTTTTGTATATGTCCCTTCGCGTTTCCACTTGACTATCAATGATAAACAGTGGACCTAGCGATGTTTGTCGAAATCTCGCTAACAGACTTTTGCGACAAGTAACTCCCAATCGCCGGCCGCGGTGGCCGCGGGGACTGAGGCGCTTCAGTCACGGTCTGCACGGCCACTACGGTCGGGGGTTCGAATCCCCCCTCGGGCTGGGATATTTGTGCCGTCCTTAGTCTTCGTTAGTTCATAAGTAGTTTGTAAGTTTAGGGACTGATGACCCCGTAGTTAAGTCCCATAGACTATACAAACATTTGATTTGACTCCCAATCACCTGACCAAGCTCTTCATAGGAATCTATGTATTCTCCAAAATAAGGACAAGGCAAATCCTATCACGATGATAGGCACATGTGGATCGAAACATGGGTGTCAACCTGAAAGGCACTGCATGGAGCTTTCAATGACTAATAACTGGAGCAGAGGAAGACAACTTCAGGCGGTGTGACGTGTGAGCAGGAAGTGCAAGCCTGTCAATCCGTGTGACGTCAGGTGAGAGCCGTGTTCGCAATGATGCCTACATAAACGGGGCTGTGAGTACGGAGCTGGAGGGCTTAGTCAGAAACAGTGCCCTTGACGACAATTACATGGCGATTTATATACCTCATTCCAAGTCAAAGGCCTCCTAATTAAGATATGTACTACACAATTAAAGCCTTCAAAATGGCACTGAATCTGTGGATGAATCAACTACACCCTGGAAACACTGCGCATTTTCCGAAGCTATCTCAAGTGCGTGTTCCTCATCTTACTCTCTCTGAAGAATATGTGGAAATTTTGGAAGATCTTCGCAACCAGTTTGAGTCAAGATTTGAAAATATGAAAATCCTTTCTACTATCTTTCAGCTCTTTGCGACAGCTTTTTTCAGTGGACGTTAACAATGATCCCACCAAGTTTCAAATAGAACTGTTAAATTTCCAGTGTGTCGATTTATTGAAGGACAAATCTAAACACAATTAAGGCTTGGCAGATTTTTATAAGAATGTTCCTCCAAACTGATTCCCGAGGTTGTATGCCCTTGCTCCAATGTTCAAATGATTGTAAATCTATCGGACCAAACTGCGTGGTCATCAGTCCGTAGCTTACAAACTACTTAAACTAAGGTAAACTAACCTAAGGACAAACACACACACCCACACCCCATGGAGGACTCGAACCTCCGACTGCAGGCAACCGCGCGCTCCACAACGAGGTGTCTTAGACCGCTCGGCTACTCCATCGCAGTATGCCCTTGCTTCACGGATATTATGTATGTTCGGTCCGACGTATGTTTGTCAACAATTCTTTTCGATTATGAAATTAGCAAAGTCCCAATACCGAAACACCTTGCCAGATCACAACCTTACATGCAATCTTCGATTAAAAATATCTCAAGCATTTTATCCTGACATTGAAAAACTAACCAAAGAAAAACGAAATGGAAAATGTCGGAAAATTTTTACTTAATTGTACTGTACAGCTTTTCCTTAAATTGTAGAGAAAATTGTATTGTGTTCCATTCTCTTCATTTTATAACGGTGTTAGCCTCACATTAAACACATCTGCATTATAGTGTTGTATAGTAACGATATGCAATTGTCTGTAAAATGTGTATATTATTTAATTAAAACAGTAAGTTTTAAAATTAGGATTTCGTAGCCCTCTTTGTATTCTTCACACCAGATATCTTCCCTGTTTTTCGTAAATTGTTGCACTCCACACGCTGAAATTTATTTCTCCGCGGCAGCAGTACAGAGCGCGTGACGTCACACGATCAATTCTCCTTCCTTGTGAGCAGGCAGAGCGGCCTAGGCTGACGTCACACCGGCGCAGCCTGTCATAAAACCACCTAGAGAGAAGGCCGCGGCACTCTCGTGTGACGTCAGGCAGAGTAGGTTGCGTGCGCATAACTGAATGGGTAGCGGCTCGGGCACGGCCCACTATGCCGAAGCAACGAGCCAGTCAGCTATGCGCGCGCAACCTACTCTGCCTCACGTCACACATGAGCGCCGCGGCCTTGTCTCTAGGTGGTGGTGGCTGTCCTCCTCTAAACTAGAGTACCCGCGTGAATACTTCGCAACGTGACAAAAATAATGGAAGTAAAGATGAATTTTCAAGCATAGCTTTCTTTATAATCAATCAATGCAAGTGTTTGAAAACGCAAATGAAAGAGCTTGAGTGTTGTTAGTTGCATTACCAGTAACAACTCCTGCGCAACATACCACAAGTGGCACAGCTACTTTTGTAGCTTTTCGCAAGCGCACTTACAGTGGTGTTCCGCATTAAAAAAAATTCTTATACGAATCATTTTAACTGGACGGACCATAAGGAGGAGCAAGTGAAACATACGACAGCGATTACAGTAGTTAATCCGTGGTCTTCCCGAAACTAGTATAACTAAGAAGGCTTACAATATGTCCTAGAAATTTACCCTGTTCTATGGTTAAATTGTGTCGCATCTACCCGATTTGATAGAGTACCTGATAGAGTACGATGCACACCTTCTGTAGCACAACGTTTCGAAATCTCATCTTCCCATTACTAACTGGGCTTATGTTCTAGGGATACATATTTCCTCGATATTGTCAGTTGTCTCACTTCCTTTCTTTTGTCATAGTAAGCTATTTCACAGGCAAACAGCAAGCCGCGTGGATAAATACCTTTCGTTTAAAACAAAAATGAACAAAATCGGTCGTATAGAACGACCACACCGAGTGGCTTTAATTTACAGCAAAGTCATCGCCATAAGAAATTTACAGAAGGAAATCGCGTTAGAGTATAGAAAAAAGGAATGCGCGAGTTTTGTTAATTATGATAATTGATGACAAATCTGTGGATGAATACCTTTCGTTTAAAACAAAAATGAAGGAAATTGGCCGAGTAGTTAGGTCTAGCCGACTTACCGGGTGATCAAAAAATCAGTATAAATTTGAAACTTATTAAAACACGGAATAATGTGGGTGGAGGGGTAAAAATTGACACACATGCTTGGAATGACGTGGGGTTTTATTAGGGAAAATTTTTTAAAAGAAATTTCAAGAAATGTCCGACAGATGGCGCTTCATCTGATCAGAAAATCAATAATTAGCATAACAAATTAAGACAAAGTTGGCTGTTTCAATGCAGTTAAATAAAAACCTTTTTATATAAGTCACCATTACCAAGATATTTTAACACAATAGCATCTGCCGACATTGGCAGATCGCATGCAATTAGGTTGCATAATACACGGTTATTTAACTCGTCTCATCACAACCAAAATTGTGCCTCTGTAACACAAACTACTGTTACAAACAGGTGAAGCACAACAACTAAACGTCAACACTCCATCGGTGGAGAATAACGTAAAGGAAACTACTCATTTAAACAAGTAGGGAAATATTTAAACATTTAGCACAGTTTAAATACCAAACCACATCGATCCTCAATTAACAACTAATATTGCACGACGTCGGCTTCACAGTGTATACCGTTGTGTAGATCCTGTTGCCAGCGATGTGGAATCCGCTGTATACCGTTAGCAGAGGTGTTCTTTTTATGGGGCGAATTGAGCGGACTACTGCCTGTCGAATCGATGGAACAGTTCTGGAACAAATGGCACGAAGTAGTTCCTTCATCTTCGGAATCAAAGTGACAAGGACTTATGTCCAGGGAGTGTGGTGGATTGTACAGTACTTCCCAGTCCCAACAACCGAACAGAACAGCTACATCTTGCGCTGTATGTGCCCACGCATTGTGAAAATTTATGAGTAGTTTGCGTAGAAAGTGTTGCCACTTCTTTCGCAAAGTTACCACTAACTTCTTCAGAGCCGCGAGCACGACCTACCCGATGCATGTCTGCCACAGTTTGCCGACCGTTGTTGAAGGCTTTTTACCTATCGTGCCACTTTTCCGTACGGATGTGCCGATTTCCGGCATGCCTCTTCAAGACCTTGATGATACTGTCGTGTTGCACGACCTGTGGAACATTCAATCTTGTTCCAACTCCGTTGTTCCTATTTAGAAAACACAATGACACCGCTACTTAGAGCGCTCGCTCACAAGTGAGCTGACGTGGGACGGGCGAGTGCATTCGCTCGGAGGTAAGGTATATTTGTCAACAACGTGTGCTTCCAGCGACAATAGTGTATTCAATTACAGAGTGTCTCGACAGCAGTGTTGCTATTGTTTAAGTTCCAACTCGAGTATGATGAGTATCTTCATCATTCATCCTAACAGAAATTGTAGAAAGTCTACCTCATGATACACTACATGAGCTACGTTGTCAACAATTCCATTAGGATGAATGATGGAGATCAGATGATGCTGCCTAAGTAGCGTAGAAACCGAAGTAAATAAATAGCGATCTTGGCTGAAAAACATTATTAATTAATTCTAGATAGTGCCAACAAACTAAAGTTTTCCATGCTTTCAATAACTTATGCAGTATTATCGGAGAAGCGCTCCCTAACTGAAATGTTGTCAGCACGTGAAACCTGTCAATGTCAAAACATAATTGTACACGAGATAGATACTCTTTGAATAGACGGTAATCTTGATTCGTTTACTTAGAAAGTTCAAAATATATTCATGACTGACATTATAATTACTAATAGTGGTGTTCAAAAATAGCTCAGTCCTCTATAGCACAGTAAAGCTCCCGACAGTGTCAGTGACAGTTTATACGCAGAATCTCCGCCGGATTTATTTCCTCTGCTACAATAATTTACTGTGGGTACGTCGAGAAAAGAATTCTTAAATAAATACATTAAGCAGGTTCAAAAGGATGTAGTTTGCCTTTCGTATTCTCAGATCAAGAGACTTGCACAGGACAGAGTAGGGTAGAGAGCTGTATCAAACCAATGTGAAGACCACGACAACAACATCTGCATGGTAGGAGAATTTGCAAATGACCAAGATGACCATGAACAATGAATAGTATGATGTCAGCGATTTTTATGAGCGCTAAAAGACATCATTTGCACGACTAATTAGTGAAATCTAAACGTGCAAAAAAAATGTTTGTAGAGCTTATGAGACTTAACTACGGGGTCATCAGTCCCTACACGTACAAACTACTTATGAACTAGCTAATACTAAAGACGGCACAAACGTTCATGCCCGACCGCAGCTGCCGTGCAGTTACTGGCACGCCGCAGACCGCTCGGCCACCGCGGCCGGCTGAAATTCTTACTAGTGACTGGAAAACAGGCAAGTCATACCTACCTATAAAGAGCAGACGTAGTAAGAAACCTGCGAAGAAATTAAGTGCTCATTACTTCAAAAATAATCACCATAACTGATGGCCATTGCAACAACCAACCAACAATTTAACACACTGTGAGACAAAACGGTCAGTTACTCGACGTCTGCAGTTAGCTACCTGATCAGGTGAGCACTTCTTCCTCATATACCGATGGTCATGAATGTCTTTCTTGAAGGCTCCAGATCATACGAAAATAGCATGGTGTGAAACCGGGACAGTATGGAGCATGTGCAACGCCTTCCCAGTTTTGGTAAAACGTAGACAGACTTTATCCTGATATAGACGTGAGCCGTAACGTCTCTCATTTAGTGATGCATAGCTATCTAGTTAAACTTCGGACCGGTCGCGCTGTGGTTGACTGGATCACGTGTTCGCGCGCAGACAGGCGAGAAGGATGGAGACGGATCGCATGGTGAGATAGAAGTTACGTCGTCAGGAGGTCTGACTGAATGGCAATGAGTGACGTGATGAAGTTGCTGTAACTTACAGAGGCTCCATACTGGTACCAGCGGGCAGACGGATGTGCTCGGCGGTGTGTGTCCGTCGTACGTGCCTCAGTGTGCAGTCTGATTGCCGCGGTCGGCCAGCGGCCTGTTGGAGGCGTCGTGTGGCTGATATTGCGCTAGTCGCTCTCTCCTGGAGGCGTGGGCGCTGGGCAGCATTTCGGCTGGTTCGAAGTGTCTTCAGCTATGAGAATTACCGGTGTGCCACACCTCTATAACAGTAACCCCAGTTGCCGGAATACAATTGAATGTTTGAGGCTCGCCTTACCGTCTCTCCTGATTCACGTGTGACTCGGTGTTGTCGTACCGACATGCGGATTGTTATTTTGATACAGGTAAGTATTCTGAAGCCGACCTCGTGCAATATTAGTTGTTACTGAGGATCGTTGTGGTTTGGTTTGGTTTTTAAACTGTGCTAAATGTTTAAATATTTCCCTACTTGTTCAAACGTGTAGTTTCCTTTACGTTATTCTCCGCCAATGGAGTGTTGATGTTTGGTTGTTGCGCTTCACCTGTTTGTAACAATAGTTTTTGTTGCAGAGGCACAATTTTGGTTGTGATGAGACGAGTTAAATAACCGTGTATTATGCAAACTAATTGTATGCGACCTGCCAATGGCGACAGATGCTGTTGGGCTAATGTTCAAAATGTATAGCTTATGGGACTTAACTACGGGGTCAGCAGTCCCTAAACTTACAAACTACTTATGAACTAACTAAGACTAAGGACGGCACAAATATCAATGCCCGAGGGGGGATTCGAACCCCCGACCGTAGTGGTAGTGGCTGTGCAGACCGTGACTGGAGCGCCTCAGTCCCCTCGGCCACCGCGGCCGGCTGTTGGGTTAAAATATCTTGGTAATGTTGCCATGATATAAAAAGATATTTATTTAAGTACATTGCAACAGTTTAGTGTCTCACAACCAGCTCCTTATGCTATAGGTACCTACTTGTTACTGTAAGGAACATCTTGGGAACGTTTTAAATACTGAGAAGAGTGAGAGAGAGAGAGAGAGAGAAAAGAAAGAATTACTTTTCTTGTAGCTTTGGTGGAGTTTGGTTAAATGATTAATAAATTAAAAATTATGGTGGAGTAATTAATTTGATTTACTAAAATTGTTCAAGTTCCTTTAAATTTTCTTCTTTCACAACCGTTTTATGATGTAGATACGTTTCAAGAAGAATGCAACTTTTTGTTAGCTCTGTCAACATTTTGGGACGCGTTTCAACAGTAGACACCACCCCTCTTGCTACGCCTATTCTCTGTAGTTATACCACAGAGATGGTGCGTACTGCAGGGGGAGCCACTAAGCCCTTTACTTTACAATAATGCCGCATACGATGTAAAAAACGAGAATGTCAAATCTACACATATGCGGACGATGTGGTCAAAGGAAATACATTCCATGAATATTAAATAATAACAGCTGCAGGATCAGACGTGGTCTGTTCTTTAGGAACAGACGCCACAAGTATATATATATATATATATATATATATATAATATGCCGGTGACGGGCAATGATCCTATCGTTAGTGGGGAGGGGTGGGCAAGTTTGAAGCCCTTACTCTTACGGGAATTAGTTAAACTACGAGTTTGAGTACTATGGGCAGGGCGAAGCTGGGAATTTGTATCTGACGGGAGGCGTGCATAGGTAGTCCTTGCAGGTGCGGTGATCACTGTGTCCCCAGTGGTGTAGGGTTCAGAGCAACTGCCTAGAAAGCAGGAGACCCGGGTTCGAATCCCGGCTGGGTACACATTTTCAGCTTTGCCCAATCGCAGCTGATATCATACATTCTATGAATATTAAATAATAACAGCTGCAGGATCAGAAGTGACGTCTGTTCTTTCGGAACAGACGCCACAGGTATATAAATAACTTCAGACTCAAACTGCAACTAGCAACCAACCAACTCGAGAATAGACGCAGGTGAAATATGTAAATTAAGACGGGTTGAGAAGTTGCAGAGGACAAAAAATATCTTGGGACGGACCCGCTTTGACAACCTTTAAATACATGGGATTGTCTCTGCAAACCACTGCCAGGTCATTCCAAAACATGTAAAATCTCGAGCAGCAGCTGCTACTAAAGTAGTGTTTGACACCAGGGCTCTATCCATACTGTCTCTGGAAACAGCTATGGCCCTTTTCGCCGCAAAAATAGTTCCCATCGCAACGTAAGGGGCAGATCTCATTTGGGAAAGTTTAAAAGACCCAAGGACTCCAGAAGCAGTTACAACACGCTTCTTGAAAGCCATCCCAGGTGTCTAAAACACAGAGAGTCGAGACTAAGTAATTCGATTCGCCAGGAATCGTTTTTCAAAGAGGAACTGTGCATGTGCCTCCCATCCAACAACAATTCGAATAAACTCCTACACGAAGGAAAGAAGAAGTGAAGGTAAATGTGACTGGTGTTTTATACAACAGAATCCATCACAAACGGATCCCGAACCAACACCAATCAAGAACTACGACACCTGATGAAAATACCAGTATATGGATACTACCACATTATATCAGGGTATGAGTTTATACATTAAATGTATAAGTAGATTTCTATTGAATCCATGCCAGATGGGTGTAAGGTTACTTCCATTTGTGAAACAACTTTTTAGTATTTTGCATATGCAGGCGGAATAGTGGCTTCAGTGTTAAAAGAGCCCCTTATTTATTTTTTTATTTTTTTTTTTTTTTTTTATTTTATTTTTTTTTTTTTTTTTTTTTTTTTTTTAGGAAGGGAGTGTAGGACGACTCCATTTGATTATTCAGCATCAAATTGGATTAAGTATTCTTATGTATATGCATTTCAATACCTTCAAGAAGATTCATTGTTCCGCTATTATCTGTAGGGTGTAAGATTGGTAATTTTCTATATGATCCACTAAGTGTTCATTTCCAGTCAAATGGGTGGCAAAGCTTTATTTACTTAAATTGTTCAGCCGAAAGGCATCCATATGATTTTTTAACCTAGTTTCAAAGAGTCTACCTGACTGGCCAATATAGAATTTGGAGCAGTTTTGGTACTGACGTCTTAGATACCTGATCTTTTATGGCGATTGGTAGTTTTGAAAGTGCGTGTATAAACTTCTGCTGCAGTTCATTATGAGTTGAAATGCTGATATTGACAGTCTTCGTGTTGAACAAATTGGAATTTTCATATGCGAGTGGACCTATGATAGGTATGACTGCATATTTTGTTGCTTTTGTGTCAGTTATACATGCTGGAGGTGCTGTTTGCTTTGGAGACTTGTTATTAGCAAGTGCTGTGGTATCAGTTCGATCTGCCACCGCTACCCTTACAATACGACGATCGTGACGGACGTTCTGTGACAACATCTAGCACCTCGTTTATGAGTGTGAGAAGTTTTACGTAAACGTTTGAGCCAAAAACGTTGCACAACTGACGCTGAACGTCCTGATTATATGGAAACTCTCCGACATATCAATCCCGTCAGTCTGAAGGTCAAAATTTAATCCAACTCGCTCAGTTAACTGCATAAACCACGAGTGCGTCTCCTTGGCATGGCACCTGCTTGTTTCCCACGTTCATGTCACACTTAGCCTTGGGCTGTACACATTCCCTGTGATGATGATGATCGTGTGGCATTTATGACCGTTAGACCCCAACGGGGGTCGTGTTCAGCCTGCCTGGTGCAAGTCTCTTTATCTGACGCCACTTCGGCGACTTGCATGTCAATGATGATGGAATGATGATGAGGGCGACACAATACCCAGTCCCCGAATGGGGAAAATCTCATACCCGACCGGGAATCGAACCCGGGCCCCCTGCGTGGCAACCAACCACGCTGTCCACTGGACTACGGAGGCGGACACATTCCCTGTTAAAGGGTACACGTAGATACCATACTGGTACTAAGTCTGCTTTATATGTCAGCGGAAGACGTCAAGACCGCTATCAGTACATCAGCTATCCCCAGGTGGAATCTGCCGTAAAAAAGGAAAGCAGTCAGCAATCATAAGATTGCTTGAACACCACAGTGCTTTACTAGGCTTGGTTCTCTTTGGAGGTGGTATGCCGTTGCCTTCTTCCTATCTTGGAACTGACTTACCCAGCCAGTTATAGGGGGAGAAACAGTTTTTCGTAGATTCCGAACCAAGGTGCAACTCGATTTTTTTATTTATTTTATTATTATTATTATTATTTTTCTTTTTTTTTCTGCATCAACAACATTGTCAGAGGTGAAAGAAGTGAAAAGATCCAAGACCTCGCGGGAATCGAACCCGGAACCTTTAGAATTCTACTATTGCACTCTACCACTGTGTTACCGAGCTCGTACTGGACGTCATCTGTCCCGGTGTACTACTGTTTTGGCTGTGTATACTGACATACATTTCTGAGTGACTGATTACAAAATTAGTTGTGAGGTTCCAAAGCGAATATTTACGTGATGAGGGTCAACGTTATAGGAACTGTTGGAGTAGATAAATCTTTTTCGAACAAGGTCCGACTTTCAATAGCTGGAAACTTGTTTAAGTACAAGCATCAGTGAAGGTATGTATGTAACTGTTTAGTCAACAATACAGGTAACTGGAAGCTTTTGTTTGTGACTACGAAACATATTGGTACAAGTTCAGCATTCCGCGAGAGCAGTGGCACCGACCTTGTCAACGTGAGTTACGATATCTCTGCCTTCCGCTACTTTAAGAGCAGGCGTGGCTAGCGCTTTCCATACTGGGAAAGGCTGCGACATTTACCGATCACCGTTGACATTTCAGCATATTTCCATAAACTTTACCACGAAAATTGTACTAAGAAGCATTTTACAGCGTCATTTATTATTATATACGTTAGCGTCACTTCAACTTAAATGCTTTTTGTGTTTTCAATGCCGGCCGCGGTGGCCGAGGAGACTGAGGCGCTCCAGTCACGGTCTGCACGGCCACTACGGTCGGGGGTTCGAATCCCCCTTCGGGCATGGATATTTGTGCCGTCCTTAGTCTTAGTTAGTTCATAAGTAGTTTGTAAGTTTAGGGACTGATGACCCCATAGTTAAGTCCCATAGACTATACAAACATTTGAACATTTTTTTTTTTTTTTTTTTTTTTTTTTTTTTGTTTTTTTTTTTTTTTTGGTGTTTTCAATTATAAACCGAGACATTTCACGTTTTGTGCATGGTCCGTGCCGCTTATGAATTAGTCCACATTAGTCATGTGTAAAATCGATAAGCGGATCAAAGGCAACTATCCAGTCACTCGTTGATCGTTCCTAGGCAGTAATACAAGAAAGCAAACGGCAAACGGAAAGCTGAAGTTCTAAATGTAACCTTTAAGAAATCTTTCACGCAGGATGACTGTAAAAACGTACAATAATTTGATCAACTCACTAACTCCAAAATGGAGGACTTAGTAATAGGTATTTCCGGTGTAGAGAAGCAGCTGAGAGAGCTGAATACAAAAAAGTCTCCTGGTCCGGATGGAATACCAGTTCGATTTTACAAAGAGTATTCTGCGGAACTGACCAATTACTTAGCTTGCATTCATCGCGAATCTTTAATTCAGTGCAAAGTTACTAGTGATTGGAGAAAAACGCAAGTGTCTTCCGTTTATAAGAAAGGCAAAGGAACTGACCCACTTAATTACAGGCCAATATCGTTGACATCAGTTTCCTGTAGAATTTTGGAGCATATTCTCAGTTCGAATATAGTAAATTTCCTTGAGACGGATAAGCTACTTTTTATTAATCAGCACCGTTTTAGGAATCATCGTTCGTGTGAAACTCAGTTTGCCATTTTCTCAAATACCATCTTGCGGGCCATGGATGAAGTGCAACAGATTGTGTTTTTCTAGATTTCAAAAAGGGATTTGACGCGGTGCCACACTGCAGATTGCTAACGAAGATACGAGAATATGGAATAGGTTTACAGATTTGTGACTGGATGGAAGATTTGTAAGTAATAGAACGCAGTACGTTCTTCTCGACGGCGAGTGTTCATCAGAGGGGATTGTATCGTCAGGCGTTCCCCAGGAGAGTGTAATAGGACCGCTATTATTTTCTATCTATATAAATGATCTGATGGACAGAGAAACTTATAATTTTCGGCTGTTTGCTGATAATGTTGTGGTGTATGAGGGTGTCGTCTTTAATTGGCTTTAACAGCATACATTATGACTTAGAAAAAATTTCTAGTTGATGTGAAGAATGGCAGTTACCTGTAAAGTAGAAAAATGTAAGTTGATGCACATGAGTAGGAAAAACAATCCCATAATGTTCGAATACAGAATTAGTAGTGAGCTTCTTGGTACAGTCGCGTCGTTCAAGTATCTAGTCGTAACTTTGCAGAGCGATATGATATGGAACGAACATGTGAGGTCAGTTGTGAGTAAGGCGGACAGCCGGCTTCGGTTTATTGGGAGAATTTTGGGAAGATGTACTTCACCTGCAAAGGAGAGAGCATATAAAACGCCTTTTCGACCACGTCTTGAGTATTGCTCAAGTGTTTGGGACCCGCAGCAGATAACTTTGATGGAAGACATGGAGCGAGCAGCTAGGTTCGTTACTGGTAGTTTAGACCAACGCGCGAGTGTCACGGAAATGCTCCGAGAACTCCAATGGGGATCGCTGGAGGAAAGGCGCCGTTCTTTTCGAGAAATTCTGTTGAGGAAATTTAGAGGCTCGGAATTTGAAGTTGAGTATAGAACGATATTTTTACCACCTACTTACATTTCGCGTAATGATCATCAAGACAAGAAAAGAGAAATTAGGGCCCTTTCGTCACGCATTTAACGGAGAAATGCGGAGTATATATGTAGATGTAGAAACCCTTCCATGAATAATGGGT
Organism: Locusta migratoria; assembly: GCA_026315105.1. Classification (NCBI taxonomy): domain Eukaryota; kingdom Metazoa; phylum Arthropoda; class Insecta; order Orthoptera; family Acrididae; genus Locusta; species Locusta migratoria. Next base: position 731,233,075 of record CM048744.1, on the reverse strand, counting down.
ATTGTGTCGCGATTTTTGCAATGTATTCGTCAATAATGATCTAGGCAAGCAGTGACGCCAAAACAATATACTCTAGCATGTTCACACAATGGAGGAAACTGTACCAGATGCAATTAGTACGACGAATGTTCGTAAAACATTCAAGTTCTAAGAGTTACAGTCTCCCACTTGAGATATTCTGTGCTCTGTACTATATTTATTTTAAGTTAGCAATGCTGAACACGGCGATTCAATCCTTCGCCGGCCATCCAGGGCCGACCGCGGTGGCCGAGGGGACTGAGGCGCTTCAGTCACGGTCTGCACGGCCACTACGGTCGGGGGCTCGAATCCCCCCTCGGTCATGGATATTTGTGCCGTCCTTAGTGTTAGCTAGTTCATAAGTAGTTTGTAAGTTTAAGGACTGATGACCCCGTAGTTAAGTCCCATAAGCTTAACAAACATTTGAACATTTTGAGCCATCCAGGCTTAGGTTTTTTTCTATGATTTCCCCATATCACTCGATGTAAAGGATACATCTGAATTCCTTCCCCACGCTATAACAGAAAACACTTTGAGCATGTGCTCCATCTGTAACGACCTACCGCAGTGTAGTGGCCGAGCGTTCTAAGACACCTTGTGGCTGAGCGCGCGGTTGCTCACCATCGGAGGTTCGAGTCCTCCCTCGGACATGGTTTTGTGTGTGTGTCGTCTCTTGGTTAGTTCAAGTAGTTTGTAAGCCTAGAGACTGATGACCAAATAAGTCCCATTGACTTACAAACATTTGAATATATTTTTTCTAATGACCACATTGTCGTCCGGACGTTAAGTCTCCTCTCCTTTTTCCGAATCCAGCTGTAAGGCAGAGTCCAGCGTATCAGTGGCCGTCGCTGGGACGTGATGTTGCAAGTGTCTGGCATCACTGCAGCTGCAGCTCAGTCAACCGTTGGGAACCTCTACTTTTTTACGTGAGTCCTCTAACCAACGTCAGTGTTGACACCTAATAAGAACTCGTATTTTTATTTCTGGTGTATTTTCGAGCTGTCTTGCCCTTTGCTGTTGAATTTCGACAGTGTATTCTCCTGCTGTGGTATTTTTGTGTAATTGAACTTGACCAGTAGCAATAAAATGCGGTGCTTAACTTCATAGACGAAACTCTAGAAGCACTGGTAAGTAAATCTAACACATATTTTGACTATTTTGATTTTTGTAGTATTTCTCACTTAAACTATCCAGAGCCGGCCGCGGTGGCCGAGGGGACTGAGGCGCTCCAGTCACGGTCTGCACGGCCACTACGGTCGGGGGTTCGAATCCCCCCTCGGGCATGGATATTTGTGCCGTCCTAGTTCGTAAGTAGTTCATAAGTAGTTTGTAAGTTTAGGACTGATGACCCCGTAGTTAAGTCCCATAAGCTTAACAAACATTTGAACATTTGAAACTATCCAGAATAAATAATATTTCACCTTTCGAGTGATTTCTATACTCTATGCAAGAACCTTACGGTATTCAGTGTTGTCTCATATCCTGAAACCTTATATCAGCTAAGGACGCTCTAACGGAAAGCTTATAAGGCAGTTTATATGAATGTAGAAAGCGATTAATAATACTGTTTCCAGAAACTGAAATATGGTACAGATGTCACTCATCTACAAGAGTAGCTGGAGAAGTAATCTACGTAACTGCAACTGTGGATTTTAGTTTATAGCAAGATTCAGACATATATATAATAGAATTATCAAATATTATTAAATTTGTCAGTGGTTATTTACACTGACTCTGAAAAAGCAGTCTCAATAACCCTCCACGGCGTTACAGCCACTACATTTAGCTTAGGCTGTACTCCAACCAATAATAATCGAGTACCTTATCTTTGAAACGGCAGATTTTCACAATACGTCTCGTCAACATTGAAATGCTGTTAGTAATATGAGTCAAAACCAGAGATATCCCATACCTTAAGTAATGGGATACGTGTATTTAGTGCTAGTGCTAAAACTGTTACTCACCTTATTGCCCAAGATCAGCACTCTAGTAAGGAAAATGGGATCGTTGAGTGAGTTGTTGGTATATGTTATTTGTGCTGGATCTACCAGCGGGCGTACAAACTTCGCGATTTTCCCCGTCATTCGGCGTCGCTAGTTTTGCTTTCCCAGTCCCCAGCTCGTCAGCGCCACCTTAGGTACGTTAACAGTAATAGTGGGCAATTTTTTTTTTTTTTTTTTTTTTTTTTTTTTTTTTTCTTGCTGGTAATTTTAACGCCCCTTGGGAGCCTGCTGACAGCGGCATTTTACGTCACTCACCAGCCATGCGTATTTACAATTAGAGCGGTGGACTTAGTAATTCATCAACAGGGGTTAAATAGATTAATTTAAGACAATAGTTACGGTGAGGAAATAGAGTAGCACAAGAGTGAAAAGTTGAGTTAAAAAGACACGTATACAATTTATAAAAATGGCCACTGTGCTTAAAGACCAAGCCAAATAACGTTAGAATAAACGGATCTATAGAAGAGAAAATTCTCTAAAACTTTTCTCTGTCATGTTTTACTTTATTTCTTTTTGTCTTTTTTCTTTCATATCTCACATCGTTTCAAGATATTTTCAAATATATCGGCGATTTGTCTGTAACGCGTTTTTAGGTGGTGCTCTTCAGACAATCGACACTACATTTTACAAATATGTTTGTTGGCAGTCAGTGAACCGCCCACTGGGGACATAACCGGGCGCCGCTATAGGGTGCGACTATGTCCTATCTCGACTATTATGTGTCGGATGGAAAAAGTAAATACTGTTCAGAATTTAATATCGAGTAACTTTTGTTTTAACCTTCTTTAGGTATTTTGATCCTGAAAGCTGGCACACATGCCCAAAAACATAGTACTTCTTCTGGCTCTACAGTCATTTTTTTCTCTAATTGTTTAATGGAAGTTCAAACGATGGTTTGAGGTTCATTTTTCATCTAGGGATTCCTTTGGAAATATCTCCCAAAAAGGCTGAAAGAAAACTGAAACTTAAAAAACGAAAAAAAAAATGTACTTAGCACTGGCCTGATTTTCGATCGAATTTTGCCAATATTTGACACAAAAGTTATATACTATATTATAATATATTTAATTTTCTATTTTTTTAGTTGAATATTAAGTTATTATTCTTATATATTTTCCTATATTACTTATATATTTATAATTTCCTTATCCGAGATATTTTTGCAAAGTTCGTAAAACTGCAACAAAAAGTAAAATGGGTAGTAAAACACACCAGTGAGATCTCTTGGAGATCATTTGACATCCATCTGGGATTGCCGCGAGGGGCGGACAACCCCGTTCCCTCGCCCCCCCCCCCCCTCCTCTTCTCCGTTTGCCTTCTTGCCTACACTCCCCCCCCCCCCTTTCCTTAGATGCGGGATTGCGTTTCTTTGTGCACCCCTTGTTAACACAAACGACAACATAAACGCATTATTAGTATAAACTATTGACTAAAATTCCATAACTACTTAACTTCAGTAAATAAAAGCCAGTAACGCTTATATTGATTTTGGTTTTAGTCCTTAACCCTTTCATTCCCAGTATTGTTTCTAGACAAAAAATTTATACTGTATTTTCTGCATCAGTCTTTAAAGTTGCTCTTTTTTTAATGAGCAACATGCTACTAGTACGGCGTATAGCCACGTCTGAGGCATTAATCTGTCCATCTTGGATGTTGTGTTGCGTTGCCGTCTGTACGTGGCTGAGAGTGTGAACGTGAGTGGGTTGGCCGCAGTGGTCGAGCGGTGTGCGGTGCGCGTCACAGACTGCACGGCCGCTACGGTCGGGGGTTCGAATCCCCCCGTCGGGCATGGATGTTTGTGCCGTCTTTAGTATAAGGTAGTTTATAAGTAGTTTGTCAGTTCAGCGACTGATGACCCCGTAGTTAAGTCCCATAAGCTTTACAAACATTTGAACATTTTTTGAGCGTGAGCGTGAGCGTGGCGAAGATTATGCTAGCATTATTGATCTGTCAGTGTTAGCTATCAACAAAACAACGTCCAAGTAATAAAATACCTCGATGCAAACGTATGTGTTGTGCATAAAATACATGACATAAAAAATCAATAGTGCGAACTAATATTCTAAAACACATATTTTGATGACTCGAACCTGGGACCTTTGCTTTTCGCGGGCAAGCGCTCTACCGACACACAATTTTAATCTGCCAGGAAGTTTCACATATTTTGATGTTTACTGCACTCTATTAATACAGAAAATACTGAATTTTTAATTTTTTCAACGCTGATTTCATAATGTGGGCCGCGGTGGAGTATCCGAGCGGTCTAAAGCGTCTCGCTGCGGAGCGCGCGGTTGCTCGCCGTGGAGGTTCGAGTCCTCCCTGGGGCATGGGTGTGTGTGTTGTCCTTAGGTTAGTTTACCTAGGTTTAAGTAGTTTGTAAGCTACGGACTGATGACCACGCAGTTTGGTCCGATAAATTTACAAACATTTGAACATTTTGAACATAATGTGGGACTGAAAGGGTTACGTTCAAGAAATATCTTTAACATGGTGATTTTACTTAATCTAAGGAGACATTATGAGAGGTGATATTCGCAGACACTCATCCCGTGCCGGCCGCGGTGGCCGATGGGACTGAGGCGCTCCAGTCACAGTCTGCACGGCCACTACGGTCGGGGGTTCGAATCCCCCCTCGGGCATGGATATTTGTGCCGTCCTTAGTCGTAGTTAGTTCATAATTAGTTTGTAAGTTTAGGGACTGATGACCTTGTAGTCAAGTCCCATAAGCTATACAAACATTTCAACATTTTTTTTTTTTTTAACTCATCCCTTTTAAGGTATGCTCTATGAAATGTCTAGATCGTCATTCAGCGCGCGAAAGTTCACACCATTGCAAGGAGCACACCATTGCAAATTATTCTGGGCTCATATACATAAGAAGTTAATTTTTGGACATTTAATGAATGTGTTATAATAGAAATCATTCTCGAAATTCAGATACTTTAGAGCAATGTTTTACCACCCTGTGAGTTGTGACCTCAGGGGATCGCAAAGGCTTGCTCGGGGTGTCGCGATTACAGGAGCAAGTCGCTGCACCATCAATCAACCACTCCGGGGCACGTGTACGGAAAAAAAAATTAATAAAAAAAAGACTGTAGACCTAGAAGATGAACTATGTTTTTAGGCATGAGTACCAGCTTTCAGAATCAAAATACCTAAAGAAGGTTAAAACAAAAGTTACTCGAAATTGAATTCTGAACAATATTTACTTTTTTCCATCTGACATATAATGGTCGATGTAGGACATAGTCGCAAGGTGTTCCATATATAAGTGAAATGTATTTTTCATTATTAAAATTACGCAACTTCTTGTTTCACATTAATTCTGGATTGAAGAGAATATAGATTGTTTGATACTAAATACATCATGTTAACGATGAATAAAAGCATAACTTAAAAACAGTTTTCAGGAACCAATCGATAGTTAAATGACGAAGATAAGTAACTCTGAATTCGCAGTTCCCTATCAGTTGTCCACACACAAAGCACTTTGCTTAAACCCATTCTCTTTTACTAACAATGTGAAACAAGAATAATGTAAAGGGCATGTTTGTACCTATAGGAATTCATGTACAAGTAGGGTAATGGGTTCCATTCCGAATAATATACTTACAAAACTTATTAGGTATATATTGGGCAATACTGTCTTCCTTAAAACTGTTGCCGGCCGCGGTGGCCGAGGGGACCGAGGCGCGCCAGTCACGGTCTGCCCGGCCACTACGGTCGGGGGTTCGAATCCCACCTCGGGCATGGATATTTGTGCCGTCCTTAGTCTTAGGTAGTTCATAAGTAGTTTGTAAGTCTAGGGACTGATGACCCCGTAGTTAAGTCCCATAAGCTTAACAAACATTTGAACATTTTTCTGGAGACGACTCTTTACCGTTTCAAATGCCTTCCTTTCGGTGTTGCATGCAGCCCCTTCCTCATTCACGGAACTGGTAAGTATTTACAAGTCACACAATTCCCCACGACCGCAGCCGTGTTACATAAGAATACGTACATGGATGATATTGCAGTGATTAGTGAATCCCTATTACGAGCTGACCTCGCTGATGCAACAAATACACTTGCCATTGTCGGAATGGGCAACAAATTCACCACCCTGACCGAAATATGGAAGTCCCAAGGACAAGACATAAAAGTGAACGCTACAGTAGTGGGTGTATTATGGGACACCGCTAACGATGTGCTTTGTTTTATTCTATCATTTACAAAACACTAGACATGACAGCAACTAAACGGAATTTGTTAAGAGTTACTGCAAGCTTCTATGATCCTCTGGGTTTAGTATCGCCAGTATCCATCACCGGAAAAAGTTTATTCCTAGACACATGGTTACTAGGATTGGGTTGGGACGAAATCCTGCCTCACCAGGTTGCTTCGAAATTTGAACATTTTTGAAAACTGTTGACACTACTGAACATATATTACTAAGATGCAAGCATTCCATTAGACAAAATATGCTATATTCTTTGTAATAATCCACAATTTTCGTCTAGGTACAATATTAGTTACTTTGTTATACTAAACTTCGATAAATTCAACTTCCTTTAAAATGTTTAGTTGTTTTGTCATTAATGAGGCACAACGTTTTTTAGAGTTTTCAGGTGTGTATATTCACCTGTGTAGATATATAGTACATTGCGATTTGACACTCCGTTTATCACAGGACAGACTTGCGTTTAATGTATGACTACTTTATCAGAAAATGTTTCATATATTATCATCAAAGGTATTCCTATCTTGACGAACTCGTCTTGAGATAATTGCGATTGGTATTAAATTATAAGTTGATAACTATACATCCAAACCATTATCCCTGCCAGATTTCTGCAAGAAATTCACATTGAAATCGCCACAAATTAATGAAGCAGTTTTTCTGTCTGAGAAACAGTTCAGTAGGAAACATTTGAGACTTTTTGGCGCTGATAGCTGAATATGTAATGATACACTGACATCAATAGATTGCATATAATTTCCTTCCTATGGTGTTGATATCTTGTTACTTTCTTTCTATTAAAATCTTGCAAGAGGTACAATGCAACGTTTTGCATGGATACCACGGTCCTGTTATGATCGCCTGTTATTACAAGCATGGTTTCTTTCGTTCCGAGCGTTCGAGGTCAGAGGTGCCCCTCGTTAGATTACCTCGAGAGGAACACCACCATGCCGAATAATGATTTTCATGCAGTTACTGGATGTTGGTGTTTCGGCTTAAACTACAAGTAACATGAAATTTCACTCGCGACAACTACGGCGAGGTTCGGCTTTGATACCTAGATACAATACGCGGTACAGAAGGATCCCTTTTACCTGGCATCGAGTACTATTCACAGATGTGACTCCCTTCAACCTGGCAATCATCGGAGACGTTTCTTAGGCATCTGGTCAGCCTGAACGTCTCAGACACAGCGTCCACCGAGTACAGCAAGATGGTGTTTGCCCTGTGTTTTTGGGTGGCGTTGTATGGTGTCACCGTACGCCAGTGGTGGTAGTAGAAAGCATCCAAATAGCTATATACCACAAGAATGACATACAGTGATATTTCGGAAGCGTTTAGGTGTAGGAGTCCTCTTAATGGACAATTCTCGTGTTCATCGTGGACATCTTAATGATAACGACTTAAAATGGCGAGCAAGTTCTCCAGACATGAAACCTGTCAATCATGCCTGGGATACATTTGTTTTCGGACGAGAAAACCCACCAAACAATATTGACAGATCTCCGCTGAATCACCGATGCGGAGAGGGACAACCTGCAGCAACAGTCCCTTGATGATCTAGTGGGCAGTACGGCATAACGAATACAGGCACGCATCTGTGCAAAAAGACGTGTTTGCCGTAGTAAGGCTACTGGTACACGCAGCAATTTAGAACACTAAATGAAGAAAATCAAATGTTTGTAGAGTCTATGGGACTTAACTACTGGGTCATCAGTCCCTAAACTTACAAACTACTTATGAACTACTTACAACTAAGGACGGCACAAATATCCATGCCCGAGGGGGTATTCGAACCCCCGACTGTAGTGGCCGTCAGACCGTGACTGGAGCGCCTCAGTCTCCTCGGCCACCGCGGCCGGCACTAAATGAAGAGGTTACTGTCGTACAGTTTGTCAATTTCCTTTTTGACGACCGATAGAGAAAAATGAAATGTTGTTTGTGTATATCTCTATTCCATTTTATATGAAGGGTCATGTCCTAGAATTGTAGTAATGTAGCACTTTTCTATATAGAAAACAGTGTAGAGCGTAAGATTGGCTATTTATTATCAACTAATTTCAGCCTAATGTTGAGTCATCTTCAGGGTTTTTGTCCAAGATGGTGTGGAGCGGTGCAGGAGCTGCGAGTCCTCATGTGCTGCTACTGGAATCAGACACTTATTAGTCTGAGGCCGCTTTGACCTGCGGCCACCTCGGAACTCCATAGCGGCCAGACACTAATTACTTCTTATTGTTCATACTGCAAGTCGTCACTAGCAAATTTGTTTTATTACCAACTGTATACAACATGAGCGCGTTTAGCTCTTCGTATAAACGTCTTATGTTTGAGTCTTAATTCTGATGAAGACATCCTTTGTGGTAGTCTAAATCGATGCAAAGTTCAATTATTTTAAATCAAATTGTGGAACTGTATTCCCATACAGTACATTACAGAAATTGTATTGTTAGTTATGCTTAAAGATAATTTGTCATTCTCAAGTTCATAGGTGACAGTAATTATTTTTACTGAAACTCGGAGAAAATGTTAAATTTGTAATGTATATCAGCCCTAAGTCCTTTGTAGAGGATCAAAATGTCATCTACGTATCTGGAATCATAGAGAACTCATAAGTTTGTGGCTGAAACATTTTTGAAAATTTTTTCCCATTGATGTAAATAAGCCCAGAGGTGCACCACAGTCTAACATATACAGTCGTGACACTCCCACAGATTTTTGTTATACGTTGCGACAGCAGCGCTCTAAGCGGCCGACAAGCTACATTTCGGAATACGATATCAGATGAGTGCGAATAGTATAGTTTATATTGATTTTAACATAATTTTTACATTAGGGAGCTATTCAGTGCCTCAGAAATAGGCAATAATTTAAAAATAGCTCCACATTTATCTTTATTAGGTTTCCTCAGATCCCTAACAACGTAAGATAAGGTAAATTATAGAACAGTTCATTTACAATTATCTTGTAACACAGGCTTTAAATGAATAGTTTAATTTCCTATTACAAATAATAAATGGCTAGCAAACAACTGCCCTTTAGCAAAGAGACGTTGCTTTTATAGTAGTAATAATATGCTTTTCTGTCCAGGAGGACCTAATTGAGGATTAGGAACAAGTCAATAAATGAAGTTTAAAATTAGAATTGTTATAGAAAAAATTAAGTAGTCATATGCATACGACAATCTTAAGACTACGAGAAAAGTATCAATAACGAGAAAAAAAGGAATTAGCTTAACTGTTTAACTTTTCTAGGAGTTCCTCGACAGAATAAAATGAGTGAGTAATGAACTAACTCTTCAATTTATATTTGAAAGCGTGTGGTTTGGTATTAAGATTATTGAGTTCTTGTGGCAGCTTATTGAAATTGGATGCTGCAGAATACTGCATACCTTTCTGCACAAGTGCCAAGGTAGATTCGACTTGTATCTAGTATTCACCGAGTGAAAGCTACTAACTCCTGGGAATCAGCTGACATCATTAACAACAGACGATATTAACGAAAATAGGAATTTGACGCCAGTGTCAGAAGTCCCAGACTACTGAAAAGGGGTCGGACGACAAGACGTTCGAGAACGTACACCACATATTGCTCGAACCGCCATTTTCGTGTTGAAAAATCACTTATTTAAGATATTGTTATAATGGTAACTAAAGCTGAATTTAGTTTTGAAACAAAATCCTGAACATCGGCTTTCCACCACAACTTACTGTGTATCTGAACACACGGAAATTTATCTGTTCAGTCTCACGTACCATATACCCATTATATGTAATCAAAATGTCAGCTTTCGTCAAATTATGTGTTAGAACTTGTAAAAACTGAGTTCTACTGTGATTCAACATCAATTTGTTTTCTACAAGCCATGAACTTATCTCTTGAACTGCATTATTTGATACTGCGTCAATATTACGAAAAACATCCTTCACTATCAAGCTGGTATCATCAGCAAACAAAAATATTTTACAATCCTCTGTTATACTCCAAGGCATATCATTTGTATAAATAAGAAACAGCAGTGGTTCCAAAACGGACGCCCGGGGCACTCCACACGTAGCTGTGCCACATTGTGATTGTACGCCATAGCCATTTTCAACACTGCAGAGAATTACCTCTCTTAAAATAAGAGGTGAACCAGTTGTGAGCTACTCCTTGTATTCCATAATGTTCCAACTTCTGCAAAAATATTTTCTATTCAACACAATCAAACGTCTTTGTTAAATCTGAGAAGATGCCTAATGTCCGTAGCCTTCTATTTAACCCATCAAGTGCCTCACAGAGAAAGAAAAATATAGCATTTTCAGTCGTTAAACCACTTCTAAAACCAAACTGTACGTTTGACGACAAATTATGCCAACTGAAATAATCAATTAAGCTTGAATATAAAGCCTTTTCAATAACTTTATAAAAAACCGATTGCATAGAAATAGGTCTATAGTTGTCTACATTACCTCTTTCTCCTTTTTTTATAAAGTGGTTTCACTACTGAGTACTTTAATCTGTCAGGAAACTGATCATTCTGAAAGGAAAACGAATGAACGTTGAGATTCGTTCATTACAATTGCAGAAAAGTTGATGAGGGTGCAACGTAATAAACGTATACAGAATGCATTAATTACAGTATTTAACGCACCAAATTAGCTGCCACAGTTGTAGCTGAAGGAAACGAGTCACAGACGTGACAATACAATGACAACAGCAATGAAACAGTTTTCCCTCAAAGAACAATCCAATTCTACAATTGTTGCTACTGTTGAACCACAAACGACAAGAATCATCAAAGCATTTTATTTTCAAGGTAAAGTAATTACACTCAAAATTATGCACGTACTAACTGAAAACCGGCTTTGCGCGGGAATTTATTTATTTATTCCTACCCCATCTCTCTCTGTCCATCTCTATTTTTCTAAAAACATGCTTTATTTATCGGAGAATAAATACGATTTAAGGCTGTCTCACGTAATGTATAAAATTGTAAGTGCAGTATCCAAACAATGGAAGATAGTAATCAAAATACAAAAGCCGGCCGCGGTGGCAGAGGTGACTGAGGCGCTCCAATCACGGTCAGCACAGCCACTACGGTCGGGGGTTCGAATCCCCCCTCGGGCATGGATATTTGTGCCGTCCTAGTTCGTAAGTAGTTCATAAGTAGTTTGTAAGTTTAGGGACTGATGACCCCGTAGTTAAGTCCCATAAGCTTAACAAACATTTGAACATTTGAAAATACAAAAATGTAAACAATCTCATATTGATTGAATTATATGTCCTACAATTGTATAATTTTCAGGTATGTATTCATTTGCAAATTTCCTGTATATCTGTAAAATCTGTTGCGAATAAAATTAGTAGTAAAGAGGTAATAGATTAAAACTTGGTGCGTGATGGGGCGATTTCGTATGAACGTGCACAACGTGTCATACTGTGATACAATTTTGAAGGTACATTCAGCTACATGTGTGTGGCTACAATTTGTAGAGTAGAAATTACAAATTTTAACGTCATACTGAATGTTGTACTTTTAGTCTATGAACAGCAGAAAAGTAGTAAACGAGATGTTTGATGTCGTTCGTTGTCAGCTAGAAACAGTTTAATAAAGGTTTGAAATTATGTTTAAAGTTTGTTGTAAGTCGGTAAGTACTGTCATTGTCATATATTGTATTTATAAAGTCTCGTCGCATTATGTGACAGTTTCATGCAACTTATATCGTTTATTGCTTTATATCTCCTGAACAAAGTCTTATATGGTTCTTACTCCTACAGCAATTGTTATCTCATGAAAGGAATGTGTGTACCAAATTTGGTTGAAATCGGTCCAGGGGTTTAGAATATAATGAGCGGCATTGGCGCTTAATGTAGCACTTTTTCGCGCATCTCATTGTTTATGACGTCATATCTCCTAAACTAAGTGTTGTACGTGATTGTTACACTTACGGCGACCGTCCTCACGGATTGAAGGTTAGGGCCTTATTACACTAGGCTGCCAGCCGCGGGCATTGTCTCTACGTGTACAAAATTTCATAAAAGATTGGAACAAAACTGTAGATTTGTATGCAACACGTACACATAAACACACAAGCATACGGACACTCGGCTTTATTTATTAGATAAGGAAGACTAGTGAGGTATAAAAATGTGCGAACCATTAGACCCACACAGAAATGACATACGTCAAAAACTGCCTGTCATAGTAAGAACAGACTGTAATTTTAATTTATTATTCTTTTATGTCTATATTCTACCTACTTTCTGCGGAATTAGATGAAAATGTACAAATATTTGTAAGTCATGAAATGCATTTTTCAAACCATCGGCGCCGGCCGCGGTGGCCGAGGGGACTAAGGCGCTCCAGTCACGGTCTGCACGGCCACTACGGTCGGGGGTTCGAATCCCCCCACGGGCATGGATATTTGTGCCGTCCTAGTTCGTAAGTAGTTCATAAGTAGTTTGGGGACTGATGACCCCGTAGTTAAGTCCCATACACTTTACAAACATTTTTTTTTTTTTTTTTTTTTGAAACTATCGGCTGTTTATTAAAACCCTTAAATATCAACCAGTCTCGGTCAATAGACCATCTTCATGGATAAACTATACAAAAAATACAAAATAAACGTAATTAATGTGCACAAGCAAAGAGAGGAAATAACCAGCAAAATTACGTATAATGAGACTGAAAACGGAGAATCATGTCAATTTAACATATAGTTACAATACTTACAAGGTGTTAAAACGAAATGGTAAAACGCATCAAATGGAATACATCTAGTTGAGATAAACAGGAGTCAGTATAACCAAAAATATTAAAAATACAGTGGTCATCTTATATGAAACCTATCAGTCAACACAACATAAAAGATAAGAACAGACTATGAATAAAAATGGAGGGAGTGCGTTGTGCCTAGTGCCTTGTGCTAATTGCATGAGTCAGAGACAATGAAACGTTATAGATATTGGTAATACCATTAATGGATGTACTATATCTTTGGACCAAAAGTAAACAAAGTTACAAAGCGCACTCGTCAACATGTTACGACGAAATTTGTGTATACAAAAGTTAACATGAACAAGTAAAGTGTGGTACAGTAAAAAACAGTATCAAAACATACCAAACAAAACAAAACATAAGAAGCTATTACATCAATATGTCGTGTTATAAGTGAGAAAATAGAAAGTGATCATCATCATAAACAGGTTACATACATCAAGATGGAAGATTATACAAACAACATTGTTCACACAATTGTGCAGATCGAGTCCCATCTGAAAGAGGCAGAGCAAAACGTACCAATATGATAATTACATATATAAGGTATGATGTAAAAGCACAGTCCTAATCGCTGTGAAGACAGTGGTGTAATAAAGTAGGTTTAGAGTAGCAGATATTGTAACTTTGGTACAGTGGATGACTACATGTGCTTCTTGAAATATATAGTAAGGTACAGTATACTTAGACATGAGGCTGCTTGTCACTTACACAAGGATGTTGTTCAGAAGGGGGGGGGGGGTTCTATCTTATGTAGTAAAAGTAAAATATAGAAATTTGAAATGACATGTACCATGTGGATAAATAAACTAAGATCCTAAAGAATCACGTCAATATGCAGAATAATCATGTTGTAGTATAGGTTCCTTAAAATGACATAGACCTGAGCAACATATAATTTGTGCTCATTGTTAATCATGAACAACCATAATCAACAAGGCAATATACTTATAATAAGATGAAGTTAAAAGTAAATTACAGTGTTTTGAAAGTGTTTGCAGGGTTAAGAAAAGTGATACAGAGGTATACAATAAAATACAAACCATTAAAAGACAGTGTAAAGTAATTAAGAAATATATGTGAATGCATATGTCAATAGTTATAGGACAAAATTAGTAAGTTTCATGAAAGTGAATTAGACACAAACGGGTAAAAAAAATTTCAATTTCTAACAGAAAATTACACAACTTGTGACTTAGCAAAATTAATGCTAATTGAAATAAGAAAATTTCACATTACCATAATGCAGTAATGATAAGGAGGAATATCCATATTTATAAAATTAAGTAGAAGAAACCATCAGTATGTATAATGAAACACAGTACCAAGGGATGATTTACCTGAGATATATAACACAATGATAAAGGAGATAAAATATAGTAATAAAACAATGTATTACAACATAAAAAGGAATGCATTTTATGAAATATATTACGGCTGTTGACACTCGCCTCACCAAAGCATTCAAATATTCGTAAGTATTCGTTATACTATAAATGTGAATGCCTCTTCGGTGTACGTTTATCACGTCTGAACCACAAGACATAATGAGCTAAAAATTTGTAGTTACTAGAAAGACAGGACTCAGAGGCTTAAATATTTGTACAGTTACTAATTTATACCTGAGGAAGGTTTTAGGCACGATTTTATAGCGATCTGATAGATATTTAGTAATTTGAAGAATATAACACGAATTGCGAAACAATAATTACTCTTTGAAAGTTACATTTACTCTTTGAAAATGGTTTTATTGGTTGCATTGTTGCTTGAGGGTGGAGTACATTGGGAGTATATTGAGTTATCGGTGTATATAAAATTCTACGTGTATGTGTGTGTGTTAATATTTCGCTCTGCAGCGAAAACTACAGAACGCAAACGAGTGGTCGGTGTGTAATTGTTGTCCGAAGTCTCCCGTTTTACACCATAGCTGTTCCATGACGATAGCTGTAAGGGGGTAGAACATATGGTGGTCAAAAGTCGTCAAATTATTTAAAAAATCTGACTGAAGGCCAGCGATGACGTTTTCGTCTCTTTAGCAAGGAAATTACATACAGCGAAACGTGATGCCACTGACCATATCTTTGGTCTATTCGTGCTTCAATGTCTTCAGCTAAATCTCTGTAAGCATACGAATACGGAAATATAAGAGTAAATAAATAAAGCAGTAAAAAAGAGATTTATTTTAACACATCCTTTTAAAACAATCAATTTGACGTTTCGCGCATTACATGAAGTGATCGAACTGTGATATTATTACAATCATTATTGTTGAATTTCCTGATTGAATTCTTAAAAACGAGTGAAGTTTTACGTGTGATTTGATATATACTACTTATTTCCTGATAAACGATAAGTGCATAGACTTCTGCAATAGTTTGTCTATCACAATCACCCCCAACACGCGAGTGGAGCGGCGGGTTTAAACTAGTCGGTTATATTCCGCTGGTTTTGCATTACTTTCGGTATTATGTATGTCTCTTGATATGTTACTGATGCTTCTAAAGTAAAAATTACACTAACTATTTCGTTTATTACGTACGTAATAATTATAAACAAACATCAATACTTCGGCAGCTTGGCCACCGCTAAGAACACTAGTGTCGTTGCCACTGTCAGTTGGTGTGTGTCCAGGAAAGGACTCCCTGACTTCAAAATTAAATATCTCGAAAACAATGATCGATAGAGGAATGCAGTAAACGGTATGTTTATTGTGAAAGCTGTAAGTAGTTTATACAGCAGTTTGAAATAATAGTTACAAAAGCTGCTAACAGATGGCGCTGTAATCGCCATACGTAATGCCTAGTATAAATAGTGATCCGAAGCCCAGAGCGATCGGTTCCACTATTAAACCGTGAAAGGAGGTTAGGGTACCGAAGGAAGAGATTAAAACCATACACTCCATTGAACAACGCGTTTTTCTGGTGCTAGAGTACCACAGGTTAGGAGAGAGTCCTACGGCAACAAGGAGATTTAATGTTCGAAAAGGACCCGATGCGAAAACCATTCGTACGCTCTTCGCAAATTTTCAACTAACAGGCAGCGTAACATGATCTAGTGGGGCATGTTGGCCGCAAGCAAACCGCAGTTACGCCTGAAAATATCGTCACAGTTTCTGGAATTATTCAGCGAAATCCAATGTCATCAGTCCGTAGAATTGCATCTGAGACTGGTTTGAAGCGTTCCAGCACGCAGAAAATACTGAGGAAAGAGCCTACTCATGTTTACAATGCAAATTAAAACGCCCAAACGCACCAGGCCGTACCCGTACGAGATGTGCAACAAAGGGTTGTCTTTGCTAATCAGATGCTCACATCGATTGATAGTGATGGATTTGATGTTGGCTGCATCTGGTTTACAGATAAAGCACATCCACCTGAATGGATGCGTGAATAAGAAGAACTGGCGATTTTCGGGTTCCGAAAAGCCATATTGGTGTGAAGCGAAACCCGTGTATTCTCCTAAAGTTACTGTGTGCGCTGCAGTATGCAGCAGAGGCATTATTGGCCCTTTTGTCATTCTAGAAACGGTCACTGGTGCACGTTACGTTGCAATTTTGGAACAATTTGTCGCCACACAGCAAGCGTTAGAGGATCGACCAGGTACTGAATGGTTTATACAAAATGGAGCCCGACCACATCGGACCGAACAAGTGTTTCGCTTTCTTGAGGAATACTTCGGGAATCGAGTCATTGCTTTGGGATATCCCAAATTTACTGGTGGAGGCATGGATTGTCCTCCATATTCACCGGATTTGACTCCCTGTGACTTTTTTTTGTGGGACACAGTGAAAGACATGGTCTACCCGAAGCATCCCGTCCCGCTGGACGAGCTTGAATCGGCGATCTCTGTGGCATGTTGTAATGTTACTTTTTTTTTATCGCTGGTGTTGTCACAAGATCGAAGTTGAAAATCGCAATTGAAATTTAACTAACCGTAAGATCAGCAATGAATATTAATTTTTGAAATGGTTATCAGTTCTCAGTAGCAATGTAAGTTAAAAATTACGACAACACCAGAAAGCACCATTACATAAGAAAATAGCGGAATAAGTTACCTGGTATTCATTCATTGGTGAAAGCCGTGACACTGCAGTTGAACCTGTATGAATTGATTAATATCTTCGTTCTCGTAAACTGATGCTTGGTTTCATGACTATTAATTATTAAAGTTTTAAGACCGTGTGTAATTTTGATCACTATGGTTATCGAAAGTTAAAGAAATTATCGGACTTTGCTTTTAACAGAATGAAGATTTCCTGCAGGCATTGAATTCAATTTTTAATATAAAATGAGAGTAAATAAATTTTGCGTCGAGAATGTTCTTTGGTCATCATAAGACAATAGGCAACAATGACCAAGCATCAATTTACTAATATTGCAGAAAATAAGTCATCAATTACATGAAAGATTGGGAGAAATAGTAATTATTTACATAAAATAGGAATTCCAAATGAAAGTTAACGTTTATTACGTAAAGGGTGCTAACCAGAGATCACAATTACATGATTAAGGAGGTCCAGTAAAAGACGTCCGCTCAGTATAAAGGTAGAGAAACGAAAGAAGACAAGCGATTCCGTTTTCTCTCCAGATCATTTGAAATGGTTGAAGGTATAACTTGAAACAAGGATAATCACAGATTTATTGGCAGAGAGAACGGATGCTAGCGACAAGCGTCGCAGATATAATTTTCAATAAAAAAATATATTAATGTATCGCTACAATGTGAATCCATTTCGGTTTTGACACTACGAAATATGATGGTGAATTTCATTCCTCGTTTGCGCCACGTCTGCAGTGCCAATGGTGAACATTTGGAAAACATTGTGATGTGATTGTTTGCAAAGTGTTTTCATACGATTATTTGACTTCTGATATGAGCTGTACAGCTTAAGCGCTATCTGTTAGCAGGTTTTGTAACTATTATTTCAAACTGCTGTATAAACTTCTTACAGCTTTCACAATAAACATATCGTTTACTGCATTCCTCTATCGATCTTTGTTTTCGACATATTTAATTTTGAAATCAGGGAGCGGTTTTCTGGACACCCTGTATGTTAAATTGTGCGTGCACTGTGCTTGGCTCGGAGGGAGCGGCGATCGCAGTTTAGCGACATAACGTGCAGCGGTGTCCGGCGGCTGCGGCTGCGGCGCGGGCGTCCTCGCTGATAGCCATCGCCAAGGGTAGAGCGGCGAGGCCGCACACCACACACGGGCCGCGCTGCGTGGTGCAGTCCACAGCGCGGAGGCCGACCTCTGCCAGCTGGCCGCCAGGTAACGGCCCGACACCTCTCCTGCCTTTCACCGCCGCCCGTTCGCTTTTATGGACTGCGTTATGCCGCCGCTGCACCGTCTGCTTTGGTTCTCCTCCCGTGACGTAACGCCAGTGGCGCCCTGGCGTGACCTCACTGCGGACAACAATGTCCTCACTGTGCAGGCAGGCTTTTCTACACAACGCGCACTCGCACGAGAGGAGGGTGTAACCTCCACAACGTTGCTGACAGCGCCATCAATGAGCATACAGCGACATTATCTGAGATTAGTTGTAACACTGCGATAATATCTAATACTAGCTGAAAACCAGGCTTTGCCCGAGTATTTATTTATTCCTGCTTTGAGTTAGTACTTCTCCTATCCTCTCTCTCTCTGTATCTATCACCTCTTTTCTAACAACATGCTATATTTATCGGAGAATAAATAAGAAATAAGGCTGTCTCGCATAATGTACAAAATTATAACTATCCAAACAAAGAAATATAGTAATCAAGACACAAATGACATATAAAATGCGTACGACCTAATATTCATTGACTAATATGTTATACAATTGTATAATTTTGCAGGTATGTATTCATTTGTATAAGTGCGGTGTGCCTGTATTAAAAGAAATTTCCTCTTTACTGCTTTATTTATTTATTCTTATATTTCCTTATTTGTATGCTTATCCTTAAGAGAAATAGCTGAAGACATTGTAGTACGCATAGACCAAAGATATGGTCTATGGCATCACGTTTCGCTGTATGTAACCTCCTTGCTATAGAGTCGCAAACATCATCGCTGGCCTTCAGTCCGATTATATATATATATAATTTGACGACTTTCAACCACCATATCTCCCACTACCTTATAGCTATCGGCATGGAACTGCTATGGTGTACAACGGAAGACTTTGCACAACAATTACACACAGACCATTCGTTTGCGTTCTGTAGTTCTCCCTGCAGAGCGAAATATTAACACACACACACACACGCGCGCGCGCGCGCGCGCGCGCGCGCGCGTTGAGTTTTATATACACCGATAACTTTCCTTCCCAATATACTCCACCTTTTATTATTATCAACCCTCCAGGAACAACGCAACCAATAAAACCATTTTCGAAGAAAAAATGTAATTTTCAAAGAGTAATTATTGTTCTGCATTCCGCGTTATATTCTTCAAATCACTAAATATCTATCGGATCGCTATAAAACCGTGCCTAAAACCTTCCTCAGGTATAAATTAGTAACTGCACAAATATTTTTTTGTCTCTGCGTCTTGTTGTTCGGACGTGATAAGCGTACACCGAACAGACATATACATTAATATATATATATATATATATATATATATATATATATATAGATAAATAGCTATCCGATCGCCATAAAACCGTGCCTAAAGCCTTCCCCGGGTAGACATTAGTAACTGTACAAATTTTTAGTTCTTTATGTCTTGTGGTTCAGATGTAATAAACGTACACCGAACAGACATTGACATTTATAGATATATATAGATATAAAGCAGAGTGTCCGTATGTTTGTACGTGTTGCATACAAGTCTACACAGTTTTGTTTCTATATTTATGAAATTTTGTACACGTAAGCTTCAATCCATGAGGACGGTCGCCGCAAGTGTAAGAATCACGTACGATAAATAGTTCATATAACGTCATAAACAATGAGATGTGCGAAAAACCGTTGCATTTAGCGACAATGCTGCTCATTTTCTCCTAAATCACTGGACCGATTTCAACCAAATTTGGTACACACATGCCTTACCGTGAGTTAACAATTTCCGCAGGGTTAAGAATCCCATACGACGCATGGTGGAAGAGATACAGCGATACAGCGTCATAAACAGTAGGAATCGCAAAAAATGCCAAATAATGCGGCGAGACTTCAAGAATACATTGCATGAGAATGAAAATACTTAGCGACTTGCAACAAACTTTAAACATAATTTCAAACCTTTATTAAACTTTTTCTCGGTGACAACCATAGCAAAATTATGAAAGGAAAAAAGTGTCTCGCTTACTACTTTTCCTCTGTTTATGGAGTAAAACTACGGCATTCGGTATGACGTTGCAATTTATAATTTGTACACTACAAATTGTAACAACAGGAAATTTTACAGACAGTATACAAACATATAGGGAATGTACCTTCTAAATTATATCACAGTACGACATGTAGTTCATGAGATATGATCGCATACACAGTAAAGTTCATGGAAAACCGCCCCATCACGCACCAATTTTCAATCTATTATTTTTTTTTTTGCTACTAATATTATTCTCAAGAGATATTACAGACAAATAGCTCTTATACAAATGAATATATACCTGAAAAATGGCAGGAATAAATAAATAAAAACCCGGGAATGTTTGATATTGTTTCTGTAGTTTGTATTCGCCCACTAGGTTACGATACCCGTTCATCTGATACGAAAACTGAATGAAAGGAGAAAAGTATCTACAACTTTGCTCACTAATGTTATTTCTTTCTCCTTTTTTTAATATCTTGTATCTTTACAGAGATATTTAGAAAAAAATCGCACTGACGTGTTTTCAAAACGATGTTCAAATGTTTGTAGAGCTTATGGGACTTAACTACGGGGTCATCAGTCCCTAAACTGACGTGTTTTAAGGCCCGTATTTGTAGTTTCATGATTTTTTCAAACATTTCGGACAAAAATAATGAAAATGTAAATAACAAAGTGTTATGGGCGAAACGATTACGACTCTACTATTGTGGTAATATCTATGCACCCAACACGTAACATTCCTTCGGGCCGTAGTTTAGCAAACAGCCAAAAATATTTGATTCGAGTCTACAGTTTTAATAGCGTGACTACCATCCACAAAAAACTGTCGTCGCTGCCTTTCTATGTAGTGGCTTCAGTGTTTCTCCGTCTGTTCAGTGCTTATATTGCTTATTGTATGTGTTTTAACACCACCGTGGCACAAACCTTCTACCGAACTACATGTATCTTGGAGAATCGGGTTTCTGCCTGTAATCCGCGTCGTACTAGCACGATATTTCGATCGTATTACTCGCGATCTTCATCAGGTGCTTCCTCCAAAATGACAACACCCCGCCGGGAAAGCTTTAATGTGTACGAACTACATGTATTTTATTCATCTTTCTGTGTAATATTTCTGCAAATAACTTCTTTGTATTAAAATCATCATGTCCACGTTTTAAAAGTCGCTCGGCTGAAGAACAACCAACTTAATGCAACGTTCGGTATTAAAATAACAATAAAGGAAAAAAATTGTTTGATACTTGAGTTGAGCTTTGACAAACATACTCTTCTTTGAACTTTTACCTCTTTAAACTATTATTTTAATGTCTCTGCTACGTTTTCATTAAATTTTTCGGTTAAAAAATAATCACCCGTCTTGCCTTGGTAGTTCGTTCGAAGTTAATTTTCTTTTGCCTGTACTGGTTACATGTGACTACAGCCTGGAAGGAACGTAACGTACTGGATCGAACACAGCGTACATTTGGTATTCTGAAATCAGTCACGTGACATCCCTCACCAGAACTCACTTTTCCATACACCGCCTTACTTTCTGTATTTAATGATTTTCTTATTATAGCTCAAACGTTGTCATTTCAAAGCACTGAAAATTATCAAAAACACTTCAGTCTTAGCTCAAATGTCTAAAAATGCCATGTTTGCAGCTAACACCTGCCATCGATGGCACGAGAATTACTAATTACTGTCGCAGCTGTTCGGCGTAGCGTAACGAGCAGCGAATTAGTTTGTGATGCACGAACATATTAGACGATGGTTCGAAACTCGTCGGACACAGTGGCTCAAAGCGCTCGGTCAGAGGGTTGCCGGCATCGGAGCTCTGCGTGCTCGGTCAGACTGCTCGACGTGCGCTGTAACGAAACGATCGAAATAGAACAAAAGAAACCAACGTCGACAAAGGACCGATCAAACCGAAGAACCAATGAAAAGAGAAAAAGAAGGAGGTCTCGACGCTAACTGTATATAGCTAAATTCTCATCGAACAACCCAGTACGAACATAAAGAAACGACCACAAAGCATCGATCTACACGAAGAACAAAACAAATGAAAATTAAAAAAAATTAAAACCCGCCACTGGCATTTTTTCATCTTGTTTCATAAAATGTTCTCG
Source organism: Locusta migratoria (assembly GCA_026315105.1). Lineage (NCBI taxonomy): Eukaryota > Metazoa > Arthropoda > Insecta > Orthoptera > Acrididae > Locusta > Locusta migratoria. The sequence continues at coordinate 731,210,669 of CM048744.1, read as the reverse complement.
CACGCTCTTGTTAATTGAACACAACTGTATCTTGCAAGATTCTGAGTTGTTCAAAGGTAACAGCGCTTTCTCTAAAGAGTGCATTGGTTCTGTTTTGAGAACATATCATTAAATACATACCAACGAATTACAAACATAGAATTCGTTATCACATCTACATAAACTGTGGAGATACTTTTACAATGACGATTGTAATGATAATAGTAACGTTGTATATACATTAATAAGGTACTAGAGCTTTGTGGAATTCGGTATTACCACACTTATTCCGTTTGTTATTTTAGCTGTAATAGAAAACATAGTTCGTGGTGTAGCAATTTCAATGGCCAGGAGTGTACAATACTTAACAAACGGCTTTTTGTGTTAGTAATGTATTTTTACCTAAAAAATTTGAAAAAAAGGAGGTGCTAGTCTCTCGCGGCGAACAATTATGTCTGTAAAATTGCGGTGGTGGGAACTGGCTACGGATGACAGACAGACATCGTCAAATCGCCGTTATTTTTCGTAAATATCTCTGAAATGATGCAAGGTATGAAAAAATATGGTAGCAAAGTTGTCGTCTAGAAATCGGTTTATTCCATTTTCGTTCAAATGTACAGTAAGCCCCTTATTTTCATTTAAATTTCAAACTGTCAAAAGACGTTCGCAAAGGCTCAATGGGGCCAAGTGGGCCAATAACAGAGATTTTACACTGTCAGTGAGTCTGTAACGTGTTCCCAGTTTTAGGTCACGCCGTCGAACCGATCGGCACCAAATTTTATGGACGTATCTGTTGGCCGCCGTTTTTTTTTTAAATATTTCAGACAAAAAATGAGTTTGTAACACTAAAAGTAGGTAGTTTGTGCTAGCCTTTAACAGCAGGAAATTTAACTGTAAATAACGCGTTTCAATATTATTTCCATAAATCACCCCGTTTAAGAGATATTTGTCAAAATAACGGCAATTTGACACTGTCACTTGCCGTAAACAGATGCAGACAAAGAAAATAATCTTGAAAACAAGGACAAACTCACATGGAAAGACAGTTGATAATATTTTAACGGCAGCGGCGGAGTGGCCGAGCGCATTGAGGCGCTATGTTCTGATACGCGTGGCCGTTCCCAGTCGGTGGTTCGAATCCTCCCTCGGGCATGGATGTTTGTGCTGTCTTTAGTATAATTTAGTTAATAGATTGTAAGTTGAGGGACTGAGACCACGTAAGTAACAAACATTTTACCATTTTTAATCGAAAAAGATCTACATCTACATAGATACTCTGCAAATCACATTAAAGTGCCTGGCAGAGGTTTCATTAACCACTTTCATAACTTTTCTCTACCGTTCCATTCTCTAATAGCTCGCTGGAAGAAAGAACACCTAAATCGTTCCGTTTTCGATCTGACTTCCCTTATTTTATTGGGATGGTCATGTCTCCCTAAGTAGGTGGGTGCTAGCAAAATATTTTCACATTCAGAAGTAAAAGTCAGTGATTGAAACTTTACAAACAAATCACGCCGCAATGAATAACGTATTCCTTTTAATGATTTCCACCCCAATCCAAAACAGGTCAGATCACTGTTGCAGAAACAAAGAGAAACGCATGCAAAATTTAAAAAGACACAGAATCCACAAGACTGGCAATCTTTTACTGAAACTCGCAACCTAGCGCGGACTTCAATGCGAGAAGCCTATAGTAGTTACCACAACGAAATGCTGTCTCGGAATCTTGCAGAAAATCCAAAGAAATTCTGGTCATATGTGAAGTACACTAGCAGCAAAACACAAACAATACCTCCACTACGCGATAGCAATGGTAATACTACCGATGACAGTACTGCTAAGGCAGAATTACTAAACACAGCTTTCCGAAATTCGTTCACCAAAGAAGACGAAGTGAACACTCCAGTATTCAATCCAAGAACAGCTGCCAGAATGCGAAACTTAGAAGTAGATGTTCCTGGAGTAGTAAAACAACTTAAGTCACTAAACAAAAATAAATCTTCCGGGCCAGATTGTATACCAACTAGATTCCTCTCAGAGTATGCTGATGCAATAGCTCCGTACTTAGCTATAATTTACAACCGATCACTCAGCGAAAGATCCGTACCCAAAGACTGGAAAGTTGCCCAAGTTACTCCAATATTCAAGAAAGGCAATAGGAGTGATCCCCAAAATTACAGGCCTATCTCATTGACGTCGATTTGCAGTATGATTGTGGAACATATACTTTGTTCGAATATTATGAACTACCTCGAAGAGAACGACATATTACCCAGTAGACAACACGGATTCAGAAAGTATCACTCTTGCGAAACACAGCTTGCCCTTTATTCACATGAAGTGTTAAGTGCCATCGACAAGGGATCTCTAATCGAATCCATATTTCTGGATTTCAGGAAGGTTTTAGACACTGTACCCCACAAGAGGCTTCTTATGAAACTGCGTGCTTATGGAATATCTCCCCAATTGTGCAGTTGGATTCACGATTTCCTATCAGAAAGAACACAGTTCGTTGTAATTGACGGTAAGTCATCGAGTAAAACAGGGGCGTTCCACAGGGAAGCGTTATAGTTCCCCTACTCTTCCTCGTGTTTATAAACGATTTAGGAGACAATCTGAATAGCTCCCTAAGATTGTTCGCGGATGATGCTGTCGTTTATCGGTTAGTGAAGTCAACAGAGGATCAAAAGCAACAGAAAAGCGATTTAGACAAAATTTCTGCATGGTGCTAAAATTGGCAATTGACACTAAATAAAGAAAAGTGTGAAGTAATACACATGGCCACTAAAAGAAACTGAACTTCAATTACGCGATAAATCAGTCAAACCTTAAGGTCGTAGATTCTACCAAATACCTAGGAGTTACAATTACGAACTACTTTGACTGGAGAGAACACATAGAAAATATTGTGGGGAAGGCGAACCAAAGGTTACGTTTCATCGGCAGAACGCTTCGAAGATGCACCAGCTCCACCAAAGAGACTGCCTACATCACACTTGTGCGTCCTGGAGTACTGTTGCCCCTTGTGGGACCCTCACCAGGTGGGATTGACGGAAGACATTGAGAAGGTTCAGAGAAGGGCAGCTCGTTGTGTTCTATCACGGTTCGGGGAGGAAAGCGTCACGGAAATGTTGCACGATTTGGGGTGGAAATCATTAAAAGAAAGACGTTATTCATTGCGGCTTGATCTATTTGCTAAGTTTAAATCACCGACTTTTAGTTCTGTATGTGAAAATATTTTGCTACCACCCACCTACTTAGGGAGACATGACCATCCCAATAAAATAAGAGAAATCAGATCGAAAACGGAACGATTTAGATGTTCTTTCTTCCCGCGCGCTATTAGAGAATGGAACGGTAGAGAAAAGATATGAAAGTGGTTAATAAACCCTCAGCCAGGCACTTGAATGTGATTTGCAGATATCTATGTAGATGTAGAATTCATGCAACATTTCCGTGACGCTTTCCCCCCGTAACGTGATAAAACAAAACGAGCTGCCTTTCTCTGAACCTTCTCAATGTCTTCTGTCATTTCCACCTGGTGAGGGTCCAACAAGGGGCAACAGTACTCCAGGAGAGGACGCACAAGTGTGATGTAGCCAGTCTCTTTGGTGGAGCTGGTGGATCTTCGAAGCGTTCTGCCAATGAAATGTAACCTTTGGTTCGACTTCCCCACAAAGTTGTTCGTAATTGTATCTCCTAGGTATTTGGTAATTGATGTTGAGCGGATTTCTTTTAGTGGTCATGTGTATTACTTCACTCTTTTCTTTATTTACTGTCAATTGCCAATTTTCGCACCATGTATATATTTTGTTTAAATCGCTTTGCACTTGCTTTTGATCCTCTGTTGACTTCACTAACCGATAAGCGACAGCATTATCCGCGAATAGTCTGAGGGAGCTATTCAGATTGTCTCCTAAATCGTTTATGAACACGAGGAAGAGTAGGGGACCTATTACGCTTCCCTGTGGAACGACAGATATCATTTCTGTTTTACGCGATGACTTACCGTCAATTACAACGAACTGTGTCCTTTCTGAAAATATTGGTGGTAAACTAAAATAGTAGTTTAAAGAGTTAAACTCAAATATCAGATAATTTTTCTTGGTATTCAGAGGGAATATTATGTGTTGAGTACATTGATATTATCACCCTCACGAATTACAGACATTGCCGAGGTGAGATGGCTTGCATGCCTCCACGATACAGATAGCCGCACCGTCTGTGCAACCACAGTGGAGGAAAATTTGAGGAGAGGCCAGATAAAAGTGTGATTCCAAAAGTGGGACAGCAGACTTTCCAGCTGTTACAGTGGCAACAATGAGGATGATTGACTGATCTGGCCTTGTAACATCAGCTAACTTGGCTTTGCCATATAGTTACTTCGAACGGCTGAAAGCAAGGGGAATTACAGTCGTTTCTTTTCCCGATGACATTCAGCTCCATTGTATCAATATATGATGATGACATTTAAAATATTCCGGAGGTAAAATAGTCCCCCATTCGGATCTCCTGGCGGGGATAATTCAGGAGAATATCGTCATCAAGAAAAACAAAACAGGCCTTCTACGGATCGGAGCATGGAATGTTTTATCCCTTAATCGAGTAGGTAAGATTGAAATTTTGGAAAGATAAATGGATAGGTTTATGTTAGTTTGATATGGGGTAACTAGTGAAGTTAGGTGGCAGGATGAACCGGATTTTTGCTCAGATGCGTACAGGTGTATAAATACAAAATTAGTTGTTGGTTATACAGGATTAGGTCGAACAAATGTATGAGAAGGTAAAAGAAATTATTTAGACCATTAAAGGAGAAGAAAACTTAATTGTGATTGGTGACTGGAACTCGGTAGTAGGAAAGGGAAGAGAAGGAAATATAGTAGGTGAATATGGACTGGGGAAAAGGAATGAAAGAGAAAATCACCTGATAGAATTTTGAGCAGAGCACAAATTAATAATCACAAACACTTGGTTTAATTATCATAAAAGAAGGTTATATACATGTAAGAGACCAAAAGACAATGAAGATAAGAGATTGACTTCAGTAATGTTCGGATTGACTACGTTACACAGGGCGAAAACACTCTGTATGTACGATTGTGTCGGCTCACCATGTCGTTGGGCCCGGTTCTTCAGTTGTTCTTTCGCCGAGCGGATTTGTCGCTGGCAGTCACCAAACGTCTTCTTAAGTTCCTCCTGGAACGTCTCCCAGTCATTCAACTTGTCTTCGTTGTTTTCGAACCATTGCTGGGCTGTTCCATCCAGGTAGAAATAAACGTTGGCCAAGCACATCGTATGATCCCACCTGTTGTACTTGGCGACTCGGTCGAACCCTATTAGCCATTTGTTGGGGTCCTGTCCAGCATCTCCAGAGAACACCAATGGGTGTCTGATGTGCAGATGGCTTATTGCTGGTTCCATCGTTCTTCTGATAATACGGACTTTTGGAAGGATGTACTCGGTGTATCCCTTGTATTCCGGTTCCAGTCCGTGTAAGCGACGGCTTTTACGTTGCCTAATCGGAGCCACGGTGATGCAGCTGTTGCACAGTGTAGCCGGCGCCTCCACCAAACAATGTCACGTTGCAATGGAAGTAGGTGTGACTTCGAAGGCAACTAAACACAGCACTTATACTGAAAGCACGTTTATTACGAACTCAACATACACGCAGCACTGACTGCCTCTCAGGCAGAGTGCTCTGCTATTTATACACAGACAGAATTTACCAGAAATTAGAAGAACAGTTAACATAAGAAACAAGTAGAATTCACAAGTGAACATAAGAAAGATGTAGAACCTTCTGGAATTGTAAATTACAAAGAGATAAATATTTTGCCAGTGGGCGGGATTGAACCGGCGACCTTCTGCTCCGCAGTCTGTGACGCTATCCCCTGCGCCACGCCGGCAGTTGGCGTTCGTGCTCTCTCGCGGCAATATTATTTTAAATGTTAGGAAGCCCTTTCTGAACGCATTTGTCTGGAGTGTAGCATTTTATGGGAGTAAAACGTGGACGATAAGGAGTTCAGATAAAAAGGTGACAGAAGTTTTCGAAATGTGGTGCTACAGACGAATGATGAAGATTAGATGGGTAGATCACGTGACTAATGAGAAAGTGCTTAACCGAATTGGGGAGAAAAGGAGTTTCTGGCATATCCTGACTAAGAGAAAGGATAGATTGGTAGGACACATTCTGAGACATCAAGGAATTGTCTACTTAGCATTAGAGGGAAGTGTGTGGGGTAAAAATCGTAGAGGGAGACCGTAAGCAGATTCAAAAGGATGTAGGTTGCCGTTCGTATTCTCCGAGGAAGAGTCTTGATTAGGATGGCATGAAGAGCTGCATCAAACCAGTCTGCGGACTGATTTTAATCTATTGACCGTACCGATTTCGGCAATGTCTCTCATCAACAGGACATGGAAAAGCTGGTTGGAAAAAATAAATCATAGTGATGTGGTACTATTCTATCTCACAACGTGGAGTCAGATATAAAACCTTAAAAAATAATAATAAAAAATAATACTGAGATATTGCAAATCAATTATTGCAAGAGTTCATTTCTGCCAAATACGGCAATTAAAATTAGAATTTATTGGAAAAATTCCTTCACTGACGGTATTAATGATAATATGAAATTACTGTAACGTTAGCAGCAATGTTGTGTGCTCTGTTTGATAATTAAAAGTTACTAGATAGTCATAGACCATAATAAAATTCAAGGAGTGGATTAATGTTTGTCAAAGAACTCACGTTCTAATTTTGCTTATCTAGTCTTGGATGACAATTTTCATAAACAATGAAGATGGCGTCTATGACTGACGGAATATGAAGGAATAATATCCTAAAATATATGTCAGTAGATATAAAAAAAAGGGAAACGCTTGTTTTAGCCTTTTTTATCAGACATTTGTTAGTGATAGATCTTCTTATACTATTTATACGATCTCATACAACATGGTCTCTTTTATAAATGATATATTTAATAACAAATGTCCGATAAAAACAGTAACAAACTTTTTGACTGTGAAATGGTAAATTAGAATCACCAAAATTATAATATGAAGTATAGGGCAAAAATTAAAGTGTTTAGAATTAGTAAATTCATCAATACAAATCGTATTTGTTGCCGTTATTAAGTTGATATAATTTGTGGGTGTGCTCTAAGTTAAATGTAATGTAATAATTTGTATTATTTTGTATTATTATTTTTAATGCTTTGTAATTGACTCAAGGTCGAAAGACTGTGTGGTACCACATAACTATGTTGAATTTTTTCCATGCAGCTTTTCAATCTCCTGTCGATGGCAGAAAGTGCGGAAACCGATAGATTCAAAGAAATAAAAATTATACAGCTCTTTTGTAAATACATTGCGGTTGTGAATCGTCATTTGAAAACAACCCCAGCATTTAAATGAAAGCTGTAGTTATCCAATATTTACGACACGGCGCATGCACAACTTTCCGCCGTTTTTAACGTTTTATACGTGGCTAATCTGCGGAATTTTTAGTTACTTCATTGTAAAAGGTTAATAATTAACAGCTTCATTCGGTGCTTTTTCCGACTGGTTTAGCTACGGGTACTGCTTTGGCCCTTGTTTCTGGTTTAATTGAGGGCACTCGCACGTTATGAGTAAGAAGATTTCTAAAAATTATTTTTAAAAACGTGGCATTCATAAAGGGAAATGAGCTTTCTAATGAGCTGACACAGATCTATATGCGTTTAATTTATCGTTTTGTCAGTTCTAAACTTGTGAAGGTGTATTATTCGTTTGCATACAGAGAAAGCACATCAAGATTCAAATATCTTTTGCGAAACCTTTCGTATGTCAAATAAAGAATTTTAACGGTAGCAGTGGACCTACGTATTGAAATAATAAGGTAAAATTTTGTTTGTTCATTAAGAACATAAAATTTGTGCCGCACACATTACTGGAAAAAATTAGTGTTAATAGACACTAGTGTAATTTATTATGGAATATAATTGGTTTCTTCATCTGACTCTGAAAATCATAACTAAATGCCTCGCAGAGAGTTTATTGGACACTTTTCAGACTATTTCTCTACCAAATAAACGATGTTACCCAGAGACATATTTTGTCTCTAATATATAAAGCAGTGTGTCCGTATGTTTGTACGTGTTGCATACAAATCTACAGTTTTGTTCCAATCGTTATGAACGTTTGTACACGTAAGCTTCAATCCATGAGGACGGTCGCCGTAAGTGTAAGAATCACATATGATATACAGTTCACAAGATATGACGTCATAAACAATGAGATGCGGGGAAAAACTGCTGCATTTTGCTACAATGCTGCTCATTTTCTCCTAAACCATTGGACAGATTTCAAACCAAATTTGGCAGACACATTCCTTACCGTGAGGTAATAAATGCTGCATGGTTAAAAAGATTTTACGACATACGACATTACGACATAACCGATAAAAAACGCAAAAAATGCCATATAATGCAGCGTGACTTTCGAAATACACTGTATGAGAATGACAGTACTTAGCGACTTGCGACAAATTTTAAACATAATTTCAAATCTTTATTAAACTTTTTCTCGCTGGCAACAATAGTAAAAGAATGAAAGGAAAAAAGTTTCTCGCTTACTACTTTTCCACTGTTTATGGAGTAAAACTACGGCATTCGGTATGACGTTACAATTTATAATTTGTACACTACAAATTGTAGCCGCAGGAAATTTTACAGACAGTATACACACATATAGTTGAATGTACCCTCTAAATTGTTTCACAGTACGACATGTAGTTTATGAGATATGAGCACATAAACAGTAACGTTCATCTAAAACCGCCCCATCACGCACCAAGTTTTAATCTATTATTTCTTTACTACTGATTTTATTCCCAAGAGATTTTACAGACTTACAGCCCTTATACAAATGAAAATATACCTAAAAATGGCAGGTAGAAATAAATGAATACCCGGGCAAAGCCGGGTTTTCAGGTAGTATCTATTAAAGATATTAAACTGAAGTGGAGAGTTGATATTTAAATATCACCTGTGCCTTAGGTATAAGGCAGGATTTCCCCTTAACGTTCGCTGTTGGAGCGCCTTGGCAATTTGATACTTATTTATAAGGGAACATGAGGCACAGTTGACATTTAAGTAGCGGAGGGGGCGTACCGTAAGACCGTCCGTGCAGGCGTATCCATTAAGCCTCGGTGGGCAAATGGTTATGGCGTCTGCCGGGTTCGAATCCCGACCGTGCTATAAATTTTAATCCAATGTGTCCACTTCAGTTTAATATTTCTCTACCGTTCCACCCTCGGTTAACTCGCTTCGGTTAGGCTTCTGATGGCTCTTATTTAATGATCACTTCTCCATTGTCGGTGGGAATCAACCAAATACTTTTGCATTCATCGCAGCTGGTGATTGGAATTTCGTAAATCTCGCCGTAACGGAAGAAAAGAGGATCACGGTTTAACCAACGTCTCGTCGACAGCGACATTGGAGTACAAGGTCTGAAAATTTTTACCATTGATGGAGAAGGAAATCGGGCGTTTCCTTTCAAAGGCACCACCAGTCATTTGCTTACAGTGATTTTAACGGAATCACGGCAAACCTATATCAGGATGACCGGAGACTGGCTCCGAACGCCGTCCTCCAGCTTGCGAGTTTAGTGTGTTACCACTGAGCCACCTCACCCGATCAATGTAAACAAACAAGCCTTTGTCTTAATGATTGCCACCACAGCTGACGCGTCATATCCGTGACACTCTCCCTCTGATTGCATGATGATACAAAACGAGCTGTCCTTCTTTGTACGTCCTTGATGGCCGCTGTTAAACCTGTCTTGTATGAACTCCACACAGCGCAGCACACTGCCTGTTCAATGTCTTCTTTGCAGCTTCTGAGTGCAATGGTTGGTTGACTTCCCCACGGTATTATCTGTGAGGTCTTTCCAATTAATTCTTAGGCTCGGTATTTAGTTGACATGTCAGTCTTCACAATTGTGAGACTTAATCGTGTAACAGAAATTTAACGGATTTGTTATGTACTCATATGGATAACTCAAACTTTTCTTAATTTATGGTCAACTGCCAATTTTCTCAGAGTAAATATTTGTCTACACCTTTTCGCAGTTGGTACTGACCTTTAGATTATTCTTTCGACTGATCAGTCTTCTGACGCGTTTGATGCAGTTGGCCAAGTATTCATCTCCTGATGACTTTACTAGACGGCAAATGACAGTATCATCTGCAAACGGCTGCTCAAGCCTTTAGCTGCTCAGGTACTTCAGGAACACCAGAGGACTTCATTCAGGAACGCCCGAACTCTCATATGTTTTAGATTGCTGACTTTCTATCTGACCTTTCCATACTGAGGCGGTATTCCATAGACGAGCTATTTGATTAAAGTTCGCTTGTGAAGTACGATGTGAAAAACCTTCTGCAAATCTTGAAATATTTCATCAGTTTTAGATCTGCTGTCGATACCACTCATTACTTCATGCTGTTACGATATTCTTATGATTTTTCCAAAACAACCTCCCTACAGTTTTATGCAAATTCAAATTAATACCTTGCCAACGTCGCAATTTGTTTTTTGTGTTCTCTCTCTCTTTATTTATTTATTTTTTACTTTCAACGACTGGTTTCGGCATGCTGAGGTACCGTCGTAATCGCTTTATAACTTTCAGCAATTATGACTTTACTAAAAAGGCTCGACATTATAGTTGTTGTCGGTGAAAATGGTGAGTAAAGCATAAAATCAATGAAAATATACATAGCGTATTACTATTCATCATTTTCTTGATTTGCAGCTCTTATTTTTCCGTGTTTGCAGTAAAAATTACTGGGTATGAGGTCCACCTGATATGCAAAACACTGTTTTTATTTGGCACCCAAACTAGTTTAAGCACCTCTGTGCCATCATCAGTGGGCTTTATATTTATTTCATGCTGTGAAAAACAAATTACATTTGTTTTACTATGGTGCTAGTTGTAAATTTAGGCCTAAAAAGTCGTCAGACTTATTTTGGTTTTTTACCTTAATTTACATTTTGTGGTCATGTGGGACCCTTTTTATATACTTATTAAGTGGTACCGTTGTCATCTGCAACCAAAATTATCTCTTTTAACAGCTTGTGAGGTTTTTAAATCGCTACTTATGGTTCAAAAACCGTAATTTTGGCATCTGGGGATATTTTTATCGTCTATTTATTACCTGTTACTTACGGTTTCTTTTGTTATATACTTCTTCTTCCGCCCTGTTTCGCATAGCATACATGTGTTGTTGTTGTTGTGGTCTTCAGTCCGGAGACTGGTTTGATGCAGCTCTCAACAAAACCCTATCCTGAGCAAGCCTCTTCATCTCCACATAAGAACGGCAACCTACATCTGTCTGAATCTGCTTACTGTATCCATCTCTTGGTCTTCCTCTGAGATTTTTACCCCACACACTTCCCTCCAATGCTAAATTCACAATTCCTTGATGTCTAAGAATGTGTCCTACCAATCTATCTCTTCTTTTAGTCAAGGTATGCCAGAAATTTCTTTTCTCTCCAATTCTGTTCAATACCTCCTCATTAGTTACGCGATCCACCCACTTAATCTTCAGCATTCTTCTGTAGCACCATATTTCAAAAGCCTCAATCCTCTTCCTGTCCGCACTGATTATCGTCCATGTCTCACTCCCATACAAGGCAACACTCCTTACAAATGCCTTCAGAAAAGACTTCCTTAGGCTTAAATCAATATTCGATGTTAACAAATTTCTCTTTTTCAAGAACGCTTTTCTACCCATTGCCATTCTGCATTTTATATCCTCTGTACTGCGACAATCATTCATTATTTTACTGCCCAAATAACAAAACTCATCTACCTCCTTTATTGCTTCGTTTCCCAATCTAATTCCTTCCGCATCACCTGATTTCCTTACACTGCACTCCATTACCCTATTTTTCTCCTGTTAATGTTCATCTTATATGCACCTTTCAGCACACTGCCCATTCCCTTCAACTGCTCTTCCAGGTCTTTTGCTGTCTCTGAGATTATTACAATGTCGTCGGCAAAACGCAATGTTTTTAATTCTTCACCCTGAACTTTAATTCCTTCTCCAAATTTCTCCTTGCTTTCCTTTATACCTTGCTCAATGTAGAAATTGAATAACAATGGAGAAAGACTACAACCCTGTCTTACTCCCTTTCCAACCACTGCATCCCTTTCATGCCCTTCAACTCTGATAACCGCTGTCAGGTTTTCGTACAAGTTATAAATAACCTTACGTTCCCTATATTTTACTCCTGCTTGCTTCAGAACTTGAAAGAGTTTATTCCAATCAACATTGTCAAAAGCCTTCTCCAAATCTACACAAGCTAGAAATGTAGGTTTGCCTTTTCTTAACCTATCTTCTAGGATAAGCCGTAACGTGAGTATTGCCTCCCGTGTTCCTACATTTCTCCTGAACCCAAACTGATCTTCCCCGAGGTCGGCTTCTACCACCTTTTCCATCCTTCTGTATATAATTCGTGTTAATATTTTGCAACCATGACTTATTAAACTGATGGTTCTGTAGTTTTCACACCTGTCTGCACCTGATTTCTTTGGAATGGGGATTATAACATTTTTCTTAAGGTCTGAGGGTACTTCTCCTGTCTCATACATCTTACGCACCAGGTGAAACAGGTTTGTCATGGCTGGTTCTCCCAGAGACTTCAGTAGCTCTGAGGGAATATCATCTACTCCAGGGGCCTTGTTTCGACTTAGGTCTTTCAGGGCTCTGTCAAATTCTTCTCTCAATACAGTATCTCCTATTTCATCTTCATCTACATCCTCCTCCCTTCCTACAATATTGTCTCGGAGTTCATTTCCTTTGTAGAGCCCCTCTATATACTCTTTCCACCTTTCAGCTTTCCCTTCTTTGCTGAGAACTGGTTTTCCATCAGTGTCCTTGATATTCATAGATCTGTTTTTCTTATCTCCAAATGTTTCTTTTATTTACCTGTAGACTGTATCTATTTTTCCCCTATTTATACATTCTTCTACATCCTTGCATTTGCCTTCTAGCCACTCCTGTTTATCCATTTTGCACTTCCTGTCAATCTCATTTCTTAATCGTCTGTACTCCATTTTGCCTGTTTCATTTACTGCATTTTTATATTTTCTCCTTTCATCGATTAAATTTAGTATCTCCTGTGATATCCAAGGATTTTTTGTAGGTCTTGCCTTCCTACCTATTTTGTCCTCCGCTACCTTCACTATTTCATCTCTCAATTTTACCCATTCCTCTTCTACTATTTTATTTTCCCCCGTTGCTGTCAATTGTTGCCTAAAGCTCCCTCTGAAATTCTTAAGAACCTCACGGTCCTTCAATTTATCCAGGTCCCATCTCCTTATTTTCCTACCTTTTTGTAGTTTCTTTAGTTTCAGCCTACAGTTCATAACCAACAAGTTATGGTCAGAGTCTATATCTGCCCCTGGGTATGTTTTACAGTTTAAAACCTGGTTCCGGAATCTATGTCTTACCATTATAAAATCTATCTGATACCTTCCGGTGTCTCCTGGTCTCTTCCACGTATACAACCTTCTTTTGTGATTCTTGAACCAGGTGTTTGTTATAACTAAATTATGTTCTGTGCAAAATTCTACCAGGCGGCTTCCTCTTTCATTCCTTTTGCCCAGACCATATTCATCTACTATCTTCCCTTCCCTTCCTTGTCCTACTACCGAATTCCAGTCTCCCATAACAATTAAGTTTTCCTCTCCCTTAATTGTCTGAATAATTTCCTTTAGCTCCTTATATATTTTTTCGATTTCTTTATCATCGGCAGAGCTAGTTGGCATATAAACCTGTACTACTGTTGTCGATGTTAGCTTCGTATCTATCTTGACAATGATAATGCGATCGCTGTGCTGGTAATAGTAGTTTACCCGCATTCCTATTTTCTTATTCATTATCAATCCTACTCCTGTGATACCCCTACTGATTTTGTATTTATAATCCTGCACTCACCTGACCAGAAATCCTTGTCCTACTACCGAATTCCAGTCTCCCATAACAATTAAGTTTTCCTCTCCCTTAATTGTCTGAATAATTTCCTTTAGCTCCTTATATATTTTTTCGATTTCTTTATCATCGGCAGAGCTAGTTGGCATATAAACCTGTACTACTGTTGTCGATGTTGGCTTCGTATCTATCTTGACAATGATAATGCGATCGCTGTGCTGGTAATAGTAGTTTACCCGCATTCCTATTTTCTTATTCATTATCAATCCTACTCCTGTGATACCCCTACTGATTTTGTATTTATAATCCTGCACTCACCTGACCAGAAATCCTGTTCATCCTGTCACCGAACTTCACTAATCCCCACTATATCTATCTTCAACCTATCCATTTCCCTTTTTAAATTTTCTAATTTTCCTACTCTATTAAGGGATCTAACATTCCACGCTCCGACCCGTAGAATGACAGTATTGTCTTTCCTGGTGATCACATCCTCCTGAGTAGTCCCCGCCCGGAGATCCGAATGGGGGACTATTTTACCTCCGGAATATTTTACCCGAGAGGATGCCATCATCATATGTTCATACAGTAGAGCTGCATGTCCTCGGGAAAGGTAACGGCTGTAGTTTCCCCTTGCTTTCAGCCGTTCGCAGTAGCTGTGTGGCAGAGCCACATTAGCTGATGTTACGAGGCCAGCTCAGTCAATCATCCAGACTGTTGCCCCTGTAACTACTGAAAAGGCTGCTGCCCCTCTTCAGGAACCACACATTTGTCTGGCCTCTCCACAGATACCCCTCCGCTGTGGTTGCACCTACGGTACGGCTATCTGTATCGTTGAGGCCCGAAGCCAACCCACCTCGGCAATGTCTGTGGTTCATGGGAGTGGAGCACACATGTAATACACATATTTTGTGGACTTTTTTAATCACAACCACTTTCCACTTTAAAAATTCGCCTGTTTACCTTGTTAAACTGCACCCGTGTCAGTTGACTTTCAGCCGTTCTCCAGTGGAATGGCGGTCGATTTGAATGATGTTTGTTTTGTTTCTCTCTCTCACTACTCTCTCTCTCTCTCTCTCTCTCTCTCTCTCTCTCTCTCTCTCTCTCTCTCTCTCTCTGTGTGTGTGTGTGTGTGTGTGTGTGTGTGTGTGTGTGTTTTAGCTGCCTGTGTCATCCTTTTTGTACAATTCATGTAGTGGCTTAAATAATGTATTTTTGCATAGGGTGATGATGGCACAGAGGTGCTGAAACTAGTTTGGGTGCCAAATAGAAACAGTGATTTGCATATCAGGCGGACCTCATACGCAGCGTATTACTATTTCACTTTTTTTTTTTTTTTTTTTCATTTTTAGAAGTACCTTTATATCTGTGTACATCTTTCCCCTTCCCTGGTGACTGTACTGCGAATTTCATGTAATATTTGTAATTGGACATTATTCTGTTTCCTGTATAGATACCTGAAGAAGGGCAATAATTGCTCGAAACCAGTTATAAATAAATCTGCAACCTTGCAACTGGTGGCTGTTTACTTTTCCAACCCATAGAACAAAGTTGCTGCAATTGATAACACATTTAAATTATACATAATAAAAACATCATTATATAAACAATAAATATTTCCTGTTCACTGTGAGAATGACTGTATAAGACTGAAAGTATCTCCTCCGTAAATACTTTTTACATACTTTTCTTCACTAGTACTAGCAAGCTGCTAACGGTCTTGCCCCAGCGGATATACCGGTTCCCGCTTGCTCACAGCTAGCTAGCACTCAGGTAGATAACAATCCGGACTGACGAGTGCTGTTGGCAAGCGCGATGCACTAAATTATTGTGAAGCCAACAGGAGCTACTTGATCGAGAAGTAGCGGCGCCGGTCACGAAAACTGACAACATTACGGCCGGGAGTGCGGTTCGCTGACCACGTCTCCCCCAGTACCGCATTCGTTGAGGCCCTCGGGTGAAGGATGACACGGCGGCCGGTCAGTACCCAGTTGGCCTCTCGAGGCCTGTCGGACGGAGTTTAGTTTTAGTAGTAGCAATCTGTCAGTGTTTCCAGTTCAATTATGTATCGCAACGTATGCTCTGTGTTTACAAAACTCCGCATTCAATTCCTCATCCAGACTGGAAAATTCGTAAATACAGATTAAGTACACTTCGAAATACTTGAAAATGAGGATACTAACGGTCACGTCGCGTAATGCATTTGAATGTACAGAAGAACTTGGATTACACCGCATGCCGTTCTAGCCGTCCTGAATCAATAATTATGCTGCTGCGGCATCTGATCCCATACACGGTGGAAGTATAGTCCCAATCTTCATCACTTTCATTTGTTAGACATTGATAAATGTATTTTCAAAATGCACCCGATCTGATTTAGCTAGAGAAACCTTGGTCGTAAATCTGGATGAGTAATCGCACGTTCACCTTAGAGTGCAGTTATATATGATCATCAGACTTTCATATTCCAAGATATGATGAAAGTTGGAAGTATACTTCACATTAGGCCCACTGACTGAATACTATAGTTACATTCACGTTCGGAATGCTATATACTGGCTAAGTGAAATGATTAGCATTTCAAATATTTCGCAGTGCAGCCCCAAAAACTGTTCAAATGTTTGTAAAGCTATGAGACGAAATTGGAACGGTCATCAGTCCCTAGACTTGGAAACTACTTAAACTAATATGAAACTTCCTGGCAGATTAAAACTGTTTGCCGGGACCAGTTCTCGAACCTGAGACCTTTGCCTTTCGCGGGCAAGCGCTCTGCCACTGAGCTATCCCAGCAAGACTCGCGGTCAGCTCTCACAACTTCAATGCTGCCAATACCTCGCCTCCTACTTTCCAAACTTCACAGAAGTTCTCCTTTAGGAAAAGTGGGAGGCGAGGTACTGGCAGAATTGAAGTTGTGAGAGCGGACCGTGAGTCTTGTTGGGATAGCTCAGTGGTAGAGCGCTTGCCCGCGAAAGGCAAAGGTCCCAGGTTCGAGTCCCGGTTCCGGCACAATATTTTAATCTGCCAGGAAGTTTCATATCAGCGCACACTCCGCTGCAGAGTGAAAAGTTCATTCTACTTTAACTTGTGCTAAGGAAACCACACACGCCTATGCACGATGAAGGTCTCGAACCTCCGACGGGGAGCAGACACGCACCCCACAGCAAGGAACCTTAGAGCGAACGGCCACTTCCGTATGGCGGCTCAACATCACCTAGCGGCGAAAAGTGCCTGAGGCTCTGATTATCGTTATAAACATTAAATAATGGATCAATGTCTCTTGAGCAGACGTCTCGCAGATGAAAGCGCGTAACCTACCATCAAATTAGTGAGTCTCAATCGCCGCATAGGACACCGTGCTCACAGGTGCGGTTCCTGTAGAGGGATGCTTGTCCACTATTGGTCGAGCTGATCTCTACGAGAGTAACTCGGGCGTCCGATCTTTGATTGTCGTGAGTGCATTCGTGTTCTCTCGATTATCCATTTTTAGTCCGGGGCAAGTCCCGGAGACAAATTAAATTGGTCCCAATCCCCTGGTTCCGACCAAGGTTTTCGGGAGGTTTTCCTTGGTTGTAAGGCGTATGCCGGAACTGGTAAGCCCCTCCCACTTATTCCCAATTGGGATTCCCCCTTTGCCCCACTACCAGCTTGTCTGATAATTGACTGAATAGAACCGCGACTCTTTATGGGCCGGATCTCAAACAGTCCGCTCCCCTCCTCGGAGTGGAGAATGAAAAGAAAAAGGTTTTTTTTTTTAGCTTAACTATGGACAATGTTGCATGAATTAATTAAATTGGTCCAATCCATCGGCTCCGGCCATGGCTTCTTTGGCTGTAGATCGTATGTCGTTACTGTTAAATCCTTTCAACTTATTCCCAGTTGTATTTACCTTCATGTAGGACAGGTAGCGATACTACTGTTCAAGAGAGGGTAATTGGCAACAATCCTTCCTATATTTGCAAACCACATTTCCACTGGGAGAAGTGCATTCATACCGCTGAAAAATTTGTAACTAGTTGTATTTTGCTACCTGTACGTAGAATGGTTGATTTTGTTGTATTCCATGAGTTGATTTGAAGGCAAGAATTTGTACTTACTTACATTGACAGTATTACTATTTGATTTAAAGGAAAGCAAAAGATAAACCTAAAATGTCAAAATTATTACAGTGTTGGTGTTTTGCTCATTTTTCTGTTATAATTTTACGACATGGCAGTTTGAGATGGGGCCTGAGTACACAATAGCAGGAAATAAATGTTACATTTTTTTGAATGCTTTGTTTCCATGAAAGTTCAAAGTAAAGTTGTGAACGATAATTACAGCTATGTTGCTTGATTGTGTTCATTGTTAATTCTTAAGTATAAACCTTTAAAGCATACATTCATATTTTTTGTTTTGTTTCATAGTTTACATATTTGTCCCAGTATTATACTGTGTATTCTTATCATGACTTTCCTACATATGTAAGAATTTGAATGAACTGTATTTGTTGTAGAGTTCTTAGCCATACTTCCCTTTTTATTTGGTAGCTCTGATGCAATTAATAATCTTTTTTGATGTTACTGCTCTTCTTTCTTCCATGCTTGCTTAGATAAATGGTGAGGATTTTCCGCCGAATGCAAGACACTTAATAACTAAAATTAAGTGTCATGCATATGGCGGAGAATCGTCACCATTCTGATGCAATATTTTGTTCTTATAATCATTTGTGATGTAGCGAGTTGCTCTGTCTACGTTTAGTGATTTTAGAAAGCATAGGTCTACTGGAAATGAAACAGACATATTGAGACAATAATATAATTAAAATTAAAAACAGCCCACGCCACAAAAATTGTTATTTCAATTTCATAACCCCTTTCTATTGCAGACCATGTTCAGATGGATACCGTCATGAGGGCAGGCGGTCGTGGTGACACAGCAGGCAGCACAGACAAGAACTGCTCATTCACGCCTGAGCGTCCATTTCCGTCACAAAGAACCTCCTGGAAAATCGCCGTTCACTGTCGGTTAAGACAGCAAATGGTAGTCTCAAACTATACAGTACTTCTCACTGCTTGCATTTTTTTGTCCCAATATATTAAGGACTTCACTGCAAACATTTTTGTAACTTTTCTTGTAAAGAATTCCTGATAATATTCGAATTTGTCAATAAGTACAATTATTCCTTGTTTCAGAGTTTAATATTAGATTCCTATTTGCCTTAGAAAATGTCGAATGGAGAGTACTTCTCAATAAAGAGTTTTATGTTTTCACTCGTGGTTGTGATTGAGATACTGGCTCCACGATTAATAATCACTGTTCAATATGTTAACATAACCTGACATCGTGCATGCATGGATTAATTATCTTCAAAAGGAAAACGCTTTATTAATTAACTGACAAACTATTTCCAAGGGCTATGCCATATTCATGTCGAATCATTTGGTCGTATAAATCCTATAATGTGGTCATTTTTTGTAATGTAGATTAAACAAAAAGTGCAACATTACACCTTGTCAAAATATAAAAGTTATATGATCAACTACCTATAAGAAACTATACAATAAAAAGTACGATATATATGACCATATGATGATGGCATAGTCGTCCATCAAAAAATTAATAATATTGCGATCTTGACGTTTTCAAAATGTTCAAATGTTTGTTAAGCTTAAGGGACATAACTGCCTGTTCATCAGTCCCTAAACTTACCAAATACTTATGAACTACCTTATAATAAAGACAGCACAAACATCCACGCCCGGGGGGGGGGGGGGATTCGAACCCCCGACCGTAGCGGCCGTGCAGACTGTGACTGGCATGCCGCAGACCGCTCGGCCTCTGCGGCCGGCTCGACGTTTTCCTTTTGAAGATAATTAAGCTGTTCAGTCAGTACGACCGCTTTATGAACATCTACGAAGTGGATCGAATGAGATGCTTCTTAAGTCCACAATATGCACTCACTTTCATCGGGTATCTTTTGTTAGAGGAAGGCTAATATTCAAGGAAGTCGTTAATGGCGAAAATCGCAATTAATGGATTCACATACCATGTGTAAGTATAGTAAGTGTATAGTCGCTCTAGTTCTTGCGAAATTTCTATGTCTGGTGTCGCCCCTCCACCCCCAGTTGCCATCTTCTTCTGTGGGCTGTAGACTACGACGAGATGGATCAGATAGCTCCCGCATCGAAGATCTACGCCTCATCTGAATTGCATTGAATTCTGTATTTACTTCGAATCTTCAGCAACAGTAGGTGTAACTCCATCTACACTAACATGGCTGACCGTACGTATCTGCGGTGGAGTGGCCGAGCGGTCTAGAGCGCCATGCTGCGGAGCGCACGGTTGCTCGCCGTCAAAGGTTCGAGTCCTCCCTCGGGCATGGGTGTTTGTGTTGTCTTTAGGTTTAAGTAGTTTTTAACCTTTGGGACTAACAATCACAGACGTTAAGTCCCATAACATACACAAAAATTTGAACATTTGACCGTCCGTGGCATTTATTACTGCACCGGGTACGTGGGCATAGTTTACTCCTCCCTTTGAATAATGTGCAGAAACATTCTACAGGCCAATGGTGTATGGAATGGCGTCACTGGGTCAGTACTGGCTTTAGATAGTGTTCTCGCTCGAAGCGAAGAAAATGATGCCCGCTTCTTTGTTTGTCGCAGACATGAAAAGCGGCATTACAGTGACGACATTCACAAAATATATTGTCGCGTTGAAATGGAAATAGGCTTGACTTCGAAGGCAACTAAACACAGCACTTATACTGAAAGCACGTTTATTACGAACTCAACATACACGCAGCACTGACTGCCGCTCAGGCAGAGTGCTCTGCTATTTACCAGAATTTACCAGAAATTAGAAGTACAGTTAACATAAGAAACAAGTAGAATTTACAAGTGAACATAAGAAAGATGTAGAACCTTCTGGAATTGTTAATTACAAATAAATAAATTTTTGCCAGTGGGCGGGATTGACCCGGGGACCTTCTGCACCCCTGCGCCACTCCGGCAGTCGGTGTTCGTTGCCTCTCGCGGCAATATAACAAACTCGCTGTAGTGGCGCTGCTACTGGGTACATGTGAATTTCAAAGAGGGTGCATTTCCACGACATTATGACCACTTAGACCTGCGTATATGACGTCCAGCGGCCCGTAGCTTTCTGCACGACAGTCCCCCTGCGTCTCCCCCACCCCGCCATTTATCAGCAAGACAGTGCACAAACATGTGCTTTCTTGGTGTCCTGGCTCTCCAGGTCACAAGACTCGTCGCTAGTCGAGGCTGTGTGAGGTATGGTGAAACAATGGGTACAGCAGTGTGACCCAACGGCAATCACGGCAGGTGAACTTTGGGGCCAGGTGACTGCAGTATGGATGGCAAGACGCCAGTCACGCTCCATGTGCGTCCACGTCACATCTAGACTGCGCATTTTATGGTCGTAAAAAGAGCATTCTAGACGCTTAAAATAGACTTATTACCTAATTTAGGCCAAATAAAATCTAAAATAGGCCCTGAAAAGAATTCACCAGACGAAATAAAGTGCATTCCTGGTCATTAAAAGTGCTGCACCACGAATATAACGTGCTACAGACGCGAAACCGACAGAAAGAAGATGCTGTGATGTGCAAAAGATTAGCTCTTCAGAGCATTCACACAGGAAAGGCGCCGCTGCTGACACGAGGAAAGTTTCCAACCGATTTCTCATACACAAACAGCTGTTGACCGGCGTTGCCTGATGAAACGTTGTTGTGATGACTCGTGTAAGGAGGAGAAATGCGTATTATCACGTTTCCGACTTTGATAAAGGTCGGATTGTAGCCTATCGCGATTGCGGTTTATCGTATCTTGACATTTCTGCTCGCTTTGGTCGCGATCCAATGACTGTTAGCAGAATATGGAATCGGTTGGTTCAGGAGAGCTGGATCCCAACGGCCTCGTATCACTAGGAGTCGAGATGACAGGCATCTTATGCGCATGGCTGTAACGGATCGTGCAGCCACGTCTTGATCCCAGAATCAATAGATGGGGACGTTTGCAAGACAACAACCATCTACACGGACGGTTCGACGACTTTTGCAGCAGCATGGACTATCAGTTCGGACACCGTGGCTGCGGTTAGCCTTGACGCTGCATCACCGACAGGAGCGTCTGTGATGGTGTACGCAACGTCGAAGCTGGGTGCACGAATGGCAAAACGTTATTTTTTCGGATGAATCTAGGTTCTGTTTACAGCATCATGATGGTCTCATCCGTGTTTGGCGACATCGCGGTCAATGCACATTTGAAGCCCGTATTCGTCATCGCCATACTGGCGTATCACCTGGCGTTACGACCCATGGCTCTAACCTTCATTCGATCCCTGCGAAACCCTACATTTCATCAGGATAATGCACGACCGAATGCTGCAGGTCCTTGTACGAGCCTTTCTGGATACAGAAAATGTTCGACTGGTACCCTGGCCAGCACATTATCCAGATCTCTCACCAACTGAAAACGTTTGGTCAATGGTGGCCGAGCAACTGGCTCGTCACAATACGCTAGTCACTACTTTTGATGAACTGTGGTATCGTGTTGAAGCTCCATCGGCATCTGTACCTGTACACGCCATACAAGCTTTGTTTGACTCAATCCCCAGGTGTATCAAGGCCGTTATTACGGCCAGCGGTACTGGGTCTATGCACACAAGTTGAGTGAAAATATATTTGTCCATCTGCATTTCTTCTTGCTGTAGCAATTTTAATGGTCAGTAATGTATAATAACCTAGCTTTGTCTAATGAGCGAATTTTTATTCGCTTACAATAAGATCACACAACATTAATGATCAAACTGACACCAAACCTTTAGGTTTTTCGAAGATAAAAATACAAGGAGATCAACAGCCACATGTAGCCTATGCAATTTAACAAACGTTAAATAAATCAATGGTTTCAAACACACTGGCTTCAGAAGAAATGACTGAAACCTTCATAGGTTTATCAGAGAAAAGCCACGATATGAAGAGTGTGGACGTTGTACATCAAAGGACGTGCAGTACTTCACTTTCGGTACATTTTGGACAAACAGGATGCATTCAGTGGAACTTGATTTTCCGTAAATGCCCTTCACGTCGGTGTTGTTCTAGAAACCTTCTGAATTATTTCCCATACTTTTCCTCACATTTCACAAGAGCTTCATTATTTTTTTATTTTTTTTTTTCAACTCCTCCAGAGAGAGAAATATTGTTGTAGATATGTCTAACTCAGGTTTCTAATTTGGAAACAACTGTTGTCAGAAATCTGCAGTTGCCTCTAATGTAAGCACGGGTTACGGTCCTGTTGAAATAAGGACTCTTTCAGTGATTGTATTGCATTTTTCAAAGCTTTATTTTCATCTACAACCTTTGAATACAGCACCTCCAACGCAGTGTTCATAACGTGTGCTGTTATTTATTCTTTAGTATTTGGCCTTTGCTTTGAACAATTCACATAAGCTCTCGATGGCGCATCTGGGTCTAAATTACCAACAATTAGTTTTTCAACGTGCTGTAGTTTCATGTAAAAAGTCCATACGCAAGACTCTGCAATACCTTGTCAGATTCTTATCAGAGCACTCATGTAAGTTGAGTTCGCATAAATCTTATGCAACCTTAACTCTGCCGGCACAGGAAGATGGCACTAAGTTTTGTTAAAATTTACCTTTGATTTTTCGAATCAAGTCCTTGGAAAATAAAAGAAATAGTTACTCTCTAGGATTTTACAGCTGCATTAGGCAAAATAGACGTTAACGTCGAAATAGTTTATCTTAGGTGCTATAAAAGTAGCTGTTTCGGTTGTAATCAGTCATTAAACGCGTAAGTACAAATTAATTTGCAAGTAGGAACTCAGGAAAATAATAGGTTTTAAACTAAAGACCCGCGATCTAGTCTTCACGCATGGAAGAAATTATCAGAGCCCAAGCTGGTCCCTAGGCCTGCCAGGCAACAGACTACATGGTGAGCCGAGGTGACTGAAACGCTAATCCTTGCTTCAAAACATATAAACGAATGCGTCCTCTGAGTATATACATCCTATCTCTAGGCTTTTTAGGTGTTATGTTTTATTTATTTATTTATTTATTTATTTATATATTAAACATGCAGTCACAGTAAATTACAACCAATAGAGACTGAGGCGCTCCAGTCACGGTCTGCACGGCCACTACGGTCGGTGGTTGGAATTCCCGCTCGGGCATGGATATTTGTGCCGTCCTTAGTCTTAGTTAGTTCATAAGTAGTTTGTAAGTTTAGGAACTGATAGCCCCGTAGTTAAGTCCCATAGACTTTACAAACATTTGAACATTTTTGAACAACCAATAGCATTTAACTTATCTCATTTATCAGTCCAGCGACGTAGTACTCTGCAGTCATATAAATGATACACAAATTCATACAGAAATCATTTTGATGGGGGCTCCATCTTTGGCAGCTCGTTAGCAGTTCGCCTTGATGCTTCACGAATCGCGTAATTAATCACGACCGTTAGCGTCCGCGATGACGCTACCGCGTTCCGGACGTCTGGGACGGTTAACGAACACGTAACGAATTCCTGCCTCAGCAGAACGAACGAATAAATGTTTCATTAAGATCAATTCTTAGTTCACTTATGTTCACTGGTTTCACATAAACTTTCATGTCGTTGCACTTATAACAAATTAGAACTTTCACTTTATTTTAACTTTATTACTTATTATTGTTTGAGCACTCCGCGGACCGCGTACGAACGTCTGATCTACGTCACGGGGCGGCAGATACTGCTGCTTGGCTGCTCTCCCACAGGGGAGCGCTGCTATACAATAAACTCTGATCTAAGGAGCCACGTCGATTAGTATTCAGATCGATATTTGATCTCGTTTACAGAGAAGTATTTTACATTGACAAATTAAACATAACAAGTAGTCACAGTCATAAAGAAAACATACAATGTACAAATAAAATAAAATATACATAAAGAATGACAATACAAATAATAAATAAATGACAGAAAATGTTTCCAGTTAAATTAACTACATACATGGTGCATCACAATAATTAATTGAGTCACATGAGAAGATAATTACTAGATTTCACTGTAAACAGGTTCAAACGGATAAAATGTTTCAAAATGAAGCTCAGTCCTCGTTATAATGTAAGGCTTACCTTACAAATTGAGGCGCCACCGAATAGAGACGTTGAGTTTCGGTCACGAAAACTGGCAACAGGTACAAGAACGGTGTTGTGAAAACATGCACTCGCATATCACATTAATCGGCGCCCTGGGCTAAGGTTGACACAGTGGCCAGACGGTACAAATGAGGCCTGTTTGGTCGGGTACGTTACTGTTGTGAAGCACTGGTCTAACATTTCGCCCTTTTAAAATAATAACGATAAAGATTTATTGGTTTTCTGTTATACTGAAAAATACCTGCGTAATGAAAGTGACCCTATAGTAATAATATTTTCTTTCTTCGAGTTCTTCCAATGGAGTTACAGTACTTTTAAATACGTATGTACCAAATTTGTTCTCAAAGAATTGTCGCCTTTGCAGGTCACACAAAAGTGAAAGAAGACATAGTGTACGAATCAATATAAAATTATTTATTTGTATTGCTATTGTTTGTCCTCCTGTTGTACATTTTAGAAAAAAAAGTCATATGATTTTAAACACCGCTTTTCTATAGCAGCAACTTTAGCAGTTTAATTTACTGTATGAAGAAATATGCAGCCCCACACGTTGCTTTAAAATAAAAAAAAAATAAAAACTAGATTTCAATACCATCTGTAGGTGTATTCATTAGAAAAATAAAATCATGACCCGAGACGTTAACACTTGGAGAATATTATTGCCTTGTCGTTTCAAATGATATTAAGATGTTTTGTAAAAATACATGCGAGGTAAATACTAGTGGTTTAAAGAAAATAAAAATGAAGAAGCTGGCCGCTATAGACTTTCAGACGACATCAGCATGATATACTGTAAGTGTTAACGTTTTATGTCATAATTTCATTTTAGGGATTAAGACACCCATAGATGGTGTTGAAATCAACATAAAATGTAATTATTTTAAAGCAACTTGTGTGGCTGTATATTTCCTTATACATTAAATTTAAAAAATACTATTACGTGCTTAAATCTCATTTTCTTTACGCTAGCACTATGCTGGAAACACTCTTTGCAAGTGGAAGTATTGTCCGTCACAGTCTACTCGTATGAAACGATGTATCGTAGTAATGAATAAAGCAACATCAAAAGTTATGCTGTAGAGAAATGTAAACAAAACGTTGTGTAGTATAAGACTTAACGTTCGGAAATAGTAAAAAAAATCGAATATAGTAAAAATGAAATGCAAGAGATCATGAATACGACAAGTGGAGAAGTGTCGTTGCTTGAAAGGTAATTGTTTCATGTCAGGAGAGGCAACCATTGCTTCGACAAAATGTATTTAACAGATCTCATTATTAATTAATCACTAACGTGGGTTGAACAGAGCTAAAAAATCTCGAAAACTGACAGGCGGTAATTAAACTACTGATTACATGTCAACAACAGATAGCCAATTGACACCTCTGTTGTACTACACGATACATCAATTAAAAGGCTTCAGAGCTGCTTGACAGGCGTTTGTAACTATTTCGTTACTCAGTAAAAAAAAGTTATTTCGGGGTGGTTGTACAGGCATGTTGAAGGTTAACCTAAATGTTTAATAACATTGCGCCTCTCCTAGTGTCACCGTTTTAGATTGGAAACTGAAGAGTGAGGACTGCTATTGGAAATTACGAGACTTTCAAGCACAAAATTTTCCTGACAGTTGGCTGGTCATTTTACCTGTATAATACGTTAGCATTAACACTTTTCGCGATTGCATTGAAAAGATGTCTAATAAGTTGCTTTTCCATTACATTGATTGACTGTATTTAAGAACTTGGACTGACAATTGCAGCATATTATCCCTTCGGTGAGCAAGCGTTTTACGGATATGTTCAATATTTTAGGTAAAAACGTTGTCAGAAAGTATACTTCTTGTATCTTTATGACTTACAAATTGTAAGTGTCGTTAGTTTTCTACTAATTTTCTAAAAAAAAAAAAAAAAAATAACTTCAACTGTTTCGTATGAAGATTTAACATACCACCTTTGGCGAGACAATCTACTCTTCCATAAAAAAAAAAAAAAAAAAAAAAAAAAAAAATTAAAAAAAAAATCAATTACGATAGGACTATTATGCTTACGGGAAAAAGATACGTGGCTCCAAGTAACGACTAATTACGATTAGAGGCTGTAATATAATCATTTTCCATACCTGATTCTTTTCAAAATTTAAGAGTTTCGTGAATAATTTCAGAAGGTAAGTAGATACTTTATTCACCTACAAAGTGTTATACTCCGGTCTAAAGAATTTTTTACGAAGTTTCTCAAATAGTCAAAAACTATTTTTATCGATTGATGTCACAGGTCTTCCGTCGAAATATGAGGGAAGACAACTGTGCACCGTAATAATGCCAATTGTAAACACTACCTAATGTTTCATCACCCTTAACACAGCTTTGCAGGAAAAAAGAATTTTCATAGCACATCTAATGACTCTCCATTACCGCCGTTAATGATGCAGTCTGCTTAACAGTGTGTATGGGAGGAACCAGCAAAAGCTTTTCTGTTTACATTATGTAGAGCGAAAGTCAAGAAGAGGAAATACCAGTTCTTACATCTCGAAATGTTTGTAAATCTAACGAACTTAACTACTGCGGTTATCAGTACCTAGGTTACAAACTGTTTAAACTAACTCATGGTAACACACACACACACACATATGCCCGAGGGAGGACTTGAACCACCGACGGCGAGTAACCGCGCTCTCCTTAGCAAGGCGCCTTAGTGCGCTTGGCCACTCCACAGCGGCATTCTTAGATTTATTTCGACACGTCAGTAAATGAAGAGATAATCACTACTAGAGATTTAAGATGACTGAAGTTTTGCGTCCTATACGGAAATCTTGCATGAAACAAGAATCGGTAGCATGTCACTGGCGTACTATCTCTTCAGGAACAAAGGAATTTGTTACAGAAAAAAATGGAAAATGAGATGTCATTCGATGACTCAAAAGTTTAGTAGGTCATAGAATGATGTAATATGGCCATACAATGTCGCTATTCAGAGACACCCAAACGCTGCCACGAATGATGTAACTAGGCAGCACATTGCAGCAGAAAGTAACGGTCGACCTGTCTCCTGTTTGAGGTCACCGGGAGAACAACATTGTCTTCTGGTTAACTGTAACAAGCTATAAATTACTTCTGCTGGCTATTTTTTTACCTAAGACCACAACTTCTAGCTTCTTGACTCCCACGTGGGGGCTACCAAGCTGTCATTTATTCGTTAGATCCAATCGATCAGGCCTGTAGATAATTGGGAAAGGGCGATAAACGTTTTTTAATTTTCAATTTTTATTTCATTTATTTTATTTTACATCGCAGCCTGTGTTCCGATTTCAAACATTAAACAGACTGCCAGTTCAGCCGAAAATATTTTTGACACTATTCCAAATGAACTTCTTGTGCTTGAAAGAACGGCACGCCACTCTTTCCTCAAGAACAAGTAATTATCTGCGACTCTGCAGTCGATAGTAAAATTTTACGATCGTGGGTCGATGAGAAAGATGCGACATCAGCGTAGTGGACTTCTTCATCTGTTGCTAAGAAAAAAGTCGTTACAAGTTCGCTGAAATGATCACCTATTGAAATTTCTTTAACTCTACTGATACGTAGAAATATTTTTGGAGAAAGCGGAGTGAAGAAATTACTTACTTACACTATAAATATAAATCCATTTTCTAACATGCCTACAGAATGCCTTAATTAACTGGATAGCATGGGAAAAAACACGTCAAGAGTGAGTCACGAGTCAGAGTCTACGTGTTAGAAATATAAAAATAGGAAAATATGGATGGAATGAAGAAAGGATTAATATCTTAATACTAACGTAAATGGCAAATTAATATGATATAAAAATATAATATAAAAGTAGTTATCATTAACGAAGAGGTCTGGAATTCATTGGAAGCACTACCTCGTTAAAAGAAGACTTACAATCCTTAGTTAGATTTTATGTTTCTGTCAAACCAAGAAATTAACTTTTCATAATTACGTATATAGACAGCCGACTGTAATTTATTGCAATGGTCAATAACCATTTCCAGCAATGCTACTTGTCACAGAAGAAAGAACATCATCACTATCGTTTCAAACAATTATACAAAATTAACAGCCAGAGTAATTAACAGTATACTATAGTGAACTGAAGTAAAAAAAATACTCCCAATACACTTAAAATATAAATGTATATTACTAAAGTAAAAAAAAAGTACTATCAATACACTTGAAATATAAACGTATATTACGAGCTAAAACACACTAATCAAAAAGAAAAATCATAAAATTAGGCCTCAATGAGGAACTGTGAGCGAATTTTTCGACATTTACAGCTTCTTGTAAGGATGGACACTGATTTAAATGACTAGCAACAAGTTGCATAGCATCGAGTATGATCAGTTCTATGCGTATAAAACTTCAATAAACAGTGAAGCGTATGAAACACATGCTTAAAGCAGTAATAAGTCAGTATCATTTCCAACACGACAAAAACAAGGACGGTATAAAAGAGAATACAAAAGGAAAATAATAACATTTCTATAAATAACGACAAGTATACTTACAACAAAATGTGTGTTGGTATACCGGTTGCTATGAGTTGGTTTGGGCGTATTTATCAAATTTCAGCAGTATATTGTTGATCTCCGAGTTGTAAAGTCATGCTTTAGACTTCAGTGTTCTTTTCGTTGTGATATGTTGGCCAAGTCTATTGTACTGTAGCGTGTAGACATACCTTACGTGGAACTATAATGTGACAGTTAACCGAGAGCGTAAATAAATGAGGACTAAGCCATGTCTCCACCATATCCTCTCCTCCAGGAGTGCTAGTCCTGTAAGGTTTACGAGAGAACTTCTATGTAGATTGCAAAGTAGGATGCGAGGTATTGGCTGAAGTAAAGTTGTGACGACAGACCGTGAATCGTGCAGGGATAGCCCAAACGGTAGAGCGCTTGCCCTCGAAAGGGAAAGGTCCCAGTTTCGAATTTCCCCGCATATTAGATGTGCCGGGCATGAGACGATAATTTTAATATGAGTGCTCTTTCGGAAGAATGAATCAATGTAACGGAAGAAGACAATTTATCCTAGAAGCCGTGCCTGGAACTCGCGTATAGGAACAGGAATTCAGCTAACATCTATCCGAATATGGTCGGTGTGCAGTCTCCATTTACGTTTGTTACGCCGAGAGGGCGGTCTTATTTATTTTAACTATCAGACTCTATTAACGCAGAAATCCATGTACTGATAATTTAATTCCAGTGGAAATCCTCACAAGAGGAGGAGATGCTTTTTTTTCAGTGGAGAACCTTAAAAAAAGAAAAAGAATCCCGGTCCCAGCACCCAATTTTAATCTCCCAGGAAATTTCATATCAGCGCATACTCAGCTGCAGAATGATTTCATTATGGAAAAGAGTTTTGTTTGGGGATTCAAGTTTACGTTCTGAGAAATAGTCAAAAGTAGAGTTTCTGTTTGTTTGTTTTCCTTATTTATTTACGTCGCGGCTGGCTGACACAATATAGCGCCTGAGTGATATGCCAGTTTGGTATTTGTGTATGGTTTTTGTAATGGAAACGGTGATGTTCACAACTTATATCAGGAAAACGTATCAGTTACTTGTTATTAATTCTCGGCATTACGCGTTTCGAGAATTTGTTCCCACCTTCAGATGCTTTTTGTTATTATTTGTACTCACTGCGATGTCGCCATTTGTGGTGTTCTGTTTCTCCTGCCATGTTACATAGATGTTAATGTAGCTAAATTAACATCTATTGCCACGGTGGAGTAGCCGAGCGGTCTAAGGCGCCTCGCTGCGGAGCGCGCGTTGCTCACCGTCGGAGGTTCGATCCTCCCTAGGGCATGAGTATGTATGTTGTCGTTAGGTTAGTTTACCTTAGTTTAAGTAGTTTGTAACCTACGGACTGATGATCACGCAGTTTGGTCCGATAGATTTACAAACATTTTAACATATATGTAACATGTCTGTTTACAAGAACGGTGTAGTGGTGTTCTCTATTTGTGTACATTCTGTACAATGTAGAAGGTACAATACCTTATCATTTCTAAACCACATAACAGGAGAAACAGAACACCACAAATGGAGACATGACTATAAATACAATCAACTGAAGATGGGAACAAATTCTCGAAACGCGTAATGCTGCCCATTAAAAATATGTAACTGGTGCGTTTTCTGTACATAAATCGTGAATAACACAGGCTTTCAAAAAATGGTGAATGAAATTAATGCTGAAGCTGCTTGCAGGAAATACGGCATACGAGTTGCTAAACGCAGACTTCGATATTCAAGAGCGTTTACTAGAGTGTTGAAAGCGGTTCTTGATGCTGGTACAGAGCCCAGTAGTGATGTTGCATCTGAATGTGCAAAAGAACAGACGGTGGGGGAATTAGAAGAAATTATCAAGTCGGTGAGCCGTAGTTCTTGAACTACATTTATCGGAGTTCCACACACAATAATGCGGCCGACGTACTACGAATTCACTGGCTCTATCCGTATCATTTACTGCTCATTCAGCAACTTAGACCAGCAAACGAATAGAGACGATTGGAATTTTGTCACTGGATACAAGAAAATCTCAAGGTAATCCTATTTTTACTCTTCACTGATGAATCACTCGTGACGGCTTCAATAACACTCGTAGCTGACATCGGTTCAAATGTTCAAATGTTTGTATAGCTTATGGGACTTAACTACGGGGTCATCAGTCCCTAAACTTACAAACTACTTATGAACTAGCTAACACTAAGGACGGCATAAATATCCATGACCGAGGGGGGATTCGAACCCCCGACCGTAGTGGCCGGGCAGACCGTGACTGCTTCAGTCCCCGCGGCCGGTCTGACATCGGTGTTTCGAAGAAAACCCACCTGTCATTGTGAAGACACATTTTCAAGAAAGATTCTACGTAAATGTGTGGTGAGGCTTGATGGACAATCAGTTGATTGTGTCTGTTGTGTATAACCTACGCCCACCTATCATTTCACCTGTAGTGGTCATTACATTTTTATTCTTTTTTGGCAAATTCTGTATTTCAGTTTGTTTCTGGAAAAGTTATTATAAATTTGTAAAAGTATTCTGTACAAAACAATGCTAAAGTCAAAACACTTGGCCTTGAGAAATTAGCCAAGGCGCCTCGTCAGGAACTTCGAAGCTGCTGCGGCAGGAGGTTCAGTCCACCCTCGACCATGTATGTGTGTGTTCTTCTTTGGTTAGTTTAACTTAGTTCAGGTAAGGCTAGAGACTAACACTGTAGTTTCAGCCCATTGAATTACAAACATTTCAACAAAGCACTTGTTATAGTATCCAAAGAATACGTTCGTTACAACGAGATAGTCTGTCCCTTGAGAATGCAGTGTCATTACGATTATGTTTCTATCTACTGCTAAAAATGCTCTTCGGACATTGTATGATATATGTTGAAAATATACCACATGCTAACGTTATCAAATTACTTTCCGTATTTAAGAATTGGCCGGCCGCGGTGGCCGAGGGGACTGAGGCGCTTCAGTCACGGTCTGCACGGCCTCTACGGTCGTGGGTTCGAATCCCCCCTCGGGCATGGATATTTGTGCCGTCCT
Source organism: Locusta migratoria (assembly GCA_026315105.1). Lineage (NCBI taxonomy): Eukaryota > Metazoa > Arthropoda > Insecta > Orthoptera > Acrididae > Locusta > Locusta migratoria. The sequence goes on along the minus strand of CM048744.1, from coordinate 731,178,006 downwards.
AGTTCGTAATTAGTTCATAAGTAGTTTCTAAGTTTAGGGACTGATGACCCCGTAGTTAAGTCCCATAAGCTTTACAAACATTTGAACATTTGGTTAAGAACTGCAGTCAAAGTAAATGGTGGCTGAGAATGATTCTAAAATATTATCTGCGTCTATCTGAAGCTAGGTAAGAATGTAATTAATTTCCGACTATGGGAGAACAATAGAGAACTTTTAAGTGGTTATTAACTTTTAAAGGGTGGAATATTTTCAGGAAGTGTGTCACTGGATTTTAAATGTGCCATTGTGACTTTTACTGAACAGAATTAAACCTGAAGTAGTCATTGTGACTTTTAATGTACAGAATTAAACCTGAACTAGTAAGGATGCGTTACGTATTTTTTTTTTTTTTTTTTTTTTTTTTTTTTTTTTTTTTTTTTTTTTTTTTTTTTACCGCTGTTCAATATCTTGGTTTCAAGTTAACATCACTGGTCATTTTAGATTTGAGGGCAATAATATTAATGACTATGATAGTAATTTCATTTAAAGTGAACTATTTGCATTTTATTAAGACTAAAATGTGAAATGAATCAGAGATAAAACCACAAAATCATTATTACGAAAATACCTAGTGTGAAACGAATTCTTAAAGTGTTCATTGTAGTGCTTGATACTACATGCAGTTACTTTCATATATAACGTTTTAAGACTACAGAGTAGGCAGTGAAATGATAAGTTACTCATTTCTAGAAGGGGGGAACCAAAATTTGTTAACATTATTGAATCCAGACGTTTTGTCATAGATTAGATAAGTAAGTCTATTTTTTACTACCACTATACATCTAAGTGAAATTAAATTTTAGTACCAAAATATATGAAAATTTGGGTGTACCTCAGTCTCTTTGTACTGAAGTCTCGCCGAACGTATTCTTTTACCGACTTGAATATATAAATTAATATAAAACAAACGGCTGGTGTTCCATTTTCAATGAAACTGTTACCTGCGTATCACATTACGCTACATCGAGGTATCGAGTCCAAGCGGTGTTTGACAGAAAGCCGTTAATAGTGAAACTAAAATGCTTTGCCAACGTGAAAACTGAAATAATAATATGCTGTTGTGCCACTTTAGCTCACTTGAAGAATCGAATGCCAGAAGCATTTCCGTATCGACTTAAAGAAACCCGTTATCTATATTATTATTGGAAGCGATTCCATTGGCTACAATAATGTGTATGCTGTAGCAGCACTTCTAGCCGCGGTGGATTAGCCGTGCGTTCTTGGGCGCCGTGCTGCGGTGCGCGCGGATGTCCGCCGTCGGGGGTTCGAATTCCCCCTGGTTCATTGGTGTTCGTGTTGTCGTTAGGTTAGCTTACCTTAGTTTAATTAGTTTGTAATATACGGACTAATAATCACGTATTTGAGTTCGATAGATTTACAAACATTTAAACATTTTGACCGCTTCTAGTTATCAGGTGTCACATTTTGTAAACATTCCCGGAAAGATAGATTGGCAGACATGGGCACGTATTTTGCATTTTTGCCTGCGGGAATGGCTGAAAGGCGATGTCTAAAAAGAATAAGTAAACAAAAGAGCCAATTTGATCTTTCGGATGCTGGAATGGTGCAATCCTCGTAAAAGAACGCAAAGAGGTTCAGTGCAGAACTCCTAGTGGTGTTACCCAGAGAAGTGTACTGAATATAGAGGTCGAAGTTTTGAAAATCATCTTTGTTTTAAGTTGTTGGGACTACATAGTAACTGCTCTATCTCAGTAATGAACAAAAACTGGACACCGGTTATATGCCATTTTAAACTGCGAATTCGTCTATACTTCGATTCTTTGAAAAAGGCGCACAAAACCTTGTGCCATGCTATGACAAATGCCTACAAAATTTCGGAAGCTATGTAGAAAAGTAGAATCACCGAGGGAATCCTTCAATCATATCAATTTCGTTCGTACGTGGCTATGTAAAACGAAAGTATAGTATGTAAAACGAAAGGTAGCCTCACAGATACACCTAATTTTAGATATATTTCATTTTAATTTTTTAATTTTTTTTATTTTATTTTTTATTTTTATTTATTTATTTATTTTTTGTTCGTTTTCTCCACAAACATACAGATCAGTTTACCGACTCTGGACCATCTTAGTAAATAGCTACATTCTTTACATACATTTCCCATCCGCTGTGTCTGCTCCCTGCTTCCCCACTATCTACCTCTTCATGCTCCCTCTATCTAATCCCCGGACTCTGTTATCACTCCGTTTCCTTCCATGCATTTTCAATCTCTTCCCCCGGCTATCTCTATGCACATCTCGGCTTTCGCTCGTCGTACCTACATAAAATGAGAAAATAAGAATTAGGGAATTGTTTCAAATTATATTATCTGCTGGAAACTATCACAAAGTTACTGTTATATAAAATGAAATGAAAGAACAACACACATAAACAACGTTTTGTTCAGAATTCGTCTCTATGGTGTTTTGATTTACACCGCTAAAATCGTAATCTATCTTACTGAAAATTAACCATTAAATATGAACGTATATAAAATGCGTTTCCACGAAAAGTTGTTACTTTAGTGTCGCATTTTTACCATAGCACCAGACCAGTACGCAAGGCAGAAGTTTGTACCACCTCAATTTTCGACGCTCATTTATTTGGCAGCTGGAAAATTTAAAGCGTGGTCAGAGATATAGATATGAAAACATCTGATTCCTTTTTCCTCTCTTAATGGCAACGTATACACATAATTTTCGTCTTGCACGCATCTATGGCAAAGCGTGTTTGAATTGTGTAAGTTGTATTATTTCGGTAAAATTTCACTTGCGGCAGCGGCTGATGTTGCCAAAATCTCTTGACCGCAATTTGAAAACTCAGTTACATACAGTGAGGCTAATAATGTTCCGCGTTTGCCATGAAAAATTATATTAGCACGGAATGCAACAGTTGCCATAAGTAAAATAACCCCTTCATTTCCAATTAAATCTACGATGGTAAATGTCCATTGTTTGTCGGCAGGGACTTAGAAGCGCACATAAAAAATATATCGTTAGAGGCCGGGCTCCTTCAATTGCAAACATTATAATTAAGCATCAAGTTCCCGAGCATTACTCGGGAATGTTGTTCTCTATAATGCAGTGGTAATTCGAAGGAGATGCTTATCACATTGAATATTTTCAATGAATCGCTTTTTTACCATAAAATAACCATTTATCCAGTTCTTCTATGTCGTTAATACGTTCATGTACGAACCAGTGTCAATAAATCAATTGTAGCTCTGCTTGAGGGGTTGTTCCATTGCCAACATTGGTAAGCTGCACCGCTGCCTTGGGATAAATTGAATCATTGCCTCAAAGTTGTTAGGATGACGAGGTTATATTTGTGTGTCCATATCCCTGACGTTTATTTGCACCATGGGGGAATGGGGGCTATTATTTGGCGTTCGGGGGGGGGGGTCCATATGTTCATCGTTCGGCGATTCGTAGAGCAGCGGGATAGGCCTCCCAGTGGTCCGACTTAATAGGCGACTTTTCTCAGAAAAAAAAAAAAAAAAAAAAAAAAAAAAAAAAAAAAAAAAAAAAAAAAACTTATTCTTTTCATTCTCCACTCCGAGGAGTGGAGCGGGCTGTTTGAGATCCGGCCCATGAAGAGTCGCGGTTCTATTCAGCCAATTATCAGACAAGCTGATAGTGGGGCAAAGGGAGAATCCCAATTGGGAATAAGTGGGAGGGGCTTACCAGCTCCGGCATACGCCTTACAACCAAGGAAAACCTCCCGAAAACCTTGGTCGGAACCGGGGGATTGGGACCAATTTAATTTATCTCCGGGACTTGCCCCGGACTAAAAATGGATTATCGAGAGAACACGAGTGTACTCAAGACAATCAAGGATCGGGCGCCCGAGTTACTCTCGTAATCTCGTAGAGATCAGCTCGACCAACAAATGACAAGCATCCCCCAACAGGAACCGCACCCGTGGGCACGGTATCCTGTGCGCCCGTGCATCGCTTGATAATAGTATATAACGGGGAACACTGCATAGAACACCTTCGAGAGAGAGCACAACAGCTTGCAACGCATAGTATCTATAAATAAAAGACAATGTTCCGAGTTACTGACGGACTGACAGATCAAATGAATTACTTATCATCGCCCATCCAACACCACTGATGATAAAAACTTGAAATTTGCAGAGGATGTTGGTCTTACACTGTTGGCGACGTTTAAGAAGCGATTTCTTGATATTCCGTCCTTAAGGGGGTGAAATAGGGGATGAAAAGATTTTTGAAAAATGCTGCTATGAAGCTATTTTTTCGACCTGAACTACAAAAATTGATATTTGGAGTCTTCGTTACAATGAAAAAAGTACGCGTATATCTCCCCTCCCCTCTTCGTCATTGCCTACCCTTCCTGTATCTCGTCTTAGAAATTTAACTTAGAACTATGTTTAGTCTTATGTTGAAAATCTTATATCACCGAAACTTTGACCGAATTCTTTGAAATATCGATACAATGTACTACTGGATTACACGGATTTTTTTACATACCTATTTTATTTTACAATGTGGAAACGTTGAGGCCAAAAATCGCAAAAGTGCCATACATATAGCTCGTGAGTAATATATTAAACAAACAGGTGTGTAAGAACCTTCCCGTGTTACAGTGCAACGTTGTGGCAAATTTGGAGCTCAGTCGGTGAAGAACTTTTTGAGATTTTCAAATACACACAAACCAATACAACATTTTTTTATATATAGAGGCTGGAGGGAGGAGGTATATCTGTTCCTAGATGTGGCATGGTTGTTGGCCCAATTTTTTATTATAAAAGGCTACCAGCCCTGCGACCGATCGATCTGAGCTACCTCGCAGGCGTCCACTCCTCAGCGGTGGCTGATGTAGGTACTGACGCCAGTGCCAAGTAAATACAAAACGATGCAATGCATCGATTTTCTCTCTAATAGTTCATTGTCAGGCTTTTGACAATGTTGATTGCAATAAACTCTTTCAAGTTCTGAAGCAAGTAGGAGTAAAATATAGGGAGCGCAAGATTATTTACAACTTGTACAAAAACCAAACAGCGGTTGTCAGAGTTGAAGGGCATGAAAGGGATGCTGTGGTTGGAAAGGGCGTAAGACAGGGTTGTAGCCTTTCTCCATTGTTATTCAATTTGTACATTGAGCAAGCTATAAAGGACAGCAAGGAGAAATTTGGAGGAGAAATTAAAGTTCAGGGTGAAGAATTAAAAACATTGCGTTTTGCCGACGACATAGTAATTCTGTCAGAGACAGCAAAGGACCTGGAAGAGCAGTTGAACGGAATGGACAGTGTGTTGAAAGGTGAATATAAGATGAACAAGAGCAAAACTAGGGTGTTGGAGTGCAGTCTAAGAAAATCAGGCCATGCTGAAGGAATTACATTAAGTAACGAAACAATAAAGGAGGTAGATGAGTTTTGTTACTTGGGCAGTAAAATAACAAATGATGGTCGCAGTACAGAGGATATAAAATGCAGAATGGCTATGAGTAGAAAAGCATTCTTGAAAAAGAGAAATTTGTTGATATCGAATATTGATTTAAGCCTAAGGAAGTCCTTTCTGAAGGCATTTGCATGGAGTGTTGCCTTGTATGGGAGTGAAACATTGACGATAAACAGTGCGGACAGGAAGAGGATAGAGGCTTTTGTAATGTGGTGCTCCAGGAGAATGCTGAAGACTACGTGGGTGGATCGCGTAACTAATGAGGAGGTACTGAACAGAATTGGGGATAATAGGAATTTCTGGCATACCTTGACTAAAAGAGGAGATCGATTGGTAGGACACATTCTTAAACATCAAGGAATTGTGAATTTGGTGTTGGAGGGAGGTGTATAGGGTAAAAACCGCAGAGGAAGACCAAGAGATGGATACAGTAATCAGATTCAAACAGATGTGGGTTGCCGTTCTTATGTGGAGTTGAAGAGGCTTGCTCAGGATAGAGTATTGTGGAGAGCTGCATCAAAGCAGCCTCCGGACTGAAGACCACAACAACAATAACAACAGTTCATTGTCAGCACAACGTGGCCTGCATCCGAATCAAAAGCTTTTGAGACTGCTTCTGAGCCCCCTCTATACGTCAAATTCTACCTTGGTAAACATGTTAGATCACTCAATATTTTTTAGATGAATCCCTTGTAAATTTGCACTTTCCTCCTCTAACATGAAACTGTTATTCCGTGCTGTCGCCAGGATTTTCGTCAGCAACACTTCGCCTGCGCCGCTAGTTGTAAGTGCTGTGCCGGGACTAACGCAGCCTGAGTGGCTATATAGGGACTAGGGTCAGGCGTGGCCGCTTGCTATATGCGGCGCACTGTGTACCCAGGCGGTGCGCGGTCAGCCGCGGCCCAAGGCCAGCAGCGGCCGGTGTGGCGACCACGCCCCTCCTCACGCGGGGAGCGGTCAGCCGGCGGCAGCAAACCACGCAGGACGCGCACACCGTTACTCCGCCAGCGGCGAACGCACTCGCGCTCACAGCGTAACGTTCTGGCCGACGCAAAGCGACACGTCGCGCGGAAATGAACTTCCTTGTTTGGGTATCCAATGCAGAATAGCTGCTGTGACCTTTCGTTAAAATTCTGCATCCAAATTATTAATATTGGGACACAGAGGACTCCATCTGCATCCACGCGCAGAGCGATCACATTAATAATATTAATAAACTAAGAATCGGCTTTGGTCGCATTGTAACCTTAATTTGACTACTGAAAATCGATTTCAGGCAATGAGTGACGATCTTTAGTGCTGTAATAGAATATTTTCCCCTCGGTGGGGATTGAGGCGCTCTTCAGTAGACAGTATAAAATACATGAACAGAAAACACAAATATAAAGAATGACAAAACAGGAGAATACTAAGTATAGACACGGGGAAAATTGAAGAAAACATGATGTGTAAATGGAGTGAAAAAGTGAAGTTCTTACACACACATAGGCGACGAAAAATGGTGAAACACAACACTGTAGCACTGAGATAGGCGGATATTCAAAAAATACAGGTGTCGGCTGCGGGATGGTCGTTGCAGTTTAACTGATGAATGTCACTCCGACGGAACACAGACAAGTCACAGGCATATGTAAAATGATTACAATGAATGTGGATGGGGAAGGAGCAAGGAGGAGAGCGATAGATGGTTGGAGGAGGGAAAGGGTGGAGAATGGGTAGGGGGTAGGAGGAGGGAGGAAGGGCCACAGGACCATGGGGGAAAGGATGGGGAGTGTGATGTCCCAGGAAGCCGCAAGAATTGGGGGGGGGGGGATATCGAAGGGGCCGGTAAGTGGGAGGGAAGAGAGGAAGGTAGTTGGGCCCTGAAGGGGGATAAAAGAGGGAGAAGGGGCAGGAGAAGGGGGACGATCAGAGATGGAACAAGGGATAGGTGTCTGGGCGGATAGCATCATCAGGGAGGGGGAGGGTGCGGAAATTGCCACGGGAAAGGGGATTACAGTGGTAATGGCGCGGCAAAGGAGAGGGATTGGTGAGGAGAAGATGGACAATAGGGGGATCCAGGTTCGGAAGAGGAAATGGAGACGAAGATGCACAATGTAACGGACAAAGTGGGGGAATGGAATGAGCTCATAAAACAGCCGCTTGTGGGATGGGTGGTAGGAAGGGATACGGAAGGCGTGGTGGAGGGTGTGTGGCGTTACAGGATCTCTAGGGACTTGAAGAAGGATAAGTGGGCAGAGATCCAGGCAGGGTGGGAAACACAGGGGATGGGGTGGATGAGGAATTTGTAGGTACAGGACAGAGGATAGGGGAGATGTTCAAGCCCCAGATTCAACCAACAAGGAGTATGAGGAGGTAGAGGCAGGAGCGGACGTTTGTGGGAGGTCCTGGAGAGGATGCGATCTATAGTGAGGCCCACATCCTTTAGGGTGGGAGTGAGGTAGGCGGAACGGTTATGGAAGGTGAGGTAGAAATGGGGGGTAGAAGAAAGGAATGGTGTGACCACAATGATCACCTGGGTTTTGGTAGGATTTATAGATAGGAGCCACTGGTTGTAACAAGAGGTGAAAAGATTAAAGTCTTCTTGGAGAAGGCTGTTGGAAGGGGCGAGCTTGGGAGCGTAGGCAAGTTAAGCGGTGTCATCAGCATATTGGGAGAGGTGTAAGGGCACGTCCATAGTGAACGGCTTCCCGCTAGCTGCTCGGGCGCTTAATCTGCAGCGGTCGCCCCTCGCGCGCTGCAACGGCGCGATGGCAGCTGGTGGCGGCCACAGTGCGCAGCCAACCGCGTGCCTGCTGATCCAAATACATGCCCAAAATTACTTTTCGATTTTCTTGCTGAAAAAAATACTGTATGAGTGTGAAACAAAGCTTCATCGCACAAAGGTATCAGTTTTTCGATAAAAACTCCTTCTCCTGTAAAAAAATAAAAACCACGTAATCCGGTTTTGTGTGTTTTTCTTGATGTATGATATTTCTCATTCGATTCCGACGAAACTAATTGTCATACATCACTGACGTTTGCACCTATTACAGACCAAAATAACAGCTTCATAATGGAGTGTCCGTTTTATTGATATTAGCCATAGTTAATACGATACTTAATTTCCAATTAACCTATCGCAAATCTTTGGAAGCTTTTGGAGTGTAAAATATAGTCGCTAACTACTTTACGTTCGGTTATTTTAGGTTATACATTACTGGGTACAAAATACAACCAATATTGTGAAATTGCTCTTAAATCTGAAAAGAAAGCGTTACATCGCTCCAGTAAAGCGAACAGGGTGTTGAAATTTGAGAGCGCTAGCGCCGCGCGCTCTCCTTCGGCGCGCCATGTGCACAACTACTGAGCCTCTAGCCTGCAGCTCAGTCAGTCAACCTTGGTAATAAAGCACAGATGCCAGTTCTCTAACTTGTTTTAAAACATTGATGGCAAACAAGTACGGATAAAAAAAATAAAAAATAAAAAATAAAAGTAAATCTGGTTATATGTATTATAGTTGCAAATATTGGATTCCTAGCTGTCACTGTCGGAAATTAATAGTTCATAATTGTTACTGTAGGGTTCTAAGGAAAAGATAATGCTAGTTTTTTTGTTGAATGCCCCTTTCGACATGCAATAAAAATGGGAAGACTAAAATTACGAGTAGAATTTTTGACAGGATCCAATAACAAGCGTCTATACGTTATGCAACGCCCTGCAGCATTTTTCCTCTGAATCATTATTTAATTAGATTTTCTCCACAAAGAAGAACAGTAGGGGACATTAAAGATGTCTACAACGGCACTATCAAATCGGAATATGCAGTTCGTATGTGCAGCTTAAGTGCATTTTCTTTCTAGTTGAGTTTAATCCAAGTAAATCAGTGGCGCTATAATCAAACTGTTGTTATAACTTGGCACTATCCACGGATGATAAAAAAAATTTGATCGCAAATTGCAAAAAAATGCCAAAACTGGACTCACTGGTTGCCGGCATGGGGTAGTAACCGTTAGATCACGACAGGGAAAAAGATCTAACTGCTGTCCTATTATCTCAATATACATACAATGTAAGTATATAAGGTTTTCTTTAGTCTATGGTCTGTTAGTAATTTGTACACTAAATTTTTATGGCTGTCACCAATGTACTGATGTAGTACACATTTGTATTTCCTTAATGATACAATGGAGCTCCACAAGTTTAAAGGACATTACTGGTTAATGATAATGTATTTTTGGATTGATCTTAGCAATTTGTTGTAAATTTCTTAGAGGACAATGACATCTTTTGAATGACGTTAGTGGCCATATCGACATAGGGCACAGATAGTCATGATTTCGTTTTTTGTAAATACCTGTCAAATGCATTTTAGTTTATCTTTTAAATGATGGACTCGTCCTGCCCATGTAATTTTAATTTATGCACTTTTGTACTTTTATACTCCTTTAATAGATGACTGTGTAATATTATAAAGCGCTCCACTACATGGCATATATCTTGGAGTATTGCTTGTGGATTTTTGTTTATTGGTTTTTTATACTACAGTGTATGAATTCCTTTTGTTACCTGTATCTTGTATCCTAACTAATGTATATAGTGTCTCCTAATAATGTTAATTGTAATATGACATGTGAAAGTTTGTGTATTGGGCGTTGTGTGTTGCCTGCATGCACACAGCTGTGCAGCAAGCTTAACGAATCAATTCAGTGTTATGATTGACATCGACTCTCTCATGTTAAATATGAATTGCTACTCTATGTGGGCCCACAGGGTTCCGATTCTAGGTATGACTTTACGGTTTTCTACTCCCGTTTGTTCCTCACATTGTAAAGACATGTACCTCTACATAAGTTTATTTTGTAGTTTGATTTATTACACCACTGAAGAGGGCCACTCAGTGACCGAAATTGATTTGCAGTAAAAAAAAAAAAAAAAAAAAAAAGTTTGTTAAGATTATGGGACTTAACTACGGGGTCATCAGTCCCTAAACTTACAAACTACTTATCAACTACCTTATACTAATGACGGCACAAATATCCATGCCCGATGGGGGATTCGAACCCCCGACCGTAGTGGCCGTGCAGACCGTGACTGGATCGCCTCAGTTCCCTCGGCCACCGCGGCCGGGATTTGCAGTAGTCAAATAAAGGTTTCTATGCAAACAAAGCTGTTTCTTCCTTTATTAAAAAATATTGGGGTTTAATAAATTACATTTTATAACGGAAATTCAAAATTAAGTTCTATGAATACTGAAATTAGCGGTAAGACTAAACAGAAGTGGGGTTACTAGTAGAGAGTACAAATAATATCGATTACTTTTTTTGCGACTACTGTTACATATGATATTTACAAGTTTGTTAGCAGGTGTCTCTTTTTCGAGTTATTAATCATTAGAAGTGTGTCTAGTCATACTTATTGATGAATATTTCGAAGTTTTAACGATTAGATTGATGGAATTAAATAGTATTCCATCAGAAGTATACAGGAGTACGGAAGTTAGTAGTCGATATTACTACACTCAGTGGTTAGTCCGCAAGTTAAATAAAAAGTAAAATTCAATATAATCTAAGGAATTTCTATGCACTGGCGACGATACAAATTTTATCCAATCGAACTACGATCAAACATCACTTATATCATTTCGTCCCAACCGATGTTTTAATTCAAGCCCAAATTTAAGTCGAACTTTTCTCAGAATTCTATATTTGGATTGTGAATCTAACTTCTGTGTATATGTTGTAGGATTTTTTTTTATATTTACGATTCCCAAACGCATATTTATGAAAGTGTATAACACCTCGTGGGACTTTATTTTAATACACATATTAGAAATATTAAAAATTGCGTGTTTTCTAAAATACGCTTTAATCAAATCGGAATAAAGTGGCTGCGAAACATAGCTCGGCAATGAACTACACCTCTCAAATCAAAATCCCATTCAGGTGAGATGCCGAGCGGTCTGGAGGTCTTCCGCGGTCTGGAGGCCTTCCGCGTCGGAGGTTCGCATCCTCCCTCAAGCATGGATTTGTGTGTTGTCATTAGGTTAGTTTAACTTCGTTTAAGTAGTTTGTAAGTCTTGGGTCTTATGACCAAAGTAGTTTGGTCCCATAGAATTACAAACATTTGAACATCAGATGAGATATAAAAAATACACATATGGCAAAATATTTTACTCGGCTATTAGTTTCAGTTGTAATTCGTGTGTAATGCAGTACCATATTGTGCTCTCTTTACAGGTTTACATAGCGTTTACTTAGATCGAGGCCTGATGGAGCTACCGTAACAGTGAAAAAGTCATTCTAGCTTCCCTGTAATACAGTGTGTGATCACCACGGACGGCCAGCACAGTTGGACAACTGCGTGGCCTCGACAGTGTGAGGTTTTTAGTCACGAGGGATATTTGGCTATTCTTCCATTGGTGCAATATCCAGCTCTACAACCGTTGGGAGGTGCTGAAACTGGCTGCAATGCGTCTACCAGTTTCATCACAGCCATGCTGAACTAGGTTTAAGTCGGGTGAACAAGCTGGCCACTCCATTCGTTCAGTTCCCTCAGTTTCAAGCATGTTATCCACCAGTGCAGCCATGTGGGGACGAGCGATATCGTTCCTGTAGGGCACAAAAAAGTTCGAAGGTTCTCGTCTCTATATCTCTGAGCAATCAGAGCGCGATTCTGAACGACATATATGTACGTACGTCTACCAAAACTGATTCCTGTCCACACCTTAACCTCACCACAATGATATGGTGATGTTTCCTGCACATAAGAAGGATTGTTCAGTTCCATGTTCTCTCCATTTGAGGGAACCACGATTGTCCAGCTAAACACAAAATCTTGACTCATATGTGAACAGAACCTGGCACCATTAGTTACAACTGCAATCCTGGTGTTCCTACGCCAAGATTCCACGGGATAAACGGTCTCGTGCTTTCAAAGGACACACACACACACACACACACACACACACACACACACACACACCATTTCCGAAGGCGAATTCGGACTGTTTGTGTTACTAATGCGCGTCCTGTTGATGCCTGGAAGGTGTGTTGTAGCTGAGTTGCATTCATCCACCTGCCTCGACGGCCTGTTAACCGGAGACAGTTGTCACCTCTTGCTGATATTACCCTTGGAGACTTTGGTCTTGCCCTCTTTTAACGGTTTTTGTCATCTGAAATAGCGTCCAGGTTCTACAAGTTATACTTTGGGACACTCCAGTAGCTGCAGTCAGCTCCCGTTATCTCTCTCCCGCTTCCAACCTTGCTGTGGCTCTCCATGCCATACCGTCGAGCAAGTCATGTTGTTATTGCATTGCACTATCTGCTCAGTACACTATTTGAATCCAATTGCATGTGGAATTTGCATGGTAAACGGAAGTCAACACAACCCCCCTCTGTAGCAATTTTCTGTTTTTGCCCCTATCTGGGTTGCCGTAATATCGTTGCCTCTACTCCGTAGAACCTACAGGAACACGTTGAATCATTATAGTTTATTCTACTGATGACAATATGTCAGCACCTAGATATCTCAAGTGAACCCTCCCCATAAGAACGGCAACCAACATCCATCTGAATCTGCTTACTGTATTCGTCTCTTCGTCTCCCTCTGCGATTTTTCCCGCACACACTTCCCACCAATGCTCAGTTTATGATTCTGTATTGTCTACGTATGTGTCAATCGATCGCTTCTTTTAGTCAAGGTATGCCAAATATTTCTTTTCTCCCCATTTCTGTTCAGTACCTCTTCATTAGTTACGCGATCTACGCACCTAATCTTCAGCATTCTTCTACAGTTCCACATTTCCAAAGCCTCTATCCACTTCCTGTCTTAATTATTTATCAGCCAAGTCTCTCTCCTGTACAAGGCAATACCTTCAGGAAGGACTTCCGTACACTTAAATTAATATTCGATGTTAGCAAATCTCTCTATTTCAAAAACGCTTTTCTTGACATTGCTTCTGCATTTAATATTCGATGTTAGCAAATCTCTCTATTTCAAAAACGCTTTTCTTGACATTGCTTCTGCATTTTATATCCTCGCCTTCACAGCTTGCTCAATTTACAAACTGAATTGGAGACAGGCTACTACCCTGTCTGTCCAACCAGTGAATCTTTTTCATGCACTTCAACTCCAATAACAGCTGTTTGGTTAATGTAAAAGTTGTAAATAACCTTTCGTTCCCTATATTTTACCCCTGCCGATCAGTATTTGAAAGAGTGCATTCGAATCAACGTAGTCAAAAGCTTTCTCCAAATCTACAAAAGCTAGAAATGTAAGTTTGGCTTTCTTTAATTTATTTTCTAAGATAAGTCGTAAAGTCAGAATTGTCTCCCGTGTTTGTAAATTTATCCTGAATCCAAACTGAGCTTCCCCGAGGTCAACATCTATCAGCCTTTCCATCCTTCTGTAAATAATTCGTGTTAAAATTTTGCAACCATGACTTATCAAACTGATGATTCTGTCATTTTCACAAATTGGAATGGGGATTATTACATATTTCTTAAAGTCTGAGGGTATTTTGCTCGTCATATGAACCACGGATATTGATGAGGTGGCGTGAACTTAGTATGCTACAAAATACTATCGCTACTGTCTCCAATCGCAGAGTATCTGGGATCACCTACTAGAAAACGCAGCTCTTCATGAAATTTGAAAAAGCTTCTCATTCTTAAGGAGAGAGAACCGTAACCGTATGTTTATAAGATTCGACTTCTCTGAAATTAATGTTTTAAATAATTATTTACCTAGACAAGGTGTTGAATTTAACGAAACGAAAAAATATTAATTGTGACGGCAAGATCCTTTCGTTATTGTAGCGCGTCTCTTAGGGAGACTGGCTTAGCCACAGAGAAGTTTGAATGTGGAGGGGTGGGGGAATTATTTCTGAAAGTTTCGCTCATTGACACTCTGCAGCGAAGTGTACGCTGAGGTAAAAATTCCTGCCAGATGAAAACTGATGAAAGGTAGGCCACCTTGTGAATCAGAGCTGGCCTTAAAATTTGTTTACAAATCCTCGCTTTAGCGGAGTGGCCTCAGGGCCACCAGCTTCTAGCAGAACGGCGGCCGCACTATCTCCCAGGCCAGCATGAAACAAGCCGCTTTTTACGACAGCTCGGCCACAAGAAGTGGGGTCGCTTTTGCACGGCTTGTGTTCCCCTGACGTACTTGCTAAGACTTTCTTTGTCGTGAAATTGTATTGTGCCACGTAACGTTGTTTTTCGGCCAGCGAAGCACAAAATTTCCGCAAAGAAGCTTCTGAAGAACAGTGTAGCAATGAGTGGTACGAAATCTTAATTTATATATATACAGGGTGTTTCTCTAAGTGTGTTTGCCTCTGTAACTTATAACATAATAGGTGATGGAAAATTTTAATGCGGTAGGTCAACACAAGAAATGTTACACTTTCTGCGGAGCTATGAACATAGTTTGTTGTATCATTTTCCAAAGAGTTACAGCACAAGGATATAATTTTTTAATGGAACAATAGTTTTTTTCTATCGTGCATTGGATTCGTTGAAACCAGCTGCGTCCAAATCAATTTAAACTACATTCCTATCACTGTTAGTTTGTATAATACATGGCTGTGTGGTGGGTGATGGATGTTATGGCGGTGGGAAGTTGATTTACATGAGATGTTCAAATGTGTGTCCATGTTCCTCAATGCATAATACAATGCCCGTCGAAAGGATCTGCGGACGAGATGCAACATCGCCTGTGTGACGGAGAGACATGCGTCCTCGATGCGCCGTTTTAGATCATCTGGGGATGTGGGTTCAGTGACATAAACACGATCCTTTAGATATCCCCACAAAAAGAAAGCTAATGGTGTAATCGGGCGACCTTGCGGGCCATGAATGAGGACCATGGCACCCCAACCATCTTCCTGTAAAACCAGTTGTTTAGTTCTTCCACAATAGCACGCGCAGAATGGGCTGTGTTACCATCGTGCTGCATCCACATACGGACTCTCATGTGTAGACACACATGTTCAAGGAGACCACCCAAACTGTCGGCAATAAAAACGAGATATAACTCACCTAACAGTGAATTTGGGAAGTAGTGTGGATCGATGATTTCATCCCCAAGGATTCCACACCACATGTTAATAGACCACCTACGTTGACGGTCGACAGGTCGTACCAACCGAGGATTCTCTGCGGCTCAGTAGCGCATGTTATGGCGATTCAAAGCACCATAATTTGTGAACGCGGACTCATCAGAGAACATAACACTTTGTAAAGACTCCAGCGTGGCCCACTCACAGAATGTCACTCTTACACGGAAATCGTTCACATGCGGCTCCTGGGTCAGTGACAGGCGGTACGGGTGAAACCTGTGGCCGTGTACTATACGCCACACAGATGTGAGACTGACACTAGCGACTACAGCAATGGCTCATAAGCTGACATGAGGATCGTGGTGTAGTGCAGCTGAAACAAACTCCTCCGTCTCCTCACTTCTTCGTCTGTTACTGCGGCGGATTACCAAGCTGCCTGTTTCCCGAAGTCGTTGTTCGGCACGTAAGAACGTAATGGCTGCCGGGGTTCTTCGCCTAGGATATCTCACGGCATACGCCATGGCTGCTTCAGTGGCATCGTGTCGGCACTCGCCGAGTATCAGCAACATGTCAACGTACTCTTTGTTCGTGTATGCCATCGTCATCCGATGTCAGTATCTGTGACATATTGAGCCCCGGTTGTTTGTGTGGCTCCAACTGTCAGGTATACGGCCGTGTGCGGCGACAGTCGGCAGTCTAACAGCGCATCGTGGAAGCTTGTCGCTCCGTGACACCGGCGACTTTACAACTCGGCCGCACCACATTTAGAAGGCGCATTGCATTATGCACAGCGTTTGTGGTACCTGCCCCAGAATCTTTGAAGGGTTGTAGCTGATAGGAATGTAGTTTAAATTGATTTGGACGCAGCTGGTTTCAACGAATCCAATGCATGATAGAAAAAACCATTGTTCCATTTGAAAAATTATATCTTTGTGCTGTAACTCTTTTGGAAACGGATACAATGTGGTGTCGCACAAGTACAAAGTGCGCGCCACCTACTTTCGCCGCGCGCCGCCATGCACGCACGGCGCGGCGTTCTTACGACGACAGCCACGAGCGCCCTCTGCTACAACGCTGCTCGTGGCCACCACTGAACGACATCGTCACTTGGGACTGAGATAGGAACCAGTAAAGACTTCGGAATCAGATAGGCACCAGTGAAGACTTGGCTATCAGTTAGGCACTAGGCAGGCCTCTAACAACTATGTATCAGCATTCTGCAGTACTATGTAAAAGTTAAGTATTGTATAAATTCTGTGCAATATATATCTCATTCTGATTTAGTGTTTCTAGTTTCTGGCTGCTCCCCTCCATACCTGCACCAGCGTGCTATCGTTATTCCTGTGTCGGTCTCATTCCACTCGGCCACCGACATCTACGACGGGAACGAGACACAAAAGTGGCGACGAGGCTGGGACACAAAATACAATAAACTATGTTCATAGCTCCGCAGAAAGTGTAACATTTCTTGTGTTGACCTACCGCATTAAAATTTCCTGCCACCTATTATTTTATAAGTTACAGAGGCAAACACTCTTAGTGAAACACCCTGTATATATATATAAATTGAGGTGTTTGTGCCTATATTT
This sequence comes from Locusta migratoria, assembly GCA_026315105.1. Taxonomy (NCBI): domain Eukaryota; kingdom Metazoa; phylum Arthropoda; class Insecta; order Orthoptera; family Acrididae; genus Locusta; species Locusta migratoria. The sequence continues at coordinate 731,160,918 of CM048744.1, read as the reverse complement.
CACTCTGCAGCCGAAGCTACACATCGCAAAACGAACAGTTTTTGTAAGAGGTAGGTATCAGTCTCCTATAGTGCACTATGTTGGTAGAGGGTTGATAATGATAAGGGGTGGAAGATATGGGAGTTGAAAGTTATCGACTTATATAAAATTCTACGTGTGGTTGTCAATATTTTGTTCTCCAGCAAAAACTAGACAATGAAAACGAACACCGTTGCAGTTCCATGTCGATTGCTATAAGAGGGTGAAAGGTATAGTGGTTGAAAGTCGTCAGTTTGTATAAAATTCTGACAGAAGACCAGCAATGACTTTTGGCACTATAATTGTAAAGAGGTTCCATACAGCGAAACGTGGTGCATATTCTTTAGTTGTTTCTCTGCTGCATCAAGCGTACGAATAAAGTAGAGTGCGTTTTGCAGTTTTAAAAGTAAAACTACCATGAAAGATGCCAAATCGTAAGAAAAAAATTTCGCGTTCTCGAGCCTTTTCTAAAAGCGAGAAAACGTGGCTAAAAGAGAACCTAACGACGACAGACACTTAAAATTTGTAGACGTTGTCATCTTACACTGTAGGCATCAGCGATGTTTCTATATTCCCATCCCTAAAAGGGTGAAATAGGGGCTGAAGGTTTTTTTTTAACACGTTTCTATTGTGGCAATTTTGAAATACAGAACGTCGAATTTAGATTTTCGATTGGAATTTTAAAAACATATGTTTCGATATTTTTGGAAATTCAAACATTCATCATCATTATCATTCTCCAACTCCTATCTCCCGGTGTGGTGTACAAGCGCTCGCCATCTCCTCATGTCTTCATACATCTTCTGTTCCAGAATGTCTTCTCATTTGTGATCTTTCTCCTCCACATCTGATCTTACCGTTATAAAGTCAATCTGATACCTTCAAGAGCCTTCTGGTCTCTTCCACGTATACAGCCTTCTTTCATGATGTTTAAACCAACGTATACTCAAATATAATACGTGTTCCAAAATTCTGCAACGGACCGACGTTAGAGATATAGGCCTACAGTTCTGCACATCTGTTCGATGTCCCTTCTATCCAGCGTTTCCTTGGTCTTTCCCGTGGTTTTCTTCCTATGAGGTTTTAGCAAAAATGTTCAAATGTTTGTACAGCTTATGGGACTTAACGACGGGGTCATCAGTCCCTAAACTTACAAACTACTTATCAACTAGCTAATACTAAGGACGGCACAAATATCCAAGCCCGAGGGGGGATTCGAACCCCCGACCGTAGTGGCCGTGCAGACCGTGACTAGAACGCCTCAGTCCCCTCGGCCACCGCGGCCGACGAGGTTTTAGCACGTCTTTCACTATTCATTCTCATTAAGTGCCCGTACCATTGAAGTCTACGTTTCCTTATGATGCTGGTGACAGAAACCTCGATACCAGCTACTTTTCTATTCACCTCATTCCTAATTTTATCCTGTCTGGTTGTTTGATCCATAGTTCTAATGAATCTCATTTCCATTGCCTAAATTCTGCTGAGGTCTCTGTTTAGTAGGGTACATGTTTCTAAGCCGAATGTAAGGATTGGAACGAAATAGGTATGGTACATAGTACATAGGTACATGGTACATAGGTAATTTCACACAATGTACACTGAGACGACCCGAACACGGTACCTTCAGCGTGTTTGCTGGAGACCTTAACCGTTGCGCCACGCTCATGTGGCTGGAAAGTTGCTGGTACGTGTCTTGTATGGCACAATGAAATTCAACATCACGTTTCTCGAAGACCACTGCGCACCGCTAAACAAGCAGATAGCCTCATACTCAGGGTACGTCCCTCTGCAGCATAGGCGACACCCACCAAAATCCGTTATTTACACTTATATTAGTCCCCTTGTAAGTTAAACGATCTTATTCTAAAGATATCACACACACACACACACACACGTGCCCGAGGGAGGATCCGACGGCTACCAAAGTAAGGCGCCTTAGAGCGCTCGGCCACCTCACCACGGCTGTGTCAGTTCAAGAAAATTATTGGTGACAATATTAGATATCATATCTGTTTCTTCGGACATGCCAGACGACAAGACACCATTCAGTGATAAACAGCAACAAATTTAAGAAATCTCAGGTGTTACAGGACACTGAAATAAATTGAATAGTCATGTTATGCTGGACCGGAATTCCAACCCAAATTTCCAACTTCCGGCCTGCGGTCCAATTAAGCAATTCGGGTATCCAGACAACTTCCCGTCTCTGCCGAATTCTTAACTTCTTTCACACTACGATAGTAGTGGCCCCTCTCCATTACTTCCCTTTGTTCGCAGCAAGGTATACAAGAAGTTGTGTATATACACATAAATTATTTGCCTGTTGGAGACTTACAAGCGATTATAAACGTTAAATTTACGAATTCGAATTTTTCAAACATCTCGTATGTTAGGTTGCATTGAAATAAATTCAGTGGCGAATTTAAGAATTTGTGCGCTATCAGTCGAGAATTGCGGCACGATGGGAAACGTGTCCGGATAGCCCAGCGGGTGGCAGGGACAAAAAATCCAGTGAAAATGTTTTAAGTGCATTATCGGAAAACTACCTTACTTAACCAGAGAACCGACTGATGACGACAGCATATTAGACCTGGTGACAAACAGACACAAACTATTAGAAACAGTTAACGCAGAATAGGGAATTAGCGACCATAAAAAGGTTGCAGTATCGATGATTTCAGCCGTAAATAGAAGTTTTAAGAAATGTAGGACGATTTTTCTGTTTAGCAAATGTGACAAAAGGCAGATTTCAGAGTACTTGACGGCGCAACACAGACGATTTATGTCAAGTTCAGATAGTTTTCAGGTACAGTGGACAAAGTTCAAAACCATCGTACAATTTGCATTAGATGAGTATGTACCAAGCAAAATCGTAACAGATGGAAAGGACCCACCCTGGTACAACAACCAAGCTAGAAAACTGCTACGGAAGCAAAGGGAACTTCACTGCATACATAAACAAAGCCAAAGCCTTGCAGACAAACAAAAATTACACGAAGCGAAATGTACCGTGATGAGGGCTGTGCGAGAGGCATCCAACGAATTCGAAAGTAAAGTTCTATGAACTGGCTGAAAATCGTATGTAATTTTCGTCTAATGTCAAAGCGGTAGGTCGATCGAAACAAAATTTCCGGAGACTCTGTGACGAAAATGGTACTGAAACACTAAAGCCTGAAATATTAAATGTCTTTTTGCAGAGCTCTTTCACAGAGGAAGACTGCACAGTAGCTCCTTCTCTAGATTGTCGCACAGATGACAAAATGGAAGATATCTAAATAACTGACAGAGGGATAGAGAAACAGTTAAAATCGCTCAAAAGGGAAAAGGCCGCTGAACCTAATGGGATACCAGTTCGATTTTACACAGACTGCGAGAAGGAACTTGCTCCGCTTCTTGCAGTGGTGTCTCTAGAGGAGGTTAGCGTTCCAAAAGATTGGAAAATGGCGCAGGTCATCCCCGTTTTCAAGAAGGGACGTCGAACAGATGTGCAGAACTATAGGCCTATATCTCTAACGTCGGTCCGTTGCAGAATTTTGGAACACGTATTATATTTGAGTTTAAACATCATGAAAGAAGGCTGTATACGTGGAAGAGACCAGAAGACTCTTGAAGGTACCAGATTGACTTTATAACGGTAAGGAATAGATTTAGAAAGAACTGCAGATTAAAACTTAGGATACTGCAGAAAGGTAGAAAAGTTAGGAGAGGGACCCTGACAAATTGAAGGAACCAAAGGTGGTTGAAAATTTCAGAGGGAGTATTAGCCAAGGATTGGCTGAAACGGGCGAAAATAATACTGTAGGAGAATGGAGAGCACTGAGCGATAACTGAAAGCAGCAGAGGATCATATAGGCAGAAGAGACAAGAAAAGCAACTTTATGAAAATCAAGAGCTCAGATGAAAAACCAATATTATGCAAAGAGAGGAAATGTGAAATGTGGACTGAATATATCTAGGCCTATACAAAGGAAATAAACATCAAGGTAGTATTATAGAAATGGAAGACGAAGTGAACTTAATGGAGATAGGAGACATGATACTGCGATAAGAATTTGACAGAGCGCTGAAAGATTTGAGTCGAAATAAGGCCTCTGGAATAGATGAATTTCCATCTGATCTGCTGATATCGTTAGGAGAGCCAGTCTTGAAGAAATTGTTCCACCTGGTATAAAAGAAGTATGAGACAGGGGAAATACCCCACGACATCAAGAAGAATATATTAACTCCAATTCCAAAGAAAGCAAATGCAGACAAATGTGAAAATTACAGAACTATGTGATTAATAAGTCATGGTTTCAAAATACTAATACGAATTTCTTACAGACGAATGGAAAACTTGGGGAATCCAACCTTGGGGAAGATCAGTTTGGATTCAGGAGAAATCTAGGAACACGGGAGGCAACACTCACATTACGACTGATCTTAGAAGATAGGCAAACCTATGTTTTAGCATTTGTAGATTTGGAGAAAGCTTTTTACATTGTCGACTGGAACATACTCTTTCAAATTCTGTAGGTAGCAGGGATAATATATATGGAGCGAAGAATTATATTCAACTTGTACAAAAACCAGACAGCTGTTATTAGCGTCGAAGGGCATGAAAGGGACTCAGAGGTTGGGAAGAGAGTAAGGCAGAGTTGTAGCCTTTCTCCAATATTGTTCAATCTGTACGTTGAGCAAGTAGTGAAGAAATGCAAGGAGAAATTTGGAGTAATTCTGTCAGAGACCGCAAAGGATCTGAAATAGCACTTGAATGGAATGGACAGTGTCTGGATAAGAGGGTATAAGATGAACATCGACAAAACAATAATGGAATGTAGCGTCAGAAAGTCAGACGATGCTGAAGGAATTAGATTAGGTAATGAGACAATAAAAGTCGTAGATTTGTTATTTGGGTAACAAGATAACTTCAGATGGCCGAAGTAAAGAAGATATAAAATGCAGAATGGCTATGGAAAGAAGAGCGTTTTTGAAGAAGCGAAATTTGTTAACATCCAATAGTAGTTTAAATGTTACGAAGTCCTTGCTGAAAGCGTTTGTCTGTAGTGTAGCATTGTATGGGAGTGAAATGTGAACGTTAAGGAGTTCAGAGAAAATGATGATAGAAGCTTTTAAAATGTGGCGCTACAGACAAATGATGAAAATTAATGGATAGATCACGTTACTAATGAGGAGGTGCTTAACCGAATTGGGGAGAAAAGGAGTTTCTGACATATCCTGACTAAGAGAAGGGATAGATTGGTGGAACACATTTTGAGACATCGAGGAATAGTCAGCATTAGAAGGAAGTGTGTGGGTAAGAGTCGTCGAGGGAGACCGAGGGACGAATAGCCGGCCGCGGTGGCCGAGGGGACTGAGGACTGAGGCGCTCCAGTCACGGTCTGCACGGCCACTACGGTCGGGGGTTCGAATCCCCCCCTCTGGCATGGATATTTGTGCCGTCCTTAGTCTTAGTTAGTTCATAGGTAGTTTGTAAGTTTAGGGACTGATGACTCCGTAGTCAAGTCCCAAAAGCTATACAAACATTTGAACATTTTTTAGGGACGAATACAGTAAGCAGATTCAAAGGGATGCATATTGCCGAACTTATTCTCAGATGAAGAGACTTGCACAGGGCAGGGTAGTTTGGAGAGGTGCATCAAACCATTCTGCGGACTGAAGACCACAACAACAACATAATGACTTTTCTGGAGACTATAAATCTGCTCTGCACAAATCAGCATGGTTTTCAAAAAAGGCGATCTTGTGAAACTCGGCTAGCGCTATTCGTCCACGAGACTCAGAGGACCATAGACACTGGTTCCTCGGTAGGTGCCCTGTTTTTGGACTTCCGCAAGGCGTTTGATACAGTTCTCCACAGTCGTTTAATGAACAAAGTAAGAGTGTATGGTTTGTCAGACCAATTGTGTGACTGGATTGAGGAGTTCCTAGATAACAGAACGCAGCATATCGTTGTCAATGGAGAGAAATCTTTCGAAGTAAGAGTGATGTTAGGTGTGCCACAGGGGAGTGTCGTGGAACCGTTGCTATTCACAATCTATATAGATCACCTTGTGTATAATATCGGAAATTCGCTGATGCTTTTTGCGGATGATGCTGTAACACTGGAAAATTGTATTGAAATGCAGGAAAATCTGCAACGAATTGATGCATGGTGCAGGAAATGGCATTTGAATCTCAATGTAGACAAGTGTAATTACTATTAATTCCATAAATTATCTAGAAGTAAGCATTAGGAGTGATTTAAAATGGAACGACTATATTAAATTAATCGTATGGTTGCAGATGCCAGACTGAGATTCATTGGAAGAATCCTAAGGAAATGAAGTCCGAAAACAAAGGAAGTAGGTTACAGTACACTTTTTCGCCCTCTACGTGAATACTGCTCACCGGTGTGGGATCTGTACCAGGTGGGGTTGATAGAGGAGGTAGAGAAGATCCAACGGAGAGCAGCGCGCTTCGTTACAGGATCATTAATAATCATGAAAGCGTTACGGAGATGATAAACTCCAGTGGAAGACTCTGTAGGAGAGACGCTCTGTCGCTGGGTACGGGATTTTGTCTAAGTTTCGCGAACATACCTTTACGGAGGAGTCTAGCTGTATATTGCTCCCTCCTACATATATCTTGCGAAGAGCCCACGAGGATAAAATCAGAGAGATTAGAGACCACACAGAGGCGTACCGACAATATTTCTTTCCGCGAACAATACGTGACTTGAATAGGAGAGAGAAGCGATAGTGGTACTCAAGCTACCCTCGGACTTATACCGTGAGGTGGCTTGCGGAGTATATAGTTGTAGATTGGTTGAGGTGACCGCTGGTGCAAATGGAGAAATCCGGGTTCTAATGCCATTACAGCACAATTTTTGAACTTTGATATTGAAGTTATTTCTACTGCCCTGTAACATTTGAAACGTTATACTACTTACAGCCTGAAATTCACTAATAAAATGTGTTTTCTGTGAGAATAGGTGGTAAACAAGGGCAAAATTACGAAAGGTTTCAAGGGCCAGTGACGAAAGAGGAAGCTACCTATTTCAAGTGTAAATGGGAATATTATGAAATAACGGACGAAGTTGCAATGGGTTAACCTTTCCCGTCCACTAGAGCCGACATTTTCTTGGGGCATTCGAGGAAACAGCTCTCCAATCTACACGAGTAGGTCCACAGTGCTGGCTCAGATTGCTAGACGACACGTTTGTCTTTTGGCCACGCGGAGAACAGCAGCTGCAAGACTTCCACCAACACCTCAGTCAACAGCAGCAAACAGTTCCAATTCAGAATGGAGATAGAATTGAATGGTCACTCAATGTCCCGCTTTCATTCTGCGATCTTCCTATCGGTACTCACCAATAAGAATTGGGCAATACATAACTCAGGGTAGTAAAATGTTTATGGCTCGTTGTCTCTGTTCATAGGGGTGAGTTAGCTTCTATACCCTAAACAGCTACCCAATCTGTTTAAAGAAGATCAATAATTAATCTGCACATGGTGAAGTGAAAAATATATTTAAACAAACATAAATTAAAGATCTGAATAACCAACAAAATGGATTCTAAGATAATGTTTACTGTTCGAGGCTAGCTGCAAGTAAATGAGTACACGCGCTGCTCTTGGTTACACTTCAACAACAACAATCTTTTTTACACCAAAGAGAAAAAATACAAGGAGTCATACAAAGATATCATCTAATAATTAATGCGCTGCGACATCCTCCCCACCCTGGAAATCTCCAGCGGGGGAGTTGTATTGGCCTGGTAATCGATATGGCGTAGAGAGAACAACAGTCCCGTTAACTCCATCCCGACCTACGAAGTCTCTGCGGGTTTTCTGCCGAATAATAAACTCAAACTGATTCAATATTTAGACGGTACAGCTGTCCGCCATCTTCAGGTAACTGATGCTGCTGAGTCCCACTGAATACTAGTGCAAGATCGAAGTACCGCGTCCTACACAGGCGTGCAACGATATATCGCACCTAACATTAATCAGTCCCAGGAGCTGGAATCCGGGTCGAACATTGCAATTTAATATTATTTAATAATGGATTCCGTGTTCTACTAAGAGGAAACCACATATCTCAGGGTGACGGACAATCTAATTAATAGAGATATGGGATTTCCTCTTAGTAGAACATGGAATCCATTATTAAATAATATTAAATTGCAATGTTCGACCCGGATTCCAGCACCTGGGACTGATTAATGTTAGGCGCGATATATCGTTGTGCCCTGTTCCACTAGGGACGGCGCCACCAGCCCTGTCTAGGAGGTAGCAACTATGACGGCCGGCGCATGCGCCGTGCACGCGACCGAAGTCTATATAGGACGCGGTACTTCGATCTTGCACCAGTATTCAGCGGGACACAGCAGCAGCAGTTTCCTGAATATGGCGGACAGCTGTACCGTCGAAATATTGAATCAGTTTGATTTTATTATCCGGCAGAAAACCCGCAGAGACTTCGAAGATTTGTCACGCCGGGAAAGCCTACGAAGTTCCATCCCGACCTATCCCACAGAGTAACATATATTTGTCTGTGCCTATCCGTAAGTTCTTTACCCTCACCCTTTTCCACAAATATCGGGGCAAGGTGTCTTCCTGCAGAAGGACAATGTCGCCGACTCTTCCGATTTCTACTGACGTTCTTAACTTGGTGAAAACTCCTGAGTAGCTGTAAGTAATCTTTCTTCCAACGATTCTAGAAGTCTTCTGTTAATTTATGCTGGAGTTTGAATTCTTTTACTATGTCCGTTGACTTTGAGGGCTCGGGACCTCTCGGTAAAGTAGAAAGTCTGCCCCCCACCAAGAAGTGTGCTGGAGTGAGCACTTCGTCATCGGTCTGTGAGATAGGTCTCGAACTGAGTGCAGCTACAATGCTTATAAGGACAGTTTGAAGTCTCTCTTCGTCCAGACAGCTTCGCCTGAGTACTTTTCGAAGTCATCGCTTTACAGAACCAATCATCCTTTCCCAAAAGCCTCCCCACCAAGCCGCACGTGGAGCGATGAACTTCCAGGTGATATTCATTTGGACGATATACTGGTGGGTTTGATTAGACGTGAGGATTTTTTACAGTTCAGATGTACCTCGGTTAGCTGTATGAATTGTCTTAGCATTGTCACTATAAATTGTTTGTGCAACATCCCATCTGCTAACAAATCTTTGCATGGCTAATAAGAATTTATCGGCCGTGGTGGCACTAACAAGTTCGAGATGGATGGCTCTAGTTACTTCACAGGTAAACAGAACAATGTAAGACTTGGTACTTGTTCTTCCAGTTTTAGCGAATAAGGGTCCTGCAAAATCAATTCCAATGACTTCGAAGGGATTGTGTGGCGTCACTCTATCTGTAGGTAGTGGGGCCTCTATTGCTTGACCTGCAGCGTGATGAGCTATTTTGCCTGGTAAACAGTTGTGGAGGACAGTTTTTATGACACGGCGGGCATTTACAATTCAAAATAATGATCTAAGTTCGATGTGTACAATCCGAACCCCAAGGTGACGCAATCGAATATCAATAGCTTTGTGAAATTATGATTCCCTTTCAGTATTAATGGATGTTGCTCTTCTTGACTTAATTCCGAGTACTGTAGACGACCTCTTAGACGCAGCAGTCCTTCATGTAGGTATTGATTTAGATTCTTGATTTTTTAATTGTTGGGCAACGGTATGTTCTCCATTAAAACTCTGATTTCTGGTAGGAAGGATTCTGTCGGTATTGATGCACGGGCTGCTGTCATTTCTTCTGCAGTGAATTTTCCGTGGATCCTTTCTGTGTTTGCAAGTTTCCTTTGGAAGCGAAGAACAAATGCAGTTGTGCGTAAGAGCTTCCAATAAGAACTGGGTGCTGAGATAACCACGTCGGTCCCCTCCACCAGACAGATAATCCCTGTAGTGTTTTCGGGCAGACTCCACTCGGGGCAGTGTCTCCACTGAGACGGCGAAGTGTGTGTTTGAATTTCGGTCATTCTATTACAAACAAATGTCTTCCAGGAATTAGGATTTGATTTATCCAGGTTAGAACTATCGAGGAGTCAGTCCACAGCGTTGCAGTGCCAATGTCACAGTTGGTAGCATTGTAGTACTAACGCAGCAGTCGCGTTCCCAACAACGCAGGTAGCAATTGAAGACGGATGATTGTTACTCATTTGACTGGCGCTAAACGACTTTTATTTCCGTTGTCGTTACACGCGTCGTACAAGACTACACCGTAACTAGAAGCATCGAAAAACACGTGAACGCACGAGCCTCTGCTTCCGGAGACTGAAATCCACCTCGGTACAAATATATTTAATAGATCCGGAAGCGACGATAACCATTTCCGCCATTTAGAAGCAACCTGGTGAGCCAGGATTTCGTCCCAACCCAATCCTAGTGTCTTGGAATAAAAATTTTCCGGTGATGGATGCTGGCGATACTAAACCCAGAGGATCATAGAAGCTTGCAGTAACTCTTAACAAATTCCGTTTAGTTGCTGTCATGTCTAGTGTTTTGTCAATGATAGAATAAAACAAAGCACATCGTTAGCGGTGTCCCATAATACACCCACTACTGTAGCGTTCACTTTTATGTCTTGTCCTTGGGACTTCCATATTTCGGTCAGGTGTGGTGAATTTGTTGCTCATTCCGACAATGGCAAGTGTATTTGTTGCATCAGTGATGTCAGCTCGTAATACGGATTCACTAATCACTGCAATATCATCCATGTATGTATTCTTATGTATCACGGCTGCTGTCGTTGGGAACTGTGACTTGTAAATGGTTGCCAGTTCCGTGAGAGTGGCTGAGAAGAGGAAGGGGCTGCATGCAACACCGAAAGGAAGGCATTTGAAACGGTAAACAGTCGTCTCCCTGGTTTGAATCGGTTGTAAGTTTCCACTGACACGGACCTTGTACCACAGGAATCTCGTGAGATCTCGGTCATCTGAGTGAAGAGCAAGCTGAAGGAAACCTTGATTGATATCGGCTGTAATGGTGAAACGTTTAGCTGAATCGTATAAGTACAGCCATTACTTCTGGTAGTAGGCTAGGACCAACTTCTAAAACGTCGTTAAGAGATGGTGCTCCTTCTTCATGAGTGGACCCGTCAAAAACAATTCGCCATTTTATAGATCCTTGTTTTTCCCTTTTGACTATGTGATGTGGCAGATAAACGGTGTCGATATGTGATTCAGATGGAACTAACTCAACGTGGTCTTGTCTGATTTAATGTAACATCTGCGTGTCACAAGCATGTCTCAGTTCGTTGTTTTTTGAGTAGGCGCCTTTGCAAAGCAGCAAAACGATTTTCACCATTTCATAAGTCATCAGGAAAAGCTAATGTGGGCTTACGTGGGAGACGAACTACCCGCCGTCCATCTTGAATAAGGTAGTATGTATGAAACTCTTCCAAAACCGCGGACTCCCTCGCGCTCATTGCAGATTCTTATTCTGAAGTAATACCTATCGATTCCAAATCCCAGAAACTCCTGATGTTATTGTCTGTAGGCTCTGATAATGCGTGGATAATGAAGTTAACTGTGGTATGGACTGTTGAAACGGCTGGTCGACTTCCGCTACGTATCCAGCCAAACTCTGAAGATATTACCGGCCGCGGTGGCCGAGGGGACTGAGGCGCGTCAGTCACGGTCTGCACGGCCACTACGGTCGGGGGTTCGAATCCCCCCTAGGGCATGGATATTTGTGCCGTCCTTAGTGTTAGCTAGTTCATAAGTAGTTTGTAAGTTTAGGGACTGATGACCCCGTAGTTAAGTCCCTTAAGCTTAACAAACATTTGAACTTTTTTTGAGGATTTTCCGCCGAATGCAAGACACTTAAGTCCCATAAGCTCTACAAACATTTGAACATTCTGAAGATATTAAGACTAGAGACGGAGATATTCGTATAGGCGACGTGTCGTGAACAATTTGCCAGTATTGGTCGTCTCCTATTAGAAGATCAATGGGAACGTCCTTGTGTTCCTGCATGGAATCCGTCAGTGATAGATTTCATTCGTCTTCCATAATTGTGGCATCTCGTGGTACAGAAGGATGGCTGATAAAGGAGTGCGAACTCTCAAAGGCGTTGATACTTGTTATTCCACATACTTCTTAGATTCAGACGGACGTATCAGCGCGTTTCAGATGTGGTAGCTGTGGACTCAAAAGTATCTGTCTCTAGGACACGAGTGTCAATCACTTGTAAATTCAGATTGACAATCAAGGATCTGTGAACAGAGGTGGACTGACTGCCAGCGTCCAGAATACAACGTATAAGTTTTTCCTCGCCTTTGAGTCCTGTAATATAAACACAAGCTGTCTGTAGGTGCGTGAAACTGGTGTGTCCTGTGTTTACGTTACCCACCGAACTAGCGTTCATTTTCGCTACACAGGATGTAGATTCTTTGCGGTCACAAATAGATCTGTGATGGTTGCCTTTACAAAAAGAGCAGAGAGCCACGCCTTTCCTCGCGCAATTTTTTACACTATGTACTTGCTGGAGGCAAAGGAAATTGTGGTTACATGACTTCAGTATGTTTAGGCGCTTCCGTACCTATAATACGGTTTAGCAGTCCTGAGCCCAATGACCTCGCTGAGCGCAGAACACGTAATACGGGTCTGGCTTCCGCTTATTGTTGCGTTTATAGCGAGTATGCTTAGACTGTATGTTAAGAGCCGAAGCTGATGGTAGCACGTTTGAAATTGGTTGTACTTCTCCGCGGCTATTCTGAGAAATTAGCGCTCCGTCTATTTCTTCCGCTAAAAACTCCATTAACTTTAAAACGTTTCCTTCAGAGAAGTTGTGTCTTTTTATGCATATTATCCAGGGACGACAGATTTCTTCTAGGAAGGCGCGCAATATCTTCGGAACTAACACTCTGACATAGGCACTGAAGTCTTCTCCCAATGACTGTAATGCCTGTATTCTTCGGTTACATTCTATGAATATAGAAGCGAACTGAGTAGGCGTAAACGCATCTAACGCCTGAACGATCCTTTTACGATCTCCGTACCGTTCGCGCAGAATTTTCTTTGTATCCTCGTAAGTGGAAGCGGTTACGGCGATACCGTTGACGAGCGTTTTCGGTTCATCATCGAGATAACCGCGAAGGAAGACGTGCTTATTAACAGTGGACAAGGAGGGGGAGCTATTCACTGAACTTTCAAATTGTTCCTAAAATGTAGGCGAACTTTCCAAGTCTCCTGAGAAGGGCTCAATTTAATGGACGGTAATTTGACTGTCGTAGTAACTGCATTGGCGCCGCGGAAGGACCGCATAACTAGCCCTAAAAGTTGACATTGATTCAGAGTGTTTTCTTTCAATACCGTCTGCCGCGATTAAAAGGGCGCGCTTCGCTTTGTCAATATAGTCTTCACATGCAATTACATCCTCCTGTAATCCTCCTCTGACAGAAGATCGTGTATTTCGTCGTCCAACTGCATAACGATTGATAATGTTTCCTCCAGACGAGAGCCTTATAGTGTTTAAATTCGGAGAACGGTGTCTCAGCTGAGAATTCTCCGATCGCTGTGACGAATCGAGTAATATTCGATCTCTGATGCGTTCTCTTAATTTTCAAAATCTGTAACTTTTCTGTCGACATATTAGGAGTACTGTCTGACAAAACGCTAGTTGTCGTGCACAAATAAATATTATGGCAGCAGTGAGTAAACAAAGTAGACAGCTGCTAGTGACAAAAGCGGCGCGCAAACAACCAAAGATAATAACAGTTGCGAGCTACTCCCGGTTAAAATAAAAATCAACAGTCAATATTCCACAGCAGTAATTCAAGAAGCTACAGTTTTACGTGAAAGGCAGATCAAGGCGAATTACTTTGCAAGCGTGAAATTCTATTTCCGCAAGTGTGGGTGCTACAGCGTAATTTTGCTTATCATACCTCAATATAACAGCTAAGCTGCTCCTCCGTAATAGCAGAGGCGGAAGTGTAGTGTCATAAATCTTCCCACTTGCGGCTGCGGCTATTTCCTCGCTTTCCCGAGTTTCGGTACAAAATAAATAAATAAAATTTTTTTTTTAAAAATTCCGGAATAGCTCCATCTAAATGAGTACATAAGCTGCTCTTTGTTACATTTCAATATTTCTTTACACCAAAGAGAAAAAATACAATGAGTCATACAAAGATATCATCTAATAATTATTGCGCTGCGACATCTAGAAGAGACTCATTCAAGAAGTAATTTTTATAAACGGAGTTTATTACTCTTTTTGGACATGAAAATGCGGAGGTGGTCCTACTTTATACATAGGTAAATAAATGAATATTTCCCCAACTACTTTTCATGAGAGCCACAATAAGTATCACACGCACTCGAGAACAAAAGTTCCAAATTATCACTCGTAAATTAATGAAGTCCATCGAACATTGATGTTCCAAATTAATCCGCGATTAATTACAGTTTTTGTCATAAAACATTTTGTCAAGTACACGATTGCTGAATTATCACAGTTCCACAGCCCTACTAACGTCCATAGTTTACCACTTTTCAACCAGAGACTAAGTTCTGCAGTCACAGTTCCGTAAGTCAACACATGTCTATCTCGTAACGCGGCTTCAGACCGCTCAGCGTCACAACCTTTCACCACCGCGTCCAAGTTACGAGTCCCTCTCCAAGCGTTCGATAGCATGCTCTACCTGCTCCCAAAATTGTATCCTTCCGCGCGTCCTAACGCCTCATCTTTAAAATAGAATTTCCCTTCCAAAATATTATACTTTTGAATTTCACAGAATTAAATGCTTTGGCCACGTCCCTACAAATGTTGTTTACATTTGATAAACAGATACTTATTTAACAACACTAAAATCGAAACTTCCTGGCAGATTAAAATTGTGTGCCGGAACCGGAACTCAAACCTGGGACCTTTGCCTTTCGCGGGCAAGCGCACTACCGACTGTGCTATCCCGACACGACTCACGATGCCGCCTCACAACTTTACTTCCGCCAGTACCTCGCCTCCTACTTTCCAAACTTCACAGAAGTTCTCCTGCGAAACTTGCAAGACTAGCACTCCTGGAAGAAAGGATATGGTGGAGACATGGCTTAGCCAAAGCCTAAGGGATGTTTCCAGAATGAAACTTTCAATACTAAAATCTGTTGAGACTGAAGCTCTTTGCTCAGGTATCTTTTAAGGGTGGTGTCTCACTGTTCAAATATACTGCCGCCGTCGAAATAAATCACACAATTAATATTTAATTTATGCTTTTTATGCAAATATATTTTTGTCCACAATTACATAGAATTGTTTATGTTTAAATTATCTGCTACATATCTTCTATTTTTAGTCGGCCATGAAATAATTAAGTGGCCGTCTACAAAATAAAACGAACGTTACTAAGTATAATATTAAATATAATACAATACATATATAAGTGTACTGCGCCTTGAAGGGTTCATGTTTTGTGTTTCTGTGGTGGAATCTATGCTCTGACACAAGCATATTACTACCGCAACGAAAAGCAGAACAAGAGAGTAAACCAGTTTATTGAAAGAATACGGAAATAACGTGGTGCGTCTTTTAAGATAGGTAGCGTGGTGTAATGCTGCCCATTTGCTTCTTAAACTTTACTGATAAACACTTCATATCAATAATTGTAAATATAAGTCCTATAATACTATAATTATAGTACTGAAATTTATCGGCTCGTTATCTGTAAGGGATATTGAAATTGTAATTATGACGTTTAATTCTCCCAAGTCTGCTGAACCCATTCAGAAAATTTTCGAAGAATGGTACACATTTCAGAGACTAACTTTTCACAGTAAGATTACGTTAATTTCAATTAATTTAATGTTAAAATCAGGAACTACTGCATTGGCCAAGGAAATACAATCCTACACTGGAGCTTTATACATAAACCACCCAGTTAGTAGAATATGCAATGGAGTTTGTCGTAGGTTTAATGAAGTAGTAGTCAATATTATGCTTGTCTTTCTCATTAATCAGATTACGGTACTCTGAATCAAAATACAAGGAAACTACCATTAGCGAATGCCCTTATTCAGGATTTATCTTGGCGTTTCAGCTTTTATGATGAAAAGTGCGTTATATATATTTAGCCTTACTTCCTTCAGTGCATACATAATTTTTTTCCAAGATTTGAAGGACATATACGAGTGGTTCATGTCGGACACCAATTCTCTCTTCTCACTGCAAAAACCCATTTCTTCGTTGGCAGCTTGTTTTCAACGGAAACCATGGAGAAAATAATACATTTAACTCAAATACGAAAAAAAATTAACTTATGATATTTTAAACAGTACGGTACTCTTTTGAAAAAAGAAATATTCGCAGTGTATTTGCTTCTCCTGGTACAGTAATACGTTACACAAATATTAGCCATGATTTCTAAAAGAACTGCTGCGTCACTTGTTCGCACACGTACTGTCTCGATTTCAGAAAGCCACTGCCCGCCGACCTCTGATACTATGGCGACTAATAGTACAGTGTGGCACCGCAGATAGCGCTAAAGATCGTGTCACCGAACCTCTACGTATATTCTATCTCTTTGTTAAAGTCAAATATAGCTCTAACAGAGCTAGCCGGTGAACAAATAATTAATAAATGACTAATGCAATAAATAACATTAATAAAAATTAAATAACACCAGATACGAGTATTTTTGCAACACGGAGATGTGATAGCAGTCCACATTTAACATGGAAGTCTTGGACGTTAGCTTGCATCATATTAGGTGTTTTGTTCTGCGACGGTCAACTCAGATGATGGGGAAATGCGTGAGCTCTCAGACTTCTAAACGGCAACTTGATGATGCGCAGTTAGTGGGAACTTACAAGCTGCTCACTTGCATGTTTCATTAGCGACGGTACCCTCAGTAATGATAACGTACACCAAACAAGGTAACGCATCATTCGAAGGAGAGGAATAGTGGACGAAATACGAAGTTAAGTGACAACGTCCAAGGAGCATTTTAAAAGTTTAAGAGAAAACTTGGCTGAACATGATGAGAGTGATGGGAAACAAGCGGCGTGTAAGATAGTGGCATACGTCAGTTCTAAGGAATGATGAGACACGTTTGAATTTCATGGAGGCAGTGAATACTGTGGTAGGTATTACCACAGAAAGCAGTTCATTTGAAGAAGACGTACCTGGAAGGTTTTTGATCAGAGAAACATAGATACGAGAAAGGTAATTACGAGGAAACCTAGGTCAACAGAGGAGCTGATCAAAGATAAAGGAACAGTTATTCTGGCGCAGAAAGAAACACTAATAACTTAGAAATATAAATCTCAATTTCGTGTCTGTAGCTATATATCTAGTATATCATCAGTTCTTGTGATTCTAGAACACTATACTCGATATTACCATCTGAAATTCATTACAGAACTAAATTACTACTCAGCGTTTTTCCTCCACTTCCTTTATTGCGAAGTAAACCTCTGCTCCTTCAACAACCTAGTTTTAATTCTTCGTGTTTATCGATTTTTCATATCCACTTAGATACCGCTTACTTCTAGGAGGAAAAACGACTATACCTAGCAAATTAACTTCGGAAAGAAGCCGTGTATGTTGGTAAATTACATCAACTTCAATCCAAAAATGTTTTATAAGTAACTGAGGCAACAGCTGTATCAAGATAGCTCAGAAAAAGATCTGAGAAACTTGTTTCATGACCGTTTCGACAATTCTTGAAAGTTAGAATCTGATGTTTTGTACACAAGTTTCAGTATTTTAATTGTCTGTACATCGTAAAATCTCCAACAGTAAAATAGCATCTAATCATACATTCTGCATCGACTTATCAATTTTAAGAAAATTAAAACCTCGTCACTCCTTTAAATTTTGCTAAGGACTTGAACCCCCATCCTCATCATGAGAGTATGATCTATTGGCGAATAGATACTTTTCTGCAGGACAGCATCACAGGGACTGTTCTGTTGTCCTGAAATCAAGTGCTTATTTATCAGTGCAACATGTTTTATGTTATTTGTTCTACTTTTACTTTATAAAAGTGACAAGCTTATGCGGAAGTTTCTGCAACTATACGATTGGCCACTACTTTACTGCACGTGATTTGATAACGTACAAGTATGTCAGGCATACTGACATGTAAGTACGAAAACTATAATGATGAGAACCAGCAATTTTTAAAACCGGTCATGAACTATTATAAAATATTTCAAAAATGTTCAAATGTTTGTAGAGCTTATGGAACATAACTACGCGGTCATCAGTCCCTAAACTTACAAACCACTCATGAACTAGCTAACACTAAGGACGGCACATATATCCATGCCCGAGGGGGAATTCAAATCCCCGACCGTTGTGGCCGTGCAGACCGTGACTGGCGTGCCGCAGTCCCCTCAGCCACCGCGGCCGGCATAAAATATTTTGCAAACGTTCTTGGCACAACTGTTGTCATAAATATTTCGATCGCCCCCTTGCCCAGCAAAATGTCAAGCAGACAAAATAATCCTTTTTTTCATTTTCGATTAATTAGTGATCGATTTTTTACGATCATTAAATTTGCCGTGCTGCGGTGCGCGCGGCCGTCGCCGTTGGGATTTCGAGTCCTCCCTCGGGCATGGGTGTATATGTTGTCCTTAAGTTGGTTTACCTTAATTTAAGTAGTTTGCAAGGTAGGGACTAATAACCACGCAGTTAAGTCCCATAGATTTACAAACATTTGAACATTTCATCTTTAATAGCGAACGGCATTCTACCACACAAAGTAGTTAAACTTCTTTCCCACTCTGAGCCAGGATGCCCGATTTCCGTCTCCATCATTTTCCAAAACCATCCTATCTTCTTTTTCGTCTCCAAGAGCCATGCTGTGCACAGAACTCTTACCTTCCTTCCTTCAAGTTTTCTATCTTCCATTTATAAATTGCGTCCCTACTTACAAACCAACATGAACAGAAACGTATTTGCTTAATTTTTCTTGGTCACTCCTCCATTATACCGCGTAGTTCTTTATGAAATCTATATCTTCAATCATAGGCCACTATAACTAATTAGTTAAACGCTTTCTTTCGAAAAAAAATATTGCCGTTAACAATGAGAATAGGAACCCCAACTAGACATACGCCACAGAGATTAAACATTGGAACATGGGGCGGTCGTATATTGGAAGGACATAGAACAGAAGGTTGCTGCTAAGGAGCTTGGTAAGGTGCAGAGATTGGGCTGCTTAGCCGTAACTGGAGGAATTAGCAGCACTCCAACTGCTGGTATGATTACCATGCTGGATATGCCCCCATTACACCCTTGGTCAAGATGGAGGCAGCGGTTGGTGCATACCGACTCATATCTGTTAAAAATAGGATCTAATTGGGATATCCAGAATCACACACTTAAATAGTGAGTGGGCTAAACATGGAAGAGGTTGGGGAAATTCCGGCCGACTAAATTATAACCCCATACTGCTTCAACAAACCTTTCAATATAACAATTGGAAGCAGGGAGCAGTGGGAGAAAACAGTTCAACTCCGTCTCACTGACAGGTCGAAATCAGATCAAGGCGTTGGGGTCGGAGTATATGGGGTGCAACCAAGACTGGAAGGAGTCATCTCCCTAGGAAAGCTGGCCTCAGTATTCCAGGCCGAAATTACTGCAAACCGGGCGTGTGTGGAGGAGAATTTTCGTAGGTGTTACAAGGATCGTAGCACAGCCAGGCAGCCCTGAAATCACTGGTAGCTCCTGCAAAAATATCTGAAATTGTTTCAGAATGTCACTGGGTTTTCTTGGTGCCGTTAGGGGAAAGCAATAAGGTAAACCTATTGTGGGTTCCTGGCCACTCGGAGATCGGCGCCAGCCGATTGGGTCAGGATTGGGACAGAGAGAGACCATTTATTGGACCGGAACCTGACCTGACAATCACCAAGGCAGTGATCAAACTAGAGTTGTGTAACTGGCTCAGAAGAAAGCGCGAAGAATATTGGACCAAAGTCTAGAAACAAAAACATGGTAAGGGTCAAACCCATGTTTTAGAAGAAGCTCTGTAATCCTGGGCTTGAACAGGAAAGAGACTAAACTCATGGTTGGACTGATGACAGGCCATGGGAATTTCAAAAAACACCTACAAACAATGGGAATAACGGAAGAATGTAGTGTCTGCGATGATGGCGAGGAAACTGCATCAGGCCTAATCTTCAAACACTCCAGTTGAGTACTCATAGAGATTTCGTTTGAGAACCTACCTGCTTCCTTATCCGGGCAACAGACTGGAGGTTGCCAATAGCTGGCGGCTAATACAATAAGTGAGGTAAAACAAGCTGGCATTCTCGCAGGTGAAAGGAAAAGTGCAGCATTTCTCGGTGTGTGACATACGCGTCCTAGACGTAGACCAGTTCTAGGAGTCCACTCCGGAAGGCCACCTGCCGGACGCCGACCACCGCCCATGGGGCCGGCGGGTATAAAAGGTGGCGGGCCGCTGTCTGCGGCACAGTCGACAAGACAGCCAGCAACCCCACACTCAGCAACATGAAGTTCTTGGTAAGTAGCCGCAGGCAGCGTCTCTATTACCTTCATACAGATATCTACAAGGCTTGAAACTTCCTGGTAAGTTAATACAATGTGCCAGAAAGGGATTCAAACCCAGGACTTTTGCCGTCAGGGGCAAACGCTCTACCTACTGAAGTACTTGCGAACGTCTCAGCGCCCGTCTTTACTGCTTTACTTCGGTTGTTATTGTTGATGTTTGTTAAGCTTATTGGACTTAACTGCGGGGTCATCAGGCTCTAAACTTACTAACTATTTATAAACTAACTTATACCAAAGACAACACAAACATCCTCGCACATCGGATCACAGCGCCTCAATGCGATCGGCCACTCCGTTGCAGGCCCCTGTCCCTAGCTGTTATAGCCAACTTTACTTCCGTTCCACACCTCAAGTCCCAACATCTGAATAGGTCTCCGGCGTACCTTGCAGGACTACCACTCCTGGTGCCGTATCGCTGAAATATTGTATATTATCAGAGAGACAGTCCCGCAAGGTTCGCAGCAGAACTCATATAAAGTATGAAAGGAAGGGGAAAGGTAATAGGGAAAGTGAAGTTATGAGGACGGGCGCTGAAGCGTGTACATGTTCCTCATTTGGTAGAGTGCTTTCCTGCGAAAGCCAATGGTCCTGTGTTCGAATCTCGGTGTAGCACACAGTTTTAATCTTCCAGGAAGTTTCATATCAGCGCACACTCCACTGTAGAGAGAAAATATGATTGCCTCAACACGACTGTTGAATATGCAGGTCACCAATCACTGTGCTAACTACTGCGTTGTCATAATCGATTAGTATGTGAAGAGAACTAAATGATTACGTTCAGCTGTCGGATATAGTGGCAAAGAAAAATGAAGTGCACAGCAGAGTGATTGAGCGAATAATGAAGCTACAAAGGTGGCAGAGTTATGTATCCCATCTCTACAACGTGTAATTAGTCTCTGTTAACAATCAGTCATATGAAGACTAACGTCAAGTGGACTGCACAACAAATACTTTCCAGTTAAAGTACCTGTAAGGTTATACGAATCGCCTGAGAAATACTTTCGTATGAATTACTTTTATCCGTTGTTGCAGAGTATTTAGTCAATAGTAGAACAAGAGTTTCAAGTGCTCTGAGGGAGGGAAGTAAGGAAACAACGAAACGACTAGAAAGGAAAAGAAATTATTCCGTTAATACCATTTAGTTTTCGAGCTAGGTTGACAGCGAGCTAAGGAGCGCAACAGGCTTTCTAGACAAGCAGGTTACTTGAGATCTTTGAATGCCTGTAATTTCATTACTTCTATTTTCCATGTGATATTAAATTTAATCTAACCAACCAAAAACTTAAATCTTTTATGAGTATTCAAATACTCACTCTACTGAGCTTTCTCGAGGATTCCAGAAGGGAGAATCACTGGACTTTCTCAAAAAGCATAAATTTTACTGCCTTCCTCCCTTGCTACTGAATTCAAGTACGTGATTCCTATGTCAGTACCCATGACATTACTATCGGGTTTTCCCCCTTTCTACTCTTGTCGACATGATTTATCTCGACAAATGGCGGTCTGTTTATCACTCCCCAATAAAGACCTGACGGGCAACATTAAAACTTAATTTCCATAATTTACTCTATGTTATTGCACCATTCTTATTTTTTATTCTTATTTTATTATTCTTTGCCCTCGTCTGATAGAATTTTGCGAATGATAATCAAATACACATCCATTATTGTAAGATTACTTAAAAGTAATTCATAGATTGGTCTTAACTCTAAGATAAATTTAACGGTAAAAGTTTTGTAGACATGAATCTGCGCTACGTTTTCTGCTTCTGCTGTTCTGATTTTTAAGATGTTCACTCACGAACCTCCCATCCGCAGCAGTTCGATCCAAAAGGTTTACAAACTTTGAAAATTCCATAAATCTTTTTTGGGGGACTGATGACCTTCGCAGTTTTGTTCCCCTAAAACAATTAACCAACCACCCAGCTACTTACTTCGTTACGAACATATTTTTCAGGTAGTATTCTCATACACCTATGAATATACCTGTAAAATTATATCGTTGTACAACATGTCATTTAAGAGAGGAGAGGTTAGAAACACTGAGATGCATGAAAACTGTTCAATATGCGTGACGATATGCTGTATTACTTGTTTAGTGGCAATTTTATCCAAAACACATTTAACTACCAGCATACATTTATATGACTCGATGTACCTACAAATGTTCAATATGCGTGACGATATGCTGTATTACTTGTTTACTGGCAATTTTATCCAAAACACATTTATATGACTCGATGTACCTACAAATTTTGTATCATTGTGCAACATTTTATGCGGACAAGAAGTAGTAAACATTGAGCCACCTGAAACTAAAGGACGACGTTCACTTGAGATATGTGTAAAATATGTGTAGAATATGCATGTTGAAAACTGTGCGTCTGTGGGCAAATTCGCAATTATAAAGTTCCTCATTAACCATTGGATAGGTAAGAACGAAAATTGATACATAATACGTTGCTCACTTCTGGAAATAAATAGGCATCAAACCAAATGTATGTTGTGGGGTAGAGGTGATAAAGTAGGGGCAGAATGGGTGGAGGAGGAGTTGGACAGATAACGAGGAAAAAAAGGTCGATATGGATAGGGGAAAAGAAGTAGAACAGGGGAACATGGACAGCAAAATAAAACCGAAAGGATGGGAGAAGAGATGAGCAGAGAGAGAGAGAGAGTAAAAGGTAGGAATATCGATATGGTCAGGATGGAGGAGGACATGAGAGAAATGGTCTGAAAAATGAAAGCTGAATGTGAGGAGAGGAATAGAGATTGGAGGAAATAACGATAGGCAGAGGTAGGAGTTTGAGGAGATGGGGAAATGGACAGAAAAATGGAAGTTGTAAAGGGGTGATAGAGATGAACGTTAGAGGGAGGGGGAGAAACGACACTAATGGGGGTGAGGTAGGAGAGGAGGAAATGGAAACGGAATTTGACGGATGAAGGAGAGAGGAGGTACGGGGAGACAGGCTGAATTTGACGGATGAATGAGAGAGGAGGTACGAGGAGACAGGCTTTTCAGGAAGAGACACAGATAAATCGAGATTGAGGACAGAGTAGTTAGGCAGAAGGACCACAGGAGAAGGGTGAGAAAGCGATGGGCAGTGGGTTTTGGAGGCTATAGAGGAGCCGGAAGGGGAGGAAGATGGGTACAAGGAGTGGGAGAGGAGGGTGTAATAGCGAGAAGGAAATGGACTGGAGAAATACATACCGTTCTACAGCGAGTGCTCAGCTGGTTGACATTGTGTGCAGTGAGGTGATGTAGTACCTGTGCCGGCCGCAGGTCGTGGTCCTGGCACTGTGCGTGGCGGCGGCGTCGAGCCAGCAGGAGCTGCAGCGCGAGAAGCGCGGCTTCCTGGGCGCCGGCGTGCTGGGAGCGGGCGTCATCGCCGCCCCCGCCCTCGCCGCCCCCGCCGTCGTCGCCGCCCCCGCCGTCGTCGCCGGCCCCGCTGTCGGACTCGGCTACCTCGGCGGTCTGCACGGCGTTCACGGCATCCACGGCATCCACGGCTGAATACCACCTCGCTAATCTCCATGTCTTTCTCGTCTGTGTTGCTGGCGTCTCATTAAAGCATATTTTTATACCACAACTTGTTATCTTTAACCTCAACTTTCCTTTTACTCCTACAGTGATCGTTGATCACATAAACTCAAGAACAAAATTTATGAAATCACAGAGAGTATTCTGGTATTGTCCCAGCTCTCAACACCAGACTTCAAATACCATCCTGAAGTGCAGCAGTTATTTAGCATTGCATCACATTTAAGGGATTTAAAACTTTGCGTAATTCGAATTACTCTTAGAACACATTCGTGTTCTCTGATATGTCTAAACTTGTCCTCAAGGACTCCATGGAACCGATAAGTGAGAAGGTGATTTCTAGATCCTTTACTTGATACCAGATCTTGAAAGTCTATTTGCATTCTTTCGTAGGATCATTGTTGCTTACACTGAAGTGTTTGTCAGTTCAAACGTTACAGCATTTTCATAACGTCCCATCAATCAGACGAACCTCTAACCATCAGTGGAGCCCTTCTTTCTGTACTGAGAGTATTCCCTGTTGACCCTACTTGGTTCGAATCTACTTGTTCAGTATTTGAGACGCATCGGTGCTATTTAAACTGATAGCATGTTATCAATAACCAGGAAATTAGCTAAAGTGTGCCAGCTATGACTAAGCTTATGTGACAACAATATTTCATTCCCCATACAGAATATTACATCCAGCTACTTGACTCTAATTTTGACTAACATATTTTTACGCAAGGATTCTGCAGAGTTTCAAAAATGGATTACTAGTGCATTGTTAATCCTAACAAGTCTTTAAGTAATTACGCATTATAACAAAAGTACTCTTGAAATTAATTATTTATTTAATTAATGGAATTTGACAATAACGTCAAAAATGTCAGATCAGAGACCATAAAATAATTACGTTACCAGTATAATGGTAAAGTAGAAGACATAACAAAATGAAAAAAGGAAAAATGAAGGTGTCAGTATCCTGGTATAGAGGCTCTCTCGCCCAATTTCTGTAGTGAAGTGCTCGCGGTTATCAATTTTGACTCAGTTTATAACGTTTCTAATATTACTGAATATTGAATATGTTTTAGCAATTCAGCTTACAGCTGTATCATGACAACAGTAACAAAAATCAAACTTGGTACAATTGTAAGAAAATTGCCTGTTGGAGGTCGTCAAAAATCTCAAAATTCAGAATGCGTAATAATATACTCTAGTAATAATAATTTCGTTATTGAATGTTGCAGCAAATCACAACTAAAGGGTCGCAACAACACTTTGGCAGTGAAAGTTAAAAAATTTGAATTAAAAATGATATTAATTAACTTGAAACAGTCACTGTGGTAATTAATAAAGCTTGGCCCTATCTGACTTAGCAATGACTACAGCCTCCAACTAGCACCTCTTACGATTCACGAACAGCACAACTTCACTAATAAATGTGTCAGAATTCATGTAGTGGTGATGGTGTGCTCGTGTTATAATCAAAATTTTAATAGCAGATAGACTCTGATTGCAGTGATAATAGCTCAGTACAGTGACACTCCGTGGTGCAAAGAGCTTCACAAATACTACAGTCAAAGTTCCCAATATTTTTGATAATATTCTTTAAAGCAGTCAACTTCCTTATAAAACTTTACGTGAACTATTTTTGAATAATTGATTCCAGGGCCTGGGAAGCGTACGCGTGTAACTGGCTGAGCAGAGTCTGGGATTTAACGTATTTCATAAAAATTACTTTCGTCAAGTCTGGTAAAACTACTATAATACTTTGAATACTGTTAGCCTGGTTACTTTCTATATAAATGAAACCAACTCTACTTTACGTGCAAACTATCTAGCAAGTTAAAAGCTTTGGCATAATAATTGGTTGCAAAACTTAGAACAGCACTGCACTTTAATTACTAGACTCTGTGGTTGTAACACGTTTAGCAATTCTTTAACTCGTCTAGCAATTTCTTTAAAGCTGATCGTAATTACTTTGAAAATGATTGAACTTGTTAGTCAATGTACAGGCTTGCATAATCAACATAATCTAATAATGGTGATAATGGGGTGACTACAACTACTTACAAAATTAAGACTGGTTTCAAAGTAAGTCATGTATAACTGAACCAAAATTCGGATTGGGTTGACACTACATTTACAGGCATACAAAATAAAATGTTACAAAAGTACTCATCTGCTTTCGTCGTCTTCGTCGTGAAGTCCATACAAGACAGATATGATTACAATAGGTACTCTTACTGCTGGTTCAAATTATTTTTATCGACAACTCTTTGTTCAGCTCGTCTGGATGAAATCTCCATGCATTGATATCACCTCGATACACCTTCTAATCTCCGTGATTACAACAACGATCACTCTCGGTGACAATAGTCTTCATAACCAAACAATTACTTTTCTTGCACACATGAAAAAAGGATTACACTGATCACTTTCGAGTATAAATAAACTTGTTTCGCACTTCCTTCAATACATTAAACAGTACGTCTCTCAGGTTTATTGCAATTGCATTAAGCTCGCGCCTCACTGTGCCTACCGTGCCTCTGCACCATCAACAAAACATTTATGTGTTTACTTTGGCGAGTCCGCTCTGCGACTGCTTCAGCAGCGCGACACTCATAGCTACTACTTCTGTACCAAAGACAGTCTTTACAACAGGTTCAACATTTTCTCTGGCGCATTGCTAACTTACAGCATAAGAATGTCCGTGCATTCATGCGGGTTTACACATATAGTACATGTTTACACTAAATGATTCAATATAGAACATGACGTTACATAAAAAATATTTCTAGCATACAAGAAATGAAAAATACATGAAATAAACAAATTTAAGACAATATATACATTACGTTAAATCAAACTGTAAGATACAGCGATAGGTGTACTCTTACACAATGTCCTGTTCATGTCTAACTGAACATTCAATAGTAGACAAGATCTCGGTGACTTGAGTATATACAATAAAACTTAAAACAGTCTGCAGCGGGCCACATACTAATACAGACAACCTTTCCTGTATTCCATTCTTCCAGGGCACGTCTACCAGACAACTAACTTTTCACTTCACATAGCTTGCTTAGCTAACGTCGGTTGGCGGTGGCGCTGCGAACTTCAGGAGGGCGTGGCGGCCACCTTGGGATCTCATTGGGGGCCGCTGGCAGCGACCATCTCTTACTTCGTCTTCCGTTGTGTGGTGCCAACCTTGCCTTGGTGGTTAGGACACCACACACCAAATGTAAGAAGCCAGTAGTCAATGAAGTTTGGTGGTGGTGGTGGTAGTGGTGGACATGAGGGACCAAACAACGAGGTCATCAGTCCCTTCAACCGCAAATTGTATACGCCTTGGAACCCAACGAAAAATAGGTGAAAGCCAAAAGACCATTACACTAGGAAGTAAAATCGACTCGCCAACAAGACTAAGACCAACCCAGGGCAGCAAATGCTACAGTGTCCGTTCCCACAGCTCCGGAAGCGACCTCTACCCTAAACCACAAGTTACTAATGGCACAGTGGTCAACGTATCACAGCTCCAGAGCAGGGAGAAATAAAACTACATTAAAATGTAAAAGAGTGGGGGACTGGTGGGGATAAGGCTCTAAACCCCACAATCAGCCAAGAATCACAAACCCACTCACCCCGACCAAGCGAGTCCTAGAGCTGACAATAAAATCTACTTTCACGGAGGAAGGCAAGGACGCGATCAACCATCCGCGGGTCATCCGCCAAAACTAAAGGCAATGCAGGCGGTAGGCCATAGTCGCCACGAAGTGTCGAATGGAGAGGACATTCAGTCAGAATATGAGACACGGATTGTACGGCTCCACAATCACAATGTGGTGGATTCTCATTTCGTAAAAGAAATCCATGGGTCAGCCTGCAGTGTCCAAGACGGAGGCGACAGAGGACAATTGATTCTCTCCGGGAAGGGCGTAAAGATGAACTCCAAGCTGCAGTCGTATCTTTGATGGTGCGGAGTTTATTGGAAGGGGCAATAGCTTTCCAACTGCTATCCCATGAGGAGTGAAGCAAAGATCTGATCTGCACCCGCAGATTCGCACCCGGAATTTGAAAGGGAGATGGGCAGCGAGTAATTGCCGATCTAGCCAACCGGTCAGCCTCTTCATTCCCTGTAATACCAACATGGCTTGGCACCCAGAGAAAGGTAACGGAGCAGGCAGCACGATGAAGGTCAGCAAGGAGATCATGGATGGAAATAACTAAAGGATGGGAGGGGAAACAACGAGCAATGGCCTGCAGACTGCTCATGGAGTCAGCACAGATTAAACCACGTTCCACGGCAGAATGTTTAATAAAACAGAGGGCTCTATAAATCGCCATCAGCTCTGCCGTAAACACACTGCATGCCTCTGGCAGAGAATGGCATTCCGCCCCAACAGGAGATGTAAAAACATATCCGGAGTGGCCCGCTGTTTTTGAGCCATCAGTGTAGTAGATAGAGGCTCCCTGAAACTCTTCTAGTACTGGGCGCACCAAACGCCGAAAGACCACGGTGGAAATTAAAGCTTTTGGGCCCTGGAAGAGATCCGCCCGAATTAGTGGTCGCGGCACCATCCACTGAGGTGTGCGTGCAGTAAAATGGGGGGGGGGCGCAATCTAGGGAAGGGAAATGGAAATCCCGGCGAAGAGAGGCAAGCCGCAGTCCGACGGGAAGGCCCGCCCGCGGCCGGGTATCAGGGGGTCGAAGCCCTTCATATGCAAAAAGAACCTGGTAAGCGGGATGATCAGGATATTGCCGGATGGCGATGGTATAAGACGCCAGAAGCTGATGCCGCCTGACCTGAAGAGGGCAGATTCCCGCCTCAACAAGGAGACTGTCGACCGGGCTAGTCGGGAATGCACCTGTAGCCAAGCGGACACCATAATGGTGAACCGGGTCTAATAATTTCAGGGCAGAAGGAGCTGCCGAGCCATAAACTTGACACCCATAGTCCAATCGCGACAAGATTAGAGCCCGATAGATACGGAGGATAGTTGTTCGGTCTGCACCCCAACATGAATGAGCAAGGAAACGTAGGGCATTGTTTCCTCATACAACTAATCTTTAGGTGGCGAATATGGGGCGCCCAAGTCAATTTTCTGTCAAAGAGAAGACCCAGGAAACGATGCTGTGCTACAACTTCCAGGCGCTGATTACCCAAGAACAGTTCTGGATCAGGAGGAACTGTAGTACGACGACAAAAGTGCACCACCCTCGTTTTTGATGAGGAAAACTGGAAACCATGGGACGTAGCCCACACTGAAGCCCGCCGAATGGCGCTCTGGAGCTGACGTTCAGTAGAGGCTACTGAGTAGGAGCATGTACCATATGCAAAAGTCGTCGACATACAATGCCGGGGTTACCAGTGACCCATCAGAGCTCACCAACCCATTGATGGCGATTAGAAAAAGTGTAACACTCAACACTGAGCCCGGGGGGACGCCGTTCTCCTGTATCCGAGGGGAGCTAAAGGAAGAGCCAACTCTGACACGGAACAGGCGGTGGGATAAAAACTGACGGATAAAAATTGGTAAGGAGCCTCTGAGGCCCCAGTCATGAAGAGAACGTAAAATATGATGACGCCAAGCAGTGTCGTACGCCTTATGAAGATCGAAGGAGACTGCTACCAGATGATGTCTTTTAGAGAAGGCCTGTCTGATCGCAGTCTCCAGTCGAAGTAAATGGTCAATAGGGGATCGTCCCTCCCGGAACCCACACTGGTAAGGTGAGAGAAGTCCCCGGGATTCAAGAACCCGGCGTAATCTGCGGGCTACCATCCGTTCAAGTAGTTTACAGGGGACACTTGTCAGGCTTATTGGTCGATAACTGTCCAGCGCCGACGGGTCCTTGCCAGGCTTGAGGGCAGGGACCACAATACTCTCCCTCCACTGGGAGGGGAACACCCCTTGAAGCCAAATACGGTTAAAAACTTTTAGGAGAAATTGTCGTTGTGAGGGGTTGAGGTGTTTCAGCAATTGATTATGGATATCGTCATGGCCAGGTGCTGAATCACGAGAAGAGGAGAGGGCCAGCGATAGCTCCCAGTCCGTAAAAGGTTCGTTATATGGTTCCACCTGGTGAGAAGTAAAGCCTAATTTGAAGGTTTCGGCCTGGTGTTTCTGAAGGAGAAACGTCGCCGCATATGAAGTTGTCGCTGATACATTGGCGAAGTGAGTTGCAAGATGTTCTGCAACAACAGATGGCTCTGTGCAGACCCCATCAGGAAGGGAAAGACCAGGGACGGAAGACGGTCGCCAGCTACCTTGGATAGATCGGAGCATAGCCCACACTATTGGCAAAGGGACAGAAGAGCCCAACGAGGAGACAAAATGCTCCCAGCATGTCCGCTTACTTTAATATTCATAGAATATATGACTTCAACTGCTATTGGGCAAAGCTGAAAATGTGTACCCAGCCGGGATTCGAGCCCGGGTCTCCTGCTTTCTAGGCAGTTGCGCTGACCCCTACACCACTGGGGACACAGTGATCACCGCACCTGCAAGGACTACCCATGCACGCCTCCCGTCAGATACAAATTCCCAGCTTCGCCCTGCCCATAGTACTCAAACTCGTAGTTTAACTAATTCCCGTAAGAGTAAGGGCTTCAAACTTGCCCACCCCTCCCCACTAACGATAGGATCATTGCCCGTCACCGGCATATTATATATATACATGTGGCGTCTGTTCGGAAAGAACAGACGTCACATTCTGATCCAGCAGCTGTTATTATTTAATATTCATAGAATATATGACTTCAACTGCTATTGGGCAAAGCTGAAAATGTGTACCCAGCCGGGATTCGGACCCGGGTCTCCTGCTTTCTAGGCAGTTGCGCTGACCCCTACACCACTGGGGACACAGTGATCACCGCACCTGCAAGGACTACCCATGCACGCCTCCCGTCAGATACAAATTCCCAGCTTCGCCCTGCCCATAGTACTCAAACTCGTAGTTTAACTAATTCCCGTAAGAGTAAGGGCTTCAAACTTGCCCACCCCTCCCCACTAACGATAGGATCATTGCCCGTCACCGGCATATTATATATATACATGTGGCGTCTGTTCGGAAAGAACAGACGTCACATTCTGATCCAGCAGCTGTTATTATTTAATATTCATAGAATATATGACTTCAACTGCTATTGGGCAGAGCTGAAAATGTGTACCCACCCCTGACGGGAGGCGTGCATGGGTAGTCCTTGCAGGTGCGGTGATCACTGTGTCCCCAGTGGTGTAGGGGTCAGCGCAACTGCCTAGAAAGCAGGAGACCCGGGTTCGAATCCCGGCTGGGTACACATTTTAAGCTTTGCCCAATAGCAGTTGAAGTCATATATTCTATGAATATTAAATAATAACAGCTGCAGGATCAGAATGTGACGTCTGTTCTTTCCGAACAGACGCCACATGTATATATATAATATGCCGGTGACGGGCAATGATCCTATCGTTAGTGGGGAGGGGTGGGCAAGTTAGAAGCCCTTACTCTTACGGGAATTAGTTAAACTACGAGTTTGAGTACTATGGGCAGGGCGAAGCTGGGAATTTGTATCTGACGGGAGGCGTGCATGGGTAGTCCTTGCAGGTGCGGTGATCACTGTGTCCCCAGTGGTGTAGGGGTCAGCGCAACTGCCTAGAAAGCAGGAGACCCTGGTTCGAATCCCGGCTGGGTACACATTTTCAGCTTTGCCCAATAGCAGTTGAAGTCATATATTCTATGAATATTAAATAATAACAGCTGCAGGATCAGAATGTGACGTCTGTTCTTTCCGAACAGACGCCACATGTATATATATCCGCTTACTTTGTTTGATTAAGGAACGAGCTCTGGCACGCAGACGTTTGAAATTTATGAGACCAGCGAGGGATGGGTGGCGCTTAAGATGTTGCAAGGCCCCACGGCGCTCGCGAATGGCTGCGGCAACAGTTGCATTCCACCAAGGGACCGGCCGGCGAGTAGGAAACAGCGGCGTTGGCAGCTTGGGTAATCATGTTGGTCATTTGGCTTGTAATATCATCTATACAGCCTGAGGGGGAAGATGGGAGAACAATCTGGGATGTATATAGCGGCCAATTAGCACGACGGAAAACCCAGCGGGGTACCCTGGCTCGTGGTAGGTGTGAGGGAAGTGAAAGGATCAACGGAAAGTGGTCGCTATCGCAGAGGTTGTCATACGCTGACCAGTAAAATAAAGGAAGGAGAGAAGGAGAAGTGAGAGAGAGGTCTATGGCAGAAAAGATGCCGTGAGCGGCACTAAAATGAGTTGGGGAACCATCGTTGAGAAGGCTCAGATTGTAGTCAGCAAGAAACTGGTCTATGAGGCGGCCCCGGCTAGAAGTATAAGCACTACCCCACAAATGATGGTGGGCATTGAAGTCCCCAAGGATGAGGTAAGGAGGGGGGAGTTGCTGAAGGAGGGCCACTAGGGACGCGAGTGTAGGTGGCCTGTCAGGGGGAAGGTAGAGGTTGCAAATGGTTAATGGAGTGTCCAAGTGAACCCGGACAGCAACCACTTCCAATGGAGTTTGGAGAGGAATCCAGGTGCTGACAATATCTCTCCGGACCAAAGTACAAACCCCACCAGACGCCTGGAGGGGACCAACCCGGTTCCGACAAAAAGCACAGAACCCACAGAGGGTCGGTGAATGTGCATCCATAAACCTCGATTCCTGCAGGACAACACAGGCCACAGAAGAGAGAGAGATTAACTGTTTAATCTCCAAGAGGTGACGGTAGTAGCCATTACAGTTCCATTGGATTATCACATCACGAGGATCTAGGCGGGAAGCGAATGGCATAATGTCTGTCACGCCGCTTTGTCAGCGTCCGTCACCAAAGAAGAAGGGACCAACATCCATAAATAGCTGATCTGCCTCAGGCTCAATGAGATGAGCGAGTTGCGAAAGCACAGTCGGCACCTCCGGTGGTACCGGAGGGGCTTTATCTTGTATGGTTTCTTCTTCTCCTTCTCTTTCTCTTTCTCCTTCTCTTCCTCTTTCTCTCGTGTGGGACGGGCAGGACCCGCCCCAGAGAGAGGACTTTTGTCAGTTAGGTCTGGTACTGACGAAGATTGGGCGACCTTTGAACTCACTGACTGGGAGTCCGATGGCCGGCTGGAGGTCGAAGATCTCCGATCTGTGGAACGCCGGGACGGAAGGCCCTGAGATAGGGCACTGTCACCAGCAGGCGACGGAGAAGGGGTGCCCTTCTCCGGCTGGGAAGGGGTGGGACACAAAGGGAGGGCTACTGGAGCTACAGGAGAGGGAGATGTGAGGGAGGGGTGGGGACGAGGGGGGTGTAGGTGGGACATGGGACTGGGAAGGGGAGGGTGAAAGGCTAGAAGATAACGTCGTAGCGAAGGTCGTCGCCATCTGCACGGGATGCAGACGTTCATATTTACTGCGGGCCTCAGGGTACGTCAAACGTTCCAGGGATTTGTACTCTTGTATCTTCTTTTCTTTCTTGAACATAGGGCAATCTGGCGACCGTGAAGAGTGGTGTTGATGACAGTTGACGCACACCGGCGGAGGAACACATGTAGTGGGCGTCCACAATCACCGCATACTGGGACTGCTGTACAGCGAGAGGACATATGACCAAACTTCATACATCGAAAACACCGCATGGGAGGTGGAATGTAGTGCTTCACTTCACATCGATATATCATTATCTTGACCTTCTCTGGGAGTGTGTCCCCCTCGAAGGCCAAGATAAAGGCCCCAGTATCGACGCGGTTATCTTTAGGTCCCCTCTGAACGCGGCGAACAAAATGTACACCACGCCGCTCGAGATAGGCCCTAAGCTCCTCATCAGTTTTAAGGAGGAGGTCCCGGCGGAATATCACACCCTGTACCATATTCAAGGATTTGTGCGGGAGTATTGTTACTGGAATGTCGCCAAGGGTGGTGCAGGCGAGCAAAGCTTCAGACTGGGCTGCCGAGACTGTTTTAATGAGCAATGAGCCATATCTAAGCTTACCCATAGATTCCACTTCACCAAACTTGTCCTCTATGGTCTCGACAAAGAACAGCGGTTTGGTGGTAGTAAAAGTTCCTCCATCAGTCCTTGAGCAAACCAGGTTGCGAGGAAAGGGTTTTGCTCCTAACCGGCGAGCCTGGCCTTCCTCCCAAGGGGTAGCAAGGGAGGGAAACATCCTCGTATCCGCAGTAGCAGCATTAAACGATCTCTTCCTGTCTTCAGAGACGACCGATGCACGACCATTTTGGAGTCTAATTCGTTTCATGGTGCTAGACGTCCGCCCTGGTGTCACCCACTCCGAAACAGGGGCCCTCTCCATGGGCGCCACCCAGCCTCAGCAAAGGCCACCTGGCACGATGGCCATTGCCGGGAGTTCTGATACCCCCGAGGGCAGGCATCAACTCCTTGGCTTGCATGGAGAGGTCGCAGCTCAGACACCAGTAGTGTGATCCCTGTGGTGTCAGGGGGCTCAGCCAAAGGGTACATAACAGCCCCCCACACGGAAAGGAAAGGATAGGACCCGCGCCGTAGGGGCTAGGTCGGGAGTTCTTCCCCAATTGGCTCACACATTATCGGACAATTTTGGTATAGAAGGTCAAACCCCGAGGGGGACCAAACTGGGCCAAAAACTGGTGTACACAGCAGACAAAACCAAAGTGCAGGACAATCGGTACCATGGGATAGCCAAGCCGTCATCTAGAGTAGCACCGAGAGACGGGGTTGGAGAGGGTGGGAAGGAGGAATTGGGATGGGAAGGAGGGGGAACTAGGAGGGGTAATGCAGCCTGGGGAAAGCAGGAAAAAAGGCTGCAATGGCTCGGGGACCGTGCGCGCCACACACGTACCCACAAAAGAGCTGTGGGCCCCCTGGGGGGTCAATGAGGTTTAAATGAGAGTATTTAACGTCCAGTAAATCCCATCTGCAAAAATCGTATGGATCGGATTCTACATGAAACATTTAAGAAGCTAAATTGAATGGAACAGCGAATAAGATGATTCAACTACTCTTTGAATTAAATGTCGTCTCCGTACGAAGCATCCGTACTAAACAAAGAATGAGCGACAGCACAGAGAACAGAACTGCATCAGTAACATTCATACCAAATGAATGATAATTTTTGTCATAAAATACAAACAGATTGCGAATGCTTAATGGAATATTTTTTGCATATAGGCAATTCAAATGGGTAATTCTAACAACTTAAAAACATCCTTGCTCCGCAGTAAACACGGCTGTATTTCAGACAGCATGTCCTATCAGCTCACTGGCCAACACACGAAACCTGACACCTCATTCCGAAGTTCCTCTCTTTCAAATTGCTATTTTATTGGCTCAATGGGTTGGAAAGTGAAATTAATTCCTGTCAGTTTCAAATAACAGTAAATACCAGGTATTACTTACGTGCATCCAAAAAGTAATCTTATCAATCTGAAAAAAACTACAAAGACAACTGTTATAAAAATTCTATTGGAAGTAAGGACGGCAGTGAAACTTCCTGACACATTAAATCTGTGTGCCAGATCGCGATTCGAACCCCGGTCCTTTGTCTTTCACGCGCAAGCACTCTACTGGGTGAGGTACCCTGACACGGTTCATGCACCGATATCAGAGCCTTACTTCCTCCTGTAGCTTCCCTCCTTCACCCAGAATTTCACAGATGTTCTCCGACGAAACCAGCAGAATACAGCTTGGAGAAAGGACATATGAGGAGACATGAATTAGCCACAGCCTAGAGAATGTTATCAGAAACTTCTGTAAGGTTTGCAATGAAGGAGGCTAGGTACTGGCAGAAGTCAGGCTATGAGAGCGGGCCTGAGGCCGTACCATTGAGAACAAAAGACGGTTTTCTGACTGTTGTTGTTCTGCTACTCGAACCCATACAGCTCGCAGTATAGCAATTGTTTTGTACAATTTGGGCTGGCAGTTGTTTGATCACCTACCATATAGTCCTGATCTTGCTCACAGACATATCCATCTTCTCTTGTACTTCGAGATATACCTGTTCTTCAGCCAGCGTATTGACATCGACGAATAACTGAAGACGACCGTCACACACAGGTTCCATTGAAATGTGGCAGACTTCTACAATACAGAAATACAAAAGATGATGCCAAGTTGTCACAAGTGTCTCAACTTTTTTGTAACTGTGGAATTAGAGCTCAAACATTGTTGAAGCTGTTGCCAGTAAATATTTCCTTTTCTCTATAAAGATCTGTCTTGAGCAAAACATACGGTTCTTTCCTTTTTTTTACTGGACACGTTGCAGTGCAGCTGTAGCGTCAGTGGGTCTTTTTTTAATCCTTCAACCTAAACAGCAGAAAATATTCTACTTTGTACATGACTAGATTATTTTAAGTTCGTATTGCCAACTAGAAACGTCATAAAAGCTTTCTTTTATAACTGAATGTATACCTAATTTTTACATGTATTGGTAGTTACGTTTTCTTATACTTTCTGTGTGAGTCCTCCTTTATCGATAGTCATCTGCAACTATACGGCAGCTATGTACAGAACTGTTTTCTTCGAAATATGTTAATCAGTTTTTAATCTTATTTTTACGGTGAGATCTAGTACTATTTAATTTGGTGTGTGTATGTATGTTGTGTGAGTGTGTGTGATTATTTGTTGGCTTATGAAGTTGAATGCTGTTCCCAAAAAAAAAAAAAAAAAAAAAAAAAAAAAAAAAAAAAAAAAAAAAAAAAAGTGCGACTTTGCTACATGAAAAGTTTGTTTGCAAGAAACAAGTAGGCATACAGCAATTCATCATATGAATTGAGACACTTGTAATATCGTGGGATCAGCTTCCGTATTCCTGTGTCATAGAAGATAGAAGTCTGCCGCCTGTGAATGAAACCAGAGTGTGACAGTCGTCTTCAGATCTTCGTTGAAACGCTGCCCGGAGGACAGAAATTTGCCGGCCGCGGTGGCCGAGAGGACTGAACCGCGCCAGTCACGGTCTGCACGGCCACTACGGTCGGGGGTTCGACTCCCCCCTCGGGCATGGATGTTTGTGCCGACCTTAGTATTAGCTAGTTCATAAGTAGTTTGTAAGTTTAGGGACTGATGACCCCGTAGTTAAGTCCCATAAGCTCTACAAACAATTGAACAGTTTTGACAGAAATTTCATAAGGTGATAGATAAGCTGGAATGCTTACTTTAGGTTTTTTTTTCTGCTCCATGACAATGCTCGTTCCCATAAGACTCGGCGCACAACAGCTGTTTTGCAAGAGTTCGGCTGACAGCTTTTTGATCATTTAGCATACAGTCCTTATCTTGCTCCCAATTGCTTTCTTCTCTTGCGACTCAAGAAATTCCTGTCCTCCGGACAGCATTTTGATAACGACGAGCAGCAGAATTCGACTGTCAAACGGAGGTTGCATACAGATGCAGCAGACTTCTACGACACAGGAACACAAAAGTTTGTCCCACGATACGACAAGTGTCTGATTTGTTTTGGTGACTGTGTCGAACAATTGCCCAAACATTGCTTAAACTGTGAACACGTTTTTCATGCATTTTTTTGCTTCAAAAAGTAGGGAAATTTACTGTATGGATTCCCCTCGTATAAGCACACCTCTAGCCCATCCTACTCACGCCAGAGCATCGAGGTACATGTCTCTACGAGTGCCGACAGTTTATTACTTGTAAAATGTAATGGGGTTCGTGGTCTTTTTTTCCCCTCACATACATGAAACGTGTAAAAGAAGACACCATTCTGGTGAATTACAGAAAACCTGGGAGTGTAAATTTGCAAGAATGACATTGTAAATCCTCTGGATCAAGTCAAAAAATGAGGATTAGCGAAATCAAAACAAAAAGAGGACGTTCATCCGCTAAACGAATGACTGGACAACAAAAGATAAACTCCCAAAAGTTATTTTAAGAAACAAAAATCAGCTTCTACAGTTTGGAAAGGGGAACTAAAGTGTGACCACTAAGCCTTACTTCAAGACATAGGTAACCCTAATGAACGAATTATCAGAATGGCAAGAAAGACAAAAGGGAATTGTTGAGACAGAAGACAAGACGCACAAATTAAAAGAAACGAGTAAGTTTACGCAGGTGCCATTAGCGTTTGAGGATGTGGTGATAGGCATGGACGAGAGCCGCTGACAGTAAGTTTTCAATATGTTCTGGATAGTGTTTCAACGACTTGGCCAGATCGTGAGCACAAACTCCACGCCAAGTGCCCTGTCAGCCAGACAGTTGTGTTTAGTTTGGTGCGCAGTCGGGGTTTTATGTCGCGGATGGTGAACCATTACACCGGCACATTGGGAGGTGTTGTCCCATGAATCAGGGTGAAGTCCCACACAGTAGTCACCCCACGACACTGGAAGCGATGTTCCCTGGACAGTTGCCAGAAAGCGAATATGTGATACCTTCTGACTGGTCGGTAGTACGTTGTTAACTAGCCTGTACCACAGACTAAGGACCTAAGACGACTGGAGAGGATCAAAGACGTTGATTCACTCCTGCTTCCAGTGGATGTCGGGGTGACGGGCTCCTAGTTTATCAACCGGTGGTCGTCCTTTAAGATTTTGTACACCATGCGAGCTGTTAGATGTGGTTGTAGTTCGGCCCGGAGGATATAGCTACGTTTCAAATAGTTGCCCGAACGTGGGACATCATGAATGGGATGCCGAATATTGACACAGGAGCCTCCTCGAACTGTGCACGGTACACATTTATAGTAAAAATACACAAGCCCAAAACCGCCCATCACCGATGATAGTAGATTCCGTGTGCACGCAAGTCGTGACAATTCACAGTACGACGTAGACTTGGCGAGTGCTGACCCCCAGAGTCCATTTGGCTGAGACACAAGGACCCTAGACGTCATGTTCTGGGGGTATGATAAGCTACAACTCTCGCTCAAGGTTGCTGTTTGTGGAGGGAACGCTGAACGGCGTACGGTACGTGCAGTGCGTTATAAGACCAGTTCATCTGCGACTCTTTTAGCAGGAAAGCGACCTGTTGATCCAACAAGAAAATACCTGCCCACAGACTGCGTGAGAAACTGAGCGAGCTCTTCAAGACGTGCAGCAGCTTGCCTGGCCAGCACCATCTCCGCACTTGCGTGAAATCTAGCATGTGTTGGAAATGATGGGACGACAGCTGAAAAAGGGGGACGCAACCCACATCCAACGCAGATCTTCATGACCAAGTGAGCAGGCTTTCGATACTGTATCTCGAGACAGTTTTCGCCATCTGTACGATTGAATCAGCGCCTGCACTGCTGCACCACAGCTAACGTGTGTATTAGCATGGACTGCCACGAAGACCTGTGACTCGACTGAAGTGGAATCCATGCGAACGTAAATTGAACAATTTTTGCAAAATAAAACCACCGAGAAAATACTTCAATCAAATCAGTACCCATCTTTGCGTTGAAGTTCCTATTCAGAATGAAAGTTATAAAAAGAAAAAAAATCCAGAAAATCAACTGGATTACAAAATTTATTGTTTTACCGTTTTCTTTATAAAAATATAACTCAAAATCATGCGACATGGAGCTTGAGAAAAGTAATTGTTTTTTACATTGTATCCATCCATTCCCAATTCCTTCTCTCTGTCCATATAGCCATCTAATCTCCCCCACCTTTCTTCTCCCTCTATCCGTCCTTTATCTGTCCATCTCGTCCCTTCGATTCCTCCTGTCACCTTCTCTCTATTTGCGCATCTCCTATTCTCTGTCTGTCTCTTTCCTATTTCCCTCGTGCTAGCTATTCAAAATTTAGAAAATCAAAATGAATAACTTCCATCAATTTTTGCAATAACGTTGAAAAGTGATGGTAAGGTTACTCTTACAGAAAATTACACGAAATATCAAAGCTAATAAACAACGTTATTAATAGACGTTGTAATACAGTTTTTTTTTCACTGCTGACAGCATCATCGACCTAGCACTTCTATTTTCGATGATTTCATATTAATATTGCAGATTTTTATGTCAGATGGAGGAGGTGACATCAGAGTTATAGATACAGAACCATATAATTCATTTACCACTCGTAATAAGTACGTACATACTTTATTTTTATTTTGTGCTCACTGATGGCGAAGTAAAAGATACTGATAAACGAAATTCAAGTTAGTATTCAATTAAATAAAGCGAAATATACGTGGTTGGCAAATGTTGTTAACAAATATGTGTAGAGGCGAAAAGATATCCGCAGCTCTCCCATGATAGAAAGTATACGTAACGTTATCTGAAAACAGTTACTAAGAAGTTTACGATGATTGTGGCAAAACTTAATAATAGTACGGATTTCTGCGAGTCCAGCACAAAACCTTCATATTTTTCTGCCTTCGTATTCTTTCGCTTTATTCTGAGTTCTTCCCTTTGGTGTATACAGCAGGTTCCTACTAGTCTGCCCTCGCTTTATTCTCAACAGATTTGCGAGTCGCACTTCGTCATTGAATTGTATTGTCGTTCGCAACAAACGACATACATTCGTCAGCTTATATATGAAACAGTGAAGTAGATGTGTCCGATTACAATCTTGTTTTTCGTTCTTCATGGTCTGCCCAAGTTGACTGTATTGCATCTTCCTGTGAATTATTCCTTCACTGCTTCTCGCCGGCCGCGGTGGCTGAGGGGACTGAGGCGCTTGAGTCACGGTCTGCACGGCCACTACGGTCGGGGGTTCGAATCCCCCCTCGGGCATGGATATTTGTGCCATCCTAGGTCGTAAGTAGTTCATAAGTAGTTTGTAAGTTTAGGGACTGATGACCCCGTAGTTAAGTCCCATAAGCTATACAAACATTTGAACATTTTTTTCACTGCTTCTCTACACTTCGTCTCGCTCAAGTCTTTAGTTATCTCTTTGTTCTGGGCACTACAGACCCTGCTAACCTCTTTATTACTACTCCGTTAAACCTCTAACTCTGCCAACAAGCTGTTCAACGCCGGCCGCGGTGGCCGAGCTGTCTGCGGCGTGCCAGCTACGGTCTGCACGGCCGCTGCGGTCGGGTGTTCGAATCCCCCTTTGGGCAAGGATGTTTGTTCCGTCTTTAGTATAAGCTAGTTCATAAGTAGTCTGTAGTTTTAGGGACTGATGACCCCGTAGTTAAGTCCCATAAGCTTCGAAAAATTATAAAGGAATTTTAAAATGTAATTAAATTTGTCCATAATTTTTCTTATAAAAGGAATAAATAATACAGAAAATTTTAATACATAAGGTTTCTATTGCCCATTTATGTCGTTATACTAGGTTCGTAATATATGGAGCACTGTTAACTTTCAACATCGACTATTGGGACGTTTTTCTTCATTAACTCATTTTTGTGTGCGCTATTGCTGTCCTTTCCAACCTTCCATTTGGAAACATGATGTGAATTTTGTTCTACAAGATTAAATGGTTTATTCAGGAGCCTTCATATCGTTATTTGATTTATAATGCTCTGGTTTATTGTACCCAGACACTTCTGAATCAATTTGGTGTAAATTTAGCAAAAAAGTCATTACTTAGCTCCATGGGCTATGATATATGATTGCGCCACTGTCAATACTACCACAAAAAAATTGCATCAGTTTTACACTATTACAAACACGATTTCTTATCACATCAACCATTTGTCAAGTTACAATGACTTGGGATCCTTTTTAGGAAATCACCACATTACTAAGTTACAATGACTTGAGATCCTTTTTAAGAAATCACCACTTTACTGGTCTGTGAATGCAGCTACTTATTAGCTCACACATTACAAATATGCCGTGAAGAGTATATTCTCTACGATTTGTCCTCTCAGACATTCAGGAAATTTTCTCAAATTTAAGCCGAGAGAGGAAATCGTTCTTCTATCGCAGTTTATACTTGTGAAATGGAAGCCACTTCCTTCGAGAATATAATAAACGACCAGAAAATCCATTCAAAGTGACTGGGACATCATTAATATCAAATTGCTGACAGTGTCAGAGATTGTTGTTTCACAAGAGCAATTAATCTAAAGTACAAGGAGGGAAAGCTGTGAAGGTTACATCTAGTTGTCTTTGATTATTCGCTCACTGCGCAAAGGCAGCCGGAAATAATTTACTGTCAAATAATCTGTTCAGCATTCATCCACTTTAATTTTTCTCGTTCAGAACGTTACTTGTCTCAACTTTGCAGGACGAAAGGTCAATATATTAAGAATCGAATAATTTTTGTTTTAATATACAGGGTGATTGACGAAGATAAAAAAAATTCAAATGTTTGTAAATCTATCGGACCAGTCATCAGTCCGTAGCTTACAAACCACTTAAACAAAAGTAAACTTACCTAAGGACAACACACACACACATGCCCCACGGAGCACTCGAACTTCTGATAGCGAGCAACCGCGCGCTCCGCAGCGAGACGCCTTAGACCGGTCGAATACTCCACCGCGGCTCACAAATATATGCAAATATTTTTAAACTTTGTTCTTCGAGTGAAACTAAAGAAAAATGTTCATATAAACATAGGCCTGTATATGTTCGTTTACGCAGTTACGGTTAACAAAACGTTTTGCCTGAAATTTAGCAACATCGCTAATGTGAAGACATCACTCTACGAGTTTAAAGGAAATCAACATTTCTATTTATTTTGTTGTTATTAATCTGCTGAATCTAATAAAACGTATCCCAGATTGTATCTGCAGTAATTTTCCAGAATTTCCAAAGATTATACCAGTAAATTTGTTTAATTTCCACTAAGAATGTTGGTACCGTTAGTAAGCGGTTTCAGTCGTTTCCTGACCTTGAAACGAGTTCCTTTTCTGCATTCTTCAGTAAAAGAACATAACAGCAGTGTATTAAGTGAAACCACATGGTAACTATTGTATATGGTAGATTGTTAATGAAATAGTGATTCATTGTCAAACTATATGTACACAGTACAACTTCCTTAACACGGGCTTTGTTTTTTTTCTGTTTAACTTGAATTCTTGTGTGCTATGGTATAAATAAAAGCAGATTATCTTAACACATTCATACAGATTTACTTTATTACCATTATTTCCCAAAATTAAAATCTCTACTACTTCTTAATTTCATTCATCATAACGATGTTTTATGAAAGCCTGTAACAAAAAGGATCTAAAAATGGAAAAAAAGTCTCGAAACGCGCAATACTGAGCATTAAAAACAAGTAACTGGTACGTTTCCTTTATATAAATTATATATACTGCTTCTGTTGAAAACTTTGTGCAATTGTCTGGAATTAAAAATAAATTTTGGGCAAAGTAGTTAATACATAACATATTTTCCCAATTTATTTTTTGCTCGTCTGGATTTTCTGGAAAACTACTGTAGATATAAATTTAGGAGATGTTCAGTTACATTCACCAGGTGAATAGCAACACAAGAAATGGAAATTTTGCTTTACTGTAGAGATTTGCGATGGCTTCGTCTTAGCGAAGTTGCTAAATTTCCGACAAAATCTTTAATTAGTAACTCCGTAACTAAACATTTGCGGACCTACGTTTATGTGAACTAATTTCTTTAGTTTTACTTTCAGAATGGTAAATTAAGATATTTGCTCAGTCACCCTGTATAAAAGAGCGTGTACACAAGTGACCTTTTGTATTTTCGTGTGTGGACAATGAACGTGCATGTG
The DNA here is from genome assembly GCA_026315105.1 of Locusta migratoria. Classification (NCBI taxonomy): domain Eukaryota; kingdom Metazoa; phylum Arthropoda; class Insecta; order Orthoptera; family Acrididae; genus Locusta; species Locusta migratoria. The sequence continues at coordinate 731,117,319 of CM048744.1, read as the reverse complement.
TGAAATTTGTTTGATCCTGAAATCTACGTGAGTATAAAAATGTATTGGTTAATAACGAGAACAATGAGACTTTCGACGCAATTACGATTGAGGTTTAAAATATTTCTGAATGTTTAAAGAAGAGGTAAAGGAGAGCATGTAGGTAAATTAATCGAAAATTGGGATGGGAATAGGTAACAATATAAAACATTATAACATACATAAACAACAAAATACGTAGAAAAATTTAAATGGGTCTTTGTTCTGGTACGGGATTGATAATCAAACATACACTGAAGACTTCTAATGATTTAATATATTATTTCAGAGCAGGCATCTACGTATTTTGAAGACGTTTGAGAAAAAATATGCTATTAACGTGTACCTGAGCACTAGTACCAGCTACGTGTCAGTTTGCCTCAGCAAATATTCATTGATCATTTCTTTGCTGCGTCCAAATTTAATGCTCGGTGGGTTGAAGAAACCATCCTGCACACATACTCACGTATATATGACACGCATGCACACACACTGTGCTATGCTAGACGAATCCCAAAGCGACAACGCCGCGAACTAGGTCGGGTCTTCTCCGCTCATAAAACCAGAAAATGGGGCAGAAGAGATACGAACGCAGAGGGAAGCCTGAGACATTTTCTTTCACTTACTGGGGCGCACCTAACGCATTATGCCAGTTTTCGTAGACAAAATGACGCTTACGGCGCTCCGCACGAGCGATAAAATTTTCGATGGTCGCTTTGGAGCTGTTTGTGGCCCCTGCGCCGCTAAATTCACTGCAGCGTCCGTTTTATGCTTCTGTCGATACGTGAGTGCCTTAAGTTGTCAGTAAGAGTCGGTGTCTCAAGGTTACTCTATAGCTGTACACAAAACCCTCGTAATCACTGTGTTGACTTCTAACGGCTTTCAGGTTATTTCCGTGACAAGTAAACATGACTGAGTGTAAAGACCACTCTCGCTATTCCAGTTATAAATGATATGAACGATATTTTGCCATTCCGAATCCCAGTACATAGACTATAAGATTAGAATTCGTTAACTTACTGTCAGCGAGCGTTTGTCATACTGCCCGTTAGTGAGCATTATGTGACGACAAATTTATCTTTAAGAATATCAGCGCATTATACCACATTGGATGTAGCTATTTACGTAGAATAAGACATTTAAAACAGTTTTCGCAATTACCACGAGAACAACAAATCCAGTTAAAAACTCTGAAACAAAAGTTGTAAAGACACCCCTCCTCATCACTACCCCTACCCATCCCCCCCACCCCCCTAGGAACCCTACCAGTTTCACTGTCTCAGTCCCAGAGAACGTGTTGTGGAAGCTTTTATATCTTTATTAGGGGCCCTTCTCTATTATTATGGATTGGTGATATCTGGGGAAAATTACGTATCTTTTGCTTTAACATTTTTATGGTTGCATGTTAGAGGCGCAGTAATATACAAAAAAGTATATGGGTTAAAATCATTTACAAATGATCTCAAGAAATACTTTTCAGATTAAAATTACAGGAGGTTGGTATACTAAAGGATTTACCGAGCGAGGTGGTGCAGCGGTAACACACTGGACTCGCATTCGGAAGGACGGTTGTTCAAATCCACCTCCGACCACACTGATTTAGGTTTTCCATGATTTCCCTAAATCATTCCAGGCAAATGCCGGGATGGTTCCTTTGAAAGGGCACGGCCGATTTCGTTCCACATCCTTACCCAAACCCTACGAGCATAAGCTCCGTCTCTAATGACCACGCTGTCGACGAGGCGTTAAACTCCAAGTTTACTTCCTTCCTAAAGGATTTAATAAGGAGCCCGCATTTTTTTTTCTTTTTGTTGAAAAAAGCGCAATTCTCCAAATCATAATCCAGTACTTTTTCCACGTAATTTGTGCAATGTAATTGATAAATAAACCAACTAACTGATTTAATTGAGAGTCTTACATTTGTTTCGGAGAACCCTATGCCTCAATGAGTTGCATGTATCTTCGCTTATAGTAATATCACTGGACACTCTGGAAGAATTTAATTCAATTTCATATCCGTATTCGGATTTTGAGTCTGATCCCATTTATTCCAATATCAGCTATCACTGGATTTTCTCAATTTCCAACTTTTGAAGGTCGGTATTTCTTGCAGACTAATGCTCGAATGTTTGAGTGTTTGTGTGTCTGACATCTATGTATCTGTCTGTGGAAGCCAGCAACTCGTATGTTATGGGCAACAGTAGATCTGGAATGATTTTTCGTGGTGGTTCTATCTTGGGAGCCAGGGAAATAGCCAAAATGGGGGACGGATGAAGAGGATCAATTCCCATCCTCCTAAAGTTATCTGAAATGCGTTACAATATATGTAGTAATTTATTTTTGTTTTATCATCTGCTCCTCCACCCTCCACCTCCACCCCCCATCTGGCAACGACCCGTGGAGAGTGAATAGGTATGAAACGAGGTATACTAGATATTTAGTGACGATCTTCCAGCAAAGTGACACCACGACCGTCATCACACCAGCCACCCGCATCCTCATGTTTAATCGGTTGTGTAGCACGGAGACAGTAATTAACGCTCTCACATGACTGGTCACATAATCGTGTAGTGAAGATGTATGGATCATTGCAACCAATTTTCCCTCTGTCACTAATTTTAATTGATTCCATTTGCAAATTGAATTTACTAAGTGTTTGGCGAATAATGTGCGATCACCTGGGAAGTACATTGTATTTGGCTGTTTTAGGGCAGTGAAAATCAGCAGTTCATGACAGACCAGTACTCTAAGGCGGATATCCATGTTCTTGCGAGCGGTCGCCATAACCGCCTTGTAAACCCTTGCAGCTCAGTGTTTTATTTCTAAAATTTTATCTGCTTCAACCTGCCCATTCAGTCACCCCATCTCCCAGTCGGCCTTAGAAGATGTAAAATAACGTACATTAAGAATTCATTATTTAGAAAAGAATGTTATAAAATTCAAGTTTTAAATAATAATATTATACAGGTTGTTACAAAAAGGTACGGCCAAACTTTCAGGAAACATTCCTTACACACAAAGAAAGAAAATATGTTGATATGTGTCCGGAAACGCTTAATTCCCATGTTAGAGCTCATTTTATTATTTCTCTTCAAATCACAAACGTTCACAGAAAATATGTGTTGATGACGTGACTGCACAATTGCGTGCGGATTCTCGTCAGCCTACACATTTTGATTGTGAAAATTTACAATTTGATCACGTTGGAATGAAGCCTCATCCGTAAATAGAACATTTGCACTGAAGTGAGGAGTGTAACATTGTTGGATGAACCACTCGCAGAAGTGTGCCTGTGGAGGACAATCAGCTGCTGATAGTGCCTGCACACGCTGTACATGGTACGGAAACAACTGGTTCTTCCGTAGCACTCTCCATACAGTGACGTGTTCAACGTTATCTTGTACAGCAGAAACTTCTCTGACGCTGACATTAGTGTTATCGTCAACTGTCACGGTCTGCACGGCCACTACGGTCGGGGGTTCGAATCCCCCCTCGGGCATGGATATTTGTGCCGTCCTTAGTGTTAGCTAGTTCGTAAGTAGTTTATAAGTGTAGGGACTGATGACCCCGTAGTTAAGTCCAATAAGCTATACAAACATTTGAACATTTGAAGAACTGCACGAATAATTGCCTCGTCCATTCCAGGTGTCCTCGTCGTTATAGGTCTTCCCCAGTCGCGAGTCATAGGCCGGAATGTTTCGTGCTCCCTAAGACGCCGATCAATTGCTCCGAACATCTTCCTGTCGGGAAATCTGTCTCGATACAAACGTACCGCGCCACGCCTATTGCCCCGTGCTAATCCATACATCAAATGGGCATCTGCTAACTCCGCATTTGTAAACATTGCACTGACTGCAAAACGACGTTCGTGATGAACACTAACCAATTGATGCTAGGTACTGATGTGCTTGATGCTAGTACTGTAGAGCAATGAGTCGCATGTCAACACAAGCACTGAAGTCACCATTACCTTCTTTCAATTGGGCCAACTGGCGGTGAATCGAGGAAGTACAGTACATACTAGTGAAACAATTGGCTATTTTGACAATTGTCTGCACGAATTATTTCAATTTATATTTAAAGAGAAATACTAAAATGAGCTCTAACAAGGAAATTAAGCTCAAATGTTCAAATGTTTGTTAAGCTTATGGGACTGAACTACGGGGTTATCAGTCCCTAAACTTACAAATTACTTATGAACTACTTACGAACTAGGACGGCACAAATATCCATGCCCGAGGGGGGATTCGAACCCCCGACCGTAGTGGCCGTGCTGACCGTGACTGGAGCGCCTCAGTCACTGCGGCCGGCGGAAATTAAGCGTTTCCGAACACATGTCCACATAACATTTGTTTTTTCTTTGTGTGTGAGGAATGTTTCCTGAAAGTTAGGCCGTACCTTTTTGTAACACCCTGTATAATCAAAAATATAAAACCACAAGGTTCAATACCGACAACCGTTGCTACCGCCTCCCTTCCTACCAACGTATCACTTTGTTCCCTAGTTCTGCCTCGTACAAATTGGCACAAGTCGGTAGTCTTCGTGACTATTACATAATATTTCCAAATGCTGCCAGCCGCAACGTTCGAACAGCTGTTTTCTAGCTGCTCTATGAACATGTGTTCAGTATTTATCAACAATTCATTTAGCGGTTAATGACGATGCTCCATCGGGGTCTCGTATAATTCTGATTCACCAGGTCTTCACGAAACGTTAATTCCGTGTGCCTTTTGTAGCGTAACAGCTGATCGTTGCTTCGCGCTTGACAACAGTCCAAGCTAAGGAGAAAAGATCCAGCCCCTCTCCTCCCCTCATCCCGAGGCTGCCATGATCTTTCTCCTCTCCCCCTCCCCCCTCCCAACAAAAATCGTGTGACACTGCCATTAGGAAAGGCTGTAATGTTCATCAGTCAGATTTTGTCATTCGAATCTTTCATGATGGTGAGTCAAAACACACAATTATTTTTTATACATGTAATAAATTCGCTCCTTAATGTATGTAAAATATAACAAATGAGGTAAAATATCTATGAATTATTTTTACACTTCTTATAATACGAAAACAATGGCACAGTAAATAAAATGAGTAGGTTAGGATTAATTATAATCAGCTCGTAACCGTTCAATTAACATGATACTTGAAATACTCCTCCCTGCGAGATTTGAAATTACCCACACACACAGAGATGGTGGAGAAATATAAATTAAAAAAATGTTTAGCAACTGTAAATTATGTTCCGCGATATAATGAAAATAAATAATAAGTGCAAATGAAATTACGGCGCTGAAATCACAACAGGGAGACATATTTCAACATGGGTTACGCCGAACATTTTCAATATAAAAGTAGTGCCTAAAGTATTGAATAATCTGAAAAAGAATTTCTTTTTTTTAAAAAAGCCTCGTCATAGAATATTAATTTATGTCGGCGCACCTTATACTGTTTCAGGTTGGTATTCAGCTCGCCACGAAACTCTACACAAAAATTAACTGTTGGACTGCACGTTGACAATGCCGATTTATCTTATCACCACGGCTAGCCAAATGAAAGAAATTGAAAATTAGTATACTGACAGAAATCTTAGGGACGCTTTTGCGGAACATACAATTCTGAAAACCGTTAAAGTATCGTAGAAACGTGCGTTGTCCAACAATTAGTTTTATGTAGGCCGTGTAATGGCGGCTGTTAGTATCTGAAAAAGAGATTAGCACATATAAAATACTTTTATATTATAAGGTAGGAATGAGCTGGCTATTAATGATCAAATGCATGATTACGAGATAATTATATATACATTCTTTAAATTGGATTCCATTAACTGGAGGGTCGTGTTCAACGGCCACAAAATCACTTTTATCAATAATGAAAGGAGCAGCATTAGCCGTAAATTCTTTTGCTTTATTTAGGCAACTCGATGTCGGCTTTCCAAGAAACCATCTTCAGTGAAGTCAGCAAATGTACATTTTACAACTATGCTGTTTTGAACTTGCTGACAGCACTGAAGATGGTTTCTTGGAAAACCGAAATCGATTTGCCTAAATAAAGCAAAATATTTTACGGCTAATGCTGCTCCTTTCATTATTGATATCTATATTCTGAAATGGTGGCGTATTCACTTACATTGACTTAACAAAGATCCAAGAGAAATCAAATGATCAATTAAAATACTACAATTTACGGAGCGACACTTCATTATGTCCATTCAGGTCAAGAGCTAACAGTAGAAGATAAAATCGAAGCCTGGCGCTTCTTCCTGCTTAGTTAAAAAAATGAAGAGCGTAATTATGTTATTGTTTGTCCTTTACAGTGCATAAGTTCATTTGTGCATATCTGTGGATTCTTAAAATATTTCTTTGAAACAACTTCTCATAAATTAATCTAAAAACAGGAATGTTCGTTAAAAGACAACTGTTAAATTATGAAACCGAGTACATCAGATAATAAATATTTGCTGGGCGGTCCACGTAACATCACATACTCTACGTGTAAAAATCGAACTAAACTGACAATATTAGTTTGTAAATTTTGGCTGTCTTCACATGACTCCACTCGGTGGAGCCGCTGACCGGAAAAGCAGCGGGTCGTCGAATATAAACAATCGGCACGTAACTTCAGCATATCAGCAACAATAACGGCATCATGAAAGCAGAGGACGGCGACTTAAAACAGCTTTCAGTGACAGCAACTCGCGTTCTCAGTAGCAGAGTGGCTGTCACCGTCTTTTGGAAGGTCGCTCGCGCAGAGAACCGCTTCTCGGTGGTCTCCGGTGGCGAGGCCTTTCGCACTTACCTCAGGAACTCAGTTCCGTCCCTATATTTCTGCATCTTATGGTTATATCTTCGTAATCAAACTAAAATAGTAAGCTCGCTTTAAAATGCCAGTGAAACTGTAACTTGGAATGGAATACTCAATCTATATAGGATGTAGGCCTGACTGCTGATGCGACGTTGTCCTTCGTATTCAGGTATAGTCATTACAGTCTACCAAACCGCTCAATAAACGTTCCCTTTTGTTCTGCTCGCGCTACTAAAGAGATATTATTGTAAGAAGTTATGATTTAATACATAATAAATACACTCCTGGGCATTAAAATTACACCACGAAGATGACGAGCTACAGACGCGAAATTTAACCGACAGGAAGAAGATGCTGTGATATGCAAATTATTATCTTTTCAGAGCATTCACACAAGGTTGGCGCTGGTGGCGACACTTACAAGGTGCTGACATCAGGAAAGTTTCCAACCTATTTCTCAAACAGCACAGACCGGCTTTGCCTTATGAAACGTTTGTAGCAGCGTGGGCTATCGGCTCGGAGACCATGGGTGCGGTTACCCTTGCGCTGCATCACAGACAGGAGCGCCTGCGATGGTGTACGCAACGATAAATGTTCAAATGTTTGTAATACTATGGGACCAAACTACGTTGGTCATCAGTCCCTAGTCTTACAAACTAAGTTAAACTAACCCGAGGAAAACACACACATCCATGCCCGAGGGAGGATTCGAACCTCCGACGCGGAAGGCCGTCGCGATTCGTAACGTGTGCCTCCTGACCGCTCGGGTACTCCCGCGCGGCTGTAAGCAAAGACGAACCTGTCTGCTCGAATGGCAAAACGTCATTTTTTCGGATGAATCCAAGTTCCGTTTACAGCATCATGATGGTCGCATCCGTGTTTGGCGACATCGCGGTGAACGCACATTGGAAGCGTGTATTAGTCACCGCTATACTGGCGTCATCACCCGGCGTGATGGTATGGGTGCCATTGGTTACACGTCTCGGTCACCTCTTGTTCGCATCGACGGCCTAAGGCGACCGACAACACTCAACAGTCCATAATGCTCGGGATTGTACAGTCACGTTATTATCATAGTGTGGCCTCGTATTCTTAGCGACTGCTGAAATGGATAGGCATCGCGAAAATGTACGTAATCAAATAATATGTTCAGAAGGAAAAGTTCTAATAAATACTCTTGTTTATTTCTGTCGAGAATAAAAACGGAAAGGCTTGCTAATACCGTTGGAAAGAGGTATGGAGAGCAGCAGGGAATAGTAAGGCTAGGGCATAATGTTGTGGACGATGTTAAGAATACTAGACGGAGTGATTTGGAATCCTTGTTAGCGTGATTTTAATTACTACTATGTATTATCTTCGATTTCGTTTCTTCAATTTTATTATTATTGTCACAAATAAGAAAGACGTTCAGACCAATTAACTGAAGAAAAACGGCGATCAAAGTCTTTTCCTCTGGCACAAGGAACGGACACACTATCCACTACGCTATAGCAACTCTGCAGTATCTAGTGAAATTCCGAATTTGTTATTTGGCAAGCACTTCTCCAGTCGTATGAATGTCTTCTGATTTATGTTTCAAGAGCTTTTCACAAAATTCCGTATGTTTTTTCGTTCATTAGTCATGAATAAGGGCTCATCACGGTGAATGATCAGTCTAAATCAGCATACAGCATATTGTTTCAAAACGTCGATTCTCCCAGTGGGGACCTATTCTTCTTAGTAGTTACATCTTACTCCAAGATTTGTATTTTATTTTAATTTCTAACGATTTGCTGTAAACCGATGTATTAACAGCAGCCGGTCGCGGTGGCCGAGGGGACTGAGGCGCTTCAGTCACGGCTGCACGGCCACTACGGTCGGGGGTTCGAATCCCCCCTTGGGCATGGAAATTTGTGCCGTCCTTAGTATTAGTTAGTTCATAAGTAGTTTGTAAGTTTAGGGACTGATGACCACGTAGTTAATTCCCGTAAGCTATTCAGACATTTGAACCTTTTTTTTTTTTTTTTTTTTTTTTTTTTTTTTTTTTTTTTTTTTTTTTAACAGCACTTGTATTTTTATTAGCTACACGCCTAACTCAAGGTAGTAGATTTTAATATCGTACTATTTTCTATAGAAAAATGTATTGTTAATGTATTGGGCGTTCGCTACAGTTCTTGGATAGTAACACTAAGGTGGCCAACCGTTCCGAATTCAGCCTCACCGTTCCGCATTGGAATACTTAAAGTGTCCCGCAAAATGAACAATTTCTCCCGCGTATCCCTAATTCCGGTAATTTTCACGTTCCACCAACTGCAGAGTTCCCAAGTGTCGTAAGAACTGGATATGAACTTAGGATTTTTCAGTACTGTTATGTGTAATACCTTTCGTTGTTTGGTGGCATTAAAAAATATAGTATGACTGCCTGAAACACAATTTGCTGTTAGGGTGACCACTCATAGTTCTCTGAGGTTGGCAGCGATATAAAAAGCAATAGGCTCCAGACGAAGCATTACGGGTGATACCGAAGTTCATCGGGAGATTGTTTTGTTTGTAAGCTATTCCGCGCGGAAAATTGGCAAAAAAATCGACATTGTTGATTTGTGTTTGCATACTTCGCCGAGTTTCGTGATCTAATTTGCTTGTTAAAGGTGAAACACTGAACTGAAATATGTGCTGCGGCGGGGAATCGAGCCCAGACCTCCATGCTCACTACTCAAACGTCTTAACCACTAGACCACCAATCACTGCATAGTGAGCACGTAGGTCCGAGTTCGTTTCCCGACCGTAGCACAAATTTTATTTCAGTGCCTCACATTTAACTTTAATGTCTTTGACATTTTCGAGACGTGAAACAGTCTCTGGGTATATAAATTTTATAATTATAGTTTTGTTGTTTTACGTAGCAATGCCGCAGACTGTTAAAATGTGAAGTTGTCGACTCACGAAGTACTTCCAAAAAAGAGGTCACATTTTTAAGTCTACTACACCTTCACAAGTTTAGGAACTGCATGTTATGAACCATCATCACTATCCTCACGCACTGCAAGCTACAAAATCTGACTAATATGCTATCCACGCTTACAGGCAAGTCAATCAATAAATTACAGGTCTGTTTTATATTTTCATCAGGAATAGAAATCACGTGATAGCGTACGAATTTCATTGATTGACTTGCCTGTAAGCATGGATAGGATTTAGACGATATATCCATTTTATCAGTTCCTTTAGCTTATAGTCCATTATGGTGATGAAACCGGTCTATGTTGTAAGTAACATAAACAGCTAGCGGTTCATAACATCCTCTTCCTAAAGTATTTTGCAATCACAATGAAAATTTAACCTCCAGAAGTGCGGTTCAAAACTATTCAAACATTCAATATTTATGAAACTATAACAAACAGTCACGTGTTCGTAGTCCAGTCCCCATCCATATCCTCGAAACATCCCGCATTGAGATTTGAAAAAGTTGGCCCCCTTCAGGAAGTATGTATTCAAAGCAAATATAGCGTTGTTTTGAAAACGTGCTACTCCAACGTTTGACCGTAAATCAACAGCCTGATATTCTTATTTATCATTTCGATGAATGAGTTAACAAAATGTTTGCTGCACATATACCGTCAGTTTCAGTTCAGGAACCGTGTTACAGCACTAGGAAAAACAGTGATCTTCCCCACTCAAGGTTAAATCTAACTTTGGCACAGATATGGGTGAATTATGCGCCAACAAAAGTCTTCGGTCACTTACCAAGTAGCAATAAATATCCGTCAGATAGACAACTATTAAATAATAAGAAATTAATAGAATTTCTGAATGGTAACTCGTTCTAAGCATTAGTTGAATTATTAGATAAAACTTATTAATTTCGATGGAGAAAAAAAGAAACCATAAAAAATAAAAAGTCTTAAAAATATTGTGTCATGTGTAGACACCATTTACTAATCTGACATGTTCCACGTCAGAAATGTCGTATTTATGATCTACTGAACAAGTATTAATCTAATCTACTCACGTAGTATAAGGCTCGAAACAACCAATAGCTGAATACGTAAACAGTTGGCAGCGCTCTCAGCTAAAACGTCAATTGTAAAGTGAACGGGTAAAACACAGTTAAGGCCTGGTGTTGTTATGGTGTTTACTTCTTCCAGTCCTTCGCTAGTGCAGCTTCTCCCCCTTCTTTATCGCTGCTCATCTCCTCCTGCCACATCGCTCCACGCGTCCTCATCTCTCTGTCTCTGTCTCTCTCTCTCTCTCTCTCTCTCTCTCTCTCTCTCTCTCTCTAACCCCTGTCCATCTCATCCTTTCCTATCCGCCACCTCTTCAGCATCCGTACCCCAACATCACACTGTCTCTCTCTAGGTGGTAAGTACTATATTTACCAAGTTTTAACTGCATCGATGTAGGGCGATAGGAAAAGTCAAACGTAGGTGTATGTGATACATACTGTACACTTACAAGGACTGGATAAAAAGTAATGAGAACAATCATTTGTCAGTTTTGTGTTGGTGGTACTGAACTATTTTTAGACATATTAAAAACTGCACATTGTAATTACATAGCTGTACCTACAATTTTTAAATTAAAGACGTTTGATTTCCGCTCAAATCAGGATATCTTGAGGTCTCCTCTACACGATAAAAAAAATACCGTGCGGATTAGTAGATGACATACTGCAGACATTAATCGTACATATATACTAACGAGACAGTACCGGGTGATCAAAAAGTCAGTATAAATGAGATGAACATTAACAAGAGTAAAACTAGGGTAATGGAGTGCAGTGTAAGAAAATCAGGTGATGCTGAAGGAATTAGATTAGGTAACGAAACAATAAACGAGGTAGATGAGTTTTGTTACTTGGGCAGTAAAATAACAAATGATGGTCGCAGTACAGAGGATATAAAATTCAGAATGGCAATGGGTAGAAAGGCGTTCTTGAAAAAGAGAAATTTGTTAACAGCGAATATTGATTTAAGCGTAAGGAAGTCCTTTCTGAAGGCATTTGTATGGAGTGTTGCCTTATATGGGAGTGAAACATGGACGATAAACAGTGTGGACAGAAAGAGGATAAAGGCTTTTGAAATGTGGTGCTACAGAAGAATGCTGAAGATTAGGTGGGTGGATCGCGTAACTAATGAGGAGGTACTGAACAGAATTAGGGAGAAAAGAAATTTCTGGCATACCTTGACTAAAAGAAGGGATAGATTGGTAGGACGCATTCTTAGACATCAAGGAATTGTGAATTTAGCGTTGGAGGGAAGTGTGTGGGGTAAAAACCGCAGAGAAGACCAAGAGATGGATACAGTAAGCAGATTCAGACAGATGTAGGTTGCCGTTCTTATGTGGAGATGAAGAGGCTTGCTCAGGATAGGGTATTGTGGAGAGCTGCATCAAACCAGTCTCCGGACTGAAGACCACAACAACAACAAATTTGAAAACTTAATAAATCGCGGAATAATGTAGATAAAGAGGTAAAAGTTGACACCATGCTTGGAATGACATGGGGTTTCATTAGGGGAAAATATAAATTCAAAAATATCTGACAGATGGCGCTTCATCTGATCAGAGAGCAAAAATTAGCATAAAACATTAAGACAAACCAAAGACGATATTCTTTACAGGAAAATCTCAATATTTTCATCATTCCTCAACAATAGCTGTAGTCGAGGAATAATGTTGTGAGCAGCACTGTAAAGCATGACGGAGTTAGGGTGAGGCATTGGCGTCGGATGTTGTCTTTCAGCATCCCTAGAGATGTCGGTCGTTCACTATACACTTGCGACTTCAGGTAAACCCAAAGCCAATAATCGCACGGACTGAGGTCTGGGGACCTGGGAGGCCAAGCATTACGCAAGTGGCGGCTGAGCCCACTATCATCACCGAACGACGCGCGCAAGAGCTCTTTCACGCGTCTAGCAATATGGGGTGGAGCGCCATCCGGCATGTAAATCGTACGTTCCAGCAGGTGTTTTATCAGCCAGGCTGGCGATGATGCGATTCTGTAACATATCAGCGTACCTCTCATCCGTCGCGGTAACAGTTACAAAACCAGACTCACGCGCCATCTGTCGGACATTTTTAACTCTATTTTATTTTATTTTATTGGTTCTAACAAAACCCCAACTCATTCCAAGCATATGTGTCAATTTTTACCTCTCTATCTACATTATTCCGAGATTTATTAAGTTTTCAAATGTATACTGACTTTCTGATGACCCGGTACTTACGAAATTGATATTAGTTGCAGTTTTTGGTAAATACGTATAGCTTGTATCTCATTGTATCATCAAGTAACGTTAAAACCACATGTTGCTTTGTACATGTACAGGAGCCTCAAAATCAATCACCTTTAATAAAAAAATGAAGGTACAGTTGTGTAATTTCAATATGCATTTTAGCCTATTATTTTTATCTGTAATAACGTTATTGAAACAAACACTAGTTACACACCTTCAATATAACCATCTCATTTATGACAGTTTTCGAAATGTAAGGAAGGCGTCGTAGACCATCTTAGCGTCTATTTCCGTTGACACCCAGTATTGGCCGCCCTATAGCAGGACCAGTGTCATCTCTAGTGTTGCACAGGACCCCTGTAAGAAGTGCTTTGAAGAGTCTGATATCGGGTGAGCACGGTGGATGTTTCGCAATTTCCCACTGCCAGCATTGCAAGAGGTCCTGGACGCAGCAATGGAACAGTATCGTGTATTGTCATGCACAATTATTGGGCGATTTTCCTTGAAATGAAATACCACGTACGTCCGGTACTCAGGTGAAAGAACGACATTTTATGGAACGGCACCCCATCATTCTGTATGACAATACACGATGCTACATCGCTGCTGGAGTCCGCTTGCTACTGTGTTTTCCTTCGTCAAATTACCCGCCAACATTCGTCATCTTATCCGCAAATAAGGTTAAGATGACTAGCTTGGCATCATTTGAAAAAAAAAGTAAACGCCATAAATGTTTCATTTAGAAAATCCAAGAAATCTGTAGTTGGAAGGAAAACTCTAATGGTTTGTCTGAAGTAGTCATGCAAGCGTCAAGTCTAATATAAGGGGATAAAAATTGATGCTTACTGAAAAAGCTACGTATTTTTGCCCTTGGCGTAGAATGCCATTCATTATCAAGTGGACCTGGCAACAGCTGAAACTAGCTTGTAGTGGAAACATCTAGCGCAGTCTGAATAAATACACCCCCGGAAATTGAAATACGAACACATTAGACCCACCATACTTGCTCCGGACACTACGAGAGGGCTGTACAAGCAATGATCAAATGCACGGCACAGCGGACACACCAGGAACCGCGGTGTTGGCCGTCGAATGGCGCTAACTACGCAGCGGTTGGGCACCGCCGCAGTCAGTGTCAGCCAGTTTGCTGTTGCATACGGAGCTCCATCTCAGTCTTCAACACTGGTAGCATGCCGCAACAGCATGTACGTGAACCGTATGTGCAGTTGATGGACTTTGAGCGGGGGTGTATAGTGGGCATGCGGGAGGCCGGGTGGACGTACTGCCGAATTGCTCAACACGTGGGGTGCAAGGTCTCCACAGCACATCAATGTTGTTGCCAGTGGTCAGCAGAAGGTGCACGTGCCCATCGACCTGGGACCGCACAGCAGCGACGCACGAATGCACGCCAAGACCGTCACATCCTATGCAGTGCCGTAGGGGACCGCACCTCCACTTCCCAGAAAATTAGGGACACTGCTGCTTCTGGGGTATCAGCGAGGAACATTCGCAACCGTCTGCATGAAGCTGGGCTACGGTACCGCGCACCGTTAGGTCGTCTTCCGCTCACGCCCCAACATCGTGCAGCCCGCCTCCAGTGGTGTCGCGACAGGCGTGTATGGAGGGACGAATGGAGACGTGTCGTCTTCAGTGATGAGAGTCGCTTCTGACTTGGTGCCAATGATGGTTGTATGCGTGTTTTGCGACGTGCAGGTCAGCGCTACAATCAGGACTGCATGCGACCGAGGCACACAGGGCCAACACCCGGCATCATGGTGTGGGAGCGATCTCCTACACTGGCCGTACACCTCTGGTGATCGTCGAGGCGACACTGAACAGTGCACGGTACATTCAAACCGTCATAGAACCCACCGTTCTACCATTCTTAGGCCGGCATGGGAACATGCTGTTCCAACAGGACAATGCACGTCCACATGTATCCCTTGCCACCCAACGTGCTCTAGAAGGTGTAAGTCAACTACCCTGGCCAGCAAGATCTCCGGATCTGTCCCCCATCGAACATGTTTGGGACTGGATGAAACGTCGTCTCACGAGGTCTGCACGTCCAACACGAACGCTGTTCCAGCTGAGGCGCCAGGTGCAAATGGCATGGCATGCCGTTCCACAGGACTACATCCAGCACCCCTACGATCGTCTCCATGGGAGAATTGCAGCCTGCATTGCTGAGAAAGGAGGATATACACGGTACTAGTGCCGACATTGTGCATGCTCTGTTGCCTGTGTCTATGTGCCTATGGTTCTGTCTGTGTAATCATGTGTTGTATCTGACCCCAGGAATGTGTCAAAAAAGTTTCCTATTTCTGTGACAATGAATTCATGGTGCTCTTATTTCAATTTCCAGGAGTGTATTATTGCAGCAAAATTGGATTAATTCTCTATTACAGTAATGACAAACCAAAATGAAAAGTCAATGAGGAAAAACTCTGAAACAAAAGCTGTGTAAAATAGCAGATGACTCTCTTGTTCTGTTCGCACATTCATAGGTAATGCAAGTAAGCTTCCACTTTCTTTCTTTTTAGATAAAGTACCACTGCCGCCGTGGAGTGGGCGAGCGTTCCAAGGGTCTAGCTGCGGAGCGGGCCGATGCTCACCGTCAGAGGTTCGATTCCTCCCTCGGACATGGGTGTATTTGTTGTATTAAGTTAGTTTAAGACGTATGTAAGCCTAGGGACTGATGACCAGAGTAGTTAAGTCCAATACATTTGAAAGTATCACCGCGTCTAAGACACAGTCGCGACACACCCGCTGATTTTTGTTATACACTACGGCAGCAGCGCTCCAAGCGGTCGGAAAGTTACATTTCTGAATACGATATTGGAGGAGTGCGAATAGTATTGCTTTCCCTTTTTTACATTAGGGAACGTATGTAGTGCCATAAAAATAGGTAATAACTTAATAGTAGTTGCACATTTGTCTTTATTGGATTTCTTAAGATCACTTACGAAGTACGAAACGATACAGGCTCTTATTGAATGATTTCATTTTCTATTAAAGGTAAAAAATGACTAGGAAGGAAGACGTCGCTTTTCTATTCAGGAACGTTAAGGTTTCTTCACTACAACTTCAGTAAAATCGATGAGGGTGAAACGTAGGAAACGTGTATAGAAAGCAATAACTACAGTATATAATGTGTCACGTTACCACAGCTATAACTGAAGTACAAACGTCACAAACTTGACAATAAAACGGCAAAAGTAATCAGACCGTTTTCCAACAATGAAGAACACCATTACACAATTGTTGCTACAGTTGAACCACAAAACATTGTCTTTTCAAGCTACATTAATTACACTCGAAAGAGCACGCACGTATAAGAAAGACGAGTGAGGTGTAAAAATGTGCGAATCATTAGACTCCACACCGAATTGATACAAGTCAAATAACTGCCTCTCACTGCAAGAAAGGACCATAATATAAATTTATGTTTCTCTTACGTTTATTTTCTACTTACTTTCAGCGGAATAAGCAGCAAATATACACATATTCGTGAGTTTTGTTCATGGCAAAGTTGTTCTTTACACCACTGAATCAATTGAATTCGGCTATTTTTACATTAATTTCCGTATTGTGTATATCTCTTGATATTTTACTAATACTTGGCCGCGGCGGAGTGGCTGAGGGCATTGAGGCGCTATGTTCCGAAATGCAAAGCCGTTACCCATCGGGGTTTCGAATCCCCCTCGGGCATGGATATTTGTGCTGTCTTAATTATAAATTAGTGTAGTTTGTAAGTTTAGGGACCAATGACTCTGCAGTTAAGTACCCGTAAGCTTAACAAACATTTGAACATTTAGCTTAGTAGAGGGTTCATCGGACCACTTTCAGATCGATGTTTACCACTACATAAAAAGTGGGAAATAAGTCAATTATCAATTTAATTAAAACAAGTAGAAATATCACTGCAAAAAACGCAAACATCCACACAAACACACACACACACACAGAGAGAGAGAGAGAGAGAGAGAGAGAACGCACACATATAAACGGTTCAAATACACACACCTGAAGAACAGAAAATAAATATTGCAGAGCTTGCATGCGTAAATGAAAAGTCCAAAGTTAAATTCACCTTACAGCACGAATTTTTAATACGCTGTGAAGATTGTTTTCCTCCAATGAGGAATAGGAACAATGTACCCGTAGATGGCAGTCTAAGCAAAATCTATAAGTCCCCGCAGGTTCATAACCTTTATATCCTCACAAAAAAGTAAAATGAAGACAAGAAATACTCTGAAATCATAAATTCGAAAACAAACAGAAATGTATCTCCGTCGTCAGAAGGTATTACACGATTTACTTTTCATCTGAAAGATGAATGGACCTGCATTACGTAAATAACTCTTCCATACTAACGAAGCTGTTATATAACATTGAAGCAAACAAGAGAAACACTTGTTACGACCTTTCCGAGCGCAGGACGCCTACGTGGATCTGACTGCCGCTAACCTCGGAGAGGAGATGAATATCTCGGGGACCGGTGGCTTTGTTTGGAGAGTAATAATCCGTGGCACTTAAATTTAATGCGCGCTTCCATTCAGTGTTCTTAAACAATAATGCCATTTAAAAGGGTAAGAGAAGTAGCTGTAATTTACTTATGGAAGCAGCAAGTGGCGGATATAGTAGTTTTTATCATCATAAAGGATTAAACACTTGCGCACATCTGAACACAGGGCATTCAGGCTCTGAATTTAATTCAATTTGTAACTGTTATTCAGCTTGGGCAGATGAGTATATGCGAATACATACACAGAGGAAACCATGGAAATTGGCATTGATTGCTCCACATATTTACAACTTTCGAATAATTGGGCTATAAGATTGAATAAGACTGACGGAAACTCCAACAATTGCATAATACGGTCGAAAAATAAGTTTTCTACGATGACGCCCACAGGATTATGATATTACACGCCTGTCCATTAAAATTGCTACACAATGAAGATGACGTGCTACAGTCGCGAAATTTAACTGACAGGTGGAAGATAATGTGATATACAAATGATTATCTTTGCAGAGCATTCTAACAAGTTTGGTGCCGGTGGCTACACCTACAATGTGCTGACATGAGGAAAGTTTTCAACAGATTTCTCACACACAAACAGCAGTAGGCCGATGTTGCCTGGTGAAACGTTGTTGTGATGCCTCGTGTAAGGAGGAAAAAGGCGTACCATAACTACTTTGATAAAGGTCGGATTGTAGCCTACCGCGATTGCAGTTTATCGTATTACGACATTGGTGCTCGCGTTGGTCGCGATCCAATGACTGTTGGCAGAATATGGAATCGCTGGGTTCAAGAGGGTAATACGGAACGCCATGCTGGTTCCCAACGGCCTCGTAAGATGACAGGCATCTTATCCGCATGGCTGTATCGGATCGTGCAGTCAACAGATGGGGATGTTTGCGAGCCAACAACCATCTGCACGAACCGTTCGACGATGTTTGCAGAAGCATGGACTATCAACTCGGAGACCATGGCTGCGGTTACCTTTGACGCTGTATCACAGACAGGAGCGCCTGCAATGGCGTACGCAACGACGAACCTGTGTGCACGAATGGCAAAACGTCATTTTTTCGGATGAATCCAGGTTCTGTATACAGCATCATGATGGTCGCATCCGTCGACATTGCGGTGAACGCACATTGGAAGTGTGTAATCGTCATCGCCATACAGGCGTATCACCCGGTGTGGTGTTAAGGGGTGCTATTGGTTACGCGTCTCCGTCACCTCTTGTTCGCATCGACGGCACTTTGAACAGTGGCCGTTACATTTCAGATGTGTTATGACCCGTGATTCTACCCTTCATTCGATCCCTGCGAAACTATACTTCTCAGCAGGATAATGCACGACCGCCATGTTGCAGGTCCTGTACGGGCCTTTCTCGATACGGAAAATGTTCACTGCTGCCCTGGCCAGCACATTCTTCAGATCTCTGACCAATTGAAAACGTCTGGTCAATGGTGTCCGAGCAACTGGCTCGTCACAATACGCCAATCACTACGCTTGATGAATTGTGATATCGTGTTGAAGCTGCATGGGCATCTGTACCTGTACAAGCCATCCAAGGTTTCACTCAATACCTGGCGTATCAAGGCTGTTATTACGGCCAGAGCTAGTTGTTCTGGGTACTGATTTCTCAGGATCTATGCACCTAAATTGCATGAAAATGTAATCACATGTCAGTTCTAGTATAATATATTTGTCCATTGAATACTCGTTTATTATCTGCATTTCTTCTTGCCGCTACCAACAGGTTACCGTAGACAAACAATACTGTATCCGGCGTAGCTGTTTCATTATCAAACAATGCACTGAACAACAATCAAACATCTCGCTCTTAGTTTGATATTCCCTCAAAACATAAAATCAGGTTTCCTGTGTCGCGTTGTACTAAATCAATTTCTTCTTCGTGCTTTGTAATGTCTCTACGCAAAACGTGATGAGTTTTCAAGAAAGTATTCCCGATCAACAAAATTACACATGATTGTGTTGCTTAAAGAATTTCTGATACCATGAAAATTCTTTGAGTCTGATGTGCGAAAAATGCATTTGAAAGTTTTAATTTGCTCCAGTAACTGTAAAATCGAAAGGTATATCTTCTAATAAAACTGTTTGTAATGCGTGGCAGTACTATTTCTTAGTATCTAGGAAAGGAATCCAGAGTGATAAACTGATCACCGAAGACACCTGAATACGCCAGCGTGGACGCAGCCTTAGAAATTCACGACTTTTTTCACACAGTTAAATCCTTTAACTTTATTTACGTATGAATAAAACATATATAATATTTCTTTTATTTCCCCTAGCAATCACAAAACAATAAACGACTGTTATTTAGTTTTATTGTAAATTACTGCCAAAAAGAGGTGCAAGAAGCAGTTAAAAGAAAGCTTAAAACAAAAAGTCAATTTACGTTATGTTAATTACAGGGATTTTTGAGTTTTTAAACTCACAGTTACATGCTATCTGTAAGTAAAAGTTAATTATTATGATGCTGTGATTCTCTTCCTCCCTCCCTCCCTCCCTATCTCTCCCCATTCGTACTCTCTCTCTCTCCTCTCTCTCGCTCTCACTTTTTCTGTCAGGCTATCTGGGTGCGGCGGAGGGGGGGAGGGGGGGGCAACTCTACCTGTGGTGTCGCACAAGTACAAAGTGCGCGCCACCTACTTTCGCCGCGCGCCGCCACGCATGCACGGCGCGGCGTTCTTCGGACGACAGCCACGAGCGCCCTCTGCTGGAACCCCGCTCGTGGCCACCACGGAAATATATAGCACTTCGGACTGATAGAGGAACGAGTCGTCACTTCGGACTGAGATAGCAACGGGCTAGGACCTTCGTAATCAGATAGGCACCATTGAAGACTTTGCTATCGTACAGGCACTAGGCAGGCCTCTAACAACTATGTATCAACATTCTGCAGTACTATGTAAAAGTTAAGTATTGTTACATTCTGTGCAATATATATCTTTCTAATTTGCTCTAGTGTTTATAGTTTCTGGCTGCTCCCCTCCGTACCTGCACCAGCGTGTCGGTCTCATTCCCCTCGGCCACCGACACCTACGGCGAGGCTGGGACACAAAAGCGGCGACGAAGTCGGGACACAAAAGTGGCGACGAGGAGTGATAGAACCTTGGACCAGCCCGCTTACAGCAGCCAGACAGCAGCAGTCGGAGCACGCAAAAATTGCTCCCGCCCACCCACCCTTATTATAAGATTTTTGGGGGAACATATTCTGTTACGTATTTTGTGGACTTTTTTGTTGCAGAGCGTCCTCTTTCATATTGCATTTGTGTTTTGTTATAAGTTACTTGTATACGCGGCGCCTAATCGGTCAGCATGGCCACTACCCCGAACCCAAACTTAATGGAAATTATTCAGTTACAGACGGCGCAAATTACCCAGCTTCTCCAGGCCGTGTCGCAGTTGACGACACAGGCTGCTCACCAACAACAACAGTCGTCACATCAGCAGCCCACACCTGCCGCTGCACCGCTTCCGACGTTCCGCCAGTACAACGAACGTGAGGAAGAATGGAGCGACTATTTCGCACAGTTTCAAGAACTCGTCGCGGCTCATCAAATTACAGGTCAGAGAGTGAAGAACCTTTTCTTATCGATTGTGGGCCCCCAGACTTTCGTACTATTGCAAAAACTTTTCCCTCTCGCATCTCCTCGTGATGTAGACTTTGAACAAATTGTAGATGCACTGAATGCTCATTATGAGAGAAAAGTTCTTGTAGCCGCTGCACGGTACCGATTTTTCAGACTTAAAAAATTACCGCAGCAGTCACACCAAGAGTGGATTACGGAATTGAAGGGCTTAACCCGCCAATGTAAATTTACTTGCTCTTGTGGACTTTCGTATAGTGACGTGATGTTGAGGGATGCGATTACGCAGAATATTCAGGACCCCAGAATTAGAGCAGCAATTCTGAAACAGTCTGACCCCTCCTTAGACAGTGTACTGCAGCTTATAGAAGCGCATGATACTTTTGACTTAGCTGATGTAGAAATGCAAAGCCATAGTGTAAATTCAGTGCGCCGCAACGGACGCTTTCCTAGCCGTAGTTCTCAGTATAGCACTAGTGATTCTTATTTTTCTACCGGCCGTGCTGAACAGACAGTGAACAGTAGCCAGTGTAAAAGTGCGACGCAAAGGTCGCCCCGTCGTGTTAGAAACAGTAATTTGAATAACGGGCGCCAACGCTCATTTCAGAAAAATGTACGTAAATCTTGCCCCCAGTGTGTATCTCGCCACAAACGTGCACAGTGCCCAAGTCGCAACGCAACCTGTTATCAATGTGGCAAATCAGGACATGTACAGTCTGTGTGTATGCAAATTACAAACTCAAAGAACAGTAACGTTAGAAACGGTGCTTCGCGAAGTGCGAGAACAGTTCATTCTGTAAATGTTATACGGGCTGTGGAATTGAACAGTGCTTTCCTTGGATCTCAATTGCAAGAAAGTAGTTCTGCGCCTATGGCAAATCTATATAGTGCACCACGTAGCAAGCGCCGACGAGCGCGTAAAACTGTGCAACAGAAAAGGGTTCGGGACAAGCAAAATGATTATGAACAGTGCATTCCTGAAGTGAAAATAGTGCCTTCTGCAACTGCTCCTTGTAATAGTGCCCAGTACTGTGTAGCTAGTGACAGTAGACATCAAGTAGCTACTCAAAAGTGTAGTGCAGTAGTTAGTGACTCTGTAGTAGCCTCGCATTGCGCGGACGCCGATCCGGCGGTAGTGTCATCTAGTGACAGTGTGGTTAATCCGCTGTGTGCCGAGTATGCGCCGCTTCCTACCGCACGCAACCCGCGCAAGCGCAGAAAACAATATGTATTAGACGTTGCCCACATTCGCGCACCGGTCGTGCGCCAGAAGCACAAGCTGTTTGTTACTCTCTCTATAGAAAATGAGACTGTGCAATTTCAGCTTGATACTGGTTCCGCTGTTACATTAATAAATAAAGACACATATGAACTTCTGGGTTCGCCAAAATTGTCGCCGTGTCAACACGTGTTAACAGCGTACACAGGTCAAAATATTCCCGTGCTAGGAACGTGTAGCCTGCCTGCCTCTTTTCAAGGTGTTACGAAAACAGTTGCTTTTGTTGTTCTTCAGGCCAAATCTACGCAGAACATTTTTGGACTAGATGCTTTTGACTTGTTTGGTTTATCAATTCAAAGAGATGTGCTTCAAATTTCGTCAATAGTGCCTCAGGATAAAATCAATGCATTGTGTGCCAAATATAGTGACTTGTTTTCGCCGGAACTAGGTTGTGCAAAAGACTTCGTGGCACATGTAACTTTAAAAGAATCTGCAGTTCCAAAATTTCGTAAAGCTAGACCAGTGCCTATCGCCTTGCGTGATACAGTTGCCGAAGAACTTAAACGTTGGCAAGATAGTGGGGTGATTTCTCCTGTTTCTGCGAGTCAGTGGGCCTCGCCTATAGTAATTATACCCAAGCCGTCAGGAAAACTTCGTCTCTGTGCGGACTTCAAATCAACAGTGAACAGTCAAACAATTGTCGACACTTATCCCCTGCCCAGACCTGAGGAACTGATGGACAAATTAGGACAGTCTCGCTTCTTTTCCAAGATTGATTTAGCAGAGGCATACTTACAGATTCCACTTGATGACGAGTCAAAAACGTTTTTCGTCATTAATACTCACATGGGCCTTTTTCAATTTCAGCGCCTACCCTTTGGCAGTTCTTCCGCTCCCGCTATTTTTCAGCGTTTTTTGGAACAGCTGACAGTTTCTGTACCGTGTTGTTCGAACTATTTAGATGACATTGTGGTATCCGGACGTACAGTTGAAGAACATTTAGCAAACCTGGAGTGCCTTTTCAAAGTGTTGACTGCAGCAGGTCTACGTTGCAATAAAGCAAAGTGTTCGTTTTTTCAAACTGAAATAGAGTACCTAGGTCATGTGATTAATGCCCAAGGAATCCATCCCTTACAGTTACATCTTAGAGCAATCAAAGACTTGCCTCCTCCTAAGAATGTGCACGAATTGCAAGCAGTAATGGGGAAGCTGAACTATTATTTCAGATTTATTCCCAATGCCTCTCAGATTGCAGCTCCACTGCATCACTTACGTAGGAAGAATGTTCCTTTTGTATGGTCCAAAGATTGTCAGGTTGCCTTTGACAAACTAAAGTCTGCACTACTCAGTGATGCATGTTTGATTCCCTTTGACCCCCAGAAGCCTGTAGTGTTAGCAGTTGACGCCTCATCGTACGGTCTCGGCGCTGTAATCTCACATCGTATTGGATCTCACGATCGTCCTATTGCCTTTGCATCCAAGCTACTGACGCCAACACAACAGAATTACAGTCAGATAGAAAAGGAGGCCTTAGCAATCATTTACGGCGTCGCAAAGTTTCATCATTATCTCTATGGCAGAAAATTCTATTTGTTGACAGACCACAAGCCTCTCACGTCGTTGTTCTCACCCACAAAGCCAATTCCGCCACGTACGGCACAAAAGCTTCAGAGATGGTCCTTGATATTGTCAAATTATCAGTATGAGATTTTGTACCGACCTACCACTAAACATGCCAACGCGGACACACTTTCCCGACTTCCGGTTGGCCAGGATGTATCATTTGATTCTTCAGAAATGGCATGTTGTCAGATAGACTCCAGAGATGCTTCCGCTGTCGCAGACTTTCCTTTAAACTCTCGTCGGGTTGCACAGGAAACAGCTGCGGATGCAGACTTAAGTGTGGTAGCACGTTTTGTTCGCTTTGGTTGGCCTGCCAGAGCCAAAGACATTGATCGGCCTCTGGTTCGACGTTATTTTGCACAACGTCATGCATTATCTTTAAGTCAGGGTGTACTGTTGTTGCATACAGACAACGACCAAGCAAGTGTGATTGTTCCTCGTTCCCTGCAACGTGAAGTGTTACGCCTCCTGCATCAAGGACATTGGGGCATTGTTAGGACAAAGCAACTGGCCAGACGTCATTGTACCTGGGTTGGTATGGACGCTCAGATAGAGGACATGACGTCACAGTGTACTGTTTGTGCGGAGCATCAGGCGGCTCCTCCGCAACGTTTCTCAGACTGGCCACGCCCCAAGGGACCATGGCAACGTTTACATATTGACTTTGCCGGACCTTTCTGGAATACGCGCTGGTTAATTGTTGTAGACGCTTTCAGCAAGTTTCCTTTTGTGATTGCCATGAACTCAACGACAGCGTCTAGTACAATCAGTGCCTTAACATCAGTGTTTTGCATCGAAGGCTTGCCTGAAACTATCGTCAGTGACAATGGACCTCAGTTTGTTAGTGCGGAATTTCAACAGTTTTGTCGTGTGAATGGCATTCAGCATATCACCACCGCGCCTTTTCACCCTCAGTCCAATGGTGAAGCAGAACGTTTCGTTCGAACATTCAAGTCTCACATGGAGAAGATGAAAGGTCAGCACTCCAGGCAGCAAGCTCTTCAAATTTTCCTGTCTACGTATCGGTGCATGCCACGTGACGGCCCGTCTCCTGCCGAGCTGCTACACGGCCGCCGTCACCGCACTCTCCTTCACCTGCTGCAGCCTCCCACGCACCGAGTCGGTTCGTATGGCGCTACGCGTTTTCAGGTTTCCACGCCGGTGCTGTACAGGGTGTTTGCTGGAAACAAGAAGACATGGTTGCCGGGCACCATTCAACGCGTGCTTGGGCACAATATGTTTGTTGTACGTTCTTCCACAGGGTCGGAGCTGCGGCGCCACGCAAACCAATTGCGCCTGCACAGACCGCGCGATCCTGTCTCCGGTTTCTTGATTCCAGACCCAGTTCACCGCCAGGGAGCACAACCACATCGTTCGTCCCCGGACTACGAGATCCCTATGGACGTCGACGTACATCCGACGCAGTCGTCGCCGCCGCTGTCGCCGCCGCAGATGACAGCGTCACCGAGAGGGACTCCGGGACCGTGCGGGCCCCCCCAGCTTGGGCCACGCACCTCAGAAGAAGATGACCTGCTCCCTCTGGGCGGGGGCGGGCGCCCTTCCCCAGGTTTCGGCGGGTTCCCTGGAGGATCGCAAGGCGGATGCCGGGGCGCGGACGGCGTCTCGATCCCGGCCTCCGTTACGACGCCCGTCCCACCAGTAACGCCCCCGCCCAGGCCCTCCTCCCAGTGCCGTCGCCGTGGCCCTCAGCCCTACGCCACGACGGCGCGGCGGTTTGGGGGGGAGGGGTGTGGTGTCGCACAAGTACAAAGTGCGCGCCACCTACTTTCGCCGCGCGCCGCCACGCATGCACGGCGCGGCGTTCTTCGGACGACAGCCACGAGCGCCCTCTGCTGGAACCCCGCTCGTGGCCACCACGGAAATATATAGCACTTCGGACTGATAGAGGAACGAGTCGTCACTTCGGACTGAGATAGCAACGGGCTAGGACCTTCGTAATCAGATAGGCACCATTGAAGACTTTGCTATCGTACAGGCACTAGGCAGGCCTCTAACAACTATGTATCAACATTCTGCAGTACTATGTAAAAGTTAAGTATTGTTACATTCTGTGCAATATATATCTTTCTAATTTGCTCTAGTGTTTATAGTTTCTGGCTGCTCCCCTCCGTACCTGCACCAGCGTGTCGGTCTCATTCCCCTCGGCCACCGACACCTACGGCGAGGCTGGGACACAAAAGCGGCGACGAAGTCGGGACACAAAACTACCTGTGCCCGCCCCTCCCTCAAAATCCACCCTTGGGAGCAGCGATTTATAGATGGCGTCCAACTGCAGTAGTTCCAACTGCGCTTTACACGATAAAGGCTCCGAAGTTAGCGTGAACAGCACTTCTTACTGAAAATTGTTCCTAACTAGTGTCGTTAATTGCGACAAATTCTTCATATAATAGTAAACGTACCGCTACAACATCAAACGCCTCGATTGAACTATCGGAGAATGTTTTCATTCATTGGAAAAAAACGCGCTTATCTCATTAATGTGATTATTTCTTTGAAGTTATTTTTCTGTTCAAAGAAATTTCTTTTAATGAATAAATCGGATTCCGCATAACATTAAATTAACGAGCACTGATTAATTATCTCAATAACTATTTAAGAATAAAAGAAGTAATTTTCTTTGCTAGGACAGTTAGTCATTTTATCAGAAGGACAAACTTTCATACAGGTGACCTTTCCAGGAAAATTTTACAAGTAGATACGTTTCATTGGCAGAACACTTAGAAGATGCAACAGTTATATTAAAGAAACTGCCTACACTACACTTGTACGTACTATTTCGAAGTATTCCTGCACATTTTGGGATCAATTTCAAATTGTTCAAATCATTTTACATCTATGGGACCTAACTGCTTAGTTATTAGTCCCTAGTTTACAAACTACTTAAACTAAGTTAAACTAGCCTAAGGACAACATATAAACCCATGCCCGAGGGGGGACGCGAACCCCCAACGGCGAACGGTCGCGCGCACCGCAGTACGGCGCCTCAGTGCGCACGGCTATTCCGCCGCGGCATTGTAAGATCCACACCGGTGGGACTGACGGACGATTTAGAGAAAACTCAGAGAAGGGCAGCTAGTTTTGTATTATTGCGGTGTAGGGGAGAGAGTAGGGGAGAGAGTGTCACGGAAATGATGGACGAGTTGGGTTCGAAATAATTACAAGAAAGGCGTTATTTGTTGCAGCGAGATCTATTTGCGAAATTTCTTTCACAAAATTTCTCTTCACAATGCGAACATATATTGGCAGTACCTACCTACATAGGGAGACATGATCATCATCATAAAATAAGAGGAATCAGACCAAAGGCGGATTTAGGTGTTCCATTGTCCCGCGAGGTATTAGAGAATGGAACTATAAAGAAATATCATAAAAGTGGTTCGATGAACCCTCTGGTAAGCACTTCAATGTGACTTGCAGAGTATCCATGTAGATGTAATTTATCCACTATACAGTTACAAATACCCCCTTCCTAATTAATTTATCTACTCATCAATCTCAAATATCCACTACGGTAATTAATTTAGAGTTGACAGCACTTCATGTACAAATCAGGATCTTGACAGTAATAAAGCAGAAGTTACTAAAATCGGAAAAGAAACAGGAAGGACTACAAAAGGAGACAGTTAATATCAGATAAACATAAGAACAATTTCCTTTAAAGTTATGTCAAGTTAATTATGATGTCCAACAAAAACAGTGGTCGAAAAATAGAAAGGTTGCGAAACATTAAACAAGGAACCCATGAGCAGCAGAAGACTTTTTAGCACAATTAGATGGTGGGCCAGTGAGAAAGAACAACAGTTCACCTAAAGTATTAGTGAAACAATGCAACGTCTACTAGTTGATAGCTTTCTAATTTATGATGAATAGAAACGAGAGTTGTAGGGTTTTATTGAACACCCTGTCGCTAATGTTTTGCAATGGAAAAAGGAGATTACTAACTTAGCTGAATTTTGTACTAACGATATGAACGAAATGTCCAAACGTATGGTGGAGAGTCAATCTAGAGTTGGTCTTAGGCAGCAGATATGTCACTATCTAACAATAATTTCAATTCTGATCATAATTGCAGAAGTGATATTGTTCACCCTTCATCGAATATCTTGGGAGTTTATGAGGACTTGCTGATCTCTAGCATCGTCAACCCCAGACTTTTATGTCTGAGACGTAGATGACTATTACATCAAAAGTTATTAGGCTATTTTCTAGGAGAGAAACTCTGGGAAACGGGGAAAGGAAAGAAGAAAATAGTATACCTATGTAATGAGATCCACGACAAAGTATAATGGCCTAATGACTTTCATGGAAACGACGTTACTCCTAACTGAGAAATAAATCCAAAAATGTGCGCAGCATACCATTATTAGTCTAATTTCTCATGCATCTAAATTATTGCTGAGAGTGCTCAACTGAAGGCTGTATGGCAAGTTTAATAGATGGATCACGGAGGAACAGGTTGGATTTAGAAGAGACAATGGAGCAAGTGGATGCAGGGTTGATAAAGGTTATCTTATTAATAAGGTTCAGGTTACAAATATGAAAGTAGCAAGGATGATTGCAGGTACTGACAGATGGGAACAATAGCACGAGGTGTCCATAAAGAGTAAATCATAGAAGACCTGGAAACGAGCATTATAGATGAAGCAGTTAGAGCAAACAGGGTGAGATGGTGAGATCGTGTTACACGCGTGGGAGAAGCAAGATTACCTAAGAGACTAATGGGCTCGGCAGCGGAGGGTGGGAGGAGTTGAGGTAGAACAAGGAGAAAGTACTTGGATTCAGTCAAGAATGATTTTGAAGTAACAGGCTAAACATCAGATGAGACATCATTGTTAGCATTTAATAGAGATCATAAAGAATTTTCTCAAGGGCACTATGCTCTAGATTGATCGTTGAAAGGCATAATCAATATCTAACGATGACGACGATGATGATGATGATGAATACAACAAATGCTATTGGTCTGTGCCGCGGTGGAGTAGCCGAGTGGTCTAAACCGTCTTGCTGCGGAGCGCGCGGTTGCTCGCCGTGGAGGTTCGAGTCCTCCCTGGGGCATGGGTGTGTGTGTGTGTGTGTGTGTGTGTGTGTGTGTGTTTGTCCTTAGGTTAGTTTACCTAGGTTTAAGTAGTTTGTAAGCTACGGACTGATGACCACGTACTTTGGTCCGATAGATTTACAAACATTTATTGGTCTGTTAAGAATTATAGGGGAAAGATAATTGAGAAAGATAGAGAAATTTATGCTTTCTTTATTGGTTTGGATAAAACCTTTGTACAGAGTTCAGTGGAACAAGCTGATGTATATCTTGAAGAAGAAGAAGACGAAGAAGAAGAAGAAGAAGATAGTAGATTGGAAAGGGAGACCACATGTATAGAATCTATATTTACAACAGAAAGGAAGTGTAACGATTGGAAATGAAATGTTTGGAGGAAGCAGCACTGGAAGTGCTATTACAGAAAGTACCTGCCTCTCCCCTTTGCATTGCAAAGAGATTGTTGTTAAATGCTTAGATGGGGAAAGAGGAGTATGTATTGGTGGGAAGAGACTAGAATTCCCAAGAATTGCAATAACTGCAAATAACATGCCAAAAGATCTCATTGAGGCTTTTGTTGACTATAACATGAGTATTAATATAGCAAAAAATGATTATGGTGTTTGACAAAAGAAGGAGAGTGACAAACATTAAGATCGATGAAATTGCCATAAAACAAGTCAGAACATGCTGGAAACATCATCACCCTAGTATTTCTGACATTGTTAGTTTTCCGGTATTCGTATCTTACTGAATATTAAATATGAAAATCATTAGATTGCTACTTCAACAAATGTTAATGTAGTGTAGTGTTTTTACCATTTACACCATCGGGCCCGGTGGCCTTGATATAAAGCGCTAGACTGGAAACCGAAGGGTCGCAGGTGCGAAACCCGGTCGGGACTCGGAATTTTGCATTCTGCGCTTTAACATATCCTTCACCTTTCAACGATGTGACGGGTCGCCAGAAACGCACGTGGTTCGAATTCCACGTTAAGCAGTAGGTAGCCTGGATAACACCCAAGTCACCGAAGTGGCGTCCAATTGAAAGACTTGCACCAGGCCAATGTGCCAGGCGAAATTATTATTATTATTACCTTTTATACTCGATTGGTAGGCAGGTCCGAAGTTGGTGGCGCTTCAGTTTTCGATGTTCACTATTATGACAGTTAAATATAAAGATATAAAAGGTTACGTAACAGCTGTCACTATGAAAACATCTACTTCTCTCATTATTCTTTACGAATACGTCCTCATTTTTGGTAAAGCACCTGTCGAATTCATTATCAATTATATTATCTTTCAGTTTAATGAATGGAATCTATATTAATAAAAATGAATTGCCACATGTATGAAAGCGCATCAGTTGAGACTGGCTTCACATATTTGGCTGATGTTTTCTTTGTTCTGTTCGTAATTCTCAGGACAATATTTGTATGAAAGAAAATTTTTGGAAAATCTACCAGAAAATAACATGAATTTGAGAAAAACTGATAGTATGCTTCCAGCTGGAATCATTTTCTCGATTCACCAACAAGCGCCTACTTTATTCGCTACTCGCAAAGCGAGCAATTATGCTGCTACAGAGCGAACAAATACGCCAAGGAGGTTAGAATAAAGGGTGATGGCATTATGCACACAAGTTTAAAATAGACAGACAGATTTAACATGAAACGTTTCTTCACAAGCACCTCCGTATTATTCTTACTCGATGGTGTTATCAGTGGTGATCATATCTTTGAAAAGCTAGAATTGATGTCAGTTCGTGATATTTTTATTCTTACCTCCATGTATTGTGGAGTGTTATAAACAAATTGATTACAGATCGTGGTTGATTTTTTATAACAATGCCTCTAATGCGGCGTCGTAATATAGGTCGGCTACACGCAAAACAATCTTACTACGTGATCGTGGAGTCTAAGGCTCCTGTAAGTACGAGCTGACGCATCCGCCATTTTCATTCTCGTGGCTCGTAAGTTAAACACACTGCGGTGCTACAGGGTTTACGTCGCGGCACTTGGGCACGACATTGTGTTGCCATAAACTGCTCAAATCATTCCAGAGCTGGCTACAGAACGTTTAGTTTCCCGAGAGATTCTAAGAGAAGAAAAAATGGATCATTAAAAAATGTCGGCGCAAAAACTGTGAACCCGCATCGAGCCCACAGTTATGTCTTGTAAGTAAATAGTTATTATTATGACTTGAAGCAATATTTAATACTAAAAATCGTTTGTGATGTTTGAACTTGCGGTTTTGTTTAGCTATTCTGAAAGTACTACCTCTTAACAGAAAAGCTGCCTGTAGGTAATTAGCAGCCGCAAAATATTACAGCAAAGCATCCCGGAACATACTGTTTGTAGAGCACAATATGTGTGTCTTATATAGTATATTGAATAATACATCTCATAAAAGTTTTGTACTGACATTGCACAAATTCTTGAAGATACTTCTGTTGCGCTATTGCGAGGAAGTATTAAAAACACTAAAACGGAAAATATAAATATACTGGGCAAAAAATTTCGTTACGGCTGTGGCAGCTTACTGTGCTGATACAGGCAACTGCCGTTGAATGCTATTTGTGGTATTTCGAAGTTTTAGCTTCATAACTTGTAGTATGCAGTTTGACAGAATAGTGCGGTACCTGATGTTTTATCACAAAATACACCATCAATTCAATTTCTTATTAGTAAATGCCAACATTGACGCTTATCTATAAGAGGCTGTAACATAACTGGCAAATAATACTGTGTAAATTTTACTTACTGCTGCGGCGGCGTAGTGTGCTAATGTTGGTAACGAAATGTTTGCTTTATAAGGATTATTAAATTACTGACAAGGGTACTGTTACATACGAAAACCTGTCAACCTTAGAGAAGGAACATAATTATTTATTTATTTCATGGTCAACACGTTCTATACGATTAGGTTTTCAAATAGCAATCAAAGGTTGTTGCCAACATCGGCACCGTGTGCCTCTACGACGGTAAACTTTAGATCCTGTACACCAATATTCTTTTTATGTTTAGTGTTTTAATATATTCTGAAACTTTCTTAGTAACATAATTTTTTAAGAAGTACTGTCAGCAGTTTGAGTACAAAATTCCGATTGGTGAATTTGTCAGAGCAGACAACAAACACTTACTGCAAGACGGCAAACAAACCTAGCATATTGACACTCATTATTCAAATAGAAGCCAAGATCGCTTACAAATTTTATCTAGATGACCAGTTTCGGCAGCATTAAACGTAGTACGCGATTTTAATCACAGAAATATACGTTTCTTGCTGTTTTTTCTGTATTTGGACAGAAACAGCAATAAGTAAAGAAAACGCGAGATTTTTTGGTCTAATCGAGATATCGGTGTGAACAAGAGCGGAATGCAAGCTCAAAATAGCACGATCTAAGGCTTCATGCCGGGCACTTGTAAAATATTTCACTAAACTTAAATAAAACAACACTGTTCGTATAAGCTACGTACTGTGTTTAGAATTCGCAGGAATGAAAAATGCCCCAGCCTGTGTTTTTAGGAGCTCTAGTAGAGTCAATGAGAGACGAAGATCGTACACAGCGCTT
Source organism: Locusta migratoria (assembly GCA_026315105.1). Lineage (NCBI taxonomy): Eukaryota > Metazoa > Arthropoda > Insecta > Orthoptera > Acrididae > Locusta > Locusta migratoria. The sequence goes on along the minus strand of CM048744.1, from coordinate 731,084,698 downwards.
GGAGGTAAATCGAAAAGACTCAAGCACGATCCGTTAAGACTTTGTAACATCGGGTACAATCGAGTTCCACTCGCTTGGTTCGTCGGCAAAACTGACGGCCACGTGTGACGATTAGAATTTAACGTTTGGCGTTCAGATACGATCTAGCAGTGGATTATGCAGCGGATGCAGCAGTTGTCTTCGGAACAAACTGTCGCCATTTAAAATTTCATTGGCTATGTCAGGCTTTGCCACGATCGGTCGGCTTTATTCCCACATTACAAAAGCTGTTGCCAACATAGCTATACCACGCATGTGTCGCGGTTTGTAGAATTTTGCCGTTACGTAGCAATGTTGTTAATCATGTTCCAATTAGATTCCTAATAAGATAAGAAATTGACGCAACACAGAGACTTCGAAACGTTCTATTTCCATTCCACTTATTTTATTTCAATTAATTGTTTTGTTTCATATGGAATTTCTGTCATTAAACTATGATCATGCTGTAATTCAATTAAAAAACTATCAAAATATATAAATATGTTATAAAAAAACCTTTATATTCTGCTCAGCGAGAGAAAAGCATGCTATGCTGTGCTTTGAATATGTGCGGTTTTGTTTTTTGTTTTCCTCTCCCCAGTCATTTTTAACGTACAACAGGAAAAATTTTTTAATGTATAAATTTATAATCATACCTGTTCGTACAATACAACAATTAAAAGTAAGGCCATTGACGCTACTAACCTCACAGATAGAGCAGCTCGAAAGGTCTCTCTAGTGTTATATAAAATTAATTACCGTTCACTGTAGTAGAAATGACTTTTCGTCATCTTATCGTTTTTTACATAGAGATTAGACAGTTTATAGACACTTGAAAATTCTACACGACGCACCTACAAATAGTAACATGGGAACTGTGAAAACTCTTGGCGAGATCTCTACCGATCCGTTACACATAAGGTTAACCGTTATAAGGAATAGTTTTAAGCTTTACGATGTGGCAATAGGCTTCTTTAAAAATTATTAAACATAAGCATGTAGTGAACGCCACTGACTGTCTCACGCCTTACAGTTGCAGCTATATGCTCGGAGCGGTTAGCCGTCTACCCAATGAGACGTTATGAGGAGGCTATATGGATGGATGGATGCTTAGGGTTTAACGTCCCGTCGACAGCTTGGCCATTAGAGACGGAGCTAACGCTCGGAGTTTTTGGGTAAGGATGAGGAAGGAAATCGGCCGTGCCCTTTGAAAGGAACCATCCCGGCATATGCCTGGAGGCTATATAAATTAAGTTTCACTTCATTGTAGCGGGGCAAACAACTGGACTATACTTAAAAGTTACAGATATACATGACACTATTTTCGGCACATCCATTTGAAAAAAAAAAAATATATTTTTTTTTTAACGTCCCCGTCGTCGGAAAATTAGCAGTTGTTGCACATTAGTTCCTGGGTCACCCGCCTTTCTTACCGATCAACACCACGATTGTATAAGGCATGGGTGTCACATTACGTGAGTTTCGCACACCGCCAGAGTTTACGAAGAATCTGTGTCTAATTTAGAGCTTTGTTCACAAAGATCGTACGGTACTGCGTACACCAGCTTCAGAGTACGTTCCCAGTTGCAGCACAATGCCACCCGCTCATCTGTGTTAACCGCCGCAGAGCTACGTCTGCCAGAAGCTCAGAACACGTACCCACCTTTGACTAAGCGCTACTCGTGTTGCGGAGTTGCTTAACACGGTACGACATGTGTAGCTAACTTTCCCAAGTCGTCTCGTACCTCGGGGAAAACGTCGGGCGTAACTTCTACGAGCTTCTCTGGTAGCGCTTTTCCGGCGCATTTTTGTGGTTGCCTTTAACGCCACGGACAATTTCCAAATGTGATTTATATTAAGAAAAATTTAGGCGGTAATGATTTCGTGAATCATTGCATGCGCCAATATTTAGAGAAAACTCAGAGAAGGGCAACTCGTTTTGCATTATCGCGATGTAGGGAAGAGAGTCACGGAAATGATGCACGAGTTGGGGTGGAAATCATTATAAGAAAAGCGTTATTTGTTGCGGCGAGATCCATTTGAGAAATTTCTTTCACAAACTTTCTCTTCACAATGCCGAAGTATATTGGTAGCACCTACCTACATAGGAAGACATGATCATCATCATAAAATAACAGAAATCAGATCGGAAACGGAAAGATTTAGGTGTTCCATTTTCCCGCGAGATATTAGAGAATGCAACTATAGAGAAATATCATAAAAGTGGTTCGATGAGCGCTCTGATAAGCATTTCAGTGAGACTTGCAGAATATTCATGTAGATGTAAATTATCCACTCTACAGTTCCAGATATCCTCTTCCTAATTAATTTATGTACTCATCAATTTCAAATATCCACTACGGTAATTTGACAGCACTTTATGTACAAATCAGGATCTTGACAGTAAGAAAGCGGAGGTTACTGAAATTGGAAAAGAAACAGAACTACATAAGGAGACAGTTAATATCATAAAAACACAAGAACAATTTTCTTTAAAGTTATCACAAGTTAATGATGATGTACAAGAAAACAATTTACAGAAAACTGTCTGTAAATTACCTATACATTCTCCTGGTAGTCTGCCTGTTAACGTGTACTTACTGACAACTAGCCTTCAACGCCGAGCACAGACCAACATTTAGGTTACCTTTAAACTTACTTTCGTATCATTTAAGGTACCTCACAATGAAATGAAACAGGAAATAAAAGTCGACTCAAACTTCAAGTATTCATAAATGTAAGGAACCAAACTGCTGACTCCATCGATCCGTAGACATATAAGCTACTTAAACATATGAGAAGGAGAACAAACACACACACATACGCGCACACACACACATACACACACACACACACACACACACACACACACACACACACACACACACATGCCCGAGGGAGGACTCAAAGTTCTGACGGGAGCGGCCTCGCAATCCGTGACCCGGTCATTAGCGCGCGGCGGAAGTCACATCATGTCCTGTTTGTGGCCCTAGCACTGTGTAAACCAGAAAAGGTTAACAATCTATCACCCTCCGGATAGTAGAGCTCATATGTAAATTTTTTGGTTGCCCATTAAACGCTTGTGTAATAGAAATACTGTGTGTTTCTTTGTGATTTTCCGTTGTAAGGTCACTTCTTTAAGTGATAACATTTCCCGTGTGTATATAACATGCTGTTTTCATAGATAAGTCACTGTACGGTCTTTTTATTAGGCTAAATGTAAGATCTTTGTTATATCTTTGAGTGGCTAAGCCACGCAGTTATATCTTTGGGCGCTAAAGTATCAGTACAAGTAGAGTTGTTAAGTTGAAGCTGGGGAGGGGAAGAGCTACGGAGATGGTTTCTTTCTTATTATCGGTACTATGGCGATAGTTTTTTTTTTTCAGTATGTTAGTATCAAAAATATTTTGTAATTAGATTTCTGTCATCGCGAAGATACTTGTCAAAAGTTTATACCTCACATTCTGTAAAATTTCTAAATAATTCCCATCAACAATTTAAGTCATGATATGTGAACCCTTTGTTAGAATACACTTCAGTTAAAATCATAAATCCAGTGTTGTCTTTTCTATTTAATTTTCTGGTAGTTAGCGTTAATTTAAATTATCCGCTGAGCTATTGCTATCAGCTGAGTCAGTTTCGAGAGAGGCGTTATCTACAAGGTAAGTGCCAAAAGACACAGGGCCAAAATCAAAAAATGTTCGTCAACAATGTTTTATCTTACTCTGTGATGCAAATTTATATTTTGATTACTAAACGATATTATCTTTTCGGTAACAAGACGTTTGCTTTATTTATCTGAGAATTGTTGCGGAAGACGATATTTCAACACTTGCAAGTCATAATGAACAGTAGTTTACTTACATTCGCATTTGTAGAAAACTTTCAGATTCAGAATGACAATCATCATTGTATTAAAACATTTTTTACGGAACTCTTTCAATCAATGTGCTCTACTTTGCAACTTTCCATTATAGAATTATAGAATAATAGCATTATAGAATAATGACAGTATGCGATTGTTCGAGCGGAGGTAGAGTCACGAAGATGCTAAAAGAACCGAACTTTAAGACACTTAAAGACAGACGTAGACTATAAAAGCGTACTTGCGTGGTGAATGTATGAGCACTATGTGCTGTTCCCATTAGGTATCATGAAGACAGGATCATAATTATTATATCGGCATGAAAGATTCTAAGCCGGCCGCAGAGGCCGAGCGGTCTGCGGCGCGCCAGTCACAGTCTGCACGGCCGCTACGGTCGAAGGTTTAAATCCTCCCTCGGAAATAAGTGTTCGTGTTGTCCTTAGCGTAAGTTAGTTTAAGTTAGTCAAATAATTAGTGTGTATCTCTGTTGTTATGGTCTTCAGTCCGGAGACTGGTTTGATGCAGCTCTCCACCATACTCTATCCTGAGCAAGCCTTTTCATCTCCTCATAAGAACGGCAACCCACATCTATTTGAATCTGCTTACTATACGCGTCTCTTGGTCTCCCTCTGCGATTTTTACCCCACACACTTCCCTCCAATGCTAAATTTACATTCCCCAATGTCTAAGAATGTGTCCTACCAAGCGATCCCTTCTTTTAGTCAGGGTATGTCAAAAATTCCTTTCCTCGCCAATTCTGTTCAGTACCTCTTTGTTAGTTATGCGATCTACCCACCTAATCTTCAGCATTCTTCTGTAGCACCACATTTCAAAAGCCTCTATCCTCTTCCTGTCCGCACAGCTTATCGTCCATGTTTCACTCCCATACAAGGCAACACTCCACACAAATGCCTTCAGAAAAGACTTCCTTACACTTAAATTAATATTCGATGTTAGAAAATTTCCCTTTTTCAAAAATGCTTTTCTTCCCATTGCCATTCTGCATTCTATATCCTCTGTATTGCGAGCATCATTTGTTATTTTACTGCCCAAGTAACAAAACTCATCTACCTCCTTTATTGCTTCGTTACCCAATCTAATTCCTTCAGCATCACCTGATTTTCTTACACTGCATTCCATTACCCTAGTTTTGCTCTTGTTAATCTTCATCTTATAAGCACCTTTCAGCACACTGTCCATTCCGTTCAATTGCTCTTCCAGTTCCTTTGCTGTATCTGACAGAATTACTATGTCGTCGGCAAAACGCAATGTTTTTAATTCTTCCCCCTGAACTTTAATTACTTCACCAATTTTCTCCTTGCTTTCCTTTATAGCTTGCTCAATGTACAAATTGAACAACATTGGAGAAAGGCTACAACCCTGTCTTACTCCCTTCCCAACTGATGCTTCCCTTTCATGCCTTTCGAGTCTAATAACTGCGGTCTGGCTTTTGTACAAGTTGTAAATAACTCTCCTTTCCTTATATTTTACCCCTGCTGACTTCAGAATTTGAAAGAGTGTATTCCAGTCAACATTGTCAAAAGCTTTCTCCAAATCTACAAAAGCTAAAAATGTAGGTTTGCCTTTCCTTAATCTATCTTCTAAGATAAGACGTAAAGTGAGTATTGCCTCCCGGGTTCCTACGTTCCTCCTGAATCCAAACTGATCTTCCCCGAGGTCAGCTTCTACCAGCTTTTCCATTCTCATGTAGATAATTCGCGTTAAAATTTTGCAACCATGACTTATCAAACTGATGGTTCTGTAATTCTCACACCTGTCCGCGCCTGATTTCTTTAGATTGGGAATTATTACATTTTTCTTAAAGTCTGAGGGTATTTCGCCTTCTCATACATCCTACACACCAGTTCAAATAGTCTTGTCATGGCTGGTTCTCCCAGAGACTTTAATAGCTCTGCGGGTATGTCATCTACTCCTGGGGCCTTGTTCCGACCTAGGTCTTTCAAGGCTCTGTCAAATTCATCTCTCAGTATAGTATCTCCTATTTCATCTTGATCTACTTCCTCTTCCCTTCCTACAACATCGTCTCTAAGTTCATTTCCTTTGTAGAACTGCTCTATGTACTCTTTCCATCTTTCAGCTTTCCCTTCTTTGCTGAGAACTGGTTTCCCATCCGAGTTCTTGATATTCGTAGAGTTGCTTTTCTTGTCCCCAAATGTCTCTTTTATTATCCTGTAGGCGGCATCTACTTTTCCCCTCCTTATACATTCTTCTACAGATTTGCATTTGGCTTCTAGCCACTCCTGCTTAGCCATTTTGCACTTCCTGTCAATCTCACTTTTTAGTCGTCTGTACTCCATTTTGCCTGTTTCATTTACTGCATTTTTATATTTTCTCCTTTCATCGATTAAATTTAGTATTTCCTGTGATATCCAAGGATTTTTTGTAGGTCTTGTCTTTCTACCTATTCTGTCCTCTGCCGCCTTCACTATTTCATCTCTCAATGCTACCCATTGCTCTTCTACTGTTTCTGTCAATTGTTGCCTATATCTGCCTCTGAAATTCTCCACAACTTCACTTTCCTTCAATTTATCTAAGTCCCATCTCCTTATTTTCCTACCTTTCTGCAGTTTTTTCAGTTTCAGCCTACATTTCATGACTAACAAGTTATGGTCAGAGTCTATATCTGCCCCTGGGTATGTCTTGCAGTTTAGAACCTGGTTCCGGAATCTATGTCTTACCATTATAAAATCTATCTGATACCTTCCGGTGTCTCCTGGTCTCTTCCACGTATACAACCTTCTTTTGTGATTCTTAAACCACGTGTTTGTTACGATTAAATCATGTTCCGTGCAAAATTCTACCAGGCGACTTCCTCTTTCATTCCTCCTGCCCAGTCCATATTCACCTACTATTTTTCCTTCTCTTCCTTTTCCTACTACCGAATTCCAGTCTCCCATCACAATTAAGTTTTCCTCTCCCTTAACTGTCTGAATAATTTCCTCTAGCTCCTCATATATTTCTTCGATCTCCTCATCATCGGCAGAGCTAGTTGGCATATAAACCTGTACTACTGTTGTCGGTGTTGGCTTCGTATCTATCTTGACAATGATAACGCGATCACTGTGCTGGTCATAGTAGTTTACCCGCAATCCTATTTTATTATTAATTATCAGTCCTACTCCTGTGATACCCCCAACTGATTTTGTATTTATAATCCTGTACTCACCTGACCAGAAATCCTGTTCATCCTGCCACCGAACTTCACTAATCCCCACTATATCTAACTTCAACCTATCCATTTCCCTTTTTAAATTTTCTAATTTCCCTACTCGATTAAGGGATCTAACATTCCACGCTCCGATCCGTAGAATGCCAGTACTGCCTTTCCTGATGACAACATCCTCCTGAGTAGTCCCCGCCCGGAGATCCGAATGGGGGACCATTTTACCTCCGGAATATTTTACCCGAGAGGATGCCATCATCATATGTTCATACAGTAGAGCTGCATGTCCTCGGGAAAAGTAACGGCTGTAGTGTCCCCTTGCTTTCAGCCGTTCGCAGTAGCTGTGTGGCAAAGCCACATTAGCTGATGTTATAAGGCCAGCTCAATCATCCAGACTGTTGCCCCTGTAACTACTGAAAAGGCTGCTGCCCCTCTTCAGGAACCACACGTTTGTCTGGCGTCTCCACAGATACCCCTCCGCTGTGGTTGCACCTACGGTACGGCTATCTGCATTGTTGAGGCATGCAAGCCACCCCACCTCGGCAATGTCTGTGGTTCATGGGGGTGTATCTCTAGCAACTGATAACCACGCAGTTCGGTCGCATTCAACCTCACTCACACACATTTTTGAAAGTTTACTCTTCTTGCGCTCTGTACATGACTACAACGGGGAAAAAACCATTGTAAATCGTACACCTCGATGAATACTCTTTGACGTAAGTTTCTCAGGGGTTGCAGAGTTAACATGTAGATAAATATGCGGGTATAAGTGCGTAACTTAGATCAAGTGGTTAACGTGAGAGTCATTGCTGAAATAAAACAGTCGGAATGTCCCCAGGGAAAACTGGCTCATATCTTAAATCCTTCCTGCTGTTGTAAACCCTAACGTACCCACACACGACCTGAAATAACTACTTCAAAGAGAGTGGCGAAATATCAACTGTAGTTTCATCACAGCTGAAACACAGTCAACGTCCAAAAGACTATCCTCGGTAATTCATAGAAGGGGGTGGTAGTCAAACATTTACTGTTTTCTGTTCGAATGCTTGAGTTTACATGTGAGAGACTTATTTATAGTAATAGAAATAAGTTTCGGTCGACCTTACATGAGTTCTTTATATGTGGTAAAGACTCAATTTCGTTTTGTATCATCTACTTTTTGTATCGTTCTCTACTACAGAAGCGAGTAATGTGAACGCAAAGTGGTTAACAACTACAGAACATAAATGCAACCATAAAAGCTTTATGGTCAGAGTTACGCCTGCGAGAATGAACGGCTCGCCAAGCGATAACTTGGTGTTATCAGAGATGTTTGTCGCGTGGGGGAATGACATGTGAAATCATACATGGTGGTAATGAAACAATAATAAATGAATAAAAACAAAATTATTAGAGGCCTGGGGGTGGGGAGGAAGAAAGATGTGAATTGTCAGAAAAGGGGACATTTTGGAAAAAGATGGATAACTTGATGTCGTAAAAAGTTTGATTTTTTGCAATGAGCTTTTCGTCGAGACTGTGTTTAGGGGATTGGGGATCGTTTCACAAACTTTGTGATTTCTAATTCTTCCAGAAGAGAGATTTTTTTTTTTTTTTTTTTTTGTGACGATTTGAAGAACTTGCAATTTGTCTAGGGGGGCTGAATGTGTATGCTTCTCTTGAGAAGCTCGGAAAAGGCCGCATTATTTTTGGCAGCGCCTTTCTTAGTTGGATGAGCCTTCAAAACTAGGTTCCAAGAACATCTTTTAACTAAGAAAGGTGCTGCCAAAAATAATTCGGCCTTTTCCGAGCTTCTCAAAAGAAGCAAACACATTCATCCCCCCCCCCCCCCCCCCTAGACAAATTGCAAGTTCTTCACATCGCTCCCAAAGGAAAAAAAACCTCTCTCTTCTGTAAGAATTATAAATCACAAAGTTTGTGAAACGGTCCCTAGAACACAGTCTCAACAAACAGCTCATTACAAAAATTCAAACTTTTTGCGACATCACGTTATCCATCCTTTAACAAAATGACCCCCTTCAGACAATTCACAACATCTTTCTTCCCCCCGCCCTCAGGCCTCTAATAATTTCGTTTTCATTCATTTATTATTGTTTCACTACCACCATGTATCATTTCACAACAGTTATTCCCCCATATTACAGAAATCTCTGATATCACCAAGCTACCGCTTGGCAAACCGCTTATTCTCGCAGGCATAACTCTGCCCATATCGCTTTAATGGTCACATTTATGCTCCTCTCCCCTCTTCTGTACCTTATGTACTCTACAAACAAGCCCTAATCTCAGTCTCCATTCCATCTCCTCTAATATGCTGAAGACACCGCCTTCTTAGCCCTCGCTCCCTCCTTTGCCGGATCCCAAGTTTTACTCCAATCTCACATCACCGAGTTTGCTGCATGGTGCAACCGGGTCAACCCTGACACAGAATAGGGAGCATACAGAAGGGAAAGCTGGGGGCGGTGCCTTTGATCTGTATGTTACCAAGCGTTGCGCTCGACGCCATATTGAAAAGCAGTATACGCGGAACTATAGCCACTTAGTATTTTGTCTGGAAATGGACTTTTTACGAACTGCAGCTCATCTCACCATCTTTTACGAAAGAAAACGGCTTTTCATTATGCTCTCATCTATTTTGCGCCCTCTTCTTGCACCTAATTGTAATCCAACTAAAAAAAAAAAAAAAAAAAAAAAAAAAAAAAAAAAAAAAAAAAGGGCCTAAATTTTAATACAACTACGAAAATGTATGGTAGAATCGATGATCGTTTTATTTGGCGCTTATCTCTAGAAAAATCTCAAATAACGCAGATTTATGTTTGGGAAATTAGTTATAAACAAGAAAGTGGCTTTACAACTGCCAGGTTTTATTTGACACGAATAAATTCGCACAAAATATTGAGTCAGACTTAGCAGTACAACGTGATTACACAGAAGGAACGACGTCTGGGCATATATAAAAGTTGTTTTTGCTTTAGGAGTATCATTAATTTACTGATCGGAGAAGGACATATAGAGGAATCTGTCAACCACAGAGCAGGAACAGCATAAAATAATTATTCCCCTTAATCTATTTGTTCGAGTATCCGAAGAGCATTCGTTGCCAACATTAGCACACTACGCCTCCAATGCCGTACGTAAAATTTTTCCTGCATACTTACGCACTATTCTTTGTCATTCATTTTATATTATTCCCTGCAACGTTGAACTTATAAAATATAAATGTACTTCAAGATTTCGATGCTGTTGAACTGCAACAGCAACAGCGAGAGTTATCGTCAAGAGAAGAATCATGGCTACTTTTAATAATTATGCACACATTGCTCTCATTCGAAACTGGTAACATTTAACTTTCACTACACATATAGCGACGTTCACTTACTGCTCAGCATCTTTTGGGAAGGTGAAGAAGCTTATATCCTTATTTGTATTCGAATTATTGCGGCAATTAGGTGCTTAACACCATCGGCCGCCTTTTCTTTTATTGCTGCTCATAATAAAAACGGAACAGTTCCAACTACTGACACACAGTTCTTTCTTTTCACTGCACTGCACCAAATACTTCTTTACTTTTATGCGATTCAGGCTGTTAAAATACACACACACACACACACACACACACACACACACACACACACACACAAAAAAAAGAAAGAAAAAAAAAACGGCGCATTACCACTCCAGAGAGTAGGGAGTGATCACACATTTACTGCTTTTCAAGATGGCCGATTCCGCGCATGCGCACTAAATTTTGCACGACAAACTGCAGCAGGAGTTTCCTTTCTGTATACTCCTTATTCTGTGACCCTGATGAAACCTACCCGTTCGTTTCGCCTCCCCGACCTCTCCCTAACCCTCCAAGCCCGTCACACCTCCACCCTAAAGTACCTTGGTCTCACCCTTGATCGACATCTTTCCTGGACCCCTCACCTAAAAACCATCCGTGAAAAAGCTATGTCCCGCCTCAAACTCCTCACTGGCCGGAGGTGGGGATTACGCCCCTCCACCATCCTCCACACCTATAAATCCATCATGTACCCCATATTCTGCTCCTTCCACCCCGCCTGGGTTTCCGTTCCTCCCACCTTTTATCAGACCCTTCAAATCCTGGAACGCCACACCCTCCGCCTCGCCTACCGTATCCAACTTAACTCCCCCACGCGGATCCTATATGAACTCATCCCCTTTCCTCACCTCCTTCAACACCTTGAACACCTCCAAATCCTGTACGTCACTCGCAAAATGGATTCCCTCAACCCACTCGTCTACCCCACCCTAACCAACCTTGGGCCTCTGCTACGCCTACACCACTGCATTCCTCCCTCTCTCCACCTGCACACGCTACATGTCCTCTCCCAAGGCAACTTCCACACCCTTTCCCTACCGGATGACGCCCTTCGCCCCGAAATTTACCCCGTAGCATCAGCGCCCCCTATCCCCATCCCCTCCTCTTCCCTCTCCCCACTTATCTTTCCCCTTTCCCCACCCTGGAGTCTCGATCTTTCCTCTCCTCTCTCTCTCTCTCTCCCTCTCTCTCTCTCTCTCTCTCTCTCTCTCTCTCTCTCTCTCTCTCTCTCTCTCTCTCTCCACCCTCCCCCGCGCTTCCTAACCTTCCCCTCACATCCCCCTACGGGGGCCCCAGTGACGAATTTTAGATCCAGTGTCGTCTAGTGTCTACTGCATCTGTCTCCTCATGAGTTTACAGTGCGTCAAACAACAACCTCTCCTCTTCACCAGTGTCATCGTGTTACTTCTTCGTGTGTCCAGTGACTGTTCTCAATGTGATTTTACCGTCGCCGTGGCACAGACTGTTTTTAACTGTCTATGTGTCTGTCTCTCTCGCCTGTTCATGTGTTTTAAGCCTGCACTATTGTCTCCAGTGTCCAGTTTTTAATGCATCAATGTTTTCATCATGCCTTGTTTTTCATTCATTGTTTTTACTCTCGTGACTTGGTTTTATTTTAATCTAACTTTGTAATTTACTTGTACGCTCGGCTGAAGAGCAGCGCCTGATGCTGCTGCCAGCCTGCCGTCTGTCGGCGTTAAAATAACAATAAAGAAAAAACAAAATCCGCAGTTATAGCCGTTATGTACTTTGTACGTTTACCCCTTTGCAGGGGTCCAATGACAGAACACAAATTGCCAAGCTACCTTCACCACAGCTTTAGATAGTTCTCTGGCTCCCTCTTCGCCCAAGTAAGTCTGACTTTTCAAAATTTACTCACCTTAGCCACATTAGATTCGCTGCCCGCCAGGTATACGGAATGTAATAGAACAGTTATGTTTCCAGTCTGATGATGCGCTAATTGGAGTAAAAAAGAATACTGCAACAGATCCTGAGAATTATGTAATTAGAACAACTTAGTAAGGCTGCAAATCATATTCTGTGACCGGAACCGATACCATTGGATAATATTTTACACACCATCCTAACAAAATCTTTGCAAAAGGAGGTAATATTCTTAGAAATGTACATAGAATGAGTTGATTAGTGTTTGGTACACACCATGAAGTAAATTATTAATTTTGTTCCGGCTCTATGGTTGACTGGTTATGGTATGTACCGTTGTCTGCTCAGTGAAAGTAATTTGTCGTGACAAATATTTGCGTTGTCGCCTGATTGGCTAATACCAATGTCACGTTAGTGCCAATATATTACACGAGGGCGCCAGGATGGTAAGTAAAATGGAACCTACAAATCATAACTATATACTTATTCTGCGACAAGATGTAATAAAGAACAATACTAATTCCATTAAAAGTCCTTAACATGGAGTTCTGCATTAAATGCGAGAAAGTACAAAAGACGGTTGTAAACTTAGAAATAGAACACGAACTATATACTTGTAACGAATTTTTATGTTGCAGTTTTCATAGATTCGTATGCAAGAACTAAAATTTATCAAAGAAAACAAGTTTATGTTTTATATGAAAAATGAAATCAATTACTCCATACAATATTAGGCGTTGATGCAAAAATAAGAGAGAGATCTAACAATATATTCACAATGCAATTCAACGAGTGCAATACACACAAGAAACCGTAATCTGTAACACAATGCTATGAAACAAACTTCGGTGCATGCCACGTCACGTGATTTCAGAATTTTCCGTGTTTTGAGGCACAAGTATGTTCACTTAATAAAGGTCATACCGTCGAGAGAGCGAAATTTGCCCTCACAAACAAAAAAAAATTTGCAATAAAATGCTACGGGAACGTAATGTTAAGTTTTAAAATCAAATATCTAGAATATATTACTTTACATGGTCTCAAAACGTTGCAGATTGCAGATACATATTATTGATAGATCGTAGTCCTGCCCAAATATTACAAATGAAAAATATCGGCATCTAAATCTTCCACTTTTAATTAGAAATACGATTTGTCACGCAATATTTTTTCGTATACAATGATCACTTTCCCCTAACTTCAAGCGTTGCTGTCGTCCATTTCCGTATATTGAAACGGGTCTTACACTTACGTATTGCTGTTCTGTGGATTAGATAATGGGTCTGCATGTGCAGCTGAAAAAGAGCAGTGTTCTCACGGTATACGGTTAAGTCCCACATCGATTATCATCTGTCTGTACAGCAGAGTCACAGCATGTATGTAATTCTGTAAGCCACACGCTAAATAACTAAGAATGATTTTTCTGAATGTAACATTTCACTATATATATATATATATATATATATATATATATATATATATATATACTGCATGAAGTATGCGGAGGTACTGCTTCTGATCCATACATCATTCTATTTAGCAATGTCGCCAACTCCGGCAAAACATCCCCAAACCACTACAGAACATCCACCGTGTTAAACTGTAGGTAGAACACACTGCTGGGTTACCCTTTACTCTACAAATCGGAGAACAAATGTTCTCCTTCTGGTTCCAAAAATCTCGAACGTAGATTCGTCGGTGAATAACACCTTTGTCCACTCTTCCGATGTCCACTTACGATGTTATCTAGCTCATTAAAGTCTCTTCTGTTTATTTATGGGCCTTAGAAGGGGTTTTCTTGTGTGACACAAGCTTTCAAGCCGGCTTCAGTTACTCTCCTTTTTATTGTTGAAACAAATATTGTTGTCACGGTCATTTCTACCAATTCTGCACGAATTTGTGGTGCTGTTTTGAATCTATTTCTTTTACTGGTAATTCTGATATATTTATCATCACTTTTACTTGTTTTCCGAGGTCGTCCTGGTCGTGGTATGTCCGTATTGCTACCTGTTGCCTTATGGCGGTGAAGGGTGTATTACACACCCCCTATAGACACACTACGCTGTTTCTACGGATATCTCCTCTCGTGGAGTCATACTAGCGATGTCTACACTTCAACTATCACAGAGGAACTGATATGCCGGAACCAGATGTGATGTATCGTAGCAGTGCTTGACGTTCGCTGCGGACACCACATCACTACAGGGAACAACACAGGTGCAGCAAATGCGACATCACTCGGCAAACGTATCAGATAGCTACATAACATTTATGTACACAACATTGTTTGTTGGATACCATTGTATCTCGATGACCACAAAGAAAAATCATCACATGTAGACAACTTTTTTCATATTCACAGAATATATGACATCAACTGCGAATGGGCAAAGCTGGAAATGTGTACCCAGCCGGAATTCGAACCCGGGTCTCCCACTGTCTAGGCAGTTGCGCTGACCTCTACACCACTGGGGACACAGTGGTCTCCGCACAAGGACTAACTAAGCACGCCTCCCGTCAGACACAAATTTCCAGCTCTACCCTGTCCACAGTACTCAAACTCGTAGTCACTATGTACTAATTCCCGTAAAGAGTAAGGGCTATAATAATATGCCAGTGACGGGCAATGATCCTTTCATTAGTGGGGAGGGGTGGGGAAATTTGGAGCCCTTACTCTTATTGCCCACCCCTCCCCACTAATGAAAGGATCATTGCCCGTCACTGGCATATTATTATAGCCCTTACTCTTTACGGGAATTAGTACATATTGACTACGAGTTTGAGTACTGTGGGCGGGGTAGAGCTGGAAATTTGTGTCTGACGGGAGGCGTGCTTAGTTAGTCCTTGTGCGGAGACCACTGTGTCCCCAGTGGTGTAGAGGTCAGCGCAACTGCCTAGAAAGCGGGAGACCCGGGAACGAATCCCGGCTGGGTACACATTTTCAGCTTTGCCCATTCGCAGTTGATGTCATGTATTCTGTGAATATGAAAAAATAACAACTGCGGGATCAGTAGTGACGTCTGTTCTTTCGTAATAGACGCCACGTGTATATATCTAGACAACTGTTGTACTATTCCTTTGCTTCCTCAACGATACCCACGATTTTAGATCTTATCTACGGAGAACTAGATGCAAATTATTGGGGTACTGAAATTTGTGAGCGGTTGGAAAATTTATGCCAAATATATTCCACATTTTACATCAAATATTCCGCCTCTACTGCTGTTGATCCTGGGAGTATATAAAACATACTGGATCTGTAATAATTGCACTTGATATTATCATATTTTTACCACTACTTCCATTGTTTAGCCTGTTTCTGCGATATACTTTCCAATCTGAATTTATAATTTCATCACCATTGACATTTTTTTCAGCCAACTCTCCATCCCTAGTAATGAGTGGCCATTGTAACCATTTATGAGTGAGAGCAGTTTTGGAATCTGTCCTTACACGTCCCTGCTGTTTACTACAATGTTAATATTTTGCTTCTCTTTTCTGTTGTTGTGGCGGCGTCGCTTTTCGCCACAACGTCCATGCAAGTCGCCGCGCCACTTCAAGAAGAGCGATAAGTCGCTCCATTGTACTTTGGCCGCTGAGGGCGCCCACAGTATCGGTACCTCTTCGCTCACCTCGCGCGTCGGCCAATAGGAAGAAGGAGTTGCACTGGAGTTAGTACGGGACAGTTGCATGAGTTCCAGCGACAACAGCCAGCAGTCTGAAGTACAATTGCCAGATGTCGTAATATTACATGGCAGAACTGCATTGTTGGGAAGAATTAGTACCACCACAAGCAGTTCAGTATTCTTTTCATACATAAATAAATATATGTGGACTAACCAATTCTTTTAGTTACAGAGCAAAGTCCACATCCTTGCTAGACGCCGGTCCACCTCCTTCCAGCATTGCTTAGCAGAGATACTACACTTTTGGCGAGAGTTGCTCTCTCTCTCTGGAATTAGGAGGTTTCGTATGCGAGCCTTTGGAAGCCTGCTCTAAAAAGCGCGCATGTGGTATTCGACACGTGCGCCGCTACCCAAGTAGTTGGGTCTCTGCGTGTAGAACACGCCGTATCTAAAAGATTCGGCGTGTTCTACACGCAGAAACCCAACTACTTGGGTAGCAGCGCACGTGTCGAAGGCCAAGAAGGGCTTATTTTTCTCCACGCGATAGCGGAGTTCGAGAAATTTGCATCCAATAGAATCATCTATGTACCTGGTTTGAGGCTTCCCCTCGGCTCCAAGACCAGATGATCGCGATCGCTTTAGGGAACGATGCTCTGATTCCACCCTGTGAGCCAGGATAGCTGACTTCAGGAAACTCAACAGTCGCCTGTAACTATCGAGGATGGCCTCTCAAGCGACAGCCGTCATTGATGTCGGCATCAGCAACGATTTACAGGCGGGTGCACCCAGTGCTGGTAGAGTCTTTCTCGACATCTCGATTGAGACACCCCTGGCCTTCTTCCCCGACCTTCCAGCAATTCTCTTAAGTTTCACCATCACCTGCCTAACACTGGAGAACCCACTGCCTATCAAACCCACTCCATGTGATGTCCTTAATTTCAGGAAAAGGGTCTACCACCTCAACAGTTAAGTTAGCCCATGCTGGGGCGCCACGGTACTATTAGCAGTGGGCACTACCTCAATCTCGTTACTGAGGCGTAAGGAACGTGAATCCTGAAAGCGCAGTGGTGTCAGGTGGCGCTATATCCTTCAGAGCGACCCAGGTTTCGCCTCAGGTACAAAAGTAAAATTACTTGAAATCTAAGAAAGGGAAACATTAAAGACGTTAACATGTAAATAGAAGCATGTTCTTGTAAGTATTGCTTATAATTCCCAAATACTTCTCCCAGACGTACTGAATAGAAGTCACATGTATTGGTATCATATGTAGAGTAAATATTACTTAAATCATAGTTGAGAGGGAGTTTTCCCCATATACCGAGGAGAATATAAAGCCTCTGTTTCAGTGCCACACTTTACAAAAGACAGCATTTTATTTGCTTTGTATTTTCAGTGGTAAAAAATAAGCATTATCTATGGAACATTGTTTTTTCATTACCAGGACATCACGACCACATGGCATCATACAATATGTGAGATAATGCGACGCACATACTGTGTGATGTGGTACGTAGGATACAAAATTACGTTTTATCTGTGGCACAGTTTAACGTGCGAGATGGGCGATAAAACTAAGGAGGCAAAACTGCTAATATGTTAAAAATAATAAATTTAAATACTTTGGTAGCTGATGATAAGAAGCTGTCCCTCCTCTTGTATAGCTTTGATTCTGTCCAGAACATATATTTGCATTTATTTATTTGCATTTATTTATTTACTTATTTATTAATTTAAATTTTTGTAGTCCGATACGATGATTTTCTATTTTGGGTGCCAAATATTATTTTTACAGCTCGGTACCACTATTACAAACACATTTGAAAAGACAACAACCAGAATAGTTGTTTGAGTGAGGGCAGGTAGGGGGCTGCATTAGTGATCGGTTCCTATTTGATCCAGATACTAACACATACAGAAGAATCTACACGATTTACGTTCTACACTGTATACATTCATGCCATGTAACATAGCTGTTTTGCGTTACAGTTATTCGACTATACAAAATGGATACCACAAGGAACAACAATATAACAATGCTCTTCATGGCAATTATTCCATATAACTCCCTTGATTACATATTAATTATGCTATCGTTTCCTACTTACAGCACTTACTACGTCAAAGGCCATTGAATAGAAGTTTCTTTTGTGGTGTCCCACAAGTCTAAAGTGCGTGCCACGTACTTGCGCCGCGCGCCGCCATGCACGCACGGCGCGGCGATCTTACGACGTCAGGCACGAGCGCCCTCTGCTGCAACTCCGCTCGTGGCCACGACTGCTGCATCGGCCACTTGAGACTGAGATAGGAACTAGTTAACACTTCGGAATCAGATAGGCACCAGTTAAGACTTGGTTATCGGATAGGCACTAGGAATTATCAATAGGCAGGCCTCTAGATAATCTACGTATCAGCATTCTGCAGTCCAGAACTATGGAAAAGATAAGTATTGTAATCTCTCTATGAAATATATATCTCGTTCTAATTTACTCTAGCCGCGGTGGAGTAGCCGAGCGGTCTAAAGCACCTCGCTACGGAGCGCGCGGTTGCTCGCCGTGGAGGTTCGAGTCCTCCCTGGGGCATGGGTATGTGTGTATGTCCGTAGGTTTGTTTACCTAGGTTTAAGTCGTTTGTAAGCTACGGACTGATGACCACGCAGTTTGGTCCGATAGATTTACAAACATTGGAAATTTTTAATTTACTCTAGTGTTTCTAGTTTCTGCTGTCCCACTGCACACGCTTGCATCCTTTATTCCTGTGTCGGTCTCTTTCTACTCGGCCACCGACACCTACGACGGAAACGAGATACAAAATCTTTAAAACACACAAAAAAAGCTACCACAATAAAGCGCGATCTTCATGGCTACGTTCACATCATAGAGGTGTCGTAAAACATGCAAACATTTTGGTAGTACTGGTTAACGCATACCCCAGATCATTTTCTATGTACCTAGCACTATACGGTTTTAAGGCAACATTCATTTGGGCTTGTGATGAAAATGTCGTTAAAGAAGACAACTATATAGCTACCAATGTATACATTGTTGGTCAATAAAACTAATAAATGACTGATGGAAACAAAGCAACAACACAAAATTATGAAACTTCCTGGCAGATTAAAACTGTGTCCCAGAATCCGGATTCCAAGGTGCAAGGCGACTAGTGCTGATTTGCTGGAATGATCCATTTGAGGGAAAGGAAGCAAGAAGAATAGCAACCTGAGGCGACAAAGAACACGTGCAGATTAGCATCTACGAAAATTGCCACTGAGGATGCCTTGAGAAACGTGCGTGGCTAAAGAATTTGTTTCATTTCAGTTACATAAACGGTTCAATTAAATAAATATCTGTGTATTAATACAAGTAGCAACTGACCAGAAAGAAAGATACCAACAACAATGTATGCTTTCCTTTTATAGCTACAGTGATGATGGACATAACTTTATCAGTCAGTACCTTTACTACAGCAGAGTTGAGGATTCTTTTATTTGTAGTAAATTTCATATGTGTTACTAAAGTTGCGGAAATTTCAAGTGTACATACATCGCCTTATCAATAGCATCCCCACAACACTCTGTGTCCAACTCCTCATCCATCCTCCATTGGGCGTCTTATCTTTCCCCTCCTCTCTCTGCTTCTTCGATCTCTTCTCTGCCTCTTCGTACCCACTAAAAAATTAGGATTCATTTAAAACTTAGGTGGTAATAGTGGTGATCGAAAAATTACTCTTACAGATAAGTAAGCCAATAAACAATCTTATTTATAGACTTCGTTACTATAACGTTCTTATTTCGACTGCTGACATCGTCGTCTTACCTGTTACCGTGTTCCAGTTGCTCGTTGAGTGTGTTTTACTACAAATGAAAAATTTAAACATGAAAGCCTCTAGAATGTGATATCACGAAATGTTGCTGCTTTTGTGTGTCCATTGCTCCATAGCTGTTAATCGGTAAGTAGTTGAGAAGTTGAGAAAAACCTGTTTTCGATATTAACATGATCTTATTGAAGATATGGTAAGGTATCCACCAAACTGAGATTCATAGGAAGAATCCTCAGCTAATGTGGTCTATCAACAAAGGAATCGGCGCTGTCTGCTGATGATGCTGTGGTGTACAAGAGTTGTCATCATTGAATGACTGTAGTACGATGCAGGATGACTTGGACCAAATTTGTAGGTGGTGTGAGGAACAGCAACTAGCGCTAAATATAGAAAAATGTAAAATGATGCAGATGAGCAGGAGAAACATTCCCGTAATGTTAGAATACGGCGTTAGTAGTGTGTTGCTTGACAGAGTCGTTTCAATTAAATACCTAGGCGCAACGCTGCATAGCGTTATGAAACGGAACGTGCATATAAGGACAGTCGTGGGGAAGGAAAACGGTCGACTTCGCTTTATTGGGAGAATTTTAGGAACGCTTGATTGGTCTGAAAAGAAGACCACACATAAAACGCTTGTACGACCCCGTCTTGAGTATTACTCAAGTGTTTGGGATCCTCACCACGTCGGTTTAAAGGAAGACATAGAGGCAGTTTTGACGCGGACGGCCAAGATTTTTAACTGGTAGATTCGATCAATGCGCGAGTGTTACCAAATGCTTCGCGAACTGTGAGTTCCTGAGTTGGAGGCGAAATTCTTTTCGGAAGCGCTGTTGAAGAACTTTAGAGGGATGCAGAACGATTCTACTGCCGCCAACCTACATTTAGCGTAATGTCCACAAGGATAAGATTAGAGAGATTAAGGTTCGTATGGATGCATAAAAATATTTGTTTTCCTTCTATATGGTAGTGGAAAAGGAGAGCAAATAACTAGGAATGGCACTGATTACCCTCCGTCACCCAATGTGGGTGGATTGGTGGTTTGCGGAGTATGTATGTAGATGTAGATGAATTAGATTACAGTAGCCTACTGTCGTTCGGACAGCGCTTGAGTGTTTCTCATCAGTGCGGGATCTGTACCAGGTAGGATTAATAGGAGACATAGAAATGTTGCAATGGAGAGCAGCAGTTTTCGTTGCGGACTCGTTTAGAGTGCGCGAAACGTCACAGGCATGATTAGGGAACTCCAGTGGCAGCGACCCTGCAAGAGAGGCGTTCTGTATCGTGGTTCGGTCTTCTGTCAAAGTTCCGAGGCCATACGTTCCTCGAACAGTCAACCGATATATTGTTCAAATGTTCAAATGTTTGTTAAGCTTAAGGGACTTAACTAAGGGGTCATCAGTCCCTAAACTTACAAACTACTTACGAACTACCTACAACTAAGGACGGCACAAATATCCATGCCCGAGGGGGGATTCGAACCCCCGACCGTAGTGACCGTGCAGACCGTGACTGAAGCGCCTCAGTCCCCTCGGCCACCGCGGCCGGCCCGATATATTGCTTCCTCCTAAGTATATCTCACGAAACGGCCACAAATATAAAATAAGAGAGATTTGGCCCAACATTGAAGCATACCGCCAATCGTTTTTCTTGCAAACCATGGTGAGCAGGCATCTACCAAATGATGAAATAAGAGGAGGAAGTGTGACAAAATGTCAAGATGTGTTTAATTGTATGGAAAAAAACTACTGTGGTCTTCAGTCCCTATACTCAGTAACTACTTGTAGACTTTATGGTGTTCAGTCCGAAGACTTGTTTGATGCACCTGAAACTAATTTAAACTAGGGCACATACACGCCCATGCCTGAGGGAGGACTCGAATCCTCGACGCGTCAGTCTGCGTTATCCGTCACGTGATGCTCCAGACCATACGGCCATTCCCGAGCAGCGATAATGTGATAACAGCACAGAAGTGCCCTCTACCACACTCCGTGGAATGGCTTGCAGAATTGTGCTTTAGATGGGGACTTTAATGCGAGATAGAGAAGGTAATTTGATACGTATTCCACAGGGGAACACTGAAGCAGAATTAAAGTCTGTGTTATAGAGGGAGATGTACTTTAAGACAATCCGCGTAGTAGCTTTGTCTGCATCGCTGTGTTAGCTGAGCGGTATGACACACCTGTCTAGTAAGCAGGGCTCATGGGTTCCAATCCCGGCCACAGTAAACTTTTAATTCATTGCTTCTCCTTATATTTAATACCTTAGGTATGGCGAGAGAATGTTGACTCAAGTAAATGTATTATTTGCATTTAATTCCTTTTGCCTTTCTATACATCTACGTACATACTTTTTATATCGTGTACATATGTGAAAAACTGCGTTTCGAATTATATAGGGGATTTCAGGACGATTTTTTTAATATTTTCGGAATTGGTAGTATAATTGAAATAAAAATACCATATCACATGTGTAGGGCTTGTACTGAATAAAGATATACAGCTCTTGGTATGTAAACCAAACAAATTTAACGCAAAGGCAAATGAGGACGTTCGATGTTGATTTTCAAAGCTTCACCACCAACTTCAGTGCACTTTTCACTACTGTTAATAACACGAAGTTGCTCCTCTAATGTTTGCATTCTTTATGAGGACTGCACCATTATAATCCGAACGATGAAACTGGCCTTTTTGTTTATAGACTTCGCCTTTCAACCTTCCCGCAGGCAAAAATCCAAAAGGGTTACATCTTGAGACAACGGAGGGAAAGAAACGTCTCCATGTCTACCGATCCATCTACGTGGGAATATGAGATTCAGATGATATGTCATCTGACGTATATGTAGCAGCCCCGTCACACTGGAAAATATACGCAGTATTGTACCCGGAGAAATCTCTTCCAACAATGCTGGAAGTCATTTCCAAGAAAATCTAAAAGAACAGTGTCCTGCAAAACAATAATGTTCTAGCGGGTCTATTAATTAACAGAAGGAAGAGGTTTGATGTTTGAAGATATGCGAGATCGTCGTCAGAAAATTATTTACCTGCACTTAACGCGTCTTTAAAAGTTACGTGATCGATCGCGTGTATAGCATTTTTCTGACAGTCAAAGAACATTTTGTAATGTACTTAATATGTTTAAATAAGTATTTCTAGTTGCGTTTATAAGAAAACACACATATTTGACTATTTAAAATTGGTTAAATTCCGATTGTTTTAAGCTTACTGTGAGCAAAATGCTCACGCGCGAGTCCACGCGGGTTAAATTAAATGGCAAGCTAATAAACGGTGTAGTGTTGTGCGGGAAGAACATTAGAAAAATAATCGACGAGCGGTTACCTTCAACATGAGATGTATCGGTAGTTGAAATCTGGCTGTAAATGAAATTTCCATACTTTATTAACTACTCGCCTAGCAGTGGATGGCAGTCCATCAATATCAAATTACGACTCGTGTAGCAGACCGTGAAATGAGAAAAGTTCCCTGATAAAATTCATTATGTAAGTCAAACACATCGGACTTCCAAAAATTTACAAAAAACGGCAGATTCTATTACCGGTAAATAGTAAAGATACGGAGTAAATTTTGAAAATGGGTGGCAAGCTACACGATATATGACCATTCGATATTAACTAACACTGTGTCATCCATTGTTGCGGTGATGCAACAAGGCTGAAAAAACATCATTGGCGGTGGGAGGAAAAGGAAAAGTTATTAATAAAAATTCTTAAATGCAAATTTAAGAGGTGGAGGTTCATTGATAAAAATAAAGATCTGCTCACATCACATATGTTTACCTTTTGTGACAAAATCCACTTAACAGTGGCCACATAAAAGTAATAACAGCTCTCGTCTGAAAGATGCTATCGCCACGGAGTACAAGCCAAGAGTTTTAAAAAATGTTAAAATGTTTGTAAATCTATCGGACCAAACTGCGTGGTCATCAGTCCGTAGCTTACAAACTACTTAAACCTAGGTAAACTAACCTACGGACAAACACACACACCCATGCCCCTGGGAGGACTCGACCCTCCACGGCGAGCAACCGCGCGCTCCGCAGCGAGACGCTTTAGACCGCTCGGCTACTCCACCGCGGCTGATTTTAAAAATGAAGGTGGAGCTGTTAATCTCTCCTCTGACACTCATAGATAAACGTTTTACGTTACAAAAAAACTAAATTTTCTTTTGATAATAGTGGGGAAGGGGAACCGTGTCATTATAAAACGATACGGAAGAAACAAGCCCCATCAATTGATTGTGTATGAAATCGTACCACACATTTACAGAGAAGTGTATGTGAAAACGTGTTTCTACAACGTGTTTCTTCGCACCGCTGATGTCAATTATGGTGTTATTGATGCCGTCACGAGTAACAATGGTCTCAAAAGTGAAGAGTGAAAGTGGCATTATCTGGTTATTTTCTAGTTTTCAAGGACAAAATTCCAATCGTCTATCTATATCTCCGGCTCAAAGGTGTTTGAATGAGATGTAAATGATACGAATGCAACTCGTATCTACGTAATGTACGTGGAAGAACGATACGTGCAGAAATTCTGTGCGTGCGTATGGAACACTTTCGCCGACTGAATAACGTCTTCTACTTTATCCAGACTGTGTTCATCTGCATGTGAATCTCGTAGTCAGCGGTTAAAAAATCGTATGACGTATTGACTACAGCAGCAGCAGCCTTTCCATTAGGAAACCCATACACTAATACAATATAGGCATACAATACATAGCACGTGTAAGTACGGACATCACGTTTACCCGCTACGCTACAGTAGACTTGATCAACAAATCAATTTAAACTGAAGTACGACCCCACTAACAGAACATCAACACTGTACTGCTGACATTAGATAAATACGCCCAAAGCAACCAAAAGCAACAGGTGTAGCAAAAGACGAAACGAAAATGCATTATACTCGGCTGTACCTCTATCTAATTTATAAAAATTAATGTTTGTCCGTTCGTATCTCATGCGCGGCCGTATCTTTCAACCGATTGTGATGACATTTTGTCAACATAATGCTTGCACTTTCGCGGTGGTAATAGGCACCATCAAATAGTTCAGGAAATATGACGTAATAAACAATGCAATGCGAGGAAATGTGCTGTATCATGCGACGTTTGCTTCTAAACCCCTGTACCGATTTCAACCAAATTTGGTACACATATTCCTTCCATGGGGTGACAATGGACGTAGGGATAAGAACTGATAACGACATATAGTTCTGGAGAAATGACATCATAGGTCTGAAAACCCGTGGCGTCATGCGACATGCACATAAGGACAGTTTATTAATCTTAAAATCTTCGTGGTATTTTGGACACTTGACCGTCAAAACAAGAAGATCACTGTCACATAAAAGTTTGGATGGTGCACGATGGAGGATACTTTACATATGGACTTCACCAGGTTCTAAGTTGTATTCAGATCCTGATAAAATTTTTAAGAAACATTTAAAACATAAATATTATTCACACCATGTAAAATTTATGTAAACAACTTGAAGTAAGAATTTTTTTATATATGCTTCAGTGGAAAGCATAATTCATTCAGAGTTGTAAATGACGGTTTTTTTGGCTATCAGCTTTGATGCATACCAATCGTTATATGCATGAATGTTCCAGTGTTCCATTAGTCCATCTCCTCCATTCCCTTCTCTGAGTTCACCTGCTCCTCCGCCGTCTCTTCTTTTCCCTTTCTCTATCGATTGCCTTCTCCCCCTCCCTCTATTTATGTCATTTCATCTGTCATTCTCTTCCTCTCCCCTCCCCCTCTCTCTCTCTCTCTGTCCGTCTCCTCCCTCCCCTTTCTGTCCGTCTCCTCCTCCACCTACTCCTCTCCCTCTTGAATACATAATATATGCTCCAAGTTTCATGTTGACTGGTCAAACGGTGGCAAAGTCGCAAGGTGCCCTACGCCATGCTAATATCTCCTTCATTAAACACATTCATGTGCTGACTTTTCAGGGTGACCATTTAAACAGTTAGATGTTTGTTGTAACGTACCCTCCGTCATGCAACTACGGAGGCTTACGAAAGGGAGCCCACATATTAATACGGGGTACAATCTATCTTCATTCCATGTTTCGTTCAATTTCACTGTGAAGAGTACCGAACGTGTTAACTCACTGTAAGGTACGCTCCGCCATGCATCATTCAGTGACTTCGAAAAGGTAGCACATGCTTTGATTCAGGGTATAAGCTATCTACATTACGAAAGGTATCCCATGTATTAAGCAGGGTATAATCTATCTACATTCCAAATTTAATTTATATCCGTCCAGCCATTTCAGTGTGAACGCGTAAGAAACGAAGTAACTAATTGTAAAGCACCCTACACCATAGACCATACGAAGTTAATTTTAGTATGCCTATAACCTACGTGCGAGTGCAAGCAATGAGTTGACAAAAGTTTCATCGCAGTTGTCTGTACGGTATGGCTGTGCATAAAATACGAACAAAACGTCAAGCAAACAAACATTAATTGTTATATTTTAGATTTATGTATTGGTTTTCAGATTCGCATTAACACCATACGCTGGTAACAGCAAATTCCTTCTGCTGGTGGTTTTCACCCCAATCATTCGGTACGGTTGGTATGCATCAAAGCTGACAGACAAAAAAACCGTTATTTAAAAATCTGATTGAAGAATGCTTTCCACTGAAGCATATTTTTAAAAAATATTTCTTACTTTAAAATTCTTACATAGAAGTCACATGGTGTGAACAATATTTATGTTTTTAATGTTTCTTTTAATATTATCACCCTGAAAAATATAACGTAACTTCCAGAGAGAGACGCTAGAATTTTCAGAAATTTTTATTTCATTCGAAACTTCGTCGAAATCTGAAAGTTAATTGGTATGATTGTGGGTAATCTGAAAATATTAATACTGCACTGATAAACTGAATGTTCATTCGTATTTAAAAATTTCATGAGGATCGGAATACAACTGCAGAATCTGACGAAGTCCATATGTAGAGTATCCTCCGTCATACAGCATCCAAAATTTTATGTGACAGTGACCTTCCTCTTGTTTTCAAGGTCAAGTGTCCAAAATGTCGTGAAGATTTTAGGATAAATAAAGTATCCTTATTCGCATGTCGCAATGTGCCACAGGTTTTCAACCATATAATCGTTTATGACGTTATATCTCCTGAACTATATGTCGTATGCAGTTCTTACCCCTACGTCAATTGTTACTTCATGGAAGGAATACGAGTACCAAATTTGGTTGAAATCGGTACAATGGTTTAGAAGCAAACGTCGCTATATGCAGTACTTTTCCGCGCGTTTCATTGTTTATTACGTCATATCTCTTGAACTGTTTGTGGTACAGTCATTTAATGGTACTATGACCATCGCGAAAGTGTAAGCAATATGTTGACACAGCTTCATCACAATCGTTAGAACGGTACGGCCGCGCACAAAAATTCATTTTTATATATTACATAAGACTGTCTTTCATAAAATATAAAGTTTTAACTACAGTATCCAAACAAAAATATATAGTAATTAAAATACAAATGAAATATAACATTCTTATATTCATTTAATTCTCAACCTTACTATAAACAATATTTCTTGTTACTTGTCCAGGATATAGATGAATAATTTCTTTGGTGAGGCCACCCCTGATCAAGTGGCATAAAGTTGTCCGTCTGAGAACTAGAGACATGTCAAATCCACTCCATAGTAGTGAACAGATTAGCCCTATGTTGTATTAGTCGTAATAGAAAATACAAGTCTCATTGGACTCTCTTCACGTTAAAAGCCAGATCTGTCGTAAATGATGGGTATTGGTTGGATGAACACTGTTTCATTCTCCTTATAACTCAATAGAAGTCTACTGCTATCACCTCCTGCGTCTGTAAGCACTTCAGAGAGCATTGTCCAGAGGTGCCCTCCACCCCACCTTTGGCCAATTACTCGCCCCCCCCCCCTTCCCCAAACTCCGATCAACCTCCCCCGTCACACCCGAGATATTAGGTCTTGTTTTTCCATTTAATATTGAAATTAAATATCTTTTATTTCACGTTTTTACAACCTCCCCCCCCCCCCCTAGGCTGACTAGTCCTAATTTTACAGCACCCCCTCCAGAAATTTCAATGACGCAGTTTGCGTACAAAGGTACATTCAACTATGTATTTATACTGTCTGTAAAATTTCCTGCGGCACAATTTGTCGTCTCTAAATTATAAATTGTAGCGTCATACCGAACGCCGTTGTTTGACTCCATAAACAACGGAAAAGTAGTAAGTGAGAAACATCTTTCCTTTCATCATTTTGCTATGGTTGTCAGTGTGAAAAAAGTTTTTTACTCCATATAGAGCGAAAAGTAATAAGCGAGAAACTTTTCTCCTTTCATAATTTTGCTATGCCTGTCAGCGAGAAAAAGTTTAATAAAGGTTTGTTGCAAGTCGCTAAGTACTGTCATTCTCATACATTGTATTTCGAAAGTCTCGCCGCATTATACGGCATTTTTTGCGATTTCTATTGGTTACCACGTAATATCTTTTGAACCATGTGCCGTATGTGATTCTTAACCATGCAGCAATTTTTACCTCACGGTAAGGAATGAGTATACCAAATTTGGTTGAAATCGGTCCAATGGTTTAGGAGAAAATGAGCAGCATTGTCGCAAAATGCAGCAGTTTTTCGCGCAACTCATTGTTTCTGACGTCATATCTCGTCAACTATGTATCGTACGTGATTGTTACACTTACGGCGACCGTTGTCGTGGATTGAAGCTTACGTGTACAAAATTTCATGAAGATTGGAACAAAACTGTAGATTTGTATACAACACATACACACATACGGACACTCTGCTTTATATATTAGGGTAGCTGAATACCCGGCGTGGCCCCGGTATTTATTTATTCTTGCCATTTTCAGGTATATATTTATTTGTATGAGGGATGTTTGTGTGTAAAATCTCTTGGGAATAGTAAAGTAGTGAATAACTAATAGATTAAAAACTTGGTGCGTGATGGGGCGGTTTTCCATCAACTTTACAGTTTATTTGATCATATCTCATGAACTACGTTTCGTACTGTGATACAATTTAGAGGGTACACTCAACTATATGCGTGTATACTGTCTGTCAAATTTCCTACGGCTACAATTTGTAGCATAAAAATTTTAAATTTTTACGTCATACCGAACGCCGTAGTTTTACTCCATAAACAGCGGAAAAGTAGTAAGTGAGAAACATTTTTCCTTTCGTCATTTTGCTATGGTTGTCAGCGAGAAAAAGTTTAATAAAGGTTTAAAATTATGTTTAAAGTTTGTTGCAAGTCGTTAAGTACTCTCAAAATCAAAAAAATCAAATGTCTGTAGACTGATGACTACGGGGTCATCAGTCCCTAAACTTACAAACTACTTATGAACTACTTACGAACTAGGACGGCACAAATATCCATGCCCGAGGGGGGATTCGAACCCCCGACCGTAGTGGCCGTGCAGACCGTGACTGAAGCGCCTCAGTCTCCTCGGCCACCGCGGCCGGCTTAAGTACTCTCATTGGCATATAGCGAATTTATGAAGTCTCGCTGCATTATGTGGCAATGTTTTTGCGATTCCTATTGTTTATAACGCATATCTTCTGAAGCAGCAATTGGTACCTAACGGTAAGGAGTGTGTGTACCAACTTTGGTTGAAATCGGTCCAGTGGTTTATGAGAAAATGGGCAGCTTTGTCGCTAAATGCAGCAGTTTTTCTCGCATCTTATTGTGTATGACGGTATATCTCATGAACTAGGTATCGTACGTGATTCTTACACCTACGGCGACCGTTCTCATGGTTTGAAGCATACATGTATATAATTTCATAAAGATTGGATCAGAACTGTAGATTTGCATGCAATACCTACACACAAACGTACGGACACTCTGCTTTATATAGAACTAGCTGAAAACCCGGCGTTGCCCAGGTATTTATTTATTTATACCTGCCATTTTCAGGAAAATATTCATTTGTATAAGGGTTGTATGTCTGTAAAATCTCTTGGGAATACAATTAGTAGTACAGAAGTAGTAGATTAAAACTCGGTGCATGAAGAGGCAGTTTTCCATGAACGTTACTGTTTATCTGCTCGTATCTCATGAACTACGTGTCTGACAGTGATACAATTTAGAAGATACACTCAACTATGTGTGTGTATACTGTCTGTAAAATTTCCTGCGGCTACAATTTGTAGTGCACAAATTACAAACTGTATCGTCATACCGAATGCCTACTTTAACTGCATATAGCCGGCCGCGGTGGCCGAGGAGACTGAGGCGCTCCAGTCACGGTCTGCACGGCCACTACGGTCAGATGTTCTAATCCCCCCTGGTGCATGGATATTTGTGCCGTCCTAGTTCTTAAGTAGTTTGTAAGTTTAGCGACTGATGACCCCGTAGTTAAGTGCCATAGACTATACAAATATTTGAACTTTTTTTTTACTCCATATACTGCGCAAAAGTAATAAGCGAGAACCTTTATCCTTTCATAATTTTGCTATGCCTGTCAGCGAGAAAAAGTTTAATAAAGGTTTGAAATTATATTTACACTTTGTTGTAAGTCGCTAAGTACTCTGATTCTCATATAGCGTATTTACAAAGTTTTGTCGCATCATAGGGGGAAGAATTAAAAACATTACGTTTTGCCGACGACATAGTAATTCTGGCAGAGACAGCAAAGGATCTGGAAGAGCAGTTGAACGGAATGGACAGTGTGCTGAAAGGTGCATATAAGATGAACATTAACAAGAGCAAAACTAGGGTAATGGAGTGCAGTCTAAGAAAATCAGGTGATGCTGAAGGAATTAGATTAGGTAACGAAGCAATAAAGGAGGTAGATGAGTTTTGTTACTTGGGCAGTAAAATAACAAATGATGGTCGCAGTACAGAGGATATAAAATGCAGAATGGCAATGGGTAGAAAAGCGTTCTTGAAAAAGAGAAATTTGTTAACATCGAATATTGATTTAAGCCTAAGAAAGTCCTTTCTGAAGGCATTTGTATGGAGTGTTGCCTTGTATGGGAGTGAAACATGGACGATAAACAGTGCGGACAGGAAGAGGATTGAGGCTTTTGAAATATGGTGCTACAGAAGAATGCTGAAGATTAGGTGGGTGGATCGCGTAACTAATGACGAGTTACTGAACAGAATTGGGGAGAAAAGAAATTTCTGGCATACCTTGACTAAAAGAAGGGATAGATTGGTAGGGCACATTCTTAGACATCAAGGAGTTGTGAATTAAGCATTGGAGGGAAGTGTGTGGGGTAAAAACCGCAGAGGAAGACCAAGAGATGGATACAGTAAGCAGATTCATACAGATGTAGGTTGTCGTTCTTATGTGGAGATGAAGAGGCTTGCTCAGGATAGGGTATTGTGGAGAGCTGCATCAAACCAGTCTCCGGACTGAAGACCACAACACACACATGAGTTTTTTTGGAAAACCTATTGTTTATGACGTCATATCGTCTGAACTATGTGTTGTATGTGAACTATATATCGTATGTGATTCTTACACCTACGGCAACCGTCCCCATCGATTGAAACTTACGTGTACTTAATTTCATAAAGATTGGAACAAAACTGTAGACTTGTATACAACACGTACACACATACGGACACTCTGCTTTATATATTAGAAGAGATTTTGAAGTTGCCTTGTGAGTGCTTCTTTTTTAGATCGTTCACTCTTACGAGGGTAGATTCGTAAAAGCACCATTTTCCTTTCTGTTGATGAATAAAGCTGTGTCTCTCCTGGGCTGACGCTATGATGAACATACCTGCTGTTGAACAGCCGACAACTGCCAGGGTGCAAGTGTACCCGTGTGCCTCGGGCGTGCTATATTTAGCCTCTGAGGTCCTAGTGGATGCCTCCCGGGACGAGTCGCTGGCAGTCACAGCCGCAGCCGCGCCGTCGGCTTATCAGCGTACGGCACGCCGGCGCGAGTAATTGAATGAGCCGCCTAGACTGCTGGAGGGCGCTTTACGGCTACGTCTGCCACTGCTGCCCGCGCCCGCGACGACCCGCTAACCTGCTTTCCAGTCGGCGCGCAAACTTGCTGACAAACATCCCCGCCGTCGGCCGATTCGCATCTGCTGCACCCTGACGATACGTCTGGGAAATAAGCCCCGCCGTCCGCGGCCATTACCGCAGAAATATTGGACGGCTCTTGACCTAGTTAAATCGCTGGAGGCAGCCTTATCTGTTTACCGAATTAGTTTTCGCCAACTCACCTAATGAGATTCTCTGGACATGGGATTGTGTCCATTCCGAGCCTCTAACAATGAGCTCCTCAAGTAGAGGGTCGCAAGTTAACCTGTAGTATGGCTCATTTAAAAGTGTTGTGGTAACTGTTGTGGGCGCAGGCGACGTAACACCACTGTAAACAGATAATTCGCACAACTTTAATAACATGTGAAATTTATTAGAAACTCCAGCATCCGACATGCATTGTAATGCCCGGGTTAGAATGCAACGTTGATTCAAAATTTCAAATGAATGGATCAAGAAGTTTCTGAGATTTGCTATTAAAAACGAACGAAGAGAAAAATATAAATATTCCTTAAACTTTCTGGCAGATTAAAATTGTGGGCCGGAACCGGGACTCGAACCTGCGACCTTTGCATTTCGTGGGCAAGCGAACTACTGAAACTGTTTTTTTTTTTTTTTTTTTTTTTTTTTTTTTCTCTCTCTCTCTCTCTCTGATAGGGCTCAGATGTTCAGATGTTTGTAAATCTATCGGACCAAGCTGCGTGGTCATCAGTGAGTAGCTTACAAACTACTTAAATTAAGGTAAACTAACCTAAGGACGACAGACACACCCATGCCCTAGGGAGGACTCCAACCTCCGACGGAAAGCAACCGCGCGCTCCGCAGCGAGGAGCCTTAGACCGCTCGGCTATTCCACCGCGGCGGTAGAGCTACGTATCGCGGTCGTTCGTTCAGTTAGTTCTAGTTTGTTCGTTGAATTTTCGGCTCAGCTTTTTTATTACAGGGAGCGTTTAGCCCCCTGACCGGGCGCGCTGAGCCACGGCGCCCGGCGACTGAGCTATCCTGACACGACTCACGATGCCGCCTCACAACTTTACTTCCGCCAGTATCTCACCTCCTACTTTCCAAACTTCACAGAGGCTCTCCTGCGAACCAAGCAAGACTAGCACTCCTGGACGAAAGGATGTGGTGGAGACATGGCTTACAAGGGAACTCCACGAACCCGAGCGGCAAAACTTTTTGAAAAGTTAGGTATAGGAAGTCCTTACCATGATAAAATTTATGGCGCATTGAAAATCTGCGGAATTTTATTTTAACCCTGCGGAATTAAGCGTTAAAATTGAACAAAATCCGACTATCTCAAAAACTATCAAAGATAAAAATTTCGAACCACTTTTTTCCTATGAAACCGGTAAACGTAGAGCCTTTGGCGAAAATTTCGAGCATTTTGCGATATCTCCAGCCTTTTGCCTACTCCGGGGGGCCAAGCGCAATTTGTTTCAAAGTGTAAATTCTGGTTTCAGTCGGTGCAGTTACCATACCAACCGGAAGGTATATATTTAAAATGATCACTTCAGACGTCGTTATGCGTTTCACTGCTTATTACTGCCTAATTATAATTTTTACAAGGAAAAAGAGGTTAAAAATGTACAAATTTCAAATTTTTTCACAAACGGCTGGAGCTATCGCAAAATGCTCGAAATTTTCGCCAAAGGCTCTACTTTTACCGGTTTCATGGGAAAAAAGTGGTTTGAAATTTTTATCTTTGATAGTTTTTGAGATAGTCCGATTTTGTTCAATTTTTAATGCTTAATTTCGCAGGATTAAAATAAAATTCCGCAGATTTTCATTGCGCCATAAATTTTATCATGGTAAGGAGTTCCTAAACCCAACTTTTCAAAAAGGTTTGCCGCCTCGGGTTCGTGGAGTTCCCTTGTTAGCCACATCCTAAGGGATGTTTCCAAAATGAAACTTTCACTCTGCAGCGGAGTGTACGCTGATATGAAACTTCCTGGCAGATTAAAATTGTGTGCCGGAACTGGAACTGCCGAGGGGACTTAAGCGCTCCAGTCACGGTCTGCACGGCCACTACGGTCGGGGGTTCGAATCCCCCCTCGGGCATGGATATTTGTGCCGTCCTTAGTCTTAGTTCATAAGTAGTTTGCAACTTTAGGGACTGATGACCCCGTAGTTAAGTCCCATAAGCTAAACAAACAGTTGAAACAGTTAATTGAACCGGGACTCGAACCTGGGATCTTTGTCTATAAATGTTCCTATTCACAACTTCTTCACTAATCGCAAGTTCATGACCTATCGCTTTGAAATTTTGATAAAACGTTGCATTGCGATACTCAAGTGTTTTAATAACTTACTTTTAATAAGTTTCCTAAACGTGTTTCGAATAGGTATATCTTCATGAATATGTAGTAGGTTACTCATAGAATCAGTGATATTCACCCTATTTTTGTTGTTATTATTTATTTATATTTTTCATTTATGTTTATTTATTTTGCTGTTGGCTCTCTCTGCCAGGGCCGCAACAGTCGCTCTGTCACTCGTTAACTCTCATAGCAGTGACTGTCGCGGCTGTACGTAAATGCTAGAAGGTGGTGTTAGTTGGAAATATGGATTATACACGTTGACGCTTGTATAAGCATTTTATTCGTTCAGTTGAATCTTACTTTGTGGAACATACTAGCGACCAACAAAACAGTTTTCAGAAATATAGTGAAGTTGAAAAGTAAAAACAGTAAACAGCATTTGCAAGGATAAATTATTGTTCCAAATGTTCAAAATCCTACAGGAACACTCCGTTAAGCCGGGCGGATTAGCCGTGTGGACTGAAATGAAACGCGTCTGGTGAAAACGATCGCACTTATTGTAGTTGTATAGACGGACAAATAATAACTTTCTAATGTGTACAGTTCATTTGGATTGAATTCGAACTAAAAAAAATTACACAATACAAAATGGAAGGCACTGCATCGGGCAAAATACTGGAAATGGCAACGAAAATGTTAGACATTATTTAAAATTTTTATTTAGCCTTAAGTATAATTTTTGCTTAAATATAGAAAACTGACAGTGAAGTTATTGTGCTGGTGTTTCTAAAGCCTTGTCTACGCTTTAAATGACGGGATTCAAATAAAACTTGCAGTTATACATTTTTTTTAATAATATATTAACCACAATTTTTTTTTAAACTACACGGACTGAACACATGACATTTACCCTGCCGTGCTACGGTGCGAGCGGCCGTTTTCGTCGGGGTTCGAGCCCCCTTCGGGCATGGGTGTTTGTGATGTCCTTATCTTGGTTTACCTTAGTTTGAATAGTTTGTAAGCTACGGACTAATAATCTCGCAGTGGAATCCGACAGATTTACAAGCATTTGAACATTTCAACAATCCGCTAAGGTTATCGATCGCTACAGTTGCGAACTTTTTAATCTGACACACACACACACACACACACACTCTTGTCCGAGGGATGACTACAACCAAATAGCTTACAAAGATGATAGAGGCAACTCTACGCTGAAACGCGCGACAGCGCTATCGAGCGCCTCCTAGTGGCGTGAGTTGTGAACTAAAACTGGGAGTGAACTGCAGAGTAACACTGTGCGACTCAGAACACGTACATCTTTCTTCGGCATATTTTGTGGAAGTAGGAAGTGCTTGGAAGAGGGAGTGTATGTGCTACATACGGCTGTAAGAGCTAATTAGATACAGCGATACACTCCTAAATATTTCTTCAGATTCCCAAAAATAGATAATTCTAAAAATGATAATATAAGTTGGCTACTATTAGGCCTACTGAGATCGTTTGCTTTTTGTAAACAGTGTCTTTAACGCTGTGATTTAACCTTTTTTATTGCTTCTTCATAGATACAGGCAGTGGATTATTTGTGTGCGAAGAGCTGATTTGGATAAAAGTTTGTGATAGAAGAGCGCAGAGCATTTGAATAAAAACTTTGTATTATATCCATACTACTTTGTGAAGAACATTTCAGAAATAAGATTTTGTAAGGCCAATGGTAAATGCAATGTGCTCAGTGCGTGTAGTTTTAAAAAAAAAATTGTGGTTAATATATTATAACAAAAAATGTATAACTGCAAGTTTTATTTGAATCCCGTCATTTAAAGCGTAGACAAGGCTTTAGAAACACCAGGACAATAACTTCAGTGTGAGTTATCTATATTTAAGCAAAAATTATACTTAAGGCTAAATAAAAATTTTAAATAATGTCTAACATTTTCGTTGCCATTTCCAGTATTTTGCCCGATGCAGTGCCTTCCATTTTGTATTGTGTTATTTTTTAGTTCGAATTCAATCCAAATGAATTGTACACATTAGAAAGTTATTATTTGTCCGTCTATGCAACTACAACAAGTGCGATCGTTTTCACCAGACGCGTTTCATTTCACTGAGTATAAAACATCTTCAGTAGTCTGAAATGAGAGCTATAAACAGTTTGATTTGTTTCCATAGATCGAAAACAGTTCGTTAAAAATTTGTAAAATGTTGACTTTTTTTTTTTTTTTTACATTCGAAAATTCTTTCTTCGATTTTTGCCTGACATTGTGGTAAATCAAACATCTCCCTGAGAAACCCCCACACCGTAGTAAAATAAAATAAAAATATAATGAACCGTTATGGAACTTGGCTGATAGGGAAATTTGATTCAAGGAATTGATTAGAGAACAGAACAGATTGCATAGAGGATTATTTATAACATGACTTGCAAAACAATAAGTTATCAGGGCCGATTTATCTGCCCATGAGCACGACTCAGATATGAACTTTGTGGGCGTCAGGCGCTGGATCGGCGCGGTGCGGTGTGGCGCCGCGTCGGACTCGGCGTCGGCGGCGGTCGCGGCGGCAGGGCTCAGCTCACGCCTGCCCTGCCCTGCCCTGCTCTGCGCTCTGAGGCTGTGTGGCGCGGCGAGACCCCGAGCGAAGGCATCAAAGTCCCGCGTCTGCTTGCGTGTCTCTTTGCTTCTCCAGCAACGGACGAAGTGTCTTCTTCGGTGGTTTCCCTCCAAGTGCCCTTCTCCTCCCAGCTACAGCATCTCCTCGGATTTTGCGTCTCTTTGGCTCCGTGATTGGTGGGTTGGTTATACAATATCATCCAATAGCTGATGGCCGTTTTCACGACCCCGGCATTTGGAGTGGTTTAGGGAAACCACGAAAAACCTTAGTCTGCTTGATCGGAGGTGGATTTGAACCATCGTACTCCCGAATGCGAATCCAGTGTTTTACCATTGCGCATTTTCTCTCAGTCACTGTAACGACCTCTTCAAGCGGTTTATCGTAGTTAGCAGCTATTTCGGTGCAGCATAGCACATTGACGAAGTTTGGTGCACTGTGCTGAATCGATTAACACTGTCTGCTGTGTTGAGGAACACTCTGCAGGATCGAATCACCGCTGTACTACAGGCCATCTTTAACTACGCTTCGCAGGCGTGATACTGTTCGTAACGCGCGGGTACTGACGGGCGTCTGTGAACTTGTATAACTAATTGTCGGCGTTCCTGTGGTCAGGTTGTCTTTGATATCATCAGAATAAGCAACACTACATTAACAGTAAATGAAGGAAAATACTAGCTACTAGTGACTCAACCACGAGTATAATGAGAGCGACAGAAAAAGAATTTCCTGGACACTGGACATGTAGAGATCTGTGAGATGTATATATGTACCACTTCACAAAACGGACAACGTCGACATCAAAGAAACGTTCAAAACAAACCATTAACTTGCTCCGTCAGCCGTAATGAAAGCGACGCAGCACAATGGTCAGAAACTCTTGGCAGTTACTGATCATGAGGACTTTCAGCTAGGTATACACTTTTAAATGCCGCATATAGAAGCTTGTTGGTCTAACTTGTAAATACCAATTGATGGACTGTAATACCACACAGCGACGCCTTGAACACTAGCTTGTTTCAAGAGAAGCTCCGCTACAGACGGCTTCACATTCGATGGCATGCCAGAGTCGTAAAGCGAGTGATTGTAGTTGCAGTTACTTTCTTAAACATCCGTAGGCTACACTATCTCTTGTCAATATAGTTTGCATATTTCATCATAATATCTTGTAGACTTCAATAATCTACGGGAATTAAAGTCAGTCGGCCAGACCAAACTACCCGGCCGATTTTCTTCATTTTTGTTTTGAACGAAAGGAATTCATCCACAGATTTGCCATCAAGTATCAGAATTTACATAGATTTTGCCTTCCTTTTTCTATACTCAAACGCGATTTCCTTCTGTATATTTTATATGGGGATGTCATGCTGTTAAGTCAGTCGGTCAGGCCGTACTATCCGACCGATTTCCTTCAATTTTGCTTTAAACTAAAGGTATTCATTCGCAGATTTGTCATCAAGTATCAGAATTAACTTAAGCCTCTCCATCCTTTATTTTTAATCAAACGCAGTATCCTTCTGTCCTTGTATTCAATACGAGGCGTGATTTTAAGCAAGTACTGTTTTGAACTTAAAAACATAGACGTGCTAAGATATGTGAATAATTTTATTTTTACATGAAAGCTTGCACCTTAATCTACTTTTCTACATAATTTCCGTCAATACTGAGGCACTTGTCATAATGTAGTACCAGTTTTTGAATACCCTCTTCATAGAAGTCTGCCGCCTGAATCAACACCACCTAAAAAGACCTCACAACTGGCCGTGCCTACGTCACACTTACAGGCCGCGGCAACACCGTCTAGATACAAGGCCCCACAGCAAGTCCGTGTCACGTCACACCGATAGGCTGACATCGCAAGCTGATTGGCTGGCGGCTGGGGCCTCGGTCTTCCGCGGCACTGCTCGGCAAGGCGCGAAATTAGACTAGATGTGCGATGCGACACTGTTTCTTCCGGCATATGGTGCGTTAGTTGATTCGTAGTGGCAGCCGTGTTTATCCCTCGCTGTTTGTTAGCAATTCGTAGGAAGTTTATAAGTACAGTATAGTGGTTGTTGCAATGCAACACACGCCCACAAAGAAGCGGTCTAGTGACACAACGACACGAGCCTTTAGAACTGAATGGGAATTGCAATTTTGTTTTTCAAAGAGAAGGATGAAAATTCTCAATGTCTATTATGCAGTCGCATGCTCGGCGGGCAGCGCAAATTTGCAATAGAACGGCATTATAACAGCACATACAATGAACTTAATGGTTTAGTTAGGGCTCAAAGTTCAAAGAAGTTGGCGGAATTAAAAAGACGTAGTGTTATGCAGCGAGACGCACCGAACGTATCCCTTACAAATCTTTGTGTTTCTGATGTTTTTATTTGTACATATTTGTCATTAGAATTCGAATTTTGAGTTCACTAAATTTTTGTTTCCTTTTTTTAGGCTGTAACCGAACGTAGCGACCTGTCTGTAAGAGCAAGCTACAAAATAGCACTCAAAATTGCAAGAGCGAATAATCTTTTCAGTGATTTCATCAAGGAGTGTATTGTTGAGGCGACGGAACTCTTGACGCCACTGGAAGTAAAGAAGTTTAGTGAAACCAGTCTTTTTCGATAGACAATAACTCGCCGCATAGCTGGCTGGCATGGCAGCGGATGTCTACTGGCAGTTAACTGATAGTGGCAGCAAGTTTATTGCATTCTCGATTGCTCTGGACGAGTCGACCGACATTTCGGGCACAGCACAACTAGCGATTTATGTTCGTGGAGACGACACGAATTTGCACGTGACGGAAGAACTGCTAGATTTAGTACCAATGAAAGACACAACGAGAGCTACCGACTTCCTAAAACCAGTTGAAGAGGCTGTTGAAGCCGCTGGCCTGAAATGGAAAATGTTAGTTTCAGTCACCACGGATGAAGCGCCAGGAATGTGGGAGGCTCAAAATGTGCTAGTAACATTGTTGCGTAAAAAACTAGAACGATCGACAGAAGGTTTGTACCGAATTCATTTTCTTGTACACCAAGAAGCTCTTTGTGCTAAATATGCCAATTTTGAGCACGTGATGAAGTTCGCAATCACCACAATGAATTTTTTGAAGTCGCATGGCTTAGTACACCGTCAGTTTCTCATGGAACTGAACGAAGAGTACAGAGATGTTATTTTCCACTGAAAAATACGTTGGTTAACTCGAGGGGCATGCCTCGAAAGATTTTTCAGTTTAAGACTCGCTATTGTTGAATTGCTAAAGGATACAGGAAAGGAAGAGTTCAAAATGTTCAAATGTTTGTGTAGCTTTTGGGACTTAACTACGGGGTCATCAGTCCCTAAACTTACAAACTACTTATGAACTAACTAATACTAAGGACGGCACAAATATCCATGCCCGAGAGGGGATTCGAACTCCCGACCGTAGTGGCCGTGCAGACCGTGACTGGAGCGCCTCAGTCCCCTCGGCCACCGAGGCCGGCGAAAGGAAGAGTGAAAATTAGAAGATCCAATATGGATTGAAGACCTCGCCCTTTTAGTTGATCTGACTGCAAACTTGTACGCTCTCAATAAGTGCAAGGTGAGAAGCAACTTCTAATCCATTTAAAAAGAAAATCGCATTTTGGAAAGAACAACACGCGACAAAGAATACAGACCATTTCCCTACGCTCTCTAAAGTCAGAGAAACGCAAATTTTGATGAATTCGTTTCTGTGTTGAAGGAAATACAGGGCCGGCCGCGGTGGCCGAGGGGACTGAGGCGCTCCAGTCGCGGTCTGCACGGCCCCTCGGGCATGGATATTTGTGCCGTCCTTAGTCTTAGCTAGTTCGTAAGTAGGTTGTAAGCTTTGGGACTGATGACCCCGTAGTTAAGTCCCATAAGTTCTACAAACATTTGAACAATTTTGGAATTACAGGCACAATTTTTTCTAAATGTTTTCAGGACACTGCCAGTCACAAATCTGTTTTTAAACTATTTTCTAGACCCTTTGCCGTTTCAGTTGAAAGTGCTCCTGTGCATTTGCAGATGGAATTGATCGATCTGCAGTGAAATTCCCGCTAAAGGACAGTTTTTTTGTCTTTTTTTGCTTACGAACTGTGTAGGAATTTTACGAAGGTTTTCCTCGGGAAGAGTTTCCCCTTGCCCACAATGAGGCTGCAAAAGTTATATCCATGTTTGGATCGACATACGTGTGTGAAAGATTTTTTGCGGTTATGAAACTAAGTAAGTCAAGATTACGTGGATGTTTGAGAGACTAAAATATGAAAAACTGTCTACGTCTGTCCGTGTGCCAGCTATGAACTTTATTACGTCTACAGCGAACCAAAAATAATTAAATTTTGTAGTATTTGTCATTGTTTTGTTGAGAATTGTGGTACAGTAGTTCCAGATAATAAAATTTGATTGTTTCACATGTAGTTGGACTCACTTATTCCACATCATACTGCATGCTGTAGACTACTTTTACGTCCGTTTCTATATCTCAGTTTTAAAATGTTGTAAGAATTTTACGAGTGACAATGTGACAATTTTGTCGGTGTAATGCAGTTTCAAACCCAGCGCTATTGTTATTTTTCTGTAGATGTACCAACTGCCAACAAAGGTTCAGTATTGCTCAACATGATGTGTTTTACAGAGCTTAATATTTTCAAATGTAATATGAAACTAAGCCACATGCTAGCAGGGCGATGTTCCTTACGCGAATGCACTGTCGCATGGGGCGTGTACGTAGTTGAGCGCATGCGCGCGCAGTCAGTTGGCCTGGTAATGGGGGAGGTATGATGTGAAAAGCTCGACACGCGTGCATACACACGTGCCGAGTTCTTGGCCGTCCCTGATCTAGACGGTGCTGGCCGCGGCCGCGCCGCGGTGGAGTAGCCGAGCGGTCTAAAAGCGTCTCGCTGCGGAGCGCGCGTTTGCTCGCCGTGGAGGTTTCTAGTCCTCTCTCGGGCATGGGTGTGTGTGTTGTCCTTAGGTTAGTTTACCTAGGTTTCAGTAGTTTTACCTAGGTTTAAGTAGTTTGTAAGCTACGGACTGATGACCACGCAGTTTGCTCCGATAGATTTACAGACATTTGAAACATTTGAATTTGCCGCGGCCGCCATCTGACTGGCCGGTGGGCGTACCCAAGCGGTCAGCCAGTGAGGTGGCGGCCGCAGCCTGTGTCACGTAGGCCTTGTGTTCTAGGTGGAGTTGCCTGAATTGTTAACCACTGCATCACAACTGTTTTGACTTGGTCATCGTCTTGAAGACGGCGACCGCCCATAGACACTACGAGAAGTATTAGGAAAGTCATCCCGCACGGAGGAAATAGTAAAGCGTCTTTTTCTCTCACCTTATCGTCTACGTCCTGCACCAAACTTTCATTATCGACCGAAGAACGCCCACTCCGTTGTTCATCACGCACATTTGTGCGGCCATCTATAAATGCTCCCGCAGTTTCTTACCATTCTATCACCCATAATGTTTTCTCCGTAAACTGCACAAATCTCACGATGAATATCGATGGCTTTAGTCCTTTAGCACCAAGAAATCTTACAACAGCCCATACTTCACGGTCGGCGGGACTCAAGATTATCGCCGGCCGCAGTGGTCGAGCGGTCTGTGGCGTGCCAGTCACAAACTGCACTACCGCTACGGTCGGGGTTCGAATCCCCCCCTCGGGTATGAATGTCTGTGTAGTCTTTAATATAAGGTAGTTCATAAGTAGTTTGTAATTTTACGGTCTGATGACCCATCAGTTAAGTCCCTTAGGCTTAACAAACAATTGAACATTTGAAGCCGGCCGCGGTGGCCTAAGGGGACTAAGGCGCTACAGTCACGGTCTGCACGGCCATTACGGTGGGGGGTTCGAATCCCCCCTCGGGCATGGATATTTGTGCCGTCCTAGTTCGTAAGTAGTTCATAAGTAGTTTGTAAGTTTAGGGACTGATGACCCCGTAGTTAAGTCCCATAGACTATACAAACATTTGAACATTTGAACACAACGTAAACAACAAACAAGGAAGAATCAGACTGTAATGGCGTCAGTGCGTAGACAACAGATGTAGGTACCCAGTGCGCAAGCGTAGAACGCCGACCGCAAAGTTGCGGACGCGGTGTGCCAGAATGGTACTTACTTAAAAAAACACGCCTCGTA
Source organism: Locusta migratoria (assembly GCA_026315105.1). Taxonomy (NCBI): domain Eukaryota; kingdom Metazoa; phylum Arthropoda; class Insecta; order Orthoptera; family Acrididae; genus Locusta; species Locusta migratoria. The sequence continues at coordinate 731,041,920 of CM048744.1, read as the reverse complement.
TTTTAATCGGTTTGTTTTACGATATTGTCGGTTCTAATTAAGGTACGCAGTTCTTTTTGACGCAATAACAGTCCGCGGATCAAGCTCTTTCATTCGCGCTTTTAAATCTTGCATTGACTGATTCTGAAAAAAGGTATGCGTGAACATTCAACATTACTTCCATTTTTTCCCAACCATAGTCAGTCGGTTAGGCTGTGTTCACATGTGGCATCGACAGACCGTTGTCAGACGCCATCGACAGAGTTCGACTGAAAACATCGACCGACGGCGTGGTCACACTGCATCCGATATAGTTTGTCACTTGGTACGGTTAAATGAGAAAGTTAGGTTAGGTTTGAATGTATTCTTTGAAGTATATTAGATTTCAATTCCTTGGGTGTAGTGGAATCCACCGACATTTTTATGCTTCGAAATTAGTGCTACAAGACGGCTTTTGTTTTTAATAAAGACTTCGAATGCTTACGAATGAGCTACACCTGTCTGGAAAGAAGAAAGTAGCGACGATTGTGTACTGTCCTCAGTCATTGTCTCCCAGACAAGCTTTACGAATATGTAAGGTACGCCAATAAATTTCTATTACATACTTGTGATATTTCATGGTGTCATTGACAAGCAATATTACAATTTTGCTGAATTTATTTGAAGTTGTGCAGACATACTACAGTTAACCTCCATGCTTTAAATAACACCAATTAAGTTTATTGCTTATCACAACGAATTTCGAAGATTTATTCGCATCTTCTGGTGCATTCGTTTAAATAAGTACGGTACTTTTTCGACTTTTCAATGTGTGATTTCCTGACACAGTTGCACTGCAGTTCTCTGTTTTAGGTTAGTTACTGAAGTTCGGAAAATCGGACATAATAAATATTGAGGTATGTATTTTATTCTAAAGTTAGAAATCTTAAGTTTTTCTGTCTGTCTCTTCCATTACTCAGAATATGCAACATAATAAACGTGACTTAGGCCCACCTGTGTACAAAAACCAGTGTAATTAAGTGACGATTTTTGTGTTGTGATATCGAGTTTAATGGAGCATGCAGAATACCTGTAAGTATAGACAGACGTTCTATTTAGAATGTAAAAAAAGTAGCCAAAATTTTATTATGTACAGTATGCTACGATTACCCTCATTACAGTAACCTCAAAAAGACTACATTTGTGCAAGAGCTGCATGAAATCACACATGCAAATGTCACGATGTATTTATGTAAACAAATGCGTTGTGCTGAGCATAAAAATAGATAATGGATGAAGTTTTTCAGTATTTAAATCCATGAGGAACACAGTTATAGGCCACCCAGAAACATCCGCTTATGATGAACGAAATGAAGTTACGGTCATTAAATATATTTGTCAAAGACAAGTGTGAAATTAAGTACAATTTTGAACACAGAAAGCAATGAAAAGCGGAAGCACACGTAGGCCTCCACCACATTTGCAAGTCACTTCATAGAAGACACATCATCTTGTTAAAGAACGCCAGAATTAGTAAGAACAATTTGTGGACAGCGAATATCCGATTATCACAGTGCAAAATAACGTAAGAGAGCCACTACAATGGCATTGAGATACGCCACAATCCCGGATTGAACACATTTTTTGAGGTTATAATTTACGCCAAAAATTTGTGATAAAGGATGTAATCAATTTGGGCTTCTCAATAAACTGCAATATCATACCATAGATTCCGAATTAAATCTTGACTGTGATGTTTATCGTCTTCTGGGTGCCACAATCTCTTTCTTTCTTTCACTAAGCATATCAGTTTCTCACTGTCCATATCTAGCATGTGAGAACATCGGTCGATTTGACCGAACGAAACAAACTGACATGAATGTCACCGAATGTCGTCGGAAGTCTCTACGTTCGGGAGATGAGATCGACTACACTGTGGCCGTGCCCATAGTGGAGTACTGATTTCAAACGATCGGCCGTTTTCCGCCGATGTCTGTCGTCGGTAGAAAGCCACCGATATCGGAGCCACTGTGGCCACTGCCTTATACCGTTATATCCAACAGATTTCGTTCATTTTTGCTTTAAACTGAAGGTATTCATTCGCAGATGCGTCATCAATTTTCAGAATTAACGTCAGTCTCTCCATCAGTTACTATAAATTCAAACGCGTTATCGCCGGCCGCAGTGGCTGAGCGGTTTGCGGCGTGCCAGACACAGTCTGCACGGCCGCTGCGGTCGGGGGTTCGAATCCCCCTCTCGGGCATGGATGTCTGTGTCGTCTTTAGTATAAAGTAGTTCATAAGTAGTTTGTAAGTTTAGGGACTGATGACCCCGCAGTTAAGTCCCTTAAGCTTAACAAACATTTGAACATTTCAAACGCGTTATCCTTCTGGCCTTGCACTGAATATTTTAATCTGTTTGTTTTACGATATCTTCAGTTCTAATTAAGGTACGCGGTTCTTTTTTAACTAACAACACTTCGCGGATCAAGCTCTTTCTACATCCACATGGACTACTCTGCAAAACACATTTAAGTGCCTGACTTTTCAACACTTGCATTGATTGATTCTGAAGAAAGCTATGCGTGAACGTTCAGCTTTACTTCCTTTTTTCCCAAGTTTTTGGTCATTCCAGTAATGGTGCGAAGTATTCGCACGTGTCCTCTAGTTAAAATTATTATAGCTTGGAGGCCTTTTCACCACAACCGCATTCCATTTGCCATGAACTGAATGTTCGAGTTTGGAGAACTCTGGCGAGGACGGTATTTGCTGTCGTAAAAGCTCACTGGCAGTAACTGGTTCAGCAGAGTGCACACAGTGCTGGCAGGCAGTGGCTGGTGACGCGGCGCCGCGGTGTCCGGCAGGCGTGGGCGGCGCTTCCTCTGCCTGTGCTGCCGCGGCTCGATAGCGCCGCCCAGCCGCCGGCCACAGCGCGCCGCCCACTGCCGACTGTCAGTTGCCGATAGCGGCCACCGCCGCCCACCACACAGCATTAAGAAGGCGCCAGCAGTCCTCTCTTATTGCCGGCGACAACAGTTTTTGTGACGAAGAACTTGGTGCCAGACCACAATCCACATTGTGGTCCCCGCCTTTTCTCGGGGCCATTCACCATTTTGAAATCCCGACTGGAGTTCCCTAAGAGCTCGTGGATGTTACATCAGAGGATCAACTAACAGCGGACCAGGCAATTGATTATATGACAGATACTCGCTGAAAACCCGGCGTAGCATTGGGATTTATTTATTTATTCTAGCCTTGAGTTGGTACTTCTCCTATCCCTTGTTTTTCTCTGTCAATCTCTTTTTTTTTCTGAAATCATATATTTATCAGAGAATATATAAGAAATAAGGTTGTCTTGCATTCTGTACAAATTTCAAGTACAGTATCCAAGCAAACAAAGATAGAAATCAAAATATAAATGATATGTAGGCTAACACTCACAAATTCATTTAATTCACAGCTTGACTATAAGCAAGACTGAGTGAGATGACGCAGTGGTAACACGCTGGACTCGCATTCGGAAGGACGGCGGTTCAGACGAGCCTCCACCCGTCCAGATTTGTTAATTTAGACGACATTGTCAAAGGAGAGAAACAGCGATCTATTTGGTATGATTAATATTACAAAAAAAGTCTTGATTGCTAAAAAAATTAACAGTTTTTATTCACCGCTTTCGACCTGATGCAGGAAATCTTCAGAAAAAAATGTAGCCCATGTGGCCAGTGCTGGCAGCAGAACAGCCAGGACAGGCCAGCCCAGCCCAGCCGAGTCCAGCACTGACCACGTGGGCTAGATTTTGTTCCGAAGATGACATACATCAGGTCGAAACCGGTCAATAAAAACGGTTAATTTTTTTGGCGATCAGGACTGTTTTGGGAATAGTAATCCAGATTTATATTTGCAGGCTTTTCCCTAAATCTCTCGAGGCAAATGCCGGGGTCGTTCCTTTCAAAGTACACCGCCGATTTCCTTTGCCATCCTTTCCCAAACAATCCGAGCGTTAAGCCGTGTGGTCTAACGCACCACTTTCCGAGACGGAGAGACGACCGGCCCTGTTCGAATCCCTCCGGGGTATTGACGAAGGGGTTCGGAATGCCGACCAGCCTGGATGTGGTTTTCAGGTGGTTTTCCACATACCCCTACATGAATACCGGACTCGTACACAAGAACCTCGTCAGTTACACGACTCGGAAACATTTCTAAACACTTTCTACCTTCGCACATATACCACTATATGCAGACATTTGGGGTACACATTTCCTCTCGAGGGCGCAGGGTAGCGACAGGAAGGGCACCCGGCCATCCCCTAAATATTAACACTGGAAGTACCAGACTTTTCCATAACCCTAGTAGTACCATGTGGGTTATTTATGACCCATAGTACCAAAGTACCACTTTATTGGTATTTTCCTGGCGTTTTGGGTTTCACTATGAGAATACTTTTGGGTGCAACAAAAATATAATTTGTACTCTAACATGCATAGTTCACAATCGAAAGTAAAATTTCTGGAGTAAATGTTATTTCATTTTAAATTTTCCAGAAGAAATTCCACATTCTTCCATCAAATATCATTAAAACAAGTAAATAAAATAATTTCACATAGTTTATCTGCATAAAAAGATTGAAACAGATTCAAAACATATAATTTATGCAAGTACTAATAGTATTTTTACTTTTTTCAGTGTCGAGTATTTGTGAACATACAACATGTTTTCTTTCTTATTGTAAAAATATTACAAAAAGCAATTTCAGACTTTTGGTGTAAGTGCTTGGAAACATTTAGGAAAAAATAGTTGACAGCACTGTATAAGGTGGGGTGGACTCACAGTTGAGACGTTACACGTTTTGGCTTGGGAGGCTTTGCACACGTATTTGTTGCACTTGAAACCTACGTGTGGTGTTTCATTCCCATTTTGTTGTTTATAGGAATCCTAGATTTGAAAATGCCTTCTAATTCCATATTGGACAGCGCTACCGCCATGTGCTTGCAAGGGGAGTTTGGCTCCCCTTTGCAGTTTGTAGGGGGCAAGAAGCTCATCACTCATACATTCTCACTCTGCCACCTTCACAGATGAGCATAAAAACTGTGTGAGCACTGATCATTGCAAGGTCATGGATGTTGTAAAAGACCTGCAAAGGCCATTGGTGGGTGCCAGGTCGGACACTCTGTCATTTGGTCAACTACATCGTCTCCCTAAATGGTTTCACTATAAAACTTCACAGTTTGTGGGAATATCCTCTCAGCACTCTCATTACGCTGACATCCAGTAGGCTCATTACTTAGGATAATGAGGTTCATAAACCAACACCTAAATAACAGAACAAAGAAAGATTAACAGTGGACTGCGCGCTTATTGGTTCAAAAACTTAGGTAGAATAATACATAATCATCAGATGTTATTACTTAAAGCTTCCGGGCTGAGATGCCGTGGTCCATATATAAAACTTTCCCCTTTTATGTATGGAACACGGCATTTCAGCCCGGAAGCTTTAAATAATGACGATGCCTGTCGTGAAAGCCTTCATTCTATCATCAGATTACTTTTTGCCGTTCATTTGAGGCATCTGAAATTCTTGATCAGCAGGTTCAACTGTAAGAAAATCGTTATCCTCCTCTATGCTTGTCTTTCACCGGATTCGTCACTTGATTTCGTCGGTGAAATTTAGATAGGAGAGAATCTGAGTATATGTAAGACTGCGTCGCCGTGTCATCCCACCTCCAATGACGCGAACTACAAATTTTTAGTATTTCACGTTATTTTCGCCCGAAGTGTCGTAATATACTCAGACATCTCGTGAATAAAATTGAGACACATCCAGAAACTATTTCATGTATAAACATTGCTTTACTGACGTCAAATTGTGTAAAACTGTTTATGGATCAAAAATGACCCACATGGTACTAACTGTATAACTCATAAATTTTGCATACTTCTAGTTGGCCTAGGGGAATGAAAGTTTGGTCAGTTACACAACTCTATAAATTATTAAAAGTCACGAGATCGTTTGTGGCTACGATGCATATGGGGGGCAGGGCACTCGTAACACCTCCATGGGTCAAAAATGACCCGCTTGGTACATCTAGTGTTAACTCGCCAAATGCGGTTTTTACTTACCCGACCCTGCACGTGCGGGAACATGACCAAAGAGAAAGAGAGGTTCATTGTACTAAAGATGTTCCATTTAGACAGACTTTCCATATGAATAAAACCGAGATGTAACTATAACAGTATTTAAAGCTAGCACGAACTTTCTGGTTAACCGTGGCAGAATAAAAAAAAATCGCACTGGTTAGTTTTACGGAACTCTTTACGTTTTCCTGTAGTTTATGGTTTTTTCAAAAAATTCGGGCAAAGATAATAAAAATACAAGTAATAAAAATTATTGATATACAATTACGACTCTACTATTGTTATAATATCTGTACACTCAACAAGTAATATTGTGTCTGACTGTATTTTAACAAACAGCCAAAATTGTTTGATATTTGAGTTTAGGTTTGACAAATATACCCTTTTTTGAACTTTTAGCTCTTTAAACTATTATTTTAATATCTCTCCCATATTTTCATTTTCTTTTTCCGTTAAAATATTATCATGTGTCTTGCCGTGGTATGTTGTCCCATTTTGTAAATCTATTTTCTTAGCCTATACTGCCTTGTGTAAACACAAGTGACGGTGTCAAATACCTCTGAAACGATTCGACATATGAAAAATCGTTAAGAGAGCAACGTTGTAGGGAATTTTCTCCTAAACAAATTCGTTTTTCAATTTTCGTGTCAGATGAACAGTTAAGACGTTATTTTCATTTAAATTTCTAGCTGTCAAAAGGCGATAGCTAATTCCCACTTGTAGTGTTAATACCGTAATGTGAAGTGTGCCAAACTTGGAAAGTAGATTGAAAAATACACCTAGAACAGAACAACAAAAGATGAATATGCGCTGGCCATAGTCAAAGATATTAAAGAAGAGAACTAGCCTCTCGTCTTCTCTGACAAGTTAAAAAGTAATAAATCATTTATTCTCCAGATGTCACGCTTTTTTTCCTTGTTAATATTATTTCAGAGGTCGGGTCTCAAATCGTGCCTCATATCACATGGGTATCCAACATGCATATCCTACATGAATCACGTCGTACATGAATTATATGTCTCCTGACGCCTCATATCATGCACCATAAAAAGACACAGCATGTCCTTTCATGTAACGTATCACATCAACCACACATAATGCAAAGGATGCCACCTTTTATAATATGACAACTTCTGTGCCCTTTCAAGCCCTGTTGAGGCGGCTGAAACTTGATCTATCTTGTAACATCTCATATTATGTAATACATGCCATGATATGTTATGAAACGTAACATATCTTTGTCATCTTTGTGTAATATTATGAAATGCGCCCGTTTAATAAAACGTATCTTTACATGATATTACAAGGAAATCGAATTTTGAGTTTTTCTTTTTCTTTCCTTGCTTAGTAAATTTACTAACTTATACCCAACAATTCATTTACTGACTAGACTCTATCATTGAGATATTCTCCTCTTTCTATGTCAAAGTTAGATTTAACGTTGAAAGTGAAGATAATCTATTCTCTTACACTTCTAGCTATTCTCCCAGCCTTTACTTTTTGATGATTTTACAATATTACTGACGAATTACATAAGCGAGTGAAACCAGAGTGTTTCAGAAGGAATGTTAAATTTTTGGAGATGATAGTATAGAAGAATTGCAGTACTGTGGCAAATAAGATGTGTTTGAGTAATTGAGTATTATTGAGTATAGAGATACGGCTGCTAGTAAGTAATCCAAACAAACAAAGCAAAGCAAATGAGGAAGTTCAAAGTTGATTGTCAAAAATTACTTCAAATACTTGAAGGCACTATTCACTTCTCTTGGTATTATCACATTTACCTCTTCTGATCTCGCATTTGCATTCTTTTGCGAGGGCTGCGCTACTCATTATCCAAACGATCAAACGGTTATTGTGTTTTGTCTTCCATCCCTACAGGTAAAAATTCGAAGGAATAATGTCCGGCTATCTTGGTGCCCATCCGTCTTCCGGAGAACGTTAGGTTTAGATGATACCCCGTAGAGTTGCAAGAACACACGCATTTATTAACCTAAAGCAATCTCTTCCAACAATGCTGGGAATTTATTTTCAAGAAAGTGTAGACAACGGTCCTGGAGGACGATGCGGTGACTTAACAGGCCCAATCGACTGATTGTCTATCATGCCACACGACACCACACATTTAGAGAGAAGCGTTCGTTCCTGAAAATGTGTTTCTACAATGAAATGTCGATTTGCTGCGAACCACTGGCGTGAGATACTAGTGTTATGGACGCCGTCGCCAGTGAAAGTAGCTACAACAGTGAGGAGGGATAAAGGAATCGTTTGTCAAACTTGAAAAATCGAACATCAAAATACTAATTTTCTAACTTCATCTAGAATTCCACAATGTACACAATCAAAAGCATTTGAGATATCAGAAAAGCTTCCAGTGAATGGTATCCTGTTGTTCGGCGCATTTAATATTTGATAAGTACATAGCAGTTTCTGTTGAAAGACCTTTCAGAAAACTAATCTGACATTTTGTTTGTACTTTACTTTCACAAAACCGTTAAGTTAACAAGATATCTTGAATACATTAACTTAACAGGATTTTTGGAAGAAGTTGTCAGAAGTGAGATTAGACGGTAGTTTTTGACAGCAACCTTATCCTCTTTGTTTCTACAGTAGTTTACCAATAGCATATTTCAGTCTACCAGGGCAAATACCCCACTTCAGAAAGCTATTTCATATGTGGCTGAGAATCCTATTTATCTGTTGGGAACAAGCTTCCAGTACTCTGCTGGAAATTCCATCAACTCCACATGAGCGTTTACGTTTCAGTAAGTCGATTATTTTCTTAATTTCAAAGGGAGATGTTGGCAGAATTTCAATTTTATCAAATTGCAATGGTATGGCTTCTTCCATTAATATCCTTTCCTCTTCTACTGAACATTTACATGCCAGTTTCTCAACAACATCATAAAAATGATGATTAAAATGTTTCCAACTTCTATTTCTTTGTTACTCAACTTTTACTTTAGTTTGATAGTGCTCTTTGTTGCCCTTTTTCCTTCCAGCAGTATTTCGGATTGTCCTAATGTTATTGTCAGATGTACTAATCTCAGATATGATACACATACTTCTAGACTTTTAATAAATTTTATTAATGTATCAGTGTACATTTCATAATGTTTTACTGTTTCTGTATCAATACTCGTTTTTTCTATTAGAGTTCCCTCTTCTGGTTATGAGATGTATTTATTCCTTTCGCAAACTATGGTTTTTACGTTGTTTCTTTGAATTATATTTGACTATTTTATCAGGAAAACCAGTTTCAATTACACTTACAAATTTATCATGACATAAGTTATATTTTATAGTAGCATTATTTTCCTTTTACACCCATGCCAGTCCAACTGCTATAACTGTTAAATCATTAATTGAACATACTACTTTTGAGGATACTTATGAACTGGAGCTATGACATACTGTAACTACCTCAGCACCATGATCTGAAAGACAGTTCCCAACAGTTGTTGAACGTATCTTGGTCTCCGAAATGAGAAAGGAAAAAATAGTAAAACCAATAAACGATAACAAACTGAGAGAACAGAGTAATGCTTCAAGGTCACTCTTCATATTACACTCTCTCAGAGAATCAACACTGAACTCCCCATCGATAATAATTTCTTTCTCCCGGTCTCACAGATAGCACAACTAGCAATCCAAAATTTTCAAAAATACCTGAAAATTTCCCGACTTTCCATTAGAATTATAATATTGCAATTAGATCATTTAAACTCACAGGCATATGCAACTGTGTGATTCTCTACACGTAACTTTTTAAAGTAAATTTTTCAAACAAAGTAACATTATACATTATATCACTTGGTACAAGACAGGCGGAACAATGCCATACAAATGTGTTGGAATATGACGCACCTCATTGTAATTTTGGGTGCATACATATAGGTGCTCTCCTCCTCCCTACCCGCCTTAGAGAACTCACTGTTCAACGTCATTAGTGTAAACTCTAACAAAAGCGCGAATATACGAAGACTTGCTAATTTAAATGTTATTCAAGCTCCCTGATAAAAGGAGAAGCTTTTGTTCATATTCTACACCTTTGTCTCTGGGCAAGACTTATTTGCCTTTTATTGTAATGTGCTGAGAGTATCTTTTAGTTCTGGTGCTTCTTCATTTTTGACTGACAGTACACAGGTTCTGTCGGTTAAATAATACACTACCTCCAGTTGTAATAAGAGATTAATTATAAGACGGCATGTCTTTTTCTCACTATTAGTGACTCCATTTTATTCCAATAGATCGTGTATCAAAACCATCTCGGTTGCCTGAGTTTACTCAATTAATCTTACTTCTGTCATTAGTCGATTTTCACAGTAATGTCAGTCTTTTAATCTATTTTCTCTCTTATCACAGTTACCAACTTTTCTACTAATTACTGTCATTCACTATCGTCTTCCGCCTTTCCACTAAGTATCTGGGACCGTTATAGTCATTATTTAACTGCGCAGCCTCCATTGCTGTATCTAAGTCCCTTTTAACTAACTTCTCTGTTTCATCCACTGTCTTCTTATATAGCTTCGCAGTTTTCCCTACCGAAGTTTTCATCCGTTCCATCGTACATATATTCCGGTGCGTCATATGGTTTGCCACTTTCTTTAGAGCAACTCAGAAAATTATCGGTAATTGTTTATTTCACCCGCCCCCATTCAATCAAAAATTCTTCTAAGCTGCCGTAAAATACACTTATTTCACCTTCATTAACCTCACTGCACATGAATGTATCATTCCTCTTGATGTTTCGGACTTTATTGTTAATACATACAAAGTGTTTGGCTAGTAATTTCAAATTACTGTTTCCCGTTTTGCAACAGACAGATCAGATTTCCCATATTCTTTCTGTCTTATTTTTTACTTGTAACCACATCTATTATTTATTTTGAGAATGGTGATTAATGGCCAATTTGATCTATCTTATTCTACTACCCAGTTGTGTGTACACAATGCTTTGAGACCTAAAACTTAGTTTTAATCACTCCTCTTGCTGTATGAACTATCTCCAAATAATTATTGGAATTATTAACGTCCCATGGAACTGCTATTATTTTTTTACTGCAGTACATGGCCATACCAATTGTTACAGCTTAACCAATTCGTTAAATATGGTGAATTAGTCATCCACCTTGAGGAAACCTTTTTTATTTTACTTTTCTATACTTGAATTTATTGCGCCCGGAAACTGTTTGCTACTCTTTGTCCAAGCTTCGCCCACATATTTTGATATGACAAAACCGTCAGTAAATATATCCTGCACCGTTAGTCAATATCCATGTGTTACATGCACTTGAAATTTACTTTTAATGATTCAGATTCGTTAGAAACTACGCTACATTAGATTCCAAAAGTTTCGCAATTTGGGACACATTCTTTACACATGATATACAAGCTTTCGCTTTCAAATCTAAATTTTATTGCGTGAAGTATTTTTCCGAATTCCGTAAAATAATTTTGCAACAGTCTCTTTCTTCAATTTCGTGCATATTATTAGATCTGTCCTCGGTTTCCTTTCAATATCCCCCTTTTTATTAACTCTGTTATTCACTCTTTTACACAATAATATGACTGTTTATAATTTTTATCTATTTAACGAAACCTTTCATCTCCTTTATCCGCAAATCCGTATTCTGTATTTTCTTTATCTCAATAGCCTGGTTTTCTCTTTTCTATCTTTTTATTAAAGTTCTCGAGAGTCACCATATAATTTATTAATACTGGTAGACAGTTATTCAGTCTGCTATTTCATCTCTCTAAAATATTTATTTACAGAAATATCTGTAGGAATCGACTTCTATCAATTCTGAAGTAGCGTTCACACATAAAACGCTCATCTGAACAGAAATTAACCCACAGTAATGTTTCTAAGGTGTATCTGCCTACTAAAAGAAAGTATCTCTCTTTGGTAGAACAATTGGCGCAGGAGAATAGATCATGTTTCTTCTCCACGCCGATATTTCACTGCCTGTAACTTGATTTTCAGCCTGACAAAGACAAAGTGGTCGGAAGCTCTAAATCAAAGGAGATCCGAGGGTTGGGCAGTACTTTTTTCGTGACCTAAATCTTCTATATGGCGAGGTTTATATGTCGGACACGATGGCACAGACGAGCATCAAGTTTCTGTTACGCCATTTTTCTACTACCACCTAAGATCATTTGAAGTTTCGGAAAGAGGAAAAAGGACATTTCTTTCAAGATCAATCTCTGCGAAACAGTTACATGCCAATAATAGGAAGATAACCCAGAGATATATAAGAATAGTAATAACTTAAGTGTTCTGACGCTATCTGGCATGATATTGTCGTTTGCGTCTCACATGATGGTGACTGAAGCAGTAATGCTAAACGCAAGCAGAATTACAAGGCATGATAATTCCGCTTTATGGGTTATGATAAAGAGCTAATTTTTCGTGACCAGTAAAGATATTCTGTTAATGCTATGTAAAATTATGCTTTATTCACACTAATAAAGCAACGTTAGTTTCTCATTTGGTTATTAGAGTTCATCTGGATATCTTTATTTTAGATCGTTCTTTATGATTGTATGCGAAGCATTCAGAATAGTTTCCCCGAATTACTTAGTTCATCGAGATAACGTTACATTTGTCTTCCTGAAATTTTAGTCATATTAATTTTACATGCTTGTAATAAATGGTGGTTAGGAACGAAGAATTGACTTCTAGTTTTAGCATTAACATATTTCGCTTTGCACAGCAAACATATGTTCATAAATCTATGAGATCGAAAAGTTCCTCTGCCCAAGAACAGTCGTATGGTCTATGGCGCCTTGATGCGAACTGCACGGCCGCTCCCACCAGAGCTTCGAGTACTCCCTCGAGCATGGGTATGAGTTGTCCTAAGTATAAATTAGTTTAAGTAGTTCGTAAGTATAGCGACGGATGATCCTATTTGTTTGTTCGCCTGGTTTCGTAAACAAATGAACATTTTTTCAAAACATTGATGGTAGCTGTATGATGTCGGAACTCTTAACTGTTTTGAATGAGATAACAGTGCCGCGGTGGAGTAGCCGAGCGGTCTAAAGCGTCTCGCTGCGGAGCGCGCGGTTGCTCGCCATGGAGGTTCGAGTCCTCCCTGGGGCATGGGTGTGTATAGAAGAATTTCAATACTGTGGCAAATAACGTGTGTTTGAGTAATTTAGTATTATTGAGTATAATTGAGTATAGAGATACGGCTGCTAGTAAGTAATCCAAACAAATAAAGCAAAGGCAAATGAGGAAGTTCAATGTTGATTGTCAAAAATTCCTTCACATACTTGAAGGCACTATTCACTTCTCTTGGTATTATCACATTTACCTCTTCTGATCTCGCATTTGGATTCTTTTGCGAGGGCTGCGCTATTCATTATCCAAATGATCAAACGGTTGTTGTGTTTTGTCTTCCATCCCTACAGGTAAAAATTCGAAGGGATAATGTCCGGCGATCTTGGTGGCCAATAAAGGTGCCGATCCGTCTTCCGGAGAATGTTAGGTTTAGATGATACCCCGTAGAGTTGCAAGAACACATGCATTTATCAATCCAAAGCAACCTCTTCCAACAATCCTGGGAGCTCATTTTCAAGAACGTGTAGACAACGGTCTTGGAGGACGATGCGACGACTTAACAGTCCCTACCAACTGATTGTCTATCATATCACACATTTAGAGAGCAGCGATAGTTCCTGAAAATGTGTTTCTACAATGAAATGTCGATTTGCTGCGAACCACTGGCGTGAGATACTAGTGTTATGAACGCCGTCGCTAGTGAAAGTAGCTACAACAGTGAGGAGTGAAAAAGGAATCGTTTGTCAAACTTGAAAAATCGAACACCAAATACTAATTGTCTAACTTCATCTAGAATTCCACAATGTACACAATCAAAAGCATTTGACATATCAGAAAAGCTTCCAGTGAATGATATCCTGTAGTTCGGTGCATTTAATATTTGATAAGTACATAGCAGTTTCTGTTGAAAGACCTTTCAGAAAACTAATCTGACATTTTGTTTGTACTTTACTTTCACAAAACTGTTAAGTTAACAAGATATCTTGAATACATTACCTTATCAGGATTTTTGAATGAAGTTGTCAGAAGTGAGATTAGACGGTAGTTTTTGACATCAACCTTATTCTCTTTTTTTGTCCTTAGGTTAGTTTACCTAGGTTTAAGTAGTATGTAAGCTACGGACTGTTGACCACGTAGTTTGGTCCGATAGATTTACAGACGTTTGAGATAACAGTTTCATAGACTCTGTTTGTAGTCTGTTTTACGACTACCTACAGAAAACATGGTGGCAGGTGCATTTCTAGAAGTAAAATTATAATTCTAAATTCTAGTGTGTCATTTATTTATATACAGAGGATCCGTGCGAATGCTTCGCACCGTTAGCGGAATGACAAAAAAGTTGGAAAAAATGGAAGTAAAGTTGAATATTCACGCATAACTTCCTTCAGAATCGATCATTGCAAGTATTTAAAAGTACAAATGAAAGATCATGATCTGCTGAGTTTTGTTAGGTCAAAATCAGCTGCGTTACTTAATTAGAACCAAAGAAACCAATGAAAATATTCAACGCAAGGACAGGACACCTCGTTTAAATAAAACAAAGAATGGAGAGACTTCAGTTAATTTTGATATATCATGACGAATCTGCGAATGAATACCTTTCGTTTAAAGCAAAAATGAAGGAAATCGGCCGGGTAGTTTGGTCTGGCCGACTGTCTTCAGTTTTTGTAAATTCTTTTAATATATCAGATTGAGAGTTCTGGGTTGTATATTCGACACCTTCTGATTCTCATTCTACGTTTATAAGTCAGATGGTTCATCGAACAGCTTTTGCGATTTTTCGCTACTGTTCCACTCTCTAAAATCGCGCGGGAAAAATGAACGTCTAAACCTTTACTTTTCCGATCTGATCTCTTTTATTTTATTATGATGTTCATGTCTCCATATGTAGGTGCGTGCTAACGAATATTTTGGCATTCGTAAGAGAAAGATTGTGAAAAAATATCTCAAATTTGATGATTTCCATATCAACTCGTACGTCATTTCCGTGACACATTCTGACCTATATCGTGATAGTACAAAACGAACTGAACTCTGAACTGTCTCTATACACTTCGTTAAGTCCACTTGGTTGGGATCCCACAATGCGCAAAACTACTCCATAATAGGAGGCACAGGTGTAGTGTAGGCAGTTTCCCTTAGCAGAACTGTTGGATATTCTTTCTGACAAGGAAACGTAGTCTGTAGTTCACCTTCCCCTATAATATTTTTTATGGGTTCTAGACTGTTAAGGTTATTAGCACGTGTAATAAATGACTGGTTTATCATGTAATGACGAACTTCTCTGTTTTATCCATTTCCGTAATTGTAGTCAAGCAACGTGCACACTTCTCCACATACGAAACAGGACACGAAGTAAAGGTATATTCGAAACTGATTGAAATTAGCACATAAAGGAGCGTCATTAACCTTAATGTTTGTAGCTCACCGTAGGTAATTCAAATGCGAGAGAATAATTTTATATACTTTGCAAATGTTTGTGTGATGGACTCAGGAGAAACGATGACGTTATTTACTAAAGCCCCGCTTATAAAAAGTAGCGACAACGTTTTATTTGCAGATTGTCGACTATCGCGCCATATCATTGGTCAGTTGAACCACGCGTGGTACTCTGCAGCCAATCCTGGGCCAACCTAGCTATTACGTGTATTGCAGATAGGAACTAATTTTAGTGGATGTTTGTGCCGTCTTTCCTATAAGCTAGTTCATAAGTAGTTCGTAAGTTTAGGGACGGTTTACTCCGCAGTCCCATAAGCTTTACAAACATTTGAACATCCCAGTGATGCCAGATAGCAACGTCATCTTAATCGGTTTCTCTAGGCACAACCATTTGTCCAAAGATTGTAAACAACACTGCATGACTTTCCTAAACTCATTGTGTCCTGGTTGTCTACCACTACTTCGAGGAAAAAGAGAGCACTAGGCAACAACGCATTGACGAAATATGAATCGCTACTTCATGTCTAAGTTGGAGTACACGCAGAAAAACTTTCAAATCATTACAACAACCTAAAAAAAGCAACTTAATTTGAAAACTTCATTAATAAATTACTGTCAAGTATCTAAATTAATAGGAAGGTAAAGACAAAACGTAATTTGAAAATTTCATTAATAAGTTGGTGTCATGTATCTAAATTAATAGTAAAGGAAACATATCCTGCCTAATGATGCATTAGCGAGTCATCCAAAATTTCCTTCCAAAAACAAAAGAAAAAATTGTAATTAATATACATTTTTCCATTTATTATATATAGAAATACACAAACATATATATATATATATATATATATATATATATATATATATATATATATATATATATATATATATATATATATATATATTTTTTTTTTTTTGTTTTTTTTTTTTTTGTTTTTTTGTTTTGTAAACGAAGGCTTCCGCGGCCGTTGTCATTATTGATAAAACTCTTCTGGGTATTGGACCACATCGTCAATATATCGAATATTTCACCGACGTTTCGGCCACTATTGCAAGCGGCCATCTTCTGGGTGTTTAGTAAACGTAATACCCAGAAGAGTTTTATCAACAATATATTGTTTTTCATAAGTTAATAAAATTTGGGGTTGAAAGAATCCCGTATGCTATGAACGTGTAATTTTTTTTTAACGTTACTGTATGGGCCGGGTAAAAAGTATTTAGGAAATTTTAATACACATAAATACGGTATTTGAAACATACGTGTGTTAAAATACACGATTCCCATAAAGACATATATTAGACAGTGGCGGCTGGTGATAATGTACTAATGTACTGCAGCACACTGTAAATATATTACTAAAATTATGCCATTTCTCTTCGAATGCAAGCGAGAAATCGCTGTAAAATTACATCCTTTCTCTTGGAATATTGGCCAGATATCATAATAAAATTATGCCAATTCCCTTCCATTGCGTATTAGAATTATAGTAATAAGGATGAAAACGCATTTTGGCGCTTTTTGGAGCGCTCTCGCCTCGATACTTTGGAAACCAGCTCCGTGTGCTGAAGTGGGATTCAGCCGCGCTGGTGCTTGCGCAGAGGCGCGGCGCAGTCGCCTGTTCACTAGTGCGCATGCGCAGACGTGACGTCAGTCCTGGCGGCTCATGTGTGCTGAGACCGACTGCAGCTCCAGATCAATATTTCTCTTCGCCCTGCGTGTAACGGCTGAGAAAGAATAGTATATGACGAATATTGCGGATAGCGCACTGGCTCAGGCGTCTTGGGCGTTGTCTCTCAAACCTACCTGTGTGAGGCTCGTATTCAAATACTTCTGAGTCAAAATTTTTAATTTCTGTAAATAAAATTAATATTTTTAAACGTTATATTTACTACGTGCAGTGAATACATGCGGTTGGCAGCGCTGTTATAGATTTCCCTGAAGGCCTTACTGTCAATACAGTATTAATTGATATTTAACTAAAGGCAATCATACAAAGGTTGACTTTTTATTTTAGTATATTTCGTTCCCTGTTTAATTTTGTAATATTGTAGCACACTGGTCAAATATTGTGCGAGCCGCCACTGATATTAGATATGACAAAGGTATTGTCCTCTAACGCGTCTTGCTGCGGATTCGCAACTGCTCGCCGTCAAAGGTTCGAGTCCTCCTTCGGGCATGGGTGTGTTGTTTTCCTTAGTGTAAGTTAGTTTCAGTGGCTTGTAAGTTTAAGAGACTCATGACCATAGCGGCGTAGTCCAATAGGTTTACAAGCATTGAAAATTTGAATAAACAAGGTGTATTCTGTGGATTCTAATTTATATCTAATCAGAATCATTGCAGATACAGTCGTCACAAATTGAAAACGAAGTACCTGAACGTAGTAACGTGCACGTCTTGCATACAGTTTTGGCCGTTTTTCTAGGGACCTGCATCACGTAACCAAGAAGACAATGTAGGTTTGTTCTATGTTGGGTCTTCCACTCCAGCGATGGGATTGATAGCATTATTTATTTATTTTTTCATTCAGCATATATAAAGGCAATTATTATTTCATTAATTAAAGTATCCATATACAACTATTCTCATAATGCAAGTGCTTTTATAGTACTGCACTACATTTGCAAATAGGTATTCTCAAGCAACTTTAGTGCTGAGTCACTGAGTAAGTGTATGTCTTTCAAGTTACCATCACAGCCGTACACTTCATACGCTGGTAAATGGTCCGTTGTTTGGGTTGGGTTTCGCCACACTAACATTCAGAGCGGTTTGGAGCGCCACGTTACGGATCGCGCGGCCTCCCTCTTCGGAGGTTCGAATCCTCCCTCCTGCGTGGAAGTTTGTGTTGTCTTTAGTATTAGTTCATAATTAGTTTGTAAGTTTAGGGACTGATGACCCCGCAGTTAAGTCCTATAAGCTTTACAAACATTTGCACATTTTTCAGTGCTGTCTGACAGGTCCCATTTCTTCATTAGTAGCTTACATCTGCCGACACCCGTTCTCACGCGGTTCAAAGTTGTTCACAGTTTCCTTGGAAGGTTGAATCCTTCGATCTTGTTGTTGGAGTCGTCCACCAAATCGCAATTCTTGTATGCACTTGTTAGTCCATGGCTCTTTCCAGACTGTTTTCGAGTTGAATTCTTGAAGCTCTTTACCGGTTTACCAAAAACCTGTCCTGGATTTAGGCCTGTTTGTAGCTATTAGATCTTCATGGATAGGTAGGTCCATGTTGCCTGGGGTTTTTTGGTATGTTCACAGCTGTGATCGCCTGATTTCAGGAGGTTCTTTGTTGGCAAAGACAGGAGAGCCACGAGCAGGGGGTGGCCTTGAGTGCACTCGAGATTATTCGCATCGTCTTCCTCAGCTGGATGTCCACTTCAGCTACGTGTGCACTTCTCATCCAGACTGGTGAGCTATGTTCAGCTACGCTGTACAAAATACTCCTGGTGTCTTCATAGTGCTCCTTTCACATCCTCGTGTCGTTCCCTTTAGTTTCGACAGGATACCATTGCGGGATTTTATTTTCCGTTTTGTGTCCTCTGGAAGTGAGTTGTGTGATGGAGGGCGATGTAATTTCACACCCAAATATTTAGGCTTGATTTTATAAGGGCAAGTGTTTCTCGGCGGTGAAGATCTTAGAGACAGAGTGAAACCGTTTCCATTAGAGATTGCATATTACAGTCACAACCTCTTGAATCACTCCTGTGTACCTCTGGCTAAGACTTTGAATTACGATCACTCTCAAAATTTTGACAAATGCCCTTCATAGAGTTCCATGTGTTGATGATATTATACAAGGCGCGTCCAGAAAGTAAGTTCCGTTTCAATTTATCTCCGCTGCAGCACTGCGATTGCAGTTCCGCACACGCGCTGTAGACGATGTGTATCAAGGAGAAGAACGTGCGTCATTTGGACATCGCTGTCAGTTACGTACGCTTTGTTATGCTTGTTTAAAATGTCGGCTTCGATTGAAAATCCCGTCGCCTGTGAAATCAGGTCGGTGATTCGGTTTCTGAATGCGAGGAAAATGAAACCGAGTGAAATTTATCGGCAAATTTGCGATGTTTACGGACCAAATCCGATGATTGATTCGATGATCAGAAGATGGGTCCGACAGTTCAATGGCGGGCGTAGTGATGTGCACGATGAAGAACGAAGTGGGCGTCCACCTTTGGTTACAGAAAAACTGGTTAACGCGATTGATGACAAGATCCGGGAAAACCGTAAGTTTACAATTGGTGCTCTCGCTATGGACTTCCCCCAAATTTCACAGTTTCCAGCTGGTTGAAGACACAGGCGGCAGATTTCTATGAAGAAGGTATACAAAACCTGGTGCCACGCTATGACAAATGCCTGCAAAATTTCGGCAGTTATGTGGAAAAGTAGTTTAAGAGTTGTAGAATTTTGTGCAATAAAAATTTCTTCTGTATCTGTGTACGCGCCTCGTATGATCTGCAATATATTTCCACTGCTCAGAGACTACTGTGGTTACGTTATCACACGCGTAGGTACATTTTTTACCCAGGCACTGGAGACACGTCTTTACTCCATAGGATAATTGTTGAAACTCGGGAATAAGGGAGGAACAGTAGATTGAAAGGTGTGAGTTGAAAACTATGTTGACGATGTATCGAACCTAAAGTTGGGTATACGAGGTACGTCCAGAAAGTAAGTTCTGTTTGGTTATATAAAACAAACGTGTACAGATACCGAAAAAAATATTTATTGTACACAAATCTGCAACTGTTAAACTACTTTTCTACATGGCTGCCGAATTTTTGTAGGCACTTGTCATAGCGTGGCACAAGTTTCTGTATGCCTTCTTCATACAAGGTTGCCACCTGTGTATTCAGCCATGTTCTTTCAGCTCGTCATGAACGTTGAAATGTTGACCACCAAGGACAGATTTTTAGGTGTAAGAAGAGGTCAAAGTGGCTAGAAGCGAGACCCGGACTGTACGGATGATGATCAAATACGTCCCAGTGAAATTCCATACCACCTTTTGATGAAAATCCTCTTCTTACACGTAAAATTTTTTCCTGTCAACACTTCAACGATGACGAGTTGAAAGACCATGCTACCACATGGCTGAATACACAGGCGGCAACCTTGTATGATGAAGGCATACAGAAACGTGTTCCACGCTATGACAAGTGCCTACAAAATTTTGTCGGCTATGTCGAAAAGTAGTTTAACAGTTGTAGATTTTTGTATAATAAATATTTTTTTCTGTATCCGTACACGTTTGTTTTATATAACCAAACGGAACTTACTTTCAGGACGTACCTCTTATTTTACTACACGCGTATGGCTAGGGTTAACCCAGTGTGCACCTAGCGTTGCGACAGTCCCTCCGCGGCCATGTACATGGTTTGCTCGCGATGACGCATGGTCGCGCGCACACACACGCAGCCTCCCCGAGGAAGTAATTAGCGGCAGTCCGGGGCACTGGCGCCTCGCCTCGGCCTGTTAACGACGCAACCCCCACCCCTCCCCCACCACTACTCGCGCCGCCCACTCACACAGGGGTATGGCCTGCGCTCGGGGTGCCGTAACTCAGCCAACAGGGGTCAAGGCGAGTCGTGGCCAGCGAAGGTCTGTATCAGAAAAGTACGGCCGTCCTTTTGCGCGCCGCTTTCCGCCGACCGCACCTCGTCATTGGCTGAAATCGAGTCACGTGGTTCTTTCCGACATTTTGGTCCTATACGTTGTTTGTCTATGTAACGATACACAACTTTTTTTTATTTTTTTCTAATAACATATTTATATTTATCAGAGAATATCTAACAAGGAATGTACTTAGGCTCGAACAACCTGAAATACACCAAAATCGTACTATAGATAATGTAAATGTCCCTTGTTGCACTAGTGATACTCCCGCATCTGCAAAACTCTGCAGTCGCCCATTAGAGGCCTCTGCGTGTGCCACGCCGCATTGCACTTTGACCTGCCGGTACGCCAGTAGAGACGGTGCAGTGTGTCTCTGAAGTTGCGTTTTGTGACGTTATTTGTGTGGTGAAACGTCGGATGGGTTGGCGATTGGTAATCGCCGGCCGCGGTGGCCGAGGGAACTGAGGCGCTCCAGTCACGGTATGCACGGACACTACGGTCGGGGGTTCGAATCCCCCCTCGGGCATGGATATTTGTGCCGTCCTAGTTCGTAAGTAGTTCATAAGTAGTTTGTAAGTTTAGGGTCTGCTGACCCCGTAGTTAAGTCCCATAAGCTTTACATTTGAACTTACTTTTTTTTTTTTTTTTTTTTTTTTTTTGCGATTGGTAATCAATCCTGCTAATATAGTGTGACTGGTTGAGAGGAAGTTATGAAAATTAAATGTTCAAATGTTCAATGTTCAAATGTTTGTTAAGCATATGGGACTTAACTACGGGGTCATTAGTCCCTAAACTTACAAACTACTTATGAACTAACTAAAACTAAGGACGGCACAAATATCCATGCCCGAGGGGGGATTCGAACCCCCCGACCGTAGTGGCCGTGCAGACCGTGACTGAAGCGCCTAAGTCCCCGCGGCCACCGCGGCCGGCGAAGTTATGAAGAAACCTTCTTCGTGAAGATGGCATTGGTGCAGAAGATGAATCATTCGCATGTTACCTGGTATCTATTATAGTGTTTCTAATCTATGCTCATATTTCTGCACTATAATATAAACCAGAAAACATGTGAATGATTCATCTTCTACACCACGACCGTATTCAAAAAGTACGGCTCTTAGGAATTTCATCTCAACCAATCGCAATACATTAGCAGCATTGATTACCAATCGGCACAAATAACGTCACAAAACGCAGCTTCAGAACCACGCTGCAACCGTCGCTACTGGCGTACCGGCAGGTCAAAGTGCAATGCGGCGTGGCACACGCAGAGGCCTCTAATGGGCGACTGCAGAGTTTTGCAGATGCGAAAGTATCACTAGTGCAATAAAGGACCTCTACATAATCTCCCACACCTTTTTGGTATATTTGTGTTTGTTCGACCCCGAGTACTTTCCTTGTAAGAAACAAGACCGACTTACATAATATACAAAATTTTAATCACAGTATCAAAACAAAGAAAGATAGTAATCTAATTACAAGTGATACGTTACTTGTCCAGGATCTGATATCAATAAATTCTTTGGTGAGTCCACATCTGACCAAGCGACAGAAAATTGTCCGTGCGATAAACATGGAAATGTAAAATCCACTCCACATTTTTGATAGATTGCCCTATGATTTATTAATAGTAATATAAAATGTAATGTAACGATACACATTTTTTTTAATCAGCGACGCTTATCGCCTCCGGTTCCCTCTGGCTCGCAATGCATCTAATTTAACTTCGTTCGTCATTTTTTACTTCCGAAGAAGCGAGAAGACGGAACCGTGATAGTAGTTTTACTCACTCTCTGGTCTGTATCCAATCGGTGTAGACGTCTTTCATACCTGTATCCACTCATGTAAGTAAGAATAATGCAAGCTGTTGCTGAAAATATATTATTAAAATTTAAAAGCATTCCCTCTCCACGCCAAATATTTAATTTCTTAACGTTTTCAGCTCTTCAACATCCGTAATAGTTTAATGTTCAGACGCCATTACAATCGCTTCGCATTGTCTGCAAAATTTCAATCAATCATCCTTATACAATACTTTGCTTGATTTTAGAACCTGCAGTCATTTCTTTTGTAATTTCACGAAGTCCGATTTTTTTTTTTTTTTTTTTTTTTTTTTTTTTTTTTTTTTTTTTTTTTCAGTCACACAACAATGAAAAGCGAAATGAACAGTCTGAACATTAATCTCCTACGGAAAGTATCTCGAACTTTCACGTATTAAATAAGTAAAAGTTTTCATTTCCAGCTTCTACAGTACGAAGCGCAGGATCCAGATGCTTTCCGTAAGTCTTATAACGTGCTGTTGCCTGTATACTGCTCGACTGTAATATGCAACCCGGGGTTTATTTACTTTAATGTTCATTTTTGCGCTGTACTTTAACTAAATTATTTCAAATTCAAAAATTCGGTACCATCTCCTTGTCCAAAATATAATCGCGGAATCTAACTACTATGGCATCATACGAAGCAAGGGCAACGTTATAGCTATCGTGAAAAGTCTTGTGAATATTCGTACGTTTGGGTTTGAATAATGCCACAGCGTTGTACTTTTGGGTGTTCTTAAGAAGCCAAGAAGGGAGGTAAACATTATAGTACTTCCATAATGGACGTTAGAGGTAAACTATCGAAAGTGCAAAAATGAGGATTTTCAGGTTTTTATCGCATGTAGCTTGAATAAGAAATACGTTCTTACAAGGAAAGTACATGGGTTCGAACAAACATATCTGTATGAACGTTTGCTTACAGGATCTCCAGGTACACCTCAATGCGCTGGTGGGTGTCGTTTTTATGCAAAACTCTGCAATCATGCTCCAGATAGCACTGTAGATGTAATTGTAGACGCCATACGTAATGCAGATATCTCAACTATAACTTATGTAATAATCATCGTACATGTTCTCTAGCGTATTGTCATCAGAATCCGTGATGATAGTTGCAACTTTAACTTTCTTCTAGGAAGACTATTGCTATTCACTGCCACTGCTTCCATCGCCTCTTCCCGCACTTACCGTAGCACTACCGCTGGCAATGAGTCTTCGTCATTATCATCCCTATTATCATCATTATGTGTTAGTATTGCAATAGTATCTAACTTATGCTCATATTTCTGTACCATAAAGATACGAGAAAGCATGCAAATGATTCATCTTCTACACTAATACCATCTTGACGAAGAAGGGTTCTTCCTAACTTCATCTCAATCAATCGCAATACATTAGCAGGATTGATTACCAATCGCCACCCCATCTGACGCTTCATCACACAAATAACGTCACAAAACGCAACTTCGTAGGCACACTGCACCGTCCCTACTGGCGAACCGACAACTCAAAGTGCCATGCGGCATGGAACACGCAGAGGCCTCTAACGGATAACTGCAGAGTTTTGCAGATGCGGGAGTAACACTAGTGTAATAAGGGATCTTTACATTATCTCTCATACGATCTTTGTGTATATGTGTTTGTTCTAGCCCAAGTACTTTCCTTGTTAGTGGTAAAGCGCTGTACGTGTATGTCTTACAAAAAAGAAATGCAGCAATATGCTACTATCTTATGACCCATCAGAATTTAGCGGTCATCGATAATAATTAATCATACGACGACTGCGCTGAATGTTGTCCAACATGATCTTTATCATATTGTTTGTTACGATAGTAACAGTACGTATTTCAATCAAGGAGGTTACAATACAGGGAGACGCCCTTATGCTGAAAAACTGAAGCCTGCCTCCGCCATTTTGATACGTTTTTGAGAAGTGTTTGTATTGTAGAGATAATGTTTTATGTCACTTAAAATAGGAATAAAAGTCAGACAGTTTTGCCCTGATGTACAACGTGTTAAAATAGTGCAAATTAGCCGTTAAAAATTAAGTTTTCAAATATATTATGAAGAGTATTTATTACTATTTATTCAAGAAAATAAATTCTTTGAAAGTACATACTTTGCAGTGACTGTTAGTTCAATGCATTAACAGTAAGAGGGTCGTCTTAACGAACAGTTTTCACGGAGAAATAGCATTCAAAACTGACCAAGATGGCGGACAGGCTTCAACTGACGTATATGCTCGGCATAGATAATGCCATCTCCCTTTATTCTAACTTCCTTGATTTCAATTACATTATAGGTATCAAAGTCCAAGCCTCAGCAATTTCTTTGTGTTCTTCTGTAAAGTTAGCGAAATGAGCCTTGCAATAGTTTACCTCTCACGTCCAGCATTAGATAGCAGAAATGCCGGAGGACTGATGAAAGTCGTCAGAGAAAATTAGAAGCCCAGAAGCGACCTTCGGTTCTTCTGCTGCGTTGATTTTAATCCATAATGTAAATTAATAGATTCAATATTCACTGACGAATGGATCACGCAGCAGATACCTATATATTTTGAACTTTAATAAATTTGTGAAGAAAATTCCTGCATAATGCATTGAGGCTAAATTATTCACGCGTCGTTGCTATTACCTGCAGGTAGTTGCCGAAAACACACAAATTTTGGACATCTACATGACATACTCTGCAAGTCACATTTAAGTGTCTGGCAGAGGGCTCATCGAACTATCTTTATACTGTTTACTTCCAATTCCATTCGCGAATAGCGTGAGGGAAGAAAGAACACCTGAAATCTCCGTTCGAGCTCTAATTTCTCGTATTTTATTCTGATGATCGTTTCTATGTATTTTCGCATTCGGCTGAGAAAGTTGGCGATTCGAGTTAGTCCTGTGAAGTTGGCACCCCTTTTTTGGAAAACGTAAATTTTTTCAGAGTTCTAGACAGATATGCATAGTTCTGGAATTCTCGGTACAAAATTTAAATAGTTCTGCAAAATTTCGCCGAAAAAATACCACAAATTTTAGGTTTTTTTTCAAAATAATTATTCGCCTATTAGTACAAACATAGTTCTGATCACAGTTCTAAATAGCTCTCAAAGAGATCTACAGGAAATTCTAATGACATTTTTCTGTCACTCTTCATGAGATAATTGCAATAATAGGGAATCCATTTACACGCTACTGTGAAGTTGGCATTCCTTTTCTCAAAAATGTACATTTTTTTCAGAGTTCTAGGCAGATATGGAATAGCTCTGGAGTTCTCTGCACGAAATTTAAATAGTTCTGCGCAAATTCGCGAAAAAATTACAAAAAATTATAACAAATTTTAGTTTTTTCAAAATAATTATTTGCCTATTAGTACAAACATAGTTCTGATCACAGTTCTAAATAGCTCTCAAAGAGTTCTACAGGAAATCCTAAAAGTATTTTTCTGTGCAGATTATACTTTATGAGATAATTAAATAATGGAGTATCCATTTACATGCTACAGTGGAATTTGCACCCGTTTATTAAAAAAATTACACCGTTTTTTTCAGATTTCTAGGGATATGTGCAATAGTTCTTGTTTACGATGAGAAAGAATTACTCAGACGTAAAAACAACAAATTAAATGTGCAGCGGATAGAATATCTGTCAAGACCTCAGAAAAAATGTATATTTCTCGAATCAGAGGCACAAATACACAGCTCAGATATTCATAATTCTGATCATAATCTTTTCTTTCGGACAATTACATAGAAGTATTTACATGAATTCTAGAACTATAGAAAAACTAAAGTTTGTTGTAATTTTTACTATTTTTCGGCGAAATTTTGCAGAACTATTTAAATTTTGTACAGAGAACTCCAGAACTATTGCATATCTGTCTAGAGATCAGAAATAAATTTTCAGTTTTGAAAAATGGAGTGCCAACTTCACAGCTCTCCCACTACTCAGAATTCCGATATTTCACGAAATTCTTCAGAACTATTTAAATTTTGTACAGAGAACTCTAGAACTATAGAAGAACTATCCAGAACTCTGAAAAAAATTGATATTCCACATAAAAGAGGTGCCAACTTCACACGACTCTGGTGCAGTTTTGTGTAGTTTATGTCCCTCATGTACGCAATTAGCTCATGAAGTATTATCTGGGCAAAAAAATATCAATAGGAGTTCCTGCAGAACTCGTTGAGAGCTATTTAGACCTGTGATCAGAACTATGTTTACGGTTATAGGCAAATAATTATTTTGAAGAAACTAATTTTTTTTATATTTTTTTCGCGAATTTGTGCAGAACTTTTTAAAATTTATGCAGAGAACTCCATAACTATTGCATATCTGCCTACACCTCTTAAAAATGTACATTTTTGAGAAAAGGGGTGCCAACTTCACAGTAGCGTATAAATGGATTCCTCATTAGTGCAATTATCTCATGAAGTATAATCTGCACAGAAAAATGTCATTAGGATTTCCTGTAGAACTTTTTGAGAGCTATTTAGAACTGTGATCAGAACTATGTTTGTACTAATAGGCAAATAATTATTTTGAAAAAAAAACTAAAATTTGTGGTATTTTTTCGGCGAAATTTTGCAGAACTATTTTAATTTGGTACAGAGAACTCCAGAACTATTGCATATCTGTCTGTAACTCTGAAAAAAATTTACATTTTCCAAAAAAGGGGTGCCAACTTCACAGGACTATTGGAGTTTCGTAAGTAGCCCACGCCGCAGCGCTAAACGCCGTTGTTGTAATGATTCCCATCCCAGATCCTGTATAATTTTCGTAACTCTGTCTCCCCTGTATCGTGACGATATAAAACGAGCTGCCGTTCTTTGGACTCTTTCGATGACCTTTGTCAAACCCACCTGATAAGGATTCCACACTCCAATACTCCAAAACATTTGTGAGTGAACTAGATTCTCGTTTAGATATGAAATTAATATGCAGTTCTTTAAACGAGCTTTTCTCATTCGGTTATATGTGTTAAGTGAATCATTACAGGAAATAAAAAGTTGAAACAAGACTAATATTAGACATTCAAATGTAAATGGCGTTGTAAAGGCACATTTAATTTCTGTTTTTGCTAAAAGTCATACTACGTATTTCAAGTAAGTACATAACACACAAGAAAATACTCACCAAAGACTTATGCATAATCTCAATTGTTTTCTTAATTTATACTATGCTCCGATGACGACACGTTCGCGGTCTGTTCGGATATTTGGCTACGATACAGGTCAATCAGAATGTACAGGTGAACTCTTTAGATCTGGAGCCACAAACCAGTTTTTCGTAGAGCAGCAGTTCTCGTATCCGTCCGTCGGATATAACAACACTCTATAACTCGAGAATGAAAAGAGTTATCGTTCTGCTTTCAACCCTGAATATCGTAGCTACATTTCATCCGCAGCATTGTATGTGCTAATATCAACGATACGCAAAGTCTACGCAATGCGAATTTTTCTCTGCAAACTCTTTAAAATGTCGCGCCATAGTTTACTTAATTTAATGTAGGACGGAAAAATATAAGTTATAATGAATAGAAAATCATATCATTATCGAGAGAGTATATCACACTATAACACATACAAAAATGTTTTTCATTGAATAATTTACTCAAACTCGGTTGAAAAGTATTGTTAAGGGGACCACACTTTGGTTAAGGTATAAAGAAATCAATTTTCGGTTTTCATCATATTTCGATAGATTAAGCATTTTGTCGAAAAAAATTTTTTTGGAGCATTTAAAGAGCATTTTCATACCACGTGTGTTTATGTGTCACGCCCTCATTTCTTTCACCCGCTATTCTGTGTACATTTTAGATCTTTATATCCCCTACATTGCATTTTAGGGATTTTTTTTACTCCAGAGTGAGTTGGCTATCCTTGGCATGCAGCGTTTGGTATTCTTTTGTTTCTGTTGTTTGTAAACAACATGCTTTCAAACACGCGGTTAATTTTGTTCAAGTGTAATTGCGAGTAGTTGAAATAGAAAACTTGCAGGTATACCATGGGCAGGCAATTAGGAGAAATAAAGAAAATCTGGAGGCAATAAAGAGAGATGTTTGTGCAATATTCTTCCATAAGTCCTCTACTGATGATAATCATGACATGCATTGTGACCATCAGGAAAAAATTAGAGGTGGAAATACAATAGGGCTCAGGCAACTGGATAATCTTATTCTCACTAGCATTCGCTTCCTGCTGCTGTTATTACAGCAATTAAACCTTTCTCCACAGACTTGGCTCATCCTGACCTTCTACGAAATAGTCTGCATGGACATACACAGAACCCAAATGAATGTTTCAACACCACAATTTGGAACTGCCTTCCTAAAAATGTATTTGTAGGAATGCATACAACGAAACCAGGAGTTCACTATGCTGTTCTTACATTCAGTTGTGGTAATTTCGAAAAGTGTTAGGTACTGAAAAAACTGGGAATTAATCCTGGTTAAAACATAACCACTGTGCTGCAACATTGCGATAAAATGAGGATACCCAATGCAGACAGGTCTGCTTATAACATGACCAAGAAAGCAAGACAAACATCCAGGAAGGTGAAAAAGAAGCTGGAAGACCTGGTAGAGATCAAAGAAGGGCCACCATATGCAGCAGGACAGTTTTAATTAACTGTAAGTAACAAATTTCATAAGTTTTTTCTTCGAAGTCAATTTCCCACAAACTAAAATTTTCAGCACATATGCCCCATTATATCGAAAACTATCATAGATAAATGAATGAAATTTTCAGAGACTCTCCATAACATAAAAAGCCACCTCTGGTACTACATTCATTAATATTCCCCCATTAGGAGGGTTCACAAAAAATATTCTTCAGGAAAAACTTAATAATTTTTTTTAAACGCATTTCTTAAAAACTATAAAATTGATAAAGTAGATTTTAGTACAATTGACGCTATTGAGACTATGTAACATACAGTAGAAATATTAAGGTCCTGCATTAGATAGATTTTTTTTCAGAAGTGGGTCAAATACTTGCCTACATTAACATGGGTTAGAAAGGCAGGGTGTGGCCCCCTTAACTGCCGGTAACTTAGTAGCGGTCGGTGTGTAAGCAGCTGCGGAACAGGCCCAGCATGGCAGCAGCTGGCAGGCTGGCCATACTTTCCCTGTACAGAGCTTTAGTGGCGAGCCAACGAGCTTAAATTTCATAGAGGGGCTAACAGACGAGCTACAGAGCTCTTTGCGGGAACCTGCTTGCTGCGATATTTTTGGTAGTTCATTTGAGAGTAGTCTTTGTATCGCATGTTGTTGTTGAACTTAAAGTGTTGTATTTAGTATATATTGTATTGAGTGTGTAACGCCTGTACAGTTTTTGTTGCTGAAATGTGCCTGAAGAGTGCTCTGCATTTAAATGCACAAATCTAAGTCATAAAACGGCAAGTGCTTCGTGCAAGTACAACAAATGTTTTGCCTTGTTTGATCTCAGTCTGTCTATACTTAAACAAAATTCCTTACTAATGACACTTAGCTTCCCCAGGAGTGAAGCTTCAGATGACCTATCCTGCAATTCCCTTGAAGATCTCACTATAAGAAGTGCTCAGTTTTTTACATAGAGTTGGGTATTTTCGAGATATTTCTTCTTCTGTCGCACCTGCGGCTGATGTTGTTGTTGTTGTTATGGGGGGTTTTAGGGGGACTAGACTATTATGGCCATCAGTCCCCCGCTTCATATCTAGGCGACACGCAGAAAAACAGAACCATCGAAAAATGTGCCTGAGCGAGATTTAAAACAAAACAGAATAAAAGAATGCACCGTCAATGAAATATTGACAGAGTCAACAAGAGACAATATGAAAGACACCAGACACACAGTAACAAATACGAGACAAAAATGACAGGGCCAGTGAATGTAATTGACCGACCATGTGTATAAAAAGGGAAAAGGCAACCACATAGCGTACAAAATAAACACTGGAGTCTAAAGACACGTCAAGGGGAACATAGAAAATTATCTAAAAGACCACCCAGAGGACTCACAGCAACTGGTAAATCCCCCCAGCACGAAGAATTCGTAAAACCAAATGAGCCACAAAGGCATCGTCGCCGAGCACCAAAGAGAGAGTGTTCAGGAGGGTAAAAGAATGCCGCAGTGGGGCTAAAATGGGACAGTGGAGTAGGAGATGGACCAAAGTCAATGGAGCACCACATTGGCACAAAGGCGGGTCCTCTCGACGGAGGAGGTGACCATGCGTCAGATGGGTGTGACCAATGCGGAGACGACAGAGAACCACGGAGTCCCTACGGGATCCCAGCTGCGAGGACTTCCAGACAGATGTTGTGTCCTTTATCTTACGCAGCTTATTGGCCACGTCCAGAGCAGACCATTCGGCGTTCCACAGTTCACGTACTTTATTGCGAAGCAACGGACGGAAGTCTGCTTCTGGGAGGCCGATCGCCAGAGGGCGGCAAGTTTGGCTAGCTGGTCAACGCTCTCGTTGCCCGGAATGCCTGGGATCCAAATGAATGTCACGGAGCGACCAGAGTCATCAACAGCCAGTATCAACTCCTGAATGGCCCTGACCAATGTATGACGAGGATAACACAGATCAAGGGCCTGTAAACCACTCAGCGAGTCGCTGCAGATCAGAAAGGAGGTCCCGGGGCACGTGCGGATGTGCTTAAGGGCGCGGTAGATAGTCACCAGTTCTGCAGTGAAGATGCTGCTGCCGGGTGGCAAAGAGCGTTGCTCAACATAAGCGCCATGCATGTAGGCATATCCGGTGTGGTCGCCATCCGCAGAACCGTCTGTATAAATGACCTCCGAGTTACAGACCTCACTGAGCAGGGCAGAAAACTGATGCCCTAGGACCAGAGGAGAAGTAAAGGTCTTCGGCTCACGGGAAAGATCCAACCGAATCCGCGGCCGAGGAACGGTTCAGGGAGGAGCATGGAAAGTCGAGCGGAAGGGACGGTTAAGAGGAAAGGAGTCCAGGGTCGAAAGAAGCGATTGGACACGCGCTGCTATCGGGAGTCCCGACCGAGGTCGCCTCTGCGGCAAACGAGTGACCTCCCCCGGAAAGAGGAGTCTGTTATTCGGATGCCGAGGGTTACAGTGAACTCTGGCAGCATACTGGGCGAGTAGTTGTTGGCGCCGGTGTCGTAATGGGGCGACTCCAGCCTCTGCCAAAAGACTTGTGACAGGGCTTGTACGAAAGGCTCCAGTGGCCAGACGGATGCCTGTATGGTGCACTGGGTCGAGAACTCGCAGTGCAGATGGAGAGGCGGAGCCATAGACCTGGCTTCCGTAGTCCAGACGTGACTGCACCAGAGCGTTGTAGAGCCGCAGGAGGATAGGGCGTGCTGCCCCCAGACAGTATGGCTGAGGCAACGAAGGATGTCCAAATGTCGTGAACACCGTTGCTTAAGCTGGCGCAGATGAGGGAGCCATGTCAGGAAGCGGTGTGTGTCCACAACCTGAAGGAGCTCACCATCAAGGTAGAGTTCCGGATGCGGATGTACCGTGCGTCGGCGACAAAAGTGCATCACCCTGGTTTTCGCAGGGGAAAATGTAAAACCACAGGCAGAAGCCCAATTCTGCGCCCGATGAATGGCTGCCTGCAGTGGTCGTTCAGCTACAGTTGTACTAGCGGTAGTGTAGTACAGGCAAAAGTCGTCCGCATAGAGAGAGCAAGAAACCGACGGCCCCACCGCAGCCACTAGGCCATTAATGGCCACTAAGAAGAGGGGTACACTTAGGACGGACCCTTGTGGTACCCCATTCTCTTGGATATGGGGGGAACTGAAGGAGGTGCCAACGCGAACTCTGAAGCGGCGCGAAAGTAGAAAATTTTGAATAAAAAGCGGGAGGGAGCCACGGAGACTCCACCCATGTAGTGTGGAAAGTATGTGATGACGCCATGCCATGTCATATGCTTTCCGGAGGTCGAAAAAGATGGCGACGACGTGGTCACGTCGGACGAAAGCAGTAGGGATCGCCGACTCCAAAGAGAGGAGGTTATCAATGGCAGAGCGACCCTGCCGGAAAGCACCTTGTTGTGGGGCGAGCAGACCCCGATTCTCGAGAACCCACAGCAGTCGCCGGCTCACCAAACGTTCAAAGAGCTTACAAAGAACGTTTGTGAGACTGATAGGACGGTAATTGTCAACGTTCAGTGGATCTGCACCTGGCTTCAACAGAGGGATAACGATACTCTCCTGCCATTGGGATGGGTACGCTCCCTCGATCCAGAGACGATTGAAGAAGTCCAAAAGATGGCGTTGCAAGTTTGCAGAAAGATGTTTCAGCATTTGACAGTGGATTCGGTCCGGTCCTGGAGATGTATTGGGGCAACTGGCAAGAATAGTTTTAAATTCCCACTCTGTAAATGGCGCATTGTACGGCTCCTGGCGGTTTGTGCGAAATACCAACTGCCTTCGCTCAGCCCGCTCTTTTAAGGTACAAAAACCTTGGCTGTAGGCAGTGAACGCCGAATTGAGAGCAAAGTGTGCTGCAAAGGACTCAGCAATGATGGTCGGGTCGGTGTGGTGGTGGGTGGTAACCTGATATACGGCGAATCTTCGTCCAAATCTGGCCAGAAGAGACACGAAATTGTGGACACGTCTTCTTCCCAGCGTGCCTGCTTGCGCTGCCAGATTAGCCGCCGCGTCTGGGCTCGAACACATTTAAAGGCAACCAAGTGGTCAAAGGTGGGGCGGCGCCGGTACTGCTGCAGAGCTCTGCGGCGATTGCGGATAGCTGCTGCTATCTCCAGTGACCACCAGGGCACTGGCCTTCGTCGAGGTAAGGCAGAAGAAGATGGTATCGCAGACTCAGCGGCAGAAACGACAATGGAAATAATCTGGTCGACTGCCATTGTCGCATCAGCAGGGAGAGGGGTATCAAGCATTGCAGCTGAAGTGTATGCTGCCCAGTCGGCCCTATGGAAGGACCAGCGTGGTAGACGTGCAGGGCGTTGGTGGTGGGGAAGCGAAAGGAAGATGGGAAAGTGGTCGCTTCCACGAAGGTCATCATGGACTCACCAGTTAAGGAGTGGACATAAGCCCGGACTACACACAGAAAGGTCTATGGCAGAAAAGGTGCAATGGGCCACACTAAAATGGGTAGGAGCTCCTGTATTAAGAATACAAACGTCAAGCTGGTTAAAACGCAGTTCAATGTCTCGACCACATCCTCCCACACATGGGGTGATGAGCATTAAAATCTCCTAAAAGAAGAAATGGTGAAGGAAGTTGAGCAAGCAGGGCTGCTAGATCGGCTGGTGCCACATCTGCATCAGGAGGAAGATAAATGGAACAGACGGTAATGTCCCGTGATGCTCGAATCCTGACTGCGACAGCCTCGAGGGCTGTTCGAAGTGGCACTGGGAAACTGTAGACCGAGGTATGTACATATACACATACCCCACCCAACACCCTATTGTACACCCCACGGTTATGGAAGTACCCCCGGTAGCCCCGAAGGGTGGGGGTCCGATCACCAGGAAACCAGGTTTCCTGGAGAGAAACACAAAGAGTTGGAAATAAGTTCAACAGTTGACGTAATTCAGCCAAGTGGCAGAAAAATCCTCCACAATTCCATTGGAGGATCAGACTGTCTCCCGATTGGCGGTGCATGAAGACAATGAAGATGGAAGAGGGATGGCAGGAGCACTCGTCTTTGACTGTGAAGTCTGATCCTCCGTGTCCAAGGCATCCCCAAGATCGGCGAAGGCCAAATCTTCGGGCGTCGCAAGAAGGATGACCTCATCCTCCGGTGCGTCACGTGCAAGGGCTGGGGGCTCCGAGGCCGCCAGCGTTTCCTTGCGCTTCACTGTCTTATCCTTTTCTTTCTTCTCTTCCCGTCGTTCCTTGGGCCTACCGGAGGAGGGGGTTTTCTCCAGCGGGGCTTGAGGAGTGTGGGAAGACTGAGGAGCCAGACGGCTTTCTGGCCGAGGGTCCTTCAGCCGCTGGCTAGAGTCTGATTTAGGTGGTGGCATGGGTGGAAGGGAAGAACAGGTTCCCTTTCCAGAAGAAGAAGCCAGAGAAGGTGAACCCTTTTCTGGCTGGGGAGCAGGGATAACCACTCCCAACGTGGGGGGCAGTATAGGCCCCGCAGAAGATGGTGTGCCCCCAGATGTCTGGGAGGCCGAGGTAGAGGGGCGGCTAATAGGGCCCACAGATAGAGCAGGGCGAGAAGTGGCCACTGGTTGTGGCGCCATCGTTGTAGCTGCAGCATATGATGTAAGTAAAGTGACTGGATGCAGCTTTTCGTACTTCCTCCGAGCCTCTGAGTAGCTTAGACGGTCCAAGGTTTTGTATTCTACTATCTTCCTCTCTTTGTGTAGAGCGGGACAGTCCTGCGAACAGGGAGAGTGGTGATCACTGCAGTTGACGCAATAAGGAGGAAGAGCACAGGCAGCGTCCGGGTGTGAAGGACGGCCACAGTCCCGACAGGTTGCAGTAGCATTGCAACGAGAGGACATGTGCCCGAAATGCCAACACTTAAAGCATCGCATCGGAGGGGGGGGATGAACGGTTGGACGTCACATCTATACATCTTGACTTTGACCTTTTCGGGCAGATTGTCACCCTCAAAGGCTACGACAAATGCGCCAGTCGCCACCCTATTATCTTTCGGACCCCGAAAAATGCGTCTCACAAAATGGACTCCCCGTCGTTGCAGATTGTTGCGTAACTCCTCATCCGTCTGCAGTAAAAGGTCTCTATGGTATATGACCCCCTGTACCCTATTTAAGGATTTATGGGGCGTTATGGAGACAGGAATATGGCCTAGGTGGTCACACGTTAAGAGGCTTCGTGATTGAGCAGGGGTCTCTGCCTGTATCAGGCCCGAACCGTCGCACAGTTTAGACATACCGGCAACTTCGCCAAACCTTTCTCCGAGGTGTTCTACGAAGAACGAAGGCTTAGATGCCTGGAAAGATTCCCCATCCTGTCTGGTCACAACTAGGTATCGTGGTGAGTAGTGGTCAGTCTTCTTCGTGGGCCCACGTTCCCCCCATGATGGTGTTTACAAGCTCACCCTTTAACAGCAATTTTACAAGTTTGTAGACTTAATAGTGTGATGTTACCATGAGGTAGATGGGTGATATACCAGGGGAGGAAAGGAATAAATTTTTTAAAAATTTTTATTTGATAATTTTAACGTAAGAATTTCTAAATACTAGGTATTTTATCAATCTATATTATATAATTCCAGGGAAATTAATTTTTTTGATGTGGCAGAGGAGTAGTTTTATGTTATAATAATAGTCTCAATAAAAAGATAAACTTTGAAAGATAAGCAAATGTGAAAAACATATGATGGTCAATTATGAGGTATCACTTGCCCAGCCTTGTGCCTACTTTCATTTGGTGTAGACGTCTTGTTATGTATTCATTTTAAAAGTCTAATATATTTATGTGTTTATTCAAGACAGCACTGCATACAATATCTAGGCGTAAAATAATGCGAATTGCAGGCCCCTGAGATGTATAAAAAAGAAGAGGATCATCGTATCCGCTGAAATTGTCTGCGATCAAAATATTTCGTAATGAATATTAACGTTAATCTATAGAAATTGACTACCATTTGCTTATTTTTCAGTCCAGTTACTACATTATTTCAGGAAAAGTAACTATATCTGAACATTATTCAAAAAAAAAAAAAAAAAAAAAAAAAAAAAATTCTTAATTCTCACATATTTTATTATTTTCAACAATAGAACTGTAGAATAAGTTTAGTAAACACAAGATACGTGTATACTAGACTTTATGAAAGCAGTTAATACAACACATTAACAGCAGATGCAAATCCATGGTCATGATTCTTCGTCATAACGATTACTGTTCGTTGTATGTCTCTCAGCTCGTTTAGACCATATATTTGCATTAAAATCAACACAAATATTTTCGCTGTGGCACTTTCGCTGTTATTGCAAACTTCAACTTCGGACTGGAACGGTAATACTGACAGGTTGCCGATATTTCATTACCGCATTTTTAGGAAACTTACTACCAGGCCCGTCATTTCGTAGCTTCGAAAACGTCTGACGAAACTTGATGCACACCCGATAGTCATTTTTTCTTTAAAACGTGGAACTGTAAATAGGTAAAATTCTCTGGTTGGTATGGCATATCAACTGTGAGCCGATACTCCAGATAACATGGCGGACTCCAGTTCAATTTGCCTCAAACATGGCAGACCTGTAGCCAAAGTATGAAATTTAAGCAGCCAACCCTGAGCCGCGGCGCAGCGGCCACCGAGGCGCCGAGCCGTCGCGTCGCGGTCGTTACCGGGAGTTAACGGCTCCGGGCCAGTGATTACTCGCCATGAAAACACCAAAAGTACGGCCGCTCTACTCGGGCAGACACTGTACAGAACAGACGTTTGACTGCATTGAAAAGGACTAATTAGGACACACAGTACAAGTGGTACAGTCAATCGAAGAATGGGTGATACATGTAAGACATGTTGTTACAGGCCTATCCCGTAGGGAGGGGCGCCCGCGGGAGCTCATAGGCCCCACAAGCAAAAGCAAGAATGCCTGAAGAGTAAGCCGCCGCAAGGACCTATGTCACCGCGCGCGCACACTGCTGCCTTACATGCCTGTCGCTTAGTTGCATCGCAGCCCTTAAGTTGTCGACACACGGAGTGTGTATCTGAACGAGTGTGGCCAACGTGGCGAGTTTCTGACGTCACAACGTGCGAACCGCACGTTGGCGAGGCAGTCACGCTAGATATTCTGAAATTGCGTCTGAACGATCACCAAAAAGGTGGGAGAACGCCATGGGCATCCACAGAAATTGGTCTCGGGGGAGGGGAAGGGGCAAGTGTCTACAATTTTCTATACAACTGTGAGGGCTCATCATTAACTACGTGAGGTTCTTTTCTTTACATTTTGAACCCCCAGTCCTCCTTGGTGAGAATTGATGAGATTTGTTCGGACACCCCCTCCCCCATTTCTTGAGATGTACCCTACAATAATTTTTAAATTGATTTTACATATAATTACGTAGGCTTCCGCGTCCAGAGTAAGATGACATACAAGTTTTCTGGGAACATGAAGGCCACTGTAACGTTGGCCGAAACGTCGGTTATTTAAGTAATAGCCTTACATCATGACGCGGTACAATACCCAGAAAACTTTTATGTCTTTTGATTTTACATGTTCATAAGGTTTCGTCATACCGCTAAACACGTTTACAGCATGTCTTCCCTGTACTAAAAGTCTTCTATGTAGTTGTCATCTGTTATAACAACGCATATTCTCTGATTAAAAAGTTGATGTGAAATTTTCATTGACGCCCACCTCCCTTTATATGAGATTTGGTGAGATATTGCCTGCCCCCCCCCCCCCTCCTTACGCCCCAACCACGATTTTAAAGGAAATCATCTTACACGAAAAAATTATTACAGCCGAAACAATTGATAATTACCAAATGAAAATTATTTCCAGGTAAATCACTTTTTTTGCTTAAAGCTACGAATGGGTTAATTATTATTTGTTTTACACATATTTTCTATCGGCAAATGATTATGAATGTGGCAGTTATTTGTGCATCATGACGTGCAATTATATTCTCACGTCATTAAACACCTGAGGTATCGAAGGAAATGTGAAAGAAATTAGGAAATAAATCTTAAATAATTTTGATTTGCATACCACTAACATAAGACTGATATTATGGTCCAAAATCTGACATATAAAAGAAGGCGAGTGGGAAAATGCTATTCAGTGTCAACATAAATTTCCATTTGGGAAAAGCACTGACTAATTTCTTCTCGAAGACAAAGAAGTGGAAAAATTTGGCAGAAATAATGTTAAATTTTCACGCAAAATAAAATATTTCGGACGTGTGTCTGAAGTGTTACCAGTAAATCTGTCTCATAACAGCGTATAATCGAACTGATACGAACCCCACTTTGACACATCATCATACAGCCACGAGGTGAGAATTCCAACAGTAACTGAATGTCTGTAAGTACTGCCACACCATAAGAGTCGAAAATGTACCAACTCCTGCAGATGAAACTTTTGCTAACTTAATGACAATGTCACTTTATTGCCGTTTTTCACTTATATTCCAGAAAGTGGCATATTTTATTCCCAGGTGATGTATTTGGGTTCGCAGGCATAGATTTGGTAAGAAGAAGAACATTTTTTTTATAAAATGGAGATGATACTTTTTGAAATGTAAAGAGTAGAAACAAAATATTATTTGTTTCTAATTATATATTTACATACAGAATAATAGTTACAGAAAAGATGTGTTACTGTATCGAAATTATGAACTCTTCTCTACCTCAGTGCCAGGAATCTTTGCTATGACAAGTTTTCCAGGAGGGGGGGGGGGGGGAGGGGCAAGTGTCAGCCGGCCACGATGGCCGAGGGGACTGAGGCGTTCCAGTCACGGTCTGCACCGCCACTACGGTTGGGGGTTCAAAATCCCCCTCGGGCATGGATATTTGTGCCGTCCTAAGTCTTAGTTCATAAGCAGTTTGTACGTTTAGGGACTGATGACCCCGTAATTAAGTCCCATAAGCTAATCAAACATTTGAACATTTGATTTGGCAAGTGCCACCTCTTGCACCCTCATCCCCCCCCCAACCACAAATCCTGCGGACGCCTATGGAGAACGCCACTGACGTCACACCACATGGCTATCCGGGGAGGAGGGCAGCTCTTTTCGGCAGAGAGATGAAGACACCATATTGGCCGTCGTATTTAATGGGTTTTATGTATATAACTTAAGTCTTATTAGTGTACGGCATTTCAAAGAAGTAAAAGTAAATGAAAAATTTAGAATGTTTCGAAACCCGGTCAGTGGTACTATTTGTCAGAATAAATAACTGTAAACGTCTTATATGTGATTGAAAATTTTCCGTATCACAATCTAATTCCTTCGTCGAGAATATCAACATAGATAAGTGATCGTAACGTAGGCAACAAAGTTGTAGACGGTGGATTGGAAAATATCCCACAGCGTTGGTTCAAGGCACCTGTGAAGCAAATAATTTTTCTTCTTACATTCGGGTTTTCTGATAGACTCAAAGACTTTCCTATAAATTTAATAAAAATATACGCGTAATATTCGATGCTATGTAAACTTGTGCGCATCGTCTGAGAAGTGAGTTTGTTGGATTCATTTCATGACAGGACAGTTTGCACCTTACTTCATTGACCGTGCAAGAATGACCTTTAAATTTTACTAAAAAGCGAGACTGTTGCAATAACATTTGCCTCATGTCAAGGCCTTTTCTGATTTTATATCGCACAGTTTGTTCTGAAGCTTTTATAAATCGCTGCACTTATTGACGTAACATGCAACTTTTAAAAGAGTGTTATGTTCAAAGATATTTTGTTGTTACTTATGTAGGCCTATATAAAAGAGCATAACGAAGATATGCGCAAGCGCGGAAATAAGCGATTCAATAGAGGTAAAGCAGGAATTCCACACTTTTCGTAAAAAGTGTAATTATAGAACCTGTTGCCGCCGAGAACTGTCGATGGAGCGCGCTGCGGCGGCGTGTAGCTCGTTGAAGTACACGTTTCTTGTGCACAAGTCGCTCCGTCTCCGAGCGTTCAGGCACACGTTGGAACGTTGACCACTCACATTCAGACACACGCTCCGTGTGCCAACGGATTTAGGTAACGTTCTGTGCTTCGTAGCGGTCAAAGTGACAACTAGTTCTAGAAGCAGCCAGTTGCCATTTTCGCTATGTTGGGAAGAACAATTTTTGTTTATTGAGAAAGACGCGTTGCCTCAGTGTCTCATGTGTTGCGAAGTGAAATATCACACACAGTATGTATACGATAACGTATTTTATTCAGATATTGCTTACAGTTGTACTCTTTTACGAGGCCATTATTTTTTTTCTTTGTAGTAATATTAGTTAACTGTTTGTCCAGGAGGACCCATTCTTTATGAACAATTTCCTTGGAATCAAAGCAGCACATAAGGTTGATGGTCGTCCACTGTGATCTTCATCTTCAACATTCGTTCCGCCTTCAAATTCAAATGTTCAAATGTTTGTTAAGCTTATGGGACTTAACTTCGGGGTCATCAGTCCCTAAACTTACAAACTACTAATGAACTACTTACAAACTAGGACGGCACAAATATCCATGCTCGAGGGGGGATTCGAACCACCGACCGTAGTGGCCGTGCTGACCATGACTGGAGCGCCTCAGTCACCTCGGCCACCGCGGCCGGCGTTCCGCCTTCACCAAACTTTTACGCCAACGAAAACCTTGAGCACTTGACATAACCTCCTCTCCTAAAGCCTTCTGAAGCTTACCGTAAGTTGTCGTCGCGTTTTCACCAAATTTAACACAAAAAGAAACGGCGTAACGTTGTGTCTATATCCGTGACGAGAGACCCGATCACAACTTATTACAGCTCAACTCACGACTGAGCAGTGGAATCGATGGGCTGCTTGGACCAGCTTATAGACCGAAGTGTTGCCACATCTTGCAAAAACATCAGTCTCGTTGTTGTCACACCTTGTACATACTGTTAAAAACAATTCGGGAATCAGTTGGGATATCAACACAATATACAATTGGTAACGAAAGAAAAGGCAAATCAACATTTCTAGCTTTTATAGATTTGGAGAAAGCTTTTGACATTGTTTATTGGAATACACTCTTTCAAACTCTGAAGGAATCAGAAGTAAAATATAGGGAACGGAAGGTTATTCACTACTTGTACAAAAATCAGACAGCAGTTATCAGGACTGAAGGGCATGAAAGAATGCGGAGGTTGGGAAGAGAGAAAGAGGATTGTAGCCTTTCTCCAGTGTTATTCAATTAGTACATTGAGCAAGCTGTGAAGAAAAGCAAAGATAAATTTGGAGAAGAAAGTAGAGTTTAGGGTGAAGAAATAAGAAACTTTATGTTTTGCTAATGACATTGTAATTCTGTCAGAGACAACTTAGGACCTAGAAGAGCAATTGGATGGCACAGACAGTGCGTTGAAAGTATAGAATAACATGAACATTAACAACAGCAAAACAAGGATAATGGAATGTAGTCGGAAAATCAGGCGATGCTGAAGGAATTAGATTACGTAACGAAACAATAAAGGTGGTATATGTATTGTGTTAATTATGAAACAAATCATTAAGTATATTAGTAATTAATTTTTATATTCTTAAGTAATAAAATATTTACAATCATTAAATGTACAATAAACCTGAAATTCAAGGTTGGAAACATCCAAAAAGTTCGTATAGAACTGTTAGTTATTTAAATAAATTCGTCTTCTGAAGAAGAATCACATTTTTCTGCATCACCATCATTTTCGGTTTCTTATAGGTACGATTCCTTGATACCAATTTGTTTTACAATGTTTGTTGCAATATCAAAATCATTGCAGCATTTTTATGCCAACCAAAAACCACAGCGTGTTCTTAATATAGCAGTTAAAAGGTGCAACTTCATTCTATTCCTCTGCTTGTTTCTTGTTACATTCATACTGCTAAATAACCTCTCAACATCGGCGTTGGAATGAGACAGTATTCGGAGGGCAATCGCAAAAGTTGCTAATTCCTCAAATCTGGATTCTCCTTGAGCATCTTTAAAATTCAGTGCCTCATTCAAAAAATTTTTTTGTATCTTTGGTCTCGTTTCATCTCAACAAATGAATTTTCAGCCATTGATCATCCACTCTTGCTTTAGATTCTACTGTTATTGAACTGTGTCATTATATCAATGAGATTTTCTTTTTTCTGATTCAGTGCTTGATCAACATTTATTCTGGAAATTATTTTCATCAATGACAAATTTTCTGGTAATAGGTTTTTTTATTTCTTTAATCACTACGCAACATTTCTTTCTCTTCGTTTCGTAATCCTTTTCCTGTCATTTCAAGCAGCTGCTTTTCAAAGCAGAATGTCAGATAACATCTCCGATCCAAGAAATAACGAATGTTTTGAGTAAAATGTTATATTGGAATGCATCACTGTTGACTTCTGAGTAAAAGTAAAATATTTCGAAATACATAAATAGCTTAGTGGTTTGCGATCGCATTTTCAGTAACTGAAACTGAATTCATGTAATTAAAATCCACCAGCCACTAGAAGCCACTAAAGGAAGAGTAGAAACCACCAGTTTTAGTGGAAAATCCACTAAGCTGGCAACACTGCTTGTTATCCAAAGAAATCTGTAATTTCTTGAAAG
The DNA here is from genome assembly GCA_026315105.1 of Locusta migratoria. Lineage (NCBI taxonomy): Eukaryota > Metazoa > Arthropoda > Insecta > Orthoptera > Acrididae > Locusta > Locusta migratoria. Next base: position 730,998,772 of record CM048744.1, on the reverse strand, counting down.
TAATCAACAAAATGAAGGAAAACTTCTGTTGTGGCGTAAAGTTAGCGCCACACGCCAGACGCACGAGAAAGATCATGGATAAGGCAGCGGACGACCGGCAGCCAATCACACGCTGGTGCCGCGCCTCCTGGAAGGAGAAACAGAGAAGCGAGAAGCGCGCCCTCTACAATCAGCTATATCTAGGCCGACATGCGTCTGCAAGAGCCCATCTGAACACAGTTCCGAAATAACCAGTCACTAGAACTCAGTGCAGATAGCATCGAGGAAGATGTTCAAATGTTTGTTAAGCTTATGGGACTTAACTACGGGGTCATCAGTCCCTAAACTTACAAACTACTTATCAACTACCTTATACTAAAGACGGCACAAATATCCATGCCCGAGGGGGGATTCGAGCCCCCGACCGTAGTGGCCGTGCAGACCGTGTCTGGAGCGCCTCAGTCCCCTCGGCCACCGCGGCCGGCGAGAGTATTGTAAAAAGTTCAGTAAATAAAGTATTACTAACCAATATAGCTATATATTGGTTAGTGTGTGTGTGTGTGTGTGTGTGTATAGGACGTGGTGTTACTTAAGGGCAACTGGTTTGTGCCATTGTTAAAATTGATGTTGGCAACGGATATACATTAACTACGAGAAGTAAATGTGTAAATGAATGGATAGAGCTGTCCTAATTCAAACTCGGGGATGGAATTGGGCTCATCAAATAATTAATCACCCTTATCAAAATATCTTCTAAATTAACAAATTTAAGTAACGGGTTCTGAAATAATATGGTATTTTAGAGTGTCTGTAAAACACAGTTTTATTAATACTAAAGCAATATATAGTTATTACGGAGAAACCTGTAATGGGCAGAAAGGGGAAATAAAAGTGACACGAAGCATTCACGTTTAGCAATCAAGCAACTCGCTATACCAAGTTATGAGAGATGATCCGACAGTACACCGATTTTAACACGCGTTTACTCGGTAAAAGACTATGAACCGTGGTCGACAAATAATTTATAGCCGCGGTTGAAGATACGTTACTGAGGTGGCTGCTCGTCGTCTGGGCGGCGCGTCGTGGCGCTGCTACTGCGGGCTGTCTCGCGCCGTGATGGTCGTTGGGTGCAGCAAAGTTGAAACCGAGAAGCACTCCTCGCGGGGAATGTAAAGTTACAGATCGTAAGAGCTGACTACTATGGAATTAGCTCGTTCTGAAAACGAAGTACCTTGCTAGCTCAGGGAGGTGAACAATAGATAGAAAACCACCGACTATCGCCTGCCATGGAGACCAGAGAGAACTTTGGTGTTAAGACTTGCTTCCCCGAAGGTAAAGAAGTTCGCTGTCCAGAAACTAAACTAGAACTCCTGTCTAACTTCCAACTTGAGATCTATACGCTAACTTCTGCATACTGTCCACGAAGATCAGTGGCTGCCGTTCCGAAATTCGGAGTGGCCATTCCCGACTAGTAAACGCGTTCCCTTGCGGTCTACATCTACATCTATACTTAACAAGCCACCTGACGGTGTGTGGCGGATGGTACCTTAAGTACCACTATCGGTTCTCCCTCCTATTCCAGTCTCGTATTGTTCGCGGAAAGAAAGATTGTCGGTATGCCTTTGTATGGGATCGAACCTCTCTGATTTAATCCCCGTGACCTCTTCGCGAGATATATGTAGAAGGGAGCAATATACGGCAAAGGTACGTTCTCGGAACTTCGACAAAAGCCCTACCGAGCTACTGACCGTCTCTCTTGCAGAGTCTACCACTGGAGTTAACCGATCATCTAAGTAACGCTTTAACGATTACTAACGAAGAGCGCTGCTCTTCGTTGGATCTCCTCTATCAAGCCCACCTGGTATGGATCCACACCGTTGAGCAGTATTCAAGCAGTGGGCGAACAAGTGTACTGTAAACTACTTCCTTTGTTTTCGGACTGCATTTCCTTAGGATTCTTCCAATGAATATATGCCTGGCATTTGCTTTACTGACGATTAATTTTATATGGTCATTCCATTTTAAATGCAAATCCCTACTCCCAGATTATGGAATTAATTACTTAGAGTTGCTGACGTGCTATAGTGTAACTAAATGAAAGAGGATCTTTGTTTCTATGTATTCATAGCACATTACACTAGTCTACATTGATATTCAATAGCCATACCCTTCTCCATGCGTCAATTTGTTGTATATCCCCCTACATTTCAATACAATTTTCCATCGTTACAACCTCTCTATATACAACAGCATCATCTGCGAAAAGCCTCAGTGAACTTATCCAAAAGGCCATTTATATACACTACTGGCCATTAAAATTGCTACACCTAGAAGAAATGCAGATGATAAACGGGCATGCTAGAACTGACATCTGATTACATTTTCAAGCAATTTCGGTGCATAGAGCCTGAGAAATCATTACCTAGGACAACCACCTGTGGCCGTAATAACGGCCTTGATACGCCTCGGCATTGAGTCAAACAGAGCTGGGATGCCGTGTACAGTTACACGATACGACAGTTCATCAAGAGTAGTTACTGGCGTATTGGGACCAGCCAGTTGCTCGGCTACCATGGACCAGAAGTTTTCAGTTGGTGAGAGCTGTGGAGAATGTGCTGGCCACGGTAGTAATCGAACATTTTCCGTATCCAGAAAGGCCCGTACAGGACCTGCAACATACGGTCGTGCATTATCCTGCTGATATGCAGCGTTTCGGAGGGACCGAATGAAGGTTAGATCCACGGGTTGTAACACATCTGGAATGTAACGTCAAATATTCAAAGTGCCGTTGATGTGAACAAGAGGTGACCGAGACGTGTAACCAATGGCACCCTATGCCATCACGCAGGTTGATATGTCAGTAATGCGATGCCGTATACGCGCTTCCAATGTGCGTTCTCCGCGATGTCGCCAAACACGTATGTGACCATCATGATGGTCAGAACCTGGATTCATCCGAAAATATGACGTTTTGCCAATCGTGCACCGAGGTTCATCGTTGCGTACACCACCGCAGGCGCTCCTGTCTGTGATGCAGGGTCAAGTGTAACCGCAGCCATGGTCTCCGAGCTGATAGCCTATGCTGCTGCAAACGTAGTCGAACTGTTCGTGCAGATGGTTGTTGTCTTGCAAACTTCCCTATCTGTTGACTCAGGGATCGCGACGTGTCTGCACGATCCGTTACAGCCATGAGGATAAGATGCCTGTCATCTAGACTGCTAGTGATATGAGGCCGTTGAGATCCAGCACGGCGTTACGTATTGCCCTTCTGAACGCACCGCTCCATATTCTGTTAACAGTCATTGGATCGCGACCAACGCGAGCAGCAATGTCGAGATACGATAAATCGCAATCGCGATAGGCTACAATCCGACCTTTATAAAAGTCGGAAAGGTGATGGCACCCATTTACCCTCCTTACACGAAGCATCACAACACCGTTTCACCAGGCAACGCCGGTCAACAGATGTTTGTGTATGAGAAATCGGTTGGAAACTTTCCTCATGTCAGCATGTTGTAGGTGTCGCGACCGGTGCTAAACTTGTGTGAATGCTCTGAAAAGCTAATCATTTGCATATCACAGCACCTTCTTCCTGTCGGTTAAATTTCGCGTCTGTAGCACGTCATATTAGTGTTGTAGCAATTTTAATGGCCAGGAGCGTATATTGTCAATAACAACGGTCCCACGACGCTCCCGTGTGGCGCACCTGACATCACTCTTACTCTATTGAGAATGACATGCTGCGTTCTGTTATCTAGGAACTCCACAATCCAATTATACAATTAGTCTTATAGACCATATGCTCTTACTTCGTTTATTAAACGATTGCAAGGAGTAATACAGTTTTTACGCCACGTTCGGAGAATGAAATTATTGCCTGGCGTTTTGCCCGTGAAGAGAATTTTTATGCCTACTGTAGGCCACGGACGTTCAATAGCAGCGTGTTTATGGCCAAAGATTTGTAGGACCGCACCGGCAATTTCCCCTGGAGCGGCAGTACTCGCTGAGGCACCTATTCCACTTATAAATGTACTCTGGCAAGTACTCGTCGTTAAATGGATCAACCCGTCACTGAGGCCCGGATGTGGAGTCTACGCGGGCCAATGAGGTGCCCGTTTCAGTTGGCTGTGGGGCCAGACGGTCTCGCGAAGAATGGACAATAGGAAACCCTGAACGGACATTCTCCGTTACATAGTTCCGCGCCGTACAAAGAACGCAGCCACCAGCTAAGCGCTAACCTGTGCAAAATTGTGCCGACATCGCCTCTAGGCTTTTCCGTTTCGCTAACCATCTGTGCTTTTATAATGATTAGGCCGCAGTTGCTGAAGTTCGGGAACGGCCCTATAGGTAATTTGCGTGTTGTTCACAAATGTTACGGAATCATTATGAAAATAAATATAAATCACTCGTATCAATTAGCCAAAGTTTGATACAATAACACTTGGATTCAGTGTTAGGCAATTTCCTGTTGTGCGCCCAAAACATCCTATCCTATCCTATCCTTAGTCAATTTCTTATCACTAGTGATAGCTGGGATTCCTAATCCTAATAAACAAGAAATCGGAGGATTCAATGTTGTGTATAGTAATTTTACTGTCAAAAAAGGACGTGTAATGTTACTTTTTTTTTAATTATCACTGGTGTTGTCAAAAGATCAAGGTTGAAAACCGGAATTGAAATTTAAATAACCGTAAGATCAGCAATGAATATTAATTTTTGAAATGGTTATCAGTTCTCAGTAGCAATGTAAGTTAAAAATTACGACAACACCAGAAAGCACCATTACATAAGAAAATGGTAGAATAAGTTACCTGGTATCCATTCATTGGTGGAAGCTGTGACACTGCAGTTGAACCTGTATGAATTGATTAATATCTTCGTTCTCGTAAACTGAAGCTTGGTTTCATGACTATTAATTATTAAAGTTTTAAGACCGTGTGTAATTTTGATCACTATTGTTATCGAAAGTTAAAGAAATTAACGGACTTCGCTTTTAACAGAATGAAGATTTCCTGCAGGCATTGAATTCAATGTTTAACACAAAATGAGAGTAAATAAATTTTGCATTCTTTTGTCATCATGAGGCAATAGGCAACAATAACCAAGCATCACTTTACTAATATTGCTGAAAATTGGTAACAAGATGGGGATAAATAGTCATTATTTAAATGAAATAGGAATTCCAAATGAAAGTTAAAGTTTATTAAGTAAAAGGGTGCTAATCAGAGCTCACACTTACAGGATTATGGAGGTCGAGTAAAATACGTCCGCTCAGTACAAAGGTAGAAGAACGAAAGACGACAAGCGATTCCGTTTTCTCTCCAGATCGTTTGAAATAGTTGAAGGTATAACTTGAAACAGTGATAATCAGAGATTTATTGGCAGAGAGAACGAATGCTTGCGACAAGCGTCGCAGATATAATTTTCAATAAAAAAAAAAAAAAATATTAATGTATCGCTACATTTGCCCCCTCTGGCTTTGAGTTGGCAAATGCGCATTTCCTACTCAAAGACATCATAAATTTCTTGTTATACAATTTTTTTAACAGATTATTTAAGACTGTGTGAGCCCACTAGATATGAGATTAGAAGTTACAGTTGTGTATTTTTCCTTTATATATATATAGCTTTTTTTTTAATTTTTTTTTTACAATTTTCATTAATTTTTTTTTTCATATTCGAATTATACAATGCAAAGCGTCGATGGTCGGACCAACGGTGCAGCGAGCGGTCCCCAGCGCGCCCGGATTGTTGACCCGTGGGCGTGGCGGTGCGGCGGCGACACGGTGCAAGGCGGCAGGCCGATTGATGTCGGTGGTGTGCGCCGCAGACTCGGCCCCAGCGTAGTGGTGGGGTGAGATGCCAGGATGAGGTGCCCTTTGATAGAGCACGGACTGCTTTTCCCGCATCGCCTCGGTGTGGTTTTACATGAAATGAAAGTTGTACATGTTGTTGTTGTGGTCTTCAGTCCAGAGACTGGTTTGATGCAGCTCTCCACCCTACTCTATCCTGAGCAAGCCTTTTCATCTCCTCATAAGAACGGCAACCCACATCCACTTGAATCTGCTTACTATACGCGTCTCTTGGTCTCCCCCTGCGATTTTTACCCCACACACTTCCCTCCAACGCTAAATTCACAATTCCTTGATGTCTAAGAATGTGTCCTACCAATCTATCCCTTCTTTTAGTCAAGGTATGCCAGAAATTTCTTTTCTCCCCAATTCGGTTCAGTACCTCCTCATTAGTTACGCGATCCACCCACCTAATCTTCAGCATTCTTCTGTAGCACCACATTTCAAAAGCCTCTATCCTCTTTCTGTCCACACTGCTTATCGTCCATGTTTCACTCCCATACAAGGCAACACTCCATACAAATGCCTTCAGAAAGGACTTCCTTAGGCTTAAATCAATATTCGATGTTAACAAATTTCTCTTTTTCAAAAACGCCTTTCTACCCATTGCCATTCTGCATTTTATATCATCTGTACTGCGACCATCATTTGTTATTTTACTGCCCAAGTAACAAAACTCATCTACCTCCTTTATTGTTTCGTTACCTAATCTAATTCCTTCAGCATCACCTGATTTTCTTACACTGCACTCCATTACCCTAGTTTTACTCTTGTTAATGTTCATCTTATATGCACCTTTCAGCACACTGTCCATTCCGTTCAATTGCTCTTCTAGGTCCTTTGCTGTATCTGACAGAATTACTATGTCATCGGCAAAACGCAATGTTTTTAATTCTTCACCCTGAACTTTAATTCCTTCTCCAAATTTCTCCTTGCTTTCCTTTATAGCTTGCTCAATGTACAAATTGAACAACATTGGGGAAAGGCTACAACCCTGTCTTACTCCCTTTCCAACCACTGCATCCCTTTCATGCCCTTCAACTCTGACAACCGCTGTCTGGTTTTTGTACAAGTTGTAAATAACCTTACGCTCCCTATATTTTACTCCTGCTTGCTTCAGAACTTGAAAGAGTTTATTCCAATCAACATTGTCAAAAGCCTTCTCCAAATCTACAAAAGCTAGAAATGTTGGTTTGCCTTTTCTTAATCTATCTTCTAGGATAAGCCGTAAAGTGAGTATTGCCTCCCGTGTTCCTACATTTCTCCTGAACCCAAACTGATCTTCCCCGAGGTCGGCTTCTACCAGCTTTTCCATCCTTCTGTATATAATTCGTGTTAATATTTTGCAACCATGACTTATTAAACTGATGGTTCTGTAGTTTTCACACCTGTCTGAACCCACTTTCTTTGGAATGGGGATTATAACATTTTTCTTAAAGTCTGAGGGTACTTCACCTGTCTCATACATCTTACACACAATGTGAAACAATTTTGTCATGGCTGGTTCTCCCAGAGACTTCAGTAGCTCTGACGGGATATCATCTACTCCAGGGGCCTTGTTTCGACTTAGATCTTTCAGTGCTCTGTCAAATTCATCTCTCAGTATAGTATCTCCTATTTCATCATCATCTACATCCTCTTCCCTTCCTACAATAGTGTCTCGAAGTTCATTTCCTTTGTAGAGCCCCTCTATATACTCTTTCCACCTTTCAGCTTTCCCTTCTTTGCTGAGAACTGGTTTTCCATCAGTGTCCTTGATATTCATAGAGCTGTTTTTCTTATCTCCAAATGTTTCTTTTATTTTCATGTAGGCTGTATCTATTTTTCCCCTATGTATACATTCTTCTACATCCTTGCATTTGCCTTCTAGCCACTCCTGCTTAGCCATTTTGCACTTCCTGTCAATCTCATTTCTTAGTCGTCTGTACTCCATTTTGCCTGTTTCATTTACTGCATTTTTATACTTTCTCCTTTCATCGATTAAATTTAGTATCTCCTGTGATATCCAAGGATTCTTTGTAGGTCTTGCCTTCCTACCTATTTTGTCCTCTGCTGCTTTCACTATTTCATCTCTCAATTTTACCCATTCCTCCTCAACTGTTTTATTTTCCCCTGTTTCTGTCAATTGTTGCCTGAAGCTCCCTCTGAAATTCTTAAGAACTTCAGGTTCCTTCAATTTATCTAGGTCCCATCTCCTTATTTTCCTACCTTTTTGTAGTTTCTTCAGTTTCAGCCTACAGTTCATAACCAACAAGTTATGGTCAGAGTCTATGTCTGCCCCTGGGTATGTCTTACACTGTAGAACCTGATTCCGAAATCTATGTCTTACCATTATAAAATCTATCTGGTATCTCCCAGTGTCTCCTGGTCTCTTCCACGTATACAACCTTCTTTTGTGATTCTTAAACCAGGTGTTTGTTATAACTAAATTATGTTCCGTGCAAAATTCTACCAGGCGGCTTCCTCTTTCATTCCTTTTGCCCAGACCATATTCACCCACTATCTTCCCTTCCCTTCCTTGTCCTACTACTGAATTCCAGTCTCCCATAACAATTAAATTTTCCTCTCCCTTAATTGTCTGAATAATTTCCTTTAGTTCCTCATATATTTCTTCGATCTCCTCATCATCGGCAGAGCTAGTTGGCATATAAACCTGTACTATTGTTGTCGGTGTTGGCTTCGTATCTATCTTGACAATGATAATGCGATCGCTGTGCTGGTCATAGTAGTTTACCCGCATTCCTATTTTCTTATTCATTATCAATCCTACTCCTGTGATACCCCCAATTGATTTTGTATTTATAATCCTGTACTCACCTGACCAGAAATCCTGTTCATCCTGCCACCGAACTTCACTAATCCCGACTATATCTAACTTCAGCCTATCCATTTCCCTTTTTAAATTTTCTAATTTTCCTACTCGATTAAGGGATCTAACATTCCACGCTCCGACCCGTAGAATGCCAGTATTGTCTTTCCTGATGATCACATCCTCCTGAGTAGTCCCCGCCCGGAGATCCGAATGGGGGACTATTTTACCTCCGGAATATTTTACCCGAGAGGATGCCATCATCATATGTTCATACAGTAGAGCTGCATGTCCTCGGGAAAGGTAACGGCTGTAGTTTCCCCTTGCTTTCAGCCGTTCGCAGTAGCTGTGTGGCAAAGCCACATTAGCTGATGTTACAAGGCCAGCTCAGTCAATCATCCAGACTGTTGCCCCTGTAACTACTGAAAAGGCTGCTGCTCCTCTTCAGGAACCACACGTTTGTCTGGCCTCTCCACAGATACCCCTCCGCTGTGGTTGCACCTACGGTACGGCTATCTGTATCGTTGAGGCACGCAAGCCACCCCACCTCGGCAATGTCTGTGGTTCATGGGCAGTTGAGTGTTTCAGTACTATTATAGTTTTTTAGCGAACGGATGTGAGCTTTGATGTTAATAGCAAATATCGCAACCAACTGACATGAACATATGCCCATTCTTGACATAAATTCATTAATGGAAACTAAATTATATACAAGGCATATGTTCAGTTTATGACTTTACCAAGACTTATAATTAACATATTACGTAAATAAAAATTTTTCTTTGGCTCACTATGGGAGCTTTAATCGTTCATGAAATTATTTACTAAGACTTACATACTACTTCATATATATATACATATAGACATTTAAAAAAAATGTACAGGCATTGGTAACTGGAGTTTACATTTTAGCGAATTTAAGTTGTTTATTTTTCTGACATAGGGTATTCTTTGTACGTATCATAGCACAGTTCTTTGATTGGGAAATGCCGTAGGGGCGGTTTTCGTCGTGTTCATTATACAAATATTAGATACATTTTGTTTATTTTGAAACCATTCACAGTGGTAGTTTGAATTTTCACACGGCGGCATAGCCATTGGGTGCGTGACGCAATAGTCAATCGTCAACAATGAATAAATTGCTACCGCTGGCCAGCTTCAACAGTGTTCGTTCAAACGTGGCAGCGGCAACCTCGCGAGCATTGCGTACAGCACATAACTCGCCGACTTTGTGTTTTCGCGTGTGTTTTTCATCTTTCTTCCAGAGTAGAGGATTCATCCATAACAGTTCATAGTGAAGATCGCCGCAGCGCGGTGAGTACCTAATTATTTATATTAAGGTGGTTAGGTCCTCTTACTTGCTGCGCTTTCTTCATTTATTTTTAGGCTGTCATCTCACCTGCCTTAAAGTCCATTAGCTGAGACAAGACCTACGACTTAGTATGCAAATATATACGAATAGCCATCACTTCGTATATGCACATCGAAAGTCACTTCACTGCACGATTTTTTATCATGACTGTTTATGTCGGTATGCCGCACGTAACAAGTTTTTGCTGTTTATTTTAGATCACACTAAGTGTCCATCACCGTAATGCTGATATACATAAAGTAATTGTCAGTCTATACGTTCACTTATCACTTGAATTTATTATACGAGTGCTACCTTTTGTAGTCCGAGCTCACTATTGTCAATGACAAAATCACTTCACTAGTTAATTAATATGTTCATGAAGGCATAGATTTCTGTCGCACACTTTGACTATAAATGCGTCCTAGTTTTGTGAATACAAACACTGTTTGTGTGGATAGTTTTATCACTTAAAGTTTTCTGTCACTAATTTCTCACAGTAGTATCACTGTCCTTTCAGTTCGTTTTATCGCGTTCTACACATATCTTCTAGATTTTATACAGTTCATATTAACCTATCGTTACTTTACTATTTACAAAGGTTATATACAGTGACAAATTATTCTGAAATACTAGTCATTAACAGAGTTCATAAATTTTCAAATGACATACAAGCCACATTTTATCGTTTTTGGTTATTATTTAGTCATCATTATAGGTTTTTTTTAGACAATATAGTGCATTGTACAATAAGTCGCGGCCTATGTTCATGTCAGAGGTCGGTAGTGGGGTCCTTGTTTTCAGCAATATTATTCATCATAATCTTTTTATTTTTTAAGCTTAAAGGTTCGTCATTAAGCATTCATATCACCATATTGGATATGTCAGATTTATTTATTTATTTATTTTATATAGATTGAGAAATGGATCTTTGGAATTTTTAATATCGGATTTTGTCAGTATTAAAATGGGAGGTGAAGTCTGTCATACAACATTAGCAGTTAGCGTATAAATTGTGATGATTCTTTTCTTTTAAACAGGTAATGCAAATAAATTTTGCTTACACAGGCAAGGTCAGACTCATCAGCTAATTTGGTGCATAGATTCTGGCTAAATAGCATTCAGAATAAAGATCGAGTGAGAGAGAGAGAAAAACAGCATTATAGTTAGAGAAGTCACTCTAAAATAGTACACAACATAAATTCAGCACATCAATCCATCATTTGCAAAAATTACCATTTATATTATTATTATAAAATATTACGTCAAACTAAAATATTCTAAAGTCTCTCATAGCAATGCACTCCATGCTTCTCTCTCACTTTGCTTTAAGTTTTGCATGCGGTCTGACCTGCTATTGCCTGTTCTTTCCTTTTCAGAAATGAAATGTGTAGTTCAGATTTTCTGTTTTAAATACAACGTGTCTGTAGTCTAGAAACATCATGCTACGTGTCTAATATTTTCAATCGTCGTGTTGTACGTGTATGTTTAAAGTGTCTGAAAACAAAATAATAGTCATATAATATATATATGTGTTTGTCTCCTCCGTCATTTTGATGTTGTGTTGTCGATCTTCTTACCGTTGGCAGGAACACAATTCTCGTGCACGTAGTCAGCTGAAAAAGAAGTCTTAAACTACTGCTTATACTAAAGGTTATTTAGTCTAAAGATTGATTTTTCAATTAGTGAACGCTTCTGACACATCAGCTTGTAATGTTGTTCAAAATATTTCATATCTGTTGCAAATGTTTTGACACGTACCGTAAATAGTAGTATTGACGCAACATCGTAATGACACTGTCATCTTAATTACTGCCAAGCTCATAAGCATCAGCATAAAGTCTTGTGTAATTTTTAAGAAATTTTTGTCCCACAATACGTAACTAGAATTGTTCAATAAACTTAGATGTCTTTAAAGGTCATATGTTCCCTCTTAAATAAATTGCACAGTTGTTGACATGTGTGTTACCTGTCAGCTGATCAGCATTAATCTACAGGTTCCTAGTGGCTTATAAAACTTCATATCATTTATACTGTCTTTGAAAAGATAGCTGACCGCAAATACGTTACGTTATCATGTCTCGTATAGCAACATTGTTTGGATTTGAGTGTGTGTGTGTGTGTGTGTGTGTATTTGTATGTGTGTGCGTGTGTGTGTGTGTGTGTGTATGTGTGTGTGTGTGTGTGTGTGTGTGTGTGTGTGTGGCTCTTATTAGGAGCCGTTGGGCAAACAAAACATTAATATATCCTTATCACTACATTTCTTTCATAAAAATAAATCCTCCTACTTCAGATCCATCGTACTAAAATAAATCATTTGCTCCATATATTCATTTTCATCATCATAAATATTCTCTTATACTTATACTAATAATTATAATAATTAATGCCCATAGTAAGTGTTTTATGTTGTATTAAACATAACAGTGGTTCGATAAATCTGTGTTATTTGCTAAGTGTTTGACATGAGAATAGTTACACCGTCAGTTAATATTTGTTGTCCATTACGTAACATTGTAAGAGAAAAAAATATTTTGTTCAGCTTATTCTCCTTGGATATGTGAATGTTTTACTTATTCACTAGGAACTAGGTGTCATACTTATCATTTTTGTGATCAGCTTAAAAACTAAGCATAGAACTTTTTCAAATGCTTGTGTGGATATAAACCTCTCACTCTTCCCGAGTGTACTGGAGATAATAAATAACTTCCCTCGTGCGGAATTTGAACAATTCTAAAGGGTCCAGAAAATAGATGTTGCCACTTTTTATTACGTTTTAAGATAGCTGATGGTTTAGGATGATTTCGCAGAAGTACTAGGTCTCCGATATTAAATGTTTGTATTCTTTTCAGCTGCTTATCATAGTAGGCTTTTCTTTTTATAGCTGCATCAGTCAGGGCTACTAATATTTGTCTTACCTTTTCGTCCAGTGTTACGTCACCTCGGGGAAATTTTGGTATCGGTTTTACCCATTCGTTTGTCTCTTTGGTTTGTAAAACTAAATCGGTGGGTGTATAGGGTGTAGAATACAAAGGTAGGTTGTTAACCACTTGCTCAAATAGTCCAATATATTCAACCCAGGATGTTTGTTGGAAGCATATGTTCTGATGAAGCGATTTAATTCACGGAACATGCGTTCCATTGGATTGGCAGAAGGATTGTAACGTGAAATGAGAATGTGATTCAGGTAATTTTTATGAATGAAATATTTCCACGCTTGACATGTGAAAGTTTTTGCATTGTCGGACAGAATTGTCGTCGGCTTCCCGACAAAAGGGAAATAGTCGCGCTCCAGGCGCCGAATCACTGCTTTTGCGGTAGTAGTTTTTAAGGCGTATAACTTCACAAATTTTGAAAACACATCATAGATGCCAAGAATGTGTTTGACGCCTCCGCGTCCAATCGGAAGAGGTCCTGCAGTATCAATTGAAACTAATTGAACAGGTTTATATGGCAAGATAGTATGAAGCGGCATCTTGTTTGACTGATTGTTAGGCTTGCATTTCTGACAGATTAAACAGGATTTCAATATGTAATGGATTTTTCGTGACATATTCGGAAAATAACAGTATTGTTTAAGCTTACGGAGACACTTTAGTGCGCCAAAGTGTCCCCAAACTCTATGAGTGTGCCAAATTAGAGATTTTTCGTATGTAGCAGGTATGCAAACACACCAGAGTTGCGATTGTACTTGTCTACGAAAGAAAAGTACTCCTTTGTAGACTTTGTAATGTTGATTTAGATGTGCATCTGACTTGTCTGTAATTTGTGTGATAATTTTCCTCCACCTGTCATCTGCTTGCTGTAATGCCTGCATGTTTTTGCACATATCTAAATAATATGTTCTAAATTCCATGTCCTTCATGAGCATTATCTTAAACTCTGTGTTTGACTCAAGGTAGTCTTCAAATTCTGGTAAACCCTGGGGAAGTCTGGAAAGTGCATCAGCTATGACATTATCTGATCCTTTAATGTGTTCAATTTCAAAATCGTATTCTTGTAGTATCATGGCCCATCTGGCTAATCTATTGTGTAATAGTCTGCATGACATCAAAAAGCTAAGTGCCTGATGATCACAGAAGACTCTTGTATATTTACCAAAGATATAATGATGAAACTTTTTGAATGCCCAAACAATTGCAAGAAGTTCTAACTCTGTGGTTGAATATCGACGTTCGCACTCAGTGAGCGTGCAACTAGCAAAACTGATGACTTTTAGGGACTGTGGATCCAGATTATTTGAAATTTGGAACAGACACGCTCCAACCCCAAAATTTGACGAGTCCGTAACAATACAGAAATCCTGTGACATGTCAGGGTGGTTTAATATGTCTGAGTTAACAAGGGCTTGTTTAATTTTGTCAAAGTCTTGCTGACACTGTTCTGTCCAATTCCAAGGGTTGTTTTTTCGAAGAAGTGAAAGAAGAGCAGTACTATTGAGTAGTTGTTGTGGCACAAAGCGCCGAAAAAATGAGCATAAACCGTAGAAGGCTTTTAATTGCTTCCTATTGTGAGGTGCAGGAAAATTTTGAATTGCTTTAATTTTTTCAGGGTCAGGAACAATGCCCGTGGGTGAGATAATGTGCCCAAGAAATTTGATTTCAGTTTTAACAAACTTAGATTTTTTTAAGTTGACAGTTACTCCAGATGACAGAAATTTATCTAACACTCTTTCAAGTAGGATGACATGTTCTTCCCATGTAGAAGTAGCAACAAGTATGTCATCAACGTAAACTGTAATATTATCTAGTAATTCCGGACCAAGTACTGTATCAAGTGCTGTGATAAAGACACCAGAACTCACATTTAGACCAAAAGGCAGTACCTTAAATTGGTACGATCGTCCTGAGAAAATGAAGGCAGTATATTTACGAGACTCTTCTGTTATAGGAACCTGCCAATATGATGCTCTAAGATCAAAACTTGATAGATATTTGACTTCATAGAACTTCTGAAGCTGTTCTTCTAGGTTTTCTGGCCTAGTTCTAACTGGAATGATAATCTTATTGATTTGACGTGCATCAAGCACCAGACGAACAGACCCATCTGATTTAAAAATTGCAAGAAGAGGACTGGAATACTGTGACATTGAAGGTTCTATTATGTTCCATCTAAGCATACGGTTAATTTCTGCTTTGACAGCTGGTTGTTTTGCCCAAGGTATAGAATATGTTTGCCTACAAAATGCTTCATGAGGTTTGACTTGCATGTTATACTGATATGTACTAATTACACCTGGCCTTTTGTCAAATACTCGTATGTACTTGTGTAGCAAGTGGAGAAGTTGTTGTCTCTGACTATCTGTAGCATTAGTGGATTCGTTAACCTTTTGAACTATAGATTCAAGAGATTCATTTTCAGATTCCTGAATACCAGTATAATTTTCAAATTGCATTTGATTAACAGTGACTTGCTTCAACCTAACAGAGTTACAAGATTTTCTTGGTGTCACTTCCTTCTTAGTCAGATTCAAAATACAGACACAGTGGTTTACTGTCAAATAACATTTACCTTCCTTAAAATCTAATTTTGCTTCTCGACTTTGAAGATATCCTAAACCAAGTATACAGTCTTCTATGACAGCATCTACTACAAGGAATGAGCAAGTATCAATTTCATCACAGATTTGTAGTTGAACAAGTGTTTGTAACTTAACTGGCTTAGATTTTGCACCTACTGCACCGATGATTTTGCAGTTCTGTACAGGAAAGGTAGGTAACCTCTGAATGTTGTTTATGCGTTTAAATAGACTGTAAGACAATACATTAACAGCTGCTCCAGTGTCAACTAAAATCGATGTAGGTATGTCTCCTACTGTTATTAAGATGTGTGCTTGATAGGCAACTATAGGTACTTTGTTTTGTTGTGTTTGTTCCTGGGGTAGCTCTTCCCTGATATCGATTCCTTTATTGTAACGCAGCATATTTACTGTGAGAATTGTGCCCTCACTGCCTCTGTCGCTCAATGTCGGAGGGCCAGACACGAGCCGATTTAGTTTGACGTCTGCGTCCCGTTAGAATGTCTTTGAGGTCGATTTAAGGTTTCTGTCACGTCAGTTATAGTCACGGTCGATTCATTTTGTGTCCAGTTTGTTTGATCTGTACTGTCAGTCGTCATCGTTGCTACTGGTATTTGATTGACATTTGGTTGTTGTGCAGGAGTAGTAGAAAAGTTCGGAATTTGTTGATTACCGTTAGTGTTTGGAAAAAAATTTCTGTTTCTGTTATTATTATTGTAGTAGTTTCCATTACGCCAGAGCGGTTGTGTGTTACCATTATATTGGTTAGGGAAAGTAGCTGCATTGTTATTGAAATTATTATTATTGTGATTGAAGTAGCCCGGATTAAATCTGTTGTCACGACGGCGTCGGTAATACTGACCGCCGTTAGGTACGTTTCGTACTGCGTTTCCACTGTTTACTCCACTAGTCACTTGTTGCATTTGCGGCTGTCCGGTATTGCTAATAAATGACTGTTGCGGTAACATCTGTGGAGGGCGTGACATGTTTTGATTATTAGGCTGCGGCTGGCTGACATGAATCAGCTGATTACTAGGATAGTTGAAGTAATTATTTGCGTTACCGTACCTGTAACTATTATTTCTTGCTCGGTCATCTTCAAAGATTGAATCTAGTGTGTCCACCTCAGTGAGAAAAGTTTCTAAGTTTTGTGTTGAAACGTGTGCTAGTTGCAACCGCAACCGTGTAGGCAATTTGTTTATTAATACGCGTAGTACTTCCCTGTGCGGGAGGGGGTCATCAAAGAATTTAGCTTTGTTTACGTACTTCTCGAAATATCTTCGCAGACTCCCGTTTCGTTCATTGAAAGGTTGCGGATTATAAACTTCATTTCGAAACCTTTCTTGCACAGCAGGCGACCAAAAGGTGGCTAAAAATGCCCGTTCGAACTCACCATAAGTTTCACAACTCTGTAGGGCTTCTGCAGCCCAGATTCCCGCTTCACCTTGAATGTATCCGACAACAAATCTTATCTTTCTTTTTTCGGACCACGATTCAGGTAATAAACCTCTAAAAGATTGTAGGAAAATGACTGGGTGCACAGTACGGTTCTCATTAATAAAGATTTGAAATTGGTGGTGCTTTATCATACTTTCGTCAAGTTCTTCGGCAGTAGCATGATTTCGTGGTGAATAAGAGGGGGGTATGTTTGATTTCATTTCCCTACCTAGTCGATCAAGGTCATTAGAGGTCGTCAAGCAAAAGTCAGTCTGTGTCCTGTCTGACGTCAAATTATTAGATGTACCCGGATTATATGGAGAGCGTGGAATATTTGTTGCAATTCTGGGAGATTTCCAATCATGGAACACATTTGTCACGGGTTCATTTGGCCTAGATTGTGTCATCTGCGTATTTAAAATTGATTTCACGTCTGTAAGATCTTTTTGTAAAGCTTTAACAGTATTTCCATGTTTTTCATACACTTGAGTAGCAACGTCTTGAATTACAGTGGTTAATTCTGCGTCTATCTTTTCATTCAACTTCGCTTCTGTATTAGATAAGAATTGTTGTACCCTATCGTGATTTTCTTTGACTATGTTTTCTGCTTGACTCGTAATTCTCGTAACAGTTGTTTCCAAGTTTTCTTGTTGAATTTTAAGCTGTGTAAGATTCTGTGTGAGACTGTCTATAGCTGTTGGTAATGTTTTAACGGTTTCTTTACAATTAGTTACATCATCGACTACAGAAGAGATTTTTGCATCTACTGTGTCCATGATTTGATCCACTACTTTGTTTTGTACTTCAGAAAACTTACCATTGATAGCCTGTTCGAATTTGAGTATCTGTGCGTCTATCTGTTTGTTTACTTCCTCAGAAATAATGGAGGGTAAATTTTGTTGTACTGATTATAGATTTTTAAATCTCGACTCAAATTCATCCCGAGTTATCATTTGAGCTGCGATTTGATTTTGCTGTTCCTCTAGTCTGTCTAATTGCTGCTTGGTGGAATTTTGCAACAGCTCTAAATCATGTTTCGTGTTGGCCTGCAAATGATTAATTTGATCGGTCAAGCCTGAAATCTGATTGTTTGTAGCATGTGTAGATGTTTGTAAATTGTTAATTTGTTGCGACATGTTCGCATGTATAGCATTCGTAGATGCTTGCAAATTGTTTAGTTCGTCTTTAGTAGATGTTTGTAAATTGTTAATTTGTTGCGACATGTTCGCATGTATAGCATTCGTAGATGCTTGCAAATTGTTTAGTTCGTCTTTAGTAGATGTTTGTAAATTGTTAATTTGTTGCGACATGTTCGCAAATAATATCTCAAATCGTTTTAACCAATCTTCTTGCGGATTTTCAGATTGGTGTACTGTCTGTGTGGGAAAATCTGTTACTTGTGATGTGGTTGCAAGATTTTCCTCCACTATGTGTGGAATCATTTCAATTGATCTCGCAGCCACATTATTTTCAACATTTTGCGCGGGCTGTGAAACATTAGTGTTTTGTTCTGACTCCATTGTAGTAATTTGTCTACGGGTTTTAACCACACTAATAAATTATCAAAAATTTGGAATAGTGTGGGGAACCTACACACTTCACACGCAAAAAAATTTCTTTTATCAGCACTGTTGAGAAACAATTAAATCACTATTAATATTCGTCACACGCATGCATGACGCTTCGAGTGAGAGACAAGCGAGGATCGCTTTGTTATATCGATTTAGCAGCCATGTTGGCCATTTTTCTAACTTGTGATTTAAAATAAATATCTGACTACAAAAGAAATTTTGAAAATAGGTTTTTGCTAATAGAATGAGGTACTGGATCGGAGATTGCGTACTTGCGAAAGACTAAGAGAAAGTAGAAAGCATCAAATAAGCGAAATAATCAGTCTGTCCTTACCTGTGTTGCAATTTTCATTGTTGGCTGCGGTTGAATTTCTCGTGATCGGGTGTGGCTCCAAATTTATATTTTATTATTCTCCGGGGTAGTAATTATGGTTTTCACGTCACAATCGGTCAGCAGTTGTTCATGAAAAATAAACACATTATACAGATTAGATAACATACATTGGTGAATGATTACAAATATAAAAAAATGTCAAACAATGGTATAATTAATTCACATAAAATAATATTTTCTTTACAACCATTCGAGGTCCTGTCACAATGGGCGCCGATTCTTATGTAATGTTACTTTTTTTTTTATTATCACTGGTGTTGTCAAAAGATCAAGGTTGAAAACCGGAATTGAAATTTAAATAACCGTAAGATCAGCAATGAATATTAATTTTTGAAATGGTTATCAGTTCTCAGTAGCAATGTAAGTTAAAAATTACGACAACACCAGAAAGCACCATTACAAAAGAAAATAGTGGAATAAGTTACCTGGTATCCATTCATTGGTGGAAGCTGTGACACTGCAGTTGAACCTGTATGAATTGATTAATATCTTCGTTCTCGTAAACTGAAGCTTGGTTTCATGACTATTAATTATTAAAGTTTTAAGACCGTGTGTAATTTTGATCACTATTGTTATCGAAAGATAAAGAAATTAACGGACTTCGCTTTTAACAGAATGAAGATTTCCTGCAGGCATTGAATTCAATGTTTAACACAAAATGAGAGTAAATAAATTTTGCATTCTTTTGTCATCATGGGGCAATAGGCAACAATAACCAAGCATCACTTTACTAATATTGCTGAAAATTGGTAACAAGATGGGGATAAATAGTCATTATTTAAATGAAATAGGAATTCCAAATGAAAGTTAAAGTTTATTAAGTAAAAGGGTGCTAATCAGAGCTCACACTTACAGGATTATGGAGGTCGAGTAAAATACGTCCGCTCAGTACAAAGGTAGAAGAACGAAAGACGACAAGCGATTCCGTTTTCTCTCCAGATCGTTTGAAATAGTTGAAGGTATAACTTGAAACAGTGATAATCAGAGATTTATTGGCAGAGAGAACGAATGCTTGGTAACACTGCGCCCGCGCGAACGTTTCGAGTATTTGCTCCAGTAAATAATTACAAAAATCGTTGTTTTAAGCTATATTTAATCGTTTGCAGTTGTTATAAATATAATATAAGTGTTGTTACATTAGTGGAAGTGTTAGTGTAGTGTTAAATAAGGAAAAACGGTGTAAAAAGTTTATTTTACCTGTCGCGCCTATAGCACGTAGTTGTAGGCCTAATTTAACTCGCGCGAATCGTTGTGAACAGTGACTAAAACTTATTTCTAATTACCGATTGTTCTATTTTTCACTCGCGGCGTACAGTATTTAGGATTTATAAAGTCTGTCAGACGTAAATTTCGTGATTTATCAAAAGTGAATATAGTAATCCGTGTTTATAGGCCTAAATTTTGTTTTCGTGAGCGTGTTTTTTTAGGCCTAATTTTTGTTTTCGTGACCGAGTTTCTTTATATCCAGTGCCCTTTCAGTTAATTATATTTGCGTGAACAGATTTTAATCTCTCTTGGTGTAACTTTTACGTTTTAGTCAGTACTTACTCAAGTTTTTACGATTTCTATTTTTACCATGGGTGAGAAGTGCGTGACATGCCGTAGGATCGTTAGTTCCGGGGTGTGGTGTGATGGTTGTAGTGGTTTTTTTCATTGGGGCGAATGTAGTGGCGTGGGAAATGGGGATGTAAATGAGGCTCACCAGTGGTTTTGTAGGATCTGCAATAGAGATAGGAAAATAATGGAACAGGAGGGGAAAATTGCAGCTCTTCAAGCTGAATTAGATAAGGCAAGGGAGACTCTGAGCAGGTTAAGGAGGGAGAAGGGAGAACAGCGGTGGGAAGTGGCAACAGGTAAGAGGGGGAACAGACTTAGGACAGTTTCAGACAGCTTTGTCCTTAATGTGAAAAATAGATTTGACCTGTTGCCTCAGTCAGGATCGGATGAGCCTCATGTAGCTGTAACTGTAGAAAGGACTCAACAGACTTTCAAAAAGGACTTGAAAAAGGTAGGGAAAACTGAGAAAAGAAAGAAAGTCTTGTTGTTAGGTAGTTCACATGGTAGAGGTGTTGGCCAACTACTGCAGGAAGAGCTAGGACCAGGGTACCAGGTCACAAACGTTTTCAAACCAAATGCGGGCCTGGGTCAGGTAACAGAGGATATAGGTTCTTTATGTAAGGATTTCACAATGGAGGATACCGTGGTTATAGTGGGTGGTCCGGGAAACAGCATTGACAGAAACTGTGAATATTCTATAGAGTGTGACCTGGTGAAGATATCATCAGCAACGAAGCATACTAGTGTGGGATTTGTATCTGTCTTGAGTCGCCATGATCGGCCTCATTTGAACTCTTCTGTCAGGAGAGTAAACTTGGAGTTGGAACGGCTACTCATGTCAGATATGGGGTCCCATATTGGTTTGATTCCTGTGGATGATATCTGTAGGTGGGACTATACTAGGCATGGCCTTCACCTCAACAGGAAAGGGAAGGGAAAATTGTCTGGGTTGATTGCAAGTAACTTACGGGGGGGCACTGTCACAAATGGTAAAATACCAGTGGTTACAGGTGTCAGAGGGATGCCTTTTTTAGGATAGGAAGGGGGGAAAGAAAACCAGTTTTGAGAGAGCTTGTAAGACACCCTCAGTTTGGAAAAGCAGATAAACAGGAGATAGATTTTAGCAAACAATGTTTAACAGAAAGTAGTCAGAAACTTCCAGTAAATCTTACTCAAGCCATTAGTATGCAATATCAGTTATCTTTATTACATCAAAATATTCCAGGACTCAGAAATAAACTTGATGAACTACTCATTTGTATTGATGAAATAGATTCCTCTAGCCCAATTGACATAATTTGCCTCTCTGAACATCATGTGGCCACTGGTATAGATATGTTAAACATTCCAGGATTTAATTTAGCTTCACACTTCTGTAGAGTAGATATGGAGGGAGGAGGAGTTGCCACATTCATTAAAAACTGCTATAAATTCAAGAATATTGATATAAATAAATTCTGTCTAGAGCAGCATTTAGAAGCTTGTGCAACAGAAGTAGAATTCCATAACAGATGCTATGTAATAGTAACTATTTACCGAGCACCTGCAGGAAATTATAATCTATTCCTAAATCATCTAGAAGCTCTATTGGGTTATTTAACAGGAAGAAATAAAGAAATCCTGGTTGCTGGTGACTTTAATACAGATTTTCTTATGCAGTCCTCCAGTAAAAATTTATTGCAGTCAGTAACTTTGTCTTTCAATCTAACACACACCGTAAACTTTCCAACTAGGGTAACTAAAACCTCTAGGACAGCAATTGATAATATTTTTATAGACAAATCAAAGGAACAAAATCATATCATAAAACCAATAATAAATGGCCTGTCAGATCATGATATGCAGCTCCTTGTTTTAGGTATAGATTCTAAACAGATTATGAAGACTGCAAAATGTACATACAGGAGAGTAGTCAACCCACCAAAAATTGAAAATTTTAGAAAACTCCTCAAAGACATGAACTGGAAAGATGTATATAGTGCTAATGGCATGAATGAAAAATATAATGTATTCATTAATAATATTAGTATCATGTTTGAAAACTGTTTTCCTCTAAAAGTAACGCGAATTAAACAGAAGTCTATAATAAAACCTTGGATTACACAAGGAATAAAGATTTCATGTAAGACAAAAAGGAGTATGTATCTATCAGCCAAGAGTAGTTGCAATGATGATGATTTAACTAAATATAAGGAATACTGTAAAATATTAAAAAAAGTTATTCAGGTATCTAAACAAATGCACTATGAACAGAAGATAGCAACATCAGGAAACCAAATAAATACAATATGGGATATAGTGAAAGAAGAGACTGGTAGAACCAGAAAGGAACAAGAGCAGGTACGGTTAAGAGTAGCTGAGACATTAGTAACTGATGGGCATAGTGTGGCAAATCTATTTAACAAGTACTTTATATCCGTTACTGATAGTATGGGATTGTCTGGGTCAGTAAATAATGCGCTTGAATATTTGAAACTAGCATTTACAAATAACTTCACACACATGAATATGTCAGTCACTTCACCACAAGAAATATCTTCCATAATAAAATCTTTAAAAACAAAGAATTCCAGTGGATATGATGAAATATCAACAAAGTTAATTAAAGCGTGTTCTTGTAAACTTAGCACAATCTTAAGTTATTTGTGTAACCAGTCTGTTATAACGGGAACATTTCCTGATTGGCTAAAATATGCAGATATTAAACCTCTCTTCAAGAAGGGGGATAAAGAGATACCATCAAACTACAGACCCATTTCACTTTTGCCAGCATTCTCAAAAATTATAGAAAAGGTAATGTACAAGCAGCTTCTCAACCACTTAACCACAAATGGCATATTGTCTAGAACGCAGTTTGGATTTCTGAAAGGTTCCGATATTGAGAAGGCTATTTACACTTTCAGTGAGAATGTACTTAATTCATTAGATAATAAATTGCAAGCAGCAGGTATTTTCTGTGATTTGTCAAAGGCATTTGATTGTGTGAACCATAACATCCTTTTAAGTAAATTAGAATTCTATGGGGTCACGGGAAATGCTGCAAAATGGTTCAAGTCGTACCTCACTAACAGGAAACAAAGGGTGTCAGTGCAAGTGACTAGTGAATTAGGCCAACAGTCATCATCGGGTTGGGAAGAAATTACATGTGGTGTCCCACAAGGATCCATCTTAGGGCCATTGCTTTTTCTTGTGTACATTAATGATCTCTCATCAATTACACTACCAGAAGCAGAGTTCGTTTTGTTTGCAGATGATACAAGTATTGCAATAAAGAGTAAGTCAAGTATATTGATAGAAAAGTCTGCTAATGATATTTTCATGAACATTAATAAATGGTTTAAAGCCAACTCATTGTCATTAAACTTTGAAAAGACGCACTACATGCAGTTCAGAACATGTAAGAGATTTCCTGACAGCATATGCATTAAATATGAAGAAGAGCAGATAGAAGATGTTGACAGAATTAAATTCCTGGGATTACAGCTTGATAATAAACTTAGTTGGGAGGAGCACACCACAGAACTGCAGAAACGACTCAACAAATCTGTATTTTCAATACGAGTGTTATCAGACATAGGAGACATAAAAATAACAAAGCTTGCATACTTTGCTTACTTTCATTCCTTAATGTCATATGGTATAATATTTTGGGGTAACTCTTCAAGTCAGTCAAAAGTCTTCAGAGTCCAAAAACGTGTAATACGTATTATTTGTGGAGTAAATTCACGGACGTCTTGTAGAAGCCTCTTCAAAGAACTGGGTATCTTAACTACTGCCTCTCAGTATATTTATTCCTTAATGAAATTTGTCATAAATAATATATCCCTTTTCCCAACAAACAGCTCAGTTCATACATACAATACTAGAAATAAAAATGATCTACACAAGGATTTAAAAGCACTTACTTTAGTTCAAAAAGGGGTCCACTACTCAGGAACACACATTTTCAATAATTTACCATCACGTATAAAAAATTTAGCTACAAATAAAGATCAGTTTAAGAGGAACCTAAAAGACTTTCTAGTGGCCAACTCCTTCTACTCCATTAGTGAATTTCTAAATTGTATCAAATGATGCATGCACTCATACTATATTAGTATTATTATATTATCAGCAAAAAAAAAAAACCCTTAAAAATTATGTATCTGTATTTATATTATAAGTGTATGTATTTATATTATTAGTATTACTTGTTATTCAACTTGTAAATTTTGTTTCTTGACATGTTCCACATCCACGAGGATCCCCTCAATATGGATCTACGGAACAAATAAATAATCTAATCTAATCTAATCACAAACATTTGAACATTTGATTTGAACGTAAAATTAAGGAATGAATGATGATACGGAAGTAAACAATCTCTAACAAGGATGGTACAGCCTCATCCTATTATGAAAAACGGTTGATACTGAGGACGTGTTAATTAAAAACCGCTATCCAACTCGCTAAAGAATACAACCAGAAGCTCAAGAATACAGCCAACTAATGGAAGGTACATTTATCTTTAACTGCACTAAAGAAAATTAAGGTGCGTGTATCACCGATTCCCAAATAAAACGTTGTACTGCTCTCATAAAACAAACGGTGCCCGGCCACCGTGGATGGTTCGGCACGACGTGAAGCTAAAGCTGTGAGACAATGGCTATACAGTGAACGAACTACTTCGTTCAAAAAAACTCACTGAAGTATCAAAGGCGGCCAAGATGTTCTCGCAAACTGCTTGCCTCACTGGCCAGGAGCAGAAGAGAAGCTCAGTTGAAAGCTTGTAAATGAGTGCTTCGAAATGGAAATACAATGCACTGAAGTAATAATTTTGTTCCTCTGTTCGCAAAGAAACAAATATGAATCCTTCAAGCAATGCAATATGCAGTTGCAACTAATTGTGAGTTAAGTCACTGGATGCTTTGCAAGCAACTGCCCACGAGCACAGCTAGCCGAATCCACGACTCACTTATCAGCAAGCCACAAGTTTACTCAATAGCCAATCACAGCTGTAGCTTCAAATCTCTCTCCCCCACCATTACTTCCTTCCAAACAACTTTCCCGTGAAAGTTCTAGAACTTTCTCGTGGAAGTTCTAGAAAGTTCAAGAATGTTTCGACCGTTTGAAATCATTCGCCAATTGAATCGTCGGCCGCGAGTTTTGGCGAGAAGCGCCAGCGGCCATCGGCCGGTCAGTGACCTGTGACCTCGCACCAGCTGGTCGACACGCCGAGCCCTCGTGGTACCGTTAGGCACCCCTCGCCACTTGCAAGCCTCTCTCACTGACCTGGCTGTGTTCTTGTTTCCAACTGCAAGAAAAGTACTGCAGTCTAATGTTGTTCATATTAAATGTTGCCTACCAGCCTCAACCAGTTTTCCCAGTGACCTAGTCAACATTAATATTTCCACTCTTCCTACTTTGGGTTACGGTAGTAACACTAAAAGTGGGCCATTGCGATCGTCTTTTGACAGCTCGAAATTTAAATGAAATTAACGGCTTAACGATTCATCTGACAGGAAAATTGAATAACCGAATTCGTAGAGGAGAAAATTCTCTACAACTTTGGTCTATTATGTTTTTTTTTTTTCATATCTCGTATCGTTTGAGAGATATTTACAACAATAACGACGATTTGACACCGTCCTTTGATTTTACGAAAACCAGCCATTCGAAGATGTCATGACATTCCTCGCCCAGAGCTCTCTCTGGCATACGCCATATTGCGTTGCGTATTTGATGATTTTCTTATTGTAACTTACACGTTGTCATTTCATAGCAATGGCTCACTGAAGAATTAACAAAAACACATCGTTCTTCGTACGATAAATGATAATCTAGTGTCTACAAATGCCATATCAGCATCAGTTAACATCGGCCATAAATAATATGAGATTAAACAACACAATTCCTAACTGTTATCTGTAGCGTAGTGGGCAATGCGTTGGACTGTGACACTAAAGGTTAGTGGTTCGGAACCCACCACTACCTAATTTTTTTCCTACAAGGGTTTCAGATACTCTAATTAATTAATTTTTTATTATTTAGGTCCAAAATGTTTGCAAAAACTTATAAAACTACAAATCTAAAGTGGGTCGTAAAACACGTCAGGGCAATTTTCTTTTTGCACTGAGATTATCCGTAATCAGAGTGATACTAGTAATTACGTTGTAAATAAATGTACCTTATTATTAATACGTAAACGTATCATGTAAGGGTGGATACATTTCCTGACGCCTTACACTATGAGAAGCAATTATTGCGTTGTCGGCCAGCATCCCAGCATTACAGCTATACAAACGTTATTTAAAGTGGAATTTAAATTCTTAATGAATTAAACTACCTAACCTGAACCCTAGTTAAGAAGGTAGTGAAAGCGATTTAGATTCGCACTACGGAGTTTGATTTCATACAGTATGTGCAAGGATTAAAATAAATTCAGAGAAATAACATTAACCAAAGGGAATGGAGTTTTTTAAAGTATTTACCAGAGACCAAACCGACAAATGGGGAAAACAAATTTATTTAGACAGTAAAACGCACATACTGGGTGTTCTTGTACACTACTGGCCATTAAAATTGCTACACCAAGAAGAAATAGAGATGATAAACGGGTATTCATTGGACAAGTATATTATACTACAACTGACATGTGTTTACATTTTCACGCAATTTGGGTGCATAGATACTGAGAAATCAGTACCCAGAACAACCACCTCTGGCCGTAATAACGGCCTTGATAAGCTTGGCAGTGAGTCAAACAGAGCTTGCATGGCGTGTAAAGATACATATGCCCATGCAGCTTCAACACGATACCACATTTCATCAAGAGTAGTGATGTGACGAGCCAGTTGCTCGGCCACCATTGACCAGACGTTTTCCATTGGTGAGAAATCTGGGGAATGTGCTGGCCATGGCAGCAGTCGAACATTTTACATATCCAGAAAGGCCCGTACAGGACCTGCAACATGCGGTCGTGCATTATCCTGCTGAAATGTAGGGTTTCACAGAGATCGAATGAAGGGTAGAGCCACACATCTGATATGTAACGGCCACTGTTCAAAGTGCCGTCGATGCGAATAAGAGGTGACCAAGACGCGTAACCAATGACTCTCCATACCATCACTTCAGTATGGCGATGACGAATACACGCTTCCAATGCGCGTTCTCCGCGATGTTACCAAACACGGATGCGACCATCATGATGCTGTCAAGAGAACCTGGATTCATCCGAAAAAATCACGTTTTGCCATTCGTGCAGTCAGGTTCGTCATTGCCTACACCATCGCAGGCGTTCCTGTCTGTGATGCAGCGTCAAGGGTAGCCACAGCCATGTTCTCCGAGCTGATAGTCCGTGCTGCTGCAAACGTCGTCGAACTGTTCGTGCAGATTGCTGTTGTCTTGCAAACGTCCCCAACTGTTGTGCCAGGGCTGAACAATCCGTTACAGCCATGCGGATAAGACATCTGTTAACTGGACTGCTAGTGATACGAGGCCGTTGCGATCCAGCACAGCGTTCCGTATTGCCCTCCTGAAGCCACCGATTCCATATTCTGCTAACAGTCATTGGATTGCGACCAACGCGAGCAGAAATGTCGCGATACTATAAACTGCATTCGCGATAGGCTACAATCCGACCTTTATCAAAGTCGGAAACGTGACGGTACGCATGTCTCCCCCTTACACGAGACATCCCAACAACGTTTGCCGCGGTGGAGTAGCCGAGCGGTCTAAGGCGCCTTGCAGCGGAGCGCGCGGTTGTTCGCCTTCGGAGGTTTGAATCCTCTCCACGGAATCGGTGTGCATGTGTGTTGTCCTCAGGTTAGTTTAAGTAGTTTGTAAGCTACGGACTGATGGCCAAGCAGTTTGGTCCGATAGATTTACAAACATTTTTGATCAACAACGTTTCACCAAGCAATGCCATTCAACCGCTGTTTAATGTAGGAGAAATCGGTTGGAAACAGTGTCGCCACTGGCGGCAACCTTGTGTGAATGCTCTGAAAAGTAAAACATTTTCACATCGCAGCAACTTCTTCCTGTCGGTTAAATTTCATGTCTGTTGCACGTCATCTTCGTGGTGCAGCAATTTTAATGGTCATGGGTGTCAAATTATAATAAAGGATTTATAATAAAATAAAAACAGCCTATTGATTGCCCACATACGGAATTACTTGCCCTGCATAAAAGTTTAGGAAAAGTGTTTAATGGGGTGATTGGATGGAGGAGATTTAGATCACACGTACTCACACATTCAAAAGCCACGCTCTGCGATAACATACCAAACGGAAGGCAGCGGCTGCCAGGGCGGGATGGAGGCATGCGATTCTTCAAGTAGCACTCGCGCACAGATATTAAGAAACCTCGTGTATAGTGTAGTTACGCCTCTGTCGTTTGTACGTTAAAAGCGATGAGAAATACACGCGCCTTTACTTAAGCGCCCTGGAGTACGGTTTTAACCATCACAATAGAAGCGCGTCGTTTGTTTAGCACCACGCTCTTCACCGGAAATGATATAAAAATTCATAAAATTCATGTTTCCCAAATAATAAAAAAAATAGTTCAAATGTTTGTATAGCTTATGGGTCTTACCTAAGGGATCATTAGTCCCTAAACTTACAAACTTCTTATGATCTAGCTGCTACTAACGACGGCACAAATATGCATGCCCGAGGGGGGGATTCGAACCCCCGGCCGTAGTGGCCGTGCAGACCGTGACTGGCCCGCCGCAGTCCCCTCGGCCACCGCGGCTGGCTTTCCAAATAAAATAAATTAATTTAGTCAAGTACATATTGCTGCTGTAATCGAGAGAAAAGGAATAATAAGAACCGGAACGACTACCGCGATACTTAAGAGCCACGTGGTTGCAAAACTACATAAGTACGGACAATAAATTAAATTATAAAACGGTTACACCACACATGAAGAGTCTACCTAGTCCAAAAACAAGTACTAAAACCATAAAAATCAAGTTACAGTCGGTGAGAGTAGGTCGCGAAAATTACCGATTTAAAAAGGAGAAAATTTTTCCTATAAGGGCAGAAACGAACCAGCTGATAGCTTTGTTGTAACAGTCGTCGACGTGGTAAAAACCTCACACAGAGGAAGTACAAAGAAAAATAGAAAGCAACAAGAAAATAACATAACCGTAACTCAGATGTGACCGGAGAAATAAAATAATAATGTTTAAATGAGGTAAACCTTTTAACTACCACACATATCATTCGTCAAGGATCACCGAACAAGTACCAATTTGGCCCCAGGAATGCCCATCACCCGAAAGTTACCTTAACCCTTTCAGTCCCAAATTTTAAATCAACTTTGTAAAAATTAAAATTCAATATTCTGTATTAATACAGTGCAGTAAACATCATAATATGTGTTTTAAAATTTTTTGGTCTAACTATTGATTTTTTGTGTCATGTATTTCATACAGAACACAGACATCGAGGTATTTTATTGCTTGGACGTTATTTTATTGATAATTAACACTGCCAGATGAATAATGTTAGCATAATCTTCACCACAGCACCAAGACAATTCACTTTTGGAATAAAATAAAAGGAACCACACTCACGCTCACACTCTTAGCCACGTACAGACGGCATATTACAAAAAAAAATGTTTGTTAAGCCTATGGGACTTAACTACGTGGTCATCAGTCCCTAAACTTACAAACTACTTATGAACTACTTACGAACTAGGACGGCACAAATATCCATGCCCGAGGGGGGATTCGAACCCCCGACCGTAGTGGCCGTGGTGACCGTGACTGGAGCGCCTCAGTCACCTCGGCCACCGCGGCCGGCACGGCATATTACCTCCATATTACTACGGACATATTAATTCCTCAGAAGTGGCTACATGCGGTACCAAGCGGCAAAATGTCGTACTAGAAACATTTTGTTCGTGAACAAAAAATGCAACTCTAAGGATTGATGCACAAAATGCGGTATAAATTAACTTTTAATACGTTGTTGTCCAGGAACAACACTGGGAAGAAAAGGGTTAAAAGCAATCCGACACATTGCAGGGGAAATACAATTTCTAGTTCTCAAAGTAACCTAACTTACGCTAATTCGCAGAGACAAAGGCCTTACCAACGGCATGAAGAACGTGTCTGCGAAGACCTATTACCTCTCGGAGCTCAGAGTGCAGACTTCCAACTGCCCTGGTAAATCCGGAAGCGTCCATTGACGGGTGGAGGGGAGAGGGACCAAACACGCTTAACTGCAGTTTGCCAACCTGTACAAGTAGCCATCGCAGGATCGCGCAGCAGTAATCTATGAATCCTTTACCTAGGCAGAGTGGTTGGTAGCAGTGAATTTCACATTGTCACGACCAAATCAAGGTGGTGTAAACTGAATGGACCGCAGGCGAGCTGACGCCTCGAGGTAGAAGCACGCTAAATTTACAATCTTATAAAAATGTTTCAAATGTTTATATAGCTTATGGGACTTAACTACGGGGTCATCAGTCCCTAAACTTACAAACTACTTACGAACTAGTTAATACTAAGGACGGTACAAATATCCATGCCCGAGGGGGGATTCGAACCCCCGACCGTAGTGGCCGTGCAGACCGTGACTGAAGCGCCTCAGTCCCCTCGGCCACCGCGGCCGGCACAATCTTATAATCCAGTCCACATATCACACATACGGGAGTGGTGGCGGTCAACATAGTATTGTATGGCATGGAGCATAAGGGGGCACCAAAATATTAAACAAAATAATAAAAACAGGTATCAACAATTTCTGGCATACCTTGACTAAAAGACGAGATCGATTGGTAGAACACATTATCAGACATAAAGGAATCGTGAATTTAGCATTGGAGGGAAGTGTTTAGGTAAAACCCGCACAGTGAGACCGAGGGATAATTACAGGAAGCAGATTCAAACGGATGTGGGTTGCCATTCTTATGAGGATATGAAGAGATTTGCTCAGGATAGAGTAGGGCAGAGAGCTGCATCAAACCAGTTTCCGGACTGAAGATCACAACAACAAATAACAACGTCAATAAAATACTAAAATACACAATAAAATAATAACTGTCAGGCCTCATATATGACTGTAGAGGTGATGTTTGATGTCTAAAGGCTTAATCTGACTGCAAAAATATGGCATGAAATTTAATCAAATACATGAAATACGGCAAAGAGCCGTCTTTCAAATGTATTTAATGAGAGGTTGAGAAAATAGTGGCAGGAATCATCTCATAAAAAAAAAAAAAAAAAAAAAAAAAAAGTAGCATATGTAGCAATGCAGTCCTCCCATCACAAAAAGTTGTTATATCTCATGTAAAACGAAGTGAAATATTTTAGTTGGTGTTTTATGTGTTTGGCGGCATTCAAGCCGTTGGTGTGATTTGTTATATTGTAAAGGGAATCTGCATAAGCAGAGGAGCCAGTATCGCAAGTCTTAAATTTCTAAATTGACCAGTTTCTGGTGGTAACTGATGTCACTACAGTTCACTCGAAACGAAACTCTGGCAGTTCAGAAAATTCAGGAAACCCCGACTATCATTATAATAACCCTGTAGTTAATGTATGCGTAGCTTATTAGTTCGTCTTTAGCTCGATAAAAGAACAACCTCCAGTTCAGTACACCGTGCCAGAGGGGCCCGAATGGACTGCGCAGTTCGAGGTAGAAATTCGTCGTACTGCGTATGACGTCACCGCAGAAGCAAGTGGGGCAGTTTTCGCAGTAGTCCGGTAGTAGCTTGTTGTTTTGTACTGTGTATGCGCGTGCGCGGGAACGTTTTGTTTTGTTTATTCGTGGTTTTACGACAGAAATGCCTGGTTGTGCGGTCGCCGGTTGTTTGTCATACAACAGGAAGACTAAGCAAATGTTCAAATGTTTGTTAAGCTTATGGGACTTAACTACGGGGTCATCAGTCCCTAAACTTACAAACTACTTATGAACTACTTACAAACTAGGACGGCACAAATATCCATGCCCGAGGGGGGATTCGAACCCCCGACCGTAGTGGCCGTGCTGACCGTGACTGGAGCGCCTCAGTCACCTCGGCCACCGCGGCCGGCTTTTTTTTTTTTTTTTAGCTTACAAACTACTTGAACTAAGGTAAACCAACCTAAGGACAAACACACACACCCATGCCCCAGAGAGGACTCGAACCTCCACGGCGAGCAACCGCGCGCTCCGCAGCGAGACGCTTTAGACCGCTCGCCTACTCCACCGCGGCGAAGACTAAGCGAAATGGAATTACTTATCACCAGTTTCCCGGGGATCTGCAGCTTCAACGAGTGTGGACATCAAAATGTTATCGGAAAGACCATATTTATTTGGCAAATGCTACTGTTTGTTCGCTGCATTTTAAATCGGACGATTTTGTCCGGGACCTGCGACCAGAGCTGTTGAATATACCTGCCATAAAAGCTAGTCTGAAAAGGGCACTGCAGTCGCTCGAGAACTTGTCACCAAAGAAAGTGAAAATCGATCAGTTTTCATTTACTGAAGCAGAGAATGAAGAATTGCGTCAACTTAGAAATCGAGTGACAGAATTAGAGCACAAGAAACTTGAAACTTTGTGCGGTGTTTTGAAAGTGAGAGACAGACTTTTGAGATAGAACCTGAAGGTCTTTCGTTGCAGGCAGAGAGAGAATCAGATGGCTACAAGTAATGTACAATTCACTGTCAATTAAAGTGAAGGATATCTTAAAGAACATATTCTCTAAAACCAAAATCAGGTGTTTGCTCTCTGGAAAGAAGCAAGCCAATTGGAAAAGAGAGGACATTTGCAAAGCAGTGACAATTCTAGGAAGTGTTATACCTTTTTAAAGAACAAACTCCATTTTCCACTGCTTGGAATTTGAAAATAAAAGAGATGGTCTTCACGTTCGTTCCACTGCCACCCTGGAGTACTGAGTGACGTTCTACATTTGATGAAAGCGAAACGCCGGTCGTTTTCTGACATAGAGCGAGCGTATGTGTTGTCTTTTGACGAAATGAAAGTGGAGGACCGTGTTGTAGACCCACGTAGCAACGTACTTCTTGTTATGGTTCGTTGACTTTGTTTAGGATGGAAATAGCCTATATTTTATGACTTTGACACTCAAAAGACAGCGGCTTTGCTTAATTCTATAGTGTTCTCGCTGCATATATTGGTTATCTTGTTGTTGAAGTCGTTTCTGACCTTGGGCCGTAAAATCTATGTGTCTGGAACGAAGTGCATTTTAATTCATGTTTCCCTCATCCACTGGCGCCCACGAGAAAAGTGTGGGTATTTCCAGATGTCCCTCACTTGTATAAATTACTTCATAACCATTTTCTTGATGATGGTTTAAAGCTTTTGAACGGGAAAGTAATTACAAAGAAACTAATAAGGAACCTGCTGTCATTAGACAACGCGGAAATTAAAATGTGCCAAAACTGTCACAGTTTATATGACTGTCAAAGGTAGAGAGCGCAAATGTATACGGTTTGCTCTGCAGCTATTCTCTAAAACAACTGCCTAGGCAATACGTTATTTGTTGCCAGAAGAAGAGCAAACACCATACTTCTTCCAACTTGTTAATGATTCGTCTGACATTTTAAATTCTTGCAGAATCGTTGACAAAAAGATATTAGTAAGTCTCTAATGAACAAACGAGCAGCTCTAAAAACAATTCTCAGCAAAATGTATTTGTACTGTGAAACAATGCAGATTGGAAACCGAAGGCAGCTGTTACCTTTTCAGAAATGACTCGTAATGTCTATTAATTCTTTATTTGGCCTCCATTCTGACCTTTTATCACTAGACAATAATTATGTATTAACAGCACAGCTGAACCAGGAATGTCTTGAAAATTTTTTTCACAGATTAGAGGTGTTGGCCATTTCTATCAACATCCTCCCCATAAAGAAGTAAAACATCGGCTGCGTTTGTTGCTTCTGGGAAATAATGCCGAAGACATTCCACTGTCTAATACTTCGTCTGTGAGACAGGAAGAAGACACTCAACAAATCCTGTCATCTAGTCTGCTGTGTGGAATTTTGCTGGATATGTCTGAAGCAATGGCTATGTTAGAAGGGGAAGCAGATATCCAGGACAAAAGTTTTAGTTCTGAGGCGGCTGCAACGTCTACACCGTCTGATGTGACAGATGTTAAATGCCCAGCTGAAGGGTTCAGACATCAGGCAGGCTACATTGCACGCCGTGCTGCGAAATGTGACACCTCACTGGGGGTGTCGCCCTCGCAGAATACGGGTGTACAGAATTTCTATCACAAGGAGGTTTGTTAGTGCCTTCTGACGAGTGGATGCGACAAATCTCAGAGTTTGAGCTGCTGCTCAATATTTACGAAAGTGACACACTTTCAAAACACAAAAATATTTGTAAGAGTTTAGCCGACGTCATTTCGCAGAAATAGCCTCACGTTGTGCCGGAGGTCATTAAAATATTGTTAACGGATCCGAATTTTTATTCGAGTGCGCTACCTCAACACGAAGCTGTAGAGAGAGAAAGCAGCGGCACCACAGAGGCGAAAAATGACGTCAGTGGCATTCTTCGGCTGTCGGAAGGATTTAACGAGGTATGTAATTGCAATAAGCAATGCGTGAACAGTTTAACTTTTGTGTTTTTAGTGGTGTTTATAATGCTACCGCCTATAAGAATTGCTTTAATCTACGGATCAAATTTATTCGAAATTCAAGGTGGTGAAAATGGTCAAAAATTGTTAAATGATGATACTTTTACTCAGAACTTCATTTCAAAGGTTGAACATAGGGCGGGTAGTAACATTATAAAAATTAGAAATGAAGTAACCTCGTATGGCTAGTCCATGCTGGTTCTGCAACACCAGTCTGTCGACTACGCTGAAATTAAAATATATTTTTATTGGTAATTTATTCCAAAAGCGATTTGGATCAGTTGTAGTTGTTATGTCATGTGCAATGGGAATATGTAAAATAATCAGGATTATGTTGCAACAATGTGAACAAAGAATAATTTTTATGTTCACTTATCGGACTTCGAAAAGAAAAGAAAATGCGGCGGGATCGAATGATTGCAGGCTCTTCCGATACTGTGACTGTGAAGTAAGGAATTGCCGCTATTTACTGACGAATTTATGCAACCGATTGTACATGATACTTTTTTACCATAATGGCGTCCAAATCACTATAAGATTAAGTTATTGAACATTAACGCCATATAGACAGGGATAAAGCTGAAATGACTAAAAACATTTTAGTAAACTTCAACCCTACTTTATTCGTTATTTATCTCGAAAAACAAATTACTCACATTAACAGTTGTAGAATTGAATGAGCAGGAATGCCTACGTCCTTCCAAGACAACGGATCTAAAGACAATGAAAACAAGTGTACATCTTTCTTTTCTTTGCAGAGAGGAAATAATAAAGGGTTGATCAGTGAGGTACCTTTGCAGCGAAATGAATGACGCTGACTTGCAGAAACGTTATTACTACGACCTACCCGATGAATCGTGTATCGTTTCATGTTCTATGAGACGGCGCAGCACCGCTTCGCGCCCGTCGCTGACAGTTCTGCTTCGCCTAAGGCTCCTATAAACCCGATCTGAACTGCCCGCCGTTCTTTCCCCAAGCTGCAGGAGTTGCCACGTTCCGGACGAGCTCACGCGTTACCTAGCGTTTCATTCAACTCGCTCTCACTCGCAATCTACTCACTGTATCAACGTGGAATTTTCATTAATGTGTTCGTTAAGACACTACATTATCATTTTAGTCTTATTTATGACAAAAAATTTATAAACAGCATATACTGATAGTTTACGAACATGCACTTTCTGACGACTTACGGAATTTTCGACATGTCAGGAATTTTTTTCTGTTGAAGTTAGGTGAACACATTAAGCGAATGAAATGTTCAAAATACATCAAATTTTCATTCTCTCCAAACAGCACCTCTGTGAGAAACGTACAACTTGAGATAATGTCAGTTAAATATGACGCAGTGGGATTCGCCCGCCCGTCTAGTAGTAACACGTCTTTCGTATTAGAGCTCCTAATAATTAGGCACATGTTGTTACTGCATAACGTCCATACTTGAAGATACTGGTACTAACTTCTTTTAACCCAATAAATTTAATAGTTGCAAACTACAAAAGTGCTGTGTTTCTATGTAATATTCAATTACAATTTTTTAGTTATATGAAAAGGATATTCTAAATATCTCAATACAGAGTGCTTTATTATGTGAGTAAATGAGAACAAGTCAGTTCGTTAGCTAGTGAAGAGATCCTTGCTGTCTGTCATTTTCAAGTATTCTCACATAAAATCCTCATTAGATCTAGTAACTTCCGTTGTAACTGCTAGGCGTTAAACTGAAGGAAATGTAACTCCTATTAGGGTATGGAAACGGAGTAGTGGCTCTGAAACACTTTGGACATGAAAAAAAGAAATAAACATTTGTTAATGACGAAGGAATATCTGCAAATCGAATAATAAATCACCAGCTTTACTCTTTTTTATTCTACGACTATATATATATATATATATATATATATATATATATATATATATATATATATATAACTTCATTAACTGTCGAGCTATTCACCAACTTTACTCTTTTTTATTCTACGACTATATATATATATATATATATATATATATATATTCACCAACTTTACTCTTTTTTATTCTACGACTATATATATATATATATATATATATATATATATATATATATATATATATATCCTTGAATAGCTCGACAGTTAATGAAGTTTTGCGTAGTAACCATGTGGCAAAATACTCCCCTCTTTGCATGTTATCATTTGTCAAAATATTATTTTGATACCTCTAACCGTGTATGAGATACACAGTGATTCATTCTGGCCTTATCGCCACCGGAAAGTTTAGTTGTATGAGTCAAATGTAAAGATCTCCTCGTAAGTCGAAAATAAAATTCAATCCATTGGGAAAGTTTCATCCGCAACAACATATGGTGCAACATGCACCAAACGGAATATCATAGCAGCCTCCATTTTTTACTGCAAACTGTTCCTAACGTAGCGCAGTCTCTTATTTCGAAGCCAATATCTTATTAACTATGATTATTAACGAAGTGATGAGGATTTCGTCACAATGCTGAAATATAAAGGTTTAATTAGCGAAGAAATTAAATATTTCTACCAATTAGTTTTTGCGAAATCGTTTGTAAAAGATGACAGGGCATGCGCCTCTACGCTGTTAGAGCAGCGAGATTCCAACTATGTTGGGGAAAAAATGGCGGACGATTCGGCCTGGGTATTTAGGAGCTCTAGCTTCGCCGCTGTCGTCATTTCAACGGCCAATAGCAGTTCGTTTCGCTTCTTGGAACGTGCCATGTATTAGAGAGTGTATTTAAACTGAGAGACAATGAAATACATTTCATTAGTATAACCCCTAGAGTGTAGACACTGCTTGAATGAAACACAATAGCGAGATAGCAGTAAGGAATCACTTAGGCATGAGAAGCCCTGTGGATCCTCGTCCCTGTGTCTGTGTAACGCCCGCACTGGACGAGTAATTTGCCGCCTGAGGAAGTTAATTAAACGCTCGGCGGACAATGGAGACAGCGTGGGTCTCAGGTGGGCGTCGTGGGATGGGGTGGGAGTAGCAGCGGGCGTCGTTGAATGGGCTTGATTTAGTTGCAGCGCAGGGGGCGAGGGAGGAGGGGGGGGAGGGGCTGGCTACCTGCAGGTGGCGACCTGCTGGCGTCACCAGGGGGCCGAAGCGAGGCTTCCACTTACTCCCGCATGCAGGAATAATGCTAAAAGTACTTTTGTTACTACAGTAGATGTTTAAACAACGTTAAGTTTCGAAAAGTCGTTTTGGTTGTAGTAGTACATTTAGTAAATTTAGTCATTCATGTGACAGTGACTTCGAATATATAGTGGCAGAGATATTCCTTAATATATTTCGTGTAGTGCTGTGAACTGTGGAGCTTAAGACTCTTTGTCAGAGATTTTTATTTTTGTTCTTGGGTTGTGGTTTACGAAGATATGTTGTGGCATGTTCTAAAACTGAATGTACATTTGGTTAATCAAAAACTATTATTATTATTTACGAAGTAACAATAAAAGGATATTAACCTGAAATTAATGAGAGTCTGCGAAGTCATTTTTTGTATAAAGTATACAAACAACTTCAAACGACCACTTCAAGAATTTGATGAAGGTGAGATATAACCCACTGTTCTGGATACTCTTATTTACTAATCAGATTGAAGCAAGTTACAGAAGACCTCGACAGCAGTGTGTCTGCGTGGCGCTGAACGAAGAGATCTACGAACCTGCATTATACACGGCGACGAATATCTTTCAAAAATTGTTTACAAGTCATCCTATAAATTTTCTTTCTTCTTTCAGCCTATAACAGAAGTGCAGACTGCTGGCAAAAAAACAAACTGCTTCTATTAATGTGTCTATGTACATTACGACAACACATTATACAAAATTACAATTAGAACAGTACTATTATATGGTGACCGAGTATAAAGGGTGTTTCAGAAGGAGGTGCTAATAGAGACTAACTGCAATAAAAACGCCATGAATCACGTGCCCAATTTTTATTGAGCACAGAGACATTGCAGTTAGTATGTAAACCAAACACACTTAAAGCAAAAGCGCCTGGGTCATTTTCACTGATTCTTTCGACGGTCCTCGCCTAACTCTCCTCGGAAATTATTTCTTATGAAATAGATGTATCTTACTTCCACTTCAGTAGTAGGATGGCTGCCTATAAACTCATCATCTCATTTGATGGCGTTTAACTTTAATACAGTGAACATCCAAAATACCTAGGTGTCATTTTGGCAAGATCTCTCACTTTCAGGCAGCAAATTTAAAAAAAAAAAAAAAAAAAAAAAAAAAAAAAAAAAAAAAAAAAACAGAAAAAGTTCAAAGCAGAAATAATAAATAGCAGCAGGGCCAAAACATGGGGAGCCGGTGCTAAGGTTCTGGTTGCACCAGCTTTGTCCCTAGTTTAATTCGCAGCTAATTAGTAAAATACTAAGCTAAGCAAGAAGGTGGAAGGAATATAGAAGATCTGTACAAAGGAAATGAAATAGACGGCAAGTTTGTAGAAAGGAAAGAGGAAGTAGATGAAGATATATACGATATTGCGAATAGAATCTAAAAGAGAACTGAAAGATCAGAATCTAATCAAGGGCTTTGAAGAAGATGATATTTCCTCTGAAATACCTAAATCCTTTAGGAGGCGCAGTAATGACAAAACTTAACCACCTGATGTGAAAAATGTATGAGAAGGGTTAAATACCCTGCGACGTAATTCAATCAAAAGCCAATGGCCGTACCGCAGTGGATACACTGGTTCCCGTTAGACCACCAAAGTTAAGCACTGTCGGGCTTGGCTAGCATTTTCATAGGTAACCGTCGGGTTCTGCCGACCGCTGTTGGCAAACGGGGTGCTCTCAGCCCTTGTGAGGCCAGCTGAGGAGCTGCTTGACTGAGAAGTAGCGGCTCCCGTCACGAAGACTCACATAACGGCCGGGAGTGCGGAGCGCTGACCACGTCACCCTCCATACCGCATCCAGTGACGCTTAGGCGGTGGATGACACGGCGGCCGGTCAGTACCCAGTGGGCCTCTCGAGTCCTGTCGACGGAGAGTATAGAAGAGCAACTGAATTAAATAGTAATAAAGCGCAGACGTTTGTGAAAATTACAGAAGTATCAGTTCAATTAATAAGTTATGCTTGCAAATATTAACACGAATTATTTATGGATGAAGGGGAAAACTGATAGAAAGCGACCTCGGGGAAGAAAAGTAGGAACATGAGCGGGAATACACACTATACTACTTATCTTAATTGATAGATTACGGAAAGACAAACCTACATTTGTAGCTTTTGTGGATTTGGAGAAAACTTTTGACAATATTGACTGGAACACATCCTTCAAAGTTCTACAATTTGTACGGAAAACAGGCAGCAATTAAAAAAATCGGTAATCACGAAAGAGACGCAGGGGTTAGGCAAGGAGTAAGACATGGTTTTAGCCTGTTCCCAAACTTTCCACAATGTGATTCAATCTGTACGTGGAGCAATCTGTGTAGGAAAACAAGGAGACATATGGAAACGGAACTAAATTTCAGGCAGAAGAAATAGAGACTTTGCGTTTTGTCGATGAATTTATAATTCTGTCATAAAAAACCAAGGAGCTGAAAGAGCAACTGAAAGGACAGTATCTTAAAAGTGAGATATAAGATGAGCATTAACAAGAGCGAAACAATGATAATTGAATGTAATAAAATCAGACGATGTTGAAGGAATTAGAAAAGGTATCGATACAATAAAATTAGTAGTTTTGTTTTGTTATTTAGGTAGCAAAATAACTTTTTATTGCTGAAGTAAAGTAGGTATAAAATACAGAATGCCGATTGGAGTCGCGCGAGAGTAGCCACGTGGACTAAGGCATCATGCTAGGACTGGGCGGTTTGAGTCCTCCCTCGTGCATGGGTGTAGTGTTGTCCTTAGTTTGTTTGTTAGCCTAGGAACATCTGACCTTAGTAGATTGGCCCCACAGACTTACAAATATATCACTTTTTTTGTTCCTTAGCGACCAAAAGAAAAGCATTTCAGAAGAAGAGAAATTTGTTACACGCGTTATTGACTTAAATGTGGGGAAATCGTTTTCGAAAACATTTGTTCGGAGTGTAACGTTGTGTAGGAGTGAAACGAGGACGATAAAGAGTTCATTAGATAATGGACGCCACTGAAATTAGATTCTACGGGTAGATGCTGAGGACTTGATGGGTAGAGCATGTAACTAATGAGGCACGGAACAATTTCCGGAATATGTTGGATAATAGAAGGATCGATTGATAGGACACATTCTGAGACATCAACAAGTCGACATTTTCTCAAGGAGAGAAGTGTAAAGCATTTAAGTTGCCGTGCGTAATAGGAAAAGAAAGGGGCTGCCGCAGTTTGGAGTAGGGTGAGGACTGCATTAGACAAAGCTTCGGAATAAGGACTGAAACAACAACGTCTTCCGTATTGTTTCTCGATCGGGAGTGACGATTTCTCACTTTACCTCTCCTTTTCCCTAATGTCCGCAACAGCCCCTGGCGTACTTCCCCAGGTAACAAACGATGTACTGCGAAGAAAAATAAACCGCTTCTGTTCGTTCAACGTAATTCTTATGGTTCTTGTTTTGACCGCGCCATCCCATCTGGACGCCCACCCACAGTCTTGTTTACACGATCGACCTTCTTGTCTCAATTGACTACTCGAGACGAGTGGGTGTACTGCAGCGCCCATGCCGTGTTGTGCTAGTACTGAGTCCCGTTTGTCTCTAGTGGTCCTTTTTGTTTAGATTTTTGCACGAAAATAGTAAAGCTGTGCCGTTTCGCATCTGAACAGTTAAGGGCACTTTCTACGTAGGATCACGGTGAAGGGCACTTATTACGTAGGAACACGAAATGATAATACTTTATTAATGGCCAAATGGCCAATGGAAGATAAGTACTGAATGTTCTTCTCAGAGGACATGTGATAAAATTTCTGCTTTCCTGAAATTGAAAAATACGGAAAGTGTTAGCCAAATGTTTCA
This sequence comes from Locusta migratoria, assembly GCA_026315105.1. Taxonomy (NCBI): domain Eukaryota; kingdom Metazoa; phylum Arthropoda; class Insecta; order Orthoptera; family Acrididae; genus Locusta; species Locusta migratoria. The sequence goes on along the minus strand of CM048744.1, from coordinate 730,956,785 downwards.
AACAATATACTGGGTGATCAATAACTCAGTATAAATTTGAAAACGTAATACATCACGGAATAATGTAGATACAGAGGTAAAAATTGATGCACATGCTTCGAATGACATGGAGTTTTATTAGAAAAAAAGATGACAGACAGATGGCGCTGGAGAGCAAAATGTCAGTGACTGCGCATGAAAATCGTGTAAAATAGGAGCTGTAATGACGTTACCTGAAAAGGCGCGTTTATTGAAGCTGTATTATCAGAATGGAGAATTTCCTAGTTCAGCGTTACGATCCCATCGCCATAGGAAGGGGATTCGAAATGGTAAACGTCCGTTGGCAAATGCAGCTGTGACGAGAATGATTTCGAAGTTCGAAGCCACAGGTTGTTTAGAAGATAGACGTCGTAGTGGCTGACCGAGCACAAGGCTAAATGCTGCTGAGAGAGTTCAGGAAAAAATGGAGAATATAGCGGGTTTGACTATGCACGGGGAAATCTGTGATGGTACAGTCGCACGTCGCACCGACATTCCATACACTACTGTTTGGTTGGCACTTAGGCGTATCCTCCGTTGCTATACTTACAAAATCCAACGGCATCATGAACTGTTACCTGGCGATTTAGTGAAGCGGATGGTATTTGCGGTGCGGGCGTTTCAAAAGTGGCGGAAGATGACAATTGGTTGAGTAACGTGTTGTGGACACGAAGTTCATTTCATGCTACGAAGATCTGTCAACGTCCACAACTGCAGAATTTGGGCTACCAAAAATTCTAGAACTGTCGTGAAAACTCCATTTCACGACGATAAATTCACGGTATGGGGGGATTTACCACATTTACCCTAATCAGGTCTTTCTTCTTCGTGATTCTGGTTTTGTAACTGCTAACGTGATGGATGAGAGGTAAGCCGATACGTTACAGAATCGCATCATACCCAGCCTGGCTGATAAACACATGCTGGAACGTACGATTTTTATGCAGGATGGCGCTCCACCCCATATTGCTAGACGCATGAAAGATTTCTTGAGTGCGCCGTTTGGTGATGATCGTGTGCTCAGCAGCCACTTTCGTCATGCTTGGCCTCCCAGGTCCCCGGATCTCAGTCCGTGCGATTATTAGCTTTGGGGTTACCTGAAGTCGCAAGTGTATCGTGATCGACCGACATCTCTGGGGATGCTGAAAGACAACATCCGACGCTCTTGCCAGCCGCGGTGGCCGAGCGCACTGCGGCGCGTCAGTCACAGTCTGCGCGGCCACTACGGTCGGATATTTGTGTCGTCCATAGTATTAGCTAGTTCATAAGTAGTTTGTAAGTTTAGGAACTGATGACCCCGTAGTTAAGTCCCATAAGCTCTACAAACATTTGAACATTTGAACCGATGCCCTCACCATAACTCCGGACATGCCTTACAAAATGTTCAAATGTTTGTAAAGCTTACGGGACTTAACTACGGGGTCATCAGTACCTAAACTTACAAACAACTTATGAACTACTTACGAACTAGGACGGCACAAATATCCATGCCCGAGGGGGGATTCGAACCCCCGACCGTAGTGGTATGCCTTACAGTGCTGTTCACAACATTATTTCTCGACTACAGCTATTGTAGAGCATTTCGTGTAAAGAACATCATCTTTGCTTTGTCTTAATCTGTTATGCTAATTATTGCTTTTCTGATCAGATGAAGCGAATCTGTCGGAAATTTTTTGAATTTATTTTTATTTTTTGGTTCTAATAAAACTCGTCATTCCAAGCATGAGTGTCAATTTTTACCTCTCTATCCACATTATTCCGTGATTTATTAAGATTTCAAATTTATACTGACTTTTTGATTACCCAGTACATTTATTTGCTCAAGGAAATACCGGTACATATATACAGCAAGCACATCCATGTCTAAAACGTAGTAAATAGCACATTGTTAGTTTATTTTGGCATAGGGTTTTCTTGTTGTCAAATAAAACATATGTTTCGTTTAATAATCTTGACCTTCCACAGTCGAAATACTTTTCGATTATCTATTTACGTTTGTATTTTGCATAGTGTGTTTTTAATCTGTAAATATTTAAGTGTTTTTGTCTCTTTTGTAGGAAAACGCTAGTTGAAAATATACTAAACCCTGATGCAAGCTTTTTCAAAATGTTCAAATGTTTGTTAAGCTTATGGGACTTAACTACGGGGTCATCAGTCCCTAAACTTACAAACTACTTATGAACTACTTACGAACTAGGACGGCACAAATATCCATACCCGAGGGGGGATTCGAACCCCCGACCGTAGTGGCCGTGCTGACCATGACTGGAGCGCCTCAGTCAAGCTTTTTCAATGTGACAAAGAAACAAAGCAAACAACAGAATAAATTTTAAGAAGACACGGAAGCATTTCTGCAGTTGAAATGAATAGGTTAATTTCCCGTGTTAAAGGTGCCACTAAAGTTTCATGTTTCCATGTACCCGCAGTGTGCAGCATGGTCGAAACTTTACTCCACACTCGGCACAATCATTGACGTCATACACGCACTCACTGTGAAGTTGGCTCTTGATTTACACGCAGGCACGAAAGGCGCCCTCACTTTAAACAATCGATTTTTATCACAGAGTCAGTGGTCTAAAAGGCCTTAACACAACTAGCTAAACAGCTAGCAGTTAATTGCTTTTAGAAATGTTATTTACAAGGTGAGCCAGTATTGATCCTAATGTAGTGGTGTGTCCTTTCGTTGCCTTTCAGTAGAAAACATCATTTACCAGAGTGATAAACAGTGTAAGAAGTGAAGCAAATGACTTTGTTGTTTCCTAGAGCTAACAACAACATGTCAACAGCAACATGTCAACGTACTCGTTGTTCGGGTATGCCATCGTCATCCGATGTCAGTAACTGTGGTATTTTGAGCCCCGGTTGTTTGTGTGGCACCAACTGTCGGGTATACGGCCGTGTGCGGCGACAGTCGGCAGTCTAACAGCACACCGAGGAAGCTTCTCGCTCCGTGACACCGGCGACGTTACAGCTCGGCCGCACCACATTTAGAAGGCGCATTGCGTTGTGCGCAGCGTTTGTGGTATCTGCGCCTGAAACTTCGAAGGGTTGTAGCTGCCCAACTAACACTGATAGGAATGTAGGTTAAATTGATTTGGACGCAGCTGGTTTCAACGAATTCAATGCACGATAGAAAATAAACTATTGTTCCATTTAAAAAATTATATCTTTGCGCTGTAACTCTTTGGAAAATTATACAATAAACTATGTTCATAGCTCCGCAGAAAGTGTAACATTTCTTGTGTTGATCTACTGCATTAAAATTTCCGGTCACCTATTATTTTATAAGTTACAGAGGCAAACACACTTAGTGAAACACCCTGTATATACAATGTGAAGCCGATATGTTATAGGCTAAGATATCGAAAATTATTTTTTAATATCGATATATCGGATTCCCGAGATTTATACAAATTTCAACAACTTTGCTTGCCAGCTACTGTAGCTGAGCCGACTATGCTACAGGGACCTTAGACTAGGTTTAAATTGAGATACGAATAGGAAGTTTGAAGCGACACTAAAACCCTGCATATAGAAAACAGTGGCAACCTTTTATGTGTAGATTTCCGACAGTCGCATCTTACCACTATTCAGTTGACAGTCACGCGGTAGTCGCAGTCATATTTCGGACAACGTAGCCACTATAAAAAATCTCAGAAATTCACAAATTCAAAGTTTATTTCTGTGTACCAAGGTTGTTATCATGCAGGATCGTTCCTAATAATAAATAATTTAATTAACAAATTTTATGGTAACTTATAGGATTCAAGGCAACTCAAAGCAACTTCCTATTTCAATTACTGTAGCGCACTGAGAGATGTCATTCGTATTTTTGCGTCTGGGAAAAATTGTAGTTAACTCATTTCCATCAAGTGTTTTATATAATCGCACAGTGCACGGTATTAAATTCTTCTCCTAAGGCACAATGGCACTTTGCAGTCAGCAGTCATCCAAAAAGTTGACACTTGCTTCTTTTTTGTACTACACTTTCCACAACTTCTATCTGCAGTGCTTTCTGGTTCGTGGATGAATTCTCAAGACGTAGTCATGAGGGAACAGGTGACTTATTTTTGTTCACTTGTTCTGGATTGCAGAAAAATCCAGGGCGGAGCAGACCGTGACTGGAGCGCATCATTCCCCCCCCCCCCCCCCCTTAATTTTTTTTTTTTTTTTTTTTTTTTTTTTTTTTTTTTTTTTTTTTTTTAACAATACGTAACTCGCCTTGCATTTGCGAACCAATTCCACGGCCAATGTTAAATATCCCGCACTTAGTTCTGTTGAGTTTTTCTCCAGATGCCTGTTCGTATTTAGTCACTATTTGGATTGCGGACTCTATTTCGTTGCCATTTGTAACCAGAAAACCAACATCGTCAGCATACGCTTTGCACGATAATCACCATAACTTTCACCTTACTGGTGCTCTGATGCACTTTCAACTTTCACGGCGACTCATAATGACACCATTAGTTGAATTTGCTTTGCAGTTTTGGCTCGTACGGTGTGGCCCATGTCTCATCCAGTGTGAAACCTTTACATTAGACCGCTCGCGCACAAGTGACTATTTCAAAAATGTTCAAATGTTTGTATAGCTTATGGGACTTAACTACGGGGTCATCAAACTACTTATGAACTAACTAAGACTAAGGACGGCACAAATATCCATGCCCAGTCCCCTCGGCCACCGCGGCCTGCCTCACAACTCTACTTCCGCCAGTACCTCGCAGAAGTTGTGGGGCGGCATCGTGAGTCGTGTCGGGATAGCTCAGTCGGTAGAGCGCTTGCCCGCCAAAGGCAAAGGTCTCGGATTCGAGTCCCGGCTCCGGCACACAATTTTGTCAGGAAGTTTCACATCCGCGCACACTCCACTGCAGAGTGAAAGTTTCATTCCGGGCAGAAATTATTCAAAATGTGGTATAATATGTATACCATGTGCTCCAAAAAGTTAATGAGACGATTATGACATCACTTAAATTTTTCATATTTGGTCTATAATGACCAAGACTGAAAATGAACATTTTATGGCATTGTAAGTCGTGATACACCAGCTAAGACAAAAATCCAGGACACTGGGAGGCGAATGTTATATTCTAGTAGGTTGAGCTAATGATGCTCTTAGAAAGTGGATGGCGCTGCTGACTTATCAGTGGGACGATTCGTTCCTTCCTTTTCTCTTGCGGTACTGCCGCGATTGCTTGCAGTTAATACGCCGTCCATTGCTTATGAAACACGAGGTTCCGAGTTTCAGACTGGCCGATCTTCCATTGAGTTTCAAGCCACTCTTCAGAAAGTCATGCTACTTAGCTGAATGCCGCTACCCACGCAGCAGGTGGCGTTTTCCTTGTGAGGACTCGGCGTGTGGCAGCCTGTGAGCGCGCCGCTGCTGGCAGAGGTCTGGCGGTGGTGAGCCGCTTATCGCCGGCTGGCCAGCTGGCCTCCCCACCGCCTTTGATGTCGAGGGAACCTCTCCACTGTTTATCTGCACACGGCCGCGGCTCTGTCAGCGTTCGCCAAGGACCACCTGTCCACGTTATCAAAGGAATTACACAGTCGTGAAGCCGGTATCTTGCGTACATAAAGCGGTGTGCACAAACTGCGGGACAGATTTCCTCTTCGTGTTGGCCACCGTGAGGAAACCGTTTTATATTACATAAATTACTCAAAGGGGTTGTTTTCGTAATATAGAAACGAAAATCTCAGCTAGCCTTTGATTGCTTTAGGTCGCGTGTTAAATATCAGCCGGCCGCGGTGGCCGCGGGGACTGAGCGCTTCAGTCACGGTCTGCACGGTCACTACGGTCGGGAGTTCGAATCCCCCCTCGGGCATGGATATTTGTGCCGTCCTTAGTCTTAGTTATTTCATAAGTAGTTTGTAAGTTTAGGGACTGATGACCCCGTAGTTAAGTCCCATAGACTATACGAACATTTGAACATTTGTTAAATATCAAGTTCGAATAAGTATAAAGTTTAGGCGATGTATTAGAATTGCACTTAGTGGCTGTTACTGGGCGTTGAACTACATTCACTTGTTGGGTCGAATGTACTGAATCAGGGCTCGAACCCGGATTTTCCGCCTGATACTTCGACACGTTTTCTCTCTGCTCCGAATTCTGGACCTCTCACAAGGAGACCACATGGGCATCGGATTTTAGAATTTATTTATATTTATGGTATGTGAAGTTCAGAACTTAAATAACAACCAGCGAAATCCATCCAACTCTCAAAAATTCTCGAGGAAATCGACTTTGAAATTTTGCAAAGTACCCTGAAGTACCATTAATTAAAATACTCGCATCATCTGTCGGTGTAGCTCGGTTGGTAGTTGTCTGGCCTCACAATCGTAGAGTCAGTGGTTCGAATCCCACTGTGACATTTATTTATTTATTTAAGAATTCACTTGTATAAAACATTTTGGAATCTCTAATTCCACGTGTTGTGTCAGTTTTTGTTTATGTGTATGTAGACGACCTGAAAAACTTTTCGTCAAGTAAAACGGTGATAGAGTAGGTTAGCTGCTTGGAGAGCCTTTAGTATGTATGGAGATGACTTTCCAAAATGTGTCGTAGCTCTTCGCCAACTGAACAATCAAAGACGACCGTAGTCAACTAATAGTGAAGCCAATACTTAAAAAATGTAACTTACCTTTTTTTATTGAAACCATCATTATCAACAACCTTCTATAAATAAACAAAAATACGTGCACTTTCCTAAAAATTACCATCAGATATTAAAATTGTGTAAGTATTCGAACACACATGCACACAAAAATAAATAAATAAATCCTCTCATGACATGATTCAGATCGCCGACCCCGAGGTTATAATGCCACAGCGCTACCACCTGAGCTACACCGACATATTTTGTAACTCATTTAATGATTGGTACTTACAGTTACTTGCAAAATTTCAAATTCGATTTTCTCGACAAGTTTTAGAGTTGCGTCGAATGGCCTTAGCTGATAGTTATTTGGGTTCTGAACTTCACGTTCCGTACATACCAAAACATTCTAAAATCCGACACCCATTTGGTCAGCACTCCCTGGATATTCTAAATCAGTGTGTTTAAAACTTTTCATAATGCGTCCCCCTTCCAACTGAAATTATTCTGAGGACTACTTTCCAAATAAAAGTATTCTGGCTCCCTGCTTCCCACCTAAAGGACGGTAAAATTACGTTATTTCAAGTACACTAATTTTAGCTTCTTTTAGTTCAGCTTTCTTTTAAATTGTTGAACGAAGTTTCTTTGTGTATTTTCTGAAATGAAATACATTATCCTGTTTTTACGTGTTTCGCATTTCAGGCAAGACTCATAAGCAAATTCTGCTCATTAAAAGAGCTCCCACAGAATAAAAAAACTCATAAAGAAGTACATCTTCTTTTTTCGTATTTTTCAGAATTACGAGAATTGGAACTTAAATAGTGGCAAATATTTATTCACAACAGATATAAAAGCGTTACTTGTTTGCAGCTGGTACTGTCCTTCAAAGTAGTCACTGAGAGATGGCAGCCCATCTCTCATCTTTCAAATGATTCAAATGTTTGTTATGTTTATGGGACTTAACTACGGGGTCATCAGTCCCTAAACTTACAAACTACTTATGTACTAGCTAATACTAAGGACGGCACAAATATCCATGCCCGAGGGGGGATTCGAACCCCCGACCGTAGTGACCGTGCAGACCGTGACTGAAGCGCCTCAGTCCCCTCGGCCACCGCCGCCGGCTCTCTAATCTTTATTAACTGTTTTTATCGTCTGTATAATGACGAAAAGTGACCAGTACGCGCATTTATCTATTGCTGTCGGGAATGCGGGACAGGGATTTCGGCAGAGGTGAGAAACAGAGCTGACTTTGTCTTGACGGGGCAGAGTGGAATTCCGGTGAAAGAGACCGTTCCGGTCCTCTCTACCTGCGACGGTGGGCTCGCCATGGTGGTGCAGTGATATTTAATTCTGGAAATATCCCTTAGGCTGTGGCTAAGCCATGTCTCCACCATATCCTTTCTTCCAGGAGGGCTAGTCTTGCGTTTTTGCAGGAGAGCTTCTATGAAGTTTGGAAAGTAGGAGTCGAGGTACTGGCGGAAGTAAAGTTGTGAGGCGGCATCGTGAGTCGTGTCGGGATAGCACAGTCGGTAGTGCGCTTGCCCGCGAAAGGCAAAGGTCCCAGGTTCGAGTCCCGGTTCCGACACACAATTTTAATCTGCCACGAAGTTTTATATCAGCGCACACTCCGCTGCAGAGTGAAGTTTCATTCTGGTCAAGTTTAATATTGATCAGTGTAACGTCTTAATCAGTTAGATTATTCTTTCTTATTTGATGGTATTTGTGAACTTGGATGTTCAATCTAGTTTGTGTTTTGTATTTGTTTTTTATTGTGAGTTTTTGTGTCAGAATTACTTACCGGTAATAATAAACTTATTTTTGAAAAGGAACGACGTTTTTCTAACGTTAATAGCTGTTGGACCACAGTTAGCTCATTAGATATTTTTGTGGGAAGAAATTATTAATTTCTTTTCTGCCGTTTGCAGGAAGTGGAAGGGATATTGTCAATTAGGGCCGTATTCAAACAATCAAATAATTTTTAATATCAGTCATTAATTTTATTTCACAGTTATTAATTCAGGGTCAGCCGCACCTGTGTATCATTCCAATTTGATTCACATCCCCACTTTACATTTAGCATTCCCTGCCAGCAGTTTCTCCAATTTTTTTTTTTTTTTTTTTTTTTTTTTTTTTTTTTTTTTTTTTTTTTTTTTTTTTTTGTAAATCTATCGGACCAAACTGCGTGGTCTCATCAGTCCGTAGCTTGCAAACTACTTAAACCTAGTTAAACTAACCTAAGGACAAACACAAGCACCCATGCCCCAGGGAGGACTCGAATCTCCACGGCGAGCAACCGCGCGCTCTGCAGCGAGACGCTTTAGACCGCTCGGCTACTCCACCGCGGCTTCTCCCAATCCACATATTATATATATAACTTACACTTTACATCACCAGCGTTTCGTACAACCCGTTGCCAGAGATATGTAAGGCGTAGTATACCATTAGCCGAGACTGTTCTGTTGGAAGTGGTTCCTTCATCTTCGGAATCAAATCAGTATCACAAAAACTTAAGTTCCATCGACCGAACAGAGCAGCTACAGTCTGCCCTGTATGCTCCAGCGTACTGTCGTGCAAAATAATGAGTGGGTTGCGGTGAAAGTGTGGCCGCTTTTTCGCAAAGCTGGACGCAGGTGATGTTCCAGAAACAAACAGTAATACTGTACATTGACTGTCTGGCGTGGAGGAACGTAATGCGTTATTACAACACCTTCACAGTCGTACACGATAATCACCATAACTTTCAACATAATGGGGCTCTGACGCTCTTTCGATTTTCGCGGCGACTCATAATGATGCCTTTCGTTGGATTGGCGTTGCAGTTTTGGCTCGTAGGGTGTGGCCCATGTCTCATCCAGCGTGAAACCTTTACGTTAGATCGCTCGCTCACAAGTGACTTTTTTCCTCAACTATGCGCACGCCGGTGATGTGGGACGGGCGAGTCTATTTTCTCGGAAGTAAGGCAGGTATTTCATCAACGTGTGCTATCAGCAAAAATAGCACAGATTCCATTGCATAGCGTCCCGAAAGCCGTGTTGTCACTATTTAAGTCTTACTAATTGTATCACGTTCTTTTACGTATCGATTGGTTCGTTGAAAACAATTTACACCCTTTCTGCTTATTTATCATTAACACACTGTATTGCAAAACAATCTGTAATAAATTCATAATGAATGTTACACAAATAGGTCCTCCTAATCTGATGTGTATTTGCTTGAGTTATTACTGTTATTAATTTCCTTTTCTTCCGATTGCAGCGCCAACTATCATTAAATGAATACAACTTTTAATACAAAAAAATATTTCACGAAGAATCTAAATCTGCATAAAACGTTCCCGCTGTCACCCGGGGACGAGATTTATGATCATGGATGTTCCTCTTCAAAGTGAACAACTTGTATCACAACTTTAATCCGCTTTGTATTTTTTCAGATATTCTGAAAAATGTTTTAAATGCCTCAACTACCGCTGTTTAAGTCTTAATCTCTCCGTATAAAAATGTTGTGTTGGTTTGTGTGTGTTTGAAAATCTAAAAACGTGCTTCACCGATTGAGCTCCAAATTTGTCACAGCGTTGCACTGTAACACAGGAAGGTTTTTAGAAAACTATTTCTTTAATATATTACTCATAACCTACATATATGGCACTTTTGCGATTTTTGGTCTCAACGTTTGCACTTTGTAAAATTTATATAAATTCGTATGTGATACATATTACAATAATATGTATAAAACATCCGCGTATTCCAGTAGTACGTTGTATCAGAATTTCAAAGCATTCGGTCAAGAACGTTCGGAGATATAAGATTTTGAACATTAAACATCGTTTTAAATTAGATTTCTAAGACGAGATACGGGAAGGGTAGGCAATAATGAAGAGGGGAAGGGAGATATACACGTACTTTTCTAATTGTAACCAAGACTTCAAATACCATTTTTTGTAGTTCAGGCTGCAAAACTAACTTAATAGCAGCATTTTTCAAAACTCTTTTCATCCACTATTTCACCCCCTTAATGGCTGGTTCTCAGAGAAAACTGAAAGGCGCCTTTTTTAAAATTATAACCAAGAGACCGTATACCAATTTATGTACGTCTAGGATCAAAAATGACTGTATAACTTTTCATCCCCTGTTCACCCCCTTACGGACGGAATATCGAAAAATCGCTTCTTAGACGTCGCCAATTGTGTAAGATGAACACCCTCTGCAAATTTCAAGTTTTGATCATCACTGGTTTTGCTTGGGCGATGGTTGATTCTGAACATTGCCTCTTATGTTTATATATATATAAACATGAATGCTTGTCTAAATGTCCTATATATGTTCACAAACCATTCATTCGATTGCAATGAAACGTTGGTGAACTATTCCCCGTATGCCCACGAAGGTTCCTGACCCAAAAAAAAAAAAAAAAAAAAAAAAGAGTAAGACACATTGCTCAGGAGGTATGACGTCATAAATAATGAGAGGCCACCGTGTGAGAATACCCAGATTTATGCGTCAATTATTGGAAAATTTGAGTAGTTAGGGACCTGCAACAAAGTTTGCATGTAATTTCGGACGTTTATGAAGCGTTTTGTAACTGATTGCCCCCCTCCCCACGCACACACAAAATGAAGAAACGAAAAGAAGTTCCGCTGTAGATGCCGTACAACTGTATTATCAGGCATGACCATGTATCAAATAAAGTTAGCATTACAGATTTGCATGTTACTATTTACTTTTGCCTGCCAGTCTTCCTTAATTTTCTTGTATCCAAAATTAAGCAATCTCTGTCTATATAAAAGCTAAAGACACTCATTCACTCACTGACTAAACACGAAATCTCGAAAACGACTTCACCTATGAAACTGAAATTTGGCAGGAATGTAGTTTATAGGTAGAAAACCTCAGTTAAGAAAGTATTTTCTGATAGGTGCATGGCGGAGCATACTTATCCTAAATATATCACTAAATCTACAGTTTCATTCCGATCTTCTCGAAATATCGCGCGCTTGACGTTCAAAACAAGAGGAAGGTCACCGTCTACCTTAAGTTTCATACGGTGCATCGTGTAGGGTAATTTCCACCGTAAAAATGGATCCCTAAATACCTTGGTCGCGCCATAACTTGAGAATGGGTCGACCGATTTCACAGAGCCTTTTATTGTTGTTTTCGTTATTCTCAGAATAAGGGTTGTATGATATAAAACTGGAATACTTGAGAACAACGTAGTGGGTCGTTCAACGTCACCCTTCGTTTTTATTGCATTGAAATCTACTGTTTTATTCCCATAGTGATGAAATTTTGCACACTGTATCTTAAAAACAAGAGAAATGTCACTGTCTGTTTAAAATTTCGTTATGGAATTTTACAGCTCCATTCTTTATGAATTTTTGCATGCATGACCTTTAAACGAAGAGGAAGATCACTGGGTACATAAACGTTTGTAGGGTACATGACAGAGAGTACCTTGTAGAAAACTTTGGCGAGAGAGGGAAAGGTGGAAACGAAGAGAGAGATGGGAGAGAAAGAGGGAAGGGAATGTGGACTACTTGAGTGCCGGCCGCGGTGGCCGAGGGGACTAAGGCGCTCCAGTCACGGTATGCACGGCCACTACGGTCGGGGGTTCGAATCCCCCCTCGGGCATGGATATTTGTGCCGTCCTAGTTCGTAAGTAGTTTGTAAGTTTAGGGACTGATGACCCCGTAGTTAAGTCCCATAAGCTTAACAAACATTTGAACATTTGAACTACTTGAGTGTAGGATAAATAAACAACCGGGCAATGCCGGGTTTACAGCTAGTAGGTAATACACCTTAAAGTTTAGTAACAACGAAACAATTATTTCGACCTTCAAAAATGTTAGTATTTCGTGTACATGCGAGACAAACATGGAAAAAATACAGAAACAAAGTAATACATCGACGCTCAGGACAGTATCTGTGGAAGCAAAGAAACATGCTAGCATACAGGTAGACACGTCTAAAGTCACGATTTTTCGTAAAATGTCTGGGAATAAATCATATGCGTGGCTGATGGCAGTACAACTTGGCCCACTTTCCGCGGATGTCTTTCAAAAACCTTTCTGTGTATGTGACAGAATATAACGTTGGGACCTTTGTGGTTGGCGAAAGGCATCTGACTGCCGCTCAAATTAGCAAAAGCGCTGCGGTAGACGGTGGCCGATATTGGATTGTCACTTCGTGGAGGGGCTGGCCTACATTTTACACGAGGTCGCCGGTGTGTTTGACTGCAGCAACGTAACATTATCGACTCTCTTCGCATTTGTCTGTGTTTGAGCTTGCGTGTACATGACATCCGAGTGCTGACTGCGTAACCGTTAATAAACAAAACAAAACGAGAAAACAGCCATGCAGCTGGAAATTGTCGAGTCAAAAACGATCTACCGTCACTTAACTGGCCGATTCTTACACCTATAATATGCTAAGCAGTACTACAGAAACGTTTCATAGCCATCCAAGTTTATTTCTCAACGGTTGTAATATGTACAGTACGGAGAAATAGCCGTTCCGTATTTTTTTTTCTTTGTTGAATTTTTAAACCCCTTGGAGCAGGCTGTCAGCGTCCTATGCGCCGCTCTGCAGCATAGAGGTTTACATGATAGACAAGGCGATAAAACGTGTTATAAGGTGGTACAAGACGTCGAAGTAAAATATTGATATGGGGATTTAATTGATATGAAGAATTAATCAAAAGTCACGGGGAGTTATAAATATGCAACACATTCAGATTAAAACGATGCAACGGTGGCTAAAATACACTGATGGGAGTCTTTAAAAACTTGACAGCGACACTGTATAAAAAACATGGACACGCGTTCTGCTTGTTCGGTGGTTGTGAACTTTAAATACGGAAATAACACAGCACGACGCACAACACAAGACGTAGCACACGATTAAAAACTACGAGTTGTGGGCAGGCCGCGCAGGGGAAAGGAGAAAGCAAGAGGCGCGGCGGGAGGCGGCAAGAAGAGAGGGGGCGAGCGCGTTGAGGAGGGCGTAAGGACTCCAAAGGAGAGGGCAGCAAGGGGAAGCCAAGTGAGGGAAGGAAGATGGAAGGGAAAGAGAGTGGGGGTGAGGGGGCACCTCATTTATGGGGAAGGGGGGAGAATTAGGATTGGTAGGAGGGATAGAGCTTAGGACATAGTGCGTCATCCGGGATGGGAAGTTGGTAAAAGTTACTCTCAGACAGGTTGTGGAGAGTTTGGAAGTGTAGGAAGGGCGAGATATATTGGTGTCAGCGTGGCAGAGGCCTGGGATTGAAGAGGAGGGGAGAATCCAGGGGGGAGCGGAAACCCAAGTCGGGTGGAAGCTCCAGAGGCGGTTGCATCAAGGGACAGTAGGTGTAAAGAATGGTGGAGGGGTTAAGTCCCGATGTCTGGCCAGAGAGGAGAAGGTTGACACAGCAGAGAGTTTGATGGTTTAGAGGTGAGGTTTCCAGAATCGGGATTTGGTGGGGTTGATGGAGAGGAGCCACTGGTTAGGTCTACACCAAGTGAAGAAGTCAGTTGGGTGCGACTGGAGTAGGTGCTGAGAGCGAGCGAGGGAGGGGGCGAGAGCGAAAAAGGCGGTGTCGTCAGCGTACTGGAGGAGGCGGACGGAAGGCTGAGGTTACGGCATGCCTGCCGATTTCAGGAGGTATAGAAGATGCGAAAGAACGGAGCCCTGGGGCATCCCGGCATAATTAATAGCAAGGGCGTAGGAATACTATAATCCCGTCGTGGCCTTCTCGATATCGAGGGAGACAAAACTAGCGGCACAACGGGAATTCAGCTGGACGAAGAGGAGGTAGGTGAGACGGAGGAGTGGTCATAGGTAGAGAAGGAGGGTCGAAGCCACAATGGAACAGAGGAAGGAGTTGGTGTTGACGGAAATGTTGGTGTATGCTCGCCGCATGTTGGATGGTTTCCAAGACCTAGTTGAACACCGAGGTGAGACGTTGGTGGCTTTTCGGGTTTAGGGAACGTGAGGATTCGTCAAATCTTCCACGTCTCGGGGAAAAACCCAGCATACAGGATAACGTTGTAAAAGGAGACGAGAGCGATATGGAAGGAGGTGCCTGTAGGTGAGGCGATCGTGACGGATTGCGTTTGGTGTGAAGTGCCAGTTGAATGTCCAGGCGTGTTGAGTTCCGGTGGGGATGTGGTCGACGTACTGGAGGCCAGGGGCGAGCGGAGATGGCGGGGAGCGGTGAGGGGGGCGGGGGAGGGGGGCAGAGGTGTCATACGTTAACACCGTTAACTTACCCAGATCCAACAAGTGTCAATAGGAGATTGAGCGACCTCCGAAGACAGTATTGTATGTCATGTATCAGATTGTACAGTTCATAAATACTGAATAGTCAAAAATGTTCAAATGTTTGTTAAGCTTATGGGACTTAACTACGGGGTCATCAGTCCCTAAACTTACAAACTACTTATGAACTACTTACGAACTAGGACGGCACAAATATCCATGCCCGAGGGGGGATTCGAACCCCCGACCGTAATGGCCGTGCTGACCGTGACTGGAGCGCCTCAGTCACCTCGGCCACCGCGGCCGGCACTGAATAGTCCACCGTCATAATTTATAGAAATATTTTAATCTGTAACCAAGACTCACGTAGAGCAGGATTTTTAACAGGACGCGAACTGTCACACACTTTACGTCACGTTTCGGAAAATCTGGGGATATGTTGGAACATTCGATCACGATGCTATCTAGCGACGTCCACTTACTAACAACGATAAAGCGTTCACAAATCTTTTCGGCACTGTGAAGTAAACTATTTATAAAGGAAACTATGTCTGGACTAGCGGTCTGGACTAGCGCCACATTACGGATTTCGCCGCCTCCCGCGTCGGAGGTTCGAATCCTCCCTCGGGCATGGGTGTGTGTGTGTGTGTTGTCCTTGTATTAACTTAGTTTAAGGACCGAGTAAGTCTAGGGACTAATGATCAACATAGTTTGCTCCTATAGAATGACAAACATTTGAACATGTCAGTAATGTACTACGGGGATTATTAATAATAAGTGTGAATTTCGAACTATAGTAGGTTCTAGTATGCAGGTATTAAGTAGAAACAGTAACGAATATATAAATAAGAGAGAGGAATCACGAATTAAAAGTTATTGTGTTACGATCTATGTACGTCTACATCTACATAGATACTCTGCAAATCACATTCAAGTGCCTGGTAGAGGGTTCATTAACCACTTTCATAACTTTTCACTACCGTTCCATTCTGTAATAGCGCGCGGAAAGAAAGAACACCTAAATCGTTCCGTTTTCGATCCGATTTCTCTTATTTTGTTGGGATGGTCATGTCTCCCAAAGTAGGTGGGTGCTAGCAAAAATATTTTCACATACAGAAGTAAAAGTCTGTGATTGAAACTTTGCAAACAGATCACGGCGCAATGAATAACGTCTTTCTTTTAATGATTTCCACCCAAATTCGTGCAACATTTCCGTGAAGCTTCCCCCCCCCCCGTAACGTGATAGAACAAAACGAGCTGCCCTTCTCTGAACCTTGTTCATGTCTTCCGTCAGTCCCACCTGGTGAGGGTCCCACAAGGCGCAACAGTACTTCAGGAGAGAACGCACAAGTGTAATGTAGGAAGTCTCTTTGGTGGAGCTGGTGTATCTTCGAAGCGTTCTGCCAATGAAACGTAACCTTTGGTTCGCCATCCCCATAATATTTTCTATGTGTTCTCTGCAGTCTAAGTTGTTCGTAATTGTAACTCCTTGGTATTTTATAGAATTTGCAAGCTTAATGTTTGACTGATTTATCGCGTAATTGAAGTTCAGAGGATTTCTTGCAGTGGTCATGTGTATTACTTCACACTTTTCTTTTAGTGTCAATTGACAATTTTCGCACCATGTAGAAATTTTGTCTAAATCGCTTTGCAGTTGCGTTTGATCTCCTAAATTGTTTATAAACACAAAGAAGAGTATTGGACTTATAACGCTTCCTGTGGAACGCCAGATATCAATTATGTTTTACTCGATGACTTACGGTCAATTACAACGAACTGTGTCCTTTCTGATAGGAAATCGTGAATCCAATCGCACAATTGGGGAGATATTCCATAAGCACGCAATTTCTTTAGAAGCAGCTTGTGGGGTACAGTGTCAAAAGCCTTACTGAAATCCAGAAAATGGAATCGATTTGAGATCCCTTGTCGATGGCACTTAACACTTCATGTGAATAGAGGGCAAGCTGTGTTTCGCAAGAGCGATACTTTCTGAATCCGTGATGATTATTGGTTAATAGGTCGTTTTCTTCGAGGTAGTTCATAATATTCGAACAAAGTATATGTTCCAAAATCCTACTGAAAATCGACGTAAATGAGATAGGCCCGTAATTTTGGGGATCACTCCTATTGTCTTTCTTGAATATTGGAGTAACTTGGGCAACTTTCCAGTATTTGGGTACTCATCTTTCGCTGAGTGATCGGTTGTAAATTATAGCTAAGTACGGAGCTATTGCATCAGCATACTCTGAGAGGAATGTAGTTGGTATACAATCTGGCCGGGAAGATTTGTTTTTGTTTAATGACTTAAGTTGTTTTACTACTCCAGGAACATCTAAGTTTCGCATGCTGGCAGCTGTTCTTGGACTGAATAATGGAGTGTTCACTTCGTCTACTTTGGTGAACGAATTTCGGAAAGCTGTGTTTAGTAATTCTACCTTACTAGTACTGTCATCGGTAGTATTACCATTGCTAACTGTTCGAAGTAGTTTTCAGAAAAAGCATTCAGAACTAGTTCGGACGATGTTTTATATTTGCCGCCGGTTTTGAATTTTAATGTCATTTGTTTCCTTTATTGGGTATTAAATTTCTAAATCTTTCCGTATGTCAACTCTTTTAATTTGGTTTTCAAGGCGATTAAAAAGGTGGTATCATTTTTATCTTTTACTGTGGAAATGCTCATTTGCAACCTATCTCTTATAACCACATTAAATGTCTTTCTTTTGAAAGACAACACTTTTGCATTAATCTGAATCAGTCATTCTGTTATTAGTAGTAGGTTTTCATCACTGCATCTCGTAGTGGTATCATCCTGATCATTTACGCATAGTTTTAAATAAAATATACAGTTTTTCGCAGTAATGTCCTTTTTTACATGTATTTACTATTAAATTCGTTCAGAGCAAAGCGACAGGCCGGTTTTATTTCAAAATGTGCCGTGTATCGTTAGCACATGCGACGTGTGAAACATTTGTCATTTAAGTTCAGAAATGTTCAAATGTTTGTTAAGCCTACGGGACTATACTGTGGGATCATCAGACCCTAAACTACTACTTATAAACTAACAGATACTAAAGAGAGCACAAACATCCGTGCCCTAGGGAGGATTCGAACGGAACTTAGTGCCTCAATGCGCTTGACCACTCCGCCGCGGCCGTCAATTAAGTGCTCGCACAGTTCGATACTGTATCGAGCTCTGCACTTTATCGGGAAATCTCGAATATATTACTACAATTTTACGTGTTATTATGCCATGGTCATATGGATTTAGTACCTCAACCCAACGTTTCGTCCCCATCAGCGGAGTACATTTTCAAAGGGGCTCGTGGCACAATTGTATGTCCGATGGACACCCTGGCTCGTTACTGTATGCAGCCAAATTCCGTTTACGAGGGTGGCGCATATTGGTGTGACGTCAGATGTTTTGGATATGCGCGCGCAATTCGTGGTTGCCAAATGCCGTTGTCAGTTGTTAATATCGTCCCATTGTGGAAAACTGTTACATTTCAATCCAGATTTCATTCAGTATCACGACCTCCTCCATCTTATTGAAATTATTCGTTTTATTATTTCTATAGCCTCTCTGTAAAGCCTTTCGTGATATCCATTTGTTGCTGCTAAAACCTGAATCTTGTCAAATTGAATAAGGTGGTCCCATGGTTGAAAAATATGTTGAGCAACAGCTGATTTCTCAATCTCTCTCCTTCTACAGTTACCCTTGTGCTCTTCTAGTCGTATTTCGACCTTTTTGTGGTACCCACGTATACGTCTCCACAGCTACTCGGAATCCTATAAATTTCAGCTTTTTCCAGCGGTTTGCGAGCATCCTTTGCCGATTTCAGGTGATCCTGTATCTTCCGAGTAGGTTTTTATATAATGGCAACATTCCGTTTCGCCAAACGTTTGCCGATGGTATCGGTGACGTCCGTAATAAAGGGCAGGAAGACTTTAGATTTCACAGGAACCTTTTCATCGTTTTCAATTTGACGCGTCGGTCTCAACGCTCTCCTTATCTCTAAAAATCTTCAAATGTTTGTAAATCTATCTGACTCAACTTCTAGGTTATTAGTCCGTAGTGTACAAATTACTTAGCCTAAGGTAAACTAACCTAAGGACAACACAAACATCCATGCCCGAGGGGGTACACGAACCCCCGACGGCGAACGGCCGCGCGCACTGCAACACGGCGCGCTCCAGTAACTGAAACCCGTTGAGTTGTTGAAGGAAACAATCTAATTCCTCTCTACCATGGCTCCACACAACAAACGTATCGTCCTTAGATGGGGACGAAACGTTGTGTTGCACTAATAAATCCATAAGACCAGGGCATAATAGCCTGGAAAACTGCAGTAATATTGGCCTTTTCTGCAGTGAAAGTTTACATTTTACAATCTCTAGCCCTAGACTCACGTACAGAGATTTTAAGAGCTGAAACCAAATGTGTTTATTGATTGCAGACGTAATTGGGTTGAACATTCCATAACAATCAGTGACACATTGATTTGATGAGATTTTAGCGTCCACTTTCTGGCCGTTACTGCTCTCTCTGACGTTTCACTAGTACAAATCTGTATCTCTGCTTTTCGGTACACTTACAGAGGAGACAAAGGCTGTATGACATTTAAAAAAAACACGTAGTATACGATTAAGAACGTTCCTAAGCAATCCTGGGTCAACGACGTAACAATAGGCCCAATATTTGGTCTTACTGATCTATCCCAAAGAGATAAATGCAAATAGATGATAGAAGCAGAAAATTTCAATTTGAAACCTGTCCAAAAATAATATTCTGATCAACTTCAATTTAATTTCTTTATTTACTTAACTCTCTTGTGCACAAGGGTCCCTTTATTTTAGAACACACATGTGATACGGTGTTGTATTACCGGAAGCTAATTTATGTGGATTGATGAGGCTTACAATGCTTACAACCAAGTACGTCAACGCCATTTTTGAGTCTAGGAGCTATGGACGTCTCAGAAATTTCAGAGGAGACGAAGCGGCTGCATTTCACTGTATTGCAAGAATAATCAACAGCTATCACTTCTACGTAGCCGCGGAATGATGAGGACTTGGCTGAAAACACGTATCACAAACCAACACACACCGACTGATAACTGCACAAACTTCCTAATCAACAGAGCCTCAAAAGTGGACTGATTACTGGGCTCGTATCTCAGAAATTTTATTAGGCTGTTCGTATGGAATCCGCAACACACCAGACACAGCCTTTTAAATTCTGGAGTGTATTCTCAGAACTAACGAGTACTCGCCAGGAAATGGGGAGACGCCAGAAAACCTAAAATCATCCGACGTGAGACTCAAAAGAAATATCAGTCACGGTCTTCCTATCATAACGCACATTATGGGCCGTATAATACACGCGAAGGGCGTGAAACCAGGCCAAAATTGTCAGGGGCTGATTTGTATAGGAGTAGGGCAAACGGGACTTGTGCACAGTGTTGAAAGTAGATCGACATTGTTACCTATCAGTATCTGCATCTTTGAACATAAGCGAAATTGTAGGTTGGGCAGGCGAAGAAATCTATTCTTGCCGACCAACCACCGTGAGACCGAAACAAATTCATCCAAGATATAAACTCCACATCGAAACAGAACGACGAGCTCTGGATGGTTTTCAAGTGAATAGTACACCATTCGTCCTGAAAAATAGTGGCATGCATAATTGTCTATTCCGAGGAGCCTGGCAACTGTCTAGAATGCCATCAATTTCCATGAACCATGTGAGATGAGTCATGGGATAACGTTGCGTTTCTGCTACTCAAAAAATAAAAAATAAAATCAAATGTTTGTAAACCTTATGGGAATTAACTGTGTGATCATCAGTACCTAAACTTACAAACTACTTATGAACTAACTTATACTAAAGACAACATAAACAACCATGCACGATGGAGGATTCGAACCTCCGACATGGGAGGCTACCCGATCCACAACGTGGCGCTCCAACCGCTCGGCTACTCCCGCACGGTGTTGCTCTAACTATGTATTTGTGTACACCCTGTGAGTGACTTCATCAGAGATATGTTGGGGACTTTTACGATAATCAAAATAAGTAACTGGGCAACACTGTTCTTAGCTGGAAAGCGCATACTTACAATCTTACGGCATCTGAAGTATCCAGTGATAAAACAGGCCATCAAGTGAAAATCGTAAGAATTTCTAAGTGTCACTAACAAGGGACACCTTTGACCTCGATCACCTCGGATCCGTACGAAACCATGCTTGTAATAACAATCAATCATAAACAAAACAGTGGTGTGTGATATTTACATGTAAAACGCTGCTCTTGTCTGTTAGCGACACTAGATAGTGACATAATGTACCTACACTAACCAGTGCTCCAGTTGCGTGTGTGGTATAGCTGCAGTATTTGTCTTTTGGAGTGTTTGCAAGCAAATTACTGTGTAAAGAATGTGCAGTGCAGTCATTTCATGAAGATAATTAATCCTGCGCAAATGGTAGAAATATTAGGGACCAGGTTGCAATGTGCTGAATATGGTAATGACAATGCGACCGAGGCGAGGGTATGGATTTCGCCGATATACGAGATAAGTTCACAAACTAAGTTCGTTTTGGTTATATAAGCCAAACGAGTACAAAAACGGAAAAAAAATTTATTGTACAAAAATTTACAATTAAACTACTTTCTAACATAGTTTCCGAAATTTTGTAGATGCTTGTCATAGCGTGGCATAAGGTTTTGTATGCCTTCTTCATAGACAGTTGCCGCCTGTGTATTCAACCATGTGGTAACATGTTCTTCTACACCTATATCTACAGAGATACTCTGCAAACCACATTTAAGTGCCTGGCAGAGGGTTCATTAACCACTTTCATAACTTTTCTCTACCGTTCCATTTTCTAATAGCGCGCGGGAAGAAAGAACACTTAAATCGTTCCGTTTTCGATCTGATTTCTCTTGATTTATTGGGATGCTCATGTCTCAATAAGCAGGTGGGTGCCAGCAAAATATTTTCACATTTAGAAGTAAAAGTCGGTGATTGAAACTTCGCAAACAAATCACACCGCAATGAATAACATCTTTCTTTTAATGATTTCCACCCCAAATTCCTGCAACATTTCAGTGACGCTTTTCCCCCCGTAACGTGATAAAACAAAACGAGCTGCCCTTCTCTGAACCTAGGCAGTCTGTTTGGCGGAGCTGATGCATCTTCGAAGCGTTCTGCCAATGAAAAGTAATCTTTGGTTCGCCTTCCCCACAATATTTTCTATTCATCTCTCCAGTCTAAGTTGTTCGTAATTGTAATTCCTAGGTATTTGGTAGAATTTACGACCTTAAGGTTTGACTGATTAATCGCGTAATTGAAGTTCAGCGGATTTCTTTTAGTGGTCATATGTATTACTTCACACTTTTCTTTGGTTAGTGTCAATTGCCAATTTTCGCACCATGTAGAAATTTGGTCTAAATTGTTTTGCAGTTGCTTTTGATCCTCTGTTGACTTCACTAACCGACAAACGACAGCAACATCCGCGAACAGTCTAAGGGGGCTATTCAGATTGTCTCCTAAATCGTTTATAAACATAAGGAAGAGTAGAGGACCTATAACGCTTCCCTTGGGAATGCCAGATATCACTTCTGTTTTACTCGATGACTTACCGTCAATTACAACGAACTGTGTCCTTTTAATAGGAAATCGTGTATGCAATCGCACAATTGGGGCGATATTCCATAAGCACGCAATTTCATTAGAAGCCGCTTGTTGTAGGGTACAGTGTCACAAGCCACAGCAGTACTGTCATCGGTAGTATCCCCATTGCTATCGCGTAGTGAAGGTATTGTTTGTGCTTTGCCCTTATTGTACTTCACATATGACAAGAATTTCTTTAGATTTTCGGCAAGATTATGAGACAGGATTTCGTTGTGGTATCTAATATAGGCTTCTCGCATTGAATTCTGTGCTAGGTTGCGAGTTTCAGTAAAAGATTGCAGGTCTAGTGGATTCTGTGTCTTTTTAAATTTTGCATGCGTTTTTCTTTGCTTCTGCAAAAGTGATCTGACATGTTTTGTGTACCACGGGGGGTCAGCCCCTCTTTTTTTAAATTTATATGGTATAAATCTCTCGATTACTACTGATATTATGTCTTTGAAAGTAAGCCCCAACTGATCTACATTCGCATTTTTAGTTTTGAAAGACTGGAGACTCTCAGGAAAGCGTTATTGAATAGATATATTTTTCGTTTATTTTTGGTGCATTTGCGAATTTCGAAATTCAGTCTCGCTACAACAACTCGATGTTCGCTAATGCCTGTATCTGTTTTGATGCTCTCTACTAGCTCAGGATTATTTGTTGCTAGATCAAGGGTATTTTCGCAACCAAGGGACTGTTGACCTAACTGTTTAGTCCCCTAAAAACCAACAACAACAATAATAATAATATTCTCAACCATTTACTATTCTAGCTAACTGTTCGAAGCAGTTTTCAGAAAAAGCATTCAGAACTAGTTCGGACGATGTTTTATATTTGCCGCTGGTTCTATATACGTATTTATGCCAACATATAGAGGCTAAATTAAAGTCGCCACCAATTATAACTGTATGCTTCGGATACCTATTTGAAATTTGATTCAAGCTTTCTTTGAACATTTCGGCAACTGCTTCGTCTGAGTCAGGGGGCCAATAAAAAGATCCAATTATTAATTTATTCCGGTTGTCAGGTATAACCTCTACCCATACCAACTCACAGGAAGTATCTGCCTCAATTTCGCTGCAGAATAAACCGTTTGTAACAGCAATAAACACGACACCCCCTTTTTTATTTATACTATCCTTTATGAAGATCATTTGGCCCTTTGAAAAAATTTCGGCCTAACTTACCTCTGCCGTCAGCCAGCTTTCAGAACTATAACGATTAGTGTCTCAGTACTTTCTATCAGCGCGTGGAGCTCTGGAACTTTCCCACTACAGCTACGACAATTTACAACTGTTACACCAATGGTTCCTAGATCTGCTTTCTTCCTGTGTCTGACCGGCCCCCTTTGAGACTGAAACCCGTTTTTCTTTCAGCTCGTTGAAGTGTTGACCACCAAGGACAGATTTTAGGTGTAAGAAGGAATGAATGTCGCTAGGACAGAGGTCCGGGCGGTGCGGAGGATTATCAAAGGCGTCCCAGTGCAATTCCCGTAAGAATTGTTTGGTCGCATTCGCCGTGTGAGGTCGGACCTTATGAAAGTGAGCTGCGGTTAATCTACCTCATAGTGCCGTCTTACATTCCTCAAGTTTTTGCACTAAAGACTGAATTTCTTTAGAAAAATCTGTAGTCTGTAAGACAGTACTAAGAGGTAGATTAACCGAAGCTCAATTTCCAAAGGTACAGCATACTGTACCATATACGAAAAAGTGAACAATTAGTTAAAGCCAATACAGAATAGACAAGGAAAAAAGAAATATTACGCAGTAGGAATATCAATAGAAAGGGATCTAAGGACTTAGGCGAGCATAAATTTGACGGGAGGTTTATTAACGTGACCGATACCGAGTTCACGGAGAGTGAAATGCAGCTTTTAAAGAAGGGGCTAAAATTTAATGTCAGAAAAGTATTAAAAGAGTATAATAACAAAGAAATAATAGTTGGTACTGAAATAACAACTGAATGCGGAAAAAAGAATAACCCACAGGCAATTAGTGTAGGTGTAAAGATAGCGAAAATGATAAAATAAGAAAATACTCAAAAGCAAAAATGTAATGGGGATGAGCTAGCCTTACTAATTTTAATAAGAAGTTACAGGAAAACGAAGCAATAGCAACTAAAGCAGATAAGAGTAACGTCATAGTCCTAATTAATGACAATGAATGCGTAAGAAAGATTGAAGAATTTTTTTACAGCAAATAACGTTGCAAAAATAAAGAATGATCCAACATACACTTTCGTATTATTTTAAAAAAGAAAATCGATGATACAATTTTCTTGTTTACGCAAAATGAAAAAATGAACTCATCCGAAGATGATGAACGTTGCTTTGGGTAGATTAAGAGCACCCATAAACAATGAGATTAGACCAATGGTCAACAATCTTACATCTCCTAATTACAAACTTAATAAAGTACAAAAAAAAATAAAAAATAAAAGATTCATACACAATGCGAAATTCAAGTAGTGCCAAAAATAGCTATGAACTAACACATTTATTACAAACAATTGTAATTCCATACTACTCTATTGTGGCTTCACTATGTATGATTAATCTCTACACCAACATGCCAATTAAAGAGTGCTTGCAGATCATGGAAGAAAATCTCATTAGGCATAAGAAAATACCAATTGTTGAAATAATTGAATTAATAGAGTTGCTAGAATTGTCAATAGATTTTAATTAGTTTGAGTTTAATAATAAATTGTATCATCAAAAAGAAGGTCTTGTAATGAATAATAGTCTAGCAGGGACTTTAGCTGAGACTTTTATTAATCACACCGAAAATAAGTTTTCATGCAAAATATTTGTCTATCTTTCATACAGGTCAGATTTCAAACATAAATTATTGTGGTCAAAGTTATTGAAAAAACCTAGATCTTGGGCTATGTCCAGAGTGAGTGCACATAAACCTCAGGTCGCTATTAAATATCCATTGCATAGGTCCTAAGCGTAGACCTCTGCCCATACACAATATATAAAGCTAGAACTTAGTTATTAGTTGAATATGGACCTTGAAAATTGTTGTATAACTTACACCTTGAGCTACGTGCACTGAAACCTGGGTGTTATGTCATGCTCAAAATGAAACTTTGGACTTCGTACTGACGTTAACTTAAAAACTATTTCACGATAATTGATGATATTTGATAAAGATCAGATTTCATACACAAGTAGCTGAGGTCAAAGTTATTGATAAAACCTAGACCTTGGGCTATGTTCATAGCGAGTGTATGCAAACCTGAGGTCACTATTAAACACCCGTCTGCTTCATAAATAATACTTGTACAGGCTCTGGGCGTAGACCTCTAGCCATATCCAATATATAAACGTAGAACTTTATGAGTTATTAATTGAATATATATCTCGAAATAATGGGTCATGTATAACCTACATCCTGCGCTACTTGCATGTTCACTGGAACTTAAGCATTTTTGTGCTGCTTATTAAAAAATAAACTCTCATATAACCCAAATATTTGTATAAGATATGTTCAATTAGACTTTGTAAAATACCCTTATGTTATTATACAAGACAATTATGAATTTATAATATATAATTCACTCTTATCCGGAATGTAAATGACAATCTTCAATTTTAATTATATATATTATTAATTTTAATAGCCTGTCATTTCTGTGATGTTCATCAGCTTTAAACATACACATTGTCGATGATTAGTTTCTCTGTCAAATGACTGCTTGGTTGTTAGTACTGTATGCCAACAGGCGTTTGTTTACTTAAAATATATTACATTAGCCTTAATGTCAGAAGCTGAGTGTAAAGGTGCTAATGTAATGTAATACTTGTATAATGTTGTATAACTTGATGTAATGAGTTGTATTTTTTCACTATAGCGCCATCTATAGATTATCTTTGTGTATGACATCTTATATGAGGGTAGTGCCTTCCTCTGATAACAAGATGAATTACTATCAGTAACAACTTGTGAGAATGTATGCTATGCCAGTCTTATTCTGGCTACCAATGGTGAAGCATTTAATCAACATAGTGCGCTGTTGAGAATACAGTATCTTACGATACTGTGTTCCACCTGTATATTTATTCTTTAGCGATCACACGCATGACCTCCACATGTAATGGAATTGTTCACGAAATAATGTGTCAGTGGGACCTAGTTTCAGATATATAGGTGATGCTATTTCGATTGCGGACGAAGCTTAGTAGCTATAAATGTCGATCAGTTAGTAATGCTAATAAGGATCAACTGCTATGGAACAAGACGCCGAATAGAAATTCAGGAATACAAATGCTTCACCATGGACGCAAGAACATGTCTAATTTTAACTTTAAGTATGCAAGCATCACATGATCAAGATATTATGACAATGATGTACCAAACAACATGTGAGATGTACAGTGCTATATCAGTTCTAACAAACATCAGATGTGAAAAATATTATGTCTATTGTGTACCAAACAACATGTGATACGTACAGTGCTGTATCAGTTTTCCATTCATATATCTTACATTTTGTAATAAGTATTTCAATAGTTTGATGAAGTAACGTTAGATCATTTGATAAAGGCAACATAGCTTGCTGCAACTAGTAATGACATACAGTCAATGAGTAATTTATACATGCGATCTTGGCTTTCCTTATTGATGTCATCACATTAATTATAAACATTTTAGGATTGCTCTCTATACCGAAAATTTCGACTAATAACATCAACTATTTATTTTACTTATCACATCGACCGGCTTCGTTTTTAAACCATCGTCACTGACTGGAAGCTAAAACGAACTGATCAAGTGGATACATTATCGTCCACCATATCCATGCTTACAAGCAGGTCAATCAGTAAGATTCATAAGATGTCCCTGCACATCTAGTCCAGATGTAAACATGTTTTTGCTACTTTTTCTCTTCGATTGACTTTACTAACCGATAAACAATATCATCATCATCCGGTCAGATTGTCTCCTAAATCGTTTAATAAACAAGGAACAGTAGAAGTTCTATAACAATTCTCTGGGGAAGCCAGATAGCAATCACATTTAAGTGCCTGACAGAGGGTTCATTAACCACTTTCATAACTTTTATATACTGTTCCATTCTCTGATAGCGCGCGGGAAGAAAGAACACCTAAATCGTTCCGTTTTCGATCTGATTTCTCTTATTTTATTGGGATGGTCACGTCTCCCTAAGTAGGTGGGTGTTATCAAAATATTTACACTTTCAGAAGTAAAAGTCAATGATTCAAACTTCGCAAACAGATCACGCCGCAATGAATAACGTCTTTCTTTTAAGGATTTCAACCCCAATTCCTGCAACATTTCCGTGACCCTTTTCCCCCCGTAACGTGATAAAACAAAACGAACTGCCCTTCTCTGAACCTTCTCAATGTCTTCCGTCAGTCCCACCTGGTGAGGGTCCCACACTGGGCAACAGTACTCTAGGAGAGGGCGCATAAGTGTGATGTAGGTAGTCTCTTTGGTGGAGCTGGTGCATCTTCGAAGCGTTCTGCCAATGAAACATAATCTTTATTTCGCATTCCCCACAATATTTTCTATTCATATCTCCAGTCTAAGTTGTTCGTAATTGTAATTCCTAGGTATTTGGTAGAATTTACGACCTTAAGGTTTGACTGATTAATCGCGTAATTGAAGTTCAGCGGATTTCGACTTCACTAACCGATAAACGACAGCGTCATCCGCGAATTTCGATTGTCTCCTAAATCGTTTATAAACACAAGGAAGAATAGGGGACCTATAACGCTTCCCTGGGGAACGGCAGATATTACTTCTGTTTTACTCGATGACTTACCGTCAATTACAACGAATCGTGAATCCAATCGCATAATTGAGGAAATATTCCATAAGCACGAAATTATATATGATGCAACCATGTGTTAGCATCTTACCTCACGCAATTCATTCTTAAACTATTTCGTTAGTCAGGCGATACGACGTGGACTTAGTAGCAATTTATCCCCTTGTGGATCCTTGATTGCCTCTCACGATCTCGGGATGCTTAATTACTGTGAGCCCCCTTGCCTGCCACAAGTGTTTCATTCATCTATATCTACATACATACTCCGCAGTCCACCGTAAGGCACGTGGCGGAGGGTATACTGTACTACTACTGGGCATTTCCTTTCCTATTCCACCCCAAACAGGACGACGAAAAGAAAAAGAATGCCTATAGGCCTCCGTACGACGCTAATTTCTCTTGTCTCTTTCATCATTACACGAAATGTAAGTAGGCGGCAGGAAGATCGTTCTACACTCAGCTTCAAATTCCGGTCCACTTAATTTCCTCAATAGAATTTCACGAAAAGAACGTCGTCTTTCCACCAGCGATCCCCATTTGACTTGCCGGAGCATTTCCGTGACACTCGCGCATTGCTCGAAACCTACCAGAACAAACCTAGCTGCTCGCCTCTGAACTGCTTCTAAGTCTTCGTTTAAACTGATCTGCTGCGGGTCCCAAACACCTGAGCAATAATCAAGACGTGGTCGTACAAGCGTTTTATACACGGTCTCCTTTACAGTCGAAGTACATCTTCCCAAAATTCTCCCAATAAACCGAAGTCGCCTGTCCGCCTTACTCAGAACTGTCCTTACATGTTCGTTCCATTTCATGTCGCTCGACTATGTTCCGCCTAGATATTTGAACGACGCGACTACATCAAGAAGCTCACTACTAATGCTGTATTCGAACATTATGGGATTGTTTTTCCTACTCATGCCCATCACCTTACAGTTTCCTACATTGAGAGGTAGCTGCCATTCTTCGCACCAACTGGAAATTTTGTCTACGTCATCCCCTATGCTATTACAGTTAAAGACGACACCCTCCCATACACCACTGCATCATCAGCAAACAGCCGGAAATTACAAGTTACTCTGTCCATCAGATCACTTATATAGATAGACAATAATAGCGGTCCTATCACACGCCCTTGGGACACGCCTGACGATTCACTCGTACTGCGTACTATTACGCAAGAAGTTTTCCAGCCAGCTACAAATCTGTGAACCTACCCCATAAACTCGCATCTTCGTTAGCAGTCTGCAGTGAGACACCGCGTCAAATGCATTTTTGAAAACTAGAGGAACATACTCTGCCTGTTGCTCTTCGTCCATGGCTCGCAAGATGTCATGTGAGAAAAGGGCAAGCTGAGTTTCACATGAACGATGTTTCCTAAATCTGTGCTGATTCAGAGAAAAAATCTTTTTCCGTCTCAAGGACATTTACTATATTCCTACTGAGGATATGCTCCAAAATTCTACAGGAAACTGATGCCAACGATATTGGCCTGTAATTATGTGGATCAGTTCTCATTCCTTTCTTATAAACGGTAGTCACCTGCGCTTTTTTCTAATCACTAGGAACTTTGCGCTGAATTAAAGATTCAGCTAAGTAAGGGGCCAATTCCGTAAAATACTCTTTGTAAAACCGAATTGATATTCCATCCCGACCAGGAAGCTTTTTTGTATTTAGCTCTCTAAGCTGCTTTTCTATTCCGGAAATAAGTATTACTATGTCATTCATTTTGGAGTTAGCACGTTGATCAAATGATGGTACGATTGTGGGGTCCCCCTGCGTGAAAGATTTCTTAAAGGTTAAATTTAGAACTTCAGCTTTGCATTTGCTTTCTTCCATTCGTCGAAGCAAATGTTCGAAATGTTGTTTCTAATGAGGATTATGACTGACAGGGTCGGCGCAAAGCAGTGTGAAACGTGCCGCAGCACGGGGCGGCACACCTGCGAGGCGCGACGCGACGTAACGGCAGGCCTCCTGCCGCTGTTGGACAAGGCGGAGAGAAGCAGGGGCGAATTCTGTGACAACTCATTTTCTTCATTTGAAAGTAGCCATTCTGGTGTTTATGTTGTCGCTGAATATTAAAGTGATTTTTTTAATTGTTGCCTTTACTTTCAGAAGTACAATTATAGATATTGTTGGTTCTTTACGAATGAAAACTACAGAATTGGTACTTTCAGTTGACCGATGGGGTCAAGACAGATCAGATGCAGCTTTCTTGCCGGCCGCGGTGGCCGAGGGGACTGAGGCGCTTCAGTCACGGTCTGCACGGCCACTACTCTCGGGGGTTCGAATCACCCCTCGGACACGGATATTTGTGCAGTCCTTAGTCTTAGCTAGTTCATAAGTAGTTTGTAAGTTTAGGGACTGATGACCCCGTAGTTAAGTCCCATAAGTTCTACAAACAATTGAACATTTTTGCAGCTTTCTTGCTTTTCCTATTTTCGGAAAAGAGGCGCGCCCCAATTTGTTGTAACATGAATGTTTGTCTGTATGTCCTCTATGTGTTCATAAACCATTCTTCCAAATGGAATGACTGTTCACCGTACGGCCACGAAGGTTCCTGACCCAAAAATAAAAGAGCACGACACATAGCTCAGGAGATATGACGTCATAAATAATGACAGGCCACCGCGTGAGAATACCCATATGTATGCGTCAGTTTGGAAAATGGGAGTAGTTAGGGACCTGCAACAAGGTTTGCATGTAATTTCGGACGTTTATGAAGCGTTTTGTAACTGATTGCCCCCTCTCCACGCACACACGAAATGATGAAACGAAACTACCGCTCACAACAGATTCTCTGTATACGCCGTGAAACTGTCGCATAAGGCGTGAAATTGTATCAAATAAAGTTAGCATTACAGATTTGCATGTTATTATTTATTTTTGTTTGCAAGTCTCCCTTAATTCTCTTGTATCCAAAATGAAGCACTCTGTTTTCTTATACTCTATCTATCTTCGAAACAAGAGGAACGTCAACGTCTACCTTAAGTCTCATCGGTGCATGGGGGAGAGTACTTTGCAACATAAAAATGAATCCCTAAATACCTTGGTCGCGCCATAAGTTAAGAATGGCTCGACCCATTCCGCAAATGTTAGCCTGCGTTTCTTTTGAATAGAAGTCCATAGTTTTGTTCCGATTCTGATGAAATTTTGCACACTATACCTAACAAGAGGTATGTCTGTATTAAATTTCGTTCTGTGCATGGTGCATGGTGACAGTACGTAACATACGGAATTTAACAAAATGCATAGTTTTGCTCCAATCTTCATGAATTTTTGCACATATGACCTTTAAACCAAGAGGAAGATAACTGGGTACATAAATGTTTGTATGGTACATGACAGATGGTACCTTGCAGAAAACTTTGCCGAGAGAGGGAAAGGTGGAAACGAACAGAGAAATGGGAGAGAAAGGTGGATGCAGAGAGAGGGAGGAAGGGAATATGGACTACGAAAGTGTAGGATAAATAAACGCCCGTGCAACGCCGAGTTTATAGCTAGTAGGCTATACTTTTCATTGATGTAATAAGGAAGTGTTTTTTATGTCAAACACAATAAGTCCGATTGGAAGATTGAAATATGTGGAATGAATCTGAGAATGTCTGGATTTTGGAAATGTTCTCGGTAGAAATAAATATTATAAATAAAATATAACATTTTTACTTCTAGTCCCTACACACAGCCTTAACACTACTGGCAGATAAGTTGCATCCCTACGTTCCCATTCTTACTGGTTATTTGATTTTACAGAATCAGTTAATTTCGATTCCATAATAGTATTCAGAAAAGATTTAAAATAGCGCCTACTTTCATCCTAATAATGAACTCGACAATTATTAAAGCAAAACAGAAGGGATATTTGACTTTAGCTGCCACCGGGCTTTGTATTAAATAAATGGAGAAACATGAAAATTTGTGTAAGGGCGCGTTTCGAACCCAAGTTTCCAGCTTACTAGCAGTCTCGCTGACCACTGTACCAATTTCACAGACTAACCCTAGCATGTCTCCTGCCAGACCAAAATTTCCAACTTATCCCCTGCCCATTATCTCTCAGAACTCATTGCATTTCACTAATTTCCGTAAGAGTTCGACCCTGGTGTACAGCCGCACTTGAAGAAAGGATCATCGGCAGTTCTTTCTCTCTTTATTAATATTTTAATATCAAACAGTAGGCTGGCAGCAGCTTAAGCGCAGCTCTTTACCCGAGCTACTTTTCAAACATGGACATGATGATTTAAAAAAAAAAGTAAAAAATAAAAAGTGAAATTAGTAAAACTTTGACGCAAAGTAGTTATTTTCAGAGATATAAAACAGAAAGATAAATAAAATGCATATAGTTCGATAGAAGGTTTGTGCTACGGTGGCATTAAAAACATTAATCAACATAAACACTGAACAGACAAAGATAACACTGAAGACACTGTATAAAACAGCGATGGCGACACTTGATTGTGGATGGTAGTTACACTATTAAAAGACACTGATGTACCAGAAACACTGGACTATGCACTATTATAAGTCGGCACTAAGGACATAGCAGGAAGGCGGAAAGTTCGGTTTGAGGACAGGAGGGTGGGGGGAAGGAGTGTAGGGACTTCGGGGAGGGGAGGGGAAGAGATAACCAAATGGGGGAAGAATAGGGAGAGGAGGGCGTTGCATCTATGGGGAGGGGATCAGGTTTGGTGGAATAGATATATCGGGCGACATTCGGTAGGGGGAGGTGGCGGAAGTTATCTTTGCAAAGGATGTGGAGCCTATGTAGGTGAAGGGTGGGAGGGGTGCAGTGGCAAAGGCGTGGCTGAGGCATGGGATTGGTAAGGATCGGGTAGACTAGAGGGTTATGGGAAAATATTTTTCGGTTGATGTAGAGAATCTGGGTCTGTTATAGGTACTCCAGAAGGTGAGCGAACGGGATTAGAACGTAAAGGATCCGTGTAAGGTAGGGGAGCTGGATGCGGTAGCCAAGGCGGAGGATGTGGCATTCGAGGATTTGAGATCTCTTATAATAGGTAAGAGGAGAGGAAACCCAGTTTTTCTTTCTAGATGGTTTATTTTATGATGATGAATAATAACTCATCATATATTTACATAATCAGATGGTGCCTAAAATGGGTGAAACGCGTCAGTGTAATAAAAAAAATTGCAACTGATACTGACTTCTGAGATATATTCATAACCAATTGCTGTACCGGCCACCGATCTGGAGTGGAAGCAGTTTTAATGAAAGTTTCTGTAAAGCTGTCAGCTCCATGACTAAAACTCTCCGACCCCTGACAACTGTGTGATCTTTGAGTAGATATTTGATGCTACATAATTCTATAAACAAATGAAGTACTTCTCAAATACATGCGCCGGGAAATTACTGCTGAATTGAAAGTCAAAAGAGAACTGTCACGCTATTAATACATTAGTCACAACGTTCGCGCTCAGCGGTATGAAAGTAAGATTCATAAATCATTCTTAAATTGAACTTTAGCATCTGTCATGGGCCAACATTTCGTGGATAGTCAGAGGTATGGAGGGAGCGAAGGAGATACAAAGGTGCTGACAGCATCTGTTACTTTCTCACCTGAGATAAAACTGTATTTGAGAAGTCTCTCGACCATAACTATAAAGCAATTTCTATCAGGAATCACAAATGTCCCAGTATTCTTGATTTTATTTAAGCCACAAGAAGTCTGTCCCGACATCAGTAACCGAGTATTTCAAGCACTTTCTGCGATGAATATGGATTACCATTATATTCGACAGATAGCATTTAACCGTAACAGGTAATAACGAATACCATTCTATTATAGTCGACAACATCTTTTAACTGTTTAAAGAGCTACAACACTTAGCACTTTCATAAGCGAGTCTTACCAAAAGAAAAAACAATTCTCCATTCCTTTCTTGGAGCCAATCTCCTATCAGATTCAACGGCTTCTTCGTAACTACTGCCTTTTCTACCAATAATAGTTTGAAAAAACATTTTCATTCACAATTTAAAATCAACCTTTTCTCCTTTGAATAATTCTGGCGTCTATAAGAATATTTACGATACTTGGTCTTCTTACAACATAGGACAAACTGTACGCGCATTTAAAGTCAAATTCAAGGGACATCTTTTGAGAAAAAATGGCACCAGCACCCAAAATACATCCTTTGCTGACCACCTAATTACAGGTCACGCACTCGTAGCCATTCATGATCTTAATATTTTGCACACTGAGAAGAAAGGCAGCAGATTAGAGGTATTCGAGGAATTGGAAATATTAAAATATGTTTCTCGTAATGACGGGCTTATTCCGAACGAGCAGTTACAACCCTGTAATAGGAGTTTCTTCAGCGGTATTAAGCTGTTACTGAGTCTTTGATTTTGTTTATTTCGTGAATTGTCCGAAATATTTCTTCCGGGTTGATCCAAAAAAAGTTTTCCAAAAAGCAAACTGTTACAGACTAGCTGAAAACTCGGTGTTTCCAGGGTATTTTTTTATTTACTTCAGCCTTGTGTTAGTACTTCTACTATCCCTTCTGTCTCTGTCAATCTCTCTTTTCCTCTAAAAGCGTGTTATTTTCATGTGAGAATATTTCAAGAAATAAGGCTGTGTCGCATAATGTACAAAATTGTAAGATAGTAATCAAAATACAAATTACATATAAAGTTTGTACAATATCATATTGAATGAGTTATATGTTGTACAATTGTATAATTTTTCAGGTATATATTCATTTGTATATGTGCTGTATGTCTGTAAATCTCTTGGAAACACAATTAGTAGTAAAGAAGTAACATTAAAAATTGGTGCGTAACAGGGCGGTTTCCAAGAACGTTACTGTGTATGTGCTCATATCTCATGAACCACGCGCCGTACTGTGATACAATTCAGTGCTACATTCAACTGTATGTTTGTGTACTGTCTGTAAAATTTCCTGCGGCTACAAATTGAAGTGTAGAAATTATAAATTGTAACGTCATACCGAATGCCGTAGTTTTGCTCCATGAACAGCAAAAAAGTAGTAAGCGAGAAACTTTTTTTCCTTTCATTATTTTGATACGGTTGTCGGTGAGAAAAAGTTTAATAAAGGTTTGAAATTATGTTTAAAGTTCGTTGCAAGTCGCTAAGTAGTGTCATTCTGGTATAATGTATTTATAAAGTCTCGCCGCTTTATGTGCCAGTTTCTTGCAACTACATTGTTTATTACGTCATATCTTCTGAACGATGTGTCGTATGATTCTTAACCCTGCAGCAATAACCTCACGGTAAGGAATGTGTGTACCAAATTTGTTGAAATCGATCGAGTGGTTTAGGAGAAAATGAGCAACATTGTCTCTAAATGCAGCAATTTTTTGCGCATGTGATTGTTTATGACGTACTATCTCGTGAAATCTTCGTTCTACGTGATTCTTACACCTACGGTGATCATCCTCCCTCCTGGATTAAAGTTTACGTGAACAAAATTTGATTAAGACTGGAACAAAACTTCAGATTTGTATGCAATACGTGCAAACAAACATACGGACACTCTGTTTTGACTTGCTGTACAATGCCATGGAAAGAAAAATGTGTTTGTTTGGGTGACAGATTCTTGCTTGTATTCCTGTCCGATCAGTAACATAATTATCCTCGGAAAGCGAATATTTCTTTATGAAAATTAACACATTACGCCGCCGTAGACTTGACGACTGGAGGGTACGCAACCCGCACGATCCCTATGTTGCACACGCTGTCGCATTATGCCTCTAAGCAGCAAATATTTTCAAATCAATAAAAATCTTGATCCGATCGCTACCAAACTTCACAGGTACACTGTCTGGGCTTACCTGAATATTATGCAATGATATCATCAAAATCGCTCCAGCTGTTTTCGAGTTTATAGAGGACATACAGACAAACATTCATATTTTTATATACAGAGATTTATAAAATTTATTTGCTCGTTAATTTACTCAACCATTTTTATACTTCTAATATGAGGCTTCAGGCTTATTACACTCCTGGTCATTAAAATTGCTACACCACGAAGATGACGTGCTACAGACGCGAAGGAAGAAGATGCTGTGATGTGCAAATGATTAGCTTTTCAGGGCATTCACACAAGGTTGGCGCCGGTGGCGACACCTACAACGTGCTGACATGAGGAAAGTTTACAGCCGATTTCACGGCGTTGCCTGGTGAAACGTTGTTGTGATGCCTCTTGTAAGGAGGAGGAATGCTTACGATCTCGTTTCCACCTTTGATAAAGGTCGGATAGTAGCCTATCGCGAATGCGGTTTATCGTATGGCGACATTGCTGCTTGAGTTGGTCGCGATCCACTGTTAGCAGAATATGGATTCGGTGGGTTCAGGAGGGCAATACGGAACGCCGTGTTGGATCCCAACGGCCTCGTATCACTAGCAGTCGAGATGACAGGCATCTTATCCGCATGGATCTAACGGATCGTTCAGCCACGTCTCGATCCCGGAGTCAACAGATGGGGACGTTTGCAAAACAACAACCATCTGCACTAACAGTTCGACGACGTTTGCAGCAGCATGGGCTATCAGCTCGGATACCCTTGACGCTGCATCACAGAAGCGCTTGCGATGGTGTACGCAACGACGAACCTGGGAGCACGAATGGCGAAACATAATTTTTTCGGATAAATTCAGGTTCTGTTTACAGCATCATGACCCGTGTTTGGCGACATCGCGGTGAATGCACATTGGAAGCGTGTATTCGTCATCGCCATACTGGCTTATCACCCGGCATGATGGTATGGGGTGTCATTGGTTACACCTCAGTTCGCATCGACGGCACTTTGAACAGTGGCCGTTACATTTCAGATGTGTTACGACCCGTGGCTCTACCCTTCGTTCGATCTCTGTGAAACCCTACATTTCAGCAGGCTAGTCCACGACCGCACGTTGCAAAAAATGTTCAAATGTTTGTTAAGCTTATGGGACTTAACTACGGGGTCATCAGTCCCTAAACTTACAAACTACTTATGAACTACTTACGAACTAGGACGGCACAAATATCCATGCCCGAGGGGGGATTCGAACCCCCGACCGTAGTGGCCGTGCTGACCGTGACTGGAGCGCCTTAGTCACCTCGGCCACCGCGGCCGGCCGCACGTTGCAGATCCTGTACGGGCCTTTATGGATACGGAAATTATTCGGCTGCTGCCATGACCAGCACATTCTCCAGATCTCTCACCAATAGAAAAAGTCTTGCCAATGGTGGCCGAGCAACTGGATCGTCACAATACGCCACTCACTACTCTTGATGACCTGTGATATCGTGTTGAAGCTGCATGGGCATCTATACCTGTACACCGCATCCAAGCTCTGTTTGACTCAATGCCGAGGCATATCACGGCCGTTATTACGGCCAGAGGTGGTTGCTCTGTGTACTGATTTCTCAGGATCTATGCACCCAAATTGCGTGAAAATGTAATCACATATCAGTTCCAGTATAATATATTTGTCCAAAGAATACTCGTTTATCATCTTCATATCTTCTTGGGGTAGCAGTTTTAATGGCCAGTAGTGTATATCGTTGGAGGAAGGAGTGGTAGAGTCGGCGAGATTGACACAGTGGGAGGATGGCCTGTGGAAGGAGTGTTGGTAGACTGCTTTGGTGAGGATGTGGGCCTGGACTGTGTCAGCAATGGCCTGGTGGAGGAACAAGGATGTATGGTCAATCGGTGAGTGTGTGGAACGGAAGGTGGTGGCTAGCGGCCGAAGTATCTATGGAGCGACGGTAGGCATCCCAGACAGCTCAGGAGTAATCATGCACTAGTTTGGGAGGGGGCACTGGACGGAGAGTGCGGGCGCGGTGGGTCGGGAGCGGTGATCGAGGGTACGTAGTACTGGGGCGTGTTTACTGGCTATTAAGTCTAGTACTTCCGCCCTAAGGCGGCCCAGGAGTTTAGGAGCTGTGAGGACGGGGGGAGGGAGGGTTGGTGTTGCTTTGGGGCGTGTAGGGTGCGCCTTGGTAGCACCTTGGTAGAGTGCCAGGCTATGAACCCAAAGATCGGGGGTTCGATCCCCGCCAGGTTTCAGGATTTTTATCGTTCACTTTCCACTTCTTTCACCTCTGGCAGTGTTGCTGATGTGAAAAATACAGAGTAGCACCGTGGTTCGGAACGCACGTTAAACTGTAAACTGCTGGGTTAGTTAGTTCGAAGGTTGGAGGAAGGCAACAACATACCACCTTCTAACAGGACCATGCCTAGTAGAGCACTGTGGTGCTCTAACCAATCTTCATATTGTTGACTGCTTTACCTTACCTTTTTAAGGTGGGGAAGTGGAAGGATATCGTCCCACGCTGTTCGAAAATGGAATAGTAGATGTATAGTTTAAAGGTGGTTCGATGAACCCTCTGCCAAGCACTTAAATGTGATTTGCAGATTATCGCATGTAGATTATGTAGCGAGGTGATAACGGACTGGCAGGCTGATGGGGAAAAGGTTTAGGTCTGCGGCAGCCACGTAGGTGGGGCATTCGACATGAAATATGGGATTGGAGAAATGCTGTGGACTTATATGGTGGCGAGGGAGACACTGAGGAATAGGAGAAAGAGGCTGAGGATAAGGTGTTCAGTAGGGTCATTAAGGAGAGTTGTAGCCAGACGGGGTGACGGCAGAGTGACCAATCGCAACTCCACCTCGGGTGAGGGGAGGGGGACCGTCGGTGCGATGGAGGAGGAGGTAAGGAGCAATACTGATGACATGACAGGGTTATAAAAAGATTTTGTAGAGGAAGAATGCATCCGCGCGTTTTTGGTGGGCAGGGATTGAATGTTATGGTAGAGTAAGGTGTAGAAGAGGCTTGTCTTTTGGGTCAGTGGGGGAGAAGAGGGGAAGGGTAGACGGAAAGAGGTTTAAGGTGCGGTAACTTGCCGGGAGAAGGTGAAGTGGGCACGGGCGAAGCTGGCATAGGTTTCCAACTGAAAGACGGAGCGGGCTTCAAGGACGATCTGCTGTACGGTGTGGGGCCGTTGGATGGAGTGGATGTTCTGCAGGACGGTGGTGTCAAAACGGATGAGGTCCTCCACAGTTCACAAGGAGTTGTTGGGGTGCATGGGAGTATCGACGGGACGGACGGGAACGGTGAGTGTGGGAGTGGTGGGGGCGGGGACGGATTTACATTTATAGGAGTAGGTGTAGTGGGGGCCGCCACAGGTTCATCGGCCGTGTTGGACTTACGTATAAATACAGCATCGCACGGAAGTTTATGACCAGCATGAAAGAAAGACAAAAAGCTACTTATTACATTCAAATACGAATTAGCGGTATTATTTGCCCAGCGCCATGTTCAATATAACGTTCAAGACTATTATTCCATGATTTTTTGTAAATGATATCGTTTAAATTTAATTTCACGTTGTTATGATTTTCAAGTTCCAAACATTGCATGCCGCCAAAATTGTATTTTTCACGCATAATATAATCTTTCCTCACTGGATGGCGTTCATGTTAGGCCAAAAAATCTGTAAAAACGCTTACAGGTTATTTACGTGTAGCCGATCTTAATATGCGACAAATAGTACGTCAAGAATGTATTTCCTTGGGATATGTCCATTCTACCTTGCAGCAACATGTGGATACTGGCCCGAATATGGATCGGCCATTAAAGGAAAGGCCAAAATCAATTCAAAGAGTGATGGCATATACATAGTAGTTACAAGTAAACTTGATGGCTTCAAGTCAGTGCCATAACAACAGAGGAAAGTCGATGCGGCTTCAGATAGTGAACCGTAAGTTTCCATAGTGGCTAAGAAACCCCTCACTGCTCATAACCTAATAGCCTCTTTCTATTTCCAGATTTGTTGTAACTACTGTGCCCTTATACACAGGGTGTTCAGAAATTCCTATTAGAATCTTTGAGCATTTGTACAGCAGAATGAATACATGAATGTATGAAATTCCTAAAACAATCTTTGAGCATTTGTACAGGAGAATGAATACATACATACATTCAGTCTGATAAGAAACTTTACTTGTTGACACTGCGAAACAAATCTATATTGCTACAAACTCTTTACTTTTCATATTTTAGAAAGAAGTAATATGGACAAAAACAGGAAGAAAATACATTATCTAGTAAACGGTGTGCTCTAAAAGACATGCCTAACTACGCTGAGGTTTGGGAATTTTTTCAAGCGTCATTCGCCTTAAAGATATTTTAAATAAAATATAGGCTAATTGGCTTACAGAAAAATGAATCAATTTGTGTTAAAAAGTAGTTTTACTAGTGAAAATAAATTAAATTTAAAAAATATGCTCAGTTGCTACGTCAGGAACATGTGCAGTTTTTGTGGCGATCCTTGTTTCGTGTAACCTACACATGTCGTGTTTATTTATTTATTTTTATTTCTTAATGAAAAATAATAGTACCACCTGGCAGCATCCGTAGCGTCTGTTCCGCTCCACGCCAAAGCTGGAGTGACTGGTGGATGATCCACCTCTTGATTGAAACAAGTTGCAAATAAATTCAAAAGTTCTTCTTAGGTAGAAAATAAAACTTTCAGTTGGCGGCTGAAAATGGAGCGAATGCGATTAGTTCCAAAATGATTGAGTCACCCCCGACCCTACTGCCATCCTTACGTCAAAATCCACTCTCCCCGGTTGCAACCCGTTCCTTCGCTGCGGCCTTCTGGCCTGGGAACCGAGCAGATGTGGACGCTGGACGAAGGGCTTCGCTCGATGGCCCCGGAACCGGACAGTGAACTCGGCCGAAAGGTCGAGGCCACCTGTTTGTTGTGAGTAAGGCGCCTACACGCTCCGTTGCTGTGAATACTACCCTCCATCCAACATCAATCTTCACCAAAAGGGGGTTGCGAATATTTTTATCGGTTTCTTGAAATACGAGTTTGATTCAGATTTTCCGTGACGTAATAAATATGCAGTGATGACCGCTATTGATACAAGATTCAATGTCTGCTCTCCTGTACACGCTTTGTTGCAGTGTGTACAAGCTGCTTCCCATTGGTAACTGGGTGTTATGCAATTACAGTAATGCTCTATAGCGTACGATTTTTTTCTTAAGGTTTCCATTCTTCAGACATAGAAACGGAGGCGACAACAACGTTGACCATCTCTCCGTGACTATCTGCCTGTTCAAAGTATCTATGCTCGGAATAGTTGGAGGTATCAAAAAGAATTGTATGTTAATTGTTACAGTCGATTGGCAGTGTAAAGAATTTTAGCTTGCAAGTTAATACAGTTGCTTTTCTCTTGATATGTGCATAAACCTATACATTAGGTGCCACTGAAAATCATGAAAGTAAGATACAAACAAGGTTTCTCTGTATAGATAAAGGAACAGTTCCAAAACTTATTAATTTGTAATTTATCGTGAGCATATTTTTACCGCAATTAATATACGTGGATTCCCTATTGTTTTTCAGTAATTGGGTAAGTTATTTATGTAGACGATTTTTCTATATATTTTACAAATATTTATTGTTAACTGAGCTACAATTAAGTGACACCAATGGCTTTGCCACATCATAGTAGCAATAGGAGACTACCTGAAGACATGTCTTAGAACGTTCGTGGTTGATACTGTCGTTTATTGGTTAGTAAAGTCACTGTAATATCCAAACCAACAACAGCTGAAAAACACTCACATATTAATGAAATATGCTACACCCATTCCTTTCCAGAACGTTTCGTTAGCAGTTTTTATGTCCGAACTGACACCGATAGCAGTTCTCTCATATTATGTTGTGTGGAGGAGCTCTGTGCTCGACCAATCATAACCAAAAGTATTTTGTGACAGTGAAGAAGTTTCTTCGATCTTCGGCATACATCCCAATATTATCTGCAAGTTTCGAAGAAAGTGTACAATTGAAGAACCCTTTCACTATCCCATTGTTTCTTTTGTGTGTTTGCTTGTGGCTGCTCCAATTTATCTGTTAAAATATTAGGTGACTCATTTTATTTTCTTCTAGATATTACATTTTAGTATAAAATATATATAGGGTATTATTCACAATGAATTTAAACGTTTCTCGGTCTGTTAAAGGGATTGATGCCTACAGTAAAAGTGGAAGAATAGCTTTACTTTCGTTCAGGTTTAATACTAAAAAGTTAAAGAAATAATAAATGGAGTATATACGACACATAAATGGGCAATGAAGAACATGTCTTTGAGTGATAATATTTTTTCAAGGTTGTAAAGCTTTTCGGAAGTATAATCCTTACCAAAATGAACCGCCAAGGATTACAGTGTTCTATAGAAAAGTCGTACCTCGTTCTAGATCTCCAATGATAAATTATTATTTTGATCCTACTTGGTTTTTTGAATCTATTGGACCAAACTGCGCGGTCATCAGTCCGTAGCTTACAAACTACTTAAACCTAGGTAAACTAACCTAAGGGCAACACACACACCCATGCCCCAGGGAGGACTCGAACCTCCACGGCGAGCAACCGCGCGCTCAGCAGCGAGGGGCTTTAGACCGCTCGGCTACTCCACCGCGGCAGTACCCTTATTATTAACCTTTCTCCTCTTCCATATGGCTCCCATTTTTTCTCCGTTCTTCATTCCACTTAGTTCCTATTCTCTTCGAAACTTGTTTGTGTTTACAACTCATCTATTTACCTTTTGCCTTTAAAGATCCCCGCCTAACACTACTGTTGTTTCTATATGGGCTTTCCTAAGTCCTTCTTACTTCTTGGTTCTCTGCTGGCATGTTGAATAGTCTGTTGCTTCCATTGATTTACAGTAAGTCTGTGCCATTCTCCTGTTTCTTCTTGACCAACAATTGTTCTCATTATCTTTCGTTATTCCTTCAGGACGTTTTCCAAATCAGTATTTCTGGGAGTTGTAATAACTAAATATGTACTACATACAATGCTAATGAAGGAATAATGATGGGTAGATGGAAAGGTGAAGTGATAATGGGCAGTATATATAAAACTGTTGTATGTGTGCTAGTAAAAGTAAATGATACAATGAGCTTAAAATGCTACATCATTATAATGTGTAGTTTATAAGAGAAGGAAAAAGGAAGTGATAACTGCCAGAATAGGAAATTAATAGAAGTTGAGAACACTATCAAGCAGCATTAGTTTCTACCTTTACAGAAGTTCCGATCATCTCCAGTAGTAATATGTGCTGGCTTTTAATTTTACGTTCTCATTGAGGAAAAGAGGAAGGTCACATCAGGCCATTTATAACATTGTTTCGCCAGTGAATCAAGTTGAGCTCAAAGTTTAATACATAGTTTCTTGCTCAAAATACAACGTTGTTGCAAGGTGTTATGTGGGATTGCTTGATGACCAATGACTTACTTACTTAATTTCAATTCAGTTTGTGCAATTACTTTAACCAGAGTTGTTCCCTGCCTGTGTCTGTTTGTCGCCTATTTACGTCTATACATGCTTCTAGTTCATAAGACTTGGGTCTGTCGATGAGATGATTCCTGTCCTATATGTTGTAGCTGATTAGCAGCTGTGGGTATGCTGGATAACGGGATATAATAACCCTTTGAGTGTTGAACTTGACCGTCCAGCTGGTCGCGTCAAGTGTGCCGATGCGGTCTACCTGCCTGGCTGAAACCAGAAAGCTCTTTAAAGCAGGGTATTTTCCCAGATAGATAGATAGGGGATATGTCTGATGTCAACAACTACCGCCCCATCTCACTTCTGACAGTTTCTGACATTTTTCATATAGTTATGTATTCTCGAGTTGCTTTTCACATAATAGTAAAAGTAAACAAATTATCAGTTTGGTTTTCGAAAAACCTTTTCAACAGAAAATGCTATATATACCTTCGATGATGAAATATCAAATGCTTTGAGTAACCGGACATCACCAGTTGAGATTTTTTTGATCTCTCAAAGGATTTTGATTGTGTAAATTATGGGATTCTTCTAGATAAGCTTAAGTATTGGGACATGAATGGCACAGTGTACAAATGGTTTAAATCATACATAACTAGAAGAGTGCAGAAAGTTGAAATAAGCAGTTCACTTGATATAGAAGAAACAATTAATTTCTCTAACTGAGGTGTTATCAAAAATGGGGTCCCACAAGGTTCGGTCTTGGGTCCTTTGCTATTCTTAATATACATTAAGGACTTTCCATTCTACATTCACGAAAATGCTTAGCCAGTTCTCTTTGCTGATGGTACAAGTATAGGTATGAGGCCTATCACACAGGAATTAACTGATGAAATTGTAAATGATATCTTTCAGAACATTATTAAGTGGTTTTTTACAAATGGATTCTCATTAAAGTTTGAAAAAACCCAGTATGTACGGTTCCATGGCATGACACCATTAATAAATTTAGACTTTGAACAGATATCTGTAGCTAAGGTAGAATATTAAAAATTATTAGG
Source organism: Locusta migratoria (assembly GCA_026315105.1). Lineage (NCBI taxonomy): Eukaryota > Metazoa > Arthropoda > Insecta > Orthoptera > Acrididae > Locusta > Locusta migratoria. The sequence continues at coordinate 730,912,151 of CM048744.1, read as the reverse complement.
TGTTCACGTTGACGAGGAATTGAATTGGAAAAACGTAATGACGATCTGCTGAAACATTTGAGTTCAGCTACTTACGCTATCAGGGTCATTGCAAAATTTGGTGATATATATCTCAGTAAATTAGCTTTCTATACCTATGTCAGCTTTCACATGAGATCAAATTCTAGTGCAATTCAACAATTAGTAAAAAGGTATTCATTGCACAAAAGTGTTAATCAGAATAATTGCTGGAACCCACCCAAGATCATCCTGGAGACATTTGTTTAGAGATCTAGGGATCTTCGCTCTTCACTCATGAAATTTGTTATTAACAATCTGACCCAGTTTAAAAGTAATAGCATTGTTCATAGCTACAACATTAGGAGAAAGGATGCTATTCAGTATTCCAGGTTAAATGCAACTTTGGCACAGGAAGGGTTGAATTATGCTCCCACAAAAGTCTTCGGTCACTTACCACGTAGCATCAAAAGTCTGACAGCCAACTGGTACTTAACCCTCCGTCGGGCGCAGTCGGCCTCACAGGCCAGCAAAACACTTTTTTGATTCCAGTGCTTAACAGTGGTGGCCCCCTCCTCACCGTTTACTCGAGTAACTTTGGGAACCTCACACAGTGCCGATCCGCAGGCTGCCATCGATTTCCACGTGGATCACGGGGAACTCCTTGGGCCTCACAGGCCGTCTGCGCCCGATTACGTTATAGTTTTTAAGGTGAGATTTTTCAAGATATTTTTATTTTATTACTTCGTTTCAATCAAACTAAGTCTGTCCTCTGTGATTTTCACCGTTACCTTCGGAAAAAAGAAGACTTTGACGACCCTGGCCCTTCAGACTGAGTGCGCCTGATCGAGTTCTAATTTCAGTTTTCCTTTCTTTTCCTACGTTATCACATCCATATTTTCTGCTGAAATGTCCATACAAGTATATTATGCCTCTAAGCCAATGATATTGTGGAAATTATGCTCTTCCTCGAGGACGAAACTGCTGAAGATCCAGCCGCACTCGAAGATTTAGTCGATGAGACACCTACTCTCAGGATGAGGTAGGAGAATGCAAGGAGGACTCAGCAACTGAACAGGAAGTTTAGAGAACAGCTCGGGGATATGAAGAAGAGAAGAAAATATGTGAGGAGTTTTTATTTTGGAAACGATAAGACGACGAAGTAGTCTAAGTAGATACCTTCTACTAATCATAGTGTGAAGAGTCACATCCTTATTACACAACATCCAGTGTAAAAGATATTGCTACAAATGACGCCACCAATTCCAAACCCTTGTGTCATCAACTTCTAACTGGACAATTTAGCCTGTGTATGCTATGAATATATGTGAAATGTCGATTCGGCTACAAACTCGACTGAAAAAAATTTTACCCCACAAGGAACGGGAAAGTTCTCCCACATTACCTCCCAAACGGCTAAAACGTCGACCATGCGTGGCTGAAACAAGAGTTAGGAGGATGAAGAATCACGAATGTTCAGCTTGTCATCAACCAATCTGCTTGAGCGACGTATATGTTATGTGCCATACCTATGTTTCAGCTGTTGATGTGGGAGCTATAGCATCGGTTTTTGGCTGCAAATGTGGCGAGAAAAGATGATTCCATGTCAGAATAGACTGCCTAATGTCCTTTAAAAATAACTTCATTACTTTTATGGATGTCTGTTCAACCAATTTTTAATGCTCTTTGTGGGAAATTGGTAATTTTGGTTACTTTAGTTTGAGGTGTATTGTGTTCAATAAATCCATTATTATGCTTTAAGTTTGCTGTAATTCGTTCCTTTAGATCCTCTTCAAGCCTAGCAAACACGCATTTTGAATTTGATTTAACATGACGGAGCTAGTCCACAAAATATGTGGGTGGCCTCTCAGGCCGGGAGCGCCTGATTTTGTTTCATCTGAAGGTGCGCCCGACGGAGGGTTAAAAAGAAATTAAAAGAATTTCTGAATGGCACCTTCTTCTACACTATAGATTAAATTTTAGATAAAACTTAAAAATAATAAAAAAGAAAATTAAAACAATTAAGAATCCTTCAAATATTTATTGTCATATATAGACAACATTTACTAAATTGCCACGTTTCACATCATTACCAAATGTCATATATACGATATATGGAACAAGTATTAATCTAATCTAATGTAATCAGGGTGGCCGTGACACTCTCACAGTCACTGTGGTCGCAGCGTTACAAATAATCGCAATGTATCTGGATAATTCCACCCTCATGTATAATAGAAATTGCCCTGGTGGAGTGGCTTGCGTGCCTCGACGACACGGATCTCTGTACCGTAGGTGCAACCACAGTAGAGGGGTATCTGTGGAGAGGCCAGACAAACGTGTGGTTCCTGAAGAGGGGCAGCAGGCTTATCAGTAGGTACAGGGGCAACAGTCTGGATGGTTCTGGACGTAAAATAGTCCCCCATTCGGATTTCCGGGCGGGTACTACTCAGGAGGATGTTTTCATCAGGAAAGACAACACTGGCATTCTACGGATCGGAGCGTGGATGTTAGATCCCTTAATCGAATAGGAAAATTAGAAAATTTAAAAAAGGAAATGGTTAGAGCGACCTTCCTATCGGTAGTCACGAAAAAGAATTGGACAATACATAGCTCTGGGTAGTAAAAGCTTATGGCTCGTTGTCTCTGTTCTGTGAGTTATGTATGTCAGCTTCTATGCACTGAACAGCTACCCAATCTGTTTAAACATGATGGATAATTAATCTGTAGTTTAGCCAGTTTATCAATCTGCATATGATGACGTGAAAATATATTTAAACAAACATAAATTAAACCTCTGAATGACAAACAAATTTGATTCTAAGATAAAGAAGTGATTCACTCACGAAGTAATTCTTTATAAATGGAGTTTATTACCATTATTTGACATGAAAATGCGGAGGTGGTCCTACTTTATACACCGGTAAATAACTGAATATTTCACCAACTATTGTTCATGAGAAGCGCAGTAAGTATCACACGCACTCGAGAGTAAAAGTTCACTAGTTAATTAATGGAGTCAATTGAACATTGCAGTTCCAAATTAAACCACGATTAAAGTATTTGCTATAAAAACAGTTTGTCATCACACGGGTATAAGATTACTGAATTATCATAGTTCCACAGCCCTGCTACCATGCATAGCTTATCACTTTTCACCAGAGACTAAGTTCTTCAGTAATTTTTTTAAGTCCACACATGCCTATCTCTTCAAATCACAAGTTCGTAACGCGGCTTCAGATCGCCGAGCGTCACAACCTTTCACCACGCGTCCACGTTATGAGTCCCTTCCCAAGCGTTCGAAAAGCCTGCTTTCCCTGCTCCCAAAATTGTATCTTTCCGCTCATCCTAACACCTCATCTTTAAAATACAATTTACCTTTCAAAATATTACACATTTGAATATTGGACAATTAAATTCTTTGACCACCTCCCTATAAATGTTGTTTACATTTGTTGTTGTTATGGTCTTCAGTCCGGAGACTGGTTTGATGCAGTTCTCCACCCTACTCTATCCTGAGCAAGCCTTTTTATCTCCTCATAAGAACGGCAACCCACATCCACTTGGATCTGCTTACTATACACGTCTCTTGGTCTCCCTCTGCGATTTTTACCCCACACACTTCCCTCCAACGCTAAATTTACGATTCCTCCATGTATAAGAATGTATCCTACCAAGCGATCCCTTCTTTTCGTCAGGGTATGCCAAAAATTCCTTTTCTCACCAATTCAGTTCAGTACCTCTTCATTAGTTATGCGATCTACCCACCTAATCTTCAGCATTCTTCTGTAACACCACATTTCGAAAGCCTCTATTCTGTTCCTGACCGCACTGCTTATCGTCCATGTTCCACTCCCGTACAAGGCAACACTCCACATAAATGCTTTCAGAAAAGACTTCCTTACACTTAAATTAATATTCGATGTTAGCAACTTTCTCTTTTTCTAAAATGCTTTTCTTCCCATTGTCATTCTGCATTCTATATCCTCTGTACTGCGACCATCGCATGTTATTTTACTATCCAAGTAACAAAACTCATCTATCATCTTCATTGTTTCGTTACATAATCTAATTCCTTCAGCATCGCCTGATGTTTTAAGACCGCATTCCATTATTTCTGTTTTGCTCTCTTCAACACACTCTCCATTCCATTCAACTGCTCTACCAGGTCCTTTGCTGTCTCTGACAGAATTACAATGTCATCAGCAAAACGCAATGTTTTTATTTCTTCCCCCTGAACTTTAATCCCTATTCCAAATTTTTCCTTGCTTTCCTTCACCGCCTGCTCGATGTACAAATTGAATAACACCGGAGAAAGGCTACAACCCTGTCTTACTCCCTTCCCAACTGATACTTCCCTTTAATGCCCTTCGAGTCTAATAACTGCGGTCTGGCTTTTGTACAAGTTGTAAATAACTCTCCTTTCCATTTATTTTACCCCTGCTGACTTCAGGATGTGAAAGAGTGTATTCCAGTCGACATTGTCAAACGCTTTCTCCAAATCTACAAAAGCTAAAAATGTAGGTTTGCCTTTCCTTAATCTATCTTCTAAGATAAGTTAGTATTGCCTCCCGGGTTCCTACGTTCCTCATGAATCCAAACTGATCTTCCCCGAGGTCAGCTTCTACCAGCTTTTCCATTCTCCTGTAGATAATTCGTGTTAAAATTTTGCAACCATGACTTATCAAACTAATGGTTCTGTGATTTTCATACCTCTCTGCGCCTGATTTCTTTGGAATGAGGATTATTACATTTGTCCTAAAGTCTGAGGGTATTTCGCCTGTCTCATACATCCTACACACCAGTTCCAATAGTTTTGTCATGGCAGGCTCTCCCAGAGACTTTAGTAGCTCTGAGGGTATGTCATCTACTCCTGGGGCCTTGTTCCGACCTAGATCTTTCAGGGCTCTGTCAAATTCATCTCTCAGTATAGTATTTCCTATTTCATATTGATATACTTCCTCTTCCTACAACATCGTCTCTAAGTTAATTTCCTTTAAAGATCTGCTCTATGTACTCTTTCCACCTTTCAGCTTTCCCTTCTTTGCTGAGAACTGGTTTCCCATCTGAGTTCTTGATATTCGTCGAGTTGCTTTTCTTGTCCCCAAATGTCTCTTTTATTTTTCTGTGGGCGGTATGTACTTTTCCCCTTCTTATTCATTCTTCTACAGATTTGCATTTGGCTTCTAGCCACTCCTGCTTAGCCATTTTGCACTTCCTGTCAATCTCATTTCTTAGTCGTCTGTACTCCATTTTGCCTGTTTCATTACTGCATTTTTATATTTTCTCCTTTCATCAATTAAATTTAGTATTTCCTGTGATATCCAAGGACTTTTTCTAGCTCTTGCCTTTCTACCTATTTTGACCTCTGCTGCCTTCACTATTTCATCTCTCTATGCTACGCATTCCTCTTCTACTGTTTTATTTTCCCCTGTTTCTGTGAATTGTTGCCTAAATCTCCCTCTGAAATTCTCCAGAACTTCACTTTCTTTCAATTTATCTAGGTCCCATCTTCTTATTTTCCTACCTTTCTGCAGTTTTTTCAGTTTCAGCCTACAGTTCATGACTAACAAGTTATGGTCAGAGTCTTACCTCAACGAAAAGCGGTTTACATTTAACAAATAAAAATATTCAATGATACCAAAAAAAAAAAAAAAAAAAAAAAAAAAGGTTGAGACTGAAGCTCTTTGCTCAGATAGCCATTAAGTGTGGCGTCTCACTGTTCAAATATACTCCCACCGTCGAAATATAGTTACACAATTAATATTTAGTTTATCATGGCTTTTTATGTATTCAGTTCTTGTCCACAAATACTTATAAATGTTTATATATAAATTATCTGCTGCATAGCTACTATTTTTAGTCAGCCATGAAATATTTAAGTGGCAGTCTACAACATAAGAAATGAAGGTTACTAAGAGTAATATTAAACATAATAAAATACATATATAAATGTAATACGCCACTCTTGGTTCATATGTTCTGACATAAAAATATTATTACCTCAACAAAAAGCAGAACAAGAGAATAAAACAAAGTTTATTGAAAGAATACGGAAATAACGTGTCACGTCTTTAAAGATAGGTAGTATGGTGCAATGCTGCCCATTTGCTTCTTAATCAAATAATTGTAAATATAAGTCTTTTAATATTATTATTATTATTGTACTGAAATAGTTGGTTTTTTTATCTGTAAGGTATTTTGAAATTGTAATTATGTTTGATTCTACCAAGTCTCCTGAATCCAGTCATATAATTATATTTGCCATATGATCAGTAATTGATTTAATATGGATTTTTAAAATAATGTGTGTGGCAATATTGTATTTCAGTTGCAATTTCATCCGCAGCTTTGTTTGTGCTAAAATCAACCATACACAATGCGATTTTTCGTCTGTGAACTCTTCAAAATTTTCGCAGTAATCTACTTAATTTGATGTAGCACAGTAACTGTAAGGAATAACGAATAGAGTGTGGGATCATTATCGAGCGAATATATCACATTATAGGATGCAAAAAAGAAAAATTTTTCATTGAATAGTTTTCTCAGAATCAGTTGATAAATATTATAAGTGCTCCGAATGCTGTGATGGTCAGTGTGTAAGCAGCAGCCCTGAGCGGCTATTGACGTCTGCAGGCCCACAGACAGTAGCACCGGCTGTGTCATACACCGTCTTTAGCGCTCAGGTATCGGCCAGTGCTCAGGTACCACTGCAGCGGCGAACGACGTCTGCAGGCCCCACAGCAAGCACTCACAGGGATAAAGCTAAGTGTGCACACAAAAATATTTTTTTTCTTTCAGGGTTTTCTTTTGCCATTAGTTCTAAAGGGGCAGCATTTAGACACTTTTTATAAACTTTATGCTCATTTGTCCTATGTATCATAACAACAATTTATATAAATATTATTGCATATTGATAACTGATGTCATAACTTTACTCCATTTTTACTTAATGGGTAGCAACATTGTTAGACCTGAACCAAAAGCTAACGATAGATGGCACCATTGGTGGATACAGAATATTTTTCTTGGGAGGGGGGGGGGCATAATCCTGAGGAGGGTTAATATGTTCTTAAGGACTTTGAGAGGCTAATTTTAAAACATAAACTCATACACACACACACACACACAAATTTCATTACAGTTATTGTCACATATAACTGCTGCAGGAAACACACAAAATATGTTCCAAAGCCACAGTCGCTTCTTACAAAAAAACTTTTTAATTTACTTCCATCTAACTTTCAATACACTATTAGTTTCTGCGCACTATGGCCTCATTTTCAAATGCCTATGATCACAAAAATATTACAATGATTCAATCACTAAACAGTGTAAATTGTTTAAATTTACCTGAAAATAATTTAAAAAAAACAGAGACTTTAGAGCATGAATGCCCTGTGTTCAGTTGCGGGCACACTTGTTTCATCCTTCATCATCATAAAGAATGAAACACTTGCCAACAGTTGAACACTTGGCATTCAGGCTCAGAATTTAATTCAAGATGTAATTGATTCTGAGCTTTGCCAGGTGGGTATATATGCGAATCCCCGTACAGAGGAACCCATGCAAAATTGGCAAGGGTTTCTCTGTAAAACAAAAAAAAAAAAAAAAAGCCGGACATAATTGACTAAAATATACAAAATAGCTCATTTATCACACAAGCAATCACGAAACAATAAACAACTTTTATTTATTTTTATCGTAAATTACTGACAAAAACATCAAGAAGCAATTAAATGGAAGCATAACAGAAAAAGCCACATTCATTAATGTAGCACAGAATGAACACGATACTTTCTCCTTCAAGGATGATAACCTTTGGGTTTCTTGTGGGAGAAGCCTCAATATCCTAATTTATAATTACATGTGTCCTGATATTAATTTACTGCGAGATTCTGAAGTAATTCATCAGTCATTATGTCAGAAACTCAGCACGTTTATTATAAGAAAAATAGCTCACATTTCATAACTTACGATCTAAAGTAAAAGGTGCCCACTTTATAATTTCTTGATTACGTATAGTTCGATGGTGGTGGAAAATTTCTGGATGTGACTAGCCAGTCTTCCTCAAACTTTACTGCGGTAGCTCCCAGGGCGTCACTGTCTCTACAGGAGCGGGGCTGCCCCCTCACCTTGATGCGCTGCGTGTTGCATAAGCGACAGGCGGCCGCGCGCTGCATCTGGGATGCGCTGCCGCTGTTGTTCTGCCGCCGCTGTCGCTGTCGCTGACGTGGCTTCTTGAGCGGCGCAGGGCGCTCCAGAGGTCGTTGCCATCCGTGCTCGGCGTTCCAGTAGAAGCATTTCCAATACTATGCAAATAACTTCTAGGCGGCCAGAAATTTCTCTCCAAAGTTTACGTAACATATTCCACATTACCAACGACTTCAGCGTCGCAAGTGCCGGCCATCTGTATATCGACAAGTAGTGCGTAACACCATGTGGAAATGATTTCCATTGCAATTATCTTCTGATGATTACAAATCATACAATTCTTCCAGTCTTAGTAAAGCCCGAAAGGAATGTAAAGTCCAAATCTTTTCACGAATAAAAGCCTTAAGGGTGTGACGTTACCCCACACATTTTAACAAATGTTCAAATTTTTGTAAAGCTTATGGGGCTTAATTGCGGGGTCATCACTTCCTAATCTTACAAACTACTTTTGAACTAGCTTATACTAAAGACGGCACAAGTATCCATGCCAGAGGGGGGATTCGAACCCCTGACGGGGAACGGCCTCGCGCATCGTAGCTTAAGGGCCGGGGTGGACCGCCCCGGGCCTCTTGTCTTGAGGGGCTTCCAAATACCTGGTAAACACTTTTTTTTTAATTTCTTTAGAGCGCCTTTGGCCTCCTGTTCTGGGGACTACAAATCTTGGCAGCTGAGCCATTTTTCTTATATTGTGCCGTTCCTCTCGTCCTGGCGGGGGCCTCCATATCTCAAAAGTTACTTTCTTTATAGTACTAGATGTATTTTCAAGTGGACAGGGGGCCTCATTTTGTTCTGCCGCCGCCCCGGGCCTCCCACAGCCTTAATCCGCCACTGGTTATGCTTCCTTTTAATTGCTTCTTCCTCCTTTTTTGTCAGTAATTTACAATGAAACTAAATAAAATTTGTTTATTGTTTTGTGATTGGTTGGGAGATAAATGATATATTGTGCACGTTTTATTCATACGTAAATAAAGTTAAAGGATTTAACTACGTGAAAAAAATCGTGAATTTCTAAGGCTGCGTTCAAGCTGGCACATTCAGGTGTTTTCGGTAATCAGTTTATCACTCTGGATTCTTTTCCTAGACACTAAAAAATAGTACTGCCATGCATTACAAACAGTTCTTTTCTCTTTTTTTTTTTTTTTTTTTTTTTTTTTTTTTTTTTTTTTTTTTTTTTTTTTTTTTTTTTGAAGCTATACGTTCTGATTTTCCAGTTACTGGCGCGAATTAAAAATTTCCAAAGGCATTTTTCCGCACATCAGGTGAGACGGTGGGATTATCGCTTTAACTATTAAACGACACCAATTATTTAAATTTGGTCAATTAATTAATTGAACTATCTCAAGGACGGAACCAAGGAAGAGCTGGAAGGGTAAACCACACAGTCACTGTTCCCGTATGACACTTTATTGTACTCAGGGGTATAACAACAACATATATATAAATAGAACATTAAAGGTAACACCGGACAAGGTGTTAAACAAGAGGAACACTCTCCACCATCAATATGATAATAATTCAGGTTTCGAAACCAACAGTAGTTGAGTATTTAAATAATTAAATGGACAAGGCCCTTTATACCTTATTAGGATCACAAAATAACGTGGTATAAATATATATAGCTCAGAAAGAAAATGGCTACACAAATTGGAAAAGCCAGGCCTGCTTATCCAAGAGGGCGGTGTTATAACTGATATTACCAAACGCTCCTCCAGACAATTTTTAACCTGACAGTAATAATAACTGTTGCATAAGAAGGCAAGGCGTAATTAATACAAATAGAAATAACAGGTAAGTCAAGAAAAGATCGGCTTAAAATTCTAAAGAGAACGAACAGGTGAAGGCTTGGGCAAATGTTTACAGTGACACTGATCTTAAAACTGCTGCACCAAACGATAATAACAAATTAACAAAAATGCTAGATTAACAAGTAATTCTACAGCCGGCCTGCTCAAGATTTAAATGGACGTTGTAAGATGAACAAAAGCCACTTAACAGTAGATCTGCTTCACAAGATGTGCAGCACATGCTTAGCAACATTTAACATTGAAAGAGATGTCCTGTTGGATGTCGTAAAAAATGTCAATAATCATAATACGTAATGATATGCTGTAGTAATAATAATTTCGTTATTGAATGTTGCAGCAAATCACAACTGATGGGTCGCAACAACACTTTCGCAGTGAAAGATAAAATTTTGAATAAATAAAAAATTGATATTAACTTGAAACAGTCACTGTGGTAATTAATTTACCTTGGCCCTATCTGACTTACCCTTGACTACAGCCTGCAACTAGCACCTCTTACGATTCACGGCCGGCCGCGGTGGCCGAGGAGACTGAGGCGCTTCAGTCACGGTCTGCGCGGCCACTACGGTCGGGGGTTCGAATCCCCCCTCCGGCATGGATATTTGTGCCGTCCTAGTTTGTAAGTAGTTCATAAGTAGTTTGTAAGTTTAGGGACTGATGACCCTGTAGTTAAGTCCCATAAGCCTTACAAACATTTGAACATTTTTTACGATTCACGAACAGCACTACTTCACTAATAAATGTGTCAGAATTCATGTAGTGGTGATGGCGTGTTCGTGTTATAATCAAAATCGTAATAGCTGATAGACTCTGACTGCAATGATAATAGCTCAGTACTGTGAAACTCCATGGTGCAATGAGCTTCACAAATACTACAGTCAAGGTTCCCAATAATTTTGATAATATTGTTTAAAGCATTCAAGTTCCTTATAAAACTTTACATGAATTTTTTTTATTTTTAATTGGTTCCTGGGTCTGGGTAGCGTACGCGTGTAACTGGCTGAGCAGAGTCTGGCATTTAACGTAATTCAAAAAAATTACTTTCGTCAAGTCTGGTTAATCAACTGTAATACTTTGACTACTGATAGACTGGTTAATCTCTATATAAATGAAACCAACTTTACTTTACGTGCAAACTCTCGGATCCACAAACGAACAGGAAATTTTTACTGTAAAACTAAAACAACGGTAATTGAATCGCAATTTTTGTTTCTAACCCTGATCTACCACTACTATGGCAGGACGCGGAATAACCAGAAGCTTGTTTACTTTAAATAAACGTTCTCAGAACGAGAAAGTTCATGAATCCACACATGAGACCTTAATACCACACTGTAGACGAAGACAGCAAGCCAACCAGCGCTGGGGTTCATTGGTAGAACAATTCACAAATATAGACGTAACACAATGAGCACAGGCAACAAATAGATGCACAAGCCGTGAACACTAGGGCTCGGTAGTAGCAGCGTTTGTAAGCAGGTAATAGCGCTTAGGCAATTCACAATGGCAATGAGAATCTCGTTCCTCACATAATCACGGACGGCACCAAATTGGAGTCGACTCTGGATACTTAACTTCGATGGAGGACATACGAGAAAAAACTGCTCCAGATGTAACGAGTAGTGGTAGCAAGGTCAGGGATGAGTACAACCTTCCAGCCAATGTCCAACAAGCAGTCGGCGACGAGTTGTACATGATCTCCAAGTGTGACAACGGTGTTTGTCTCTGTAAGCCGTCGAAAATAGGTAAACAGGAAGGGCGTCCGAGGTCAATCCCCGGCGACCATGTCGCTGCCCAGTTGAGCGTCAACTCAACACTTCCGCGGTGCTGGCACATCGCAAGGCTCTCGTAAAAGATCATAACAACACGCACAGCGCCACCGGCGGGGAACCGGCACGACAGTAATACACTTGGGAGGACGCCAGATGACTTACAAGGCAAAATAAGAAAATGCCGACATTCAGAAGGGGAATAAGAACAATAAGCAAGTAATCCCTTCGTTAATCAAATTATGAAGTAAATACGAGCCGACACTGCTCATTAGCTACAAAGGATTTTTCTGCTATACTCCGATTAAAATTACTTGCTAGTTGACAGTTCACGGACTGGAGCTACCTTCCTCCAATCAGAGCGCTCAACGTCATGCCCAGACTGTCCCCCGTTGCCAAGCTGCCGCAACAGGTTGACAGCTCGCGTGCATTGTTTGGCTAATGTTATGCAGAAGCGTGCGTCTTTTTTAGGTTAGGAACCGTTTTCGTTGCAGTCGTTGTGCGTGTGTGTTGTTATTTGGTGTCGTCGTAATGTCTGGAGGGCTGTTGTGATGCATAGAAAGCGAGTAATAGATGAAGCATAGAAAAATGAAGGCCTTCTGGAAGACAGTGTGACGGAACTTATCATTACTTTCAGCGGTTCATCCATCTCGGAAACATGTAGTGATTCGGAAATGCGTGGTATCTACCCTCTTTCCGCTGATGCAACAGCTTGTAGTTAGCAGTCGGTGAAGGTATGTAGCCGCGGTGAAGTAGCCGAGCGGTCTAAAGCACCTTGCCGTGGAGTGCACGGTTGCTTGCCGTGGAGGTTCGAGTCCTCCCTGGGGCTTGGGTGTGTGTATTTGTCCGTAGGTTAGTTTACCTAGGTTTAAGCAGTTTGTAAGTTACGGACTGATGACCACGCAGTTTGGTCCGATATATTTTCAGACATTTGAACATTTTTTTGTAGTTATGTACACACAGAAAATTTCCGTATTCTTAAACGGTGGGCTTCGTTTTGCAATTTATGTGTCGTGACTGTGTCGCCTATCAGCTGTAAAGCATCAACTCATTGAGGACAGTTTCATGTAAATAATTAAGGTGAGAAATTATAGTTTGTTTTTAGCATTGACTTCTGTTTCGAATTTGCTCGTAGATATTAGCTTTAATCGTCGAGTATTGACATGTTGACAGCATTCTACATTCTGGTGTTGACATAGCTTCATGAACCAGCCACACAGCGTTAGTGTGTCCACTATTTTACTTAATCTCCTAGTACAACAACTGTCAGATTCGGTTTTTCAAGGGGTCCTTTAACTCTGGACAGTTTTAATAAAACTATGGAACAGTGGTCGTATTAACAATTTACAGTGATCAAGGGCGTATTGACTATGGCATGTCTTTCTTTATTAATTTGGAAACATGAAAGTCCCTGCAGTATATATTTCAATATTCAGTGACTGCTAAATATGAATCAGCGTTATCTGTTTACGAAAAAATGTAAAAATATATATTTTACGTTTGTTACCTGACTGTATCGTTGCAGACCAGCTATAATTACTTCACTGGCTTTAATACAAGTTTTGCTAATTGTGTTGGCTGATATTGCAGCACTAAACTGCCTGTCACCAATAATCTCAGTTACGCTACACTTAATCTCTCACCCCATTAACGAATTTTGTTTATCTCTCATATATCACATCAACATTTTAGTGAGTAAATAACACAAAACCACTCTGTTCGTTTACATCTATTCACGGACTTTTTTTTTCATCCATTCTCAGAAGTATTCCATCTTTTTCGTTGTATTCGTTGTAGCGAAAATAATTGCGGTACACGCTTTCTTTTTGGTGTTCGACATCATAGCCTTTTAAAATCGCATTGTCAACAGTATTATTATTAACAGTATATGTTAACAGTATTGGAGAATGTTAACGATATTTAACTGTGAAGGTCATCTCAGTACATTTAAAGCTTGACTAATTACCATTATCAACAACTACCGGTACTAAACGTTTGCAAATCGCCAACAGTACTCGGCGGAGTGCCGCCTGTAAGGAGCGCCAGCTCTCAGTCGTCAGCTGTCGTGGCAACACTGTAGCCGCAGCTGACAAACGTCAACTTGCAAGTAATTTTAATCGGACTATAGTAGAAACTGTTCAAGAAACCTAGTAAACTGTAATTTTGTTGATCGCGAAACGTTTCTGGAAAACTTATAACGTTTTGCGTAGTAACTTTACAAAGCACGGAGAAGAAATTGATTTAGTACAACGCGACACAGAACATCTGATTTTAGGTTTTGAGGGAATATCAAACTTAGCACTATGTATTTACTTAGTGCTTGATTGTTGTTCAGTGCATTGTTTGATAATGACGCAGATACTCCGGAAACAGTATTGTTTGTCCACGGTAAGTTGAGGATTCGTGCGCTGGTTGTTGGCAGCCGCAAAAGGCGTGTACCATGGCTGTCGGAAGGCGAGGAGCAATGACCGGAAGACAGCGTCACAGTGTTGAAAACGTTACCCGTAACGATATGTGCACTAATATTTCATTTCTAGCGGCAGCGTAACGTTGACAGTGCTCCAAAATAAATAAATGTCCTGAAATAGGTGCAGGTGTTTTCTGCTCCTGGCATCACCAGGTAAAATCGTCTTCACTTGTCAAATTAATATACTTCAATCTAAATACCAATGCACTAGTAGTTTCGGCGCACTGTGGCATTACTCGTAAGAGCCTTTGATTACAAAAAAAAAAAAAAAAAAAAAAATTACAGTGATTCCACCAAATTTAACATGAAAATTTTAAAAATTTACCATAAAGAAAAACGAGTATTGGAAGCATGGAACTCTACATTTATCAAAATGACAATCAAACTATGTGCGCCACGCGGGAATGGCCGTGCGATCTGGGGCGCAACGTCGCGGAGTACGCTGCCGCTCCCGCCAGGGGTTCGAGTCCTCCCTCGGGAATGGGTGTGCGTATTGTCCTTATAATGAGTTTATTTAAGTAGTTTGTAAGACTAGAGACCGAGACCTTAGCAGTTCCGTTCCTTAGGAATACAAATATTTGAACACTTTATTTGTGAACTATATGCCCTAGGTTTTTGTACAGTCACCATTAACTCATTTGGCACATTTAATATCATAATCCTGTGGGCATCATTGTATAAAACTTATTTTTAGACCGTATTATGCAACTGTTTGAGTGTTCAAGTGGTCAGTCTTATTCAATCTTATAGTCCAATTAGTCGAAAGTTGTAAATATGTGGACAAACTAATGCCAGTTCTCCAAGGCTGTATAGGCATTAGCATATGACCCATCTGGCCAAGATGAGAAACAGTTACAAATCGAATTAAATTCAGAGCGTGAGTGCTCTGTGTTCAGCTGTGCGCAAGTGTTTCAACCTTTATGATGATAAAGGATAAAACAAGTGTGGTGACAGCTGAACAGGGCATTGAGACTGTGAGTTCTCGTATTTTTTATTTTTTATTTATTTATATTTTTTGTGGTTAATTTTTAAAATTTGTACTATTTAATGTGGATTAATCGTTGTAATATTTTTTTTAATAATAGGCACTTGACGCCATGAAGATGGAAGTTTATATATGTAGCCGCTCGAGAGTAACCGAGCTTCTGGAGCACCACGTTACGGATGCGCTGCCTCCCGCGTCGGAGGTTCGAATCCTCCCTCGGGCATGGATGTGTGTGTGTTGTCCTTAGGTTAGTTTAATTTAATTTAAGTAGTTTGTAAGTCTACAGACTGATGACCAACGTAGTTTGGTCCCATAAGAATTACAAACATTTGAACATTTGATTTAATATATATATAAAAGTGTGTGTGAGAGACAGTGCATGTTTTTGTGTATTTTTAAATTAATATCACAACACCATTAAGGACATGTTTACTCTCGACATCTTTGTGCCCGTCCCCCTCCCTCCCCCCTCCAGAAAAAAAATTCTGTATCCCCCACTGCAACGTGATATTACCTAAATTACGTCTGTAGTGCACTTATTTAGTTACTGTATTGTCGGTACAAAGAAATACGTAAACCTCGATGTGACAGTACATTTGATTTCTGTCCGCCAAAGACTTTATGCTTGCTCTTTCACCGTAAGTCTACAAGAATATGAACCCTTAGTTTTCGTTGTTTAGAAGCAACCATAGCTTTCCACCTGGAAACTAGATGCTCCTGTGTAGGACGGTACACTCGTTAACTCTGAGTGGGCAGGTGAAGCAGAGTGTATAAAACACGTGGCGCAGTGTTGACACGTGGCTCCTTGTAAAATCTCAGTGTGTGTGTGTAAGTTGTTGAACCTGCTAAGCTTCTGATTCCCCTTTCCTTTTAGCGTTTTTGGCCAGTGTTCTCTGAGAGTAATTAAAATTCATCTTTGATGTCTTGTGAGAAACGTGTCCCTTGAGGAAAGTGAATTTTTATCACTGTGTCATATTTTCTCTCTGTTAATTATAGTCAAAAATTGCTGTAATTCTTTTACCCCCGAAGTCAGAAACTTCTCTATCATACTGCTTTGCTACAAATTATTACTTTTTAGAATATTTTTCACTTTAGAGAAGTGCGTAAAGTTGCCTCCCGTGTCACAATGCAGAACTGTTTAACGTGGGGCACAGTGAAACATTAACACGGTGGTGTGCATTCTGGACTTATATTGTAGGAGTCATTGACGGTGGTGCAGGTCAAAGCGAGTAAAATTAAGACCCTTCTACGCAATACCTTGACCAAAGATGTGGCACTTGTGTCTCATACTTTTCGAGGTTCCTCTAAATCTGATGGAACGATGGACAATAAAAAATTAGGAAGAGAGGAATAAGTAGCGTTATAATACATGTACCAGTTAAAAGTACTTTGGAGGACATTCAAGACACTTAGTTATCATACAGGATAAATAGTTTACCCTTTGCTCCACAATGGTATTCTCACAATACCACTGTATTATTAGCTTCTCCACATTTTAATTTCTTAGTGGTGTTGTGAAAATATCACCCATAATTTTGTAATTAAGTAAAACAAATTTCTGAAAATAAATTTACATATAAATATTAGCGGTCTCTTTTGTTACTTTGTGTGGAACAATTGCTGATGTTAAGGAAAATTTAATTTGATGTGCAACAAAGGGTTAAAATCAATAAGAGATATAAAATTTACAAAGAATATTACTTCCCTCGAAAAGTGAAAGGCGCAATGCGCTATCCTTTAAGTTACCCAGTCAATTAAGATATTAAAAGCCAAAATGAAGTCATATGTTCAGGAATCTCTGACAAGAATTCATATCACAATTTTGATCATATGATCAGGGCAAAGGACTATGGTGGTGAAATGTTAGAAAGACCTATATTTAACATAAGTAAATAATATGCCTGAAGCGTCATTTTAGAAGTACAAAAATGTTTGAGTATATTAACGAGCAACATGTAATATAGTTAACATTGCCTTTTGGAAAAATTTTTTTCAATCAACCAGGAAGAAATATTTCGGACACTTTACGAAGTAAACAAAATCAAAGCCAAGTAACGGCTTAATACCCCTGAAGAAGCTTCTTTTACGGAGTTGTAACTGTTCGTCCAGAATAAGCCCGTCATTAGGAGAAGTATGTTTAAATATTTGCAGTTTCTCGAAAAACTCTAATCTGCTGCCTTTCTTCTAAGTGTGCAAAATATTAAGTTCATGAATGACTTTGGGTGCGTCACCTGTAATTAGGTGGTCAGCAAAGGATGAATTCTGGGTGCTGGTGCCATATTCTCTCAAAAGATGTTCCCTGAATTTGACTTTGCACGTCCAGTTTGTCCTATGTTGCAAGAAGAGCAAGTATCGCAACTATACTTATAGACACCAGAATTATTCAAAAGAAAACAGGTTGATTTTAAATTATGAATGAAAATTTTTTCAAACTATTATTGGTAGAAAAGGCAGCAGTTCTATTTGTTATGAAGAAGCCGTTGAATCTGATAGGAGATTGGCTCCGAGAAAGGGATGGATAACATTTTTTTTTTCTTTTGGTCAGACTCGTTGACGGAAGTGACAAGTGTAGTAGCTCTTTTAACAGTTTAAAGGTGTTGTCTACTATGACAGGATCGAGTTCGTTATTATCTGTTAAGGTTCTGGTCAAATCTATTTATTTCTCGAATTTTTCTTTCGAGGGTGGAATAGAAGTAGCTCTGTGGATGGCAGAGTGAAAGAAAGCGTTTTTATTACATTGAGGGTGTATGGAAGAAGCAGGTACAATTTTATCAGTATACGTTTCTTTACGAGAGATGTTAAAAGAGTAACTGCCGAAACCACCTAAAAATATTTTTTTTTCCTCCACTACCGAGAACTGTATCACCATTCATTGATTTTGTAAACGATCGTTGAAAAAACGCAGGATGACTGTAACTGGATTGGGAGAATCGATTAGTTTCATCCGGGATGTATTCGACGAATACACACTTATGTTTTACGGAAATGATTACTGACTTCTATCTGTTGAAAACAGCAGTAATCCATACAGTTGTCAGGGGTCGGAGAGTTTTAGTCATAGAGCCGACAGCTTTACAGAAACTATCATAAAAACTGGTTCCACTCCATACCGGCGACCGGTACAGCAACTGTTTATGAATATATCTCAGAAGTCAGCCTCAGTTGCAATTTTTTATTTATTATTTCATTGACGCGTTTCGCCCTTCTCAGGCACAATCAGATTATGTAAATATATAGTGAGCTATTAGAAATCGTCGTAAAATAAACCATCTAAGAAGAAAACCGATCGTCATGGTTGTTTAAAATTTTTATTTTTTATTTATTTATTTACTAGCTGAAAACCCGGCGTTGCCCGGGTATTTATTTATTCGAGCCTTGAGTTAGTACTTTTCCTATCCACTCTCTCTCCTTTTTCCTAAAAACATGTTACATTTATCACACGATATATAAGAAATAAGAAATCACACGTAAAAATGCACTCGTTTCGAAGACTCCAATCACGAAATTCAACAATAAGGATTGTAATAATATCACTGCTCGATCACTTGATGTATGCGCGAAACGTCAAATCGATTTTTTTAAAGAGATATATTAAAGATTTTTCTTTTTTACTGCTTTATTTTTCTTCTATTTCCTTATTCGTATGCTCATTCTTACAGAGAAAGAACTGAAGACAATGTAGCACGCATAGACCAAAGATATGGTCTGTGGCATCACGTTTCGCTATATATAACCTCCTTGCTATAGAGTAGCAAACGTCATCGCTGGCCTTCAGTCCGAATGCTTTTATAATTTGACGACTTTCAACCACCATATCTTCCACCTCCTTATAGCTACCGGCATGGAACTGCTATGGTGTGCAACGGGAGACTTCGGACAACAATTACACACAGACCATTGTTTGCGTTCTGTAGTTTTCACTGCAGAGCGAAATATTAACACACACACACGTAGAATTTTATATACACCGATAACTTTCCATTCCAATATACTCCACCCTTTGATCATTATCAACCTTCAAGCAACAATGCAACCAATAAAACTATTTTCAAAGAGTAAATATAATTTTCAAAGAGTAATTATTGTTCCGCATTTCGCGTTATATTCTTCAAATTGCTAAATATCCATCATATCGCTATAAAACCGTGCCCAAAACCTTCCTCAGGTATAAATTAGTAACTGTACAAATATTTAAGTCTCTGCGTCTTGTCGTTCGGACGTGATAAGCGTACACCGAACAGACATTCACATTAAAATATATAGATAAAAGCTATCCGATCGCCTTAAAACCGTGCCTAAAACCTTCCCCGGGTAGACATTAGTAACTGTACACATTTTTAGCTCTGTATGTCTTGTCGTTTAGCTGTGATAAACGTACACCGAACAGACATTCACATTTATAGATATAGATTTTTTTTTAAATTTTATTTTGGCGATAGGCGAAACCAAACACATCTTGCGCACAGCACAGAGTGACCAGACAGAATGTGGCCGGCAATGGCTGCCGACCTCGTTGCGGGCCAAAACTTCAAGTTTGGTGATCATGAGGTAGATGAACTGAGGAATTCTGTTACCTTTAAAGCAAAATAAATCTTGACCGATGAAGAAAGGAAGGCTTGAAATGTAACTTAGCATAGGAAGAGACAAGTTCCTGATATCAAAAATAGAAGAGAATCGAAGTATTTTAAAAGTGGTGCTACAAAAGAATATTGAAAACCTGATGGACTGAGAAGATGAATTAAGAAATTCCATACAGAATTGGCGAAGAAAGGAACATATGGGAAATAATCAAAAAGTGACAAGATGAGAGGACATGCCTAACGACATAAGAGAATAACTTTAATGATATTAGACGGTGCTGTAAAGTATGAAAAGTTTGATGGAGGAGAGAGCCTGGAAGGCATGCAGTGTTGTGTAAGCAGTAGGTGAGATGAGGTTAGTGCAGGAGAGGAATTCAGAGCTAACTTCACCAAACTATGTTGCAGAGACTTTATTACTCAAACAACAGCCTCGATCGCAAATTCTTTTTATTAAGATGACCGGTTTCAGCAGCCAATGCTTCCGTTACCGGAGCTGCCTTCACATACTAAGTAATATCGGTACCTTGGTTTATGAAATCAGATAAGGTGACGGCAGTAGAAACTGCTAAAATCTGTCTTATAAATAATTAAAAAAAGTTGAAAAGGATAAACTATTTTGGATGTTTGTTTAATATAGTAGTAGATAACATCGACCACAAATCATATTGACAAACGTCTACAGTAAGAAGAATGATGACACCAAAAAAAGGAGTGAACTTTCTCGCGTTCATATTTAACAAGCTTCTCGTTATAAAGGCACGAAAGAGATTTAACAACATGATTGAGATATATATCATTGTGAGGCAAGACAAATTACGCAGAAACTTTAAACAGGGCACCAGGCGGTTCTCAAAAGGCTGAAAATTAATTGCTATAATTAAGCGTCCCGAATTAGTACGTATTGCTTGAGGCGTTAAGAAGAAAGTAGTTGAATCAGCGCACGTTTTTTGTGACCTGTTGTAGATCATAAAGTCAGCAGCTGAATATTTTAAACAATTTATTATCTTATTATCAGTCAAAAGTTGTGAGGAGGGTATAAATATATGCAGAAATTCGCTAAGAAACCATTACGCTTCGTTGATTTGATTATTATCACTGCCTTTTTGATTATGTTAATACGGAATGTCGTAAGCGATTGACAACCAAAAGGGACAACCTTACTTAGATAATCTAGATGTCTTTATTCACTAAAACTCATTCTGGGCTCAGCAACTATAAGCGGACTCCCTACCGACAATAACATACATCATTTAAATTTTAGTACAGAGAAACTATTGCTCATTTTTGTATCTGCGTAAATAACTGATCAGCATCAGTGCTGTGCACATCTGTGTTGGTAGCCCTGCACAAGGCCAGACGTGTGGTGTCAGTGAGATCGGAAAAGATAAGTAGTTTAGGTAGAAATAAAAAGTAGTTTAACACTGTTAAGTAACTAAAACATCTATTAGTGTGCTGTTCAAGCTTACCATTAAAGAGTTTTGTTTTATTCACTAACTGAACCAGTAAACACGAAAAGTTCGATTTGTTTAGATACGCCCATCTTAGGCCTAAATTCCGAGTGTGCATATTTAGCGTTTCTCCGTAATTTTAAGTGCATTTAACACAGTGAACTACTTGAATACGTTTATTAGTGTCCTATTCAATCTCGCAATTAAAGGTTTTTTTCTTTTTTCGCGTATGGCTCATAATCGCGAAAAGTTATTTGTGCATATTCATAGGCCAAATTCGCGAGTGTGCGGATTTAGCGATATACCGTAATTTTAACTGCATTTACCAACAGCTTACACATATTTTAGTGTCCTAAACCCTTTCTATCTGTAGGTAATATATAGTGTCGATTTCACGTAAGTAAATCTCGTGACTACCATGAATACCAGCATATATTATTCGCTGAGGAAGGGTCAAAAGCGCGTTAACATCGCATTTAAAGGGTGGAGTGGACGACATTCCCTCAGAACTACTGAAGTCTCTGGGAGAGCTAGCCATGACAAACCAAGTTCACCTTGTGCGTAAGATGTATGAGACAGGAGAAATACCCCCAGACTTTAAGAAAAATGTAATAATCTCCATTCCAAAGAAAGAAAGCACCGACCGTGTGGGCGAACAAGTGTACCGTAACCTTCTTCTTTTGTTGTCGAACTGCATTTCCTTAGGATTCTTCCAATGAATCTCACAAGGAAAGTACATGGGCTCGAACAAACATATCTGTATGAACGTTTGGTTACAGGATCTCTACGTACACCACAATGTGCTGGTGGATGTCGTTTTTCTGCAAAGCTCTGCAACCATGCTCTAGATAGCACTGTAGACGTAATTGTAGACGCCATACGTAATGCATATATCTTAACTATAACTTATGTAATAATCATCGTACATTTTCTCTAGCGAATTGACATCAAAAGCTGTGATGATAGTTACAACTTTAACCTTCTTCCCGAAAGACTGTTGGTATTCACTGCCACTGCTTCCACCGCGTCTTCCCGCACTTACCGTAGCACTACCCATTGCAATGAGTTGCTCGTCATTATCATCCCTATTATCATTATTATGAGTTTGCAACAACTCATATTTCTGCGCCATAACAGATGCAAATGATTCATCTTCTACACTAATACCATTTCCACGAAGAAGGGTTCTTCGTAACTTCATCTCAACTAATCGCAATACAATAAAATTGTTGAATATCCGTCTTCATATCGCTTTTATTTTGTAAAACATGACCGGTTTCGGGACAGCTACCCATCTTCAGAACAAATTTTGAAGTTACAAAGTAAACTGTCATGTGATGAACGAATGTTTAGTCGTTACTATAATCGCAATACATTGGCAGGATTGATTAGCAATCGCCGCCCGATCTGACGCTTCACCACACAAATAGCATCACAAAACGCAACTTCGGAGGCACACTGCAACGTCCCTACTCGCGAACCGACAGGTCAAAGTGCAATGCGGCATGGCACACGCAGAGGCCTCTAACGCATGAGTGCAGAGTTTTGCAGATGCGGGGGTATCACTAGTGCAATAAGGGATCTTTACATTATCTCTCATACGATTTTTGTGTATATGTGTTTGTTCGAGCCCAAGTACTTTCCTTGTCAGTATGGCATCTGCTTTACCAACGATTAATTTTATATGGTCATTCTATTTTAAATTACTCCACATGCTTACTCCAAGATAATTTATGGATTTAACTGCCTGTAGTTGCTGACCTACTATTGTGTAACTAAATGATAATGGATTTTTCTATGTATCCTTAGCAAATTACACTTGTCTACATTGAGATTCACTTGCCATTCCCTGCACCATGCGTCAATTTGTTGAAGATTCCCCTGCATTTCAATACAATTTTCCATTGTTACAACCTCTCGATATACTACAGTGTCATCATCATATACTACAGTATATATATATATATATATATATATATATATATATATATATATATATATATATTGTGTGTGAATAGAAACGGTACCACGACACTCCCCTGTGGCACATCTAAAATGTTCAAATGTTTGTTAAGCTTATGGGACTTAACTAAGGGGTCATCAGTCCCTAAACTTACAAACTACTTATCAACTACCTTATACTAAAGACGGCACAAATATCCATGCCCGAGGGGGGATTCGAACCCCCGACCATAGTGGCCGTGCAGACCGTGACTGGAGCGCCTCAGTATCCTCGGCCACCGCGGCCGGCTGTGGCACATCTGTCATCATCTTACTTCGGAAGATTTCTTTCGATTGAGAATGGCATGCTGCGTGCTTTCTGTTATCTAGGAACTCCTCAATAGTCACACAATTGGTCCGATAGTCCATATGCTATTACTTTGTTCATTAAACGGCTGTGGGGAACTACATCAAATACCTTGCGGAAGTCAAGAAACACGGCATCTATCTGGGAACTTGTGCCTATGGCCATCTGAGACTCGTGGACGAATAGCATCAGCTGGATTTCACACGATCGCCTTTTTCGAAACCCATGAAGATTTCTGCAGAACTTATTTCTAGTCTGCAGTAAAATCATTATACGGGAACGTACTACGTGTTCCAAAATTTTTGAAACACAGGTGATCAAAAAGTCATTGTAAATTTGAAAACTTAATAAATCACGGAATAATGTAGATAAAGAGGTAAAAATTGTCACACATGCTTGGAATGACATGGGGTTTATTAGAACCGAAAAAAAAGCAAAGTTAAAAAATGAAGGAGTAAAAACATTAATGAGAGTCGAAGCAGATGACAAACTCTCACTACTAAAATCCTTCTAGATCATAGGTTTTACCCTCGATTAATCTGGTGTTGAATGTTTCGGTTACAGTGTATGCACCAGTGCTGTAATAAAGTTGTTTAAACAAGACTGGCATTCAACTGAATCTTCCGATCGGAACTGATAGTACCTCACCATAATTCCGGACATGCTTTAGAGTGCTGTTCACAACATTATTCGTCGACTACAGCTATTGTTGAGGAACGACGGTTAACATATTGAGCATTTCCTGTAAAGAACATCATTTTTTCTTTGTCTTAATCTATATATATATATAGGGTGAATGTAAATCCGCGCACTCGGGCTTCGTAGCGCGATTCCTCACATACTAGCAATAAAAAAATGTCACAAAATTTCGTCCTGCGCATATTTACAGTGGTAAATGGACGTCGAAGCTTGAGATGGGTGTGTGTCCCATACGTCAATGTGTTTCAGAATTACACTACCACACCAACTAACATCTAGGGGATGTGGGAGGTGTATTGAGAAACAAAGTGAGCATGGAAACCCATGCCCGCAAACGTCATCCAATGACGCTACAGAGCCTCGAAGTTGCTGGAGGGTTTGTCTAGTGGTAGGGGCTGGTGCCTGTAACTTGGACTCTCCGTATAGCGTCGTTTAATGGCGTTTCCGGGCATGGGTTTCCATGCTCATTTTGTTCCTCAAGACGCCTAATACATTCCTTACAAGTTTGTTGGTGTAATTATGAAACATATTGACGTATGGAAAACACAGCCATCTCAGTCTTTGATGTCCATTTACTGGCGGAAATATGCGCAGGATGAAATTTTGTGGGAGACATTTTTCATTGCATTGTTGGCACTGCGAACCCCGAGTGCGTGAATTTAGATTCACCTAGTATATTAACAAAAAATCTGTCTCGACCTTGTATCCTTGTAGAGGATGTCCGAAAAGTCTTTCCATGATTACATATATTGATAACTCAGGCTAGAAGTAAGACACAAATATTAAACTGGTGTCTAATTGTTTGCAAACTGTGAAAGTTATTTTCGCACATCAGTAAACTTCCTCATGAGCACCCTTGATTGCACGCAGCACATCCAGGCGATATTCAGTTTCCGTCCACACATTAGTCAACATCACTGGACGGATCGATTCAACGACTGTGGTTGTCCGTTACCGCAGGGTTTCAAGAAATGGTACACGTGTTCAGTAGACCTCGTCCTTGACATAACCCCATAAAAGAAGTCTAATGGGGTTATGCCAGGAGATCGTCGAGGCCAAACCGTTGGCCCATCACGACCAATCCATCACCCAGGAAAGGTCATATCGAGATAGGCACGGACACCCAAACCCCAAAGAGGCGGTGCACCGTGTTACTGAAGCAGCTGAGGACAGCAGACAGTTCCAACATGTCCAGATACACTGCAGATGTGATGATAGTCTCAGCGAAGAAGAATGGCCCGATAATTCGATCGTGCAATAGCGCGCACCAAAGATTCACCTTTGGACTGCCTCTGGTGCACTCCATGACCTCGCCAGGGGGTTGTGAACCCCAAATGCGCACATTATGGCGATTCACTACTCCACTGACAATAAAGGTCGCTTCGTCGGAAAAGGCAAATCGTCTGAGATAACCATCATCGTCCTCAATACGTGATAGCATTTCGATCGCAAAGTCATATCGACGTGTACTGTCATTGGGCAACAAGGCCTGAACGATTTGCACTTTGTATGCACGAATCAAAAAACGTTCGTCTAAAATGTCATGGAGAGAGCTTTTTGGCATCTCTAATTCACGCGAGGCCCTGCGCAACGATTTCTTCGGACTTCGCAGAAAAGACTGTCTCACAGCTTCCACTCTGTGTGCTGAGGTTCTTAGTCGACCAGACCGATCCTGTGTTCTTGAACTTCTCATACCAGGCTTTAATACTCCTGACATGAGCTGGATTGATAATATTCTTCTCGCGTTTCCTGCCGAATAAATACGTCATCTGGACACAATATCTCGGCGGTCCAACTGGCCGCCATCCTCAGGTGACAGTGCTGGTACACCGACTCGCCGAGACTGACTACAAGCCGCGAGAGGAGGCCCTATACACTCCGCGAAAGTCCGAGAGCGCCGCCAGTGGTAGAAATCGGTGTAAACGATAGATCGCTATTCAGTAGGTCTAAAGAGAGACCATTGTTTTCTGATGTTCACATTTCACTCAAGGGAAAACCCTTGTCTCTGTTTATAATATTGTCAGAAAGACGAATTGCGATTGATTCTTTAAAATGCAGTCCCAACAGCGAGACGCAGTCGCAACCGTTTGCGTCTCGTCATACTTCATTTTCTGTCCCTCAGTAAGACAATGCTCAGCTACAGCATATTTCTCTGACTGAAGCAATCTTGTGTGTCGGTGGTGTTCAGTACAACGAACTTGAATTGTTTGGATTGTCTGACCAATTTAAACTTTCCCACAGTGGCAAGGAATTTTGTATACGCCGGGTTTACTCAGTCGTAAGTCATCTTTTACTGAGTCCAGGCGCGCTCTAGCCTTGTCAGGTGCACATAACATACATTGGATGTCACGTCTTTTTAAAATTCTTCCTATTTTTGAAGAAATGCTTCCAGCAAACGGTAGGAAAGCCAGAGATTAGCAAGTTTGTTCTTGTGGTTCCCGCGACGGTCGAAACTGGAAATCACGGCAGATCTGTTGGTCAGTGTAACCATTCTTCTTGAATACCGTTCTCAGATGGTCCATCTCTTTAGTCAGACATTCAGCGTCTAAAATGGCAAAAGCTCTTTTTGTCGGCGTACGCAGGACACCAGTACACTGGTAAGGTGGATGACAACTTATTGTATGCAAGTAGCGGCCCATCTGCGTGGGCTTTCTGTAAACTACAAAATTCCTTGTTACTGTGGGAAAGCTTACATAGGTCAGACAATCCGAACAATTCAAGATCGACGTACTGAACACCACCGACACACAAGATTGCTTCAGCCAGAGAAATCTGCTGTAGCTGAGTATTGTCGTACTGAGGGTTATAAAATGAAGTATGACGAGACACAGATGGTTGCCTCTACGACTCGTTATTGGGACTGCATTTTAAAAGAATCGCAATTCGTCTTTCTAACAATATTATAAACAGAGAGAAGGGTTTTCCTTTGAGTAAACTGTGGAACCCTGTATTGTATGACATCAAAAAACAATGGTCTCTCTTTAGACCTGCTGAATAACGATCTACATTTTACGCCGATTTCTACCACTGGGGGCGCTGAAACGTAGAGGGCAGAACTGTCCATTCTTGCGCACGCACCCTCGGTCTTCCACGGCGTATACATTGGCCACCGCTCGCAGCTTGTAGGCAGTCTCGGCGAGTCGGTGTACCAACACTGTCACCTGAGGATGGCGGCTAGCTGGACCTCCGAAATATTGCGTCAAGATGACGTATTTATCCGGCAGGAAACACGAGAAGAATATTATCAATAATTACGCCGGGAAAGCCTACGTAGTCACATGAGGTGGATTCCTTCCAAATGTTGTCTGGAAGTGTCTCTGCACTGTGGTTGATGATCATGTCTCATGGTACTACAGGAGAGACTGTGCTTTCACCTGATTGGTTAACATGGCTCCTTGGGCACTGCACCTCATCCACCGCTTACGTACTGCGAACCTAAAACAGAAAAAAAAAACTTTGAAAGTTTGTAAACAATTCGACACAAGAATGAAACGCGGAGAATGCAGCGGAGTGCAGTCGGTTGTGCGCTTGCCCGCGAAAGGCAAAGGTCCCAGGTACGAGTCCCGGTTCCGGCACAGAATTTTAATCTGCCAGGAAGTTTCATATCAGCGCACACTCCGCTGCAAAGTGAAAAGTTTCATTCTGGAAACATCCCTTAGGCTGTGGCTAAGCCATGTCTCCACCATATCCTTTCTTCCAGGAGTGCTAGTCTTGCATGGTTCGCAGGAGAGCTTCTGTGAAGTTTGGAAAGTAGGAGGCGAGGTACTGGCGGAAGTAAAGTTGTGAGGCGGCATCGTGAGTCGTGTCGGGATAGCACAGTCGGTAGTGCGCTTCTCCGCGAAAGGCAAAGATCCCAGGTTCGAGTCCCGGTTCCGGCACACAATTTTAATCTGCGAGGAAGTTTCATATCAGCGCACACTCCGCTGAAGAGTGAAAGTTTCATTCTGGAAACATCCCTTAGGCTGTGACTAAGCCATGTCTCCACCACATCCTTTCTTCCAGGAGTGCTAGGCTTGCATGGTTTGCTGGAGAAGTTTGGAAAATAGGAGGCGAGGTACTAGCGGAAGTAAAGTTGTGAGGCGGCATCGTGAGTCGTGTCGATATAGCACAGTCGGTAGTGCGCTTGCCCGCGAAAGGCAAAGGTCCCAGTTTCGAGTCCCGGTTTCGGCACACAATTCTCATCTGCCAGGAAGTTTCATATCAGCGCACACTCCGCTGCAGAGTGAAAGTTTTATTCTGGAAACATCTCTTAGGCTATGGCTAAGCCATGTCTCCACCATATCCTTTCTTCCAGGAGTGCTAGTCTTGCTTGTTCGCAGGAGAGCTTCTGTGAAGTTTGGAAAGTAGGAGGCGAGGTACTGGCGGAAGTAAAGTTGTGAGGCGGCATCGTGAGTCGTGTCGGGATAGCACAGTCGGTGGTGCACTTGCCTGCGAAAGGCAAAGGTCCCAGGTTCTAGTCCCGGTTCCGGCACACAATTTTGATCTGCCAGGAAGTTTCAATTCGACACAAGTTTCATATTTGTATCTTACTTCTAGGCTGAGTTATCAAATCATGTAATCGGGGAAAGACTTTTGGGACACCCTGTATTTCGCATTTACGCTGCACCGTTACCGCTGTGCTAGATGAAGACACTGTTCCTCCGGTAGGCACGGAGGGGTGGCGAGGCGAGCAGGCGGCCGTTAGCGCGCTGATGTGATTAGGGCGGCCATCTGGCGCCGATGGCCGCGGTCCTTCCCTTCCTCATGCCTCCGCCTCCACCTCCGCCAGCCCTCGGCCGCCGACCCCGCCGCCGCCGCCGCCGCTGCGGCGACCACGTGGCCAGCCTGGGCGACGACTGCCGCCCCGCTAGCGGACGCCCTCGGCACGTCCGCGTATTTGCATTCGTAGCGCGCCGCCCGGTCTCCGGAGACGTGCCCCCGACCGAGACCAACTTCCTGCATTAATCACATCTGCACACATCTGCGCTGCCGCTTTTCCCCGCTCGCGATGTTCAATGGCGAGAAACGGCGCCGCGAAAACTTCCTGTGCCGTGGGTGTGCTTCTGAACTTTGTTCATTATTTTCTGGTGTCACGACCGTTCGTTACCTCCACTGTCATTTTCAAACACTCCCAGTGGATACAGAAGCATGCGTTCATCAGCTATAAATTTGCACGGAACTTAATTCGTAAACAGTTCAATAAAAAAAAGGTCAAATGTTTGTTAAGCGTAAGGGACTTAACTGCGGGGTCATCAGTCCCCAAACTTACAAACTACTTATGAACTACTGACGAACTAGGACGGCACAAATATCCATGCCCGAGGGGGGATTCGAACCCCCGACCGTAGTGGCCGTGCAGACCGTAACTGGAGCGCCTCAGTCCCCTCGGCCACCGCGGCCGGCACAGTTCAATAATTCTTCCTCTTTTGCCGGCCGCGGTGGCCAAGGGGCCTGAGGCATTTCAGTCACGTCTGCACGGTCACTACGGTCGGGGGTTCGAATCCCCCCTCGGGCATTGATATTTGTGCCGTCCTTAGTATTAGTTCATAAGTAGTTTGTAAGTTTAGGGACTGATGACCCCGTAGTTAAGTCCCATAAGCTATACAAACATATGAACTTCCTCTTTTGCAAATTAATGTTAAAGGACAGGAAGGAAGAAGGGTTAGGAAGGAAAAGATTGACAGTGGCTGCTTTAGGGCATTGAAATGAAACAATTGGCGACTAGTGAACCGGGTCTCCCGCTTTGGGCCAGCGGTCGCCTTAACCACCTTTTTTTTTTTTTTTTTTTTTTTTTTTTTTTTTTTTTTTTTTTTTTTTTTTTCAGCTAGATCTATGATCTGCGGTCGTTCTTATTGTTCGTACTTGGTCGTTTGTTGATCAGTTGGCTCAGCTTTTTTTTTTTATTACATAGGACGTTCCGCCCTCTGACCGGGCGCGCTGAGCCACGGCGCCCGGCAGTCCACTAGGCCACCCGTGCTCGCCTCCTGGCCGTCACACCAAAATAATAAGTACTTAGACGCGACGACGCGACTACGGCGTTAGCTTCAATCACTTCACCGCAGATGCGGTCATACGTTCGACCTCGCACGGGAATCCTAAATGGCTAGTGTAAGAGGGCATGAACGGTAGGGCCGTTACAGCCATAGCGTGCGACATGTGGGAATTTGAGACGGCCAGGAGGCGAGAACGGGTGGCCAAGTGGCGCCGGGCGCCGTGGCTCAGCGCTGCAATAAAAAATCTGAGCCAAGAACACCACGGACAAAAACAAATATACATGATCTGCGTCCGCAACAAACAGAACCACCCATAGAGAAAAAAAAAAAAAAAAAAAAAAAAAAAAAAAAAAAAAAAAAAAAAAAAAAAAAATGGGGTTAAGGCGACAGCTGGCCCAAAGCGGGAGACACGGGTTCGATTCCTGTACCGGCTCACGTTTTCACTAGTCGCCAATTGTTTCATTTCAATGCCCTAAAGCAGCCACTGTCAATCCTTTCCTTGCTAATCCTTCTTCCTTCCTCTCCTTTATCATTAATTATCTAAGGCAATTGGCTGCGATTCAGGTGTGGTGTCTGTTCTTTCGGACATGTTCGAAAGAGCAGACACCACACCAAATAGATAAATTCTTCCTCTAAAACGGCGCTCGAACGATAAAATGGCAGATATCAGTCCGTAATGTCATACGAGGTTATTTCCTGGGATAAGTCATCAGGCCAAGTTAACCCTTTAATGCATTTTTTATCTGAAGCTGTAAAAACTATCCTGATTAATGTACAGTGCATATACAGGGTGAATCAACTAACAATTGTACAGCAAATATTGCGGAAACGGAAAGTGCGATTAATGTGCGGTTTTCACAGAATGGATTGGTAGTCAGGGGCTCGTATTTTTAGCCCGCAAACAGATTGTAATATTACTTAATAAATGTTTTTTTATGCACACATGCAGTTTTCTAAATGGATAATGGTTTTTTTTTATCATGCACTGGAATTTTTGGCACCAGCTGTGTACAAAGACTTTTAATGAAATTTTTATCACGTTTAGTTCGGCAGGTATATGGCCGAGTGGCTAGCCCCTGAGGTACGGCCCACTGTCTCATCACCACCAGCCAGTCAGATACGCTGTCGTAGCCTCCACCCCCAAAATTTTGAGCGGTTGAAGCTCCCAAATAGTGATAAAAATGTCATTCAAAATTATTTGTACACAGCCTGTGTCAAAAATTCCAGTGCATGATCGGAACAACCATTGTTCCATTTGAAAAATTGTATGTCTGGATATAAAATACACTGTCTAGGTATTTCTACATTCCGTTTATTGGCTAGCAATACGAGTCCTTGCCTACCAATCCATTCTGTGAAAACCGTGCATCAATCGCATTTATCGTTTCCGCAATATTTGTTTTATGTCTCGTTTCCGCCGGTTGTCGTAGGTGTCGGTGGCCGAGTAGAAAGAGACCGACACAGGAATAAAGGATGCACGCTTGTGCAGGTACGGAGGTGACCAGCCAGTGGGACAGCAGAAACAAGAACTCTAGCTAGATTAGTATAAGAGATGTATTTCGAAGAAAGATTACAATACGTATCTTTCATAAGTTTCATGACTGCAGAACGCTGATACATTAACTAGTTAGAGGCCTGCCTACTGATGATTCCTAGTGCCTATCCGATAGACAAGTCTTAACTGGTGCCTATCTGCTTCCCAAGTGAACGATGTCGTTCAGTGGTGGCCACGAGCGGAGTTGCAGCAGAGGGTGCTCCTGGCTGACGTCGTAAGAACGCCGCGCCGTGCGTGCATGGCGGAGCGCGGCAAAAGTACGTGGCGCGAACTTCCTACTTGTGCGACACCACAATTTGCGATGCAAGTGTTAGGTGATTCGCCCTGTATAATGGGAAATATATATATAAAAAAAATTTTAATAAAATGTTCAAATGTTTGAAATACTTATGGGACCAAACTACGTTGGTCATCAGACGCTAAACTTACAAACTACTTAAAATAAGTTAAACTAGCCCAAGGACAACACACACATCCATGTCCGAGGGAGGATTCGAATCTCCGACGCCAGAGACCGTGCGATGCGTAACGTGGCGCTCCAGACCGCTCGAGTACACCTGCGCGGGAAAAAAATCCAAAAAATTACTATGCACTGCTAGCTACAAGTTCATAGCTGGTCAGCTATATAGTGCTTCCATGATGTACCACCGAGTGGGGTGGCGCAGTGGTAACGCACTGGACTCGCATTCGGAAGGACAGTGGTTCAAATTCACGTCCGGTCATCCAGATTTAGGTTTCCCGTGATTTCCGTAAATCACTCCAGGCAAATGCCGCGATGGGTACTTTCAAAAGGCACGACCGATTTCCTTCCCCATCCGTGCCCAAAACTCCAAGCGTTAGCTCCGTCTCTAATGACAAAGCTGTTGACGGGACGTTAAACTCAAATATTCCTTCTTTCCATGATATGTAAATGTCACTATAATGCCCCCTCATCTTTCCAGACGCATAACGCAACAGTAGTATGTGATTGACTACTTTTACACGGCAAAGAACGAATACAAAAGTAAATAAACGCACATTTTAGGAGTCAATCATTGCAGCTAACTGTCGAACTGATTTAGTATCGCTCTGCAATTTATTATTTCAAGGTCACTCTACTAGCATATGTCACACTATGTATACAAGCAGCTACAAATGAATTTGTGGTAAAATGTTGCTCAGTTTGAGAGATAATGGAAAAAATAAGGTATGTAGCTGATCAGCTACACTATGCAATAAAGGGTTAAAAGTTCTAGAGCACAAAATCGTGCATATGAATCATTTGCAGTGTTAACTCAATAACATCCTTAGAGGGCTATTTAAAGACCTAACTAACTACCACACTTTCCATTGCACTTATTCTCTAATGACATTTTTTTAATTTAATAAAGCCAATAGCTTACTTCATCAAATCAGTACTAGGAACAATAGTAAATTTCACACAAAGATTTAAAGTCACTTACTTTGGCACAGAAAGGTGACCACTATTCAGCAATACACATTATCAATAACATGCCAGAAGCCATAAAAAAATTAACTCACAATAAAATTCTGCCTGAAAAGAGTCTAGAGGATTTTTGTTGTTGCCAACTCCTTCTAATCCACTGATGAATGTCTTAGCGGAAGTGATTCCATAAGCAGTACCAATTTCTCCCTACTTCGGCACCACACCCATTTCTTTCACATTCACTTATGATACAGTAATACCGAACTGAACGCAAGAACCTTTGATCATGTGAACATTTAGACTCAAATTCGATTTTGTGTGTATACATCAAACTAATTTCTTTGATGTGGCAGTTTGATTGTACTGACCTCGTTTTTGGAATAAATAAAACAAACGTAATTCTTCTGGCTTGACTTTTGAGGTGTTAAGAAATATGAAGGATGTCGTTGTTGTTCAGGCACAGATTTTGACAACATCAACATTGCGCGCGCTGCTGCAGGTATTAACTCTCTTATCTTTTTTTTTTTTTTTTCTTTATTGTTATTTTTATACCCGTACATCTACAGGCAGGCTAGCAGCCTCATGATTTTACATAACTATCAAGAAGTAATGAACAATAGTAACGAAGAAGTGAACATGGGAGTTTAACATGAAGCAATGTTGAAGTTAAAAGGCATGTTGCAGAGAAGTTAAAACACATATAGTTGGAAAATAAAAGCCTGTGCCACGGCGACACTAAAAACACACATTGAGACGAAAGCACTGATCATGACGAAACATTTAAAACTGACGGTTGCAACGTTTATCTGGCGGCGGTTGCACTATTAAAACACACAAACTGGACGGAGCACTAAAGTTTAAAACTCTGCCTGATGGTAGAAACCTGCAGGGGATGGGTTGCCGGGTTCCGCTAAATAAGTCAGGAATCCATCACACGCAGGAAGCGGCTACACGGGTGGCGGGGGTATGTATGGCGTGGACTGGCCGGTTTTTTAGGATAGAGGGCTTCGGGGAAAAAGAAAATGGGCAATCTCAAAAGGTTCAGGATCACACGAGAAATGTAGATCTAGGAACCATCGGTATAACAATTGTCGTAGCTGTGTCGGGAAAGTACTAGCGTTAACAGAAAGCACCGAAACACATATCATTATAGGCAGTGAAAGTTGGCTCAAGCCGGAAATAAGTTCAGCCGAAGTTTTTGCGAAAGATCTAACTGTGTTCAGAAAGGGTAGATTAAACAAAATAGGTGGAAGCGTGTTTGTCGTCGTCAAAAGTAGTATTTCGTGTAGCGAAGTTGAAGTTGATCTTTGAGCTATTGTAGGTAGACGTTATACCTGAAAATCGTAAGAAGTTGATAATTGGTTCCTTTTACCTCCCTACCGATCTGACGATACAATAGCAGAAAGGTTCAAAGAAAACCTGTATCAAATGGTAAATACATACCCGACTCACGCAATAATAGTAGGCTGTGATTTCAATTTACCCTCAATCTGTTGGAAAAATTATTTGTTAAAATCAGGAGGTACGCATTAAACATCGTGCGAAATTGTACTCAACGCATTCTCTGAGAATTACTTCGAACAATTAGTTCATGAGGCAACTAAAATTGTAAATGGATGCCAAGGTATGCCAAATATTCATTTTCTCCTCAATTCTGTTCAATATCTCTTCATTCTTCGGTAGCATACATTTCAAAAGTCTGTATCCTCTTCCTGTGTGAACTGTTTATAGTCCACGTTTCACTCCCGTACAAGGCAACACTCCACATAAATGCCTTCGGAGAGACTTTCTTGCACTTAATATTCGATGTTAGAATATTTTTCTTTTTCAAAAATTGCTTTTCTTCTCATTGCCATTCTGCGATTTGTACCCTCTGTACTGCGACCATCATGTGTTACTTTACTGCCCAAGTACGAAAACTCTTCTATCACCTTTATTGTATCGTTCCCAAATGTAATTCCTTCGGCATCACCTGAATTTCTAAGACTGCATTACATTCCCCTTGTTTTGCTAGTGTTATTTTCATCTTAAACACACTGTCCATTCCGTTCAATTGCTCCTCCAGCTCCTTTGCTGTGTCTGACCGAATTACAATGTAATCGGCAAAACACAAAGTTTTTATTTCTTCACCCTGAATTTTACTCCTTTCTCCAAATTTCTGTTTGCTTTTCTTCTCAGCTTGCTCAATGTAGAAACTGAATAACACTGAAGAAAGACTACAACTCTTACTTCCTTCCCAACCACTGCGTCCCCTTCTTGTCATCCAACTCTGATAACGGTTGTCTGGTTTATGTACATGTTGTAAATAACCTTTCGTTCCCTGTATATTACCCCTCCTTACTTCAGAATATAAAAGAGTGTATTTCTGACAATATTGTCAAATGTTTTCTCCAAACACATAAAAACTAGAAATTTAGGTTTCTTTAATGTATCGTCTAAGTTAAGTCGTAAGGTGAGTATTGCTTGCCGCGTACCTACATTTTTCCTGAATCCGAACTGATCTTCAAGTCAGCAGCTGCCAGCCTTTTCGTCGTTCTGTAAGTAATTCGTATTAAAATTTTGCAACCATAACTTATTACACTGATGGTTCTGTAATTTTCGCATCTGTCTGCGGCTGCTTTCTTTGGTATAGGCATTATTACATTTTTTGTGTCATACACCTTACTCACCAGGTGATATAATTTTATCATGTATGGATCTCCGAGAGATGGACCTTGTTTCGATTTATGTCTTTTAATGCTCAGTCACATTCATCTCTGAGTATAGTATCTCATTTTTCCTCTTCACTTCCTATAATATTGTCTCCAAGTTCATTTCCTTTTTTTTCTTTTTTCCTAGCGTATGGGAGTTAACTAGGGTCATCAGTCCCTAAAGTTATAAACTATTTATGAATTAGCTACTACTAAGGACGGTACAAATATCCATGCCCGAAGTGGGATTCGAACCCCCGACCTTAGTGGCCACGTAGACCGTGAGTGGCTCGCCGCAGACCGCTCGGCCACCGCGGCCGGATACATAAAAAGCATTTTTTCCCTAAGGCACCAAGGCATACTTCGTGGTACGAAACATTGCATTTTTGGCAGCGAATCCAGTCACCCTTAGATATTGATTTCACAGGAGCGCGTTAACTAAGTAGCTACACTTATCTCTTTCAGGAAAAAATTTATATCTCCGTAGCACAAAGTGATGTGTTCTTGGAAAAAGACAGGAGGAACTGTAGACACCTGCTACATTACAACGCTACACAAAGGCAAGTGCTACGAAACACCGAGAGATTGAGGAATGGCGAGAAACCTTATGTTGATCGGCATTGTATCTGTGTCGAATTTGTACCACTTTACCCTATATATTCTTTCTAGTTTTCAGCTTTCCATTCTTTCCTCAGAATTGGTTTTTCAACAGAGTTGTTGGTTATCCTATAGCTATTTTTCTGACTGGCCGGAAGACTTCCTAAGTAATAGAACGCATCAGCAACAAGGTAATACCTACATATGTTTCTGCCTATATTAAAATGCCAAAAAGTGATCATATCCACAAGTGGACATGGACACTGTTCGCAGAGAAAGACAAACTTAACCTCAGTACTTATAATTTATACAACGAAATCACTTGTACTTTACATAACCTCCAACTAGACAGTGTTTTTTCTTATATTGAAGAATGGCTACAGAAAGAAAAAATTCCTATTCAACAGAGACATGAAAAAAGTTAAAGTTACTTAAATCAAAACAAACGAACTCCAGCTGTGTTAATGTGGTTGCCCCAAGCTATAAATTTTATAGTAGAACTGTCAATAAAACTGACATTGTTTTTAATGACAATGAATCAGATTTGCTAGAAAAAGGGTTAAAATATAATATCAAACCTGCAGTCGATCAAAACAACATTGTAGAACTGATTTCTAGTGTCAAACTAGGGCTTGACTCACTTAAAAGTGATAGAAAGGAACAGACAAAAGTAGCATGTAAAATGAATGACATTATAAATAGAAATGTAAACTCTAGAAGTAAGAATTTCTCCTCTGACCAAAAGACTCTTAATGAAATTAATAAGAAACTTAGAAATAATGATGCAATAGTTGTTAAAGCTGATAAAGGAAATACAGCTGTTATCATGTACAAGGGAAATTACATAGCAAAAACTGAAGAATTTTTTGTAACTAATAATATTACACCTGTAAACAGTAACCTGGTAGATACTTATAACAAAGAAATTAAAGATACAATCAATGCTAGTGATCACATTATCCAGCCTAAAGATAAACAAAAGCTCATCCTTATGAATCCTAGAACCCCCTCACTTAGGGCACAAGTTAAGATACATAAAAAAAAATTGGCCTTTAGACCAATAGTGAACTCAATTGACACAGCATCCTACCATCTTTGTAAAAAACTAAAAATATTCCTAGATCAGTTTTACAAATATGAAAATACTTACACCATCAAAAACCGCAAAGAATTTATTGATGCTCTTGTTGACATGAAATGGCCCAATAACTGTATTTTGGTATCATTCGATATTGTAAATTTGTACACGAATGTACCTGTTGTAGAAACTATTCGTATCATCGAAGATAACTTCAAAGATCAAAATGTCCTCAATAATGAAGAAATAGATGAATTTGTTAGACTACTGCTCACTGCACTTAAGTACAATATTTTCAAATTTAACAATAAGCTGTACCAACAGGTAGAGGGATTAGCCATGGGCAACTGCCTAGCAGGTAGCATGGCTGACATTTTTATTAACACTTTAGAAAATGAATTTTTCAAAAAGTTTCCCGACATCCATAAGAATATTATGTTCTACAAACGATACGTGGATGACATCTTCTTCATATATCAAGGGACACCAGCAGACATTCCTTACATTCAGGACCTCTTAAACAGTTTACATAATAACATCAGTTTCACCTATGAATTACAAGATGACAATGGTAA
The DNA here is from genome assembly GCA_026315105.1 of Locusta migratoria. NCBI lineage: Eukaryota > Metazoa > Arthropoda > Insecta > Orthoptera > Acrididae > Locusta > Locusta migratoria. Next base: position 730,873,986 of record CM048744.1, on the reverse strand, counting down.
CTTTAATTACCTGGATTTGCCTATCAAAATCGTAGACAATGAAGTGTCCTTTGATATATTTAGGAAACCTACTACCACCGATAGTATTGTTCACTGTTCCTCTTGTCACCCAGTTAGCTAGAAACATAATTACTTCACATCTATGATTAACAGAATTGTTCAAACTCCACTGTCTGATCAAGCGGTTCAGAGAGAGTTGCAAATCTTAGAGTATGTGGCAAATAAGTCCAAAATAAATAACGACAAGCAAATGGTTGCTGCATTTCATTTATTTATAATAGAACGCACTACGTTGTTCTCGACGGCGAGTGTTCATCAGGAGTGTATCGTCAGGCGTGCTCCAGGGGAGTGTGATAGGACAGCAACTATTTTCTATCTATATAAATGATCTGATGGACAGAGTAACTTGTAATTTGCGGCTGTTTACTGATGATGCTGTGGTGTATAGCATACAGCAATAGCATACAGGTTGACTTATACAAAATTTCTAGTTGGTGCGAAGAATAGCAGCTAGCTCTCAATGTAGAAAAGTGTAAGGTGATGCGCATGAGTAGGAAAAACAATCTCATAATATTCGAATACAGCATCAGTAGTGAGCTTCTTGATGCAGACGCGTTGTTCAAATATCTAGGCGTAACATTGCAGAGCGATATGAAATGGAACGAACATGTAACAACTGTTGTGAGTAAGGTGGACAGCCGACTTCGGTTTATTGGGAGAATTTGGGTAGATGTACATCATCAGTAAAGGAGACCGCGTATAAAACGCTTGTACGACCACGTCTTGTGTATTGCTCATGTGTTTGGGACCCGCAGCAGATCAATTTAAACGAACACATAGAAGCAGTTCAGAGGCGAGCAGCTAGGTTTGTTACTGGTAGGTTCGACCAATGCGCGAGTGTCACGGAAATGCTCCGGCAATTCAATTGGGGATCGCTGGAGGAAAGACGACGTTCTTTTCGTGAATTTCTGGTGAGTAAATTTAGAGAGCCGGAATTTGAACCTGAGTGTAATACGATCTCGCTGCCGCGTACTTACGTCTCGCGTAGTGATCACATAGACAAGGAGTGGAGTGGAATAGGAAAGGAAATGCCTAGTAGTGGTACAGTGTACCCTCCACCACGCACCTTACGATGGACTGCGGAGTATGTATGTAGATGTAGATGTAATGGCGGAATTAGCGGCTTTCAGAGGATAGAGTAGCGTAGAAAAAAGCATCAAAGCACTCTTCGGAGTGAACATCACATCCCAATAAAGGAGACAAGTACTTGGGTGTGCCTGCAGCTTGGTACCTCAGGCTTACACTATCCTGTACGAGTGGTGCCGCGCGCTTGTGTTGCACCAGCCGTGCCGCTAACAGCGCGAGTGCAGCGCGCCACCACGGCCGGCCGGAACCTCATTTGCGGCGCTGAAAAGCCGCGGCCGCGGCAATGGCCGGGCCGCTTATTTGGGGGACAAAGCGCGCGCCCGCCCCCATAATTGGGAAGACGGCGGGCAGACCTTTAATTGGGGACTGCGAGACGAGACAACCACCCCCAACCTCTCCACAGGTCCACCGCTGCAGAGCGCTCACGCACTGCGTGTCACGAATCTGGCAATCCCTGGCTAATATCGCTGGTCAGCGAGACCCCGCGGAGGTAACTCTGGGGACGCATTTCATCGACTGTGACCCATCTACCAGCAAAGTAAACCACTATCTGTCTGTTGTTGTTTTTCAGGGCCGGCGCGCACAATTGCTCGCTTTATTTGTGATTGAAGCTAGGAAGTTCAGACCTGCATAACAGAATCGTGGGTGCACTGGGGCAGGGGTGGCCAACTTCATTATACCCAAGATCTACCGTTCACTGATAAAACTCTGAGCGATCTACCACTTGAACAGTTATCCTTGGTCTTGTATGAAAAAATGTTCCTTACCAAGCAGCATAACATTTCTATAAATAATTATAAGTCAAACACCAGATAATGAGGACTCTTGAAGCATGTGGGTTAATTCTACACTCCTAGCCATTAAAATTGCTACACCATGAAGATGACGTGCTACAGACGCGAAATTTATCCGACAGGAAGAAGATGCTGCGATATACAAATCATTAGCTTTCAAAAATGTTCAAATGTCTGTAAATCTATCGGACCAAACTGCGTGGTCATCAGTCCGTAGCTTACAAACTACTTAAACCCAGGTAAACTAACCCAAGGACAAAACACACACCCATACCCCAGGGAGGACTCGAACCTCCACGGCGAGCAACCGCGCGCTCCGCAGCGAGACGCTTTAGACCACTCGGCTACTACACCGCGGCATTAGCATTCCAGAGCATTCACACAAGGTTGTTGACGGTGGCGACACAGACAACATGCTGACATGAGGAAAGTTTCCAGTCGATTTCTCATACAAAAACAGCTGTTGATTGGCTCTGCCTGCTGAAACGTTGTTTTGAAGCCTCGTGTAAGCAGGAGAAATGCGTACCGTCACGTTTCAGACTGATAAAGGTCGGATTGTAGCCTATCGCGTTTGCTGTTTATCGTATTGCGACATTGCTGCTCGCGTTGGTCGCGACACAATGACTGTTGACAAAATATGGAATCGGTGGGTTCAGAAGGGCAATACGGAACGCCGTGGTGCATCTCAACGGCCTCGTATCACTAGCAGTCGAGATGACAGGCATCTTATCCGCATGGCTGTAACGGATCGTACAGCCACGTCTCGATCCCTGAGTCAACAGATGAAGACGTTTGCAAGACAACAACCATATGCACGAACGGTACAACGAGGTTTGCATCAGCGTGACTATCACCTCGGAGACCATGGCTGCGGTTACTCTTGACGCTACATCACAGACAGGAGCGCCTGTGACGGTGTACGCAACAACGAACTTCTGTGCACAAACGGCAAAACGTCATTTTTTTTCGAATGAATCCATGTTCTGTTTAAAGCATAATGATGGTCGGATCCGTCTTTGTCAACATCGCGGTAAATGCACATTGGAAGCGTGTATACTCGTCATCTCCACACTGGTGTATCACCCGGCGTCATGGTATGGGGTGCCGTTGGTTACACGTCTCGGTCACCTCTTGTTCGCATCGACGGCAGTGGCCAATACATTTCAGATGTTTTACAACCCGTGGCTCCACCCTTCATGCGATCCCTGCAAAACCATACATTTCAGCAAGATAATGCACGACCGCATCTTGCAGGTCCTGTACGGCCCTTTCTGGATACGGACAACGTTCGACTGCTGCCCTGGCCAGCACATTCTCCAGATCGCTCACCAACTGAAAACGTCTGGTCAATGGTGGCCGAGCAACTGGCTCCTCACAATACGCCAGTCACTACTCTTGATGTACTGTGGTATCGTGTTGAAGCATGGGCGTCTGTATCTGTATACGACATCCAAGCTGTGTTTGACTCAATGCCCAGGCGTAACAAGGCCGTTATTACGGCCAGAGGGTGTTGTTCTGGGTATTGATGTCTCAGGATCTATGCACCCAAATTGCGTGAAAATGTAATGACATGTGAGTTCTAGTATGATATATTTGCCCAATGAATACCCGTTTATGATCTGCATTTATTCTTGGTGTATCAATTATAATGGTCAGTAGTGTATTAAAAGCTGAATATAACTGAGGTATTGAACAACTTTAGAATCCAGTTTATGCTGAGCCTCTAAGTTTCATTGCATACACATTTGCAAGATATCTACATAGTAATCAACATGAGAGTTAATTCAAAAGCATAGAACAATCAATTGTATTTCATTTGTTTTCTCAACATCACTTGTTATTCCGGTTGCTCAAAGTAATGATGTCTAATATTCCATGACTATATGTAACATATGGTGTCTGACCAATTTGCACTTGCTGCCTCTTCCAAAATCTGCAACAAACCGATTCTTTCGGCAGCCACTACACCAAATGTGCCAAACTTTAATTTAACAAATAAGCTACTAAATATGTAGATAGCTCAAGGCGAGTAAAAATGCAGTGTAGTGCCTTGTGCCACTACACACTTAAATACTTCTTCAAATTTTAAATGAAAGATTATATTCCAATGTAAGTTATGTAGTATTTTTATTTCATTACGAGGAAGATATTCTTTCCAACACTTACATACATCTTGAAATTTTAAAATGAGATAGTATTTTACAGTATAAAGTTCTGCAGTACTCTTATTTTGTTAAGAGGAAAAACATTAAATATAAAACTTTTCTCTCTATCGTTACACATTTCTTGAAAATCTAAGTAAAACAGTATAGTTCAGTTTACAGTAACGTAGTATTTTTATTCTGAAAAAAAAAAAAAAATTGAAAATAATTCTTAGTAACCACTTCTTCATATTAGTGTGAGCATTGTGTATCAGCATCTTCTGCCGAGTTAGCAAAATCATGTTTGTAGTTGAAAAATGCATACCTTAAAGAATCCAATGTGTGTCTGTCAAACGAGAACGATGTCTACCTTTTGTTTGTTTCAGGTAGGAAAAAGCTGATTCACACAAATATGTTGAAGCAAAACACAAATGCAGCTATTCAATACATTTCTTCAAACAAGACTATTTCTGGAAACTAATGACCAGAAACCCAGACCAAAGGATGACCTTGATTTTAGAAACATATCGCAGCGCAGAGTAATAATTTCATTTGGGGTTCATTTGAAATGTATCTCCAAATCTACGAAATTGCTATTTCAGATATGTCAATTGGAATTGACATGGAATTGTTAAATGGGTAACTGATGAATTCACGAAATTCTCAATTTTTTTTTTTTTTCAAATTTAGATACCACTACATTAATTTCTGCAGTACAATTGTCTGGAATGAAATAATAGGTAGGATATTTTTCCATGTGATCCTTGATATTTACAAATTGTTGACATTTTTATTCTAATTGTTCAAATGTTTGTAAATCTATCGGGCTCAACTGCGTGGTCATTAGTCCGTAGCTTACGAACTACTTAAACTAACGTAAACTAACCTAAGGACAACACACCCAACCCGAGGGGGGACTCGAACCTCCGACGGCGATCGCCCGCGTGCCCCACAGCACGGCGCCCCTGTACGTACGGCTAATACACCGCGACTTTTTTCTTCTCAATGTCAGTTATCATTAATACTATTTGACTTTCAAATTCTGCGTTAGAACTCATCATTTCTTCTATTGTTTTATTCCTGCCTTGTAGTTCCAGATTAAATGTGCTCATTTTTCCGGTAAAATCTGCTAAAAATAGTATATCACATTGTCAGGGTAAATCACGCAGTAAACTTTCGTGAAGTTTTACTTGACAAGATCGACTATACTAATAGCCTCGATCGACCGGTCGATCGTGATCGACCAGTTGGCCACCCTTTCAGTATGGTAATGTGCGCAGCGTGTTTTAGTTCAATGTTTCTGCACTGGGTGCCGCCAGCAGTCGGCGAACTTCCAGTACACTTACAGTGGCGGCAGGAAAGCGCACGTTCTAAGGTTTGTCTATATTGTTTTTATGTAAATTTGGTTTCGTTCATTTCAATTACATAGATCTACTGTGGATAGATCATTTTACGTAAATATGTCTTAAATTATTCATTTTTTTAATTATTGGAGGTATAATATGAAACATTAGCACATGCCCACTAGTACGTTTGTGCGTGTTGGTTTAATGTCAGACATTTATGACGAAGACTTATTTGTTTTAACACATGAAACCTTCATATCTGACAGAGAGTTAATTTTATAAGATCCTGTGATGATATTTTGTCATTTCTTTCAAAATATCACCAAATCTGGTAATTATCACGAAGGGAAATATAAAAATTACTGGTGGAATTTCAGCACCTCTGAGTGATTCTGCAATCGCTGCTTTACTCAACTCGTCAGATCTAGAGGATTTAAGTAGTGATGACTATACCTTTGATTCCACTTGGCTCCCAACTGCAAAGAAGAATGCTGAAAACTTGTTGGCAAGTTCGTCTGGATCGTCCTCTTCAGGTGAAGATTTTGAAGAAACATCTGCTTCAAAATGCAATAAACATGATGGACATGGCTTGTGTGAATTCATGGCTTCAGTACAGACATGACAGTAAAGCTAATGGAATGCCATTCATTGACAAAGAGCATGATGAAGATGAAGAAGACGTAAAGACAGCTTGAAAGAAACGCTTCACTTTGCACAGACAAGCGACCAGACAAAGTTGATTATGTAGTTGTTGACTTAAACCCTGCACGATGTTGTCGCAGAATTGGTTGCAATTGGCGTACAAGAACAAGATGTGAAAAATGTTATGTGTACTTGTGTTTGTCAAAAGTTTCAAACTGTTTTCGCTTCTATCACGTGAAGAAATGAGTATGAAGCCATATTACAGTAAGATTGTGCATATCACAAAAAATTGTAGTGAAGGTCCAAACAACACAATTGTGTAGGTACAAAATTTCTGGATTTTTTTGAAAATAAATTAATTTTCTCTTTTGTAATAAATTACTGTACGTATTTTATATCTTAAACGTCCCTCTCTATATTAATGTCACATCACCTAGAACCTTGGATCTGAAAGGATTATGTATAACACTACACCGAGATCGTGGCAGTAGTATTACCCTATTTTAGCCATTATAAAACTTTTTTGGTGAGGCAGAGTTGATTTTATTAATTTTAATGCAAAATCAGATAAAAATAAATATTTCAAAGGTATAGCTAGCAGTCGGAGTGTAAAGGGGGAAAAGCCCCTCATGCAATTGAATTGTTTTGTCTAAATCCTTTTTTTTAACGAAGAACCAACTTGCAATTGATAATAAGTTGAATTAATTGGAGCCATCAGTCATCTAAACAGCGTCACTAGTACGATCGCGCTAGAATCGACGCGCGATAATCGTAGCGATAAAGAAATAGGGCCAGTCCTAAATTCGGTACTAGTGGGTTCACTGCGCATGCGCGAGCTAGTAGATGTCCGCTGCAGTCACGGCTGTGATCAGTCTAGCATTTTGCGTCATAGTTACGTGTATTTTGACTTTTCTCAAAATTTGTGGTTTTCGTAAATATTTTCATGAAAGTTTTTTAACCTTCGTAAATTCCATAAGTATTTAATGATGCGCTAATGTGAAATCACGACGACTGATTTTGTAGATATGGAGCAGAACAAACATGCTATTACACTTTTAATAGAGGCGTATAGTGAAGAGCCAGCCCTTTGTGAATGTTGGGAATAGCCTAAATCATAATAAGGTACGTATTTTTCCTCTCATATCTGTTAATAAAGCTTGAAGTTACAGCAGCATCACGTTTCTTTACGTTGTTTCAGTATGCCACAATTGATAAAATCCAGCACGTATTTTTTTTCGGCGTTGTATCCGCCTTCTAGCAACGAAAGCCAATGTAAACGTAGTCGTCGCTATGGCTAAGTTTATCGGTATTTCCAGAAAATGTGCTACTGACGTAATACCCTCCAAAACAACAACACCAAACGAGAATCGCGACACATTTGCTAGTAGAGTTTACTCTCTGTTTACGTTTAATTTCTAAACAAACTGCCGCAAGATCTTGCATGAGTTTATAGTTCGTGACTGGTACACTAGCAGGGCTTCAGTAGACTATTATCTGTGTTGTCCACTTTCGTTCATCATTTCAAACGGGTCTAAGATTAACTATAAATACAATTAGCAGATAGGTTTTTGTCTCCTTTCTGTTCGTGTCTGCTTTCCTTTCCCGTCTCCTTTCTGTTCGAGACAGTTCTCTTAAATAGGCAAGCCCTGTTTTTAATATTCGCCTCGGTTTTCCTAGACAGTAAAGAGATGAAATAATCAGTAGGGAATTTTAATACATGACAGATAACTGGGTCAATAATTATTTAAAGATATTACAATATGTGAATAGATTTTAGCATTTGGTTAGAAAGTAAATAAAGGTAACAACTTTAAGTTTATTAAATACCGTGTTATTCGTGTGAACTGATCAACTTTGATAATACAGTAACTATCCTAGTGCAGAATTTGTTAAAGTTTCATTTCATAGATACAACCTAAAGATGATCTTTGACTTTTCAGCTTCCTCTTCCAATACAACAGTACGCCACCTGCTTGCAGCAGTACAATTCGCTCTGTCGACTTTGGATACCACACTTGTTCAGTAATGTACCATCCCCAAGTCTGAATTAGCAAGCAGTTTCCATTCTCATTCGATTCATACGAACCGTCTGCCTTATCTACTTAATGAATTCTTTATTTTGGTAGTTTCATTGCCGTAATTTTATTTTATTGTTGTAACTACAATTCGGTAAACAAATAACTTGCAAACAAGGTGTATTTATTCTTTATATTTTATTGCTCCTTGTTGAGCGAGATCGTGAGACGAAAACAGCGTTTAGGCAACTATTTGGAGATCAACAAAATTCATCTGGTGTCAGATGACATTATCAGTATTTCGGAAACTTGCCGACGTTTCTGCCACTGTTGCAAGTGGGCTTCATCTGTGTATTTGTATGTGCGCGAATTAAGCAAGAGGAAACACACAAACCTTGAAAGACGACCGTCTGTCGTCTTCCATATATTTTTTATAAAACTGTAATTTATTTGGTGTCGCTAGATTAGCATTTTGTTAAAACTAGAACCCCACTCTTTCGATGTATGAGGAATAGCATGTTTATTTCTTGTTTTAAAATATTAGTTTCTGAAATTTTAGTTAATATTTCTAGGATTTTGTTATTTTAATAATTTATTATTGTCCCTGTGAGAATGTGTACTTGTTTTACTTTTAAGTGGATGTGCAAGAATCTAATGGCTGTCTAAATGTGGGTAGTGAAAGCTCGCTTAGCCTAGTTAGTCGTTACCAACCCCTGCTGCTGATGCAACCGAAGAGGTTTCTACACCCGTTGGTTACAAGCCAGTCGACGAGCCCTCTCCAGGGCGAGTCTGCCCCCACCACCTTGTTTTTACTGGTTTTTTTCCAGTTTCCCGTAGCTTCGCACCTTCTAGAAGCTCGGTCTTCACTTTGTGCTCGAATCGTGGTGAGGTAAGGTTGGTTCTGCTCTTGTGTCCGCGGATATGGTAAGGATTCCTTGTCTAGCATGTTTAACTTAGACTCTTGAACTTAGATTCATTTTTCGGAATATTTTTTCCGATCAAGCGCTGAAATGTGTTCTGGTTTTTAAATGCAGTGATTTCCAACAGATAAACGCGGTGTATATGTTACTAGTTGCAGTTTGATAACGGCCTGGTATATTCAAACGTTTAGTGATTATGTGGCGATGTACGAAATCTGTGTAAATTCCTTCTAGCTTTGTGGAGCCAGATTTCTCATTGATGATATGTTCAGTTTTGTACAGTGTAGGTATAATCTTTCTTATCGTTTCCTTCCGTGGGTGGTATGTGTTCCACGTAGTTGGTTCTTAGAACAAGCCTCCAGCTTCCACTATTGTTTGTTACATGCTCATCAGGCAAGTAACTATACGTGTATCCTTCTGGTTTCCACTAACATTTCGCGATCTTCTCTCCCCGCCTATTTTAATTTTGCTGTTTCTTCTCCGAACTTGTAGTATGCACTCAGTCTTTGTCAGTAATTGTCTCCGAGCCTCGTACAACCTCCTTCAATAACTTGCTCATTAAATTCTACGTATTTCTAAGAGTTGCATGCCGCAGTTTTTGTTCTCACTTTTCCGTCTTTGTAATTAATTCACTTTTCTGGTTTTTTGAGAATGGACTTCATCCGTTTCTGTAATCGCTTCCTATCGCGTGTAGCTGCATTTCAGTAGCTTCCTTATGAAATTCTACGCAGTTCTAGGGGTTAAATGCCGTAGTTAATTATCTTTATTTTTCAGCATTGAATTTATACATTTTTATCGTTTTTCGGAACCACGAGGGTCCCAACACCGACTTCAGGGGTTTGCAGCTAGTCATCTGAATTCACGCCACTTCTCATAAAACCAGTGCCTAGATAGTTTACTCTCAGCTTTGTGTAATGAATCCGATTTTTAAGCCCTTCACCATCAGTGGAGTGCGATCATGTAACGTAGCCGTGTGTCGCCGTTAGCGTGTTTGCTCGCGGTATAATCTAGATGCAACTTTGCTATAATCACGCACCATCTCAAATCAGGCCAGAGCCATCTTCGCAGTTTTATTGTATATTGTGTTGTATGGTACCTCCAGGTTTGCTGAATTTCGCCTACGATAGCGGCGCATGCTGATTTTGGTGAGTTTCGCTGCTGCATTGCGTGTGTGAGCGAGTGAGTGTTGTTTGTAAATCCCCCTCCCTCCGCAGCGTTACGTTCTGTGTAATTTATGAAATTCGATGCTGGATATCGTCTGTGTAACATAGGTTAGCTTAAGTACGTTATTTCAGTGAGATGCATTTTTATTGTATTAACAAAATTGGTTCCTCCATTTTGCTTGCGTTCCACCTGAATAAACAAGTTAAGATCAGTATTATTTTGACTCGCCTATAAATTGTAGTTTCGAGCACCTTCCCCCCTTTTATTTAATATTGTCTCTCACGAGTGCTGAGAACAAGCTCAGATGCAATTTCTTGTTTAAGTTCCGTTGCGCCATAAATGTTTTTCTTTAGTCATCTTTATGAAATTACTTTAATTGTGGTGGCTTGTTTATTAATGCCTTTGTGTAACTTCGTGTGAGCTGCTTTGTATATTGGCCACTGCATCGTTAACAACCTGTTATTAGATTAATTTGAACCCAGTCAGTTCTCAGTTTGGTCCAGGGAACAAGGTTTTCGCAGCAGGGAGTAGCTAATTTTACTGCTAAAATTAAGTTTATATAATGGAAAACTCTTATCTGGGTACCTCCTACCAGAATTAAGCTTTTATTTCCTGCAGTGGCCAACTTTTAACCTCATAAAAGTTCATCATACTTTAGATGGCAATCTGTTCGATTAAAAAATGTTCAAATGTTTGTAAATCTATCGGACCAAACTGCGTGGCCTTCAGTCCGTAGCTTACAAACTACTGAAACTAAGGTAAATTAACCTAAGGACAACACACACACCCATGCCCCAGGGAGGACTCGAACCTCCGACGGCGAGCAACCGCGCGCTCTGCAGCGAGGCACCTTAGAGCTCTCGGCCACTCCACCACGGCTGTTCGATTAATGTGTTACGTAAAACAGAAAAGATCGCACATTATTATCTTTATTAAGATGACCAGTTTGGGCAGATTAAACTTCCATCATCTGATCTGAAAGCATTTCTGTAAACTCGTACCCAACAAGCTATAACAAAAATACAGAAATACAGTAATTTAATACGTGGAGTTATTAAACCCACCGTTCATTTAATATACCACATCATAAAGAATACCTTTTAAAATTGTAATTCTTCTTTTACATATATGCTTTCAGTTCCGATGATGGCAGTAAAATCTGACGAAAGCGGTCATCTCAGTTAAGATTAATTACTGTCAGCCGTAAAAAGGTAATTGTGCTTCTTCCAAATATTGAGCTAAATAGTTATTGACTATTAGAAGACATGAACTTTCTTAAAAAATTTAACTGTGTATTCAATAGGTATTTAAACCAGTTTTTAATTAAAAAATATCCTTCTGATTAGTCTGAACGTATATGCCAAGCTTCTGAAGGATCTTCGGACATTTGGTCGTTGTGTTTGCTGACCAATCTGCAGTACCATATTAAACACCTAGGAAGTGATTTTCACAGATAGTGAAAGTAATCCTCTTATCGGCTACGCTACATTCAAGACTGAACTGAACTGTAATGAGTTTCAGAAGATTCTATACAATATTATGAGCAACTGCAGCAACTACAGTAAACTGGTACTGATTTGCTTTTACGCGCCGGGAGAGTCAAGATCACAAACGAAAGACTTTAATTACTGCACATTGACATGCGACATTGTTTACACTTGTTAACTACCGTAAATTTACGTTTTACTAGTTATTACTAATTGACAGTTACTGATGCTTAATGATAATGTATACGTTACGGGAATTGCTAATTCCCATAAAGTGAATACAGTTCATAATGGGATTGAAAGTTATAGTTCTGCTCTATCAGCATTGGATGAGATTCAGTCTAATGTTTCTGAACGTATTAGTGGTACAGCTTCACCTCCATTACGGTGGGCCTCATTGTAAATTAACAACATATCGGTGTACTCAAGTCTCCTGTAACTGCAGTACTTGTCAAAGTAATGTCCACGGGCTCATCACCAGAAAGAATGAAAGAAAGTAAATTGAGGACCGCATTGTCGTAACATATATGTAGGCGAACTATCTAGAGCGCGACAGTGTACATCTTTTTTTCCTTCAAAGGTTGAAACAAATCGTTTCCGGACATAAGTTCCGACGTAAAACTTGGTATACTAAGCCATGTAAGAAAATGCTAGAAGAGTGTAACGTGGATCGTGATCAACCTGTATAACTGTATAAAAGCACAATTATGAGTTCATATTATCGTTAAACGAATACAGAAATAAACTAGTTACGTAATGTCATGCACTTCATATTTATCTGTGCAATCAATTTTTGTACGTCCCTTATACAAAACATGAACACTGTATTCAATCGCCGCAAAGAACTAATAGCTAAATATAGAACAAAGCTTTCCATAATGCTCCGTGTAAACTGTTGCACCATTTGAGCAAATGTAGTTCTGTGCAACGAATTTGAAGAATAACGATCACGACACCACTATCTCCTGCCGTCATAGTCACGGCCATGGGAATGCCACAGTTGGCAACAACACGACCTGCATTCTCGACACAGAAGCTTACGTTACAAAGATGAACACGCTTGCCTAATCTGATTGGTTGAACTGCAGTTAAATAGGCAGCACTTACGGCCTGTGAGAGAGATTGCATCGCTTCGTCGAAGATTGTCCTCACCGTGCTTCAAAGTTCCACAGTGTCTCAAGACTCATCACTACGGACACCAAGAAGATATCGTCGACACCTAGAAATACCACCGACTTTTCAAGGGAACTCCGAAGTATCACTCAGTGTATGGTACTGAAACCACAAGTCTCGAATTATTGTATTCCGTCCAACACCCAAAGATCAGTATGTATTTGTTTCAATGAATGTCACATGTTATTAAAGCGGCGAGATATAGTGTGGTTACTCTGCCTTACCAGCTTCCTTGCAACAAAGAACAGCTGCAATATCCCACATTCTTCAGGATTTATTATCATTGAACAAGAAACAGTTTTCATTTTAACAGGAGTAAACAAACAAAATACAGCGTACATGGCGTTCAAAAAAGCAATACATTTGTATTATATGTTTCCAAAGGAGGTAAATGATACAGATAAAAGTACTTAAAGTTAGGAAAAGGATACGTGAGAAGTCCTACCCTGGAGATATTATTAAGTGGAAGTTTGACACGGACGGGATGCGGACACGGAAAGCCAAGTGGTTAAGGCGTGACTAACAATGCTCAGGTAGTTTACCTGTGGAAACCAACCAGTTTCGAGTTAAAGCTGTTGTGAAACCAAACAGAAGTGCGTCTTAGTCCATAAATGAATAATAGTCTAGACGTTTGGAGAACTGCTTCTAAAAAGAGTGGATTTCGTTGAAATAGTGAACATCTGATAATGCTTCGCATCGGGGTACGGTGGCTAGAGTCGACTTTACATCTCGCAGACATTAGACGTGTAATTTCTGTGTGAGAAGATTTCTTGTAGTTGATCATTTATTTGAGCGCTACATTCTCTTCGTCGCGTCTAGTATGTATACTAAAGGCGTACCACGATCGGGCGTCATCTTGGCGTAGAGGTCTTGGCAATGGCTTCTGGTATCACATATGCCCTGTGTGGGTTCGATTCCCTTCTTAAATGTATAGTTTTAACCGGCACGATTACATCTCACCGCCTCCGGTTACGCTAAGTGAGTACGGTCAAGTTGCAACGTAGTTCAAAATACGTGTTACGCAAAAATCAATTCGCTTTCAACTGGGACACAGCCGATTTATGGTCGGCAATAACAGGTAACTCTACAGCCAGAATAATTTCCTTATATCACAAAACTATTTCATAAACTAATAGTCGTTTAAGGTCACATTGTTCTTGAAAATGTGGTGTTGGATTTATATTCTAATTTGAATCTCGTCTTTTGTGATATTCGACCTTCTGGAACGAAATATCTGGAGCATTTCGTTGTTTTCTCTGAGACTGCAGAGTTCTCTATGGTTTCGAATCCTGGTCCAGAACAAAAAAATTCATGATTTTATTTGAAGCTCTAGACTGGATTACTAGTGAAAAATAATTTTTAATGTCTCTTCATTCACTATCAATAACAATGATAGGTACCGTTGTTTCTATTCAGACTCGCATGCATCTTAATTCCTGTTAACATTTGACGCAGTTACATGTCGCCGCGGGTATAAAATTTCTACTTCTTATTTATCCAATTGAAGTTCAGTTTTGAGAACTGATACTGATGTTTCACACAACTTTATGCCTAGTCAGCTATGACAATCTTTGTCAAGACTTAGCATCGATAAGACACGAATCCTATGCTTAGTTAGCTATGACTGCTGGTGATGGGTTTAATTCCAGAACCAGAACAAGATGGTTCGTTATAGCATTCCAAGTTAAAATTGACTACAAATATTTGTTCAGTCATAGTGGAAAGAAATTTTTGGTGATGCGCAGTTAATATTGATGTTTCGATAGAGCGTTTGCTGGTGTTATCGAGTTTTTATTATCTAGTTAGTTGAACAACCATTGACACAAAATCTCACGCCACAGGAACGAAGTTTCGCATTTGTGAGAAAAAGATTCATAAACCAAAATTACTTTGAATTGTTATAGAACTTTAGGAATTCCGATACTGTCGTAAAATCGGCTATTGATAATATTCAATGTTGTCTAGGGATTACTGAATGTTTCATGTCTCAGATTTTCTTATGTCTAACTGTAATGAGTGTGGTAACACTTCAAATACGTCAGTTATTATAATAACGAGGAGTTTTCTTTTATTCGTAATATCATTGTGTTAATTTACATCTGGAATGATTGACATTAAAGGCAGATTTTCTCTAGTGGATCCGTTTGGAATAGTCGAACGACTCCAAGTTACGTATCGCGAGGCCTCCCACGTCGGAGGTTCGAATCCTCCCTCGGGCATGGGTGTGTGTGTGTGTGTGTGTGTGTGTGTGTGTGTGTGTGTGTGTGCGTGTTGTCTTATGTTAGTGTAACTTAGTTTAAGTACTTTGTAAGTCTGGGGACTGATGACCAACGTAGTTTGGTTACATAGAATTACAAATATTTGAACATTTTAGTCGAACTACTACACCGCAAAGCGCTTAGAGTACCCACAAGACACGTACGTTATTTGGGCTGCATACACATCAAACGGAACGCAGTTCAAGTCTTTCAGATATTTTTGAAAGTGATAGTGCATACAATAACTAAAAAGCAATATAAATACATGTCTAATGAGCTATGCTGTGCTGCAGGACCTTACGAACTGTCCATCGCAGTTCCCACAGCGTTGTGGACTCACAGTAGGAATGTCGCAGTGGTATCTACACTAATATGGTTTATTTCATCTCTGTGTCTGGACAACTTGTGTGCTAATAGCGAGATCAAGCAGACCGGAGTGTAACTGTCCTCACTATTAATAGCCTCGTTCACGGCAGTCAGATATTTCCTTCAGTATCGGCAAAAAATTTGTTTGGAGAATGCAGATCATTTGCAATTGTGTGCTGTCTTTTTTTATGTTTCTCTACCCCATTGGACACATTATCGAAATACAAAACGTGATATTTCAAATATTTTATGCATTTCTATAGATAAGGACATATGAAAACGCAATTCGTCTTTTGGAAATGAAAGACAACAATGTAACATCTGTTTCAAAGTCCTGGCCAAGCATGCCCCCTGTGAAAATAAAACAATTGGAATCAAATCTCTTTAGTGTGGTAAATAAATATCACGTATACCTTTTCAACACGTTAAAAGAAAGATAAGGGACAAAAAGCTTCCAATAAACAATCTACGCTCCTCCATAGAGGCTGCCAAGTAACTGGAAAATGTGAGACAGAGTGTTAGAATACTCTCTATGGCTGACACCGTTATAGAGAACTTAAAGCTCAATTCTCTACACACGTTTTTCACATGAGAACAAATTAAGACTTCTTTCCTGAAGAAATATAACGCTTGGAAGAACGCTTGAATAACTATACTCTCTTCACGAAGAAAATAATAACTCGGGAGACTGTGTTGTTATCTGTACAGATGAAAATTGTAGCACGGCAAGCTGTAAGCATGAATGTCGACTCTGACTCATATAAGAGGCTCATCAACCTACGACAATTGCCCAGAAAGTAAAGCAACACATTTTTCCCCATCCGAAAACAACGTTAGAGATGCGAAACGTTACATATGAATCGTTCGAAGTTTTCTGAGTGCACATGCAAAGTTCTTACTCCTCAGACAGATAGCACACCTGTAGCGCCGTTTTACAATCGGCGTCCACAAGACATATGTGCGTTATAAGTCAAGTGCCGTTATTTAATTTCTCACTGCAGAGGATATTGATGGAACTGCAGTAATTAACACCTACAGCAGGATTACTTTTGACTCGTCATGAAATGCAAAGAACCACAACTTCCTCATTGAAGAAATAAGATGTAAAATCAGAAGGTTGCAGACACAGAACTGGCTGGCGCATTTCGAATGGGTTAAAGCACATAGAGGGATATGAGGAAATTAAATACCTGACAATTTTATTAAAAGAGCAGCTCGATCACGACAGTCGATACGCTACAACAAAATACCTACAAGTGCTGTAAAGAAGAAACTTCGAGAGAAGTTTAGGAACAAAATGGGAAATTGAGTGACAAAGAATAAACAACGGGGTAGCAGTAAACCGTATTTTCCTACGATCCGACAACTTTTAATGATTACACTCCCAACATCTCCGAATTTTACGGCGATGTTAACAGGTCATGGGAAACTGAAAGCCTATTATCAGGGGTTCAGAATAATTGAAGACGGAACGTGCACATGTAACAGAGCTGTCCAAACTATTGACCACGTGCATTTCGACTGCTGCAACTTACTGAAAGAGAGGGACCAGCTCAGGAAAAAGAAAAATAGCTGACAAAGGAGGACGATGGCCCGTCAGTAAATATGATTTGGTACAGAAATTCACTATAGACATTTACAATTTCTGTAATTCAATAAGATTTCCTGATTTATAAAATCGTTTGCTTTCTTTATGTAAAGCGTCAAATAATGTGGGGCCAAAACGCTTTATTTTGTAAATCCTGTAAACTTATGTACTGTATTTGTGTTTGCTAAAATATTTTTCTACTGACAAAATGAAAGAATATTAAATATTTTGGCCAATGCCTTATTAAAATATCAAAGAGTCTTCAGTCAGTTGCCAAGGTATGGTCTACGAAGTTGGCTAAGAAGTCGGCTCTAGCACCTGTAACGATTTAAACGCCTAGTCCAAACGGAAAATGCCAAGTTATCAAATATATAATGTGTGTAATTTCACTATTTAGCTTTGAGTCACTAGAAATCTAAAGTAATTCAATAAGCCCTTATAAAAGAGCTCGTACATGAGCATAGTTGGAACTGTCATATAATGTTAACAAGTGCTGTCTTCTTGCCTGTGCTGTTACGTCTCGAGAGACTAAGACTTAATATTGCACTTTGAGGAGCGTCGGTTCCGCTGTAAGGTCTAGTAGTTTCCCTTTTTGTAAGTCAAAAAAAGAGGATTTGCTGTCTTGTAAACGCATGGTTGAAAAAGGTAAAATGCAGGATAGAAATTTACAGAATTACTGGAGTGCCGCACTCTTACTCATAGCCGTTTTACGTATTTATGGAACTACAAGTTGTTGCAGATGTTACCTCTGCTCATTAGGGGAACAAGCACGGCAGTATCACCATTGCCACAATATTTTAAAGTTCCTAAAGCCCCTTTTACACGATGAAATATCTTGTCTCAGTTGGCTAGTCGGGACGTGTGGGTCTACTGCAGTGCCCCTGGCTTGTTATTTACGTATTGCGTCTCTCGTGTCTCGAGTAGTCATTTTCGTTTAGACGTAAACATTAAAACTGCAGAGCTTTCTGCTGTGTAGTTTACATCTGAATCAAAAAATGAGGTTATGAGTGCACTTTTTGACACAGCAGCAGGAAAATTATAACTGCTTGCTTCTGCGCAGGTGAATTCCACAGCACATTCGAAAATTTAGAACTCCACACTCAGCACGATCTATAGATCATTGACGTCATCGACACACTCGATTTACACGCAGGCTCGAAAGCCGCACGCACTCTGAGTAGTCAGTTTTCATCACAAAGTCTATCGTGTAAAACGGGCTTAACATAGATCGTGTGCGTGCCTGTGTATGTGGGCGTGCGTCGGTGGTTCATGTTGCCTTCCCAAATCCTTCATCCTTCCCTCCTCCTCCAGGTAATCTCACCACAGAGGGATGCAAAATAGGAGACCTGAAAAAGCATAAACACTCTTTCCTCCTCCCGATCAGATTCAGATTTCTTGGAAAGGGTTCCAATAGTTTCATCCTTTGTACCAAAGCAAAAATGTCAGTTATGCCACACTCACGACGGGACAAATCAGATGCATGCAGTACCACGGCTCAGTAAATGAAGTAATTTAAAGACCGAACCGCTTTCATGCCCAGCATCTACGGTAGCTTCAAATAGGATCTTGTACCTGTGTCCTGCAGTCAGCACTCTGTGCGTAGGCCTGATAACTGTTGAATAATGTTTATTATAACACATGACTTATCTACTAGAAGTGGTCCTACACAAATAAAAGTAATAAATTGGAAAGAAAGCTTTTAACATTACAAGGACAGTTGCGTTATGAGAATGATACAAAAATACCCATGTAGGTAAGCACTGACGATGCTCAAATAAGTACCTTTCGTGATCACATAACACGAACTAATCGTCAACTCAGATTAGTTCAAGTCCTAATGCTACAAATAACATATCAACACCAGTAATTTCTCGTGTAGAGTCACAACTCTGCTCAGTTACAGTTCCGAAAAGAAATCGAAAAACATTTAAAACTGCGGTGGAGTAGCCGAGCGATCTAAAGCGTCTCGCTGTGGAGCGCGCCGTTGCTCGCCGTAGAGGTTCGAGTCCTCCCTGGGGCATGGGTGTGTGTGTGTGTTTGTCCTTAGGTTAGTTTACCTAGGTTTAAGTAAATTTTACGCTACGGACTGATGACCACACAGTTTGGTGCGATAGATTTACAAACATTTGAACATTTTTGAAACATTAAAATTTGTTAAACCGGAACATATTAGCTCTCGACAAAGTTAGCTGCACAGATTATATCACTGTAGCTAACGAATCACTTCTGGTAATCTATAGGACCTCTTTCTTCCAAGTCACTCTCACTGGCAGACCGTCATTCCCTCCAAAGGTTACAGAGTTTCTAATAGAAAAAAAATGTTTTGACTTAACTTTGACCACTTCCACACAAAAGTTTTACGATATTAAATAGAAAAGATACTTATACACACTCAGTCATTTTGTGACTATTTATCAACTTTACAAATAACAGCTTTCGTGACATTGACCGCTCACACTACATAATATTTCCGTGAATTCACTGTCTAAATAGATAATTATTCATTCATTATTCATATGAATGTAAGAGTTGCATATCGTACAGGTTGCGACTGCTGAATTACAGTGGAGGATACGATACTGCAAGTCACAATTATTATTATACGGAGTGTAATAAAATAAAGAGATAAAAGTGGGTTGCTTTCCAAATGATACCTTGAGGGAATACGCTATCATCCAAGACATAGTTGGAGAAATCGCATGATCCATTAAGAAGTTTTTAATGTTAAATTTTATTTCGGTATATTCAGATTCTGTCATAATTAACTTTTGTTGTTTTGAAGATACTAAAAACACTCTTGGTTCATGAGATTAGTATATTTGGAATTTGTATGGGTCAATTACTGAATTTTGTGTTAGAAAGTATGGCCCTGTTTCAACTCAGTTCTCCATGTTCATCGCCAACGTTGTGTACGCTGAGACCGACCCTGTAAACTGTTCAGCATCGTCGCCTAAGCGATGGGTATCGCCGCGGTGGAGTAGCCGAGCGGTCTAAAGCACCTCGCTGCGGAGCGCGCGGTTGCTCGCCGTAGAGGTTCGAGTCCTCCCTGGGGCATGGGTGTGTGTGTGTGTGTGTGTGTGTGTGTGTGTGTGTGTGTGTGTGTGTGTGTGTGTTTGTCCTTAGGTTAGTTTACCTAGGTTTAAGTAGTTTGTAAGTTACGGACTGATGACCACGCAGTTTGGTCCGATAGATTTACAGACATTTGAACATTTGAACGATGGGTATCACCCAGGTCCCGGTATCTGTGTAAAAGCATAATCCCCTGCGCCTGCTTCCCGCCTGCTAGCTGGCAAGCAATGTTCCACACACGTCTTTACCACAGGATAAAGTTTCCCCTATATTTGTTACCTTACAAAGAGAACTGTGCCTCGTGTCATTCGGAATGCGTTGTGTCTTTATGTGGGAGCTGCGAGTTAGTAGTGCTACATAAAGACATCCGACAGCAAGAAGACATAACGACCAGCATCTAAACTTCATCAGCCATCTGGGTATGAGGTCCGCCTGATCTGCAAACGCTTCTTTATTTTACACCGAAACATGTTTCAGTACCTCTCGCCATCACCAGTGGGTTTGTCATTTATATATCGATGTGGAGTACAAAATGTATTGATTTTAGTACTATAATATGTGGGAGTTTAGGCCTAAAAAGACGTAAGTGTAATTTTGGTTTTGACCTTATTTTTACATTCTGTGGTCGTTGAAATGTTACTTTTGTTTTCATTTTTTTCATTTTTTTTATTCTTTCGAAAAAAATTAAATGATAAGAAAGAAATGAGAAAATTACTTTTCCGTCCTTAAATTTAATGTTTCGGAGGGTACGTTCCGAGCAAGAATGCAAATTGTTTCATTGCAAACTCAGTAACTGAAGTAATGCTTCAGCGTGGTGATGCAGCGTAGCATTTCTTTCGTCAACCCTGAAATAAAGTTCATTTATGAGTGCTGTAAATTTTTACCAATTAATTTTGCCTCACCGTAAGTTCGACGTCTATCGTACAAGCGCATATGTGTAATTACTGGAGGCAAACATTCATGTTAAATGAAAATATTCCGGCTGGCTTGAGTTCAGTTTTATTCCACAAACGGAATAAATAAACATATCTCAGGGACATTATTTCGCTCGGTTAAAAATATGAATTGAAATCAAACACAAAAGTTTAATTACTCCGTCGACCAACAATTAAGCATCGCATGTACGAGAATGGCATTATCGTTTCCTGAAAAACAATTCTGTACATGCATATTAATGAAAAATTTCATTTATTGTACAGGAATGACCAAGAAATAATTAACGCAAATGCAAGAATTTTAACTTTAAATAAGAAACTTCATTAATCTGAAAACCATAGTAACTTACATATTCCATTCAATCTAATCCTGAGCAACAACAATAGTGAGTTCACCGCTGTTTGACAAAAGAATAATACATCTATATTGTTTTCCTTTTATCAGACATATTTTCTGTAATGTCTTGGATAATTTTTAATTAATCGTTGAACAATGTTATAGAAATAATTTATATTTATCAGTGAACTGTAAAGCATTTAAAAGAAAAAAAATAAAATTCTTCCGTAACATTATATGATGTAGGACCCTTTCTATATAATTACATACTGGTAGCATTGTCATCTGCAAGAAGTAGCATTTTTAAAACCCTCACAAGATTCAAACAGATTATTTGCTTGCAGATGACAACCCTTCCAGTATGTAATTATGTAGGACGGTTCCTACGTGACTGCAGAATGTAAAAACAAGATAAAAGCCAAAATACGACATATTATTTTAGGCCTAAATTTACAAAAAGTATAGTACTAAAATCTATGTATTTTATATATCACAGCAATAGATAAATGAAAAATCCACTGATGATGGTACAGATGTGCTGAAACATGTTTTGGTGTAAAGTGAAATAATGTTCCGCATATCAGGCGGATATACCCAGAATTTTTTACTATGGTGAATGTTCATCAGCCATCATTGTACTTACGTTACGCCAGATTGAGTATCCTTTAACTGTAATTTACGTCTCATTTATCGTTAATGTTGTAAGATTTTAATGTCAAAGAGCATCTTCGTAAGCGTGTACTCATTATTGATTGACGGGGCACCGTTCGCGCTTTTGCACCGTCACAAAGGAGTGTTGGAGATCAACCTCAAAACTGTACGTCACATGGGAAAGTTACAGCGTTTAGAGTAAGTGGCTTATAATTTGTTCAGCAGTCCGCCCAAGTAGTTCAGCGGTAGCGTCACTGACTACCACACAGGAGGCCTGGGTTTGATTCCCGGCAGGGAACTGGGTGTTGGGTGTTGTACTAATCATCATCATCTCATCATCATTGGCACGTAAGTTACCCACGCGGCGTCAAATAAAAAGACTCACACTAAGGCGGCCGAACAAACCCGCAATGGTTTTCCTGGCCTAGAAAGCCATACGCTCATTTTTTTAAATTTTTTTATTTTTATTTATTTTTTTTTTTTTTTGTTCCGCAGTGTAGACACACATAACTTCATAATTTATATTTATTTACATTTACATTTATTTATTTACAGTTATTTATAGTGACGCACTGGACGGCTCCAGGTTACCTGCCAGCTCCACAATATCAATGGAGCTAAAATTCCTGAAGATGGTCTAAAAGAAGACCCAAAAAAGTAAATTATTGCACTCTAGATTGTTCTCTATATATAAATCTATATTTTTCATAATTTATATATAATTTGTATTGGCAATGGTCTTGTGATAGAGCTCTGGGTTCACGCCCGAAAGGTCGCGGGTTCGATTTCTCGTCCGTATCTATTGTTGAATAAACACATAAATTCTTCGTTCAGTGCCTCTAAACGACAAATATATCATTTTTTATTTGTATAAGGGCGTCCCAGTCATTAGAGAAAAGAGGGAAGTGAGATGTATCAGATAAAATCGTTATTTTCATTCCTGTAAACAGATTGGACTTAGCGGTTATGGTTTATCCTTTGCATTTACCAGTCGGCCAGCGCGATACACGTGTAGCAGCAGAGGAGGAGGAGGCAGGGCCCTGCTGCGGCCAGAGATACAAAGTTGGTGTACAGGCCAAGGGCGGCGGCGGCTGCCACGTGCGGTCGTTACGCCTGCCAGAAGCGCGGCGGGTAATCTGCCTGCAGGCGCCACGCAAAGTGGACGCCGCAGCAGCAGTCAGCCGTACAGCTAACGCTGTCTGCCTCCACTCTAGACAGGAGGATGTACACAGAGGCGCTCCCGTGTTAGTTAGCTCTCCCTGCCCTGCCACGTGCCACTATTAGTCGACACAGATTCGGTACTCATGTTTTGGTGTTATCTTGAAATGCGGGCATCCGCAGCCAAATGTTGACGTGAGATAAGGTCCGCTTTGACTGCAAGTAGCTTTTATTTAACCTTTAGCCCGTACATCGGCCTTTTGGACCGGAGCGACCCCCTTCTACTCCCTGTCATTCTCTCTGAGTGCATGTCAGCACTCTGCCCTCCACAGTAGCCTCAAGGCAGTTGAAGAGGAAGTCGATGTCTTTTCTTCGTTGTGCATCTGTCCGAAGTTCTGTAATTAACGAATTGCACTCTCCGCTCCCGGTCAAAAAAGGCCGATGTGTACACTGAATGTCTTTATTTTCTCCGGTCTAATGTACCCCACTTACCCTCAAGTTGTGTGTTTTTCCTTTCACAATCAACTGCAAGTCTATAAAACTGGAAAAAATCTACATATCAAGTGTGTGAGAAAACTATTGGGGGTGTATATTGGGGAAGGGGGAAACCGAATGGTGCACTACATGCATTTTAAGACAATTATATGCAAAAAAAGGGCGACAGAAACTGAAAGAAACTGCACCGCGGTCTTAAAGACCAAGTATACGCTTTGTGTGCTGAAGGTTAAAAAGCACAACCGGTTTCGCGTACTACAGACGCATCATCAGGTTAATAATTTTTTAACAAGTCACGTTTAGATATTCCCCCCCAGCTTTTACTCGGACTAGCACAACAGCGTTCATTATTTTATCGGTTTAACGTAAAGTGAACATTAGGTACCGTTCAAAAAATTTTAAACATCCTACGTGAACGCTGGGGAGTGACTAAAAGGCAGAATGTTAAAAAAAAAAAAAAAAAAATGAAGCAATTGATGATGCGTCTTTAGGACGTGAAAACGGTTTTAAATAAAAGCTACTTGCAGTCAAAGTGGACCTTACCTCATGACATGCTGTGGTGGTTTTGAATGCAAGATAGCACATGTACAGACGTGTAAGGTAAACGACTGCAGACTTTATTTACGAAATCATACCTAAAATTTGTGCAGCGTTGAAACCACAAGTTATAATACTTAACGTGAACAAGGAAATTGTATCCACATCTTAATATACTAGTCGGCCAAGGAAACTTATTTTGAATGTCTTGTGAGTATGAAACTACCAAAAGTGGTACAAGGAAATAGATGCTTGCATATCTGAAAGTCCCTGGTACCTTATCTATCTCGTAGTAGTGGGACATGTATTTAACCGTCGGTTATTTTCTTCATAAAGCTCAATTTCGCAGTTGTTCAGTACTTACGGAATATATTGTTTTGAATGTTATTATTTGAGAACATGTACTTTTGTGGAGTTTATTTGCTTTTACTTTCATGTGTAACGACGATCTTGCAGCAGTACGCAGTGACGAGTTCTCCGCCGACGTCAGCGAGAAAAACCTGGTCGCTATCGTTGATTAGCCGAAGGTCGGCGCGCTGAACTAGAAGACATTGCCTGCTGTTGCGGACTGTGAGAGACTTTTTTTTAATATTAAGAATGAATGTGAAGAAAAAAAAAAAAAAAAAAAAAAAAAAAAAAAAAAAAAAAAAAAAATGTTGAAATGTTTGTAATTCTATCGGACCAAACTGCGTGGTCATCAGTCCGTAGCTTACAAACTACTTAAACCTAGGTAAACTAACCTAAGGACAACACACACACCCATGCCCCAGGGAGGACTCGAACCTCCACGGCGAGCAACCGCGCGCTCCGCAGCGAGACGCTTTAGACCGCTCGGCTACTCCACCGCGGCTTGGAGTCCTCAACTAAAATATTACTGGGGGGGTTTATGAACTTAAAGAATCAGATGGTAGAAAGCAATCCTGAAATATTTTAAATATTCAAGACAAGAAATTTATTATGAATATTTTGGAAGCTAAAATTATCGTCAGGGATAATTATTGTGAGTCGGTTCTAGTTAACTTCGGGTACGAAGTCACGATCATTTAAAGAGTTGTTTGTTAATGAAATCAGAGTTCATTAATACTGGTACCACTACAACGTGAACATGATGATACCGACTTCTGACCTGTGAACCGATCTAACAGAAATGAATCATGAAAGCAAGAACTTTTTTTTTCAAGAGACTGAATTACGTTTATCATCCGTCCCTACGGTTAAAAACTGTTTAAACTGACTTATGCAAAAGACTCCAAACACACCCATAGCCGAGAGAGGACTCGAACCTCCGACGTCGAGCAACGACGCGCTCTGCAGCAAGTCGACTTCGAGCATTCAGCCACTCCATCACGTAGAAGTGCTTGTTTATACGGTTCGTTCGCACACCTGGCTGATACAATGCCAAATGTGCTAGATCTACAATGTGTGTAAAAAATAAAATATTTCTCTTATTCTTCTGTAACTTTCCTGCACTTTCCACCGTTTAATTTATTAAATTTGAATAGCTACGATGAAGAAAACAGGACACTGACAAACAGAAGGTGATTAAAGAGAGAGAGAGAGAGAGAGAGAGAATGGAGGGACTTGTATAGGAGATGGAGAGAGACGGGAAATGGTTCGAGGGAGGAGGCGGTGGAGGTATTGGAGGGTAACGAGACATATAGGTGGAAAGAAGAAATGGACAGAGGAGAGCCATGGATGAAGGAAAACAGGGGGATTGTGTTTTTCTCGACTTCAAAACGGCGTTCGACGCGGTTCCACACTGCAGACTGCTAACGAAGATACGAGCTTATGAAATAGGTTCACAGATTTGTGACTGGCTGGAAGACTTCTTAAGTAACAGAACGCAGTACGTTGTTCTCGATGGCGAGTGTTCATCAGCGACGTGTGTATTGTCAGGCGTGCCTCAGGGGAGTGTGATAGGACCGCTATTATTTTCTATCTATATAAATAATCTGATAGACAGAGTAAGTTGTAATTTGCGGCTGTTTGCTAATGATGCTGTGGTGTATGAAAGGGTGGCATCTTTAACTGACTGTAATAGCATACAGAATGAATAAGACAAAATTTCTAGTCTGTGCGAAGAATGGCAGCTAGCTCTCAATGTACAAAAATGTAAGGTGATGCGCATGAGTAGGAAAACCAAACCCATAATATTGCATTTTAGCTTTTTGATGCTGTCGCGTCGTTCAAATATCTAGGTGCAAAATTGCAGAGCGTTATGAAATGGAACGAACATGTAAGGACAGTTGTGAGTAAGGCGGACAGCCGACTTCGGTTTATTGGGAGAATTTTGGGAAGATGTACTTCACTTGTAAAGGAGACCGCGTATAAAACGCTTGTGCGACCACGTCTTGAGTATTGCCCAAGTGTTTGAGACCCGCAGCAGATCAGTTTAAAGGAAGACAGAGGCAGTTCAGAGGTGAGCAGCTAGGTTTGTTGCTGGTAGGTTCGACCAATGCGCGAGTGGCACGGAATTGCTCCGGCAACTCAATTGGGGATCGCTGGAGGAAAGAAGACGTTCTTTTCGTGAATTTCTGTTGAGGAAATTTAGAGGGCCGGAATTTGAAGCTGAGTGTAGTACGATCTTGCTGCCGCCTACTTAATAATGTATTACCTGTCGTAGTCGACACCCGCCGTAGATAACATTCCTTCCTGAAAAGTAAAATGATCCAGTCAATACTTTACTGATAATACTTAAAAGCTTACTGCAATCTATGTATAGTTTACAAAACACCATTTTGTGAATTCACCATTGTCTAGACGTCCAACTTGTCTTATAGCACGTGCTGAAACTAACTCGCCCTAAACCATTGTTTGTCTATTTGGGTAATATTTATTTGATCAAAAATCGTTTTTGATGCATCTGTATACCTTCACCATACGTTTTAACCGATTCGTAGAAGTTTAAAGTGTCTGCAAGATAGTTGGAAGTCACAGAAATGGTGTCATTAGCAGAGCATTAATTGCAGCGCAACTGACACCTTTCGTAAGAATAATTATATCATATGCGATTGCAGGCTCTCTCGGCGTATTCCAGCGATGAAATATTCTCGAGTTATCGGCCGAGTTGTGGCGTCGTATTGGCGCAACGTTTCAGTGAGTTTCGTAGTCATCATGCTCAGGCGAGGTGTCGGGAGGCTGTGCTGCTCGCTCCTTGACATCCCTCTCTGTGAGGGAGTGTACTGGGGAGTTTGTGGCCATTTGGCCTTTACTCCTCTGTGCATTGTGTGATGTTTGTGTGTCTATTACTGTTTTTAAATGTCTGTGAATTGTGTTGGAGATTTTGTGTGTGTGACTAGTGCTTGCCCTGGGTGGGCGTGATTTTGGTTGGGTAGGATTGGAATTTAGGATGGGTGTTAGGATATTCCTCTTTGATCTACAGATCAAGGGACGCTTATGCTTGTCGTGGGACATGTCATACTGACCTAGGGAACGGATAAGCTCGTTTCCAGATCTGGAGGAACTTTCGTAGATAGCCCTTGCCAGATCTTGGAAACGCTCTCTTAGGACAGGAACTCCAGCAGCAACGTGTAGGTCGTCCGTAGGAAATCCATGGGGAAGGTGAAGAGCCCTCTTGAGGCAGCGGTTCTGCAGTACCTGCAGCTTATCCAGGTGTTGCCTGGCTGCATATGCCCAGGTTGGGGACAGATTAAGGAGGTTTATAACTAACTGGTTACTGATCTTATCGTGACCGGGCGCCTTTTTGTTAGGGAGATGTTTGATTATTTTTGCCACATCGTCAGGGGCAAAAAGTGGGGGTTCGTCCTCTGGGTCGTCCTCAGCATTGAGGAAGACGCGCAGCCGACGCAGTACTGTGTCTTCATGTTCGTCATCCTGGGGTTCTGCTGCCTGAAACTGCTTCTCAAAAGTGTCGGCAATGGCGTTGGCCTTGTCAGCATGGCTGAAGACCAGACCCCGCTCGCCGTGCAGAGAAGGCAACCTAGCGCGTCTTTTTGTGAATTGCCTTGTGGCATTTCAAAGGGTTTGGTCCTGTACATTGAGGGCTCTGAGGCGGTTTTGTCATTGCTGGTTTTTATGGTCAGTGAGCGCGACCTTATGTTGAGTAGCCTTCTGGTGACTGAATCTCTGGTTATTTTCCAGTCTTTAGCCACTCGGTTTTTGTGCCGAATTTGTGCTAGTAGGTGCTCTGGGAATTGTATTTGCGGCGGAGGACCTACCCTCAATGGGGGAGGGGGGTGGCGTTCTCTGCCGCTTGTAGAAGTGTCCCTGTGAGGTCGTGTAGTGTTTGTTCCACTGTATCTGTGGTAATAGGTGGAGCACGAGCAATATTCGAGGCAACAGATTATCGGTATTGCTCCCACATTGTATGCTTGTAGGATGTCTGGTACCGTGGGAGTGCTACCCACTCTCCCACATCGACCTCGAAGATAACGGGTTTGTGGTCTGGGGACATTCTGTTAATAGTCCTCGCAGTCACAAACCCCGTGAGCCTCCTAGTGAGTGCTATGTCTATCACATTGGGCCTACCTCCATTCTTTGGAAAGTGAGTGGGCTCGATTGGACCCCATGTCTCAAAGTGGTGGGTGCGCGCTAGTTGTTGGAATTTGGCGCCTTCTGGGCATGTTACCCTGGAGTTCCAATCTGGATGCTTTGCATTGAAGTCACATCCTATTAGGAGCTTCCCTTCAATTTGCCCTAATGCTGCTATGTCTCCATCTAGGTGATCTCCTGGGGTTAGGGGTCCAGTGGCTGTAGCTACTTCTACTGCCACAGCTTCGACTTTGTTGGTAGCTAGGGTGTAAACCTTGTGGTGCAGGATCCCTCTTTTTATGTAGATGGCCACGCTGCGGATTGGCGATTGGCCTATTTCTACGGTAGCAAGTGTAGTTGGGAACTGTCGCTTTAACTCACGTTTTAAGTTGGGTTTCCTCCATCATACATATGTCGATAGAGAACTCTTTCATGAGTTCTCTGAATTCGACCACTTGATTGACAATGCCGACTGTATTGAAGGAGCGCATTGTCAAGCCTTGGATATGGGGAGGGGGCGTCTATTCATGATGGGGTATTGGGGCTACTGGTGTTGTCGCAGATGGAACCGACTGCTGAACTGCTGCCTGAAGGGCAGCGAGAATCTGTGTGTTTTGCCTCTGGGCCTCCTTGAATTCCTGCATCATTTGCATGATGAGGTTCATGGTTTGGGCCAGAGTACTCAAAAGCTGACTGGTGGGGTGGGCAGTTGTGAGGGGTTCCCTAGGACTATCTCTGTTTTGGCGGACCTGGACGTTTTCTAGTGTTTCCCGGTGTTGTTCTCGTGATTGTGGTTGTTGTTATGGTGAGGAGGTTGCAGTGACGCTTTCATGGTCCCTCGTAGGAGAGACCATTTCGGCGTACGTTCGCCTCGGTGTGTCTGGCCTTTATTTGGACCAGGTCGTGTTTGTGTGTGTCTCTGTTTCTTGTTTGTCTGTGTGGGTTCTTAGATGTGTGATGTTTCGGCGTCGTGTGTGTGTGTGTGGGGGGGGGGGGGCGGCCTGAGCGCCTTGTGCCTGCTTAGTGTTAGTTTTGTGGACCTCACAACCCAGGTAGCTAGCGATGTGGTTTTCGCCACAGAGTGCGCGCCTGACCTGCGGGTCCTTGAGTTTTATGGTGCACGTGCGTGAATCATGTGGCTCAGAGCACTTTCTGCATCGCAGAGGTATGCTTCAGTTTTTCGCAATGTGATTCAGTCCTTGGCACCTGAAACACTGCACAGTTCTCTTCCTTCGACGCAGTGGATCAATGGTGACAGGGAGTGCCGAGACTGATTTAATTTCCCTCTTGTTTTGCGGGATGCCAGGCATGCATACCTGGCACAGGGGCATCTTGTCCTGTTTCCCAGGCTTCTGCATTTGAACCAGTCTTCACGTCGTACCCCTGTGTGATTAGACCTATTTTGATCGCCTATGGGGACAGACGTCTCGGCAGATCCCTAATTACTATGTTTTTGTCTCTTTTCTTGGTGGTGGGGAACGTGTAGTGAGGTTTGTCGTTGTCTGTGAAGTGTTGTTTGAGGATGTTGTAGTTTGCAATGGCAGTGACAGTTTTATCTTGCCTCCCCCCCCCCCCCGGCAGGCTTGGCTTTGAAGTTGTCTCCACCAAGCGCTGCTTCAACCAGATCATAGAGTTCCTTATAATCACGAGGAAACTCCGCGACGATTGGTGGGACGTTGTGTGTTTTGTGTGTGTCTGGGTGTGCTGTTGGTTGTGTTGCCTCTGGTTCATCAGCTATCGCCGAAAATCTGTTTGCTGGTGGTCGCAGGAGGAAGGCTTGGCTGGCGAAAGGTCTTTTTCGCCGGGACAAACCCCTCTGCGTCATGCTCTTCCCGTTCTGCGGGATCGACAGGTGCTGTCGGCGGCTCAGGAACCACGGTTTCCTCTGTTTGGGGAGTGGGAGAGGATGTTGCTGTGGGCATCTTGGTTTTCCTACGCTTCTCCTTCTTCTCCTTCTTAGACCGTTGTTTGCTGGAGGTGGATTTGAAGGGAGGAGATTTTAGGAATTTGGATCTGAGGGAAGGTGCGTAGTTGGAGCTTGGTTTGAGGGTTTGGGGAGAATGGGGGTCAGTTCACTGGGATAATGCTTGCCCTCTGCGAGAGAGGTGATAAAGGCTGGAAGTTGATTCTGGGCGTTGTCAACCAGGAGCGTGCTAAGGAGAGGGGAAGGAGGGGGGGGGGGGGTACAAGCACTAACAATGCATCCATTTGTTTCTGTTCTGTGTATTACGGCATTGTGAGTGTTGGTAACCTTGTCCGGAACGAGTAGGGGGCTTGCTGCCAAGGGGTTGACAATCACAGTCTTCGTTGTCGCCGTAGGGTATCCCGACTGTGGTGCTGGCCCTAAGATAATGATGGAGGACGTGGGCGACTGGACGGCAGCGGCAGATACCTTCTTTGCGGCACTGCGGCTGGCTTTCAGGCCCTGGCCCTCAGATTCCCTACGCTCGGGGGGGGGGGGGGGGGGAGCAGAACCTGGTTCTGCGTCAGTCCGCGCAGAGGCCGGCGCGCCAGTCAACCTGTCCGCCGTCAAGGAGCACCCCGTGGCCCAGGCGCCCGAGGTGGCCGACGGCGCGGCAACAAAAAGGCGCGCTTCGCGCCATCAGCGGTTGTCCGCTGTGGCCCCAAGGCACCATCTTCACTTACCATACCGCACGACGAAGACATCAACAATTGCTTTCTTCTGCCGCCGCTGGTATCTACTCGAGCACCAAATTGTATTTTTACAAAAAATGCAGTCGGTCGCTCCTACGTGCAAAGTATATTTGGCTTGACCCCACCTTAACACCTTCGCAACGTTACTCCAACTTAGCAGGTCCCTATGGCCAAGGTGCAGTACCGCAATGCGCTACGAAGCTTCCGCGGTGGTCTGCACAGTACGTCTTCTTCTGGCTTGTCCTGTGCTGACAGAGGAAGCTAAACGTGTGACGTTCCTGCCCTATGCTGGCGCGCCAACAGCCCAAATCGCCAGAATACTCAAGAAGCACGGTATAAAAGCCCAAAAAGTAAAGGACGTACTTGGTTTGACCAAAGACCCTTTAGGATTAAAGACAAAATGTTCAAATGTTTGTAAAGCTTATGGGACTTAACTACGGGGTCATCAGTCCCTAAACTTACAAACTACTTATGAACTACTTACGAACTAGGACGGCACAAATATCCATGCCCGAGGAACCCCCGACCGTAGTGGCCGTGCAGACCGTGGCTGGAGCCCCTCAGTCCCCTCGGCCACCGCGGCCGGCGATTACAGACACCGGGCATCTACAGTATCGAGTGCGAATGCGGTAAGTTGTACATCGTACAAACACAACGGTGCAAATCACAAAACTGTGTAGAGCACGTCGAAATACACGCCTAGGGCAAAAAAGCAAGTCTGCTGTAGCAGAGCACAGCATTCATGAGGGGCACACCTTCAAGTTTGAAGAAACTAAGAAGATATGCGGTGCCAATGTATTCTGTCTTTAAGGAAGCTGTGGAAATACGTCTCCACGACAACTTGGTCAATCGGGATAGCGGATTTCAGCTGAGCGCAGCCTGGAATCCTACGACTGAGAAGATTAGGCAGGAGCGCTCTGTTCTGAACGTGGCGGAGTCCATCGACAGAATGGACAGCCGCCGGGGCCCGAAGCACGGACCAGAGCCGCGCCGCGTTCCCCTACCACCGAGGCAGCAGCCGCTTCCGAAGGACCCTGATTGGCCGCCTGCAGGACAATGGTCAGACGACTATATAGGGAGGTGCAGAACAGCATCCCGACACCTCGCCTGAGGATGATGAGTACGAAACTCATTGAAACGTTGCGCCAAGACGACGCCACCACTCGGCCGAGAACATTTCATCGCTTATTATATCATTTCGCAATTTTTCGTGGGCACCAGTTACGGTTCGTTGTCCAACAAAGATGTGTTGCATTTAGCTCGGGATTCAACCATCGCCGGCCGCGGTGGCCGAAAAGACTGAGGCGCTCCAGTCACGGTCTGCGCGGCCACTACGGTCGGGGGTTTGAATCCCCCCTCGGGCATGGATATTTGTGCCGTCCTAGTTCGTAAGTAGTTCATAAGTTTTGTTTGTTTGTTAAGCTTATGGGACTTAACTACGGGGTCATCAGTCCCTAAACTTACAAACTACTTATCAACTACCTTATACTAAGGACGGCACAAATATCCATGCCCGAGGGGGGATTCGAACCCCCGACCGTAGTGGCCGTGAAGACCGTGACTGGAGCGCCTCAATCCCCTCGGCCACCGTGGCCGGCAGTTCATAAGTAGTTTGTAAGTTTAGGGACTGATGACCCCGTAGTTAAGTCCCATAGACTTTACAAACATTTGAATTTTTTTTTCAACCATCACAACTCGGCAATGGATATTGCTTCTTCGATAAAAAAAAAAAAAGTTGATTTTGACTTTATCCACGTATCTACCTTCGAGAGAAGCCTGAACCGATTCATACGTGTCTAAAGGGAACAACAACGCTCTGAAAAATATCTGACACGAAAACAGTTTATTGCACATGAAATAAGAATGAAAACCGAATGTTTCACATAAATATGGTTCTACAGTTATGAATTATTTTCATAGTAATTGAATTCTTTTGCAAAAGGAATTAATCAAATGGTATGATTCCTCAACGCTTACTCCGCTTGTTTATACAGGTAGGTACGAGGGAAGTGGTGTGTGTCATGTACACCACGAGAAATACCTGTAACGCTGCAACGAAAGCAAAAACAACATACTTGTACAAGGCATGTTCTGCTTGTTGTCACATCCTTTATCGAATCCCGGAGCTTTTCGACATATTTAGTTACACCTTGTATACGTAACATGGCTACACTAAGACATAACAGGCATACAAAACGTCGGTGCGGGATGAGCCGAAATCTTTTCACCCCATGATTTTATATACCCAAAATAGCGATTCTGTGCGAAGTGTTTATGAAGACACTATCTGAAAACCCGGCGTGACATGGACACTTATTCATTCCAGTCTTTAGTTCAGTCTTCCTTCCCTCTCCTCTATCTCTCTCTCTCTCTCTCTCTCTCTCTCTCTCTCTCTCTCTCTCTCTCTCTCTGTTCATGTCATCTCCCTTCTCTATCTCCTGCTACCCCTCCCTCAGCCTACCTTTCCCTTTTCTGCCAATCACCTCCTCGTCTCTGCTGAACTCCTACATCTCCCCAGTCCACTGCTTCTTCCATCTGTGAAAGATTATTGGTAGGATGAAAATTGGTGGAAATGGAAGGGCTGGTATCACAGATAATTATCACTTGTTATTACAAAATATTTTTTACAACCAACAAGGCTGACTTAATTAACTTGCACAGAGCTGACAATGTAGTTCCCTTGAAAATTATTAAGGCAGTTAGAATAAAGCATAGATTAAAATCCACTACGTAAAGCATAAGGTCATAAGTAAGTAGGTAGGTCACAAGTAACAAATTGGAGCTAGCAGTAGAATCAGCTACAATTAAACTTAATTTGAAATAGGCAAGATTCACACTGGAATGAAACGTTCACTCTGCAGCGGAGTTTGAGCTGATATGAAACTTCCGGCACAGATATATAACTATGTTACCTTTCATGGTGATCAATAAAGTAGTTTCTAAATTTATTGCTGCGCGGGAGTAGCCGAGCGGTCTGGACCGCCATGTTACGGATCCCGCGACCTCCCGCGTCGGAGGTTCGAATCCTGTCTAGGGCATGGATGCGTGTGTTTTCTTTAGGTTAGTTAGTTTAAGTAGTTTGTAAGTCTAGGGACTTATGACCGAAGTAGTTTGGTCTCATAGAATTACAAACATTTAATTTTTCTAAATTTATTGTAAGGTGCCGTCTATACACCGTATGGCATCTTAGAAGTTGATGTTC
The DNA here is from genome assembly GCA_026315105.1 of Locusta migratoria. Taxonomy (NCBI): domain Eukaryota; kingdom Metazoa; phylum Arthropoda; class Insecta; order Orthoptera; family Acrididae; genus Locusta; species Locusta migratoria. The sequence goes on along the minus strand of CM048744.1, from coordinate 730,839,416 downwards.
CTCTTGTTTTGAAGAGGACGTGGGCACAATATCGTCAAAATCGGATTAAAATCGTACACTTTGGTGAAATACCCTCTGTCACACACCACAATCACCATACGAAATAGAAAGAACAAGATCATGTGAGCAAGCGGTAGTTTCCCGTGAGTCTTAGTGTCAATGACGTCATGTCCGCTGAACTACAAGTAGTACAATGAAGTAATTTTGTAGGTACATTCATCTGCTCAAGTAGGTACTGCTTGCAAAATATCTTGCATGCATGTAGTAGGAAAGAAGTGATAAATTTAAATGTCAATCATAATGCGGCAGTTTTCCATCCATTTCGGTGTTCATGAGGTCAACTATGTATCGTAGAATGAAGCAATTATGCCTAAAGCCTCTGCGAAAGTGCAAGTAATATGTTTCATCGGACGAACAAACATACAAACAACCATTTCTATATATTAGATTTACTACTGCGCTACCACCTTTTAATGACACAGGTGACAGACAATGTGACGAGGCAGACTACTAGGTAGAACTGGAGGCAGCCGCGAAGTCACTGAGAACTTCACATCTCTGCTGCAAGTACATTCTTACCGGCTAATGAAGTAAATTGGGTATCGCCCCGCGAAACCATTATTTTGGTCGACGCACGCAAAATTATACAATTGTACAACATATAATTCATTTCATGCCGGCCGCGGCGGCCGAGCGTTCTGCGGCGCGCCAGTCACAGTCCGCATGGCCGCTACGGTCGGGGATTGGAATCCTCCCTTCGGCATGGATGTTTGTGTCGTCTTTAGTATAAGGTAGTTGATAAGTAGTTTGTAAGTTTAGGGACTGATGACCCCGCAGTTAAGTCCCGCAAGCTTAACATACATTTGAACATTTTTGAACATGTTTCATTTAATATCAGATCATATACACTGTGATGGATAAATACGTGTCACATCATGCACCACGTATTAATACATTTAGGTATTCACCACTAAGACACTAATATGTTTGTAAAGCTTATATGTTGTGTGTTTGTAGAGCTTATAGGACTTAACTACGGGGTAATCAGTCCCTAAACTTACAAACTACTTATGAACTAACGTATACTAAAGACAACACAAACATCTATGGCCGAGGGAGGATTCGAACCTCCGACGCGGGAGGCCACGCGATCCGCAACGTGGCGCTCCAGACCGCTCGATTACTTCCGCGCGGCCACTAAGACACTCTTGTATTCTAGTCAGCTTAAGAAAATTCCTGAAAGCTGACTGCTGTAGACAACTTTGAACTGTGGAGCGCACACGGCTGCACTTGAAAGCAATCCACTTCTATAGAACTACAAGGAAAGGAAGAGACTGAAACAGTGTATATCCAACTAATACGCATTATTTTTAACATATATAGCTTTTAACACGTTCGCTGCGGTCACCAGCGCGGGCCGCTAACGCTCTAGGCGGACGCCTGTAAGCTCATGTGCGCTGAGGGCTGAAATCATAGCCCTGCGAAACCTGTAGTGTTGAAAGCGAATATAACGTCTGCACGAGAGGTGGCGCTAGATACGGAAATAAAAGTACGATTTAGCTGCATGTTGACTGTGATAAATGCTGCAAGGTGTCTGACGCTTATAAGCGTCATATGCATTTTATTGCAAACAATTCTAACAACGTCTCTCATTTATTGATTTTATTGCAAACTGAGAAGTAAATGAAATTCAAACAAGCGATAAATCCGCTTCATTAAGAAAGAATTAGTCTGAAAACACCAAAAGCTTTATGAAACGGAGAAAAAGAAAGAGGTCTCATCTTCAATGTGGTGCTACGGAAACCCAACCCCATATAACAAATTTTCAATGTGTATAAGCGATGTTTTAATAACAAACCACTAATGACGAAAACACACAACTGCAGACGGGAAAACGTTACGTGATACTTTTTGGTGGCTTGCACTAACGCGAGTGCACAGCCAAACAAACTAAACCGGGTACTCAGCTAGCGAACGCGCCGCTTATAAGAGTTACCCGCACTGGCGTGTTGATCGAGGAAACGCTTATAAGCGTCTTCCGCAGCGAACGCCTTAATTTCAAGAGACTCAACTTTCCAATGAGACATTTTATATTACTATTAATGGAGTGGAGTGGATTTTACATTTCCATATTTATCGCACGGACAATTTTATGTCGGTTGCTCAGGTGTGGGCTCACTAAAGAATTTATTCATATAACATCGTGGACAAGTAACAAGCAATATTTTTTATAGTAAAGTTGTGAATTAAATGACTGTTACGTATCATTTGTAATTTCATTACTATCTTTCTTCGTTTTGATATTGTGCTTAAAATTTTGTATGTTATGAAAGTCAGCCTTGTTTCTTACATATTCTTTGATAAACATAACATGTTATTAGAAAAAAGGAGATGGATAGAGAGAGAATGTATGGGGAATTCGTAACTCAAAGTATGAAAAAATAAATGAGTAAATACCCGGCCAACCGCGGGTTTTCAGATTTGCAGGCTTCCTATATTTGCCACTAGTGCGCAGGTAACATGTAAAGCCATGTGTGGATGTGTGGTGGATGACGCTCTTGACGCTCTCTTTTTTTTTTTTTTTTTTTTTTTTTTTTTCATTATCTTGCGCTGCAAGAGGCAGTGGGGAACGAGGGCTGTGTTTTGCATGGAATCTGATGACAGCAAAGTAGGAGGTGGCAACTCGTATCGTGGGTTGAGAGCAGTAGGGATTAGCAGTGGTGGCCGCCCGCCACTGTGCACGCAGTCAGGTGGGGCGACGCCCCCTGAAGTATTAAGCAGGCGTCGCGTGGCGTGGCTTGGCGCCGCGCCGGCCCGTCCTGCGCACTGCAGCCGGCGTTGTGGCGGCGCGGAGGCGTCGATTATTCAGCGGTCCGGCGGCGCTGTACGCTTCCCGTGTCACCGGCGATTACCCGGCTGCGCGCTGCCTTATTTAAATCCGGGCCAGGCCCGGCGGAAGGTCAGCCGGCCACGCGTAAATAATAGCAGCCGGCGCGAGTACAGACGCACCGTCGTTGCACTGAATAATTTAGAGGCTTATTTGTGCAACACTCCTGTACACGATGTTTCGAATGAACTGGGAACACGGCAATGTTCCGCAACTGCTAAATATGGTAAAGTTACCTTTAATCTTTTTCCCATCACTTCCTCAAAAAATGTTCAATTGTTTTTTAAGCTTAACTGCGGGATCATCAGTCCCAAAACTTACAAACTACTTATGAACTACCTTATACTAAAGACGACACAAACATCGATGCCCGAGGGAGGATTCGAACCGCCGACGGGGAACGGCCTCGGGTATCGGAGCATAGCGCCTCAAAGCGCTCGGCCACTCTGTCACGGCATCACTTCCTCCATCTCTATGCGTATTTCTCATCATCCCTCTGTTGCTCTTAGGTTTCTCTCTGTATCAGACTGCTGGAAATCCGGCGTTGCTCGAGTTTTTATTTATTTATGGCAATGTTCATTTCTTCTACGTCCTTCTATTTGTCCATATCCTCCTCCCACCTGTCTCTATCTCTGTGTACTATAACTTTCCTACTTAGTTTCTCGATGTATAAACCAGTTATGAATTTTAGAATGACCGTCACCTAACAGATAAAGCACAATCGGTGATATATTAGTAGGAACGTTATTATCAAGTAGTATCTGTTTTATACTAACACACAGGTCGTTGAGTGGGGATTTTTCACACTAATTCACAAGCAAATGATAGTTGTAGAAAGTGATATATTAATAAATGTGGAAACTGTCACGGTCTTTGTTTCACAATGCTAAGCAGTGGTACCCACCCCCCGCCGTCCTTGTCCAATGACTCCCCCTCCCCCCCTCCCCCCCCCCCTTCCCGCCACCACGCCGCCAGACCAGAAATATAGGACCCAGGATTCGGAAGATAAATTCATTTTGTATATAAACACTGGTTTATTGTTTTTATTTCACGTTTTGTAAATTGGTTTCAAATCCCCACGAGGCTGGCCAAAAGCACTAATTTCTCATCCCCCCCCCCTCAAATTTCAATGACACAGTTTGCGTCATGATTCCCCCCCCCCCTCCCCCTCCCCCTCCCCCTCCCCCTGTGGTCACCACTGATGCTAACTGCGGGTCATTCTTCATACAATATCATTTCAATTTGCAGTATTGTTTGGTAGCACATGCACGTCGCACGTATCTTGTTAGTATCCTAATATTACCTCGAAACCGGTTTCTTCTTGATCATCACATTCGGTAGAAACACTTGACACAGTCGGTATACGCTGACGGGTGTACCCACGACGTTGGGGACACATAAATAATCCGAATGTTGCAGCACTCTGTTTTACCGCCATAAACACGACAGACGACACATAGAGGCGCTACCAGACGTCGCGCACGTCACTATCGATACACTCGCACTCGACACTGCCTATTGGAGTTTCAGCGTAAAGGGGTATCGATCCCTTACAGTACCTACCTCTACCTCTACCTCCTCCTCCTCATCACCGAGCGAGGTGGCGCAGTGGTAACACTGCACTCGCATTCGGAAGGATGGTGGTTCAAATCAACCTCCGGCCATCCAGATTTAGGTTTTCCGTGATATCCATAAATAGCTCCAGACAAATGCGGGGATGGTTCCTTTGAAAGGGCACGGCCGATTTCCTTCCACCTCCTTACCCAAACACTCATAGCGTCAGCTCCGTCTCTTATGACCACGCTGTCGTCGGGACGTTAAACTCAAAGCTACCTACTACTACTATCCTCCTAATCATCCCCTCGTCTCTTCCATTCCTCCTCCTCCTCCCTTCGTCTAATTACGCATCCATACGTCTCTCTCATTACTTATCCCGGCCTCTGCCAAATTCCTTCCTGTCCCCTCTTTCTCTTCAGATCCTCACTACCATGTATATACGTTGCATATATCTGCCATATTTCAAAATCAAATTTTAGAGTAAGATGCCCTACACCATTCACATCACGATATCTTCCCTTTGTTTCGATGGTCAACTGCTGACAAATGGTATGGAATCCCACGATTTAAGAAACTAAGAAATGATGATGACCAAACAAAATTACCAATGACGATATTTTTTGAGTGTTCAGCTGTTCCTTTGGTTTACCCCTGTTTTCCTTTTCACCAGTGCTCTATTAAATCCAACAAAACAAAACGAAATGTTATTCAAATCCGTCAAGCCATTTTTGAGTCATATCGAGACAAACAAACTGTGCACGGTGCTAGAGTTAGAATCGTTCAGCGACATTTAGTCAGGCTGACGGCGCCCGAGTCTCGTGCAACGCTAAGAAATTAGTAGCTGCCTTTCATAACCTGCCCTTTGTTGGTAACCACGTAAAATGAAGAAGGAAGGATGTCTGCATAGTGATGACATACAATGAGTTGAGTTTTAACTATTTGTACGCAACAAAAGCGCTTTGCATTTCCTGCTCAGTCTGTTACTTATATTGCTGTATGTCGCATGTTCCCGCTCTGCATATTCTCGACAGGGCGAATTTAGATGAGAGCAATATTTTCAATGTCCTGGAAGAGGAAATAGACGATTCTGGTTCGGAAGGAGAAGCTGATTATCTGTAATAAACATATTTATAAGTTGTTTTTGGGAATACAATCAAATTTGTGTATCTGCAAATTTTAATATTTAAAAATAATTTCTTTGGATCCATATAAGTGGTTCCATTGTTTCAACTGAGACATCAAACTTGATTATTTAATTTGTGGTTAGAATGCTGTAATTTTCGAAAAACTTGTTAAAAACAGCAGTCCGCTGCCCCGTCCAGGGTTATCTTTCAAATATACAGCAAAAATTTTCTCGGAAAAAATATGTTTGTGCTTTTGATCTTCATGAGTACCAGTTGGCCGCGGTGGAGTAGCCGAGCACTCTAAGGCACCTTGCTGTGGAACGCGCGGTTGCACGCTGTCGGAGGTTCGAGTTATTCCTGGAGTTGGATGTATGTGTTGTTCTTAGGTAAGTTTCAATTATTTTAAGTAGTTTGTAAGTCAAGAGACTGATGACCTTTGGACTTTAGTCCAATATGCTTACAAACATTTGAGTATTTGACTACCAGATGAAGTGTTCAAACTTATTCAAATTGTTCAAATGTTTGTAAATGAAAGGGAGTTAACTACGTTTTTCATCAGTGCCTAGGCTCACAAACTACTTACACTAATGACATAAAAGTTTTCTGGGTGTTGTACCGCGTCATGATGTAAGAAGGCTATTACATAAATAACCGACGTTCCGGCCAACATTACAGTGGTCTTCATTTGAGTAAACCCAGATGAAGGCCACTGTAACGTTGGCCGAAACATCGGTTATTTAAGTAATAGCTTCTTACATCATGACGCGGTACAACACCCAGAAAACCTTTTATGTCATCTGACTCTGGCCGCGGAAGCCTATGTAAATATACTTACACAAAACTTGAACTAACTTATGATAAGGACAACACAAACACCCATGCCCGAGGGAGGACTCGAACTCCCGATAGATAACGGCCGCGGGCACCGCAGCTGGGCGCTTTAGTGCACACGGCTATTCTGCCGCTGCGCATCTCGAGTCAGCCAAATTTTATTTGATTTAGGTAAACTAGTTATCAGACTATAAAATAAGAAGTTTCAGCTTGGTGGGAGATATGAAATATTTATCTTACAAAAATTCACATATCGGTTTCATTTCTATGATGGAACATCATCAGTGCAGATTGTAATTAAAAAGAAACTAGTGACATGTTTTATGGATATGACCATTGATTGATTTATGCTGATTATACGAGACATCGTGACTTACAATCTGCACTGATGATGTTCCATCGTAAGAATGAAATCGATATGTGAATTTTTGTAAAATAAATATTTCAGATCACCCACCAATCTGAAACTTCGTATTTTATTGCAATATTGTGGTGGGCAGTGCACAGTCTCCGTTATGGAATTAAGTTACAAGAAGTTATATGACTGAATCATGAAATCCAGTGAAAATAATGTTAAGTACATAATGGCTCCTTACGGAAAATCCAATAGTATCTTACTTGTATTGAGAATCAGTTAAGAACAAACGTTAACAATACAGCAATAACTCTCGATAACAACAAGGTCAGTTAAGACAACAGAACTGACAGTCCCGCAAGTGTGGCCTTATATAAATTAATTACAATTTTTTTGTTTTAGTATAGACGCACTTGAACTGCACTTAAAACTACTTATTGTGTTTGTAGTTAAGGCTACCTCACACGGTTTATAAAGGAAAGTATACAATGCCTCATAGTGTATGCGAATTTCCCTCCACAACAACAATCGCGGATATTGTTGAGTGAATGTAATTCTGTTTGTACCAATTTGGAAAATAACTGCATTGTGATGACGGAGTCTTACTTTGTCGTATACAATTTGTGCCGGCCGCAGTGGCAGGGGACTAAGGCGCTCCAGTCACGGTCTTCACGGCCACTACGGTCGGGGGTTCGAATCCCCCCTCGGGCATGGATATTTGTGCCGTCCTAGTTCGTAAGTAGTTCATAAGTAGTTAAGTCCCATAGACTATACAAACATTTTTAATACAATTTGTGACATGGGTTATAGATGTTCCGTTGGGTAATGAAAATCTACAGATGTCTACGTTTTGCTGAATCCAGAATTTTCGAGGCATGTCGTGGCTTGCCGTATCTTATTAAACAAAAAAAGGAAAATATCTAATTTATTGTTACGTTATTATTTGTCCCTTGGCAAATGTACATGCAGTCTGTCAGACTTGATCGTACGTTTATATCCATGTGGCTGAATAGTCGTTTATCCTTAGAGGAACTTGCGAAACGTTCATTGTCCTACGAGAATAATCAATGGTTCCGTTTCCAATGTAATTTCCGCAAGAGCCACGCCTCCCTTTGGGAGCAGGCGATATCCTGCTACTTCACGGGCACTTCCTCTACCATAGGGTGCAGAGACGGAGACTGGTTACTAAATGAGGCCCCTATATGGCTTCATCGCAGAATTGCCGCCCGAGCAAACTTTGTGGGTTTGCCGACTGAACAAACAAACGCCTCACCAGACCACCAATTACTCTATGCAGTTATGTCTCAGTAACGCCATCAGTGTCTACATATTTCATAAGCAATCTACTCATTCTTGAGTATACAAAGGGTCAGAGGAAAGGAAGCAGAAAAATCATTTTGCGTGATTGGTTTATGGCTACGGCGCAATGTAGAAAATGTAGAACTTGCTGTAAAACCAAGAAGAAACAAAGCGGCCGAGGTGATGCAGCGGTAACACACTGGACTCGAATTCGAGAAGACGGTACTGCAAATCCACCCCGGTCATCTACACTAAGGTTTTCCGTGATTTTCCTAAATCACTCCAGGCAAATGCTGGGATGGTTCCTTTTAAAAGGCGCCACCGATTTCCTTCCTCTTCGTTTCCCACAGAAATCTAGCACCCTTTCTATGGGACATTAAACCCTGAGCTTCCTTCCTTCCTTTGGAAAAAGAAAAATACTAAATGAGCAGAGAGATATTATCAATCAAAGTTTAAAGAGGAAATATAGAGGCGTCAATTTTTAAGGGGAAGTAGCAGGCAGTAGCAGTAACTCATCGGTCTCTGAGAGGACAGGACAGGAAGAATTCTGATACAATATCTCACCCCAGCATGTTACGGTGTTTTTACGTGTGTTTTTGTTCTACTGTTAATAACAAAAATGTGGACATGTGTAAATTGCCGATTGATAGATTACTTAGTGGCAATAAATATTCTTTATAACAAATAATCTTAAGTGTTTTTACGGTTCCTAAAGGACAAATTTAAGAAATAAATACTGGCAACCAATGACGTTAAAATGACACCTTTCAAGGTATTCGTTCCATTTTTAATGTGTATCCTGATCTTAATGCGAAAAAATTGTACAAATCCAGAGATCTTACTTCACTTTCAATCGGGCTCTATTCTGTGTATATGTTACAATTATAGTGGCAGTCAAAAAAAAAAAAAAAAAAAAAAAAAAAAAAAAAAAAAAAAAAAAAAAAAATTTGGGACCGACGACCAACATAGTTTGGCCTTCAAACCTGATACCTACTAACCAAAATAAAAATCCCTTTCAATCATTATGTAATTGTTAATCTATTAGTGATCTGCAGAAAAACACATTTCCTGTAGATTGGCAATCGTATCAAATGTCGTAAAGTGGTGGATTATGGAATGCAGACGCAATGATGGAAGCACCTGTAGAATGAAAAGAAGTGAATGGAGCATCTGTATTTTAAACACTCCTTTTCTCTCTGGTTAGTGACGATGTTCGACTGGAAAATGCTTGATGCTGTTTCAAATATCAGTCTAACTCCAACCAATGCTGTAAGCTGAAATATGACCTATCACCTACGCATCGTTGTCGACTATTGCCCTGACCAGAATACTCTCAAGATTTCTCACACGTTGAAAACATATGATCGTAGATTAATGGCGAACTGATACCACACCACTAACCATCACTGATATTGAAGAAACGCACCATTCGGTAATTTATGTGTCTCTTATCATCCAAGCACAATTCTATTCCAAGACCAGCCAGGTTAGAGCAGATGCATCTACCAACAGTGGCAGCTCATGTTGTCAAATATTTACCATCATGATTTTGTCCTATGATAATATGTGTAAATGTTTGTAAATCTTTTTATCAAAGTCATATGGTGATCAGTCCCTAGACTTACAAATTACTCAAACTTACACTAAGGACAACAAACACACACACGGACACGCATACCCGAGGGAGGACTAGAACCTCCGGCGGGAACGGCCGCCCAATCCGTTGCAGGATGCCTTAGACCACGCGCCATTCCGCGCGGCCTACCAAAAAGAGTGAAAAGCTTTACGTATTCACGCTTATGTAATGTAACGCGATATAATGTCGTATAACATGGCATATTGGTATCCAACGTGGGAGTTATCACGTTCGGCAAACCACTGAAGATTGAGATGTATGCATCTCCACTCAGGAATTCTTGCTGAAGAGCGCTTTGTGCTTCGCAAGTAGGATTAATTCATAAGAAAGGAGGAATATGACATGATGCTTTTGAGGCTACCAGATGAGTCAAGTAGCTACCTCTCCTCTTTCATATCATTTTTCCACGTCATATTCGTCTTTTTGCGCTGTGATAGGATCATTTTAATTCTGGTTCCCAACTTTCATTCTGCCGTTGTTAATTAGCTGTCGTCCGTCTCTGCAATCCGGTGGACAGCATGGTGGGATGCCATGCAGAGAGACCGGATTTGATTCCTGGTCGGATGGGGGATTTTCTGCACTCGGGGACTGGGTGTTTCGTTGTCCTCGTCATCATTTCATCATCGTCGAAGTGCAAGGCGCCCAAACGGCATCACCTAAAGACTTGCAGCATGCAGGCCGAACGCAGCTGGGGTCTAACAGCCGAAAATGCAACGCGGAATCATCATCAATTAGCTGTCGTACTCTAAAGGGTAGTGAAAGTTTACTACACTTAAATTGTACGGAAAGAAACGCTACTTAACTGACAAAATACTGTCAATATTTAAATCCACCATTGTCTCGACATCCAACAAGTCTCAACACGTGTTACATTTGGCTAGACTTTAAAACTTCATATCCAGTCGACGGTTGGTGCTTATTCGATGAAAAAAATTCACGTTATGCACTACAAAATGTTAATTGTGCAAGTAAAAATAGTGCCACTAGCTGAGACTTTAAACCAGTTGAAATCTTCACTGGAAAACTTATTACGGTTTCTTAATTAAATGTCAGCTACGCCACTGAGACTGTAAGAACTCTCTACCACTGCTTTTGACTCCAAATCAGAACGAAATTCTCATTTGCTACCACAAATTTCAATTCAATTTCTTTATGCAGTATAGCTCGAGGTCTGCCCTTAATCGTTTGTAAAATATTCAATGGTTTTATTTCTCCGGTTCTCACACTCTTTTATGTCCCGTATCACTCACGCAACATGAGAGTCAATCTCGTTTAGCATGAATCATTCACTGCTTGGGATTTAGGCTAATGTGGTCTGTTATATACATAATCAACAACCTTCTGCGTTGTATATTTATAGATTTGGATGCGTGAGCCGCCGAGTTGTCAACTATAATCGATTTACGTAAGACTTTATTCTTATTTGTCTTCATCTTATTTTAATCGCTTCGTAGGTAAAATTCTGCAATAGACGGCGTATGTTGATTCTGTGACATATGTTGGTAATTCGAGCCGCGAGAGGTGATGGGAATCTAAAATGGCGGAAGAAGGAAGGAATGTTCGATATCGTGGACATTAGAAACAGGGTCGGACCTTTGTGTATGGATAGGGAAAGAAAGCGGCCGTGATCTATCAAAGGAACTATCGGGACATTTGCCTGGAGTGAATGATACAAGTATAGCTATCACACCTGACAAACAGGAATTAACTGATGAAATTGTATATGATATCTTTCAGAAAGTCATTAAGTCCTTAAATGGACTCTCATTAAACTTTGATAAAACCCAGTATACACAGTTTCATACAGTAAATGGCATGACACCATTAATAAATTTAGACTTTGAACATAAATCTGTAGCTATGTTAGAATATTCAAAATTTTTAGGTGTTTGCATTGACGAGGGACTGAATTGTAAGAAACATATTGAAGATCTCCTGAAACGTCTGAGTTCAGCTGCTTATGCTATTAGAGTCATTGCAGAATTTGGTGATATAAATCTCAGTAAATTAGCTCACTACGCCTATTTTCATTCACTGCTTTCATATGGGATCATATTCTGGGGCAATTCAACATTGAGTAAAAAATTATTCATTGCACAAAAGCGTGTAATCAGAATAATTGCTGGAGCCCACCCAAGAGCATCCTGCAGACATTTATTTAAGGATCTAGGGATACTCACTGTAGCTTCACAATATATATATTCATTCATGAAATTTGTTATTAACAATCCGACCCAATTCAAAAGTAATAGTGTGCATAGCTACAACACTAGGAGAAAGGATGATATTCACTATTCAAGGTTAAATCTACCTTTGGCTCAGAAAGGGGTGAATTATGCTGCCACAAAAGTCTTTGGTCACTTACCAAGTAGCATCAAAAGTCTGACAGATAGCCAACTAGTATTTAAAAAGAAAGTAAAGGAATTTCTGAATGAATCTACAATGTAGATGAATTTTTAGATAAAACATAAAAAAATCCTTAAAATATTGATTGTCAAGTATAGACAACATTTACTAAACTGACACGTTCTACATCATTACGAAATGTCGTATAGACTATCTATGGAACAAGTATTAATCTAATCTATTCTAATGTAATCTAATCTAACGAAACACCTTAATATGGATGGCCGGAGGTATATTTGAACGAACGACCTCCTGTTTACGAGTCTGCTAGCACTGCGCCACTGGTGGCGGCGCAGCTGATTTACGCATCTAACGGCGATGTTTTAGTTTTAATTACTGTATTTTAACATAACATGCATTGCCACAAACAGGTTTTCCGCTTTCACATTCCTTGGCTTCTACCTAAACTACGTACTCAATAATTTGCAGAAAAGGCAAACCTACATTTCTAGCTTTTGTAGATTTGGAGGAAGCTTTTGACGATGTTGACTGGAATAAACTCTTTCAAATTATGAAGTCAGCAGGGGTAAAAATATAAGGAGTGGAAGGTATTTACAACTTCTATATTAACGAAACAGCTGTAATTGCAGTTGAAGGGCATGAAAGGGACGCAGTGGTTGGGAAGGAAGTAAGACAATGTTATAGCCTTTCTCCAATGTTATTCAATTTGTACATTGAGCAAGCGCTGAAGGAAAGCAAAGAGAAATTTGAAGAAATAAAAACATTGCATTTTGCCGACGACAGCCGGCCGCGGTGGCCGAGGGGACTGAGGCGCTTCAGTCACGGTCTGCACGGCCACTACGGTCGGGGGTTCGAGTCCCCCCTCGGGCATGGATATTTGTGCCGTCCTTAGTGTTAGCTAGTTCATGAGTAGTTTGTATGCTTAGGGATTGATGACCCTGTAGTTAAGTCCCATAAGCTATACAAACATTTGAACATTTGAAACATTTGCCGACGACATAGTAATTCTTTCAGGGACAGCAAAGGACCTGCAGGAGCAGTTGAACTGATTGGGCAGTATGTTGAAAGGCGCGTATGAGGAACACTAAGAAGAGTGAAACAAGGATAATGAAGAGCAATCTCAGAAACTCAGGCGATGCTGAAGGAATTAGATTAGGCAAAAGAACAATAAAAGTGATACATGAGTTTTTTTTAGTTGGGCCATTAAATAACATGTGATGGTCGGAGTACAGAAGGTATAGAATGTATAATTCACATAACTAATGAAGTGGAACTGTACAGAATTAGGGCGAAAAGAAATTTTTGGCATACTTCGACTAAAAGAAGGGATAGATGGTAGCATACATTCTTGGAATTAAAGTATCGTAAATTTAGCATGTTTTATTCCATGATGGAACTTGTGCTACTTCACTTGTACAAATATTCAGAAATCAGTCGTAAATATTATTTATTTATTGGCAGATCTGGATTCAAGTATTATCAGTGCTTAAAAAATGATTAAAATACTTAAAACATCTCTAGCTCCATGTTGGAGGTTGCGTTCGTACTGAAACGCAATCTCCAACATGGAGGTCGTTTTTCTTTAATTATTTTAATCGTTTTTTAAGCACTGATAATGACCACACAGTGGTCGAAATCTAGATCTTCCAATAAATAAATAATATTTACGACTGATTGCTGAACATTTCTACACGTGAATTTAGCTTTGGAGGGACGTGTGTGAGGGAAAAATCGCAGAGGGAGACCAAGAGACAGATATAGTAAGTAGATTCAGAGATTCAGATGAATGTGGGTTGCCGTTCTTATGATGAGATATCAGGATAGAGTAGGGTGTAGAGATGTATCAAATCAATATCCGGTCTGAAGACCACAACAACAACACATAATTTTCAACTTCGACGGTTGCCTCTTCTTAGATTTTACGTCCGAATATACGAACATCTCTAGACTTATACTATAAACACAGCCGTGACCGAGGTAGAACTGAAACCTCCGGTGGAAGCGGCCGCGCATTCACGATTCCATATTTCTGGATTTCCGGAAGGCTTTTGACACTGTACCCCAAAAGTGGCTTCTAATGAAATTGCCTGCTTATGGAATATCGCCCCAAATGTGCGATTGGATTCACGATTTCCTATCAGAAAGGACACAGTGCGTTGTAATTGACGGTAAGTCATCGTGTAAAATAGAAGTGATATCTGGCGTTCCACAGGGAAGCGTTATAGGTCCCCTACTCTTCCTTGTGTTTATAAACGATTTAGGAGATAATCTGAATAGCAACCCTAGACTGTTCGCAGATGATGCTGTCGTTTATCGGGTAGTAAACTCAACAGACGATCAAAAGCAACTGAACAGAGATTTAGAAAAAATTCTACATGGAGCGAAAATTGGCAATTAACACACAAAAAATCCGCTGAACTTCAATTACGCGATAAATCAGTCAAACCTTAAGGTGGTAAATTCTACCAAATACTTAGGAGTTATAGTTACGAACAACTTTGACTGGAGCGAAGACACAGAAAATATTGCGGGGAAGGCGAACCGCCGGCCGCGGTGGCCGAGGAGACTGAGGCGCTTCAGTCACGGTCTGCACGGCCACTACAGTCGGGGTTTCGAATCCCCCCTCGGGCATGGATATTTGTGCCGTCCTAGTTCGTAAGTAGTTCATAAGTAGTTTGTAAGTTTAGGGACTGATGACCCCGTAGTTAAGTCCCATCAACTATACAAACATTTGAACATTTTGAAGGCGAACCAAAGGTTAAGTTTCATTGGCAGAATACTTCGAAGATGTAACAGCTCTACCAAAGAGACTGGCTACATCACAATTGTGCGTTCTCTTCTGGAGTGCTGTTGCCCAGTGTGAGACCTTCACCAGGTGGGACTGACGGAAGATATTGAGAAGGTTCCGAGAAGGGCAGCTCGTTTTGTTTTATCACGTTACGTGGGGAAATCGTGACGGAAATTTTGCACGAATTGGGGTGGAAATCATTAAAAGAAAGACGTTATTTATTGCGGCGTGATCTGTTTGCGTAGTTTCAATCACCGCCTTTTACTTATGAATGTGAAAATATTTTGCTAGCACCCACCTACTTAGGGAGACATGACCATCCCAATAAAATCAGATCGAAAACGGAACGATTTAGGTGTTCTTTCGTCCCGCGCGCTATTACAGAATGGAACGGTTGAGAAAAGTTATGAAAGTGGTTAATGAACCCTCTGCCAGGCACTTGAATGTAAAGTAGAGTATCTATGTAGATGTAGATGTAGGTATCAGAAAACAAAAGTGAGAAGTAATTCACTTAAAAATTTGAAGTATTCTTTGCACTGAAGCGCCTGAGCCGAGGGGACCGCGGCGCGTCAGTCACGGTCTCCACGGCCACACGGCCCTCGGGGTCTGATGACCTCTTAGTTAAGTCCCTTAAGCTATACAAACATTTGATTTTTGAGACCGAACTACCGTTCCAGCGCAACTCCTGTCACCGAGACCGACCAGCATCCGCGACGCGGTACCGAGCTGCCGGAGAGGCCGCGGCGGTTGTTGGGCGCGGTGTTCCGCAGCCGACCAGCCTTGCGGCGGAGTGCGCCGCGTCACGTACGCTTCCTTTCCCATGCCGGCGGGCAGTTTGTTACTGCCGGCCTTGTCAGCGGCGGCAGCGGCAGTGGCACACACCTGCGACGGATGGTCGCTCGCACCGTGGCGAGGCGAGACGCCGGGTCGATGCGGCGCGGCGGCCAGCCCTTTGCTGCGGAAGCCCTCGGCCCTCAGCCGCTGCCCTCCCGAGGCCGCCGCCGCCGGTCACGGCCGAGCGCTGCCGTCGCGACATCGAAAAATCATTTGTCACGGTCTGCTGCTGCGGCGGCCGTAGCGAACCACTCTCTCAGTCTGAAGGCTGCGGCCGGTGATTCACGATTCAGACGCCGCCCCGTCTGCCGGCGAACTGTTGCACTTCTGTGCTCGCTGTGTCTTGCGTCACAGCGCGGATGGTGGGAAGGAGTGGGGCGGAAACTTGACAAGCTTGTTAGGCCGCTTATGCTCCCTCTTCTTCGTCCTCGCGAGGTCGAACGAACAATGTACACACATGACGGCTACGTGAAACATCTCGAGGACCGAAGAAAGCAGGCTTATACAAGGGCCCTAGACACCCAGGCGAAGGACCGCGAGCGCAGCGACCAGTGTAACAAACGATATTCCTGTTTCTGGAACAATGGGATCCTTTCATAAATACCAGCTACCAGTGGTATTTAAATTGGATTTACTGGTTTCGGGCGCGTTGTGCCCGTCGTCAGACATACAATATATAGGCTCCTATTTACACTACTGGCAATTAAAGTTACTACACCAAGAAGAAATACAGATGATAAATGATTCTTTCATTAGACAAATATATTATACCAACTGAAAACCCAGCGTTACCCGGGTATTTACTTATTTATTCGAACCTTGAGTTAGTACTTTTCCTATCCTCTCTCTCTCTCTCTCTCTCTCTCTCTCTCTCTCTCTCTCTCTCTCTCTCTCTCTGTCCATCTCCTTTTTTTCTAAACACATGTTACATTTATCAGAGTATATATAAGAAATCACAAGTAAAAATGCACTCGTTTCGAAGAATCCAATCACGAAATTCAACAATAATTAATGTAATAATATCACAGATGGATCACTTGATGTAATGCGCGAAACGTCAAATCGATTTTTTTAAAGAGATGTATTAAAAGATTTTTTTACTGCTTTATTTATTTATTCTTATATTTCCTTACTCGTATGCCATCCGCACATGCAGCTGTGGACGAAAGGCAACAGGCAGACTGCATATTGTATCATCCCCAAAATACATTGGCACAGTATCGCACAGTATACTGCTAATGAAGAACGACTGCAATAAATACGTTCCCAGATACTTGATGAACTCCAACAGACTGTAATTAAAAAAAAAAAAAACTTTACGTTATCTTCGACGGGAATTTAGACACGAGGGGGACACAGGGAAGAGTGTGCTATTATTTTCCATCTGCAGAAATAATCTGACAAACAGGTGAGTAGCAAACGCAAATTATTTGCTAATGATGCTACAGTGTACGGGAATTTGTTGTAATTTTCTACAGTAGGATACAAGATGGCTTACAACAAAACCTACGGAATTATTTTCCGTCACGGTCAGCACGGCCACTACGGTCGGGGGTTCGAATCCCCCCTTGGGCATGGATATTTGTGCCGTCCTAGTTTGTAAGTAATTCATAAGTAGTTTGTAAGTTTAGGGACTGATGACCCCGTAGTTAAGTCCCATAAGCTTAACAAACATTTGAACATTTTTGAATTATTTTCCATCTTCAGAAATAATCTGACAAACAGGTGAGTAGCAAACGCAAATTATTTGCTAATGATGCTACAGTGTACGGGAATTTGTTGTAATTTTCTACAGTGGGATACAAGATGGCTTACAACAAAACCTACGGAAGTGTCAGTCTCTCCGATTATTTCAGAAATTTGGACCTGTTATAATACATGAAAAACTAAACGACACTTTTTTTTCTTTAGCGGCAGTAATACATATTTATGGCGTGAAAAGGCCCCTTCAAAAAAGGGGGTTGTATGGAAAAATTGCAATGACATAGAGATTAGAGTCGCGATTTTAACGATTTTTGTTATGAAAATATCTTTTGATAAAAAACGGAATTCGGCCTAAGCTTATTTGAGGAGGAGTGAAAAGTACGGAGCCAACTACCCTGAAATAAACCAATACTTTGCTACGAAAATTAGTTTTGATGTAATTGAAGTAGAATCTATTAAAGCTTCAAAAGAAACACTGATTAATAAACACGTATTTTTGTTATCTTACATCTTATATAATAGGCTGTATGTGTGTTTGTATATGTATGCCTGTATTTATGTATGTATGTTCCACATCTCCTCCTAAACTACTGGAACGATGTCAACCAAACTTGGTACACATGATCCTTACTATCAGGCAACAATCGCTGTCGGGGTAAGAACCACCTTCGACACATACGTAAGGAGCTATGACGTCATAAACAATGACAGCCGTGAAAATCGACTGCATCATGCGATAATATTCTACATCTGCTCCTAAACTAAAGGACCGATTTCAACCAAATTTGGTTCAAATATTCTTCAAGGTATTTCACTGTAAGGTTTTAAAATAAATGCCTTTTGCTACTGCAACTGAAGGGTTTTATTTTTATATTTTTAATCACCCATACGCGTTTCGCCCTTTCTCTCAAGGCATCATCAGTGGGTGTCAGCACTTGTTACTCCACTTCAGTCTTATTCTGGCAACCAGGTCGAAAGGTTACACTGTTTTTCGAACCACATTGCAGTTCTCTGATTCTGCTGTCACCTGCTGCCATACTGGAGCAGTAGACACAGTATGGCAGCAGGTGACAGCAGAATCAGAGAACTGCAATGTGGTTCGAAAAACAGTGTAACCTTTCGACCTGGTTGCCAGAATAAGACTGAAGTGGAGTAACAAGTGCTGACACCCACTGATGATGCCTTGAGAGAAAGGGCGAAACGCGTATGGGTGATTAAAAATATAAAAATAAAACCCTTCAGTTGCAGTAGCAAAAGGCATTTATTTTAAAACCTTACAGTGAAATACAATTCAGCTGCTGCTCAAAATGGCCACTGCAAGCAACGTATTAAACAAGCCATGCCAGGCATTCCCAGTTGGCCTCTATCACAGATTCAGAAGATTACATCTCAACATCCATAGAACCATAGAGCATTTAAAATTTAACAAATTTTGTCAATCTAATAACCTTGTACCTAACTACATCAATGTAAAGATTAAAAACAGTTCGTCTAGTGCTCAGAAAGCCAAGCAAACAGCACAAAAAGTATGGTTAAAATCCGAAATCAAAGCCTTATACTCAAAGAAACAAACTTTATCTCGAAAATTATTCAACACACATGTACAGCTAGCAAATAACATTAACAATGCAGCTGTTTTCTCAGATCTGGTCAACAAGGTCGAAAGCTACACAGACACTGCTGTAAAAGAAATTGCGGAAAAACACAAGAAGAAGATGACACAGCTCATAAGACAACAAACACTCCACAAAAATGATAACCATAAACAACCAAGACACACACATCAATTTTACCCAAGACTAATGAACCTCACAAAGACACAACTAAATGAAAATGAAAAAGAGCTGTTAGAAAAAGGATTGAAGTACAATATTAACACAAACATAGATGAAGAATACATAGAAGACCTGATAATACAATCAGAAGCTGTTTTAAAACGTGAAGAAAGAAATGAAAACAACACTGTAAACACTGGGTTAGCGAGGGAACTTATAAAAAACGAAATACATAAAATCATAACAGACATGAAACAACAGAACAACAAAAACAAAAAAAGTCCCGATTCCATAACACTCAAAAACCTAAAGAGAAAACTCCAAGAGGAAAACGTCATCATTTCCAAAGCAGACAAGGGAGGCACAGTCGTTTTGATGGACAAACAACAGTACATTGAGAAAACAAATGATCTCATCTCTCAAAGTAATGTTAAAAAATTAAAATCAGACCCAACAAACAGATTTCAGACAAAAGTAAAAAACACCTTAAAAGATATAGACTACACATTGGATGACACAGAAAAAAGAAAATTAATTCAGAATAACCCCACAGCACCAACCCTCCGATGCCAACCAAAGGTACATAAACCAAATATCCCGTTACGGCCCATTGTGAATTTCAAAAATGCTCCCACTTATAAACTTGCAAGACACATGATGAAAGTACTATCAGAAACCTATCAAATGAAAGATGACAAAACCATAAACAACACCTCACACTTAATACGACTCATAAAAGATACAAGAATCCCAGACTCAGCTACCCTTCTTTCCTTTGACATAGAAAATATGTACACTAACATACCAGTAGATGAAACAATAACTAGCATAGAACAAAATCTAAAAGAAAACAGTCAACTACCAAATGAACACATAAAAGAGATATACTCATTGCTAAAATTGATAACCGAACAAAACTATTTTCAATTTAATAATGAATATTACCTGCAAGAAGAAGGCTTACCCATGGGATCACCAGTGTCAGGTACCCTAGCCAATATTTTCATGAACCATGTAGAAAGTATGATTTTTAAAAAAGTAACCACAAAAAACTATAAAATACTCTACTGGATAAGGTACATGGATGACATCCTCTGCCTAATTGATGAACCTCCGGAAAGAATAGACCAGCTCCATACAGATTTAAACACTATACACAAAAAAATAAAATTCACAATAGAAAAAGAACATAACAACCAAATAAACTTCTTGGATATAACCATCAAAAAGGAAAACAACAAGCATACCTTTGACATTTACCGTAAACCGACAACAACTGATACAATTATACACCAGACCTCCAATCACCCACATGCACAAAAACAATCAGCAATCAGATACATGCTCCACAGACTCAACACAATACCACTCAACAAAGAAAATTACCAAAAGGAACTAGACATCATCACACAAATAGCAACAAACAATGGATACGATGGTAATATAGTAGAAAAATTAAACAAAAAAATTAAAAAACAGATACGGGCAAAAAACACCAAACGTACAGACACCCAGACAACAACACAGCAAAGCAGCACACAAACACACACAACACAAACTGCAGTACTAGAAACACATGAAAGCAAAAAAGAAAATTCAAGATGGTACACAATGACATACAAACACAAACTAACACACAAAATAATAAATATTTTCAAAAGACAAGGCATAAAAATAGCTCTCAAAACAGATAACCCAGTCCAAAAATATATCCCAAAAATCAAAACAGACACAGATATCTACCAAAGAGCTGGAATATACCAACTACAATGCAACTCATGTGATGGAAGGTATATAGGACAAACCAGCAGAACATTCGATACCCGATACAAAGAACACATCAGGGCATGGAAATACAGAACAAACCACTCCACTTTTGCAGAACATCTAATAGCATATAACCACAAACCCACCACAATAGAAAAAGACATGAAGGTAATTAGAATAAATAATGAAAAACATCTCCTAACATTACAAGAAAATTATCACATATATAAAACAAAAGCTGAGAAAAAGATGCTACTAAATGACCAAATAAACCTGACCAATCAATCACTGTTCTCACTGATTGACCATATGGTAGACACAAACCCCAACACATAGTCACATCCCCCCCCCCCCCACCACACACACTCACATACACACACACACACACACTCATTCAAACAGAGAGGAAAAAAAAAAAAAAACCACCTACCCACCCACATACACACCCACACCCACACACACTCATGCACACAAACACACACACACACACAAAGATACCTTCAACACATTTTCAATGAAACAGTTAAATTTCAAATAAGCTAAGGTTGGCAACACTACAAAACAAACAGCAGTAGACACAGTATGGCAGCAGGTGACAGCAGAATCAGAGAACTGCAATGTGGTTCGAAAAACAGTGTAACCTTTCGACCTGGTTGCCAGAATAAGACTGAAGTGGAGTAACAAGTGCTGTAAGTACACCATTTTATACCAAAAAACGAACTGTTTTAAATCTGAAATGAAAAAAGAGCAGTAGACACAGTATGGCAGCAGGTGACAGCAGAATCAGAGAACTGCAATGTGGTTCGAAAAACAGTGTAACCTTTCGACCTGGTTGCCAGAATAAGACTGAAGTGGAGTAACAAGTGCTGACACCCACTGATGATGCCTTGAGAGAAAGGGCGAAACGCGTATGGGTGATTAAAAATATAAAAATAAAACCCTTCAGTTGCAGTAGCAAAAGGCATTTATTTTAAAACCTTACAGTGAAATACAATTCAGCTGCTGCTCAAAATGGCCACTGCAAGCAACGTATTCTTCAAGGTCATGAATAATTTGCTGTGGTTGCAAAAACCACTACGATACATAGTTTATACGATATCACGTCATGAACAATTATATATGTCCCATCTTGCATATATGATGTGATAGCGTGATTTTATTCGTCAACTACTTGAGAATGAGAGCATTTAGCGGCTTTCAATAAATTGTAAACATAATTTCAAATCTTTACGAAACTTTTTCTCGCTGACGACCCCAACAAAATGATGAAAGGAAAAAAGTTTATCGCCTACTACTTTTCCAATGTTCATTATGTATATTTACGGAATTTGGCATGACGTTACAAGTTATTACTTGTACACTGTAAATTTTGTACGCCCGACAATTCACAGACAGTACGCATAAATACCATTGAATCTTCCTTCGATATTATATCGCAGTTCGACATATAGTTCATGTGATATGAAGTCATAAACAATTTGGTTCATGAAAATCGCATCATCATTCATGACATTTTGATTTAGTACTTTACTGGAAACACCATTCACAATACATTTTGGAGACATTAGGCACATATACCACTGAATGTAGCTTCGAATTTCCATCATAATACGACCATATTTCAGGAGATATGACGTCATAAACAATGAAATATCCGAATAACTGCTACATCATGTGCTCTTTTTCCACATCTCCTAAAATAATGGACCCATTGCAATTAAATTTGGTACACATATTGCTTACTATCAGATAACAATCGCTGTGGGATTAAACAATACTTATGATAACATAGTTCAGGACATATGATGACGTAAATAATAAACTTTCCCGCGACGCGTGATTTACGAGACTTCATTCATCGACTATTTATTCGTCGCAGTTTGCTAATATTTCTACAAATGATGTGCATGGAAACGAAACTTAAATGGACCGAAAGAGATGTACGAAGAAGCACGATATGCCCTAAAATAAGAATGGAATAAATATAACAGATTTCACAGAGGAACCTACATAAAGCATTTATACCAATGTATATATACCTGCAAAATTATATCATTGTGCAACACAAACATCAATAGATATGACATAGTAAATTAACACTGCATAGGTAAAAACATGTCACATCATGCACCACGTTTTAATACATTTCTTATTTGCTACTAACAAGACGCTACTGCATTCCCGTCAGCTTGAGGATATTCCTAAACATCTTTGAACTGTGAAGCAAATTTGTTTCATAAAATTGAGATCACGGAAAATGTTTAGATGTAGGCTATGCTTGAAGTATGGATGCATAGTACTGCAAACAAGTGATAGAGGCGCTGTGGTGAGCCGAAGAACTAATAGACGCCGCTGCTGTGAAATAAGTATGGGGTAGTACAGCAAGGAAGTGAACGTTTGTCATAGAATTAAGCTATGTTATCTCTGCGAATACCTACAAACATTGAACACAGTGTTACTGATTTAGTTTTGTGTATTAAATACTTAACGATATTTCTTTGCTTCTTTTAGCATGTTTCATTTTGTATGATAAAGTTTATGAAGATACATCGTTTTGGAGGATCTTTTACTTGCATTTGACATCTTTAAAAGATACATTATTGACAGAGCGATCCAAGGATTTTTACTGACTGAGGTCTGGAGCCCTAAAAAAGCCTTAATTTCCATGTTAGAGCTCATTTTATTACTTCTCTTCAAATCAATCATGGAATGGAAACACACAGCAACAGGACGTACCAGCGTGACTTCAAACACCTTGTTACAGCAAATGTTCAAAATGTCCTCCGTTAGCGAGGATACATGCATCCACCCTCCGTCGCATGGAATCCCTGATGCGCTGATGCAGCCCTGGGGAATGGCGTATTGACCAAGAGACCAAGAGTCTACATTTGGTACCGGGGTTGCGTAGACAAGAGCTTTCAAATGCCCCCATAAATGAAAGTCAAGAGGGTTGAGGTCAGGAGAGCGTGGAGGCCATGGAATGGGTCCGCCTCTATCAATCCGAATCTGTTGTTGAGAAGGGTACGAACACGTCGACTGAAATGTGCAGGAGCTCCATCGTGCATGAACCACATGTTGTGTCATACTTGTAAAGGCACATGTTCTAGCAGCACAGGAAGAGTACTCCGTATGAAATCATGGTAACGTGCTCCAGTCAGCGTAGGTGGAAGAACATGAGGCCCATTCAAGTCATCACCAACAATACCTTCCTTCAATTGGGCCAACTGGTGGTGAATCGAGAAAGTATAGTACATAATAACGAAACAATAGGGTATTTTGACAATTCTGCACGAATTATTTCAACTTACATTTAAAAAGAAATACTAAAATGAGCTCTAACATGGAAATTAAGCGTTTCCGGACACATGTCCACATAACATATTTTCTTTCTTTGTGGGTGAGAAATGTTTCCTGAAAGTTAGGCCTTACCTTCTTGTAACACCGTGTATATAGAGGGTGAATCACGTAACACTTGCACCGCAAATATTGCGGAAACGGAAAGTGCGATTAATGTGCGGTTTCCACAGAATGGATCGGTAGTCAAGATCTGGTATTGTTAGCCAATAAACAAATTCTAAAAATACCTAGAATGTGTATTTTTATGCAAAAATACAATTTTTCGAGGGAACAATGGTTGTTTCTATCATGCATTGGAATTTTTGATATCAGCTGTGTACAAAGAATTATGAATAACATTTTTATCGCGTTTATTTTGGCAGCTACAACCATTCAAAGTTTTGGGGGCGGAAGCTACAACAGCGTACCTGAATGGCTGATGGTAATGAGACAGTGGGCCATGCCCACTCTGCCAGTCAGCTACGCTATTGCAGCCTCCGCCCCTGATACTTTGAACGGTTGTAGCTGCTAAACTAAACGTGATACAAATGTCATTCAGAATTATTTGTACAAAGCTGGTGTCAAAAAATCCAGTGCATGATAGAAACAACCATTACTCGATTTAAAAAAAAAAACTGTATGTTTGCATAAAAATACACTTTCTAAGTAATACTACAATCTGTTTGTGGGCTTAAAATACGAGCCCCTGACTACCAATCCGTTCAGTCAAAACCGCACATTAATCGCACTTACCGTTTCCGCAATTTTTTCGGTGCAAGCGTTAGGTGATTCACCGTGTACATAGCTGCCCGACGTTCAGGAGCCGGCCGCGGTGGCACAAATATCCATGCCCAAGGGTGGGATTCGAACCCCAGACCGTAGTGGCCGTGCAGACCGTGACTGAAGCGCCTCAGTCCCCTCGGCCACCGCGGCCGGCTTTTAAACAGTGTCAGGGGTAGTTGATAAGATGCATATGGTGACAGATCCGTATCAAAATTCATGTTATTTCCTAACGCTTAACCATCTATTTATATATGAGGGATAAACAACCTCTACATTGCCGCGCTCGTTTGATACTGCCCGTGAAACATTATGAATCTATATTTTTGGACTGTTTCATTTCTTTAATGCACCGATTCTTAATGTCGTTGACTCAGATTCTCAAAATTCAATATGGCTGATGCAGCATAGCGGAAAAAAAACCTCGAAAAAATGCTTGAATAGATAGTAAATCGACATGTAGCTATCAAAATACTGAAAAATCTACTTTTGAACTAATAGGGAATAAAAGTGAGCAATACATTTTAAAAATGTTTATTGTTTTTAACCGCCAGCTTTAGCGCTGCCCGTGACGTTTAGCATGGAGGCTCATTTAGATGGGCAGTATCAAAAGAGTGCAGTATAAATGTTCAAATGTTTGTACACCTACTGAACCAAACTGCTATGGCCATCAGTCCCTAGACTTACAAACTACTCGTACTTAAACTAAGAACAACACACTCATGCATGTCCGAGGGAGTACTAGAACGTTCGGCGCGAACAGCCGCCCAGTCCATAGCATGACGCCTTAGAACACGCGGTCATTGCGCGCGGCGAGTGCAACAATACAGGGGTTGTTTACTCCTCAAATATTTGTTTAAAAAAATAAACAGGAAAAGAACGCATATTTCTTAATTAGCCTTTCCTTTGACGTTTTAATAGATTCTACTTCGATTAAATAAAAGCTAATTTTTGTAGCAAAACATGATTTATTTCAGGGTAGCTGACCCCCTAAATTTCACTCCTCCTGAAATATGCCTATAACAAAAATCATTAAAACCGCTACACTAATCTCTAAATTACCGCAATTTTTCAATTTTAGCCCTCGTTTTTGGAGGGACCGTTACTACCCTTAAATATGTTTTACCACCGCAAACAAATAAATGAAGTTAAAAAAATAAAACTAAATAAATAAAACATTAAAAAAAGAATACGTGATATTTCAAATGTTTTTCACAAAACAAAACAGTATAATATCTTCCATTTTTCAAGAGGATCTTAAGATTAAGAATCTTTCTTTGTTTTCTGCTTCGCACTGTACTTTGTTTTTTGTCCATCTCTTAAGACGCATTCAACAGATGAGATTGTTACATTTGACTATTGAGGGTTAATGATTGTATTACTGAGTTTCTTACGTGACGGACTTAAATGAAGAAGTAAAACATTGAAACTAGCATTCAATATTTTAATGAAAATACATAGATAACCCAGAAATCTGACAATATTTTTTTCCGAAAGAACAATTTTTGGACCAAGATGGAAAAATTAATTTTTAAGTTGTTAGTGGGTTCGCAATGCAACTAGATGAGTTGCAGCTTGGCGATAGTTTGCAGAGCAGCGTCACAGATGCAGAGGCCAACGAATACAAGTAGGCCTTAAATATTTTGTTAATATGAATATTGTTGTTGTCTTCAGTCCGGAGACTGGTTTGATGCAGCTCTCTACCCTACTCTATCCTGAGCAAGTCTCTTCATCTTCTCATAAGGACGGCAACCTACATCCATTTGAATTTGCTTACTATATTCATCTCTTGGTCTCCCTCTGCGATTTTTACCCCAAACACTTCTCTCCAATGCTAAATTCACAATTCCTTGATGTCTAAGAATGTGTCTTACCAATCGATCCCTTCATTACGTCAAGGTATGCCCCAATTCTATCCAGTACCTCCTCATAAGTTACGCAATTCTCCCACCTAATCTTCAGCATCTTCTGTAGCACCACATTTTAAAAGCCTAATGTGAATGTAATCTCAACAAAATATAGTAATAAAATAATATTAAAAGATGAAATATTAGTTTGAATGTTTTACAATTTATAAATTCTTTTAACCTCTTCGTAATTTCAGTCCATCTAAGAACAAAACGCAGTAATGCTATCATTAACGTTCAATAATCGAATGCTGCAGTGAAGTGGCCGAGCGTTCTAAGGCCCTTACTGTGGAGCGCGCGGCTACTCCTCGTCGGACAATCGTCTTCCTCGGTCATGAGGCTGTGTTAAGACCATAGATTTACAAACATTTGATTTGAACAATTAAATGTGGCTGTAAATTATCCTCTTTTGTTGAGTGCCTGATAAGAGATGGACAAAAAATAGAGCACTGTTCGAAGGAGACAACAAAGAAACGTTCTTACCTTCACATCTTCTTCAAACATGGAAGATATTACATTGTATTGCTTCATGAAAATCATTGGAAACATTTTTTACATTTCATCATCAAAAACACAATAACAGTTTCACTCTCACAACGTTCTTTGTACACGCACGCACCGCTAGCTGTCCACGACATACTACTGTAATCAACTGACGCCGGCATGGAAGCAAAGATTATCGCATTAGCTTAGCATCTCTGCCAGAGAGCACTCACGTAAACGAAAGCCAATAAAAATGATCTCATTGCGCTCACAGACATTCAACAACCAAGAAACAACCTGTCTGATACTTAATGCACACCTTTCACTATGCCTTTGCTGTTGAGCGGTCGGTTGCTCGCCGTCGGAGGTTCGTGTCCTCCCTCGTACATGAGTGTGTGTATTGTCCTTAGGTTATTTTAACTTAATATAAGTAGTTTGTAAATTTGCAGACTAATGAGCAAAGAAGTTAAGTCCCATAGATTTACAATGATTTGAAAATTTTTCACGATGCTCCGCCTGCTGAATACCCCTAATTTAGTGATTCTTTCACAGAGCCAAGGCAGTATACCGTCTTTTAACAAAGCATTGAGTTAAAAAATAACAACAAATCATAGTCAGATTGGGGCAGTCAGTGTTGCGATTTCAATATAACGTTGCCGTAAGAATATAAACACATGGGAAAAAGTTGTTTCGCCTTAAGGTCTCCAGACTTGTAATGTGTATGTAGCATCAAGAACAGCTTCCTAGATTGTCGATAGATGTCATTCAACCCGCACAAAGATGTAAACATTCACTCAGTGTGACAGAGTGAGTACCACGCTGATGAATCTCAATTATAACACCAGGAAGGAAGTGCACTGTTTGCGTTGACTGTAGTTTTGCCATGCTTAGAAGGTCAGTTCTGAATTTTGATCATATACGAAATGTTACTTTGTATCACGAGGGAATCCCACCAAGGGAAGTTTCCAGGCAAGGGAAGTTTCCAGGCGTCTCGGATTGAACCAAAGCGATGTTGGTCGGACGTGAAGCAGGTACAGTGATACGGGCACCACCGATCACTTGTTCACTCTGGCCGCCCAGAGGCAACCAACAGCTGATGACCACTACTTACGTAATTCATCTCGGAGGAACACTAATAGGAAAGCCAACATTCTGAATAATGATTTTCGTGCAGCCACGGAAAGTCAGGTTTTGACTATAACTTAATAGGCTGCATGTCATGCTACTTCACTTCCGGCGTACATTTCGAACTCCACCTGTGACACCTATACACCAGGAAACGTGTTACAGATGGTATCGACTCGTCAGAATTGGCATTAAGTGCTATTCACAGATGAGGCTAACATGTGCCTTCAACCAGACAATCGTCGGAGAGACATCCCGGTCAGCCTGGACGAGTCAGACACACCGTCTAGAGATTGCAGCAAGGCGGTGGTTTCCTGATGTTTTGAGATGTCATTATCTGGGGCCACCGAACGCCAGTGGTGATCGTAGAAAGCAGAGAAACGGCTTTACCGTCCAGAGCTGATAAACATACTTTGAAGTAAAGTGCAACCATATCGACAGCATTTCAGTGAGGCATACGTCTTAATGGACGACAATTCTCGCGCTCATAGTGCACATCTTGTGAATATTCTCATTTATGACAACGACATCGCAAGATTAAACATGAACCCTGTCTAAAATGTGTGGGATACATTAAAAAGGGATACTATGTTGAAACCAAAGCTTACACTGTGACACGATTCACGGAATTTGTTAACAAGACTATGAAATACAATTTTCCTTAACGTTCAATATTTTTCCTGAATCCTCCAAGAGAATACAATGCGACGTGCACTCAGATTTGTTTCCTTCTCAGACTACTGAAAAATATCGCGTGGTTTGACGGCAGATCATTTAAAGCCCTGATCTGCTGACCTGTAAGAAGCATGAGGTCGTTGAACCTTTGTAGCACCATTAGGAGACACCTACTTCTCTGAATAAACAGCTCTCCGGAAGCTTTTGTATCTGACACATTTCTGTTAATTAGCGAACGTTCGCTCCCAGCAGTAGCACAAAAGATAATTCAAAGGCGGCGTAAATCCATCTAAATTAACGGTTATCAGAAGAACGATGTACATGAGAAAAATAATGAATCGAATGCGACTGTTTCGATAAAGCTGCCGAACAGTGAAAACATAATCAATCACCCTGATTTAAAAGGAAGCGCTTCCTACCGTCCCACTTACATATCTGCCCTTGTCAGTGTTACGTTCTAACCACTTCTCATTTCTAGACACTGAAAAAAAGGTGGATCTTGTACCTACGACACATTTTCAGTTCGTTTCTCAGTCATTCATTCCTACGATTTCCATACTTCTCCTCCATCATATTTTAAAGTTCGTCTATCCCATCCGATGCAAATTTGTTCAGTCACTACCTGTAATGAACGTTTCTCTGTCAGTAAGTTATTAATGACAGTTTCCACATACACATTTTTGACAGTGTGTTTTCGAGGTAGAGTATAGTTTGTTTATGCACATTATTTGGACGACCGGCAGCCGGTACTTGAGGTTCCGCAACTTATGCAATTAAATGTACTTGTTACATAGACCCCAACCAAAAAGTGAACATTTGTGGGGACCTCGCTGCCATTTATTATTCATATTTGGCTCCAGATTCCCATTACGTATTTTATGCTATTTTGTTATTATTAGTTGGCTGGCTTCAAGGAAAAAAACAAAGTAAGTAAACAAGATTAAAAACCATGTTTTCAGAGTTGGGACCGATATTCTGTGCAACGCTTATTCTCTCGGCTTTTCCTGACGCTGCATAATTACGATGAATATTCCAAAAGTAAGGTCCGGTTAAAACAAAAACATCCGAAATAAAACTTGTTTCCAACGCAATTGCATCTCTTCCTTCTCTATTTTTCTATATAATCTCCATACCTACTTAGACATTTGTCGCATCGTTCAACAAGTCTTTGAATGCCTAAATCGTAGAAATCGGTCGCCTGCGAAGATAGTCAGTCTTTATCAGTTTCTTTCACTTCATCATCAGTGTCGAAGCGCTTGCCGCCAAAAACTCATTTAGGTAGAAATCACTTGGCACCAAGTCCGAACTGTACGGTGGGTGGCAAAGGATGTTTGATCAGTTTATTGTTTATTTAGAAAAACAATCAGAGATAGTAGGCGGATGCATGAATATAAAGTGATCGATATATATTAACACATGCGTCAACCGATCCGAACGAATTAATTAAAATATACCGATATTAAATTAAGTGTAGCATGATAATTTATGTTTTGTTTATTTAAAAAACTCACGAGACAGTAGGATGATGAATTTTTTATGAATAATGAACGAGACAGGGATATTTCGATTGGCAATCTGACTTTCAAATGAATGTGAAAGTCAAGCAAAACTCGATAATACCAACAGATCCAGAAACAAATAACACCTGCAACTTCAAAAGAAACGTATATTATACAAGAAAGAAGCATTTGAAGATAGTATATTAATAATAAATTTTCATAGATGTAGTTTATTTATATTTGAAACATTCTCGCAGCAATGACGTCACACAACACAACACGACTACGTCACGGATCCCCGTCTAGAATTGACCCAATATTACTATGTAACTCATTTGATTACATAACAACTGTATCTTCAAGCGAACTATGTAGGAAACCGAAACCAACGCATTTCAAGATATCACAGACTCCGAGATACTACATCAGCCACAAACGGGTCAATATTTTGATTACTTCCATTGTTGATTAGGTCCTAAAACCTGACAAAATTAAGAACGTCACCGATATAATTTTGAAACATAAAACCATAACATCAGCAAGATGTACTGATGAACATGTCTCAGCAAGATGTATTGATTCCTATAAGTCCCATAAATATACACTTCATATGGTAAACCGTCGGCCGAATTAGTACGTCTTGTGAGAGATAAAATAATTTTTTTTTAATCCTAAAGGAACTGTTAAAATGTCGGAGTAGCAGAAACACCGTATCTGACAGATTGCCGAGAAGCGTCCAATAACGATGATCTGGTTTTCAACACCGGTTAGTGCAAGACGTAAAAATACAAATGTTTATTGAACAGAATTCTACTCAACGTACAACAAAGCGAGCTATGGAGGGACTCGTAGCGCTAAAAATTCAGCATATAGTAAAATTGCCGTACAACACCTGCTTAAGAAAATTTGGTCGTCATCAATCCCATATGGAATCAAATAAGACGACGAACTGTCGCGAAGAAAGTACAATGGGAGATAAGAAACGTCGGAGCTTACAGAAGTGCAAATCTCTACTTAGATGGTTATGTTTTAGAACTTACCAAGGAACACTAGAAAATAAATCAACAGTTTCGACACAGGGAAGTGCAAATGTACGAGGGTTGGAAATTAAATAGTGGCAACTATTTATTCATAACCAATACAAAAGAGTTACATGTTTGCACCTCTTAGTATTCTTCAAAGTAGTCACCAGCGCAGTGTAGAACTCGTTGACAGCGATGTGGAAGGTGTAGTTACCGTTAGCAGAGCCTGTTCTGTTGATGGTGCGAATGGAGCGGTCTACTGTCTGTCGAACCTCTAGAACAGTTCTGAAGCGAAAGCCACGAAATGGTTCCTTCATCTTCGGAATCAAATTAATGTCACAATTAAGTCTGGGAGTATGGTGGATGGTACAGCAGTTCCCAGTCCCATCGACCGAACAGAGCAGTCACAGTTTGCGTTGTACGCGCCCGCTCATTATCGTACATAATGGTGGGTGAGTTGCGCAGAAGGTGTTGACGCTTCTTTCGCAAAGCTGGTCGCACGTGATGCCCCAAAAACGAACTGTAATACTGTGCACTGACGATCTGCCGTTGAGGAACGTAATGCGTTAGTATAACAACATCAGTCGTACTCGAGAATCACCATAACTTTAACCATACTCTGGCTCCGAGGCGCTTTTGACTTTCATGACGACCCATAATGACGACATTCGTTGTTCTGGCGTTTTACTTTTGGCTCGTACGATGTAGCCCATTTCTCATCCAGTGTTACCATACGGCGTAAGAGAGCCTCTCCTTCACACTCATAGCCTGAGTAGCGTCATAACACTTCCATTCTTGCATTTACGTCAATTTATGCGGAACCATTGTGATGAAATTTTCCGCATACCCAGGCGTTCCTTCAGGATGCGAAGTACAGTCGTATGCGCTAATCCGGTTTGGTGGGCGAGCTCACGAATCATCTGGCGTCGACCAGTGGCCTCTAACGCGATATTAGTATGCACTTCTTCAGAGACGCTAGGACGACCTTCCCGCCGCATGTCTGCCACAGTTTGCCAACCTTCGTTGACGGCTTTTACCCAACGTACCACTGTACTGTACGGCAATGCCGAGTCCCCGTACGCCTCTGAAGACCCTGATGACACTGTCGTGTTGTACGACCTCTGGCAATCTTGACCCAATTCTGTTGTTCCTGTTTCGAAAACATAGTGACACCGTTACGTTAGACCGCTCGCTCACAAGTGACTGTGTTTCCTCAATTGTGCGCATGCCGGTAACGTGAGACGGGGGAGTCCATTTACTCGGAGCAAAAGTAGGTAAACAACGTTTGCTATCAGTGACAATAGTAGATTCCATGGCATAGTGCATCCACAGCAGTGTTGCCACTATTTAAGTTCCAAAATCTGTATAAACGTTCATCCGAAAGCTGCAGATCAATGACGTAGAAAATTTGATGAAACTTCAAGCAGTTAAAAGCAGTTAACGGGACAGAAGACACTATTCAAGGCGAACATACGCATTGTTGTGTGTTGTGTTATTCTGTAGGAAAGGTAACTTATGAGGAAGAAAACAGGACAGAAAAACCCAAACTACAAGGGAAAATATCTGGACGCAAGAAAATGAGCTGCTGAAACTATTCGTGAGTTATGTGCCATCGACATGAACTTTTACATCTTTCCTTTCCAGAAGGGAAGGCTTCAAGGACAGGATCCGAGGATTATATAACACTTTCAAAAAAACTAAGAAGAACTGTATTCTAAATAACTTTTTACTGAAATTTATTCGCATTAGCACGATTCTACAGTCAACTCAAACATCCACAGGCACATGATCAGTGCAAAATATGAAAACTGCATAACATTTAGGTGTGCTCCAAGAAAACGAAAAAGACGCATAAAAAATTGTTCTACTATATTGAGTATACCACCTGACCTTATTTGAATCGGTTTGCCTGTACCAAGTTAACCTTTTGGAAGATGAAACTTCATAATTGCTGCCTTCTTGTGTACACTATGAGACATACTGTGATAGCATTCCCTCAACAAGGATCATGTATTGGGGAAAACAAGACTCTCAATAGTTTGAAGTATCCAAATCGATAACAGACGTCTCACAGTCGTTCAGTCACAACTGCGAGTGAACAGAACAGAGCAGCCAATATCCATAAGAGATTTTCATTGATGAAATCTCGTTTGAACAGAAGTGACTTTAATTATTCGACCCAGAAAAATCTACATCTCCGATTAATTCACTTGCCCAGTTTTCATCTAGCATTTTTGACTTACCTTAATATATTTAGGACACTAACTATACAGTCATTACTGCAATCTTCCTTGTAACTTTACTCCGTTTAACTAAGTGTTTTGCAGTCCTTTCTAAAGTCAAAAATTCTGTTCTTCGTTGCTGACAAAGAAATTTTCTTTTCACATTGTACCAAAATAGACTTCTCTCGGGTTATGAGAAATTCATCCCGTCGTTTAGACTTCCCTTGAGAAACATTACGTGTCTTCCTAGTTTAGGTAAAGTAAGGTCCTTATAAAACAATGAGTACTTTTACTAAGCGGCATAACAAGCTACACAATAAGCTTCACGAATCTACGTTACGTGGCAGTATACGTGCAGAATTTCTTGTATGCACGCAGTGATCTGCTTACCAAACAAAGTAGATCGTTTTAATTTCAAATTGAAATATAAAAATTCAATGTTGATCACTTTATTTTCGTTTCAAATTTAAATAGAAAAATGCACATTTTTATGTATACACGTTATGATATTACTACCTTATTAAATACTTGTTGCTCTTATGACCTACATGAAGAAATAAAATATCAGATCACCAGTATAAATACGTATTAATAAATTCGCTCGTTCGCATATTATGCGTAAATCAGAACTGAAAAAAGAAGCTCATCTCCGTCATTGCGTGGTTATGATACATCGCCCCAAATTTGCGACTGGATTTCCTCTCAGATTTCCACGGGGTAGTGTTATTGGTCCCTTGCTGTTCCTTATTTACATAAAAGATTTCGAGAAAATCTAAGTAGCTCTCTTAGGTTGCTTGCAGATGACGCCGTTATTTACAGTCTAGTAAAATCATCTGAAGATCAAAGGCGAAACGATCTAAATAAGATGTCACTACGGTGTAACAATTGGCAATTGACTTTAAATAATGAGAAGTCGTCCACTAGAGTACGAAAAGAAATCCGTTAAACTTTGTTTACAAGATAAATCAATCAAAAGTGAAGGCCGTAAACTCCACAAAATACTCGGAATGACTATTACTTCAGACTTAAACTGGAGAGAACCCGGAAATAAGGTCGAGGAAAAGGCTAGCCAGAGACTGCGTTTCATTGGCAGAACCCTTAAACGATGCAACAGAACTACTAAAGAGACTGAATACACTACTCTTGTCCGTCCTTTTTTGGAGTATTGCCGCCCACTGTGGGATCCTTATCAGGTGGGTTTGACGGAGGACGTCGAAAGAGTCCAAAGACAGGGCAGACAGCGACACGGAAATGATAGAGGATCTGGGATGGGAATCATTACTACAACGGTCTACTTACGAAACTCCAATCGCCAACATTCTCTTCCGAATGTGAAAATATATTGTTGAATTTCATTTACGTAGGTGGAAAATATCATCAGAATAAAATACAAGAAATCAGAGTTCGAACGGAGAGATGGTGTTCTTTTTTCGATAATGGAACGGGAGATAAATAGCATAAAGACGGTTCGATGAACCCTCTGCCAGGCACTTAAATGTGAGTTGCAGAGTATCCCATGTAGATGTAAATGTGTACTTGTTCGTTCCAAATACTGCACACGCAATGTGATTTAACGTTTAAGTGACATAAACTTTTTCCCAGCATAATAGCGAAATCAGTTAAGAATAAACGTTAATGTAACGAGAATCAACAAAACTCCACAATTTAGTTTTATGTCTACCATGAAACTAGCGTGGTAAATATTCATGCCAGTGAATCAGGAGTATGTATTAATTCCAGTTGTTTAACAATTTTGCAATCATTGGGTGTTTGTGTAAGAACGTAAAAAAATATAACAGGGCATACCGAATGCTCCATTAAATAATTTGAGGCGGGTAACCTGGGATCGGAGTAGCCGGCTGATGGAGATGTGGAAATAAACTTATCTACCTCATTGTCTCGCATTACTTTTTTACAGCTAATCTACAACCAAAACGGGTACAAGTTTACATGTACTGTGCTGGTTACTTACATATACATTCTTCATTTCCTCCAAGGGTACAAGGAGGAAGAGCCTGATTACTAGGAAGTCATGATGCTGGTATGTTTGACCGCGAGTCAAAGGAGGAAGAGCCTGATTACTAGGAAGTCATGATGCTGGTATGTTTGACCGCGAGTACTTAAGGTCCACGCAAAGAGTTCTATACATTTCATTCCACTCCATAATGGTGGTGGCGGTTGGTGCATCAACAGTGGTGAATAATTAAATAATTCGCAGTCTCTGCTGCAAAGAGTTCTACCTCAGTTTCTGGAGATCGTACTCTTCGCTGTTCGTGAGAGGATGCGGACACAAAATTACGCTGTATTTCCTGGTAGCTGGATTGGAAGGGGGGGTCCTTTTCCATGGTCTGAATCCGCTTTGGGAATCCCTAAAGCCACTTGTCTATGAGACCCCAGCGGGCACGGAGATGGAATTAGTTGCCAGAATTTTAGCTGATTGCAGGAAAATTTGTGAGGCTGCGTCAAAACCCTGTTTGTCGACATCACGCTTGCATCGAGGTTGATAGCCGACACTTTCAGCACATTTTAAAAGACTTTGTGCTAATGGCACGTTCGTTGAATGAATTATGCTTTATGTACTTAAATGTAACCAATTGTAAGATTACTTGTCATAGTCGGGTTTGGAGGCGATCTGATCGTTTTATAGTTTTCAAAATGAAATGCCAAGATCGCACATTAATAATTTATTCACTGACGACCGGTTTCGGTGAACTGTGTCACCATCATCTGGTCACATACATATCACAAGCTGGTCATCTTGTTAAAAAATTGGGTATAAAATAACAATATTGCACTTAGTCACTATATAAAAATACACAAGTTAAAAACATGACAGCTTACAAAGTATTTACAAAATACTTTGTAAGCTGTCGTGTTTTTAACTTGTTTATTTCTTACATAGTGACTAAGTGCAATGTGTCACTTGTTATTTTATACCCAATTTTTTAACAAGATGGCCAGCTTATGATATGTATGTGACCAGATGATGGTGACACAAGTCACCGAAACCGGTCGTCAGTGACTAAATTATTAATGTGCGATCTTGGCATTTCATGTTGAAAACTATGTAACCAATTGTGATGGTAATTGATTATGACTGAACAAGTGTAGTTGGGTAGGCGTAGGCTTCCGCGGCCATTGTCACTTTCAGAAAAGTTCTTTAGGGCATTAGACCACATCGACATTTCGGCCACTATTGCAAGTTGCCTTCTACAAGGTATTCGACTGAAGAAGGTTACTTGCAATAGTAACCGAATCGTCGATTGGTTTTACACGATGACGATGGGGTCTAATACCCTAAGTAACTTCATTGAATGTGTTGTTGTCATTCTTTATTTGGAGAGTTGATACTTTACTTTTTCATATTTGATATATGAAACATATTTTAATTGGTACTAATTTACTTCTTTATCTTGGTTGAGATATTCCATATGGTTTTCTAAATGTTCAAATGTTTGTATAGTTTATGGGACTTAACTACGGGGTCATCAGTCCCGAAACTTACAAACTACTTACGAACTAGAACGGCACAAATATCCATGCCCGAGGGGGGATTCGAACCCCCGACCGTAGAGGCCGTGCAGACCGTGACTGGAGCGCCTCAGTCTCCTCGGCCACCGCGGCCGGCTATGGTTTTCTGTTGGCAAAGTTACTAGAAGAGACTAGTCACCCTTGGAGTAAAAATACCTCAACCAAGAAGTCACACACACACACACACACACACACAACCATTTTCAAATGCATTTTTCTGATGCGTTTACGCTATTTTTGAATTTCACTTACTTCATTGATATTGTGTCTGTTCATTTGTTGACATTAATTTTGTTTGTTGACATAATTTTACGAATTCGAACTATTTGAACATTTAGACCGTTTCGGGGCAGTTAAATATATACAACAGCAAAGTTGAGATTTTGTGCTGGACCGGGATTCGAACTCGGATTTCCCGCTTCGGACCAGCGATCGCCTTAACCAATTAGGCATACTTCTCATCCAACCCGTATTGTCAACTTGTAGCACACTACGATTGTAGTGCCCTGTACATTACCTCCTCTTGCTCGCAGCCTATACCGTGATGGTTTAGTAAGAACCTGAAAATGGGCGTCTTGTATGGTTTGTCTGTACTTGAGACAGAAAACTGGTATCATGCGATTCCTTGCTTGAAGTGTGATTTGAAGACTTTAATTTATCGTTATATTATATATTTTTATTATATGGCAATACCCTCCTATGTAGCCAAAATAAAGTAAAACTTTTAGTCAGTCAATTTTACACTAATGTCAAGATCTGTTAAGTGCCACGAGACTTTAAGTATGTTAAAAATGATAAACCTATGTTTCTCATTTTGACAATATATGTTTGTAATTGAGCAGCCCTCAGAAGCTATCTGTAAAGACGACGCACTCAAGTGCTAGCGATCTTGCAGTCTCTCAGCTGGCTTCAGTAAGTACACACAATGTAATTTTACTAGCGTTTAAAAGAATTTAACGATATCAAACGTACAGTGACTGCAAATGTATATGTACCCCAAATATCTCTGAAACAACAACAGATATTGAAAGATGTATTTCACGTCTCATGAACGTAATGGAAGTAGCCTAAGTACTACGAGGCAGTCTGAAAGATCAACAAATATTGTTTTAAACGCATACTTTATGTGGTGTCGCACAAGTACAAAGTGCGCGCCACCTACTTTCGCCGCGCGCCGCCATGCACGCACGGCGCGGCGGTCTTACGACGACAGCCACGAGCGCCCTCTGCGACAACACCGCTCGTGGCCACCACTGAACGACATCGTTCACTTGGGACTGAGATAGCAACCAGTTAGGACCTTCGTAATCAGATAGGCACCAGTGAAGACTTTGCTATCGTACAGGCACTAGGCAGGCCTCTAACAACTATGTATCAACATTCTGCAGTACTACGTAAAAGTTAAGTATTGTTACATTCTGTGCAATATATATCTCTTTCTAATTTACTCTAGTGTTTATAGTTTCTGGCTGCTCCCCTCCGTACCTGCACCAGCGTGCTATGTTTGTTCCTGTGTCGGGCTCATTCCACTCGGTCACCGACACCTACGACGAGGCTGGGACACAAAAGCGGCGACGAAGTTGGGATACAAAAGTGGCGACGAGGAGTGATAGAACCTTGGACCAGCCCGCTTACAGCAGCCAGACAGCAGCAGTCGGAGCACGCAAAAATTGCTCCCGCCCACCCACCCTTATTATAACAATTTTGGGGAAAGATATTTTGTTACGTGTTTTGTGGACTTTTTTTGTTGCAGAGCGTCCTCTTTCATATTGCATTTGTGTTTTGTTATAATTTACTTGTATGCGCGGCGCCTAATCGGTCAGCATGGCCACTACCCCGAACCCAAACTTAATGGCAATTATTCAGTTACAGACGGTGCAAATCACTCAACTACTGCAGGCCGTGTCGCAGTTGACGGCACAGGCTGCTCACCAACAACAACAGCCGTCACATCAGCAGCCCAACCTGCCGCTGCACCGCTTCCTACATTTCGCCAGTACAACGAACGTGAGGAAGAATGGAGCGACTACTTCGCACAGTTTCAAGAACTCGTCGCGGCTCATCAAATTACAGGTCAAAATATTCCCGTGCTAGGAACGTAGGTGTAACAAAAACAGTTGCTTTTGTAGTTCTTCAGGCCAAATCGACACAGAACATTTTTGGACTAGATGCTTTTGACTTGTTTGGTTTATCAATTCAAAGAGATGTGCTTCAAATTTCGTCAATAGTGCCTCAGGATAAAATCAATGCATTGTGTGACAAATATAGTGACTTGTTTTCGCCGGAACTAGGTTGTGCAAAAGACTTCGTGGCACATGTAACTTTACAAGAATCTACAGTTTCTGTACCGTGTTGCTCGAACTATTTAGATGATATTGTGGTATCCGGACGTACAGTTGAAGAACATTTAGCAAACCTGGAGTGCCTTTTCAAAGTTTTGACTGCAGCAGGTCTACGTTGCAATAAAGCCAAGTGTTCGTTTTTCCAGACTGAAATAGAGTACTTAGGCCATGTGATTAATGTCCAAGGAAACCATCCCTTACAGTCACATCTTCGAGCAATCAAAGACTTGCCTCCTCCTAAGAATGTGCACGAATTTCAAGCAGTAATGGGAAAGCTTAACTATTATTTCAGGTTTATTCCCAATGCCTCTCAGATTGCAGCTCCACTGCATCACTTACGTAGGAAGAATGTTCCTTTTGTATGGTCTAAAGATTGTCAGCTTGCCTTTGACAAACTAAAGTCTGCACTACTCAGTGATGCATGTTTGATTCCCTTTGACCCACAGAAGCCTGTAGTGTTAGCAGTTGACGCCTCGTCGTACGGTCTGGGTGCCGTTCTGTCGCATCGTATTGGATGTCACGATCGTCCTATTGCCTTTGCATCCAAGTTACTGACGCCAACGCAACAGAATTAGTCAGAAAAGGAGGCCTTAGCAATCATTTACGGCGTCACAAAGTTTCATCATTATCTCTATGGCAGAAAATTCTATTTGTTGACAGACCACAAGCCTCTCACGTCGTTGTTCTCACCCACAAAGCCGATTCCGCCACGTACGGCACAAAAGCTTCAGAGATGGTCCTTGATATTGTCTAATTATCAGTATGAGATTTTGTACCGACCTACCACTAAACACGCCAACGCGGACACACTTTCCCGACTTCCGGTTGGCCAGGATGTGCCGTTTGATTCTTTGGAAATGGCATGTTGTCAGATAGACTCCAGAGATGCTT
This sequence comes from Locusta migratoria, assembly GCA_026315105.1. Lineage (NCBI taxonomy): Eukaryota > Metazoa > Arthropoda > Insecta > Orthoptera > Acrididae > Locusta > Locusta migratoria. The sequence continues at coordinate 730,798,679 of CM048744.1, read as the reverse complement.
CCGCTGTCGCAGACTTTCCTTTGAACTCTCGTCGGGTTGCACAGGAAACAGCTGCGGATGCAGACCTATGTGTGGTAGCACGTTTTGTTCGCTCAGGGTGGCCTGCCAGAGCCAAAGACATTGATCGGCCTCTGGTTCGACGTTATTTTGCACAACGTCATGCATTATCTTTAAGTCAGGGTGTACTGTTGTTGCATTCCGACAACGACCAAGCGAGAGTGATTGTTCCTCGTTCCCTGCAACGAGAAGTGTTACGCCTCCTGCATCAAGGACATTGGGGCATTGTTAGGACAAAGCAACTGGCCAGACGTCATTGTACCTGGGTTGGTATGGACGCTCAGATAGAGAGCATGACATCACAGTGTACAGTTTGTGCGGAGCATCAGGCGGCTCCTCCGCAACGTTTCTCAGACTGGCCACGCCCCAAGGGACCATGGCAACGTTTACATATTGACTTTGCCGGACCTTTCTGGAATACGCGCTGGTTAATTGTTGTAGACGCTTTCAGCAAGTTTCCTTTTGTGATTGCAATGAACTCAACGACAGCTTCTAGTACAATCAGTGCCTTAACATCAGTGTTTTGCATCGAAGGCTTGCCAGAAACTATCGTCAGTGACAATGGACCTCAGTTTGTCAGTGCGGAAATTCAACAGTTTTGTCGTGTGAATGGCATTCAGCATATAACCACCGCACCTTTTCACCCTCAGTCCAATGGTGAGGCAGAACGTTTCGTTCGAACATTCAAGACTCACATGGACAAGATGAAAGGTCAGCACTCCAGGCAGCAAGCTCTTCAAATTTTCCTGTCTACGTATCGGTGCATGCCACGTGACGGCCCGTCTCCTGCCGAGCTGCTACACGGCCGCCGTCACCGCACTCTCCTTCACCTGCTGCAGCCTCCCACGCACCGAGTCGGTTCGTATGGCGCTACGCGTTTTCAGGTTTCTACGCCGGTGCTGTACAGGGTGTTTGCTGGCAACAAGAAGAAATGGTTACCGGGCACCATTCAGCGCGTGCTCGGTCGCAATATGTATGTTGTACGTTCTTCCACAGGGTCGGAGCTGCGGCGCCACGCAAACCAATTGCGTCTGCATAGGCCGCGCGATCCTGTCTCCGGTTTCTTGATTCCAGACCCAGTTCACCGCCAGGGAGCACAACCACATCGTTCGTCCCCGGACTACGAGATCGTCCCGATGGAGATCGACGCGACGCCGCCGCTGTCGCCGCCGCAGATGGCAGCGTCGCCGAGAGGGACTCCGGGACCGTGCGTGCCGCCGCCGCCTGGGCCACGCACCTCAGAAGAAGATGACCTGCTCCCTCTGGGCGGGGGGGGGGGGGGGTGCGCTCTTCCCCAGGTTTCGGTGGGTTCCCTGGAGGATCGCAAGGCGGATGCCGGGGCGCGGACGGCGTCTCGATCCCAGCCTCAGCTACGACGCCCGTCCCACCAGTAACGCCCCCGCCCAGTCCCTCCTCCCAGTGCCGTCACCGTGGCCCTCAGCCCTACGCCACGACGGCGCGGCGGTTTGGGGGGGAGGGGTGTGGTGTCGCACAAGTACAAAGTGCGCGCCACCTACTTTCGCCGCGCGCCGCCATGCACGCACGGCGCGGCGGTCTTACGACGGCAGCCACGAGCGCCCTCTGCGACAACACCGCTCGTGGCCACCACTGAACGACATCGTTCACTTGGGACTGAGATAGCAACCAGTTAGGACCTTCGTAATCAGATAGGCACCAGTGAAGACTTTGCTATCGTACAGGCACTAGGCAGGCCTCTAACAACTATGTATCAACATTCTGCAGTACTATGTAAAAGTTAAGTATTGTTACATTCTGTGCAATATATATCTCTTTCTAATTTATTCTAGTGTTTATAGTTTCTGGCTGCTCCCCTCCGTACCTGCACCAGCGTGCTATGTTTGTTCCTGTGTCGGGCTCATTCCACTCGGCCACCGACACCTACGACGAGGCTGGGACACAAAAGCGGCGACGAAGTTGGGATACAAAACTTTAGCTTCTTTATTTGGACACACCATTTCATTTTTACGCAGTAAATAGCAAGAAAAATTAGAAAAGGAATGGCGTTGGTAGCATCGCATCACGGCAATCATACGCGAGAAATTGCGAAGCGAATTTGACATTTGAAATAAATGAAGGGCGCAGATAGCGCGTACAGAGACTCAAAGGTGAACCTCACGCTATTTGTGTGCTTCATTTATTTCACGTGTCAAATTCGCTTCGTAATTTCTCTCGATGTAATCGACGTGTTGTGACGCTAACAACGACAGCATTCTTTTCTGTGATTTTGAATGTTATTGCTTGCACAAAAATATGGGATGTCTATTTGAAAAAAGTAAATTTCGTTTTTAAAATAACATTTGTTTACGTTTCAGATTTTCTTGTATTACTTACTGTCATTAGCTCCTCCATTACTTTCATATATGTGAAAATCGTTTTTCAATATCTATTGTTGTTTCAGAGATATATAGGATGAAATCTTTGAGTGGGATATCCTGTATATATTTTTGTTACCTGACAAGATGATCCACAAGTATGTCACATCTGAAAGGTACGTGTAACTAGGACATGCAAGTAAATTTATCGTATGCTGACGTGGGATAAAACGCTGCTACTTTAATTTTATTACAGTTGCTTGTATCACAAGTGTACGTCTGAGAAAGTAGTAAGCAGCCTCCTCATATGATCTGAATATCATATGAGCCGTGCGAATTGGGGCGCCATGCTGCGGCCTGCGCGGCCGATCGCCGTCGGGCGGTCGAGTCCCCCCTGGGGCATAGGTATTTGTGTTGTCCTTAGGTTAGTTTAACTTAGTTTAAGTAATTTGTAAGCTACGATCGAGTCTCCCCTGGGGCATGGGTGTTTGTGTTGTCCTTAGGTTAGTTTAACTTAGTTTAAGTAATTTGTAAGCTACGGACTAATAACCCAGCAGTTGAGTCAGATAGACTTACACACATTTGAACATTAGACAGTTCAGTTTCGCTGAAAGGGTTATCGGAAGGCTCGTCAAAGTGATGTAGGCAAATAAATCTTTAAAAAAATGCAAAAAATAATACACTGAGAATCCCTTCTAAGCTGACAATGTCAGGTAGTCACCATCTTTATAGTAAATTAACAAATAAAGATATTGTATACTAATTAAGATATTATTACAAAACTTCTTAACGAAACGTCGTTTAATGCTGAACGTAGGCGCACTCTTTACTGCTTAAACAGTACGACCACTTGTACACTGACTGCTCCGCAAAGATAATCAAATGTTCAAATGTTTGTAAATCTATCGGACCAAACTGCATGGTCATCAATCCATAGCTTACAAACTACTTAAACTAAGGTAAACAAGGACAAACACACACATACCCATGCCCTAGGGAGGACTCGAACCTCCGACGGCGAGCAACTATGCGCTCAAGCAAAGATAATGCTGTCGCGAGTAACGTGCAGTATTTCTGAGTAGGCGCCTAGTGGGGGATTTTAGAAAGCATACTACAGAGAAACAGTTACAGTTAAAATTGGAAACATTCCAGGTTGTAAATTTGTTGGTTTTATTTCTTTACCGCTTTCAGTCTACTGCATACATCTTCAGATGTATACCACTGTTACCGCCTGCCATCATGGTGAAGATGGTCTTCAATAGACTGACACTGGTAATGAAAGAAAGCCAACAAAAATGTTCAAATGTTTGTTAAGCTTATGGAACTGAACTGCGGGGTCATCACTCCCTAAACTTACAAACTACTTATGAACTAACTTATACTGAAGACAACACAAACATTCGAACCTGCGACGGGGAAAATAAAACCAACAAATTGGCGATCTAGATGGTTTTTAATTTTAACTTTAGTTGAATGGGGGACTAAGAATAATTTGGACTTCCGGGTTTTGGGTGCAAATTAGGCTCCATACATGCTCTATCATGGGGATCTGCTAGATAGTTGATGAGCTAGAATCCGAGCTGCCTGAAAACTGCTGTCTCAAAGTGAGCCGCGACGGTGGTCTAAAGATCACCTCTGTATCCACCATAGTTCCTACTACCTGTTTGTCTGCTCCACATGGCACGTGTCTGAGACATGTTGAAATGTTCAAAATCTTTAAATCCTCATATGGGTACCATATGAGGCTGAAATCGAATGTGAAATTTTAACACTGTGACCGTCATTTTAAGAATAGACACGTAAAAAATTGTGAGGTTTTTAAGCGTACACAAAGAGAACATTTTTATAGAGAGGTAATGCGTATATTGTAAATCGTCAGCCGTGGTTTATGTTATCATTATTGTAATCATAAAATGACATTACACAGCAGATGGTTATTACGTTGGTAGTACACATTGTAGATTCGGTTCGTCGTGATTACAAATCGGATAAGAAACAAGATGGTTCACCCTTTCGATTATGGCGTCTTCATATAAAGATATACCAAATAAATGCTTCGTATATAACAATTCGTTAAATTTTGCTATTTGTGTTTGTTGTCTTCATATTGTTACAAGCAGAGACTATAGTTGAGAACAGTGTAGACATCTCTTGTCAGTCTGTGGTACCACAAAAGAAAACAAAGTTTTATTGTATTGGTGTGGTATCTGTTCTTTTAGACATACCTGTTCGAAAGAACAGACGCCACACCTCCTTCGCAGTCATATTGCATTTGCAAATTATTGATAAAAGAGGGAAAGGAAGAAAGATTAGGAAAGAAAGGAATGACAGTAGCTGCATTAGGGCATTGAACGGAAACAATTGGGACAAGTGAAAATGTGAACCGGCCGGAATCGAACCCGGGTCTCTCGCTTCGGGTCAGCAGTCCCCTTAACCACTTGGCTACCCGTGCTCACCTCCCGTCCGTCTCAAACTTCCACAAATCGCACGCTATGGTTGTAGCAACCCTATCGTCCATGCCCTCTTACACTCGTCGTTATGGATTCCCCTGCGGGGTCGAACGTATGACCGCATCTGCGGTGAAGTAATTCAAGCTAATGCCGTAGTCACGTGTAAATACTTTATTATACCGGTGTGGTGTCTGCTCTTTCGGACATGCAGTCACATGTTCGACCATGCACGGGAATCCAAATGGCGAGTGTAAGATGGCATCGACTTGTCCGGGCCGTAGGGCAGATGCTCAAGCTGCTCCCACTTGAACTTGGGCAGTACACTTTGAGTGACCCTGGAACATGTGAACGGGCGTTATCATGGAGCAGAATCACTCCCTCCGTGAGTAACCAGTCCGTTTAATCTTTTGATGGTCTTGCTTAGGCTACTGTTAATGGTTTTTCCGTCTTTCAGGAACCAGGAATTCGGTGAGTATCGGAAGTAAAAAAAATAGAATAAAATAAAATAAAAAAAATAATAAAGATGGTGCGCATCGTCTTGCCTGCTGACGGCACAGCCTTTAATTTATGTAGGGAAGGTAACGCGTCCCTATATATCGCAGTACATTATTCCTGAGCGGAATATTCCAATTTCATCTGGATGTTAAGACGTTTCGTACCTTCTCGTTTGAACACCCATCGTGCTATGATCATCAGCCTCTAGGATCACAAACTAATTAAAGTAACTTAAAAGAACGTAAGGCAAACACGCAGATAACTATACCCAAAGGAGGACTAGAATCTCCGGCGGGAGCAGCCTCTCAGTCCCTAATAGAATCGCGAGGCTATCCCCGTGCGGCGTTCAGTAGTCTCTTCATTACACACATAGTCCGCCTACGTAGTCCAGTGGACAGCGTGCTAGATTACCATGCAGAGGGCCTGCTTCGATTCCCAGTCCGGTCGGAGATTTTCTTCATTCGGTTACTGGGTGTTGTGTTGTCCTCTTCATCATTGCATCGTCACCGACACGCAAGTCGCCCTAGTCGCTCCCCCCAAATACTTGCACCAGACAGGCCGAACACAGTCCCATCTCGTGTGTTCAAATGTTTGTTAAGCTTATGGGACTTAACTGCGGTGGCATCAGTCCCTAAATTTGCAAACTACTTATGAACGAACATACTAAAGACAGCACAAACATCCATGACCGGGGGGGGGGGGGGGGGGGATTTGAAATCCCGACCGGGGACGGCCTCGCGCATCGTAGCATAGCGCCTCAATGCGCTGGGCCACGACGCCGCGGCCATCTGCGGTGTAACGACAAAAAATGCCTCATGATCATTCATCCATTACTAACATAGTAGCTAAGTGTACGAAACTGGATCCAAACAAATGAAATATTTCCAGTATGAAGACTGCAAAATGATGAGACACTTTGCAGTTCTAAGTCATTTCAATTTAGAAGGAAATGAAAATTTTAGTGGTGAATTACTACAGATAGCATTTCGTTCAATTTATCAACGGAGACATTCAGCTGATGCTAGTTGTGCCCTTGCTTCATCTTACATGTGTCTTGGAGAAGCGTTAATATCGTTAAGATACAGCTCATTACTAAAGGAACTCTTCTAACCCTTAATGCATGGTTCTTTTTTTAATTTTTTTTACATTAAAAAAATTGTATTCTATAAGTAGTACAATCAAAGGGAAAGTAGAAAAACAGTTAAAAAATTTCTATGTTGCTAGTTTTTTTTACATTTTTATTTTATTTTATTTAAAGAAAAGCACATACGAAACTTACAGAAACTTGTTATATAATATTTAAAGTTCGAAAGTTTAAACGAATCTGTGTCTTTATTATGGTTCTCCATAACTTACTTAGTTGGTATGACTTTTTCCCCCTTCTTCCAAAAGTGGCTATTTTTGAGGAAAACAAAACGTCAAAATTATTACACAGCCGTTTTCTCCAAACAGAACTTCACACTGTTGCCAACCTCGACACAACAAACATCACACACGCTATCAACAAACTCTGCTGCATCTGTTAAACACGTATTAGTTCACAATATTCCCTGTAGACATGGGTAAAACAATATAACAATCGATGTTGCAGATACGCAGCACCATGTATTTAAGGGATAAAACAGAAACTCTCTTCATCGAATCCTTCTTCCTTATTATTTTACGTTTGGCGTCCAGATACCGGCAGACTTGGCAAAGACGTTCCTCGTTGAGCGCCTCTGCTGCCCGCACTCGGAGAGCGACCAGGAGAGAATAGGGAGCAGTTCAACGACCGCGCAGGCGGCGTCGCCATCGCAGTAGCGATCCCACTGTGCGTCCGGCGGATGGCGGATGGCGGGTCGTTGGGCGGAACAGCGGCGCTTTATCCGCTGTCGATGTGATTCAGATACACGGCCTCATCTTTTTTGATGCGCGGCCGCAGTTCCTGGTCCGGTAACAGGCCCTCACATGTTAGCCGTAAATCTCGGACCTGTCCTTCCGGACAGATCATTCCTTTCCGCAGCGTCCACTCTTCCTTTTAATGGAAATGGTAGGTTCTCAAAGCGGGTTCTTGCTAGACGGAATAATGGATGAAGCCACACTGTGCATTGCACCAACGTAGCATATGACCTACATACGAGTGAACGACAGCCAAACTTGAAAGTCAGTGACATAATTACGAGCACGAGAGCATATGAACTGGCATTATCGTACACTGTAATAGACGTGTAAAGCTAGAATTGAGATGCTGCCGTTCGTGAATATTGTCGGACGTTACTGACACGTCCAAATGGAAAATCTGAATGCGTAACATAGAATTAATTGAATTAAAAGACAAGAAGCAAATTATCGACATTAACCACTAAACCTGCAAGTTGACTAATGTCTAGTTGGGGCTACACCGGCACACTTGCTGGTGTAGGGCTACAACACTTATTCGTTGAACGAGCTGACAAAACAGATCCTGTTCGAAACACTTTTTTACGAAGTGCTGAGGGTTACAGTACACCATAATGTTCTGAGCGATAGCCTGACGGTTTCCCCCACCGCCTCGCTCGCGCTATAAACACTACAACCATTTGGCGCGGCAGGTCGCTTATGTTCTTTTCGAGAGTGAAAATCTCAATCTATACGTCATTTCTCTTTCAGTTGATGTTGCAACTAAAATATCAGGATAAATTTGACAATCATAAGTCAGCTGTGTTACTAAAAATTACAGCTCCCCTACTGGAAGATAACTGTTTTCCTCTCTTTCGTGTCAGATACACGTATGTAAGATCGTGTCCTCTGGCTGTTTATACTTCCAAATAAACAGCAAAACTTTGCAGTTGAGCATAACGATTAGGCGAAGGGTCTCGCGAATTCTGTCAATAACTGTACAATAATCTAGTTTATCCTCAGAGCAGATTTTTCTAATCGGATGATAAGATTCAGAGCAGCCTGACCGCCGTCTTTCAACAAAACACGCACTTTTGTTTAAGAAATATCACGGCTTTGGGTTGTAACTCGATAAAGAAAATAGATTTTCGAAAACGAATTCCATTTCTACATAAATGCCTACAGGATTTATTCTAAGCATTTGATCAATTTTTATGGTTACTGATTTACGTATGCAACGACGGCTAAATAACAGGTTTTGTGATTTCCGATCTGTTTTAACCTCTTTATCCTGGTAAAGGATCATGATATTGAATACTTTTTATATTTCTTTTGACACTATCATCTTAAGAACATATTGTAAATCTTTCTACGATTTGTGACGAATAGGAAATATTGAAGTGTCCATTCCCAAAATACGTCATTTAGTGCCTAAATCATTGTTTTTCGTAATTTTCTCAGGAATCGTCAATGAATAAATGGTGCTTTTGTAAGTCGTATAAATCTTACCGTAGATGGCATGCATTGTACTAAGCCCAAGTGATTAATTCAATTTGGATGAAGTGCTAAATATTTAAAATTTCGACGCTGGACGTTAGGACAGTTACAGTATTGCCACTCTTCTAATATATTTACAAGTGAGCACTAGGCCAAGCACCATCCTGAAATCTTTACCCCTTAACTCTGCGATCAATAATGTGCGAGATGTGGGCCCCTGTAGAATCCGTAACTCTCACGCGCCGGTTATGACAAAATTAAACCGCGTACTAAAATGTTCAAATGTTTGTAAAGATTATGGGTCTTAACTGCGGGGGTCATTAGTCCCTAAACTTACAAACTATTTATGAACTAACTTATACTAAAGACAACACAAACATCCATACCCGAGGCAGGATTCGAACCTCCGACGCGGGAAGCCGCTCAATCCGCAACGTGGCGCTCCATATAGCTCGGCTACTGCCAAAACCGCGTACTGTTGAGCTCGAAATGATTTCGATAAAGACATATGTTCCAGGGATTGAGGAAATGATCTCCGCTTCGTTGAGTGCGACAGTGCTATTCCAGAGTCTATCCTAGGGGTATGACACCCACTGGTGGTGGTTGGGGGGGGGGGGGGGGGGAAGGAGATTGATCTGATGCAGTTGAGTGCCTGGAAAAAGGCTATCAGGAAACTGGTGGACCCACGGTTCCCTCTAGTTTATGATGCCACTCAGTAAGGTGCAGCCATATGGACACTCGTTTGGCCAATGATAGGGCTGAGGAGAAATCACTGGTCGAATGCACAGAGCCGATTGAATACTGCTACGGCTGAGCTAGGAGCATGTATAGTCCAAGATCCGGTATATGAAATATATACCATCATCTGTTATTTAATTTTAATGAAGTATATATGGCGGATAAGGTATAGATTGATATATCGCTAATATGTAGCCTAGCTAAATCTGGTGCCTATGATGTTAAACAATAAAATGTTTTATTAAATTTTTTCTATCGACTTCCCCCATCCGTTATTTATGAAAGTCAAGCATCAGCTGACAAAATATACCCCAACGAATTGAAAAATTAAAGGGTGGCTACTTTCACCTCTTGCCAACTATGGGGTTGCCTATATGGAACAGGTAAGTAAGTGTAGTTAATATACCCTTACACGTTATTTAAGCGAATTACATATCAAATAGAAGGTTATTTTATTCCAAATCCAACTGTATTAGGTTGCCATATCAAAACATTTCCTGAATCCATAGTTGCCTTGATTTAACACTTCAGTAGGCGCGCCCCGGCATATGCACCGCAAAGTTAAATTTATTCAGCGTTCACTAACCCCTGCTTTCGTTAAATCTAGTACACAATCTTCACCACAGAGAGAGAGTGTTTGTCATATAGTTTGAAATCAGACCTGGCCATTGTTCAGTAGTAACGCAGTTATTAAATAAGTTCTGCCTTTGCGGTGTGTTTGCCGCGCACGCGCCCACCAAAAGGTTAAGATGTTAAATTTTCAACGCGAGCTTTGACAGTTCTTTTTAAGGGTATTCCTATAATTTAAACATTAACGATATATATTTTTTCACTCACATAATTATGAAATAATTTTTCTGTTTAAAATACATGTATTTCAAAAGGAGATTTTTCCGACCTTATCGGTGCGGATGAAATATTGGTAAAATGAAATGAAATATAATTGTATAAATATTTATTTATTAATACATAAATTTTTAAATAACAAAATACAAAATTTTTGCGTAAACTTATTGGCATTCTCTCTCGTCAGAAGTGCCATGATGTCAAAATTAAATTCTTCATCGATTTCCTTGTTTTTCGATTCCTTTAACTTTTCTTTATTTTGTGAGAGAGATAGGTCCCCTTCAAACGACATCGAGTTCAAACAGCCTTCTAAAATTCAACTACAACCTTTAGGATTAACTTTAACGGAGCATGCATCGGTTGCTTAGAGCCACATTGAATTAACATATATTGTGCGGAAAATTTTTTGTTTCAGTGAGATCCAGCAAGGTGGAATCAGGTTGGAGTCGATGCCTTTAATCGTCTTTATAAAATGCTCTTTATCTTTGTTCGCTGAATATATTTTTTGGAACATCTGACATATTGCGTCATTGGCGTCACAACACTGCTTGATCCCATAAAGAAGGGCAGTAAACGCCTGAACACGATGAATTTTATTTTCCATGTGAACATCTACTGGATCCGTCAATTATGCGAATGGCTGGGCTGCTGCTGTAGCTGCTGAGGATGTTGTTGCTGTTGTCACTGCTCATAGTTTCCAGTTTCCGTGTATTCTTTGTGTTGTGCCAGATTAAATTACTGTTGCTAGTGTACTGAATATGCTTGTTGGGCTGCTTGCTGCATTACATATTTGTTGATTTGTAAGTTATGGGCAGCCTGGCTGACACTGATTCAACGTATCATGCCGCAAAACCGGCCGCTATCACTTGACAGTGTCTATGTGGAGTGTACCCCCATATTCTGTTGGTTATCTCACTATTCAAACTGTTATTAATACTGTTAAGACCAATCGATCCCTTCTTTTGGTCAAATTATGCCAGAAATTCCTTTTCTTCCTAATTCTGATCAGTACCTCCTCATTAGTTACGCGATCCACCCAACAATCTTCAGCATTATTTTTACCATCACATTTCCAAAGCGTCAATCGTCTTTCTGTCTGCATTGTTTATCCTCCATGTTTCACTCCCATAAAAGGCAACACTCCACACAAATGCCTTCTGAAAGACTTTCCTTATGCTTAAATTAATATTCGAACACGTTTTCTCATTTTCAAAAATGCTTTTCTTCCCATTGCCATTCTGCATGTAATATCGCCTGTACAGCGACCATCAGATGTTATTTTATTACCCAAGTAACAAAACTCATCTACCATCTTTACGGATTCGTTACCTAATCTAATTCCTTCAGCATCACCTGACTTTCTAAGACTGCATTCCATTGCCCTTGTTTTGCTCTTATTAATGTTCATCTTATATGCTCCTTTCAACACACTGTCCATTCCTTCAATTGCTACTCCAGGTCCTTTGCTGTCTCTGACAGAATTACAATGTCATCAGCAAAACGCAAGGTTTTTATTTCTTTGCCCTGAACTTTAATTCCTTCTCCAAATTTCTCCTTGCTTACCTTTACAGCTTACTCAATGTACAAATTTAACAACATTGGATAAAGGCTACAACCCTGTCTTACTCTCTCCCCAACCTCTGCATCCCTTTCATGACTTTCAACTCTGATAACTGCTGTCTGGTTTTTGTACAAGTTGTAAATAACCTTCCGTTCCCAATATTTTACTCCTGCTGATTTCAGAATTTGAAAGGGTGTATTCCAATCAACATTGTCAAAAGCTTTCTCCAAATCTACAAAAGCTAGAAATGTAGGTTTGCCTGTCCTTCATCTATCTTCTAGAAAAAGCGTAAAGTGAGGATTGCCTCCCGTGTTCCTACATTTCTCCTTAATCCAAAGTGATCTTCCCCAACGTCGACTTCTACCAGCTTTTCCATCTTTTTTTTAAATAATTCGTGTTAAGATTTTGCAACCATGACTTATCAAACTGATGGTTCTGTAATTTTCACACCTGCTTTCACACCTGCACCTGCTTTCTTTGGAATGGGGATTATTACCTTTTTCTTACAGTCTGAAGGTATTTCCCCTGTCTAATACATCTTACACACCAGGTGAAATAGTTTTGTCATGGCTGACTCTCCCAGAGACTTCAGTAGTTCTGAGGGAACGTTGTCCACACCAGCAGCCTTGTTTCAACTTAGGTCTTCAAGTTTTCTGTCAATTTCTTCTCTTCGTTTCCTATAATATTGTCTCTAAGTTCACTTCCATTGGGGAGCCCCTCTATATACTCTTTCCACAATTCAGCTTTCCCTTCTTTGCTGAGAACTGATTTTTCATCAGAGTTCTTTATAGTCATGCAGCTGCTTTTCTCATCTCCAAATGTTTCTTTCATTTTCCTATAGGTGGTATTTATTTTTCTCCTACTTATACATTCTTCTACAGACTCGCATTTGCCTTCTAACCACTACCACTCCTGATTAGCTGTTTTGCACTTCCTATCCATTCACCGTCATCCATATATATATATATATATATATATATATATATATATATATATATATATATATAATTTGCACAAAAACACAAATACACAAAAAACACATGTGCACGAAAACGTACATCAGAAAACACATCTGCGCTATCTGTTACACACAGTGATTTCTATGTAACCTGGAGATATAACTCTGGTGTCTGAGCATAGAACTGTTGCGAGCCTGCGAATTCGTATGTTTTGCGTTTTGCTTACGATGTGCATTGACCTCCATGTTGTAATTATTCAAACGATTTTTCTTCAGCTAGTACATGACAAATAATTGCTTGATTACCTTTGACTTTGAAATTTATGTCAATATGCGAAGTAACAGACTCGCATGAATACGGAACTGAAACACATATCCTTTTAGTTTTCTTGTAAGACTTCATAGCAGCGATGTTGTAATTAGCCAAGAAGCAGAATATGAACATCTTTGGCTATCACGCTCAGAAATTTGTAGTTCAGCATCCAGGTAGTAAATAGCTCAATGGCTCCCCGCGAATTTGGGGAGTCAGTGTATACCAGTTCTCGTGAGAGCGGCTATGTAAGCGCCTGGGGTAATGGTTCTGCATGCCACAAACGCCACGCTGCAGAATGCTATGCCGCATTATCACAGCGCGCCACTGCAGAATTACGTTGGTAACTGAGCCGTAGTTCCCTTCACCGACTGCAAACACCATGCCCTATGTCTTAAACAAGTCTTTCAGTTTTCAGGCTATCCAATAGAGCAGGGAATACAGTAACAACCAACTTATTACTTTCATGGTTTCTTGATTCTCCTCGGATTATTTTGTACGAATTGAATAATGTTTCAACGATACTACTGTTCGTCTAAAGCTACATCTAAATGGGATACTCTGTAGATCACATTTAAGTGACTGCCAGAGGTTTCATCGAACGACCTATATTTATCTCCCATTCCATTCTCGAATAGCGCGCGGGAAGAATGATGATCTGTCTCTCTCCGTTCGAGCTTGCTTTCTCGTATTTTATTCTGATGATCATTTGTACCTATGTAGGTGGGAGTCAACAATATATTTTCGCATTCGGAGGAGAAAGTTGGCGATTGGAGTTTAATAACTAGAGCACGCTGCAGCGATAAGCGCTGTTGTTGTAATGATTCCCATGCCAGATCCTGTATCATATCCGTAACGCTGTTTCCCCTGTATCGTGACAATACAAAACGAGCTGCCCTTCTTTTCACTCTTACTATGTCCTCCGTCAAACCCACTTGATCTGGATCACACACTGTGCAGCAACACTCCAAATGAGAACGGACAAGCGTAGTGTTTGCAGTCTGTTTAGTAGTTCTGTTGCATCATTTAAGGGTTCTGCCAATAAAACGCAGTCTCTGTTTCGCGTTTCCTACGACGTTATCTACGTGTTCTTTTCAGTTTGATGTAAGAGTAATTCCTAGGTATTTAGTCTTCATATTTGATTGATTTATCTTGTAAACACGGTTTAACAGATTTCTTACTCATGTGAACGACACTTTTCATTATTTAGAATACAAATTGCATGGTCTTCAGTCCGTAGCTTACAAACTACACAAACTACAACATACACACCCATGCACCAGGGAGGACTCGAAGCTCCGAGGGCGAGCAACAACGCGCTCCGCAGTGAGGCGCCTTAGACCGCTCGGTTACTCCACCGCGGCTATTTAGAGTCAATTGCCTATGTTTACACCATACTGATATTTAGATATTTCTGCAGTTGGTTTTTATCGTCAGATGACTTTACTAGACGATAAATGACGGCGTTATCTGCAAACAACCTAAGAGAGCTGCTTAATTATTCTCCCAAATCGTATATGTATATCACTTGGTTCATGAAACCTTCTACTTTTGCGGACAAGCGAACATACGTTGGCATGCATAAACCTTGCTTTGAAATGTCGTAACATCATCATGATGATGTATCGAAACGCGTAATGATAAAATAAAATACAGTGCGACCAAGATATTTAAAAAAAAAATTATGTATGACGTTTATGTCTATAAGAACGAGCAGATGACCAATAACACTGCCCTGTTTTAGTCGCTGCTTTGCCATCGATCCCTACAAACTATCTCCTCTCTGACAGGAAATCCCTTATCCAGTCACAAATCTGGGGCAATATTCCATGCCGGCCGCGGTGGCCGAGGGGACTGAGGCGCTTCAGTCACGGTCTGCACGGCCACTACGGTCGGGGGTTCGAATCCCCCTTCGGGCATGGATATTTGTGCCGTCCTTAGTTGTAGGTAGTTCATAAGTAGTTTGTAAGTTTAGGGACTGATGACCCCGTAGTTAAGTCCCTTAAGCTTAACAAACATTTGAACATTTTGCAATATTCCATAACCACGCAATTTACCAAAAGCTGCTTGTGAGGCGCGGCGTCAAAAGCCTTCTGGAAATCGAGAAATATGGAATCAATTTGAGATCCCTTCTCAATAGCACTCATCATCTCGTGTGAGTAAAGAGCTAGTTGTGTTTCACATGAACGATATTTTCTAAATGCGTGTTGACCTAGAGTCAATAGATCAGTCTGTTCGAGATAATTCATAGTATTTGAATTCAGGATATGTACCAAACCCTACCGCAAATTGACCTCAATGAAATAGGTCTGTTGTTTAATGGGTTTCTTCACTGCCTTTCTTGACCTGTGCAACTTTCCGCCGGCCGCGGTGGCCGAGGGGACTGAGGCGCTCCAGTCACGGTCTTCACGGCCACTACGGTCGGGGGTTCGAATCCCCCCTCGGGCATGGACATTTGTGCCGTCCTAGTTCGTAAGTAGTTCATAAGTAGTTTGTAAGTTTAGGGACTGATGACCCCGTAGTTAAGTCTCATAAACTATACAAACATTTGAACATTTATTTATTTATTTTTTATTTATTTATTTATTTATTTATTTATTTGCAACTTTCCAGTCTTTTGGTTCAGATCCTTCGTTGAGCGAGCGGTTCAAATGTTCAAATGTTTGTAGAACTTATGGGGTCATCAGTCCCTAATCTTACAAACTACTTATGAACTAGCTAAGACTAAGGACGGCACAAATATCCAGGCCCGAGGGGGGATTCGAACCCCCGACCGTAGTGGCCGTGCAGACCGTGACTGAAGCGCCTCAGTCCCTTCGGCCACCGCGGCCGGCAGCGAGCGGTTCATCTTCTTGACTGTCGTGGAGTGTGATATCTTTTGACACTGCATCCTTTACATTAACATACTCCGAAGACCACCACATAGCGCGTGACTCCTCTTTCACTGAAAATTTTAACAAGGAAAAAATGACTATATATATCCACGTATGAGGCCTCATTTCTCTTACCTTTATGGTCGTTACGCGAAATGTAAGTTGGCTGCAGTAGAGTCATTCTGCAGTAAGATGTTGTAACATAAAAGGATCGAAGGAGAGAGAGACAACAGAATGAAATAGCGGTAAATTTAAAATTGAAATTGGTGCCCAACTAAGTAGAGTAAAGACAGACCAAAATGACGAGAAAAGCAACCGTATTCTTTCATGCTCTTTCATTCTTGCTCTATGTACACCAGACGAGCCGAATACACTGATCAGCCAGAAGTAGAAGAAGGTGTAACACGGATAAAAGCGGCCTTAGCACGCAAGGAATGAGACCGTGGTAGGTCACTGGAGGGAGTTCCCACCACATCTGCACTCACAAGTCGACTAAGGCTGTAAGAAAATTGCCTGTTGGAGGTCGTCAAAAAATCTCAAAATTCAGAATGCGTAATGATATGCTCTAGTAATAATAATTTTGTTATTGAATGTTGTAGCAAATCACAACTAATGAGTCGCAACAACACTTTCGCATTGTAAGTTAGAATTTTGAATAAATAAAATATTGATATTAACTTAAAACAGTCACTGTAGTAATTAATTAAGCTTGGCCCTATCTGACTTAGCATTGACTACAGCCTCCAACTAGCACCTCTTACGATTCACGAACAGCACAACTTCACTAACAAATGTGTCAGAATTCATGTAGTGGTGATGGCGTGTTCGTGTTATAATCAAAATTGTAATAGCAGATAGACTCTAATTACAATGATAATAGCTCAGTACAGTGAAACTCCGTGGTGCAATGAGCTTCACAAATACTACAGTTAAACTTCTCAATAATTTTGATAATATTCTTTAAAGCATTCAAGTTTCTTATAAAACTTTACGTGAACTTTTTTTTTTTTTTTTTTTTTTTTTTTTTTTTTTTTTTTTTTTTTTTTTTTTTTTTTTTTTTTTGTAATTGGTTCCAGGGCCTGGGTAGCGTACGCGTGTAACTATCTGAGCAAAGTTTGGCATTTAACGTATTTCATAAAAAATTACTTCAGTCAAGTCTGGTTACTTTCTACATAAATGAAATCAACTTTACTTTACTTGCAAACTCTCTCGCACTTTAATTACTAGTCTCTGTGGTTGTAACACGTTTAGCAATTCTTTAACTCATCTAGCAATTTCTTTAAAACTGATCGTAATTACTTTGAAAAATGATTGATCTTGTTGGTCAATGTACAGGCTTGCATAATCAACATAATCTAATAATGGTGATAATGGGGTGACTACAACTACTTACAAAATTAAGACTGGTTTCAAAATAAGTCATGTATAATTGAACCAAAGTTCTGATTGGGTTGACACTACATTTACATGCATACAAAATAAAATGTTACAAAAGTACTCATCTGCTTTCGTCGTCTTCGTCGTGAAGTCCATACAAGACAGATATGATTACAATAGGTACTCTTATTACTTACTAGGTACTCTTACTACCCACCCCCATGAACCACAGACATTGCCGAGGTGGGGTGGCTTGCGTGCCTCAAGGATGCAGATAGCCGTACCGTAGGTGCAACCACAGCGGAGGGGTATCTGTGGAGAGGCCAGACAAACGTGTGGTTCCTGAAGAGGGGCAGCAGCCTTTTCAGTAGTTACAGGGGCAACAGTCTGGATGATTGACTGAGCTGGCCTTGTAACATCAGCTAATGTGGCTTTGCCATGCAGTTACTGCGAACGGCTGAAAGCAAGGGGAAACTACAGCCGTTACTTTTCCCGAGGACATGCAGCTCTACTGTATGAAAATATGATGATGATGGCATCCTCTCGGGTAAAATATTCCGGAGGTAAAGTAGTCCCCCATTCGGATCTCCGGGCGGGGACTACTCAGGAGGATGTTGTCATCAGGAAAGACAATACTGGCATTCTACGGATCGGAGCGTGGAATGTTAGATCCCTTAATCGGGTAGGAAAATTAGAAAATTTAAAAAGGGAAATGGATAGGTTGAGGTTAGATATAGTGGGAATTAGTGAAGTTCGGTGGCAGGATGAACAGGATTTCTGGTCAGGTGAGTACAGGATTATAAATACAAAATCAGTTGGGGGTATCACAGGAGTAGGACTGATAATGAATAAGAAGATAGGAATGCGGGTAAACTACTACGAGCAGCACAGTGATCGCATTATCATTATCAAGATAGATACGAAGCCAACACCGACAACAGTAGTACAGGTATATATGCCAACTAGCTCTGCCGATGATGAGGAGATCGAAGAAATATATGAGGAGCTAAAGGAAATTATTCAGACAGTTAAGGGAGAGGAAAACTTAATTGTGATGGGAGACTGGAATTCGGTAGTAGGAAAATGAAGAGAAGGAAAAATAGTAGGTGAATATGGACTGGGCAGAAGGAATGAAAGAGGAAGTCGCCTGGTAGAATTTTGCACCGAACATGATTTAATCGTAACAAACACGTGGTTTAAGAATCACAAAAGAAGGTTGTATACGTGGAAGAGACCAGGAGACACCGGAAGGTATCAGATAGATTTTATAATGGTAAGACATAGGTACCGAAACCAGGTTATAAACTGCAGGACATACCCAGGGGCAGATATAGACTCTGACCATAACTTGTTAGTCATGAACTGTAGGCTGAAGCTGAAAAAACTGCAGAAAGGTAGGAAAATACGGAAATGGGACTTAGATAAATTGAAGGAAAGTGAAGTTCTGGAGAATTTCAGGGGGAGATTTAGGCAACAATTGACAGAAACAGGGGGAAATAAAACATTAGAGGAGGAATGGATGGCATTGAGAGATGAAATAGTGAAGGCAGCAGAGGACAAAATAGGTAGAAAGGCAAGACCTACAAAAAATCCTTGGATATCACAGGAAATACTAAATTTAATTGATGAAAGGAGAATTTATAAGAATGCAGTAAATGAAATAGGCAAAATGGAGTACAGACGACTAAGAAATGAGATTGACAGGAAGTGCAAAATGGCTAAGCAGGAGTGGCTAGAAGCCAAATGCAAATCGGTAGAAGAATGTATAAGAAGGGGAAAAGTAGATACCGCCTATAGGAAAATAAAAGAGACATTTGGGGACAAGAAAAGCAACTCTACGAATATCAAGAACTCAGATGGGAAACCAGTTCTCAGCAAAGAAGGGAAAGCTGTAAGGTGGAAAGAGTACATAGAGCAGCTCTATAAAGGAAATGAACTTAGAGACGATGTTGTAGGGAGGGAAGAGGAAGTAGATCAAGATGAAATAGGAGATTGTATACTGAGAGATGAAATTGACAGAGCCCTGAAAGACCTAGGTCGGAACAAGGCCCCAGGAGTAGATGACATACCCTCAGAGCTACTAAAGTCTCTGGGAGAGCCAGCCACGACAAAATTATTTAAACTGGTGTGTAGGATGTATGAGACAGGCGAAATACCCTCAGACTTTAAGAAAAATGTAATAATCCCCATTCCAAAGAAAGCAGGCACAGACAGGTGTGAAAATTACAGAACCATCAGTTTAATAAGTCATGGTTGCAAAATTTTAACACGAATTATCTACAGGAGAATGGAAAAGTTGGTAGAAGCTGACCTCGGGGAAGATCAGTTTGGATTCAGGAGGAACGTAGGAACCCGGGAGGCAATACTGACTTTACGTCTTATCTTAGAAGATAGATTAAGGAAAGGCAAACCTACATTTTTAGCTTTTGTAGATTTGGAGAAAGCGTTTGACAATGTTGACTGGAATACACTCTTTCAAATTCTGAAGTCAGCAGGGGTAAAATACAGGGAAAGGAGAGTTATTTACAACTTGTACAAAAACCAGACCGCAGTTATTAGACTCGAAGGGCATGAAAGGGAAGCATTAGTTGGGAAGGGAGTAAGACAGGGATGTAGCCTTTCTCCAATGTTATTCAATTTGTACATTGAGCAAGCTATAAAGGAAAGCAAGGAGAAATTTGGTGAAGCAATTAAAGTTCAGGGGGAAGAATTAAAAACATTGCATTTTGCCGACGACATAGTAATTCTGTCAGATACAGCAAAGGACCTGGAAGAGCAATTGAACGGAATGGTCAGTGTGCTGAAAGGTGCTTATAAGATGAACATTAATAAGAGCAAAACTAGGGTAATGGAGTGCAGTCTAAGAAAATCGGGTGATGCTGAAGGAATTAGAGTAGGTAACGAAGCAATAAAGGAGGTAGATGAGTTTTGTTACTTGGGCAGTAAAATAACAAGTGATGGTCGCAGTACAGAGGATATAAAATGCAGAATGGCAATGGGAAGAAAAGCATTTTTGAAAAAGAGAAATTTGCTAACATCGAATATTAATTTAAGTGTAAGGAAGTCTTTTCTGGAGGCACTTGTGTGGAGTGTTGCCTTGTATGGGAGTGAAACATGGACGATAAGCTGTGCGGACAGGAGGAGGATAGAGGCTTTTGAAATGTGGTGCTACAGAAGAATTCTGAAGATTAGGTGGGTAGATCGCATAACTAATGAAGAGGTACTGAATAGAATTGGTGAGAAAAGGAATTTTTGGCATACCCTGACTAAAAGAAGGGATCGCTTGGTAGGACACATTCTTAGACATCGAGGAATTGTAAATTTAGCGTTGGAGGGAAGTGTGTGGGGTAAAAATCGCAGAGGGAGACCAAGAGACGCGTATAGTAAACAGATTCAAGGGGATGTGGGTTGTCGTTCTTATGAGGAGATGAAAAGGCTTGCTCAGGATAGGGTATTGTGGAGAGCTGCATCAAACCAGTCTCCGGACTAAAGACCACAACACAACTCTTACTACAACAACGATCACACTCGGTGACAATAGACTTGATACCAAACAATTACTTTTCTTGCACACATGAAAAAAGATTACACTGATCGAGTAT
Source organism: Locusta migratoria (assembly GCA_026315105.1). Taxonomy (NCBI): domain Eukaryota; kingdom Metazoa; phylum Arthropoda; class Insecta; order Orthoptera; family Acrididae; genus Locusta; species Locusta migratoria. The sequence continues at coordinate 730,777,725 of CM048744.1, read as the reverse complement.
AAATAAACTTATTTCGCACTTTCTTCAATACATTAAACAGTACGCCTCTCAGGCTTATTGCAATTGCATTAAACTCGCGCCACACTGCGCCTACCGTGCCTCTGCACTATCAACAAGACATTTATGTGTTTACTATAGCGAGTCCGCTCCGCGACTGCATTTATGTCTTTACTTTGGCGAGTCCGCACCGCGACTGCTTCAGCACCACGACACTCACAGCTACTACTTCTGTTCCAAAGACAGTCTTTTTTAACAGGTTCAACATTGTCTCTGGCGCATTGCTACCTTACAAAGAATGTCCGTGCATTCATGTGGGTTTACACATACAGTACATGTTTACACTAAATGATTCAATATTGAAAGTGACGTTACATAAGAAATATCTCTAGCATGCAAGAAATGAAAAATACATGAACTAAACAAATTTAAGACAATATATACATTACTTTAAATCAAACTGTAAGATACACCAAGAGGTGTACTCTTACAAGGCCTCTGAACGTAGGTAATGAGCCCAGGCGCCACGTGCACTTACATTCCAGATGTATAACATGAGTAAAACCGACTGGATCGATAAAATTTTCGGTATTTATAACGTTGTTTTGTCACCTGCTATCATCAGATTTGTAATCTGCAATGTACAGGATGGTTAGGACAGGTTCAAGTTGTGGCCGTCCAAGGTACTTTAAACAAGTACAAAAGGTGGTTGTTCGCCAAATGTGGCAGTCGTGGTACATTTAATTGCAACTAAGAAAAATGTTCCAGGGAGTACACTTGTAGGGACTTCAGCGCCTGGGTAAACGCCAACAGGTTGCGGACACGGTGGCTGTCCGACGAGACGGAGGAGCGAACGTCCGTTCGGAACGAAGGCTGACCACAAAGAGAGCGATCGGTTCTAACAAGCGTCTCCGTTGGGCCGCGCTAAGCCCGTCAAGTGGCCACTTCCCACCCGCTGATTGAAGGGTTCGTCAAAACGGGGTGGAAAGGCGTTATAACACTCCCCTCACTAAGCGGTTGATTAACCCTGTGACAGATTAACTGTAAAATGACCCGTTGCCCAGAACAAAGCCGCCGCGGTGGACTAGCCGAGCGGTCTAAAGCGTCTCGCTGCGGAGCGCGCGGTTGCTCGCCGTGGAGGTTTGAGTCTTTCCTGGGGCATGGGTGTTTGTGTTGTCCTTAGGTTAGTTTATCTAGGTTTAAGTAGTTTGTAAGCTACGGACTGATTACCACGCCGTTTGGTCCGATAGATTTACAAACATTTAAAACATTTTAGAACAAAGCCTATCTTTAAAAAAAAAAAAAAAAAAAAAAAAAAAAAAAAAAAAAAAAAAAAAAAAAAAAATTGCCCAAACAAAACCCAACATTTGAGGGAAAGCTGCCAATCCACCCCCTCCCCCTTCCCCCGCACTTCCCCCATCCCTCTCCCATCCCTTCCCCCGGGGGCGTCGCTACATTTTAATTAGTGCTCCAGTGCCAGTGTTGGTGCTTAGTGATCTTTGACGTGCTTTAACCTGTGCCTCGCCGATAACGTACGACAACTTTTTTACCGTGTGCACGGTTCACCTGACTCCGCTTTGTGCGTGTGTACCTCTCAATGTACTTTTAACCGTCACCGTGGCTCTAAACAGTTTTTATGAATATAATGTGTTTTTTATCGCCGCTTACATGTCCTATCCTCCAAGTATTTGTCTGTAAAATTGTCTTTTTAATGTTCTCCAACTTCTCACATTGTCTATGGTTTTAACTCTGCAAATTTTATTCCATGTATCATGTTCATCACTTCTTATCATCACATGTATTTCACAAGGCTGAAGAGCAGCCACCGAAGCTGCTGCCAACCTGCAGCCTGTAATCCGGGTAGCATTAAAATATCAACAAAGGAAAAAAAAAAAAAGGAGGAAAAGTGTGCTGACTCCGTTCGAGTTGACACAGGCAGAGGTGGCGTGTCTGCCAACTACGAGCAGCACTGTCGTTTGATTGTCGCCATTTTGCTTTAGCGGACGGTGTATGTTGCGAAGTTAAGAGTTAATGTTGAGGAGTTGACGGCTGTGACGAAATAAGTTGGTGTTCCGATTTATAGTTTCCTACATTTTGTAAAGAAAGAGGAACAAAATATCCTCGCCTGCTTAGTTATATCGCACAGGTACAGCTAGCGAGAAGGTAAAATAATTTTTAGACCTCCAAAAAGCTTAGCTGAGTTTTGCACGGGGGAAAGATCAATTCCTCGCCAAGACAGAGATCCGTCGCGTGCGATTCACATTTCGCTGAAGAACGTATTACGAAGGTAGACTTGTTTATCATTGACGCTAAAGAAGTTGAAATTCCAAGACAAAGACTGTGGTGTCGCACAAATCTAAAGTGCGCGCCACCTACTTTCGCAGCGCGCCCCCATGCACGCACGGCGCGGCGTTATTACAACGTCAGCCACGAGCGCCCGCTGCTGCAACTCCGCTCGTGGCCACCACTGAACGACATCGTTCACTTGGGACTGAGACAGGAACCAGCTAACACTTCGGAATCAGATAGGCACCAGTGATGACTTGGCTATCGGATAGGCACTAGGAATCATCAGTAGGCAGGCCTCTATCTAATCTATGTATCAGCATTCATCAAGAACTATGTAAAAAAGGATTACTAAGTCTCTTTGAAATATATATATCTCGTTCTAATTTACTCTAGTGTTTCTAGTTTCTGCTGTCCCTCTGGCTGGTCACCTCCGTACCTGCGCACTCGTGCATCCTTTATTCCTGTGTCGGTCTCTTTATGCTCGGCCACCGACACCCAGGACCACCTGCGGAAACGAGACACAAAAGTGGCGACGAGGCTGGGACACAAAAAAGACGATCTCTAAAACTAGGAGCAGATCGTCATTTATTTCCGAGATTATAAAATTCTGTCGAAAACATTCGTAAAAGAGAAGCTGCGAAATAGAAGTTGAACTGCCAGTGTTCCTTCTTTCGATGAATGTATTCCGAACGAACAGGTACCGGACGCGACAGTAATTTCACTAAAGAGAAAATTCATTACAAAAGCTGGAAGTTTCACGGTTACGGAATAAATTAGGTGCAGAAGAATAGCGTAAGACTACTCAGTCAAATTTCCTAGATCATTGTAAATTTCGTAAGAAACAGTCAATCGTAGTTGACATTATGTTCAAGAAATGTCAGTTGAAAAAATAAGGGAATGCATTATGGTGCCGAATCTCTTCTGAACAATGAAATGTAGAATTTCGTTAATATTTTCCACGAGCTATAGAGTAAGTGTTGCTGTTCGTACCACTCACGGCAAAATTAATAATGTACCTGCTGTATGGTTGACAGGTTCTTCTTGTATGTACCTTTATCCACCCAGAAAAAAATAATTTTCGTTTTAAATGAAGTTGTCTAGACAAAACATTTACTGTTTATCTGAGTTGCTGCCATTAACCATTGATGCCAACATAACCACTGGAGCCCGTCGAGAAGCGTCTTACAATTTAACTTTCATATCAAATTAATGCACAATGTGTAAAAGCTATTTATTCCGGAATGCGGTCTGTTGATTTTTTTAGGAATTTAAGGTCCAAGAAGGGCTGCATTTCAACGACACTAAATTCAAAGTTCATGGTTTTGTAAATTTAGGGAAATATAATCCAAATGACTATAAGGAGTAACTTGGAAATCTTGGTCTGGTGTTAATGTTTGTTCCTGTGCTGCATCTATTACACATTATGGGCCTTATGGACGTGCGTCTTTAAATGTACTTATACAGTTAATAAACTCCGTGCCGGCAGATTATGGGACAATGTCACATTAAGAACGTTAAACGCTGTGATGGACATCGTTCCTGATTTTTCATTACATGAAATGCCGGTTTCTCACAGCTGGAATCTTTAAAAACTACCAAGACTGTACAGAAACTATCGCACCCAGCAGACAAATGATGTCCACGTACTTTTCATTTCATTACATAAATTTAATGTAATGTACATTTAAGGTGCATTTTGTGCCGTGTTTGTTGTACAGTAAGAGATACTTGCAGCGGAACAGGTGAACCAGGAGAGTCGGCACACTTTCTATTATACTCGCTATGGTACTACTAATATGTTCGCTTCCTTAGCTGAGTATTCAGCGCGACTGACTGCCAAGTGGAGGACCCGGGTTCGATTCGGAATACTGCCAGAGATTTTTCCTTGGTAAGAGGACTGGAACAGAATTCACTCTGCCCTGTGTGGCCGTGAGGAGCTGCTAGGCTGATATGAGCAGCAGCTGTTCCCAGACGAGAAACTCGACAGCGACCGTGCGACGAGTGTGCTGAAAAATTCCCCCCTCCACTTTTTCCCATACCAAATTCAAATGTTTGTTAAGCTTATGGGACTTAACTACGGGGTCATCAGTCCCTAAACTTACAAACTACTTATCAACAACCTTATGCTAAGGACGGCACAAATATCCATGCCCGAGGGGGGATTCGAACCCCCGACCATAGTGGCCGTGCAGACCGTGACTGGAGCGCCTCAGTCCCCTCGGCCACCGCAGCCGGCCTATTCCATATCACTTCCAGTGACTCGATTGCAGCGGTTCACATGGCAGTCGGACTGACCCGATTAGCCCACCTAGCATCAGAACGCGGTACATAGATTTGCTTTCAATCTCACCATGTGGGTAGAATGCTATTTAGTAAGTACTTCTATTCTCCTTACGTTCTGCTTAAAAGATTACGATCTTACGTAAATTAAGGAACATAAGAATGTATATTGCAATCGAGATGATTAGAAAAATTAAAGTATCTCGATTATCAGAGAGGCTTTGGGATAACATAGGGCGACAGCTAGCGACTGAAGCATGCCTCGTCACCTCCCCCTAAAATATTCAATTCTGTGTCCTCAGCAGGCAATCTGGATGCTCACCGTACTTTTCGACGTCCGAGGGCCGATACTCATCGAGCACGGAAAATCCATTAACGCTTTCAGTCCCACATTATGAAATCAGCTTTGGAAAAATAAACTTCAATGTTTTCTGTATTAATACAACACAGTAAACAGCAAAATACGTGTTTTAAAATTTTTGGTCGTTGATTTTTATGCCATGTACTACATGCACAACACAGACGTTTGAATCGAGGTATTTTATTACTTTGATGTTATTTTGTTGACGGTTAACCCTACCAGATCAATAAAGCTAGCGTAATCTTCGCCACAGCACCAAAGACAAGACAATTCACTGCTGTAATAAAATAAAAGGAACCACACTCACGCTGACACTTTCAGCCACGTACAGACGGCAACGCAGCATAACCTCGAAAATGGACAGACTAATGCCTCAGAAGTGGCTACGCGTCGTACCAAGCGGCAAAATCTCGTACTAGAAGCATGTTGTTCATCAACAAAAATGCAACTTTAAGGATTGATACCCAAAATACGGCGTAAATCTAATTTCAATACGTCGCTGTCCGGGAAAACACTGGTAATGAAAGGATTAACAGTGACGTATAGTGTGAGGCACCCCATAGCTCAAGAACAAACGGTCTGGATTGATCACGGAGGGAGTGATTCTGCTCCACGATGACGCTCGTCCTCAGGACTCCAGGGTACTAGCCAAGTTCAAGTGGTCGCGGTGGAGTGGCGGATCCCATTGAGGCACTATGCTGCGATGCGCGAGACAGTTCCCTGTCGGGGGTTCGAATCCACCCTCGGGCATGGATGTTTGTGCTGTCTTTAGTATAAGCTAGTTCATAAGTAGTTTGTAAGTTTAGGTACTGATGACCCGGCAGTTGAGTCATTTTTTAAGTTCAATTGGGAGCAGCTTGAGTATCTTTCCTACAGGCCGAACATATCGCTCTGTGACTTTCATCTGTTTAGCCCGCCGCTAAAAAAAAAGGAACATGTCAGACGGATATGCGTCAACTCGGACGACGAACTGACTGCCGAGCTGGAATGGCCGAACGCTCTAAGGAGCCGTGCTGCGATTGTGCCCGTCGGCATGGGTGTGTTAGTTTAAGTTAGTTTTAACTAGTTTGTAAGCCAAGGGACTGATAACCACAGTAGTTAAGCCTCATAGATTGACAAACATTTGATGTTTTTTTAACGAACTGAAGACACAGTGGAGGCCTGGCTCTTGTCACAGCCACAGAAATTCTGGGAACGAAGAATCCTTCAGCTCGTTAAACAGTGGGATAGTGGAGTTCAGGCCTCTTGTGATTACTTTTGAATAAATACTTCAGTTATATCGACAGTGTCCTTTCGTACCTTTTTATTTGAACATCCTTCGTATACCTCATCTACAATTAAAAAAATCGCCCTATCGCAGCACAACAAAAGGTGAGTTGAAAATGTTGAAATGTTTGTAATTCTTATGGGACCAAACTACGATGGTCATCAGTCCCTAGACATACAAACTACTTAAACTAAATTAAACTAACCTAAGGACAACACACAGCCATGCCCTAGGGGGAATTCGAACCCCCGACGCAGGAGGCCGCGCGATCCGAAACGTGGCGCTCCAGACCGCTCGGCTACTCCCGCGCGGCAAAAGGCGAGTAAATCATAACTAGAGTCTAATACGTAAAAGAACATAACTTGATCCTTGACTTCAAATATATTTAAAAGAAAAATCATATATTTATTTCCGCTTTCCTACGAGTTTCCGTTTTGACTTCATGCAAAATTTGAACCGATTCGTACTAGTTTACATATTGGGTGGTAAGCGCTTCTAAAACCTCAAGGATATGGTTTTTAATAACGACGTTGTTTTTTTACAGACAAACCCAAACTGAGCCGACAACATTATGATTTGGTATGATACAGGGTTCCACCTCCGCACCCTCCTGGGACGCACTGCCGGTACACTAACAAGTAGCGTTACAACCCAGAGATTTAGGAATTGTATCTCTTTATTAATCCCACACTGACAAGCATTGCTCAAGGCGGTTCAGAATAATTGAAGACGGAACGTGCACATATAACAGAGCTATTGACCACGTGCTTTTCAACTGCTGCAACTTACTGAAAGAGAGGGATAATCTCAGGAAAAAATAGCTGACAAAGGAGGAGTATGGCCTTCCAGTATATTTGATTTGGTGCATAAATTCACTGTAGACTTTTACAATTTCTGTAATTCAATAAGATTTCCCGACGTATAAAAACGTTTGGTTTCATTATGTAAAGCGACAAATAATGTATAGTCAAAATGCTTCTTGTGTAAATTCTGTCAACTTATGTACTGTATTTGTGTTTGTAAAAATACCTGATGTAACAGCCTGAATTTAACCATAAAACATGTAATATTACTATGTAATGGGGTATGTGAAATAATAAATAAATAAAAAAAAGCATTGCTCAAGTGCTGGCCGAAACAAAGTTTTGCAACCTACTTCGTTTGTTGACGGACTACACTTCCTGAGGATTCTTCCAATGAATGCCAGTCTGGAATCTTCCTTACCCATGTTAAATTCTATACGGTCGTTCCATTTTATATCACCACTTATGTCTACTCTCAGATATTTTTTGGAAGTTTACTGTATCCAGTGCTATTGTTCGGAGTTACTGAGAAAAAGTACGTAATTTGCATTCGATTGCTTGTAGTTTCCCAATTAATATATACCAGGCTTTTAAGTTAAATTTAAATTTTCAAATATTAACCCTGAGGCGCTCCAATAACCCTGTTTGGAAACTCGTGAAATGCTACTCTCGGTCTGGTCTAACATTTCATCACATTTTTAAGTAACTAACCTTTTCTCCCCCATTCTATTGCCTAAAGTAAATCTACACTTGGCACTTCAACATTGTACCATAGATTGACGCGAAAGCTGGGACTACATAATACTAATAAGTTATAATATAAATATAGCTTTGGCTATACGGGTCATTAGGAAACATTTGTTTGACCAAAGTATCAACTGATATGACTTCATACATCCGATCCATTGGTAGCAGCAAAATGCCAATATATAAGTGGAGTCACAGCAATTCATACTTTTCCCAAACAAATGTATTTCCTGATAGGCCATATAGTCAAAGCTACGGTTACGTTATAATTTATTAGTATAATGTAATCGTAATTTTCGCATGTACATACATATATACAAAGAGGGAGAAACGCAGCCAATTCTTGACTATCTTTCATATATATTAAAAGAATCCACGAAAACTATGTACGGGGCCAGACCTAACTAGTCGGCCGATTTCCTTCATTTTTGTTTCAAACGAAAGGTATTAATCCACAGATTTGTTATCAAGTATCAGAATTTACATAACTCTCGCCTTCCTTTTTCTATACTCAAACGCGATTTCCTTCCGTCTATTTCTTATGGCGATGTCCTTGCTGTAAACTAAAATCAGTCAGTTTTGCTTTAAACGAAAGGTTTTCATTCGCAGATTTCTCATCAAGTATCAGAATTAACTTAAGTCTCTCCATTCTTTATTTTTATTCAAACACGGTATCCTTCTCTCCTTGCATCGAATATATTTTGCTTTTCGATACCTTCGGTTATAATTAAGGTACGCAGTTCATTTTGACCTAACAACACTCAGCGGAGTAAGCTCTCTCATTTGCGCTTTTAAACACTTGCATTGATCCATTCTGAAGAAAGCTATGCGTCAACATTCTACTTTACTTCCATTTTTCTCAGCTTGTTTGTCATTCGACTAACAGTGCGAAGTATTCGCACGCGTCCTCTAACAGCCTGTTAACATTTTTACCTTCTAGAACGAGTAAACCAATCACGAATGATTTTGGTGATCTTGTAAAACTGTTGGTTGAGGTTTACTGGAATACTAATCCCAGGATTTTCGTCTCTTTACATTTTGTTTTCTAAGTCGAACGGTCCGTTCGATTTCTCACCCATGACAAAGTGTCAGCTTAGCTGACCATCAGGTGGCCTAGTAGCAGTGAATGGGAGGCTTCAGCTTGGAATATTCGAGAAATGGTTATTATGAATTATTCTCGATATGACATTATTTGTAGCATGACGTAGGCAAAACAATGTACGAAATCCTACCGTACCTACGAGTGCGCTTGTTCTTCGACAACCAAAGTCTATGACAGTATACTTTTGTTTCGAGCAATCGCATGCTATCCTATCGACGTCAACGATGAGAAGGCCTGTGTATTTCGCAGACATATTTCATAAAATCCCTTTTTATCCAATCTTTGGCGGTGTACATAAGTAATTTTGTAACAATATATGAAATCTGTAGAAACTTTTCATAAATAAATAATTTGTCAAAAAACATTAACCGTAGAACAGTGGCAGAACTCACGATGTACATATTTCATGTAATACAAGGTAGTGGACACAAAAGTATCAATAGCACAGTCGTTTAGGTTACAAAATCTATAATGTTCACGCGTACGTAACAAAAGATTTCAAATAATTTACCTTCTTGATATCGATCTTCATTCTGAGAATGTTGGCAACACGTAGTCAGCTCTGGTGGTAGAGTCTGGTACTACGCTCTTGGCGGTGGTATGTGTACCTACTAATAGGGCCGCCGAACATCAGTCGTGGTGACCGTTCGGGGCCGTGTATACAGGCTGTTAACAGAGGTATGTTCCGTGTGTGTTGGTAGTCGATTTTATGTTTACGGAGCGTTGTCTGGCTGTAGTATTAGATGGCTTTGTGAGGATTCCATCAAAGAAAATCTCTCATACAAATTATCGATTGATTCGGTGCTTTCTGTCGGTTATGTGCACCGTAGTGCTTGGAATAGTAAGGAGACTGTTTAGGACTCTTACGTGTTTTTATTTTGTCTTAAATATGGAAATCTTGACACAAAACCTGTTCTTTCAAACCATGTAGCAGTTTTCAGTTTGAGTTACGCCCGTCACGATAGGTTCGTTTTGATTGTAAATATTTAGATAATTTGAATTTGTCTTGAATTTATGGATACAGATGATAGTCTCAAGGTATATGGTTGGGAGGTGGGGGGGGGATATTAAAATAGACTTATCATCGATATGGCTAACATTTCGGAAGTTGAGTTTTTCCTTATGAGCTGCGTAGTGAAGCTTGAATTTTAATCAATTGATTTAATAAATGCAGCTTTGGCAGAAACGCAGTTACTGTGAATTCTGTTGCAGCTTTAATAGGCCTCATATCTGCGTTTTAGTAAAAGCAGTACACTATTGAAGTATCTAAAGTTGAACGAATACTTTCAACGTGATGGAATGCCTCTTCAACGCAACTTGAATCTCGCGACGGTAAATGGGCACGAGAGTTTTACGTCAGATTACGTATACTCTACCCCTGCAGCATTAGCATTCAGTGCTAACTGATGGCATATGTGAGCACTGAGGTCATTTCTATAACGGGTCATACCTATATTTTACCTAAGTTGACGGTTGTACATCCAGTAACAAATGAATTTCGTATCCAGACAGTTGTGATAAAAAAAATTCAGATTTTATTTACCATTCGACGAGGGGAAAATGCCAAGAATTTTTTCATATTGCTTTCACACTATATGGGTTTCTAACACTGTACAAGAAATCAGGTCTTCCTGTGGCGTGGTCTGTATTGATATCAATGTTCTTTCCTTTTCGACTTCACAGCTTTTTTTGTATGCTGATAGCTTAAAATTAGGAAAGAATACTGACCATTTGTAGTTTCGATCACGAGTGTAAATGCTGTGACATGCTTAGTTACAATGAATGGATTAACGAGAACGTTTCAACTCATTCTTAGTGTAGGACCTAGCAAAGTCTTAGATTTCAACTGCACCACTTTTCGTTTACTATTTCACATGGTTCATAAAATAGGCAATTTAGTTTTACTATAAACTGTCAATATTGCTTAAGATTTAAAAAAAAACAATGTATAAATTTTCATCTTGCTGATCAGATCAGTTCCACAGCAAGGAACAGATATTGACATCAGTTGTAAACCGGCCCCCCTTAAAATTAGTCTTAACCGATTAAGACTGTTCGTATCGAAGCTATTTGCTTAAAATCGTAGAAATTTGGTTAAAGTATTCCTCATACTGGAATACAGCGTCGGTGACGCATTTGACGTGTACGTAAATAAAGTACAAGAAATTTAGTCTTATCTACAACCGTGAACCCCGGTAATTTAGTTCTACACTACACGTCACATGTACGTCATTTGATTTTAAGTAGTGTCTGATAGTTGGTTCAGTATAAAATAATCGTTCTATCCATGTCTTGCGTTAAGAGTCGATGTAAGTTATTGATAGGTCTTACGTTGTAATGTAGCTTGTCACAGACCCCTATTCACCAGTGGTCTTAAACCACACACATTGATCTTTCTTAATATCTTAAAGAACTTGTCCCTACCTCTAATACAATTTGACTACCATGCGTTAGATGGGTACAACGAATTTTTTTTTTTTTTTTTTTTTTTTTTTTTTTTTTTTTTTTTTTTTTTGCGCTTACTGGAATTCACTTTCAAACATGCATTCTTACTGAAGATGAATAGTAGACGGCTGTACGCCTGTTGCAGGTAGCTCTACAAGAAGCGATCGCCATGGAGACGTACTCGCTGCTGCGCACAGTGCCCGTGTGCGCCGACGTGCGGCGGCGCGTGCGCAAGTCGTACCACAGCCTGAAGCACGTGCACACCGCGCTGCGCCTCGGCCTGCAGCTGGTCGAGGTCTTCTTCCAGCTGGTGCTGCTCTTCTCGTGGCCGCTCATCATCCTCTGCTACGTCCCCATCGTCGTCACGGACCGCATTTTCCACCACACCCTGGCCCTCATCATCGAATTCTTTCCGGCTGTCATGTCGCCAGCTCCTCAAGTAAGTCCAAGAAATAGAGCTGAGAAGTCGAACAACGGTACAAAGTTCGCAGACTATTCACATCAATAAAAAATAGAAACGGACACGTCCCATTCTTCCCGATAGAGATGCAATAAATTCACTTCCTATCTAACTTGGAGATAGAAATAGGCTAGCTGATGGCAGTTGCTGTCAGCTGTTGCATATATTTTAAGTGGTTGAGAAAGTAGGCTAGGTAATTTGGAATGTGTAGAACTAAATTCCAGAATTGTGTGGCATGAAATGCTCGTAGTACGGAAATACTGTTTCGCGAAAATGGCAAATTTGTCATAGACGAGCGGTTTCATTCATCAACGAGAATTGCAGTGGCGAACGTCACTGTATATATTTGACCTTTATTCGTAAATTTAGACAGTAGGGGGTAAGAAGTAACTTGTGTCGCTTATCGTATAATTGGAAACTTGCATAGGGCTTCATTGACCGGGAGACAAACGATCGGCAATTTAGAGCGCTTTCTGCAATTAACTTTGGCATGGCTTGTATTTGCGTAAGTATCATCCAGTTGAGAAATGAAACCCATGGGTTATCAGAACCCGAGACCCGTAAGCAACTTCACCAAGCACACAATAAAACACGTTAAAGCTTATTTTAGACTGTAATTCTTGGTAGATGTATGCAACCTTCATTGTAAAATGTTTTTAATGATTTTAAAATAGCTACAGATTCAATATCAGATTATTTTAGAATCATTAAAAATTTACAAACGTTCTGTTAATGATAAATGTAAAACTTGCTAATATCAATCGGTCAGGAAAAATTGTTCCTTGAATTTTGTAGTACGAAAGTAAAATAGTGGCGACTGCCCTCACATCAAAGGCCTTCAACGTATTGATTGGTAAAGCATTGGCACTGTCTATAAGACCCTTAGTCTCGGAAGCCGTAGTTAAAATTCTGTGTACTGCCCTGTGATAACGTGAATATTAAAAGCTGTAACTTGCATAAGCACTGCACTGAGTCGTATCACGTTGAACATATTTAACAAGACATTTTCAGAGATACGTAGTAGAAAAATGAGTAAACTTTACTGTTAAATTTCTATATTAAAGTATCTTTAATTGCTGCAGTGTTCTTCATAAACTTCAAAATATTCAGTAACAAAAGCTTAAGTTCAGCATCTTGTGCTTGCTAGGTAGATGGTACTGATATAGTAATCTTCGGTGATTCAAATAACTTAACCCTAAAAGTGGAGCATTAAGGACGGAAATTTCCCGCTAACGGGCAGTCTTCAATTTCTCTAAAAGGTGTGGTAGTAGTAAAGTGTACCCCAAAACTGTTTATAATTTGATGTGGTTAAAACGGAGGCTAATAGATGTGAAGTGTAATCTGAACGTGCAGTCTTTCATTGCATCTGAAAGCGTTCATATTTATTGGACATGCTCGATCGAGAGGGAATGTCAGAATGTAACAATGTTAATCTCAAAGGTATTTGCAGTACTTCTGGTGTCGGTTGTAAAGTTTCTTGATTGTTTCAAAAAATCCTGCAAATATTTGGTTAATTTCAAATAAGCTAACAGTCGTTCATTCATAATATACTGGAACAAAAGCAAGCAACGTGAAACGCTCATAGTTTGAGTACGCAACCGTCCTTCAATTACGTCCATAAAAATTTCCTAAAAATACGGTACATCCCGTGAACCGATAAACTGTGGTTGGGTTCCATTCGTCTGATATAGTTAAGGGTTATGTAACTGGCCAGCATGTAGTACTTAAAGCAGACTAAATGCTTAATTTTGGCTTAATCGTTAAAAACGTGTAGTTTGTAATAAAAAGAATGTCCAGGAAAATGACGTGTAATTTCACTAATGCGATTGTTTCAGGTATACGATGCGGTGTTCGCTTTCACCATGTCGTTCACGATTGGTCGTGTGGTTGTATTCTTCTTTCTGCTCGGTTCCTACATATTATTATTCATAATAGAATGCGGTAAAGTGGCTGTCAACTTCCTGATGTTTTTCACCGCTCCGTTCGTAGAACAGGAAGGTAAGCACTTTTCGCTAGTATGTTAATTCATGTGCTTGTAAGTCCAAATTTAGCCTCCAATTTGTAACAGAATTCTGTTGATATGTTAAGTTTTAAGTGTGTAGCTGTAATATTTCAGGAAACAAGTGTTCAAAATTTCTCCTGCAGCGACAGTTTCCACCTTATAACTTTATATGGTTGCATAACTACCTTAAGCAGCCGAAATCCGCTAAACTTGGCACATTTACTCTTGCCACCACATTCTACATTTGGTAGACTGAAATTCTGGTAACCATCCGCAAAACGTTTCTAGCTATATCGGTCTTCTGCATCAGCCTCACGGAAAACTCTTCCCATAAGATCTACGCAATCTGATAATACAATATAGATTAAAATGAAACGTCTGCTACGTTTAAGTAGATTGATAAATTCCAGGAAGGTCTACCAGTAGATAAAAGGCCACCCCAGCTTCCCGCGGGCTGCAGAGTACACATGCCTACATCGCCTTAGTGTCTCAATGACGAGGGCGCAAGCAACGCATTTCGAAACGAGTTTAGTCTGTGGTAAAGTTAGTAGGTAACAGAATACGTAGCTTTACCTAAGCATCTATATTTCGCGGACCCTTTCTCGTAACTCGGCCACTGCTACGCACTTAATGACACACCTAAACCTATAACGAGCGATTCTACGATATCTGATCGCTGATGACTCAACTTGTAGTGACGGTTGGTGGCGGCAATATTGACCAGAATCTAATAATGCAGTTAAAGAAAACGGTTCATTACTTGTACAAAATAAATTGGTCAGCCACAGTAAATGTTTCTCACGGGACAAACATTTAAACTACAATGGGCACATAAGTGAACAGTTACTGTGTCGCACTCAGATAAGTTGTCATGGAAATCCCATGTTCAGAAAATTACCAATAAATGCCGCGTTGGTGGCTTAGTGAGATCTCGAACATTAGTTAACGAAACGTTGTCACCTTAATTCGTCTGACGTATGTTAGTTCTTACGATAACCGCCCTAGTTCAAAAAGTGTTTAGTGCACAGAAACTGAAAATTCGAACATGGGGTGGGGGGGGTGGTAAGCTTAAGCATTTCCTGTCGACCCCAACGAATTTGCACGTTGGCCTCTTACGACGTATCATTAATGTCGCTGGTGGTTAATAGTTCATCCTCAACGAGTTAGCAGCGTGAACTCGGTTAATACCGTACAAAATTTGAATGTACAGTACATTCAGGAACACACCTTCCGGATACTTGGGCAGAACAGTGTGAAGTATTGTCCCGCATCCACTTTCAATAAGCAGCCAGGAGAACGAAAACTTAATAATCCACGCACTTCCAAGGTTGGATTGAAATTTCGTCATTGCTCATTTCCACTGTCCAGGAAGTCTTGGAGAAATTAAAAATGAGCTTTCTAACGGCTCTTACGTCTTCCCACTTAAGCCTGTCTTGTGCATACTATTGCTGTTTCTTACATAAAATCTTATGTAATAAGTCATAAGACGGTCCAGACTTGATCCGACCGGTCCATCGGAAGGTGATGTGCACTGATAAAACACGTGGCTCTCGCGTTCCCGTCGACAAATAAAACTAGTTTTTCAATCACCTGACGATGGCCGGACATTTCAGGGCCGATACTGCGCCACGTCTACGGTATCGGGCTTCAAGCCTGAATAAGTAGAACAAATTCGTCGAGGAGTTAACTCTTATGGTAATGTTTTTATATGGGTTCTACGCGAACTGCCTACGCCTGTAGACGACGCGCGTACCTCACGCGATCGTTTATATCCTACCTTCCCATAGCTTTAGAATGGTAACAATTACCTAAAATTTAGGTAGTAAATTATGAAATAACGAAATTAAGGTAAATCTTTTAAAAAATTGTAGAGAACACTGTAATTATCAAATACGGAAGACGGACGTCTAATAAACCTAGTGTTTTCAAACTTCATTCATCAGACCTGGTAGCATCAGGAAAATACCGTATTTCCATAATATTGGTAAATATGGTTGAATTATAGGTCGCTTTGCATTCACGAAGACGCGCTAAATGACCGTGCGATGTGAAGCGTTTTATAGAGCGCGCGGCCGCTAGTGTCAGGGGTTTTTCCTCTTTACGACATGGGTGTATCCAACTTATTTGTTCCATACGTCTTTATGATCGTGAATTAAATAAAAATTAAGAATGTTTTTCCATTTTGCCACAGATAGGTTTCTACCAAGTGTCTTGGCAACAAGATAGTTTCATTAGGACACGCAGGATTCGTGGATCACTGTAATACCCTTGTTGGCCACTGCGTTGAAAAGACGATCCAGGATCTAGCAGCAGCACGGTTCACGTTATTGAAATTGAAAGGTAATCGATGATAAACGAACACGTAATTTTCTTTTTATATATCTCAACAGTTGCAGTCACTTATCGGACGAGATAAAAGAACCTAATCATGAGCGCAGCCCAAATTCGTCTGCCTCAACATGGCCTCTCCAAACATTAGAGGACACTGCATGAACATGAAAACCGTGTAAATTTCGGATAAAATTTACGTAAAACCAGTAACTTTTCTAAATTACTATGCACTAGACTTAATAAACACAGGAGGCCTAATGAAATTATTGGTTCTATTTTTTACGTAAGTAAATCTGTAATTAGTTTCGGTGTACGGTAGTGTTTGGACTCGTTATTTTAATGTATTTAAATTTGTAATTTCCTTAAGGATTTTAGTGGCGTGTAATGTGCAACAGTGACATGAAATGTCATTAAATTTATATCGGTACACAAATTTATGGCACTAATTCATTCTTGACGGTGCATTTTTACTTATGCAAGTGTCAAAACTCAATGACGTAACGAAACAGTATGTTTCAATAACGTGTTAACTTCCGCTATCTAGTAAATATTTTAGTTTCCAAAATGACACGCCAAGATAGCACATTAATAGATTAAATGACGACCGGTTTCGGTGCAATGTCACCATCTGGTCACATAAGCTAGTCATCTTGTTAAAATTGGATATCAAAGTGCAACATTGTATGATGACTTTGTGCAAAGTACAGTGTTGCACTAGTTAATTTATACCCAATTTTTTAACATCAGCTCATGACACGTGACCAGATGGTGACAGTGCATCGAAACCGCTCGTCATTTAATAAACTATCAATGCGCGGTCTTGACTTCTCATTTTGAAAATTATAAAACTATCAGATCGCCTCCGAACGAGACTGTCAGTTAATCTTGAATAGTTTAGACATAGTATCGTAGACAGTGCGAAAATGACAATGTCCGGTGGTTAACTTTTAAGGTTTCTAAAAGTTAGTGAAGTGATGTTGGCAATGGATTTGTAAGGAGTGTGCGACATACTAGAAAACGTTAAATGCAATGCTGTGTGTGTGTGTGTGTGTGTGTGTGTGTGTGTGTGTGTTTTGTCAGTGTCTAGTGTGGTGTCTAGTCAGTTGACTGGAGTGTGGGGTGGCTGTTCGCAGCGCTGCCGTTGCAGGCGCTGCGTCTGTCGCCGCCGTGCCCCAGCCGCGTCCTGCACAGCCACGTACCCCGCTGCTTCTTCAGCCCCGCGCCACCGCTGATCTCGCCGCTGCCGCCCACACCGCCCACGCAGTCACCCCCTCGATCGCAGTCACCTCCGCCCACCGTCGTGCTTCCAGGAGCGGAACAGGGCCCAGTCCGCGTCGTAGAAGCGGTCGTCCGAGAGGTACGTATTATTCACCGTAACTACTCGCCTAAGACTTGTATTCTTTCTCGCTCACTTGTATCCAGACTGGATCACGATCTGCTAGTCCCTTCCATGTAACCAGCTGCCTTTGAGTTTTTATTAATCCATAACTGGTTTTCCGACCACTGCAGATCTACAGTGAATACTTCACATGCACCATTTTCTTTAGCTAAGTGTAGGTTTATGCTGTCATGGTAGTTTCTCTAGTGTAGGTGTAGCCTAATTATGCATTTAGCACATCTCCCCTCCCCAAGGTAAAACTCCACTAGTTTCTGCATTCGCCAGTAAATAATTCGTGTTAGTATTTTACAACCGTCGCTTATACTGGTAGTTCTGTAATTTTCATTTGTCTGCACTTTCTTATGAATTCTAATAAATATCCTTCTTGAAGTCTGAGGGTATTGCCCCTCTCTAAATCGTGCATTCTAGTTCGAACAAATTTTTCATGACTGGCTCTCATAACGATGATAGTACTTCAGAATAAAAATCTACTGCAGTGGCCTTGTTTCTACGGAAATCTTTTAGTATTGTCAAATTCTTCTCACAATATTGAATCTTTCTGCTTGTTTCCGTTTCTAGGTAAGTACCTTCCAGTTTTTTCAGGCTTTTTATACTCTTTCAGCTTTCGCTTCTTTCACTAGTACTGGTTTTCCCATCTAAGTTCTTAATACTGCTGCTTGTCTCCGAATGTCACTTTCCTGTAGGCGGTATCTTTGCCCTGTTTGTTCTAGTCTCACCTTTCTCAAGCCGCTCGTTCTTAGCCAGTCTGCACTTCCTGTCAACCTCATTTTTCACACAGTTCTCACTTTTGCCTGCTTCACTTAATGCATTTTCTCCATTCATGGACTTAAGTATCTTCTGCTACCCAAGTATTTCTACTAGCCCTTGGCCTTCTGCCTTTGAGCCCCCGCAGCCTTCACTACTAAGCTAACCTATTTTTCTCATGTACCTTTTCCCCGTATCATGTAATCCTCGCCTAATGCTTCCTCTGAAACTCTGAACCCCTCTGGTTCTTTCAATTGGTTCAGATTCCATCTCCTTTATTTTCTATCTTTTTGTCTCTTTAGTTTCAATCTAGTTACACCAATAAGTTACTGTTGGTCCATACCCTCTCCTGCATGTCTTCAGTTTCAAACCTGGATTCCAACCTTCTGCCTTACCCTAAGTCCGGTACCTCCTGGTCTCGCCTGGTATTTTCCGCGTATATAACCTTCCGATCTACAACTACATACTCCGCAATTCACCATAAGGTGCGTGGCGGAGGGTACACTGTACCACTAAGCATTTCCTTTTCTATTCCACTCCCAAATTGAAGTAATTTATCTTGTCTTTGTGATCTTTACGCGAAATGTAAGTAGGCGGCAGCAAAATCGTACTACACTCAGCTTCAAATTCCGGCCCTCTAAATTTACTCAACAGAAATTCATGAAAAGGTCTTTCTTCAAGCGATCCCCAATTGAGTTGACGGAACATTTCCGTGACACTCGCGCATTGGTCGAACCTACCGGTAACAAATCTAACTGCTCGTCTCTGAACCGCCTGTCTTCCTTTGAACTCATCTGCTGCGGGTCCCAAATACTTGAGCAATGCTCAAGACGTGGTCGTACAAGCGTTTTATACGCGGTCTCCTTTACAGGTGAAGTACATCTTCCCAAAATTCTCCCAATAAACCGAAGTCGGCTATCCGCCTTACTCACAACTGTCCTTACATGTTCGTTCCACTTCATATCGCTCTGCAATGTTACGCCTTGATATTTGAATGACGCGACAGCATCAAGAAGCTCATTACTAATACTGTATTCGAACATTATGGGATTGTTTCTCCTACTCATGCGCATCACCTTACATGTAAAGTATGAGATGAAATTAACTGAAGTGTTTCTACAGTAGGTGTCAATCCAAGACGTGGGCCCCGGTCGCCAGCTGCCAGAGTCGCTAGTTCTTCGTCCTCGTCCAAAACCAGTGAGGATGGTGGTGCCGGTGGAGAGGCCGCTGCAGTGCGTCGCTCAGTAGTGTACCGCCTGTACCGCCGGCCCGCCGTCACCCCGCCGCCCACGCAGACTCCTAGCGAGGGGGCGGCAGTGCCATCGGAAGCAGGTGAAGACACCGAGCCGCAGCCGCAGACGGCACTAGGGCCTCCGGTGTGGACCAGGTCGGTCAGGGCACCAGGCACCAACACCGCAGACTCTTCCGGAACCTGCTCCACTGACAGCAAACCAGAATCCCAAATCGAAGTCACCGACGCTCAGAGGGTGGTGGTATCGGCGGTTCTCGATCCCGTTCCACAAGCTTTAGAAGCATCGACTTCCAGCAGAGACGAGAATTGGTACGACGCTCTCTCCGGCGAGCACGCTGAAGTACAGATCAAACGCCAGGACTCTACTTGTTCGGAGAGCATGGTCCGAACTCTGACTGGCACTAGCGACACGAGACCGTCGTGTCCGGAACAAGATGCTGCCCGTGAGAGCGTCGCCGTTCCCAGGCTGGAGGAACCGCGTTCCCCTGAGCGGTCGCAGACGGGCTACGAACCCACGAGCCCGGTTAGAAGACTGTCGGCGACAGCGGTGAGACCGGGAGTCACACGGCGTCCTTCTTTCATACCTCGATTATCGACACTCAGCTCTCCCCCGCGAGGTAGTGGTTCCAGCAATGACTGATAACGTGTAAATTACTTTCTGCTTGTATTCTAGTCTCCGTAGGTGATAGTATGTATAAATTGTTTTCGTTACATTGCTTGAACATTTTAATGGTCAACCTCTTTTATTGTACATACTGTAAATAAAAGCATGGTTTTATAATTTTGGTCTTAATTTCTGCCACTAATACTACATAGTGAATTTTGTTTCCTTGGGTTTCCATAAAAAATTTTCAGTAAACAGTGGACTCACTGTCAGTTAAGTGGCGTATAAGGAACTTCGTTTCCTTTAGTGTGTACACACACAGCTTGCAGCTGTTCTATCCTAAAGCAATCGTGTGATCAGGCTTAAGCCACTTACATTGTAGAAAAATATTTTTGATCCTAAGAAATGGAACGTTACTCTGCAGTCATTCACTGTTACACCAATCTGAAACTGTCCACGTGACAGTTGACAATACCTAGGTATGAAACGTTAATTTCGCGTCTAATTATTCCCTACAAATTTTTCGTTTTCTATTCTTGAGTGGGAATAAATTAGTAGCCACTTAAAAGATAATACAAGCTGGTCACTGAATTAACAAATTTGGACGTTTCTTCACTTACGCCTACTTATTGAATGGCCAGTACTATAGACAGATGGAGTTGTATTGGAAAGTCCCTGTTATCGTATCATTGCAAAATTATTAAGGACTTCGAGAACATGCATTGGAGGCAGCGGCATTGAAACCTGATAGTTTCTTCAGATATGTAAACGTTTCCACTAATACCGTCGATGGTGACCAAAGTTCATAAACCAGTCAAGAAGGCTAGGAGCGTGTTTTTGTTGGGAAAAGCCGACAAGCAAATGTTACGATCGCACTTACAAAATGAATGGGCATCGTTTAATTCTGGGGCTATGGATGTAGAGGAATTCTGGACTAAATTTAAGTGCATTGTTAATGAAGGGTGCAAGTAAAGACGATTAAGGATGGAAAAGATCCACCGTGGTATGTTAGAAAGCTGCTGAGAAAGCAAGGGCTGCTGCACTCTCGATTCAAAAAATAACACGCAAATGACAGGCAAAAGTTAGTAGATATTCGTGCGTCTATAAAAAGATCGATGCGTGAAGCATACAATAATTATCACAGCCGTACCTTAGTAAAAGTTCTTTCCGAGAACCCGAAAAAATTCTGGTCCTATGTAAAATCGATAAGCGGGTCAAAGCCCACTGTCCAGTCACTAGTTGATCATTTCGGGGCAGTAATAGAAGAAAGCAAACGGAAAGCTGAAGTTCTAAATTTAACCTTTAAGAAATCTTTCACGCAAGAGGACCGCACAAATATACCATCATTTGATCAACGTACTAATTCCGAAATGGGGGACATAGCAATAGGTATTTCCGGTGTAGAGAAGCAGCTGAGAGCTAAATACGAAAAAGTCTGTTGGTCCGGATGGAATACCAGTTCGGTTTTACAAAGACTATTCTGCGGCATTGGCCCCCTACTTAGCTTGCATTTATAGCGAATCTTTAATTCAGCGCAAAGTTCCTAGTGATTGGAAAAAAGCGCAGGTGACTCCCGTGTATAAGAAAGGAAAGAGAACTGACCCATACAATTACAGGCCAATATCGTTGACATCAGTTTCATGTAGAATTTTGGAGCATATTCTCAGTTCGAACATAGTAAATTTCCTTGAAACGGAAAAGCTTCTTTCCATGAATCAGCACGGGTTTAGGAAACATCGTTCATGTGAAACTCAGCTTGCCTTTTTCTCACATGACATCTTGCGAGCCATGGACGAAGGGCAACAGGCGGATTGTGTTTTTCTCGACTTCAAAAAGGCGCTCGACACGGTGCCACACTGCAGACTGCTAACGAAGATACGAGCTTACGGAATAGGTTCACAGATTTGTGACTGGCTGGAAGACTTCCTAAGTAATAGAACGCAGCACGTTCTTCTCGACGGCGAGTGTTCATCAGAGACGAGTGTATCGTCAGGTGCCCCAGGGGAGTGTGATAGGACCGCTATTTTCTATCTATATAAATGATCTGATGGACAGAGTAAGTTGTAATTTGCGGCTGTTTGCTGATGATGCTGTGGTGTATGGGAGGGTGTCGTCTGTAACTGACTGTAATAGCATACAGGTTGACTTAGACAAAATTTCTAGTAGGTGCGAAGAATGGCAGCTAGTTCTCAATGTAGAAAAATGTAAGGTGATGCGCATGAGTAGAAAAAACAATCCTATAATGTTCGAATACAGCATCAGTAGTGAGCTTCTTTATTGCGGTCGCGTCGTTCAAATATCTAGGCGTAACATTGCAGAGCGATATGAAATGTAACGAGCATGTAAAGACAGTTGTGAGTAAGGCAGATAACCGACTTCGGTTTATTGGGAGAATTTTGGGAAGATGTACTTCACCTGTAAAGGAGACCGCGTATAAAACGCTTGTACGACCACGTCTTGAGTATTGCTCAAGTATTTGGGACCCGCAGCAGATCGGTTTGAAGGAAGACATAGAGGCGGTTCAGAGGCGAGCAGCTAGATTTGTTATCGGTAGGTTCGACCAATGCGCGAGTGTCACGGAACTGCTCCGGCAACTCAATTGGGGATCGCTGGAAGAAAGACGACGTTCTTTTCGTGAATTTCTGTTAAGTAAATTTAGAGGTCCGGAATTTGAAGCTGAGTGTAGTACGAGCTTGCTGCCGCCTACTTACATTTCGCGTAAAGATCACAAAGACAAGATAAGAGAAATTAGGGCTCGTACGGAGGCATATAGGCATTCTTTTTTTTTTTTTTTTTTTTTTCCTCGTTCAATTTGGGAGTGGAATAGGAAAGGAAATGCCTAGTAGTGGTACAGTGTACCCTCAGCCACGCACCTTACGGTGAATTGCGGAGTATGTATGTAGATGTAGATGGTAGTGGGAACTGAATTTAACTCTTACATCTGTTCCACTTGTCCAAAAACTAGACAAAATTAATGCCACCTTATCCGCTGAAAAACTTCTTTATGATATCTATAACAAACGCACCAAGCAGCAATATCAAACAGGTTCAAATCATTGTTGCACATTGCTCTCTCGCGCCATTATTGCCATGAGAACGGCAGTTTACTCATGCCGGAATATCGGCCGACCCAGAAGTTTTTTTAATCGTAAACTCGTATGGAATTCTAGATCTTGCCGTAACCTTCAGCAAGAGGTACATGGAAAAATACAGAATATGTGCCTCGAACCTAACTAGACTATGACAGAACACACAATGAATCGGCTGGACAGCTTTGTTTCAGCTTTTTTTTTTTTTTTTTCTACCGCTTCCACAAATTGCCAAAAAAAATTTGACGGTATTTACATTGAAATACAGTTTACAAAAAAGGTATGTAATAGTAAACTTCTACCTACCAAAATTTATAGGTTTTGCTACTACTGTTAAAAAATGTATCGCCGATTTGGAAATTTTTCCGTTAAATGGAAGGACAATCAAAAGCAGGGAGCATTTGTCAAGATAGTCTAAAAGCAAATTTTAACGGATGTCGGAGAACAAATATCACCTTTGTGATTAATAGAACATAAAAATCTAGGTGATAATTTGATACACGGGATTTACTGTAGCCAAAAATTTCTAAAATCAAATGGAGATACATACAGCAAATACAAAATAGCGTAACAATGGAAGTTTATCAAAACAACTTCATAACGAGAAATCGCAACGTCCATTCCTTAGTCTTTTGACGTTGAAAATTGTAACGGACTTTAGTAAAGATAATTCTGAAGCAATGAATTAAAATTTGTGGACGGGAATCGAACCCGGGCCTCCATGCTTACTAGGCAGACGTCTTACCGCTAGACCATCACTAGCAGCTAAGGCGCCTCGGAATAGCATAAGCACGATTTCCTTCACATTACAAACTTTAATTCTGCTTCTGTTTTCCATAGAATATTGCCACTATAAGTTTGTAATGTGAAGGAAATCGTGCTTAGGGTATTCCGAAGCGCCTTATCTGTTAGTAATGTGATGGTCTAGCGGTAAGACGTCTGTCTAATAAGTATGGAGGCTCGGGTTCGATTTCCAGTCAAATCACATATTTTAATTAAATGCTTCAGAATTTATCATTCAATGTCTTTGACATATTCGAGACGAAAAACCGTCTCAGGGACTATATATTTCTATTTACATCGAGACTTTAGTAACTTTTCAAGAACTGTATGTAGCTTTTAAGCACTTCTATGAACCACAATTCACTCATATAATCGGTATTTCATAGAATGTTTGTCATGAATGTTTAATGAAAATTAATATCTGGCTCACTACACTGTGATCACAAGAACCTCGACACCCCCTAAACATTTTTTATATTAGGTGCATTTTGCTGCCACTTACTCATCTGCGAGCTAGGACACATTGAGAAAAGAATGGGGCGCTCCGCGGAACTCACTTTGCACGTGGTCAGATGACTGGGTATCACGGGTCAGCAGTTGGTACAGGAGATTTCCTAACTCCTATACATCCGTATTTAACTGCTTCTCATGTGATAGTGAAGTGGAAACGTGAAGGGACACTTACAGCACGAAAGCGTACTGACCGACCTCATCTGTTAAGTAACAAACGCCGCAGATAGCTGAAGAGGGTCGTAAAGTGTAATAGGCAGGCATCTATTCACACAGAAATTCCAAAATGCATCAGGTTGTGCTGTACTATGACACGAAGGTGGGAGGTGAGAAAACATGTATTCTATTCCTACAAACGTAATATCGCGCAGGTTAACGCCAAACGACGCCTCGATTGGTGTAAGGAGCGTAAACATTTGACTATTGAACATTGGAAAAACGTTGTTTCGAGTGAGGAAACAAGGTACACAATGAGGCGATTCGATGTCAGGGTGTGGGCATGGCGAATCCTCGCTTTGTCATCTGCCAGCGTGTGTAGCGCCAACAAAACATGTTCGCAGGGGTGGTGTTATAGCGTGGTTGTGTTTTTCATATCGACGGTGGTTCGAATTATATATATATATATATATATATATATATATATATATATATATATATATATATATATATTAATTGTTAGTAATGGTGGTTTCAATAAAAGAAACTGAAGTTACATTTTTAAAGTATTGGCTTCACTAAATAGACGACCCTAGTCTTTGATTGTTCATATTGTGAAGAACTACAACACTTTCCAAAAACAGTAATCTCCATGGTTACTAATGGCTTTACAAGCAGGTAATCTACTCAACCACCGTTTTTGACAAGGTTTTCAGCTCGTATACATACACATAAATAAAAACTGAGATCCCAAAATGTAACGAAAGAAATATCTCTAACAGTGGGATTCGAACCACAGACTATGGGTGTGAAGCAACAATGCTACCACCTGAGCAACACCAACAGATGCTACAGTTGCTTTGATGATTGGTATTTACGTGTACTTCGCTAAACTTCAAAGTAGATTTTCTCGAGAACGTTTGAGAGTTGCGTTGAATGGCTTTGGCTGATTGTTATTTAAGTTCTTAACTTCACGTACCATAAATATAAAGAAATTCCAAAATCCGATACCCATGTGGTCTTCTTGTTAGGCATAGGCTTTCATGTACACGTTCGTACAAATAAGACCATAATACGTCAGTGTACAAATGAATATTTAGTATCTCCCATCAATACTTTCAAAGCTCTTTTTTTTTTTTTAATGGCTTATGGGACTTAACTACGGGGTCATCAGTCCCTAAATTTACAAACTACTTACGAACTAGGACGGCACAAATATCCATGCCCGAGGGGGGATTCGAACCCCCGACCGTATTGGCCGCGCAGACCGTGACTGCAGCGCCTCAGTCTCCTCGGCCACCGCGGCCGGCCCAAAGCTCTTTGTAACAGGCATTTGTATAGTTAAGTAGTGAACCCGGAAATGCTTGGAAATTGCTAATGGGATTTGGATACACAGGCCTATCCTACATTCTTTCCTTTTTCTCTGCCCATCACACCCACCATCTCTAAGTCTCTTTCTTGTCTTTTTCGTTGTCCTCCTTGGCTCCTCTCTGTATTAGCTAGCTAAAAACCAGACGTTTCTGGGTTATTTATATATTCCTACATTCAGTTAGTGCATGTACTTTCCTCTCTGTATGCCATCTCCTCCCCCTCGCCCCCCCCCCCCAAGAGAGAGGGAAAGGTAATGACGGTCTCCTCCTGTCCCGTTCCCCGTTCATCTCCTCCCTCCCCTCTGTATGAAAATATTGCTGAAGTCCGTGGTGGTCGTCAAACCATGTCGACTTCTAGAGTAAGCTACCATCCGCCCTGCACCGTATGAAATCTTATGCAGTGTGTGCCATTCTCTTTCTTTTTAATATGAAGTGAGCTAAATTTTACCGCAGTTCTGCGAACGGTATGGCAGCGCATAAAATATTAATCTAATCCGAAGTGGCCACGTCCATACTGTAGCGTGTGCCGGGAACCAAAATTTATAAGGGTGGGAGAGCACATATAGTGCAAATGTAATGCCTCAGTGTGAGCTACAAATAAACACAGGTTTCTGGCGCTTACACAAATCAATTACTTTCCTCAATTGTGCACGCAAATAACTTGTGCCAATGTATCTGTTCATTAAGTAAATTATAAATATTATAAATAAAGGAAAACCATGCACGCAATTCTCAAATGCTATAAATATACATATAATACTCTTAGTTCTTTGCGTTGTTATACAAATATCAATACGTTACTCATATTCTTCATTCAAAAAGAATAATCTTATCTTAATATATACAAAAATTGAAGTGTTTCTGCCTATATTTCACTCTGCAGGCAAAACACATCTTAAACGAATAGTGTTTGTATGTGGCCACAGGTATCATTGTGCACTATGGTGGTAGAGGAAGATATGGCAGTTGAAAGTTACCGACTTATATAAAATTCCACGTATGGGAGTAAATATTTTGCTCTTCATCAAAAACTACACAATGGAGACGAACGATCTCTCTGTGTTGTTCTAGCACAAAGTCTCCCGTTGTACACCATAGCAGTTCCGTGTCGATAGCTATAACAGTGTGGAAGATATAGTGGTTAAAAGTCGTCAACTTCGGACTGAAGACCAGCGATGACTTTTGACACTTTAATAGCAAAGAGGTTATATACAGCACGTATTGCACATTCTTCAGTTGTTTTTCTGCAACAAGCGTACGAATAAACAAAAATAAGTACTTATTGCTGTTTGAAAAGTAAAATTACCAAGAAAGATGCCAAAGCGCAAGTAAGAAATTTCGCGTTCTCGGCCCGTTTTTAAAAGACAGAAAACAGCGCTGAAAAGTGAATCTACAGACGATAGAAACCTGAAATGTGTAGACGTTGTTTCTCTTACACTGTAGGCATCAGCTATTTTTCGGTATTCCCATCGCTAAGAGGGTAAAATAGGTAATGAAGGGTTTTTTGAAAATACTTTGCTATTCAGGCAATTTTGAAGCAGGAAATACAAATCTTCGCATTTAGATTTTTGATTGAAATTTTAAAAACACAAGTTCCGATATTTTTGGAAATTCAACCATTAAGTGAGAGAAATAAGGAGTGCTAAAAATACAAAAAATTGGATTTGGACCATGGTTAGAATTTTAAAAAAATCCGGATGTTTTCAATTCTCTCATCAATGGTACAATGCGGGGTGGCAAGTTGTATCAAACTACTTGATTAGGTTCAAAATGTTCAAATGTTTGTAGAGCTTATGGGACTTAACTATGGGGTCATCAGTCCCTAAACTTGCAAACTACTTATGAACTAGCTAATACTAAGGACAGCACAAATATCCATGCCCGAGGTGGGATTCGAACCCCGACCGTAGTGGCCGTGCAGACCGTGACTGGAGCGCCATAGTCCCCTCGGCCACCGCGGCCTGCACTTGATTAGGAAAACATTTTTAAAACTAAAGCTATGAATATTCATAAGTATAAACAAGCAATGTAGTCCATAGAGGCTACGCGCGCGAAGTAGCTGAAATTAAACGAGTTTCCTATATACAACAATATAACTTCATTCATCAGAACGGTTTCCTCCATTTTTCCACTACTGTAGGAAGTGCTCAGCGTCGTCCCTCTATGCTCAACCTTGTCATCAGCCTTCGCGTTCCTTTCCATACCACATAAGGCCCCACATTTCGCACACTATGAAGTACCCAGTGCCTTCATGTCCCACCATATTACATCAAGGAATGTGAATGTTTGTAGAGTCTATGGGACTTAACTACGGGGTCATCAGTTCCTAAACTTACAAACTACTTGTGAACTACTTACAACTAATATCCATGCCCGAGGGGGGGTTCGAACCCCCGTCCGTAGTGGCCGTTCAAACCGTGACTGGAGCTCCTCAGTCTCCTCGGCCACCGCGACCGGCTTATATCAAAGAACAATATTTAACACAACTACAACAGCAAAGTATTAAACACCAGGCATATGCGTTTTATTGATTCAGACCTCATGGAAACGCCCTACGATCTGATAATTAGCTCTATCAACCACACAGTTTAGTGAATTAGATTCACGTCCTTGTACATAATCGCAATGAAACAGAAATATTATAATACTTCGGTGAAAACAAGAATGGTAACAGCTACTGTTCACCATGAATTTGGTACGCGAGCGGGTATCCATTTATCGTCCGAAACTAGTACGAAATTTGTCTGCCCACTAGAGCTCATGTAGCATAATCAATACACCAGTGTTCTACAATCAGTACCACAGCGGGAGGTAGTGCAGTACTCATTACGCTTTACTAGAAACAAACGCACTCCACACAGCCAAGACGACCTTTCCACGTGTCCGGTTCCTCCCTCTCTCTAGTCCAGGTACTGTGGTCTGCAGCAGATTAGCCGTGCTCGCTGGGGTGCGCCGTACTGCGGTGCGCGCGGCCGTTTGCCTTCGGGGGTTCGGATCCACCCTCTGGCATGAGTGTTTGTGTTGTCCTTAGGTTAGTTTGCCTTAGTTTAAGTAGCCTGTAAGCTACGGACTAATGACCAAGCAGTTGAGTCCGATAGACTTACAAACATTTGAACATATTTTTCCAACTCACGTCTGCGGCCAACCTGTTTGCGCCGCAGCGAGCTGCCTTCTACACCGGTAGATTATTGACAAGAAGTCGTGGTCGCCGACCCCCCAGTAAGAACGGAACCTCCTGCATAACATACCATCTGTTTTTCCTCCTATCCGCCGTGCGACTGCGTAGATAAACAGCTTCTCTGCTAGAGAGGCTACCCGCAGCATGTATAAGTCGCCAACTTAGTTGGGGGGTCGTAACTTAGTTCATAGTGCCGATTACGGAATAATACAAAATATTCAGTTTCAATTTTATCGACTTTTCAGCTGTTCCTTTGGATTTTCTATATCACTTTTTTTCAAACCACACCTGTATTAATGCGAACAAAAAAAATCAAATCGTTCAAGCCATTTCTACGTTTTAGCTAGACTAATGCACATCAATTGATTGATTTATTTATTCGAAATGGCGTGCATTAGGATAACCCTTACATCCTACGATTATTACAGATATGGCACTGCAGGTCAGAGTGGAAGATGGAGATTACGACTATGTAACTTTCGTGTTTTGTATTACTAATAAATTAATGGAGAAGTATAATAAAAATACCAACTAATTGTTTTAATATTATTGCACCTGACTTACCATGTTTACACTATGTGTTTGCTTACCTGTTACAGTTTATCTGATACATAAGGGAATATACGAAACTATACTCTGCGACATTGATTTTCAAAAACGAATAATTAAGTGCTTCCTGCTGAAGATGGTCATACAAACAAACTTGTCACCACAAAAACTTTTCAGTGAGTGTTCCAGTTAATAGCAGACGATCTCGTATGACGCACAAGCTTCATACGGAGGAGAAAATCTTGTCAGTACATTCATTTAATATACGTAGTAACCTAGGTTAGATTGCTGTTATTTAGAAGGGACTAGTCTGCTTGGAAATCAGTCCCACTTAGGTTAGAGTACCACGTGAAGGCAATAGTAAGATGCGATTGAAGGCAGTCTATACATAAAACCAGAAACGATCCACGTGGGTGTGAAGGACCTAAGGGAATCAAGCGGTTCCCCAGCTAAATGTTTGTAAAGTTTATGGGGCTTAACTACTTATGAGCTAGCTAATACTAAAGATGGCACAAACATCCATGCCCGAGGGGGCGATTCGAACCCCCGACGGGCAACGGCATAACGCCTCAATGCGCTCGGCAGCTCCGCAGCGGCGGTTCCCCCCTCGCTCCAAATACCTGATTGTTTGTTTTTCCCTTTACAAGATTTGACGGGGTCCAGCCCCCCCCCCCCCCCCCCCCTCCACACACACACACACAAACACACACATACACTCACCTCAAGAAGTACCTGGTTTTTAACTCTACTAGATCAAGCCCCCTCCCAAAAGCACTTCCTGGGTGTCGCATTGCATAAACGACTGTCGTTATTTTCTATATGCAGGGCTTTCGCTGGCAATGCATAGCACAGCCATCTGCCAAATACATCTGCGCCACAGCTGTCAACGTGTTAGACAATTCGTACTCCAGAGATTTTTCACGACTAAGTGTTGGTAGATATCACAGTATCGTTTCACCACGATTAACAAGACCCGATATGAATGACAGATAGCAGTGAAGTGCTCCGAATTAACGTTAGAACGCATTCACACAGAATGAGGACATCACATTAGATTCTCGACAACGCGATCCCCAGTGTCTTTCATTTTCGTTTAGCAGGCCTCTCGCGCTAAGGGTAACTAGTGCAACCACTACCCACGACCTCATAAAGATAGGAAAGTCTTTATACGTTGCATTAAAGGTGCAAAGTGCGTTCGTAAGTAGTTAATAAGTAGTTTGTAAGTTTAGGGACTGATGACCCCGTAGTTAAGTCCCATAGACTATACAAACATTTGAACATTTTTTAAAGTGCGGAAGAGGTTAGTATGTACCATTTGTCTTCAAACTTGAAGAGGTGGGTAAGGGGCTAATAGCGTTTCTACCTGCACGTACTTTATTTATGTTTGTGGCTTACATATATTCAGGCTCATAAAGAAGTTACTCTGTGTGACTCAACACAGGAAATAAAAAAAGAAGTATGTATACAAATATATAGGTTACGTTATATGACTCAAATAAGGAACTTTTTTTTTTAGTTCCTATTTTGAGTCACAAAATGTAACCTCTTTTAGAGCCTCATTAAAGTGTATGAATCTTACTCGTAATATTGCGCCCTAATTTGTGACACTGGGTAATAAGATTGGTTTCCTCCTTGTAAACTGAATTCCCACCACTCGGCAATATTTTCAATATGTTTATATTATTAGTTATGCTTCTTGTTTGAATATTTTGAGTCTGAAACTGATGCATTTTCACAATAAAACCCGGCTTTGCAACAAAATGGACATTTTCGTGAAAGAATCTAATACAACAGAAGGGAGTAAGTATGCCCGCCCTCCGTGCTTGTTCTTTGTTGCTCTTGACGCTAACCTTGTCCTTGCAGGTTTAACCTACAATGAGGTACCATGCGAAAAAGGCTATACGTTTCAAAGAGGTACAAAATTTGCTCATGTATAAAAACTTACGCGATTCACAAAACGAAAAAAGATGCAGTATCGTCTTACGAAATTGTCATTTAATCACAATTGGAATCATTATACTCATACAAGTACTTGAACATATTACTCTGTAGGAATTTTAATAGAACGATCATGTAGGCAACTAAGGTGTCGGAGTTCGATTCAGTAGTACGATGATGAGAAAACTGTGTCTACAGAGAAAATCCAATGTTTGTAAATCTATGGGACTTAACTACCGTGTTTATCAGTCCCCAGGCCTACAAACTACTTAAACTAACCTTAGGACACACACACACTCACCCAACGCGGAGGAAGAACTCGAATCTCCGATGGGGAGCAACCTTGCGCTCCGCAGCAAGGCGCCTTAGAGCGCTGGGGCATTCCACCGCAGCAGTAACCACTTGGATTAAATTTTTGACAGCTCCCAACCATGAGAAATGCACGCAAAATTTTCTACACCTACATACGTTCTTCGCAATCCACTGCAATGTGCGTCGTGGATGGTACACTATACCACTACTAGGCATCTCCTTTCCTATTCCACTCCCAAATAGAACGAGGAAAAAAAGAATGCCTATATGCCTCCGTACGAGCCCTAATTTCTCCTATCTTGTCTTTGTGATCATTACTCAAAATGTAAGTAGGCGGCAGGAAGATCGTACTACACTCAGCTTAAAATTCCGGCCCTCTAAATTTCCTTAACAGAAATTCACGAAAAGAACGTCGTCTTTCTTCCAACAACCCCCAATTGAGTTCCCGAAGCAGATTGGTGACACTCCCGTATTGGTCAAACCTACCAGTAACAAACCTAGCTGCTCGCCTCTGAACTGCTTCTATGTCTTCCTTTAAACTGATCTGCTGCGGGTCCCAAACACTTGAGCAATACTCAAGACGTGGTCGTACAAGCGTTTTATACGCAGTCTCCTTTACAGATGAAGTACATCTTCCCAAAATTCTCCCAATAAACTGAAATCGGCTGCCCGCCTTACTCACAAATGTTCTTACATGTTCGTTCCATTTCATGTCGCTCTACGATGTTACGCCTAGATATTTGAACGATGCGACTGCATCAAGAAGCTGACTACTAATGCTGTATTCGAACATTATGGGATTGTTTTTCCTACTCATGCGCATCACCTTTCATTTTTCTACATTGAGGGCTAGCTGCCATTCTGCGCACTAACTATAAATTTTGTCTAAGTCATCCCGTATTCTATTGCAGTCAATTAAAGACGACACCTTCCCATACACTACAGAGTCTTGACCATAGTAAGGGAAGGTCAGGTAAGTTGACGAAGAGTGTAAGATGACGACTTTTGAATTTTTCCGATAAAGTTGACGAAGAGTGTAAGATGACGACTTTTGAATTTTTCCGATAAATCAACAGATTGTTTAACGTGTACTATGGTACCAATTCCTTAGCGCGATCTGCAGTCGTGTCTTTTGAAACAGAACTGCTCGGTCATTTTGGTTTGTTGAAAACAGATTCTAGGAAGTGGAAGCTGTTTTTGTAACAATTTTTCCTTGCGGTTTAAATAAGTTTCGTGCAAGTAATACTTTTGTACTAATGAATATCAGTTGATTCATCTTAAACCTTGTGGATTTACTGATGTTTTAATAACGGTTTAATGAATTTATAGTGTAAGACTGTGTGCATATGTAAGTCCGAAACCAAGATGTCGACTGCGGTTAAAATGAATTATGCAGTTCATAAGGAAGACAGGGTGACAGAAATGGAGCAAGGAACCATTGAAAGAGGCAATGCAGCGTGTAAGGAATGGTAAGCTCCTTAAAGGCGGCGCTAGGAAGTTGAACTTCCCTGAAGCTACTTTAGGTATTTTTTTGTAAAAAAAAAAAAAAAAAAAAAAAAAAAAAAAAAAAAAAAAAAAAAAAAAAAAAAAGGAAGAAAAGAAAGAACATGAACATGTTGATGAAGTAGGATCTGCCCAGTGTACGGACTTAAATTACATAAATGCAAAGGAGAAATGTTATGTCTGTGTCTCTTTTGATAACTAGATAAGCATCAATAAAAGTCTTGTTTTCTAAATAAAATGCTCATTTACTCATCTTACCCCAACTGTAGCGCAAGTCGACGAATGCTACTGTCACTAACAAAAACAGGTCTACCTAAAAATTATTCAGTCTTAGGTAACGATTAAGAAATTTATTACAAAGGAGATACATTCAGCAATCGTTTTTCCCTAAATAAAATACCTGATTTCAACGTAAGAGCCAGAAAAAATATAATAAACGTTAATGTCGTTATCTTATCCGACTTTCCCCTATTTGTTTTCGTCAACTTTCGTGTTCCTAAACCACGCCAAAGGTTCAAAATATCTGTAAAAAGCTCAACTACATCTGAATAATATGTACAAAATTATCTCAAGTATGAAGAATTCAAACGAAACGCTGCTATTTTTTTAACAATCGTTGTTTTCCTAATATGTGCATCAACAGAACGGAAAGAAGACTTGATGCGTAGTAAACTGAGAAGCACCACGTATAGTGAATAACAAGGTGGTTTTCACGACGAATGGGCACCATGGCACCTTGTGTCACGATTGAAGAACCGCCGTTGGGCCAAAGACCAAGAGGAAAGGCCACGGCGCTTTCGCGTGGCACCAGGCAGGGTAGCCCGCGACCGCCTAGACCACTGGCCAGTAGGGCTGTTCATAAAACATCCATGTATCTATTCATCAATATTTATACGGAAAATATCGATATGTATGGGCCAATTTATTTTATAAGAAATATAGATTTCTCTCTCTTCAAACTGGTTTGATGCAGCTCTCCACAATACCATACCCTGAGCAAGCCTCTTCATCTCCACATAAGAACGACAACCTACATCTGTCTGAATCTGCTTACTATATCCATCTCTTGGTCTTCCTCTGCGGTTTTTACACCAAACACTTCCCTCCAATGCTAAATTCACGATTCCTTGATGTCTAAGAATGTGTCCTACCAATCGATCCCTTGTTTTAGTCAAACTATGCCAGAATTTCCTTTTCTCACCAATTCTGTTCAGTACCTCCTCATTTATTTATTATATCAAAAAGTCAATAACTAGGGTCGATATTTTTTTCACTATTTTCGGTAAATATTTGAAATAGGAAAACATAATTTTACTTTCACTGTGTGAAAGAGTTTTACTATTTTTTTTATTACGTTCTATCTTTCTCTATGACTGTGTGAAGGAAATATAAGTGACATAAGAATTTCGTTTTCACTGGAGAATGTCTGTGTGAATCGAATGGGAAGAAATGGCGCCCCGGATTTGTTACAGAAATTACGTGTGATATTTTTTCACATCATAATTCTTAGAAAACAGTTGTTGACAATGAAACAGCTATCAAATGATCAATGTGTTTTTGAAACCTAGTATCCGTATGATGAAACGACGAACCTACGTTCCAGATTTCAGACATGAGGATAGGATATTCGATTAAGCAGTCAAAAGTTTCTTCTTCCAACTATTGCACTGTGTAAATTTTGAGTTATCCTACATCAATGTATAAAAAAACACGTTATTTAGATATGTAGCCAATGACAAATTAAGAAAATAAGATATTAGAGACTAACTGGAATTAAATATTTAATGGCACTGCTTTAAAGAGTTTGAAGAGAGAGAAATCTATATTTCTTATAAAATAAATTGGCCCATACATATCGATATTTTTCCGTATAAATATTGATGAATAGATACATGGATGTTTTATGAACAGCCCTACTGGCCAGTGGTCTAGGCGGTCGCGGGCTACCCTGCCTGGTGCCACGCGAAAGCGCCGTGGCCTTTCCTCTTGGTCTTTGGCCCAACGGCGGTTCTTCAATCGTGACACAAGGTGCCATGGTGCCCATTCGTCGTGAAAACCACCTTGTTATTCACTATACGTGGTGCTTCTCAGTTTACTACGCATCAAGTCTTCTTTCCGTTCTGTTGATGCACATATTAGGAAAACAACGATTGTTAAAAAAATAGCAGCGTTTCGTTTGAATTCTTCATACTTGAGATAATTTTGTACATATTATTCAGATGTAGTTGAGGTTTTACAGATATTTTGAACCTTTGGCGTGGTTTAGGAACACGAAAGTTGACGAAAACAAATAGGGGAAAGTCGACCAAAAAATATAGTAATAATTACTGATGTATGAGGAGTAGGCAAGCTGCTAGCTTGTACACAATACCTCATTAAAAAAATCAGTACTTAAATATACAGTTCTCCTTTTCTTATCATCTGTACAACGTTGTATGTGGCAATACTGAAAACTAAAGGACTTAGTGGACCGCCTTGCAATACGCCGTTGGTTTCTGTTATCGTTTTCGACGTGCTGACGTTGTCTGTAATTGAAGTTGGCCGTCATGATGTTTGTGTTGTGGTCTTCAGTCCGCGGACTGGTTTGATGCAGCTCTATCTTGTGCTATGATAGCCTCTACATCTGAAATTAAGGACGGCAACCTACATCCTTTTGAAACTACTTACTCTATTCGTTCCTCGGTCTCACTCAACAATTTTTACCCCACACACTTCAAATGTTCAAATGTTTGTATAGTCTATGGGACTTAACTACGGGGTTATCAGTCCCTAAACTTACAAACTACTTATGAATTAACTAAGGACGGCACAAATAAACATGCCCGAGGGGGGATTCGAACCCCCGACCGTAGTGGCCGTGCAGACCATGACTGGAGCGCCTCAATCCCCTCGGCCACCGCGGCCGGCCCACACACTTCCTTCTAATGCTAAATTGACGATTCGTTGATGTCTTACAATGTGTTCCATCAACCTATCCCTTCTCTTAGTCAAGACATGGCAGAAGCTCCATTTCTCCCCAATTATGTTGAGCACCGGATTAGTTAAGTGATCTAATCATCTTATTTTCATCATTCGTCTATAGCACCACATTTCAAAAGCTTCTGTCAACTTTTTCTCCGAGGTCCTTATGGTCCACGTTTCACTCTCATGCAATGCTACACTCCAAACAAATGCTTTCAGAAAGGCATTCCTAACATTGGATGTCAACAAATTTCGATTCTTTAGAAACGCTTTTCTTCTCATAGTCAATCTGCATTTTATATCGTCTTTACTTCGGCCATCAGAAGTTATCTTGCCACCCAAATAACAAATCTGACTACTACTTTTATTGCCACATTACGCAATCTAATTCCTTCTCATCGCATGATTTTCTGACACTACATACCACTTCCCTCGTTTTAGACTTGTTGATGTTCCTCTTACATCTTCCTTTAAGGACACTGTCCATTCCATTTAATTGCTCTTCAGTTCTTTGCTGTCTCTGACAGAATTACTACCTCATCAGCAAGAGCAAGGTTTTTATTCCCTCTCTCTGGACTTTAATTAACTCCCCAAATTTTTCATTGCATTCCTTCACAGCTTGCTCAATGAACAGATTGAATAACATTGGAAAAAGGCTACGAACTTGTCTTATTCCCTTCCCAAACACTGCGACCCTTCCATGATCTTTGATTCTAATAACAGCTGTTTGGTTTTTGTAGAAGTTGAATATAAATCTTCGCTCCCTATATTTTATCACCGCTACCTTCAGAATGTGAAAGAGTGTATTCAAGTCAACAATGTCAAAAGCTTTCTCCAGATTCGCAAATGCTAAAATAGTGGTTTCCCTTTCTTTAACCTATCTTCCAAGATAAGTCGAATTGTATTGCCTCATGTGTTCCTACATTTCTCCTAAATCCAAACTAATCTTCCCCAAAGTCAGATTCCAACAGTCTTTTTCATTCTTCTGAAAATTTTGCTACCATGACTTATTACATAGATAGTTCTGTAATTTTCAGGCCAGCCGCAGAGGCCGAGCGGTCTGCGGCGCGCCAGTCACAGTCTGCACGGCCGCTAGGGTCGGAGTTACGAATCCCCCCCCCCCCTTCGGGCATGGATGTTTGTGCCGTCTTTACTAGTGCATAAGTAGTTTGTAAGTTAAGGGACGGATGACCCCCGTAGTTAAGTCCCATAAGCTATACAAACATTTGAACATTTTTGAACTCCCTTTTGCCTGCTTCACTTGATTCTTTTTGTATTTTCACCTTTTATCAATTACGTTCAGTATCTCCTGTGTTATCCAAGGATTTCTATTAGGCCTTGTCTTTCTATTTATATGATTCTCTGCGGCCTTCACAGAACTACCCATTCTTCTTCCACTGTATTACTTTCTTCCGTTTCAAACAATCCTTACTTAATGCACCCTGTAAAACTCTCACCCACCTCTGGTCCCTTCAGTTTGTCCAGATTCCATCTCCTTAATTTTGTAACATTTTGCATTTTCTTAAGTTTTAATATACAATTCATAACCAATAAGTTATGGAGAGAGTTTATTTCTGCCCCTGGATAGGTCTTACAATTTAAAACCTGGTTTCTAAACCTTTCCATTATCATTATAAAGTCAATGTCTCCTGGTCTGTTCCACGTATGCAACCTTCTTTCGTAATGGTTAAACCGAGTGTCTGTGATGATTACATTGTGTTCTACACAATATTCTACTAGGCGATTTCCTCTTTCATTCCTTTTCCCTAGTCCATTTTCACCTACTACATTTCCTTTTCTTCACTTTCCTACTACCGAGTTCCAGTCGCCCATCACAATGAAGTTTTCTTCTCTTTTAACGCTCTGAATAATTTCTTTCATCTCATCATAGATTTCTTCGATCTCCTCATCACCGGCAGAGCTAGTTGGCATATAAACTTGTACTACTGGGGCCGGTGTTGGCTTCGTGTGTATCTTTGCTTTGATAATGCGTTCACTATGCTGTTCACAGTAATTTACTCACATTCCTATTTTCTTAATCATTATCAGACCTATTTCTCTGTTACCACCAACTGATTTTGTATTTATAACCCTGTACTCACCTGACCAAAAATCGTGTTCATCCTGCCAGCGAAGTTCACTAATGCCCACCATATCTAACTTTAACCTATCCATTTCTCTTTTCAAATGTTCTAAGTTACCTGTCCGATCGATCAGACCCGTAGAACGCCTGTATTTTTTTTTTCTTGAATGAGGCTGTATTATACCTCCGGAATATATTACTCGCGCGGCTGCCATCATCATATGTTCACACAGTAGAGCTGCATGTTCTCGGGAAAATTAACGGCTGTAGTTTCCCCTTGCTTTCACCCGTTTGCAATAACTGCAAGGCAAAGCCATGTTAGCTGATGTTTACAAGGTAAGCTCAGTCAATTATGGAGACTGCTACCCTTCTTCAGGAACCACACGTTTGTCTAAACTCTCGACAGATACCCCTCCGCTGTGGTTGCACCTACGGTATGTTTCTCTGTAGGCCTATCGATGAGAAACGCAAGTCACCCCACCTCGGCAATGTCTGTGGTTCAAAATGTACATATATGCGGACGACATGGTCATCGGGTCGATCTCAGCAACCAACCAACCAACTCGAAAGGTGAGCACAGAAGAACAAAATTGAAATTAACACGGGAAAAACTGTAAACATGACCATTCCACAAAGGAGGTCGCGAAGCTGCAGAGGACAAAATTAATCTTGGAATGGAACCTCTTACGACAGTCAATAACTTCAAATATCTGTGACTGACTCTGCAATCTACTCCCAGATCATTCCGAATACATGCAAAATGTCGAGCAGTAGCTGCCACAAGAACCATGTTTGACATCAAGGCAATATCCAGACTGCCACTGAAAACAATCATGGCCTTGTTCGTTGAAATACTAATTCTCATCGAAACCTATGGATTTGATCTCATTTGAAAAAAAGGTGAGTCTAAGAACTCTGGAACCAGTCAAATATCGCTTCTTGAAACCCGCCTTAGTTGTCTCAAAACACAGAAAGTCGAGACTAGTATACGAACTCGCCGGGGAACCTTTTTTCATAGAGGAACTGCGTATCAGGCTCCCATCCACTGACATCTCGAATAAACTCCTAAACGAAAGAGAGAAGAAGAGAAGAGAAATTTTGATGGACTTTTAAACAACGGAAGTCATGACAAACAGATCCTGGGCCAACACAAATCAAGACCTCCTATAGCTGGTGATCTCAACAGCAGTGCATGGATACCACCACAAAATATAATTTACATGAACCAGAGTTTCCACGTCCCAGGCAGTAACTGTATGTGTTAACTGTGCGACCAACGCTGTGACCGTTGTCATGTGACCAGCTACAAAAAACAAGTAAAATTACTGGTAGAACTCTCTAAATAATAAACAATATGAACTGTGAAATGTAACGAACAAAGTGTGATTTCATACAGCTCTAACTAAACCTCACAGTATATATATATATAATGTGAAGGCGATATGTTTATAGGCAGACATATCGAAAATTATATTTTAATATCGATATATCGGATTCCCGAGTTTTATAAAAATATCAACAACTTTACTTGCCAGCTACTATAGCTGAGCCGACTATGCTACAGCGACCTTAGGCTAGGTTTAAATTGAGACACGTATAGAAAGTTTGAAGCGACACTAAATCCCTGCATATAGAAAACAGTGGCAACCTTTTATGTGTAGATTTCCGACAGTCGCATCTTACTACTGTTCATTTGACCGTCACGTGGTATTCGCAGCCATATCTCGGACAACGTAGCCACAAAAAAAAAAAAAAAAAAAAAAAAAAAAAAAAAAAAAAAAAAAAAAAAAAAAAAAAACCCTCAGAAATTCACAAATTCAAAGTTTATTTTCCCATATGAAGGTTGTTATCATGCAGGATCGTTCCTAATAATAAAGAATCTAACTGACAAATTTTATGGTTACTTATAGGATTCAGGGCAACTCAAAGCAACTTCCTATTTAAATTAATGTAGCGCACTGAGAGATATCCTTCGTATTTCTGCGTCTGGGAAAAACTGTAGTTTACTCATTTCTATCAAATGTTTTACAAAATCGCACAGTTCACGGTATTAATATTTTCGGAAACGCCGCATGCAAAACGGCGATTTTTACGGGGCGCATACATAGAATTCTAATGGTGGTAGAACATGTTCACATGTTTGTAATCCTATTGGTGGTAGAGATAAGGGTTAATGTGTTTTGGATAGCCCTTGGCCTAGTAATCATTTAAGTACATAACAGAAAAATTTATATACTGTATGTATTCGACAACACAGTGTCAAAATTTAAACAGTCCACACTTCCTATACTCCAGTCACATTGAGCGATTCGGTCAGTTTTTTATATATTACATGTGGTCTAGGATATGTTTTAAACGACTTATAAACAGCTTTGATCATGGGCGATTCCCGAGAAAACGACGAACAATTTTGGTTTTTGGGTACAAGCACTTCGAAGTTTGGGGATTGTCACTTCTAAACGTTGTTTCATTAAGATACGTCGACATTTTTGCCACAAGTTCTTAATATTATTTCCTGAAACTAATTTTTTAATGTTTTTGATATCTTTATTCCTTACTGAAATGCAGAAGTTTAAAGGCACACCCTACTTTCGCTCAAAATATAGGTTTTTAGGTGTTTTTGACAGTAAATATTTAAACAGCTACACATAGAAATTGGCTCAACTTTTAACAATTTGTTCTGTAGAGGTTTATCTGAAAACGTCATTTATACCGATAAAACTCTCATAGGACTGATACTGTTAGTTTACGTATGTTCTTCAGTTACACTTGGTACATTATATTTTACACGTTGTGTGCGACATGTAGAAAAAGAGGACGTTAGCAGTACTCAACGGAATGTACTATTGAAAACCAAAGTTGCGGGACCTACAGGGATGACCCAACGCAATGACACCATCTTGCTTTAACATAGCATTTCAGATCAGTTATCTAAAGGATGGCCATTGACGATTAATAGCTTTGTTACTCACTGCATATGTTCAGTGTAATGGATCTTATTGCATTCATAAACAGAAATAAACAGAGAAGCATTTCATTTGATTAGTAACATTTGCACGAAATCTAGCAGACGTGTTGTTGAACGAGGCCACCTGCTACACTTTGTAACAAGCATTTGCGAATTAATTATATATTCGTTGAGCGATATTACAAAAACTAGAAATTAATGAAGTGCAATTAAATTAATATTGAAATCAATCGTTGCACGTTTGCCTTTCATATCTGTGTGGTTAATATCAAGTGCTTTGCAAATTTGTACATGAGACGTACAACGAGAAGAGCATCAAACAAATAAATGCATTTGCTATGACGTGCGAAAAAGAACATCTATAAAATGTAACTTCTGCAATCATGACGAAAGCTATTTGAAACATACTTATCTCTGGATTTAACATGCACAAAAAATGTAAACGTAAGTATACACAACGTAATAAATCGCAGCGAACTTTAGACAGAGCATACTACTCTCCTTCAACCGATAAAAAATAAACAAGGAACTTGCGATTGTTTTATATGACAAATATTTTTGCTTTCAGTCATAAAAATTTGGAGTGGGATACGAGGGTTGGAACTTTATATAGTGGCAACTATGTATTCACAACCGATACAGAAGCATTACATGTTTGCACCTGTTTCTGCTCTTCAAAGTACTCACCAGTGTTGTGCAGAACCCGTTGCCAGCGATGTGTAAGGCGTAGTATACCGTTAGCAGAGCCAGTTCTGTTGATGGTGCGAATGGAGAGGTCTATTGCATGTCGAATCTCTGGAACAGTTCTGAAGTGAATGGCCGGCCGCGGTGGCCGAGGGGGCTGCGGCGCGCCAGTCACGGTCTGCACGGCCACTACGGTCGGGGTTTCGAATCCCCCCTCGGGCATGGATATTTGTGCCGCCCTTAGTGTTAGCTATTTCATAAGTAGTTTGTAAGTTTAGGGACTGATGACCCCGTCGTTAAGTCCCATAATCTATACAAACATTTGACCATTTGATTTGAAGCGAA
Organism: Locusta migratoria; assembly: GCA_026315105.1. Classification (NCBI taxonomy): domain Eukaryota; kingdom Metazoa; phylum Arthropoda; class Insecta; order Orthoptera; family Acrididae; genus Locusta; species Locusta migratoria. The sequence continues at coordinate 730,735,213 of CM048744.1, read as the reverse complement.
TGCCACGAAGTGGTTACTTCTTCTTCGGAATCAAATCAAAGTCACAAGGATTTAAGTCCTGGAAGTATGGTGCACGGTACAGTCCCATCGACCGTACAGAGTAGCCACAGCTTGCGCTGTATGCGTGCGCACATTGTCGTGCGAAATGATGGATGGGTTGCGTATGCTTAAGATCGACTTGAGTGTGAACAAAATCTTCAACATGACGATTATCCACTTCTATGTTTAAATCAACGTCTTAGGCATGATGATGGTCACATAGTCACCGAAATCTAGATCTGCTACGATAAAGAAATTTTTTGCGATTCTTTGCTGTCCTCAACTACACGGAATTATTAAATTTGTGAGACATTGCCTGTTGGCTTGTGTCTCGGGTTCTTGGGTCGACGTTTGTATGACAATTTTTTTTATGTATCGCCAACATGAGTGACTGGCGTTGTCAAAGACAATTTGCAATGAACCGAGACTTTTTTTACAAAGAAAAATCATTAAACTAACTTCATCGTAAGAGACTGAGACAGAAGCTCACAGGCAATGTGTCAACAGATCGCCACGAAAGTCTTAACGATTAAACTTGTAATGTATGTTTGGTGTCTGAATTAACGTTTCACCCACAATACCAAAATTTCGTTACTACCTATTTTTTCCTAAATCCTTAACGAAAACCGAGCGATATGGTGCAGAGTACTTAACTGCTCAACACGAAAATTTCGTCTCTCACACTGACTGCGCCGAGCATCTGTGGACCAAATTCAAGAGCACCGTACAATTCGAATTAGATTAGTATAATTATGAGAGATGGGAAAGATCAACCGTAGTTCAACAACCGAGTTAGAAAACTGTTACTAAATCAAAGAGGACATGACTTCAAATATAAACATAGCCAAAGACTTGCAGACAAGCAAAAATTAAAGTATGCCTAAATTAGCGTAAAGTGCGCCCTTCGAAGCGTTCAACGACTTTTAAAGCAAAGTTTTGTGTACCTACTAGGCAATAAATCTTAATAAACTTTTTTCTTGCGTCAAATCAGAATCGGAAAATGGGTCGGAAGCAAACATCTATGGCGTTGGAACAGAATGATACACAACAAGCTAAAATACTAAAGGTATTTTGACAGAGGAGGATTGCACTGTTGTGCCTCCTCTAAACCATCACGTGGACAGTAAAACTGTAGATATTGAAGTAAAAGTCAGAGGGATAGAAAAGCTGCTAATGCTGATGGGATACCAATTCGATTTTATGCGGAGCACGCAAAGAAACTTGCCCTCTTTCTAGCAGTAATGTACCATATGTCTCTAGATGCGATTTGCTTAGAAGTCTGTTGTAAAGTACACTCCGCCTGTAGGAATTATTAGGCACACAGAGCCATTCCTCTTATTTTGAAGATTGTATCTCGGTCTCATGGACGGTCATAAAATACGAATCTAATCCGAAATTCGTATTCCCATACAAAATTACCAGCTATGATATTCTCAGTTTTTCCAGCTGTTGCTTTGGGTTTGACCTTTTTTTTTTTTCTAAACCATCCCTGTATTAAAGCTAATAGACAAATAAAATTCAGATTTGTCAGCCATTTGCTGACTGCTAGCGAGCAGTCCTGTTAGGCTATTTGCAGATAATGCTGTTATGTATCGAAACCAGCTGCAGAACGACTTATATATCTGCATGGTGCTCAAATTGGTAGTTGACTAGAGATGACTGATTGAAAAACCATACTTAAATTTTCTTAGTTCTAGATGCAAAACTGCGTTAACAGACATACTTTTCACCACACTTATATATTAAAAGTAGCTGAAAACTCTGCATTGCTCGGGTATTTATTTATTTGTTCCTGCCTTGTGTTAGTACTTCTCCTATCGCTTCTCTCTCTGTCCATCTCCTTTTTTTCTAAAAACATATTTATCGGAGAATATATATGAAATAAGGCTGTTTTGGATTATGTACAAAATTATAAGTTCAGTATCCATACAAAGAAAAATAGTAATCTAAATACAAATGATATATAACATTCATACATACAAATTAAATATAAATTTAGTATGATCTCATATTTATTGAGTTATATGTTGCACAAATGTATAATTTTTCAGATATATGTTTAATTGTATAAGTGTTGTATGTCTGTAAAATATGTTGCGAATACAATTAATAGTAAAGAAATAATAGATTCAAACTTGCTGCGCGCGGCCGTCCCCGTCGGAGGTTCGATTACCCCCCTCGGGCATGAGTGTTTGTGTTACCCTTAGTTTAGTTTACCTTATGTTAAGTAGTTTGTAAGCTAGGGACTAATAACCAAGCTGTTGATAAAAAAATTAAATAAAATATAATTTAAAAATTTAAAAAAACCTTGCTGCATGACGGAGCGGTTTTCCTTAAACGTTACTGTATGTGAGTGTACATTCTGTAAACTTTTCTCCGACTACAATTTATAGTGTAGAAATTATAAATTATAACGTCATACTGAATGCCGTAGTTTTAGTCCATGAACAGTGGAAAAGTAGTAAGCAAGAAACTTTTTCCTTTCATTATTTTATTGTGGTTCAGATTCAGATGTTTGTTAAGCTTTTGGGACTTGCGACGTCATCAGTCCCTAAGCTTAAAAACTACTTATAAAGTAACTTATACCATAGACAGCACAAACATCCCTGCCCGCAGGGCATTCGAATCCCCGACGGGGAACGGCCTCGCGCCTCAATGCACTCGGCCACTCCGCCGCGGCTTACTGTAGTTGTCAGCGTGAAAACATATAATTAACGTTTGAAATTATCTTTTCAGTTTGTTGCAAGTCGCTAAGTACTCTAATTGTGTAGCAGTTTTTAGGGAGTCCTATTGTTTATGACGTCAGCTCTCCTGAACCATGTGCCATACGTTATCCTTACACTTACGGCGACCGTCCTCATGTATTGAGGCTTACGTGTGCAAAATTTCATAAAGATTGGAACAAAACTGTATATTTGTAAGCAATACGTACACACAAACACACGGACACTCTGCTTCATATATATATAGATTAATACAAGAATCCAAATGACATACTCTCCTTGTAAGTGAAGTAGCAGAACTTTTTCGGCCTTCCGATCTGACGTCGTTAGCGCAGTTTGGCTGGTTCATCAACTGAACTAAATGAACTGGGCTTTCGATAAGACTTAGTTCGCACAGTTCGGAACTAGTTCATCAACTGAACTAAGAGAACTATTTTGGTCTTTCGATCCGATACAGTTTACACAATTAAAACTTCTGAAAAAGATAGTTTTATGTCGTGGGGTGGGGTATACTCACAAAGAAAGTACTTGGACTCGAACAGACACAAAGACACTAGTGATACCCCCGCATCTGCAGAACGTCGTCCTTTAGAGGCATCTGCGTGTGCCATGCCGTATTGTACATTGACCTGCCGGTACGCAACTCGGGACCAGTAGGGGCAGTACAGTGTACATCTGATGTTGCTTTTTGTGGCGTTATTTGGGTATTCTGGTATCTATTGTAGTGCAGAAATACGAGCATTAGTTAGAAACAGATACTGTTTTAACACTAATAATGATGATATGAATGATAATGACGAACAACTCATTGCAAGCGGCTGTACTATGGCAAGTGAGGCAAGGGGCGATAGTAGCAGTGACAATGAATACCAACAGCCTCAAGAGAAGAACAGTCGCAAGTACCATCACGGCGTTTGACGAAAACATACACATTTTATTGACAGTCCCGATTTTCATTTATATTTAAGATTTCTCCATTCTCTGTGGCGTCTACAATTACATCGACAGAGCATAATTTCAGAGTTTTGCAGAAGCACGACACTCGCCAGCACACTGAGGAGTACGCAAAGGTTGTGTAACCGAACGTTCATGCAGATATATTTGTTCGAGCCCAAGTACTTTCCTTGCCAGTATCAAGGGAAGAGACATTCGAACATGTGCTTTCAAATTTCCCATATATCGGGAAAGCAAAGTGTAAAGGAACTGTAGTTCACCAAAGTGAAATAAAATAAACTATAGTTCATATCATGGAATAGTTCATTTGAAGTAGTTCGTTCACGAACTACACAGTCCTACAAATGACCCTAAATAATGAAAAGTGTAAAGTCCTCCACATGAGTACTTCTTTTTCTTCTGCTTCATTGTTAGGACCGCCGAGTGAACTGAGGCGCTCGAGTCACGGTCTGCACGGCCACTACGGTCGGGGGTTCGAATCCCCTCTCTGGCATGGATATTTGTGCCGTCCTTAGTATTAGTTAGTTCATAAGTAGTTTGTAAGTTTAGGGACTGATGACCCCGTAGTTAAGTCCCATAAGCTATACAAACATTTGAAAATTTTGAATTTCCTTAGGACCCTTGTTTTGCAGGTCTCCATTCTCTCGCTTCTTCTGTTTCTTTCTTATTCAGTTAAGATGACTTTGACTCAGATGTCCAGCCACCTATGACCATCCATCAATGCTTTATACTTCTCGCTGTCCTGCACCAGTGCCTGCAGATTCCTTTCTGTTATTCCTACAGTCTTCCAATCATCTCTGACTTGCTTCACCCAGTTGTTCCGCGTATGACATGTTGCATTCCATTTCTTCTTAGTCATACTCTCATCGTCCATCCTCATGATGTGCCCAACAAATCGTAACCTCCTTTTCTGCATTTCGCTCGATATAGATTCAAAATTTTCGTACAGTTCCGGTCCTGTTCTGTGTACTCATATGTCCCTTATTTGTGCCCCATATGTCTCTTAAAATTTTCCACTCCTTCTTCTTCAACTTTATACAAGCTCTCTTACCGAGAGTGATCGTTTCTGATGTATACAGTGCAGCATTTATTACAGTTGCTGTATAGTGTCGCAATTTGGCATTCTGTGACAGATATTTCTTGCCACATGTTGCTGTCACTGCTTACCGAAGCTTCTGCAAAAGCTGAGCCTTGTCTACAGCGCTATTGCTGCTCTGTTTTCACCAGTTATCTTCTCTGCAAAATAACGAAAACTCTCGACTTTCTCAACCACTTGGCCATCTGTCTTCGAGTCAGACCCAGTGTTCGGAGAAAGAAAGTATTTTAAAAGAATCTGAGGGGCAATCTGAGACCTCAGATACTCAGACATCGGGATCAGGACCGATGGAGTGCACTGCTACTTCTGAATCAGGGTCTAGACCTGAGCAAGAAGTGGGAACCGTCACAGAGAAGTTGGACCAGATTAGGATTAAGGCCTTGTCTGGATCTCAGAGGAGGAAACTTCTCAAGGAACAGAAGCAAAAGGAAGGAAAAGAATGGCTTCCTAAGCATAAGTGGAGGGAATCAAAAGGGCTTGAGCCCAAGACCTACAAAAAGAAACTGCCTCAGGTCGAAGGGGATACACAGACCCCCTCGACGTCAAAGACAGGTGGCAAGAGGGTTAGGGAGAAATCTAAGACTCCCTCCTCTCTGGACAAACGTGATCCTAAAAGGCTGAGGCAGGAAATGGGGGAACAGACCTATAGTACTGCAGTCTCGGTCCTTAAAATGGCGGTTGTCCAAGAAGGATACCCACTGGTGAGCATCACCTCGTAGCAGGAGCAGTTCGTGCAGATGGCCCTCTTTGAAGAGATTGGGGGAGACGCTGGTCCAGGACCCTGAGCCGTCGCCTGGGGAGACAGGAGGTGGACGTGGCCCTGATACAAGAACCCTATTTATACAAATGGATTTTTGTTCCAGGGACTTGGTGACCATCAGGATGCAGCAACGTGAGGAAGGCATCAAGAAGGATATTGTTTTGGCCTCAGCATACCTTCCTTATGAAGACAGCTCTCCTCCTCCTTTGGAAGTGAGGAGACTGACGGAAGCCTGCCACCGGCAAGGTGACGAACTGTTGGTGGGATGTGATGCCAATGCTCACAATCTATCGTGGGGCAGCAAGGACACCAACAGTAGAGATGAGCACCTTCTTGAATTTCTCCTATCTAACAACTTGGAGATCCTGAATAGGGGTGATGAACCTACATTCAGGAATAGTAGAAGGGAAGAAGTAATTTACCTAACTTTTGGTTCCATGATGATCGGAAGTTACGTCAAACAGTGGCATGCGGTCCTGGAGCCATTCTCATCAGATCACATGTATATTACAAGGTTGAAATGGGAACCAGACAGACCATGGCCTATAGGAATCCCAGGAAAACGGACTGGGAGACATATAGGAGAGACCTTGACTTAAGCCTATCGGAAATTAAAACTTCGATAAGGAATCCAGCAGAGTTTGAGGAAGTAGCAGAGGCCATAACCTCTGCTATAGTGACCTCATACCAGGACAACTGCTCAATCACTAAGAAGTGCACAAATAGGAGTGTGCCTTGGTGGAATAATAACATGGAAGTGCAAAGGAAACAGGTACGAAGACTGTTTAACCTTGCGAGGCGCAAAGGACAATGCGCAAAGTATCGTGAGGCCCTTGTCAATTACAACCTTGCCATCAGACGGGCAAAGGAGGCATCCTGTAAGGTATTCTGTGAGGAAGTGGAGGGCACGGCTGCTCAAGCGAGACTTCATAAAATCCTCACTAGAGTGCCAATTAATCCAGGAGGAAGGAGGATGGGGAGTATACAAAGACAGCACATAAAACGCTGGAACTGCTCCTCAAGACTCACTTTCCTCAATATAGGGGATAACTCAGACCAGGATGCGATTCCTGAGAGACGACGGTTCTCAGGAATTCGTAAAGAGGACTGGGATTTGGCCAAGTAGTATGTCAGTTTCAGTAAGGTCCAATGGGCGGTGGGAACATTTCAATCGTTCAAGTGACCTGGCCCTGATGGAATCATTCCAGCTCTTCTAGAACAAGCGGGAAAAAATCTTATTAGATTCCTATGCAGGTTATTCAGGGTTAGCCTAGCAGCAGGAATCATTCCCAATGCCTGGAGGGCAGTGAAGGTTGTCTTCATTCCAAAGCCAGGGAGAATTGATCATACCAAGGCCAAGGATATGAGACCAATCAGCCTGTCCTCCTTCATTCTTAAGACATTGGAAAAGCTGGTTAATGTTCATGTTGGAGAAAGGAGGTTAAGTAGGGTTCCTCAACATTCAAACCAACATGAATATCAACCAGGTAAATCATGTGAGACAGCTCTCCACCAACTTCTTGGGAAGGTGGAGAAAGCACTACACTTTCAAGAAATAGCCCTCTGTATCTTCCTGGACATTGAGGGGGCTTTTAGCAACACGACCTTCGATTCCATGGTTAGGGCAGCAGAGGTGCATGACCTAGGGACCACTATATGTAGGTGGACTAGGGCCATGCTCAGTGGAAGAAAGGTAGAGGCTTCCATGATGAATGAAAAAATGGTAATCAACACCACTAGGGGTTGCCCGCAAGGAGGAGTTCTTTCCCCTTTATTGTGGAATCTAGTGGTGAATGATCTCATTGGAGAATTAAACTCTAGGCAGTTCTTTTGCCAAGGATACGCAGACGATCTTGTCATAGTAATACTTGGGAAATTTGCTGACACAGTGAAGAATATGGCACAAGGTGCCTTGGACATTGTGCAAGACTGGTGCAGAAAACAGGATCTGGGGGTTAGTCCTAAGAAGACTGTTGTTGTGCCATTCACAAGGAAACATATCCAACACTCAAGTTGGAATCTAAAGCTTTTCAATGAAGCGCTACCTGTGAAGGGGACAGTGAAATATCTAGGGGTTACCCTAGATGAGAAACTGACATGGACCCCTCACATTAGGAATATTTGCTCCAAGGCAAAAGGTACTTTAGTATGTACCAGGAGAGCTTGTGGCAAAAATTGGGGCCTGGGCCCCAAGGGTATGCACTCGATATACACCAAAGTGATTAGACCCAGGATCACCTATGGGGCGGTCGTGTGGTGGAAGAAGGTAGAACAGCAGGTTGCTGCTAAGGAGCTTGGTAAGGTGCAGAGACTAGCCTGCTTAGCCATAACAGGCGGAATTAGCAGCACACCAACTGCTGGGATGGAAACCATGCTGGATATGCGCCCATTACACCTTTGGGTCAAGATGGAGGCGGCAGCTGGTGCCTACAGACTCAAATCTGTCAACAACTGGAACTCTTTGGGACATCCAGAATCACACACTAAAATAGTGAGTGAGGTAAATATAGGAAACGTTGGGGAAATGCCAACCGACTATATTATAACCCCATACTGCTTCAACAAGCCTTTCAGTATAACAATTGGAAGTAGGGAGCAGTGGGAGAAAATAGTTCGACACCGTACGGGGGATATTGTCTGGTTCACTGACGGGTCGAAATCAGCCCAAGGCGTTGGGGCCGGGGTATACGGGGTGCAGCCAAGACTGGAGGGCGTCATCTCTCTAGGGAAACTGGCCTCAGTATTCCAGGCCGAAATCACTGCCATCAGGGCAGAGGTGGAGGAGAATTTGCGTAGGTGCTAAAAAAATCGTAGCATCTATATCTATTCAGACAGCCAGGCAGCCCTGAGATCACTGGCAGCTCCTACAACAAGGTCTAAAATTGTTGCAGAATGTCATAGGGTTCTGGTGGAGCTAGGGGAAAGCAATAGAGTAAACCTATTGTGGGTCCCTGGCCACTCGGGGATCAGTGGCAACGAACATGCCGACAGATTACCCAGGATGGGGGCAGAGGCTCCATTTATTGGACCGGAACCTGTCCTGACAATCACCAAGGCAATGATTAAATTGGAGCTACGTAACTGACTCAGAAGACAGCACGTAGAATATTGGAGCAAAGTCCATCAACAAAAACATGGCAAGGTAATGATGCCAAAGCCTTGTTTTAAAAGAAGGAGAGAGATTAGACTCATGGTTGGATTGCTGGGAATTTCAAAAAACACCTACACACAACGGGAATAACAGAAGAGGACCCTAAATGTAGTATCTGTGATGACGGTGATGAAACTGCATCACATCTGATCCTCGAATGCATTGTATTGGAGAGTAAAAGGCACAGAACATTTGGGACAACCAGACCCGAAGAAATTGTGTCTAATAAAGAACTGGTAAAGGGACTCCTTGCACTGTTCAAGGGCATTGGTTGGCTTTACTAGACATACAGGGAGCGATACCGCACAATAAACATAGTCTCGGTGCGGGCAGTGGCGGGTTAGACCAAGACTGTTTTGGCTTCCCTGAAAGAATCAAATCAAATCAAATCAGACCCAGTGTTCAATGTCTTGGTCTTGTTATGTGCAATCTTTAGTCCAAACTTTTCTGTAACTTCTTTTTCAGTGCTGTCTTTGCCTCTTTTTCTGTCTGATTTAACAGTGCCATATCATCTGCGAATGCCAGGAAGTCCACAGTTGCATTATGTTTGACGTTGTGCCCTATTTGTACAATTTTGATCTTCATATTACTATTTAGTTGTCTCCATTGTCTCACTACTGCAGCCAAGACCAGGTTAAATAACATTGGTGACAGTCCATCCCCTTGTCGGACTCCATTTTTTACCTCAAAGTTATCTGACAGCGTATTGCTATGTTTGATCCTGACAGTAGTGTTGCTCAACGTTTCCTTTATTATTGCATGTGTTGTAGCATCCAGTCCGCTGTCTTCCAACACATCAAGTAGGTACTCCTGTCAACTGAATCGTATGCCTTTTTGAAGTCCACAAAAGTCACTATTGACTTTTTTCCTTTCCTGTGTCTGTGCTCTGTTATTCTTTTGATACCAAATATCTGTTCTGCACAGTCTCTTTTCTAAAGAGACGCTGGTTCTCTCCTTTTGTCACCCCCAGTTGTTCTTCAACTCTCTTCAGTAAGATTTTAGACAAAATCTTGAACTCTATGTTTAAGACAGAGATTCACCTGTAATTATGGAGTATCTTCTTGTCCCCTTTCTTGTTTGGCGGTATTATAATGGCTTCTTTCCAGTCTATGAGTAATTTCTTATTTCTCCAGATATCCGTTATTATATTGAACATACTTCTTTATATTTCGGGCCTACCCAACTTGATCTCTTCTGCACAAATACCATCATTTCCCAATGCCTTACTGTTTTAAAGGTTTTCATTTGCATCTTTACTTCTACTTGGTGGGTGCATTCTCTAGTCTATCCTGACTTTCGTCTCTAGAGCGTAAGTGTGTCCACTTTACTGTAGTTGCTTCTTCAAAATGTTCAAATTTTTGTATAGTCTATGGGACTTAACTACGGGGTCATCAGTCCCTAAACTTACAAACTACTTATGAACTACTTACGAACTAGGACGGCACAAATATCTATGCCCGAGGGGGGATTCGAAGAACCCCCGACCGTAGTGGCCGTGCAGACCGTGACTGGAGCGCCTCAGTCCCCTCGGCCGGCAACAGTGTGGAACGCACGTTAAAAGCCAACAGCACCTTTTTTCCCTAGGCGGTCACCCACCTAAGTACTGAAAAAGCCCAACGTTGCTTAACTTCAGTGATCGAACGAGAACCGGTGTACCCAACGTGGTATGGCCGTTGGCGCCGTTGCTTCTGCATTCAGCCATTTCTTCGCATACTTTTTCTCGACAATCTTTTTTGTGCCATCTTCTCCTGTTACGAATGGTTCTCTTGTCTCGAAGCCCTTAATTCTGCTCTTCATTTCTCTGAAAAAGACTCGTGATTTGTATTTCTTTAAGGCTGTGTTTGCTTCTTCAAGTTTCTTATTTCATCTTCTCTAGGCGTTTCTGATCGCCTTGCTAGCAATTTTTCTCGCATTCTGAAAATTCGACCAATCTGCTTCCTTTTAACTGGACAGCAATTTCATTCATGCTCTCCTCCTGGTCTCGACTGCATTCTTGCAATCATCTGTCCACCACTCATGCTACATTTTCTGGTTGTTAGCAGCCAGTCGCACTGCCTCTTCTTCCATCATATCTCTCACTCTCTTGCAGTCACTCTGAACTGCCATTCTCTTCGCATATTCTTATGTGTTTTTCAGAAGATGACTACTAAAAATTGAATCCGCTAAACTTTATCAAATAAATGAATCAAATGTAAAGGCCGTAAAAAAAAACAGACAAAAAGAAAATTCTATAGGTATGTGTTAAATTCTTATTTTGGCCGATATGTCGCTCGAGGCACACAGATCATTCTCGAAGTGGTACACAGTCGACGTCTACACAAATTACAGGCCTCGAGCAACGTGTCTCTTCAAACTGAGAATTTTAGATACAGAATTACAATTTTCACACTGCGTGTTACGTATGGTTTCGGTCTTGACATTGGCACGCGCAACTGAGTTGCTAGGTACATGATAAAATATCGGCCTCACGTCATATTTCATGATTTGAATACGTGTATACCTCCAGCGACTAAAAGATCAAAGTCAGCTGTATGTATATTGTACATATGTAACCACGACCTCCCCGCTCCCACCAATACTTTCCTTGAAAGACATTTACAATTATAAGTTATATACATGTGGTGTCTGATTAGACGCCACTTTAGATCCTGCAGATATTGTCTATTCATATTCACCGAATGTATGATATTAACTGCGAACGGTTAAAGTTTTTGTACCCAGCCGTGATTCGATCCCGTGTCTCCTACCTTCTACACCTTCTACCCTGCACCACTGGTGACACAGCGATCACCACACCTGTACGGATTATACAAATACGCCTCCCGTCAGATACAAATTCCCAACTTTACCCCGCTATCTATTACTCAAGCTCGTAGTTTGGTAAACCGGTTACCATCAAAGTAAGGGCCTAGGAGTGCCTCCGCACTGAAAGAAAGATCATAGCCCGTCATCGGCATATTGTACAAGTTGTATAAGTTACATATCGTGTGCAAGTTATATACATACTTACTATTCCTTCTGAAACGTTCTACAGAGAGCTTTCAAGTGGCGCTACTGGCGCCAGTGATGTTCTCCTGCTCCTAAATGCTCCATGTGTGCTTGTTTCATCGCCGCAAACGCATGTTGTTAATGTCATCTGATTTGGATGCTTCCTTCAGAGCGCTGCATTGTGAGTGGCCAGCAGTGTGTTATCACAGTCGAAGTTAACAACTTCTGAATGTTTCAAGAGAATACAGTGTACAGTTTTGGCATAAAAATCCATCATCTTGAAAGCTACTCGTCTGTATCTGTCTCATCCATTGATTTATTACGTTTTTATAATCTTTCGCTCTACAAATATTTGTTGAATAGCTATTCTCCACACTACACCACACTAACACAGTAATTCAATGCAGTAAGACGTGCCTCATGTGTTTCCATGCCTTGTGATTATTTATGAGTATTTCAATATTTTGGCAGTAAGTTTACTTAAACAGTTTGTGTCGTTTATTGTGAACGCCCATTCTCAAAAACTCTAGCTAACTTATTTGTGAGAAATTGTTACAAATACTGAAATTTGACTGATTGTTAATAACATTTTATTATATATATATATATATATATATATATATATATATATATATATATATATACTTTTTGTCATGTCCGAAAGAACGTGACATCATTTTCAGAATACCAACATCATCATTTAAAAGTATAATTGTGTGGATTTTGATGTTCGAGTAACTAAATGCGAAAGTGATTATGAAAGTAAAAAAGTTGCTTTATGTTGTGCGCATTGTTCTCCTCCACTTTAACAACTTCATCTATCCCACATCTCCACTTTGAGAGCTTATGTAAGCGCTATCAGGTGTGTAAGATACGTGTGTTTTGTGCTGAATTATTTTAAGAAGAGGGTTTTTGGTATTATTGATTGAAAATAGTCGCTGACGTTATTGAATTACATATAATTTCCTGCACATCTTGCAGAAAGTACAATTTTGCATGGCATGAAACAGGGCACTTTTGTTCTTATGCCCTAGTGTTTAGTCTAAGCGTGGTTTTGTGGGATTCGGGGCGAGCGAGGTTGAAGGTGTTCCTTGTTAACATGAAAGGTAGCTACATCGGTAATTTACGTCACAGAGAGTGAAACTGCTGCTAAAGCGTATTTGATCGCCAGTTTTCCCGACGGGCTGAAACTTTGTAATGAGAAGCGCTACCTCTCTGACGTCACTATTACACTGCGCTAACCTTGCTCGTCTCCCGGAGTCACAAGTTTCAGCTCGTCACTTATTTCTCTACGTACCTAACGAGTTCCACAGAGACAATTCTACTGTGATGTTGAACTGATACTTTTAGGGCATAGGAAATTGTAGAGTGTATCGCTAAAATGGAGTCTCAAAGTTGTTAGTCGAAATAACGTTTTCACCCGTCAAAAGTATAATTAATTTGAAAAAGACTGAGATATTACTAGCTGAGCGGTCTAAAGCGTCTCGCTGCGGAGCGCGCAGTTGCTCGCCGTGGTGGTTCAAGTCCTCCCTGGGGCATGGGTGTGTGTGTGTGTTTTGTCCTTACGTTAGTTTACCTAGGTTTAAGTAGTTTGTAAGCTACGGACTGATGACCAAGCGCCGGCCGCGGTGGCCGAGGAGACTGAGGCGCTACTGTCACGGTCAGCACGGCCACTACGGTCGGGGGTTCGAATCCCCCCTCGGGCATGGATATTTGTGCCGTCCTAGTTCGTAAGTAGTTCAGAATTAGTTTGTAAGTTTAGGGACTGATGACCCCGTAGTTAAGTCCCATAGACTTTACAAACATTTGAACATTTTTGATGACCAAGCAGTTTGGTCCGATAGATTTATAAACATAAAATTGTATCCTATACCAGGGGTATCCAACCTTTCACAGTGGAGCAGGGCGAAAATTTTTTGCTTAGGAAAAAAAATAAAAAATAAAAAATTAAAAAAAAATTTAAAAAAAAGAAGAAGAAGAAATAACGAGTTTACATAACTAAAATTGGCAATAATTGCACTCCAATTGATGATTTCTGTCATTTACCAATTTGTACGGATCAGAAGTACGATGTAGGACCTCTATCGGAATTTTACACAAACAACGGCGGGCAGGATTGGCCGTGTGGTCTGGGGCAAGACGTTACGGATCACGCGGCCGCTTGCGTCGGAGTTTCCGAGTTCTCCCTCGGTCATGGGGTTGTGTCTTGTCCGTAATAGGAGTTAGTGTAATAAACATAAATAACAGAGACTTTCCTTGTATTCTCATGACCTAATTTTATTATACCTCTAGTTTCGCAGTTGCAACTGAAGTAGCCGTAAAATAGTAAAGATAGTAGATAATACGTTGCTCTCAGTTCGCACTAATACTTTGACAAAGTAATCTGTTAGTCTCACATCACAAGAAACACACAGGCTGAGACGAATAAGACATACACTCATTACAGAATATTTTTTTTAATTTTTCGTAAACAATGTCACATAAACATTAAAAAGAACAAAGGCATATAGTCTAAGTAAATCAGGCGATGCAGAAGGAATTAGGTAAGGAGACACTAAAAGAAGTAGATGAATTTCGTTATTTGGGCAATAAAATTACTTGTATTTTCGAAGTAAAGAAGTTATAAAAAGCAGAGTAACTATGTGAACAAAAGAATTTCTGAAGAAGATACATTTTTTGTCATCATATACTGATTTAAATTACAACTTCACGTGATCTTCATGTGTTGGCCAAATTAAGCTGATCTTACACGTCAGCTTTCATGCTCAAGAACTACATTATATGCGAATTGTGTTTTGTACCTGTGATCCTACAGTCAAATATACACTAGGCTCTCATTTGACTTATAAAACAAAGAAAAATGATTAATTTAAAGAAGATGTTTCATTTTAACGTTTACAAATAATGTACGCAACGCCATATCACTCAGCTGAACAATGTTTATTCAAATACATTTATTGATCTATTTGGAGTGGATCAAATGTTTGAAGATTTAAGGGACCTAACTACTCCGATCATCGATTCCTAGAGTTACAAACTACTTAAACTAACTTATCCTCAGCACAACACGCATACTAATGCCCGATGGAGGACTCGAACCTCCAGCAGGAGCAACCACGCGAGCCGCAACATGACGTTCCAGAACGCATGGCTTTTCCCGGGCGTCTTGGATGTGGTCCAAAAAAAAGTAGAAAATTAAAAATAAACCTTTTATAAGTTCAGAATAGATGCGTTAACTGCGTTATGTGAATGGTAGCAAAATTCCCGCCGCGGCGGAGTGGCCGAGCGCATTGAGGCGCTGTGCTCCGATAGGCGAGGCCATTCCCCTGTCAGAGATTCGAATCCTCCCTCGGGCATTGATGTTTTTGCAGTCTTTAGTATAAGGTAGTTTATAAGTAGTTTGTAAGTTTAGGGACAGATGACCCCACAGTTAAGTACCATAAGCTTAACAAACATCTGAACAGCAAAATTCCCAACTAAGTTAACATTGATGACATTCAGACACTAAGTACATTTCGCGACCACACAACATTAAATCATCGTCAGCTCAAAATATCTGAAATCTTAGTCTGACGAATAACATATGAACTCTCGTAAAATCTCTTGTCGAATATTATACACTGTTCAGTTACAATGTCGTAATGGAACCAGAAAAAGTTTTTAAAATATTACTAATTAGCCACAGCCACAGTTTAAGTTCCTACTAAGGGGCCGTTTGTCGCTCAGATACTAACGCGCTTCAGTTATCCTGACAGCTCCTCCTCCTTCCCAGAAGAGATGTAAAGTGTTCCTGTAATCCCAAGGGCCTCCCAACATAAACCAGCCAAGTATTTTACTTGACTACAGCAGTTTTCTACTCCAGCCACTCCTTATAGGCATATCACCGTCCCCTCAAAAGTAGTAGAGTTCTTAACATGACATACTTTGACTACTTTACAATATTAAATACAAAGCTATAAACATTACTCGCCTAGTGACTACTTATCGTCAGTACAAACAATATATCAAATAAATTCACTAAAAAGCAGCTTTCATGAGCTTGACAGCTCATACTGCACAAAAATTTATGTGAAACTACTGGTAAAATAGACAAATATTCATTAAATACTTACATGAACATGACTACAAGTGGGGCATATCATGCTGCTTGCAATTTATGAGTTATTGTCGACATACGATGATCTACTTATATCTCCGTAATAAATTGATACAACAACTGTGATAAATTCTTAAATAAGCAGATACAAGCATGTTGCTTTCATGACGATAACTTGAGGTAATAAGTCACCATCTGCGTCATAGTGTGTTCAAACCGCATACCTATTCGGAAATTGACAATTTTAAGTTTAATTTCGTAGTCTTACGCGGCCAGAGTGAGTTGACATAAAAGTTTTCTGCGTGTTGTGCCGCGTAATAATGTGATAGGGCTATTACTTTAATAACCAGCGTTTCTGCCAACGTTGCAGTGGCCTTCTTCAGAGTATACTGATGTGAGCTGGTTGTAACGCGTCACTATATTTTTTATTACTGTTAACATTACGCCATAGTATTAAAATCACCGATGTTATTGGTGTCGGCAGCGGTGGCCGAAGGGCCTGCAGCCGCCAGTCACGTCATGCACGGCCACTACGGTCGGGGGTTCGAATCCCCCCTGGAGCATGGATATTTGTGCAGTCCTTAGTGTTAGCTAGTTAATAAGTAGTTTGTAAGTTTAGGGACTGATGACCCCGTAGTTAAGTCCCATAAGCTATACAAACATTTGAACATTCAGTTTTGAATTGGTGATCTTTTGGCGGAAGAGCGGAAATTTTATTACGATAGGATACTGAAGTGGAAGGGGTGGGGATCAGACGTTGCGTATTACTTCTTGCATAGCGAGACATGATTGGTGGTCATCGGCGAATGAAGTGGGAGGCTTCCTTTTGTCTCCTGCTGGCCGCGGGTCGCGCGGCGGCAGTTCAAATGTTCAAGTGTTTGTATAGTCTATGGGACGCAACTACGGGGTCATCAGTCCCTAAACTTACAAACTACTTATGAACTAACTAAGACTAAGAACGGCACAAATATCCATGCCCGAGGGGGTATTCGAACCCCCGACCGTAGTGGCCGTGCAGACCGTGACTGAAGCGCCTCAGTCCCCTCGGCCACCGCGGCCGGCCGGCGGCAGTTGCTTGCTGGCGACGTTTACTACCCAAATAACAAAACTACTTTTATTGTCTCATTACGTAATATAATTCCATCAGAGTCGCCTGATTTTCTGACACTATGATCCAATACCTTTGTTTTACTCTTTATAGTGTTAAACTTACACCCACCTTTCAAGAAACTGTCCATTCCGTTCATTTGCTTTTCAGGTACTTCTGCCTCTGATAGAATTACAATGTCACCAGCAAACCACAGAGTTATTACTTCTTCTCCCTGAATTTTAAATCCCGATCTAAATTTCTCCTTCCATTCCTTCACAGCTTGCTCACTGTACAAACTGAACAACATTGGGGAAAGGCTACAACCCTGTCTTACTCCCTTCCAACCACTGCGTCCTTTTCCTGCGATTCGTATCTAATGAGTGCTGTCTGGTTTTGCAAGTTGAATACAACTCTTCACTCCCTATATTTTACACCTGATACCTTAAGAATTTGAAAAAGTCAACGTTATCAATAGCTTTCTCCGCATCCACAAATGAAAATGTAGGTTTGCCTTTCCTTAATCTGTTTTCTAAGGTTATTTGTAATGTATTGCCTTCCGTGTTCTTACACTTCTTTTAAATCCAAACTGATGTTCCCCAAGGTCGGATTCCGTCAGGTTTTTTTATCCATTCGTCTGTAAATAATTTTTGTTAGTATTTTTCAAACATGACTCATTAAACTGATAGTTCTGTAATTTTCACATGTGTTTGCACTTCCTTTCATTGGAATTGGAATTATTACATTCTTCTTGACGTCGGAGGTAGTTTCCCTCTCCCAAACCAGGTGGAACAATTTCTTCATGACTGGCTTTCCTAACGACATCAGCAGCTCAGACGGACAATCATCTATTCCAGGGGCCTCGTTCGACTCAAATCATTCAGGGTTGTGTAAATTTCTTCCCGTAGTATTGTATCTTTTATCTCACTTTCCTCAACACGTCTTCCATTTCTAGAACAGTGCTTTCATGTTTATTTCCTTTGCACAGGCCCTCTATATATCCCTTCTAACTTCCAGCTTTCTCTTCTTTGCTTAGTACTGGGTTTCAGTCTAAGTTCTTGATATTCATGTAGCTGCTTTTCTTATCTCCAAATGTCTCTTTTATTTTCCTGTAGGCGGTATCTATCTCTCCCGTAGTTATACATTATTCTACGGTTTTCAATTTTTTTCTAGCCACTCCTGCTTTTAACATTCTGCAATTTTTGTGAACCTTAATTTTCTGACATCTGTACTCCCTTTTACCTGCGTCACTTGCTGCATTTTTATATTTTGTCCTTTCATCGAGTTCAGTATCTCGTATATCTCGTATGCTATCATTGGATTTCAATTAGCCCTTGTTCTTCTGCCTAAATGAATACTGCGGCCTTCATTACTCCCTCAGAGCTATCCGTTCTTCTTCTACTGTATTACTTTCCCCTATTTCAGCCAAACCTTGCCTAATGCTCCGTCTGAAATCTCCAACCACCTCTGGTTCCTTCAATTTGTCCAAGTTGCAGCTTCTTAATTTTCTACTTTTTTGCAGTCTCTTAATTTGTAATCTACAGTTCATAACCAATATGTTACAGTCAGTCTATATTTGTCCCTGAATATTTCCTACAGTTTATAACCTGGTTTCTAATACCTATGCCTTACTGACAGGACAGAATTTGGGAGAAATTTCTGGCATATCTTGACTAAAATAATGTATTGACTGGTGGGACACATTCTGCGACACCAAGTAATCGTCATTTTATGATTGGAGGGAAGTGTGTCAGATAAAAATTGCTGAGGAAGACCGAAAGACGAATACGGAAAGCAGATTCAAAAGGATGTAGGATGCTGTTCATATTCAGACATGAAGAGGTGCCGGCGTGGCGCAGGGGATAGCGTTACCGACTGCGATGCTGAAGGTCACAGGTTCATTCCCATTCACCACCAAAAATTTATGCGGTGGAGTAGCCGAGCGGTCTAAGGCGCCTGGCTGCGGAGCGCGCGGTTGCTCGCCGTCGGAGGTTCGAGTCCTCCCTGAGGCATGGGTGTGTGTGTTGTCCGTAGGTTAGTTTACCTAGGTTTAAGTAGTTTGTAAGCTACGGACTGATGACCACGCAGTTTGGTCCGATCAATTTATATACATTTGAACATTTAAACATGAAGAGGTTTGCGTAGGGCAGGGTAGCATTGAGAACTGCATCAAATCCGTCTTTTGCCTGAAGGCCAGAACAGCGAACGAAATCGATCAAAATGTTTAATTAAGACCAGAGAAAAAGTTTCTACACTAATATGTGTGTTCTACTAATATGTCCTTCCTATCTCCTTTAGCCGCAGTGGAGTAGCCAAGCGGTCTAAAGCGTCTCGCTGCGGAGCGCGCGGTTGCTCGCCGTGTAGGTTCGAGTCCTCGCTGGCGCATGGGTGTGTGTGTTGTCCTTAGGTTAGTTTACCTGGGTTTAAGTAGTTTGTAAGCTACGGACTGATGACCACGCAGTTTGGTCCGATAGATTTACAAACATTTGAGCCGGCCGCGGTGGCCGAGGGGACTGAGGCGCTTCAGTCACGGTCTGCACGGCCACTACGGTCGGGGGTTCGAATTCCCCTTCGGGCATGGATATTTGTGCCGTCCTTGTATATATGAATGTGCATGAAGAAGATCAAAGGGCAGACACAATACGGCAAAATCTGCAGATATCAAATGCGACTCACATACCAGTTAAATGAGAAAACATTATTTAGTAGAGGATGAAACGAAAGGAAGGAAGTTAGGGTTTAGCGTACTGTCGGCATCGCGGTCATTAGAGTCGAAGCAGGGGGTCGGTTTTTTTTCTTTTTTTTTTCTCTACGGGTGGGGAAAGAAATGGTCTGTGGTATTTAAAAGGAACCATTCCGGAATTTCCCTGGAGTGATTTAGGGAAATCATGGAAGGCCTAAGTCAAGATGACCGGAGACGGTTTGAACCGCCATCTAATCTACTTCTACATCCATACTTCCCGAGCCACCTCACGGTGGCTCAGGCTATTTTGTCTACCATTTTCGTTCCTCCTCCTATTCGAGTCTCGTAAAAACGATTGCCGGTATATCTCCGTCTCATCTCTGGGCTCTTACCCTCTTACTGCATCAACGCCAACAAAGGAAGATGCTTTCTGTTGGGTGTTCTCAACCCTACCTGGTACGAACACTTCATTAAAGAGGAATAATCAAGCGCTGTTTTCTACCCTACTTCATTTGTTGACGGACTTTCCTAGAGCACTCCTAACGCCTAGTAATCCACGTGACCTTTTATTTTGTGCACATTTATTGCAAACTAAATTTCGAATTATTTGCTTCATTGGACTTCTTGTATAATTGATATAACAAAATCGGTCTAAATGTAATTTCTTGGTACACATTTCCGTGGAATAAGGAGAGTAGGAACTCGTAGCTATTCAAAATGAAGTAATTAAAAAATTGGGAACTTACTTGAATTCTCTGGTACCAGCAGGAGACGACTACAAAGTTATCCTCTCAGGATAAAACGCGAAATAGCGATGCAAAGAAATTATTCCGTCACCACGATAATCATTGTTGAAAACACGGACGACCTCGTAGTAGCTACCATTCTACCACTAGAGGGCTATCGTGCTAGACGTGTACTTTTCGAGGCGTATCGTCGTTTAATGCCCTCTTTAAACTGAGCGAGATGGCGCAGTTGTCATAAACAGGACTCGCATTCGGATGGTTGTTAAAATCCACCTCCGTGTATCCAGATTTTGGTTTCCCGTGATTTCCGGGATGGTTCCTTTCAAAGTGCACGG
Organism: Locusta migratoria; assembly: GCA_026315105.1. Classification (NCBI taxonomy): domain Eukaryota; kingdom Metazoa; phylum Arthropoda; class Insecta; order Orthoptera; family Acrididae; genus Locusta; species Locusta migratoria. Next base: position 730,714,555 of record CM048744.1, on the reverse strand, counting down.
CTGATTTCCTTACCCAAAACTCGGAGCCTTAGCTCCGTCTGTAATGAGCAAGCTGTCGACGGGACTTTAAACCCTGAGCTTCCTTTCACCTTAGATATGAACATTTCTACTTCCTTTAACCACTATTAATGCTTGCGTTCAAAATTCAAATGTTTGTAAATCTACGGGACTTAACTACTTTGGCCATCAGTCTCTAGGCTTATAAACTACTTAAACTAATTTCAACTAACCTAAGGACAACACACATCCATGTTCGAGGGAGGACTTGAACGTCCGACGGCGGTCAACCGCGCTCTCCGCAGCAAGCTTAGAACGCTCGACCGCTCGACGACGGCAATGGTTGCTTACAAACATGATTTTTGTTTTGTGCACATATGTGGCAAAGATCCTCTCCAATTATCTACATCTACATTCATACTCCACAAGCCGTCTCACGGAGTGTGGCGGAGGGTAATTTTCTAATTTACATACCATTCATTGTCACTTCCGCCTATTCCAATTGCGTATGGTTCGCGGGAAAAGTGACAGTCTGTATTCATCTGTATGGAGCCTAATCTCTCTGATCTAATCCAGTGGTCGCTTCGCGAGACATACGTAGGAGCAAGCAATGTATTGGTTGACTCTTCATGAAACCTTTGATCTTGGCACTTTGATAGCAGCACGTACCGCGATACAGAACGCCTCCCTTGCACCGTTTTCCACTGGGGTTTTCCAGGAATCTCTGTGACGCTTTCGTGCTTAGTAAATGAGCCTGTAATGAGGCGTGCTGCTCCCTGTTGGATCCTCTCTGTCTTCTATTAACCCTACGTGATGACGATCCAACAGTGATGAGCAATACTCCTGGAACTGCGGAACGAGGGTTTTGTAACCTACCTTCTTATACAAGTTACAAAAGCTTCCTTGTATAATTAATACCGAAAAATTATACATCAATTTTGGCGGTCATGTATTTATACAAGGTGTATCTAAAAGCATGGCGTATAGCTTCAAACCGTGTACGTTAGTGCCATCCTTTTTGATGCATCATATAATTAACGTTAATTCGTTACTGCGATATCTCAATTTCCACTTCTGACAATATGCTCGACCTCGTAGTTCACCCGATCTGCAGACACACGGCTATTACCCTGACCTTTGCTCCTCGCGGATATTCGCCTAATATCAGTTTCAAAGGAAATAAACTTGAAGGCAGTATGCTAGAAATGGGAGACGAAGTAGATAAAGATGATACAGGAGATACGGTACTGCACTAAAATACTTGAGTAGAAAGAAGGCCCATGGAGTAGATGATGTTCTGTCTGAACTGCTATTATCGTTCGGAGAGCCAGTCATGAAGAAATTGTTCCAACTTGTATAGAAGGTGCATGAGACGGGAATAACCCTCAGACTTCAAGAAGAATAAAGTGATTCCAATTCCTAAGAAATCAAGTACAGAGAAATGTGAAAATTACAGAACTATTAGTTTAATAAGTCATGGTTGCAGAATAGTAACACTAATTATATACCGAGGAATGGAAAAACTGTTGGAATCCGACCTTGGGAAGATCAGCTTGGATTTAGGAGAAATGTAGAAACATACGAAGCAACACAATTCGACTTATATTAGAAGATAGATTAAGGAAAGTGAAACCTAAGTTTTTAGCACTTGTGGATCTGTACTAAGCTTTTGACTATGTTTAATGTAATACACTATTTCAATTTCTGAAGGTAGCAGGGAAAAAATACAGGAAGCGAAAGTTATATTCACCATGTACAAAAAACAGACAATTATTAGAGTCGAAGGGCATGAAAGGGTCGTAGTGGTTGAGAAGGGAGTAAGTCAAGGTTGTAGCCTTTCCCCAATGTTGTTCAATCTGTAAAGGATTACAACGATAAATATGGAGATGGAATTAAATTCCAGGGTGGGGGGGGGGGGGGAATAAAAACCTTACGGTTTGCTGATCGCGTAGTAATTCTGTCAGAGACAGCAAAGGACCTGAAAGAGCAATTAAATGGAATGGACAGTGTTTTGAATGGAAGGTATAAGATGAACATTAACAAAAGTAAAACGAGAGTAATGGAATGTAGTGTCAGAAAATAAGGTGGTGCTGGAGGAATTAGATTAGGTAATGAGACGATAAAGTAGTAGATGAGTATTGTTATTTGGGTAGCAATATAACTTCTGATAGCTGAAGTGAAGAAGATATAAAATGCAGAATGGCTATGGGAAGTAAAGTAGACTTGCGAATAATAGTTCGCAATCGGGAGCGCTCGCTTTAGTTCGCGGCTCTGCCGCGAACTAGTTCGTTCTTTTAGTTCGTCCGCTCCCAGTGACGGCTGAGCGGCGTGGTCTGCGCATGCAGGTGGAGGGAGAAGTTCCCCCACCTAGCTGCTTCATGCGCTTGCTGCTTGAGCCGCTAACTATATAACGCAAACCAAAAGACACCGTTTCTGGATAATTTCTCGCGTTTAAGTTTAATCTCTATATATTGGCATTCTGGACTTTATTAGTCAGATATTGCAAAGTGCAGAATACTTCAAAAGAGAAATTTTGTAGCACTGAACAATGTGATCTAGCAGGCAGACGCTCACCTCAAAATGGCTCTCATCAGCAGAAGGCAAACAAGTGATTTTTAATTGTGCTGCGCGCCCTCTCGCTATTGCCCGTCGGTCTTCGGAAAAGAATCCAGCGAACTAAGAAGCAAGAAACGTTGGGCAGAATAGTACGCGACCGGTAACTCATGTTTTAGTTCGCGACCGATTACACATATTTTAGTTCGCGACCGGTAGCTCTTCTTTTAGTTCGCAGCTCGGCCGCGAAATAGCTCGCTCTTTTTAGTTCGCCCGCTCTTTTTAGCTTTTGCTACCGCTTCTATAAGATCTCTTTCTTTTGTCATGATAGTTTTTTATATAGTGTTGCCCAAGCGTGTGCTATTACCCGTAGTAAGCAAATAAACCAGTTATTTACACGAATGGGTGATACAATGATAGTCAACTACTTTTCATACAGAGCACTCGCAGTATTTTATATTTTAAATGGATTTCTTTATTTATTTAATAGGTCATTGAAGATACATTACCTGCAAAATATGCTAAATTTGTCTATTTTCGTGAATAAAAGTGCACTTTTATAAATGACTTTTTTAAATTTTTATAAAGGTTTGGAAGTGCTCAACAAAAAATATTACTACTATGGTACAGGTCAAGTATTATATGGCACAAAGAATATACCTATAACATTAACAAAAGAAACTTTTCTGATTTGTTGCTTAACAATTAGACACAAAAAATAATCATGAGCCCTGAGTGAGAACGTATTTATTCATTTTTTGTGCTTAATATCATTCTTTAAATATTCATCATTCTTCTAATTATCAAGTTACATATCCAAAAATTTACATATTATTATGTAAAAATATTAATTTTGTAACTTTGTTCGTTGGGGACTTTGTGTAAATAGGTGCTGAGAGAAGTCATTAGTCTACCCCTCCTCTCTCAACCAAGTTCTTACGCGCAGAAACTCATTTTTGTCTTTGGTGCTGGGCATGTCCAATCCTTTCTTTCGGAGGGAAAGTTAAGCTAGTCCGGTCAACCTCACACTTATTACAGAAATTGATTTTGTATTAACAAATGAAATAGAAAATTTTTTTGATCTTCACGCTAGCGACATTGATGACAGTGGGTTTTGACCTTTACATTCTGACGGCAGGCAGTAAACTACAGTTTTGTAGCTAATTAATTCTATACGGTTTCGTTACTTTACAGTGTCAGTGTCGAGCCGTCAACAGTATCATACAGGCGAGAGAAAATTGTTGATGCATAATTTCTCGCACATAAATCCAAACGATGTTAAGTTTTGAGTTCTCTTTACTTCTTTACACTATGGAATGAGGGTTGTATTTAGACACTGCTGAATACCTTAGAAAAGAAAATTTGCGGCAGTGAACTACAGCTGAGCTGCAACTCAGCTCGAAATGACGGTAACTGGCAGAAGGGAATCACGCGATTCTGCACGCTCTCGCGTCCTCTCGCTGTTCCCCGTCAGTCTTCGGAAAAGGAGCGGACGAACTAAGAGGCGAGGGATCGGCGAACTAGTTCGCGTAGTTCGCCTGTGGGAGCGCTCTTCCGAACCAGTTCGTTCGCGAACTACACAAGATTAAATTAAAGCGTTTTTGAAGAAGCCAGATTTGTAGACATCCAATATTAGTTTAAATGTTAGGAAGTCCTTTCTGAAAGCATTTGTCTGGAGTGTACCATTGTATGGGAGTGGAACGTGGACGATAAGAACTTCAGACAGAAAGATGATATAAGCTTTCGAAATGTGGTGCTACAGACGAATCGTGAAGATTAGATGGGTAAATCACGTAACTAATGAGGAGGTATCAACAAATTATACAATTCCTTGATACAACATTGTCTCGTTATACCAAAGGTATTAAACATAAGGAGAGCCATTGATTTAAAATTTATGCTGTGGTCGGGATTCGAACCAAGGACTTACTAGGTAGGCTCTTTAGACCACTACTATGCTAACACAGCGTTGTAGCCAAAGCAACTACACGGAATGTCTTAAAGCACGTCTCGCACCACACCATATTCTTTAATTCTGCCTCTTGTTCCCTGTGAAATGCGTATCAAATTGCCAGGGCTCTCCTAAATATGAATAGCATCCCAGCAAAGAACGCGAATAGGAACTGTCCCACCTTGTTCCTCAGGCCGAGATGATACAAATATCAACAAATAATACGATTCCTTGAGACAACGTGCTATAAGACAGTCCTTGTAGTTGCTTTCGCTACAACACTGTGTTAGCTGAGTGGTCAGCCGGGCGCCGTGACTCAGCGTGGCCGGTTAGAACGGTAAACGTCCTCTGTAATAAAGAAACTGAGTCAAAATAGCACCGAATAAGAACGAACAAACACGATTAGCATCCGCTACGAATACAACTACCCATAGGGGAAAAAATAAAAAAATAAAATAAAAATATACGAAAGTTGTCTAAAGCACCTACATGGTAAGGAAGAGGTCCCGGGTTCGAATTCCAGCGACAGCATAAATTTTAATTCAATGTCTCTCATTATGTGTAATGAGGTGCTCAACAGAATTGGGGAGAAAACGAGATTTTGACATATCCTGAGTAAGAGAAGGGATATGTTGGTGGAACGCATTCTGAGACACCAAGGAATCGTCAGCGTTAGAAGGAAGTGTGTGGGGTGAAAATCGTAGAGGTTGACCGAGGGACGAATACAGTAAGCAGACTGAAAAGGATGTAGGATGTCGTAGGAATTGTCAGATGAGATGCAGAGGCTTGCACAACACAGGGTAACGTGGAGAGCTGTATCAAACCTGTCAGCGGACTGGAGACCACAAAAACAATAACAACAACATTAAAATGGTGTGCCGGAACCGGAACTCGAAACTGGGACCTTTGCCTTTCGCGGGCAAGCGCACTACCAACTGTGCTATCCCGACACGACTCACGTTGCCGCCTCACAACTTTACTTCCGCCAGTACCTCGCCTCCTACTTTCCAAACATCACAGAAGCTCTCCTGCGAACCATGCAAGACTAGCACTCCTGGAAGAAAGGATATGGTGGAGACATGGCTTAACTACAGCCTAAGGGATGTTTCCAAAATGAAACTTTCACTCTGCAGCGGAGTGTGCGCTAATATGAAACTTACTGGCAGATTAAAATTGTTTGCCGGAATCGGGACTCGAACCTGGGACCTTTGCCTTTCGCGGGCAAGCGCACTACCGACTGTGCTATCCCGACACGGCTCACGATGCCGCCTCACAACTTTACTTCCGCCAGTACCTCGCCTCCTACTTTCCACAATTTTAATCTGCCAGCAAGTTTCATATCAGCGCACACTCCGCTGCAGAGTGAAACATTCATTTTGTGCACAACAACAACAACAAGTTTCATTACCATGTTGTATGATTAATATTGGAAATCCAATACTTAAATTTTGTTGTTCACCCAGTTATTGCCACCAGTGCGGTAGCGCGATTCTGTGCGCGGCGGTGGATCCGCCCACGCACAGTGTCGGCGTCCCGGCGCCCTCGTCACGGGAGAACGCGGAAAGGAAGTGGAGCGCCGCGGGCGGGCGCGCCCCAAAACGCCGCCGGACGGCCACGTCGCGCCACGTCGCGTCACGTCGCGTCACGTGACGCGCGCTCTCCACCTGATATCGTGCGGAACCCCGGCAGCCGCTGACCTCTTTCCCAACTGGGTCGCCGACGGCAGAGATGCCGCCATCAGCGCCGTGTTTTCTCAGCCGTCGAGGGCGCTGCGGCTCGCGCTCCCAGCTCTCAGCTGCGAACCGAGATGCTGGAACGGAACTGTGCCTTTTAAAGAGGAGCGCCCCTCGTGGTCTTCCACGGCCTACAAGAGTGGCACAGCGGTCAGACGAGGGCGCCCCGAAAAGTATTGTTTACTGCGTCAGCGCCGAGAGTACCGTGTCCGTGACAGACAACAGTTTCATAGAGACCTTTTACACGATAAACTTTCTTGGGTTACAAGCAGATCCAGTGGCGGGGGGGGGGGGGGGAGGAAAGGAAGGGGGGGGGGGTAATGGGGCTGAGGCCCCTCCCCCAGCACATCCCATTTTTTAAATTTTTATTTATTTATTTTTCAATTTTTTTTTTTTTTATTAATCATGTTGGCCTCGGAAATTTGAAATATTACACATGTTACGATTACCTGACATAGTCGGGTTTGGAGGCGATCTAATCGTTTTATAGTTTTCAAAATGAGAAGCCAAGAGCGCAAACTAACAATTTATTAAATGACGACCGGTTTCGGTGCACTGTGTCACCATCATCTGGTCACAAATATGTTATAATCTGGTCATCTTGTTAAAAAAAAATTGGGTATAAAATAACAAGTGCAACATTGCACTTAGTCACCATATAAAAATATACATAAGTTAAAAACATGACAACTTACAAAATCCTATAAGCAGTCATGTTTATATAGTGACTAAGTGCAATGTTGCACTTGTTATTTTATACTTAATTTTTTTAACAAGATGACCAGATTACAACATACATGTGACCAGATGATGGTGACACAGTGCACCGAAACAGGTCGTCATTTAATAAACTGTTAGTGTGCGATCTTGGCTTGTCATTTGGAAAACTATATTACACATGTGATAATTCAAAAGATAACTATAATTTGCCAGGCACAAGTGAATAGCTTTGATTCTGTTGCTATTGTTACTGCTGTGCTGAAGTTACCAGCCGATTGCTCTTATGCGGCGACGCGCTGCTTAGCAGGTCAGTGGCGCCATCGAGTGGAATCTTATGAACAGGAATAGTGTTATTTTAGTTCAATTTTTACATATAGAGTCTCATGTTAATTAAACTGTAAAGACCATTCTTTTTGAGTAGTAACAAAGAAGCTGCTTAATTATTTTATGAGCTGATTACATTCATCCCATTTCCTTCACGTTGCTCTTTTTCCACTTTCAAATTAATGCCAGCCTGCACATTTCATTTACTGTGCAATTGCATTCGTAGTATAATTGGTTAAATTATAAAAAGTGTAAAATAAGACATATATTAATAAATTCCTTAGGCTTTATTTTTTTAAAAATTAGCCAGATGGTTATTTTAGACTTTTTTTATATTTATGGTATATGAAATTCAGAACTTAAATAACAATCAGCAAATCCATTCGAAGCAACTCTCAAAAATTCCCAAAAAATGTCAGTGCTACGAATCCCGCTATAACAGAATTTTTTTGTTTTGTTTTTATATTCAGTTATATAAAACATTTTGGGATCTCTAAATCCACGTGTTGTGTCAACTTTTTGTTTATGTGTTTGTACGCGAACTGCACATCTTGTCGTCTCGTAAGACAATACATGAGTAGATTAGCTGCTTGGAAAGCCATTAATAGCTATGGAGATGATTTTCCAAAAACAGCGTCGTAGCTCTTCACAAACTGAACAATCAAAGAAAACTGTCGTCAACTAATTGTGAAGCCAACACTGTAAAAACATGTAAAAATTGTTTTGTTGATTCAAATCATCATTGTTAACAACCTTTCATCAAACAGAGAAAATTACGAATAAACAAAAACTAGTGCATTACTCGTAAAATTACCATTGGATATTAAAACTTGTAAGTATTCGAAAACAACGAAAAACACTCCGATTGCGGTATCTGAACCACCTTATCTACACAGACAGATTCTGCAAGTGATTCAATTATTGGTATTTACGTGAACTTGCAAAACTTCAAAAGCTATTTTCTCAAGAATTTTTTAGAGTTGCGTCGAATGGCTTTGGCTGATTGTTATTTGAGTTCTGAACTTCACGTACCGTAAATATCAAAAACGTGTAACATCCGTTGCCCACGTTGTCTCCTTGTTAGTTGACTACTCGAGATGAGTTGGTCTACTACAACGAACCTGGCGTGTTGTTCCTGTGCTGCGTCTCGCCTGTCTCGAATAGTTGTTTTCGTTTGGACGTAAACACGAAAACTGTAGAGCAGTCTGCTATGAAGTTTCGCATCTGAATGAAGAAGAGACGATACGAGGGCCCTTTTTACGTAATAGCATTAAAAGGGTAATTAAGTTTATTAACGATGAAAGTGTAGTTCATAGTTGATGTTCATCTCAAATGTCAGGTAGTAAACTTTGTACACAATTGAGAACTAAATAGTAGTATTTCAAAACATACACACTTATTTACTGAAGAAAATATATACTGGCACACACATCAAACATTATCCAAAACACAGTAAAAGTGACTGCATATTTACTTAAGTTTTCGTACCGGTATCTTGTTTTGTTGCTAACGAACAAAATAACATAGAAAATAATTTTCTCTTCCAATAATTCTGACTCTTTCACTGTTGAAATAATTTTCGTTAAAACACGTTTATATAGTTACGTTCGTGTTTACATACGGTGTAGACGTTTCCTTATATAACGAAACTATTTTTCTGATCGCAGATATTTCGCCTCCTTTGTAGGAGAGCACTAGTAGGAAACGAATAATAGACTCTAGTGCAACATTAAGACAAAGCAAAAAAAAAAAAAAAAAAAAAGAGCCCGACCAGAATGGGTTAACTTCTGATGTTAGCACACACCACTTCAGTTCCTTGCTATTGATCTGCAACTGTAATCATTTCAACAATAAATCTTGAGTAAATTGTAAAATTCTGAAAGGGTGTACGAGTTTTTATTTCGGTCAGTGTACATAGAGGGAGCGTTCATTGAAGTCGCCAAAAATATTGTCTCTACAGAGTTTGAATTTGAGACTGATTGTGAAGTTATCTTGGCGCGTATAACAGATCTATGATAAACGAAGTTATTGTTTGAGATGTTTTTCTGGCCGCCTAAATCCACTGTTAAAGGAATTCTACATTCAGCAGTGTGAACAAGCCAAGACGATACGATATTATTTCGGGGTGACTTTAAGGACAATAATCTGGTACATCAATGATTTCATTTCAGAAGTAACCGAAAGCAGACTTTTGAACTAGCGATGAAGACGTTTTGCTGAAACTGATATGAGCACCTAAACTGACAGCCCACATGCAATGGAAATATTTTATACAGTATATCCAGTGCGTCAATGTTGATCAGGGGTTTCTGATGCTGAGGTCATAGCGACGTTGTTTACCAAAGTTAATAAATCAGTTAAGAAGGCCAGGAGCGTGCTTTTGATAGAAACAGCTGATAAGCAATTACCGTCTCGTATAAACAATTAATGGATATTGTTTAGTTCCTGTTCGATGGACGTAGAGGATTGGTTTGTTGGTTGGTGGGCTGTTTACGACATGAAGACCAAACTGCTAAGGTCATCAGTCCCCCAGTGGGGAGAGGGAGTGAGGATAGCAAAGGAGGGGAAGGGAAAGGAAATGACGTCCATGGAGGAGTTGAGCGACTCATGCTCGCCACGCAAGTACTCACGCAAGAACCGTGAGCCCCCCCCCCCCCACCTCCCAGGGTGCATAATTCCTCTACGTCCCCCCAGACGTAGAGGAATTATGCACGAAGTTTGAATGCTAACTACGTGGATTAAGGATGGATAACACCCACAGTGAGGAAACACAGACAAATGCACTCTCGGTTTTTTTTAAAAAAAAAAAAAAAAAAAAAAAAAAAAAAAACAGCTGGCGAGCGGCTCGGTAGCAAGGTAGAGTGCCAGACTACAAACCCAAAGGTTGGGGGTTCGATCCCCGCCACATCCTAGGAATTTTACCTGTCACTTTCCACTTCTTTCATCTCTGTGTTGCTAATGTGAAAAATATCGAGTAGCATCGTGGTTCGGAACCCACGTTAAACTGTAGGTCCCCCTATAATTGGCTGGGTCAGTTCGAAGGTCGGAGGAAGGCAACGGCATATCACCTCCAAACAGGACCATGCCTAATAAATCACTGTGGTGTTCAAACCAATCTTCGGAGTGTTGACTGCTTTACCTTTTTTATCAGTTAGTTAGTAGCATTTCGTATGTATATAAAATGATCTATCTACGCGCGAAGCATTCAACATATCAAAACATCTTGCTGAGAACCCGAGAAAATTCTTGTCATACCATATAAAATGGATGAACAGATCGAAGAGCTTTATCCAGTTGTTCTTTCATTAGGCTTGACGTTATTATAGAAAACAGCAAAAGGAAAGCCGAAGTTTCAAATTTCAGAAATCGATTGTATAGGAGAATCATACTAATAGTCGTTTGACCATCGCATGGATTTCCACATCGATAACATTGTAATAGGTACCCCAGGTTTGGAAAAGCAGCTGATAGAGTTTAAAACAAATAAATCGCTCGCTCGCTCGTTTTGGTTTTAAAAATCTGTAAACTCTGTGGTACAGGCTTCGAGAGGCCCAAAAGGTACCGACCAGCCGCCTGTCATCCTCCGCCAGAAAGCGACAACAGCTTCTGTATGGTGTGGGACGTGGTCCGCTACCCGCAAACCAAGTCCTTGTGTCGGTTTTCGTGAGCGATACCACTCCCATGAACCACAGACATTGCCGAGGTGGGGTGGCTTGCGTGCCTCAACGATACAGATAGCCGTACCGTAGGTGCAACCACAGCGGAGGGGTATCTGTGGAGAGGTCAGACAAACGTGTGGTTCCTGAAGAGGGGCAGCAGCCTTTTCAGTAGTTACAGGGGCAACAGTCTGGATGATTGACTGAGCTGGCCTTGTAACATCAGCTAATGTGGCTTTGCCACACAGTTACTGCGAACGGCTGAAAGCAAGGGGAAACTACATCCGTTTCATTTCCCGAGGACATGCAGCTCTACTGTATGAAAATATGATGATGGCATCCTCTCGGGTAAAATATTCCGGAGGTAAAATAGTCCCCCATTCGGATCTCCGGGCGGGGACTACTCAGGAGGATGTTGTCATCAGGAAAGATAATACTGGCATTCTACGGATCGGAGCGTGGAATGTTAAATCCCTTAATCGAGTAGGAAAATTAGAAAATTTAAAAAGGGAAATGGTTAGGTTGAAGTTAGATATAGTGGGGTTAAGTGAAGTTCGGTGGCAGGATGAACAGGATTTCTGGTCAGGTGAGTACAGGATTATAAATACAAAATCAATTGGGGGTATCACAGGAGTAGGATTGATAATGAATAAGAAAATAGGAATGGGAGTAAACTTCTATGACCAGCACAGTGATCGCATTATCATTGTCAAGATAGATACGAAGCCAACACCGACAACAGTACTACAGGTTTATATGCCAACTAGCTCTGCCGATGATGAGGAAATCGAAGAAATATATGAGGAGCTAAAGGAAATTATTCAGACAATTAAGGGAGAGGAAAACTTAATTGTTATGGGAGACTGGAATTCGGTAGTAGGACAAGGAAGGAAAGGGAGGATAGTAGGTGAATATGGTCTGGGCAAAAGGAATGAAAGAGGAAGCACAGAACATAATTTAGTTATAACAAACACGTGGTTCAAGAATCACAAAAGAAGGTTGTATACGTGGAAGAGACCAGGAGACACGAGAAGATACCACATAGATTTTATAATGGTAAGACATAGATTTCGGAACCAGGTTCTACAGTGTAAGACATACCCAGGGGCAGATATAGACTCTGACCATAACTTGTTGGTTATGAACTGTAGTTTGAAACTAAAGAAACTACAAAAAGGTAGGAAAATAAGGAGATGGGACCTGGATAAATTGAAGGAACCTGAGGTTCTTAAGAATTTCAGAGGGAGCTTTAGGCGACAGTTGACAGAAACAGGGGAAAATAAAACAGTAGAGGAGGAATGGGTAAAATTGAGAGATGAAATAGTGAAGGTAGCAGAGGACAAAATAGGTAGGAAGGAAAGACCTACAAAAAATCCTTGGATATCACAGGAGATACTAAATTTAATCGATGAAAGGAGAAAATATAAAAATGCAGTAAATGAAACAGGCAAAATGGAGTACAGACGACTAAGAAATGAGATTGACAGAAAGTGCAAAATGGCTAAGCAGGAGTGGCTAGAAGGCAAATGCAAGGATGTAGAAGAATGTATAAATAGGGGAAAAATAGATACAGGCTACAGGAAAATAAAATAAACATTTGGAGATTAGAAAAACAGCTCTATGAATATCAAGGACACTGATGGAAAACCAGTTCTCAGCAAAGAAGGGAAAGCTGAAATGTGGAAAGAGTATATAGAGGGGCTCTACAAAGGAAATGAACTTCGAGACAATATTGTAGGAAGGGAAGAGGATGTAGAAGCAGATGAAATAGGAGATACTGTACTGAGAGAAGAATATGACGGAGCCCTGAAAGAACTAAGTCGAAACAAGGCCCCTGGAGTAGACGATATTCCCTCAGAGCTACTGAAGTCTCTGGGAGAACCAGCCATGACAAAATTGTTTCACCTGGTGTGTAAGATGTATGAGACAGGTGAAGTACCCTCAGACTTTAAGAAAAATGTTATAATCCCCATCCCTAAGAAAGCAGGTGCAGACAGGTGTCAAGACTACATAACCATCAGTTTAATAAGTCATGGCTGCAAAATATTAACGCGAATTATATACAGAAGGATGGAAAAGCTGGTAGAAGCCGACCTTGGGGTAGATCAGTTTGGGTTCAGGAGAAATGTAGGAACACGGGAGGCAATACTCACTTTACGGCTTATCCTAGAAGATAGATTAAGAAAAGGCAAACCTACATTTCTAGCTTTTGTAGATTTGGAGAAGGCTTTTGACAATGTTGATTGGAATAAACTCTTTAAGGTTCTGAAGCAAGCAGGAGTAAAATATAGGGAACGTAAGGGTATTTACAACTTGTACAAAAACCAGACAGCGGTTGTCAGAGTTGAAGGGCATGAAAGGGATGCAGTGGTTGGGAAGGGAGTAAGACAGGGTTGTAGTCTCTCTCCATTGTTGTTCAATTTGTACATTGAGCAAGCTATAAAGGAAAGCAAGGAGAAATTTGGAGAAGGAATTAAAGTTGAGGGTGAAGAATTAAAAATATTGCGTTTTGCCGACGACATAGTAATTCTGTCAGATACAGCAAAGGACCTGGAAGAGCAATTGTACGGAATGGACAGTGTGCTGAAAGGTGCATATAAGATGAACATTAACAAGAGCAAAACTAGGGTAATGGAGTGCAGTGTAAGAAAATCAGGTGATGCTGAAGGAATTAGATTGGGAAACGAAGCAATAAAGGAGGTAGATGAGTTTTGTTACTTGGGCAGTAAAATAACAAATGATGGTCGCAGTACAGAGGATATAAAATGCAGAATGGCAATGGGTAGAAAAGCGTTCTTGAAAAAGAGAAATTTGTTAACATCGAATATTTATTTAAGCCTAAGGAAGACCTTTCTGAAGGCATTTGTGTGGAGTGTTGCCTTGTATGGGAGTGAGACATGGACGATAAACAGTGCGGACAGGAGGAGGATTGAGGCTGTTGAAATATGGTGCTACAGAAGAATGCTGAAAATTAGGTGGGTGGATCGCGTAACTAATGACGAGGTACTGAACAGAATTGGGGAGAAAAGGAATTTCTCGCATACCTTGACTAAAAGAAGGGATAGATTGGTAGGACATATTCTTAGACATCAAGGCATTGTGAATTTAGCGTTGGAGGGAAGTGTATGGGGAAAAATCGCAGGGGAAGACCAAGAGATGGATACAGTAAGCAGATTCAGACAGATGTTGGTTGTCGTTCTTATGTGGAGATGAAGAGGCTTGCTCAGGATAGGGTATTGTGGAGAGCTGCATCAAACCAGTCTCCGGTGTGAAGACCACCACACACACCGCTCGGTGCCAAGCAAGTAGCTCCTAAATTAGCCTCACAAAGGTGATTGCATCCCCCTTGGCGACAGCGCTTGACAGACGCAAACGGTGACCCATCCAAGTACCAACGAAGTCCAACGAACCTCAACTTTGATGAACTAGTGGGTACCGGTGTGTCCAATGCACCACGGCCGTTGGCGTTTACAAAAAGCAGTCTGCGGCATTGTCCCTTGCGTTAGCTTTTAGTTATCGCGAATCTTTGGTGCAGTAAAAAGTTCAAGCAGGGAAAGAAGTTCACGTGACTCCTGAATATAAGAAAGGTGAGAGAACGGATCCGTGTGATTACAAACTAATATAATTAAGATCAGCTTTCCACCAGAATTATTGAACAAATTCTCATTTCGAATGTAATAAATTTCCTTGAGACGAAAAAGCTCTTGTTCACGCATCAACACGGTTTTAGAAAGCATCGCTCTTGTGAAACTTAAATTGCCCTTAACCCATTAATGAAGGGAAAGAAGGGAAATAGGCCAACTACCTATCCCTTGATTTGTGGAAGGCGTTTTACACGGTGCCACAATGCAAACTGCTAACTTAAGTACGAACATTCTCTCACATATGTGAATGGTTCGAAGACTCCTTAAGTAACAGAACACGACAGGTTGTCGATGGCGAGCGGTCATCAGAGACGGGAGTACCGTCAAGAATGATCCACGGAAATGTGAAGGGATCGCTATTATTTTTTTGTCTACATAAATAATCTCAGGATAGTTTTAGTAACATTCTGCGGCTGTTTGCTTATAGTACTGTTGTGTACGGAAAAGAGTACAAATGTTCAAATCTTATGAGACTTAACTACGGGGTCATCAGTCCCTACACTTACAAACTACTTATGAACTAGCTTATACGAAAGACGGTACAAACATCCATGCCCGAGGGAGGATTCGAATCCCCGACCGCAGCGTCCGTGCAAACCGTGACTGACGCGCCGCAGAACGCTCGGTCACTGCGGCTGGCGAAAAAGAGTAAAGACAGTAATAAGATAGAACATGAAAGACAAAATTCCTATTAGGTGTGATGATTGATAGGTAACTCTAGACGTATAAAATGTAAGGTGATGCTGACGAGTAGGGAAAAAATATCCCATAACGTGCAAATAGCAGCACAGGAATGGCTGCGTGATCTAAGGCTTCATGCTACGGACTCCCGCCAGAGGTTCGAGTTCTCCCTCGGGCACGGGTGTATGTGTTTGTTGTCTTCAGTGTAAGTTAGTTTAAGTAGTTTGTAACTCTAGGGACTGATGACCATAACAGTTTGGTCCATAGTTTGAAACTTATATGTTTAAAAAAAAATTAAATATTATAGTCGGGATCGGAGACTGAAACTAGCGTGAGTGTGCAGATGCAATAATACCTATCTATATTAGTACAGGACTGTGAATGTAAAAACTTATCTGAATATCGAGTAAGAGTAAATGTTATAATTAATCAGCCCGGCATCGACTGACAGCAATGAGTATGTTAATGCTCTTAACTATCCAGAACACGAGTCTGGTTAAAACAATGAATGACAAGTCCGGTTGTAACTCAAGTTCCTATTCGTTAATCAGACAGACAAATTATTCATTAATTAAATTAATTACTGATCAAAGTTTGATACTAATTTGATATCCAAAATTAAATGTGATCATGGTTGGAGTGATAGACAATCTCGAACAGTGACTGATAGGAGCGGAATGACGTAATGGTATGACACAATAAAAACGCTAAAGATGACAATCATATGCCTGTTAATTGAAGATTAAAGTTTAACTTACTACTGTGACACAGACTGAACATAACATCTATTGCGAACTTAATGGTGATTACTATTCGTCATTAACAAACAAAATGTTGTATTATCAAAACAGTGCATTAGCTAAGTAGGGTGCATACCAAATAATGCTGAATATAAATGTACTCGTATGTAGAATGACAAACAAACTATAATAGTAGTTGATAACAATGAAAGAAACCGATAATTGTGTAATTGACCAATTATTTAAAGTACATATCGAACTTAAGTTTATTAGATGACAAAGTGACTAAGTATAGATTCAGTTGCGAGCCTAGCAACAATTATTGTGTGTCCTGACACCTTCTGATCTAACTTTATTAATAAACCAATTATTGTGTTGGCAGCAAGTGGTGTAATTAATCTGTATAAAAAGGGCGCGTTACACAATAGACAAGAAATGCCGGTAGCCTTCTGATAAACTAGTTGCTTACGATTCTTGTATCAAAAAATGTAAGAGCATAACATATTGGGCTACTATGTATGTACGAAATGTTTAACAGACTCAACAATTTACTTCCCTACTCGGACTATGAATCATAAATAAATTTAAATTCACTCACCTCTTTTCTGTAGACAGCATTTTTTTCTCTTGCACTTTTTAAACATCACAATTACAATAAAAAATACGTAGCAGAAATAAAAACTTTCGACAATCCTAACGGCTTACAACAACTCTCTGTCTATTGCTTTCTACCAACATCTCACTCCGTCTGTCCACCCCCACACACTCACTCTCTCTCTCTCTCTCTCTCTCTCTCTCTCTCTCTCTCTCTCTCTCTCTCTCTCTCTCTCGTTACCCACCGCCGCCGACTCAACAGTTCAAATAATTCCTCTGACCAGAGGGTGACAGTGATAATATACAGTGCTGCCACCCTTCAAGGTTTACAAATTTACAAACATCTGAACATTTGTTCCACTGCAGTATTAGTAGTGTACTGCTTGGCACAGTCGCGCAGATAAAATATCTCTGCGAAACGTTGAAGAACAATATTACATGGGACGACCGGGTAAGGACAGTTATGGGGCAGGCACATGGTCGACCGGCTTATTGGTATAATTTTGGGTACATATGGTTCATCTGTAAAGTAGACCGCTTATAGAAGACGTGAGTACTGCTGAAGTATTTGGCATACCCACCAGATCAGTTTGAAGGATGATACAGAAGCAGCTCAGATGCGGAATTCTGGTTGCCATTTTTCGGCCAGGAAAACTTAAAAGTCGACCACTGTACGAAACAATAGCTTTGTTTTATCACTAAAATTAGCAAATGAGGTCCGTGTGAACTACTGGTTACACCCTGCTACAAAGCCTTGTTCCCTAGCCAAACTGAGAACTGACTCGTTTAAAACTACTTCAATAAGAGGACGTTAATACTACAATCCACCCCCATGAACCACAGATATTGCCGAGGTGGGGTGGCTTGCGTGCCTCAACGATGCAGATAGCCGTACCATAGATGCAACCACAGTGAAGGGGTATCTGTGGAGAGCCCAGACAAACTTGTGGATCCTGAAGAGGGGCAGCAGCCTTTTCAGTAGTTACAGAGGCAACAGTCTGGATGATTGACTGAGCTGGCCTTGTAACATCAGCTAACATGGTTTGGCCATGCAGTTACTGCGAACGGCTGAAACCAAAGGGAACTACAGTCGTTACTTCTTCGAGGACCTGCAGCTCTACTGCATGACTATATGATTACGGCGTCTTCTTGGGTAAAATTTTCCGGAGGTAAAGTAGTCCCCCATTCGGATCTCCGGGCGGGGACTACTCAGGAGGGTGTCGTCATCAAGAAAAACAAAACAGGCATTCTACGGGTCGGAGTGTGGAATGTTCTAACCGTCAATCGCGTAGGTAAGCCAGAAAATATGAAAAGAGAAATGAATAGCTTAAAGTTAGATATGGTAGGGATTAGTGAAGTTCGGTGGCAGGATGAACAGGATTTCTGGTCAGGTGAGTACAGGCTTATCAATACAAAATCAGTTGGTGGTAACGCAGGAGTAGGTCTGATAATGAACAAGAAAATAGGAACTATGAACAGCACAGTGAACGCATTATCGTAGTAAAGATAGACACGAAGCCAACACCGACCACAGTAGTGCAAGTTTATATGCCTACTAGCACGTCCGATAATGAGGATATCGAAAAAATGTATGAGGAGTTAAATGAAATCATTCAGAAAGTTAAGGGAGACGAAAACTTGATTGTGGTGGGGGACTGGAACTCGCTAGTAGGAAAGGGAAGGAAATCTAGTAGGTGGATATAGACTGGGAAAAATGAATGAAAGAAGAGATCGCTTGGTAGAATTTTGCGCAGAGCACAATTTAATGATCACCAACACTTGGTTTAATCATGAAAGAAGGCTGTATACGTGGAAGAGACCAGGAGACACTGGAAGGTACCATATTGACTTTATAATGGTAAGAAATAGATTTAGAAACCAGGTTCTAAACTTTAAAATGTTCAAATGTTTGTTAAGCTTATGGGACTTAACTACGGGGTCATCAGTCCCTAAACTTACAAACTACTTATGAACTACTTACGAACTAGGACGGCACAAATATCCATGCCCGAGGGGGGATTCGAACCCCCGACCGCAGTGGCCGTGCTGACCGTGACTGGAGTGCCTCAGTCACCTCGGCCACCGCGGCCGGCTAAACTTTAAACATATCCAGAGGCAGATATAGACTCTGACCATAACTTATTGGTTATTAAAACTTAAGAGACCGCAGAAAGGCAGGAAAAGTTAGGAGATGGAACCTGGACAAATTGAAACACCCAGAGGTGGTTGAGAGTTTCCAAGGGAGCATAAGGCAACGATTGACTGGAACGGGGGAAAGTTATACGGTAGAAGAAGAATGGATAGCTCTGAGAGATTGGGTAGTGAAGGCAGCAGATGACCATATAGGCAGAAGGAGAAGGCCTAATAGAAATCCCTGTATAACACAGGTTATACTGAACTTAATTGATGAGAGGAGATAATATAAAAATTCAGCAAGTGAAACAGTAAAAAGGGAGTACAAACGTCTGAGAAATGAGATTGACAGGGAGTGCAGACTGGCTAAGCAGGAGTGGCTAGAAGACAAATGCAGAACCGTAGAAGACTGCATAACTAGGGGAGAGATAGATACCGCCTACAGTAAAATTAAAGAGATATTTGGAGACAGGAAAAGAAGCTGTATGAATATCAAGAACTCAGATGGAAAACCAGTACTAAGCAAATATGGGAAAGCGGAATTGTGGAAGGAATATGTAGAGGGCCTATACAAAGCAGCAACCGTTACCTCGCGGTAAGGAATATGTGTATAAGATTTGGTTGAAATCGGTCCTGTGGTTTAGGAGGAAATTGTAACATTGCCGCCTGATGTAGTAATTTTTCCCAGCATATCATTGTTTATGACGCCATATCTCGTGAACTATGTGTTGTAGTGATCCTTACACTTACGGCGACCTTCCTCGTGGATTGAAGCTTACGTGTGCAATATTTCATAAAGATTGTACACACAAACAAACACACGGACACACTGATTTATATATAAAGATTTTTTAGCATACCTCATATATGAATTTGAAGGCAAATGCAAGGATGTAGAAGAATGTATAAATAGGGGAAAAATAGATACAGCCTATAGGAAAATAAAATAAACATTTGGAGATAAGAAAAACAGCTCTATGAATATCAAGGACACTGATGGAAAACCAGTTCTCAGCAAAGAGGGGAAAGCTGAAAGGTAGAAAGAGTATATAGAGGGGCTCTACAAAGGAAATGAACTTCGAGACAATATTGTAGGAAGGGAAGAGGATGTAGAAGCAGATGAAATAGGAGATACTGTACTGAGAGAAGAATTTGACAGAGCCCTGAAAGACCTAAGTCGAAACAAGGCCCCTGGAGTAGATGATATTCCCTCAGAGCTACTGAAGTCTCTGGGAGAACCAGCCAAGACAAACCTGTTTCACCTGGTGTGTAAGATGTATGAGACAGGCGAAGTACCCTCAGACTTTAAGAAAAATGTAATAATCCCCATTCCAAAGAAAGCAGGTGCAGACAAGTGTGAAAACTACAGAACCATCAGTTTAATAAGTCATGGTTGCAAAATATTAACACGAATTATATACAGAAGGATGGAAAAGCTGGTAGAAGCCGACCTCGGGGAAGATCAGTTTGCGTTCAATACGGGAGGCAATACTCACTTTACGGCTTAGCTTAGAAGATAGATTAAGAAAAGGCAAACCTACATTTCTAGCTTTTGTAGATTTGGAGAAGGCTTTTGACAATGTTGATTGGAATAAACTCTTTAAGCTTCTGAAGCAAGCAGGAGTAAAATACAGGGAACGTAAGGTTATTTACAACTTGTACAAAAACCAGACAGCGGTTGTCAGAGTTGAAGGGCATGAAAGGGATGCAGTGGTTGGGAAGGGAGTAAGACAGGGTTGTAGTCTTTCTCCATTGTTGTTCAATTTGTACATTGAGCAAGCTATAAAGGAAAGCAAGGAGAAATTTGGAGAAGGAAAAAAGTTGAGGGTGAAGAATTAAAAACATTGCGTTTTGCCGACGACGTTGTAATAATCTCAGAGACAGCAAAAGACCTGGAAGAGCAGTTGAAGGGAATGGACAGTGTGCTGAAAGGTACATATAAGATGAATATTAACAAGAGCAAAACTAGGGTAATGGAGTGCAGTGTAAGAAAATCAGGTAATGCTGAAGGAATTAGATTGGGAAACGAAGCAATAAAGGAGGTAGATGAGTTTTGTTACTTAGGCAGTAAAATAACAAATGATGGTCGCAGTACAGAGGATATAAAATGCAGAATGGCAATGGGTAGAAAAGCGTTCTTGAAAAAGAGAAATTTGTTAACATCCAATATTGATTTAAGCCTAAGGAAGTCCTTTCTGAAGGCATTTGTATGGAGTGTTGCCTTGTATGGGAGTTAGAAATGAACGATAAACAGTGCGGACAGGAAGATAATTGAGGCTTTTGAAATATGGTGCTACAGAAGAATGCTGAAGATTAGGTGGGTGGATCGCGTAACTAACGAGGAGGTACTGAACAGAATTGGGGAGAAAAGGAATTTCTGGCATACCTTGACTAAAAGAAGGGATAGATTGCTAGGGCACATTCTTGGACATCAAGGAATTGTGAATTTAGGGTTGGAGGGAAGTGTGTGGGGAAAAAATCGCAGGGGAAGATCAAAGGAAGGATACAGTAAGCAGATTCAGACAGATGTAGGTTACCGTTCTTATGTGGAGATGAAGAGGCTTGCTCGGGATAGGGTATTGTGGAGAGCTGCATCAAACCAGTCTCCGGAGTGAAGACCACAACAACAACAACATAAATTTTATACTGGTAAAACGTTGATACGAAAAATCGCAAAAGTAATATACATATAGGTTTTATTCAATACATTCAATAAATATGTATCTAGAAACCTTCCTGTATTACAATGCAACGTTAAGTCAAAACTTGAAAGTAATCAATCGATAACTTACGGAGAGTAATGGCTATGGCTATACACAAACTAATACATATTGCTAGAGCTGTAGTTATTGCCCAAATTATTTCTTGAAGCTATGCGAAGCAGATTGTTGTCGTATAGGTTTCCCAACTAAACAGTTGCTACTTGATGTACGAATTTAAATTAGGTTTACAAATACAAAACGATTCGTGACGTATGATTTTGTACCTGACTTCCATGTAAAATTGCAAGCGCAGTGTCCGTGTTCAACTACGCAACAATGCAAATAAACGTCTCTCCCTATGCGGGAATTACAAAATGGAAAGTACGAATATTTATGGGTACCAGATAATGTGGGGCATATTGAAGTTCGGGTAGGTTATCGCTAGAGCTCATAAAAGGGAGGAAATCCTGGTTCTAAACCCGGTCCGGCACAAATTTTCATACGTCATCAATAAATTGCGCAACTGATACGTAATTCATATTCGCAATTGGGTATACATATCTTGTCTCCACCTAATATGTTTAGAGACTATTGAAGTAGGTATTTCACTTAATGCAAAGCCAAATTAATTCATTCAATTCATTATAAAAGTGCAGAGAGGCAATGAACAAAGCTTGGGGGCTCCTGCATTAATGTTTTTGTTCCTAAACCAGTTCTGCGCAGTTATTCATTCTGTCTGCTTTAGGGAACTTGGGAGCGAAAACGCCTTTGTTAGCTTTAATTACACGTTCTGAAATTAACTCCAAACAAAAGCAAGCAACTTTGCTTTGTCTGTTATACCTTGGAAATTCCAGTTCTCAACTGTGCATGAAGGAAAGAAGGTTACAGTTTCACGTCTTGTCGGGCAGCGAAAGAGAGTGTCTCCTTGAGATGGGTGAAATTTCACGAGCAGTCATTATAATATCAAACTTATTGGAACAAACCATACATCTGAACATTTTAGTAGCGTCTCGACAGTCTGATAACTTAATATCTTCGCTAGCATGTCGTCGACTTGAAAATCCTCAAGAGATACTCAAACTACTTTAAGTGATTGTAGAAGGTGGACTACAAGGTAGGGTAAGAACATATGTCGGTGAAGATGAGACTCAAAATAACTAATCTCTCTTAGTGCTGTAAAGCAAACGTCAAACAAATACAGCGTGAAAAACTAAACCAGAGTAACCTAGCAGTTTTCAAGGATCGCTTAAAGCAAAGAAGACTGTGAGTGAGTATTTTATTCGTTTAATAAATTTTTATAGCTAGCCATGCTACTGCAATGTTTACACTTGCGATACACGTATCAAACATGTTTGATAGAGCTGTTTTTTCCTCTACTTTCTTAGAGTTTACAGAAGCCAAGGATATACACAATATACCATAAAATGTTTCAAAATAAATAAATTGTTCGTCAGTCAATTAAATGTTCATTTTTCCCTTGTAACTGTGTTTTGTCGCCATTAAACGTATAGCTAATGATCAGGTTCCGTCAGCTTAGCTTTAGCTTCTCTTACGTGATAATGGCGTTTTACAATTACGAAACAAGTCGTTTAGAGAACTACTTTCCATCTACATTTTCTTAGTTGAAATTCACTATGAGTTAACATCAAATCACTTTAAAACACTAACATATTTTACGCAGTTAGCGATACATCAAGAAGTTCTTAATAAATATTTTAAGCGTAGCTAGATGAAGATCGAAGTTCATAATGGAATCACACTTCATTTCAAGTGTGGCTACTCGTATAATAAGACTTAGGTATATATAATTTTGACTAGTTACTTAGGCCTGCCACACACGTTCCGGTATACCTGTCAGGCAAATCAGCACAGGAATACAGGAAAGGTATACCTGTGAACGCTGGAGCACACACATGCTGCGGTAAACCGCAGTCGAGAAATGGCGAGCAGACAAGAAGACGAAGCTATCGCGTTAGTCGGTTTGTTAGTGGCCATGAAGGGTAAAAGGAATCGAATATGATCGCACTGAAACGTCTGAACCACGGGAACATAACGTCTGCTGCTAAAAAACTTAGAAATCTGTTCCCTTCATACATCATGAATGAAGGCAAAGTTCCATGGCAAGACAATAGGGTTCTTCGAAACAAAAAATAGACTAAAAGAAGAAGCTTGGCCTCAGTATGTTAATAATTCATACAGTTAAAACATTTTTCATTAATATTAATAAAAGATATGGACTCTAAATATAAACTTTGCATTTGTTCAAATGTTTGTTAAGCTTATGGGACTTAACTACGGGGTCATCAGTCCCTAAACTTACAAACTATTTATCAACTACCTTATACTAAGGACGGCATAAATATCCATGCCCGAGGGGGGATTCGAACCACCGACCGTAGTGGCCGTGCAGACCGTGACTGGAGCGCCTCAGTCCCCTCGGCCACCGCGGCCGGCTTTCCATTTGTAAATATAAAATGTCATTAAATTACACTGTATGAGTATTATAAATTACTTCATCGATCTCACATCCATCCTCATCATCCAAGTTTGACACAGACGCGCCAGGAGTATCTTGGTCGCCACTAAAATCGAACAGAGCTAAGTACCACAATTTTGTGTGTACATGTTGTCTGTTGAAGCTCCAGTTTTCATTGACATGTTACGCTTCTTCTCTTCTTTAGGTACATTACTTCTTAAATTAGTTTTTTTTTCACTACAGATTGCTTTGTAGTGTCGGTTCTAGCTCCTTCAGTTTAATAACAAGTCTTTTTTTTTAATCAAATGTTTGTATAGCTTATGGAACTTAACTACGGGGTCATCAGTCGCAAAACTTACAAACTACTTATGAACTAGCTAATCCTAAGGACGGCACAAATATCCATGCCCGAGGTGGGATTCGAACCCCTACGGTAGTTGCCGTGCAGACCGTGACTGGAGCGCCTCATTCCCCTCGGCCACCGTGGCGGGCAACAAGTCTTTCATAGGCTGCATCGCTCTTTTCACGGTCGTCGTACTGTTTACTTTTCACCTGCCACAGACAAGGTTCCAACCGATACATTTCGATAAACTCCTGTATCACTTGGTTCCGTTTCCGATTTGACATGTCGAGTAGAAGAGTTGAGCAGTACCGTCACTAGTTAACACTGGTGTGCACGTAAATAGAAAGACACCGGCGCGCTCTACTCAAGGAGCTAGGCCCAGCAAACCAAAAACCTGTACAGGCGTGCCGGAGTGACTCACACACACGCTCAGGTCTACACGTCTGCGCCGGTAGAAAGAATTGGATTTTTATTCTTCTCCGGTCGCCTGCGCAGTTTGGCCTGAAGCGACTGGCACACACGCTCCGGTTTACCTGTACAGGTGACCTGTACAGCTTTACCTGACAGGTATACCGTAGCGTGTGTGGCGGGCCTTAGAAACTTCAGGGACATACACTTACGGAAATAAAAATTGGTACACTGTCTTATAGTTTTCCTATTCATCCAAGATTTATTGTTGAAACAGTGCAAATTATTACATTTACAGAACAATAATTGAACCGCTTCTGAGGTAGCAAGTGTCTATGCATGCTGAAACACGCGTATCAGCATTTGTTGGAGCTCCTGCGGGCGCTGATTCCGGCATCCAATCGATCATGAAGACGGGGAATACAGTCTAGGAATGCATTATTCCACAACTGTTCTGTCTACATCTACATAGATACTCTGCAAGTCAAAGTGCATGGTAGAGGGTTCATCTAACCAGCTTTATGATATAGCTCTGTACCTCCATTCTCGAACAGCTCGCGTTAAATCGGAAGATCTAAAACGTTCTGTTTTCGATATGTTTTCTCTTATTTTATTAGAATGATCATGTGTTCCTATGTAGAAAGCTGCTGACAATATATGTTCCCACTCTGAAGAGAAAGTTGTTGAAAGAAATTTTGCGAATAGATCTCGCCGCAACAAATCTACATCTACATGGGATACTCTGCAAATCACATTTAAGTGCCTGGCAGAGGGTTCATCGAACCACCGTTATACTATTTTATCTCCCATTCCATTCTCGAATAGCGCGCGGGAAGGATGAACACCTGAATCTCTCCGTTCGGGCTCTGATTTCTCTTTTTTTTCTGATGATCATTTCTACCTATGTAAGTGGGAGTCAACACTATATTTTCGCATTCGGAGGAGAATGTTGGCGATTGTAGTTTCGTAAGCAGCCCACGCCGCAGCGATAAGCGTCGTTGTTGTAATGATTCCCATCCCAGATCCTGTATCGTTTCCGTAACGCTGTCTCCCCTGTATCGTGACTCTTTCGATGTCCTCCGTCAAACCCACCTGATAAGGATCCCACACTGGGCAGCACCATTCCATAAAAGGACGGATAACCGTAGTGTACGCAGTTTCTTTAGTAGTTCTGTTGCATCTTTTAACGGTTCTGCCAATAAAACGCAGTCTCTGGTTCGCCTTTCCCACGACACTATCTTCGTGTTCTTTCCAATTTAAGTCAGAAGTAATTGTAATTCCTAGGTATTTTGTGGAGTTTACGGCCTTTACATTTGATTGATTTATCTTGTAAACAGAGTTTAACGGATTTCTTTTCGTACTCATGTGGACGACTTCACATTTTTCATTATTTAGAGTCAATTGCCAATTCTTACACCATACAGATATCTTATTCAAATCGTTCTGCAGTTGGTTTTGATCTTCAGATGATTTTACTAGACGGTAAATGACGGCGTCATCTACAAACAACCTAAGAGAGCTACTTAGATTTTCCCCGAAATCTTTTATGTAAATAAGGAACAGCAGAGGACCAATAACACTACCCTGTGGAACGCCCGATATCACCCCTGTTTTAGTCGATGCCATACCATCGATTACTACAAACTGTGTCCTCTCTAAGAGGAAATCCCCTATCCAGTCGCAAATTTGGGGCGATATACCGTAACCACGCAATTTGATTAAAAGACGTTTGTGAGGTACGGTGTCAAAAGCCTTCTGGAAATCAAGGAATATGGAATCAATTTGCGAACCTTGTCGATAGCACACATCACTTCGTGTGAATAAATAGCTAGTTGTGTTTCGCATGAACGATATTTTCTAAATCCATGTTGACCTTGGGCCAATAGATCATTCTGTTCGAGATAATTCATAATATTTGAATACAGGATATGTTCCAAAACCCTGCTGCAAATTGAAGTCAATGAAATAGGCCTGTAGTGTAATGAGTTACTCCTACTGCCTTTCTTGAATATCGGTGTGACCTGTGCAACTTTCCAATCTTTTGGTATAGATCCTTCTTTGAAAGAGCGGTTGTATATGACTCCTTTCTTTCAATTATTTCCACCCCAATTCCTGCAGATTTCCTTGACGCTCTCTCCTCCATATAGCGATAATACAGAACGATCTGCCTTTCTCCGAACTTTCTCTAAATCATCGACCTGTCTCACTTCGTGTGGATCCCACAATGCGCAGCAATACTCCAAAATCGGACGCACAAGTTTAGCGTTTCCTTAAGAGAGCTGCCTTATCTTCTTTTCTGCTAATGAAACGTACTCCTTGCTTCGCCTTTCCTACAATGTTTTCTATGTGGTTTTTTTTTTTTTCATTTTAAGTTGTACGTAATTGTTACGCCTAGGTATTTAGTAGAACTGAGGACCTGTCTGAGGTTTAAAGGATTTCTTTTAGTTGTCATATGGATGACCTCACACTTGTCATTATTAAGGGTCAATTTGCCATATTTTTGCACCAAATAGATATCCTGTCTAAATCATATTGTAGTTTTTTTATCTTATGGTGACTTCACTAACCGATAAATGACAGCATCATCCACGAACAGTCTAAGAGATCTACTCATATTGTCCCCTAATTCGTTTATAAAAATAAGGAACAGTAGTGGGCGTATAACATTTCCATGTGGAACGTCAGATGTCACTCCAGAGCTACTCGATGACTTTCCGTCAATTACAACGTACTGTGTCCTGTCTGACAGAAAATAACGAATCCAATTGCACAATTGTGACGGTATTCCATAAGCACGCAGTTTGATTAGAAGACGCTTATGAGGTACAATGTCGAAAGCCTTACGGTAATATAGAAGTACGGAATCTATTTGACATCCCTTGTCGATAGCACTCATCACATCATGTAAGTAAAGAGATAGCTGTGTTTCACGAGAACGATGCTGTCTACATCCGTGTTGACTATGGGCCAATAGGTCGTTCTCTTCGATGTAATATTTGAGGGAAGAATATGTTGTAAAATACTGCTACAAACCGACGTAAATGATATAGACCAGTAAATTTGCGGATCACCCCTATTGCCTTTCTTGAATATTGGAATGACCTCTGTGCAATTTTCCAGTCTTTCAGTAGGGAACGTTCGCTGAGCGAGCGGTTGTACATGATAGTTAGGTTGTGCCGCAAGTGTTTCGGGTTGACGAATCCCGCTTGCGCGTATGAAATCAAAGTGTTTAAATGTTTGTTAATATATGGAACGAAACTACTGCGGTTATCAGTTTCTAGGCTACAAACTACTTTAACTTAAACTAACATAATGACAACCAAACGCCAAACCTCGAGGGTGGTCTCGAACCTCAGGCAGAAGCACCTTCTCAATCTCTGGCAAGGTACCTAGAACCGCTCGAGTACAATCTCACGTCGATTAGGGATAGGACCGGAGAATGAACTGGACGGGAAGGTTGCTGCACACCTTGGATAAGACGTCCAGTTTTACATGCTGTGTGTGTGTGTGTGTGTGTGTGTGTGTGTGTGTGTGTGTGTGTGTGTGTGTGAAAATTATGCTCCTGAAACAATACATCATCTTCCTGTTGCAAGAATGACAAAGGAAACAGATTAGGTGAATACTTGTCCCATAGATCATATATACGACATTACGTAATGATGTGGAACGTGTCAGTTTAGTAAATGTTGTCTATACATGACAATCAATATTTTAAGGATTTTTTTATTTCAATTTTTTTATTTTAAGTTTTATCTAAAAAATTATCTAAATGTAGAAGGATTTGCTATTAATTTATTTTTATATACTAATTGCTATCTGTCAGACATTTGATGTTACTTGATAAGTGACCGAACACTTTTGTTGAAGCATAATCCACTACTTTCTGTGCCAAAGTTAGATTTAATCTTTAATAATAAATATCACCCTAGTGTTGTAGCTATGCACACTGCTATTACTTTTTAATTGGGTCGGATTATTGTTAATCACAAACTCCATATTGTGAAGCTACAGTGAAGATCCCTAGATCCCTAAATAAATATCTGCAGGATGATCTTGGGTGGGCTCCAGCAGTTATTCTGATTACACGTTTTGGTGCAACGAATACTTTTTTACTCAATGTTGAATTGCCACAGAATATAATACCATATGAAAGCAGGCATAGTAAGCTAATTTACTGAGATGTATATCACCGAATTTTGCAATGACCCTGATAGCATAAGTAGCTGAACTCAAACGTTTCAGCAGATCTTCAATGTGTTTCTTCCAATTCAATCCCTCTTCAATGCAAACACCTAACCATTTTTAATATTCTGCCTTAGCAACAGATTTATGTTCAAAGTCTAAATTTATTAATGGTATCATGCCATTTTCTGTATGAAACTGTATATACTGGGTTTTATCAAAGTTTAATGAGAGTCAATTTGTACAGAACCACTTAAGTTTCTGAAAGATATCGTTTACAACTTCATCAGTTAATTCCTCTTTGTCAGGCGTGAAAGCTATACCTGTGTCATCAGCAAACAGAACTAACTTAGCATCTTCGTGAATGTAGAATGGCAAATCATTAACATATATTAAGAACAGCAAAGGTCCCAAGACCGAACCTTATGGGACCCCACTTTTGTTAACTACTCAGTTACAGGAAATGCTTCTTGTACATTACGTTAACTGCGTATCCCAACTTTCTGCACTCTGCCAGTTAAGTATGATTTAATCAATTTGTGCACTGTCCCACTCATACCACAATGCTTAAGCTTATCTACAAGAATCCCATGATTTACACAATCAAAAGCCTTTGAGAAATCACAAAAAATCCCAACTGGTTATGTCCGGTTATTCAAAGCATTTAATATTTCATCAGGGAAGGTATAAATAGCATTTTCTGTTGGAAAACCTTTTTGAAAACCAAACTGACATTTTGTTACAACTTTATTTTTACTAATATATGAAGCTACTCGAGAATACATAACCTTTTCAAACATTTTGAATAAAGCTGTTAGAAGTGAGATGGGGCGGTAGATGTTGACATCAGACGTATCCCCCTTTTTATGCAAAGGTTTAACGATAGCGTACTTCACTCTATCCGGGGAAATACCGTGCTTTAAAGAGCTATTACATATATGTCTGAGAATCCTACTTATCTGTTGGGAATAAGCCTTTAATACCCTGCTGGAAATGCCATCAATTCCATGTGACCTTATACTCTTGAGAGAGTTTATTATTTTCCTAATTTCTGAAGGAGAAGTGAGTGGAATATCAATTATATCCAACTGTGTAGGTATGTCCTCTTTCATTAACTGGCTTTTACAACATTCTGCACGTACCGAGCGCTGGTCAGCATTCGCTCCACACACACACACAAAAGGTGAACGAGAGTTGTAGCGTATCGCATCCCAGGCCATGGGGTCTTGGACCAGTTCACTCAGTGAAGAGCGCTCGTCAGCTCTACGTCGTACGAGCAAATGACCGTCACTTACATGTAGGCATGAGCTACTATCATCCCTGAAGACCATTGCCAACTGTTCCATCTTCCAAATGATCGTCTGACGGCTCCTCGATATTGTAGTAACGGTTGGCTATAGTTGTAATTTGTGATTTCTTCCACCGTATACGATCTCTAGCGATTGACCGAGGAGTTGACGGAATAAAAAAGGTGTAATGAACCTACGTTTATAAATGCAGTCTAAATACGTGTTGCAGCATGCAGCCACAGTTACAGTAGGCATCGTTTCCTCCTAGCGTGTGCTAATGTTCCTCATTCTGTGCCATTAAGGATTCATGGGGCTAAGTGGTTGCTACAGGATGGTGCTCCAGAGGAATACGTCTCCACGGGGCGATGGACCAAACGAGGAGGTCCAGTTGCGTGGACAGCTGGTTCCCCGCATCTCAACATACATTTTAAGCCCGCGAGATGGCGTGTAGAACACTGTCCGTTTAAAACTGTACACTAACGTTTTAAACTTCCTAGTGCAACTGGCGAGCACAGCCAGTCACTATTCGGACTTCAGCTTTGGCGTTGTGCTATTCTACGGGCGAAAATGCAGCACCTATCTGCCATAATTCCCGCCACGCTAGGCAAGTGGACACTGTTTTGAATTAAACGTGTTGGATAATTAGTAGCTGCATGCGACCAACCAAAGTGGAGCACCTGTATCAGCTAGCAGGTATAGCTGCGCCTGACATCAGGCGTGAAGCTGTTGGGCGAACGGAAGGGCATAGAGACTTCTCGTGTTCATCCACTGTTTGGTCTCCCACCAGCTCGTCCAGAAAAAGATTTGTAAGAGTTTTTTTCAGCAACAACAACACAAACGAAGCTATACACATGTGGAAAAAGAGAGTAGAAATTGCTACCCTATGCTAGAGAAAACCTAAAGGAGAGCTACCGCCCAGTCATAGTGAGAACTGGTATACCTGGAGGCCCCTCAACAGGAAACGAACTGGTGTTGGGCGGTTTGAAGCAAGCATCGAAAAATGGGGGTACATTAGTGAACACTCAACCTATGCATGTGGCGAGGAGCAGACAATGTCTCACCTGCGCAACTGTCATCTGTGCCCGTCATCCTGCAATGAAGAGGATGTAAGGCTGGCCAACTTTAATGTTTTGGACGTAGCCCGTTTCTGGGTGAAAACAATTTAAGTTAATGACTGTTACTCTCTATAAATATAATGTATTTGTAACTATTTATTTATGTATTGTATGCCGACTTTAATGCCTTGAACTTTGCCCACTTCTTGGTAAAAATAATTTTAATTACTAATTTATCTTTTTCTACTTTTAAAATGTTAATGCCTATTGTCCAGGCACTTGTTTACTCTATTGCTGGTTAGCTTTACTGCAATTAACTTGTAATTGACGTCTTTTACGCGAATAATAATAATAAAAAGCAGTGGTCAACGCCACCTTTCTTTCACGAGTGAACGTATTTAATATTTCGGAATTTGTTTTCGCTGGCGTATACGCTGATATGTAATCGAAATATTGTAACTAATTTCTGTGTGTACCAAAACTAATTATATGATGTACACACGCTGGCTTAGTCAAGGGTTTATTGTACGGAGTAATGTGTGGAGTAGGGCAGTACTATCGCTGAAAGCGCGGAATCGCGCAGCGAGAGAGAGCATTTGCAGGTCATGTCGAGACTGTGTGTGGGACGTCGCAGTCAATTGCCAGCGGTTGTGGTAGGCAGTGGAGAGCAAGTTGCTAATTTAATGTTGGCCTGCCACAATAAGTGGGCACAACGTACTTAATCGAGATAAAGGCATATTTCGTCGATAAGAATTGTCTGCTCCCGCCAATTGTTTAGTGCAAGGCATTAATCTGCAGCCACATCACGCCTTTTAGATAAAGTAACATCTACATCTACATAGATACTCTGTAAATCACATTTAAGTGCCCGGCAGAGGGTTCATTGACCACTTTCATAACCTTTCTCTTCAGTTCCATTCTCTAATAGCGCGCTAGAAGAAAAAACACCTAAATCGTTTCGTTTTCGATCTGATTTCTCTTATGTTATTGGGATGGTTACGTCTCCCTATGTAGGTGGGTTCTAGCAAAATATTTTCACATTCAGAAGTAAAATTCGGTAGTTTGAAATTTCGAAAATAGATCTCGCCCTAACGAATAACGTCGTTCTTTTAATGACTTCAACCTCAAATCGTGCAACATTTCCGTGACGCTTTCCCCCCTGGAACGTGATAAAACAAAACTAGATGCCCTTCTCTGAACCTTCTCAATGTCTTCCGTCAGTCCCACCTGTGAGGGTCCCACGCTGGGCAACAGTACTCCAGGAGAGGACGCACAAGTGTGATGTAGACAGTCTCTTTGGTGGAGCAGTTGCATCTTGGAAGCGTTCTGCCAATGAATCGTAACCTTTGGTTCAGCTTCCCCACAATATTTTCTGTGTTCTCTCCAGTCGTGTTCGTATTTGTAACTTCTAGGTATTTGGTAGAATTTAAGACCTTACGGTTGGACTGATTTACCGTGTAATTGAAGTTCAGCGGATTCCTTTTAGTGGTCATGTGTATTACTTCACACTTTTCATTATTTAGTGTTAATTGTCAATTTTCGCACCATGTAGAAATTTTGTTGAAATTGCTTTGCAGTTGATTTTGATCTTCTGTTGACTTCACTAACCTATAAATGACAGCATCACCCGCGAAGGAGCTTTCAGATTGTCTCCTAAATCATGTATAAACACAAGGAGGAGTAGGGGACCTATAACGCTTCCCTGGGGAACGCCATATATCACTTCTGACATCCGACCAGTTTATTTAAATCAGCAAATACCGCTAGGCAGAGTATTAGTGGGAATTCTAGCAGCAGTGAAACGAGTTACTTTAAAAACGAACTCATTATCCAAAGTCCAGACAGGTTCCTTTCTGTCCAACCATTTCCGAGGGTCTTCCTGAAGCTGAAATGACTGTTAATTTGCAGTTGATCCATTGGGATAGTGTTGTAGCAGTCAGTTTTTGTTAATTCAATGACGGTATTAAAAGAACAGCAAGAGTTTGCTACTAATCATGAAATATCTAATGAACTTTCGTACAATAAATGTATTGTAATTTTACCATTAATTACTTAAAAATGTAGTTGTTGTGACTAACGTTTTAGGACAGTGAAGACTTTGGCAAATGTTTAAAGAAAGGGGAATATTCCATAGTAAAATTAATTATGTCAAGCTAACAGACTTTTACATAACTTTTGATTACTACAAAATTTCTGGAAGTTAAGTAAGTATTAAGATATGATGTGCATTTTTCTTTAATTATCAAAGTTGCATTTCTGCTAACTGTATTTTGTTGCCTTTCGCTTTTAGTTACAGAATTAATTATTTATTTGTGTGAACATGTTGCATTATATGTGTCTTTTGATACCCATTTTAGCTCGTGTAGTGCTAAATCTCTGCCCGCCCAATTACACAATTAACAGACCAGTGATAAATTTTGATTTCACTAACTTGTCTTTCAATTATTTTGCTCACACATCAAGCTGTCAACCGAAAATTATCTCTTTTTACAAATTATTTTATTCCAACAACCTTTACCGTGCTTACTGACAATTTCTTTCATTATTATTATTATTATTATTATTATTATTATTATTATTATTGTTATTTGCGAATTGTCCCTTCCGCCAACTGGTCAGTGTTGCGAAAGGCTACAATGCATCATCGTCCCTGTTACAACCTCCACTACATTTTCGGCTTATTTTAGCAATAGCCTTTCCATCTGGCTAGGAACAATAGACATATGGCTAATTATAACTGTTTTAATCCTACCGTTATTGTGGGGAGGATGTAATAGTATGAAAGGGAAGGACTTTTGTTCTCTTTAAAACTAAACTTTTTTTTCCCTTTAAAATGAAAACTTTTCCAAAAGTAACGGGAACTTGACCAATGTGGTACAATAAAAACAGGAATTACAAGACTTATTTCACAATGAAAAATTTTAAAGTTGTTTGGATACACTATTTAAATTTGCTTCATGGCGGGTTTAACACATCACAGGAGAAAAGGACTCTAGTTTTTCAAACATCTACCAGTTTAAAAGACGTATATTCGTATGTGAGATAAAATGATCTCTTGTAATATCTACTCTGCAAAGTAGTTACAGGGGTGTCACAGTCCCCTACCGCTTATTTAGAAGTAATGGTTACAGTCTCAGGTTAAGCGGTACAAGTCACAGAATTCAATTAGGCCTAATTGCATTTTTAATAGTTTTTGCAACTCAAAATTGAAAGACATTTATACGCTGTCTCAGTCATATAGTGTGAAAATAGTTTTAAAGCGATTAAATTCTTAAGTACATAGGGGGGCAGAGGATACCACGCTCCAAGGCGCGGGCCCTCTAGGGAGACGCCTGTCCGCCATTGACGCTTGTCCGCTATTGGTCGAGAGCAGATACCCACGAGCTTACGACAGTAACCCTGGCCTCCGATCCTTGATTGTCGTGAGTGGACTCGCGCTCCCCCGATAATACATTTTTAGTCTGGGGAAACGTCCCAGAATAAATTAAATCCGTCCCAATCATCCGGCTCCAAACTAGGCCTTCCTTGGTTGTAAGGCATATGCCGGAACTGGTAATCTCTTCCCACCTATTCCCAATAGGGATCCCCCCTTGCCTCACTATCAGCTTGTCTGATAATTGGCTGACTAGAACCGCGACTCATTATGGGCCATATCTCGAAGGATCTCAAACAGCCCGCTCCACTCCTCACAGTGGATAATGAAAAGAATACGTTGTTTTTTAAGTACATAGTGATCGCCTAGAGTCCTGAGTAACAAGAATCCATGAACTCCGGAAATCATTATGGCGACATTCCTTACATAAGGGGACTGAACGTGTTGAACTTCTGGGTTTTTTCCTGCTTTTATTACTTTCTTTGTTACTACAGATTCGAAAGTCACACTTGCCATCAAAGTGATCGGCTGTAACTTCTAAATTATCGTGTATGATATTCGTAAATTATCTTTGATAGGTTGCTTAATTCTCAGGATGATAGAAGGAAGGAAGTTATTGTCTAGATACGTGGATGGCACATTAATCCACTTAAAAGGAAACAGGATTGATTTAGACGCATTTGCGCAAGTTCTTAACGTTATTCATAATCAGATACAGTTTACAAGAGAACACAAAGTTGTTGGAAGCCTAAATCTCCTTGATCTCGGGTGTCTCTTTAATTTGGTCGTGGATATGTTTTGTTAGTCAACTGCTTCTGATTTTATTGTTACTTCCGATTCCTGTCACTCCACCAGAATTCAGCAGAGACTTCGAACCGCCAACGTCCATTTTTCTCAGGCTGTTTGAGAAGAAATAAAGACATTTAAACCACATCTGGTCTCTTATTGTCACCATTCACCAGTTACCATACTCCAGTTGCTAGAGCCGGTCATCTAAATGTTCAAATGTTTGTAAAGTCTATGGGACTTAACTACGGCGTCATCAGTCCCTAAACTTACAAACTACTTATGAACTAACTAAGACTAAGGATGGCACAAATATCCATGCCCGAGGGGGGATTCGAACCCCCGACCGTAGTGGCCGTGCAGACTGTGACTGAAGCGCCTCAGTCCCCTCGGCCACCGCGGCCGTCCCGGTCATCTCTAGGATCGCTCATAGAATCTGTGCTCCTTGCTTTTGGCGGGAGCCAATATTGAAAATGCTCAAATGTTTGTAAATCTAAGGGACTGGTCTCGGTGGTCATTAGTCCCTAGGTTTACAAACTAACTTAACGTAACTTACGCTAAGGTCAACACAAACACCCATGCCCAAAGGAGGACTCGATCCCTGACGGCGAACAGCTGCGCGCACCGCAGCAGGGCTCCTCAGTGCGCACGGCTATTCTGCCGCAGCGGCCAATTTTGAAGTAGATGCTGTACTCCACGTGGAGTACGGAGTAATACCCGGAGTTTGCCTGTCACTGAGCTGCGTTTCCGCGCGCGCGGCAATATCATGACTATAAGCGGGAGTTTCCATTCTCACATTTCCCCTACACTCCTGGAGTGTTCTCGGAAGCAGCGTTCTGCGAAGCCATAAAACTCCGTAGTTTCACAGTCCGGCTTAGCTATGGGGCGCTCTGCTGATTCTGTTTTCGCGAATGTGGTTCCCAGGCTTCATTGTTCCCGTCGAGGAGTGCCAAGCCGATCGTGTACAAAATCTCTCCCTGACAGTTCATACACACAGATATTAAAATTCAGTTGTAAAGGAAGGGAAAAGAATAGGACTTGTCCTGTCGACACCGTATGGTCATTAGAGGCCGAGCGCGCGCTCCGATTGTCGGATAGTGTTTGCCAGGAATTGGGGAAGGAAATCAGCCGTCAATTTAAAAGGAACCATCCTGGCATTTGCCTGGAGAGATTCTAAATCAGAATGGCAAGAGGCGGGTTTGTACCGCCGTCTCCCGGATGCAAGTCCAGTGTGTTGCCGCTTCGCTCTGTAAATTCTGTGGTGATGTTGCCATGTCGACATACATTGTTTATAATAAATTTAAAAAAAAAGATCCCAGAAGGAAACGTGCGAATGACATTAAACTTCATGAGTTGAAAGGAAAAGTGACTATTTCATGGGCTATAAAATCTATTCAAATTTATGGAGAATTTGGAAGTTTTCTTCACATCTGGCCTAGAGACATGCTCTGATTCGCTGAGAAAGTGTCACTGTATGCCGTCCTAAGGCAGGCTGGTCCACAACTGGTGCAATGTATTCTGGTAACTGTGGGGTCCTCAGATACCCAGTGTTTATGTATCAATGTACTGTACGAAAGTGGGATGCCAACAGAGGCAAAATATTATTATTGCCCAACAACTATCAGTAACAACCTTGTCTCTGCAGGTAACATGTCGGCACTCTGTGACGTAGAGCTCACAATGACTTGCGATGGTAACAACTACGTTCTAAAAAACGAAAAGTTACAAGGAAGGGAGGTAAGCGGAAATGTAGCTCAGTGGATACTCTACATGGGGTAATATTGAAATGCCGGCCGCGGTGGCCGAGGGGACTGAGGCGCTCCAGTCACGGTCTGCACGGCCACTACGGTCGGGGGTTTGAATCCCCCCTCTGGCATGGATCTTTGTGCCGTCCTTAGTGTTAGCTAGTTCATAAGTAGTTTGTAAGTTCAGTCACTGATGACCCCGTAGTCCCATAAGCTATACAAACATTTGAATTTAGTACTGAAACGCTAAAAGAATATGCGGCAGTATCAGATGACTGTCGGAGTGTCATTTAAGGATGAATTAAGAGTGAACAGACGAACTTCGTTATATTATATACGCACAAAAGATAGTGTATAATCGTCCGGTTTCATTCAGCTAATCCTGGAAACGATCAATAAACGTAAAAATAATAAGATACACTACTGTAGAGTATTAGGTCTCTTCGTTTTATTTTATTTTTGTGTCTGCAGTTTTGGTGGATGTCAACGAAGTTGACGGAAAAGTGTCGTAGCTGCGTGTGACGTCGCGATACTAGATGAAAAATAGAAATCGCCTGTCTTTTAATAAACTAGGAGGGTCACTAAGACTATGAAATGTCTCGTGAATACGATTTACACTTTAGAAGTAACAACTGTTAACGTCATGCCAAATGCCGTAGATATTCCTCATGAACATTGGAAAAGTAGTAAGGTATAAAACTTTTTCCTTACGTCATTTTGTTGGGGTTGTCAGGGAGAAAAAGTTTGCAAAAGATTTGAAATTGTGTTAAAAGTTTATTTGCAAGTCGCTAAGTGCTCTTATTCTCAAATATTTCACGAATAAAATCACGCTAACACGTGTGGCAAGATGGACACTTTTCATTGTTTATGACGTAATATCGTATGAACTATGTATGTTAGGTGGTTTTCGCCACCATAGCAAATGTTCCTGATCTTAAATAATATTTGTACCAAATTTGGTTGAAATCGGTCCAGTAGTTTAGGAGGAGATGTGAACCATACATACACACATACAGTCAATTTTATAAGATGTAGCAGGTCTGTCTTGGTACAGTTCGATCTGAAGAACTGCTAGACGAAATTTCACGACATTTTCCCGATTCACTTGCTTTTGTCGCGCAGTTAGATAAAGGTTTCATTTCATCAAATTAGTATCACGATAATAAATACGTCCGTGTTACAGTCAATTATTAGGTCTGCGGGACCGCACGGTCTTTTATATTAAACCGATATATTTTGATCGTGGGTGACATACATTTTCATTATGATCTAGGTTCTTTTTTTAATTGTTTTATTTATTTTTATTATTATTATTATTATTATTATTATTATTATTATTATTATTATTTCTTTTTTTTTTTTTTAAATGTGTGTCTTTCAATTCTCACCGGTGGACATGTGGTCCAAAGAAGCAATTGTGTAGCATATACAGCCTGCCATATAGGCAGCCCAACGTACACGTCAGTTCTCCGGGCAGCATAAATCGTGAGTCGGCCACAGATATAACAGTCACAACAGGGAAGGAGGAAAAAGCTTAGAGATTAATGTCCCAGTCACAACAGCCAGGGATTCAACTCAGCAGTCGGCACTCTACATCGCTCCTCATACGCCCCATATGCAAGAAGAACTGTGAAATGGTACAAGAGACTTGTCTTCCATTTCATAACTTTACATGCGTTCTAAATTCTCTGCATTTGTACAATAAAATAAACGGCAAGAATATGGGCAATTGTGCTTTCAAAGAATCTCTTATGGAAACACTCATCTATCCTAGGATTGATCCCAATCTTACAAGACCTTCCAGCTGCAAACCAAAGCATTTACTGAAGGAATATGAGGAACAGAAGAGGGTTACAAAGAGAAGGTGCCACCCGTGCTACAAACATGACAGGATGCTGCTTACGCTGGCGAAAATGAGAAAAAATACGTTTTGCGACACATGCAACATAACAACGTGCCTTGACTATTTCCAAAAACACCAATGAACTTACTTGTGACATTTGTTTTATTCATTTTCAAATTTCACCGCATTTTGTGTGAACACGTATTTTAATTTTAAACACTTCTGTAACTTTCTGTGTACCATTCGTGACAAAACATAAATGCAATTGTGTAAGACTCTAGAACACTTAAAATTTTAAAAGTCGGTATTACTTTGCACATTCTGCCCGGTCCACGTCTTCTGGGACCAAACAATCCTCTGGTGTATGCTTATCTATATCTATAAATATGAATGTCTGTTCGGTGTACGTTTATCACGTCTGAACCACAAGACATAAAGAGCTAAACATTTGTACAGTTACTAATGTCTAACCGGGGAAGGCTTTAGGCACGGTTTTATGGCGATCGGATCACTATTTATGTATATATACTAATGTGAATGTTCGGTGTACGCTTATCACGTCCGAACGACAAAACGCAGAGACTTAAATATTTGTACTAATTTATAGCTGGCCGCGGTGGCCGAGGAGACTGAGGCACTTCAGTCACGGTCTGCACGGCCACTACGGTCGGGGGTTCGACTCCCCCCTCGGGCATGGATATTTGTGCCGTTCGTAGTTGTAGCTAGTTCATAAGTATTTTGTAAGTTTAGGGACTGATGACCCCGTAGTTAAGTCCCATAAGCTTAACAAACATTTGAACATTTTGAACTAATTTATACCTGAGGAAGGTTTTAGGCACGGTTTTATAGCGATCTGATAGATATTTAGTAATTTGAAGAATATAACGCGAAATGCGGAACAATAATTACTCTTTGAAAATTATATTTACTCTTTTATTAGTTGCATTGATGCTTGAGGGTTGATAATGATAAAAGGGTGGAGTATATTGGGATGGAAAGTTATCGGTGTATAGAAAATTCTACGTGCGTGTGTTAATATTTCGCTCTGCAGCGAAAACTACAGAACGCAAACGAATGGTCTGTGTGTAATTGTCGTAAGTCTGACGTTGTACACTATAGCAGTTCCATGCCGATAGCTATAAGGAGGTGGAAGATATCGTGGTTGAAACTCTTAAAATCATAAAAACGGACTGAAGTCCAGCGATGACGTTTGCGACTCTATAGCAAGAAGGTTACATACAGCGAAACGTGATGCCACAGACCATATCTTTGGTCTATGCGTGCTGCAATGTATTCAGCTCTTTCTCTGTAAGGATATGCATACGAATAAGGAAATAAGAATAAATAAAGCAGTTAAAAAGAAATTTCTTTTAATACATCTCTTTAAAAAAATCGATTTAGACGTTTCGCGCATCACATCAAGTGATTAAAAATGTTTGTTTCTAATGAAGGTATTGTATTTCATTTCATCCTTCAAAACCAGTCTCATAGCACAATACTGAAAGATAGCTATCTATCATAATCAACGAACACGCGAGCGGAGCCGCGAGCTTAAGCTAGTGACATATAAAACATGTCCCCGACTGTAGAAAGAGGCTTAAAGTAAGGCAAAGAGAATGCACACCGGTGGGCACGTGGTCCGACAGTAATATTTCAAAATGCCCACCGGTTGGCACTCGGCGCTCAAAGTGTTAAACACTTTTATGAAAGAAAGTGTGTACTTGTTCTGATCCCCAAAAGTATTACACTAAATTTCATTGCAAAAGTAAACTGAGTGCAGCTTATGGCAACGTAGAGCCTTCATTTCATCAAAATCGGATCAGAAGAAGAAAATAGATCGTAATTTGAAGTTTTAGGGACTTTTTTTCGCTTTATGACATTTTTAAAGCCCAGTTTTGGGGCAGACTGGTAGCGGTATGCAATGCCTTCCTACAGCCAAAAGTATGTATAGATTTAAAAGTTCTGTGAATATGTAAGTCACATGAATATACTATATAATTGATAGGGTGACATGGTTTTAGGTCTATACTTATATGTAAGGCGTAGTACAGTGAAGAACCAATAGAGTCGCTGTTAGTTACGTAGTACACCAAAGAACTAATAGATGGCGCTGCTATGTTTACTTCCACGTTTATAAGCATAGAGTAGTATACCAAGGAACTAATAAAGGCGCTGTTAAGTTTCATTTATGCTTGCATAAGAGCCTTTGCAAGGGCAATGAAATTTAGGTAGTCTGCTTTGTGATTTCCGCACGAACTTATTAAATATTGAGTCCGTTCTGTTTACGAATTACCATGCGAAGAAAGCGGTCAAGTCTTTCACAATACAGAAAATTTAATACAAGGCTGAAGATTGTGCGGTCTCTTGGCTAGGACAAAGCGATCAAATAACTGTTCAACTTTTACTAACTACCGTTCAGAATCCTTAAAACCATTGGTATATAGAGGCCCTTCCTTAACATCCTATGCAAAGCATGGACATGTAGCTAGATTCAAAACATTTTTTTTAATAGGGATTTTAACGTTACGTCACATAGTGCCCATATACACTGTGTCCCACTTTTCACCTCAAATATCTCTAGGAGGAAACGAGATACTGAAAAAGTACTTTTGCGGGCATGTACGTACACCATGGGCTTATGACACGAAATAATATACAAAATTTCAAAGCGTAAATATTATTTTCAATACAAACCTTTTTTAAATGATATCCCATACCATTTTTATGCAATGAAAACTACGAAGAATCACAGAATGGCGTTTATTCCGTCGGAATACTTCGATTACATCCCGATAAATTGGAAATCAAAGTTGAAGCTTGAAATAAACGCAACATGCAGCCATTGCTCACCCACACACACGCGAGAATCTCACGCCGACCGTCGTAGTGCGCCCTCCCATCGCTCCTCCTTAACTTCAAGCATCACCTTGTAGTGGGACGAAAGCTTATCCCTGCTACTGCCTTACATGAGCCCAGTTTTACAGGTAAAACATGTTTATTTATGCTGTTGCTAATAATTTTTAATGTTAATGATTTTTATCATATGATTCTCAAAAAATATGTGTTTGTTTTCTTATGTTTCATGAACGGTAACAACGGCGCAACCAAGGAGGTTAGAATAAAGGAAGATGGTGTTATCTATGCTGAGAACATCATTGGTTGAAGCGAGAAGTGGCGAGCTTTTTGTTCCCAAAACAAAGATTTCTCAAATCTTGTGTGAATATTGCCCTCTTTACGTAATGTCACTAAATTGACAGTCACATCGGAGTTTTTACTTACATATGACATACATTTCAACAATTAGAACTACTATATACGTGCCCTACGATAAATGTTTTGGGAACAAACAAATGCCAGAGTGTCCAGTTTGCTGGCTTCACTTATTCAGTACTAGGGCGTCTCCAGAGATTTTAACTTCGTTGCGCACAACCTCAGACATATATTACAGCTGAAAAATGCTCCTGCCGGAGCACAGGAAAGGCGAATATGTTCTCTGACACAAAAGT
Organism: Locusta migratoria; assembly: GCA_026315105.1. Taxonomy (NCBI): domain Eukaryota; kingdom Metazoa; phylum Arthropoda; class Insecta; order Orthoptera; family Acrididae; genus Locusta; species Locusta migratoria. Next base: position 730,672,121 of record CM048744.1, on the reverse strand, counting down.
GTGGAACCAGCTGCCCATAATAGTATACTGCTTATATAACATGAAATCAATGGTGAGTAAAATTTGGATAGTATTTTATTTAAACAACATACACATAACATTTTAGTCATTTCCTATTCCTCAAGATACGTTGTCTCACAATCAGAAATAGCGTTTTCGAACCTATTATTGTCGCTTGCTATCATTCACGGACCGATATCTCAAGAACCACATATCACTCTGCTCTAAATTATAAATAAAATTTCGATATGCTATCTACATTTCATACGCAGCTATGAGTAACCTAATATCAATCTTACGAGAAGTAATCGCAATGTGTTTTTACCTCTCCAACTCTTTTAAATATGTATCAATAGTTCAGTAAAACGGATGCTGCATATTAACTGTAAAGTAAACGAAAAAAAAAATCACCCCTTCATCGACCAAAGATTTCAATCTTTAAGATGTACAAAAATCAAATTTTTTCGCCGAGTACCTTTTTTCAAACAGAATGGTAAGTTTCAGAGCTGTCCGAACGCCGTCTTTCAGCACAATACGCACTTTTTCTAGCAAAATATCTCGGTTTTTCCGCTGTATCTGCCTAACGGACTAAGATTTAAGAAACCTGAAAATTGCCGTTTATAGATAAATGTCTACAGGATTTATTGTAAATATTTGAACAATTTTCTACGGTTAGTTATTGAGATATTTGAGATTCACGGTGCTAAAACGGCTAAAAACCGGGTTTTGTGATTTTTTGCAAAACCATGATAAGTTTCAACCTCTGGATCTCGATAACCGAAAACCAAATCGAAAAAATTTAAAAACGGCCTCGAAAATATCATCATAAGAACATGTGGTAAGAATTTCGAAGATTTGGAATGAATATAAAGTATCGAGGTGACCATCCCCACAATTCGTTTTTTTTTTTTTTTTACCCAAATTTCAAGTTTTTTTTAATTTTTTTTTATTTTATTTTATTTTTATTTTATTTTTTTATAGATTTTCTCAGGAACTGCCCATGAATAAATGGTGCTTTTGTAAGCCGTTTAAAGCCCATCATACACTACACGTCATGTACAAAAAACAACTGATTGGCTCAATTTGGATGGGCTCCAGGAAGTGTGTAATTTTGAAAATTTTCACGATGTACTGTTTGATAGCTGCAGTATACCCCTTCTTATAATATGTACAGAAATGATCACTAGGCCAAGATCTATCTAGAACACTTTACCCCTTCACTCTGACATGAATAGAGCCTGAGATATGGGCCCCCAAAGAATCACAAATTCGCACGCGCCGTTTTGAACATATTAATACCGCGCACTGCCATGCGCGGTATGACTAGACTGGCAATGCCGTATATGGTAGCAATACAGTATCATTGCTGTCAGTGAAGTCTCACCGTCCTATTTCTATATTATAAACGTGTCACATTCGTGTGTGTTATTACAGAAAACATTCGTAAAAATACGGTTGAACTGATGTAAATACATTGTCTTTACACTTTTGACATATATGAAATTCGTGTGTTATATAGGGCTGCATTTTTTCAGCTGGAGTAAACTTTGAAACATACTTATGGGTTGCATTATTATTAATCTGTACCAATTTAATTCAACTTTCTATTTTCTTTCAGTGGTATGGCCATCATAAAAGTGTTGTTTATCGTGGATAACACGTATTGTTATTCTTTTGAGAGTTCTTACGAAATCTACACTCTGGTTTGACACATACACTAATGAGTCGCGTTTCCTGTTTTTATTAATGGGTTACTAGTTTCGGTCAACTTCGGCTTTTCTTTTAGTAATATGAACGCAATAAATGTGCTATTTGTGGTGGATACACATATCTTCATTCTTCTGAGTGTTTTACAGAAAACTACAGTCTACTTTCACTGTACGTAATGGTAAAATTTTAGTTACCATCCCGGTGGCCTCGCATGTTGGCAACATCAACAAAACGGTAGAAAGCCCTCGCCAAGATGTTAATCATGTTAAAAATTCCCAGAGTGACTTGATTAGTGTTTCGCACAGAAGATGAAGTAAATAAATAATGCTGTTCCTGCTCTGCGGTTGACAGGTTCTTGTGTGTACCCTTGTTCACTCAGTAAAAGTAATTGCCCTCATAAACGAAGACTTCATGACAAATCATTTACGTTTTCATGCGATTGGCTAATGCCAACATCATAATGCCAACATAATTATGCCAACATCATATGATTGACAACATAATCACGCAGGGCTGCCAGGAAGATCAGCAAAATGTAACCGTACGTAAAACTTTCTTCTCATAACACGATTCGACAATGTAGACGTATTGTTAAATTCAATTATTGCGTAAGTATTAGCTCAAATGCGAGTCATGTTCAGGATTACAAGATCGTGAAAGGAAAAAATGTATTTAGGGTTGAAAAATGAGGGTACTTCGTATATTTTAAGATGAAAAATGGGGACACTTTTTATAGTTTCGGAAATAAAAAAAGAACATGACACCAGTCAAACATGCCTACACACTCCATTTGAGCCCTACTCAGATGAGTATTTCTCATGGCAACCATTTTTTTTTTTTTTTAAGTTCACTCTGCTGAGACAAATATTTTTAAAAACGTTTTAGCAGTTTAAATGTCTAAAATTAAATTTAACCATCACAGTCCCTCTTACAGAGTCATATTAGTGAGAACCATCTTTCAACAGAAGCGTTATGGGCTGCGACTGCAAAAAAGAAGTGGGCAGTTTTAACGAGTTCACTAAATTGTTCCTCACTGTCACACGATTCAGTAAACTTGCACCATTTGTTTATACTAATTTCAGATTTCACGTCTTTTTTTGCAATGAATTTCTTTAAATATGAAAAATAATCGAAACAACTAAGATAAAAAGACCATAAAATCGATTATAAGTAGTAGCGTATGTCGATATTATCCGTTTTTCATTAAGTCTGTACTTTTCCGAGTATAACAAATCGATAATAAGTAAATGAATACTAGTTTATTTAAATAAATGTCGTAAAATGTTTATAAATTTTTGACGATACGCTTAATAATGTGGACATTTCCAGAAATCTTAAAACTAGATGCGGACGTTCCATTTAACGTCGAAAATGCGGACGTGTCCGCATAAATGCGGACGTTTGGTAATCCTAGTCATGTTCACACGAACAAGTATAGCTTACAACGTCATATCGTATGAGAAGATAGTGCCGTACGGAATCTTTTTGACGGGAGGTGAGGCAAGATGGCGGCGTCAGGCTTCAGTCATAGAGGGAAGTTTGCCAGTCTATTAATATATATGGGCGAGACCAGTGATCACTGGGAGCGGCCTAGAGAACAGCATCTCCTCTGCCGAGACGAGAGATCATATCACTGGCCATCAAACGTCGCGGGTTGACAGCCACGGGCAGAGAGGAGATTTTGTTAAGGGACGCCGTTGCCAACCGTCATAATCAAATAAATAAAAGAAAATGATTTTTTTTTTTTATTGTAGAGCAAGTTTTGGTAATTATGTTTGTTACAAACAGTTTCAGTTACTCCGATGAGTTCATAAGACTATGTTCTAATGACCATATGCATGTGAATACGTCTATTACATTGATGAGTGTCAAATGAAATTAAACTCGAAATTTTACTGCATGTGTCAGAGGGTTAAAGAGAGTTATTTCAGCCATTAAGAGACACTAGTATTTATTTGCTGCGATGAAGTTAATTTCTGAAGTTTGCTACAGAGCCGATTAAAAACTTTATAGTTCTTCTAGGAACTCGTGAATGATTTTTTTTCTTTAATTTGAAGAAAGTATGTTGAAGTTTCATAAATCGATAATTTTACAACTTATTCATGTAACATATATGTGATTTATGAAAAGAATTGAAAGATTTTCAACAAACTTTTGAGGAAATTTTACGGAACTGCTTATCACGTTTTGAACTATTTGTTATCTTGAACATTTTACCTTGCACAACGCTCTGCAACTCAAGACTAAAAGATTTTTTTGTGGGAATTGACATTTCATTTACTCTTTGATTGTATGGGAACGGCCAGAATTGAAGTATGATGCAGTAAACCTGAGAACTTTGACTTATAATTTATTAACGCGATGATGAAGAGAAATTTGAATCGGCCGTCCAGGTACTAACTTCGCACTACAATTTCTCGTGATGTAATTTACACGTTGCGACGCAATAAACGCCCTTCTTTCTGAGATTTTTTATCTATTTTATTGCATACAAAGTATTATGGGTATCCATATTGCGTTTAAAATAGTATTTGTTCACTTTTTACTATTTTTCGTGGTACCAGCCGTACGTTCAATATCTGTTGTTGTTTCAGCGATATTTGGAGTGAAGAGTTTAAGTGGGACATCCTTTAATTAATGTATTTGTTATAAAGTGAATATTTATGTAGACCGTCTATGCAACTGAATTACGAAGGTTTTTTATTGCCATATGCATTTCACCTTTATTTGAAAGGCATCATCAGTGTCTTGTAATATATACATGATTATGTTTTTCAATTTATTTATTTTTTACGTTTTCAGTTTTTTAGGTTATAAACAGTTCTGGTGCGCTATTGGAACATCTTTATATTGTTAAATAATATCATTATATATATATATATATATATATATATATATATATATATATATTAAATGTTGTTAATGAAACTTAGCAAAGAAGAACTGCAGTCAATATTAATAAACCTCAGAGAAACCGTAGAATAAACTCATGTAAAAATATCGACAGTTTTCAAAATGTCTTCTTATTGTTGATTGCTTCATCACATCTCAGGGTCATTAAGTGGTTCACTTTAAGGCCGAAGTAATGAACTAAGACGAAACTTTTCACTCTTGAAAAGGATTTGTATTTTTGTAAAAACATTTACATCTCAACTGAAAATTTACATAGAAGAAAAAAATGAGACAGCTCATCACTTCTAACTGCTCGAGAAATCAAGACAAGACTCACTGCTAATTAAAAAGCAAAGATACTGCTCTTCCACTTTTTTTCTTTTAGTTCCACAGATGATTTTTTTCGCAACATTAATTAATAATTGCCTATTATTGTTATTATTCATAATAATTTTCTCTCTCCTTTTCTTAATAATAATAGAAAATTAAATTAAATTAAATTAAAATAGAAATTCGCTCCTTACTGTTCTGATACCCCAACACTCCATTCCTGGTAACAGCACATCCGCCCCCATACTTTTGGCGAATGTACTCCGTTACATGAGGCAGAAGTATGTTATATATCAGAACAGTAAGATAGCTTTCCTTGTTGGCAAAAGATTAACCTTCAATAAGAAATATTTGTCCATGGATTGGCTCACTAGCTGCTAATCTAATTGAGAGGCGGTTTATCTACCTTTTCATTGACATATTTTAGAATCTGGTAAGAAAAAAAATCATCAAAGCACACATATAAGAAATTTACACATAAATATACATCTATACATAAATTACATAGATCAATACCTATACAAAGAATTGTTTACAAGCAAAAAAATTACAAATTTTCCACGCCACGGGGCGTTGTAACCTTTTAGTCTCTTTCTTTTCCTTTTCAGGTCCATTGTATGTTTAAATTATTTATCGTCACTTGTGATCGTCCATTTTTTCCACTCAAATGTCCCGCTACGCACAACAAGTGTCCAGCGATATTGCATTGTCATGCAAAGAGTATGCGATCAGTTACTTCTCTGCTCGGCAGTTAACAGTACCTGTACCTTAGTCTTTGTTATCTTGCTCGATCGCTTGGCGCTCAGTTCAGTAGCTTGCACTGTTGAGAGCATATTGTAGTTCGTGCTCTTGTGTGAGGGAGGATCCAGATGCTGCTGGCGTCGTTGTTACATCCCGCCCTCGCCGTTTATGCTAAAGCGTCTATTGGGATATCATCACGACCACCGCCCGTGTACGCCGTGCTGCTGATTTGCGGTAAGTACTTTATATTGAATCACTTCACCTCTTCGACTGCACACGCGGCACAACATCGATCTGCTATCCCCTCACAGTCACACGAATCACCCATTTTTCACTAATGAATTTAAATCCTCGTCTGCTCGTTTTGTCATCTTGGCACTACAGTTTTCGTTATAATTAGTATTTTACCAAGACATTTGTTCAACAATACATATCGTCCTGTCGACCTTGGTTTATACTTCCTACATTTAATAGTCTTCATGGGTTTTTTTATGTTCACAATTGTTAAATTATGAATTTTACATATATTTCATCCTTAAAACAACTATAATATTACTCCTTTTTTTTCCATCAGAAATTATACATAACCAGAAGAAAACATACATTCCACTCTTTTACTACCTATAGTATTCTAACTTTTTTTTAATACTTCTCGTAAAAAATCTTTCCTTATACATTTATACGCCATCCATGGATTTACTTAATCTATTTATGTTCAGACCTATTTATTCGGATATAAATATGAGATCAGGCCAGGTTTCTGGTCTCGCTTTTATTGAAAATTTTTTTCCTTTTTTTTCAGACTCGTAAACGTCTCATGCAGGTATAAAGACATATATATATACACATCCTCCAAGGAAACAAGAAATCCGCCCACACTATCCTCCAACCACGATAGAAGGAAATAATCCTACATCATTTATCGTGTGTAATGTGGTTAGTTGTGTAGTAGAGAATAGCTGTGAGAACTTTGTCTACTCGTGTTTCAATGGATAAGCAATTACTATATGCATAGATCATAATTGGGGAATAATTCTCTGTTTATATAGTATATAGACTTTCTAGACTTCAATAGACTGAACTGCCATAAAGTATTCATCCTGTTCATTAACACTAACCGTGTGAGGCTAAGTCTGTGTTCGGAAGAACTTTATAGCAATATTAATCTCCACTTTCTTGTATAAACGGAATATGATTCGGAACCCAAAATTCATTTACCTACTGATTTATATATGGATGGTTTGACCTGTTAACCATTAAGTTTGATGAATCAGAATTGCAAATGTATTCCATGCCTTCTGTATCTGTATCATTGTAACCCCTGCTTCAATATGTTACTCAGTTATTTCTTGTTTTTCTCAACCAATATTTAATAATTCAGCATAATGTAAATTAATAGGTATGAAGTTTGTTTTAAGACACTTCGCATTCATTCATCATGACATTCATTCTTCCACATTCGTCTTCGTAGCATAGGGTTAAGAGAAAAGAAAAGTCGGAGTTGCGGAGGCCACAATTATTCATTTTAGGTACCATCGCGCAAATATCCGACCGAAAGCGCAAATAAGCGCCACGTGCCTTGGCACAAAACAATTCAATAATCCCTATCTCAAAGTACAATGTAGCCACAATTTTTTGTCAGGCAATACGCCTTCCACAAATACATTCTCATTATTATTATTACTGACATGAAGCGCGTAAAATGTAACCTATGCCTATTGAATTTCTCATTTACATATACTTTAATACTTATCGCAGCTTTCCTTATTATCTTTAGAAAATTTCCGCAGAGGTTTTAATTGTTAGTAAGCAGTATAGTCGATTCTTTTTTTTAATCTAATTTAGTTAAATTTTAGTTAGAGGAATTAGGCTGTCGTGAGTGTAGTTGGAGTATTTAAACAGTAGTTAGTAGTGTAGTTTAAATTTGTATATATCCGGCTAGCTGTAAGGTATCGTTGTTTTTAAACAGTTTTAATTTTGTATTTAATTTCGCGTGTGCATAGTTCGTTTTCTCTCGTGTACATAGCATGTTTTATTTCCGTATATATATATATATATATATATATATATATATATATATATATATATATATATGGTGTTTATATGAACCGGTTCAAACTGAGCACGCCCCTACATCTGTTTGACACTCCCCCGTATAAATCAACTTTGACAGCTGGCGGGCGTTGATCATCAGCTGTCTCAACGCTGTGTGGCAGTGTTTATGATAGCCACGTAAAGTAGAATTCAACTTAGTGGCACGAATTTTTCGCGTGTATAGCGGTGGGCGTACGCATACTTAACACCGTCATATAAACATCTTTATCAAATTAGATGAATGTATCTTGTCTAAGTGTTATTGGATATATGGTTTTAGATCCTTATGCGGATGCAGTCCTTTTATTTTTCCCGATCCGGGATATGCTAACAGATAGCTACCTGGGTGTGGTATCCTTACAATAACAAATGGTCCTGTGTATACCACCTGCCACTTTGCATTCAATTTCTTTAATTTATCGGCCCTTGGATGGCTTTTCAGAAGTACCATATTTCCCTCTTCAAATTTGTGAATACGACCTAGCTTGTTGTCATATCTACGCTTTCTTCTCTGTGCCTCTTCATTGAATACATTAAGAGCTTGTCTTATTCGGTCTTCCATAGGTACAATTGGTGTAGGTATCTTTGGTAAGAGCTTCACCCATTCGTCTTCCTTTCTTTCAGTATAAATTAGTTCAGATGGCGTTAGTCCAGTCGACGGATGGGGAAGGTCGTTTATTATCTGTAAGAATGGTGTTATCAACTCTACCCATTTTGTCTGTTTATTGGGCGCGTATGTTCGCATGAACCGATTAAATTCCTTAAATATCCTTTCTACCGGGCTAGCCTCTGGGTGATATAGTGAGACTAAAATGTGTTTAATCCCCTGTTCCTTTAGAAAATCTTTCCACTTGCCACTAGTGAAATTAGTTGCATTGTCAGTGATTATAACTTGCGGCTTGCCCACATTGACAAAATAGTCATCTATTAACCTTTTCATAATGGGACCTGATGTAATTGTTTTCGTGGCGTACATGCATACGTATTTACTAAATACGTCATACACTGCCACTACATATTTTGCACCACCTCTTGCTCTTGGCATTGGTCCTGCTGTATCCATTGAAACCAACGCGAGGGGGCCTTTTGGAACAATGGGGTGCAAATTAGTCAATTTAGAGATGTTTGAGTATTTTACCTTTTGGCAAACCGGACAGGCTCGTATTATTTTATATGCTTGTCGGAAAAGATTGGGTACGTAACAATAAGAACTGATTTTTCCCACACATTTTGTTACTCCGTAGTGCCCCCAAGCATTGTGCGTGTACCTAATTAGGTTTTCCGCACAAGTACTAGGTATACACACCTTCCATAAATTCAAATTAGGTTTGCTTCTATAGAACAAAACACCCTCGTGTATCTTGTAATGTTCCCTTAACAGTGAAATATTGTCTTCCTTAAGTTTTAGTCTAACCACTTTCCATTTCTCGTCTGCTTCTTGCAGAGCATCCATTTCTCTGCACATTTTCAAATAATATGGGCGGAAAGTGCCGTCATGCATTAAGAGAATGCGGTAGTCGGCAAATTGGTCCGAAATTTCTTGTAATTCTTGTATTCCTACTGGCAAACGTGAAAGACAATCCGCGATTACATTATGTTCCCCTTTTATGTAAATCACTTCATAGCTAAATTCTTGCAAAAAAAGTATCCACCTGGCCAGTCGTCTATGCAAGAGTTTGCAAGTTTGCAAGAAAGTGAGGGCTTGATGATCACAATATACACGAGTGTGTTTTCCCCATAGATAAAATTGAATTTTCCGGAAAGCCCACACTACTGCCAAGACTTCCAACTCTGTTACCGAATAAGCTCTCTCACATTCTGTCAATGTCCTACTTGCAAAACTGATTACACAGGGTCTTGTTTCACCGTCTACTTCTCTCCATTGGAAGAGACACGAACCAAGGCCCTGGAAGGACGAATCTGTCGCCAGACAAAACTCCTTCGACAGATCTGGATGGTATAGTATGTTAGCATTGACAAGAGCACGTTTTATTTCCTTAAAATCCCGTTCACATTCCGGTGACCATCTCCATAACTGTCCCTTTCTCAATAAATTTAACAAATTGTCACTATTTAATAACTGATCTGGTAGAAATTTGCGAAAAAATGATGCCAACCCCAGAAAAGCTTTCAATTGTCTCTTATTCTGTGGTGAAGGAGCATGATTAATAGCCCTAAGTTTCTCAGGGTCCGGAACAATACCATCCTGCGAAATCACGTGACCAAGAAACTTGATCTTTTCTTGTCCGAACAGGGATTTGTTCAAATTTACAGTTACTCCGGATTGTTCAAATCGCTCAAGCACCTGTGTAATTAGCTTCATGTGTTCTGCCCACGTTGCTGTTGCAATTAATAGGTCTTCAACATATAATGTAATTTTGCTACGCAGCTCGGGTCCCAAAACTTTATCCAGAGCTGCCATAAAAATTCCAGCAGAAACATTTAGTCCAAAGGGTAGTACACAAAACTGATAACTACGTCCTAAACAAACAAAAGCTGTAAATTTTCGGCTTTCTTCATGCAGTTTTATCTGCCAATAGGAAGATCTCAAATCGAGGGCAGTAAAATACTTGACACCGTAAAATTTTAACAATTGTTCATCTAAATTTTCTGGTCTGGTCCGGACAGGTACTATGACTTGATTTATTTTCCTAGCATCCAAGACTAGTCTAACACTGCTATCCGCTTTATTCACTGCCAAGATGGGGCTGCAATAGGGTGAATTTGAGGGTTCTATAATATCCCACTTTAGCATTCTATTAATTTCTGTATTTACTGCTTCCCGTTTGGCCCATGGTATCGGATAAGAGTAGTTACAGTAGGTCTCATGAGGTATTGTTTCCATTTTGTATTCATACCCTTTTATTATTCCGGGTTTCTTGTCGAAAACTTCCGGAAATTGCTCTAACAATACCTGCAATTCCTGTTGTTGGATTTCCGTGAGACACGGTGCACCTTTATTTGTGACATAATGCACAAACCCTTCGCTTTCGGTAACAATGTTTACTTGTTCCTTTATAAACAAAACTTCAGGACAAATTATTTGCAAGTTAACAGAATTCAACATTTCTCTCGTCCTAACCAGATCCACAACAATTGTTCCTTCTTGAAACTCAAAATAACAATTTCCCTTTTCGATATCTATTTTTGCCTTCGCCTGGCGAAAGTAATCCATACCAAGAATACAATAAACAATTAACCCTTCTAAGACCAAAAAATTACACATAGTTGTGTTCTCTCCGAATTTTAATGGAAGACGTACTTGTCTTTTCACAGGTTGTGCCTTCCGACCCACTGCCATAAGTATTTTGCAATTTTGGACTGGAAGAGAAGGAACTTGCATAAATTTTGATACTTCTTTGAGAAGGTTGTTAGAAATTACGCTAACTGTCGCCCCTGTGTCCAATACCACATATACTGGTACTTCTCCTGCATGTCCCTTTACCACAGCCTGAACCATATCAACGGTTTTTGTTGTTCCCTCAGATTGGTCATTAATTAATTCATCTTGTAAAGCTTTCCCACCTGTATAGGGATACCTCATAAAATTGATTTGTGAATAATTTTCCCCCTCACTAGCAGGCATTGTCGGGGTACGGGGGTTTAACCCGACTGATTCAAGTTTTCCTGGGTCTGTGTGCTAGCCTCAGTATCCGGTTCTATTTCTATAATCTGAATCTGATTTCCGTCTGGGGGCCAGTCATTGTTTGATCGCGGATGGTTGTTTTGTTACCTTTGCCTATTCGCATTACCCCACGATCTACCACCTGGCTGTGCCTGGGATCTTTGTTGTTGTTGTTGTTGGTGTGGCTGCCTTCTGTAATTATCGCGTGACTGATTCGAATTATTCTGGTTTTGTCCATTACGAAAATTATTACGCTGTTGCCCATTCTGGTAGACCGGGTTATACCTATTATCATTCCTCCTCCTATTGTCGTTCCGCATTCGGTAACTGTTATTATTATTGTTACTACCACCGTTGTAATTACCGTATCGGCTAGAACTCGTTCCATTTTGCCTATGCGGTGAGTTCCGACCAGAATTCCCATGGTTCACATTGTCACCATAATTATCCCTGTTAGAATTGCGAACAAAACTTCTCTCCCCTTCATGGATCAGGTCGTAATCGTCTAAAGCATCCAAAAATTTTGGCAAATTATACTCAGGCACCCACATAATTTTTTCAGCAATATCAGCGGGTAATTTTGATTTGAGTATCCTAATTACATCCACGTGTGACATTGGTGTCGTCCAGTACAAGGTTTTATTCAGATATTTTTCGAAATATTTACGTAGGCTGCCCGAGCGTCTGTTATACGGCTCCGGACTAAAAACTTGCCGTCGTAGACGTTCTTGTACAGACTGTGACCAAAATCTTGCAATGAACTCCTGCTCAAATTGAGCATAGGTTTGGCACCTATTTATGGCGCTTGCAGCCCAAGCAGAAGCATTGCCTTCGATGTGACTAACTATTTCTTGAATTTTCCGAGCATCCGACCAAGAATGTGGCAATACATTCCGAAATGTTTGCAAAAATATGATTGGATGACTCTTTTTGTTTTCTTCCGAAAATGTGGGAAATTTTCTCGATCCACCTAAACCGTCTTCAATAACAATATTGATAACCTGGGCCCCGTATTTTGCTGATTGGGTGTGGGTTACAACTGTGGACAAACCGGGTACCGTATTTGTACGCGGCCCATTTGATTGTGTTGGCATAGTTAAATGTTCCAGAGGCGATCCATGACTTTGCTGCATATTAATATTTTGGAAAATTGGCGGCGTCGTTTCCGACCTTGTAAACGATACAGACTCTCTATGCTCATTTACTAAATTATGTCCCGGTGGCACGGTATTACTTGTTAATGTGGATGATTGAGCCGGTGTGTTTTCTCCGTAAATCTGACGGGTCATACTGCCAACTTCCCTTTTTATTTCCCGCAGTATTTGTTCCCCTTTTTCACTTACCCATTTTTCCACTTCCTCTCTACAATTCCGATGCCCTGAAGTGCTACTGTCGCATTCATCGTCTTGCATTTGCTTTTTTATCTCTTGTAATTCTATGTTGGAATTCTTTTGTTCTACCTTTAAAGATCCTACTTCACGTGTTAGCTGTTCCATTTTATCGGCTAACGGATTGTAACCCTCGCTCAGCTCGTCTACTCTCTGCTCAATTGAGCTTATGGATCCTTCGACCATTTGTTTTGCTGCTTTTAAACTTTCACAATCCTTGGCAATGTGATCTACTTGAGTGCTCAAACGGGTTTGCCTAACATTTAAAGCCTCAAATTTAACATTGATTTCATTTACTTCCTGTTGTATGTCAGCTCGCATTTGCGTGACGTGTGTTTGTAAATTTTTAACAGACTCCTTGGTAGCCTGTACATCAGTTCGAAAATGTTTCATTTGTTCTAATTGTTTGTTTATTTGCTCTGATTGTTTGTCCATTTTCATTTGCAAACTTTGTGATTGTTTGTCTATTAGTTCCATTATTCGGTTAAAAAGAGTGTACATTTCTGACGAAGATTTATTTTCCGTCTCTACTCCGGTGTTATCTGAAATTTTTATTTCTGCCGGGTGCACGGTTTGTGCCTTTGACGGAGTGGGGGTCTGCCAGTTATTAAATTCAATTGTGTGGGCGTTTTGTGAAGCTTCATCATCAGCCCCACACAATTGCTCTGATACTCCAGAAGATTCTATACTTATCGATATATTTGAATCTAACAGAGGATTCATCATTGGGTCATTGTTTGATATGAAAGGGGTATTGTTATCACCATTGAATTCATAATTTAAGGCTGGGATCTGTAATTCGGGATTTTGGACTAACTGATTATCAAAACTAACTTCGACATCACTGCTAGAAGATTTTCCTGATAGTTCACACTGTTCACGTTTATCGGACATTTCGGCAAACTTTCACTTAAGGCCTCGGCAACAATGACCATTCCCTTCCTCAAACCACTATTAAAAAACGCTTCAACAATCACAATTGAACACTTAAAACCAATTTCATGCCTTATATCCCACAAGAAGTTAATTTTAGGATAAATTTAGATTAACACTCAAGCTACATCAGCAACTACGTGATGTTACACCATCAAACTACATTAATTCTGAGTAACTATTGAAGCTAGGTGGAAAGAGAAATTTCAAAATATTGTTTTTTTTTTTTTTTTTTTTTTTTTTTTTTTTTTTTTTTTTTTACTACCAGAAAGATTGTTAATGAAAATTTCTTTCGAGTTGGAGTATAGATAGGACACCTCTTCCACCATGGAAGCACCAGTATATATATAATAGATTATCTTCTCCTACCTTTTGTTGTCTTCTTAATACCGCTTTGCGTTGTTATTTGTGCATTCCTTTCCCGTTACCTGAGTCGATCTCATCCTTATATCCTTTTTTTTCTGGCTCCATAAAGTACGATACATGGAAAAGTAAAAAAAATTACATCGATTAGTAATTAATACCATACTTGGCCACCCCGTTGTGGAACATCTTTATATTGTGAAATATATATATATATATATATATATATATATATATATATATATATATATATATATATTATATATATATATATATATATATTAAATGTTAATGAAACTTAGCAAAAAAGAACTGCAGTCAATATTAATAAACCTCAGAGAAACCGTAGAATAAACTCATGTAAAAATACCGACAGTTTTCAAAATGTCTTCTTATTGTTGATTGCTTCATCACATCTCAGGGTCATTAAGTGGTTCACTTTAAGGCCGAAGTAATGAACTAAGACGAAACTTTTCACTCTTGAAAAGGATTTGTATTTTTGTAAAAACATTTACATCTCAACTGAAAATTTACATAGAAGAAAAAAATGAGACAGCTCATCACTTCTAACTGCTCGAGAAATCAAGACAATACTCACTGCTAATTAAAAAGCAAAGATACTGCTCTTCCACTTTTTTTCTTTTAGTTCCACAGATGATTTTTTTCGCAACATTAATTAATAATTGCCTATTATTGTTATTATTCATAATAATTTTCTCTCTCCTTTTTTTAATAATAATAGAAAATTAAATTAAATGAAATTAAAATAGAAATTCGCTCCTTACTGTTCTGATACCCCAACACTCCATTCCTGGTAACAGCACACTATCTAAGTATTATTAATGAGATTTGGGTGTTATTATTTGCAATATTTGGTGGATGGTGGTTTACATTTAGTGCTGTTCGGTGACTGTACGTTGGTTTCTTTCAAACTGTATTCTCTTGGCGTTGTTTTGTTTTTACCACTTCAGCATTAGCACCACTAGCAGACAAACGTCAATGAGAGCTCACTTCTAAATCTGGTCAAAAAATGAGACAGTAATTAAAGAAAAATCATACACTCACAATTAATGAATTAAAAACAAAAAACTGAGATTAGCCCACATATCTCTCTCTCTCTCTCTCTCTCTCTCTCTCTCTCTCTCTCTCTCTCTCTCTCTCTCTCTATCTATCTATCTATCTCTCTCTCTTTCTCTCTGTCCCTTCACGAGCAAGATTCAATAAAATCAATTCCTGGTGCAGTTCTTTATGCAATTACATCGGAAAAACACACACACGGACACCCACACTGACATAAAGCAAAGATAGGACACACACACATTCAACAGTTGGCAACACCACCCAAAACAAAAACACAACACAAACAAAATGGCATTTTCCTAGTGGTACTAATAGCGAAGTAGTAAAAACAAAAAAAGCCAAGAGAATAGAATTTGAAAGAAAACTATCTCAAGTCACCGAGCAGCACTAAATGTAAACCACCATCCACAAAATACTGTAAGTAATAACCTCCTAATATCATGAATTATACTTAGATAGCGCACCAGAACTGTTTATAACTGTAGCGTCCCCTGGTGAAACGATATTAATAGTAAGTGACGCCGAACTGTATTGTAATCAAACACATAAGTGCAGTGATGTCAGAGATAAAGTTTTACCTAGGACGTCAATGAACTGATTTTACAACAAAGAAATTTTAATATCGTCGTAAATGTTATCTCAGCTCTTTGTTCGTGTAGTACTTAAACAAATGTACAATGTGTAATCCTTATTATCTTATTTTGTTCCTGTATGTCATGTCGTGACTTGAAAAGACGATATTATTACAATTTTGCGAGAGTTGCTGTTAGATTGTTTTTCCTAAACAATAGTATTCAAGGTTTGTTAAATAATTGTAAAATGTCAGATGTGATCTTCAATAGAAATGTGAAACAGTATATCGTGTTCTTCATAGTAACAGCACCCATTCAAATATTTTAAGCATTTTCAGCATTTTAGCTCCAGTTGCAGCATCTTCAACAACGTCCGCTAACTGCTGTCACCGCCCGCCATTTCATAGTTAATTCTAGTAAGTAATTATTAAATTACTCAGGGGCGGGTGTTGAAATAAAATAGGACTATAAGAACTATTTTTCGGCTTGGACAACGACCCCGGACGGAGGTGGAATAAATTGTAATGATTCAGATCGTAATGAAATTTACGTAAGTAGGTCTACGGACCAAACTGAATGGATTCATAGAAGTGTTTTTCTGTACTGTGGCGTGGACAAATCTTGATTTAACAACAATTATAATATTGACAGGCAATTCCCGTGCTTAAAATTATTACAGAATGAGTCCAGCCAGTCATTAGTGAAACTGTTCATTTTATTATTTTTCAATATACTATTTCATCAACTTTTTACGTAATACTTACGTGAACATAAATCCTTAAATATTTTATTAAAATCAGTCCTTTGGATAATGCACTTCATTATCAATAAAAAGGATGTCAACGTCAGTATTTAATAGTTCAGCAAATTTTAGATTAAGTAACAGTGCAGCACAGTAAGTATTTTTATTTAATTTTATTTGTTAGGACCACAAACAACCCAAGATACTAAAAACATAAAAATCTAAATATTTTAAAACATAATCATGTATATATTACAGAAACAATTCAGTTCTAGCAATTTAAATGTTTAAAATTAAATTTAACCATCACAGTCCCTCTTAGAGAGTCATGTTAATGAGAACAATCTTTCAACAGAAGCGTTATGGGCTGCCACTGCAAAAAAGAAGTGGGCAATTTTAATGATTTCACTAAATTGTTCCTCAGTGTCACCCGATTCAGTAAACTTGCAACATTTGTTTTGACTAACTTCAGATTTCACATCATTTATTGCAATGAATTTCTTTAAATTTGAAATCTGATCGAAACAACTAAGATAAAAAGACCATAACATCGATTATAAGTAGTAGCGTATGTCGATATTATCCGTTTTTTATTAAGTCTGTACTTTCCCGAGTATAACAAATCGATAACATGTAAATAAAAAACTTGCTTATTTAAATAAATGTCGTAAAAGATTTATACATTTTTGACGGTACGAGATGAAAGTAATAGTCGGAAGTTCTTAATTCCCAAAGCTTAATAATGCGGACATTTCCAGAAATCGTAAAACTAGATGCGGACTTCCATTTAACGTCGAAAATGCGGACATGTCCGCATAAATGTGGACGTCTGGTGAACCTAGTCATGTTCATACCAACTAGTATAGCTTACAGCGTCATATCGTTTGAGAAGATCATACTAGCGCCGTACGGAAACATTTTGACGGGAGGTGAGGCAAGATGACGGCGTCAGGCTTCAGTCATAGAGGGAAGTTTGCCACTATATTAACATATGTCTGTGGGCGAAACCAGTGATCACTGGGAGCAACCGAGAGAACACAGACATATATTACTAGACTGGCAAACTGGCCTCTCTGACTGAAGCTTGATACCGCCATCTTGCCTCACCTCACGTCAAAAAGTTTCCATACGGTAAAATTATGATCTTCTGACACGATATGATGTTGTAAGCTTTAGCCTACTAGTTGGTTTGAACATGATTTGCGTATGAGCTAACACATCCGCAATAGTTGAATTTAACAGATAGGCCTACATTGTCGAATCGTGTTTTGAGAAGAACGTGTTACGTACGGTTAAATTTTACTTACTGTCCTGGCGGCCTCACGTGATTATGTTGTCAGTCGTATGACGTTGGCATTAGCTATTCGCTTGACGATGCAAATGTTTTGTCGTGACAGCTTAGTTTTACTAGGGCAATTACTGTTACTAAGTGAACGAGGGAACATACAAAAATCTGTCAACCGTAGAGCACGAACAGCATTATTTGTTTACTTCATCATCTATACGAAATACTAATCAACGCAAACTGTTTGGATTACTAAGAATATCAACATCTTGGTTAAGGCTTCCTACCGTTTTTTTTTTTTTTTTTTTATGTGGCCAACATAATCGTAAGAGGCCACTGAGATGGTAAGTAAAATTTACCGCTACATACATTTAAGTCAGATTGTAATTATGGGAAAAACACTGAGAAGAATAAAGATACCTGTTATCCACGACAAATGGCTCAAACATTTAACGTTGTTTTTTTCCGCAATTACGGTATTCAACTATGACTTTCTACATAAAAAATCGCCACTCATAATCTCATTTTGAAAATAAGGTATTACGATAACGAAGTGACGTGATGGACAATGTGAACACAAAGTGACGTGACGTTGACGTGACGGACAGTGTGAATTGGCCTTATATCTTCGGTTTGCCGTACGAAAAATTACAGCTACATACAACACAAGAATCAACCAATAAGCCAAATCTCTAAAGACAGCGTAGTTACGTGGGTGTTAATGCGTATTTTTAAGAATGTTTTCTATAAATAGACATACGACTGCTCACACGTTTGTAGTATAGAAATATGGCGGCGAGACTTCAGTGACACCAATGATACTCAAATGTTCAAATGTCTGTAAATCTATCAGACCAAACTGCGTGGTCATCAGTCCGTAGCTTACAAACTACTTAAACCTAGGTAAACTAACCTACGGACAAACACACACACCCATGCCCCAGGGAGGACTCGAACCTCCACGGCGAGCAACCGCGCGCTCCGCAGCGAGGTGCTTTAGACCGCTCGGCTACTCCACCGCGGCCCAATGATACTGTACATGGCATTGCCGGTCTAGTAATATATGTCTGTGCTAGAGAACAGCATCTTTTCTGCCGAGACGAGAGATCATATCACTGGCCATCAAACGTCGCGGGTCGACAGCCACGGGCAGAGAGAAGATCTTGTTAAGGGTCGCCGTTGCCAACCGTCATAATCAAATAAAGGCGAAATGCTTATGGCAATAAAGAAACTTTCATATTCACTTGCATAGATGGTCTACATAAATGTCCACTTTATAATTAAAAAAGCAAATTTGGAAGACAGAACCTAAAAGGAACTAACTGTGTTTGTGTGAGTGTTGGTGTTTTAGTTATTTTCTGTATTAAGTTTTTGAGACTGTATTTCGATCTGATTTGGCTCGGTTCTTCCGCCAGGGAGTTTGCAGACAGGCATGCGCAGTAAGGCGAGGAGCTCGGTAAGCCAGCGAGGACAAACTGCGGCCCGCTAACTCGGCCGGCAGCGCCGCAAGTTCCGCCTTGGCGCGCACCAGCCTTCAGCTTAATCACCACACGCGTCCGTCAGTGGTTACTCAGCGTTAAACGCGAGGCGCGAGCAGCGAGCAGCGAGGAGCGGCCCGCGTGTTTATTCTGGCCTGGGAGGAGGAGGGTGGGCGCTGCAGGGAGGGGCGCTAAGGGAGGGGCGGAGGAGTGGCAATTAGCGCAGCCCGACGCCTCCCCTATGAATATTTGATGCGCGAGCGGAAGGCGAGGCGCTGTCCGCACCAGCCAGGGCCACCAGCTGACGGTAGGAACCCTCGGAGTCACACCACGGGCTTCTTTAATTTCTGGGATCAGAGCCATGCAAATTATTATTTCAGATCCTCCATCCTGCAAGGTAGACAGTTATTTATTTACACCTACACCCACTCCGCAAATCACCTCACGTTGTGCGGCAAGGGTTCGTTGTGTACTACCACTCTCTCTTCGTCCCTTTCCCGCTGCAGCCGCGTACGGATCGCGGGAAAAAATGAGTACCAATATACCTCAGTGTGGGCTCCAATTTCATTAATTTTATGCTCGTGGTTTTTTCGAGATCTATATGTAGGCAACAATGAGCACTCCCAACAAGCTCCGAGCGATTAAGTACTCTACGGCCGTCCGTAAGTCGTCTTTCAGGCCTTGGCGTAGGGACTGTGTTGTCATGAATCGCTTACGTATTGGCCATACGTGGTTGAGTTTACTTTTAAGTAAAGAGGACCCACCGAATTGCCATTGCGGCAGTTTGTTGACAGTGGTCCACATCCTGTCGCACTGTCCGCTTTTAGCCGCCTTGCGGCAGTCTTTTAATCTACCTACTGCGCCTGCCTTCATTTTAGTTAACAATGCCTCAATGGCTGGCGGAGTTTTAGATTTTATACGCGCAGCTGGATTTTATCGTTCTATTTAGTGGTGGGCTCGTTGCCTGGTGTCACAGGTCCCCACCCCTCACCTTTTAATCTGATGTTATTATTACTTCTACCCTGTTTCTTACCTCCAGGTTTTTAGTCCGTGCAGAGTGACTGGCTCATCTTGTATTTGTTTGTGATCCACCAGCCACTGTTACCTGCTCTATTTTAGCTTAGTTCAACACTTGGTCTCTCCTATTCCTGTCTTCTTCAGTGGTGTTGAGAGCAAAAAGTACATTGGCACTGTGTACCCCTTACACCTCTCTTCTGGGTGTTGAGCTATATTTTATCTTTTTCCTACTTCGATGTCTTGTCTTCGCTAGGAACAGGAGACCGATAACCATGTAGTTTAGTCCCCTTTCAGCCCCAAAACCAAACTACTGTATCACGCTTCAAGAGTTTACGCTCGCGTTGCTTTGACCCAAGACCACACAGTGATGCAGAACGCATCTCTTGCAGCGTCTGCCGCTGCAGCTCGTCGATCATATCTGTGACACTTTCGCGCTACCTATTTGAACGTTGAGAGAGTACAGGTCTTATTTAGATGTCTGTTTCTTTACTCATGTCTTATGGGGGTAATAACAATGTTGCCATATATCTCTGTAGGCGCTTAGGTGGCGGAGAGCTACCGTTACGCTAAGTAGTCCAGTAACTTAATGCAAAAAAAAACAAACAAAAAAACAAAAAAACAAAACAAAAACACCTGAATAGGAAAAAATGATACCTTTTGTAATAGAATGTTTGGTGTTTTAGTTAACATACTGAACCAACCACCGTGTATCCCACAGAAACTGGGTGGTGGAACAGTTGGAGTCGTAACTAATGGCGCCGGGCTCTGTTTACAGATGAGTCAGCATTTTGTGTTCTGCCGGACATTCGTTGTTCCT
The DNA here is from genome assembly GCA_026315105.1 of Locusta migratoria. Classification (NCBI taxonomy): domain Eukaryota; kingdom Metazoa; phylum Arthropoda; class Insecta; order Orthoptera; family Acrididae; genus Locusta; species Locusta migratoria. The sequence goes on along the minus strand of CM048744.1, from coordinate 730,651,054 downwards.
TCATCTAGAGAGAACATAACACTCGGAACAATCCTCGTTATGTGCAGGAAACATCATCATGTCATGGAGGAGAACGAATGGCGTTGGCAGGAGTTAGTTTGGCGGACGTACGGACGTCTATGTCGTTCAGAATGGCGCATTGACTACTCAGTCGTATTGAGGCGACATCCTTCCAGCTTTTGTTGTGCTCTACGCTGATGCCACAGGAGATACTTTTTTCTGGAGGACACACAGACCTGCATTGGTAAACAACGTGCTTGAAGCTGAGGGAATTGAACGAATGGAGTGGCCAGCTTGTTCACCAGACATAAATCCTATTGAGCATGGCTGGGATGCACTTAGGCAGACGCATTGTCGCCAGATCAGGAACTCCCACGATAGTTGCATAGCTGCATATTGCGCTGATGGAATAATGGCCAAATATCCCTCCAAGAGCTGCTAACTAAGTTATGGGCTCATGTACCCAAATACGTGAGTAAGTCTAGGACTGCTTAAGTAAGAGAACCCAATACATTTTCCTTGACGGCGTGTGTTCATCAGAGAAACAATCTAGTAATATTCGAATACAACTTTTTTTTGTAGTAGTAGTGAGCTGCTTAAGTTGACAGCATATTAGGACAATCGTGGGGCAGGCGGTTTTTGGGAGAATTTTCGAGAGATGTGATTCCTCCTGTAGAGGAGACCTCCTATTTCTGCCCGTCGGCGCCACTCAACGACTGACATGAATTTCCTCCCTTCTCTCATGCAAGAATCAACACTCGCCACGGCACAGTGGCTGAATATCCCACAATCTCTGCCACAACCACTACCACCATAACAGAGCCCCACCCCCCGCCACATCCCTGTCGACCCTGTCCTCCTCCACGTCCTCCTCCACATCCACCGGTGCAAAAAAGTTAGAAAAAAAATCGCGGTAGCACGGAACCTCCACCATCCTCGACCAAGAAGACTACTCCCTCTCCTCCTCCTGCCTCTCCACAACCTTCCTCCAATGGCATTAACATTGTCCCCATCTCTCCCTCTTCCCAACCAGACATCTCTCCCATCCCAGTCCTGGCTTCCTCGACAGCATAACCTGGTCCCTTAAAATCCGCCCCTATCGCACAAATCAGCCCCCATAGCGACTGACGTAATAAAATACCCTAGTTCTTCCTTCCATTCGGACGTCCCCTGCCCACCCGCATTGCTGTGATCACGAAGCTTAACCTTTTGATCATGGAAGAGGAGGTGTTCGGTCAACTTAACGCCCACCCCGACATATTCATCTGGTCTAACAAGTGGAGCCCAAGTGGAGCCATAACCCCCCTGCCCCCATTGCAGATCCTGCCACTTCAATAAGCATTGCCCCAACCTCGCCTCCCCTGGTACCTGTAACACCTGAAGTGCCCCCCAACCAACATACTCATATATAGATACACCCTGAAGGATCAACTGCTTAACGAACAAGTAACCAGCACAAGAGACATGTTTTTCCAAATTTTCGAAGCAACATTTTTCAGTAATTAATTTTGAGTATTAACTTTTTTTGCAAATATGGTTTTTATTTTTATTTTTGAGATATGTTTAAAGTGAGGCACATTAATTTGATCTTGTATCAGGAATAAATAAGGCAACTATTCAGCCTCTAACTTCCATGTTACTCACATAATAATTCGCCACACTCACACACAGATATATATATATATATATATATATATATATATATATATATATATATATATATATATATATAATCTTTATTTTATATAGATATTATCTTAATAACAACTGACGTTTATTCTTATTTGTCAATACATAACAACAGTATTTTATATGACAAATTTGTATACATCAAATCTAAATTTATATAATATCTGTATGTAATACCAAATTATGTAGAACTATAAAAATATTTCACATGTTAATTATAAATTGCAAATAATTTTGTATATATACTTTATTGGCTATATATGTATCTTATTGACAGATCACCAGATGATGGCCTACGCCCGAAACATGTTATGAATTAAAAATAAATAATCTACTGATACATCTTTTGATTCTTCAAGCAATCTCCAGCAATTTTAAAATCATTATTAAAATTTTACAATTAAGGTTGCATACCTCTACCAAGACTTTCAGTCTACAATAAGGCAATGTAATTTTAATCTTTCGGCTGAAGAGTGGCACTGAAGCTGCTGTCAGCCTATCGAATATGTGTTCTGTTCTAATATGTGTTTGACGTGAAATAACAATAAAGAAAAAATTTTGGTATGTAACCTTTTTGTAGAAATTTTGAGATTACGTTCTACTTGTTTTACCCAGTACACAAATTGCACTAATTGTAATTATTGCATGTAACCGCAATTTTGTACGAGGTTCCCACAGACCAGATTATGACACCTTAGAGTGTTGAAACCGGTCGTCTTGAATAAATAAATAATGAAAATTGCGATCTTGGCATCTATCCTTCAATCCAACGAAACTCTTGTGCAGCCCCGTGTTGAGTATTGCTCAAGTGTTTGGGATCCCCACCAGATCGGTATAAAGAAAGACACAGGAGCAATTCAGTGGCTGGCCGCTACGATGGTAGGTTCGATGAGTGCGCTAATGTTACTGAGATGCCTCTGGAACTCATATGGGAGTCGCTAGAGGGAAGACGATGTGCTTTCCGAGAAACACTGCTGAAGAAATTTAGAGGGACGGAATTTGATGTGGACTGCTGAAAGATTCTACTGCCGCCAACCTACATTTCGCTCGAAAAGACCACAAAGATAATATAAGAGAGATTAAGGCTCGTACAAATTTATACAAGTATTCGTTTTTCCCTCGTTCTGTATGCGAGTGAAACAGGATAGCAAGTAACTAGTACTGGTAATAAGGTCCTCCGCCACGCACTCTGGATGGATTGCGAAGGATGTATGTAGATGTAGATGATTGATAACCTCATACTGCCCTTACCACGCAGGTGTGCAACCGTACTGCCCCTTGAGGTGATCACACACCATATTAGCCGCGGTGGAGTAGCAGAGCGGTCTACTGCGCCTCGCTGCGGAGCGCGCGGATGCTCGCCGTCGGAGGTTCGAGTCATGCCTGGGGCATGGGTGTGTGTGTTGTCCTTAGGTTAGTTTCCCGTAGTTTAAGTAGTTTGTAAGCTACGCAGTTTGGTCCGATAAATTTACGAACATTTTGTTGCTATTGTCTGTTTACAGGTGAGGTGTAAATTAATTAGACGAAAATTAACTATTACTGATAATATTATTTTGTTATTGAATCACTTAATAATGGTACACTGTAACCAGCAATAAGTAATTAATCCCGAAAAAAAGAACACTCTGAACAGCAACATGGAGTGCTACAAATAATTGTGGTTATACTGTGAATACCTAACTGTCCTTATGAGTTGTTAATAAACAAAAAAATTAACAAAAAAATAACTTCATAAAAACCTATTCCAATACAAATTAATATGCACAAAATACTAAAAAATAATTGCGTATTCTTCTACGACTTAACAATCTATTTACTTTTGCCACACATTAATATGTGGGCACGATCTTTGTGTTTACCACGCAAGAAGATAGGTAGGTACCTACTCACTTGAAATCTAACTTAACACTTACCTATTAATAACAAAAATGATCAAATTTTTTTAGGGTTTTCTAAGTAAAGTGAAATGAAAAATATTAGACTAGTTAAAAGCCAATCACGTTATTACGATAATATAATGTAGTTACAATTATTGTTATTTTTAGAGTCGGTGTCAGCCAAGGTAGGTTTGTAACTACATATATAGTTATAGGTGAGATGAGCTTATCTCGCACGCGTTTCATTGTTTCTCTTGGATGTTGATCCGCTACGTCTAAGATTACGATTCGGTTGTCGATCGTCCGATCTCTTGTGATCCCAATCCAATCCGACATCGGTCTCAATATTCTCGTATTAGTTTTGCTAAGTATATTGTAGTGTTTCCTTGGCTGACACCGACTCCAAAGATAACAATAATTGTAACTACTTCATATTATCGTAATAACTTGATTGACTTTTAAGTAGTATAATATTTTTCATTTCATTTGACTTAGAAGAACTCTAAAAAATATTTTCATCATATTTGTTAGTCATAGGTAAGTGTTGAGTTATATTTAAAGTGGGTCGGTACTTACCTGTGGCCGAGGGGACTGAGGCGCTCCAGTCACGGTCTTCAAGGCCACTACGGTGGGGGGTTCGAATCCCCCCTCGGGCATGGATATTTGTGCCGTCCTTAGGATTAACTAGTTCATAAGTAGTTTGTAAGTTTGGGGACTGATAACCTCGTAGTTAAGTCCCATAAGCTATACAAACATTTGAACTTTTTTTTTTTTGGTACTTACCTATCTCCTTGCGTGGTAAACACATAGATCGTAACTACACATGAGTACAAAAATTAAGTTGTAGAAGAATTCGCAATAATATTTTTACTTTTTAGTGCGTATTAATTTGAATTGGAATAGTGTTTTTAAGTCGGATTTCTTGTTAAAATTTTTGTTTATTGTTTGATTTTTAGTTAATGTGGAGTACATTAACTACTTTTTCTGAGTATGGGTAGACCTACTGAACGAACGCGCTGCTCATATGAGACAGCGCCCTTTAAATGAAACAAACGAAATCAGGGAGAAACGTCTATTTCAACAGAGGAAATCTGCCTCGAGGAGGCAGATTTACGAAGACTTACGAAGAGCGCAAAAATAGAATTTCAAAAATGCGGCTTTATATGAAAAAAGGTTTGAACAGGAAAAATATCGAAAAACCTAGTCACTGTTTCGGCTTGATGAACGATCTTCTATCGAATGAGACGGAGGAGCAACGTGTCCACCGACTCAGTGTGAGATCGTCTATTCAAAGAGACAGACAAGCAACGTGAAAACCGCCTCAGCTTGGTCCACGATCGTTTATCCCAAGAGAAGGAGGACGAACGTACCCACCGTTCAACTTAATCCACGATTGTCTAATGTTTCCGGATAGGCTATAAAAGATTCGACCGAGTATCGTTAATTTGCTCCTAAAAATTGTTGAGTTCCGCTACTTTGTCATGGAGTGCATAATCGGAACCTAACCAAACTAAGTACCCTTGAAGTACATCCTTTCTAATAATAAAAGAATCATCGAAATCGGTTGGCGTGATGTTGAGTTATTCCCCCATTTGTCACTCACATGCGTAATACGAATTTAAGAGTGATATGATTTTCTTATGAATGCTATTGTCAGAATTGGACCAAATTGAAATTAGTCCACACGGGAAGCACCAACTTTCAAATAAAAAGAAGAACCACGGTTCTGAGCTAACAAACATGAAAATAATTTTAAAACATACAGGCGAATTGGGAACCTCCAATCATGGATGTTCCACCCGCAGGTTGTCTGTGCGGTTTAACGCGCCACTTTTCGGGACGGAAAGGTATGCCGGCTCCGTTTCGAATCCGCCGGCAGATTAACGACAACAGGTCGGAGTGTTGGCCAGTCCGGATGTTTTTAGGCGGTTTTCCACATACCACTATGTGAATACCGAACAAATATCCAGGCTCCACCTCAGTTAACAGAACTCAAACACATTTTTAAAAAACTTTTGTACACTTCCACGTGTGTATAAACGCAGACAGCACACAAATGTGGTACACATATCTCCTCCCGGAGAGAGGAGGGGTAGGTGGGAGGGGTTAATGGGATCGCGAAGGCAGGAGCAGCGGGTCAGCCGTTAACCGTGCCAAATCATGCAACCCAACATGATCCGGAAAATCTTTATAAAAATAAGTCAGTAGTGGATCTTTTCTTTGGATTCGCAATGCGTCATTTATATTTATATTTAGTTTCAATGCGCGCTATCTCATTAAATATATATACGCTGCAGATCCGCTCGACCTTGCTATAATTCTCCAACCTTGTGATTTGACTTGTGGCCAAACTAAACGATCAGTCAGCAATTTGATACCTGCCTTTTGTCCTGGATGAGCCAGATTATGTATAATGTCAAAAACTTCTCTCCTTAAACTCTCAGGTATAAAAGGCCGAGGTTTACCTTGAGAAACGTCACACCAAATTGTAATTTGTTCACCTTCAGGACGTACTTCTTCCAGTCTCAAACCTGTGGAGGGGTTTTGCCGAAAATTATGAAGTTGTGCATCTTGCATTTGTTCTCTTGCTAATCTGTGATAATCTACCGTAGTTGTTATCATGGTGATTCGTGAAAAATAGTCAGCGACAACATTTGCTGCTCCTTTAATATGACATATGTTGGTCGTGAACTGACTTATGTACTCCAGCTGACGAAATTGTCTAGGTGACAAAGCATCTGTATGTTTAGAGAAAGCAAACGTGAGTGGTTTATGATCTGTGAACACAGTAAACGGACTGGCTTCTATGTACGATCGGATATGTTTTATTGATTCGTATAGTGCCAACAATTCACGATCGTATGCACTCCAGTTTCTTTGAGCCTTTGTAAGTTTCTTTGAAAAAAAAAAAAAAAAAAAAAAAAAAAAAAAAAAAAAAAAAAAAAAAAAAACACTAATGGTTGTAAATTTCCTTTTACTTGCTGCTGCAGTGCCCCCCCCCTCCCCCGATCGCTTCTTGACTCGCGTCCACTACTAGAGATAGTTTTGCATTTCTCACAGGGTGGGCCAACAGTGGGGCTTGCTTGAGATGTGCTTTAATTTGTTCGAACGCTCGTTGCATTTCCGTCGTCCACTGTAGTCTCCTGTTGTTGTTACTCTTTGGACCTGCTAATAATATACTACAAACTCATCCCCTAAAAGCATCACGTAATTTCCAAGTCATTTAAGCACATTGAGAAAAATGACGGTCCTATAACGCTCCCTTGGGATACGCCAAATTTTACTTTCACATCAAAAGACTTACCTCATTTGAGAATGCCATCCACCTTTTTTTTGCTAGAATCTCTTTAATCCAGTCACACTGTTGGTCTGATACTACGCATATTTCATTCATTAGCGAAGTGTGGAACCACAACCAACGCCTTGCTGAAGTCAAGAAACACGGCAACTACGGGAGACCCTGTAACTACTGCCCTGGATCACTTGGACGAATAAGACTAGTTGCGTTGCACACGACACGAATCCATATTGATTCCGGCAATGGAGTGTTTTGTCTCCAAAAGTTGCATGATACTTCGCAATAAAAATACCATGATTTTACAACAGACCGACGTCACAGATGTAAGTCTATAGTTTTGCGTATCTGTTCGATAACTCTTCTTAAAAAGGAAATGATGCTTCGCTGTCCTGGAGACCAACAGTACACTGCAGCCAGAAAAGCGTTAACGCACTTCCAACGAAAAAATTATGTTCATCACAACTAATATGTGACCAGTTTTTCAATCACTTTCATAGGACTACGTGCGTGTTGTTGTTTGGTTTTCAAAATGTTCAAATGATGTAAAGCAATGAGACCAAACTGCAGTGGTCATCTCCCTAGACTTACAAAGTACTTAAACTAACTTATGCTAAGGACAACGAACACACCCATGCCCGAGGGAGGACTCGAAGTGCCGACAGGGAGCAGACTCCCACTCCTGAGCAAGGCACCTTAGAGCGCACGGACATTCCTCGTCGTTGTCTGGTTTGCAACTGAGTTCGCCTAATGCCGTCCGAAAGAAGAAATTTAAAGCTTGCACTGGAGGAATCCTGAGGTTCGATTAACATAAAATGTAGAGTACCACAGGCAAAGACTCACCAAGGGAAGTTTACCCGAATTAAACGTAGGCCTTAATCTCAAGAGCAAATCATTGTGCTGTTGTGGTCCAGTTCGCAAACTGGTTTATTGCAGCTCTCCACGATACCCTGTCCTGTGCAAGCCTCTTCATCTGAGAATACGTTCGACAACGTACTTCCCTTTGAATCTACTTATTGTATTCGTCCCTCGGTCTCCCTCTACGATTTTTACCTTTACACACTTCCTTCTAATGTTAATTTGACGATTCGTTGATGTTTTAAAATTGCCTCCTGCCTTCCTATCCCTTTTTTCACTCAGAATATACCAGAAACACCTTTTCTCCCCAATTATGTTGAGCACCTCCTCATTAGTTACGTGATCTACACATCTAATCTTCGATCATTCATCTATAGCACCACATTTCGAAAGCTTCTGTCAGACTTGTGTGGGGCCCGAAGTCTTAAAAATGTCTTTTAATGACATATTAATGTTTTAAGCCAAGGCACTGCTATTAAATATTGATAGTTTTTATTGGCGCATTATTATCGCCTCAATAAGCTTCTTTCGGGTATTAAACGCTATCCTCGCGTGCTCTGCAATTATTATGATAACACATGTTTTATGAAGGTAATAATACTGTATGTTACACTATATTTAATGTTTATTTAAATGTACTTTTACATATGTGAAATTTTCTTCAATTCCCATTCAATATCGTTGGATATCGATCTGTCAAAATGTCATACACTGTTCTTGTATTTTATAAATCTGTATTTACGTTTATTTACGACTGGATCTTGATTTGACAGTTGTGTCAAAGATATTGAACTTTTACACAATGTTTACATCAGAGGGTGTTGTATATTTTCTGTGTTGCTATGGATCTGGGTATACGGTGTCTTTGGTCATATTATCAGTTTCAATGCTGGAAGATGTGTATGTAGTTTTCGATATAATGTTTATATTTTAGGTCTATTTGTTCATTTAGTAGATTTTGGGTGTGGTTTATGAACTGCAATTGTATTTACGCTTCTCAGTAATGTTCATTTCAGGCTTTTTGCTGATATGTGGAGGATGTCCATTGATTTTTCGATTGTGTCTACTTCGTGAATTTCAGTTACTAAATGGTGACAAAATGTTAATGCGTTTTGTTTGCTATCTCATGTGTATTCTTTGTATCTAACACTGAAACTCCTGCCTCTCTGTTCTATGTAGAACCACAAAATTATCAGGACTTCCAAAATTACATAAACAATTAGTGCTTATTCCCCTGGTTGTGGACAGTGTCAGCTGTCCAATATACATCATTAGCAAGGAGATAAAAAAATCCTCAACAAATACTTCACTTGCAATAAAAAATACACTTTAAAAATCCAACAACTTGCTAACAAAATAAAAAATGTAAGCATTCCTAAAAATGGAAAATTCGTATCCTTTGACATTACTAACCTAGATACTAACATACTAGTACAAGAATCAATTGACATAATCTAAGGTAACTTAATTAAACACAAAATTATCACCACAAAATATTTCAGAAATCTTAAAATTATTAAATGTAATCCTTTCCGAAAATTATTTCGAATTCCATGGAAAATTCTTCAGACAAAAGTAAGGGGTTGCCATAGGTTGTAGTATTGCAGGCACCATTGTAGACATATTTCTGAATAATCTTGAAGAAAAAAAATTCAGTTTGTCAGACACAATAAAGCACAAAATAATATACTACCACCGTTACGTCGATTACACCCTTACGTTAATATACGGCAACATTACTGACATAAATAATATCCACATGGCACTCAACAACCTACACAAAAACATGAAATTTACTGTGAAACATGAAACAAACTTATTGTTGCTACAATTGGCTCGTTGCTGTCCGTTCACGTATACAGTTATTTGTAGACCTAGTCAGAGAATTCTTAACTAGTAGGGCATATATTAGATAATTGACTACAACATGAGGGTTGCGTTTTTAATAAAACTTGTAGCCGCTTCTTAGTATCATATTAAAATAAAATTAAAAATAACGGCTTGAACTTAATACACTTTAATCACGTCAATTATAGAACAAAGAATAGAAGACAATAAACAACAGAAATTATATCATCATCAAAGAGCAATTAAAGTTTAGCATTAACGATTATCTTTGCCGTCGTCCGTCTGCACTGTACGTCATTCAGCTTCCACCCTTCCGGTAGAGCGGAGCTCTTGGTATTTGTGGAAACTTGTAATGAATTTGCCGTCCTGTTCTTGTATACCGCACTGTTTGATTTCTTTCACTATGCGTGTCATGTTCTAATTGCTGTTTTCTATTTGTTGCTTTGGGCATCTTCTGGCTATGTTGTCCAACTAAAGGTTGTTGATTTCCTTGTGTCTCTTCTGTTGACATTTCTTCTTTTAAAAGGTGGGCAGGTTTCACCCTGTCAATGGACACCATAACTTGTTTATTTTGTATTTACAGTTTTATTGTACCGGTATGCTGATTGTGCTGTAGTACCTTGTATGGTCCTGTATATGGTGGCTGTAATGGTGCTCTCACTGCATCAGTTCTTAACTTCACAGGTGAACATTCGTTCAAATCACGGTGTATGAATGTATTGTCATTTCTATGTTTAATCGGTGACTGGGGCCTTAGTTCTGCTAATTGAGCTCTTAGTCTTTTTAAGAAGTAGGGTAGGTCAGTCCGCTCTTTTCGTTCTTCAAAAAATTCCCTAGGGAGTCGTAAGGTTGCCCCGTATACCAGTTCAGCAGTAGACGCCCCTAAATCTGGCTTAAAAGCTGTGCGAAGGCCCAATAATACTAGCGGCAAGGCTGTTGACCAACTTTCTTTGTGGCACATCAAGGCACTTTTCAAAGTCCGGTGCCATCTTTCCACCATTCCATTACTTTCCGGGTGTACGATGACGCCGGAACCCACAAATTTTTGCCAGTTCAAGGAACAATTCTGATTCAAATTGTCTGCCTTGGTCAGTGGTGACACGTACCGGGCACCCTAATCGTGCTATCCATGATGACAAAAAATTTCGACTAATTGTTTCTGCCGAAATATCTTGCAGCGGAATTGCCTCTGCCCACCTTGTAAATCGATCAATTACTGTAAGGAGATAACGATACCCTTCAGACATGGGTAGCGGACCAACTAAATCGATGTGCACATGTTCAAAACGACCAAATGGTTATTCAAAATGTCCCAAGGGTTTCTTTGTATGACGTCCAACCTTACAACGCTGACACGCAAGGCACGTCTGTGTCCACTTTCTACAATCTCTTTTGACTTGTGGCCAAACGATCAGTCAGCAATTTGATACCTGCCTTTTGTCCTGGATGAGCCAGATTATGTATAATGTCAAAAACTTCTCTCCTTAAACTCTCAGGTATAAAAGGCCGAGGTTTACCTTGAGAAACGTCACACCAAATTGTAATTTGTTCACCTTCAGGACGTACTTCTTCCAGTCTCAAACCTGTGGAGGGGTTTTGCCGAAAATTATGAAGTTGTGCATCTTGCATTTGTTCTCTTGCTAATCTGTGATAATCTACCGTAGTTGTTATCATGGTGATTCGTGAAAAATAGTCAGCGACAACATTTGCTGCTCCTTTAATATGACATATGTTGGTCGTGAACTGACTTATGTACTCCAGCTGACGAAATTGTCTAGGTGACAAAGCATCTGTATGTTTAGAGAAAGCAAACGTGAGTGGTTTATGATCTGTGAACACAGTAAACGGACTGGCTTCTATGTACGATCGGATATGTTTTATTGATTCGTATGCACTCCAGTTTCTTTGAGCCTTTGTAAGTTTCTTTGAAAAAAAAAAAAAGAAAAAAAACCTAATGGTTGTAAATTTCCGTTTACTTGCTGCTGCAGTGCCCCCCCCCGATCGCTTCTTGACTCGCGTCTACTACTAGAGATAGTTTTGCATTTCTCACAGGGTGGGCCAACAGTAGGGCTTGCTTGAGATGTGCTTTAATTTGTTCGAACGCTCGTTGCATTTCCGTCGTCCACTGTAGTCTCCTGTTGTTGTTACTCTTTGGACCTGCTAATAATTCAGTGAGCGGTGCTTGTAACGCGGCCATCCCTGGTAAATGACGACGGTAAAAATTTATTACACCAAGGAACTTGCGTAATTGCCGCAAATCTTTTGGTGGGGGCATCTTTTGTATTTGGTCAACTTTCTCACCCAACGGACGTATGCCAGCAGCCGAGAGAATATTACCTAAATATGTGACATTATCTCTGCGTAATGTGCACTTATCTTCATTCACTATGATCGCGTATAAATTAAGTCTATCAAAGACAGCCTTAAGATGCTTTTCGTGAAGTTCTGACGTCGCCGAAAACACCAAAATGTCATCTAGATATGCAAAAGTGAAGTTTAACCCTCTTAACACCTCGTCGATAAATCTTTGCCATGTTTGGGCTCCTTTTTTAGTCCGAATGGCATGCGTAAAAATTCAAAAAGGCCAAAAGGTGTTGTAACTGCAGTCTTAGGTATGTCCACTTTAGCTACCGGTATCTGATGATACGCTTTTTGACAGTCAATAACACTGAAGAAATTCATGCCTGCTAGTACGTTCGTAAAATCACGAATATTTGGTATCGGGTATCGATCGGGAATTGTTCGTGCGTTTAATTCTCTATAATCTCCACACGGCCTCCAACTACCATCTTTCTTTTTAACCATGTGTAAAGGTGAAGCCCAAGGTCTGTCTGATCTCCTTATCACCCCTGTGTCTAACATACGATTGAACTCAGCTTTTGCATCCATGAAATTATCTGGTGCTAATCTTCTCGGTCTGCAAGAAATTGGGGCGCCCGGTATCGTGTTTATGCGATGCACTGTTTTGTGTGGTACTAAATTTTGTACTGAAACAGGTAGATATTTATTTTGATCTGCGTTAATCATTTGAATAGGTTTATCCTTCAGTGCCGATGTTTTTTAGATAACCAGATACAATTTATTCTCCTTTCCTAAGCTGATCCGTTCGAATATCTACACTGATGTTATTTGCATAAAGAAAATCTGCTCCTAAAATATGCTCTGACACTTCAGCTATAACAAATGTCCATTCACAAACTGCATTAAATCCTAGGTCCAATTCTCTGACACAATTGCCATACGTTTGTATCGGCTGTTTGTTTTCTGCTGTGAGACAAATCAACGGATGTTCCCTACTTGTTCTACTCGACTGCACAGGTATGGTGCACATCAGATCCAGTATCTACAAGATAATAACATAAAGTATTTACATCCTAAACGTAGAGCCGTCTGGACAAAGGTAAAAAAGAAATGTCTGTACTTACAATTATTTCCATGTTACGTACGGAACGTACGTAATTGCAAGGAGGTGTACATTTAGCTGCTCGCTCACCAAACCTCCGGTGGTACCAACATAATTGGTCGATCTTCTCTTCTCCTCCATCTCGTACGCGTGTGTCCTTCGCCGTTATCTTCCAGTTTTCAAATTGTTTTTGTAGCCCATTTAATTGTTCCTTTAACTGTAGGAAATGAGATTTTGTCTCCGGTTTACGTTCTTTGCTGATTGCTGCTGCTTCAAAGGGATCCGTCATTGATATTGCTTCCATCGACGCAAATGTATCCGTTGTCTTGATCGTTGAGAAAACTCTGTCGGCTAATCGAAGAATGTGGATCATATCTTGTCCGTCGTCTGCCGCTACAGCTGCTCTGACTGCCGAGGGAAGCTGCGACGCCCAAATGTAACGAAGCGTAACATTTGATAGGTCTTCCTCTGTTACTGTACTTCTTAACTGTAGCCAGTATTCTGACGGAGATCTGTCGCCTCGACGTTCGTTTCTCAGTACCTGATGTATCCGTTGATCTAGAGGTTTGCTGAGTCTGTCTATTAACAACTGCTTAAAGTGAGTATATTGTTACGTCGACGGAGGGTTTTTAATTGCGTCTTCAACTATTGTCGCAGCTCTGTAGTCCAAACCATTAACTGCTATTGCAAACTTCTCGTTATCGTCCGCAATCCCATTATGAACAAACGCTAGCTCTAACATGGGAAACCATAACTCCGGTTTGTCTGGAAGGAATTGCGGAGTGCGTACTTTCTTGTGTGTTCTGAACCAATTCTTTTTATCTTCTCCACTACCTGCGCAATCTGCCGCGCGTCTCTCGGAAATTCGTTGGGGCGAATTACTCTGTTGTCGTCTCATCTCGTTACGCAAATCTTGCATTTCATTCCTTAACGTGTCTTGTAGCTGTATTAAATCCAACACCTGTTTGCTAAGTTCCACTCTACGTTGCGGCGAGTTTACATCCTCCCGCGTATTTTCTTCTTCTTGTGCGTGTTCTTCAGTCTCTGGGGTCACCACATTGCAGCCGCTTCTTAGTATCATATTAAAATAAAATTAAAAATAACGGCTTGAACTTAATACACTTTAATCACGTCAATTATAGAACAAAGAATAGAAGACAATAAACAACAGAAATTATATCATCATCAAAGAGCATTTAAAGTTTAGCATTAATAATAATCTTTGCCGTCGTCCGTCTGCACTGTACGTCATTCAGCTTCATATTAATATTGTTGTTCCCATAAACTGTTTATTGACCCTTGCACGTTTATGTCTAGCGAGAGCCGCTAAATTCGTTAGGCTCCGTCTGATATGATTAGCTCGAGCCCCCCCCCCCCAATTTTGCTAATAATGTAGCTATATGAATATTTAATCATTTGGATAATGTTCCTAAAATGATTGCTATTAAAGTTCATTGTTCTATCAAACGAGAAATGTCAGAATGTGATGTATAATTTCTGAGTTCCGTGTACTGTTACAAAAATCGAAGTCCACATACGTTCGAAAACTTTTCTGAGTCAAACGCAGCGGATTCTGCGGCTATGTTGAACACCTCTCATTTCATTTCCACTGCACACCCGACACACGTCTGCCGTCAAGACTCAACTGCCTCTCGGTCGTTTCCGGCGCCGCTGTATTCAATCTGCTACAAGCTTGAGTAATTCTTGCAGTAGTGTACAAAACTTTTAAAATAATTACTGAAATCGTTAGATGCAAAGTCATACTTAGCTGTAATTTCTAACATTAATAATACCCCAGAATCTTAAATTTAAACAAATGATTATCTTCAGCATAACTGATAAATAAGTCTTTCGGTCATCGCACAGTGAATATTTAAGCAATTATTAAGGTGAAGTATTTTTCAGGTAGATTTTCCAGTCCTCTTCCCAACGCACTGTACAGAATTACTGTGCTCATAAATTTAAACAAATTACGGTCGAAAAAAAAAATTTAGTTTATACAAAGACAGCGTAATAAAATAAACAATAATAATATATTCTAAACAGGTGATAATGTGTGTTTACGATACCTGCAACTTATTACTGCCTCGCTGTTTAACTGTCTTTTATTAATTGTCATTAACAAATCATTATTGCTTTTCCTTAAAAGTGCATTATTATGTGCAGTATAAATGTTGCAGATAATATGGTTATACTAAACTTTGCGTCTCAATGAGATCTTTCATTTGAGCCCTCGCTCGCTATTGTACTTCAATTAGTTTAGCCTCTGGACTTTTCCAAGTGAATTAATATTAGTTTTCTCAATAACTATTGGTATAAAATTAATAAAAATTATGTCAAAACATCATCTCAATCGCCCTGTTCTCATCTTCCATTTGCTTCTGCGTGATAATCTGTTACTAATAGTTTCAGCGTAGTATCTAAAAATAAAGACAATGCCGTATATTTGGCGGGAAAAATGGCAGTTGAACATGACGTCACGTCCGCAAGTGTGTTCTCCACGTGCTCTTCACCAGACGATGGCAAGCTTGGCAAGTTTTACCTCCTCGCAGCGGCGCTGCAGCCACGTTTTGCACGGCCACTACAGTCGGGGGTTCGAATCCCCCCTCGGACATAGAAATTTGTGCCGTCCTTAGTATTAGCTAGTTCATAAGTACTTTGTAAGTATAGGGACTGATGACCTCGTAGTTAAGTCCCATAAGCTATACAAACATACAAAATTTGATTTGATAAAATTACAAAATAGTATTGTCAACTTATGTAATGGTGGCAGTACTATGTTATAAGTACCTTTCTTTTACTGTTAGTTCGTCTTCTAACAATTTCAGAAGCATTCAATATCAAGGCCTACGGAAGCAAATAATTTGTGACATAACAGAGATGTAGTACACTACTGGCCATTAAAATTGCTACACCAAGAAGAAATGCAACTGATAAATGGGTATTCAGCAGACAAACATTATACTGGAACTGATATGTGATTACATTTTCTCGAAATTTGGGTGCATAGATCCTGAGGAATCAGTACCTAGAACAACCATTTCTGGCCGTAATAACGGCCTTGATACGCCTGGTCATTGAGTCAAACAGAGCGTGGATGGCGTGTACAGATACAGCTGCCCATGCAACTTTAACACGATACGTAGTTCACCAAGAGTGGTGACTGGGGTATTGTGACGAGCCAGTTCTTCGGCCACCATTGACCAGACGTTTTCAGTTGGTGAGAGATCTGGAGAATTGGTGAGAGATCTGGAGAATGTGCTGGCCACGGCAGCCGTAGAACATTTTCCATATCCAGAAATGCCCGTACAGGACCTGAAACATGCGGTCGTGCATCCTGCTGAAATGTAGCGTTTCGCAGGGATTGAATGAAGGGTAGAGCCACGGGTCGTAACTAATCTGAAATGTAACGGCCACTGTTCAAAGGGCCGTCGATGCGAACAAGAGGTGATCGAGACGTGTACCCAATAGCACACCTTATCATCACGCCGGGTGATACGCCAGTATAGCGATAATAAATAAACGTTTCTAATGTGCGTTCACCGCGATGTCGCCAAACACGGATGCGACCATCACGATGCTGTAAACAGAACCTGTATTCATCCAAAAAAAATGATGTTTTGCCATTCGTGCACCCAGGTTCGTCTCTTACACCATCGCAGGCGCTCCTGTCTGTGATGCAGCGTCAAGGGTAACCGCAGCCATGGTCTCCGAGCTGATAGTACATGCTGTTGCAAACGTCATCGAACTGTTCGTGCAGATGGTTGTTGTCTTGCCAACGTCCCCATTTGTTGACTCAGGGATCGAGCCATGGCTGCACGATCCGTTACAGCCATGCGGATAAGATGCCTGTCATCTCGACTGCTAGTGATACGAGGCCGTTGGGATCCAGCACGGCGTTCCGTATTGCCCTCCTGAACCCACCGATTCCATATTCTTCTAACAGTCATTGGATCGCGACCAACACGAGCAGCAATGTCGCGATACGATATCCGCAATCGCGATAGGCTACAATCCGACCTTTATCAAAGTCTGAGAGGTGATGGTACGCATTTCTCCTCCTTACACGAGGAAGAACAACAACGTTTTACCAGGCAACGCCGGTCAACTACTGTTTGTGTATGAGAAATCGGTTGAAAACTTTCCTCATGTCAGCACGTTGTAGGTGTCGCCACCAGCGCCAACCTTGTGTGAATGCGGTGAAAAGCTGATCATTTGCAAATCACAGCATCTTCTTTCTGTAGGTTAAATTTCGCGTCTGTATTCATTGTATAGCAATTTTAATGGCCAGGAGTGTAGTATTTTCCCTTTTCATTTATAATTCTAGTCATAAGCGCTAACATTTCTCTATATTTGTTTGACTCCTTGATGTTGAACCAAGCTTGCCGTGTGGCCTGGAGTGACGTATTATGGCTCGCGCGGCCGCTAGTGTCGAAGGTTCGACTATTCCCTCAGGCATGAGAGAGAGAGAGAGAGAGAGAATGAGTGTGTGTGTTTGTGTGTGTGTGCGTGTGCGTGCGTGCTGTCCTCACTATCAGTACTTTGGAAGTCTAGGGACCGATGAGCACAGAATTTAGTCCCTTAGGATTACAAACATTGGAACATTTGAACTATATATCGTGTTCAATATTTACTACAATTCTAACATGATGCACTCCCAAATGCAGCTGAAGATGGATTGACCAGCATGCTTATTTAGGAACAATTGCGGTACTTGCAAGAATTGACTATATAGAGTGTAATTATGCAACTGTTTTATTATTAATAACAATTGACAACTGTTATAATTGCTAATGTACTGAGATATTTACCTATTTTCAGAAAATGTTGTTGTTGTTGTTGTTTGTTAAGCTTATGGGACCTAACTACGGGGTCATCAGTCCCTAAACTTACAAACTACTTATGAACTAGCTACAACTAAGGACGACACAAATATCCATGCCCGAGGGGGGATTCGAACCCCCGACTGTAGTGGCCGTGCAGACCGTGACTGAAGCGCCTCAGTCCCCTCGGCCACCGCGGCCGGCAGAAAATGACAAACTATAAATTTTTATATATAGTAAAGCAACATATTTCTTGCCAGGTACCAAAATCGACGGCGGCCGATATTTCGGCAGGAGACCACCCTGCCATTTGCAAGGCGAAATTGCAGTAAGGAAGCAATGTACAACGATCTTTAAAACCTCGATTTTCAATGACAACATGAAAAGACAACACACGCCGAGCAAGCAAGCACACAGCGCCGACACGACCAAAGATGAAACCGATCAGAATATCGATAATATACATCAGTTCTCGACAGATGAGGTCGGAATAGTTTTGCACCTCTGTTTTTTGGCAAATGAGAGACCAGGATCCCAAGCGGAATTTGAAAGTCGACCACTGTACGCAACAAGAGCCTTTTTTCATCACTAAAATTAGTAAATGAGGTCCGTGCGAACTACTGGTTACTCCCTGCTGTAAAGCCTTGTTCCCTGGCCCAAACTGAGAACTGACGCGTTTCAAATTACTTCAATAAAAGGAAGTTAATACTTCAGTGGTCAATATACATAGCAGCTCACACAGACATTAATAAGCAAGCCACCACAATTAAAGTTATCTTAGAAAGGTGGCTAAGAAAACATTTATGGCGCAAAGGAATTTAGTCGTAAATAAATTGCATTTGAACTAGTTCTCAGCACTTGTGAAGAACAACATTAAATAAAAGAGGGAAGGTGCTCTAAAACTACAATTTATAGGCAACTTACGGATTATGCTGAACTTAAACTTGTTTATTCAGATAGAAAACAAGCAGAATGGGGATCAATTTTGTTAATACCATAAAATGCATCTCTTACATGGATGAATGCGAACGGTGCGCAGCCTAAATTATACATGATTTAACGCTACTGGGGGAAAGGATTCACAAACAACACTCATTCTCGCGCACACACACACACACACACACACACACACACACGCACACACACACACGCACGCAATGCCACAGGGAAACTCACCAAAAACAGCGTCGCTATCGTAGGCGAAATTCAGCAAGTCGGAGGTAGCACAAAACACTTTGAAGCTGGTTATGGTCTGTCGTGCCTGTTTTGAGATGGTGCGTGTGTATAGCCAAGTTAAATTACATCTGAACAGAAAACGCGACCAAACACGCTAACGGCGACGCACGGCTACGTTACATGAACGCACTTTACTGAAGGTGAAGAGGTTGCAAATCGGATTCATTATACAAAATCAAGTTGCAGTCTGTCGGCAATCGATCTAGGTACTGGTTTAATATAAGAAGTGGTGTGAACTCAGGCGACTAACTGCAAACCCCGGAACTCGTTTCCACGTGGTTCCAAAAGCCGATAAAATTGAATAAATTCAGATTCCGAAAAATAAAGAAAATTAACTACAGCATGCAACCCATAGAAATGCTTAGAATTATATAAGGAAGCGAATGAAATACAGCTACACGCGATAGGGGGCGACTGCTGAGACGGATGAGGTCCTGCCTCAGGAAAACCACAAACATGAAATAATTACAAAGTCGGAAAAATAAAATTGAGAATTATAGCATGCAACCCATAGAAATGTTTAGAATTACATAAGGAAGCTATTGAAGGAGGTTGTACAAGGCTCAGAGTGAATTACTTACAAAGACAGAGTGCTTACTACAAGTTGGAGAAGAACATCAAAATTAAAATAGACGGGGAGAGAAGATCGCGAAATATTAGTTGAAATCAGAATCATACTCGCATAGTTACTTGCCTGATGGGCATGGAACAAACAAGAATGGTAGCTGAAGGCTTTGTTCTATCAACCAACCACGTGGAACACACATCACTCATGGAAGGAAAGGATGAGAAGATTTTTACATGCACTGTACAAAAATGAACATACCACCTATTAGAAATCGGGTCCCACAACGCTAGAAAGTATTTACACAGAGTTAATACACCGCCACATGATCACAAAAGGTTTTATCATATCAGGCTGTTATCAAACTGCAACTAGAATCACACACACCGCGTTTATCTATTGGAAATCACTGAACTGAAAAACGAGAACACATTTCCGCACACGATCGGAGAAAATATTCAAAAAAAAAAAAAAAATATTTCTAAGTTCACGAATCCAAGTCAAACTTGCTAGTCAATGAAACGCTACCATCTCCAGAAACAAGAGCAGAACCAACCTTACGTCACCAGACGACCAGCCCAGAATGAATCGCCGAGAATAAAGTACAGAGTGTTTTTTCCATATGACCAAAAATTTAAAAGGTCGAATTAATACCATACATCTTTCTAATATGTCTCTTAGTGAACAAATTACGCCAATAGAGATCCACAAATCATAGCCAACACAGTATTCCGAAGTATCCCTTGCTATCATTCATTTATATTTGACTATTTGACAATTGTTTTAACCATACAGCATATAGAACTATATAATAACATAAAAAAGCTTGGAAAAGTCAAGGAAGGAAAGGAAAGGCTACATACTAATTCACATTTAACTTAAGCGATATGTTACTCAATTTCTGTAACGATTAATGGCTTAAAATGTTACATAAAGCAAATAGTGTATCGTGCAGTTAGCAACTCAGGTTTAGTATCATACAGAAAAATGTTACCACAAATTAAACACAATAAGAATTCTTATTTTCTGTGCTACCTCACTGGAGCTCTAGGGACCATTTTGGAAGTGATACATAGCGTTAGGTCTATACAACTTTATGTTCATGTGTTATGTATATGAAACCAATTTTAATATAACAGTGTATAGTAAAAATTATTTATAATTATATTTGAAAGTCTTTATATCAATATACATTTTACTGTAAGAGGTATATAGCTCAGGGTTTTCGTCTATTCATAGAATAAGTTATGTCATAAGGCTATCATACTTTTTCAGGAAGGAAGCTACCAACTCGACTGTGTGTACAACCAAATAACGAAAATCGAATCTTACATATAATAAGAAAAATGTATATGTGTACCTTACATTCTTATTTTGAGTAATAAATTTCTTGAAGTTTATAGGCTATTCATAAAGTGATATGTAGTCAAATCTGAAATAAAAGTCGTATTCTGATAAGTGGCTAAAGGTTTGTAACATTTGCATAATATTAAGTAGATCTGTAAGATCATGAAATTCCATAAAATCAGCATAGACAATGGACTGAGCAACTGCATTTTCTAAATTTCCTAAAAATAGTAATATGTCAGTACTCCATATTGCCCAATAATTCTCCACCTCAAGTGGTATATGACACAAGTTCTACGGTTGATTGAAGATGTGATGCATAGCTGTAAATCGGTACTAATGTTTATGCTCTACCAATCATCCATTTAACTCAATAAAATAAGAAATGTGCAAGCTAAGAAATGTTCAGTTTAAGACATGGAAAATACAGCTTAATCATGGATCTTACTTTGGCAGTTACTTATCAAGCACACTTTTTATTTTATTGGGCTAAATAAATGACTGGTATACCATAATAATTAGTACAGTCCTAAGGCTATCCATTACATCTTCAATAAACCACATACCTTGTGTTACAATTGAGGTAAACATTTTCTCGGCAATATATTCTAGTACAGTTCTAGAATATATTGTTTCCAGTTCATTTTCTTGTACTGATTTTATGGAATTCTGAGATGTTACTGATCCACTTAACATTCTACAAACGGTTATAAACCTTGGGCTACATATCAAATTACGGAATTTTGTAGACCGTTGACTACATATCACTTCATGAATGGTCTATAAACCTTGAGCCACATATCAGTCAAAATAAGAATGTAACATACAGAAATACATTTCTCTTATTGTGTGGCCTGAGTTTCTATCTGTATCTTACAATCTACAGCTCTAAGATGGTCGCCGAGTACGAAATGCTGGATAAATAGAGAATTTTGTAATAGCAGTTAATATTAGACTATTAGCTAGTTAACTAGCATTTATCCTATGTGTATCACATCTGTTGAAGAGTTTAGCTTTTCAACCGTATTTTTTCTAGAAAAGAATCGTTTTTCCGGTTTTTCAATTTTTGACATATGTTTTTACGAACTTAAGATGTTTGTGTCAATAATAAGTGCAAGATTGAGATTGTTTTTATGCCATAAACATAGACTAATACTTTATCTGCTGAGTGTATTAACGTTTTAAAGGTATGTCATGTTTTTCAAGAAACTTGAATATTCCATGAGGCACCTTCGTGAGTTTACGCCTAATTTTCACTTGTATAGATTTTCGGGTGTACAGATTTTGTGTCATTACGCAATATTAAGTGTATTATGTTGCTGTAATAATAATAAACACAAATATACCGATGTCATATATAACTTAGGTGTTTCCTGTGATCTGTAGTTGATGAAATATTAGCACTATTACTTAGTGAAATCTCGTAAACCAATTTTTAAACAACCATGAGTGTTAAGTGTCATAGGGAAGTTAGTTTTGGAATTCTGTGCAGCTGTTGTTATGGATGGTTTCATATGGGAGAGAATGTAGTGACATGGGATTTGGGGGAGTAAATGAGACTCTGCCATCCTATTTCGAAG
Source organism: Locusta migratoria (assembly GCA_026315105.1). NCBI lineage: Eukaryota > Metazoa > Arthropoda > Insecta > Orthoptera > Acrididae > Locusta > Locusta migratoria. The sequence goes on along the minus strand of CM048744.1, from coordinate 730,628,533 downwards.
AATGATCAAGGGACAGGAGAGGGAAATTAGAGCCATTAAATATTAATTGGATGAAGCTAGGCAGGAAGTGCCGAGGCGATGAAAGAAAATGGTAAAAAGAAGAGGGAAGTGATGTGCAGGGAACAGGGGTAACAAAAAGAGAACAGTGTATGACATCCGCACAGGAACCGCCAAACGGTTCTTGGCGCCAAGACAGAAGTGTGTAGCAGCTCCTGCACGAAGTACAAGCGCCTTTCGGGCTTTGTGTGTGTGTGTGTGTGTGTGTGTGTGTGTGTGTGTGTGTGTGTGTGTGTGTGTATGTGTAGTCCTAAGGCTAGGTTTACGTTAGTTCAAGTACTTTGTTGAATATAGGGGCCCATGACTACAGTAGTTTGGTCCCGCAGGTTTACAACATTTGATTTGAAGTACATGACAGATTGATCACTCCCACAAAAGAGAGATTTGCCTTGTTACCACTGTTGACTAAGGAAGAGTGTGAATTAGACGCAGTTAGGATCCAACAGACTTTCACTTAGAAACCAACTGTTTCAAAAACAGTAAAATGTAGAATGGAAGTTCTATTACTGGAAAGAAGTGGACTACATTTGCAGGAAATGTCAGATTACAGGTCGCAAACTACTTCAACCGCAGTGGATGTCTCCATCAGGTGGTAGAGGATATGACACTTGTCATGGGTTGTTGCCTGTTTTAAATGAAGTATGCTTTACCCCGGTTGAACAGCTTTGTAAGCAGGGTGAAGGGATCGACTGCTTAGGATGGCTACTCGGTAAAACACGGGGTTGGTTACTGTTGATGCAGTTCCCAAATGAGATTTCATTTAACATAGCCTGCATATCAGTAGGAGCGGAAGGGTAAAGGGGCTGCGTTGAGAGAAAAAGGGGGCGACCTATACCTCATTAAAGTAAGATCAGTGTCCAGTGGGAAGCCTAGACAGGTGCTAAGGATCTTCATATACCACAATATTCTTAAAAAAGTGATAGAACAGACTAGATGTGCTTCTGATTTGGGGGATGATGTAGAAACTGAGTATGTGATTGATATACGACGCCTGAGCACGACACTGTAACTGACAAGGAAAAAAGTAAAGTTATCAATAGTTTCTTCTCTACTGGACCCGCAGCATTTACCAGGTCAAAATATGACATTATCGTAATATAGAAATCCGAGTTTGCTGCTAACAAAATTTATTCAATTTGTGCAAATTGACTCCACTACAAGCTGGTTTCGGCTTTTGACATTTTCAAGGAATAAATGTCGGTTTTCGCCTTTCCTAACCTGGCGTTTACAAAATTTCGTGTAATGATTGCACTAAGTTTTATATTGGGCAAACAGGAAGAAACTTTAAAATTCTATTTAAGGAACACACAAGAGACTGTGAAAGCAACCAGTCGAACTTTTACTTACACCTTAAAAGGCATAATCACACAGCTGAAAACAACGAAACTGTTTTAAAAATGCTACACACTGTTCCTAAAGGCCATATTCTAAATATTCTAGAACAACTAGAAATTTCACACACTCCAAAAAAATACCCGTTTGATATTCTCAACGAACAAACAGATATAAATGATAAATATTATTTAGAGAAATTTATTGAAATTTTGGAAAAGGAAAACGGATAAAAAATTTCACACAAGAAAAAGAAACGATGTTTCTCTGCTATTGTATTATCCATGACACACGAGTACACCCTCTGACTGACACAGATATATTTTACTGTAAACATAAAGCATCAACAGAGTAAACAGTGTCTACATCTGTCAAGTACAAAAAGTAATGAGATAAAACGTGACCTTACCATCTTGTCACAAAAAGACACTAACTCTAATATGCTTTATGGACGACAGTCCAACTTAAACGTAAGTGAATTTGTAATGAAATAATTTTTTTTTTAATTTTTTTATACAAAATTGTATATTGTAAACGTAGGTAATTATTTTATTATAAATCACCAGGTCCACCTGAAAATGGCAAAATTCGAAAGAAGCTTGTAGTGGAGTCAGTTTGCACAAGTTGAATAAATATTGTTAGCAGCAGACTTGGATTTCTATATTACGATAGTAAAGTTATCGTTGTGTAATAAATTTAGAAACAAGAAGTTTTGTGTAGCTCACCACAACGCAGAACGGAAGGTAAATAAATTCAGTCGTCCCGAATATCGGTCGCCAGGTGGCGATGCCGGGAAAGTGGAGCAGTGGAGCGCGCCACATCAGCGTCGACGGCGTAACTCCCTCAGGGCGACAAGTGGTCCACCGGGCAGGTAGCGGCGCTGCGGCTCGCACAGTAAATTCGTCAGGAGCGGAGCGGCCATCCGTTACCAGGCGACGTCATAGCGATTTACCGCGCCCAATATCTGCGAGCCGCCGCCGCCGCGCGCTGACGTGGCCAAGGTCCGGGACAGCGCTGGAGGACTCGCCACACCTCACGGCTGCTGCCTCAGGGTGGGACACGAGAGTCCTGTTCTGACTACGTTAGACTGTCTTTACGACTATAACATACACAGGGTGTTGCGAACTTCCAGTAATTATAGAATACGGTGAATATATAACAGAGGGAGATTCAAACAGAGTACCATAACATTGAAAATTATTTGAAGAAGGAAGCGTAACAGAAACTTTTGTAGTGAAGAGAACTTAACAATGTTTAACATGAAATTAAAAACCAAGTAACAGCAATTACTTGTTTATTTACTTGTATCTTAATTTGCACAACATGCCTACTTGTTTCGAAATATTGGCATTTCCAAGAGCGCCTTTAGCAGTTTATAAAAATGCTTATCATTTACGTTTACAACCGTACTGTACATTAATACTTACGTCTAGGTGTGATTGACGGACATATTACGTCTAGTGAACTACTCTACATTCCCTGTTTTGTATTAGCATACCGATCATGTATTTTATATGGTCTGTACAAAATTTCCTTGATTATTAATTTGACAGTTCAGGTACATAGATGCTCAATGTTTACAGTTCTATATATTTGAGAGTCAAGGGTGATATATATGTGGTATAGCTATCCATAGCTTAAATTTTAGTTGGTGCATGCTTAGCTGCTAATGATACATGTTTATTTTTTTACCTTTGGTAGTCAAGGATGGTACATTTAGCATAATACTTTTTGTATGTGTTATCTACGATTTTAGATGGCAAAATTTAGTTTTAAGTAATTGAAAGTTATGGATGTTGTATGTGGTATTGATATTCATAAGTTAGATTTTGGTATAAGTAGCTATACCACATCTGTACCATCCATAACTATCAGTCAGATGAAACCTCAGACACACTGTAAACTTTGACAATGAAAATCTAAGATATCTCACACAAAAAATTTCAAGGTACATGTACTATCTATATACATGTGGCGTCTGTTGCGAAAGAACAGACGTCACTTCTGATCCTGCAGCTGTTATTATTTAATATTCATAGAATATATGACATCAACTGCGATTGGGCAAAGCTGAAAATGTGTACCCAGCCGGGATTCGAACCCGGGTCTCCTGCTTTCTAGGCAGTTGCGCTGACCGCTACACCATTGGGGACCCAGAGTAAGGGCTTCAAACTTGCCCACCCCTCCCCACTAACGATAGGATCATTGCCCGTCACCGGCAAATTATATATATGTGTGTGTGTGTGTGGCGTCTATTCCGAAAGAACAGACGTCACTTCTGAAGCCCTTACTCTTACGGGAATTAGTTAAACTACGAGTTTGAGTACTATGGGCAGGGCGAAGCTGGGAATTTGTATCTGACGGGAGGCGTGCATGTGTAGTCCTTGCAGGTGCGGTGATCACTGTGTCCCCAGTGGTGTAGGGGTCAGCGCAACTGCCTAGAAAGCAGGAGACCCGGGTTCGAATCCCGGCTGGGTACACATTTTCAGCTTTGCCGAATCGCAGTTGATGTCATATATTCTATGAACATGTACTATCCTTCACTACCAAAAATAAGAAATAAACATGTAGCATTAGCATCTATACACATACCAACCAAAATCTAAACTATGAATATCTATCTATACCACATACTATCCCTGACTTTCAAAGATATAAAAGTATAAGCATTAAGCATCTGTGTACCTGAACAAAGAAGACTCTCAGATGCAATTGTTAAACAGTTTAAGAAAAATTATACTAAATTTGCATTTACCACATACAATACACTAAGGTTCAAATTCAGGCATAATATTAATACAATCCTAGATAAGTATTCATGGTCTGGTGTATACAAATTCAAATGTTCAATGGCCTAACAAATAATTTTTCCACCTATGCATAATAAGGCTAGGATTATGAATCGTAATGAATCAAGAAGTGTACCTCAGGAATCATTTTGAGGTACTAACATTTCAAAATATTGTATATGCATATATTTACTCCATATTTTAAATAACTGTATAAATATTTAATGAAAAGTGATTATTCTGTTGTTAAACTTGTCAAGTATGTAGATTAAAATCAACCTGGAGTTTTCGCTTGTAGACCTTGGGATTTATGTCACACTTATCTTAACATGTGAAAAAAGCTGTAATATTTCCCTTACTTTCTTTTACTTCAGTTGTATAATGGCAGAATATCAATATATTCATGCAGTACATACATCTGATCATCCAGTGAATTTATTGCAGTGTAACTAATACTTATTTACGTCTTCCATATCTCACTCATATAGTTGTGAAAAATATTACATCAATAATTTCATGAACATATAGTATATCCATTTTATACATCAACACCTGTTAACTACTTCACCAATTAAATCTTGATCACTCTGATATGATGTGCAAAATTAGACCTCATACAAGATCTATAGACATAGAGATATCAAACATTTGAAGTTAGATATTTTGTTGATTGGGTATGACACTGTTTTCTGAAGAATCTCTATACTAATTTAAGAAATCAGATTGGTTTAAAGGAGGACACAGAGGCAGTTCAGAGGCGGGCGGCTAGGTTTGTAACTGGTAGATTCGATGGATGCTTTTCGAGAAACATTGTTGAAGAAATTTAGAAGTCTAGAACTTGAGTCGGATTGCAGAACAGTTCTACTGCCGCCAACTTACATTTCGCGTAAAGACCACTAAGATCAGATCAGGGAGATTAGTGTTCGTACTAATGCATATAAGCATTTATTTTTCCTTCGTTCTATATGGGAGCTGAATAGGAAATCAAGTTGCTAGTAGTGATACTGAGTACTCTCCGCCACGCATCTTTGAGTGGATTGCGGAGAATTTATGTAGATGTAGAATTATTAGTTGTTTTTCTGACATATGTCACTGATAGATCCTCCAGCGATGCTGACAAGCGTTAAATTATGTACATACTATCGAAAGAATATTTAGACAGCTATTTAAATAAAGCTGACAACTCCATGATGCAATATTAATATAGCCTGACGATGACTACAGAGCTGAAACAGGCTTATTGCTGTATATAAAAGCAATAAATAACATCTATTACCTGAAGCAGTATTTTGGTATCACTTATATTATCAAGACACGCAAAATGTTGAGATCAAATCTATCTCAGGATCAATTAATAAATTTATATTTGTCTAATTCTTCATATAAATACCACAGTTTCTATTCTTTGATTTTCCAAATTTTATTTATCATCCCAAGATTTAATGGACTTTGACATCATTTTCAACTGATACAATATTTTTCTCAGAGAATCTTTAAATGTACGAAATTAAAAGTATAACTTCATTACAGATACATAAAGTTTGAAGCAATGATAAGACTGTATCTATAGTTTGAGGAATGTGTCGTACTATGCTGTGGTCATCTTATTTCTAGCACATCTATTGCACCTTCATCTTCTTACAATTTCAGAAACATTGCATAAAAAGACTTATGGAAGCATTTCCATGATGACAAAAGGTGATGATCTAGTATTATCTCATTTTACTTGTAATTTTTGTTGTAAGCGTTGAACATTTTTCCATATTTATTGGACTCCTTGCTGATCAACAGATTTTTTACCTGAAACCTTTTATGGTACGTGAAATATGGAAACTACAAAACTATTCAGTGTAAAAACGACAACAATAAAATAACATGGAGAGTATCCAAGCGAGCTTTGATATAGGAATGGTGCAATGGCTGTGAGCCAAACTACATGAAAGAACCATTCTGTCCACACGGCCGACGACAAGTGCGCTACCGACGCCCGTAATGTTCGCCTGCCTGTAATGCAGATGATAAGCATTCCTGTCACCCAAACTATGCTGCAAATTTCTCCTTGATGCTTCCTTCAGGGTGCCCAGCAGAGATTTTGTATTTTTTATACGTTTATTTATCTTTTTTTTATTTATTTGATTGGGGGGGTCTCCTGACGCCGCTTAAACCCGTCCTACCGCATACCACATGGAAAAATATAACACAGCAGTAGGTTCTGAAACTGAAGGACTCTTTGCTGGAAACATAACAGAAATTACACAAAAGGAGGAACTTAACACTTCTCAGAAGGGAGAAACCTAAATACTTTGGGTTGAAATTCCATTGCTCAATAAAGTACAACAAACTTATATTCCATTAGTGTAATTCAGATGTGAAAATCAGAACGATGGAAAGAAGGCTTTACTGAAAGAAATGTCACTACTAAACCACAAGGGGGAGGTTCACCTGCTTTGTAATATTCTGCAGGTAACAAGAAGAAGAAAACACAAAGCGACCTGCTCTGATGGGTCTGTAAGGAAAACAGAATCCAATTCCCGCAGCATGAAAAAGAAAAGGAATGCGTTTGTGGCAGTTTGTATACATCACATTATTCCAATCAATGACAGAGTCGCAATATCAGTATCTTAAGGCCCGTTGGTGACCATGGATAAGCGCCACCGTAAGGTAGTTGGCGTATAGTTATAATTGCGGAGTGTTGTCGCTTGTTGGTGAGCGTTCCTCAAATACGTCATGTACTCCACACCGTCCCCTAGGCCGAGGGCGATCACTGCAAAGGCGGAGTTCCCCAGTAATCACAGAGTAGAATTATGCCTGGTGCGTGGATGCGGCTTTGTGTCCTCCATGGCAATCCACAGTCACATTCAATGGGGTGGTTTCATTGATGAGGGCTATCATGCCGGGGCATAGTCCCCATAGAGCTGACACCCGAACACGATGGAGCCAATGTTCACGGGTGTATGTATATCGGCGAGTCGCTGATTTGTCTTTACAACATTATTGAACAGGCGATACAACAACTCACGGACCTGTGCAGGGGACATCGCACACTTAGAATCTTAAAATATTCATACATACTTCATATACAGAAAGGAGGAAAACCATACTTTAACTCCCACGTGTGGCGACGATCGTAAAGGCGAAGCAGAAGGGTATGCATTTCTGAAGGACATTTGCTTAGTTCTATCGATAAACACGGACACTTCACACTGCACTTAAATAAGTCACAGCAAGGCTTGCAAAAATGGTAGTAACGTTTCTGAATGTGTGGCTTACAGTATTAACTGTTCGAGCACTCTAGGGCAGTTGGCAATGTGTGCCATATGGAGGTTTGTGTCGGTCAGGAGTCGTGCATGGGTAGCGTCATGGTAACGCGACCGCTCGCGAAAAGCTGGAAATCCTGGTTGCTGACTCATATTCGCAATTGCGAATACATTTCTTACAATTAATTTGACAGCTGTAGTCTCCGAAATTTGCGTTCCTTCAGGCATTCATGCATGCATGTCTGGAAGACATTTGCTGTGTTCTGTCGACAAAAACGTACACTGCACACCGAATTTATTACATACTGCTACAATGGCCAAGCGGCTTCCTGCTACCTAGTGAAATATGCACGCGGAACGACGTCAAAAAGTAACTTCATGGATTTTGTTACCGATCTCCTCATTATCAGTATATCTGATTACAGTTCCATTACTGCATTCTATTTTAGATATTCGGATATGAAAGAAATTACCAGACGGGAGTTAGTAATACTTTCAGTGGCTCCAATGTTTAACTATACGGTGAAATCCCTATAATACGTTTTAGATTACTCGTAGCTCATGCAGGAAACTAATCACGTATGTAAGTCAGGAATATTAATCATTCTTGTTTGTACTTGTAATGATTTGGTAAGTAATTAGGAGGAGAGCTGTGTTGTTCCTCTGCTCGTCCCTTTTTATGTTTTAACCGTAATTCAGGTTGCTGCAGTGTATTTGGACCAGCTGGTTTATCAGTGTAGTCCAAGTTATATGCACCGGTAAAACAATTACGCCGTCTTATCGCAGACACAATATGCATTTAAAGCCCAACGTAATACGTATTTTATTATTATACCTGACTGCACTTCAGACAGCTTGGCTTCCAGCCAACGTGATACAAAAACCAATGAGATTCGGGCAGAGGTGGAAAAATACATACTGTAGTGTACTGTTTACGGTCTCCATTCAGTAATTCGAAACAGTCCTCCAGAGTTGTGCGCTCGATTAATGATATAACAACTAGAAATTTCAAAGAAAGCCTACCGCAGTAAGACTGGGATTAAGTTTATAAGGAACCAGATGCGAATTTAAATTATTACTTATGTCATGATACATTTGTAAGGGTATTTGAATGCTGTTTCCCCAAGAAATTAGTTAAATATAATTGTAAGAAACCATGAAAAAACCAGGTCTTGCTAAAGGACTGAAAATGAATGGAAAATATCCATGCCCGAGGGGGGGATTTGAACCACCGAACGTAGTGGCCGTGCAGAACGTGCCTGGTGCGCCGTAGATCGCTTGGCCACTGCGGCCAGCAAGAAAAGTTATTAAAAAATTGAGAAGCATGTACATCATGTCTGAGATTAGTTCCTCTGATAATGAAATTGAAACTATTTGGCATATTATTAAAGGGGATTCAGGGCAAGCAAGAGCACAAAACAAATGAAAACTTTACTAACAAAAAGACAGAAGTTGAAAACAAAATGTTGTAGAGAAGATAGGATCTAAATGTTCATTAGAAAGAGCAAGGCAATTAATGGAAGAGGCCATACCTTCACAGTTTAATACAATTGAAATTCCGCCCACCTCTCCTTCAGAAATTAGGAAAATAATAAATTATTTCAAATGCAAAAGCTTACATGGATTGGTGGCATTTCTAGCAGGGTATTAAAGGCTTGTTCCCAAGAGATAAGTAGGATTCTTAGTCATATATGTAATAGCTGTTTAAAGCAGGGTATTTTCCGGAATAGACTGACTTATGCTATCGTTAAACCTTTGCAAAAAAGAGGGGATACGTATGATGTCAACAAGTACCACCCCATCTCATTTCTGACAGCTTTATCCATAATTTTTGAAAAAGTTATGTATTCTCGAGAAGCTTCACATATTAGTAACTAGTAGTTAGTAGAAGGATCATACAGACATACTGTCGTTTAACCGCCATAACAGACTCCGGAATTAGAACAGACATTGCTCAAAACAACTAGGGGATCACGTGAGATATCATAGACAATATACATGTGGTAATGTATTATTTTTTCAGATATTGATTACAATTGCAATTTGTGTGTAATACAGTACGATATTTTGCTGTGTCAACTCCTCACTTGATCTTTACGTGGCGTTTAATTAGAGCGAGGCACAATGGGGCTACCATAATGCCATGTGGGAGTAGCTGAGCGATCTGGAGCACCACGTTACGAATCGCGTGGCGTCCTGCGTCGAAGGTTCGAATCCTACCTCAGGCATGGATGTTTATGTTGCCTTTAGTATTAGTTCCTAAGTAGTTTGTAAGTTTAGGGACTGATGACCATGCAGCTAAGTCTCTTCAGCTTAACAAACATTTGAACATTTTGGCTACCATAAAAGTAAACAAGTCATTCACTTTGCCCTCTAATATGGTGTTTGATCACCTCGGAAGACTACTATAGTTGCAAACCTACGTGGCATGGACGGTATGAGGTTATCAATTAGCTCAAGGTCTTCCATGTGTGCAAATATAAACCACTACAACTGTTGTGGGATTTGCTGGTCTGGCTGCAATGCGTCTGCTAAGTGCATCCCATCAACTCTCAAACGGCTTTACGTCCGGTGAACAAACCTGCCACTCCATTCGTTCAATAGCCTCAGTCTGAAGCAGTGCAGCTCTGTTGGGACGAGAACGTCAACCAGAAGGAAACCAACTCCAATAGCACCAGCAAAGTACACAGCAAAATTCGGCGCCATTCGTTACGACTCCAATTTACCCAGTTTCTTCGAGCTAAACGGTGTCATTGTCTTAATGGGACACACACCGTAGGCTTCCTAGCGTAGGCGCCACATTCCGGAAGGTGATTTCAGGTTATCTGTATTGATACTGCGCGTCCCGCTGATGACTAGAGGGTGCGTTGGAGATGAGTTGCATTCAGCCTCCTGTCTCGACGGGCTGTTAACCGAAAATAAGTCATCTCTTACTGATGTTACCCATTGACGACCTTGGGCTTGCCTTCTTTTAACGGTTGCTGTAGTCTGAAATGGCTTTCAGATCCATAAAATTATACTCTGATACATTCCAATAGCTGCAGTCGCCTACCTTTTTGTCTGTCCCGCTTACAACCTTCCTATGCCTCTCCATGCTATAGCTTCGGATATGTCACGTTGTTATTGCATTACACTACCTACTCACTATAAGTCAAGTCTGCAGCAACTTCTGGTATTACCTCTACCTCGGTTGCCGTAATGTTGTTTTTTCCATTGCGTAGGACCGACAGAAAGACGTAGAGTGATTTTAGTTCATTCAGCTGATGACAGTACTTGAGCACATAGATATCTCAACCATTCCCTAAATGCTTTTACGAGCGTAGTAAGAGGCATCCCTGATGTAGCGAAGCAGCTGAGAGCTAAAAGGAAATCAGTCGTCACGTCCGGTTAGAATCTTGTTTGCGGACCCATGTTTACTGCGATATTTCTGCTTCTATATCGTAAACTTTCAACCGCGTAAGTTTGCACCATTCTCTTTGATACACGCTGTATATCGTGTCTTTACTCGGGACTGTAAAGAGATATGACTACTTCCATGTACTTTCGAAACGTTGGCTAAATTTGATACACAGCTGTATATGACCTGAAGTGCACCAAACGTAAACTGGCCAGCGACTAAATTTCACACTTAAAATTTTCGAAAGACGCGAGGTGTTTTACTTATTTGAGAAGTGTCATAGTAATTATGAGCAACAACGGAAAGAGAACCAGTTCATTGTCAATCTGAGATTTATGACTAGAATATGTGAAATAATCTTTTAAGGCAGATTAGAGGACTCGCAGGTCACCGCCGGTGACGAGAGCGGAGGATCTGTGTTCTGAGAAGGCCGGCCTTAGGCTGGTTGCACACACACCAATTTTGGACGCCGGTAAAATATCGGCCGGTATTTTACCGGTGGAGCGCTGCTTGCACAAACGCCGGAATTTTACCGGGTAAACGAGCAGTCGCTCGGCTGTCGTAGTTGAGCGAACGATTTTGCACAATATTATATGACAAATATTGCAAACATGATACAAGAACTTATAAAGTTCCGTATCAGACACGAAATGCATTTTTTGCTCTTCATTTTCGCAAAACCCTCATTCAGTTCGCAGGAAACTAGGCTCCTCATATTTCTAGTCGCAATTTTCACTTTAACCGTGTGCAAACTTTTGTTCCACACAACTGGTTGTGCTTCCACCATCGAAATAGGTATGTCCTCATTTATCTCTTAATAACTTAATCCACTGCAAACGTATACATATACAGGGTGTTACATAAAGGCACGGCCAAACTTTCAGGATACATCCCTCTCACACAAATAAAGAAAATATGTTAGGTGGACATGTTCCATGTCAGAGCTCATTTTAGTATTTCTCTTTAAATGTAAATTGAAATAATTCGTGCAGACAATTGTCAAAATACCCTATTGTTTCGTTAGTATGTACTCTACTTCCTCGATTCACGTCATCAACACAGATTTTTTGTGAACGTTTGGGCAGGAATTGTTGGTGATGTCTTGATTGGGCCTCATGTTCTTCCACCTACGCTCACTTGAGCACGTTATCATGATTTCATACGGGATACTGTACCTGTGCTGCTAGAACATGTGCATTTACAAGTACGACACAATATGTGGTTCATGCACGATGGAGCTCTTGCACATTTCAGTCGACGTGTTCGTACGCTTCTCAACAACAGATTCGGTGACCGATGGATTGGTAGAGGCGGATCAATTCCATGGCCGCCACGCTCTCCTGACCTCAATCCTCTTGACTTTCATTTATGGGGGAATTTGAAAGCTCTTGTCTACGCAACCCCGGTACCAAATGTAGAGACTCTTCGTACTCGTATTGTGGACGGCTGTGATATAATACGCCATTCTTCAGGGCTGCATCAGCCCATCAGGGATTCCATGCGACGGAGGGTGGATGCATGTATCCTCGCTAACGGAGGGCATTTTGAACATTTCCTGTAACAAAGTGTTTGAAGTCACGCTGGTACGTTCTGTTGCTGTGTGTTTCCATTCCATGATTAATGTGGTTTGAAGAGAAGTAACATGGAAATTAAGCGTTTACGGACACATGTCCACATAACATATTTTCTTTCTTTGTGTGTGAGGAATGTTTCCTGAAAGTTTGGCCGTACCTTATGTGTAACACCCTGTATAATGGTATGTACACATCAAACAAGCAAATGCCAATATCTGTGCGGATATAGAAACAAGTTCGAACCCTTGCGGGAATCAGTTACGGATTTATCAGTGGGCTGAGTACATTGGAGGCTTAGGGTAACAGATTTTAGGGGCGGCAAATTTGAGGCCAAAATTTTTAAACTTTAACAAAGTGTAATAATGGAAATATAATTACTTTTACCGAATGGACATGATTGTGTAAGAAGTATTACCTTACCCCAACATTATAAATAGTATATGATTGTGTTCAGCAGTATAAACAAAAATTATTTCTTGTGCGACATTCACCAGATAGTTGTGTTGTAAAAATAATCTTGAGGCTTCGCTCCCCTAATCCACAGTCATAAAAATTACAAAAACAGGTGATATTATTATGACGATAGTGCACAAAACATAAAACTAACTTTCATTGCCAAACAAATATAATTGGTATGATCGTTAAATAGAGCATCGAATTGTAGAGGTCCGTAGTGGCGGCGAATGTGAAAATACGCCACTGGCGGGGACACAAATAAACAAAGTGATGGTCTCCATCAAACAACAAAGACACGATCTACCCAGGCAACAACAAAGGCACAAAAATGCGTTCGGGTCCCAGTTTAGTTTAAAATTTCAACAACACCATTGAATTGCATTCAATGCCCCGAATGCTGAAATGTTTGTCCAATATACCACTATTGCTTATGCCAGTGGCGTAACTAGGACTTGGCTTTGGGGGGGGGGGGGCATAGGGCTACTTGACGAGCAAAATTTAGTTAGTTTCCAGACAAACTACCATCTACCACTCCCATTGAAGAAACTAATTCACTCCCATCCATTGAAAGATTAGGTAAAACACCCCAAGTTTTCAATCTTTACCTTTACCAGATTGCTGTTATACGATCTCTCTCTCTCTCTCTCTCTCTCTCTCTCTCTCTCTCTCTCTTCTTTTTTTTTTTTTTTTTTTTTTTTTTTTTTTTGAGAGGGGGCTTCTGCGGGGGGTTCTAACCCCCTCATCCCCCCCATAGTTACGCCACTGGCTTATGCGTAAAATATGGGTGATTCATTATGTCTCAGCGTGTCTTCGCGCCCTTTCTACTCATGGTTGTGCCTGATAATTAAGCATTGCATTCGTTCGTTAGCAGATGTTTCCCAAAAGGCATGTTCTGCTGTCCCAGCTTCAGCACTGTTGCGGAGCCCTCCCTGCTTCGCCCGGTATGAACAGTCAAATTGGCCGGTGAGGCACAAGGCCGACAAACAGCTAACACGACGAGGTTTTTTTTTCTTTTTTTTTTCCAATTTTCAAATGTTTGTGAACCTGTTGGACCAAAGTGATAAACTGCTATTGACATCATTTCCTAGACTTACAAACTACTGAAACTAACTTACATCAAGGATAACACCTCTATACCCGAGCGTGGCCCAGTGGCGGACTAAGAGGGAAGGAGGGTGGCTCTCGTCTTGGGGGAGGGAGGCCTCAACACACTTCAACATACTTCTAAATCACGCGCTCTTGTTCTGGGTCCTCCAATGTTAAAAGCTATTTTCTTAGACTGTCCAGTGCGTCCGACAGCCTTACCCCGCCACTTGGGAGAACTTGAACCTTGGCGAAAGCAGCCGTCCTGTCCGCCGCATGTGGTCTCAGTCGGTCTGATGTGCCTTTATGAGTGTGAAACTTCTACTCATAACTGCTGTGACATAGCGACATGCTACGTCAGATAAATAGGAAATAAAATGATAGTGGCCGGGATATCTCCATCGGGGTTCGGCCGCTTACTGCAGGTCATTTGATTGACGCCACTGCGGTTTTGATGGTGATGAAAATGATGATTATGAGGACAAACATAGAAGACTCACTCCCCGGCCCAGAACCGAATATGTGCATCTTACATTCGTGATCGGCGACGATGCCAGCGAGCTATGTATGTGTATAGGGAAATAGGAAGATTAATATTTATTGGACTTCTGACATTTATTCTCTTTGTGACACAAAACAGGAAATATAGGAGGTAAACGATTCGCAGTGTTCATTGCATCAGCGCGGAATCTAGGGAAGGGGGTGTGCAACAAACTGGGATGTCTACTCCTAGCGATACTTGGAGAAGGGTGCCAAATGGTCTGCAAGACAATGTGACGTTCCGGTTAATTATTTCCCTATCTGGACCATAGATCTGCTGTGGTTAAGTCTTTTTGATATATTATTAGTATGTCAATGACCAAACTCAGAATTCTTTTGAATGTATAACCGTCGCAGAAGGATGGCGGGGAGGGGAGGACGCAGGGGAGCCCTGTGCAAAAGTTTAGCACGAGCCCCCGCGAAAAAATGGCGGACTAAGGGGCGAAGGGGGGGCGGACCGCCCCGGGGCTCTCGTTTTGGGGAGCCTCCAAATACCTCGGAAGTACGTATTGAGCGTCCTCGGCCTCTCGTTCTGACGTCTCCAAATCTCTCTCTCTCTCTTTTTTTGGTCGAAGCGTCTCATCCTAGGGGGCCTCCACATCTCAAAAGTTACTTCTATAGTAATAAATGTATTTACAAGTCAACAGGGGGCCTATTTTGCTTTACTACCGCCCCGGGCCTCCGAAAGCCACTGCCGCGAAAGCTAAGGCCAGCTCTCGACTCTAACCCGGCGTTCGCCAGAGCGGCAGGCGGATGGCCGCCGCATCCTGCGTGTTCGTCCCCTTTCAACAACAAGCGTTTTAACGATGTAGTCGGCCCGCAACGGCCGTCCCACTTGTCAGCGTTCTGTGTGGCCGGGCCTTACAGCGCCTTGCCACGGGCTGCGAGGCAGCTCTCCGTCGGCACTTCAAGTCCTCCCTCGGGTATGGGTTTTCCAATGTTTGTAGATCTTATGGGACTTAACTACGGAGTCATCAGTCCCTAAACTTACAAACTACTTATGAACTAGCTTATACTAAAGACGGTACAGACTTCCATGGCCAAGGAAAGATTCGAGCCCCCAATGGGGAACGGCTTCGCGCATCGTAGAACAGCGCTTCAACTCGCTCGCCGGCTCCGCCGCGGTGAGCATGAGTGTCTGTGTTGTTGTTAGCATAACTTCGTTTAAGTAATTTTAGGTCTAGGAACCAATGACCTCCTGGCCCGAGGGGGAATTCGAACCCCCGACCATAGCTGCTTTTTGTTAGATAAACTCATACTTACCAAAACTATTCAACATATGCAACTATGCAACGTATATTCATCATTTCCAAATATGTCCAGTGCGCGGGAATAGCCGAGCTGTCTGGAGCGTCACGATGCGGATCGCGCGGCCTCCCGCGTCGGAGGTTCGAATCCTCCCTAGGGAATGGATATTTGTGTTGTCTTTAGTATAAGTTAGTTCATAAGTATTTTGTAAGTTTAAAGGCTGATGACTCCGCAATTAAGTCCCATAACCTTTACAAGCATTTGAACTTTTTTTCTTTTATGTCCACCAACTCTTTCCAAGTTTGGTTTCTGGCAGTTTTATTAGAACATTCATCGCTCTGAAGATCCCATAATCCAGGAGATTTCTCCATTCTATCAATTAATAATTCTGAGTCAAAGCGATCCATTGCAAGTTTCTGGCAGTAAGACGTCTGATGCGCTGTGCCCGCAACCAGACTGAACGCTCCTATAGGAATCCACAGATATAGAACCGCGCGGGCGCCGCGCGATTGTATTTTCCAGCGGTTGAAATGCGGCTACCGCGCGATTGGACTAGCCGCACGGTCACGTGTGAACAGTTACGATGGTACTCAAACAAAGAAAACTGCCGAAGTGTGTGCACTTTTAGGTCGTGTTCAGACACGGCGATAATCGCGCGGTTACAGAATCGCGCGGGTTTTCTTTACTTGAGTATCATCGTAACTGTTCACACGTGACCGCGCGGCTAATCCAATCGCGCGGTAGCCGCATTTCAACCGCTGGAAAATACAATCGCGCGGCTCTCGCACGGTTCTATATCTGTGGATTCCTATAGGAGCGTTCAGTCTGGTTGCGGGCACAGCGCATCAGACGTCTTACTGCCAGAAACTTGCAATGGATCGCTTTGACACAGAATTATTAATTGATAAAATGGACAAACCTCCTGGATTATGGGATCTTCAGAGCGATGAATGTTCTAATAAAACTGCCAGAAACCAAGCTTGGAAAGAGTTGGAGGGTATATTTGGAAACAATGAAAATACGTTGGAAAAGAAGAATATTTTTGGTAAGTAAGCGTACGTGATTTTTGAACAAAAATGAATTTATATAATTATATTTTTGTCTCGTGTGTTTCAGAACTTGAAATATCTTCCTTGACTAATTGAAGTAGCTCATCAAAAGAATTTATTTACATTTTCAAATAGACAAAGAATTTTTCTCCATACATTCTTAATGTAGTATACAACGTTATGAATTGGGCAGGTAAGAGCCAATCACTTACTATAGGATGCACCCAGTACTGCCTTTTTCTTACTCTCGCTCTTTTTCTTTTAAGGAACCAGAGTAAACACAATATTTCTTTTTCGACTTGCATTTTGACACTGTCGATTCCCGCTGCACACTGCGAACGACAGCCGCTTATTAACGGCAGCCGAACAGCGCAAGTCTTCGACTTGCATTTTGACACTGTCGATTCCCGCTGCACACTGCGAACGACAGCCGCTTATTAATGGCAGCCGAACAGCGCCTGTCATTTTGCGGTTCAAACCGCGCGATTCACGCTTGTCTGGACGCGGCCTTGGCGCTCACGAGCGGCTTAGCGCCCGCACCACTGTGCGGGCTCTGCTTACGCATTTGAGGAGCGCGCCAGGAACAAGCGGGCGGATATTGCGGTGGCGGTCTCTGTGGTGGCCGCCCTGCCAGGGAATCCCCCAACGCCGACAGACAATGGCGCCGCCGCCGGCCAACGACCCGGCACCCGGCAGCCGCCAACGAGCCGCGCTAAGAGCCCGCTTCCCGCTTCCGCAGAGCGCCACGCGACGGGCCAGCAGCGGAGGCCAGCGGAGGCGCGCGACTCAGGAAGGGCCTGCGGGGCGGCGCTCAACAGCACAAGTATTACGTCATCGTCGTGCACCAAGGTTTTCGAAGGGCAGTGCAGATTTAATATGTCACTCCGTCAAGTATCCGACACAGCAATCTAGTGGACAGCCTCGCAAGAGGCCCAGGTTAGAAACTCATTCACAAAAGAAGACGAAACCAATATTCCAGATTTAGAATTACGAACAGTGGCCAGAATGAGTAACGTAGAAGTAGATATCATCGGAGTAGTGAAGCAACTTAAATCACTTAAAAGAAGAAGTCTTCTGGTCCGGACTGTACATCCATTTAGATTTCTTAAAATGCATTTTTTTAAACCAAGCATTTTATGAAATATATTACGGCTGTTGACACTCGCCTCACCAAAGCATTTAGATTTCTATCCGATTATGCTGAGCCGGCCGCGGTGACCGAGGGGACTGAGGCGCTCCAGTAACGGTCTGCACGGTTACTACAGTCGGGGTTTCGAATCCCTCCTCGGGCATGGATATTTGTGCCGTCCTAGTTCGATAAGTAGTTTGTAAGTTTAGGAACTGATGACCCCATAGCTAAGTCCCATAACCTATACAAACATTTGAACATTTTTTGATTATGCTGAAGCGATAGCTCCTTACGTAACAGCCATATACAAACGCTCGCTTGAAGAAGGATCTGTACCAAAACATGGGAAAGTTGCACAGGTCACACCTATATTCAACAAACGCAATAGGAGTAACAAATGTTTGTATAGCTTATGGGACTTAACTACGGGGTCATCAGTCCCTAAACTTACAAACTACTTATGAACTAACTAAGACTAAAGACGGCACAAATATCCATGCCCGAGGGGGGATTCGAACCCCCGACCGTAGTGGCCGTGCAGACCGTGACTGGAGCGCCTCAGTCCCCTCGGCCACCGCGGCCTTCAGTAAGAGTAACCCACTAAACTACAGGCCTATTTCACTGACGTCATTTTGCAGCAGGGTTTTGGAACATCCTGTATTCAAATATTATGAATTATCTCGAACAGAATGATCTATTGGCCCAAGGTCAACATGGATTTAGAAAATATCGTTCATGCAAAACACAACTAGCTCTTTATTCACACGAAGTGATGAGTGCTATCGACAAGGGTTCGTAAATTGATTTCGTATTTCTATATTTCCAGAAGGCTTTTGACACTGTACCTCACAAACGGCTTTTAATCAAATTGCGTGGTTATGGTGAGAGTTAGCAAAGCTATTTTATTCATTTTATTCCACTTTTTATTTATTCTGTTTATTCCCTTGGGTGAGAGGTTGTTTATATTCTAATTCTTCCATATTTTTTAATGCCAGATAATAGGAGTGGTCGTTGCACGATTTATGTTCATTGGGAGTAACCCACCTGGGAACTTGCTGCTAGGCGCTCGCCACCACAAGCGAAAAAGCGGGACAGGATGCCGCCCTGTTGCGGGGGTGGGGGAGGGCAGAAGCAGCCCGGGCCAGGCACAGACGTTCCTGAAAGTCGACATCTAAAGCAAAAAGCCGCTGCCACCCCTGGTGGGCAGTGCACGCCTTGATAGCTCTGGAAGGAGAAAGCCAGTCCTGCAGCATTGTAAACTCTGCGCAGATCCTCACGGTCTGCCGGCGTCCCGGAGGAAGACATAGCTCTGGATCGTAAAGCAGGGAACTTTCTGGGGCGTACCCTCAAACTGCGGGCAGTTATTACACTGTTCTCGACAGGCTCGAGCCTAACTTTACGATTTTGTTGGGGCCACGTCTAGAGGCGTGGAGTGCCGAGGGTGTTTTTTTTTTGTTTTTTTTTTTTTTTTTTGTTTTTTTTTTTTTTTAGTGGAGACGGGACGGTGCGTTCGCGACGAGGTTTGGCGTCTATGAGGTGATAAAATGATTTGGCTGTCTGCAGATGCTTATCGGGAAACACAAAAATTCGTGGCTTGACGTCACATGTGGGCGGGGTCTGTGAGCGAGAATTTTGGAAGGGTGTTTTTCGGAGAGATAGGGGAGTAGTGTGGAGGACTCCGAAGTGTTCGGACCTCTCGATTTGTGTCCAGTTGGTTCGCCAAGTGGCAACCTTCGATGGACTTAGAATATTTTGTGTGTCCATTGCACAGTGTTAGAAATAATCTGTGTGATTGCTGTTTGCATTCATAGTAATATACTTAAAAAATAGTAAATATTCTGAAGTGGTTGTTGTTCTGAACAAGCTCACTCGTAATAAGGATAATTTACTGTTTTTAGAAAATCAGCATTCACCACTGGTTTGGAAAAATTTCTGTATTCCTCCCGTATTTCGAATACTTTTGTAATTGCCGCGCCGATCGCGTTGATGTTTCGCCATCCGCGATCGCATCCATCAGTCTGCACTACCACCAACGGCCCTTCGACTTCGCCTACGCTGTTCAACTGTATATGGTAAAGTAGCGCCAACGCATCAACTAGGCGAAAAGATTATTGAATGGTGGTTGATAGGTGGGAAGTAGTGTGAGTTTGCGTGGTCGTTATAGTCGACTTTAATCGAGCGTGTCTGTTTCATTACTTAACCTTCTACTGATTTTTAAATACATTTTTGTTTTTGATAGGTTAACACACCAAATTTATGACTATAGCTAGTCGAACTTGTAATTTTTCCTTTGGTGTTAAGATTTTGTCCTGTATTCTGTAAAATGCATTCCGATCATTAGATAATTTCTGTTTGTGCTATTTCAAGTCATTGTTTTTGTATGATTTTTTTCTTTAAAGGAACTGACACTTTTTCATGCATGTCGTGTTTTCGATAACTTGTCACATAATTTTTGTTAAATACAGTGACTATTTATGAACATCGTGTAGCTTATTTCAACAACCTTTCACATATTTTGGAGGGGTTTTCCATGTTAGGAAGGTCAGGGGATTTGTGTGTTTCCAACAACAGTGTATGGAAACACGCACTTTCACAAAATAAATAAATAAGTGAGATTAGACTACTGGTCGCCAATACTTTCAATTGGGCACAGTAAATTGTCAGTTTCATATTTTCAATAATTTTTTCTACTTTTTTTTAAATAATAAAAAGAAAATATTGGCGTTCCTTAAAAAATTATGTTGCAGTCCAGGTGATGTCATATATAATTTTTTAAATTCAATTATAATTGTAATCAAGATCCCCTCATTTGCATATTAAAGAGCGGCTTATTTATTTAAAGTAAAGTCACGACAATTATAAAAAGAAAGAATACAACGACGTCCTTCAATGGTATATCGCCTCAAATTTCCGACTGGATTAGGGATTTCCTGTTAGAGAGGACACAGTTTGTAAGGTAAGGCATAGACTACAACAGAGGTGATATCCGGCGTTCCACAGTATAATGTTATTGGTTCTCTGCTGATCCTTATTTACATAAATGATTTGGGAGAGTAGCTCTCTTAGATTTTTTGCAGATGACGTCGTCATTCACCGTCTATTAAAATCATCTGAAGATCAAAACCAGCTGCAGAACGATCTAAATGCGATGTCATTATGGTGTAAAAATTGGCAATTAAATCTAAATAACGAGAAGTGTCACGTCGTCCGCATGAGTACTAAAAGAAATCCGTTAAACTTTGTTTATAAGATAAATTATTAAAAAATAAAGGCGGTAAACTCCACAAAAACCTAGGAATTACTATTACTACACACTTAAACTGGAAAGAACACGTAAATAATGTCTTGGGAGAGACGTACCAGAGTCTGCGTTTTATTGGCAGAACCCTTGCAACAGAACTACCCATAACCTCTACAAACATTTGAACATTTGATTTTGAACGAAACTCCAATCGCCAACATTCTCCTCCGAATGCGAAAATATGTTGTTGACACCCATCTACATAGGCAGAAAAGATCATCAGAATAAAATACGAGAATCAGAGCTCGAACGGAGAGATCAGGTGTTCTTCTCGCGGAAATTAAGCGTTTCCGGACACATGTCCACATAACATATTTTCTTTCTTTGTATCTGAGGAATGTTTCCTGAAAGTTTGGCCGTACCTTTTTGTAACCCCCTGTAAATACCCCCAACAGGCAATTGACAGTTTCAATGCAGACGCATAAAAACGCTAGATCCCTTGCGGGAATCCATTGTAGGTTGCGAGCGAGAGGCAAGGGGCGCGACCATAGTAGTGTGGTTCATGTTAAGGATTTGGACAGGAAAGCAAGCGTGCCCGGACAGCTTAATTGGAGCTGGCGCGGTGGCTCAGCGCGTTCGGTGAGAGGGCGGAATGCTCTCTGATAAAGCAAATGAGCTAAGAACTCAATGATGAACGACAAAGAAAAGCTAACAAACATCCACAATTAACCGAACAAATCGAACAAAGAAAAAGAAAAATGGTTAAGGCGACCGCTGGCCCGAAGCGGGGAATCCGGGTTCGAATCCCGCTCCACCACCGTTGAATTTATTTCAGTGCCATGAAACGGTCGAAATCGTACAATAATAATGTCATACGTGTGCAATTTTAATAGAGTTAAGAGAAGCAGCTGTTAGTATTTAACTTAAAGATACTTAAACGAAAGGAAAATGAAGACGTTTTCAAAAGTTTCACCTCCAACTCAATGCACTTTTGACTTCTATTGATGATTAAAACACGACTTCACTACTTTAGCATCAACACTCTACTGCTGACACTTGATAAACATGCTCACAACGACCCATAGTAATCTGTGTAACAACACACGAAACGAAAATGCATCGATTTCCTGGATGGTGTCGCAGCAACTTGGTTATTTGACTACTTTTTTACAATTAGCAGTTTTAGTTGCACAAAAGGTTTTTATTTTTTATTATGTGTTTTGGACGTGTAATTCCATTTTCGAATCATTCATTGACTCAGAATATTAGTTATTACATTTTTTTTTTTTTTTTTTTTTTTTTTTTTTTTTTTTTTTTTTTTTTTTTTTTTTTTTTTTGAATATTTAGTCACCCACAGTGACCCACCTCCTGATTTGAAGTTCAAGTGTTGCAAAATTTCATCAAGACTAGAACAAAACTATAGATTTTTATGCAAAGCAAACACTTGGACACACTACTACATGTATGGACGTATAACGCTGTCATGTAATAATTTACACTGAGTATGATTTTTTCCCCATTTTCTTTTCATTTTATGTATTGATGCATACATTGTAATGACGGTTATGCTCTATAACTATTTGTTTATCTGGCTTTCATAATATATAATATGCACTAATTTGATTTTCACTTGTTTTAATGTCGTAATTACTTGCCGTTTGTGGCCATGTCATTAATTATGATTTTCCTGTCCCGTCTTAATGAACTTTTTTAAATATATTTTTATTAGACTGAAGTATTAATACTGTATATTACCATGCCATAAGCAATAAACTTTTAGTGTCATAAAATAAAATATGCCTCTCCTATGATGCACTGGGTTGAGTGCCTTCTACCTCAGTTTTCCTAATTACAAATCCAGTTCAATTAGTAGTAGTACCGTGGACTCGTCAACCACGAAAAACATCCACGGCGCGGACGATGTTGTTGTAGGACTGACTTACTGTATAAAGAGGAATTTGTCATCTTATCTATACTCAGGAAGTGTTTTGATGTATATACAAATAATGTAGTACATTTTATTCTGATCCAACAGAATTACGTGAAAATGGGTTCGTACGCCCCAAACAGGTTATCAAATATAAAAACTTTCTGGGCAGCTCGGACTGGTAATTACAGAATATTGGTAAAAGTCATTGTTCTTTATCACCGTACTCAATAAAAATTTGATACATGTTATATGGCACTTTTATTGAAATCTGTCTGTACCAGCACCTCCTAAGACATTTGCTATTCCTTCTGAAACATCTTGTATATTCCGACCACAGTAAAGCATGTAAAAGACTTATCTAGCAGCTTAAGACATTTAAACAAAAATATCTTGACATATTTTTGCATATTTTAACTAACACGGTACCTAATGGCATGTTATATATCGTTTCACACGGCATAATCCTATTCGGTATCACATGACACTACATGCCGTTGGGTTTTAGGAGACCTGCTATTAAAGATGCCCACCTTTCGAGATTCCACCGCGGTGAGGAATTGGAATTAATTCGTAAGAAAACGCGAATTTATCAATATTTTTAAAATTGTTTTCTTGCTACTAGATAAATCGAGATTCTAGTTTTCCTCTTTTAGATCTTTGACGCTGATCACTACAGATTAGCCGTTTGTTTTGGTCTGGTAGGAGCATTTTTCAATCTGGTTTCCAACTTTTATTCTATCATATATGATTAACTGTCGAAATCGACAATGTTGTGAATTATATGTCTCAACATTTATTCACAAACAATCAAGAAAATGTCTTGTTTGAGATTATTTTACTGTACTTACCTTTTACATAAAAGTATACAGAAATTAAAGTATAAACCACGAAATGATAATTAACTGAAAAAAAGATCCATTTTTAAATCCACCATTGGAGTCCAAGGAGTCTTAACACGTGGTGAATTTAGCTCTGCTTCACGGCATCACATCTCGACGACGTATAGTGATAATTCGGTAAACTCTTTTTAAGTTTTTCCACTGATTGGCCATCGTGCAAAGTTTGAACCGATTAAAAGTTCGAAATGTCAAAGTGAAATGCTTAAAAATCCACGCACTGAAACACCTTTTTGAACGTAATGGAATCGGAACGGTGCACATAAAAATGATGCCATTAGCAAAACATTAATTTGCGTTCAATTCCAATCTTTTGCAAATGAGATTAATCGATTAGCATAATTTCCCACGATGACAACTCCGGTTCGTCGCTAAATATTTGTATGTATACTGCAACATAGCTGCGGTATGACGATGTTGTAAAGCTCATACAAATGAGCGCTAAAGCTAATCTCAACACTTCCTGGTACATGAACCTGGCCAAATACGAAACTAGTACCAAGACCCACAAAAAAATTACGATCCTGCACTCTGCCTTTTCTAGAATATTATTTAGATCACTACCGCGCTGCAATGAGGACGCAATGAAAACTGTGTATGTGACGACACTAAGTTCCATGACATATTTATTCGTCATTGTTTTATTCGTAGTCACATTCGTACGCACTTCAGCAGTTGCAAAACATAAATTCCTATTCCATTGTATGTAAAAAATTGCAGGATATCACTTCTCCCCTGTTAGAGTAATGAACCATCATCGTTTTTGTTCGGGAGCTAATAATGACACAGAGCGAACACACCGGGCCGTTTAAGTACCAATCTTAATATTAATGAGTTAATTATTATTATTATTATTTAGTATTCAAGTACTATTTAAAATGTGCAGAGACGTGAATTGCGACATCTGTACCTGCTTTTTTGATTATGAGTAGGTTTTCGACAGAGTAAAACACCAGAAGATTGTTGACATTTTAAGAAGCATTGGTTTGAATGATAAAGACCTATGTAGGCTAAGGTGGTAATAATTCGATATAGGTGTAATTCCGATCATTATAAGGTTTCGCGCTATTTGTCAGTCTCGTGGTGTCGGTAGCCCTTTCCTTTGTCTGGCGGTGTTTCAATAGCTCCACCTGTATTTTCCAAGAATACACCACTTAGTGGTACGAGATATAATTTTTTTTCCTGTCAAGAACTAAGTGAAGCTACTTAGTCAAATGAGCTCTTATAAAATCAGTAGCTAAGAGTGACTTCATTCACTGCCAAAAATGCAATGTTTGGCACCACGAAGTTTGCGTCTGTGCTCGAGAGAAAAAGTACTTTTTATGTGGAATATGCTAGTGATCAAAACTGTACCCGGAAGTGATGACAATTATTCTTAGTGTGGTACATTTTCGATCGATTTTTCTCAACACTGTTTTTTTTTTCTTTTTTCTTTTTTTTTTACCAACATTTGTAGTTGTATAATATTTGTATTACATATTCATTAAACATCCAAGAACAAGGTTGATTGGTTTGGGGTTCAAGGGACCAAAATACATTGGTATCGGTCCCGGCATCCCAGAACTAGTGCCATAGTGAAAATTGAACACCACAGCAGTCAACAATCCGGAGATTGCTTTGAACACCACAGTGCTTTACTAGACATGGCCCTGTTTGGAGGTGATATGCCGTTGCCTTCCTCCGTCCTTCGAACTGACTTAACCAGCCAATTATAGGGGGACATAAAGGTTAACGTGGGTTCCGAACCACAGCGCTACTCGATATTTTTAATATCAGCAACACTACCAGAGATGAAAGAAGTGTTCAGTGTCAAATAAAAATCTTAGGATTTGGCGGGGATCGAAACCGTCACCTTCGGATTTGTAGGCCGGCACTGTACCACTGTGCTAACGGAGCCGTACTTTTTTTTCCTCAATATATTTCCAGTTACAATAACAGTTGTCCGAAATGATCGCAATTGAACCACCTTACCCTATAATTGTGGACCTATATTGGAACCAGTCGGCTTCTGTGAGGCTGGACAGAGAAAATACAGTAGACATGCTACGAGGTGTAAGGTAGGGTTCTATATTATCCCCACTGATTTTCAACATATATTAAGAACACATCTTTAACGAAGCTCTTCATAAAATAGAAATAGGAGTGCTCTTAAACGGAAAATATATCAACAACAGCCTATATACTGACGACACACTAATATTTTCCGATAGTGAGGATAGTTTGCAGTACGTTGTCGACAGACCTGCACAAAAAGTCTCTGAGTATGGTCTAGATGTCAACCCTCAAAAAACGAAAACAATGATAGTAAAAATAGAGCCCCTTCATTTCACATTAAGATCGGCCAAAATGGCACAGAACAAGTACAGAAATACACGTACCTTGGTACTACATTAAATGAGCAGTAGGATCTATCTGAAGAGATGAGAACTCGAACTGAAAAACCCAGGACAGTCTTCAATGAGTAATCTTTTCAAGAATCATGGCTTAGCAATGAAGACGAAGATCAAACGTGAAGGCCGCTACGTATTTTTCACTCTCTTCTGTGGTGTCGAAATATGGGCTCTGACAGCGGATGGAGGCTTCTGAGATGTGGATGTACAGGAGAATGTTACGAATGGCTGCGCATGTCACAAATGTCGAGGTTCTACAAAGAATGAAGAAAGAGAAATAAGTACTGGCCACCATGAAGGCAAGAAATATCCAGTACCTGGGACACATCATGCGAAACAACAACAGAAATCATCTACTGCATACCTTCCTGCAAGGAAAAATACCAGGGAAGAGGAGCGTTGGCCGGAGAAGAATATCCTGGCTTAACAACATCAGAACGTGGACATCTAAAACATCTACAGAGCTATTTAGAGCTGCAAGTGACAGGAAAAGCACTGCCAAGATTATTGGCAATATCTGGAACGGATAGAAATCGCAACAAAAAGAAAAAATTATTAGCCCCCGAAAGCCACACGCATTTTGAAAAGTGATGTTCCCAAAAAAATAATGCTTCTACAAAAAATTAATTTTATGAATTCATGTAATTAAATTTACTTGGTCAAACGTATCGTAATAAACAATTTAGAAAAATAGACTGTGTCTACAGATGTGAATAGCTATCTTCATCGATGAACTATACCTACCCCTGATACATTACAATAAGTGTGCGATTTTGACTAATGCACATCTGGAATAGGATGTTGGTTTTATGTTAAGGGTGACATTGGTACCATCGTTTAGCTGGCATGCATATAATTATTTCATAAAAAAGTTTCTTACAGATTATTTACTAGAACATTTCGATGTTTTATATCGTAAGATAATCTATATAATGTTGGTACTTCGTACTGCAGGTGTTAGTTCTCAATATTTAACTAATCTTGCATACTTTTTGAACTTATGAACTCTAAAACTTGGTGCACGCAGCATTACAATTATACGCCAGCGCCGGTTTTTTTGTGGTGTACTGGATGTCAAGCCAGACGCATTAATTACATTTGTGGAGACGTTACTTTACCTAGCTCGGTAACAAACTGAGACATAAATTGACCTGTTTACTTCCAGCAACTCGTTCATTACTTCTAAATTGCGGATCCTCACAGGCTTGTTTTTGCCTGCGGACAACGTCGTTTAATACTTACACGAAGATGGTCGTGTTTCAAAGGGCAGGAAGCGTCTACACCGGCGGCCGAGGTGGATTTTACTGGGAACGGTTGGTGGTAATTACGGTGCAGTCATTACTGTTGATAGCGGAGGAACTATTAATCGATACCGTAACAGTCTACAGGGTTTTCTCCAAGAAAAGAGACCGCAATTATTAATTGTTAGCGATAATTAACTTTCATATTTTAGTATTGCTGGAAAATGTCTTGCGCGTGTATTTCTGTGCAGTTTGAGAAACGTTTTCCCCTAAAGTAATTTTCTTCCTACATTATTCAATCTAATATACAAAAATTAATGTTTCATAGTATGCCGTGCAGTTCAAATGTTTGTAATTCTATCGGACCAAACTGCGTGGTCATCAGTCCGTAGCTTACAAACTACTTAAACTAAACTAACCTAAGGACAACACACACATCCATGCCCAGGGAGGACTCGAACCTCCACGGCGAGCAACAGCGCGCTCCGCAGCGAGACGCTTTAGACCGCTCGGCTACTCCATCACGGCCCGTGCAGTTCATCCGATTGCGATGAATCTGTCAACATATTGCTTGTATTTTCACGAAGGTGACAGGCACAATTATATCAATTATATATTTTTGACGACGTTACAGCGTTAATTTAATGAAATAAATCGCAATTTGCGATCAGTTATGGTTCGAGTCCCGGCCGGGCACAAATTTTCATTCGCCGCACTTTGGCGTTCCATCTAAAAGTAGTACAGTGAAGCCATAACTGATCGCAAATTGAGATTTATTTCATGCAATTATATCACTCTGCGACACACAGCTCAGGAGATATGACGTCATGAAGACTGAGATTCGTGAAAAACTACCCCAAAATGAGTGACGTTTACATTTCTCACTTCTTTCTTGCTAAATGTATTTGCAACATATTTTGCAAACAGTATCCACTTATGCTAATGAATGTACCTACAAAATTACTACATTGTACGACTCATAGTTGAGGAGACATGATGTCATTCAGACAGACGCGTGAGTAACAGTCGCATCATGTTAGTTCGTATTTTATGCGCTGCCGTATTGTTCATCCGACTGCGATAAGACTTTGCACGCTTGATCTTCAATACAAGAGTAAAATCACTGTCTACGTAAAATTTTATTTGTGCCTAGCAGAGGGTACTTTTGCTACGAACGTCGACTAAATATACGGTTTTATTTATATCCTGACGAAACTTTGCACATTTAACATTCAAAACAAAAGGAATATCGCGATCTACATAAGAATATATACGGTGCATGGAGAAATTTCCCTTCTCTTATTTTATATTTCATTATTGTTTCGCAAATGATTGCCTATGCATAGAGTGACTGCAGGATCACGGATAGAAAGTGACATTTGCCACTAATGTAGTTGCTGGGCATGAAAGCAGACGTGTACGGTTCGACCCTGAAACTACATCGATAGACTGAGGAGGGGGAGAAGAGTTCAACCGAGAGATGAGGAATGATTAACATCGAAAGGGGGAAGTGAAGATGTAATGTTTGTAAACCTATTGGAGCAAACTACTGTGGTTATCAGTCACTACATTTACAGACTACTTAAACTAAGACTAAGGAGAACATAAATACCCAAGTCCGAAGGAGGGCTCGAACCATCGGCGGGAATGGCCGTCCAGACCTTAGACAACGTGGCCATTCTGCATGAGGTGGAGATGAACAGAGAGCCCATTGGAGAATATAGCATATATTTTCGATGGAGGGGGGGCAAGATTAATTTAAAGATAAGTAATTTTAAGTATACATTTTGTATTAGTTTTGCTGCTCATATTCAGAGGATAATTTTTATTGAAGCTCCTTTTACTTTACTGAGATCAAGCTTTTTTATTGTTGACATTAAATCATAAAAATACAGCTACTTAAAAAACACTGGCACGAATTTAACACCCCACTCCCGTCAACAATACAGTGAAGTATGACTGTCTACCACGACGATGCCTTCACGCATGATTCATTAAAATAATTCAGATACTGTACTTATTTTTTCTTTGTATTCACTATTTCGGGGGCGGGGGCAGCTCCCCCCCCCCCCCCCACACACACACACACTTATATACACCAGTGAGAGAGATGGATAGGAGGAGGTGAAAGGAGAGAGGGGAGATGGACAGAGCGAGTGAGAGAGGGAGAAGATGAGAGAGGAGGAAAGAGAAAGTTTGCAGAGGGACAAAAAAGAAGAATAGATGAACTAAGACAAGACTTGAATAAATAAGTACCCGGACGAAGCCGGTTTTTCAGTTAGTCCTGAAGACAGCAGAGGACAAAATAGGAGGTAGGAAAGCAAGACCTACAAAAAATCCTTTGTTATCACAGGAAATATTAAATTTAATTGGTGAGTGAAGAAAATATAAAAACGCAAAAATGAAACAGGCAAAATGGAGTACAAAAATGTTCAAATGTTTATATAGCTTATGGGACTTAACTACGGGGTCATTAGTCCCTAAACTTACAAACTACTTATCAACTAGCTAACACTAAGGACGGCACAAATATCCATGCCCGAGGGGGGATTCGAACCCCCGACCGTAGTGGCCGTGCTGACCGTGACTGGCCCGCCGCAGTCTCCTCGGCCACCGCGCCCGGCAAAATTTAGTACAGACGACTAAGATATAAGACTGACAGGAAGTGCAAAATAGCTAAGCAGGAGTGGCTAGAATGCAAATGTAACTCTGTAGAGGAGTAGGGAAAAATAGATTCTGCGTACAGGAAAATTAAAGGGACATTTGGAGACAAAAGAGCAGTTGTCTGAATATAAAGAACTCATAAGAAAATCCAGTTCTCAGCAAAGAAGAGAAAGCTGAAAGATGGAAAGAGTATATAGAGGGGATTTACAACGTAAATGAACTTATAGACAATATTGCAAGTGGAAGTAGATGAAGATGAAATAGGAGACACTACACTGAGACATGAATTTGACAGAGCACTGAAAGACCTAAGTCGAAACGAGGCCCCTGGAGTAGATGACATGTCCTCAAAATTACTGAAGTATCTGGGAGAACCAGCTATGACAAAACCACCAGGTGCGCAAGATGTGTATGAGACGGGGAAAATACCCTCAGACTTTAAGTAAAAGGTAATAATCCCCATTCCAAAGAAAGCAGGCGCAAACGTGAAAATTACAAAACCATCAGTTTAATAAGTCATGGTAGCAAAATTTTAACACGAATTATTTACAGAAGGATGAAAAAGCTGGTAGAAGCCGACCTCGAGAAAGATTAGTTCGTATTCAGGAGAAATGTAGAAACACGGGAGGCAATACTCATTTTACGGCTTATCATGAAAGATAGATAAAGTAAAGGCAAACCTACATTTCTAGCTTTTTCAGATTTGGAGAAAGCTTCTGACAATGCTGATTGGAACACACTCTTTCAAATTCTGAAATCAACAGGAGTAAAATAGAGAGAACGCAAGATTATTTATGTACAGAAATCGACAGTAGTTATCAGAACTGAAGGGCATGAAAGGGATACAAAGGTTGGAAAGGGAATAAAAGAGGCTGGTAGCATTTCTCTGATATTATTCAATTTGTACATTGACACAGCTATAAAGGAAAACAAGGAGAAATTTGGATAAGGATTTAAAGTTCAGGGTGAAGAAATAAAAACATTGCGTTTTGCCGATGACATTGTAATTCTGTTAGAGACAGCGAAGGACCTGGAAGAGTACTTGAACGGAATGAACAGTGTGTTGAAGAGAGCATGTAAGACGAACATTAACAAGAGCAAACCAAAGGTAATGGAGTGCATTCTAAAAACTCAGGCGATGTTGAAGGATTTAGATTAGGTAACGAAACGATTAAGGGGGTAGATGAGTTTTGTTACTTGGGCAGTAAAATATGATGGTCACAGCACAGATGATATAAAATGCAGAATGGCAAAGGAAAGAAAAGCGATATTGAAGAGAAAAAAATTCTTAACATCGAATATTAATTTAAGCGTACGGAAGTCCTTTCTAAAGGCATTTGTGTGGATTGTTAACGTTGTATGGGAGAGAAACATGGACTATAAACAGTGCGGGCAGGAAGATGATAGAAGCATTTGAAAGTCGTGCTACAGAAGAATGCTGAAGATTAGGTGGGTGGGTCGCGTAACTAACGAGGAGGTGCTGAACAGAATTTGGAAGAAAAGGAATTTCTGGCATACCTTGACTTAAAGAAGGGACCGACTGATTGAACACATTCTTAGACATCAAGAAATTGTGAATTTAGCATTGGAGGGAAGTGTGTGGGGTAAATATCGTAGAAGGAGTCCAAGAGTTGAATACAGTAAGGAGGTCCATATGGATGTGGGTTGCCGTTCTTATGAGGAGGTAAAGAGGCTTGCTCAGGATAGGGTATGGTGGAGAGCTGTATCAAATCAGTGTTCGAATCTAACTACACAACAACAACAACAACAACGTATACATTCAGGAGTGTGTCCGCGTGTCTCTGTGTTTGGTGGCACGCAAAATTAAAGTTTAGTTACAATTTTGATTAATATATAAGGAACTCATAGTTCAATGGGGCGATCTATAATTGTTTAATAATGATTTTGCAGCCAAGATCGCATTTTTCATATATTATGTTACCGGTTTCGGCGTGCTCGACGCCATCTTCAGACCTATTACGCAAAGTTTAACAATTGGTCTGTATACATGATTGCCAAGACACTACTTATATTACAATTACATGGTTTCATACCTGTCGTAATTTACATAACTTCACGACATTTTTATATACTAAAAGAGTACATCCAGGTTGAGGCATCATTAAACATAAAATTAGTAGTCACAATTTAAAAATATATATCCATCTTCTAATGGTTTTGAAGCGATGTGCTTCAAAGTCTGAGTCAATACTAATTGAAGTCCTGTATAACACTAACTGGCAGGCGGGAAAACTACATACAAAGATTCTACATGTACATTTATATAATGGTCTCTGCCCTTTGTGGTCGTTTTTTTTAATAATAATGTATATATACATTGACATATAAAAGTTACATGTAGTACATTACATTCAACGTCATATATATACAATTTGTATAAGTTACTATATTAAGCACCCTAGATTGTAAGGCACAAAAATACATCCAATGTCACATATATACAATTAGTATAAATTACTATATTAAGCACCTTAGATTGTAAGGCGCTATGTCAGTAAACTATTGTGATCTACAGAAATGTAACAATTTTTAATACATATATATTAATATTTATATACATACAAGTCACATATCTAAAATATTCACAGATGGTTGAAAGACAGCATATTACACTTACTAAACCATCCTACACAGAATTTGTACATGTCAACAGATATATCCCTTTCTTAAGTTCGTGTTATGAATGCATGTAGTACAGCCTGTAAGGACTGGTGCGTACAGGCATATTAGTATGATAGAGGGTTGAATACAGGTAGCTAATGTGTATATATAAAAGTTGCAAAGTTGCATTATAATTCTCAAAATTCTCTTGTAGAGAACATGTAAGTGGCACACTGCATGTTACTGTGCAAGTCCGTGTCATGAATGTACATAGCCTAGGTTGTTCAAGGACTGATACATAAAGATATAGTAATAAATGGAATGTTGGATATGAGCAGTTAATGTATAAAATATACTCATGTTATATAATAAGTTTTACATTAGTCAATCTATAAAGAAATTCATGTTATAGTATGAGCTTTATAATAGTCAGGGGGTTGGTACCTAAGAATCTGGTAAGTTGAAACTATATACATTTTTTTTCTTTTATTCATTATAAAATTAAGTGGTCAATTTATAAAAAAATTTATATTATAGTATAAAACATCATATTTAAAAATTCCAGTGTAGAATCTGTATATGTCACCAGGCATCCTATTGTGTATGTTCAGGTCAGGAACGCATTTAGCATGGGATACAGAGGACCGTATGTAACGTG
This sequence comes from Locusta migratoria, assembly GCA_026315105.1. Lineage (NCBI taxonomy): Eukaryota > Metazoa > Arthropoda > Insecta > Orthoptera > Acrididae > Locusta > Locusta migratoria. The sequence goes on along the minus strand of CM048744.1, from coordinate 730,594,980 downwards.
TATTAACAACTGGGGGTTGGTTATAGGGTAGTCAATGTATAAAAATGCTTATGTACTAGTATAAACGTTTACTACAGTAGTACAAAGGTTAGATGGGATGGGTGTCTAAAATGTTGATAAGAGAATTCGAAACAAAATAGGAGCTATGTTGGTGTTATTTTTGGGAAAGATGAGAGATACCGAATTATATAGGTAGTCAAATGTGTAAGAATGTATCCATGTTAATATTATAAAACTTCTAGTATTCAGAGGGCTACGTAAAAAGGTCTTCTATTATATATGTTAAAGTATATATAAAAATTGCAAAGTTGCATTATAATTGTGTGTAAGATGTATGAGACAGGTGAAGTACCCTCAGACTTTAAGAAAAATGTTATAATTCCCATTCCAAAGAAAGCAGGTGTGGACAGGTGTGAAAACTACAGAACCATCAGTTTAATAAGTCATGGTTGCAAAATATTAACACGAATTATATACAGAAGGATGGAAAAGCTGGTAGAAGCCGACCTCGGGGAAGACCAGTTTGGGTTCAGGAGAAATGTAGGAAGACGGGAGGCAATACTCACTTTACGGCTTATCCTAGAAGATAGATTAAGAAAAGGCAAACCTACATTTCTAGCTTTTGTAGATTTGGAGAAGGCTTTTGAGAATGTAGATTGTAATAAACTCTTTGAAGTTCTGAAGCAAGCAGGAGTAAAATATAGGGAACGTAAGGTTATTTACAATTTGTACAAAAACCAGACAGCGGTAGTCAGAGTTGAAGGGCATGAAAGGGATGCAGTGGTTGGGAAGGGTGTAAGACAGGGTTGTAGCCTTTCTCAAATGTTATTCAATTTGTACATTGAGGAAGCTATAAAGGAAAGCAAGGAGAAATTTCGAGAAGGAATTAAAGTTCAGGGTGAAGAATTAAAAACTTTGCGTTTTGCCGACGACATAGTAATTCTGGCAGAGACAGCAAAGGACCTGGAAGAGCAGTTAAACGAAATGGACAGTGTGCTGAAAGGTGCATATAAGATGAAGATTAACAAGAGCAAAACTAGGGTAATGGAGTGCAGTCTAAGAAAATCAGGTGATGCTGAAGGAATTAGATTGGGTAACGAAGCAATAAAGGAGGTAGAGGAGTTTTGTTACTTGGGCAGTAAAATAACAAATGATGGTCGCAGTACAGGGGATATAAAATGCAGAATGGCAATGGGTAGAAAAGCGTTATTGAAAAAGAGAAATTTGTTAATATTGATTTAAGCCTAAGGAAGTCCTTTCTGAAGGCATTTGTATGGAGTGTTGCCTTGTATGGGAGTGAGACATGGACGATAAACAATGCGGACAGGAAGAGGATTGAGGCTTTTGAAATGTGGTGCTACAGAAGAATGCTGAAGGTTAGGTGTGTGGATCGCGTAACTAATGAGGAGGTACTGAACAGAATTGGGGAGAAAAGAAATCTCTGGCATACGTTGACTAAAAGAAGGGATAGATTGGTAGGACACATTCTTAGACATCAAGGAATTGTGAATTTAGCGTTGGAGGGAAGTGTGTGGGGTAAAAACCGCAGAGGAAGACCAAGAGATGGATACAGTAAGCAGATTCAGACAGATGTAGGTTGCCGTTCTTATGTGGAGATGAAGAGGCTGGCTCAGGATAGGGTATTGTGGAGAGCTGCATCAAACCAGTCTCCGGAATGAAGACCACAACAACAACAGCATTATAATTCTTAAAATTGCCTTGTACTGAACATGTATGTGGCATTCCGTATGTTACTGTGCAAATCCGTGTCCTGAATGTACATAGCCTAGGTTGTCCAAGGACTGATACATAAAGATATAGTAATAAATGGTATATTGAACGTGGGCAGTTAATGTGTAAAAATGTATTCATGTTATATATAAGTTTACATTAGTCTATCTATACAGAATTTCATGTTATAGTATAAGATTTGTAATAGTCAGGGGTTGGTACCTAAGAATCTTGTAATATACTGGTAAGTTAAAACGGGCCGTTACTTTATAAAAAAGAAATTTCATTACAAAATTGCAGCGGTCAATTAAAAAATTATATTATAGTATAAAATTAACTATAGTCAAAGGCTAAGAGAAACGGTTACCTCGTATATATATTAAAGTATATGTAGAAGACTGAAGGCTGCATCATAATTGGTAAAATGCCAGTGTATAATTTGTATGTGTCACCAGGCATCCTATTGTGTATGTTCAGGTCATAAACGCATTTAGCATGGGATGCAGAGGACCGTATGTAAGGTGTATTAACAACTGGGGGATGAATATAGGGCAGTCAATGTATAAAAATACTTATGTACTAGTATAAACGTTTACCACAGTAGTACAAAGGTTAGGTGGGTTGGGTACCTAAAATGTTGATAACAGAGTTTGAAATAAAATAGTGGTTATGTTGCTGTTATTTTTTGGCAACCCTGAGAGGTACCGAGTTAGGTTACTGAGTCTTTATAATACCTTTTCAAAAATAGTGTAAAAATTATGGTCTTGGAATTCAGTTTGGTCATTTAGGATTAAGTTGGGATATTTTTTCTTGTGACTAATTATTTCTATGTTTTCCAAAATGTTTAGCTTTTTGCCTTTGGGTATTTTATGTAAAATTTTAAGACCATTTTGCGTGTCTTTAACCTTGTGCTGTGTGTGCCTTATGTGGCCCCAAATGCAGTTTTATTGTGTGTACTGGTGTGTTCTTTAAACCTGGTGAAAAATGTTCTACCATTTTGTCCAATATAAAAGTTGTCACAATCACCACATGCTAATTTATATACTCCTTTACCTTTATGTTTGTCCGTATGACTACCAATTTTGTGTCCTAATCTGTTTTTAAAGCTAGAGTCACATTAGTTTTTCTAAACTGTCTTTCTATTTTGTCTGAAAATCTGCCATTGTAGGGAACTGAAATATATTTTTTTTTGGGTCTCCTTACTATCATTTAGATTTTGAGGCTTTTGGTTATTATTATCTGCTTGAACTATTTTATTTTTTATTTTGCTGTATAATCTGTCAACTATGTTTGGTTGATATCCATTTTTACTAGCTATGTATCTAAGTGTGGAGAACTCTTGGTTAATCTCTTGATCTGTGAGGGGCAATTTAATTAATCTGTGTATCACTGAATTAAAATAGGCATTTTTGTACTTTATAGGGTAGCATGATTGAGCATTGATGATTTGATCAGTGACAACAGGTTTCCTGTAAATACTAAAGTGATGCCTGCCTTCAACTTTCTTGATGGTTACTTCTAGGTAGTTTATAGAACTATTGTTCTCCACCTCTACAGTAAACTATATTCTTTCGTGCAAAGAGTTAAGGCGGTCAAATATTCTTGAACTTCATCATTGTCACCTTTTATTAAGGTAATGATATCGTCAACATACCTTTTATAGTATACTGTTTTCTCTTTCAAGTGACTGTGTGTAACAAAGCATATATTTTCTAGGTGGTTAATAAAGATGTTTGCCATGGTACCGGATAGGCAGCTGGCCATGGCTAGAACATCAGCCTGATATATCTTATCATTAAATGTAAAATAATTATAACATTTTTGAACATCACAATAGTTAACTGACATAGCGCCTTACAATCTAGGGTGCTTATTATAGTAACTTATACAAATTGTGCCGGCCGCGGTGGCCGAGGGGACTGAGTGACTCCAGTCACGGTCTGTACGGCCACTACGGTTGGGGGTTCGAATCCCCCCTTGGGCATGGATATTTGTGCCGTCCTTAGTCTTAGCTAGTTCATAAGTAGTTTGTAAGTTTAGGGACTGATGACCCGTAGTTAAGTCCCATAAGCTATACAAACATTTGAACATTTGATACAAATTGTATATATATGACGTTGTATGTAATGTACTACATGTAACTTTTATATGTCAATGTATATATACATTATTAAAAAAAAAAAAAAAAAAAAAAAAAAAAGAACGACCACAAAGGGCAGAGACCATTATATAAATGTACATGTAGAATCTTTGTATATAGTTTTCCCGCCTGCAAGTTAACTTCAATTAACTGTTAACGGGACTTCAATTAGTATTGAACTCAGACTTTGAAGTATCTTGCTTCAAAACCATTAGAAGATGGATATATATTTTTTATTTGTGACTACTAATTTTATGTTTAACGATGCCTCAGCCTGGATGTACTCTTTTAGTATATAAAAAATGTCGTGAAGTTATGTAAATTACGACAGGTATGTAACCATGTAATTGTAATATAAGTAGTGTCTTGGCAATCATGTATACAGATCAATTGTTAAACTTTGTGTAATAAGTCTGAAGATGGCGTCGAGCACGCCGAAACCGGTAACATAATAAATGATATATGCGATCTTGGCTGCCAAATCATTATTAAAAAAATTTGATTAAATTTTGCACACTTTCAAAACAAGGGGAAGGTCACTGACTACATAATACTGTATTTAGTTCAGTGCATGGCCGAGGGTACTTTATTTGCATAGGCCTGCTTCGACGCTTATCTTCGTTTAAGTCCCAACTTGATAAAATTTTGCACAGTTGAACATCAAAATAAGAGAAAGGTCACTGTCTATATAAAATTTTTTGCCACGTATGGTACTTCAAAACAGACTTCGACGTGGATCTACAGCTTTACTCAGTTCTTGATGAAATTCTGCACAGTTCAAAAGAAAAGGAGTATCTCAGTCCTTATCAGATTTTTCACGTAGCCGAGCGGAGAGTACCTTACAACAGACTTCTACACCGTTTTACGGATCACCATGGAAACAGGCACCTGGATTGGTGTCATGATGGGGAAAATTTTCGCAAGACTCGCACGGGGCATGGCGGAGGGTACCTTGCAATAAACCTCGATATCGTTTCAGTGATCGCTGTGTAAGTTTTCAAATATATGTAATTTTTCATAGACAGCATAGGAAAAGATTACTAAGCGAAACGGAGAAGGAGATGGACAGAAATAGGAGCACGAGACTGGCGTCAGTAGGAGGACGATAGGGGAGGACTGAGTGAGGAGGAGGAAGTGACGACAGTGGGGGGAGGAAGTGATGGACAACTGGGAGGAGCAGGTGAACAGAGGACGGAAGAGCAGTTGAACAGAAAGAGGGAAGGAAAAACTGGACTATTGGAAGATGCATAATGTGGGAAACGCATATGTGTAACCAACTACATCGAAGGACAGAAGAAGAGTGTGGGGGAGGAGACAGAGAATGGGTATAGTAGTTGGTTAGGGGGAGGGGGGAAGCAAGGATGGACATAGGGGAGTGAGAAGGAGATGGACAGGATGGAAGAGGAGAGAGACAGAGAGAAGGTGGAGAAAGAGAGGAGAGATAAGATGTACTTACAGAAGATTGGAAATGTGATAATCAACGAAAAAAATCGCACTGACGTGTTTTATGGCCCACTTTATATTTGTAGTTTTAAAGTTTTTGCAAACATTTTGGACCAAAATAATAATCTAAATAATAAAAAAATTAATTAAACCCTTTTATGAAAAAAAAAAATTGGTAGTGGCGGGTTCCGAACCGCTGACTTTCAGCATCACAGTCCAACGCACTACCCAATACGCTACAGGTAACAGGAGGTGTGTTCTTTTAGCTCATACTATTGATGGCCGTTGTTAACTCGTGCTAATATGGCATTTGCAGACACTAAATTAACATTTTTCGTACGAAGAACGACGTGGTTTTGTTAATTCTTCCGTGCGCCATTGCTTTCAAATGACAATGTGTAAGTTACAATAAGAAAATCATCAAATACGCAACGCAAGATGGCGTATACCAGAGATAGTTCTGAGCGAGGAATGTCACGTAACATCTGCGAACGGTTAGTTTTCGTTAATTCAATGGAGGGTGTCAAAACGCCGTTAGTTTTGCAAATATCCCTCACACAATAAGAGATATGAAAAAAAAAACATAAGGGAACGAAGTTGTAGAGAAATTTCTCCTCTACAAATTAGTTTATTCAATTTTCGCGTCAGATGAACGGTTTATTTGCAATTAAAATTACAATACAAATGGCTTTTTTGGTATTACTAATGTATTTCTTGTCCGAAATATTTCAAAAAGCGAGGTTCTGGTCTCCGGTAGCCAACAGTTATGTCTGTAAAATTTGGTGGCGATCGGTTGAACGGTTCGACCTAAAAAGTGGGAACATGTTACAGCCAGACAGACATCGTCAAATCGCCGTTATTTTCGCAAATATCTCTGCGACGATGCAAGATATGAAAAAAACATAATAGAGCGAAGTTGTAGAGAATTTTCCCCTCTACCAATTAGCCAGATGAACGGTTCGTTTGCAAATACAATTACATTACAAATGGCTTTTTTGATATTACTACCGTATTTTTTGTCCGAGAAGTTTGAAAAAGGGAGGTTCTGGTCTCTGTCGGCCTACAATCCTGTCTGTAAAATTTGGAGCTGATCGGTTGAACGGTTCGTCTTAAAAACAGGAAACACGTTACGAACAGGCAGACAGACAGACATCCCAAAATCGCTGTTATTTTTGCAAATATCTCTGAAACGATACGAGATATGAAAAAACATAACAGAGCAAAATTGTAGAGAATTTTCTCCTCTACAAATTCGGTTATTCAATTTTCGTGTCAAATGAATGGTTAAGCCGTTATTTTCATTTAAATTTCGAGCTGTCAGAAAAGACGATCGCAAAGGCCCACTTTTAGTGTTACTACCGTAACCTAAAGTGAGCCAAAAGTATATATTTTATTTGATGAATAGCCAGTTTCTGACGCAAATATTACATTTCTTATACGATCTTGCTTACTCAATGACGAGAAGCATACAATCTGAATAAAAACAGAAGACGTTATCGATAAGGATTCATTTCCTGGTAAACGATTCAGATATTGCAACAGCGTAAAAAAAACTATTGTAAGTGGGGTTCCGTATTTTCTATCGGTTTATATTCAGAACGCTACGAAGAATATTAAAATTTGACACACACTCATCCCATCTCCTAAGTAAAATTGATGGCAATAACTATGCCCAATCTAGCGATTTTCTTGTTGTTTTTGTGGTGGTGGTCTTCAGTCTGTAATTTTATGCAACTTTCTTACTGTATCCATCTCTTTTCTCCCTCTATAGATTGTACCCGCACACTTACCTCCAGTACTAAACTGATCCCTCTCTGTCTCATATGTTTCTTCAATTCATCTCTTCTTTTAGTCCAGTTATAGCACACTTTTTGCTCCCAATTTCTATTATACCCCTCCTCTTTAGTTACATGATCGACCCATTTAATCTTCGCCATTTTCCTGTAGCACCATATTTCAAAAGCTTCACTCTCTCCTTGTTTTAACTGTTACTATCTGTCTCTCTTGTAAGACTACACATCAGAGAAATATCTTCAAATAAGAACTTTTAACAAATTGATACTCGGTATGAAAAAATTTCTCTTCAGAAAAATCTCTTTTGGCCAATGGCAGGTTACATTTTATATTCTCACTTCTTCGGGCTTCATATTTTGCTGACTACATACCATATCCTCCTTTCGACAAATTGTTCCGGCAAGTGCTCATCCAAAGCCTTTGCTGTGTCTGATGGAATTATAATGTCCTGGGCAGCAAACCTCAAAGTTTTTATTTCTTCTCTCTGCACTTTAATTCCTCCTCTAAATTTTTCTTAGGATTCGTTTTGCGCTAGTTCCATGTGCAGATTGAATGAGGTAGGGGATAAGGTACAACACAGTCTCACCCCCTTCTCAATCACTACCGACGTGTCGCAGTGGTAACACATTGGACTCAAATTCCGGAGTACACTGTTTCAAATGCGCCTCGGTCATCCTGGTTTAGGTTTCCAGTGATTTCTCTAAATCATTCCAGGTAGGTGCAGAAATGGTTTCTTTCAAGGCACAGTCGATTTCCTTCCCCATCCCTGACACAAATTACCCGCGCGGTAACACGTCTCTAATGACTACATTTCGACGGGACGTTAAACGCTCATCTTTCTTCGTACCTTCATGTTTCAAGGAATAAAACCGATATCCCCTAGAGATTCTAATAGTCTCTTGTAAATAATTCGTAGTAATATATTACTACACTGATATATCGGCAGTATTCACCCTTATCAACACTTACTTCATATGGAATTGTAATAATAGAATAATTACTTTCTTCTTGAAGTCTGAGTACATCCTACTATTTATACTTCATTTTTCTACTATCAAATTCCAGTGTCCCTTCCACCACAAGTTTTTCTCTTCAATAACTAAACCAACAACATTTTTTCCCACCCTCAAATTATCTGTAGAGCTATTGGCATATAACCGTGTCTCTCTCGGCTAAAATAATCTGCTCATTATGCTGTTCATAGAGGCTGAGCAGAATTCTTGGTTTCTTATTCATCATTGCACACTTAATAAGTAAAACAGTCAGCCACACTAATCTTCTTTATTAAATGATCGGTTTCGACATTTCATGCGGCACATCACAAAGGAAAGCCATTAAAATGTACTTGTTCACTAACATTATTGTTAGCATTTCACAATACAAATCAAATGTCAAACACATATTGTTTCTATGCAGTATAGTCAGAGTTAAGTTAAAACAAATGAAATATCATTGGTGAAGAGGAATAGTAGACAAAACCGCAACTGACAAAGACTGAAGAGCACGCCTCTTGAAGACCTTAATGACACTGTCCTGCCGTACGACCTCTGGCACATTCAGTCTTGATCCAACTCCGATGCTCCTGTTTCTAAAACGTAGTAACACCGTCACGTTAGACCGCTCGCCCACAACTATGTTTCCCTCAGTGCTGCTCATGAGGGTTACGGGGGACTGGAGGAGTCCATTTGGCCGGAGGTAAGGCAGATATGTCAGCGACGTGTGCTTTCAGCGACAATAGTAGATTGCACTGCATATTATCTCCACAGCAGTGTTGACACTATTTTAAGTCCCAACCCTCATATAAAGACATGTTGCTAAACAGTTCCTACGAATGTTGTCAAAGCCAATGGTGGGCAAACTCCACACAAATAAACAGTGACTATGTTAGTTGTTCTTATTACTTACGACGCATAGGATAACGTGCTTCTAAGGGGGGGCAGTCTACGGTGAGTCTCGACCATTGTAATGTTTCATCTCTGCGAGTTCTCGTAATGCGCATACCTCGGACCCAAAGATAGATTAATTTTTTTGACTGGGCCAACGTTCTCAACCAAGGCTGACGTCCCAAAGATAAATTAAACTGTTCCAAATCCCCCGTTACGACCAAGGTTTTCTGGGAGTTTTAAGCCACATACTTCCCTCAATTATTAGATGGGATCCCCATTTTCCTCGCCATCATCTTGTCTGGTAATAGGCTGAATAGAACCGGTACTCTTAGTGGGACGAATCGCAAACAGTCCACCATTTCTTAGAGTGGAGAATTATAAAGCCCCTTCTACACGGAAAGTGAGAACTTACAAGATTACCCATGATGCACCGGTCACGCCGTTCGCCTAGAGTGTAGACGCGTCCATTTGCACACGATGCACGCATAGTAGACGGAATAGGATGGATCCTATTTTCACGCGTATGGAAGTGCTTCGCGCATGCGCAGACGACCGAATGGAGAATCGAGCTGACAAACGAAGAAAAGTCGGGAATTTGTTTGAAAATGTGTACTTATTTCCTGCTCAGAGGAACGTAGTTTTTCGTCTCAGTCGTATTTTAGGAGCTGATACTATAGAGGAATTTCATTAAAAATTTAATATAACCAGTGTACAATTTTCATTGAATACAGATATATATCTGTTCATATGAAATCCAAACAAACGTAGACCAAATGTGAATCAAGAAATTTTCACTGATTTATCCGTCGATTCTTGGTAGTATAACATCTTACTTACTTAAAAGTGGTATTTTGTGTATGTTTTACACGTTCATTTCCACTTAGTTACGCGGTCTTTCGGCTTACTAGGACGTATTCAGACTTTAAAATACGTCGAAAACCGGTTATATAAATTAAAGTCAATATTATCTACCAAGAACCGACGAAAGAATCAGTCAAAATATCCAAATCAGTTTGTTGTACATACCAAGAGCTGTATCTCTATACCCAATAAAAATTGGACACGCGTTATATGAAATTTTAACTGCAAATCGTCTTTATTTCCATCTTATAAAATATTTGCTATTTTTCCTGAAACATCCAGTAGTTGACAGATGAAATATTTCTTTTTGGTGAGCATTATTTGAAGTTTTATCAAAGTGAAAGGTCTATGTATAGACACTTGAGCTTGTTCATCATACACATAGGCGCCTCAAACCGCAGGGGCTGGAAGTATGTAATCGCATTTTATAATGAGGACATTAACACATGTGAGCAACGTAGTTACGCATGAACTGCACGAAAACGATTAAATACAGTTTCACAGTGGCAGTCTAAAACACAAATAAATGTTTTAATCATCACAACATATACAGTTTCGAAAAGTGATGTAAACGCGGCGATTCATTTGCCGTAAGTTGACAACAAGCGAAGTAGATGCGTGAAGCAGACGACTAAGCAAATGCGTACCGTTTGAACGCTTCTTTGTAGTTCGATGGTCTATCGCAAGGGGCGCCGCGGCTGACAACGACGTCCTTGTGCGTTTTGCATGTCTGGTATAGAAAGGGCTTAAATTGTTTCTAAGTTCTGCGTCCACCCCGCGTATGTATGGGCGTGCAGCTGAATTGGCTGCTGTATTGCGCTGCCTTGAAACAGTGTGGAGTGCGCCGCAGACGGCCGGGCGCCCTCGGCGCGACCTGTTTGCTCGGCCCCTGCTCGGTGCTCCAGATCCGAGCGGCCGCGCGTAATCCCCAGAATGGCGGGAGAGGGTGTGGGGACCAGCGCAACTGCTGCCGCCTCTCGGGAGAGAAAGTTGTCGGCCGAACAGCGGACGGCACAGTCCACACACCACACCGGAAAGCGGACAGCCCCCTGCGCCGGTCTACATCCGCCCACCAGTGCCGCCGCACACTATGCGGCTTCCAACTGTACGGCTCTGTATTCATCTGCAGTAGTAACAGTGCCGTGTGTGTGTGTGTGTGTGTGTGTGTGTGTGTGTGTGTGTGTGTGTGTGTTCACTGGTCCAGTAAACCCTAGAAAGTAAGGTGACCCTGCAAAAAATATACATATAAATAAATAAGCTACTCTGTTAAACGTGAATAAAGCTCTAACACAGATGGAGAAAACATTAACTGACACTAGCACTTAAATTCATGGGAGAAATTTCTGTATCATTTGATGTAAAGAATAGTGTTAGACAGGAAGAGGGACTCCCCGTCTTACTGTTTATCTGTGTTTTCGAAAAGGTAATTACAGAATGGCGAGAGCATAGTCGAGTCGACATATAGATCAATCAATCAAGTTACGTAGAAGTAATAAGATTTTCTCGCCTCTGCAAATGATATGCCATTTTAACTAGGTATATTACCATAGATCAAAAACAAATTTAAATTTAATTTTGTCTTATTGTCAGTGAAGTTTCGTGACTGTTGTACTTCAGTAAAATAAAATGGATTCGCCTTCAGTCGCAAACTGTGTATTATTTCACGCAATGTGTTTAGAGCCCTGAGGGTTCATTATCAGGCACTTTTATGATTTATTATACACGTTTAAAGTCCTGAGCCTGTTAAGGTCAAAACATACGTTGTAACAATATCGAAAATTAAAAAAAGTTTCATATAATGTATGACATTTAACAATTGATTAACTTATTAAAGAGTGGTACTCACATAAATCTGGTGCAGTATGATAGTTGAAGTACATTTGTATGTATAAATAATAACTAACAAAAACACTTCTCATCTTGAAACAACACAGTCGAATAACAACAATTCAAAGACTTATAGTTATGAAGATGTTCCACTACTCCATTGCTAAGATTCTCCAAACAAATCAAGGTGTTTAATTTTATATAGATAAACATGATTTTTATGTTACATTTTCACATTATGAATTTATAAACTTCTATTATTTCATAGGTGGTTTGTAGAAACATTGATTATGGTTGTAGGTTGGTAATTGCTTTGTAATGCTAAGTATTTGTGTTACTAGGAAAAAAGTAAACTTTTAAAATTACCGAAAAAACTGTGGTTGCTAAATTCTGTCCATTTAACATGTTTTCAGTATATTTTTCTTATGAAACAACATTTCTAACTACTCAAGTAAATCAAATTTTTTGCCATTTATTTGTTTGTGGAGTACAGTTAAGTTAATGTGGATGTTAATTAGTTTGTGTTTATTAAGGTATAGATGGTTAGCTTCTGTGGATTTGTCAAAATGATTAAAGGCATCAGTGTGTTCTTTGTAACGTGTGTGAAAATTTCTTCCAGTTTTGACTATGTAAAACGCAGGGCAGCTGTTAGATTGTAATTTATATATTCCACTGTGTTCTGTAACTGGAGTGTTTTTGTTCGCTGTGTGTTTAGGCAAGTGGTGGCCCATTTTATTGTTAGTGGAGAAAGATATTGTGATATTGGTGTTCTTGAATAAGTTGGCTATTATTTGTGACAGTGTGCCTAAATAGGGAATTTTTGTTTTCAAGCCAAGATTGCAAAAATAAATGAAACATGAAATAAATTTAGGGAAGTTTTTAACAAAGCGAAATTAATAAAAATTTCGTGTGGCTCATTTGCCTGGTGCAAGTCTCAATTGGCCACCACTTCAGGGGCTTGCATGTCCCTAGCCTTCTTCAGTTATCCAACCGGGGAAAGGGGACCTACAGCTTAACGTGGAATCCGAACCACGGGTCATTTCTGGCGATTCCTGACGTCGATGAGAGGTGAAGGCTGGGTTAAAACGCAGACTGAAAAAATCCGAGGTCCGACAGCGTTTCGAACACGCGACCCTTCGCCTTCCATTCGAGCGCTTTAACCGAAGCCCACCGGGCCCGACAGCGAAATTAATAAATCTATATATCGTATTTGAATTAATTGTTTGTACCCGCAAACATAAGATTACGGCACTGAATTCTGTCTCTAACGTAAGGTTTCGAAAATATTGTCACATTTTCAGCTGTTCCAAACACCACTGTTTTGTGTTCTTTGCCATACTGCTAAGCAGAACGGATTACTAAAACTTTACATTGCAGTTTCTTTCCTTGTTCTATTATAACTCACTGTATTTGCCCCATGCTACGTTAAAGCTACGGCTAAAGTGAACTGTAGCTGATGGGGGCTTCTGCTTGAAGTGTAGAAGTTGATAGCGGTGCGATGAATGATGAAAAATGAAGGCTGATAATCATGAGTGACATTCAGAAAGCCAATAAAAGTAACTTTCGTTTTTGTCTCACTGGACGTGAATAAATCCAAAAAGTGGCTACCTTTCAAATATGTTTAAAATTTTGTTGGATAAAGTACAAAGAAAACCGGTCACTAGACGTGTGCAACCTTCCTTCCTTCCTTCCTTCCTTCTCTGCTTTATAATTAATGTAAATTGAACACCGTTCATTAATAATTTCTATAATCATTTAACAGTGTCCATTCAAAGTTCTTCCATTACAAGAAATGTCTCACCCATCCAGTGCCCGATTCTTTATGAACGATTTCTACTCCGACAAAACAAATTTATAGTTTTTATTTCTAATAGCACCCCTTTAATTTCTACCAGTGAAACTAGTAGCAATAGCATTCATACTTTCACTCGTGGAAAAAAAAATTTTCACAAATGTATTACGATTTTATAATAAGTTGCTCAGAAAAATATTTACGTCCATGACACCAAATATTTTACAATGCGTAAGAAACGAGAACGTTCTTACTGGCTGCCTGAAAGACACTCCTGAGTAACTGCTTTCACTTCCCAGCATTCATCGCGTCACCTCAGACTCGTCGCGAACACCTGAATTGCATTTTAACCTAGGAAAAAAATCTTATTGAATCCATCATTGGTGGTGGAAACGGGGTAGCGGCTGGTCAAGAGTATGAAGGAAGTGAGATGCCATCAGCCGTATGCATAATAAATTACTTATTGTATCACAACCAGTTTCGGCATTCCACTATGCCATCTTCAGGTCCCTGTGTATTAAACAGACCTAATCAAGTGACTAAAGCAAAAACAAACAACAAAAAAGTATTGTATGGTAGCACACTGAAAATACAATATCACAATATAGGAATGAAACTACTACTCAATGCCACATAAAGAATATGTACAAACGTAGTCAATAATAACATTCATTTCCGATTTTTTTAATAATCGTATAATAGCGACATTGCAATCCCAAAACTTCACAATTTTAGTTGGTGACTGATTATAGTACCAATGTTTTGCTTTTAGTATTTGCATAATCCAGGTATATTTCTATACATGGTTCTAATTTTAGGGTCACGTGTGGCATTTTCCCCCTGTGTTTCAATTACACATATTTGTCTTTCGTTGTCTTAATTTAGAACAGTACTTTGTTTCTATAAGTAGTTCATTACTACATTTCTGTCAGGCGGAATATGTACCATGCACTTGCCAATATGTTCATAGTACAGTTTTTCCATATCTATTACCTTCACTCGTCATCTCTTGTGATATTTTAGTGGGATGTTTTCTGTGACCTTATATATTTTAGTTTTTATACATTTTTATTTGACATATTTTTTCGTATTTTGTTTATGACCACGAACAAATATGTTGCATGTCTCCCTCCTTTGAGTATGTGATTCATATGTGTAATTTGGGCTGACCTAGCTTTTTTAATGTTACGTGCCTATGCCGACAAACTCTTTAGTCGTTCACTATCATTTCCTTTGCCAGCTTTGGGACTGCAATGTCGTTATTATACTATTATTTACAAAAATAAGAAAAAATCGGAAATGTTGACTACGTTTGTATATATTCTTTATGTGGTATTGAATATTAGTTGTGATACAATAAATAATTCATTATAAATACGGCTGATGGTATCTCACTTCCTTCATATTCATAGGAAAAAATTGTCCATGCAAATTGGTCTTCTACTTTCAGCGATCGGCGTGTTCAAAGAGGAGCGAGAGTCGCGAGGTAGGAGTCTGTCAGGGAGGGGAGAAGGAAGGCAGTTAGTGTTTAACGCCCCGTCGACAGCGTCGCTATTAGAAGCCTAGCTTATGCTCGGGTTGTTTGGGTTAGGATGGGGAAGGAAATCGGCCGTGCCCTTTGAAAGGAACCACCCGAGTATTTGACCTGAGGGATTTAGGAAAAACACGGAAAACCTAAATCTGGATGGTCGGAGATGGAATTGAACCACCATCCTCCCGAATGCAGGGTGGGGAGAGGGGTCACGAGGAGGCCGCTTCTACCAGAAGAAGAAATTGTGGCACGACGAGTTTCTCAGTGTTTGTGTGTTGGGGGGAGGGGGTAAGGAGGGGGGACGCTACAGCAGACCAAAGATTTCTATGAATTTGAAATATTCAAACATCTCGACTGTTAGAGTAAATGAAACAAATTCAATGGCGAAGTTTACAGTTTGCGCTCGACCGCCATTCGAATCAGGATTTCCCGCTTCCGATCAGCGGTCGCCTTAACCAATTACGCTATCCAGATACACTTGACCTGTCCACAATTCTCCTACTTCTGGTAATCATAAGTGGAATGAAACACCTCCGTTTTTTAAATACTAGTCGGAATATAATTATTGCAGATGGAATATTTTCTTTTTCTCATCACACTGGATATTTTAATTGAATCGGCATAACTGAAAATTAATTCTCAAAGCATCGCACACTGCGATTGTAGGACCCTCTGTCCAGTCATACTTCTTGTTCACAGATTTGTTTCCCTGCAAGGGATCGGAAGTATTTCTACATCCTCACAGAAATTTACCTTTTGGAGGGTTACATACGACTGCAGAAACGGTGTCTTCTTTCCGACATGTCCGAAAGAGTTTATAATTTAACCCCAATCCCCCTCATCTGATAGCATTAAATTCACGCCTTCACGCGATAACGATACCCCTATGACTACGTTCCATACCCACATTCTGTTTAATTTTAAAGTAATAATGGTCGAAACTCTAATTCTGTTCGCGCTTGGCAGCTACACAGAACATGGAGTAGCTACAGACGCCAGAATCGTACAGAGGGAAACCGACCTCTTGACTCAATCCTCACTCACTGTCAACTCGCCTAAACACGCTTCAGTAAGACAGGATGGATATACGAGTTTGCGTTTGTCGTCATTCCACAGCGCCAGTTGGCCTTGACAGGGCGGCCGCTAGGAACTAAACGAAACCCACTCACATTCCTGCAGCCGGGCTGCAGACTGACGTGACGCAACGTGTAAATAAATTTCACTTAATTTTTTTCGCCGCTTTGTTCCGTAGCTACATGTCTGTACTACTTCCTGGTCAAGAGCTACAGACATTGTGTACGTTTCCGTCTTCAGTCTGCGCTTTAACATCTCTATCTACCTCCTGAGCTACGTGATTTTACACACAGTAATTTGTAGTCACACTGCGAACGTATTTTTGTGGGAAACAACTCCAAACTCACACCTCCTACTACAGAAGAATGTTAATTTTAGAATATGGTCGATAGAACCCGCGAATGAACCCGTCGGTGGCATATTTGCTGAAGTATATTTGACCAGTTAACTTCAGGTTGAAACAAACAGCGGAGGTCCTGTTACAGTGTGTTTCAGGGTGAATAGTAAATATTTTAGGAGGTGGCAGTATAGACGAATTGCAATCAAAATGCCATAAAACGTGTCCATTTTATTGACTATCGAATACTGCTATTACTACGTAACCCAAACCAAATTAACCCAGATGTTCCTGAAAATTACATATAACTTCTGGTTTAAAAGATAGTTTATTACATCTGTAATAGATCATTTAAATGTTACAACATTAATTTTCCACGAATTCCACCCTTAGTTTCGGAATAATAGGCCGTCTTTCTGGAACGTAATTAAAAATGAAAACACTAATATTACATGACATTTTAATTGTAAAGCCATCCATATCTTTCTGAATAATAAAGATAAAATTCATGTTTTAGTTCTTACAAAATCATACGTTGCTTCTAAATCCCTATCTTCAAAGGTGACTAACATAGGATAACGTGCTAAAACAATGATTGTTAGCAATTGCGTCTCAGTTATCGATATTCAAACGACAGTCCGAAGTTGGAGAAAGTGTTTTGGGATAAAAGGAAACAGTTTAAAAGTTTTGAAAAAACGAAACACCATCCTCCTGGAAGGACGTCAGGCTCATCTGAGTTAGCAAAACAAATGAGGGCATTTTCACTTTTTCTTCCGTCGGTTCTTGGTAACAACAACATATTGAAGTAAAAGCACAATTTCGTGCCATTTGCAGACTTTCAAGTCTGAAGGTGGCCGTGTAAGATTAAACCCACTTAATAGAAATAAATTTTTAGAATATACACAAAATTGTGCTTTTATCCAATATTATGATCTACCAAGAACCGACGGAAGAATCACTAAATGTTCTCGTTTGCCTTTGCTTTAAGTTTCTTTGGGTTACACACTCATAGCTGTATTCATTAAAAATTGGACGCACATGGCATTTTTGTTGCAATTCGGCTATGCTACCTGTTCCTAAAATATTTGATATACCTGCTGAAACACCCCGTATCTCTAAGGATACACTTATGCTTGAACTTTTACAGACAGTAAGAGTGTCCGATTAAAGCAGTAACGAAAGCACAGCTCACATTTTGAGACTGATCATTGATATCGGTATCGGTAAGAGTATATGTCACTCAGCTAGTGTGACATACATTCGCCGTGTGCAGCCATACTCGATGGTACTAATCAGGTGTTGACAACCGGAGGCTCATAGCCAAATATCTATCTGGCATCGATTGTCATCTACCTGTGTTTTCTACTTAACCACTGAAGGGACTTCAGTTCCACAATGAATGACTTCCTGCAATAAGGCTTTCAGCGTCTACCCCACCCCTCTCCCAGATGACTGGCGTCTTCATAGACAATCCTAGACAATCTGTGGGTACCCCCTCCAATCACCACAAAACATCCGCCTTCCAGGGGGCTTACAGCTGGACTCAAGGGGACATTGTCATCAACAACAGTTCTTGGTGAAAGGAAGATAGTGAAATCAGATGGTTTAACGGAAAAATTTTATACTCTTGTATTTTAGCAACAGTGCCAAGTTTTTCACACAGCCGGAATTTTTACAGATTCTTAAAACATTCGCGTTGCAAAATAATAAAAATATTCCATACCGTAAGTCTTGTCCTCACACCTAGGCGCTCGTTTCTACGTCTATTCATTCCACTGTCCCCGAATTACACCCAGTCTCATAACATCCGCTTTCCACTGTTATTCTGGTTTAGGAATGGAACCGAAGATAGCCCCAGATTTTATTATGCAAGCCTTCTGCATTTATTACGACATACAATAGAAGTAAAATGCACGACTTTCGCTATTTAAAAAACTATTACATAATAAATTAAATATTAGCTTCACTAAACAGATTCTGTTTCGTATACCTGAGTGCCTTCCAGTCATTTAAAAGCCAATTACATTTTCTCTTCGACAATGTGAAAATCTTTAGTAACTGCAGCCACATGGAAATCCTTCAAACGATCCCAACTATGAAAACATTTTTGTGTTCACTTTAAGTGTAACTTCATATCAATTTCTCTTAACTAGCTTGATGTTTTCTACGTTTTGAACTCTACGAAAGGACAAGTGTTTCATTAATAAAACGGACAGTGCCAGCTGTCACCAGTGCCACATTGTAAACAGCGCAGCGCAGCCACATCTGAATTTAATTTGTGTCAAATTTAATTTGCCAGTCTAGTTCATTTTCGTTAGTACTTCTGTTTTAAGAGGTTTATTCCCGCGTACTTGCAGATTTCGTTTGTACTACTGTTTTAATAGTTTATTCTATCGTATTTGATAAATACCGTTGTGTTTAGTCTTCGTCTTTGACCGGTGTATTTCAAAACAAGTCAGAGACCGTTACTAAAGCTCGTTATCAGTCAGTCCAGTGCCAGCTGTCACCAGTGCCGCATCGTTAACAGCGCTAAGCTGCCGCACTCAGTTTCGTTGATTCGACAGTGTAGTTACCACTGACCACAGTTAAGTCAGCAGCCAGTCGCCTTCATTAGAGTACTAGGCTTCTTTAAAGTTGATTATTTAATTTTCTACTTTCTGCAGTTAATTGTATTGATAGGATGGATAGGATGTGTGCCTGCTGTGTGCGGACGCAAGATGAGTTGGCCGCGGTTCGCGAACAGCTGAGCGTGCTGCTGTCTACGGTCAGCCGTCTTCAGGCTGCTGTCTCGGGGTGCAGCGATGGTGGGGAGTCTGGTGCGTCGAGTGGGACACCTCAGGTGTCTCACGCTTCGCTCTCTGTCCCTGCTACCGAGGCACCTTCAGGTGTATCGGACGTCGTCGAGCCGCCTTCTCCGCAAGGGGAGTGGCGGGTCGTACGGCGTTCGCGTCGCTCGAGGCGGAAGGCCAGTGTGGAGGCTGGACATCCGTCCGCGCCCGTTCGTCCTGTGAGTGAAAGTGTGCTCACTCCTTCAGCAGGGTCCGAGCAGGTGCACGGGGGGAGGGGATTACTAGTTATTGGGAGCTCCAATGTTAGGCGCGTGATGGAGCCCCTTAGGCAGATAGCGTCCAGATCTGGAAGGAATTCCAACGTGCACTCGGTGTGTATGCCGGGGGGCCTCATCCGAGATGTGGAGGCGGCCTTGCCGGCGGCTATCGAGGGTGCGGGGTGCAGTCGACTGCAAGTCGTGGCTCACGTCGGCACCAATGACGCTTGTCGCTTGGGTTCTGAGGACATCCTCAGGTCCTACGAGCGGCTGGCGGAATTGGTGAAGGGGGTGCAAGCAGAGCTGTCGATTTGTAGCATTGTTCCCAGGGTTGATCGGGGTCCTTTGGTTTGGAGCCGAGTGGAGGGTCTGAACCAGAGGCTTCGCCGACTCTGTGACAGTCATGGCTGCAGATTTCTGGATCTGCGTTATCGGGTGGGTAATTGTAGGGTGCCCCTAGATAGATCAGGGGTGCACTACACTAAGGAAGCGGCTACTCGGGTAGCAGAGTACTTGTGGAGTGCACATGGGGGTTTTTTAGGCTAGGCGCTAACTCTGATGAGCACTCGCCTGTCAGCATTCAAACAGCGAATTCAGACCACGTTCGGAACAAAAATTCGAACATAAAAATATTTGGCGCGAACTTACAGAGTATTAGAAACAAAGTTCCCGAAATTGCAGCGCTGCTTGGAAGTTATTGCGCTCAGATAGTTTTAGGCACCGAAAGCTGGCTAAATGATGATGTGGCAAGTTCAGAAATATTTAGCGAAGCGTGGAATGTATATCGGAAAGATAGATCTGATACAACTGGAGGAGGAGTGTTCATCGCTGTGGACAAAGATATTGTTTCTACGGAGATCGAGGTTGAAAGTAACTGTGAAGTTATCTGGGCACGTATAACAGGTCTAAAAGAAGTTGGGTGTTTTTACCGGTCCCCCAGTGCTGCTGTAGCAGTTTTAGAAGCATTCAAGGAAAGTTTACGCCAGGTAGTGCATAGGTATCCGGGCCATGTAATATTAGTCGGAGGTGACTTCAACCTTAAGAGTATAGATTGGGACCTCGCTAGTTACATTTCAGGCGGTGCAGACAAGCAGTCTTGCGAGCTACTTTTGGACACATTCTCCGAAAATTGTCTTGAGCAGTTAAACCGGCAACCCAAGCGCAATGGAAATATTCTACACCTTATAGCCACAAACAGGCCTGACCTTATTAATGATGTCTGTGTAGAGACAGGAATTAGTGATCATGATATCGTCATAGCGTCGATGGTGACTAAAGATCATAAACCAATCAAGAAGGCTAGGAGCGTGTTTTTGTTGGGAAGAGCCGACAAGCAAATGTTACGATCGCATTTAGAAAATGAATGGGCATCGTTTAATTCCGGGACTATGGATGTAGAGGAATTGTGGACTAAATTTAAGTGCATTGTTAATAAAGGGTTAGCGAAATATGTGCCAGTAAAACGATTAAGGATGGAAAAGATCCACCGTGGTATAATAATAATGTTAGAAAGCTGCTGAGAAAGCAAAGGCTGTTGCACTCTCGATTCAAAAAAGAACACGCAAATGATGACAGGCAAAAGTTAGTAGAGATTCGTGCGTCTATAAAAAGATCGATGCGTGAAGCATACAATAACTATCACAGCCATACCTTAGCAAAAGATCTTTCCGAGAACACGAAAAAATTCTGGTCCTATGTAAAATCGAAAAGCGGATCAAAGCCCACTGTCCAGTCACTAGTTGATCATTCCGGGGCAGTAATAGAAGAAAGCAAACGGAAAGCTGAAGTTCTAAATTTAACCTTTAAGAAATCTTTCACGCAGGAGGACCGCACAAATATACCATCATTTGATCAACGTACTAATTCCGAAATGGGGGACATAGCAATAGGTATTTCCGGTGTAGAGAAGCAGCTGAGAGAGTTAAATACGAAAAAGTCTGCTGGTCCGGATGGAGTACCAGTTCGGTTTTACAAAGACTATTCTGCGGCGTTGGCCCCCTACTTAGCTTGCATTTATAGCGAATCTTTAATTCAGCGCAAAGTTCCTAGTGATTGGAAAAAAGCGCAGGTGACTCCCGTGTATAAGAAAGTAAAGAGAACTGACCCATACAATTACAGGCCAATATCGTTGACATCAGTTTCATGTAGAATTTTGGAGCATATTCTCAGTTCGAATATAGTAAATTTGCTTGAAACGGAAAAGCTTCTTTCCATGAATCAGCACGGGTTTAGGAAACATCGTTCATGTGAAACTCAGATTGCCCTTTTCTCACATGACATCTTGCGAGCCATGGACGAAGGGCGTTCGACGCGGTGCCACACTGCAGACTGCTAACGAAGATACGAGCTTATGGAATAGGTTCACAGATTTGTGACTGGCTGGAAGACTTCCTAAGTAATAGAACGCAGTACGTTGTTCTCGACGGCGAGTGTTCATCAGAGACGAGTGTATCGTCAGGCGTGCCCCAGGGGAGTGTGATAGGACCGCTATTATTTTCTATCTATATAAATGATCTGATGGACAGAGTAAGTTGTAATTTGCGGCTGTTTGCTGATGTTGCTGTGGTGTATGTGAGGATGTCGTCTGTAACTGACTGTAATAGCATACAGGTTGACTTAGACAAAATTTCTAGTTGGTGCGAAGAATGGCAGCTAGCTCTCAATGTAGAAAAATGTAAGGTGATGCGCATGAGTAGAAAAAAACAATCCTATAATGTTCGAATACATCATTAGTAGTGAGCTTCTTGATACTGTCGCGTCATTCAAATATCTAGGCGTAACATTGCAGAGCGATATGAAATGGAACGAGCATGTAAGGACAGTTGTGAGTAAGGCAGACAGCCGACTTCGGTTTATTGGGAGAATTTTGGGAAGATGTACTTCACCTGTAAAGGAGACCGCGTATAAAACGCTTGTACGACCACGTTTTGAGTATTGCTCAAGTATTTGGGATCCGCAGCAGATCGGTTTGAAGGAAGACATAGAGGCGGTTCAGAGGCGAGCAGCTAGATTTGTTACCGGTAGGTTCGACCAATGCGCGAGTGTCACGGAAATGCTCCGGCAACTCAATTGGGGATCGCTGAAAGAAAGACGACGTTCTTTTCGTGAATTTTTGTTAATTAAATTTAGAGGCCCGGAATTTGAAGCTGAGTGTAGTACGATCTTGCTGCCGCCTACTTACATTTCGCGTAAAGATCACAAAGACAAGATAAGAGACATTAGGGCTCGTACGGAGCCATATAGGCATTCTTTTTTTCCTCGTTCAATTGGGAGTGGAATAGGAAAGGAAATGCCTAGTAGTGGTACAGTGTACCCTCCGCCACGCACCTTACGGTAAATTGTGGAGTATGTATGTAGATGTAGATCCACAATCGCCACTAGTGAAAAAACAAGTCTTGTATCATACATCCTTATCGCAGCTCAGTTACTAAGCGTGTTTGATAGATAAATCTGCTTTAATTATGTTTCAGTTTTAAAGCTAGAATCTTCGCTCTAATTTATCGGAGGACTGACGAACGATGTACAGTACGACGAGGGACAAGAGCATTATCCGGCCGGAATAATTTGAAGTCCAAGAACAGAGCATTGCGCATGCCTTAGTTCTGAAGTGCGTGTGTAGCCGACTGTAGCGCTGTTCGGAGCTTCAGCTTGGTTCTTACATCGTCAAATAGAAGCAATATAGTAGGATACAGTATATGTCGAGATTTATAACAGCTTAACTCCCGTATCATTTATTTTGGAAAACATTCGAGTACGTGGAAGCGGATGAGGTATAAGAACTCCACGTAGATAGATTTACTACAACGAACCGCTTCTTACCTGTGTTTCGTTGGCTGAGTGTATAGGCCGACGGTTTAAGGACATAACGGGCACGAGTTAGAGTACCACAAGTCTATTATTAACGACCGATTGGTGAAAAACATCTACAAATAAAAAATAAGCTTTTGTTGTGGACACGTGTGCCACAATGAAGTCAGGCCTGAGTAACAAACGTGTTAATCCTAAAGGTAGCGCATGCGTTAATTCAGGGTATCAGTTACCCGCATCCCAAATATCACTGAAATCCGTCTAGCTGTTTCACTGTGAAGAGAAACAAACGTATTAAAGCATTGTAAAGTATCCTCCGCCACGCACCATACGGTGGCTTACGAAACGTAGCCCATGTATTAATCAGGGCATTAGCTACCTCTTCCAAAATTCATCCACATCCGTCCAGTAATTTCAGCGTGAAGGCGTAACAAACGAAATGTATTGTAAAGCACCCTCCGCCATGCACCATACCAAATTAATTTTAGGATGCCTGTAACCTTACCGTGAGTGAAAGCAATGAGTTGACAAAGTTTTATCGCAGTCGGATGTACGGTATGGCCGTGTATAAAATACTAACAAAAAGAACGAACAAACTATTTATATATTACATTTATTTTCAAATTCGCATTAAAACTATACGTTGGTAACAACAAATTCCTTCTGCTGGTGGTTTTCACCCCAATGGTTCGGTATTCTTGGTATGCATCAAAGCTGACAGCCAAAAAATCGTCATTTAAAAATCTATTTCAAAAATTCTTATTTTAAATTGATTTCATAAAATTCACATAGTGTTAACCATACTTACGTTTTAAACGTTTGGTAATTATCACCCTGACAAATGTAAGTTCCAGAGTGCTGTTAGAAATTTCAGACATTTTATTTCATTTGAAACTTCCCCGAAATCTGAAAATTAACTGTTTCTTCACGTTAATTAATGGAAATGATTGGAGGTTATCTGAATCTATTAATACTGCACTGATAAACGGAATTGTTCAATCATGTTTAAAAATATCATCAGGATTGTTAAGTATCCTCTGTCATGCGCCATCCAAAATTGTGGCCTTCCTCTTGTTTTGAAAGTCAAGTGCCAAAATGTCATGAAGATTTTAGGATGAATAAAGTGTCCTTATTCGCATGTCGCATGATGTCATAGGTTTTCAACCACATAATTGTTTATGACGTTTCTCCTGAACTATGTGTCGTAAGCAGTTCTTAACCCTACGTCAGAGGTTTTCTCATGGAAGGAATGTGTGTACCAAATTTGGTTGAAGTCGGTACAGTGGTTTAGAAGCAGACGGCGCATGATGCAGCACTTTTCCGCGCATTTCATTATTTATTACGTCATATCTCCTGAACTATTTGTCGTACAGTAATTTAATGGTGCCTATGACCATCGCGAAAGTGCAAGCAATATGTTGACAGTTTCATCATAATCGGTTGTGCGGTACGGCCGCGCATAAAAGACGGACACACAAAAATTCATTTCTATATATTAGATTTTTTTTACACCTTTGCAGGTAATATTTTTAAACATTAATTCGCAACGAACTGTGCAATTATAGGCTTTTCTAGAGTCCACATTCTTAAACATATTCCATTCTGTAATGGCCTAATCTCTAAACAAGACAAATTATAGCCATAGTAAAAATGTTGAAAATGGTTCCATGTCTTTGTAATTACTTCGCCTGCCAAATTCCTTACGCGTGTTTTACACGAGTGAATGGTTGTGAATTCCATTATATGTTTTCAGTTTAATAGTCATTCAACCCGGTAGGACTATTCAACCTTAAGGCTAATGAGAAAGGACAGGTAGCGCATTGATAGTGTGTCGGCCTTCCTGGTAAGTGGTGTGCATCGGATCGGATGCCACCAAAGCCTTTACTTTTTTTTTTTTTTTATCGCGGTGCAAATGTTTCTTGCTTTGGTTACTTTTTGTTGTTACATTATATTGGTTTTACTTTTTCTCTGTATTCTCTCCAGCAAATCATTATAGTTTGCCAATTTGATATCTAAAAAATTTTCCTTGGAAGATAATATTTGACCTCCCATAACCAAAAAATATATACATGTGTTGTCTGTTCAGAAAAAACAGACATCTCTTCTGATCCTGCAGTTGTTATTCTTTCATATTAACAGAATATATGACAACTATGAATAGAAACAGATGAAAATGTGTACCCAGCAGAGATTCGAAGACGGGTCTTCCGCTTTCTAGGCAGTTGCGCTGACCACTACACCACTGGCGACACAGTGATCACCGCACCTGCAAGGACTACCTAAGCACGCTTCCCGTCACACAAATTTCCAGCTTTACCCTGCCCAAAGTACTCATAGTCACTATGTACTAATTCCCTAAGAGTAAGGGCTCCAAACTTGGTCACCCCTCCCCACTAATGAAGGGATCATTGCCCTTACTCGTACGGGTATTAGTTTCAAAACTAAGAGTTTGAGTACTTTGGGCAGGGTAAGGCTGGGACCTTCTCTGGCGGGAGGCGTGCTTAGGTAGTCGTTGCAGGTGCGGTGATCACTGTGTCCCCAGTGGTGTAGTGGTTAGTGCAACTGCCTAGAAATCGGGAGACCCGTCTTCGAATCCCGGCTGGGTACACATTTTCATCGTTTTCCATTCCCAGTTGCCATATATTCCGTTAATATGACAGAACTCAACTGCAGAAGTAATGTCTTTCCGAACAGACACCACAGGTATATATTTTTTGTTATGGGAGGAAAAGTATTTTTTAGATATCAAATTGAACTATAATTGTCTGCTGGAGAAAATACTGAGAAAATTTAAACAAATCAAATGTGCAAATGTTTGTAAATCTATCGGACTAAAACTGCGTGGTCATCAGTCCGTAGCTTACAAACTACTTAAACTAAGGTAAACTAACCTACGGACAACACACACACACACACACACACACACACACACACACACACACACACACACACACACCTCAGGGAGAAAATGTAAAACCAATATAATTTAATAACAAGAAGTAACCAAAGCAACAAACATTTGCACCGCAATAAAAATTAAAAAAAAAATAAAAAAGGCATTGGTGGCATCCGATCCGATGCACACCACTTACCAGGAAGGACGACACACTATCAATGAGCTACCTGTCCTTTCTCATTAGCGTTAAGGTCGAATAGTCCTACCGGATTGAACGAATATTAAACTGGAAACATAATGGAAGCCACTCATATATTCTGTTAATATAAAAAATATACATCCTTGGTGTCATTCTTCTGAACTCTCAATCTTCCTTCGAGTTTAATATTGGTATGACCTCCATTAAAATAAAAATATAAAAAACAAATTGACTCCGGTTTGATTCGAACGCGCACCCGTTGCGTTCACAAACCGTCAGCCTAGCCACTCACCCAAAGGGACAAATTTGAGAGGCGGTTCGTTTTAGTAAATGTACCCACGTGGAATTCTTATACCTCAACCGTTTCTACGTGTTCATTGTTTTCGAAAATAAATGATACGTGAGTTAAATTGCAATGAATCTCGAGATACAGTATATATATATATTAACTATTGCATTTCTTCTATGTCACAATATAAGTAGCAAGCTGAAGCTGCACAGGCCGCTGGAGTTGGCAACACTCGCGCTTATGAGCTGAGGCATGCGCAATGCTCTGTTATAATTTGAGCCGGGTAATCATTTTGTCCCCCATTGTAGTACATAAACGGACCAGAACCAGAACCAGAGGCAGCAGCCCAAGTCCAGCGTACAAGATAACAATTTGGGTTTGGCGTCCCTCTGACAAATACCTTAACTAACGACAAGCACGTATCTGAAAATGAATGAAATCAAGTGTACTCTTCATGTGAAACATTCCAACATTTGCCTTAATAGATTTAGGAAACAATATGAACTGCCAGACGCCGCAGCCCAGCACATTGCATTTCGCGGCACAAAGTAAAAGAGGGGGGGGGGGGGGATCTAACTTCACTTTAAATAATACATAAACTTCCTGGCCGATTAAATCTGTGACGGAACCGGGGTTCGAAACTGGAACCTATAAGATATTCCTTTCGTAGCTCACAAAGATCTGCACGATCCCTGGACCCAGAGCTATTTTTAATCTGCCAGGTTGTATCGGGTTATCGTATATTCAGCGTCAGAGTGAAAATTTCATACTGCATCGCAATGATATTTAGATGATCGGTGTCTGCACGCTATGATGCCATATTTATCTCTCATTTCGTCATTTATACTATCTTGGAAGACAAATTAGTGTGTTACGTACATCGACAGCGTGGTTATTAAAAAGACATTGTACATTCTTAGCACTTTAAGGGTGTGAAAATATCAGACCAGAGGGCGTACAAAAACCGGAAGTGTAATTGTGATCATGGCAAGGGTTTGAGTCCCGGGCCGACAAATTTTCACATGTTACAGAATGATACTAAAAAAGAGCAGATAAAGGCTAAAGTCCTCGCAAATTGCTAATTAACATCTCGATAGTTAATATTTATAGGTGCGGAACGTCACAGGTGTCTTCATTTACTACAGCTGTATTACAGCCCAACAGTAAAGATAGTTTAATAGAAGAGTGTCAATTAAGCTACCACCGATGTCTTTATTCAAATGGGTTGAAAAACCGACGTAAATGAAGACCGGGATACCACCCGTCAGCTTTTAACCATGACAACTTGTTGGAAAACCAGTATACGGGATATCTTAATACTTGTGTATTGTAGATAATCTGTGGTTAACTCGTGAATTACAGATTACAACAAGAATGTACAAACACAGATATACCAAAAATACACACCTTCAACCCTCACTTGCGAAGAAACCCCTCCTAATCTATACCTACAGACGCTTCAGATCAATTTTTTAAACAAATTCTTAATCTGTATGTTCTGATTTTTAACAAACTATGGTCTATCACGGAGCCACCACACAATTACGTCAGCCTCCAACACGTATACACACAAGCCGATGCGACTGGTCAAAGCCGACAGGCGGTATCCCCGTCTTCAGA
This sequence comes from Locusta migratoria, assembly GCA_026315105.1. NCBI lineage: Eukaryota > Metazoa > Arthropoda > Insecta > Orthoptera > Acrididae > Locusta > Locusta migratoria. Next base: position 730,566,707 of record CM048744.1, on the reverse strand, counting down.
TGAGCCGAAAAATCTGAACGATAGTAGTTGGCTATTTAAAAAGAAACGAAAGCAATTTTGAATGACAATTTCTTGTACTCAGTAGATGTATTAGCTACAAATTAGTAATTTTACCAAAAAAATATAAACAAATTTTAGTGAATGCATGTCTAATCTGTAGAGATACATTTTATTAGACTGACGTTCTACATAGTTACGAAATGTATTCATGATCTAGGAACAAGCACTAATCAAGACGCTAAGATATTAGCTCCGTAATTTTACTACATTATGATTTACACGTCATCTCGAAATAATTGCAAGAAATGATCTAATTTGAATGCATTATAAAATGATAGTTGTATAAAGGCTATAGCAGGAAATTAAAGCTAGTATAGGTGTAACGGATGACTACTATGTTATAGTATAGGCAGCAACTTTGTAAGATTACGGTTCACGCCCCTTGAACGACCTGGTCCTTAGACGGAGTAAAGTTATAGCGTTTATAATCCACAACTCATTAGTTAAGGCATTACGCCTCAGATTACGTTCCACGTAACAAAGGAACTTTGCAGGAATCTGGGATACAAATATTACATTCACTCCAGAACGAAGTCTTCGATAAAGTAACATGAATCCACTGCGTCAGATACATTGGAATTGAAATCTGGAATCTCTGCGTAAGGAACGATAACCAGTGAAACGATATAAAACGATGAGACTGACGAAGAATCCTGAGCGTGCTGGTGCCAGAACAATTCCTCTATCCCATAAAACATTAACAAGGTAGATTTGTTACGCAACGTCTATTTTTTTCTTATTTTATTTTGCTATCACAATTCCGGCATTTACAAGATGGCAGATTCTAGCGCATTGTTATTCGTTGGGGTTGCTAATGATACGAGTGCTTTCTCTTTTATTACAGTCAATGACTACACTAGCATAAAGAGTGAGATAGCACTACACTCAGTACACCGAAACTAGACGGACTGTAAACACACGAAGGCGCTTCGCCAGGGATGGACAAAATGGGGGCCTTGCTCAGTGTCGCCTCATCCACTTAAGTTGTAAAGCCATCGTTTGTGTCGAATGGCGGTGATATTTGAAGATGACTAAATTTCATCTTTAAAGACCAGTTGCCGAATAGTGACAAGTTTCAGTGTTTGCAATCACTTTCAGTATTCAAAGTCTCCGTATATCTTTCACGTAAACTTAAATTCATTATGCCATCCACCATTTTGAGTCCACCTAAGAAGCGGTCAAAGAAGAAATCGTTACTTTTTCAGAGAAACTAGTTCTTAGTGTGTATAAAACAAAGCTATGGCGTCAACAGACACCGACCACACTTGTGTGGCATTGGTCCTTCCTCAGTGTATCGGGTGGCAAATCAGTAGAGTCACACACACATAAGTCTGCCAATAAACAATCACGACAGAAGTTTCTAGAAAGTGATGACTTTGAAAGAAATGTCATGCGAAGAAAGGTACATGAATTTCTTTCGTAACGTATGTTCAATAATTCACGAAGTGCTTGTCGTAAACGAATATGGAGATTTAGGCAGTTTTCGGAACCCCACATGGACCGTGTTATGCATCACAAGACCAAGCGCCGTTACTTTATATTTCTGGTGTGAGCGCAGTTAGTGCTGTTTAGCAGTTATTTGCAGTGAGATTTCACTACTAACTGAAAGGACACTAACCCATCTTTGGTACAGAAAGTTGAGAAATATTCATAAATAAATATATTTTTAAGAACATGTAAAATTTAGGTTCCATTATGTCAGTTACGACTTATGGCGCTTTAACTAGAGATGCATAACACCGTCCACATTTTATAGATTTAAAAAAATGTTTAAATATGTTCTGCATCTAATATCACTATTATGTGACACCACAGCGACCTTACACCTGAAACATGAGGCGACACTGAGCAAGCAACTCCTTTTTTGTTCACCCCTGGTCTTGCGCCTCGTTTACAGTCTCTCGTTTCGATGAACTGAGTATAGAATTACTTATCTATGCCACAAAACTTTTAAAATCCTTGTGAACGGCACGAAAATGGAAAAGCTTAAAGCGAACATGATCTCGTCTAAAATCTCATTAACAAACAAAAAAAATAAATAAATAAATAAAAAGCGTCACCAGTCAGGATTATTTCAATACCGAGAGTCTATACTAACGCCATCCATGACTGCCTGGCCTTGGACAAAAAAAAAAAAAAAAACGCTGAAAACATTCCGAACACGAGACTCAAGTTTCCATTACAAAGAAACGTCAGTACAGCACTATAAGGAGTTGCCATTACGATCAAAGTTTCAGGTGACTATAATCCTACTGCTCTGGTGGTGAATAAATGAATTAATTTTTATTATACATACAACACGTCAGTGTCAATAGTCAAATCCGACGTGTGGTATCCTGTGCTTAGTTGCGCCTGAAGTTTTATAAAATATGGCGCTTAGTTTGCACGTGTTGCTTTAAGAAGTCAAAATGCAGAGTTTCAACTGTGTTACAAATAGTTCAGAATGCATCACACGCTATGGAACACTTGCTCAAAAGGCGAAGTTCCCCCTGTTTTTCGACGCATTTTAAACACTTTACCTGAGAGGTAAATCTCGAAAGAGAAATTTGATTGGATTTGAAAGAGTCTGAACGTTTAACAGAATATTTACAACAGAGAAAGTATGTGGTTATTGTTCTGCATTACAAATATTATGCAAATAGACAGTTACACTTCTCAAATGCCAAATGACTTATCGCAACAATTTCATATTAATCGGCCACAAGATACTTGTATCAGTGTGCAACTATCATAGTTATCAGTTGTGTAGGGCACTGCCACAGAAAACGATACTGCAGTAACGCCTTGTAGGCCATTCCCGATATACATTTGACGCCATCGTTAAATCACAATCTCCTGGTTTACTTAGAACGACCCACATCAAGTTATCACACGGCCTTAATGACATACTATGTTTACTTCGGGATGAGCCCTCTGACGGCGGAAGAATGGATTATGGAACCGATAGGTATCCTACAGTAGCGTCCTCTCGCATTAAGAAAACTCACATGTAGAGGTTTCAACTGCTTCAAGAATATATGGAATATCATACAAATTACGCACAAAAATGTCCCTGGTCAAAAATGATAAAAAAAATCTATGTAATATGGATAGCAGGTAACTACAGTACGCAATACCTGCGCAGTAGCGCCCTCTGCCACAGTTAGACGGCGGTTCGTCTATATATTGTGGTGAAAGGAGTCACACTTATGAAATTCTCCGTTACCGTCTCCCGAGCTAGTATTGTTTGTGCAGGTATGGATGTGTCGTGATAGGTAAGTGCGTTGGTATACTTAAAGATGTGAAGTAATAAAATGAGTTTTTTTATTTTCTAGTGTTCCGTAATGGCAGGGACAGGTGTTCGTAGTGAAGTGCCTTCTCTTACAAAATCAGTTGTTTACGATGGTCCTGCACCAGGGATTGTAACTGATAAGCAATGCTATGTGGAGAGGCTAAAAACTACAGCAATATTAATGGAATGGCCCATTGTCCATATTACCGTAGACAAAATTCAGACATATTACAAAGCACTGAAATCGTCTAGTAAACTCTTAAACTGGAGCTGTGAAGTCTCTGAAAAATTAGTGACGTCTGTGTATGACCGTTCTGGATCTATTTGTGCAGTAACAAGTCCTGCACTAAAACTGGCTGATTCGGTAGCTAGCGAAGTTGCTGGAACAGTACAGACAAAATTACCAGTAGTCCGACGGTCACCTTCAGAGGTAAGTTTAAAGTTGTCTTGTATCGCCTTCACCTTGCGTAAGTTAAGGTCTCGCTCTAAAATTTGGACCAAACAATCGTTTAGTATTTTAATACTCCATTTCAAGAAAGTTTAGACAATAGTTATACTTGGTGACAAGAACTGAAGTAGTGTTAAAACTCGTTTTGCTAGCGATCTTAATGAAATTCATGTCTACAAACTTCAAATATCTGTTACAGCTATACGATGCTATGAAATCTAGCGTCTGGAAAGTTGTCACTCCTTTCTGGGATAAAATAGAGATCATAGCTAATTCTGGGGAAAGACGGGTTCGGAGAACTGCCATTAAGTCTGCAAGAACCTTTCGTAAATTCGTAATTGCTTTAGACAAATGGATCTTTGAGCTGGAAAAGAGCTTACATAAGTCCAGTTCAAAAGGAGTAAGAGGTGAGTAAAATAAAGCACATTGCTGAACTTGACAACTTTTGTGCCAAAATAGTGGTCTCGGCGTGATGTTTTTTTTATAGGTACTCAAATGAGCCTTTCTCGTAGCATAAGTCTGCAGGCACAAAAACTTACTGCAATAGGGGGCAAAATTGTAAACTGTGCTTCCCTGGTACAGATTTTAACATGACATACCTTGCTGGACGTGCTGATTCAATAACTTCGTTGTTTGCAAAATGGCGTGTTAACAGCTCTTCACTTTAGAAAACAAAAATACCAGTTTCGTATAATGTACCATTCTAAAGGGCTAGCTGAGTATAGCCAATATAACTAATTTGAGAACGCTACACTTATCGAAACCGGTAGCTTTCAGTTCACAAACAGCTGCGGTAAACTTGTCATTTTGCAAATGTCTTCAAGCTGTTAAACCTCACCTTTTCACATTTCTAATATCGTTTAGTGTGGAGTAAATTCTGAACGGAAAAAGAGAAAATGTTAAACTTACAATGCGTAAATACACTAAACGCCCTCGTTAGGTATGTATTGCTAAAATCAAGCCACAAAACAGCAAATGTTTGACAGCTAATTGTTCTACTGAATAATTGTAAAATAGCCAGTGTAACGTTGTCAGTAAACTTAAATGTTACAGCTAATTGCTTTTTAAGTACTACACGAAAACGTCAATTGAGAACTTTATCGTTCAAGCAGTATATGTATCGCGCACTCAAAGATTTTAATTATAAACTCGTCACCATAACTTTCATGACGAGATGACTGATTGCTATCATTGTTTACAGATGAGAGGACGCCTGGCGGAAGTTCGGTGGCGACAAAACTGTCCTTGCCGTTGACGGTAGCGTTCCGCTGGAGCATGGCTGTTGCTATGTTCTCCGTAGGAGCTACTGCCTGGGCCATATCTCGCGTCCCCGTCGTTGGAAAGTTCGTGGGTCCATCTCCGTCACCTGCGTCCTCCAAATCAGCATCGCCCGTTTCGGATAAGGATATTAAGTTGTCCAGCTCATCGTACGAATCCATTCCGGACTCGGCGCCTTACCAAGCCACAGTGAAAATGCGCCGCAGCATGCTGAACCTAGAGAATCAAGGCCTATACTAAAACTGGAGTCGATTAACTTTAAAGTGTACTAGTAATTTTTTTAATTTTGTGAAAGTTAAAAAAGCTGAGTAATGTCACGAATTACGAAAACGTGAGTGTGCTTTTTACCTGTAGTCGCAGAAGGGAATTTAATGTTGGCAAAATAGTAATTTTATTGATCTTATTTTAAATAAATTCAAACAAAAGGACTTTTTGTCTCAGTAAGACCTAGTTCAACTCCTATCCTACCGTTTCAGAACTAATTCGGTCTCACATTGGAGAAAAACCTGCGAAACATTGCATAAATTGGATTTAATTTAAACTAATGCCTGCAGTTGTCATGTAACAAAATGTATGTATCCAGGAAATTACTAAAGTGAGACTTCGTTTAGGTTCGGCAATGATTATAGGCAGATCATCGGCTGAACACACAAGAGAAGGCGACCAGAAAGAGAAAGTAACGTGTTTGGGCCGCAAAAGAGACTTTCAAAGTTACTTTCCGTGGTATCTAACGGCCCTAAACGAGAAAAAAAAGTAGGTTATTTCTATAAATTTACAGCAGCTGTGCGCCATCCCACAAAAATATCTTAAGCAAGTTGTTACTTCTTGGAGCATATTCCCTTTCAAATGGTGATAAATTTCGAAATAGTTTTCAAGAACGTCTACTTTTATAACAAATTCAAATGTTTGTTAAGCTTATGGGACTCAACTACGGGGTCATCAGTCCCTAAACTTACAAACTACTTATGAACTACTTAAGAACTAGGACGGCACAAATATCCATGCCTGAGGGGGCATTCGAACCCCCGACCGTAGTGGCCGTGCAGACCTTGACTGGAGCGCCTCAGTCCCCTCGGCCACCGCGGCCGGCCTTTTATAACACTAAAGCGCCTTAACACATGTTCAAAGAGATTCAATTAAAATATATACATATATTAAATGTAATGCTTGCATCTTATATATAAATCTGAATCGATGAATGTTTTGATAAGAACAAAACTGGAGAACAGCTTATCTAATTCGGCGACTTTTTACTTCCAAATTTTAGCTGAAGTCCGAGAAAGGTTCTTATGATGAGAAAGATTGTAGTTTAAACGTAAAAAACTGTCTTCCTTTTATCCATCCAAACTTATGTACATGTGTATATCACTGAACGCCCAAGCTGTTGCACCGATTTCGATGAAATTCTGTGTGTTTGAGCAGGCCCATGAAAGCTATAAATTCACATTTGAGCTCGCAGTAACTCTTAAACACCGGAAAAACTGCAACTGTTGATTTTCTATGGACATCGCCACTTCGAATTAGAATCGTATTTATGCGCTGCCATAGCATTCATCCGATTGCGATAAGTTAAGGAAGATGGCTGTCTCCATAAAGTTTCGTATGATTGGAGGAGGCTGCTTTACGTTACGGACGTTGGCAATATCTGTAGTTTTCTTCAGAAATTGATGAAATTTTGTACACTAGATCTTCAAAGCTAGAGGAACATCGCTGTCTGCATGAGAATTCATATGAAACCTTACATACCTCGACAAATTTTGAAGAAATATTACACACTTCACTTTCAAAAGAAGATGAATATCATGTTTTACGTAATGTTTCATATGGTGCAAGACGTAGGATACCTTCCAACAGACTTTGACTCCGTTTTAACATGAAAGTTAGCTAATTAATTATAAATAATTCCTGCCGTTATCTTAATTCCTATAGGTTTTGGTAGGATTTATGGAAGATCCTTTATTATACTAACATGTTTTGTAAATAAAAACATATGAAACTTATTTGTAATGAGAGTACGTTGTTGGATGTGGCTCAGATTTGCTTCCATTGTCTACAAGTTGCACTTAAGTAACAATGGAGAACAAACAGATGGAAGAGGAGTATGAGGGGAGGGGAGCGGAGATGGACTACGAGATTACAGAATACATAAATACAGCTTGTTTTCGATAAACAGTACGGATGAGTCTTCATCAGGAAAAACGATGGCTAGAGAGGAAACACACTGCCAGTCAAGCACATCCCACGCACATAGGTATTTCAAATGAACATCTAGGAAACTGTGGTACTCATCGTTCTTTGACGGAAGCTTGCACATTCTTCGATATATGAGGCTGGACATGGCCAGACTAAAACACGACACTTTATCTGAAAGAGAACTACTTCTGAATTCTCCGTTATAAAGCTTCACAACATCTTCAATACACTGTAGGCCATACAGCACGCTGCGTTCAGTGCTTCCAAACGTGGCATTTCTCTGCTGTGCCAGTAAACAATGCGAACTGCAAATCATTAGTCGAACTGTAGTACGAACAATCACACGGCCACAGATAATTTGGGATGCATCCTAAAGTGATATAGCTTTCCAATCAGCACGTCAACGACTATTTATCAGATGCCCGTTGAAGTCTCTTGTGTGTGCTATTTAGAAACCGGACACCGGAATCCGAAATAACAGTATGCATTCCTGCAGTTTAATCCGCGCCAAACAGCAGCGACCTATAAGCGCTTAAATGTCCACAGCTGCGTTCAAAATCTAGCCGGCAATGTGTACAAGCCGCTGGGATCCGTTACGAGCATGAACGGAGGTCATATCGTAGTGTGGCTTCGACGCGTGGTACAGCACTACTAGTCGCCGCATTCAACCCTGTTATACTCTATTGCTTCACGTCACGTTCCTGCCATCGCAACATGCCCTGTAAAAGGGAAGCTTTTAAGTATGTCTCATTTTCCGGAGATCAGACACTATGTCTCAATTCACTGACATGCTGCTATTTCACTTCTAACATCAGCGACGTGCACCGACACATTCTGCACAATTTCGTTCGAATGCCTTTTCAAGGTCAATGAAAGAAATCTTTAATATGTAATGCGCCTCCTTGATCTTAGATTCCTCGCATATTCTATGAGAGACGCTTACTTTTCCAAGCAATAGTCAACTAGCAATAATGATACGGCCGACTTCACCGCGTGTAGGTGCAAATCATTACCGATAATCCACAAAACACTGAAAAGTTCACAGTGTCTATTAACACCGACTAAGACCCACGATTGTACACTCACAGGTTTGTATGTGACACAATTGAAACCACGAATCAAAGTACGCATTTGACTTTCACATTAACAAGAATAAAGGTCTTTTGTTGGCTGTTACATGCAACAGCAAAATTTCAATACTTAAGTTGTATAGAGTCTGCCTTTAAGTACTAAAAGCATGAGAATACAAGCTACCTTATAATCTGAACGACACAGTATGCCGTAGACGTACGTAGTACACCTATAATATTCTGTGGCGACTAATCATCGTTTACTGTACGTCGTCGTCGTGTTTATAAAGAGGATTCGCGCGCCGCCACAGATGTTGTTGCCGCAGCAAGACTGTTTATTCTTTGTTTTTGCGAGTCTCCTGTTTTTTGTTTAGTACATAGTTACGACTTTAATCTTCTGTTTGAAGCATTGTGCTTTTGATGTGACGATTATACTTTAACGTAAAACGTCTCTCATTTGTATTTATAGTATTATATCTACAGTCACAGGTCTACTAAATAAATTATTTCAAAATGGTTTCTGCAGAGAATAATTCCGCGTCCTAGTGGCTTGAAAGATACACGCTAGCAGAACGTCGGACAGTTCTGCTTCAACTGCCTCGACAATTCTCTCAGTTAACATGACATAATATTATTTTGTTTTATTCAGGAATAAAGTTTCTCAGCATTAAACCTTCAATTTCAAGGTAAACCCAATACGATAAACATCAACCTTGTGCAAAACCGAAGTGCTTCTCAATTCAAAATATTATATCAAATTTAACCAAACCAGCAGCGCAACAGCTGTTTATTTATACTTCGTTTGTTTCAGCGATAATAATATACTAGATTACATCCTTAACCTCCTTGACATCCTCCGACCATAGATCTATGGTCGAAGACAAGGTGGTGATAATATTGAGGTGGCGCGTGGAAACGCTATTTACGCGACTTTCCAGGTGGCCACTAGCGATATTTTTCGTGCAGGAGTTTTACTCCTTTTAGCTGTAGAGTTTATACAAAGTTAACGAAGAAAAAGACAGATGCACTAATGCTAAATACAGAAGTTTAAATTTCGGTTTGAAGCGGTAAAATAAATTATGAGTAAACTTTTAGTAATGGCAGTGTTACGTGCTAATGTTGGCAACGTCCTCGGAATTGCTTTTTGAAAACTCAATCACAAATATAGTGAAGGGAAAAATCTGTCGTTTTGACCTTGAAATAAGTAATTAATGCTGTTCCTGCTCTGTGGTTGACAGGGGCTTGCATGTACCCTTGTGTAACCAAGAAATTATGCTTCTAAAGCAAACATTTCGCTGCCAACTAACCACAATCGCCATCGCTGCTGTAATATTTAACCCAACTTTGGAATCCTTTTTAGCCTTGTTTCTGGCACTATAAAAAAGTCTAATATACGTCTATGAGATACCATGCCAACTGGTATTACTTTACAAGGTCATGTAACTACTGGAGACACTGTAATATATATCATTCTGAAGAGCACTGTCACTAAACTGATTTCACCGAAGATACATCAGAAAATAATGTTTTTATTGGTAGAACCTGCAGCACTATTAAGTGCTAGATAATGTTTTCGTTTCAATACTGCATCTTTCAAGTGTCACAAGTATTGTAAAAATACATTTTTTTACCAGTTCACTACTTAATCTTCTAAGCAACCTTAGAACTATTCTACAGAACAATGATTACACAATGTTAATGCAGATTTGAACCCTATTGTATTCACTTCACATTTTAATGATGGTCAAATCCACATACAAATTTTCATTTGATCATAATGTTAACGATCAATGATAAAGTGTTATTAGGTCGTATTATTAGGTCGACAATGAAACAAAATATACGTTTACAATATCAATTGTTATGCAATACTATGAACGTCAGCAAGTCAACACTCCGTTTCAGTGTTTTCAAGTTCGTTTCGTCCCATCAAACAGTGGTGTGTTACTCTACTCATAAATGTTTATAATGAGCAGCTCAATTATAAACTGATGTTCAAGTCGCATTGTTTATGCTACTGTGCCCAAAACTAGGACTTCTCGCTTAAAATCCTGTGTGAATATTGCTCTCTTGGCATAAAGCCACTGAATTGATAGTCGCATCGGCGTATTTACTTACATATATAATATACATTTCTACAGCGAGAACTACTTTACCACACAGTACAATCACAGTCTAACATATAAAGTCACGACAGTGAAAGTTGTTACCAACTGACAGTTGCAACGACACTAGCGCTCCTAGTGGTGGGCAAGCCGCCGAAACAGTGATGCTTCTTTATAATTATTGGTATGTGTAATTAACGAAACAGTTAGTATAATTTTTGCGCTACAAGCATTAGTACAACATCAAGAAACGTACGAAATATGAAAATTACTGTAAAAACAGTCGAACTTTACTGATTCAGCGGTATAACGAAGAACTTGGCCACGAGCCAATACTTTCGAATATGTGTATATTTGAAGCTTATTCCGATCAAAGTAAGTAGAATATTAACAAAAGAGAAACATAAATTTCTGTTATCATCTGTTCTTACTATAACAAAGAGTTTTTTGACGCGTATTAATTCAGTGTGGAGTCTAATGATTCGCACATTTTTAGGTTTCACTCGTCTTTCTTAAACACGCATATTCTCAGTGTGATTACTTTAACATAAGAAGACAATGTCTTGAAGATTCTTGCCGTTTAAACTGTAGCAACAATTGTGGAAGTTGGTTCTTCTTTGTTGAAAAAAGTTTGAATGTTTTTTCCGTTTTCTTGCCGCGTATGTGACGTTTTTTCTTCAGCTACAGTTGTGGTGGCTGATTTGGTACGTTAAAAACTGTAGTTATTGCATTCTATATTCTTTTCCTACGTTCCACCCTCACCGATTTTGCTGGAATTGCAGTGAAGAAACGTTAACGTTCTTGAGTAGAAAAGTTATGTCTTTGTGCCAAAGAGCAGGTCTTCTGGTATTTCCTAGCCTTTTTTCTATTTTTAATAGTAAAAGCCTGTAGGTTATAAGATACTTGTAAATAAACTGTGCTGCAATGCACCGTTTCATACCGTTGTCAGGGATCTTAGCAAACCTAAGAAAGACAAAGAGGGAGTTATTTTTAAGTTATTACCTATTTTACGACACCACATACCTTACTTAGTGTAAAAAGTGTGTTAAAATCAATATATGCGGTAGTATTCACACTCATCCAATATCGTATTTAGAAATGTAGCTTACGGCCTCTTGGAGCGCTGCTTGTAAGATTTGCCAGTGAGTCACACACAAATAAGGTGAAACTGCTTATTAGAGACGTTAAATTTTAACAATTTATCATTAATTGTTCGTTTCTCAACAATTACGATAAAATAATGTTTTCAGCGACTGAAAAGATTTTCTTATTACTCCGACTCCCGCACGTTAAAATGAAACATAATAAACAGTAATTTTTAATTATATTTCAAATCATTGTGAGTAAAATCATGATGGAATACTAATACAAAAAAGTAGTTACTTGCAGTCGCCAGGCGGCAAAGACAACATTGTAATCGAAGACATGTCGCACTACACTGAACTATATTAAAACAAAGAAAAATATAAAACACGATATTACTGAAAAACATTCGTCTGTTGTAGCAGCGTTTTCGTATGCTACAAAATTCCTGTATTTTACATTTCCCGTCCACGTGCCGGAACGCGCCGAATATGTGCCTGAAACGTTTGCAGCGCTGGTAAACGGAACGCGCTCTGCCCGCGCTGTTCGGGTGCAGAGATGCGGGTAAACAGAGGCGCCAGACGTCCACAGCTCCACTTCCGCGTCACGCCTCTTCCCTTGTTCTAACACCGGCCGTTTTATCTAAACACATTACCCCCCCCCCCCTACTAGTGGACGGGGCTATTCATACATACCAATAACGCAAACAGAGCCACGTTTGTATGTCCCTCTTTCGAGCGAGAAAAAAGCGGAAAACTGAAACGTTCTGTGGCAACACTACACAAAGTATTCACAGTGCGAAAATATAACACCGTTCTATGAGCGTTCCTGGCAGACGGAGTAGAGAACAGTACAACAGGTGTACAAAAAATAATTGAAATTTTTGTTTTATCTAAATCTTGACGATGATATATATGTGAACACGGAAAATGAGGTACAGGTTTTTAATTTTAACCATACAATGTGACCAATGAAATTAACGTAATTTTAAAGGTAGTTTGTCTTTTTTTTTCTTTTTACAAGTTGATAATATAATAATACTAATACAGGTACATACATTTTTAATATAATAATACTGATAGTATGAATTCAGATAAATGCATCATTTGGTTCTATTTAAGAATTCGTCAGTGGAGTAGAAGGAGTAGGCCACTAGAAAGTCTTTTAGGCTCCTCTTAAACTGATCTTTACTTGTAGCTAAATTTTTTATGGTTGTTGGTAAATTATTCAAAATACGTGTTCCTGAGTAGTGGACCCCTTTTTGAACTAAAGTAAGTGTTTTTAAGTCCTTGTGTAGATCATTTTTGTTCCTAGTATTGTAAGTATGAACTGAGCTGTTTGTTGGGAAAAGGGATATATTATTTATGACAAATTTCATTAAGGAATGAATATACTGAGAGGCAGTAGTTAATATACCCGGTTCTTTGATGAGGCTTCTGCAGGATGTCCGTGAATTTACACCAGAAATAATATGTATTAACATGCTTTTGGCCTCTGAAAACTTTTGATTGACTTGAAGAGTTACTCCAAAATATTATACCATATGACATTATGGAATGAAAGTAAGCAAAGTATGCAAGCTTCTTTATTTTTATGTCTCGTATGTCTGATACCACTCGTATTGCAAATACAGATTTGTTAAGTCGTTTCTGCAGTTCTGTGGTGTGTTCCAACTGAATTTATTATCAATCTGTAATCCCAGAAATTTTATACTGTCAACCTCTTCTATCTGCTCTTCTTCATACTTTATGCAGATACTGGATGGGAATCTCTTTGGTGGTCTGAAATGCATGTAGAGTCTTTTCAAAGTTTAATGTCAATGAGACAGACGTGGACAAAATAACAATTATGGTTGTACGTAGCTATTAAGAGTGGAAAGGGAAGTATATGCTTTCATTTCTGTAACTATATTACCATCTCTATCACGCATTAAAATCTCTAATAATAATAATACCTGAACAGCGAAAATTGAAGTATTGGCAACTTCTGGTCTGTTGTAAGATGTGGATGACTGTCGTGTCCTAACACAGGAAAGAGGAAAAGGGGTTGTTGTCAGTCTGTTAGTCCCGAGAGGAAAGGAGTGACTACAGAACGACAAGTAACAGGCATCTACTGCAGATGTGGATTTCGGAACTCGAGAGGATACTTGTTACGGATATTTATGGAACTCATAGGTAAACGGAACTATATTTATTGCATTCCAACTACTATAACTACTACACTGAGGCTAATCATTTAGAAAAGTGATATGATACTTCCGTTGCCACAACAGAAGTCAGTGTTTACGTTCCCTGGGGAAGAACCTGATAAAACTACTCTTTCTAGCAGCATTCATGAAAGACGCACTCCCTCCGAGGAACAGGCTGGTGGCGAACGACACGGATCTGGCACCCAACTCTTTTAACTGAGAATTCCCAGCTCGATCGAAAAACAGGGGGTTTTAAAGGGCAGTGTGGGCGCACTATTTTTCCCCACTTTCTGGTACCTAACAACTTGGCCACAGCTATGTTCAAACAATTTAATTTGTGGCTTGCCACCTCCCCGAGTCCTCTAGCTAACCACGTTTCAACCCTGTCCCCGCTGCCATTCCCTGGGTGGTGATGTGACTTGTTTCTGCACTAATAAACTGCCTACTTTGTAACAACATTGTTCAGCTGAAAGGCAAACGTCACGGTGCTACCCAGTATGGTCAGCAAAAACAATGTTTTACAGTTGGCCACGCCTTAAGCCCTCTCCAGAGTAGGTAGCTGTTAACTGGCAGTTTTCCTCCTTTACCCTCTCACTCTAGCCTCTTGAAATCACTGACTTTGCTGTTCCCAGGGACAGCTACGTACATCAAGACGTGCCTGTTGGCAACCGAGTACTAATGTAACATCTTACAATAGCATCTAGACGCTGTATGAAATTACCTTGCTATTCTCCGAAAGGAAAACCCTCTAACCTGATACGGTGGTTGAGGACATCTCCAGTTCACAAGAAGATTTCTTAACCGCCTACATGCTGTAGGCTATATGGTTCAATCTTAGCCTGTTATCTGCAATGGTCTCTATTTCTCAGTGGAGTGCGTCCCTTTCGCTTCACACAGCCTCTCAGCAACAGCGACAGTAATAATCAGTATATGACATGACGCACGAGGATAAAAATGTTTCGTGAAATCCAGGCACGTTCAGGTTTGACCGGTTCATTTTCAGTAAGACAGGCATACCCGGCCACTAAAATGTCGCAACTGCTACACCGGTGATATTGTCTGCAGTAACTGACTTTTCTGTGAGGGTCACTTGCCACCATTACCATAAAATCTGAATGTTTCTATTATAGTTACTAGGATGAAAGAGTAAATGGACAGAGGGGAGGGGGGAAAAATGGAAGACAAGGAAGAGAGGGACTGGGATGGGGTATGGATGGAGAGGAGGAGAATAAGAGGAGGATATGGGCACACACGCACGCACACACACACACACACACACACACACACACACACACACACACACAGAGAGAGAGAGAGAGAGGGGGGGGAGGGGGGGGGGTAGATGGGCAGAATGTAAAAAAACTATAGCTTTTTCACGGGCAATTATATGTTGTAAGCTTCAGAGTCGGTAAACCATATACATCTACATCTACATGAGATACTCTGCAAATCACATTTAAGTGCCTGGAAGAGGGTTATCGAACCACCATTACTCTATTCATCTCCCATTCCATTCTCGAATAGCGCGCGGAAAGAAAGAACACCTGAATCTCTCCGTTCGAGCTCTAATTTCTCGTATTTTATTCTGATGATCATTTCTACCTATTTCTACTCTGCTTTAGTGGCGCTATCATCAGCAGGATCGCCATTACTATCACGTAATGAGGGTATTGTTTGTGTTTTGCCCCTAGTATATTTAACATATGACCAAAATTTCTTTGGGTTTTCAGTCAAATTTCGAGAAAGAGTTTCGTTGTGATAAATATTGTAGGCATCTTGCATTGAAGTCCTCGCTAAATTTGGAGCTTCTTTGTAGGACCGCCAATCCTGGGGATTTTGTGTTTGTTTAAATTTAGCATGCCTTTTCCGTTGCATTTGAATCAAATGTTCAAATGTTTGGAAAGTCTATGGGACCAACCTACGGGGTCATCAGTCCCTAAACTTACAAACTACTTATGAACTACTTACGAACTAGGTTGTGTTTTTTTTTTTTTTTTTTTTTTGTAACGTAGGGACTTTCAATATTCAACCTCGCTACGGCAGCTCTGTGTCCACTAATACCTCTATCCGTTTTGATGCTCGTTATGAGCTCAGGATTATTTGTTGCTAAGAGATCAAGTGTGTTTTGACATACATTTACAATTCTAGTTGGTTCATGATCTAACTGTTCGAAGTAATTCCCAGAGAATGCGTTGAGTACAATTTCGCACGATGTTTTATGCGTACCTCCTAATTTGTAAATATAATTTCGCCAACAGATCGATGGTAATTAAAATCACCGCCTAATATTATCGTATGAGTTGGATACGTTTTTGTAATTACACTCAGGTTTTCTTTGAACCTTTCTGGTATTGTATCGTCAAGAGTCGGGAGGCCGGTAAAAGGAACCAATTATTTTCTTACGATTTTCAGATACAACCTCTACCCATAATAGCTCACAGGAACTATCAATTTCAACTTCGCTACACGAAAGACTCCGTTTGAGGGTGACAAACACGCCTCAACCTATTCTTTCTGAACACAGTCAGATCTTTTGCAAAAACTTCTGCTGAACTTATTTCCGGCTTCAGCCAACTATCACTGCCTACAATCATGTGTGCTTCCGTGCTTTCTATTAACACTTGGAGTTCTGGTACTTTCCGACACAGCTACGACAATTTACAACTGTTATACCGATACTTCCTAGCTCTACACGTGTCTTGTAATCCACCTGCACCCTTTGAGACAGCCCATTTTGTTTTTCCCCGAGGCCCTCTATCCTAAAAAATCGCCCAGTCCACGCCACACAGCCGCCGCTACCCGTGTAGCCGCTTCTTGCGTATAGACGACTCCTGACCTGTTGAGCGGAACCCGGAAACCCACCACCCGATGGCACAAGTCAAGGAATCTGCAGCCTACACGTTCGAAGAACCGTCTGAGCCTCTGATTCAGACCCTCCACTCGGCTCTGTTCCAGAGGTCCACAGTTGGTCCTGTCAACTATGCTGCAGATGGTGAGCTCTGCTTTCATCTTGATTCAAGACTTGCAGTCTTTACCACTTCAGTCAGCCGCTCAAAACCTGAGAAAATCTCTTCAGATCCGAAGCGACACACATCATTGCCACCGACGTGAGCCACCAACTGCAGTTGGCTGCATCCCGTGCCCTTCATGGCATCCGGAAGGACCGTTCCACATCTGCAATGACTACACCCGGTATGCACACGGAGTGCACGTTGCCCTTCTTCCCCTCTTTGGCAGCCATCTCTAAGGGGCTCCATCACCCGCCTAACGTTGGAGCTCCCAACCACGTGATCTTTGTCTGTATATAGAAAATGGATAAACAAAACATTTCGCAAATTACTGGGTTAAGAATAAATGATTATCTGAGAAAACATATTCTAACTTTCCTTTGATTCCACATAACCACAATGACGCCCAGAAAGGTTTTGATTAATTTGATTGATGCATTTTCTCGATGTGTCTTTGTTTCGAAAAATTCTTTCATTAATTTTCCTATTCGTTTCATTTCTAACTGCGTGACAGCGAGCTTAGTCGAACATATCTAACTTCATTGGATGTTCCAAACCAACTTTGTGGCTTTGAAAATAAGTCCCAGTGTAATATAATACACCACTGGGATCGCTTTCTCCAATTACTAAAAACACTTCGTGACACAGTTTTTGGGAAATATTTCAGCTCTTTCAGTAATACGTTTCCAGTCTCGTCTATTGTATCACCTTTTAAGCAGAAAAATTCGAATTTTTAAATACATTTTTTTAATTTCTTTTTTTTTATTATTTAATTTAATTTTTGCGAACGGAAAAGAGTCGCAAGGAGTTGTGTCTGTTGAATATGGAAGTCGAAGCATGTGATCGGTATTGTATTTGACAAAAAAATATATGAACATTCACCGAAAATATGAGCACGTGCGTTATCGTTATACAGAAACCATGAATAGTTTCACCACTAATCACGGCCGGTACTTTTTGAAAATTGCTTCATGAAAGTGGCGTTTATCTTTTGTATGAAACACCATGTTTATCGCTCAACACTGTGCAAGAACGCCTTGTGGGCTATGCTGTCGAAATTGAACACAGGAGTTTTTTCAAGCATTGGGACGACTATGCCTTTCGAATTCTTATATTACCCATCAAAACGAAGTTGTAATCTCGCTACGGTGCCAGTACCGTCGTGTTTACAGCCGAAAAACGGGAGGTGGAAGCAGTACAAGCGTACACTCCGGTATGCTTATTGGTGAAGCGCTGTTTGTCTGTTACTCGCCGTTCGTCTATAAACCTCGAGGCAGTTCGCGGAATACGAAAAAAAGAAATATAATTTTGAAATTCTAATGCTATGACCGATGTCGACGTTACATGTTGGACCTGTACCTACTTTGTTCATCCTTTCAGATGGTTTCTGAGTGTTTTATTTGTCCCGTATTATAAAAAAAATTGCTGAATGCTGATTAGTCGAACATTACTGTAGTCAAACACTTACAAAGGTTCAAGACACTGCGAGTAATCAACAAAAAAGTATCTCGCGTGAGTCTCTAGAGTAGAAGATTAGAATTAAAAACGATGTCTAGAATACTGGAATGACGTAAGGGTTACGGTAGATTTCTAAAAGCCAAAGGTTGTGGGTTCGATATTCTTCAAGTACTTCGAAATTTCTATTTTTAAATCTTTATCGAAATGTGTATCAGGTGAAACTAATATGATTTTATTAATTAGTCAGTTAATTGTATTTATCTTATTCCTGATCTTTTGACACGTCAGTTTAATCACCGTATGAACTTTTTGATTTGCCCACAACTTTACACGTGGTTTCAAAATAATCGCTCCTACCCTTCACCTTATGAATTACTGAATAGTTTGTAAGGATCAGATGACTGTGGACGATAATGTTTGCCAGTAACAGAAAGTACGTTTAATAAGTTACAATTTAGCCTGCAGCAAAGGATAATATGTCACCGTGCCGAAATTTGCAAACCAATCTTTTGCTGAGCCTTAACATTCGTCGTATTCACCCGCTGAATGATAAATCCCTTCGCTTTCTCGTCGTCAACGAATTTAACCACGTTATCGTCAAATCGTCAAGCCGTCACGCCTTTGGGTGAATACACTATTTACTCGATCACCTGAGGCTTATCACATAAGTTTCATCAGAGCGAATTTGTTCGCGTCCGGAAGCAATCCTCAAAGCTCCACGTGCCCCCTGGGTGGTTCTAAACGGACAACAACCTTTGGTAGCTGGTCCTGTCACCACGATGATCTCCCAGCTATGTCAGCTACCAAAACAATCCAGAATGGTTCTTGTCAGGGCCAAAAAAATTGTCAACAAAACGATCTGAACAGAGCAATAGGTCCAGTCCTAAACGTGTGCCATTTGAATATTGAGGGGATAAGTAGGTCAAAATGTGACTTCCTCAGTAAAAATCTTCTGAGTAACAATATTGACGTCCTTGCTCTACAAGAAACCCATGCAGAAGATCTTAAAAGTTGTTCAAGAGGCAATATCCATGGCTACAGACTTGTGGGAGAGATAGGCCATAGAACATATGGCGTGGCTACATATGCTAGACAGGACTTGGATGATGTATCTATAATTCATGAAAGCTGTGATGATGACATATTTGTTTTGGCAGTGAAAGTGTCTGGAACTACCATAGTTAATGTCTACAAGCCTCCCAACATCCAGTGGCAAGATACGGTTCTCCCAGTTTTCGAACACCCTTCCCTATATGTCGGCGACTTCAACAGCCACATTAGCCATTGGGGGTACACGTCTGATAATGAAAATGGAATAGCCTTAGCTGAATGGGCTGAAAATAATAACCTTTCCTTGGTTTTTGACGCAAAAGAATCCAGCACATTTTTCTCAGCCCGCTGGAAGCGTGGATTTCACCTGATCTGTGTTTTTGTTCCTGTGATCAGACATTAAGATCTCTATCAGTTACGAGAAAGGTACTTGGCACATTCCCACGGTCGCAGCACAGGCCAGTGCTGATATCAGTTGGGATTAAGATTCCCCTAATAAGATCTTTTCCGAGACCCAGGTGGAATTTTAATAAAGCAGACTGGGAGGCATTTACTTCCAAATTAGAGGACAACATTAGATTCATTCCTCCTACGATAGAAAATTATGACAGATTCGCTGGACTCCTTAAAGCTATAGCTAAAGCCTTTATACCTCGAGGCTACAGAAAGACATATATTCCGGGATGGAGCCAAGAGTGTGAAGACCTGTATAACGAATTTATCAGCACTGAAGATTCAAACACTGCCGACATCCTACTGAACTCCCTTGATAATGCCAGAAGAGAGAAATGGGTGAAAAAAGTTCAAAGTTTAGATTTCACTCACAGCAGCAGAAAGGCTTGGTCACTTCTGAGGAAATTGTCTACCAGTGTATCCGAGAAAAAACTGCCTCCCACACACCCTGATCCTTCCGACATAGCACGAATCGTAGCACTATCCAAGTCAAAACGGCAACAGTCTGACAGATTAATATCCTATAAACTAAATGAAATTAAGAAATGCCAGCAGGCTCCCCTGGAAGTATCAAAACCTTTTTGCTTAGACGAACTGCATGTGGCTATCTCTGATGTGAAGACTGGGAAAGCTGTAGGTATAGATGATATTTTCCCAGAATTTATTAAACATGCTGGACTCAAGACCCGATTGTGGCTTCTAAATTTATTCAATAACATTCTTAAAGACAGCTCTCTACCAAAAGCTTTTAAGAAATCTAAAGTAATAGCTGTATTGAAGCCTGGTAAACCAGCAGATAGCTACCGCCCAATTGCACTTCTAAGTGTATGTTACAAGCTGCTCGAGAGACTCATCTACAATCGTATTGTTCCCATTCTCACTGCTAGTATCCCTGTTGAACAAGCTGGTTTCAAAGAAGGCCGGAATTGCTGTGACCAGGTCCTAGCACTGACATCTTTCATTGAGACTGGTTTCGAAAAGAAGTGTACCACTTCCGTTGCTTTTCTGGATCTCTCGGCAGCTTATGATACCGTGTGGAAGAAGGGCCTCCTAGTGAAGCTTTACAATCTCATTCCTTGTCCTATTTTATTGCGACTTGTGAACTCAATGCTAAGTGGCCGTCTGATCAAGATCTATCTCGGCAACACAGAAAGTGGGTTTAGACAGCTTCACGATGGCCTTCCCCAGGGTTCGGTTCTTGCTCCCATTCTTTTTAATGTTTACACCGCTGATATTCTAGCTACGCAATCTAGAAAATTCATTTATGCTGATGATATTTCCATAGCGTCACAAGAGACATCCATGTGACGGAAACTACTTTAACATCTGACCTAACTCTCCTCAGAAATTACTTCGCAATGCGGAAACTAAAGCCAAACCCAAATAAAACGGAAGTAGCTTGTTTCCATCTCAGTAATTGGATGGCCGACTATAAACTTAATATCTCGTTTGATGGTGTTCAACTTGAACATAATGAACATCCAAAATACCTGGGAGTCATCTTGGATAGATCTCTTACTTTTAAGTACCACCTTCATAAAACAGCAGACAAAGTTAAAAATAGGAATAACATATTGCAGCACTTAGCAGGATCATCTTGGGGAGCCAGTGCTAAGGTTTTGCGTATAACAGCTTTGTCCCTAGTTTACTCTGCAGCTGAATACTGTTCTCCTGTCTGGCTCAACAGTGCTCATGTGAGAGACATTGATGTACAATTAAATAGAGCAATGAGATTGATCAGTGGCACTCTGATGGCTACACCACTTCAATGGCTCCCAATATTATGCAACATAGTTCCCCCAGATCTAAGACGGAAGTAAGCCTTAATGAGAGAGTATTATAAGATCTTGTCCACTCCTGAGCTTCCTATCCTGCAAGACCTTCCACCACCGGTAAGCCGGCTGAAATCACGTAAACCACCTCTTAAAACAGCTGTGCAACTACATGAGAGTGGCTTCTCGCCTAAATCAAACTGGGCAAGAATTTGGGATTCGTTTAAAGGAAAAAACAGCATCTGGATAGACGATCCCTCTATGCAGCTCCAAGGAATGGACCTTCCCAGGAGAGAATGGTCTTTGATCAACCGTTTCCGAACTGGTGTTGGTCGCTGTAACTATTGGAAATTCAAATGGGGACAGACAGACGACCTGTAATGTGACTGTGGAGCAGACATACAAACGATGACCCACATAATTACTAATTGCCCATTACGATCATTCTCAGGAGGGATGACAGAACTCCATATAGTCAATCAGGAAGCTGTCCAATGGTTTTATCAACTACAAAACAGTCGAATGTTAGAAAAAAGGATGCAGAACTACTGAAACGTGTCATGATAGTTGATGAAAAGTGTGATTACGTACTAGCCGACTACGCGAACTGGTATTGCGGTAGTGTCAGGAACGAACTTGATCCCGTGGCTATGTACAGCCAAGCTCTGACATATATATATATATATATATATATATATATATATATCTGGTATTGCGGTAGTGTCAGGAACGAACTTGGTCCCGTGGCTATGTACAGCCAAGTTCTGACATCAGAGCTTGGCTGTACATAGCCACGGGACCAAGTTCGTTCCTGACACTACCGCAATACCAGTTCGCGTAGTCGGCTAGTACGTAATCACACTTTTCATCAACTATCATGACACGTTTCAGTAGTTCTGCATCCTTTTTTCTAACATTCGACTGTTTTGTAGTTGATAAAATATAAAATAATCGATAGGACCAACTTTAAATATGTTTATCAACAGAACAACGAAAAACTCATACTGGCGTGACTAATAAAACGAAAAATTGAGAAATTATAATAAGAACAACACACACACACACACACACACATGTCCGAGGGAGGACTCGAACCTCCAACGCGAGCAGCCGTGCAATCCTTATCTTTGTGCCCAAGATCGCACAGCCAATCAAGCGCGGCTACTTCGCACGTTAATGGAGTATTCGGATTGTCCTTGACAATTGTAAACTTTATTCCTATATGCCATAACATGAACACGTAAATTCAGTTGTATTAAGTGCAAGTGTCTACAGTGTACTGTACGTAATACACGTTTACGCTTACATTTCTTACTTCTTTGCTGCTAAATGTATTTGCAACATATTTTGGAAACAGTATACACTTATGCCAATGAATGTACCTACAAAATTATTTCATTGTACAACTCATAGTTCAAATGTTCAAATGTTTGTATAGCTTATGTGACATAACTACGGGGTCATCAGCCCCTAAACTTAATAACTACTTATGAACTAGCTTATACTAAGGCCGTCACAAATATCAATGCCCGAGGGGGGATTCGAACCCCCGACCGTAGCGGCCGTGCAGAATGTGACTGGCGCGCCGCAGACCACTCGCCCACCGCAGCCGGAACAACATTTTTCATTTGTTTCATAGTTATTTGTCTTTCCCATTTCTACAATAACACCCAGTTGATTGCATCTTTATGATGACACAGTTCTGTTATTAAAAGATTTTTTTCCAGATCCTTCAATATTACTGTATGAGATACCGCAATACTCCCTATTGACAAAGTAGTAATTGCTAATTATTTCATTATTCGTAAGCGTTGCGTCTTAAATGTTACTCTTTAGTACTAGTAATAAAATTTGAGGGTCTAATGAACTAACGCCAATAAAAGACAAGAGAGGTGGTGATAAGTATCCTCACAGAAAGCACTCTAGCATTCTGTCGGTAAATGAGTGTCTCTGTTTTAAGTAATTTATTCTATGGGACTACGTATATAAAAGTGACCTAATGAGCCCTAATGGGTCTTTTTTCTGGATTTATTTAACTTGCATTCCCAGTTTCGATGGAGTTTGCTACCATTTTCAAATTCATTTATACTGACATCAGCTAATTATCCCAGGAAATAATTTGGAATCTAAGAGATGTTTCATCATATACCCTGAACTAATCTAGTGGCTCATTTTACGAACTAATGTGTGAGCTATTCAGACATTTAGATGTTAAAGCTCATCTTTTCAAATTGTTTGAATCACATTCGTGTAGTTTATCCTATTTTCACGATGGTTTGAGTGGCTGCCTTAACATGAGATTCTGCATTAGATCATTGTATATGATGCTACATCAATACCAACAAAACTGTAATTAGTAATGTTTTCGTACAGTAACCTAAAATACTTACGTATTGTTTTTAAGTAGTCTCAGAATTATTTTCTATGGAGATTACCTTATGATAGTTTAAAAGCATTTGAAAATGGTGGCGAAGGCCGTCGAAACTTGTAGGTCAAGTTAAATAAATCCACAAATTAGTGTGACCGTGGCTTGTGACCTTTTGATATGTAGTCGCATTGGATAAAAGGAACTCTACAAACACACTCACTTGTTATCACCACACACCACATTTTGGAGATATTCGGGGTTGAAGCTTGGTGTTCGAGGTGGCTGACACACATCTGAGCGATAGCCCTCGTTACTGCTTCCGATTTATCTGGAGATGGAAGATATTTTCAACTCCAGTAATTGGAAACGAGGAGGTGGCGTCAAGTTCCAGGCCGCCAAACTCTGCACCAAGGTCCCGCGTTGAATTACAAATCTCTCGGCGGCATCGCCTGAGCGAGTGAGTGTGATACCGTTCACTGTCATCCGTCCATCTCATGCATTACTTTAACCCGCCGATTCCTTTGGTGGTACGGCGGAGCGGTATTCTTTGAATCGGTTCCAGGATTTTAATAAAGGAAATCAATTACGTGAGTCCGAGACCATTGTGAATATTTTGTATGGGTGTGTGTGTGTTTTCCACATGTTCTCGTAAACTACTCGTCAGATTTCAACCAAAATTGGTATTCCTTATCGCGAATATTCCCCTTTAAAAGTGTTCCGTGAAAGGTTTCTCTTTAAAATTGTTTTACTTATTATCATGCATGAACTCTGTTACGCTGATCGTGAAGTAAGGCTTTAACATGCATAACAGTCTTATTTAGAACTAGCTTGTACGCCCGTGCTTCGCAACGGTTGTTATAGAGGGACCTGTGTATATCATAGTTCTTTGGATTCCGGGCGTAGGTCAGTAAAAACACCATCTTTGTTCGACCGCTCTGTCAATAAACTCAGTTCTCCTAGCCAAGATGTTAAATTTAAGTAGAAGTCATTGTCGAAAACTGTTTATGTTCGTATAAAGTTTTTCATACAAAGAGTGAAATTAATTTAAGTCAGTACTGCGGAACAATGGAAAGTCAATGATAGGTTGTGTTCATAAAGTTAAGAATGTCTGTTTGGCGTAAACTTCTGAAAACACGTCTATCGTTAAGTTGAAAAATACTAATCTAATAACAGCGCCATGTGTTGGTTCTATGGTGTAGCACGAAACTCTTTATCTCTCATAGTAAGTGAATGCTGAAGTATGTTGCAGTGTTGCACTCGGGACAATGTAGTTATTCTGTTTGCAGTGCTCCCTATTATCGAAAACTCGACGAATGCTGAAAGTCTGGTAATTAAATCAACAGAGCAGAATTATATATTCAGAAGTCGGATTATAACTATAAGTACAATTGTCTCTGCAAATGAAGACGTCTTTCTCTATCTTAATGTAGTCCGCACCAAAAGTATGAAATTAAAAATTTTATTCACAATAGTGTACCGAAAATTATGAAAGCAGAGAGGTATCTGATGAGTTTGTAGCTCGCATGTGTATATTATCTCTAGTGGCAGGCACAGAGGAGAAAAATCTCTGGAGAGACCGTTCAGATGCACAGAACAGATTTTGTGTTCTCAACATTAAGGTAATATTGGGAAAAATATATTAATCGCTGACTTTATTTTGCTCCTTTTTTGTTCGGTTACGACGGGTGACTATGTGTAAATGCCCCATTTAGCGACGCTTCCTCAACTTTCTTGTTGCTTCTATGACACATTTTATTTAGATATTATTTCATCTTATGTGGCTGCTCTGCGAAAAGGAGGTGGAGCTTCCTTACAGGCAATGCGGTAGAAACCAATCGTAAGAGCAAATAAATGTGTGGAAAGAGTGAATTTGTCTCAATATCACGTGGTAATTCCAACTTAATGTGGAGAAGACGCACAGAACGTAATGCTCACTCCATAGATATTTCTACTCTATGTACAATTTTGTGGCTATACCCGACGAAAGATGCACTTCTTTTCTTTCCATGACATTGCAAAACATATGGGAGACAGCTAGGCAGAAAATTTTCTTTGAGTCGTACCTGGGTTAAATTTTACTTGGAGTGGCAGCGGTTTACTATGTTAACGCGAAATATTCGCTTTAGGGAGATCATTAATTTACTGATCGGAACAACATTAATTATTTATTTCATTATCAATACAACTAAATATTCCCCCCAATGTACATGACAGATTTTTCAAAAAGGATTCAACGGCCGTTGCCAACATCAATACACTACACCGCTGCCGTACGGAAAGTCGTTGCCCTTGTTTCTGTGTATTAAACCTTAGTTACGTGGATAAAAAAATTAAACCTTAGTTACGTGAATAAAAAACGCAGCATCGACAAAGATCTTTGGTCTATGTATACTATGTAAGTAACAGAGCCTCTAGCGGATATTTGCTATACTACGCTGCAATTCAAGCATAGCACACGCCAGAAACTACAAATTACGATATCTTTTCTTCCCCTGATCCGATTTTGATTAAAAGAAGCCTATATGTTGACCTATGAAATCCCATGAATGTTCGTATAGTAATCTTGGAGGTTTTCTGTACTACACCATGCTTATAAGCATAGTATACACAAAAACTTCAAATTACGATATCTTTCCTTCTTCTGATCCGATTTTGATTAAATGAAGCCTATGTTACTCTCCAAACTATTCTCAATTTACGTGTGGAAATCCATGAAAGTTCGTGTAGTACTTTTGGAGATTACCTTCAACAAATAGACATACAGGATGGCTTTTAAACAAATGATTAAATTATGATATCTTTATTTCGTCCGATCTGATTTTAATTATTGAAGCCTTTATGTAACCGTACGATATGCGCAAGTTAGGTGTGAAAACCCCATGAAAATTCGTCAAGTAGTTTTGGAGATAAACGTGTACGAAGAGACAGACAGACATGGCGGTCGTAGATAAAAAATTTCAATTTACGATATTCTTTTTTTCCGTGATACGATTTTTACGAAACGAGGTCTGTATGATGTCCAGCATTACGCTCAAGTTACGTGTGAAACTCCCATGCAAATTCGTGAAGTAGTTTTGAAGATAAGAGGTTTTTAATACTTGAACAAAAAGACACGGCGATTACTGAAAACGCTTAAAATTACGAAATCTTTTTTTTCGTGATCCGATTTTGATAAAATTATGCCTATATGTTGACCCAATCTATTCTCATATTTCCTGTGAAAACCGCATGAAGATTCGTCTATTAGTTTTGAAGATTTAAGGGAACAGCGACAGGCCTACATTTACAGATTTATTATTAGTATTAGTATAGTATAAATGAAACATCCCCGTGACGTTAAGATAATTATTCTCCTTATCTACACAAGACCCTGTTCTTTTTACCACGATGAAACTAATTTCTATGTCACAGAGAATCGCATAGTTTTTGTCGCGAATCGGATTGCATGGCTGTTCCCCTGTGTGTGTGTGTGTGTTGTTCTTAGCACAAGTTAGTTTCATTATGTTAATAATAAACAGCAATCAGTCGTAAATGTATATATTATTGCCGATCTAGATGACGTTCACATGATCTCAACAAGAAGATTGAAAGTTTTATATGTTTTAAAGCACGTTTTTAAGGTCTTGATAATTTCACACAGTGACCGTAATCTGGATTGGCAGTCATCCTTAGTAATAAAAATTAACTGCTGGGTGTATGTAAGTAGATAACATGATAACAACTTGACGGAATGGACTGTTCCCTTTTTTTTTTTTTTTTTTTTTTTTTTTTTTTTTTTTTTTTTTTTAATACTCAGGACAAGGTTTGTATGAAAGAAATTTCTTTGGAATATCTACCCGAAAATTGTAAAATTTGATAAAAACTGAAAGTGAGCTTTACAATGTGTATTTGAATGATTTCATCTATATCCACATAGATATTCAGCAAGTCACATTTCTGCACCACAACTGACGATTCTAGTGTTTGTTTCAGGGCTTTTTATTTATTTATTTATTTATTTTTTGTATGGATCTAGAAAAGTTCGAGGAAAAAATCGGGACAACTACGAAGGAAAATCGGAAAAGTCGAACAAAGGGCATACATCAATTTTTGTATGCACTTGGCACAGTTCAGTATTTTTTCATCTAGAAAGTTGTTAACAGTATGGTGGAGAGTATACACACACACACACACATATATATATATATATATATATATATATATATATATATATATATATATATATATATATTAACATCCGGTCTGGAAAAACGACGCAACGGCCGGGAGTGCGGGGCGCTGACCACGCCCCCCTCCGGACCGCTTGTGGGCAGAGGTTGCCACGGCGGTCGGTCGGTACCCCTTGGGCAAAATGTCAATCGAAAGAAAGCTTTTTCCTCAATGTAACGTAAGTGATTGTTTAAACACACAATAAAATGTTACAGCAGATTTAAATTACATAACTGCTCAAAGAGGTCTTTACCAAACACACGAGAACAATTGATTTAAATTTCATAAATCACACAGATAACTTTAGATAACCAAGCGTGGAAATTATTAAAGTCAACATCGTTGGTTGCCAAAGAAACCGTTTACTTCAAGGTAAAGCGACAAATTAGAACTGAATTGCACATTCACGGAATCCTTACACAAAAGGTGAAAGTAATCCGCGTGATTCGCATTAATCGTTAGCGACATAATCATCTTAACTACTACACTCTTTTGTGTCAGAGCATTACCACATCTCATTGCATTGACTTTCCAAAAATGCAAACACCTAATGATAATAAATACAGCTGAAAAGAGATTCGAAACCAATCTTCTGAACAAGTCAGTATATTACCAATCAGATCATACTAATGTAAAACACCCGGAACGTTCTCGGACCAGTTTGCACTTCCATTAACCAACATAAACTTGCAGCTCATTCAGGCACTTGCCCGCAAACCGTAACAGCCCGCTGGAACTCAGAATAGCGTTAATGAGCAGTAACTATCCACTCTGTCACTGATACCGACCAAGTTCGCTCGCCACCACCACAACGCCGTCCAGCACCACGACACAGTCCAGGGGCCTCCGTCTTCCATCAGCACCAATCGTTCTCCATACACTTACGTTCATAAGGAAAAACAGACGCTCTATTTTCTCCACCACCTACAGAAGGCTCTTCTTGGCGTTTTTGTTTATCTGTCATTTCGTATTTCTATATTAAAATATAGTTACGAACAATAGTTTTGAAACCATTTTACGTATTTGTGCAACTGTATGTACATATATTAAGTTACTGTTTAAATGTTTTTATCTGTACGAGCATTCTATGATGCCACCCATTTTATAATCTTATAAAATAAAACAAAATTTGTTTTACTTCTCTAACTAGATAGTTACAATTGACCTACAAATTGAATACCCCTTTTTCATATTTTTCCTATATTTTTATATTTGGCAAAACTTCTTAACAATAAACGCTTAATGTATTTTGAATTCGCCCATATAGAGGGCGCCATTGTTTATATTAACCAACTGTAGCGCTACTGTTTACTACTGTAAAGTTGTACCACTTCAATTTAAACAACAATTGTTACGGTACGTTTATAATGCTTACAATCTTGTTATGTAAAACTGGATGTGATATACTTTAATGTTATGTACTGATTATGTCATCCTGTTGTCTTATTTTGTAGATATGACACTGATGATGGCTGGCTACCTAGCTGAAATCTATCAGTAATTAATAAACAGATTTATTGCGATAGGGCTCTGTGTTATTCCCAGTAATTATATCGACGGTTGCTGTGCACAAAAATCCAATTATGGATTCAAACATAATTAATGTAGGTATTGGTAAAATAAAAGGGACAGAAAAAGTCTGTATCACCAGCACAATAAAAATCAATCTAATAAGAACCAGACGACGAACTATCACATAATGTTACTGTACGCTAGGCAAGTGTTCCTAAGGAAGTCTTTGGAAACTAAGAAGGTATTTTATACTATACGCAGCACTGAATCAAGAATCTGTAGTAATTATTAGGCGAGCAATACATTGAAGATGTGTTCTATATTTAGGTAATGCTTGTTGTTCGGTTGATGAAAAACCACAAAAGAAGTCTGCTTACCCCGTACTTCTGTTTGTGCAGGGTTCTGAAAGTATCGCTGTGCTTGTACATAGCGAGATACTAATGATTAACACATCAAAATTCTGTAAGCTCTTCGAAGTATTTGTATGTGATTGGACGTAGGTTCAGGTAAGCGAAATATAATTCAAATTCTCTTCTTTATTCTTGAAAGGTAAAAAATTTAAGAAAAAGTTCAAATTGTTTTGTATATTTTATGTCTTAAAAGCGAGACTGACAACACGAATTATTCCGCGTCGGATATTTGTGGAATATCAAATTTAGGTCAGAGAGGTCCTCAAGTACGTTTGTTTGTGTCTCCTAGTTTTAGTGGAAGAGAAGAGATTGTCTGCTGATGGATGGTACGGAGGGAACAGTGCATCGAAGAAGAACAGAATGCAGAAGATACCATTTGGTTGACAGTATAAGAATACGAAACAGTTACGAGAAAACAAAGATGGTAGGAAAGGACCGGACTGCAGAGATCTGCTTGTGAAGACCTACCTTACGACAAAATACTGATGATGATTCTTAATACTATAAAATAACACAGCAGTGGGTAGGAACTTTTTACGATGATAGTGTAGTGACAAACAAAAACAGGGCATATAGAAAAGAGTATCACTTTCTTTCTGATTTCATATGCATCTACAGAACCGTTAAACCCAAAAAGGTTCCTGTGCCTTATTTCCCACTGCCACAGCAACATAAGGAAATAACGATTTCCCTGTCACATCACTTTTATCAATGAGATACATGCTTTTTTTTTCATTTTACTTAAGAACTATTTTGTCCTTCTCCGTGGCCGGCATAGTGTCACATAGGCACCGTTATCATTGCAGTGGGTCAGAGCCGATTAAATATACAGTGTTTCCGCGCAAAATCGCGTGTTCAAGTTTGGTTTTATTATGATATAGAAATTCCAAGTGACGTATGTTTGGCAGGGAACGAAATGCAAAACGAGGGGCATACTGCATTTAATACTTCGGCTACTGTAAGTTGAAAAGACAGTAGTAAACAATTTAAAAGTATCGCACTGAACCTACTGAAGTTTTTTTACTGTTATTGTAAAAGGTGAAGAAGAGTGGACTAATATTAATTTTGCGCAAAATGACAGCAAAAGTCGACTATAGGCCATATTAGCAAATTACAAATATTCGCAGAATCTGTATATGTGAACACGTATGTTGATTCTCCAAGAATGAGGTGCAAAAGAAAATCTAAAGACGAGTTTCAACAAAGAGCTTGTATGTAGACCTGTACTCGGTTATTATGACAGAGGAGACCATCTAGCGGCTAAAAAAATACAGGGCATTAACGTGAAAAATTAAATTACTCTGGCTCACAGATCTCCGTTTTTCCCCTGCTCCGGTCGCTTGCGTTCCGATTCAGGAAAAGCAATGACGGAAATAGCCTTGCAGTGTCCATAGGATAAAACTTCGGTTTCGCAAAACCGTTCGAATAAATTCAGTTTGCTCGATTATTGTTTAGCGAGTATCGGCGTTTCTTGGAGACGGGTATGAAGATGAACGATTTGTAACAGCGTCAAGCAAAGACTTTTCGGAAAGTATAGGAATACTCTCAGTTCTATTAATATGAGCCATCAGGAGCGAAGTCTTAATAATGGCTAACAATTACTCGCGTGCTGCTGTGGACGGTGTATCTCGAAATTAGGCAACACGATACCTTAATGACGCCCGAGATATTTCCAGAATATATATTTCCTTTTTAGTTTTCTTGACAACTTTCTCGCGCGAAGGTACTTCGAGGTCAAACAGAAGGCGAATTCATCAGCGACTACATATTTCGTTATACAGCCGGAACTGTTTCACGAATTTTCATCATCGTCAACTTGTATTGCATTAATGGGCCTTTAAGGCCTATAGAACAAAAGTAAGATAAAAAATGCCTGACAAAAGGTAAAATTATAAAAAAGGACACTACACAATCTTTTTAAAAAGTTGCAAGGCAGCACCTTACACCTGAAAAGTAGGGCATTGTACAGAAAATCTCACGAATAAAAAACAGGACACTATACAATTATTAGTTGCACGGAACATATACAAAATAAAAAACCTGAAAAACAGGCCACTATACAAAAAAAACCACAAAGGGACACTTACAAATGAAGAGAAAAAACACTTGGTAAGAGGAATGTCTGTCATTCATAACATGGTATATGGTGCAGATGTATATGTTTCCCGGTCTCTAGTTTCATCTTCCACGGTTGTCGGTTTGATTTATTTAAAGGTCGTTGCAATTCGACTCTGCCCTCGCATTCTTGAGCGTTTTCCTGCGAGTTGCGAGTTGATGACTGTCAGGAAGCCATCCGTCCGGTCGTAATATGTGGCCAAACCAAGTCTCTTCTGCCCCAATATTTGTCCGCTGTGTGAATTTCCGAATCGCTGCTATAGGTCTTCTTTCTTCCTTGGTTCCCATTCCATGGTACTGTAGGGGACTATAGATCTTTCGAAGTACCTTGCTTTGAAATGGACATATTGATTCTTCCGTTGTTGCCGACGTCGCCCAAGTTTCACAACCGTAGAAAAGAACTGGCCTCACTAGTGTCATGTACAGGTGGACCTTCTGTGATAACAGACGAGATTTGAAAAGATTCTTCAGACTAAAGACACACGATTAGCATTTGTTATGCGTTGATATACTTCTTTCATCAATTCACTTTTATTGGTTAGTATGGAGCCCCGTCGACAACAGTGGGGATCTCGGCGGCATGATAAACAAGATATTTAGTTTTGTTCTCGTTCACCACCAGCCCAATTTTCTTTGCATTTTGGAGGATCGGGAAAGTATGAGCATGTACTCGTTCTAGAGCGCCACAAAGGATCACAAAATCGTCAGTAAATGCCAGGATAGTGTCTGTTCACATAATCTCTATCTGTCTGATTCGACAAGTGTCACGACTTACATTTTCCAAATTGAACAATATTAGCGCCAATTTATCTCCTTGTTTCAATCTATTTTGCATAATGAATGATGACAGCGGTTTCCAAATCGCACTTGAGATGCTGACTGGGACTAGAAAGATAGGTGTATTTTGATGGGATACGAAGATCCACTAAAGTTTCCCATAATGTGGCTACTTCACAATCAGTTTATCGAAGCAAGTATGTTACAAAGATATAAATCTGAAGCTGAGGCATTGAATTAAAATTTGTGCCACTGCGTGGATTCGAACCTGGGACTCTCTGCTTAGTAGCCACCGTGACTTAATGGATACGGCGACAACACGGAATGTCTGAAGGCACGGCTCCCTCCACAACACAAACTTCAATTCTGCCTCATGTTCCCCTGTATAAACAAGTATCAATGTTGACAAATCAGTGTGCAGACACGTATTTAAGTCAGTTGCTTAGTTGCTTTGGGATTGGAGTCTGCCTTGAGCAAAACACTGTCTTTTTTTTATGTATTATGCCATAAATGTTTCACTACAGTTGCAGCATCTTCAGCGGGTTCTTTTTTTTTTTTATTGCTTTGAAGTGAAGAACAGAAAAATATTTATTTTTTACAGTTCATCCTGTTAACTATAAAAATGTACAAGAATTTCATACACGTAGATATACTTCGTTTTCCGTGTTGGATTTGTTGGTTTTCTCACATCATCCCTGTGGAATCTCTATGAGGGATGTGTAAAAAAAAATTAAAAAAAAAAAAAAAAATCCAACATCTTGTACACATCTACAAGGGTTATTCCAAAAGTAAGGCACAATTCGCCGTATATATTTGAAAGCGGCGTCAAGGGAAAAACACGCATGCACGCCGACTCCTGGCATTCCTTGTGAATTAAACGACGCCAGTATCGTTGTTATTGTTGCTGTGTGCTGTTGATAGTGTCAGTTCACAATGTTTAAGACAATCAACAAGCCCGCCTGTTGTGAAGTAAGGGCAGTGATACATGTTTCTGTCTGCAAGAAACATTTCAGCGGCAGAAATCCATCGGCGGATTACTGAAGTGTACGGTCTTAACATAATGAGTGACAGTTAAGTGCGCAAGTGGGTGCGAGGATTTAATGAAGGACGGAGAAATGTGTGAAATGCACCACGCTCCGGCCGACCATCCGTGATTTCGGACGAGTTGGTTCATGCGGTACGCGACAAAATTCGTGACGATCGACGATTCACTATTTCAGGTTTAGAAGTGTATTACCCGAATGTGAGTAGAATGATGAAGCGAAAGAATCTATTAAAGACTGGTTATCTTCGCAGACGTCCGATTTCTACGTCTTAAGCATTCGAAAGCTTGTTGAACGATATGACAAATATCTCAATAAGTATGGAGATTATGTAGAAAAATAGAGAAAGACGGAAGGGATGTCAACAAAACAATTGTTTTGGAAACAAGTTCGATTTTGGATATTTTTTGTTTTAACCGGACCACACTTTTGGAATATCAAAAGTTCAAATGTTTATTAAGCTTAAGGGACTTAACTGCGGGGTCAACAGTCCGTAAACTTACGAACTACCTTACACTACAGACGACACAAACATCCATGTCCGAGGGGGGATTCGTACCCCCGCCCGTAGCGGCCGTGCAGACAGTGACTGGCGCGCCGCAGACCGCCTTTGGAATATCCGTCGTATAATTAACAGGATGAACTTGTAATAACTGTAAGGTAAGGTAAAGCAGTTAACAATCCGAAGATTGGTTTGAACACTACAGTGCTTTATAGGGCAGTGTCCTGTTTGAAGGTGGTATGTCGTTGCCTTCCTCCGACCTTCAAACTGACTTACCCAGCCAATTATAGGGAGACCTACAGTTTGACGTGGGTACCGAACCACCGTGCTACTCGGTATTTTTCACATCAGCAACACTGCCAGAGGTGAAAGAAGTGGAAAGTGACAGATAAAAATCCTATGACCTGGCGGTAATCGAACCCGCGACCTTTGGATTTGTAGTCTGGCACTCTACCACTGTGCTACGGAGCCGCAGTAATAACTGTAAAAATTTTCTTCAGTGGGTCCTTTTTTATTTATTCATTTTTGTTGCTATAGACTGAATAACAGATAATAATAACTGTAAAAACTAAAAAACATTTTATGTTGTTTACTTTATAGCAACAAAAAAAGAACCCACTGAAGTTGCCACAACTGTAATGACACACGTATGGGTTAAAAAAAAAATGTTTTGCTGAAGGCAGACCTTAATACAAACGCAAATAACTTAAATATTTATAAAGCAAACACGGACCAAAAAAGGCCTTCATCATAAAGATGATCCAGAGACATAATTTTTCTCCATATGCAGGGTGTTACAAAAAGGTACGGCGAAACTTTCAGGAAACATTCCTCACACACAAAGAAAGAAAATATGTTATATGGACATGTGTCCGGAAACGCTTAATTTCCATGTTAGAGCTCATTTTATTACTTCTCTTCAAATCACATTAATCATGGAATGGAAACACACAGCAATAGAACGTACCAGCGTGTCTTCAAACACTTTGTTACACAAAATGTTCAAAATCTCCTCCGTTAGCGAGGATACATGCATCCACCCTCCGTCGCATGGAATCCCTGATGCGCTGATGTAGCCCTGGAGAAAAGCGTATTGTATCACAGCCGTCCACAATACGAGCATGAAGAGTCTCTACATTTGGTACCGGTGTTGCGTAGACAAGAGCTTTCAAATGCCCCCATAAATGAAAGTCAAGACGGTTGAGATCAGGAGAGCGTAGAGGCCATGGAATTGGTCTGCCTCTACGAATCCATCGGTCACCGAATCTGCTGTTGAGGCCGTCCGCAGTGGTCGAGAGGACTGAGGCGCGTCAGTCACGGTCTGCACGGCCACTACGGTCGGGGATTCGAATCCCCCCTCGGGATATTTGTGCCGTCCTTAGGATAAGGTAGTTGATGAGTAGTTTGTAAGTTTAGGGACTGATGACCCCTTAGTTAAGTCCCATAAGCTTTACAAACATTTGAACATTTTTTTGCTGTTGAGAAGCGTACGAACACGTCCACTGCAGGAGCTCCATCGTGCATGAACGACATGTTGTGCCGTACTTGTAAAGGCACATATTCTGGCAGCACAGGTAGAGTATCCCGTGAAATCATGATAGCTTGCTCCAGTGAGCTAGGTAGAAGAACATGAGGCCCAATCTCGACATCACCAACAATTCCTGCCCAAACGTTCACAGAAAATTAGGCCAACTGGCGGTGAATCGAGGAAGTACAGTACATACTAACGAAACAATTGAGTATTTTGACAATTGTCTGCACGAATTATTTCAGTTTACATTCAAAGAGAAATACTAAAATGAGCTCTAACATGGAAATTAAGCGTTTCCAGACACATGTCCATATAACATATTTTCTTTCTTTGTGTGTGAGGAATGTTTCCTGAAAGTTTGGCCGTACCTTTTTGCAACACCCTCTATATCAAAAATATAAATCTGAATCAGAGGCATTGAATTAAAATTGGAGAGGGGGACGTGCCTTAAGACAGAACAGTCGCTGTATCCATTAAATCACCGTAGCTTAGTGGTATAGCGCCTGCCTAGTAAGCCGGAAATTTTAATTCAATGCCTCTGCTTAATTTTATATCCTTGATATTTTTCGAGAAAAATATGTCTCCGAGAATTGATTTTATTTTGATTGTGGTTAGTATTTTTTGGATACAACATTTGTAATGGACCGCTACAGATTGTAGAAGACGATAAAGCACGGTGGGAGAGCAGTGGCTGGCACGTTCTTTTCCTCCTGTTGGTTTTTCCGCTTACCGCGAGAGCTTGTAGCTGTCATCGGCGAGAGCTTTCCGGTACTTAGAGCTCGCAGCGCAGAGGCAGCGGGGCGGCAGCGGTTGTATCGCCAGGGGGCGCTGCGGTAATCCTGACCAGTGGGCGATCGGCACGTCCCGCCGCCACCGCCGTGGGCGCCTGCCTGCTCCTCGCTCTCTCGGGCCGCAACACTTGCAAATGCTCTCCGTTTGCTTCCAGAACAAAGACTGTCAAGTGCGTCGTTGAAAATGATTTTCAGTCCGACGTCTCCTAACTCGGTAAAAGCGAGTGTGCAAGGGCGTCTCCGGCCTGCAGGTTAAAAGGAGAGGGGGAAGGGGAAAGGATGAGGTAATGCTACAACAAATGAAGCAGCGTGTGCAGAAACGGCTCGTGTGGCTGGGTTTACAGTAAACTCTATGAATCAGACACACCCATTTGCTTTACGCCTGACGAGTACGTCAAGGGACAGAAAGGCACCATGCGTCTCAACCTGCATCGTGAATTTCGTTCTGACACGGATGTTGCATTTTGGTCCAGGAATGCAGTGACAACAACTGCGATGTTGAGCACTTCTCTTAAGGCATAAATGCTGTACGATACCAGACCAGAAGATGATACCTCAACACACCGAAACCGATCGTCAAAACAAATAAATTTTAAAAAATTGCCTTCTCGAGATAATGACAGTTATAAAGTGTACTGTGGCGATGTTTGGAGTGACAGTTATAAAGTGTACTGTGTACTGTGCAAAACCTGAAACATGGGTGTGCAAATTAGCATCATGTTACTGTTACTACAATGTTCTCAACTAATATCAATGAGAAATTTACGAACACGAACTGGATACTTTATATGTGAGTACACTTATAGCCTCATCACAAATCACTCCACCACATACCATACTTGTTTTATGTATATGTATATCTATATAATACCTGTGTATGTATAACTGTATGACAAGTACAAAGTAATTTACGTTTTCTTTAAACAGTCAACAACACTGAATGTAAACACCTGAAGATAGGCACAAGCCCGAAACCGGCAGTGTTTTAATAAACCGCCAATAATTGTGACTGGTAGCGGATTTTACTTCCACAACCTATAAGGAACAGTCACGGAGTTCAACATCCATAATGGATAAAATTCACTTAATGTGACTTTAGATGTGCATTAAAAGACGGCGAAAGACTACTATCATTGGCGACTAGGTACCTGATGTCCATGCCTCCGCCACAGTGGAGAGGCCGAGCGTTCCAAGGCGCCTAGCTGCGGAACGCGCCGCTGCTCGCCGTCGGAGGTTCGAGTCCTCCCTCTAGTATGAGTTTATTTGTAGTCCTACGTTAGTTTAACTGACGTCCAGAGTAGTTAAGTCCCGTAGATTTGCAAACATTTTTATCTGAATTCCACGCCTTCTGGACGTCTGAGGTTCCAACGGTCTCTGAAGCAGTGCACGCAATACAGGCATTCATAAGAGAGTATGACGCATATGCAGAACACGCTCTTCACTGCATTTCTCTCAACTTGCAGCTACCCAGAAGACGAATCTTGTTACAGCCGATGATTCTACACTTACATCTATACCACGCAAACCACCTGATGGTGTGTCGCGGAGAGTGCTTTGTGCAACATTGTCAGTTCCTCTTGACG
This sequence comes from Locusta migratoria, assembly GCA_026315105.1. NCBI lineage: Eukaryota > Metazoa > Arthropoda > Insecta > Orthoptera > Acrididae > Locusta > Locusta migratoria. The sequence goes on along the minus strand of CM048744.1, from coordinate 730,528,429 downwards.
TGTTCAGTCTAGTATGGTCCGAAGGATAAACAACTGTCTGTAATCTTTTGTGTATGCTCTTATGGATGGGAGCTATACATTCGACAACTCTTGAAGAAATGTACGCTCTCGGAACACTGACAGTAGCCCATACAGTACGCTTTACGCTTTTCTTGCAGCATTTACGAATTGAGTTGCCCAGGCGTAACCGCGAATCTGACTGCAACAAAGAATGCTTCTCTTCTCAGGATTTTTTCCAACTCTTACATCATTTTCATCTGGTACGGATTCCATATTGACGAGTAATATTCAAGCAATGGTCGAACGAGTGGTTTGTAGGCTACTTCCTTTATTGACGAACTACATTTCCATTTTTCCTGCGGCATCTGCTTCACTCACGATTAATTAGTTTTACGTGGACGTTGTATTTTAAATCACTCCGTTTGCATGCTCTTGTGGACGTAACTGGTTTCAGTTTTGCAACTGGGCAATCATATAGTAATAGCAATATATTCCATTTTTGAGAGTCAACTGCCAAACCCTGCATCAAGCTTCGACACGCTGCAGATTCACAGTTTTCTACAATTCTACAATTTTCCAGTGTTGGGACTTCTCGATATACTAACAGCATGCACTACTAAAAGCCTCGCAGAGATTCCTTCATACTGACGACGGTAAGGCATCGATTAAAACAGAGATGATATCGGCGCGTTCCACTGGGTAGTGTTATTGGTCCTCTGCTGTTCCTTATTTACATAAACGATTTAGGGGAAAATCTAAGTGGCTCTCTTAGGTTGTTTGTAGATGACGCCGTCATTTACCGTCTAGTAAAATCATCTGAAGAACAAAACCAACTGCAGAACGATCTGAATAAGATATCACTATTGTGTAAAAACTTGCAATTGCCTCTAAATAATGAGAATTGTGAAATCGTCGACAGGAGTACGAAAATAAATTCGTTAAACTTTGTTTACAAGATAAATCAATCAAAAGTGAAGGCCGTAAACTCCACAAAATACCTAGGAATTACTATTACTTCAGACTAAAACTGGGAAGAACACGTAGATAATGTCGTGGGAAAGGCGAACCAGAGACTACGTTATATTGGCAGAACCCTTAAAAGAAGCAACAGAACTACAAAAGAAACTGCATACACTACGCTTGTCCGTCCATTTTTGGAGTATTGCTGCCCAGTGTGGGATCGTTATCAGGTGGGTTTGACGGAGGACATCGAAAGAGTCCAGAGAAGGGCAGCTCGTTTCGTATTGTCACGATACAGGGGAGACAGCGTTACGGAAACGATGCAGGATCTGGGATGGAAATCATTACAACAACGGCGCTTATCGCTGCGGCGTGGGTCTACTTACGAAACTCCAATCGCCAACATTCTCCTCCGAATGCAAAAATATATTGTTGACTCCCACCTACATAGGTAGAAATGACTATCAGAATAAAATACGAGAAATCGGAGCTCGAACGAAGTGATTCAGCTGTTCTTTCTTACCGCGCCCTATTCGAGAATGGAATGGGAGATAAATAGTATAATGGTGCTTCGATGAACCCTCTGCCATTCACTTAAATGTGATTTGCAGAGTATCCCATGTAGATGTAGATGTTGAAACGTGTCCATAAAAAATTATTTTTGTAAGAAAATGTCTAATATTGTGCCTCCTGTTTTGTATCGAGTAACTTGCTTGCAAGAAAATGTATAATATCGCTTCTACTGTATGTATCGATATGTGTGAAGTTTCATCTTTGGCAAAGATCGTGTATTGCATAGCATTGTAGCTCGCGCTGAGAGAGAGTAACACTTGTGGTTCAGCTCGCTTAGAGAGCGGTTGAGTTGTGTGTATGGCTCCGATGTAGAGCAGAGGCTGCTGTGCCAGCAAGTCAGAAGTTGTATTATGTAGGTAATGTAATGCTGATTATTAATAATAAGTAACTTGACCTTTCTTTCCTGTTTCATTTACGTAGTTAGAAAATTAACCCACTTCCTTCATTTGATAATTAGTTATTAGTGGATTTAAAGTGCAGTATTGATTTGAATAATATTGTTGAACAGATTTCATTATTGGTGCCATAGTAAATGATAGTTAATTGACTATGATACTAAATTTCAATAATTGAAACTGATCTGCATAAAATTCTCACAGTCAAGCATTAAGAAAGTGATTTGTGGTTTTTTTAATATCTTTCTCGCAGTCAAAATTTTTGAGTATAGTCGGTGTCTGTTTCAAATGGTGACTTGTCACAGTTGTTTTGTGTTTAAAATATCCGTTGCGCACATAATCAGTTTAATGCACTGTTTCTTATTTAATAGTACATACATCAATATCAGGGCCATAATTAAACCAAATTGCTGTGTTAATGAACAATTTGTTGTCTGATTTACCGATAGGTTCAACATCCACAACACACGCACAGCTTTTATCTGGCGCCCTTTCTGCCAGGGTAGTTCACAAAAAGGATCGTGACGTAGTTAGATACGTAGCCTTATTTAAGTTAGTTTGTCTTTTCTACTAACCAACTTATCTTTTGGCTCTTAATTGAATTTTTGTAGCAGCATCCTTTCTTATAGCAACAGTAGCATAGTAATTGTTTCTGTAGTTTGTTACTTACCATTCTTGATAGTGTGTAGCATTGTTTATAGTAGATTAATTGAATATACTAATAATTGCATTACTACTGAACAAGTCTCTCTTTTACATTGTCTGATGTTTGTTGTGATGAAAGTTCTAGTACCGCGGAACTCGTGTGATAATTAACGGTTCGCGTAATCTCGATTGTGACTGTATGTTGCACTAGCCCGATTCAGTCTATTGTTCTCTCATAATTACCGTGTGTAATTTTCAAAAATTTGCAGTAGGTGAAAATAAATATTACTGGTCACTTTACTGCAAAATTCTGTTAACAATGTCGAAGAATAGGAGAGCCCGCGCTGATGCTAAAACTGCTTTCGAAAATGAGACCTTGAATGATGCAAGGAGAGAAGAAGAATTTTTACGAGAGTCTTCTCACTGCACTGATACAAATACGACAGTAAATACCGTGTACGAAAACGCGGAACAGATTAGTTCAGGAATAAACAATATGGATTATGATAAAGTACAGGATTCGACAATACAGAATTCCGATTCTTGTAACGTGGTTGGGGAAAATAATGCATCGGTTCCGCCTAGCTCTGTTGCAAAAAATACTTGTGCGACAGCTACGGAAAACGTATTACCAAATGACTTCATGCAGATGTTACTGTCACAGCTCTCTAAGTTAAATGAGACTAGTCAATTACAATCTCAGAAATTAAAAGAAAAACTTGAGAAAATAGAACAGACGTGCGATTCGAGGTTTGTGAGTATTCAAAGTAGTTTTAATAAGATAAATGAGGACAACAATCGGTTCAGGGAACAACTGCTCAATACTTTCAAACGTGAATCTCAGCAAATAAGACAAGATATTCGCGACGAGATTAATCCGGTAATGGAAAGCCTTGCGTCACGAGTCGAAAATATGGAAACTACTGAACTCGCTCAATTGAAGCAACAGAGTAATCTATTTGATGAAAAGTTGCAGAACTTCCAGTCAGTCACGACGGAACAGATCAGTAAAATTAATAAACAGTTTGAGGATATTACTGTTGAGATTACCCAAAGCAGTGATAACACTGACAAAAGTTCTGATGTAACGCATCCTACCCCGTTTAATGAAACTAATGAATATCTCGCCCTTGACCGTTTAAAACAAGGTCAAATGACCATTAATCAGCAATACAAGGCTGAGGCCAGAAAATTAGATGTTCGCGTGGCGCGAATAGAGAGGAAATTTGACCACACTGGTGGAAATCCATACGAAGACGTAGAAGAAAATTTGAACGAAAATGACAATGATAATGATTCGAACCAGTAGGTCCCTTGGTACGTGAACGAAGTGTTCCTTTTAATAACAAAAATGAAGACACAATGCGTAGTTTACGTTTACAGAGCACAGGCGAAGAGAAGCGTTTGACTACAACCATTTCCTGACTGTACGTAAATTCAAAATATTCAAAAACTCTCCGAACGACTTGCACCCTAAAGAGTGGTTGCAACAATTCGATTATTGTCTTCCCCCGAATTGGCCACTTGAGCACAGATTAGAATTTATATGTGGTTATCTGGAAGGCGAGCCAGCCACCAGAATGAGAGCTATTGCACAAGAGTGCTATAGCGAGAATCAGTTCCGACGTTCATTTCTATCCGCATACTGGTCGGAAGCGACACAAGATCGCGTTAAAAACAGTATTGCGACGTTCAAAACTTTTGAACGATCAAATTTCTCGAGCCCGGTGGAATATTTCCAACATTTAGTATATAAAATCAATTTTTATCGGCACCTTACTGCCCCGCTGAATTAATTAGAATTTGTTTGAACAAACTGCCTCTACACTTGCGTCAAATTGCCATTGCGGCACGATGCAAGAATGATATTGAAGCCTTTAGAAATCTCTTACAAGACTTAGAGGAAGAAGACGAGGAAAATTCCTCGCGCAGTCGACATTTTGAAACAAACAGATATAATCGCCGGTCGCATCAAAGCCCGCCGTGTTCTAAACGTCATCCAGAGCACGAGGATCAAACAAGAAGTAATTATTTTGCTAATGAAACTTACAAACAAAGTCGCGACAATGAGAACGGTGAATTTCAAGATCGTGAAAATAACCGTGGAAGTTTTCGTGGCCGTAACCGAGGTTGTGGTTTTGGTCGCGGAGGACGCTACAATAATTACTATCATAACAGCAATACTTCGAATGATACTAATTGGCGTGATGGACGCAATACTGATAGTGATCGCGAGACTGAAAATCACAACAATAACGCTGAGAAGCGTAGTCGGGAGGGCACACGCGATAATTCTCGTGATCGCCTTCCACGATACGAAAACACAAATCGGGGCCAAAGCAGATCGCGTACCCCAGAAAGACAAGAGCAAAACATTGAAATCAGACCTGCCAATCCACGCTACAATTCGTCAAACAAGGGGCCGCGCCAGGGATGACTAGCGCACTCGACAGCAAATAATTCGGCCGTACAGGGTTTATGTGATCCTAACTATACGCTGAAACTTGTTCATTGTGAACGTCCTCACAGAGAGGAAGGTTACGCTGAACAACCTCCCGAACAAAACAGAATAGTAGTTTGTGCGGAAGTGCACAATACTGATGCTGGTAGCACCTCAGTAAGTGATAAGACAAAACCGACACAAATTGTGTCAATACCTAAAGCCGTTACTCCTGAAAGTAATGACAGTAACAAAAATTGTACTATCAAATTTAACGAAACAAATGAAAAGGTATCGAACAAACGTTATACTGCCCAACGGTTAAACGAGATAATTGTCGATCAGCAATACAATGACGACAATTCAGAGTGGGAGACAGAAGCTTCGTCTTCAGACTCTGAGGAAGACACAATATATGAAATAAAATACTTACAGTATGAACCAACAATTGCATATAACAGACCGATCATGTACTTTGAAATGCAGGATACGGTACTGCCACACAATAATGCAACTAACAGTGACATTGGAACATTAAAAACTGATTTCGAACAATTAGATTTGCAGCACACCTCTGTCGCTGATTGGATAGACAATTACATGTCTTCTAATGACGATGATAGCGAATGCGAAATTGATGAACAATCAAGATTTGAAAAGCATTTATCTTGTGAAAGCCTCATTAATCTTGGTAACACTTGTCTCAACAAAGAAATTTCTTATAAACCTTCTACCGAACAAGACGTAAAATTTGTACACTTAGATGACATAAAAGAGGCACTATTAGAAGAAAAGGTAGACTGTCTCGATATTCCAATTCACCCGATTGTATCTGTCAAAATTGGCAAAATCAACCTTTCTGCTGTCTTAGATTCTGGTAGCCCAGTGTCAGTAATTAGTGAAGTAACTTTGAAGAAATATCAGAACTTGCTTAATGGTCCCACTCTGCCTTTGCATTGCACTAAAATTCGTGGCGTCATTTCTAGCAAACCTGTCGAAATTCGACAGCAAACATACGTAGAATTTTTATGTCGAGGTCATATCTTTTCTGCCAACCTATTGATTGTCCCCCGTTTAACTACACAGATAATATTAGGTGTGGACTTCCTATCCAAGTACAAGGTTATTTTAGATTTCAATACGGCTAGTGCCATTGCTTTTGTTCAGGAAAATGCCATTCAAATTAAATTCGAAGACTGGATTACCAGATATGAAGAAGTTTCCAGTTGTTTAAAAGTTTTATCTACTTCTAATGTGACGCAGGATGTCAAACCTGATGATGATATAACAGATAAACATTTCGAGACTGAACAAATTGACTTGATTTCTGACATCATTAAGAACAAATTAGTAGAAGTTGAAGGTGCCTCAGAACGTGATAAGGAAGAATTGTTCCTTATCTTGCGGCGTTATTCCCGTGTATTCGCTAACAGTCCTGGTACCATAAAAAATTTTCTCTATGAATTTAAGATCAAAGAACATAATAAATTTTTTGTACCTCCATATCCCATTCCTATAGTATACAGGGAAAGAGTTAAGGCTGAAATTCAGTCCATGCTCAAGCAAGGTGTAATTGAACCTGCAGTTAGCTCATATAACAGTCCCCTACATATTGTTGAAAAAAGAGATAAGTCAATTCGATTAGTGCTCGATTCCAGACAAATTAACACTATCATTTTACCTGAAACCGACCGACCACAAACCCTGGAAGAATTGTTACAAAAATTCTATGGTGTCAAAGTTTTATCCTCATTAGATCTTAGGTCTAGTTTTTGGCAAGTGAAACTGCACCCCAACTGTAGGAAGTATACCGCGTTTCTCTGCTTCGGAAACTGTTATCAGTTCCGTAAACTGCCTTTCGGACTGAACATCTCCTCATCTGCTTTCATCCGTGCAATGAATGCCACACTTCCTGAGCACTTAAAACAACAAATCACAATTTACGTTGATGATATTTTAATTGCAGAATCTTCCTGGGAAAAACATAACAGTACGTTGGCATCTTTACTTGAAGTGTTTGCTCAATCCGGGATTACTGTCAACCTAGAGAAGTCACAGTTTGGACGTTCTCAGATTAAATTTTTAGGGCACATTATTTCTAAAGATGGGATCCAGCCCGACCCCGAAAAGTTAGAGGCGATCGTGAAAATGCCTGTTCCCACCACTAAACGCCAATTAAGAGCTTTATTGGGTTTAATTAATTTCTATCGGCGTTTTATAAATTTGAAAGACCTAACTACTCCCAGATTATATGAATTAACTGGAAAGAATACTGTTTGGTTCTGGGATGAAGCTGCCCAAAGACAATTTCTGTGCTTAAAAGATGCACTCCTTCACGCACCTATTCTACACCACCCAGATTTGTCTAAGAACTTTTGCATTTCTACCGATAGTTCAAAATTCGGACTTGGCGTTCACGTATTTCAAGAGGATGAAGAAAATGGCATTGCCACTCAGAGAACCATTGCGTTTGCTAGTCGCATACTCTCCAAGTCAGAGCGGAACTATTCCTTCACTGAGCTTGAAGCTTTGGCAGTAGTTTGGGCATTCGAAAAATTCCGTTATTTCTTGTTTGGCAGACACACTAAAGTTTACACGGATCACCGTGCACTTCAATTCCTGATGTCGGCAAAACGTAACCATGATAGACTTAGACGATGGGCTTTGTTCCTTCAAGAATTCGATTTCTCTGTAATTTACATTCCTGGTAAACAAAACATCGTTGCAGACTCGCTATCTCGTTCGCCTGTTGGGCTCATCAAGGCGACGGAAGAGGCATATTTAGAAAATAACTTTACTATCCTCTATATGCAGCAAGTTGCTTTCGAAAATTACATGTCTGCCACATTTTCTGACATTGCTAAAGAACAAGATAAAGATCCAATCTGGCGAGATATTAAAATAAAATGGCACGATAAATATAATGTTTCCATCAGACAATTTTACATTATCCACAATAACATTCTCTTCAAACGTAAAGCCCCTGACAGTCAATTTTGGTTAGTGTGTGTTCCGGAGGAATCCGTGAACAAATTGATTTGGTATATTCATCTTAGTTACGGACACTATGGTGCCAAGAAGTGCTTCGCGAAATTACGCGACTCTTGTTATTTCATCAACATGGAGAAACGTATAAGCAATGTGTTATCTCGATGCAAATTGTGTCAGAAAGCAAAGCCGCCGACCATATCGCATTCTGCTCCACTTTTTCCGATTATACCTTCAAAATTAAAGCAGTTAGCAGCCGTTGACCTGTTTGGACCTCTTCCGAGAACTAACAATGGTTTCTCTTTTGTCTTCGTTGCTATTGAGCTCACATCAAAATTTGTATCTTTTACTCCGCTCCGCCGTGCCACGGCAAAGACAGTAACTAACGCCTTTGTCAAAAACTTCCTAAAAGATGTTGGCCATATAGATAAAGTCATCTCCGATAACGGACCTCAATTCCGTTCTCATGATTGGGCACGGATGTTGCGGCGCAGAAACATCAAACCTGTATTCATATCACTTTATCATGCTGCCTATAACCCTTGTGAACGAGTGATGAAAGAACTTGGAAAACTATGTAGGCTGTATTGCTACCGACGACACAACACATGGGATAGATATCTTCTGTCATTTCAAAATATTATAAATGAACTTCCTAATGATTCTACAGGTCTTTCACCAATTCTGGTTCTGAAAAACAAGCAACCTCCCGACCGTATCAAGGAATTGATACCTTTTCCTAAACACAGAAGACTACGTCATCATGAGATCATTGAATTGGCGCTTAAAAACATTATGAAAGCCGCTGAGAAAAGGAAACGCTCTCAACGTAATTGTTATGCCAAACAACTCTATGTAGGACAAAAGGTATTAATTAGATCCCACCACTTATCCCACAAGGGAAGATCTATGATTCACAAATTCTTCTTACTGTACAATGGTCCGTATCGCATCAAACGTATCATCCATGACAACGTCGTTGAGGTAGAAACTTTAAAGACGCACAAGTCGAAAGGCATACACCACATTTCCAATATTAAAATTTTCAAGGAATAAAGATGGGGTAGAGAGTCCATTAATCTGTTTTGGACACACCAAGTGGCGATTGGTGCCCCGTTCTCGAGCTGAGTGTCACTGTTCTTCCGCTTTTCCTTAGTGCGCTCTATCTACCTCGTTTCTCACTGTTACTTTTCTCTAACTCTGAATACTTATGCTCTGTGCTACGCTGGGATATTTGGAACGACGACGCACAGGATACCGTGCCCACGGGTGCGGTTCCTGTAGGGAGATGCTTGTCCACTTGTTGGTCGAGCCGATCTCTACGAGATTACGAGAGTAACTCGGGCGTCCGATCCTTGATTGTCGTGAGTGCATTCGTGTTCTCTCGATAATCCAATTTTTCGTCCGGGCAAGTCCCGGAGATAAATTAAATTGGTCCCAATCCCCCGGCTCCGACCAAGGTTTTCGGGAGGTTTTCCTTGGTTGTAAGGCGTATGCCGGAGCTGGTAAGCCCCTCCCACTTATTCCCAATTGGGATCCCCCTTTGCCCCACTATCAGCTTGTCTGATAATTGGCTGAATAGAACCGCGACTCTTTATGGGCCGGATCTCAAACAGCCCGCTCCACTCCTCGGAGTGGAGAATGAAAAGAGATAAGTTTTTTTTTTTTCTGGGATATTGTCATAAGAAACTATAATTATCTTGCAATTTGCATATAACGAACTCTGTGGCTGTGCAAGACAATTAAAATTAATGGAAATTTTTGATTGAGTAATCTAATTAAGTTCCTATGTTTCAGAAAATATCAGATTTCTCTTCTGCATTACTAATTGCATAACTTACGAACTTCTGAGCGAGTGAAGAAGATTTTAAGTTGACATAAGCATTTTGTAAGCCAATTAAGCAGTAAAAAAGAAAAAGGACATTCTGGAGGATGATGAGTAAGGCAATACACAATATGTCATGGTGGTCCTTAAATGCATTATTGTTTATGGATAAATGATGGTAAGGAAGGTATTGGTAACAGTCAAAGATGTTTGATAAATGTAATTATGTGGACGAGAGTATACAATGATTATGAAGCAATTATGAGGAGAATCGCTTTGTTGCTAATGATGCTATGCTCTGTTCTTTTATGTGCTTACTCGCACTGCCCTTTTGTGTTTTCTCTTTGTGCTTATGTGCACTATTTTGTATGTTGATGCATTGTGCCTTCAATGGCATGTGTGATTGGTGAGAATCATATCCTTCTGATGCTCTGTCATTATTTGTAATTATGTGTAATGAATATCTCTAATTATGCTTGCAGCTATGCTTATTGTTCTTGTAATCAAAGCTTACCGCTATGCTCACTAATTATATACCTAAGCCCTACCACTATGCTAATTAATTTTGTAATGAAGCTCAATGACAATGTATGGTTATGCTTATACGTTGCACACAGCCATCTCTCTTGCAAACTTGCAGTTTTGCCATAAATAACGCCTAGTTAAGTCTAGTTAATGCACAGAGATTCTTTGCTTTTGCTTATTGCTATCTTCAAAATTTTATTGATGATCTTGTTTACGAAAATCTGCAGCTATGCCTAACGAATAGTTACGTCTGTGTTATGATCTTGTTGACGAAAATCTGCAGCTATTCCTAACAAATAGTTACGTCTGTGTTTATGTTATCGGATGATCTACTGTGATGTACATCTATTACTGTGCCAAAATTTGCCTTAATTTTTTTGTTTGACCCTACTGTTGACTCAGACAGACACAAACATGACCTGATGACTTGAACCTCTTTTAATATTCTCATGAATTTTCCCTGATGTGTTATACCTTAAGGCAATGAAATGTGTAACTCAAGTGAGACAAAAACCTGGCCATGGCAACATATGTAATTTAATTGTTATAATTTGGTGGTAATGCAATCACCACCATAGTGATGTAATTGGAATGTTAAGTTATTTGAAGTGGCTTCACGTTAATCGCTCTAATTATGACTACAAATTTACCTTATATGACCTAATGCCAAATTGATAACAAGTACCCTGGATGTATTTCATACGATTATGTGTTTGTAAAGTAATATGTACATAGTATGTAAAGCCTTATGCCTATATGAAATGACACTAATTTTGTAGATACTCTAGTATAAGAATTAAACTACTCATTAGTATTCAAATGTATCCGTCTTCAAGACACTACTTGTAATGTAAAAATATGGTTTAATACCATGACCCCATCTGTACCACTTGAATTTGGGGCAAAGTATAGACATGTACTAATCAATGACTTTTCTTTCAGTGTAAGTTGAAATATCATGACTATGTTACTAATTTGTGTGTAAAATGCTTTATTTCATGTACTTTGGACACGCATGGGAATTGGCGATTTCGCACACGAGATTCCAGAATGCACACAGAACAATGGACGTGTTATTATACACCACTGATTTTGGGCTTTTTGATGAAGATGTTTGTTAGATGATGTTTGGCCACATAGTACTGTCCATTGCTGCCTTGGCCAACCACCACTATTTGCTCTAATTTTGGCTATGCTGATGCAGTCTGCTAATAGCTCCGTTGGTTGGAGCACACTTGGTTGTCGAATTGCATGGAGGAATACATCAGAACCTTTTCCCCATGACTTCAGCTTCAATGCAACCAGCCAGCTCGCCTACAGTGTGGTGTAATCTTACAGTGTTTTGTGTTCGTGTGCAGACCTAAAATGAATGTTAGGGGATAATTGGCTATTCGTGTGCAGACCTAAAATGAATGTTAGGAGCTAATGTGCTATTCGTGTGCTTATACTATTCAGTGCCTCCCATTGCAAACGTTGTCCACAGGTTCATTACCAGTGTTTAGGTATATTTCATGGTTCTTTTTACATTCAGTGACCAAAATAAAATTGTGCTCTTGATAGATACATATGCTTTCAGAACTATAATGAGTCAATACCCTTTAGTCTGAAATGTCATTGTGCCTATTCGATTGACAAACGTTATATGGAAATCCCATTGTGTCGAAGCAGTGACATTATTTTGTACATGATCATAAACCTATGTAGTCAAAAATTTTACATATATGTTCTAGCATCCATGAAAGTATGGCATCTTAAATGCATCACAGAATACAAAACTGACACTTTGTCTTATACTAAGTGCACTAAAAATTTACATAGATTACATTGTGCACAAGATACAAATGTTCATTTTATGTTTTAAAAAAAAATTAGACGCATGAGACTTACACTACTGTGTATTACATGTAATTACCTTATTTTCTCGAAAAAACAAAACAATGATAACATTAGTTAAACTATCTTTTGTAAAACTTTGTATATGTTCATGTTTATTATTGTATATTTTTCCATTTGTGTATTACTTCTAGCTATCTCATTTTCTCCACTATATCATTTGTCAAACTAAGTTCTCTGAAATTATATATATATATATATATATATATATATATATATATATATATACTTATGTTTATCATTATGTATATTTGTCATGTATTCCATTTATTGCTGATGTTCTGTAAATTTTGACATTTGCTTATGCCTGTCACATCCTGTACCACTCCATGCATGACATTTGATGGTACTGTTCTGTAAAATGGCATGTATTTACGACTGTCACATTTTTCAATTTTTCTATGTACTCAATCTGTTGTTTTAATCTTGAATATCTTGTATAAAAATGATTATCAGGTTTTTATATTTTCCATGTAATATTTTGGATGTCATTAATGGATTTTTTGACTTGAAATTCAGTAATTTTGCTGGCTAGGCAATGCCATTGGCATCACCCACCCTACAAAATTTTAATAGGTAGGAGGGGGGTGATGAAACGTGTCCATAAAAAATTATTTTTGTAAGAAAATGTCTAATATTGTGCCTCCTGTTTTGTATCGAGTAACTTGCTTGCAAGAAAATGTATAATATCGCTTCTACTGTATGTATCGATATGTGTGAAGTTTCATTTTTGACAAAGATCATGTATTGCATAGCATTGTAGCTCGCGCTGAGAGAGAGTAACACTTGTGGTTCAGCTCGCTTTGAGAGCGGTTGAGTTGTGTGTATGGCTCCGATGTAGAGCAGAGGCTGCTGTGCCAGCAAGTCAGAAGTTGTATTATGTAGGTAATGTAATGCTGATTATTAATAATAAGTAACTTGACCTTTCTTTCCTGTTTCATTTACGTAGTTAGAAAATTAACCCACTTCCTTCATTTGATAATTAGTTATTAGTGGATTTAAAGTGCAGTATTGATTTGAATAATATTGTTGAACAGATTTCATTATTGGTGCCATAGTAAATGATAGTTAATTGACTATGATACTAAATTTCAATAATTGAAACTGATCTGCATAAAATTCTCACAGTCAGGCATTAAGAAAGTGATTTGTGGTTTTTTTAATATCTTTCTCGCAGTCAAAATTTTTGAGTATAGTCAGTGTCTGTTTCAAATGGTGACTTGTCACAGTTATTTTGCGTTTAAAATATCCGTTGCGCACATAATCAGTTTAATGCACTGTTTCATATTTAATAGTATATACATCAATATCAGGGCCATAATTAAACCAAATTGCTGTGTTAATGAACATTTTGCTGTCTGATTGAACGATAGGTTCAACATCCACAACACAAGCATACAGCTTTTAATGTACATGTAGATCCAATGACACTCCTTGGGGTTACCCAGACACTACTTTCGCCTCTGAAGACTTCTCTCCACTGAGAATGACTTTCAGTGTTCCGTTCGCTGGAAACTTTGGAATTCAATCTGACATCTAGCGTCATGTTCCGTATGCTCGTATTTTTTTTTTTTTTTTCTTCTTCAGGCGACAGTGCCGTATTGAATTCCTTGCGGAAGTCAAGAAACACGGCATCTACACTCATCAGCCAAAACTTTATGAATACCTTCTTAATAGACGATATTTCCTGAGACGCGTCTTGGTATGGAAGTAATAATGCCGTGGGAGATCGCACACACGTGTTACCTAATTGCCTAAAATTCCGGAAACCTGGGCGATGAGCTATGACGCCTCGTTCAGTCATAGATGTGTACGATTGGGGTCAATATGGTGATGTGCGGGGTCAGCACATCAGTTGTCACAGTCTTCCTCGAACCACGCCATCACATGGCACGCTATCTTGTTGAAAAATGGCGCTGTCTTTCGGAAATACGGTCGCAAAGAATGGACGTAGGAGATTTGCAACCATTGTATAATACTTGTTCGCTATAATAGTACCTTACACGATCTCCACATAACATAACTAAGTCACTAATACCTTGCCTCCGTCATGCAGTACAAGTGTGAAGGTGCTATTCCCATGGAATACGACGAATTCGCATCCTCCCATAGCCATGATGTAGAATGTATCTGAAGTCACCAGACAATACAATGTTTTGCCAGTGTGCCATCGTCCAGCCATTCAGTCGCAGTTGGGGTACTAACGTTGGTAAATGCATTGGTCGTCCGTTGGGGAGGCCCATCGTCAGGTGTGATGGATGCGCCGTGATCAGACTTACTTGTACTCTGCCCAGCATCGAAGTGTAACGTTAGTTACGCCACAGTTTCTGTACTGTCTGCCAAGCAACGACGTCCGACATTTGTAATTAGGAGTGGCCGTCCAACCTCTCGTCGTTTTGACGCGGTTTTTCCTTGGTTTCACCGGTTGTTGAAGACGCTCACTAAACACTTGTCGAAACACCCGACAAGTCGTCGCATTTTCCTAAATGCTCACGCCATGCCTTCTGGTCATCATGAATTGCCCTCGGTCAAACTCAGATCGCGTCCCTTTCCCATTCTACGCAGGAACAGAGCGTTAATTCCAGCAGTCATTCCTCGTCAGGTGACGCTGCCATCGCCTGGACGGCTTTATATTGATAGCAGGCAGGTGGTCATATATTCTGGCTGACCAGTGTACCTGCCAATCTGTGTCGACTGCTTTATGGATATCGAGGACGAACAGACGGAGGTGGGTTTCACACAATCCTTGCTTTTGGAACCCGTATCCATTCCTTCAGAGTTTACCGGAGTCGAGAAACATAATACTTGAGCATAGAATATGTCCGATAATTTTACAAGAGTGAAACTTCAAAGATAAAGGCCTATAGTTATGGGTATATGTTGGATGACCCTTTTGAAAATCGGAATTGATTTTCACCAGTGGTTCCCAAACTGTGTATGGAGTTTGTTCAGGTGGGTCGCTAGGAAACTTTAAAATATTATTGATTAAAATAAAATATCATATGAAACGGAAATGTTGAACATTATATCGTTTTCTGCATGGTAACATCAACCAAACAGACATGTTAAGTATTTTCAGCATTTTAGCTCTAGTTGCAGCATCTTCAACATCGGCCGCTGAACTGCAATCGCCGGCCACCATTTAATAGTTAATTCAAATAAATAATTATTAAAAGATTCAGAGACGAGAGTTGAGATAAAATAGGACTCTTAAGAATTATTTAATAATATAAGTGATAGGCAATTCTCACCCATAAAAAATTTTAGAGACTGAGACTAGCCAGCGATTAGTTTTTTCAATAAAAAGTTTCATCAGGTTTTTACGTAATAGTTACGATAAAGTACAGCCTTAAATATTTTTATTATAATCGGTTCTTCGACTAATGCAGTCTATTTGCAATAAAAAGAATATAACAACTTAATATAGTATATAATAATTTACCATATTTCAAGCAGAGTACAGCATAGTTAGCATTTTTTTTAATTTTATTTGCTAGGACGCCACAGGATTATTAAGACTAGCTCATCCGATATCGATCTGGGAGGGAGAGAATCGTATGTTTATAATTTGACTTTGACAAAATTAATGGCATCCACAATTACTTAGTTATAGGATCGCGCATATTCTTTTATGTTTTTTGATAAAAGAAAAAAGCAACAATCTACAAATCATAAATGATTTACGCCTAAAAGCAATATGTTACAATCCAGATATAAAAATTGCCATTAACACCAAGGTTAAATACTACCACAAAACTCTGAGATTTTACCATTTATCTTGTATATAATTGTTATTACTGTAGAAAATATTGCCGCGAGACACTACATACACCGACTGCCGGCGTGGCGCAGGGGATAGCGTCACCGACTGCGGTGCTGAAGGTCGGCGGTTCAATCCCGTCCATGGGCACAAATTTATTTCTTTGTAATTAACAATTCCAGAAGTTTCTACATCTTTCTTATGTTCACATGTAGATTCTACTTGTTTCTTATGTTACCTGTTCTCCTAATTTCTGGTACATTCTGTCAGTGTATAAATAGCAGAGCACTCTGCCCGAGAGGCAGTTAATGCTGCGTGTATGTTAAGTTCGTAATAAACCTGCTTTCAGTATAAGTGCTGTGTTTAGTTGCCTTCGAAGTCAAGCCTGCGACAATATTGTTCCTTCTTTCTATAAACCTTCCCTTTCCTAGTTTCAAAATTATCATTCAGCAATTAATTGTAACTTCAGTTTCAAATTGCAAGCATTTTTAATTTTAATATTATCTCCCGTGCTGTCAGGGTATATATTATTTATATACTGGCCCGCCAACATTTTTCCAGAAGTATTGTGGGTCCCAACAGAAAAACCTTTGTGGACCACCGATTTACATTTTAATAATAATAGAAACTGCAGCTTGGTGGTTGTGTTATAAAATATTTATTTAAGAAATCGATATGGTATATTTTTAATTAATATGTTGTAACTACCAAGCTGCAATTTCTATTATTATTGACAATGTTGTGGGTCGCTGGAATATCGGATTGAGCAGGGTACAAATGTATCACGTCACACATCGTAAACGGAATTCAGCTGCATATCGTTGAATTGAAGCGTCGGCGATCATACGAAGGGGGGTACAGTATAGGGGGACAACCTGCAGGCGAAAAAGTGAAGCCAGCTCTTCGTCTAAATATAGTAGTATACGTACTGCTCATTTCTGCGAAATAGATATTGATAGAATATCGCTGTCCTGAGCTTGAATACGAGACGGTTAGAGTTACTCTCGTTCTCTTCCTGCACGTGCAACATGACAACTCGAAGGGGTAATCACAACTCTTAGTTTCCGCACAAGTCACACACACTGTTCCTTGCCACTGGCTACGCAATTTGTCACTTCGTCCTTAGATAGCAAACCTAATTCCCTACAAACCGGCAAACAATTTTCCAACGCATTCAAATAGGAACTAACCTCCTTGGACTTAACTCACACTAACATTTCCCAGTAGTACACTAAACGAAACAGTATATAACCTTGATACGGTCAAATGCTTAACATCTAAAAATGCTTTTGGTTTCTGATACACAATGAACTTGGAAAACATGTTAACAGTTTTTTCAGAATTTCCTTAAAGTCTTCCAATGTTTTTTTTTTTTTTTTTTTTTTTTTTAAATCCATTCTTCACTCTTTCGGTTTATTTATTTATTTAAGTTTGAGAACAAGTACGCGCCAAAAGCACTGAGCTCAATGGTAAATAAAACCGATATTCCTGCCACCAATGTTGTGGTGGTCTGGCCATACGACTCTTAATGGAGTCTTCATACAAGATCTACACTTTATTTCTAATCATTAGGAACACTTCGCTCCTCTGGAGAAATACGGTGAATAGTTGCTAGAACGGGGCGTAGTTCCTTCCGTGATCCATGACAGATGTCGACTAGGTGAAGATTAATGACAGTTACTCCTATCCCTTGACGATTGCTGCCTAGAGTAATGGCATTTTCCAGCAGGATAAGTGCCTATACCACAATTGTGATACAGTTCTATGAGGAGCCTCGTAGACCACGCTGAAGTCTTGGCCACCAAATTCATGTTGGTTGAATCCGTGAGAACGCATCTGATGCGTTATCGGACGGCAGCTAAGCGTCCACAAAATACCGATATGCGTCGTCTCTACATAGACATCTGCTGCCATATACCAACGGAAAGTTACCACCATCTATATCTACATGGGATACTCTGCAAATCACACTTAAGTGCCTGGCAGAGGATTCATCGAACCACCGTTATACTATTTTATCTTCCATTCCATTCTCGAATACCGCGCGGGAAGAATGAACACCTGAATCTCTCTGTTCGAGCTCTGATTTCTCGTATTTTATTCTGATGATCATTTCTACCTATGCAAGTGGGAGTCAACAATATATTTTCGTATTCGGAGGAGAATGTTGGCGATTGTAGTTTCGTAAGTAGCCCACGCCGCAGCGATAAGCACCGTTGTTGTAATGAGTCACATCCCAGATCCTGTATCATTTCCGTATCGCTGTCTCCCCTGTATCGTGACAATACGAAACGAGCTGCCCTTCCTTCTTTGGACTCTTTCGATGTCCTCCGTCAAACCCACCTGATAAGGATCTAACACTGGGCAGCAATACTCCATAAAAGGACGGACAAGCGTAATGTATGCAGTTTCTTTAGTAGTTCTGTTGCATCTTTTAAGGCTTTTGCCAATAAAACGCTGTCTCTGGTTGGCCTTTCGCACGACATTTTTGACGTGTTCTTTCCTATTTAAGTCAGAAGTAATTGTAATTCTTAGGTATTTTGTGGAGTTTACGGCCTTCACTTTTGATTGATTTATCTTGTAAACAATGTTTAACGGATTACTTTTCGTACTCATGTGGACGATTTGACACTTCTCATTATTTAGAGTCAACTGCCAATTTTTACGCCATGATATCTTATTCAGATCGTTCTGCAGTAGGTTTTGATCTTCAGATGATTTTACTAGACGGTAAATGACGGTGTCATCTGCAAACAACCTAAGAGAGCTACTTAGATTTTCCCCAAAATCGTTTATGTAAATAAGGAACAGCAGAGGACCAATAACACTACCCTGTGGAACGCCGTATATCACCTGTTTTAGTCGATGACTTACCATCGATTACTACGAACTGTCCGAATCTACGCCAAGCAGCATGATTGGGTGCAAAAGGCAGACAGGCACACTGAAAAGCAAGTTATCATATTTTGTTTTGTTTGTTTGTATAGTCTACGGGACTTAACTACGGGGTCAGCAGTCCCTAAACGTACAAACTACTTATGAACTACCTAAGACTAAGGACGGCACGAATATCCATGCCCGAGGGAGGATTCGAACCCCGACTGTAGTGGCCGTGCAGACCGTGGCTGAAGCGCCTCAGTCTCCTCGGCCACCGCGGCCGGCTTATCATATTTGTATGGATTATCAGTGTGTTTGACGAATGCTAAAACTGGTCTGTTTCCGAAGAAACATATATTCCAATTTTACTACAAATCAGGAGACTAACGTCCGAAGAGAATACGGGTAGTTAGTACTACCATCACGAAGCATGCGGACGCCTATGGAATACGCGAAATAGCTCTGAAAGCTGAGCTTAACTGGAAATAACCGCTGACCCAGTTTCCAGGCCAATTAAATTTATTGGCCTACTCATATCGGATATTGAATATTTGAATTAAAACTGTGTCAATGAATATCAAAATAAGTGTCGTGTGTAGCTTGGGGTAACTGAAGGCTGTAAAAGGAGAAAGGAATTTTTAATTCAAAATTCCGTTCCGACCATTTAGAATAATGATTTTGAACGTTTTGCTACACTTGATAGCCCAATCTGCAGGCACGAGTTAAAAATAACAGTTCCAGTTACCGCGGGTTTGCCTGCCCCAGTTTCCGATTCTGGGGGAGGGGCGAGCGCCAAACCGCCCCTGCCTGGCCGCAGGTATTTCATCTGTGCTGCAGCTGTGCGGGCGGTGCGTTCACCCAGCCACAGTGAACATCCCGGCAAGAGCAATAACCTTCAGGGGTGTGGAACAAGGCAAAGTATACATTAGCAAAATATAAGCAAGTTTCAGAAACTTTAAATACATACTTCACTAAAAAAAAAAAAAAAAAAAAAAAAAAAAGAGTTAGTTAAGAAGAAAACAAATTAAATCTATTTGCAAAACATTTGATTAATATACTCATAATCCAAAAGTCACTGTTGTATTTATTAGAAAAACTAATAGTTTCGGCGTAAAAAAGGTAGAGTCAACAATCCGAAGATTGGTTTGAACACCACAGTGTTTTACTAGGCATGGTCCTGTTGAGGTGGTATGCCGTTGCCTTCTTTCGACCTTCGAACTGTCTTACCCAGCCAGTTATAGGGGGACCTACAGTTTAACGTGGGTTCCGAACCACGGAGTTTCGGCGTACTACGTCTCATTTTTAAGAGTCTACCACAAATATTACAAAACGCCGAAACTAGTCGTATATACAAAAGTGACTGTTGGCTAATGATAATGCGAGGCGCGTCCAGAAAGTAAGTTCCGTTTGGTAATAAAATGAAATTGTACTCAGATACAGAAGAAATTTTTATTGCACAAAATTCTACAACTCTTAATCTACTTATCCACATAACTGCCGAAATTTTTTAGGCACTTGTCATAGCGTGCCAAAAGTTTTTGCATGCATCCTTCACAGAAGGTTGCCGCCTGTGTATTCAACCATGTGGTGACAGCTCTTTATCATCCTTGAAGTGTTTACCACCAAGGACAGATTTTAGATGTAAGAAGAGATGAAAGTCGCTAGGAGAGAGGTCCGACCTGTATGGAGGATGATCAAACAGGTCCCATTGAAATGTCCGTAAGAATTGTTTGGTCACATTCGGTGTGTGACGTCAGGTATTATCGTGAAAAAAATCTTTTGGCAGTAATCCTCTTCTTACTCCTAAAATCTGACCTTGGTGGACAACACTTCAACGATGATGACGAGCTGAGAGAACATGTTACTATATGGTTGAATACACAGGCGGCAACATTCTATGAAAAAGGCACACGAAACCTTGTGCCATGCTATGACAATTGCCTACAAAATTTCGGAAGCTATGTAGAAAAGTAGTTTAACAGTTGTAGATTTTTGTACAATCAATATTTTGTCTGTATCTGTACCCGTTCGTCTTATATAACCAAACGGAACTTACTTTCTGGACGCGCCTCGTATTAATCATATGCTTCGTAGATAAATTAATCTAGATGGCTGCACTCCTGAGCTTATATGTCAGATTATAAAATAAATGATTTTAAATGAACAGAATAAGGGTAGAATAGGATGCGGTCTGCTACATTCCAAGCTAATTTAAATTCTGATAAAGATACAGTAACATAATATAGCCAACTAATTCAAAGTAATATTCCATTATGGTGATGCAACATGAAATGACAGTCTTTCAATTTAAAAAAAAATCCCGCTTAAATCTGAAATTAAAAGAGATTAATTCTGTGGACATGTAATTTGTACTAACACAAATAGTTATCCCACGTACCGCAATAGAAATATTTAAATTGAAAGTTTGCTTCCTTACAATATTGCGTGAGCGGATTTGTAGAAGGCGGCGTGACTGATTTTGCAGTGAAAAACATGGCTAGTTCAGACAATTAACTTTTAAATCTACGTAACCGATCACAAATCGTAGGGCCGCTAAGATGCTTGACAAGAAATG
The DNA here is from genome assembly GCA_026315105.1 of Locusta migratoria. Lineage (NCBI taxonomy): Eukaryota > Metazoa > Arthropoda > Insecta > Orthoptera > Acrididae > Locusta > Locusta migratoria. Next base: position 730,506,973 of record CM048744.1, on the reverse strand, counting down.
AGAATTACAAAAGCATACTTTGGTCCTACTATCATCCAACAATTAGACTTGCTTCCAGTAACATCGCGAAAACGTGTTCCTGTAATTTTGTAAGACATAAATGGAAATTATTACAAAACTGTAAAGGAAGGAGCATTGGTTAAAGTAAATGTAAGTAAACTGCATTAAGAATAATCAGATCGAACGATTGCAATTAATGAGAGACGGCGACACTTAAGTGTGATCCATGCTGTAGACAGAGTGATTGGATCTTGGCCGCCTAAGAAATTGATTTATGTTCCACTCATTTTTCATTACAGATTTCCACAATTGCTGTATAACGAAACAACTTTACATATTGTCTTTGCTTGAAAAATATATTCGTTAAGTGAATTAGCCATCATATTTACGTAATACATCGACTTTAAAGAAAGGAAGGAGAAATTTGTTTTATCTCAGATTGCCCTTTTTCTGCGAAGTTCTGAAAACTGTGTTACTTCGCACTCTTCAGCTATACATTTGTTCCCACATATCGCTCAGCTGATCAGTTTCGCTTACCCTGACGCTCCTTGCTTATGATTGCTTCAAAAGTTAAAGAGTTCAGGGAAACAATGCACGGTGATTCGAACCCAGGACAGCTGACTTTCGAGAGCGAGCGCTCTACAGACTCTTTTCTTTTTTCTTTTGTTTAAGCCAAGTCTTTTATTTGCCAGACACATTTATTACAAATGAACTTCAGCTTTACATAAAAACATATTTGGTTTTTGACTTGTGGTGCGAAATTTTTGTGCAGTCTTTGATGTTATTAACTTGATTTGTTAGAATATAAACAGTTTACAGAATTACACTTTGTTATTGGATATGGAACGTATGGTTTAAGAAAATTTGCTGATGTAATATATTTAGGAGCTATTTCTTTTGGCTAATAACTTGCCCGATTTCCGTTCCTTTACTGCAGTCGAATCTTACTTTCTTCGCTGTTATTTAAACTAAATGTTGAACACATTTTCCAGATTGATTTCTCGTCATAGGGTGTGGATTTTAATTCGATCGCAATTTTACTTCTGTTACTGAAGGAAAGAAGGAAGACAGATTGGTGTTTAACGCCACGTCGACAGCGTGGTCATGAGAGGCGGAGCTTACGCTCGGATTGTTTGGGTAAGGATGTGGAAGGAAATCGCTCGTGCCCATTGATAGGAACCATCCCGGCATTTGCCTGGAGTGATTTAGGAAACTCACGGAAAACCATGGCCGGAGGTGGATTTCAACCACCTTCCTCCCGAATGCGAGTCCAGTGTGTTACCACTGCCCCAACTCGCTCGGTTTTCTGTTGCTCTAAAATGTATTTCCATTCACTTCATTATATTCTTCATCCGATATAAGTGATAAAATCTACTTGGGACAAAATATTCAAATGTTTGTTAAGCTTATGGGATTTATCTGCGGGGTCATCAGTCCCTAAACTTACAAACTATCTTATAATAAAGACAACACAAACATCCATGGCCGAGGGAGGATTCGAACCTCCGACGGGAAGCGGCCTCTCGCACCGGAGCATAGCGCCTCAGTGCGCTCAGCCAATCCGCTGCGGCTCTTGTGACATGTTGTACATTTATATTGTTAGGAGAAATTTCGTTGAGTAAATGAGACATTGAGGTGTTAATTGATTTTTTACCAAAATTTGTACACGGTGCATACAAATAAGGTTACAGATTTGATGCCAACATCTCCAACGTTTATTCCACTTTTCTCCACCACATGTCGGCACCTCTCCGTTTGCTGTTTGAAGCGTTGCCGCATCCAAGAGTGGAATAGCAAGGCACCACTTCTTCGTACCATCTCTGAAGAAAGTAGCAAAGCACATTTGAGACGTATTTGAAACTTATGCGTCACAATGGAAGATACCCCATATAAAATGTTTCATCATGATGACTCTAGCGGTTCGTGACCCTATACATAAAAAAGGAATATACAAAAACAATATTTCATTTCTCTTCATTGATCATGAAAACATAAATTGACAATTTGTACGACGATGACCTATATAACTGAATTTTTGTTCCAGTTTGCAGCGTACACCAATACCCTAATACCCAGTAACACCTCCTCTATCACTGATGCATGCAGCACTTTTTTTTTTTTTTACACGAAGTACTAAACTCACATATACAAGCTCACTGGCAGATTTCAACTGGAGAGCTTGTCTTCGAATTAGAATTTCTGGAATAGTGGCATCAGCCATTGATCCTTTAGTGAAAAGGAAAACAATATGAATAGATACTGTGTGTTTTTAACTTTTATATTTAAATAAAATTACAATGAAATATAAATTTGTCGACATTACGCTGAATTTCATTGCCAGAACGCGTTAATGAGGCACGTCGAAAATTAAATGAATAACAAGAAAAATTCTATCAGAAAGGTGTGTTCACATTATTCGTCGGTATCATGAGTCACATTTACGCCTGAGTAAGTAATTACAATCAGGTTTTGTATAGTAGGGCACCACGCGACCAAAGACTTTTCGCGACAAGAAAAATTATCTGCATAAAAGAAAAATGTAAGTGACATTTGTGTGGACGTGAACAGCCGTCTGATGATGAACTGAAAGGTTCGAAACCGGTAACGGAGCTATTTAGTTAATAAATTGCATAATAAAAAGTGGTTGGTTGTTGTCTTATTTATTGTAAGAATCACCCTGTATTTCATAAACAACAACGGGCTCAAAATGTCAGTTTTTGACAAAATAACCTTAAGAAATTATTAAATTAAAAACTGGAGAAAAATAATACAGAAAATAATATATAAAAGGAACAGGTTGCTCCTTACAAATTAACTCAGTAGCATCACTAAAAGGTTGAGGAATACCTAAAAACTCCGTGCTGCAGTTGTGCTGTGTGCTGTCCACGGCAAAGTTGTAAACAGAGCAGCAGAGAGCAGAAAACATGACTGTGGTGTGCGTGGCACACTTTTTCACCCTTCTCTTAGTTACCAATCTAAAGAAATATAAATGTAATATAGCGTCAAACACCTGTTTTTCCACAGACATCAGTTATGTTGTTTTCAAGTGAACGAAGATTCAACTGAAATAGATGGTGTGATGTCTGTTCTTTCGGATATATTCTGAAGAGCGTATATGCATTTCTATGCAACGACGGCTTATGGTACATTAATTCACCGCAGATGTGGTAATATCTACCGACCTCCTCGGGGAATGCTAAAAGCGAGCACGACAGGAGCGATACTTCGTAGTGTGCCACTTGAGGAAATTTAGGACGGTCGGGAAGCAGGAAATCTGGATTCGATTCATGGTCGGCCACAAACGTTCAGTTACCACCGTAACATAATTTAACGGTGAACGTCAAAAATGCCGAGCAATTGATTTTTCAGTACGAATGTACACTAGATCTCGACTCATACGGAATCGTCGAAATTCTCTCTTTTAAACGGATTTTCTTCAAAGCCATAACAGCCGTAACGGACTTCAGCACCGCAAGTACCATCTAGTGTTACGGAGACTTAATATAATTGTAAATTATAGTTGTTGTGGTCTTCAGTCCGCAGACTAGTTTAATGCAGCTCTCCACGCTACTCAGTCTTGTGCAAGTCTCTTCATCTGAGAATACGTTCGGCAACCTACATCCTTTTGAATCTGCTTACTGTATTCGTCCCTCGGTCTCCTTCTACGATTTTTACCCCACACACTTCCTTCTAATTCTAAGACAATTCCCTGATGTCTCAGAATGTGTCCTATCTCTCCTTTTCTCCCGAGTTCGGTTAACCACCTGCTTATTAGTCACGTGATCTACCCATCTAAACTTCATCATTCGTCCGTAGCACCACATTTCAAAAGCTTCTATAACTTTTTGCCTAAACTCCTTATTGTCCACGTTTCACTGCCATACAATCCTACTCTCCAGACAAATGCTTTCAGAACGGACTTCCTAACACTTAAATTAATATTGGATGTTAACAAATTTCGGTTCTTTAGAAACGCTTTTCTCCCCATAGCCATTCTGCATTTTATATCTTCTTTACTTCGGTCATCAGAAGTTATCTTGCTACCCAAATAACAAAATTCATCTACTACTTTTATTGTCTCAATACCTAATCTAATTCCTTTAGCATCGCCTGATTTTCTGACATTACATTCTATTACCTTCGTTTTACGCTTGTTAATGTTCATCTTATATCTTCCTTTCAAGACACTGTCTATTCCATTTAATTGCTCTTCCAGATTCTTTGCAGTCTCTGGCAAAATTACTATATCATCGGCAAACCGCAAACTTTTTATTTCTTCTCCCTGAACTTTAATTCCCTCTCCAAATTTCTCCTTCCATTCCTTCACTGCTTGCTCAATGTACAGATTGAACAACATTGGGGAAAGGCTACAATCCTGTCTTACTCCCTTCCCAAACTCTACGTCCCTTTCTTGCCAGTAGACTCAACCGCTGTCTGGTTTTTGTATCTTACATCTGTATGTGTGTATGTATCTATGTTTGTATGTATTTTCCACATCTGCTCCTAAACTTCTGGACCGATATCAACCAAACATGGTACACATGTTTCTTAATATCAGGCAACAATCACTGTCGGGATAATAATCACCTACCACACATACGTAAGGAGATATGACGTCATAAACAATGAGATGCGCAAAAAATTGCTGCGTCAAACGACAATGCTGCACATTTTCTCCTAAACCACTGCACCGATTTCAACCAGGTTTGGTACACATATTCCTTACGTAAGATAACAATTGCTGTAGGAGTACGAACCACATACGACACATGGTTGAGGAGATACAAAGTCATGAACAATAGGAATCCCAAAAAACTCCTACATAATGCGATGAGACTATAAATACACTACTTGAGAATGACAGTACTTGGCGACTTGCAGCAAACTTTAATTATAATTTCAAAACTTTATTAAACTTTCTCTCGAAGACAACCACATCAAAATAATGAAAGGAAAAAAGTTTCTCGCTTACTACTTTTCCGCTGTTCATGGAGCACAACTATGGTATAACGTTACGATTTATAATTTCTACACTACCAATTGTACTCACAGGAAATTTTGCAGACTGAATACACACTTTAAGCTGAATGTACGTTCGAAATTGTATCACAGTACGACACTTAGTTCATGAGGTATGAGGACGTAAAGAGTAACGTTCATAAAAAACGCCCCATCAAGCAACACGTTTTAATCTATTACTTCTTTATTACTAACCATATCCACAACTGATTTTACCGACATACAGCACTTACACAAATCAATATGTTCTTGCAAGTTCAGTATATCTATACTAATAATGAATCTGTAAATGTAGGCTTGTCGCTGTTCTCTTCAATCTACAAAACTACTGGAAGAATTTTCATGCGGTTTACACGGGATGCATGAGCCAATATTGGTTCAGGATCTAGGCATGATTTCATCAAAATAGAATCACGAAGTGTTTTCATAGACCGTCGTGTCTGTCTGTTCACCTATTAGAAACCAATTCTCCAAAACTACTTCACGAATTCGCATGGGGTTTTCACAGGTTTCAGCGTATCTTGGGACAGCAAACAGACTTAGTTTCATAAAAATCCGATCACAGAAAGAAGAACATCACAATTTAACGTTTTTCATCAACAACCGTCATGCCTATCTTTCTCTTTCATGTCCAAAACTAATAGACGAATTTTCAGGGGATTTTCATAGGAAACGTGAGGGTATCTTGCAGTTACAAAATCGCTTCATTTCACAAAATCAGAAAAAGTAAGATATCACAATTTAAACATTTCTCTGAAAGCAAAAGTCTATTTGTAGAGAGTCATCTCCAAAAGTACTAAATGAACATTCATGGTGGGTAACACAGATAAATAGAGAATATCCTGGGGCAACATATAGGCTTCATTTCATCAAAATCAGATCAGTAAATTAAAAGATATCGTAATTCGAAGTTTTAGGGGTATTTCATGCTTGGAAAGAACGGCATAATGCACCAGAGAACTAACACTGTAGATAGCGCTGCGGGTGTTCGTGTGAAGTTCGGGACAACGATCGGATTCCCTTTGAAAATACTACTTACTCTATGACTTTTCAAATTTACCGTATTTCTAAAAATCGTTTTCTTAGTTGCTATGTTCTGTGAAATATGATTCAACGCAATGACTATAAAACTGATACAATCCTCGCCGCGTTTAATCCATATATTTACATATTGATATCACAGTCTAACGTATATGTACAACTGCTATGGAAGTTTAAGTCTCACGCTTGGAGCGACAATAGCGTATCTAACGAAAAGAGAGCAAACTGTAAAAATAATAATTGTTTTCAGTGATATTTCTACTTCATTAAGGAAATACTTACTACTGATTATATTTCAGCTTTCCATGCCTCAGCCTACTGTCCAGAGATATGAATCATGAAATAAATGTTTTAAATGGCGAATATAACAGCTGTATGACGTTAGTTACATCATATTCATGCAGATATTTCTAACACGTTTCACAAACGTATTAAAAAACTACTGATACATTTCCATGCGGTTTTCACAGGATATTGGAGCTAAGATTGGGGAAACATATAGGCATGATTTCATCAAAATCAATCACTGAAAAAAGATATATCGCAATCTTAAGTGTTTTCAGTAACTGTCTGTTCATCTATTACAAATACCTAATGTCCTAAATTACTTTAGGGATTTGCATGGAGCAACTTCGTTTCATAAAAGTGGAATCAGGGAAATTGTTTTAGATGTAGGTTATGCTTGAAGTATGGATTGTGTAATACAGCAAACAAGTGATAGAGGCGCTGTAGTGCACCAAAGAACTTCTAAACACCGTTGCTGCATAATAAGTATTGGGTAGTACAACAAGGATGCGAACGTCTGTGACAGAATTAAGCAGTCTTATGTCAACGAATACCAACAAACATTGAACATAGTGTCACTGATTTCGCTTTGTGTATTTAACGATAATTCTTTGCTTATTTTGGCACGTTTCACCCTTTGTATCAAGAACTTTGTGAAGATAGCTACATCGTTTCGGACAATGAATTTTACTTACATTTGTCATCTTGGCTAGGACAACTGAGTTTATTGACAAAGCAATCCAACAAGGATTCTGGTTTTAACTGACTGGGGTCCGGAACCATTAAAATCCATGATACACACAGGCCCTCCTTCAACAACCGTTGCGAAGCACGGGCATATAAGCAAGTAAGTTGAATATAACTCTTCGGCCCCTATATTTTACTCCTGCTACCTTCAGAGTTTGAAAGAGTGTATTCAAGTCGACATTGTCAAAAGCTATCTCCAAATCTACAAAAGCCAAAAACGTAGGTTTGCCCTTCCTTAGCCTAAGTCATAATGTGAGTATTGCCTCCCGTGTTCCTACATTTCTCCTAAATCCAAACTGATCTTCCCCGAGGTCAGATTCCACAAGTTTTTCCATTCGTCTATAAATAATTCGTGTTAGTACGAATTTTGCAACCATGACCTATTATAGTTCTGTAATTTTCACACTTGTCTGCACTTGCTTTCTTTGGAATTGGAATTACGATATTCTTCTTGAAGTCGGAGGGTATTTCCCCTGTCTCATACATCTTGCATACCAGGCTGAACAGTTTTTTCATGACTGGCTCTCCTAACGAAATCAGCAGTTCAGACGGAATATAATCTACTCCAGGGGCCTTATTTCGACTCAACGTAAATTATAGAATATCATGTATTCGTACGTTTAAATTTCTGATAAGGAAAGACAGCTCCTGCTGTACCTCTCTAATGTTCCTAACATATAGTTGAGAAAAATAGGACTATATTTTAGCGGAAATCATGTAACACTCTACGACACCACGATCCAGATTAATGAAAGTGTCACGGAAATAGAAAGTATGGTACCACGAAGAATGTAGAATGGAAAAAGAAATATTGATGAGCTATTTTTACAATATGCATATATATTTTAGTGAGTTATATTGTTTTACGTTATATTGTCCATGATAATGTTTAAAAAATGCTCGTTGATTCCAAAAGAGTCGAAGTGAAATTCTCAGTGACCGAGGAAAGAATTTCAATTTTATTTTGTTTTCGAAGACGAGGCTTTAACTGGAATAAAATTGAATAAATAGCTTCGTTAGCTTTTCTAATAGTTTCCCAATGAATAATGAATAATATGTTAAATTGATGCTCCATCATGCACCATGTAAAGGACAATCAGTAAGCATCACGTTGGCGACCCACTGTCACATTCACTTGTGCTTGGAAAATTTTAGTTACGTTGTTATTTATTACATGTGTACTACGTATTTCAAATGCACGGTGCCGACCTGTTTAAAAAAATGAAAATCATAAAAAATAACAAAATTTAAAAAATCTTTGGAAGGTGCTGGGGGCAGTTCAGCCCCTGTGTCTGCGCCACTGCCTGTAGCTATAAGTTGGCCCCAAGAACGATAGCAGATAGCGCATGTCCATGCACAGACGGGGGAAGTATTGTTGCCGGCTTCAAGCAACAATTGCGTTATGCGTACACATGTTTTTTACGCTTGAAGAAAGCTTATATCGCTTCCTTTTCGCATACCACCACCATCAGTAATAACTTGCAACAAATACAATGAAACCCAGTAAATAACTCGCTTTAATCACTTTATTTTCTGGCAATGGTTACAGCATTTACAGCAAACCGCTCAGAGAACAGTGAGCTTTCATTGGCCATCGGAGAACGGATGACTTAAGGGCGCAGAAGCAGCCTAAACTCGACCGCCGTCGTTTCTGGTCGCAACTGTAACTATCTCAAATTGTTCAGGGACACATTCTCTATGTTTTGTTAAATTTTTCACACTCTTGAGTAAACACGCTTTATATGAGATAACATGTACTTCCTTTTACCACTCTACCACCTACACACAATATTTTTTTCTCGTGAAAAGTACCTTCCGAATTGTAAGTTTCATTGGCCTCCTTCGATAATTATTATTAAAAATTGATACTTCAATTTTCGTGTTCACATATTGTTAGAAGCGAATAACAAAACGCAAGCAAGCAATTGCTACTGAACGGGCGACAGATCGTCACAATTCTGCAGGTCAGACTTGAGCCCGTGGCTTAGTGCGCTGAGGTCCCTCGACCTCCGCGGCTGCTGGGGCTAACAACGTGATTAGAGGCCAAACACCACGCACCCCTTCCCCTCCCACCTTGACGTCACGCCCGCATCGACCGATAAAGGTCACGACAGAGGGGGTTTCCTGGGAATCTAGTGACCGCACCAGACCACCTCATTAACCGCCTCCAATCTAAAAGGTCCGCCCGAGGCATGGGGAGTGCATTATGGGGGCCAGCCTAGCTAAACGCTGCTATGAGAGGCAATAAATAATTACAGCGCGGTAGCGTTGTAATGAATTTGTTTGAAAACTTGAAGTGCAGAATTGCCATTTTGGGGCACTTGCAGTCGGCTCCATCTAATGTGGATAATGGGGTGAAGATTGTTTTGTTCATCTCGGAATAGTGCCCATTAGTGTGGACATTGTGTTATGCAACACAAACAAAAACTACGAACAGGTACTGGCGCCCGCCCAAGCTAATTATAAAATCCGATTCATTCCTTTCGCAGAAGATCTCATTTTGGAACCCATCCTGTATTCAAATATTATGAATTATCTATAATAGAATGATCTATTGAACCAATTTCAACGCGGATTTAGAATATATTGTTCATGCGAAACACAACCAGCTCTTTACTCACACGAAGTAATGACTGCTATCGGCAAGGGATCTCAAATTGATTCCGTATTTCTTGATTTCCAGAATGCTTTTCACACCGTACCAAACAAACGGCTTTTAATTAAATTGCGTGGTTATGGTATATTGCCCCAAATTTGCGACTGGATAGGGGATTTCCTCTCAGAGAGGACACAGTTTGTGGTAATCGACGGTAAGTCGTCGACTAATACAGACGTATCGGACGTTCCACAGGGTAGTGTTATTGATCCTCTGCTGTTCCTTATTTACATAAACGATTTGGGAGAAAAATCTAAGCATCTCTCTTAGGCTGTTTACCGTCTAGTAAAAATCATCTGAAGATCAAAACCAGCTGCAGAACGATCTAAATTAAGATATCACTATGGTGTAAAAATTGACAACTGACTCTAAATAATGAGAAGTGTGAAGTCGTCCATATGAGTACGAAAAAAAATCCAGTTAAACTTTGTTTACAAGATAAATCAATCAAAAGTGAAGGCCGTAATATGGAGGAGACAACGTTACGGAAATGATACAGGATCTGAGATGGGAATCATTACAACAACGGCGCCTATCGCTGCGGCGTGGGCTGCTTACGAACTCCAATCGCCAACATTTTTCTCCGAATGCGAAAATATATTGTTGTCTCCCACTTACATAGGTAGAAAAGATCATCAGAATAAAATACAAGCAATCAGAGCTCGAACGGAGAGATTCAGGTGTTCTTTCTTCCAGCGCGCTATTCGGGAATGGAATGGGAGGTAAATAGTATAAACGTGGTTCGAGGAACCATCTGCCAGGCACTTAAATGTGATTTGCAGAGTATCCCATATAGATGTACGCGAAAATAAATTTTCGGGTAATACCACCATACTGTGCACCTGTGACATGGCTTCAGTCAGTGTCAAATGACTCCTAGTGCGGTACAGTTTGCAGTCGCAACAACATGGTATTATTCTGACACTTACCCACAACAACACACAACCCACACGAAGAGAACTATAACACAGGCTAAAGATGTGCCTCTCTGACAGGATTTAGAAATGACCGCGATTAATCCAAACAGATACTGTCGGACTTCTTGATTTCTTCACCTAAAGATTTGATAACACAAGGTAAAAGACGCAAACCGACATAGACAGATCCTACAATGGCAAAGTTGAAGTAAAATACTTTAATTAACCAACAAAATAACGGTCGGCAGTATAATTAGGCATAAATCAATTGTAAAACTATACTGATCACTGCCAAGGCTTCACTAATTGATCAATTCTCTTTGTTACTATTAATTTAATAAGAAACAAGTAACATATAAACATTAAAAACACACAGATTGACTATATGAATAATCTGCCATACAAATTACACATAAACAAACCTGAAGTCTCCTATTATGATGTCAGACACAAATCACAATGATGGTAGACAGCCTAATGTTGTAGAAACCATAGAATATTGGGAATGGACTTAGTAACTGTATCCTTGGCAGTAAGATTCTAAATGTAAATGCTTTTTGTTTCTTATTAAAGCAAGATTACTAACCAAACCTATTAATCGTTCTCAATCTACTGCAAATATCTGATTTACAATACATGCAACCCTTTTACTTTACTATATATCACTATTATATTCTGTTCAAAACCAAAATACCTGTTTAACACTGAAAAAGTTTTATCATCAAATGAGAGAGTTACTTTTTGCTTTATTTTTTAACTCTGTTATTGTTTTAACTAAAACCAACTATTTGTTAAAACTTTGTTCAAATTACTATTGATGGCCCTTAAACTGAACTACCATCCTGTTTGATTTATAAAAGGCTTTTAATTTGGACATTAATAAGCATCTCAGTTTTTTATAATTGCTATACACAAGCCACCACACAAAGAATCTCAAAGTTACAAAGTCATAAAAATTAGTGTCCATATAATCTATCCACTTTAGTGCTTTCATCACTTGTAATAAAATAAACCACGTTGAATAAACAAAATTTGAGCCCTGCATTCACACAAATATAATTTTATGGCCACTTGGATATGTTTACATCAACAGGTTAGGATCGTACATGGTACGTGACTAAGGATAATCACAGTTGCCGGCCGCGGTGGCCGAGGTGACTGAGGCGCTCCAGTCACGGTCAGCACGGCCACTACGGTCGGGGGTTCGAATCCCCCCTCGGGCATGGATATTTGTGCCGTCCTAGTTCGTAAGTAGTTTGTACGTTTAGGGACTGATGACCCCGTAGTTAAGTCCCATAAGCTTAACAAACATTTGAACATTTTTTTTTTTTTTTTTTTTTTTTTGATAATCACAGTTGGTAGGTTTCATTTTAAGTTACTGATTATTATTATTATTTTGCAAAAAATAAACAAATACAATAACGTGGTCCATGCTTGCATTTAATTCCAAATAAAACTACTTTGCCTGCGGTGCAGCGACGAGCGATGATTATGTCTGGCAATATCATTGCAGTGCAACAGATCAGCACAGAAAATGATGGCTAATTAACTTCTGCTTAGGGGCGAAACAAATAAACCGAGAGCCACCAAATTCTCAGTGTGCTAAAGACGTCATCCGAGACACAATGATAGCAACTCTTGCAGTAATTAACTCCCAGGTATGCATGCTATAAAATCCCACAGCCACTGCTGCTGACTGTACGTCCGAGTAGGCCAAATGCAAGCACAGAACACACCGACTCTTTCTCGAAGGTTCTGAGGCGCGCATGCGTATTTTGGCGCGCTTTTACACCTTTTCCTACCATGTTGGCACTTTCCGTTTTGTGCAACATTACACAGGCTCTTGAATGTTGAAAGCGTTTATGGGCAAAAAACAATGTTTGCTCCTTGTGTTTAAAAAAAGTTTAGAACATAGAAAAGAATTATGTTTCATCTAGGAAACTATATAAAATAAAAGTACCTTTGTGGTCTGTAGTCATAGCAACATAAAATAATTTCATTAGTATATAATCTGTGTGTACATGTCTTGGTATACTTCTCAATAAAGTTTAAACATAAAAAAAGAATAAATTACAACAGGTTATGCGCCTAGTGCTCTACAAATAATTAAATAAGGTAAAAGCAGAAGCCATTAATAATTTAAAGAAAATAGTTTTAAGATGTCTGAAGAAAACGTGATATGCAAGTCCTTAAAGACAGCAGTAAATTTACCCTGTGAGATGATGAAATTAGAATATTGTTTAATGCACAAGATCTTTGTGGTATTGTAGATGGAACTGAAACACTATAAAATTAAACAGAAGAAAAGAAAAAGAAATGGCACCAACAGGACAGGAAGGCAAAACTATAATTCGAACCATCAATAAAAAGGTAAGGCAACCTATATTATGTTGTGAAACTTTCAAGGCTATGTATGACAAAGCAATTTACAAAAGAGATGCCTCTCAGAAAATTCAGCAGTTCCTTCAGGAATTTTACAGTTTAAAATATGATAAAACTAGTGACATAGTGCAGAATATAGCATTTGAACAGAATCAACTCCCGTCAGAAAAATGTCGGATACTATGATCATACCCAAGATATTGTCTATTTTGCCAGATGAATTTAAACTCTTTTTCTCCAGCATGGGATTCATCACCCAGCAGTGAGAAGACTATGGGAAATCTAATTGCAAAAGTCATAAGAGAGTATTGTCTTTGGTGTTAATTTTACCAAAAATAAAATAAAAGATCTAATTTGTGACAACTGTTGTGGACATTGACATTTTGCAATAGAATGTAAGAAGCCTAAGACGAAAGTACCTTGTTCTATATGCAAGAAAAACAGTCACAAAGAGGAAGATTGTTACTTAAAAAAAAATTCTAGTACTAAAATCAAGATCTTATAATCGCTGTTAACACTGCAAAAAGACAAACCACAAAAAATATTATTGTTATTTTAAGAACCAAGACAATACAAAAAATATCGTTTTTCACCTTACAAGAAACTAAATAAGATCTAGAAGACACTAAAATTATTGCGTATGACTGTAATGAAGACAAGATTTCAGAAGAAGACAATGAGGGAAAAGGTTTGGTTATGGTTGTTGATAGTGCATGCACAAGATATAGTCTAATGAAGTTGACAAGTTAAAAAACGTGAAAGACTATGACGTGTTGTAAAGTTGCCAAACAAGGTGATAAATGAAAATAATTGCAGCAGAAAACTTTGTAGGTGATAATTGTGTTATTAATGATGTTATGTATGTGCCTCAACTGAGCAGAAATCTTATGTATGTGAATGCTATAACTGAGAATAATAGTGTAGTTGTGTTAAACATAATGTTCAAATCTACAAAGATAAAAGACTCGTTTTGAAAGGATACCAACAAGAAATGGAGTCTATGAAGTGAACGTTCAATCAGGAATCCAATCACTACTGACACAAGGAAAAAAAAAATAAAAAATAAAAAAAATAAACAAGAATGGCATAAGAAGTGCGGTCATCCAGACATAAGGTGTACTTCAAAGATAAAGAGAATGTTTGATGGAGTTAGTAAGAATTTGCGCCCAGCAGAAAAATTGTTTGAAGCTCGTGTGAGAGCTAAGCTAACAAGAATGCCATTTTCTTCCATACTATAAATTGATGCTTGGATGCATGATCTTTGAATACTAAAGTTTCAGAACCGTGTTTAATTTCAATTAATATTGATGCTGAAAGTTATTAAATTATTGTACTTCGTTTCTAAGAGAGAGAAGAATTACTGCAGGCATTGAAATAATCTTACGTCTTATAAAATAGGCTGTATATGTGTATGAGTATAAATGTATGTATGTATGTTCCACATCTCCTCCTAAACTACTGGACCGATTTCAACCAAACTTGGTACACATGTTCTTTAATATCAGGCAACAATCGCTGTCAGGGTAAGAATCACCTACGACACATACGTAAGGAGATATGACGTCATAAACAATAAGATGCGCGAAAAACTGCTGCGTCAAACGACAATGCTGCACATTTCCTCCTAACCTACTGGACCGATTTCAAACAAATTTGGTACACATATTTAGTTCGTGAGGTAATATCTGCTGTAGGAGTACGAACCACGTACGACGTACGACATAATGCGCTGAGACTTTATAAATACACTGTATGAGAATGAAAGTACTTGGCGACTTGCAACAAACTTTAAACATAATTACAAACCTTTATTAAACTTTTTCTCGCAGACAACCACATCAAGATAATAAAAGGAAAAAAAGTTTCTCGCTTACTACTTTTCTGTTGTTAATGGGGCAAAACTCCGGCATTTGGTATAAAGTTACAATTTATAATTTCTACACTACCAATTTTACTCGCAGAAAATTTTGCAGACAGAATACACACTTAAAGCTGAATGTACGTTCGAAATTGTATCACAGTACGACATGTAGTTCATGAGATATGACGACGTAAAGAGTAACGTTCATGGAAAAGCGCCCATCAAGCATCACGTTTTAATCTATTACTTCTTTACTACTAACCATATTCGCAACAGATTTTAACGACATACAGCACTTATACAAATCAATATATTCTTTCAAAATTTTACAATTGTACAACATATCTATGTTGTTGTTGTGGTCTTCAGTCCGGAGACTGGTTTGATGCAGCTCTCCACAATACCCTATCCTGAGCAAGCCTCTTCATTTCCACATAAGAACGGCAACCTACATCTGTCTGAATCTGCTTATTGTATCCATCTCTTGGTCTTCCTCTGCGGTTTTTACCCCACACACTTCCCTCCAACGCTAAATTCACAATCCCCTTGATGTCTAAGAATGTGCCCTACCAATCTATCCCTCCTTTTAGTCAACGTATGCCAGAAATTTCTTTTCTCCCCAATTCTGTTCAGTACCTCCTCATTAGTTACGCGATCCACCCACCTAATCTTCAGCATTCTTCTGTAGCACCATATTTCAAAAGCCTCAATCCTCTTCCTGTCCGCACTGTTTATCGTCCATGTTTCACTCCCATACAAGGCAACACTCCATACAAATGCCTTCAGAAAGGACTTCCTTAGGCTTAAATCAATATTCGATGTTAGTAAATTTCTCTTTTTCAAGAACTCTTTTCTACCCATTGCCATTCTGCATTTTATATCCTCTGTACTGCGACCATTATTTGTTATTTTACTGCCCAAATAACAAAACTCATCTACCTCCTTTATTGCTTCATTACCTAATCTAATTCCTTCAGCATCACCTGATTTTCTTAGACTGCACTCCATTACCCTAGTTTTTCTCTTGTTAATGTTCATCTTATATGCACCTTTCGGCACACTGTCCATTCCGTTCAATTGCTCTTCCAGATCCTTTGCTGTCTCTGCCAGAATTACTATGTCGTCGGCACAACGTAATGTTTGTACGTCATTTTAAACTTCCGGGCTCATAAGCCGTGGTCGATTTATAAAACTTTCCCCTAACGTTTCATCTTCGGCTGCGGAAGACATCTTCAGAGGTAGTGGCGAACTGTGATGAGAACTTGAGGGAGCGCCGTATATATAGGCAATGTAGAGGGCACCACAAGACATCACGTGACGTCGGCTACGACACTATCTCTGGTCTTGCCGACATTCTTGGCAGAGAAGAATCGATTGTCATTCCGCTGGTGTAAAGCAGAAGTCCAAATTCTGTCTAATTTAACAGCTTCCTCTTTTCTGTTCTAATTATTGCGATGTTTATATATCTCGATTGCTTCTCTATATGTGCGCGCATGATAGTTCGAAGTTTTTGAGATGACCCTAGTCTCATTAAATTTAATTTCATGGTTGCCTTCTTGGTAAACATGTTCCGCTACGGCCGATTTCTCCGTGTGTCCAAGGCGGCAATTCCTTTTATGTTCGACCAGACGAATATTGACGCTTCTTTTAGTAGTTCCAATGTAGACTGACCCACAGCTGCAGGGAATTTTATATACACCTGGTGTATTCAGCATAACGTTGTTAATAAATAAGTGAAGATGTAATAGCTTACTGCTTGTTTCCGCTTGTTTGGAATAAGGTTGACAATCTAACGTTCAGAGCCATGGAACGTAGTGCAGAGATTTCTGTCAATAGACAGAAGAAGAAATTTTCTGGTCTCCAGAAGAATGTGTGTGTTGATTCAGTTGACGATAATTCCCGCACTGTTATCAATCTGTCTGATAGAAATCTGAGTGAAGTTGAAATTTCTGTACTAGCCAAAGGGGGCAATTTTGCAGTGACTCCACAAAAATTACCCACGGAAGATATTATATCAAATATTGAGGCAGGCATCAGGCTACTTCCACAACAGTCTGCTGATGTAATTCGAATGGAAACAGCCAGAATTTTGCGTAAATGTAAACCACCAAAAGGTAATGTGTCTCACGAACAAAGGAAGGCGCTGAGAGATATTAACGCAGATACCAACATCATGGTTCTCACCGCAGATAAAGGAAATGCAACCGTCGTATTGAGAAGTGAGGACTATCATAACAAGATTAAGGATATTTTGGTCCCAGCCAACTATAAAAAACTGCAGAAGGATCCAACTACGAAGATTTTAAAGACGACTAATCAACTGGTGAAAGTATCTTCCTTCTCTTCTGACGACAAAAAGTTGCTCTGCAAAACGGAAGAGTATCCACCGAGGCTCTATGGACTCCCAAAGGTGCATAAAGAACAGACTCCGCTAAGGCCAATTGTGAGTGCCATTGGGTCACCCACTCACGAGTTAGCCAGACATCTAGGCTCGTTGTTGCAACCCTATGTTGGAAAAACTGACAGCCATATAAGAAATTCGGCTCATTTCATTGAAAAACTAAAAGAGATGAACATTGCCCATAGTGATATTCTTGTTAGCTTTGACGTGGGTGTCTCTGTTTACGATGATTCCAGTAAACGAAGCTATTTCTTGCTTAGCGGATATTTTTCCACCTGAAACAGTATCATTGTTTAGACACTGCCTCACCACTACCTACTTTCAGTACAATAAAGAGTTCTATGAACAGATTGACGGAGTGGCTATGGGCAGTCCACTGAGTCCAGCGGTGGCCAATCTATTTATGGAATCGTTCGAAAAACAGGCGTTGCAGACTGCTAATAAAAAGCCAGCAAGGTGGTATCGATATGTCGATGACACTTTTGTGCTATGGACACACGGTGCAGAGGAATTAGATGCCTTCTTCACGCATCTCAATGGTATCAACCCCAGAATACAATTTACGATGGAAATGGAGAGCAACGGACAGCTGAATTTTCTCGATGTGTCTGTAATCAAGCACATGGACGGGACGTTGGGCCACAAGGTCTACAGGAAGGCTACTCATACTGACCGTTACCTACATAAAGACTCGAACCACAATCCCAGACAAAAAAGAGATGTGGTTAAAACATTGGTTGACAGGGCGCATAAAATTTGTGAACCTACTTATTTGAAAGATGAGTTGGAGCATTTACGATCCACCTTCCAGAAGAACGGTTATTCTAACAAAGAAATAGACAGAGCCCTTCGTCCCAGGAAGAAAGTTAATGTTAACAGGGAACAACAACCGCCCAAGGGGAAAGTTTTTCTTCCGTTCATAAATAAGGTTACAGACCGTATTGGAAAAGTGCTGGACAAGTATGGGGTAGAAACCATTTTCAGACCTACAAGGAAGATAAAAGAATATTTAAGATCTGCAAAAGATGTACGACATCCGCTGAATACACCAGGTGTATATAAAATTCCCTGCAGCTGTGGTTCAGTCTACATTGGAACTACTAAAAGAAGCGTCAATACTCGTCTGGTCGAACATAAAAGGAATTGCCGCCTTGGACACACGGAGAAATCGGCCGTAGCGGAACATGTTTACCAAGAAGGCAACCATGAAATTAAATTTAATGAGACTAGGGTCATCTCAAAAACTTCGAACTATCATGCGCGCACATATAGAGAAGCAATCGAGATATATAAACATCGCAATAATTAGAACAGAAAAGAGGAAGCTGTTAAATTAGACAGAATTTGGACTTCTGCTTTACACCAGCGGAATGACAATCGATTCTTCTCTGCCAAGAATGTTGGCAAGACCAGAGATAGTGTCGTAGCCGACGTCACGTGATGTCTTGTGGTGCCCTCTACATTGCCTATATATACGGCGCTCCCTCAAGTTCTCATCACAGTTCGCCACTACCTCTGAAGATGTCTTCCGCAGCCGAAGATGAAACGTTAGGGGAAAGTTTTATAAATCGACCACGGCTTATGAGCCCGGAAGTTTAAAATGACGTTGACGCCGGCCGTGAAAGTTTACATTGTATGGTAATGTGTTTAATTCTTCCCCCTGAACTTTAATTCCTTCACCAAATTTCTTCTTGATTTCCTTTATAGCTAAGTTGTAAATAACCTTACGCTCCCTATATTTTACTCCTGCTTGCTTCAGAACTTGAAAGAGTTTGTTCCAATCAACATTGTCAAAAGCCTTCTCCAAATCTACAAAAGCTAGATATGTAGGTTTGCCTTTTCTTAATCTATCTTCTAGGATAAGTGAGTATTGCCTCCCGTGTTCCTACATTTCTCCTGAACCCAAAATGATCCTCCCCGAGATCGGCTTCTACCAGCTTCTCCATCCTTCTGTAAATAATTCGTGTTAATATTTTGCACCCATGACTTATGAAACTGACGGTTCTGTAGTTTTCACACCTTTCTGCGCCAGCTTTCTTTGGTATGGGGATTTTAACATTTTTCTTAATGTCTGAGGGTACTTCATCTGTCTCATACATCTTACAAACCAGGTAAAACAATTTTGTCATGGCTGGTTCTCCCAGAGACTTCAGTAGCTCTGAGGGAATATCATCTACTCCAGGGGCCTTGTTTCGACTTAGGTCTTTCAGTGCTCTGTCAAATTCATCTCTCAGTATAGTATCTCCTGTTTCATCCTCATCTACTTCTTCTCCCCTTTCTACAATATTGCCGCTAAATTCATTTCCTTCATAGAGCCTCTCTATATACTCTTTCCACCTTTCAGCTTTCCCTTCTTTGCTGAGAACTGGTTTTCCATCAGAGTCCTTGATATTCATAGAGCTGTTTTTCTTATCTCCAAATGTTTCTTTTATTTTCCTGTAGGCTGTATCTATTTTTCCCCTATTTATACATTCTTCTACATCCTTGCATTTGCCTTCTAACCACTCCTGCTTAGCCATTTTGCACTTCCTGTCAATTTCATTTCTTATCGTCTGTACTCCATTTTGCCTGTTTCATTTACTGCATTTTTATATTTTCTGCCTTCACTATTTCATCTCTCAATGCTACCCATTCCTCCTCTACTGTTTTATTTTCCCCCGTTTCTGTCAATTGTTGCCTAAAGCTCCCTCTGAAATTCTTAAGAACTTCCGGTCCCATCTCCTTATTTTCCTACCTTTTTGTAGTTTCTTCAGTTTCAGCCTACAGTTCATAACCAATAAGTTATGGTCAGAGTCTATATCTGCCCCTGGGTATGTTTTACAGTTTAAAACCTGGTTCCGAAATCTATGTCTTACCATTATAAACTCTATCTGGTATCTCTCGGTGTTTCCTGGTCTCTTCCACGTATACAATCTTCTTTTGTGATTTTTAATCCAGGTGTTTGTTATAACCAAATTATGTTCTGTGCAAAATTCGACCAGGCGGCTTCTTATTTCATTCCTTTTGCCCAGACCATATTCACCTACTATCTTCCCTTCCTTTTCCTACTACCAAATTCCAGTCTCTCATCTATACTAACAATAAATTTGTAAATGTAGCCCTGTCGCTGTTCGCTTCAATCTTCAAAACTACTGGACGAATTTTGATGTCGTTTTCACAGGTAACATGAGCGAAGATTGGTTCAGGATCTAGGCATCATTTCATCAAAATAGAATCGTGAAGTGTTTTCATAGACCGTCGTGGCTGTCTGTTCATCTATTAGAAACCATTTCTCCAAAACTACTTTACGAATTCGCATGGGGTGACTTCAGCGTACCTTGGGACAACAAATAGACTTAGTTTCATAAAAATCGGATCACAGAAAGAAGAACATCACAATTTAACGGTTTTCATCGACAACCGTTATGTCTGTCTGTCTGTCACATCGACAACCGTTAAACGTGAGGGTATTTTGCGGTCACAGAAACGCTTCATTTCACAAAATCAGACCAGAAAAAGTAAGATATCACAATTTAAATATTTCTCTCAAAGCAATCGCATGTATCTATTTGTAGAGAGTAATCTCCAAAAGTACTAAATGAACATTCATGGGGGTATCACAGATAGAGAATATCCTGGGGCAACATGTAGCTCATTTCATCAAAATCAGATCAGGAAAGCAAAAGATATCGTAATTTGAAGTTTTAGGTGTATTTCATGCTTGGAAAGAACGGCGCAATGCATCAAAGAACTAATAGATAGCGCTGCGGGTGTTCGTGTGAAGTTCGTGGCAGCGGATTATTTCCCTTTGAAAATACTACTTACTCTTTCATTTTTCAAGTGCACCATATTTCTGAAAATCGTTTTCTTGGTTGCTATGTTCTACGAAATATGATTCAACATAATGAATATAAAACTGATACAATCTTCGTCGTGTTTAATCCATATATTTACATACCGATATCACAGTCTAACGTATATGTACAACTGCTATGGATGTGTAAGTCCCACGCTTGGAGCGACAATAGCGCATCTAACAGAAAGAGAGCCAACCGCAAGAATAATAATTGTTTTCAGTGATATTTCTACTTCTTTAAGGAAATACTTATTATATTTCAGTTTTCCATGCCTCAGCCCATTTTCTAGAGATATGAAATATCATGAAATGTTTTAAATGGCGAATATAACTAATGTATGATGTAAGTTACATCATATTCCTGAAGAATGCCTATTTCTAACACGTTTCGCAAACGTATTAAAAGAAAAAAAAACTACTAACATATGTTTATGCGGTTTTCGCCGGAAATTTGAGCTGAGACTGGGGCAACATATAGGCATGATTTCATCAAAATCAGATTACGGAAAATAAGATACATCGCTATCTTAAGTGTTTTCAGTCACCCCGTTTCCCAAAACCGGATTTCGTAAACCGATTTCCCAATTCCGCTTGTGGTTGGTCATGTAAACACTCCAAAATCGATTCTGGAAATCCGCTTCTCTAAAGCGGTTTTCCAGTTCCACAATCGATTTTCATGTCCATGTAAACGCAACCGTTTTTGAAGCGTTCTTGGCTTGTCAGATTGTGTTTTCTTGTTAAGAATTTTCGGCACATATGGAAAGGGTGATATTGTCCAATGTGAAATAAAAGTATAAATATTAGAGTGACCATAAATCTGTGTATTTAAATAAAGAAAAATAGCAATTGTGTGGACTAAATAAGGAACTGAATCAGCTGCTTTCCAGCCGCCATGTTAAGTGAGCTAGGAAATCCGATTCAGGCTATGCCATGTAAAAACAACAGCGAAAGACGGTTTACGAAAATTGGTTTTCGTCTTCCGGAAGATGTGTTGCATGTAAACGTAGTGAAAAATTGTCTGTTCATCTATTAGAAGTACATACTCTCCTAAACTACTTCACGGATTTGCCTGGAGCAACTTCGTTTCATAAAAGTCTGATCAGGGAAATTGTTTTAGATGTAGGTTATGCTAGAAGTATGGATTGCGTAGTACAGCAAACAAGCGATAGAGGCGCTGTAGTGCACCAAAGAACTAATAAACACCGCTGCTGCATAATACGTATGGGGTAGTACAACAAGGCAGCGAACGTCTGTGTGACAGAATTAAGGTCTACGAATACCAACAAAGTTGGAACATAGTATTACTGATTTCGTTTTATGTATGAAATACTTAACAACGTTTCTTTGCTTATTTTGGCATGTTTATCTTTTTGTATCAAAAACTTTATGAAGATACTTCGTTTCGGACAATGACTTTTACTTATTTGGCATCTTGGCTAGGACAACTGAGTTTATTGGCAGAGCAATGCAACAAGGATTCTATTTTTACTGAATGAGGTCCGGAACCGTAAAAAGCCGTGATACACACAGGTCCTCCTTCAACAACCGTTGCGAAGCTCATGCATATAAGCTAGTTTTAACATAAAATGTGCGTAAGTGAAATTTGAATCTGGAATGTTCTATCGCAATCGTGAAGCAATGTACAAAAATGGCCAAGCATCATTTTACAAATTATGCTGGAAACAAACATTTTCAATAAAAGTGAAAAATGGGGAAAATTTTCATTTTAAATAAATTAGAGATTTCAAATGAAATTGTTGAATTTATTACGATTAGAAGATCCTAACAGCTCACACTTACATTTCAATGTGTAGAGGTCGAGAGAGAGTCGTCCGCTCAATACAATGGCAGAAAAACGAAAGACGAAAAGCGAATCCGTTTTCTCCCCACCTCGTTAAAAAAAATGAAAGTATCTAGTGAAACAAAATATTCAGAGATTTATTGTCAGTGAGAACGAATGATAGCGATATTCGTCGCAGATATAATTTTAATAAAAAAAATATTCCATGTAACGCTACATTTGCTCCCGCTGGCTCTGAGTTGGCAAATGCGCAGTTCCTACTCCTATACATCACGAATTCAGAATGAAAATTTCACTCTGCAGCGGAGTGTGCGCTGATATAAAACTTCCTGGCAGATTAAAATTGTGGGCCCGAACCGGGACTTGAACCTGGGACTTTTGCTTTTCGCGGGCAAGCGGTTCCGGCACACAATTTTTATCTGCCAGGAAGTTTCACATCACGAATTTCTTGTTACACAGTTTTTCTTAAACAGATTATTTGATACTGTGCGAGCTTCTACTAGATATAAGATTAGAAATTACATTTTTTTCTTTTCATTTTTTAATAGTTTCATTTTATTTCTTATTTTCAATTTGTACGACGGGAAGCGTCGGTGGGCGGACCAGGGGTGCAGCAAGCGGTCCTCAGCTCGCCCACATTGTTGACCCGTGGGCGTGGCGGTGCGGTGGGAGGCGGCAGGCCGATTGATGCCGGTGGAATGCGCCGCAGACTCGGCGCCAGCGTAGTGGTAGGGCGTGACGCCAGGATCAGGTGCCCTTTGACAGAGCACGGATCGCTTTTCCCGCAACGCCTCGGTGTGGTTTCACATGAAATGAAGACTGTACATACGCTATTAAAATTTATCACTTAACTAAAATTACAGGTTTGAGTACTGAAAGAGAGATACATATTAATTATTTTGCATGTCGTTTAGTTAAGTCTATTAATATTGATTTGCAAGTTTGAGCTTTGATTTTAAAAGCAAATATTGCAACCAACTGACCTGAACATATACCCGTTCTTAACATAAAATCATTAATAGAAACTAAATTATATACAAAGCATATGTTCAGTTCATGACTTTACAAAACTTTTTAATCGTTATATTACGTAAATCAATTTTTATAATCTCACTGTAGGAGCTTTAAACGTTTCGTGAAAGTGTTCACTAACACTTACAGTGCCAAATAGGAGGTTCAAATGTTTACAAATCTATCGGACCAAACTGCGTGGTCATCAGTCCGTAGCCTACAAACTACTTAAACCTAGGTAAACTAACCTAAGGACAACACACACACCCATGCGCCAGGGAGTACTCGAACCTCCAAATAGGAGGAACAAAGTTAGAACACGTAGACAGTTTCAAGTACCTAGGATGTATTTTCTCACAGGATGGCAACATAGTGAAAGAACTGGAATCGAGGTGCAGCAAAGCTAATGCAGTGAGTGCTCATCTAAGATCTACTCTCTTCTGCAAGAAGGAAGTAAGTACCAAGACTAAGTTAGCAGTGCACCGCTCTATCTTTCGACCAACTTTGTTGTATGGGAGTGAAAGTTGGGTGGATACAGGTTACCTTATTCATAAGATAGAGGTTACTGATATGAAAGTAGCAAGAATGATTGCAGGTAGCAATAGATGGGATCAATGGCAGGAGGGTGTCCATAATGAGGAAATCAAAGAAAAGCTGGGAATGAACACCATAGATGAAGCAGTTAGAGCGAACAGACTGAGATGGTGGGGTCATGTTACTCGCATGGGAGAAGCAAGGTTACCTAAGAGACTCGTGAGCTTGGCTGCGGAGGGTAAGAGGAGTCGAGTTAGACCAAGAAGAAAGTACTTTGATTCGGTCCAGAATGATATTGAAGAAAAGGCATAACATCAGACGAGGCATCAATGTTAGCATTGAATAGGGGATCATGGAGGAATTTTATTAGAGGAACTATGCTCCAGACCGAACGCTGAAAGGCCTAATCAGTCTCTAATGATAAAAATGATGAGTTTTGTCCTTCTTTTGAAAGGTGTATCCTAATTAAGGGATTAGAAACTGAGTGGTTGCTGGTTCGAGACTAAGACAGATCACGGAGTTTTCGGACTCAGTTTTAATCTAGTCTTTACCTCTCGTCAACGTGAGGAGCAGCCAGATACGACACGATAAACGTTTGGTCTAATTTCTCTGGTTGGATAGCTGGGTAGATTACGGACATGAATGTCGCGTCCATTTTAAAGACTTGTATCAGGCCATTGAACCATACGACATAATAATAATAATAATTATTATTATTATTATTATTATTATTATTATTATTATTGCGTGAAGATACGTCTACAGTTGAAAGGACACGATACAAGAAACAGAGAAATCATAGTAATCATGGCCAATAAAATCCATAACGTAAGAGCTATGACTCAATACACATACTGTGAACCAAATCTATTATTTCAAACTCTTTGTTCTCCATATTCTGGAAGGGAATAGTATGGACTAAAACAAGAAAAAAAAACAGAATCTAGCAAGTAAAACCTTAAAGCCATGTGCCCTTGTTCAGTAGAAAGAGTTTCAAAGCAGCAAAGATGAGAAAGTGTTCATAGTTCTTAAAATATGCATCTTACAAGCCACATTCACGCTTCTAGTAGCGTGTATTAACAACTGTATACGTCTACGACATTAATAACAATACATCTTGCATTTACGCTCAATGAGTACGACGGGGAAACTCCCGTCTTTCAAATTGGCAAGAGGTACGTTCAAGTAGCTACACGCAAACTCTCCTTGTTGACAAACACTCAGCCACCTATTGCAATATACTGGTGTGCTAATTGTCTACTACATAATTTCCTCAGAACATCTGCTGAAACGTCGTAAGCAACACACCAATAATCTGGATCTAATTAGCAATAGCTACTTATCTATAAATGTTGACTCTCTTTCTCGCTGAATTGGGCCATTACAAAGGCTATTCATTTTCGGCATCACGTTGTTTACATTCAAAATATAAATACAATTATCCGAATTGATGTTGCCAACAGATTGTTTACATAAAAAGTATTACCGAGAATTTTTGAAACTGCAATCTTAAACTATTTCCTAGTAGGAATAATACTTTCTCGGCGTACGAATGGGTTTTGCGTATTCATCAGAGATCATCAACAAGTCCTTCTTAGAAGTGTCGCTATTCCATCAATGATAAATTCGTTAAATAAAAACAGGTAATTATTAGTTAATATCACAAGTTACATAAGATGTCCTTGTATTTATTAATTGTCGTTTACACGCGGTACTGGGGGGCACCAAACTAGTTCCGCCAGCGAATTTCAGACATCTTGCCTTTGAGGAGTCTGCTCGTGGGGAAACTTAGTTAGGCGACTCCGGAAATTAAGAGGTCTCGCAGATGGAGCAGGCTGAAGAGGAAGCTGGGGGGGGGAGGGGGAGCGAGGAAGATGGGGGGGGGGGGGGAGCAGCCTAGGCCTACAGTCGCGACACTTCCACCGATTTTTGTTACATATCAAGACAGCAGTACTCCAAGCAGCTGGCGAGGTAAATTTCTGAATACTATACATGATGAGTGTGAACAGTGTTGTGTAAAATGATTTTAATATAGATTTTTTAAAAGTGAAAAGGTATGTAGTGCCATAAAAATAGGTAATAACCAGAAAATAACTCCACATTTGTCTTTTGGCGTTTTCCTAAGAACATTGGAAGTTATGAAACGGTACTTTGAAGGACAGTTTATTTAAGATTATCTAGAAATCTACCACTTTTAATCTATAATTTCAGCCTATATTAAGAGCAAAAATTGCTAATAAACAACAGAAGACCCAACCATCTACAGACAGACGTCGGTTTTCTGTTCAGAAACGTCAGGATTTTTTTACTACAATCGCACACAAATCAGTACGTTTTGAACATAAAAAACTTATATGGAATTCAATACCTATATTATTTAATCTACCAGATGAACCACTAAAGTTGTAGCTGAAGGGAAATCCTCACAAATGTGGCAATAAAACATCTAAAGCAAAAAGACAGTTTTGTAAACCGCTACCAATTCCACGTTTCTTATTACATCTCAACCACAAACGGCAAGAATCGTCAAGACATTCGTTTTATAATCAAAAGTAATTATACTCAAAAGTATATTGGTTTATAACAAAGACGGGTGAAGTGTAATAATGTTGGAATCATTAGACTCCATATCGAATTTTTACACGTCAAAGAAAAGTCCTTTCGTATAAGAACAGATCACAACTGGAATTAATGTTTCTCAGCTGTTTATATTCACTCACTACAAAATATAAATATATTCTAAGTATTTCCTGATGAATAATTTGTTATTTATATCACTTAATCAAGGAAATTCAGCTGTTTTGCATTTTGCACGATTACTTATGTCTCTCGTTATTTTATTAATGTTTGGAACATAAAAATTACAAAAACTATTTGGTTAATTACATAGAAAAGTTATTATAAACATTTCTCTTACGGCACCTTGCCCACCACTAGGAGCGCTAACAACTTTCACAGCAGAGAGTGTCGCGACTGTGTTAGACCATGGGATGAATTAACGAGGGACCAAGAACAGTAGGATGTCGAGGCCACATGCCGTCAGATGCTAAGGAAAAGTGATAGAATCAGAGGCTAACATAAGAGTCAAGGAACTCCCAGGAAATTTCTGCAACTTCGCGACTGCAGCGCTGCCAAGCGGCTGAGTCGTAAAAGCATATTACGAAACGATTGAGTACTGAATGTGTATTTCGAGTGAAGCAGAACATTGAATATACTTCGTATTTATGAGCTTTTTTGAGACTACAAATTGTAGCATCTATCAAAATTGTAATTCAGAAATCTCTCATTTGCAAAGGATGCTCAGAAGTCAGAGAATAATGTTATGAATAACAAGTGTTTGTTTACGGTGGTTAGTTATAACTTTAGGTACAGAAGTAAATCTTTAACAATTCATTCACGTAAAAACTTCTCCTTTTAATCGGAATCACTAATACTTGACCACTATTTCGTAATATTACTGCCGTATAAAAGTAATGTCTTAATGCTTCCCATAGCAATTAACTATTTCAGTAGAGTCTGCTTAGTTTCGCACCTCACTTTCACAAAAATTATAAGTCTGTATACCAACATATTTTGCAGGTTACCTACTAGTTTGATAAAGTGAATGCGTAACTACAAATAAATAATATGTCGATATATAAACTGTTAATAGTTATACGGCACTTTTTGAAGTTATTCAGTTTGAAACCTACCAAGTAGCTAAACAAATTATGTTAGATACACGACAGGCACAGAAGCAAGGACAAGGTGAAAAGAGGGTTTAAAGGCGATGTATAGTCTAGTTTCCTACAAAGTCGTGTATAGTTTTTAAAATATTACAATGTCCGAAATCCGCTAAAACAAAACCCATGTAACATGTCAGTACGAACCAATCACACGGTCATAATCATAATCAGTTACTTTTATACTTGAGCACATCAGGTTGCGATTTATTTCTGTTTTCAAAAAGTGATGATATGATTAGGACTCAGGTATTGTGAACTGTATGAATTACACTGCACTGATAATTCGTTATTACAGACTGCCACTAACAGAAGCAGTGATATTACTTTAATAATGTTTTCATATTTTTATTAGGAAGTTCATAGCAACGTTCAATGACTTGGAAATATGAAAGTAACAGCATTAAAAACGGCAACTTCTCAGTTTGTATCACGCCATTCGTCTGTTACTGCCTACTGGCCACTTGGTGCACTAGTATCGCTTCAGCTGCAATTTTTCCTATAGATTTCCGCGACTGTCTGTAATAGACTGTGATAGAATGATCTAGGAGACCGATTCGCATTCACTTGTTTACAAATAGATGTAATATCGATCTTAAACTGCCTTGATCATAGTGTGATCACGTATATATTAAAATATTTTAATATGTTATTTTACAAGTGAAATTAAAGAAAAAAGTTCATATAAAAGTAGATCCGCAAATGTTTACTTTACGGAGTTACGGTTAATAAAAGTTTTTTGTCTGAAATGCAGTAACCTCCCTAATATGAAGCCATCGTAAAACTGTATGAGCTTAAAGTAAAGCAAAATTTCCATTTATTTTGTCGCTATTTATCTGACGAATATAGCAAAACATGTCTCAGACGTGTATCTGCTCTAGTTTTGCAGAAACTCCAGGGACTATACCAGTAATTTTGTTTGCTTTCCATTAAGAGTGTTGGCAGCCGTCAGCCGTTTCCTGACCTTGAAACGAGTTACTCTTCTGTATTGTTCAGTGAAAGAACATAATAACAACCGTGTATTAAGAGAAACCACATTGTAGTCTATAGATTATTTATAAAATATCTGACACATTCATACAGTTTTAGTTAATTTTATTACCTTCATTTACCAAAATTAAATTTTCTGCAACTCATATTGAAAACTTCGAGCAATGTCTTGAATTTTTTTTTTAAATTAGGCCAGATAGTTAATAAATTACAAATTTTCCCAAATTATTTCTCTGAAAGTTGTAGTAAACTAATGCAGATACACGTGTTATTAGATTCACTAGGCCAGTAACAAAATAAATAAATGGAAATCGTTCTTTACTTTAACCTCGTGCAACTTTGCGATGGTGACGAGATTTCTAAATTTCATGCAAAATCTTTTGTCAGCCGTAACAATTAGAAGTCCTATATTTATATGAATTTTTTCTTCTGTTTTACTTGTAGAATAACATTTTAAAATATTTGCATCTGTTCGTAAATCACCCTGTATACTTAAACTAGCGACACTCCGTGTTTCCAACAGGAGTCAAGAAGAGCCTTCCCATAACGTCACTTTTGAAGTTCAGTACCTCAGTGAATAAAAGGAGCACTTATAGGATCATACATTAGTTTTTTCCACACAGTACATTAAATAAAAATATAAGCTGCCGAAAGAACTTGCTCATATTGAGTAATAAAGGACGATCTGTAGTATTCTTCTTGAAAGAAGGGAACTTTTTAGAGTAAGATATTAACTAATTACACGTACTGGTAATTCTGTTTTACCGAAACCGTCGAAAGGAGCAAAGGTATTTCGTTTAATACATAAAGCAAATCCGAATTTCCCAAGGAAACAAATTTCATATTCTGACATATGCGTTCGAAAATGCTACTGTCGCTGACTGTCAGCTAAATTAAACTAACGACGCTATTTGTTCATTGACGTACTATGAAATTAATAAATCGTCTATTTGAACTACTACGCCATACCACTAAGCACAGAAAACATCTAAAACCTTACGATATGTTTTCTTTCCCCATTTCGCTTTTAACGAAATAAAGTCTACATCTTGCCTGAAGATAAGCTGAAGTAATATATGAAAACTCATTAGAGCATAACATGGTAAGACAGACATGACAGTTTGAGATGAAACGATTATTTATCTTTGAGTTTAATTGGGTTTGTTATCTTTTTGTCTATGTTGATTGTCGGTAAAGTGAGACTGGGGAAAAACACGGTAATTTACTAAAGACTGGATAACAAAGACGAGCAAGCATCGTATTATGTCGCACGAAAGAAACAATAAACGCATTTTTAAATGTACGACAAAGTTCGTAAATCATGGAGAACACAGCTTTTACTGAAAGTATTTACTGTTCCATTTTTCGTAGATTTTTGCTCTCCGCTCACACACGTTAACACGCACCGCGCCCAAACTCCCTCTCTAGAAGCATGAGACGCGTGGCTAAATATCACCTCAACCACGAGTGGGTGGCATTGGATAGTCATGGACAATATTTCCGTGTGGAAATGGCAGTACGGTTCTAGGCGCCAAGCCACGGACTGCGCGGCCACTCGCTTCGGAGTTCTCTCTCAGACGAGGTCATCAGTCCCTAAACTCACAAACTACTTATGAACTAACTTATACCAAAGACAGCACAAACATCCGTGCCCGAAAGGGGATTCGAAACCCCCAGACGGGGAATGACCTAGCGCATCGGAGCATAGCTTGCGTCTCAATGTGCTCCGCCGCGGCGGTGTGTGTTCTCCTTAGCGTCTACGGGCCGATGACCACTGACGAACATTTGACCCTTTTTTTCCTACACACACGAGCCTTTTATATATAGAACACACAGAAGAGCCAAAGAAAAGCATGCGTATGCCTATTCAAACACAAACATATGTAAGTTGGCAACGCCTATACGAGATAACAGGTTTCTAACGCGGGCGTTATATCGGATACTTCTGCTACAATGGCAGGGTATCACAATTTAAGTAAGTTTGAAGTGGTGCACGAAAGATGGGACACAGATTCTTGTAGCGATGAAATGGGTCTTTTTCGGTTTACACCACGAATACAACATGAATGTCGGAAACGAGGTAAAACATGAAATCTTTGACATGGCTTGGGCCGGAAAAGATGCGAGAGCGGGATCAACGACGACTAAAGAGAATCATTCAACGTGATTTCAATACTGGGCCATCAACAAATATCAGCGTAACATCATCGATGTGGGCTTTCGGAGCCGAAGAACCACTCGTGTGCCCGTGCTGTCTGCATGGCACAAAGATTTACATAATGACGGAATTTACATTAACTTCGAATGGAAATGTGTATCCAGCCGGTATCTGCACCTCGGTTTCCTTATTGGTAGGCAGTTGCGCTAACCACTGCACCACTGGGAACACAGCGCTCATCATAACTGCACGGGATACTCTAGTTCGCCTTCCGTCAGATGCGAACTCTCAACTTTTCCCGTAATAGTAAGGGACGAGGAATGCCTCTGCGTTGAAGAAAGGATCATTGCCCGTCACACACACACACACACACACACACACACACATATATATATATATATATATATATATATATATATATATATATATATATATATATATATATATATATAGGGTGTGTTTGCCTCTGTAACTTATATAATAATAGGTGACGGGAAATTTTAATGCCGTAGGTCAACACAAGAAATGTTACACTTTCTGCGGAACTATAAACATAGTTTATCGTATTATTTTCCAAAGAGTTACAGCCCAAAGATATAATTTTTTAAATTGAAAAATGGAATTTTTTAAATTGGATTCGTAGAAACCAACTGCGTCCAAATCAGTTTAAACTACATTCCTATCACTGTTAGTTTGGGAGCTACAACCCTTCAAAGTTTCAGGGGTAGATACCACACGCTGTACATAATACGTGACTGTCTGTTGGGTAATGGATGTTATGGCGGTGGGAAGTTGATTTATATGAGATGTTCAAATGTGTGTCCATGTTCCTCAGTGCATAATGCAATGTGCCGTCGAGATGTAACATCGCCGGTGTGACGGAGCGACCTGCGTCCTCGATGCGCCGTTTTAGATCATCTGGGGACGTGGGCTCAGTGACATAAACACGATCCTTTAGCTATCCACACAAAAAGAAATCTACTGGTATTAAAACAGGTGACCTTGCGGGCCATGAATGAGGACCATGGCGCCCCAACCCCACCACACAGTCATGTATTATGTACAGCGTGTGGTATCTGCCCCTGAAACTTTGAAGGGTTGTAGCTCCAAAACTAACAGTAGTTTTAATTGATTTGGACGCAGCTGGTTTCATAGAATCCAATGCACGATAGAAAAAACTATTGTCCCATTAAAAAAATATCTTTCCACTGTAACTCTTTGGAAATTGATACAATAAATTATGTTCATAGCTCCGCAGAAAGTGTAACATTTCTTGTGTTGCGCCACCGCATTAAAATTTCCCGTCACCTATTATTTTATAAGTTACAGAGGCAAACACACTTGTGTGTGTATGTGTGTGTGTGTGTGTGTGTGTGTGTGTGGTGTTCCAGCTATCTTGTCCACCCAAAATATCTCTGGAACAATAACATCTATTGGAAAACGACTTTCACCGTTATCAATGTACGACTGGGGTCCATGAATGTACATATTTGGAAACATTCAAAAACGAAAGCAAATGTATTTTTTAACACAAACTTTGTAAGAGTACACCTGTCGCTGTATCTTAGTTTGATTTAACGTAATGTATATATTGTCTTAAATTTGTTTATTTCATGTATTTTTCATTTCATGTATGCTAGATATATTTCTTATGTAACGTGATTTTCTATATTGAATCATTTAGTGTAAACCCGCATGAATGCAAGGACATTCTTATGCTGTAAGTTAGCAATGCGTCAGAGAAAATGTTGAACCTGTTGTAAAGACTGTCTTTGGTTCAGAAGTAGTAGCTGTGAGTGTCGCGCTGCTGAAGCAGTCGCGGTGCGAACTCGCTAAAGTAAAGACATAAATGCAGTCGCGGAGCGGACTCGCTATAGTAAACACGTAAATGGTTTTGTTGATGGTGCAGAGGCACGGTAGGCGCAGTGTGGCGCGAGTTTAAAGCAATCGTAATAAGCCTGAGAGGCGTACTGTTTAATGTATTGAAGGAAGTGCGCAATGAGTTTATTTATACTCGATCAGTGTAATCTTTTTTCATGTGTGCAAGAAAAGTAATTGTTTGGTATCAAGTCTATTGTCACCGAGTGTGATCGTTGTTATAGTAAGAGTACCTATTGTAATCATATCTGTCTTGTTTGGACTTCACGACGAAGACGACGAAAGCAGATGAGTACTTTTGTAACATTTTATTTTGTATGCATGTAAATGTAGTGTCAACCCAATCAGAACTTTGGTTCAATTATACATGACTTATTTTGAAACCAGTCTTATTTTTGTAAGTAGTTGTAGTCACCCCATTATCACCATTATTAGATTATGTTGATTATGCAAGCCTGTACATTGACTAACAAGTTCAATCATTTTCAAAGTAATTACGATCAGTTTTAAAGAAATTGCTAGACGAGTTAAAGAATTGCTAAACGTGTTGCAACCACAGAGACTAGTAATTAAAGTGCAACAGAGTTTGCAAGTAAAATAAAGTTGGTTTCATTTATGTAGAAAGTAACCAGGCTAACAGTAGTCAAAGTATTATAGTAGTTTTACCAGACTTGACTGAAGTAATTTTTTTATGAAATACGTTAAATGCCAAACTCTGCTCAGCCAGTTACACGCGTACGCTACCCAGGCCCTGGAACCAATAAAAAAAATAGTTTACGTAAAGTTTTATAAGGAACTTGAATGCTTTAAACAATAATATCAAAATTATTGAGAACTTTGACTGTAGTATTTGTGAAGCTCATTGCACCACGGAGTTTCACTGTATTGAGCTATTATCATTGCACCAGAGTCTATCTGCTATTACAATTTTGATTACAACACGAACACGCCATCACCACTTCATGAATTCTGACACATTTATTAGTGAAGTTGTGCTGTTCGTGAATCGTAAGAGGTGCTAGTTGGAGGCTGTAGTCAATGCTAAGTTAGATAGGGCCAAGGTTAATTAATATCTTTTTTTATTCAAAATTTTTAACTTTCACTGCGAAAGTGTTGTTGCGACCCATTAGTTGTGATTTGCTGCAACATTCAATAACGAAATTATTATTACTATACTATAACGCATTCTAAATTTTGAGATTACTTGACGACCTCCAACAGGCAATTTTCTTACAATTGGCGACACCACTGCCAGGATAGTTTGGGCGCCTACGTTTGTAACTGGTTTGGCAAGATATTTGTTAATTAAGTAGTAGTAATTAAGTTATCATTAAATTTTGATTTATTATTTTTTCTGTATATTGATTGACTGTTTATTGGATTTGAAATTTGTATATCGTTTGTTGATTTTGAAACATTGTTGAAAAGTTTAAACATGGCACCAGTAGGGCAGCGTCATCGTGACGCAACAATAGAGAAAAGTAGGGTCCTTACTAGGAACGCTATAATGCTTAGAAGCCAGGTATCAACAATGGATTCAAGATTAGAAAAAGTAACCGAAATGGAAAATGTACCAGAAATGGAAAATGCAAATTTGAACGTAGATCGACAAGTAATTACACGTGATCAAAATGAGGTTCGAAGAAGTAGTACAGATTTGAGACACTCAAACTATCGCAGGTTAGCGATAAACGTTGGTCACGTAATTAATGGAGAGAAAATTAACATGGATGAGATCGCGGACAATGTTAGTGATCAGCAAAAGGTAATTGACGAACATCAAAACTAATCGGAGGCTAAATGTTCATCAGATGATCTGTCATCAAGTAGTGAGGAGGAACGGAAAATCGACAGAAATAAAAAGGATAGGCGAAGGACAAAAATAAGGGATGTTGTGCCTCAAGGAAATGCAGATATAAGTGCGTTAATGCAATTCATGCAAAATATGAGCCGGAATCTTGAAGAGGCACAGTTAGAAATGAGCCGGAATCTTGGTCAAAAAAACGAAAAATCACAGTTAGAAATAAAGAAAATAGATCAAAAAATCGAAAAATCACAGTTAGAACTAAGACGGGAACTTGGACAGGACATAAAGAAAATAGATAAAAAAATCGAAGAAATAAAAAATGAAAATGAACACGTCAGGAAGCAAATAAGTAAACAGGACAAAAGGATAGATGATTTAGCCAAGCAAACGGAACAAAAGATTACGCAGGCGCAAAAAATTTGTGAGGAGCGTCACACCGAGTGCAGTAACGAAGTAACTTTGCTTAAAAAAATCATTAAACAGAACCAAAGACAAAGTCGTGGGACTCGAACAGGGATTAAAACACACTGAGGAAAGAATTGTTCAGATGCAAAGAGAAATCCAGCGTGTTGTGGAACATGAAAACAATACGTGGACCCCGCCTAGTACAGAAGCGCAAGTTGGCAGTCACATTGATGACGCAACAGATAATTGTTATCGTCTCACGAGGCAGACTGCTGCAGGAAACGTCAGCTTTGAAACGACAAAATCTGTCACCGAAACCAGTAACGGGAATTCGCATTACGAAATAAATTTGAACGGAATTGTACCGGAGCAAAGCAATGTTGCGCCACTGCGTTGTGTTGACAACAATGAGGAGGCAAGGCGCACCGAAAATGATAGACGAATGGAAATGTATTTGCGTAGTATCAGACCGCCACTATTCAAACCAGATGGCGACATCCATATAATGAAATTTTTGAATCATATCGAATAAACTTTACCGCAAGATTGGTCGGATCGCATGTGTATAAATTATATTCTGTCCAACGTGCATGAAAGTATTCATAATGACGTTATGGACATGAGTAGCGAGAGCAGAAGCTACCGCGAATTTAAGGATCAACTAATACGAAAATATTGGTCATCAGCAAAGCAGGATGAAGTTTATGAAGATATTCACACAGCACCGATCTTTAACGCAAATAAATTCAGTACGATGGAGAAATGTGTGAAACATTACTGGAATAAGAATAGGTATCTTAGCTATCTAGCTAGAGCGAGCTTTCATTTCAGTAATGTTGGCAAAATTGCCCAGACGTGTGCGAGATCTTTTTATTGTACAACCAGTTTTATCTATAGAAAAATTTATGGAAGTCTTGGAAAGATGTGATCGAAGCTGGGAAAATGGAGACCGACCCAACTGACAGGACAGAGGGAATAGGAATGGAACAGATGATCGTCATTATCGGAGGGACGAAGATACTCGCCGTGAAGATAACGGATACGGGCACCGACAAGCGGATACACGGGAGGATAGGTCACGAGGAGGTGATACCAATAACGGCCGACAAGATGATCGACGGCAACGTCATCAGAGAGAAGAAGAACCGAGACAAGACCGACAGGAAAATCGTAATAGAGAGAGAAATAATCGAAATGATTGCCAAAACACTGGAGCTAGGCCCAAAGAATACAATCAGTCACGTAATGTAGACAGAAGTAGAGGAGACGGAAGAACAGTCTACGAGAAACTGGGACCTCGTGACAAACAGGTTTATGCGTTAGAAGCACGCACAATAGATAATGGAGACACCAACCACGAAATACGTAATCAAAGTACGAACAATCATGAAGAAAACACACGTTGTTTAAACTAATTGAGCGGCCTGCTTTGCCCCGCGGCGAGGCCGCAAAACATTTAAAGGGGACTGAAGGACCGACGAGCTCAGACGAAAATGCAAAGAAAGAAGACTCCGATAATGAATGGATAACGACAGATGATGAAGAAGAATCTGACGTTATATACAAGACTACGAACGTAATTGAACATGGCAAGAATGAACGAACAACAACTGTAGAAGCAAAGAAGCATGAGGGCGCGCAAATAAACAAAGTTATTACCGCATCAGCGCAAATAAATAAAGCAACAGTTGGCCCAGAAACGGAACAAGAATACCATGAAAGAATGTTCGTTGAAGCAATAGATACGCTACTGGACAACAATGATCAAGATAAGAAAACTTGTTGTGTTCAACTGGAAGAAGATACTGACGTGGAAGAGACGGAAGACAGTGACGAATCAGATGCGACAGAAGATGAGCAGGGAGAACCAGACAACAAAGCAGCAGATACCGTAACCACCTGTACGGAAGAAGTAGCAGAAAATTATGATTCATTGCAGAATGAGTTTCCTGACATCATCGAACATATCGAAATTTGGAGCCACCACGACGTTGCAACAACAGCACCGCAGATGAGACAATGCAATGCCATCCGAACGTCAGATGAACAACAAAGGTTATCAACGGAAGAAGAAGATGTGCTTAGAACTGAAATACGAGTATTGAGAGACGCAAAACAGAGCGAAAGCAATACATGTCCGAAACTAAAACTGGTAATCGGAAGCAAGGATTATGAAGCATTAATTGATACTGGGTCGATGATTTCAATTTTGACACGATCGATTTATGAGGATGTTAAGAAAAGCTTGCATAGAATAGAAGAACTTCCAGTAACTAGATTGAAAATATATGGAGCTTTCAATTCTAAAGTTGTGGAATCAAAGAAGATTTTCTTGCCGTTTAAAATCAATGAGCTTAACCAACTATTTTACCATGAGTTTGTAGTAGTGGAAGAAATAAATATTCCGTTGATAATTGGAGCTGATTGGCTACAGAAAGTTAAAGCGGTCGTGGACCTGAAAATAAATATGTTGACTGTTGAAAACGAAGGAAACCAGTACACCACCGAATTATTACAGCAACTGGAGCATCCAGTAAAGACATTTAGTATCAGATGCAGCCAGGAAGACATAAAAACAAGTCATGACAAACAAAGGCAAAGAGAAAGGTTAAAAGAGAAGGCCGAACAATTGAAGATCTTAACGGTATATGCTACGTGTCAACAACAATGAGGCGTGACGCGCCGCGAGCCGGCACAGAGTACTGGAGAAGACGACGCGTGAAAATGAAACACTCAACTGTAAATGAACCGTCTGACTGTAGTTATGTGAATCAAGAGCATTGCAGCGGACGAAGAAGTGGGGTACAGCAAAACGAAACCTTGTTTGGATTGACACACAAAGAAAGGACACATTTTTTACTCGAAGAAGACGACACCCAAGAGGACACCGAAATGAACTTGATGATTACCGGATTTGTAGGAGAACGGATTGTTACTGTGACACCGGACACCGGAAGCCAGTACCATGCAATCGAAGAGGATTTGTACTTAATTAGTCGCAAGCAGAAGCTAATTATCAAAGAAAACTATTGTAATATAAACACTTCATCTATTATACCAAAGCAAAGCGTGCAAGTACGGAAACGAGTAATGCTAGAGATTATTGTATGTGAACAGGCCATAGTGGGAGAATTTTTAGTTGTAAGAGGATTAAAGACCGACGTCGTGATTGGTGCGGACACGATGCGGAAGTTAGAAATGAAGATTAATTATTATGAAAAATATATAGAATGGAATGTGGGTGGAATCAAGACGAAATGGAACTTATTTGAAAAGAAAGAGAAAACACACGCAGAGATGCAACATTACGTTGACTCTGTGTACCTTAACGAAGAAGAGGAGACTAATTATTATGACGTAAATCATTCTACTGCTGATGAGGAAGAGATAAGACAAAGGATTCGTCAGAAAGTTGTTAATATTGAAAACATTCCTGAGGAAAGGCTAGTCGAGCTAGAGCAGCTTCTGTATCAATATCACGTAGTCTTTAAAGAAAAGGTTGGATGTATTAAAGATTATAAGTACGGTTTCAAGGTGAACAGTCAACAGAAGTTCTACAAGAAACCATCGCGATGAAAGAGAAAGTAGACAAGGAAATCCAAAGAATGCTTAAGTATAACATTATTGAAAGGAGTACCTCTAACTTTAACAATCCTATCATACCAGTGGTGAAGAGGAACGGCGAGATACGTCTGGTACTGGACGCCAGGAAATTAAACGAGATTATTGAAGCAGAAAATGACCGACCCCTGAGCATAGACGAATTATTATCAAGATTTCATGATAAGAAAATTTTAGCAGGATTAGATCCTTTTGGCAAATAGAATTGAGTAAAGAATGTCGGCAATATACAGCCTTTCTGGTAAATGGCAACTCATACCAATTCTGTCGTCAGTGGCGTAGCTATCATAAGGCTAGGCAGGGCAGTGCCCCAGGGCCCCCCGAGCTCCAGGGGCCCCTCAGCCTTCGTGAGCGACGATCGAAAAAAGTTACAGGAGAGCGTCGAATTTTTTATTTAAATTTCTTACCCTCCCACTCTATCGTCCATCCTATCCCCTTCCCCTCAAACCAAGTTTTCCACAGTAACCGCACTGGGCCACCGGCTGATGGCTGGAGGAACAATGCTCCTAATCAGGCCTTCACAAGACGCCACTATGTGGCACTGCTGACAGGCGAAGCTGCCAGTCAGTGTCCAACAATCGGCACACTTCAGTCGCCAGAAGCAGCGGCAGCATCATAGCTGCTCACATACAGCAACAGCGGCGTCTTCCAAGTGTTGCTGCGTACCGGCTCGGCGCAATGTGAAGGATCGCGCTCATCCAAATACAGTATAAATACATCTACTGCACAGTATTTCTTATTGGCAAATAAAAGTGTACAGTTCGAATATACCAATAAAACGGTTTTCCGAATATCCATGTCCCCAAATTACTTCGGATAATAGACGTTACACTGTATATAATATTTTAGTTGAATTAAGGAATTTCGACTTTTAATTTCTCCTGCCGAAATTGACTCCAACATGGACAGTTCGTCAATTATGTACGGAAATTATAACAAAATATCCATTATTAGAATTTGAGGTGACGAAAGTATTTAGTTTTATTCTTCTGCAGCAGCCGAAAGGTCGTTCAGCAAATTTAAAATTATCAAAACGCATCTGAGGAACAGTATGGCTCAAGCTCGACTCGGACATTCGGCACTCATAGCAGTCGAAAACAAGGCTGCATCAAGTAGATTTAACAGACCTTATTGATGATTTTGCAAAAATCAAAGCCAGGAAAAGATTGTAAAATTATTGTTAAAATAATTGTAATTGTGTACCCATATTATTACTATAATGTACTGCAGTCACGAAAATGCTTACCGATAATTGCCGATCAGAAATCATATCTTTGCCAACATCTGCAATCTAACAGTTTGAAGCATTGTATTACTCCAGCAGGTATTCTTTCATTCTAACTTTGGTGCGTGAGGAAACACTAACGAAATCCCCACGACTTGAAAAACGCCACTCATTAAGTTCGCGATATACAGTGAGGAGCGAAAAATAATTATGGATTTTTTTCAAGGACTAATAGTATTCGTGTTACAAGAAATAGAAAAATTTCCAACTTTTAGAAAACAATGTTTTAACACATTGACTGACACGCGAGTTAAATATAAGCCACAGGAAGTCTTCTCTTCGAGCCGCGTTAAGTAAACACAACTCACGGACATTTTTCTATTTAAAGCTCCGTAGTGCAGTTGTAACTCGCAGTAGCGTGCTGTGATTTGGTGTTACAGTACGTTATGGCCCCAGTAACAAATCATGTTCGTGGTCTCCAGTTTTCAAGAGCTCAAGAGTAGTTACTGACACTTGAAATCGTGAATTATATATAATTCACATGGTTGAGTCATATTGGAGTTTCCTTTTTTTATAATTTATTTTTTGGTGTTACATATTAGTTATACAGTTTTCATTACACTCTCCAACTGTAATTGCAACAGCAGTGAAACAGACTGAAAAAATTGGGCAGTTCCACTTTGTATCTCTAACACTTCCATGCACTGTGCTTTATGAAGAAACACTCTTCGCAAAAATATGAGCCACAATTTCTTACATTTCCATGTAGTTAGTTCGCATTTCTTGACAGCTTGTTCTTGTCCAAATTCATTCTTCATTTTTTCGTTGCATCCATACACCTATGACTTGCTGTTCCCATGTTCACAAGAGCACAATATGCAGGCTGCTCGGTGGCTACGATGAGAGATTTCTCAGGGACATCGGCATCTTCTGTATGGAGTAGTCTCAAAGTCACTTCCTCTTTGAATTCGGTGATTGCTTTGATCTTGTCCATGTATCGGTAAATCACTAGAGCATTTACCAGTGCTGACCCTGTCAACAGTTCAACGGCAAGCTTCCTGTACCATTTCAAAAAATGTTCAAATGTTTGTTAAGCTTATGGGACTTAACTACGGGATCATCAGTCCCTAAACTTACAAATTACTTATGAACTAGCTAATACTAAGGGGGGATTCGAACCCCCGACCGTAGTGGCTGTGCAGACCGTGACTGGCGCGCCTCAATCCCCTCGGCCACCGCGGCCGACTGTACCATTTCACACCCCGCCTTAGACAGTATAGGACTTCTTTTGGCGTGAGAGATCTATAAATGACTGATTATAGTCAGTTATCATTGCTGGTTTTTTCTTTGTGCCTCTCTTGGTTTGAACTTGAGCTTCTTCCTCTCCATGAACAGTACTCAGCATTAACACATTCCCATTATTTTTCCATTTCAGTAGTATCTTCATCTTTTTCACTTAGCTATGTTCATAACTTCATCTAAAAGCTTCTGTACATGCCTTTGTTCATCTACATAACTTCTACGTGACACTTTCTCTTGCTACAATATTACTGTGTTACGGAGCAAACAACACTGAATAAAGACTGTAGTAACAATGCAGAAAAACAATAATGGAACTGTACGCAAATAATGTTGTGGAATGAAAGACTTACAGGAGTACTAACCCAAAATTATTAGCGACATAGCAAATGACATACCTGGCACTTTACTCTGGCGCTATGTGAGTCATATATAACTCACACAAAAAAATCATGAACTAAGGTACTAAATTGCAATATTTTTAACTTATTTGTACTTAAATAGCTTACTTCAAGCAAACTAAAGCAGAATATGGAAAAAAAGTAAAGGATCCCCGGGGGTCGGTAACCCAAGTATACCTTTGGCAGTCAATATGTTAATATAGTTATTGTTAAACAGAATGGACTAAGACAAATTTAAGTACAGTAGGACAGTATTGGGCATATGATTTGTTGTGTGGATGTGACAGGTGACAGCAGGAAGGGTTGGAGGGCAGAAGGTGCGGGAAAGGGCAGACTGCTTGAATGGCCAGGCATTGCCGTTCTTTGTGGTGCCTGCACAACGAATAGCGAGAAATACCTTGCAATGGTAGGTGGGAACGGCGCTTTCCCATCCCATAAGAACTATTCGCTCTTCAATTTACGTTCATACTAACACTATACCCTCCGCCGCATTCTGCTCAGTTCTTGTATGTGAAAAACAAACTACTTCACTGTGGTGAGAATTCAGCACTTCACGCAATCTCTTAAGGTAGGTTTGTATCCGCACACTATTTGTTTATTCTGCCATTTAAAGGTTTAATTACATTTACTTATCAGAAGTTTCATGTAATAATTACTTTGTCTCAATAATGAATTGTGCATCAAGACGCTGCCCTCTACCCCACTGTCACGATAATAAGTGAAGATATCGACTTCGTTATTTTACTTACTTTTTCCTGGCCAGACACTAACATATACTTCAAAAAGCCTGGTAGGAGCACGGCTCAATCCAATGTGTTTCATTTAACAAAATCTGGCAACTTACTTTTGATGAAACCATCCTACACGAATATTTCCCCTATTTTCCTTCTTTGACTGGGCTATCAACGAAATGAGCTAACAGCGCAGTAGTTCGGCGAGACTTAGAAAAAATTCGCGCCGCGGTGGAGTAGCCGAGCGGTCTAAAGCGTCTCGCTGCAGAGCGCGCGGTTGCTCGCCGTGGACGTTCGAGTCCTCCCTGGGGCATGGGTGTGTGTGTTCGTCCTTAGGTTAGTTTACCTAGGTTTAAGTAGTTTGTAAGCTACAGACTGATGACCACGCAGTTTGGTCCGATAGAATTACAAACATTTGAACTTTGAACAAAAAATCCGCCTGCTGTCACCGCTGCCGAAAAATATCCCATGGGGTATTTTCATCTGTATGTCCTACCTAGGTCCAACTCTATCTCTATCCCTCTGCAAAATTTCATTCTAATCACCTAGTAATTTTTGTGTGGAAACATAACAAACAAACATTCACACTTATATTAGAGAGTATGATTAAACATTATCTGCTGCGTGACGCACAATAATTTACTTAGTAGTATTTAGGTTTGCCTTATTATGTCTTCCAGTGGGCGGTAAGGAGCTGATGATGAAGTAGTTTTGCATTTGTACAATATTAGTGTAAAGAGGGCCCCAATGTCATTTTTGCCCCGGGGCCCTTGGTGACATAGTTACGCCACTGTCTGTCGTTTACCTTTTGGACTAAAAATTAGTACGGCCGCATTGATTCGAGCAATGGACCACGTTTTGGGAGAGGAGCTGCTGAATAAAATAATTGTCTACGTGGATGATGTGGTTATTGGAGCGCAAAATTGGGGTAATTACTTTGGATTGTTGGGTGAAGTACTGAGCATATTTAGAGAGTTCGAAATGACTATAAACGTGGAGAAATCACAGTTTTGCAAGTTCGAGTTAAAATTCTTGGGCCACATAATTACGCAGGAAGGAATAAAGCCAGACTTGGAAAAGATCGCGGCTATCAGAGACTGTCCTGCGCCAGTAACGAGGAAGCAATTAAAATCATTTATGGGAGCCGTGGGCTATTATCGTCGATTCGCAACAATTGAGGCACTTGCAGCGCCGAATATGCATGAGCTACTCAAAAAATATAGACCCTGGAAGTGGACCCCTGAATGCCAAAAAGAATTCATCAAAATTAAAGAAAGTAGCGTTAAGGCACTAATACTAGGTCATCCTAATATGTCATTAGATTTTTGTTTAGCAATTGACTCTGGTGGCGTTGGAATAGGAGCAGAACTCTACCAAATTAATGAACAGGGAAAACATTACACAATAGCTTTCGCCAGTAGGGTACTTAGCCCAGCAGAAAAGAGATACACTGTCACAGAACACGAGTGCTTGGCGGCAGTGTGGGCGTTTAAGAAATTTCATCTCTTTCTGGCAGGAAGAAAGACCTCAGTGTATACTGATCATCGAGCTCTGCAATTTATGAAACAAAGCAAGCTAATGCCAGGAAGATTAACACGCTGGACGCTATTCTTGCAACAATATGATTTCGATATAAAGCACATAGCCGGAAAAGAAAATGTTGTAGCTGACTGTTTGTCAAGATTGCCGATACAAGAAAGTAATAAGGACAAAGCGGACAGAATAACAGATGAAATAACGGTGATGCTTATACAAAATGTGCCGTTTGAAAATTATCTTAGAGAAAACTTTAGGTCAATAGTGGATTTGCAGAAGAAAGACGAGCGAATCAGAACAATAGTGCAAAAGATCTCCAATCCAGAGAATGTGCATTTACGCCAATACCACAAAATTTTTAGAGGAGCATTATACT
Organism: Locusta migratoria; assembly: GCA_026315105.1. NCBI lineage: Eukaryota > Metazoa > Arthropoda > Insecta > Orthoptera > Acrididae > Locusta > Locusta migratoria. The sequence continues at coordinate 730,462,334 of CM048744.1, read as the reverse complement.
TCAGGAAAGGCAACGATGATCAAGGCTGGAAGATATACGTACCAGAAGAAATTATAAACAAGCTTATTTGGTTCATACATCTGAAATTCGGACACTGCGGACCTGTTAGATGCAAAGCAAAATTGGAGGAAGTTACTTATTTTCCAGATATGTTGCGAAGGGTCAGAAAAGTTCTAAGAATTTGTAAAATTTGCCAAACCATGAAGCCCAGTACAACCACAATGCAAACCAAATGGAATGCCATTTTGCCAGCACAGGTGAATGAAATTATAGCGACCGATTTGCACGGACCAGTTATCAAATCTAGAGGTGGTTATCGATATGTTCTAGTGGCGATAGATGTACTATCGAAATACGTGATCATACGGCCGTTAAAGACAGCAACAGCGAAGACCGTCAGCAAAGAATTTGAGAAATATATACTGCCGAAGTAGTAATGTTAAGAAAGTGTTAAGCGATAATGGACCGCAATATGTGTCCGAGACTTGGAAGCAGATGCTGAGGAGAAATAAAATCAAGCCGATTTACATTTCACGGTACAGACCTCAGAGTAACATTTGCGAGAGGGTGATGCGAGAATTGGGACGATTTTTATGCACGTATGCCTACAAGAATCAAAAATCCTGGGACTTATACCTGAACGAATTTGAAGATGTTACCAACAACCTTGTACACACCTCAACTGGATACGAACCAATCAAGGTACAACAGGGTATACCAGCAAAGAACCCCATCCGAAGTATGATTGAGCTGCCAGTGAATAACTTCCGTATAAACAGAAGAAGAATACGATCTTTAGCTGTGCAGAATTTAAAGAAAAGTGCTGAGGCCAGGAACAGAACCCATAATAATACATATCCAGAAAGAAAATTTGAAGAAGGAGACCTTGTCTTACTACGAAACAAAAAGCTGGGTAAACCACATGATAACGGATGCAAGAAGTTTTACCAGTGGTATTTGGGACCCTACCGTGCAAACAAAGTAAAACATGCTAATGCTATGGAACTGGTGTCCATAAAGAACAACAAAAATGTAGGACACATTTGTGACATTAAAAAATTTTATCACTAGTATGTAAGTTATAATCATAATATTGTAAGGGGAACTACACTACAACTGAAAGATTGATGTGATAAACATGACTTGAAGATATTAATGTATTGTATAACTTATCATTTATTTTAATTGCTGTGTATGTGAATGTGAGATGAAAGACTGAAGCTAAGTCCCGTTTGCAGGTTAGCACACTATAAACAAAACAAGTCGATGAGACCTTGGTATGCGGACCTGCGGAGCGGCGACAATGCGCACTTGGAAATTAGACGTGCCGCCAGCGGCAGCCACTACCAGAGGCAACAATTGCGTCGCGCGGTCAGCCGCCGGCGCGAGCGACTTGAAAGCAGCCGACAGCAATGGGCGGTAGCAACTTCAAAGGAACACACACACACAGCTTCATCCAACGGGACTACGAAACGTAGCGTGTGAAGTGATGTGCAATAAAGTGGAGCTATCAAGCTCGGCCTTGAAGGTCAATTCAGTGCAGTGCTATTTTTTGCAGGTTTATACGCCGATAAGGTCACACCTCCGACGCATCCCAACATATCAAATTTTGTAAATAATGTAATGCAACTTCCTACCTTTGTACCTTATGTAATGCATTGTAACCAATATTATGTATCTTTATTTTATGTCATGTAATTTTTCCTATGTGAAATATGTGTTTTAAGGTAAACAAAATAAAAAAAATTTAAAAAAAAATTTCTTTATGTTTCTCAACCCGGGCTGGATGTAAGAGTACACCTATCGCTGTATCTTAGTTTGATTTAACGTAATGTATATATTGTCTTAAATTTGTTTATTTCATGTATTTTTCATTTCATGTATGCTAGATATATTTCTTATGTAACGTGATTTTCTATATTGAATCATTTAGTGTAAACCCGCATGAATGCAAGGACATTCTTATGCTGTAAGGTAGCAATGCGTCAGAGAAAATGTTGAACCTGTAGTAAAGACTGTCTTTGGTTCAGAAGTAGTAGCTGTGAGTGTCGCGCGGCTGAAGCAGTCGCGGTGCGGACTCGCCAAAGTAAAGACATAAATGCAGTCGCGGAGCGGACTCGCTATAGTAAACACGTAAATGGTTTTGTTGATGGTGCAGAGGCACGGTAGGCGCAGTGTGGCGCGAGTTTAAAGCAATCGTAATAAGCCTGAGAGGCGTACTGTTTAATGTATTGAAGGAAGTGCGCAATGAGTTTATTTATACTCGATCAGTGTAATCTTTTTTCATGTGTGCAAGAAAAGTAATTGTTTGGTATCAAGTCTATTGTCACCGAGTGTGATCGTTGTTATAGTAAGAGTACCTATTGTAATCATATCTGTCTTGTTTGGACTTCACGACGAAGACGATGAAAGCAGATGAGTACGTTTGTAACATTTTATTTTGTATGCATGTAAATGTAGTGTCAACCCAATCAGAACTTTGGTTCAATTATACATGACTTATTTTGAAACCAGTCTTATTTTTGTAAGTAGTTGTAGTCACCCCATTATCACCATTATTAGATTATGTTGATTATGCAAGCCTGTACATTGACTAACAAGTTCAATCATTTTCAAAGTAATTACGAAAAATGTTCAAATGTTTGTAGAGTCTATGGGACTTAACTATGGGGTCATCAGTCCCTAAACTTACAAACTACTTATGAACTACTTACAACTAAGGACGGCACAAATATCCATGCCCAAGGGGGGATTCGAACCCCCGACCGTAGTGGCCGTGCGGACTGTGACTGGAGCGCCTCAATCCCCTCGGCCACCGCGGCCGGCAAGTAATTACGATCAGTTTTAAAGAAATTGCTAGACGAGTTAAAGAATTGCTAAACGTGTTGCAACCACAGAGACTAGTAATTAAAGTGCAACAGAGTTTGCAAGTAAAGTAAAGTTGGTTTCATTTATGTAGAAAGTAACCAGGCTAACAGTAGTCAAAGTATTATAGTAGTTTTACCAGACTTGACTGAAGTAATTTTTTATGAAATACGTTAAATGCCAAACTCTGATCAGCCAGTTACACGCGTACGCTCCCCAGGCCCTGGAACCAATAAAAAAATAGTTTACGTAAAGTTTTATAAGGAACTTGAATGCTTTAAACAATAATATCAAAATTATTGAGAACTTTGATTGTAGTATTTGTGAAGCTCATTGCACCACGGAGTTTCACTGTATTGAGCTATTATCATTGCAATCATTACAATTTTGATTATAACACGAACACGCCATCACCACTACATGAATTCTGACACATTTATTAGTGAAGTTGTGCTGTTCGTGAATCGTAAGAGGTGCTAGTTGGAGGCTGTAGTCAATGCTAAGTTAGATAGGGCCAAAGTTAATTAATATCTTTTTTTATGCAAAATTTTTAACTTTCACTGCGAAAGTGTTGTTGCGACCCATTAGTTGTGATTTGCTGCAACATTCAATAACGAAATTATTATTACTATACTATAACGCATTCTAAATTTTGAGATTATTTGACGACCTCCAACAGGCAATTTTCTTACAACTTATGTTTTTTTTTTTTTTAGATGGACACCCTATATATTTTTCTTCAGCAATCCATAGCATGACAAATCACATAAACAATGGCGTTGATTGCATCGCAATATTCCAATTACATCCCGACATGTTGCGACGAGAAGTTGACGCTTGAAAAGCCCGAAATGCGCTGCTAGCGCACGTCCTGAGGCTCAGGCGTGAACCCCATGCTGCCCGTAATCGCGATGTGATTGACATGCGTAATCGCACTTCAATACTTACCAAGAGGTCCGAAACGAATAATACGATTGCTCACGCTTGACCAAAAACGGAATCTTTTGAAGTGTTGGAAAGGAAGGTTTGCAGCTGTTCAGGAAGAATCCGCAGACCTTTAAGCGCCTTTCCGTCACTGTGGATGAAACATGGATACATTACTATACTCCTGAGACCAAAGGACAATCTAAACAATCGGGTTACCAAGGGGGAAACTGCCCAAAAAAAGGCAAGCACTGGTCCTTTGACCGGAAAGGTTATGGCGACGGCTCTTTGGAATCGCAAGGGATAATCCTCATCGACTATCTGGAACAGGGTAAAACTTTTAGAGGTGCATGTTATTCATTGTTTCTGGACCGTTTGGAAACCGATCTGCAAAAAAAAAAAAAAAAAAAAAAAAAAAAAAAAAAAAAAAACGCCGCGATTGGCCCACAAAAAAGTCTTTTTCCATCATGACAATGCATCAGCACACACCTCAGCAGTTGTGGTCGCAAAATTATTGGAAATAGAATGCCAATTCGTTTCACGTTCCCCCTATTCTTCAGATTTGGCTCCCTCAGAATGTTATTTGTTACAAGTTTGAAGAAATAGCTGGCGGGATGTAGATTTCATTCAAACGAGGTGACTGCAGAAACTAATAGCTATTTTGCAGGCTTGGACAATTCCTATTATTCGGAAGGGATCAACAAATGAGAACAGCGTTGGACGAATTGTATAAGTCTAAAAGGAGACTATGTCTAAAAATAAAAATGATTTACCACAAATACCTTTGCAGGTTTAATTTTTGTACGGACTTTCCAAACGCTCCTCGGACGATCTGTCTTAAATCATTTCTTCGATCACCAACGTTCAATGAGGTTGCAGCCCCAAGAACCTTGTCAAAAACATCTTTCTGTTATTCTCTTGCTGACTATGGACTGTGGATGTAGATAGCGAAATGCTATGCTCCATGAATGCTCCATGAGAAGGGGCGCTATCGTTGACGCACTTTATTCCGCCCTCTGAGGCCTCTCCATGACGATCTTGAGCGGCGTTGTATCTCAGCCATTTATTAGAAAATCGTGTAATTTCAATGCTGAACTTCGCGGTTCTGAACTCCATCACCGAGTCATCAAACTAGGGAGTTTAAAGTAGGTAATAGGGGTTGCGACCAGCTTCGAAATCAGTTGACATGTGCATGGTACCTTCATCCAGAATTGTGTGCGGAATTTGGTGTCAGTGTAAAGTTATTAACCCACTTTAAACTTCACATGAATCTCTGAAGTCTTGACTTTTCTTTCCGAAAGCGTCGACACCATTTAGTACGTAGCGTTGTTAACCCAAGGCTGCTGTCGCAGGCTGCCACGCTTTTGCAACATCACAGAAGAAAGGTGTAGGCATCTTGAGATGAAACTTATACATCACAGTGGAAGATAAATACAACGTTTCGAAAACGCGACACTTAGGGTGCGCCGTATTCATATTTATTAACATGGTATCTAGTAAGAAAATTTACATGATGTATATTAGGTTTCAGGCGCCAACTAATATATATATATATATATATATATATATATATATATATATATATATATATATATATATATATATATATATATATATATCCACTCCCATGAACCACAGACATTGCCGAGGTGGGGTGGCTTGCGTGCCTCAACGATACAGATAGCCGTACCGTAGGTGCAACCACAGCGGAGGGGTATCTGTGGAGAGGCCAGACAAACGTGTGGTTCCTGAAGAGGGGCAGCAGCCTTTTCAGTAGTTACAGGGGCAACAGTCTGGATGATTGACTGAGCTGGCCTTGTAACATCAGCTAATGTGGCTTTGCCACACAGCTACTGCGAACGGCTGAAAGCAAGGGGAAACTACAGCCGTTATTTTTCCCGAGGACATGCAGCTCTACTGTATGAACATATGATGATGGCATCCTCTCGGGTAAAATATTCCGGAGGTAAAATAGTCCCCCATTCGGATCTCCGGGCGGGGACTACTCAGGAGGATGTGATCATCAGGAAAGACAATACTGGCATTCTACGGGTCGGAGCATGGAATGTTAGATCCCTTAATCGAGTAGGAAAATTAGAAAATTTAAAAAGGGAAATGGATAGGTTGAAGTTAGATATAGTGGGGATTAGTGAAGTTCGGTGGCAGGATGAACAGGATTTCTGGTCAGGTGAGTACAGGATTATCAATACAAAATCAGTTGGGGGTATCACAGGAGTAGGATTGATAATGAATAAGAAAACAGGAATGCGGGTAAACTACTATGACCAGCACAGCGATCGAATTATCATTGTCAAGATAGATACGAAGCCAACACCGATAACAGTAGTACAGGTTTATATGCCAACTAGCTCTGCCGATGATGAGGAGATCGAAGAAATATATGAGGAGCTAAAGGAAATTATTCAGACAATTAAGGGAGAGGAAAACTTAATTGTTATGGGAGACTGGAATTCGGTAGTAGGACAAGGAAGGGAAGGGAAGATAGTGGGTGAATATGGTCTGGGCAAAAGGAATGAAAGAGGAAGCCGCCTGGTAGAATTTTGCACGGAACATAATTTAGTTATAACAAACACCTGGTTCAAGAATCACAAAAGAAGGTTGTATACGTGGAAGAGACCAGGAGACACCGGGAGATACCAGATAGATTTTATAATGGTAAGACATAGATTTCGGAACCAGGTTTTGAAGTGTAGAACATACCCAGGGGCAGACATAGACTCTGACCATAACTTGTTGATTATGAACTGTAGGCTGAAACTGAAGAAACTACAGAAAGGTAGGAAAATAAGGAGATGGGACCTAGATAAATTGAAGGAACCCGAAGTTCTTAAGAATTTCAGAGGGAGCTTCACGCAACAATTGATAGAAACAGAGGAAAATAAAACAGTAGAGGAGGAATGGGTAAAATTGAGAGATGAAATAGTGAAGGCAGCAGAGGACAAAATAGGTAGGAAGGCAAGACCTACAAAGAATCCTTGGATATCACAGGAGATACTAAATTTAATCGATAAAAGGAGAAAGTATAAAAATGCAGTAAATGAAACAGGCAAAATGGAGTACAGACGACTAAGAAATGAGATTGTCAGGAAGTGCAAAATGGCTAAGCAGGAGTGGCTAGAAGGCAAATGCAAGGATGTAGAAGAATGTATAAATAGGGGAAAAATAGATACAGCCTACAGGAAAATAAAAGAAACATTTGGAGATAAGAAAAACAGCTCTATGAATATCAAGGACACTGATGGAAAACCTGTTCTCAGCAAAGAAGGGAAAGCTGAAAGGTGGAAAGAGTATATAGAGGGGCTCTACAAAGGAAATGAACTTCGAGACAATATTGTGGGGAGGGAAGATGATGTAGATGATGATGAAATAGGAGATACTATACTGAGAGATGAATTTGACAGAGCACTGAAAGATCTAAGTCGAAACAAGGCCCCTGGAGTAGATGATATCCCGTCAGAGCTACTGAAGTCTCTGGGAGAACCAGCCATGACAAAATTGTTTCACATTGTGTGTAAGATGTATGAGACAGGTGAAGTACCCTCAGACTTTAAGAAAAATGTTATAATCCCCATTCCAAAGAAAGCAGGTGCAGACAGGTGTGAAAACTACAGAACCATCAGTTTAATAAGTCATGGTTGCAAAATATTAACACGGATTATATACAGAAGGATGGAAAAGCTGGTAGAAGCCGACCTCGGGGAAGATCAGTTTGGGTTCAGGAGAAATGTAGGAACACGGGAGGCAATACTCACTTTACGGCTTATCCTAGAAGATAGATTAAGAAAAGGCAAACCAACATTTCTAGCTTTTGTAGATTTGGAGAAGGCTTTTGACAATGTTGATTGGAATATACTCTTTAAAGTTCTGAAGCAAGCAGGAGTAAAATATAGGGAGCGTAAGGTTATTTACAACTTGTACAAAAACCAGACAGCGGTTGTCAGAGTTGAAGGGCATGAAAGGGATGCAGTGGTTGGAAAGGGAGTAAGACAGGGTTGTAGCCTTTCCCCACTGTTGTTCAATTTGTACATTGAGCAAGCTATAAAGGAAAGCAAGGAGAAATTTGGAGAAGGAATTAAAGTTCAGGGTGAAGAATTAAAAACCTTGCGTTTTGCCGACGACATAGTAATTCTGTCAGATACAGCAAAGGACCTGGAAGAGCAATTGAACGGAATGGACAGTGTGCTGAAAGGTGCATATAAGATGAATATTAACAAGAGCAAAACTAGGGTAATGGAGTGCAGTGTAAGAAAATCAGGTGATGCTGAAGGAATTAGATTAGGTAACGAAACAATAAAGGAGGTAGAGGAGTTTTGTTACTTGGGCAGTAAAATAACAAATGATGGTCGCAATACAGATGATATAAAATACAGAATGGCAATGGGTAGAAAGGCGTTTTTGAAAAAGAGAAATTTGTTAACATCGAATATTGATTTAAGCCTAAGGAAGTCCTTTCTGAAGGCATTTGTATGGAGTGTTGCCTTGTATGGGAGTGAAACATGGACGATAAGCAGTGTGGACAGAAAGAGGATAGAGGCTTTTGAAATGTGGTGCTACAGAAGAATGCTGAAGATTAGGTGGGTGGATCGCGTAGCTAATGAGGAGGTACTGAACCGAATTGGGGAGAAAAGAAATTTCTGGCATACCTTGACTAAAAGAAGGGATAGATTGGTAGGACACATTCTTAGACATCAAGGAATTGTGAATTTAGCGTTGGAGGGAAGTGTGTGGGGTAAAAACCGCAGAGGAAGACCAAGAGATGGATACAATAAGCAGATTCAGACAGATGTAGGTTGCCGTTCTTATGTGGAAATGAAGAGGCTTGCTCAGGATAGAGTAGGGTGGAGAGCTGCATCAAACCAGTCTCTGGACTGAAGACCACAACAACAACAACATATATATATATATATATATATATATATATATATATATATATATATATATATAAAGCTGCTCGTTTGCTATGGAAGAAAATTCGTAATCGGAGGGAGCTGAACAACAGTTACCACACAGCAGGTAAAGAAATAAAAATTGTACACCCGGACGTTGAACGTCCGATGTTATCTATGATGGGAGATTCCACCTGGGAAATAGTATTTATACTCAAAATGGGGGGCGACGTGCCACGGAAATGCACTCCTGCTTCCTACATCCAATACGGGCGTTCCTCTAACCCGTCTTCCACTCTCCACAGCATCGATGTGCACGGCCGGGCCTGTGCCGTCAGAGAATCACTTGGAAGATGGATGGCGGACTGTGGTCTTCGACGATGACAGCAGATTCTGCCTCCATGCAGGTGATGGTCGTTTGCGCGTACGACATACTGCCCGTTCGACGCACTGGCTCCACCACAGGTCTTTTGGACCGAAGTGCAAAAAGCTACAACTCTCGTTCACCTTGGTGTTTGTGGAGGAGATAATGTCTAGCACTTGGTACGTGCAGAACGTTGTAACGCCCGTTGTTTTTTCCTTCTTCCAACTGGAGGGTGATGTGTTGCTCCAACAAAACAATGATCGCCCAGAAACAGCGTGAAACTCAACGTACAGCAGCTTCGCTGGCCAACACGATCTCAGTTCTTACGTCCAGTCGATCACGTGTGGGCAGTGGCGCAGACACGGGAGGGGGAGGGCTTTGCGCTGCCTGCCAACATAACACAAGCAAAATATTTGTCTTACGTAGCGTTGTACTGAGTTTGGGAATACGCGCACGTTGTATAGTGTGTTTCAGAATGTTCTTGATGTCAATTACGTGTTTCCCCGTGCAGAATTTTGGTGCTATGAGACTAAATGCCTAATATGAATCGTCCGATTCCAATATCGGTAAGATATCTTATTAATCACACAGGTCGGAACCGAAATTTGAAATAGCACACAATAATAAATCGAACGTAACTATAATTTGTCAAGTACAAGTGAACTAGTCTTATGTAGTTAGCGAACGAACTAGTTCGGAAGAGAGCTCCCACAGGCGAACTACGCGAACTAGTTTGCAGATCCCTCGCCTCTTAGTTCGTCCGCTCCTTTTACGAAGACCGAAGACTGGCGGAGAGCAGCGAGAGCGCGTAGAATCGCGTGATTCCCTTCTGCCAGTTATCGTAATTTCGAGCTGAGATGCAGCTCATCTGTAGTTTCATAGTTCACTGCCACAAATTTTTTTTTTCTAAGGTATTCAGCAGTGTCATAACAAAAGATAGAGCTCTTTTAGTAGCGGGAGCAAAAGCCAAAAAGAGCGGACGAACTAAAAAGAGCGCTCTACTTCGCGGCCGAGCAGCGAACTAAAAGGAGAGCTACCGATCGCGAACTAAAATATGCGCGATTGGTCGCGAACTAAAATATGCGCGATCCGTCGCGAACTAAAACATGCGTTACCGGTCGCGAACTCTTATGCCAAACATATCTCGCTTCTTAGATCGTTGGATTCTTTTCCGAAGACCGACGGGCAGGAGCGAGAGGCCGCTCAGCAGAATTAAAAATCACATGTTTGCCTTCTGCTGATGAGAGCCATTTCGAGATGAGCGTCTGCCTGCTAGATTACATAGTTCAGTGCTACAAAATTTCTCTTTTGAAGTATTCTGCACTCTGCAATATCTGACTAATAATTTCCATAACGCCAAGATATAGAGATAAGCCTAAACTTAAACGCGAGAAATATCCACAAACTGTTTCTTTTGGTTTGCGTGATATCGTTAGCGGCTCACGCAGCAAGCGCATGAAGCAGCTAGGTGGGGGAACTTCTTCCTCCACCTGCAAGCACAGATCACGCCGATCAGCCGCCAGTGGGAGCGGACGAACTAAAAGAACAAACTAGTTCACCAAAGTGAGCGCTCCCGATCGCGAACTACTATACGCAAGTCTAAAGTGAACGTGACTGTGGGTTGCCAACCTGATGTCGCCACTGAGAACGTGTGCTGCTGATACTGTGAGCGGTTTTAATGCCCACCGCGACCTGCTTTGATGCTGTCACTATTTTTACTACTATTCTGAATGTACGAGCCGATTGTTGATATGAGGCGCAATAGAGCCTCATGTTAATTACACTGTACAGATCTTTCTCTCTAGTAACACAGAAGTTGCTTAATTATTTTACGAGCTGATTACATACACTCCATTTCCATCACGTTGCTCCCCTTCCACTTTCAAATTAATGCAAGCTTACTCATTTTATTTCTTGTTCAATTGTTTTCGTAGTATAATTTGTTAAATAATAAAAATTTAAAATAAATTATAGATTAATAAATTAAATATGCTTTATTGAAAAAAATAAGACCTCTTCCAGAACCAAATCCTGGCTGCGCCACTGCCTGTGGGATATGATTGGACGACAACTGACACATCACATCAGCCCACAACTCTTGAAAAAGTATGGCAATTTGGTTATAACTTGTTAAATGAGATTTGTATTTTTTCAAACATTCCGAAAAACAGTTTGAAATTACTCACCCTGTTTAAAATCAATCAAGTTTGATGTCGTGTTGAATCCATGTGCTCAGTTACTTTTATAATATGTGGATGATGAACAGCAATCAGTCGGAAGTAGGCTATTTCTTCATTGTCGCAAATGTACATTTCGCTCTATGTATGTCCATTATCAGTGCTTAAAATGTAGTTTCAGTTAAACAATTCAGAACACACGTTTACGTTCACTGACAAGGAAAGTACATGGGCTCGAACAAACATATCTGTATGCACGTTTGCTTACAGGATCTCTACGTACACCTCAATGTGCTAGTGGGTGTCATTTTTATGCAAAACTCTGCAATTATACACTAGATAGCACTGTAGATATAATTGTAGACGCCATACGCACTGCAGAAATCTTAACTATAACTTATGTAATAATCATCGTACATGTTCTTTAGCGTATTCTCATCAAAAGTCGTGATGATAGTTGCAACTTTAACCTTCTTCTCGGAAGACTGTATTCACTGCCACTGCTTCCATCGCCTCTTCCCGCACTTACCGTAGCACTACCGCTTGCAATGATTTGTTCGTCATTATCATCCCTATTATCATCATTATGTGTTAGTGTTACAACAGTATCTAACTTATGTTCATATTTCTGTACCATAACAGATACGAGAAAGCATGCGAATGATTCATCTTCTACACTAATACCATCTTCAGGAAGAAGGGTTCTTCGTAACTTCATCTCAACCAATCGCAGGATTGATTACCAATCGCCGCCTCATCTGACGCTTTAACGCACAAATAACGTCAGAAAACACAACTTTGGAGACACACTGCACCGTCCCTACAGGCGAACCGACAGGTCAAAGTGCAGTGTGGCAAGGCACAGGCAGAGGCCTCTAACGGACGACTGCAGAGTTTTGCAGATGCGGGAGTATCACTAGTGCAATAAGGGACCTTCACATTACCTCTCATACGATTTTGGTGTATATGTGTTTGTTCGAGCCCAAGTACTTTCCTTGTGAGTCAGCTGTTGTTAACAGTCGTTTTGTGCCGCACCAGCCCGTCCGGAGTGGCGTTTAGCGGTGTGCTCCCCGAGGCGCGCGCAGTGGTGCTGGCGACCGTCAGCAGATTTTTGTATGGAGCCATTGCGGCACGCCCGGCGCCAGCTAGGGAACGGGGCCGCGGCTGGGGCTGACACACTTCCCGTGGGAAGTGGATCGGCCGAGCCACGCCGTCCGCAGACCGCGCCGCCGTCTGCACTCTGCATGCACGCCGTCGTGCCGAGGGGCACAAAACGGCGCAGCTTCTCGCAGGTATTATCTCGCCTGATGATCCGATACAGCAAGTATAAATGCCGCACCAATAACGAGAGGTGTCACTGTCATAAACTATCAATACACCACACAGTGCGAACCACAACTGGCTCTTTATTCACACGAAGTGATGGGTGCTATCGACAAGGGTTCGCAAATCGATTCCGTATTTATTGATTTCCAGAAAGCCTTTGACACTGTACCTCACAAACGGCTTTTAATCAAATTGCGTGGTTATGGTATATCGCCCCAAATTTGCGGTTCGATAGGAGATTTCTTGTCAGAGAGGACACAGTTCGTAGTAATCGATGGCAAAGCATCGACTAAAACAGAAGTGATATCCGCCGTTCCACAGGGCAGTGTTATTCGTCCTCAACGATTTAGGGGAAAATCTAAGTAGCTCTCTTAGGTTGTTTACATATGACGCCGTCATTTACCGTCTAGTAAAATCATCTGAAGATCAAATCCAACTGCAGAACGATCTGAATAAGATATCAGTATGGTGTAAAACAGAGGAAGGCAACGGCATACCACCTCCAAACAGGACCATGCCTAGTAAAGCACTGTGGTGTTCAAACCAATCTTCGGATTGTTGACTGCCTTACCTTTTTATGGTGTAAAAATTGGCAATTGACTCTAAATAATGAGAAGTGTGAAGTATTCAACATGAGTACGAAAAGAAATCCGTAAACTTTGTTTACAAGATAAATCAATCAAAAGTGAAGGCCGTGAACTCCACAAAATACCTAGGAATTACTATTACTTCAGACTTAAATTTGGTAAGAACACGTAGATAATATCGTGGGAAAGGCGAACCAGAGGCTGCGTTTTATTGGCAGAACCCTCAAAACATGCAACAGAACTACAAAAGAAACTGCATACACTGCGCTTGTCCGTGTATTTTTGGAATATTGCAGCCCAGTGTGGGATCCTTATCAGGTGGCTTTGACGGAGGACATCGAAAGAGTCCAAAGAAGGGCAGCTCGTTTAGTATTGTCATGATACAGGGGAGACAGCGTTACGGAAATGATACAGGATCTGAGATGGGAATCATTACAACAATGGCGCTTATTGCTGCGGCGTGGGCTACTTGCGAAACTCCAACCCCAACATTGTCCTCCGAATGCGAAGATATAATTGTTGAGTGCCCCCTACATAGGTAGAAAAGAACATCAAAATAAAATACGAGAATCAGAGCTCGAACGGAGAGGTCAGGTGTTCTTCCTGCGCACGGTTCGAGAATGTAATGGGAGATAAATTGTATAATGGTGGTTTGATGAAAGCACTGCCAGGCACTCAAATGTGATTTGCAGTAGTTGTAAATGTAGATGTAGTGGGTACTGGCCGTGAGATCTAAGGCGCCTTGCTGCTAAGTGCGCATCTATTTCCATTGGAGGTTCGAGTTAGGCGGCCAACTTTATCAAAACTCAATGCGGGACATTTCGAGGATGTGAAGGAAGACTAAGATCACGTGACTCATTGTGCTAGTTATTCTGAAACTAGGAGAGAAATTTAAGTGGGCAGACTAGGCATACACATTCACTTTTAAAGTATCATATTATGTAACATGAGTGACATTTTATTCTTAATTTTCCATATTTATTTTCAATTCATTAATAGTTTCTCACTCATGTCCTATTCTGAATTTCAGAGTCTGACAATTTTTACATTTTCTTTCTCCGTTTCGTTTTTCCGATCACCGTTGTCTGTACTACTTCTATTTGTTCCAGCTCTTACAGCATCGTGCTCCACAGATTTTGATAACCAGCTTACTCCGCCTTGCAATAATCTAGAATTAAATTTGATAAGAACTACTTTTTTAAAACCATTTGAACTACTATATTATAGAAGTTATTTAGATGAAAGGCAGAGGTTTTTTTTTTTTTTTTGTGTGTGTGTGTGTGTGTGTGTGTGTGTGTGTGTGTGTGTGTGTCTTACTACATGCAATGCTCACTCACTTTCGTCGTTGCATTTTCAGAATTTCACCACCTATTTATTCCTGAAGGAAGTAAGATGAATGCTGATACTGTATTTGCATGTCAGATTTTACATACGTTTATGCAAACTGTAATAATATTACATCATGTTTCCCACCTTGAGCACCGAAAAATATTCCATTGTACTTATTGAAACGTACTTAAGAAGGCACAGAAAGTATGCCAAAAACATGATTTTGTAATAAGTCATCCTATGACCAAATGCAGTATCATCTTAAAACGGAAAGAACTTACACTGCTAGCGAATTTGTCATTTGCAAATAGTCAGAGATGTTATCATTATTTTCTTTTGTATTTATTTAAGAAGACTGTCATTTATTCGCAAATGATGCATTGTGAAGTTGACTTGCAAGCGGTATTACCTAACCGTAAACAAATAGTTCCGGCTAGTGCTCATAGACCAACAATTTTTAAATTACTGGAATGCGGGAATGCGAGACGCTTTTGCCATTTTGCGGGACATTTTCAATAATTATAGCAATCCGGGACAACGAGACCAAATGCGGTACTGTCCCGCAGAATCCGGGACGCCTTAGGTTCGAGTCCTCTCTCAGGCATGTGTATGTGTGTGTTGCTCTTAGCATAAGTTGACGTCAAAGAACTTGAATTTCATAGAGTGACGATATGTCCGCAATGTTATTTACGGTAGTGTTTTTCAACCTTTCTGAGTTCGCGACCCCCTTCCAAGTAAAAATATTCTGGCGAACACCCGCCCCCCCCCCCCCGCCCTCACCGTACTGTAACACAACTAGGTAAGTGAATTCAAAGACAGCGAATTTTATATCGTCTTCTGTTAATAACAGATTATTCTAAAAAAATTACATTTCTGCATTATAGGGTGTATGTTGTAGTCTATTTTCCGGAGGGTAACACGTTATCCTATTTTTACATAGATTTCGACAGAAAAATATATGTTGCATGATGAATGTTTCGCGTTGCAGGGAAGATTCGGAAGCGAATTATGCTCCTTAAATACCCCTTACAGGCAATTTGTAAAGAAGTTGAGGTTTTATCAAATTTGTCAAAATCACTTATTGCCTCTCCTTAATTTAGCCGTCGATTGGTTCCTGAAAATAGTTTTTCAGGGTTTTCGTTTATTCATCGTTAACAAGGCGTATTTATTGTAAAAAAAAGTCTGTTCTATTCAAATGAGAATTGATGATAGCAAGGATTTACGTAATTTTCGTATAAAATAAATTTCCTTTTCTCTGGCAATTTTGTGCACTGATCTGGTTTGATCTGGTTGTTTTATGATGCAAGTACTTCCTCTTTTGACCGCGACCTCTCAAAGAAGCCTGATTGGCTGGCAGCTGGTATTGAACATCCATTAGAGAATTTACACAGTTCCACTTTTTAAATGAGTACTGACTACGGGGGCGGACACGAACTGAGCAACATAGATGTGGTCGAGATAGGCCTCACTAATCCCCGCACACGAATTGAGCGACTTTCCCTTCAGGTAGAAGGGCACAGACCTAAAAGGTGCGACCGGCAGCACCGCCTTAGAGCACCGCCTTAGACCCTTTACACTTGTTTCTGCTGCTTAGGTCGCGTCCGCCCCTGACAGCATGTAGTGGCGAAAAGTTCTGTTAAACGTATAGGAGAGTGATACTGAATAGGGACAGTATTCTATGTTTAGCGAAATGGGTCAGATGTTCCCTGTGAATAAAAATTTCACCTTTAAACACTATACTGAAGTGAAATCAACTGGCGAGTAGGGCTGGAGATGCTCGAAGAACAACTGCAATGGCAAAATTTATACAACAGGGAAGAAACAAAATTTTCAGTACAAGGCTTAAGTGCCATCCGAAATTACCTAAACTAGAAGACAAGGTACACTTGGCGGGCAATTCCATTAACATGAAGACAATATAAGACGAGGAATTTCTACTAAAAAATTATCGTGACTCAGGATTGATTTTTTAACCGGTGTCAGATCTTCGTGGGAAGACCATAGTTCTGATGGATGACACATCTTATTATGCTCCAAAATATTTCTTGCAGTTACAATTAATGAATACAGCTTCTTCTTCTTCTTTATCGTAGCCTTGTCCCACATCAAGCAGGGTCGGCATTGTTCTTCTGGATCCTTCTCCTCCTTAATACTCTATTCACTGCTTCTCCTTTCTTCCATCCTTTCTCCCTTAGGTCCCACGCTATTTCGTGATTAATTTCGAGGCAGCAATCCACGAAGTTGTTAATTCAGTCTTCCCTCAAAGTGAAATGGCTGCACGTCTCATCTCTCGGCCGTGGCGGAGCGGCCGAGCGCATTGAGGCGCTATGCTGCGATGCGCGAGGCCGTTACCCGTCGGGGGTTCGAATCCCCCCCCCCTCGGGCATGGATGTTTGTGCCGTCTGTAGTATAAGCTAGTTCATAAGTAGTTTAGGGACAGATGACCCCGTAGTTAAGTCCCATAAGCTCTACAAACATTTGAATTTTTTTTTCTCATCTCTCTCCCAAACTTGGTAAGTTTTCTTTTATTCCATCTTAACGCTACGAACACACTATAGTTTTGCTTGAGACTCTATGCAGTGTTAAGTGTTTTTCTTCCCGAACAGACTACACATTCCTTTCAGACGTTAAGGTGTACACAGAGTTGTCTACAGTGTGTTATCAAATGATTATTTAAGGCTATTTACCACATCGCAAAAACTGCATAGTATTTGTATCTTTGTTAACTGTCCACCACCGAATTGTAGTAACAAATCTGGACAACGCGCCCATTCAACTTATTAAAAATTCTGTATAATAACGATTTTACATTCCACTTTAGTTACATGACGCTAGTAAAAGACATTAGTTTTCAAATACGATTGTCTGCGTCAGTAGATGTTATAATACACTAATGGTACACTGATTAGAAAATATTGCGAGACGTTTGGAAATCAAGATTGTGGTTCGAATTCATTCCATAGCAGTAGGTACAGAATCTATCAGTGTAAAAGGTATAACAATTTTAGCGTTTATCTTACTTTTAAAAAAATGTTTAAATATGTTTTTCTAGTGCCACTTGGTGCACTGAGCAAACATATTTTTCCTTCGTTAGTATTTATGGATGGCATTAAGGTAATTTCGACAATTTTCAAATGAATACTGTCTATTGATTAATTGTAACAGCTTTTATTTTCCATAAAACGTCTTTGCTCACGAAATTATATGAATGAGTAAAAGCCACATACTGAAATACGCATACATTGCTGCTAATTACTACCAAACCAATTGTTTGATTTTTTTCCATGAGTTGTATTGAAATCCTTTTTTCTTCTTCTTTATCAGGTGGCGTAAAATTTAGACTTTTGGACTTGGAACATTTCACAAGCATAAAGAGCGTAAAAAAGGGAAATGGCCTCACGATTGCTTTTATTTAATGCACATAAAACACGAACAGGTAGGAAGTGCGTTTTGTGATCGTATGAGTATCATGCCAGAAGATTCATTACTGACGCAGTCCTCTAACTGCCTATTGGAAAATCATATTGACGAGAAAAATGCATGTTTCTCGCCTTTTATTTGAGCAATCGAATCCTCTGCAATTTGGGGAACGACGGACGCATGCAAGAGTTTTCATTTTCGTTTTAATTCAGACCGTAGATCAACTCACCCTTTCAACATTTATGATTTTATGAGCACTTTGAGAAGAGTACAGACAATCACATTCGATTGAGTAGTGTTGAGTATAGTTTCTTACCCAAAACGGACAGGAGAACCAGAGAGAGACAAATATGGATTGATAAAAAAATGTGCAATCGAGAAATGGCGAATTTGATCGTTTGCACTTTTTAAAGGTGTTTCCTACAAATTTTGTTTCCATAAATTCAATAAATTTCCTGAAAAAGTTGGCAAAGGAGCCTGCAGGTGCGCAGCTGAGCAGGTAAAAGTTGCTCAGTTCGTGTGAGCCGGACTACGGATGTGTGTAGTTCCGTCTGTCTCTCCAGACTTTAGCAAAGCTGCGAACTGACGAGCCTGAAGTGTACTTCCTAAAAATTCGGTAATTAAATCTAACGAGCCTGTCTGTAATACAGTTCCATATCGAAGTATAACAGTTAGTTGAGGTATGCAACAAGTAAAGTGCCACTTTGAAAATATTTGTGTTGATTCTAACACAACTGCATGGTCTAAATTTGCTGAAAAACGTATACAGCGAACAATAAATTGTTATAACCAACAGTCATGATTACGGATTTGAATCTGTTGTTAACGTCTTTTAACAACTGCTTTGATAACGGCTAGTGACATTTATCTGATGTTGATTAAACGTATTAAGTCCACTTACTTGTGAAATTGCAGGCAAAGTGTTTCGTTGTGAAGTTTGGTAGATGAAGTTTCAGTACAAAGACGAAAATGAAAACAAAATATTGCAGTTAAGAATGAGTGTAGATCAGCTGCTACAAAAGCATTCCACGCCGAATGAAGGTATCGTTAATAACTTTCGCTTTTACGATACTGAAAGATGTAAGGGTTGGTGGTCAAAATTTGAGTACAACGACAAAAGTGACAACAGAATACTGCAATTAAAGATGGGCCTGGGTCAGCGAAATAACGCGACCTTAACAACTTACGTTGTTGCCACGCTGATATAAGTAAATATTTGTTACAAAGAATGCAGACATTTAACTAGTGAAAAAGGTATGACTGTTACTATTCCTTCCGCACTTTGCACTGATAATATGTTAACCATGCTTGATGAAGTACTGATTTTAACGAAGATGTAGAGACTCAGAAGTATTTATTTTACTTCATTATTCAATAGATGAGATGCTCCTTCATCAATCACAGCAGTAACAAAAGAAGAAAATCTCAAAAACACACGGATACTACGTAGAAAACTGAGCATACTTTATGGTGTGTACTTGAAGGGAATTGCAGAATAGAACGTCTAAAGCATCACTCTTGGACAGCTGAGTGACATTAGTCCGTAATTTTGTTTATGTATAGACAGACAGAGATCAACCAAGGCAAAACGTTTTAGGTATATTTCAGAAGCAAATATGTTATAGAAAATATACTCTAAATTCAATATACACCAAATACAGCGCTTCATGTTCAAAAACAACAAACAATAGACAGACTCCTCTTAAGTGAAGTGACCAACGTCAATATAGCGGCCGAGTTTCTGAAGCTTGCCGCAAAGAGCGCTATAACTCGTGTGTTAGTCACTCTATGAAATTTAAGCTCGTTGGTTTCAAATGTTCTATGTTTGTAACTCTAACGGACTTAACTGTTGCGTTAATCACTCCCTAGGCTTACAAATTTCTTAGACTAACTTATGCTAAGGAAAACACACCCATGCCCGAGGGAGGACTCGAACCTCCGACGTCTCTCCGTAGAAAGGTGTATAGAGCGCTCGGCCACTCCACAGCGGCTCTCATTGGTTTAAGCAGTTTGTAAGTCCCTAGAGCTTTCCAAACTGGGTGTCGCGACACTCTGGGGTGTCGCGTAGTAATATAAAGGGCGTCGCGAGACTAATAAATTTATACTCTAAACAAAAAAAAAAAAAAAAAAAAAACTTGTCATAAAATAACACAAAATATCCTTCTCTTCATACCACCGTGAAGACTTGCCTGCAGCTAATCATCCTTCTCTTCATTCAGTGCACCACAGATCACGTATTAAAGGAATGATCGGTGCACATTAATTATGTGCTCAGCCGCTAGGCGGGAGCTCTGCTTCAGCAGAAGTCACTCAGGGTTCGTTAAGCAGCTGCGCATGCGCAGAGCTGCTGCTGATACTCGATAACAGCTCTTCCCATGCTCAGTTTGCTGGAGCAGGCAGCTGCTTGAACGAACCTTCACTGTAGTCTGCTTTCCTTCTCAAAAAGCTGCAACTGAGCGTTTTTTAATGAATTTGTCAAAGCCACGTCACCCTCGGTAGCGTTTCTTACAATTAAATGTCGATCAATGACACAGTGGCTGTAAAAGCTGTCACAGATTGTAAAAGCAGTCAGGATTGTCCACGGACTAAAGCTATTCAGTAGCGATCTTTAGTATGGAGTACGGCCGGGTGATTAACGGAGAGTAGTATTTTAAATGCAGCGATCGTTGGTATGCGTTAATATTTTTTTCTCTCAATGTCCTGTATGTAACAGATTCTGGGACCAGAAATGACATTCAAATTCTTACTTGTCACAAATATTTACCCATTTTTTCCGAATATGTCGGGATTTCCGAGGTCGTAGTGAAGCAAGAACCTAACAATAGAACTTAAATAATAATTCGTTACTGTTCATGATTACATCCCCTTTATTTCTGAAAATAGTGTGATAATATTGAACTAAAAGGAAACACCCACTGTGCTGTCTAAATCAAAAATCCGAGCAAGTTAATTTCCAGATGCCGTTTTCAATCGACCCAGCAAAACCGCATCTGGCCCTGACATGTACACACGACAGCGAAAAACGGTAACCGAAATTCAGTTTTCGCGTTTCGGAATTTGGGTTGCATGTAGAAGAAGAAAGTATTAATGTGTGAGTTAGGCATTGTCGTCGGCGGTGTTACTCTGTTGCAGATCTCCGTAGTTCCTAATGTTTGCTTTTCTATTCTACGTAATTGCTGCAGCCAGGATCAACATTAAACATGTCAATGCGAACGAGGATTTCAGTTTCGTTTACAAACTACATTTAGGCGATTATTTCCGTCCTCCCCCCCTCCCCCCAGCTAGAACCATCTGAATTCTCCCATATGTATTTATATTGGTGAAAGGGTGTCGCGCAAAACTGTAAGCTATAAAAGGGTGTCGCCATGAGTGAAAGTTTGGAAAGCACTGGTCTAGGGCAGGGCCGGCGCAAGGCACGTGCGAATAGTGCGGCCGCACGGGGCGGCTCGTCAGGTGGACAAGGTGAGGGGAATTCTGTGTCAACTCGTTTTTCTGTTTTGAGAGTAGCCATTGTGGTGTTTGTATGGTCGCTGACTATAAAAGCTATTTTTTCAATTGTTGCCTTTTTTTTAAAAGAACCGTCTAGCCATTGTTGCGTTTTTACGAACGAAAAATACAGAACTGGTATTAACATTGGCCTATGGAGTCAAGCCCGATCACGCACAATTTAATTGCTTTTCATAACCTTGGAAACAGAGGCCGGCCACAATTTATTATAAGTCGCGATTATAGACTAAACTGATGTAAAAGGGAAGTGTGCAATGCAGATAGACTGGACAAATTGTAGAGTAAAATACCTGGGGAAAAAAATCCCACTGGCGTGTTTTACGGCGTACTTAAGATTTGTATGTAGTTTTATGATATTTTGCAAACATTTCGGACAAAAATAATAAAAAAGTTTATGGACGATACGATTATGACTCTGCTATTGTGATTATATCTATGCACCCAACACGTAATATTCTTTCTTATCATATATTTAAAAAAAAAAAAAAAAAAACAGCCATAATTATTTGATATTTGAGTTTAGGTTCAATCAACATACTCTTTTTGAATTTTTACCTCTTTAAACTATTATTTTAATATCTCTCCAACATTTTCATTACCTTTTTCCATTAAAATACTATAACCTCTCTCACCTTGGAAGTTTGTTCTAAGTTAATTTCTTTGCCTGTACTGGTTACGTCTGGAAGGAACGTAGCGTACATCTGGCGTTCGGATGAGTGACTATGGCGTGGAAGGAACACAGCGTACATTTGGCGTTCGAAAATCAGTCACGTGACATCTCTCGGCCGAAACCTTGCCCGAAACTCTCTTTTGCATACGCCTTCTTGCTTTCTGTATTTGATTATTTTCTTATTATAACTCGATCGTTGTCATTTCAAAGCAATGGTGAACTGAAAATTATCAGAAACACGTCGTTCTTAGGACAATGAATTATAATCTAATGCTACAAATGTCATGTTACGAGTTAACATATGTCATCGATGGTACGAGAATTACGGGTTACTCTCGAAGCTGTTCGCCGTAGCGTATTGAGCGGCGAATTAGTTTGTGATGTACGAACATGTTAGACGGTTGTTCAAAACATGCTAGGGCAAGGTGGCTAATCGCGCTCGGTCAGAGGGTTGCCGGCGTGGTACCTCAGCCTATGGGTGAGTAGGGGAATAGCGAACACTTCAGGCATTTAATTTTTCTCCCAAATGGCTTGCCCTAATTTTAACTACATTAGTGCCAATTAAAGTACGTTTAGTATATATATATATATATATAGTTCGTGAGTCTATGTGTCATTAATTTATATATAGTTTGCGTATCTTTAGGCGCAATCTGCCTTCTAGAAAAATTATGCTAAAAATTTGGAAAAAAGCGATCTTTGACATCATTTTTCTATTAATTTATATACTTTTAATCTCTAAACCTTGGCACTGTTCGGTATTGCCCGCCACGTCGGGTAATGGTAAAAACGTTTATTCCAATACAAATAACAATAGAAATTAATAATCCTCACAACATTTCAAAAGCAACACCTGGTTTATTAAACATTAAGGCAAATGTAGTAAAGTAGTAGAGCTCTATTATAAGGACAATTAGGATAAGTATTAATAAAAAAATAGACAACATAAGTTTTTTCTGTTTGGCACATTCCACTTTGGATAAGGAAATCATATCAGTCTTACAAATCACAAGTGCCACTTAATTGTTTTGCGTAAGTATCACACTGGTACCTCTCTAGAGTGTCCCAGCCAGAGCACAAAGGATGTGCCCTCATTCCACATGAAGTGCATCTGTACCAAAGTTCACCATCCTGCCAAAGTCATCAGTGACGAAACACTTTTCTTTGTCGGTCTCCATATCGTGAAATTCATCATCATCACACAAATCGACGTCGTTTAAATCTTCTTCCGATGAGGATTCAAATTCCTTGAGGAATTTTTTCTTAGCCTTTGGCGCGACTTTCATTGATAATTTCCCTTTTCCGGCCGGCCGCGGTGGCCGAGGGAACGGGACTAAAGCGCTCCAGTCACGGTCTGCACGGCCACTGCGGTCGGGGGTTCGAATCCCCTCCCCCCCGGGCATGGATATTTGTGCCTTCCTAGTTCGTAAGTAGTTCATAAGTAGTTTGTAAGTTTAGGGACTGATGACCCCGTAGTTAAGTCCCATAGACTATACAAACATTTGAACATTTTTTTCCCTTTTCCGGTACGGACACCTCCAGTGTTTATTTAGACCAATTGGCTGTATTTGTTGTACGTTTGCGATTGCTTAGCATCTGGAACAATTAATACCACTATAAAACGTGTACAGTAAACAACAAGTATGGGGAGGATAATGCCGAATAAACAGCGGGAATACCGAACAGTGTACACCATTACATGCACCTAGGACTCCATCTCAAAAAAAAAAAATAACTTGTGAAGAAACGGATGCCTATTTATTTAAATCTCAACTACATTCGTATCTATGAGCATATTATTAAAATATCAACACTGAATAATAACATATACAGGCCTCAACCACCCACATGAACCACAGACATTGCCGAGCTGGGGTGGCTTGCGTGACTCAATGATGCAGATAGCCGTACCATAGGTACAACCACAGTGGAGGGGTATCTGCGAAGAGGCCAGAAAAACGTGTGGTTCCTGAAGATGGGTAGTTATAGGGGCAACAGTCTGGATGATTGACTGAGGTGGCCTTGTAACATCAGATAACATGGCTTTGCCATGCAGTTACTGCTAACGGCTGAAAGCAAGAGGAAACTACAGTCGTTACTTCTCCCGAGGACATGCAGCTCTACTATATGACTATACGATGATGGCGTCTTCTTGGGTAAAATATGTCGGAGGTAAAATAGTCCCCCCTTCGGATCTCCGGGCGGGGACTACTCAGGAGGATGTCGTCATCAAGAAAAACAAAACAGGCATTCTACGGGTCGGAGCGTGGAATGTTCTAAACCGTAATCGCGTAGGTAAGCTAGAAAATTTGAAAAGAGAAATGTATAGGTTAAAGTTAGATATGGTAGGGATTAGTGAAGTTCGGTGGCAGAATGAACAGGATTTCTGGTCAGGTGAGTACAGGGTTATCAATACAAAATCAGTTGGTGGTAACGCAGGAGTAGGCCTGATAATGAATAAGAAAAAAGTTACTATGAACAGCATAGTGAACGCATGATCGTAGTAAAGGTAGACACGAAGCCAACACTGACCACAGTAGTGAAAGTTTATATGCCCACTAGCACGGCCGATGATGAGGATATCGAAAAAGTGTATGAGGAGATAAAAGAAATCATTCAGAAAGTTAAGGGAGACGAAAACTTGATTGTGATGGGGAACTGGAACTCGGTAGTAGGAAAGGGAAGAGAAGGAAATGTAGTAGGTGAATACGGACTGGGGAAAAGGAATGAAAGAGGAGATAGCTTGGTAGAATTTTGCGCAGAGCACAATTTAATGTTCACCAACACTTGGTTTAATCATCATAAAAGAAGACTGTATACGTGGAAGAGACCAGGAGGCACTGGAAGGTAACAGATTGACTTTATAATGGTAAGCAATAGATTTATAAACCAGGTTCTAAACTGTAAGATATATCCAGGGGAAGATATAGACTCTGACCATAACTTATTGGCTATGAACTGCAGATTAAAACGTGAGAGATTGTAGAAAGGTTAGGAGATGGAACCTGGACAAATTGAAGGAACCAGAGGTGGTTGAGAGTTTCAGAGAGAGCATTAGGCAAGGATTGGCTGAAACGGGGGAAAGTAACACAGTAGAAGAAGAATGGGTAGCTCTGAGAGATTGGGTAGTGAAGGCTGCAGAGGACCATATAGGCAGAAGGCCAAGGCCTAATAGAAATCCCTGGATAACACAGGATATACTGAACTTAATTGATGAGAGGAGAAAATATAAAAATTCAGCAAGTGAAACAGGAAAAAGGGAATACAAACGTCTGAAAAATGAAATTGACAGGAAGTGCAGACTGGCTAAGCAGGAGTGGCCAGAAGACAAATGCAGAACCGTAGAACCCGTAGGGGAAAGATAGATACCGCCTACAGGAAAATAAGAGATATTTGGAGACAAGAAAAGCAGCTGTATGAATATCAAGAACTCAGACTAAGCAAAGAGGGGAAGGCTGAACTGTGGAAGGAATACATAGAAGGCCTATACAAAGGAAATAAACTTGAAGGAAGTATTCTAGAAAGGGAAGACGAAGTGGAGGAAGATGAGATAGGAGATATAATACAGCGAGAAGAATTTGACAGAGCGCTGAAGGATTTGAGTCGAAACAAGGCCACCTGGAGTACATGATATTCCGTCTGAACTGCTGATGTCGTTAGGAGAGCTAGTCATGAAAAAATTAGACATAAATAATATCTTTTGTGACTGGCTTTGAAGTCGAGAAAAACACAATCCACCTATTGCCCTTCATCCATGACTAGCAAGATGTCATGTGAGAAAAGGGCAAGCTGAGTTTCACATGAACCCGTGCTGGTTCGTAGAAAGAAGATTTTTCCGTCTCAAGGAAATTTACTATATTCGAACTGAGAATAAGCTCCAAAATTCTACAGGAAACAAATGTCAACGATATTGGCCTATAATTATGTGGGTCACTTTCCTTTCTTATAAACGGGAGTCACTTGCGCTTTTTTCCAATCACTAGGAACTTTGCGCTGAATTAAAGATTCGCGATAAATGCAAGCTAAGTAAGGGGCCAATGCCGCAGAATACTCTTTGTAAAACCGAAGTGGTATTCCATCCGTATTTAGCTCTCTCAGCTGCTTCTCTACATCGGAAATATCTATTAATATGTCCTCCATTTCGGAATTAGTACGTTGATCAAATGATGGTATATTTGTGCGGTCCTCCCGCGTGAAAGATTTCTTAAAGGTTAAATTTAGAACTTCAGCTTTCCGTTTGCTATCTTCTATTACTGCTCCGCAATGATCAACGAGTGACTGAATAGTGGGCTTTGACCCGCTTATCGATTTTACATAGGACCAGTTTTTTTTTTTTTTGGGTTCTCGGAAAGATCTTTTGCTAAGGTATGGCTGTGGTAATCATTGTATGCTTCGCGCATCGATCGTTTTATAGACGCACGAATCTCTATTAAGTTTTGCCTGTCATCATTTGCGTGTCCTTTTGGCCCACTTTAGGTTACGGTAGTAACACTAAAAGTGGGCCTTTGCGATCGTCTTTTGACAGCTCGAAATTTAAATGAAAATAACGGCTTAACTATTCATCTGACACAAAAATTGAATAACCGAATTTGTAGAGGAGAAAATTCTCTACAACTTTGCGCTCTTGTGTTTTTTTCATATCTCGTAGCGTTTCAAAGATATTTGCAAAAATAAAGGCGATTTTGAGATGTATGTATGTCTGTCTGTCTGTCCGTAACGTGTTCCCTGTTTTTAAGACGAACAGTTCAACCAATCAGCACCAAATTTTACAGACATGATTTTAGTCCGCCAGAGAACAGAACCTCCTTTTTTCAAATTTTTCGTACAAGAAATACGGAAGTAATACCAAAAAAGCCGTTTATAATATAATTGTAATTGCAAACGAACCGTTCATCTGACACGAAAATTGAATAACCTAATTAGCAGAGGAGCAAATTCTCTACAACTTAGCTCTCTTACGTTTTTTTCATATCTCATATCGTTTGAGACATATTTGCAAAAGTAACGGAGATTTGACAGCCTCCATTGAATTAACGAAAACCAGCCGCTCGGAGACGTCGCGTGACATTCCTTGCCCAGAACTCTCTCTGGCATACGCCATCCATCTTGCGTTGCGTATTTGATGATTTTCTTATTGTAACTTACATGTTGTCATTTCAAAGCAATGGCGCACTGAGGAATTAACAAAAACACATCGTTCTTCGTACGATAAATGACAATCTAGTGTCTACAAATGCCATATTAGCATGAGTTGAGAACGGCCATCAATAGTATAAGATTAATGGACACTTATTTTGATTGATAGCTGTAGGAAAGCTCCATATCCTTCAGCAATCCAAAAGAAACACAAAGACTTAAATTGGAAATATGCCTGGTC
The DNA here is from genome assembly GCA_026315105.1 of Locusta migratoria. Lineage (NCBI taxonomy): Eukaryota > Metazoa > Arthropoda > Insecta > Orthoptera > Acrididae > Locusta > Locusta migratoria. The sequence continues at coordinate 730,434,881 of CM048744.1, read as the reverse complement.
CAATTTTGCAGATAAATCGATATGTTCAACGTTGCGCTCATCAACTTACATGTTTATAAATGATTTAATCCCGGCTGCCCGTCGCCACAGAATAAAGCTCACCGGTCACCCGTATTGCCAGCACTGCGGATTGGTCGATACTGCCATCCACCGTGTGGTAGGCTGCTCCAAGATAGCGGATCTGTGGACGTGGATCAAGTTTAAATCGGCAGGATTGCTGTCTCTGAGTGTCAACGACATCAACACGAAGAAACTGGTGTACATGGATGTCAAGGCTTTCCCAGTGTCCAAGACCAGAACTCTGACTTGGTTCATATATTCGTTTATCAACTCCGCCCTTGCGGGAGGTGGATCTGTGAGCGACTTTCGACAATACATCCTCCGTGCAAGAAGAGAAATCCTCAACGATCCATGGAAAAGAGAAAAATTGTTGCCGTTCATTCACTTTTTGTAAGACAACTTGTTTCACAAAATTAGAAGTATTTGTAAACACATTTTTTACATAAAGTTAAAAAAAAGAAAAGAAAAGAAAAGTAGCGTTGTGGGCAAGGCATTGGACTATGACGCTAAAGGTCGGTGGTTCGGAACCCGCCACTACCTAATTTTTATTCCTAAAAGGGTTTCAGACACTCTTATTAATTAATTTTTTATTATTTAGATTATTATTTTGGTCCAAAATGTTTGCAAAAACTTATAAAACTACAAATATAAAGTGGGCCGTAAAACACGAGAGTGCATCAGTCTTTGCTTTCTTAGTAGCTTTCTGATATTATTATTATACCACGGTGGATCTTTTCCATCCTTAATCGACTTTACAGGCATGTATTTCTCTAACCAAAAATGTTCAAATGTTCGTAAATCTTATGGGACGTAATTACGGGGTCATCAGTCCCTAAACTTACAAACTACTTATGAACTACTTACGAATTAGGACGGCACAAATATCCATGCCCGAGGGGGGCATCGAATCCCCGACCGTGCCGTGCCGTGCAGACCGTGACTGAAGCGCCTCAGTCCCGTCGGCCACTGCGGCCGGCTGTCTCTAACCCTTTATGTACAATTCACTTAAATTTAGTCCACAATTGCTCTACATCCATAGTACCAGAACTAAACGATGCCCATTCATTTTCTAAGTGCGATCCTAACAATTGCTTATCTGCTTTTCCCTACAAAAACACGCTCCTAGACTTCTTGATTGGCTTATGAACTTTGGTCACCATCGACTCTATGACAATATCATGGTCACTAATTTCTATCTCTACACAGACATCGTTAATAATATATAAGTCAGGTATGTGTGTGTCTGTATGAAAAAGTTGGAAAGATAGCATAAGGTTTCATTTTTCTTTCCTTCAAGGAAGTGACTGTTAGGGAGTAAGTGGGATTTGGGGGAGGGGGAGAGATAGAGAATAGCCTAATTTTTAATTACATTTTATTTGTCTATTTATTTTATATGCGTGATGATTTCAGTTTCGATTTAAATGCTTTTTTGTGGCGAGGGGGGAGGGGGGGGAGTAAACCGATTTTCTTCATGAAGTGGACAAGTGGTTCCCTTCAGATACAGCTAGTTTGTGGCACGTTTACCGGTACCCGTGTAAAGCTCGGGATAAATTTTTGATGAAGTATACTACAACAGTAAGATGAAAAATCTAAATCGTGTTTGGGTAGGACTACAGTAAAGCAAAGCCTAGTAACACAAATCAAGGAAAAACCAACCGACATACGCAGAAGCATATAGCACTAAACAACGACAACTGATGGAGTCCGAAGAGCAAATGTTCTTTTCTCTGAAATCAGGATATGCAAAAGAATACAAATAATAATTTGGTGTTACTAAAAGTAGAGTGGAAATAACAACGTACCGCCCACACCACTCGAGAGGAAAACATCTGAATCTTTCCGCTTTCTATATGATTTATTTTATAAAGATGATCATGTCTCCCTATGTAGGTAGGTGCTAACAAAATATTTTCGCATTCGGAAGACAAAGCTGGTGACAGGAATTCGCAAATAATTCTCGCAGAAACGAATAACGCTTTTCTTTTAATGATTTCCACCCCAACTCGTGCATCATTTCTGTAACAGAATCTCCCCTTTATAGCGATAATACAAAACGAGTTCCCCTTCTCTGAACTTTCTTTGTATCATCCGTCAGTCCCACTTGGTAGGGATCGCAAAATGGACAGCAATACTCTAAAGTAGGGCCACAAATGTAGTGTAGACAGTTTCTTTAGTAGAAGTGTTGCATCTTCTAAATGTTCTAATAATGAAACGCAGCCTTTGGTTCGCCTTCCCTTCAATATTTTCTATGTATTCTTTCTAATTTAAGTTGTTCGTAACTGTATTTAGTTGAATTTACGACTTTTAGATTTATGTAAAGAAGTTAAATGCTCATATGGATAACTTCAAACTTTTCATTGTTTATGGTCCATTGCCAGTTTTTGCACTCTGCAGATTTCTAAATAATTTTGCAGTTGTTTTTGGTCTTCTGGTGACTTTACTAACTGTTACCCAACAGCATCATCCGTGAACAGTCTAACAGTAAGAGAGCTGCTCACATTGTCTCCTAAATCGTTTATAAAGATAAGGAACAGAAGGGGCCCGTTAACACTTTACTGGGGAACGCTAGTTATCACTTTCGTTTTACTCGATGACTTTCCGTCAATTACAACGTATTGTGTCCTAATTGATAGGAAATCCCGAATCCAATCGCACAAATGTATCGATATTCCATAAGCACGTAATTTGGTAAGAAGATGCTTATGTGGTACAGTGTCAAAAGCCTTCCGGAAGTCAAGTAACATGGAATCGATTTGAGATCCCTCGACGATTGCACTCAAAATCAAGGCAGACATAGCATCTGTTATCCCTTAACATAGTGGAACAAAAAATGTTCAAATATTTGTATAGCTTATGGGACTTAACTACAGGGTCATCAGTCCCTAAACTTACAAACTACTTATGAATTAAGTAAGACTAAGGTTGTTGTTATGGTCTTCAGTCCGGAGACTGGTTTGATGCAGCTCTCCACCCCACTCTATCCTGAGCAAGCCTCTTCATCTCCTCATAAGAACGGCAACCCACATCCACTTGAATCTGCTTACTATACGCGTCTCTTGGTCTCCCTCTGCGATTTTTACCCCACACACTTCCCTCCAATGCTAAATTTACAATTCCCCGATGTCTAAGAATGTGTCCTACCAAGCGATCCCTTCTTTTAGTCAGCGTATGCCAAAAATTCCTTTTCTCGCCAATTCTGTTCAGTACCTCTTCATTAGTTATGCGATCTACCCACCTAATCTTCAGCATTCTTCTGTAGCACCACATTTCAAAAGCCTCTATTCTCCTCCTGTCCGCACTGCTTATCGTCCATATTTCACTCCCGTACAAGGCAACACTGCCTTGGCAACAAGGCAACTAATGCCTTCAGAAAAGACTTCCTTACACTTAAATTAATATTCGATGTTAGCAAATTTCTCTTTTTCAAAAATGCTTTTCTTCCCATTGCCATTCTGCATTTTATATCCTCTGTACTGCGACCATCACACGTTATTTTACTACCCAAGTAACAAAACTCATCTACCACCTTCATTGTTTCGTTACCTAATCTAATTCCTTCAGCATCACCTGATTTTCTAAGACCGCATTCCATTATTTTTGTTTTGCTCTTGTTAATGTTCATTTTATACGCTCTCTTCAACACACTGTCCATTCCATTCAACTGCTCTTCCAGGTCGTTCGCTGTCTCTGACAGAATTACAATGTCATCAGCAAAACGCAATGTTTTTATTTCTTCCCCCTGAACTTTAATTCCTATTCCAAATTTTTCCTTGCTTTCCTTCACCGCCTGCTCGATGTACAAATTGAATAACATCGGAGAAAGGCTACAACCCTGTCTTACTCCCTTCCCAACTGATGCTTCCCATTCATGCCCTTCGAGTCTAATAACTGCGGTCTGGCTTTTGTACAAGTTGTAAATAACTCTCCTTTCCCTATATTTTACCCCTGCTGACTTCAGAATTTGAAAGAGTGTATTCCAGTCGACATTGTCAAACGCTTTCTCCAAATCTACAAAAGCTAAAAATGTAGGTTTGCCTTTCCTTAATCTGTCTTCTAAGATAAGACGTAAAGTGAGTATTGCCTCTCGGGTTCCTACGTTCCTCCTGAATCCAAACTGATCTTCCCCTAGGTCAGCTTCTACCAGCTTTTCCATTCTCCTGTGGATAATTCGTGTTAAAATTTTGCAACCATGACTTATCAAACTGATGGTTCTGTAATTTTCACACCTGTCTGCGTCTGATTTCTTTGGAATGGGGATTATTACATTTTTCTTAAAGTCTGAGGGCATTTCGCCTGTCTCATACATCCTACACACCATTTCAAACAGTCTTGTCATGGCTGGCTCTCCGAGTGACTTTAGTAGCTCGGAGGGTATGTCATCTACTCCTGGGGCCTTGTTCCGACCCAGGTCTTTCAGGGCTCTGTCAAATTCATCTCTCAGTATAGTATCTCCTATTTCATCTTGATCTACTTCCTCTTCCCTTCCTACAACATCGTCTCTAAGTTCATTTCCTTTGTAGAGCTGCTCTATGTACTCTTTCCACCTTTCAGCTTTCCCTTCTTTGCAGAGAACTGGTTTCCCATCTGAGTTCTTGATATTCGTAGAGTTGCTTTTCTTGTCCCCAAATGTCTCTTTTATTTTCCTGTAGGCGGTATCTACTTTTCCCCTTCTTATACATTCTTCTACAGATTTGCATTTGGCTTCTAGCCACTCCTGCTTAGCCATTTTGCACTTCCTGTCAATCACATGTTTTAGTCGTCTGTACTCCATTTTGCCTGTTTCATTTACTGCATTTTTATATTTTCTCCTTTCATCTATTAAATTTAGTATTTCCTGTGATATCCAAGGAATTTTTGTTGGTCTTGCCTTCCTACCTATTTTGTCCTCTGCTGCCTTCACTATTTCGTCTCTCAATGCTACCTATTCCTCTTCTACTGTTTTATTTCCCCCTGTTTCTGTCAATTGTTGCCTAAATCTCCCTCTGAAATTCTCCAGAACTTCACTTTCCTTCAATTTATCTAAGTCCCATCTCCTTATTTTCCTACCTTTCTGCAGTTTTTTCAGCTTCAGCCTACAGTTCATGACTAACAAGTTAAGGTCAGAGTCTATATCTGCCCCTGGGTAAGTCTTACAGATTATAACCTGGTTCCGGAATGGATGTCTTACCATTATAAAATCTATCTGATACCTTCCGGTGTCTCCTGGTCTCTTCCACGTATACAACCTTCTTTTGTGATTCTTAAACCACGTGTTTGTTACGATTAAATCATGTTCCATGCAAAATTCTACCAGGCGACTTCCTCTTTCATTCCTCCTGCCCAGTCCATATTCACCTACTACTTTTCCTTCTCTTCCTTTTCCTACTACCGAATTCCAGTCTCCCATCACAATTAAGTTTCCCTCTCCCTTAACTGTTTGAATAATTTCCTTTAGCTCCTCATATATTTCTTCGATCTCCTCATCATCGGCAGAGCTAGTTGGCATATAAACCTGTACTACTGTTGTCGGTGTTGGCTTCGTATCTATCTTGACAATGATAATGCAATCACTGTGCTGCTCATAGTAGTTTACCCGCATTCCTATTTTCTTATTCATTATCAGTCGTACTCCTGTGATACCCCCAACTGATTTTGTATTTATAATCCTGTACTCACCTGACCAGAAATCCTGTTCATCCTGCCACCGAACTTCACTAATCCCCACTATATCTAACTTCAACCTATCCATTTCCCTTTTTAAATTTTCTAATTTTCCTACCCGATTAAGGGATCTGACATTCCACGCTCCGACCCGTAGAATGCCAGTATTGTCTTTCCTGATGACAACATCCTCCTGAGTAGTCCCCGCCCAGAGATCCGAATTGGGGACTATTTTACCTCCGGAATATTTTACCCGAGAGGATGCCATCATCATATTTCCATACAGTAGAGCTGCATGTCCTCGGGAAAAGTAACGGCTGTAGTTTCCCCTTGCTTTCAGCCGGTCGCAGTAGCTGTGTGGCAAAGCTACATTAGCTGAAGTTACAAGGCCAGCTCAGTCAATCATCCAGACTGTTGCCCCTATAACTACTGAAAAGGCTGCTGCCCCTCTTCAGGAACCACACGTTTGTCTGGCCTCTCCACAGATACCCCTCCGCAGTGGTTGCACCTACGCGGCTATCTGCATCGTTGAGGCACGCAAGCCACCCCACCTCGGCAATGTCTGTGGTTCATGGGGGTGGAAGACTAAGGACAGCACAAATGTCCATGCCCGAGGGGGGATTCGAACCCCCGACCGTAGTAGCCGTGCAGACCGTGACTGGAGCGCCTCAGTCCCCTCGGCGGGCTGTGGAACAAAATGTATTTGAAGTGAACTCGACATGTTTTACAGAACTAAGAACAATAAGAGAACAATAGTTCAAAACAGAGGCCCTGTTTACCGCATATGATTGTAATCATTTGGGGTTCTTTTTTTCTCCTTTTGACCCTAAAAACGGATAGGACGGGTTTTTATGAAAATTCGGATATGTCTTGAGTTCTTTTATACTACAAAACTGCTTCAATTTGAAGGTGCGAAAATACTTCGAACTCACAATCACAGTATCTAAAGCACTTAATCTTTTTTTCAACAATGTGATTTTTCCCAGGCGTTCCGATTTCAGAACAGCAAATGAAATAACTGGTGCGGCAATCAACAAGGTTAAAATGTAGGGAGGTGTTATCTATGCCGAGAAGAGGCCATGCTTTTATGTCCAAAACAAGGATTTCTCACTTAAAATCCAGTGTGAATGTTGCCCTATTTACGTACAGCCACTAAATTGGTAGTCATATCGGAGGTTTTTTCTTAGATATAACATACATTTCAACGACTAGAACTACTTTATTTCACAGTACGACCAATGTTTTGGGTAAAAACAAATGCCGGAACACTTTTTCAGTATTAGGGCATCTCCAAAAATTCTTACCTCCTTGGTGGCAATTAACGTGAAATTAAACCTGCGAGGTGGCTAGTTCAAAGCATTTCGCGCGCAACATAGCAAGATTCCTCACCTTCAGATTAAAATTATAGGACCTTCGTAAATTTTTTGTGAATATAGAAATGGGCACCTTTTTAAAGCTGACATTTGGCAAACCTAAACAAGAACTTTGTTGTTTTCATTTTATGAAGTGTTGGACGAACATCAAAAGTAACGAATTTATGTGTATGAGCTTTGCTGGAATATTTTAGACTCCTTTCATTCTATCTTCCATATCGTTAGTGCTAGAGATCCCATTGAAAACGTGAAACCGTTTCACCCATCTCCATTTTTGGATAGATATGCCTACCACCAACCGTGATCGTTTATTTAGAAATTGGAATATTGTACTAATTTTATAGTTTATTACGTCGTTATCAATCTGCTAATGATAAACCTCTGTCTTAAATCCAATAAAGTTTCGTTTCTTCAATACTACTTGCTAAGTGAACAACCTATTTATTTTTATTTATTAATTTTTAATGAAACGACATAGGAAGCAGTTTGTGCTGCTTATCACTCTGCGTTTCAAATGAACCTAGCAAAAGAAAAACAGAAGAGCCTTTCCTGTCGCAAAAAACGTACTTCGTTCCAAATGAGAAACAAATATGAATTATTTACAGCGTGGTGCCGGTAACAACAAAGTTTTCATTGTTGACTCTCACGCTAGTTTTATTGTAGGCATTCACTGATGACTCGTCAGTGCTAAACGCGGCAGTTGACTAGTGCCAGATAGACTCTGGTAGTGGAATTACTGAGACCGGGGTAATTTGGTTGAATAGAACGCTTGCAAACGACATATATTCAGAAAATGTCGTGATTTTAAAGGATGTGTTTAGGTAGGAACCTAGGAGAAAACTTTAATTGTGGTGACTGCTAGCGCCAGCGCTGCTTGTTCACTCACAACGATAGAATCTGTACTATTCGTTTCCTGCCTAACAACATCCTTTAAAATCATACCATATTCATAAAAATCATAACATTCGCTCACAACAATTTAAGCTGTATTCCTAGGTTCCTGCCTAAGCATAACATTTAAATTCATGACGTATTCGTATAAATCTTAACATTCGTCGATGTATTCTTGTCCGGTCAGTAAATGAATTATCCTCGTAAAGCGAACGTCGTAAATTTTACTCGTATATTTGACTTCAATGCTACATTGCTCGATATATCGATCTGTTGCAGTCCGACCTTCGATATATATCGTTTGCAAGCGTTATACCAAATTACAGAGACCGGCCTCAAATTGTGCTACATATCATATATCCAAAGAGATTCAATTTTCTGAGACATTTCTTGGACAAGAGAGCAATGATATTGTTCGTTGCTGCAGGTGTCACTTTGAACATTCTAATATACACAAACGACTGGGGTATGTAAGAAGGGTAAGTAGAATTTCCTGTCAATCGTTTTTGTGTAAGCGAAAATTATAGCTGACGTACTATCCCTTCATATTTTGGTTACTGTTGGAGAGTGGTCAGTGTTTCAGTAATATTTTTATTCAGTCGCGAAACTTGTGAGACTTATAGCGCTGTAGTTCGTCAATAGTATTGTCCGTATTTTAATGTCTGTTAGAAGAGATTGCCGCTGTCCTCGTCCATAAACAGCCTACGCTAGTCCGAAGCTGCTGATATATGTGTTCTGTTCAGTATTTTATCACCTAAAAGTTAACCTTATGTTGATAGTGTAGCAATTTTATACGTTCAGTAGGGAAATTTCTGGTTTGGTATCTGTGTCTATTTCGCGTTATTGCCAGTACTTGACATTCATTACGTAGCAAAAGCGCACTAAATGAGCCACGTGAACGGATATCAGACCTTTTATTTTGCTGTTAACACTGTCTTTATGCTGCAGGACAATAATTTTCTTTGCCAACAGACTTCTCTGCAAAACACTGTGCAGTATGCGTTGAAGTTTAATATCAATTGTGTTATGAATTTCTATAAGAAAATACAGAACATTTACGACTAATTACCATAGTTGAGATTAAATGACAAGACAAATTTATCGTAAGTTATTTTACATTGAATTTTGTAAATTATGATAGTAATTTCTGCATAATTTTCTCTACAGTGTGGAAGCCAACTAAATGGATGTTGTAGATAAAGGGTATGTCACTGTCTTGAGACGGCTGCAGTCCGATTTTACATGGAATATTGTTGACGCTGTTCTCAAACAATAAAGAGCCGGTGACTGAGACGTAGCCTAATAGATCCGAAAATTATCATTAATGTACATGAAATCGGATTGAACATCTACAGCTTTCTGTTAATGATGTTTAACAGGTTGGCATGGTCGAATTGTAGTGTGTGTTAACATAATTGGCAGAGAAATTTGACACCCCACACTTCATCAGCTTAAACGTTTTCAAACGTACCTTTCCTTTAGTGGTGTTTCTTCGAACAGCTACTGTTAAGAGAAGAAAATCTGGAGGAGTGGTTTCCACCCGTTTCTAACACTATTTCTTCCAAGTGCGATCAAAAAGCCCTAATACCCACTGGCCCCCCACATAGTGCATAACCAGAGGTCTTGAGGATGCGGATAACTGCAGTATTTCTTACTTAGCGGATAAAATTGTGAGCGACGCGGATATCCGCGTGTTATATGCGGATAAAGAGCGATGTGTGCCCAGTACGTCTGTCGAAATGTTAGCTGAAAACTTCAAGCCTGTGGACATTATTAGATTCCTTGCAGGGCCGAGGTAGAGCGGAAGTTTGTTGTCCTCCTGCCCACAGCGGACGTAGCTGTACCCGAGCACAGAGTAACTATATCTGTGACCCGAGGGACCTGCGCATAGACCATAAATAAACATAGACTGCGCACGCTCCTATCTCTGCCATGTTGAGGTTTGAAACCAACATCTAAATCACGTGACTCGGGGCAAGAAGCAGTGTTTACGTCATTACTAGCAGTGTGATGTGCAGCTGACAGTTGTAGTATTTCTTATTTATAAATGAAATCGAGCATTGATTTTAATAATGAAACTACACGTCCTATTCCTATTACACATGTTATTGTTCTATTCACATAAAATCTCGGAAATTTCGCTTGATAATGCATGGTTATCGATTTTATGTGGAGCCAAGTGAAGCGTATTGACAGTTGTTTGTAAAGGCCACATTTCTTTAGTGAATACGTGTTTTTGTTTCAATGTCACGTCATTTGACTTCTGTATTGCATCCTGCATTGGTTTTTAACAATTCAATAATACGTGTGAAATGTTTAGTACGCTTTCGTATGAAACGAAATCTGTTTATAATCAGTACGTCAGGTTTGTTACACCAAATAAGCGTCCGCTTAATCAAGTGCAGATACCAAAACAATATCAAGGAAAATGTTTTAAAGGAACGATAGGCCTAATTATGTTGCAATAGGCGCATCCAATAGTCAGTATGTTCAGTCTTCACTATGTATTGAAGGATTTGATGTTTTTCAAACACACAAAATAACATATGTACAATTAGGCCTAGTGCTTGTTATTGGAATGTTTCACAGAAAATCTTGTAATGAAGGCTTACATTTCATTGGCAGAACACTGAAGAGATGCAACAGTTCTATTAAAGAAACAGCCTATATTACATTTGTATGTCCTGGTTTAGTATATTGCTGTGGATTGTGGGATTCCCATTAAGTGTGACTGACTGATGATGTAGTGTGTTCAGAGAACTGCAGCTCATTTTGTATCATAACAATTAATGGAGGAGACACAGAAATGATGCACAAGTTGGAGTGAATATCAACATAAGAAAGGCATTATTCGTTGTGGCGAGATTTATTTGCAAAATTTAATTCATCAACTTTCTCCAAACGCCAATATATTTTGTTAGCCCACAGCCCATACTTACCCAGACATCCAAGTGTAAGCTCAGTCTCTAATAATAATGATATAGATGGGACATTAAACTTTTAGCTCCCTTCCTTCTCCTTTTGACCCATGACGTCAGCAAGTTGTATGGCTTGAAACAATCTTTCTGTTATGAATGTGACATTACTTTATCAATACAATCTTATAAATTTACATTCATCCTTTCACTAACTGAGTCCCATGTTGCTGTTAACGAACAGTAGGATAATTACTTGAAACGCCAATAATTCATACTGCCAAATTCTTGCCAGAACACTATGGAAAAGAAAAAGTTTCTTTTTGTGTAATGGAAAGTTTTACTTTGTGTGTTTTGAAATGTTGCTTTCCACATTTTTCTGTTTAGTATATTGCTGTCATGGGTTCAAAGCGAACTTGTGGTATCCCAATCTTCAGTTATGCCCTACTGTAGTACACCTTCATATCCCAACAACAAAGACAAATTATTTCTGACATTGCAATCAATTTCATGAACACATGAATTTCATTTACCTTTTACATGTGGTCAAAGAGATGGTTCCTTAATATATCCCAAAACACAAAAACAATTCCAATTACTGGTACATTGTCAAAGACTGGTACATCCACCTTTAGTTGTATAACAAAATACCTGTCGAGTAACTATAAAAACTCAATCTAATTGAAGTAATTACTGGAACGTGATTAAGTATACTTTAATTTTGAATTGGTAAGAATTCCAATCAATATCTTGCTTTATCTTAGGCAGGAACTTGGTGAACACTGTGTGTTAGCATGAGAATTCATTACTCCTCTCTTAAGACTGGGCAAGAATATAAATTGTGCATACAAATGTCTCTGGTTGCCTCAGTGTTGTCTACATTAGCTAAAAGAGGTTTCTCTTGCCAGTGGAAAAACCATTTAGGAGAACATGTATTGGGGAGTAAGAATTCAAAGTTCTTTAAAAACTCATTCTGAACTGTATGGACATCTACCCCACACAACATATTCTCTGATTAATTGTAGTGAATTAAATTACTCCAGGTGCTCTGCTCCAGAGAATAGGTTGACAAAAGGATTTTGGAAAATGTATACAAGTCAATACAAAATTGTAACAGAAATACTATCCTTCCCCCACTTTAAAATTAACACAAACAGCTATATAGTTTTGTACACTCTACACATTACAATGTTTACTGTTCGTACACTTCCTTTAGATGAACTGAGTGGGGCCACATGAATACACCATATATGCTGAATGTGTGTGTGTGTGTGTGTGTGTGTGTGTGTGTGTGTACACATGCGCATAACCATTAGGATCTGTAGATGTTAAAGACTGCTGCCTTTCCTGGTAAATTATCAGGGACAAGTAAGTTAACTTCTGATGACTAACATTTCTTCCTTCCTGAACTAATGCCAAAAAGAAATCATTTCCTTAAGTCAGCCATAAAAACAAATGATTGAATTGATAAACACAGAATCACACAAACTTTATATCCTTGTAATGTGCAAATTTTATAATGCATAATCACTCATCACATATTTTAAAAATAACCTCATTCCAATGTTTTCTTTTTGACAGGAAAAAGAAAAGAAAAATGTGGAGGGGGGGGGGGTGAAGAAAAATAATGAAGTCAGTTTAAAAATTAATTTATTTCACATAAATACAAGAAATCAGCCTGCAAATGAAATGAATTTTTAAAATGTACAATTACTGGTTCTTAAACAATATTATTTTTGTGTGGAAACTCCTTACACGTGCATCATGTAGCTTCTCAGTGTGGAGTCTTGCTTCGTGATGCAACCTTACTTTAAAATATTCATACAACACTGCCTTCTTCAACTGGTGAACATGGTTATCAATTGGAGGACAATTTGCCACATGTTCATAGAGCTGCATAAAAATATCACTCTTTATATCCTGCATGGACAAGGTAACCAATCTGTTCAATAAATTTTTCACATTTGACAGTTGTGTTTGCCGTAATATTTTCTCACCCATCTTGCAAAGATAAACAACATCATTCGATGGAATTGTCAAGCCGCCTCTGTTCTTGACTTTCAAGATCCCAGAACCTGAAACATTTGAACACAGTGCCATTTGGCAAAACTGGCACTTCACTTTTTTCAGAAGTTTCTTGGTGACAAATCCAGCTATATATTGCACAACATCATGTACATACAAAGTAAGTGAAGCTGGATTTGGTATATAATCATGGTCATGATTAATAAATGCAACCTGCGGAACAGGTGGCAATTCATGATCAAGGTCTTCTTTATTACCGCTTGACATTACACTAAGAATTGTTGTCGAATCAATAGCTGAACAATTTGCACTAGTTGGTGCACCAATTTGAATGTGTACCAAAAGTCTCTTAAAAGCAGCTTCAAACTGTCGGGCTGTGGGATTATTATTGGCCCCCCCACGACTTCTCACTGCACTGAAGAAAACTTCCAAGTGGTCTTGACTCAGTTTGTGTGTTAGCAAAAAAGACATTTGTGGTGCAAATCTATTTTGTATGTCCTCATAGATGGCTAAGCTTGAATGCAGACTTACAATCATGCCTATAAATCCAACTCTTCTTGAAGAATACACTAATAATGTTCCACTGGCTGATTCTTTTAGTGCAAAGAGCCAAGCTGTAGCCTCCTTTACATACTGGCATACATTATTGTATGTAGTCTGGTCCAAGGGTCTTTTGAACCCCTTTGAAAATCGATTCCTACTGTTTAATATATCAAATATATTATCTACTAACCTCACAAATTTCACCGTTTCATCACAACCCTGAAACTGAGGTAAACCCAAAACATTTTCGCAGTATGTAAAGGCACTGGCTACACTTTGACTCAATGTCTGTGCAGCAAGTTTTACCTTCATGGGCTCTTTATGCCAATTAATATGGCGTTTCGTTAATTTTGTCCCCAAATGCAGTCCTTCCTGTAATTTTTGGAGCTCCACAAAGTAACTCCATTTTATTGGGCCATCTTTACCGAAAAGAGTCCCCTTTGTGGCAAGACAGTTTCGGATAAGCTTTAGCATGTGACAGGCATCTAACAGAATGTGTACTTTCAGACCTGTTGCTGGATTTATAAACCATGGCTTCATATTGTCAGCAGTAAGTTCCGCTCCCAAGTAACGAGCCATTGACATATTTGCAGCAGCACCATCAAATGTTACAGAAAGTACATTAATGTCTATTTGTTGCAAAAAATCCAAACAAGATAGAATTAAATTAGCCCTCTCACTACCACATAAACCATTAGTCAAGAAGTAACCCACTGGAATTTTCCAATTGTCATTCAGTGCCACCACCATGAACACCAAGGCATCTTTTGCCTCAGGTAAATTTTCACACAACATTTCAGTGCCACAATCAACATACCCAATAAACCTTTTACCATCAAATTCAATATGTTTTCGAATGGCCATTTCGTCCACCATCAGAGATACGACAACTTTTTTGCCCACAGCTGCCATATGACATGATTTTTGGATAAGTGCAGCTTTTGCTTCAGCACTGAATCCTGGTTTTCCACTTACCCCTTGGTACCATTTACACAATGTACTGGGATGTGGTAAGTAATTATTGAAAACCTCTCTTACATAATCATATGCCCGGCTAGAAAAAAAGTTCAATGTAAGGGAAAACTTGCGAAGCTCTTCAGGGTACTCCTTCCCATGCTCTCCTTTAAAACTCCTCAACAACTCGACCACAACAGGTGGGAGAAGATTCTACAAACAGAAAGTAAAACATTTATCAATACTTTAATAATATCTGCGCGCACACAATTCTAATCAAAATGTAACTTCAGCTTGGTTCCAGTATTTTCTACTTTAATTTACGTAAAGTGTATATTATTGCTCTTTTACTCCAACACTCTTCTGTTTAAAAGAATAAATGTAGTACACCAAAACAAGTTATCACATTTGTACTATTGTTTTATTCTATAGAGTTCTTCACGTCTAAGCACTATACAGCTGTAATTATATGAAAAAATAGAAACATTGTCGTACCTGTAATATGTCAGATGTACTTTCAGTAATCAACTGCTTCTCTTTTAATTCTGACAGCAGTGCTTCAGCAGTAGTAACTTGTTTCAATAAACGACAGCATTTCTGCCTTTCCAAACGTAACTTCATTCTTGTATCTGCAAGTCTATTTTGAGCAACTTCAATAAAATTTGTTGCTTTACTGGGTGACAATGCCACTGCTTCTGTTTTATAATCTCCTATATATGACTTCCTGAATGTTTTTGGCCGTTTCAGCTGCTGTTCATCTGTGATGGGACTAAGAAAAGCAATATGTTGACAATTTTTGGACTGATTTGTACACTAATTCAACAATATTTTGATACTTGGAGCTACAGTCATATAGCTACTTATAATGAAACATGTTGCACATTATGATAAACTAGTATGTAGGCTTAGGTCTGCAGTATACCACACACTTTTTAAAAAACATTTACAGCAGGAAACTACTGTACTGGGCAAATCCCAAGAGTAACAATATTAAAAGAATTAATGTATTGAAAAAGACAGTGTTATCTTAAATAAAACAAACAGTGATTCAAAACTGACTTCCACAATCAAAAATAGTGTGTTCTAAAGTATGTACATGAATGGAGAAATCAGTTTCAGAAATAAATGGCAATAGGCCTACATTATTAGAAAACAAAATGCAGATATTCATTAACATCGTAAAAAATTAAGGCCTGCTGAGTTCAGTGCCAAAGACATAAAGGTCCTCAATACATACTTGTACAACTGCAAAGGCATGTTTGATTTATTCCTATACAGAAGAGTGAAGTGAAAAAGCATCGAGAAAACCTTTAAAGTATTATTAGAGAGAATGAATTTTATAGTGAAGAGTAGGCTATATATGCAAAGGATGATATTACCCTTTGCATGTACTTTTAAACTACCACATAACTGTTTTGTTAATATCTTTAGTAACTAGATATTAATGTACAGAAATATGTATAAAGACAGGCCACTATCAGCATTGTTAATTTGATGTTCTGAAGTGTCTTGTATAGAGCACATTTTACAATAGTGGTTTAAATTCACTTGTCATATTTCAAAATAAACAATGGGTGTAAATGGTGAAAAAAATCTTACATTATGACCTCTCAAACTAACAAATCT